>OX371013.1:8380000-10880000 GCA_947308005.1 Yponomeuta malinellus
GGACAAGTGTGAGTAGGACTCGCGCCTTCAGGGTTACGAGCGTTCGTACAAACTTAACTTTGAATAACTTAACATTTTACTTTTTTTTGCTTCGCTGAGAAGTATCTAAACACTTTCTGGCCTAAAATTTTATGTTCCCGGATTCCTCACTAGTGCGCCAAAATAAAAAAAAAACCGGCCAAATGCGAGTCAAACTCGCGTACGAAGGGTTCCGTACCATTATCCATACAGCATTTGAATATTTCAAGCGTCTACCTGTTACCGTTATGAATATCAAGCAAAAAACGGCAAAAAATCACGTTTGTTGTATGGGAGCCCTCCCTTAAATAATAGGGGTTAAAGTATGAAATTGCCGTTTTATTGCAATAGGTTCTTTGAATTGACATAGAATCTTCATGGTTTGAGGTTTTCGGATGAAACTTTTTTCAAATGGTTTCTATGATGTTCTTTTTTTAAAAAATGTGAAACATTTGAATATCGACTTTCAATTGTTTTTGTTATTCAATTTAGACAAGAAAGATGGATACTGCGAAAATTCGAGTGATTTTTGAATACTGTTGTGGCATTTGACCTGGGGTCAGCCATTGCATTTTTCTTTTCCGGTTATCATAAAGAATCCACTTTTCATCACATGTTACAATTCGATCCAATATTCCTTCATTTCTGTACCGGTTCAACAAGGCAACACAAGTTTCAACACGCGTTTCTTTCTGCAGATCAGTCAAATCATGAGGCACCCATTTTTCGTATTTTTTTATTTTATTGATTTGACGCAAGTGAGTCAATATTGTGGGTAAGGTAACGTTAAACCATGCCGCTAATTCCTGGGTAGTTTGACTAGGGTCGGCTTCCACTATCTCTCTTAATTCATCGTTATTCACCTGTGTGGGCGGTCTTCCTCGTGGCTCGTTCTTTAAGTCGAAATTTCCATCACGAAAGCGTTTAAACCAAAATCGCACGGTGCGTTCATTAGTAGACCCCTCTCCAAACGCAGCATTGATATTGCGGGCTGTTTCTGCCGCGTTAGTTCCGCGTCGGAACTCGTATTCAAAAATCACTCGAATTTTCGCAGTATCCATCTTTCTTGTCTAAATTGAATAACAAAAACAATTTAAAGTCGATATTCAAATGTTTCACATTTTTTAATAAAAGAACATCATAGAAACCATTTGAAAAAAGTTTCATTCGAAAACCTCAAACCATGAAGATTCTATGTCAATTCAAAGAACCTATTGCAATAAAACGGCAATTTCATACTTTAACCCCTAATATTTATTTTATTGTTTTTAGTATTTTGTGTTATAGCGGCAACAGAAATACATAATCTGTGAAAATTTCAACTGTCTAGCTATCACGGTTCATGAGATACAGCTTGGTGACTGACAGACAGGCAGATGGACAGTAGTCATAAAAACCGGTCAAGTGCGAGTAGGACTCACGCCCTCAGAGTTCCGAACAAACATTACAAACTTAACTTTGAATTTTTTTCTGTGACATAATTTTTCATTGTACTGTGAGTGAGAGCAAGCTCTCAGTACAAGTAAGCTTCCTTGAAACCTTGCTTCTTGCCAACCACAGGTTTAAACTTTTTTTTACACCTACAAAGGACCGTAGCCATTAGGCTAGAACGGCCGGCTTCTCATTCAGGAGGTCGTTGGTTCGAGTCCCGGCATGGACCAATGACTTTGTTTTCTAAGTTACGTACATTTGTGAAGTTATAGCAATACCACTCGGTAACGGTGAAGGAAAACATCGTGATGAAATCTGAGTGTCTGAGGTGTTTACATATTGCTGTTTTAAATTGATAATCACTGTTATATGGAAGAGATCGCTCTAAGCGATAAGACCGCTAATTGTATCTACTTACTTAGATATAAGAAATCATACCTGTAATTTTTTTTTTGGGTTGTGCAATGAAGTGTTCTCTATATAGGGTATATATCAGTAAACTAGAAAAATAGCAAAATGTCATTGAATTTTAATGCCCTGGTCTATGTGGCTGAAACAATTAGCAATTAGCCTGCTTACAACTAATAAAGAGAATTGGCAGTTTGCCCTGAAAGCAATTCAGTTGGAGACACTCTTTAAGCCATAGATTAAGATCCATGTAGATCTGAAACTCATCAAATGAGTTAAAAATAGTTGGTGTCTTCAGTTTTTTTTTTATCAAAGGGCGTCTTTAGGTTACGGTAGTAAAGATTTACTTTGAATCGATGACCCAGAGAGGATAAATGATTGAATTGATCCCCAACAGAAGTCGTAACTTCAAACAATTGGCTCAGATAATACACTTTTTTGTGACATTTTTTTTTTTTCATTTTGTGTCGTGCATGCACATCGAACCATCTTTCCTCTTTCTGGCGCGTAGCAAGTCTATTAGCTCTGAGGTCTAAACGGGCAACGCTTCAAACAAAACAATGGGTAGCTTAGGTAGATTTATTCATTTGTTCCTATTTGCACGACCTTTGCAACAACTCACGCGCACCAACCAACGGTCCAGTTGTCATTAAAATATCTTTGTGCGGCGCGTTCGTCAGGTACAGTTCTCGAGATTTCTCATAGGTTTCACCCCCTTTGAAGTTACTTACCATTTAAATCGTGCGGTAAACTGTTGGAGTTTACTGAATCGCTTCAACTGAAGTGAGGTAATATATTGCTCTTTCTACTCTACTCAAAACGCAAATCCTACTGACTTTCAATAAGCGTAAAGTACCTGCCGTGACCTTTTCTCTTCGCAATTCGCGATTTTGGATGTCTGTTGGAACTTGGAACGCATTAACCTTTACAATTTTGTTGCATTGTGTTCATAAAGTAACAGAAAAATTTTTGAACTGTGTGGCTGTATATTTTACTGACCTCTATTATAATAGCTAATCAACTAAATGTTAATAAGCTCCGAGGTACATGTTTTGTGAATATTATAATATGTATATGTGAATATGAAAATAATGTTGTTTGGTATGTAAAATGTAGTTAAAAAATGTATGAAAGTATCAGGACAGCGTGAGCTCATGTTTGTCAGGCCCATAATACACCTCGATCTGTGATCAAAGGTGATGTCCATTGTGGGTTTACTCAATAAGTATTAAGATAGATAGCTAGAATATTCTTTATTGTACACGGAGAAATTAAATCAATGACAGTACAATTGGCGGCCTTATTACTACAAGCAATTTGTTCCAGGCCACCATAGATGGAGACAAGATGGATTAAGATGTGTCCTGTAAACTAGCAATGAATATCACTTAGAATATAGGCTCCTGTTATCCATATTACATTGGCTAGGACCATCCCTAAAACACAGACGCAGGTCCCAGATTCTGTTAATGCATTGTAGAACAATGACAACTGCATGAACGCGTCAACTTCATTTAAATTTCCACTTGAAGTCTACGCATGCACAGAGTCAAACCTTCTAGGCATCAATGGTATGAAAACCACTTCACAAGACTCGAGTAGTCTGTCATTGTACCTACTATACTGGCACTAGCAAGATTGAAGCCCATTTCGGTCGTTCCCATCTGTGTAAAATGTGCATGGTTTACGAAACCTTTACTTCATTTTGGCCACCTTTGTTCTGGTTTCCATCGCCCAAGATGACCCAGAATTACTTCATCGGCATTGTCGCAGTCTGATTAAGCTTCGTTCTGATTGTTCCTTGCATATGTATAATAATCATGTTTTGATTCGGCGTCTTTGTAACGAGATCCGTATGTGTGTTTACGGCGTCACGACATGTTCCAACCTACTTCCCTGGATGTTACACAATCATGGGATCTATCGTGCTTCAAACATTACGACCGCGACCGACGAAACATTCTTCTCGCATAAGTTGCTATCGAAACAAATCCCGAATCGTCAAATAAAATCCGTCCCAATTTGTCAACGTTGATATGCCGTAAACACATTTCAGGAGAGCTCAGAATGCAGAACATAGAAGTGGCAAATATAGCTCTAAAAAGCTTGTTTTTAAGTTGGTCGCCTGTTACTTTAACGAGTAATAGGCGACCAACTCATAAAAGGAAAACTTCGTACAAAATCCATTGAAAATGACGTTGATGAAGTTGCTAATTCTGTAAAGCAGATAAAATCCCTTCTTTCTATAAAACCCTACACTACGCAGTTTTCATTAATTAATCAGAAGTGACATCGTCTGTTTTTCCTATCAGATGCACGACCAAGGTACGTAAAAACTTAGGATTACTGAATTCTAACTTTTCTTCGCTTCAGTGGGATTGTATCAAGTATGTCCCTATCGTTCCTCACGACGCCGCACTAAGCTGCCATAAGGCACATTAGGAGCTGTTTGTTTCTATTTTACCATTTTCATACCATTCCAACCCTCTAGGGAAGAAAAATGTGACTTGGTTAGAATGTGTGTATGTGTGTGTGGAAGTTATTATTATTATTATTTACTTGTTAGGTTCTTTCTGAACCTAATTTCTCCTTTTCCCTGTTGATCTTCTTTGAGCCTTTTAAGTCCGTAGTCAACAAGGAACCCTTATAGTTTCACCATGTCCGTTCGTCTGTCTGTCTGTCCGCGGCTTAGGACAAAGACGACAAGCACTAGAAAGCAGAAATTTGCCATAGATAATATACATATTAATTAAGTCTACGTAAATACCTCTCCTATACTTACCTACCTCAATTAGGGATGCGATTTTTTTTCTCGCCTACACTATAATGTGGGGTATCGTTGGATTGCTCGTTTTAAAAATATTGTGAGTGTAAAAAACCCATTTTTAGATTTAGGGACCCGTTTGCGGAATATTAAGATTTAAACCGCAATTTTTTGTTAGATTAGGTCTTCAAGCGGCTAAACAGTTGATTGTAGAAACGTGAAAGAGCAGTAGATATAATGAACTTAAGAGGAAAACTATCACGGCTAAGGCTTTACACGTTAACGAGTAATAGGCGACCAAGTTATAAAAGGAATTCTTCGTACAAATTCCACTGAAAATTACTTCATGAAGTTATTAGTTTTGTAAAGCAGGTAAAAAATCTCTCCTTTTACGGAACCTTAAACGGCACGTGGCCTGACACGCACTTAGCCGATTTTTTATCCAAATCGTCTTACGTAGCAAATAAAAAGCCGCTTATGTCGCAGAGGTTCCAAATTCGGCTTAGAGTAGGTACAGTTGCGTACTTACGTATGATTCGTAATAAACCGTCTCAATGTAAGCTTTCATGACTTCCGTGGAAGTTCCGACGTACCGTGCGTGACGTAGAAGAGGTACTATCTTTGATTGGGGTTTCACTTTCAATTTATTAGCATGCTTATGAGAATTTAGAGCTTATTTCATTATTTTCACAAGTCGAAGATTGTAAATCATATCTGGTTTTCCAAAATTGGTAAACCTTTTAATTTTTTTCAAGATTTAAATTCATGTTCCGTACTTAATGAAGTACGAACCTTCGACATTTGGTAGATGCTACGGTAGTTTTATATCAATTGTGATCCTACTTTTCTTCAACAATTGCTACAGAAAAATATTTCTAGATTGGAGCGGGGCGACTACAGTTTTCCTACTTAAAAAAAACTAGTGTAGAGTCAAGAACCTGCAACCCTCCATGACCTGACCTCAACCTATAAAGCGAAACGAGTCGCCGGAGTCATTCCCTTTTGCACACAAGTATGCTATAAAAGACGTAAAACAGGAAAAGGAGCACCGCTAACCCACTGGCCAACTGGCGAGGCGACGACCGATTATACCGGGCGAGTCTTCATTCCGCGCAGACGCGAGCGGCGGTAGTTCGCCGACCATGAACGTACACCATAAACCATAGGTGTTACGTCCACGATACTTTGTAAAAATGACGCAGCCGGCACCCCGCAGCGCAGCACTCGCCTATCTATTGTTTTACGAGACGGCACGCGGAGGACGTCCGATGCATCGCGATTAGAGCCTCCCGAAGAGAGTTTCGGCGGCGACTGAATACAAAGTCGCACGCGCATCACATCGGACGAAATTGCTGACATGCTCGCACCGACGTTTGCGCGATAACGGTGGATAAAAATAAATCGATGCAGATTTATGGTGGACATTTTTTGGTCTCGAACACCTAGTTGTTATGTGCGAAAGCGCTTGGGAGTCAGGGAAAATTTGGCAACGGAATTGTGTGTGGAAAGTCATCTGCACTTGGATTTGCAATCGATCAGGACATTTGGTGATGGACACTTCTCAGGGGAACCAGTGTTGTGATTGATCGTGTGGGATAATTCCGTCAGTCAAGGACAAATTAGTTTATCGAGTGATGATACCAAGGTGAGTCTGTTCTTAATATTCTGAAATGTGGTAGGAAATAATAATGTGAGTCTAACGATCGAGGTATATAGATTTATATGATTCTTTTCATAAATATGTATTCAATTTGAATCAATAATTAGTTTGAATATTTAAATTTATATTCTAGAGTGTGCCATCGAGGTCGTCTGCAAAATTATTCTAACCATGATTTAACCCATTCTAACCCAAATTTACTACACTTAAGCATAAACAAACAAAATCAATACGTAAAGTAATAAAAATCGATTAATCAGTTTGGGCGTGTTAAAGTCAGAACCGGTGAACTAATTGTTTTTTCACTTGTTTACACATATCGGACGAAAAACTCTTAAACATTACACATAATAAAAAACATTTTTCAGGAATAGTTTGAGGAAGAATGAAAGGGCCAGAAATGTGCACACGTTTTGTAATTTTGTAATTGCTGCGAGTTATAAAATAAAATGAGTGACTTTGTATTGTAGAGTTTGTCAACGACAGATACTGGTCGTAAACTTAATAGTTTCAACACTAATGAAGTTACAAACACTAGGGAATGTCACCCTTATTAGTCTCATAAAGTGTCAGTTTTGATAGTCAATCGAATATGATTTATTGTTTGACAGGAAAAAGTATAAAGTTTCAACTTAAATTTCAACTTCAAGTTTATTGTCATTCAAATAATGTTTATTCTTGTCAAACAATGACCTTCGTCATTGTTGTCAAACCTTTTTTTCGTGCTCGTTTTGAAAATCGTCAAAACGACACAAGTTTTTATCAGAATACCGCTAATTCTGTGAAGACAATGAAGTTTGCAAGTTCTTACATAATCATGTTTTTAGACTAAATAAGTGCTCTTTTTTACATTTACGTTTTAGTGGAATTTTCCGACTTTTTAAAAATATTAGTCTTTTGAAGTACAAAGTAGCTTAGAAACGAGTAATATGATGAATTGTCGCCATTGAAACTAAGAAAAAATATTTTCTGGGAATGAGTTATTTGATTATAAATAATAAAGTGAATCCGGAATTGAGTTAATATTGTGCGGTGCTTAAGAAAGTTTCAGTTAGAAAGCATTTACGTGACTTTAATAAGTAGGTCACGTCTCCTAAAACAAAAACTTTTCTCTATCTACAAAGGATTATGTAGTTTCGCCTTAAGCCTTTCTCCTGCCTGAAATTACGATCCAGTTACGATTAAATTACGATACAAGCCCTACTTCAAATAATTAGAAGTACCTTAGACCTTTCATGATCTATCGGAGAGTGAACCAGCGAGTGTCTATAATTGACGTCCACATTTTTCAAGACTATGACTAACTGGCTTTAAAGATAGAGGGGGTCGACAGGGCTCGAATAGGTTCGTGTAAATATAGGTATGCACATTCTTTTTGCGTGTTAGATTTATAAAAGTCTTTTAATGTTTAGGTTATGTATTTTTTATGTTTTATCGTGCCTGTTGGTTTTCTAATAAATAAATTCCGCGCCGGCCGAGAACTTGGCCTGGCACACTCTCTGGATCTTTAGAATTATTTTGAACTCTTCAAAAGCTGCATCACCCTTGTCTTAAAATGAAGAGCTGTGTTGATAATTTTTTTTAAATACAAAATAAAAACAGACTTCGAAACACTACAGCACTAAAAAAGGAGGAAGACATAAAATACTATTACAAACGTGATAGTCAGTTGGGACAATAAGCACGAGGCAAATACCAAAAACGGTATGAGGTAACCAGTCCCATGTTAAGATATATTTTAAGTAAATCATATTCACAAATAATCCAGAAGGACTGCATTATTCCATATTGTCATTACGCATTACTTATTAATTCGTAATTGACAAAAGAATGTGGACTTAATGCTAACAGTCAACCCGCAGGAGGTAAAGGAGAGGCAAAAATCGGGGTCGGCGCGCAAAAGGTAATGTTATCGAATCGAGAAAGAAATACAAAAGGAAATCGATCGAAATGCATCTTGCAATTCGCTCCAATGCAACGGTTGTACAATACAAGTAAATGGTTATACAATACATACCAGTTGGTCTCCCGGTAATGGTTCTGAAATCTGAACTGAATGAAAGAAAACACTTGTTTGTCGCACTTGGCCGGCTTTTGGTATAAGTATTTGGTATGCAACTACGACAACATAAACTCAAGCCTGTATCCCGGAGGGTCAGGCATAGACAGGGTCTGCCACTTGCCACAATCCTGACAGATCTCTTTCGCTTCATCAACAATCATTAGTCGTTGCAAGCACGCACGCCAGTTTTGGGCAATTTGGTATACAATTTACCAATAATCAGCGACACCAGAACTTATCCCCGGTAGGCACATAACTTTTACCCTCAGTTATTTTGTGGTCCTGGCCCCGTGAAGTGGTTCTGCGAGTTAAAACAATAACACATTTGGCAGAGATGAACTGACGAGACTCCAACCGCAGTCGCTACTTTAGATTCTCTGTAGGTCAGCCCGCAAGTGTTGCTTTAAGGCCGGGTTCTCCGGGCCTTATTGGGACTAGTGGGACTTATTGCGCTGCGCGAGCGAATAGTTGGGGAAAAAGTAGGCATTTTTGAAATTACAGAAATACAAATGCTATTAATAGAATTTTGACGACCGACGTCACTAACACATTCAGTGATAGTCGTTTTGGAATATTTTTACTGTCCAACAGTCATTACAGCTCAAATAAAACCATGTCTAGTAATAATTTACTTATGTTCGCGATCTTTTTTGATGCTATAAAGTTTAAAAATAATAAATAAAAACCGACTTCAAAACACTACAGCACTAAAAAGTTAGAAATAATTTAAAAGAATACCTTTAAATTAGGAGTATGTATACATGTGGTGTGGGTATTGTAGAAGTATATTTTGTAGTCGGTGCCCAGTTTCATATTTTTTGAGCACCGACTACAAATTATACTTCCCATATACCCACATGTATAACATACTCCTAATTTATTTATTTATTTTAACCTTTAGGAAAACTTACAGCTAAACTTAGCATAATATACATTTTAGTTAAGAACCAAACGCTAATTACAAGTTTTCATTAATAGAAACTAGTTAAACTAAGTATTCGCATTCAATTCACACGTTTAAAATATAAGAGATCTCAAATTATGCATATCAGTTATCAAATAGCAATTGAGTCATGGCATGGTATTCTTTTAAATTATTTCTAACTTTTTAGTGCTGTAGTATTTTGAAGTCGGTTTTTTAGTGCGGAAGCGGGAGAAAAATAAACAAATCCCTTATAACCATAATTTACCCTACTTAGTTTTTTGCTTTAAAATTTTAAGTTCTCAATTTCCATCTCCGAAAGTCTTCACCAGAATATCACCAAATTACCTTGGGACTACTTCCACGCTATTTTATGAAACCGTATCCGTAATATTACTAAAGGATGGGCATCATTAGGCCTTAGTTACTGCTGACCATTGAAGAGTTCCGTTCTCCATCTCTGAAAGATCTTCACCAAATTAAAATGGGACCAATGGGACGTTAAATCTATTGGAACAAAAAAAAAATTGTCGAAATCAGTTACGATTTGAAGGAGTTAGGCGAAAACATAGCCAAAAAAAATTTAAAAAAAAACATACGCGTCGAATTGATAACCTCCTCCTTTTTTGAAGTAGGTTAAAAAATAATGACCGATGGCCAAGAACGTCTTTGCCGATGGCCCTAGATAGGGCATTGTAATTTTTTTTTTTCAGATTTTAAATACTGACCATCAGAGAGTAAAATGTATTTTAAAACATCTGATTTGCAATGTCGGAGAAGCCAGCCTTAACTAAGGGGTACGAGTTGTGCATGGTGAGGTTAATGGGTGATCCGTCATCAAATGGGCAGACGGAATGTGCCCGCGCCTTGGGCTTGATTGATTTTATTACATTCTTATAGCCAACAGAAGAGCTTTTGCAACAGTTCCTGCCCGGTTTAACGCAGGGAGTTTGCAAATTGTCCCGATACAGATTGTAATTAATAGGTTTACCCCCCCCCCCCCCCCCCCCCCCCGTCTCTCATACGTTGCAGTCTGTTAACCACTCGTTTGCCGCGACACAGATCTGTGTCCAACTTAGTATGGGCCACCTATACGTTGCGTTCCGCGAGGGCAGTTCAGGAGTTAATTATCTGTTGTCAGCTGCCAGTTGGCCAAAAAGTATTGCGAAAAAGAACAACTGACAATTGCTTTTGTTACCACGTAGTTAACGCACGCAGAGTTAACCAATCGCCAATCGTTCCCGAGAACTGATGTTGACCATTAAAAAAATAAGAAAATTTGTTATCTAAGGCATGTGTTGCGACGCGGTAGGTACAGACTTCTTCAAGTCACTATAATGGGCAAGATTGAGGGAAGGTGGTGTGTTGGGAGGAAGAAGTCGTGGCTCTGAAACATCAGGGAATGGACGGATGTAGCTAGCGTCGGAGGCCCCTTTTTGCTTGGCACGAAATAAAGAGGAATATGGCAGCTGACGTCCAACCTCCATTAGAGGAGAGGCACAGGAAGAAGAATAACGCAGTAGGAACTGGGGTAAGAATAATAATACACGCCGTAAGTTTAAATAGAGGGAAACATGGCATAGGCGGGTACCCTTTTAGGGCTTCTAAATAATTCAAAAGATGAACAACAGACAAAGAAAACACAGTGCTAAATAAAACAATGACCTCCTGAGTTAACCCTTCAAATATCTAGTGGTAATAAGAGCATGCCCCAAAGAATTGCAGCAACGGATAGATGTAAATAGATCTACTTAGACAGATTTATCAATTAGCGAAACTTAACGAAAGCAACCAAGAAAGTTGAGTTCTCGCCTCCTTGAATCATCATAATGAATATTCATCCTGAAACCTTTTACCCGAACCGTGCATAAGACAATGCCGTGAAAGCTGCACCCACAACGAATGCGAGTCACATACACGTCCGTGATGTGATGACATTCCGAATTAGCCGATCGCTCATCGATACTTCAGCGACAGGTGTCCGATAGTTTCGATACACTGGAATGCACCTCGCGGATCCTAAGTGGGTTTACGAGCGACAAACAAACAAGCGAGCCAATTAGAAAGGCTCAGGGAGGCTGAGTAGTCATTGGATGATATCGAAATAAGAGAATATTTTAAAGACATCAGCGGACGCAGCACAAGAGTGTGGGATATCACGCGGTGCAACGCGCAATAAACTTTGTTGGTCGTTTTGTTTGCACGATCGGTAGTATTGTCAACTTAATACGTCAATAGACGCTTTCTATTCTATTCCATATTATGAGAACATGAGACGACTGAGGACAAAATGCAATAGCGCATAGCGGTTTAATTTTTTGTGATAGTTGCGGTAGTAATTTGGTAACAAGAAATAATTAATTTTAGAGGTAATTTAATAAATGAAAATAAATGTACAAAATTGTGGCAGGTACAGTCGACAGCAGGTCAACCTTCAGCAGGTCAACCTTTACATTTTAGTAGCAAAGTCACCCGTATCGTAACTGAGTAGAGTGCGTAAAGGTTGATGTTTTGTCAAAATTCAAAATTCAAAAAGCAATACGACAGTACGTAGGAAGAAAACATATTAACCTTTGTCTGCGCCCTCTACATTGCCAGAGATATCTCGTCGGACTAAGCGGTTATTTTGCAAGAACCCGACAAAAAATATACTAGACTGATATAAACTTAAGGCGTGGGAAGAGAGCTTACGCGTTTTAATGTAGAGATAACGTCACAGACCATTCTAACTATTTTACCCATTTTAATAACCTGGCGAGGACGGTGACATTTAAGAATAGAAAAATTGGTGCTTATGCTACGCGGGTGAGTACGGTGACAGTTGAGAATAGACAAATTGGTGCTTAATATGCTACGCGTGCAGGTAATTGATAGAGTGTGTGGCGCTACACGCGCTAAAGCAAACGTTCGGCAGTTCGTTACCGTTTACGTGTTTATTTTAAATTAAAACTATTCATTGTCGACGTAAGCCTTGGCGGTACTAAGAAATATTTATTCTGGAAATGATCTAGGTTATTCTCCGACCATTTCCGGATTGTTCTTATAGACATTTATTGGAAAGAAAAGTCATCTCGAACACAAATCCAATCATTAATTCGAAGTCCAGATGGAACGTTTAAATCTGTGAAACGACCCCTCAAACATAGATAAACCTAGATCTTAGTCGACATGCTGTCACAACAATGATCGCTTCATCGGACATGGTATGATTTGTAGCCGATTGTTATGCTTTGATAAGCCTCTTCAATCTTCATACCGCCTTCGCGTGGAATAGACTTGAGCCAAATAGAATTAGTATTTCCGTTTTGTAGGATCACGAGCCTGGTTAGACTGGTATATTACGAAGGCTAAGACAAGTTCAGGCAAGGCATTTGACCTGTAAAGAGCTCGGAGGTTACGGGGTCTTTAGGGTAGACCTAGACATGCTATTTATAAAAGTAAAAACCAAATATAAATAGGTACACATCGGCTATTTGTTCATTTCAGTTAAATAGTACCAAAAGGAAACAGCACAATACAATAAACGTTTTTAGTTTGATCAATCCACAAAGACGCTACATTATTATTTTACTACATTTGATAAAAACTAATAGTGCAAGTAGGTATGGAGACGAGATAATCTTTATCTATTTCTGAAAGAAGGCTATGTCCACTTTCTCAGCAGAGGGCCGTAGTCTTATGTTATACATTTCAGATTTACTCGAGATTTTTCTGTGTAAGTTCGTGTTTGTACACCTTACCGTAGTCAATAAAGCAGGGTGCGATGATTTCATAGTAGATTGTTGGACAACCACTGTACACCACATCCATACCGGTGACACTTATTTTGATTGTGGCATGTGTATAGTATTCGATAGGCTTATCACTTGCACTGCTGCGAATAAAATCTCGAGTACAAAATCTCACTCTGAAACGAATCGTCGCTTTCCTTGGAATCTCAACTTCCATTGGGTCAATCGTAATCAACTTGTTTAATTTAGTCGTCAATCGAATTCTGATCATAGACCCGTACAGGTTGTGTGTATTAGTGATTGTAAAGTAATCTTCGCAATATCCGTGGTACAAGGGGGTATTAGTCAAGTCAAGAATACTATGTGGCTTTATTACTATTGGAACGGGCAAAGCATCTGCGTAGATTATCACTTTTTTAGTAAACTTCAGTTCGTTGTTCGCCGGTTTGAGGAATTTCAATTCATAGACAGCCTGATGATTGCCAACATGGAACGCTTTCGTAAAGAATACACGGATGCACCGTTTAGAGCCTGGAGGCACTTGAACAAAGGTGCGTTCAAATAGGAAGGGTTCTAAAGAACTATTAACCAGTTCTTCAACTATTGGTACTACTACCTGTGTACCTATTGCTGAAGGTTTGTTTGGCTTATTTTTGCTTTGTCCTTTTTTATTTGTTCTAGAAGGGCTCACTTTAGGGGATTCTGACGGCGAAATCTCTTGTATTCCAACACTGGCTGATCTGGCCCCCAATTCATCGAAGTCAATGGAACACTTAACAATTTTCACTATGTAAGGACGGACATCCGTTGAAATTATTTTTATTGAACCGAACGGATACCCGTAGTTTTTCGTTAAATGCCAGGTATAAGCCGGTGGTATATTTACTGATTCAGTCACTATGATTTTTTGGCCTTTTTGGAATCCACTCAAAGGAATCAAAAGCGCCTGGAAGGGACCCCGAGGGTCTCCATCATACCGAGGTCTTCTCTTCGCAACTTTGAAGAACAAGAATGAGTAAATATCCTCCACACCTTCATTCAGAGTAAATGTAAATGAGAAGGGATGTGACAATCCTGGAACAAGTTTTAACATATAACGAGGCCACACGCGGCCACTCTTAAAGAACGATGTGTCGGTTAGACCTCTGTAGTAAATAAACAATGTGTTGCTACATGCGTTTAGTAATGAAAATTCGAATATTCCTTTAAAAATGTTACTCTTTCGAATTATTACTCTTAGACACGTATCTCTGTCCAGTAGCTCCCATTCCGCCGGCTCTACTATTTCTAATTCTTCTTCCCCTTTTGGAGGATTTACGCATTTAATTTTTTCATACGATTGAAGAGGTGATACCACCATGTGTATATTTGTAAACATCACTGGAGGCAGAGGGCAATGGTCCGATGCGACAGCAGTCATGATTTTCGACATGACTTCTCCTTTGTTGACTATTTGCTCCTGCTCAACGGGCGATGCAGCTACCGTGTTGGGGGGATGCTTTGCTACAGTCTCACCTAGAGGGCCGGGGCTGGGCGGTGAATATTCAGTGTACCTTGTGGAAAGAGAAGGCGATAGTATCATAGTAGAAGGTGATGGAGCTATTGATTCAGCGGAAATTTGAGCGGCAGCCTGTTGTGTTTTCCGTATTGTGCGTTCGAAAGGACGCTCCAAAGTGATTTCGTGAAGGAGTTTCTGTATTATCATAACCTTCCGTTTACGTGCCTCTCTGAGTTGCCGTTTACAAGAGTCTATGCCATTTTGAAGATTATCCACCATCTTAATGCAGGCTGGGCGATCACGAAGCTTTACTTTATAGTGTCTTTCCAGGCACTTGATGTAAGTCTCAATGTCGTGCTCATATTCGCTTAGACCGTAAGTACGAATGTACGCGGGAAATTTTAATTCCGTCATGATGTGTCGGGTAATTATTTTTTATATAGCAGAAATGGAACAACAAATGAATAAAATACAAAGGCCTCCGGTCCGTAACGACCAAATGTCAAAATGCCATGATAGTTTTTTTTTTCTCTGTTGAAGCTGAACGAACTGACAAACACAGTTGATAAAAAAAGAAACATGTTAGGCGAAACGTCAGTAAGCTTATGACACTTCCACGAGTTCCCATCAGACCTCAGAACTATCAGACACTGTACAATACACAGATTAAAACAACCTTATTCGTCTTGATCAAACTTCTTTTCGCAGAAACAAAATATAGCTTCCTCCTTCATCTTGCAGTTTGGCGATGGACACAATGCCAAGGATCTTGCTAAGCATAGCTTTAGCAGCGCTGCTACCAATGGCTTCTCCACACGAGCCTCACCACCTGCCAAAGGAAAACATACCCCATTCGCGCCAGAAGCGAATCCTTTGGATCACTAACGATGGCCGACTAGCCCTACCGCCGGGCACTACTATGGTCATTAGCCCATCAATATCAATGCCATTCGTAAGGCACCCACCAAAGGGGTTCTTATCCAACATGACTATGAGCTTCCCCTTCACAAGTAAGTATATGTCAATGCGCCAAAAAAAAAAATTACGTAGATAGAAAATATATGTCGACTGGTGTTATTCACTGTTATGCAATTTGCTGGTACTTTAATGTACAACCTGGGTTTCATGAGGCAGTATATTAAGCCAGTTATAGTAGAAGTAATCTAGACTAGCTAAATTAACTAGTTAGTACCTATAAGCAATGTAGAGTAGTGTAGATAGATGCAATGGGCATTGTTTACCCCATTTTTTTATTCTAGAAATCAAAAATATAGATTAATATAAGAAACTAATTTGAATATTTTCATAATTTTCGATGTCATTATTTAAGTATGACGTCACCACAGGCATAATTATGTACGTTCCTTTGCCTTTTTTCATGCTTTTTAGAAATAAAAATATGTTGACGTTTGACAATGACAGTCAGTGTCAACTACTTACCAATGTTTTCTTTTCTAATCATATTGCCCATAACCAAGAATTGAATTGAATTGATTTTTTCATGTAAATAACAAGCTAGCGTCTCGTTCGTAATAATTATTCAAATTAATCGGATATTTGTTGAGAATTGAGGTTATCTTCACTGTATCTAAGATATTGACGCTTTTGACAGTTGTTGAACGAACGAATGTATTTATTTTTTATATTCGAAGGCAATGGAACTGCCGCATTAGAGCCAACGATGACATACTTGAAGGACGAATAAAGGTTCTCAAATGGAGACCACATATCGGCAAGCGCAGCGTAGGACGACCAGCCACAAGATGGACAGATGACCTCATCCAAGTGGCAGGAAGACGCTGGATGCAGGCCGCTTCCAACCGGTCTTTTTGGAAATCCATGGAGGAGGTCTATGTCCAGCAGTGGACTTCTTGTGGCTGAATGATGATGATGAATGAAGGTTATAACATTTTAATTTTAAATAATCCGTCTTAATTTCACTTATTTAAACCCCTAATAGTAATCAGTATCCCCATTCAGTATCCCTATTCCTCGAAATGGTTTTCACTTTACGACAGTCAATGTCTCTCGGAACAATGCCCATTGTAGCTGCAATAAGTAAGAATTCTAGAGTAGGCAGGCGTAGAAACTAAACGGGTACCACAAGACAGGAAAGCAAAATATTTCGCTGACTAAATCGGCGATTTCTGAAGCGAGAAAAAACTGTCCTGATTTCATTGTATGTAGATCGGCCAAGTATAGTGTTAATTCTCTAAAGACCAAGAAGCTTAATGGAGAACTTGCACTAAGAAATGTTTTAATATAAACGGAGAAACCATATTAAAAGATAAATAAACGTGGTTAATTTTATGTCTGCACGACTAATACTTTTATACCACACCCACTCAGAAAGTGTCTCATTGCTCGTTCATAAACGGGTTACAAAGTTCGTCATTTCTCCCTTATAAATGTGCGGCGGGCAGGAACGTTGTATGAATAGTAGATTGTGTCTCAAGGGAGCAAAATGATATATTTACGGCGAGGGCGGTATATTGAATCCTGAGTGAAGCGAAAGATTCCTCGCTACGCTCGGGATTCTAAAGTAGAATCTTGAGCGTAGCGAGGGATTCAAGTGTTTACGCCCAAGACGGAAATAATTTTGCTACCGAGTGACACATACTGCTTTTCACACCTGCTATAATGGAATGGTATTAAATTATTTATGTGCCGTGGAAGACAATTATGATCGATTGCAACAAAATAAAAATCGAATTGGAATTACATTTTGTGAAAATCTGCACACGGATCATGCTGAGGGCAATAAAAAAAAAAACTAGAATATCAGGGAAGAAAAGTACAACTTTGATCCCTCATTTGAGGGAATCAAGGGATCTTTTCTGTATAGCAGGTGTGAAAAATCCATTTCTGCCCTGCTAGCGTTCTTTTGTTTTTTAGCAGCGAAAATAAAAAAATATAAACGTCAAATCTCAAAAAAGGTGTGATTTTTTTTTTGTACTCGGGACTAAAGGAGGCTTTTTCTGCACTACGAAAAATAAAAACAAGCGGGGCAATTTGTTTTGTTTTGTTAAATTTAGTTTTTTACTAAATTGATAATATAACAGTACGCTTTTAATTATTGTAGTATAAAGCACTATGTATCACTCGGGAGAAAGTTCTACTTCTGTTCTCGAGTTTGCATACATCTCGTTTTTTTTTTTTTTTTTTAAATTATCAGGTACCGCCACCATTTATTCCGTGGCGACCTTCGTTCTTTTATTAAAATGGTATAAGTTATATAATAAAATGTCTAGAAAATTAAAATTGTACATTGGATATGTCATTATGTTAAAATTAAAAATAATACAGAATATGTCGTAATGTTAAAATTGTTCAAATATAAAACTCTAAAGATTAAAAATAAAAATTATATAATATAAAACTCATGATATTAAAATCGTCTAGAATTATAAAATGCTATGTCTATTGCTAAAATTATTTGTGATAAAATCTTAAAGCATGAAAGTTAAAAATGTAAAATTTTAAAACACTTTAACCTATAAGTTCTCCCTTTTCTCTCTCTTGTCCTTTCTCTTTCTCTTTTCTGTCTCTTTTTTCTTTCTGTCTCTTTTTTCTTTTTGTCTCTTTTTTTTTTTTTTTTTTTTTTTTTTCAGCATTAAGTTTAGTTACAATTTTAATAATATATACCCCGACGCCTTGTCTCTGACTACTCCTAGGAGTAGTGACAAGCAAGGCGCCGGGGTTAACATAAAATCCTAAACGTAAAATGTATATAATGTAAAAATTTAAAATATTTGAGTATAAAATAAGTAGAACAATAGTAAAAGATAAAAGACAGAACCGTAAGACCATATTAATCCCGGCCCCCGTTTGCTCTAGAGGCCGCGCGCGTCACCCCCAGGGCGAAGGGCAGGAAGACCTCTCGACTTTTAGAGTCGGCCATAAAGGCGGCGAATGCCTCGCACCTCACCGCTGCTCCCAGGAGTATCTCGCAATCGGCCCGAGCAGCTCCGAAACGGGGGCACTCCTCCAGCAGGTGCTCCAGCGTTTCGGGAGTCACGTCATCACAAATGCAGGACGGACTCCCCGCGAGCTTGAACCTGTGGAGGTACGCTCGAAAGCCGCCGAGCCCCGTCAGGAGCTGCGCCTTGGCATTGCACATGGTGAATTTGCCAAGGACTTTGTGGGCCGATGCGACGTCCGGGAAGAACAGCGAGGTGACGCGGCCTGTGGCAGACTCGCTATAGCGGGTCTGCCACTTTGCCACTGTCTCCCGTCTCACCTGCAGTTTTGCATGTGAGACGGGATACAGGTCATAGGCTGCCGCGTCTTTGCGAGACAACGCCGCCCTCTTGGCCAACTCGTCAGCGCGCTCGTTGCCGGGGATCCCGACGTGGGCCTTGATCCAGAAAAACCGGATCAGGCCCCCGTTATCCTGTATGTCCCCCAGCTGGCCGTGAATTTTCACGGCCAGCTGGTGTGTGGGCGAGGGGTTCCTGAGCAACTCCAGAGCAGATCTGGAGTCGCTCAGGACGCTCGCCCTGATGGGACCGGGACCCCCGGCCACGAGGTCGAGAGCCTTGGAGATCGCCACCATCTCCGCTTGGAAGACGGAGGCGAATCCCTCCAACCTGAACCCCCTGGTGCGGACCTCAACGCCGTCCCTCCACAGAGTGACCGCACCCCCCACCCTGCCCTCGATCTTGCTGCCGTCCGTATAGGCCTGGGCCCAATCGTCGGGCACCTTACTGAGCTCCTCCACGCTGGCCACTGTTGGCATCCCCAACAAATTATTGTGCTACTTTTTTGATATGGCAACAAAAATACTTCCTTCTGTCACCGAACCTTCTTGCAACGTGTATCTCTGTGCATCAAGAAAATAAAAAGGTGTCTTCAACTGCGACCGGGCGTTTCTTCTCCTCAACTTCTACCAGCAACAAGGGCAGCCGCCCACATATGGTCCTTCAACCCGTCGAAGAGGGAGGAAAGGCTACGGAAAACCTGTCGCGATCAAGTCGCAATCTTCCTCGACTTCGGCAGGCAGACGGCGTAGAAAGAGACATTTCAGAAGCCAGTTCGAACATACACGCAGAATCTTGCAAGAAGCAAAGAAACTATATTATAATCATCGTTGAAGCATCACGGTAACATCTACCTACTTCGTTTCATACATCATCTTCTAGGTGACGTCAGCCATTCTTAGTCGACTTGGACGTAGCTATACGAGTAAAAATCGCCTTTATCGTCAAGTGTTAAGGTTGGAGTTCGCAGAGCAATTTCACCGGAAACGGGCAAGTCCATTATTGCTACGTGGGACGTCCATTCCAAAATAAAAAATCGACTTCCGCCAACCCGACGAAGCAAAGGAGACCAGTGTACCTACATTGTGTGAAACGCAATATAGCCGTTTTCAACGCGAGTAACAAGGACAGCAATATAACTTTTAAGTCAGTCGTAAGTTTGTCAGTTCACGGGGTTCTCAGAATCACAAGACTCAATAATCGGAACGCAAGCGCAAGCAAACGCCATTTTATTTTCTACACAATACGCAATAGAAGCGTCGCATTGAAATTCAAAAATTGTCATCTTCAGTAATTTGTTTAAGTGCATTTCTTGTGTAAACAATGTCGTCCTCGGAGGGAGAGGAGGACGTGGTGGTGAAATTAAGTAAACTTAAAGTAAACCGAGGATATAACAAAGGTACGTTGTCACGATTATATTCGTCAATAACCAAGACTGAGATGGAACAATTAAAAGACTTACCATCAAGTAGTCTTGCAGAGAAACGTAAAAGAGCCATTTCTACTTTCGATCAATACGAAATTTATAATAAAGATATCCTCTTTCTAGATCCAAATGACAAGGAAGATATTGCCGAAGTAGAAGGCAAACTTTATGCAATCCTCTCTGTCTTGGACCGTGAAATCGCGTCACGCAATTATCAGGTTTCGCAGACTTCACCTCCTCCTCTTCCCACAAAAAGGCTGGTGAATTTACCAACATTAGAAATACCAAACTTCACAGGTAAATATTCAGAGTACATACCATTTAAGGAATTGTTCACTTCAGTAATTCACAACGATGCCACGCTTGACAACATTCAAAAGCTCCACTATTTGAGATCCTTTTTATGTAGTGAGCCACTAAAATTGATACAAAACTTGCCACTTAGCAGTGCTAGCTACAGTGAAGCAATCAAGATGCTTGATGACAGGTACAATCAGAAATTTCAAGTAATCAGTGAACACATAAATATCTTATTGGACTTACCCCACATATCTAGGTCAACTTCTATACAGCTCAGAGAATTTATTAGTCAAACAAAACAAAATTTAGCTGCAATAAAAAACATGAAAATTTGTATTGATAGCTGGGATCCTATCCTAATTTGTATTTTGTTACGGAAACTAGACTCGTACACGGGAAGAGCTTATCATATGGAACGGGACCCATCTGCTGAACCAACTGTAATGCAGCTGCTGTCTTTTTTGGAGAAGAGGGCGCTCGCATTAGAGAATGCTGAGCCGTCTCCAAAGCCCTCTACCAGTGGAGGGTATGGCACCAAGCAGAGCAAGTTTGCAGTCAACGTAGCGGCAGTGGAAAGCAAGACCACATGCAATTACTGTAAGTCCACAGAACATAAAATATTTTCATGTCAAAAATTCAAAATTCTACCTTCGGTAGACAGATTTAAATTTATAAAAGATCAAAAGCTATGTGATACATGCTTAAATAAGCATATGGGAAAATGCAGATTCCATTTTAGATGTGATCAGTGCAAAAAAAACCATAATACACTAATCCATCTAGACAAAATGGCAGAACCAGTTATTATGTTTTCAAGTAAACAAACTAACGACATTTTACTCCCTACAGCTCGCATAAAATTGTTTACCCAGGATAACAGAGAGGTGCACATCAAGGCAGTTTTAGATTCCGCCTCACAGGCTTCCTTAGTAACAAGTAAGGTAGTTAGTTTCCTAGGGTTGGCACCTGTGCAGAATAAAACTAACATCATAGGTGTCACAGATAACAAAAGCAGTGTGAAATTCTCAGTTCCATTAGAAATTCATTCAATAAAAACTCCTTATAGCACATCAATAAACTGCCATGTGGTAGACACAATTACATGTCGCTTGCCTCAGAACAGAATAGATACCTCAACAATAGAAATACCAGCAGGGATAGAGCTAGCTGACGATGAATATTACCTACCGTCAGATATAAACATGCTAATCGGCGCCGACGTGTTTTTCCAGATACTCGAGCCGTTGTCACCGAGCCCGGAGACCGAGCAAACATCGAGCTGTGCGCTGCAGCCGAGTCCGGTGGCGTCGCCTGAGTTAAGCGCACGCACGCCAGCAGCGGACGGTCCGCGCATTTTAAACACCAAATTTGGTTACATAATTGGAGGTGCTTTGCCAAGTCAGCATGAGGTAACAAAGCTTACATCGCTCTTATGCACAAAATGTGACAATAATTTAAGCAACACTCTTGCCAGCTTTTTTCAAACTGAGAGTATCCCTGAGGTATTTAAGGAGCAACTCTCGGAACACGAGATTGTGGAAAATAATTTTCAAACCACTGTTAAATTAGAAAATAATAAATTTCAAGTGGATTTACCACTAAAGATTCCAATTTCTGATGTCAATGAAACATTAGGTGAATCTTTCGATCTAGCTATGCATAGGTTTTTATCTCTTGAAAAAAAATTGCAAAGAAATAGTGTTTTACACTCAGAATACAGTAAGTTCATAAAGGAATATGTAGAACTTGGTCACGGACATTTTGTAAATTTTGATTCATATAATTTCAAACAAGACCCCATATATTTTCTCCCTCACCATGCTGTTGTAAACGAGAACAGTCAAACTACTCGAACACGAGTGGTGTTCGACGCGTCTATGAACACGCGCAATAAGCTTTCTCTAAACGACCTTTTGCTTAACGGCCCAGTGGTGCAAAGAGAACTTTTTGATATAATTATGTTATACAGATTTGGGGATTACACATTTAATGCTGATATAAAACGCATGTTTAGGGGGGTCATGGTGAATCCAGAGCACACGTCATTGCAAAATATTTTGTGGCGCGAGAACCCTTCTGAATCAATTAAATGCATACGTTTAGACACCGTCACTTACGGCTTAAAAACATCTAGCTATTTAGCTACTCGATGCTTACTGGAGCTTGCAAAACAGAATGAAACTAATTTGCCATTAGCCGCTGATTTAATTAAGAACTGCACGTATGTTGATGACGTTATGGCTTCACATTCAGACCTTAACACATTGCTTGAAGCCAAAACACAGTTAAAACAGTTGCTTGCCCTAGGAAGTTTCGAATTACACAAGTGGTCGTCTAATAACAGAGATATCTTGTCGGATATTCCAATAAGCTTACAACAATTAAATGATATAGAACTACAAAAAGACAATTTTAATATAAAAGCGCTAGGTCTCGCTATAAATATAAATAAGGATTGTTTTGTCATAAAGCCTCCTAAGCAGACACAAACAACGAAAGTGACTAAAAGAGAAATATTAAGTCAAATATCTAGATTTTATGACCCGCTTGGTTTTGTCAGTCCGATAGTGGTAAAGGCCAAGGTCATCATACAGCAGCTATGGCTTGAGAGGATGGATTGGGACGACTGCCCACCTCAGCACATACATGATGCATGGGTACAATTTTCTAATAATCTAGGTTCCATGGATAACATTGAGTTGAAAAGAAACATACAGATCCCTTCAGATGCTGAAGCAGTACAACTTCTTGGTTTCGCCGACGCTTCCAGTTCAACAGGCTACGGGTGCTGTGTATACTTGCGCGTGGTTCACTCATCAGGTAAAATTGCAACATCCTTACTTTGCTCGAAATCACGCATAAACCCACGCACAAAGGCATTAACCGTGCCGAGGCTTGAGCTCAACGCATGCTTATTATTAGCCAGGTTGATAACCAGAGTACATGAAATAATCTCAACAAAAATCCGAGTGGATAATGTCTACCTATTCTCCGACTCACAAATATCATTAGCTTGGCTGAAAACAGAAGTTAACAAATTGCAAGCCTATGTTTCGAACAGAGTGAGAGTTGTTCAACAACTAACCAACGGGTGGCGCTGGCTGTATGTGAATACGCATGATAACCCTGCAGACTTGGTGAGCAGAGGAGTGGATGATCCGCGAGCATTAACTTCCAACCCACTGTGGTGGAACGGACCAACATTTCTCCAGCACAGGGAGTATTCATTCAGTAACAAAATGCAGTTACCTAACGATTTACCCGAATTAAAATCCCATGAAACCGAATTTCATAAGACAGTAATACTTATAACTTCAAAACAGTCTCAGTTACTCGACTCATTGATACAAAATATCTCAGATATTAACAAAATGCAGCGAATTTTGGCATACATACTTAGGTTTTGTCATAATTGCGTACCGACAAACACAAAAATACAGACTGCTTCTCTATCGAGCAATGAATTGCAAAAAGCGTTACTACTTTTAATTAAGCACGAGCAAAGAGTTCATTTCAAAGAAGAAATACAATGTTTATTAAATGATGAGTGTATTAAAGGCTCATTAAAGCCGTTACACCCATTTCTCGATGAAGAAGGCCTCCTTAGGGTCGGCGGCAGACTACACAACTCAGATATGCCATACGCACAAAAACATCCCATTATCTTGCCTAAGCAATCGAAAATAACGCAACTTATTATACGTCACAAGCATCTTAGATTGCTTCACGCGGGCCCCAAATTGATATTAGCCCAGCTAAATCAAAAATACTGGCTAGTAAACGGTATTAGAATAATTAAAAAAGTCACTCATAAATGTTTAGTTTGTTTCAGAATGAAAGCAAACGCAGCAAAGCAGCTTATGGGTTCCTTACCTAAGCAGCGTGTTACTGCTTCGAGGGCCTTCCAAGTTGTCGGAATAGACTTCGCTGGGCCAGTGCAGATAAAGAACTCGCGCGTCAGGCGAGCAGTCGTCAGTAAAGGTTATATTTGCGTATTCGTCTGCTTCTCAACAAAAGCAGTTCATCTAGAATTAGCTTCAGATTTATCCACGGATACCTTTCTAGCATGCTTTAAGAGATTTATCTCCCGACGATCACTGCCCACCGAGGTCTTCTGTGACAATGGAGGCGCCTTCGTAGGTGCAAGGAACAAATTGGCTGACTTGTACAAACTGCAAGGCTCCGCTAATCACCAGACACAGGTGCAAGGCTTCTCTGCCCAGCAAGGAATAACATTCCACTTTATTCCTGCATACTCGCCTGTCTTTGCTGGCCTAGCGGAGGCTGCAGTTAAAAGCTTTAAATACCATTTAAAAAGAACTATTGAAAAAAGTATTCTTACTTACGAACAATTACATACTGTGTTATGTCAAATCGAGGCTATTTTGAACTCGCGACCTATCATGCCAATTTCATCTTCAGACATTGCAGACTTCAGCTATTTAACTCCTGGACACTTCTTAGTGGGTGGACCCCTTGTAACTTATCCTGAACCTGACATAGCAGAGGTTCCTATAAACAGACTCAAATTTTGGACCCTAGTGGAAAATATGAAACAATGTTTTTGGAAAGCGTGGCATAAACAATATTTGAACATATTACAAAGTAGACCCAAATGGCGTGATAGTTTACCTAATGTAACTGTAGGTTCATTAGTAATTTTGCGAGAACCAAATTCAGCCCCTTTATACTGGCCCATGGCTAGAGTTATACGTGTCTTCCCTGGTGCAGACAATAAGGTTCGTGCCTTAGAAGTTAAGAAATCCAATGGTAAAGTTTATACTCGTTCATTGTCGAATATTTGTGTTTTACCTTTAGAATAAGTAACATAAGCATATTATAGCATAAACAGCCTACCATGTCTTAATGAAAACGAACAAAGTATGATTGTTGTTTACATGCTTAAACAGTATTAATATACACTAAGTTACCTATTATAGTAAGCATTAAAAATAACTATGTAACAAAGAAAAATTAGGCTACCTTTTTCATTAAAGTTAGTTTACCTACCAAATGTAATAAATTTTAATACTCTAAGAGTTAGATTATTTTATTACTAATGCATGTTCACTTTGAGATGCAGATTCTAGAAGAATAGATTGTGTTAACTTTAGTTTTGAAGAATTTATTAAATTTTTACTTAATAATTACAAGTAAAATATTAACAATGTTATTCATAATAAAACAACATCTTCAGGCATAAATGTATAATCAATTCAACCTTTATTTAGAAATTGCAAACTGTTTCATGTTGTTTGACATAGCATTGGCTTAAAAACATAAATTAGGTTTGTTAAGTGGTTGCCATACTTAATTTACATAACTAAACGATGGCTCGGCATAATTTTGCTTTGTATAAAGTTGATTAATTACATTTCGCCTTCTCAGGCCCCAGCATGTTGGCATCCCCAACAAATTATTGTGCTACTTTTTTGATATGGCAACAAAAATACTTCCTTCTGTCACCGAACCTTCTTGCAACGTGTATCTCTGTGCATCAAGAAAATAAAAAGGTGTCTTCAACTGCGACCGGGCGTTTCTTCTCCTCAACTTCTACCAGCAACAAGGGCAGCCGCCCACATATGGTCCTTCAACCCGTCGAAGAGGGAGGAAAGGCTACGGAAAACCTGTCGCGATCAAGTCGCAATCTTCCTCGACTTCGGCAGGCAGACGGCGTAGAAAGAGACATTTCAGAAGCCAGTTCGAACATACACGCAGAATCTTGCAAGAAGCAAAGAAACTATATTATAATCATCGTTGAAGCATCACGGTAACATCTACCTACTTCGTTTCATACATCATCTTCTAGGTGACGTCAGCCATTCTTAGTCGACTTGGACGTAGCTATACGAGTAAAAATCGCCTTTATCGTCAAGTGTTAAGGTTGGAGTTCGCAGAGCAATTTCACCGGAAACGGGCAAGTCCATTATTGCTACGTGGGACGTCCATTCCAAAATAAAAAATCGACTTCCGCCAACCCGACGAAGCAAAGGAGACCAGTGTACCTACATTGTGTGAAACGCAATATAGCCGTTTTCAACGCGAGTAACAAGGACAGCAATATAACTTTTAAGTCAGTCGTAAGTTTGTCAGTTCACGGGGTTCTCAGAATCACAAGACTCAAGCCTAGCGGAGACCACATATGTGGGCGGCTGCCCTTGTTGCTGGTAGAAGTTGAGGAGAAGAAACGCCCGGTCGCAGTTGAAGACACCTTTTTATTTTCTTGATGCACAGAGATACACGTTGCAAGAAGGTTCGGTGACAGAAGGAAGTATTTTTGTTGCCATATCAAAAAAGTAGCACAATAATTTGTTGGGGATGCCAACAGCCACCTCCTCGAACTCAACTGGAGTTCGTAGAGCGGGGTGTGCCAGCGTGAACGGGCTGCAGCGGCGCTCGACCTCCCGGCCCGGCAGCGGGGCGAAGGGCCTCCCCCTCTTCAGCTCGTAAAGTTGAAGGGCCTCCTCGGCCCTAAGGTCGAGGGGGAGGATCCTCGCCAAGAGAACGGCGGCAGTGTAGGAGGTGGTGCGGTGGGCCTTGGCGATGCGGATCGCGAAGGCCCTGGTCACCCTGTCGAGTAAGGCCCTGACCCCCGCTCGCTGCGCGACAGGCGCCCAGACGTTAGCCGCATAGAGGATGGTAGGTTCGATGACGGTAGTGTAGAGCAGCCGGACGATATCGGCATTTAAGCCCCATGTCGCCCTGGCCGCCCTAGACACCATCTGGAACCTAGCCATAGCTTTGCCGCAGACCCTGTTGAGGTGGCTAAGAAAATTGAGGTTCTTGTCGATCGTCAGACCCAACACGGTGATCTCGTCCGAGAACGCGATGTCCTCCCCTCCAAGCTTCAGCTTGGGTGGGTTAACATCGCGCTTCCTGGTGACCACCATGGCTTGGGTCTTCCGAGCGGCGAACCTCATCTTAGCCCCCTCTCCCCACTCGCACACGGCGTCCAGTGCGGCATTGAGGATGTCCTCGAGCTCACCCACAGTCTGCGCCGCGGCGATAATCAAAATATCGTCCGTGAACGCCTGCAGGTGAGCCCGAAGGTCCCCACCGCGCCGGAGCAAAGGGTCGAGTAACAGGTTCCACAGCAAGGGACCGCACGTCGAGCCTTGGATGCAACCTTTCGAAGTAGGTCTGTCTACCTGTGCCCCCGCGTACCTGACTGTACATCTCGAGTTTACGAACATACTCTCGAACAGAAATAGTTTGTTTCCTTCCCTCGGTGTACAGGTGTAATGTACTATTCATAATATAGGTAGGTTAAGGTAATTATAGTCACGTAGTACAAAAACGCGCCATACAAATCGGGGTCAAACTGTGACGTCACAACTTGCACGTAACGCCTTATAATGTATGAGGCATTGATCATTATTTGAGTTATCTCGTAAAATTATGTTTTTGTTATTTGAGTTCCTTTGTTTTTCGCATTTTTTGTGACCCCGAAAACCCCGAAAAAATATTTTGATAGTTTTATTTTTTCATTTTTCCTGAGTTTTTATATGATTTCTATAGTATACAAGCAATTCCCATTCAGCAATGACTAGAGACATCAACGTAATTTCCAAGTGCAAGTGTTAATTGCAAAATGTCTATCGAAATCTCGTTCATGCGATCCGAAAGTTCTCAGTCGATTTTCGTATTTGAAAATGAATTTGGTGTAACACACCCATCTTGACTCCCCAGTTGACTTCGACAAGCTCGGGCTGACGGACAACGAGAACCCGTACGGGACACTGCCCCCCATCTTTGCTCGGTCTATGGGGCGGGCTGCCGCC
Organism: Yponomeuta malinellus; assembly: GCA_947308005.1. Classification (NCBI taxonomy): domain Eukaryota; kingdom Metazoa; phylum Arthropoda; class Insecta; order Lepidoptera; family Yponomeutidae; genus Yponomeuta; species Yponomeuta malinellus. The sequence goes on from OX371013.1 coordinate 8,408,261, forward strand.
TCCTTCATGGCGGACTACGTTGGGGAATACCTAGACAGGCGGCGCGGGAAGCGTTCCTCGAGGACGACTGTCCCTGAGGAGGTCGAAAGATTGCTGCTGGACAGAATGCATGGCGGGGAGAGGTGAGACAATAAAGGTTTTAATACCTAGGTTACCGTTGTCCGAGAAACATTAACTAGTAGGTAAGTACTCTTGTGAAAACTTTGGGAAGGCGAAAGAAGGGGCGTCCAAAAATCACCTGGTTCCAATAAAAGATTAACTAAGAGGCGACAACATTGGACCTGGAATGAGAAGACCACAAAGTCACCATTCAAGATCGTAGCAAATGGAGATATTTTGTAAATGTCTATTTAAAAGTCAGAATATAAGTACGGAAACTACACGCAACACTATAAGGTACTTTTGCGCCCTATTCCTAAAATAGTATAGTAGAAATGTACAATCGACTCCACATTTACCTCACTAGTTACGTTAGAGGCGATTTTGCAACAACAATACTCATAATAATATATACATACGTTCAATAGCATATGTAGGTTGATAAGCAGTCGATTATTTAAATTCAATCGTTGACAAAAAAAAAATAATGGGAGAATCCGCCAAATCCAGCAGTGAACAAGGATATGCTGATCATAAACCATTCCTGTTATCCCTCATCAGAGACATAAGGCTCGCAAATTTCCATACTGACCGATATTGTGACTTTTCCATATTTGTCCCGATGCTTGTCACTAATGGACTGAGCGTCAACGTCAGCTCGGACGAGCGATTTTGCATGCGTGATTAGACACTGTAGGCTGATCAGGTATGATAATACGAAAAATGTCATTGTCAAAACGACGTCTACCTCGGCTGTGAAGCGGCTAAAAATTCACCCTACAATCTTTCGGCGAGAGTTCAGCTTAAGAACGTACTCAAACCAGAGAAAATTAACAATTGAACGCTATGGGGTCCAACACCTCGCGATGTACGACTGACATATTTGTTCCAGTCCTTTAGGTCACAATAGTGTGTGATAGATAGCACTGCCAACATATCGGTGGTTACTTTCACCTTCACAAATAAACTTCATTACTATTCAGATCACACGAAATCGTTGGCAATGTCTGAAGGAAGTCTACGGTGGGAATGCAACTGGAAACCTATATGTTGAACAATAAGTTCGTAACGTTGGAAGGTAATGTGTAACGCGTGAATTGTCATGAGGTGTTTTATTCACTAGAAATTACATTTACAATTTGCGTTTACATTAGTTGGCATTTAAGCTTTACCGACTGATTGACGAGAGCACTATGCTGCCAATTTGAAAAAGTTATTATTGACTATTCCCGCGTGTTCCTATGACTAGTTTATTTCAAATTATGTACATTTTTAAGACAAACATCCAGAGCTCCGCACGTATTGACTTCGTCTTCCGTGTGGATTAAGTAAACTAAGCTAAAACTATGATGTAGGTAGGTGCAAGGCAAGCCTACCGTCTGAAAAATCGCTAGCGACGTGTGGCTAATTCACCTAGCTTGTATGCGTAGAAGTTGCTACTGGACGCTGTATGAATCATCTGGCACAGGTGATTCACAGGAGTGGACGAACCCCTCACCCAAAGCACGACACTTCTTTCCTAATCAAGCCGCTAACAACAATCTGCCTCAGATCATCGGCACAGCGAGCTGGAGGACTTCCTATGCCGGGTTTGCCAGTTAGTTCTCTCCACTCGAGGACCTTTGTATCCCATTGGCTATCGGAACTTGTTATCATAGAGGCTATGTGAATCACCTTATTTCTTTGGTGAATTATCACATTTCTAATGTGATCCATAAGAGACTTCGAGCATAGAACATGTGTAAAGGCTTAATTTTTTACCTACAAAACAATTATGACCGTGCAGATGCCAAACCACCGGACTAAGTTTAACAAATGAGGTATTAATTGAAAGATATTGTGAACGCGAGTGCCACTGACTATATGACGTCACAGAAAAACAAAGTAGCCGATTTTAAAAACTTAATTCCACCCATGCCGGGACTTGAACCCGCGATCTCTGACTAACCGTGCCAGCGCTCTCCAACTGAGCTAATTTATTTATTTATTTACAAAGCTCTTGTAAATTTACAGTAGACACCAAATCGTTACAGAACTAGAGACAACCTCTCACAACGATCTCTCTCACATTATCTTACATTCATACATCAAATCTTTTATCCCATCCACAAACAAGTCGCAGTGTGGGGCTGCCACGAGCAGGGAGCTGAGCAGCTGCAGAGCACGCGCGACGGGCGAGAACCGAAGTAGGTTGGTGCGCGCGCGCGGCACACATAGTAGCCGGTGCTGCCATGCCCTGAGGTACCTGTCAGGCACATGGAGTTTGACCATCCCTTCTACAAGATCGATACAATCGATTTTATTCCTGACTATATTAAGTGTGAATTTTGCCAAGGCCATTGATCTCCTGAGCTCAAGCGAATTATAGCCTAGGTGCCCCTGTAGGAATAAAGTCGGGTATAAAATGGGCAAGTGCAGGCATCGGCGAAATTTCGAGCCTCTTTACAAACTTCTCTGTATTACGTACAGGCAGCGACATCTGGCCGAAGCAATTTACATCACTTTCAGCCCCTAATTGGCCTCAGCACGGGTTAGTGCATCAAAAAGAATATGACATAGTAGCAGATGTCACTTGTTAGTAAAAAGCTTAATTTCAATTGTAAAAAGCCTCCAAAAAGCTTAGAATAAAATAAAATATTTTTTGAGTACTGTCATGTTGTTTATTTTCTTCCATTCAGAGCACTGTTATACGGAGTGGCAGAGGATCTTCTATCGAATTTTGGACTGTCGGGCAGAGAATGTCTTCTGCGAGCGATCTGCGAAATCCACGCTCATCCCCTAACCAACTTTGGCTTCGTTGGCGAGATTATGAAGCTGTTCTTTACGTGAGTTTAATCATTCAAAACTCCACTATACCCATAGTGGACTCTAACGCCACCATTAAAATAAAAAAGTTGGTCATAACACACAAGGCATTATTGTAAGCGCGAGCCGCGCAGGCGAGCGCAGTAAAGCAGCTGTGTGTAATGATCAATGCACACGAGTTGCATACGACGTTTTTCAACACAATTGCGAGGAAAAAACAAACTTGTATTGTTAGCAACGTTTGAAACAGACATTTTTAATAGTAATTAATTAACCACAGCAGCAACTTTACCAAAATATTTACGGAAAATGGCGCGTAAGTTTCGTTTTTCGCGCGCCGCACTTTCGATGCGCGCGCAGGTTCAATAAAGGCACAGGAAAAACCGGCTGTTCAGCCGTACATTATGGCAAAATAAGATACGATATTTTTCATTTGTGGCGCTAGTTTATCTCATAGAGCCTCTTAAGTGTCGACGTCATATTACCAGTCTATGTTCCTTAATCCATGGAGAATGTGGTTTTTTTATGCTTTTAATATGGCCGCCTTGCAATTTCATTTTAGCACATTTTACATTTCCAATTATGTATACTTTGAAACCTAAACGTACAGTCTAACGCAAACTTAAGCTGTCAGTAATCATCAACTATTTATGTCGACTAATTTTTATAGCTTTTTGTAGCAAGATAGTAACGGACCCTTGCTTGAGGGCAATGAGCTATACAAGAATTCAGTTCAAAACTTTTATGTTGACACATTTTACAACTCCTCTAGATTTTCTGCTAAAATGTTGAATCCGTCTATGAATATTCAGAAACACCTCTCATATTTTCACTTTAGTAACTTTCTATAACTTTTTCAGGCCATCAAAATCACCCTATGCTACGCTGCTCCAAGAGTACGTGGAAGCTCAGAAAGCCGGCGAGAATGGAGGCGAATGTTGGCCATACTATCGGCTTTGCCCTAAGAGCATATTTCAGCCGTCACCCAACAAATATTCGTAAGTAGCCTTGGGTTTCTATAACAAGAACATTACAGATAACATGTCTAGCCAACGATTCTGCGAGACAAAGGGTATATAATGGATGGAAAAGGTTTTTTTAGAGTTCTCTACCTCAATATGAAAAAAAAAAAACGAACACCTTATCGGATCGCTTTGTTGTACGTCCGTCAGACAATACCTTTTTCTAAGGAACGGATAAAGCGATTAAATTGAAATTAATATTAAATACTAAGGCCCACGGTACTTTGAAAGTATAGGTAAAAAAATTAAGATTTTATACTAACGCCTTCAAAAGATATGATCAGTCATGTGTTAATTTGAAGATTTCTTACCTGAAATGAAAAAAAAAAAACGAAACCTTATGAGACAATTTTTAGTCCGTCCGTCTATCCTTCCATCCGTCTGTTTAGACTCTTATTCTCAGGAACGAATACTTCGAAAAAATTCAAGGTTTAATACAAAATTAATACAAAAAACGGAGAAGTTAAGCTTATACTCGTTTGTTTGGAACCCTCAGGGCTCGAGTCCCACGGTGTTTTGTATGCTTTCATATGTGGGCAGTAATAAAATATTAAAACTGGACAAGTGTGGGTGGGACTCGAGCCCTGAGGGTTCTAAACAAACGAGTATAAGCTTAACTTCTCCGTTTTTGTATTAATTTTGTATTAAACCTTGAATTTTTTCGAAGTATTCGTTCCTGAGAATAAGAGTCTAAACAGACGGATGGAAGGATAGACGGACGGACTAAAAATTATCTCATAAGGTTTCGTTTGTCCTATCTTTCGTTCTGTAGAGACAAAATGGATGATTATAGTTTTTGAGTGTAGCTATTAAAACGAGTGCGTTCTGAAATTCCATGCTTATCGCCAACATACTACTGCTTATTTTAAAAATACAGCCATGCCATGAATTGAGACTCTGAGGCCAAAATCACTGCCGATTCAATCCCACGCCTACTTAACTTATTTTAAGAGGCTTTCCCTAGTAGTGGAAGTAAGAACGCAGCAACAGTAGTACTTACTGCTAACATGAACACCAAAAATTGTTGTTTCTAATTTCAGAAAGGAAGCCGAAGATTTGCACCGAAGGCAAGAACAAGAGGACGTAGAAAATAATAAAATAAATGAAGTTCATGCGATGTAATGGGTACAGACAACTGAGCCTTAGAGACGAGACTTAGTAAAGATGTATCGCGTGATAGGTACTACTAGCCAGTATGATTTTTCAAAAACTAGAGGTAGACACCGACCAAAGTTGTTCTGTATTTAATTTTAATTTAATAGATAGTTGTGTAAATGTTATTTATTTTATTCTGTAGGTGCCATTGCTACTCTGTATCCCTTACTAGGCATTTCCAATTCTTATTATTATTGTTAATCTAAGAAACCTATAAGGTAATCGCTGTAAATTTTCGAATAAGTTGTAGTAGTAGAAGTCAAAGTCCTAAATATTTTTTTATGTTTTTGTACAAAATTTGGTGAATAAATTATTTAATTATAACAGCGTCTTAATCTCGTTACGAAAAACTAACAAAAATAAAGTTTAAATACACCTAGAATTAATCAAACTTTACAAACACACAAATCAATCAAACGAAAAACTAACACTAGTAAAGTTTAAATACACCTAGAACTTATCAAACTTTACAGACACACAAATCAATCAAGGGCAGATATGCCACAAAATCATCACGTGGTGGAAAGTTCGTAGTGATTCTCAAAATCCAAAGACTTAGGACCTCCCCTAGTAAAGCTCAATACTTGACAAACGTCACAAGCGTGAAGTTAGCGACGACGCGGCATCATTCCCATCGCACCGAACACCCGAGAGGTAGCGAAAGCAGACTATTCCGATCGCCGCTTCGCCTTAAAAATCCCTTTCCCACCAAGAAACTACCAAGGGACACTCATAAAAATGATTAAGTGACTGTGTGCGTGTATGCGCGTGTGTGTAAACCGAATTATGTTGAAGCAATATGTATCCTTATGCCTACTGCTGATCACGGCGGCCCAGGAAGGTGATACGATCAGCAAGCGCAGCTATTCCGACCAATCGGTGCGAGGGTACATCACTGAGGTAATTAACCACTAAACTAAGCACACATTTTGACCCATAAACAAATTTAACAATACTTAAAACACGAATTCATGGATCGTTTTGCTTAAAAGACGGCCTGAATAAAACGCGACTATATAGGTATTAAAAAATGATTGACTCTCCAAAAGTTCAAATGAGATTACGATATAGCTTTCCTTATGTGGAACATATACGGGCACACCAACATTTATACGTTTTGATGTTACAACTGAAAAGAAAAAGGTTTGCTTAATTTAAAATAATGGTGTGTTTACAGAGAACATGTTGGTGGAACGAAGTCTGCAAGGAGGAGTTCCAGACGCTGTTCAGGTGTAAATGCCCCTCCTGGTCGTACTGTCGTAGTCCAGGAAGGTACTACAATGCCGTATGCTCAATGACCGAGACTGGCTACATCTGGGACCAGCCAAATTCAGAATTCAGACCTAACGATGGATAGTAGTCATGAAAAATTTATATTTTTAAAATTCTCGCCTACGCAATTATTGAAACGCTCGAACGAAAGAATTGCCTTGGATTATCGAAGACGAGCCAACACCAAAGCTAACGCTAGCTCGGTAGCGACTGACTGAATATGCAGTAGGAAACGTTATTACGAAATCGAATTTCTGTGTACTATTTTGATAATGTTCAAAATTTACGCGTTTATTTGTGACCGGTTATGTCGAACGTACTGTTATGTGAGAAATAAAGAGTACGCATTATAACACGTGTGAGGTTTCAATTGATTTTCTCTCGAACAGCTGACCTTGAGCATGCCTTGAGTAGGAAATAGCGTAATCTTTGAAAGCGGCACTGAATGGCGCATGCGTTGTTACGACTAGGGATCACCAACAATCAATAATTTCCTCTACAATCCGAAAACGTGTCTTAACAATACTGGGATAATAACTTCCATAACAGCGACAATGTTTCCACTTATTCTACTTCTTTTGACTTCAACGAAAGTTTATTGTGAACCGGAGACAGTAAGGGATAATTTCGACTACTTCAGCTATGGAAACAGCGAAGATTTGCTAAAGAGTTTGGATTTGCACTTGGTAAGTGATACCTTTTGATTTCGCCTCTTAGAATAAATTGGGCCCTGCCCGTTTATTTTTCAAAGTAAAAAGCTTTTTACTGGTGATGAAGAGTAACGACAGTATAAATAAATCACACGATCAACGATTCTCCATAAAATGGTGACGTCGACAGAAGGCAGTTTCTAAGGAAAACTTGGCAAATTATCATCATTATCAGCCACTTGACGCCCACTGCAGGGCACAGGCCTCCCTTGTGGTTTTCATAACCATGAGGGGTTTTGCCATAATCGCCACGCTTGGCAGGCGGGTTGGCGATCGCAGTATGCAGTTGGAATCTCCAGAAGACGCAGCTGCCCAACTTGGCAAATAAGCAACACAAACTCGGTCAGTCCCACTAGCAAAAAAGCGTCTGTAAAACTACTGGTAGTATACAGCGACCAGTATATTAAATAAGAAATTAATGCCGTAAATCCGTGCACCGTTATTTCAGCCAAAGGATGAAGTCGTCCTAAGACCTCAGGAGATCAAGGAATGGCCTCAGCAGTCTCTGAACGTGGGACAAATAACTGCCGTGTCAATCAACTCGTTGGCACAGCCCGTCATATTCCATAGGGCCGAAAGGGTATGGGACGAAAGGTAAGCACAAATCTTAAGGACGGGTTGGATCTATATCCTGTACCAGATACACTTTCCCTTGATGTGAAGAAACCGTTAAAATGGTAAAATATAAAAAAAATATATGTTTAAGGGGTTATCTGGAGCTAACAAGCGTCACCAATGCAAAAAAATTATGCCCTTTTATAAAACGTATTTGTTTTCGGAAAAAGTGAACACCATATTCTAGGCTGTAGTTTCTAATTTCTACCACAATTGAATCGTGTGATTTTAAAACAACACAAGTCACATCTGTTTTTAAAATAACACTGGTCCATTTTTAGGGTTCCGTACCTCAAAAGGAAAAAACGGAACCCTTATAGGATCACTTTGTTGTCCGTCTGTCCGTCCGTCCGTCTGTCAAGACCCTTTTTCTCAGGAACGCGTGGAGGTATGAAGCTGAAATTTATATCAATTACTCAGGTCTACTGTCCCTTAAAGCTGTGAAAAAATCAAACTTCTAAGCCAACGCAATCAAAAGATACAGCCGTTTATGCCGCAAATTTTCGACACTTGCAAGGGAATCAAAACCTACAGGGTGCTTCCCGTGAACTCAGAATCTTGAAATTTGGTACGAAGAAACGTCTTATAGCATAGATAAAGGAAAAATTACGAAAACCATAAATTTTTAGTTACATCACATAATATATATTTTTTTAATAATTTTAAACTTACTACCCATTTCCTCATAAACGCATAGAGGTATTAAATTGAAATTCATACCAAATACTCAGGTCTATAATACCTTTAAGCTGTAACAAAATCTAACTTCTATGTCAACGCAATCAAAAGAAACAGCAATTTAAGCTGCATATTTTGAAACTCGCAAGTACTCGCAAGGGAATCAAAACCTAAAGGGTACTTCCAGTCGACCTAGAATCTTGAAATTTGGCATGAAGCAACGTTTTATAGCACACATAAAGGAAAAATTCCGAAAACCTTAAATTTTTAGTTACATTACAAAATATATATTTTTTAATAAATATAAACTTATTACTTTTTTCCTCATGAACGCGTAGAGCTATCAAGTTGAAATTCATATCAAATACTTAGATCTAATTGCCTTTAACCCGTGAAAAAATGTTGTTGACATTGCAGGTTTGTACGGAACCCTCGGTGCGCGAGTCCGACTCGCACTTGGCCGGTTTTTTTTTATTAAATTATTTACACCTACCTATTGATTTACATTAGAAAAAAAAATTGTAGTTTATTCATACAGAAATCAATATAATATGCTAAAATATTGCTGTTGTAGATATTAGTATTTGAATAAAACAGTTTTTTCTATTTCCTGCAAAGTTGTAATGAAAGGACATGTGTCGTTTTAAAATCACACGATTCAATTATTGGGATTTATAATATTCACTTTTTGCAAAAACTTATTATAAAAAAAGAAGACGCTATTTAGCACTGGGTCGTGCCTTAACTATAGTAGTTACCCCTATTTATTTGTTCTGCCATCTTAACATCCCAGGCCTTTTAGCTGCGCTTCCTTAGAAATATAACTTTTTAGGGTTCCGTACCTCAAAAGAAAAAACGGAACTCTTATAGGATCACTTTGTTGTCCGTCCGTCTGTCGGTCCGACTGTCTGTCAAGACTTTTTGTCTCGAGTTGAAATTAGAACCATATACTCAAGTCTACAGTCTCTTGAAGCTGTGACAAAATTAAACTTCTAAGTTAACGTAAAAAAAAGTAACGGCCGTTTATGCCATAAAAAACGTTTATTTCGACACTCACGGAAATAAAAATATATAGGGTACTTTTCGTTGAACTATAACTATGAAATTTGGCAAGTTATATCGTCTTATAGTAAGTACAAGTACAGAAAAATATGAAAACTATACATTTCTAATTAAATCATTAAAAAGTTGTTTTTGAAGTTCGAGAAAGCTCGGAAAAAACTGCGAGACTCGATTCCTGAACAATTTATAATATGTAAGCACCTACAAATTTGTACGGAACCCTCGGCGGGCGAATCCGACTCACACTTGTCCGGTTTTTTTTCGTATGGCGTTCTCTTGAGCGAGCGCAGACAAAAGCCATGTATACGTCTGTCGTGTTAGAGGGTCTAGTCAGTCATTCACGTCACTGATTCCAGAAATACAATCCGTATTTATATTTCTTTACTTAGATCATATACAAAATTTCAAGGATATTGTGTCTGGCAATGACCTTTATATGGTAAGTATATATCACCTCCTGAACAAAGACCTAAACTAAAGATCAATTACACCTTTCAGTACATTCAACGAGACGAACGCTTACCAGAACCTGGACAAAGGGCCAATCAACGAAGACACCATATTGGTTCTGGACCCGCACACTGGTTCTGTGTTGCACAGTTGGGGAGCGTATGCCTTCTACATGCCACATGGTCTGACCGTAGATCACCACGACAACGTCTGGGTCACTGACGTGGCTAAACACCAGGTTTTCAAGGTAAGAAAATTATCTCTTCCAAAAAAGATATTGGAACAATAGCTCAGTTTAGCATAAGAGCGATTAAAATATAACAGGGGACTTGGACCCGAGTATTTTTGGATACAATTTTCTTATTATTATTATTAATACCTACGTTTAGCGTACATAGTAAAAAAATACAATGTCAATACGGAGGACTTAATGCCCCGACTGCCCGATGACATAAGTTTTCTTAACCTTACAAAAGCTCAAAACTTGGTCCAAAATAATGAGTTCCCGATCTCTTTCCAGTATACACCAAAGAACCACAAGTACCCGACTTTGACCATCGGAGAGGCGTTCACGGCCGGCTATCCATACAGACGACGCGTCTTACTCTGTATGCCAACGTCAGTGGCCGTTGCCACAACCGGGGAAATCTTTGTTGCCGACGGCTATTGCAATAACCAAATCTTGAAGTTCAATGCCGCTGGAACCCTACTCGTAGCAATCCCGACTTACTCCGATGTTCTATCGTTAAACCTGCCGCATAGCTTGACTTTGCTCGAGCACTTGGACATAGTTTGCGTGGCCGACCGGGAGAATATGCGTATCGTTTGCCCCAAAGCAGGTCTGAAAAGTTACGTGAAAATGTTGGAGCCAGCCACAGTCATTGAGGACCCTACGTTGGGCAGAGTGTTCGCTGTGACGTCACATGGCGACACAATTTATGCAGTTAACGGTCCTACAAGCCAGAATATCGCCGTGCGAGGATTTACTGTTAACGCACTTTATGGAAATATTTTAGACACTTGGGAACCTAGCACAGTGAGTTCTACTGGATTACATTGAATGAACGATTAAATTAATAACATAATTATTGTCTTGTAGTTCAGAAGCGTTTGAGATGTGGTTGTACCGCCGGATGCTTAGAATTTCTCGGGTTCAAAAGTTCTGCAACTCTACCATTTTGGATAGAATGAAGAAGAAGAAGACAGAGAGGTACTTAGCACCATCAATAAGCGCAAGCTAGAGTATTTCGGACATATAATGCGTAACACCAAGTACACAACTTATCATATAAGGCAAGATTCCTGAGACCTGGGAGACCAAGATGTCATGGCTACACAACTTACGATAGTGGGTTCAACAGATTACCAATTCCTTGTTTGTATTGGCAGCCTGAAAAGGAAGATAGCCGAATTGATAGCCAACCTCCGATAGGAGACGGCAAATAAAGAAGAAGTTTTAGCAGCATTTAATTTAAAACATTTGTCTTTCTCTTTCAGGGCTTCACTAACCCGCATTCGTTAGCAGTGACGAGGAATGGATCCCATTTGTACGTAACGGAGATTGGGCCAAACAAAATCTGGAAGTTTGAATTGACCGACGTATATGACAAGTAGTCTAAATCTACGTAACAAATGCCGTAGACCTTGCCCATAGAGGAAAATGCTTTAACGCAACAGCGAATCAAATTCGTTTTGTAAATAGTACTAGACAAACCGTCAAGATTGGATATTTATGTACGGAGAAGTTCGACCGAAATGGGACGACAGATTTAGAGTGGGTGTCAATCAGTATTCAAAGAAAATATATATTTCTACAATAAATACACAAAATTATGTAGCACTTAATGCAACTTACTTCTCCTTAAAATATTCGATAAAAAATATCATACCTCCCTTGAATTCTTGGCAAATTAACATTTTGCTTTACTTTATAAGAAAATTCGTAGTAATTTTATATGACCTACTACTCCAAAAGAGGTACCTAAAAGGTAATCTAGTCCATATAGGTAAGAACAATGAACGAAAATATAATAATTGGATTATAAAAATCACGCACACATATAACATACCTAAAACAAATGGTAAAGTTATGATAATCTTAGAACATTATTCTATTATCGGCTAACTTAGTCTCATTGGTCCACTCTAGTTAATGCTGTAATTTTATATACTTATGCTTCTTTATTTAATTATATGACATTGGACCAATGTAATTGGCAGACGGAATAGATTTTGTGTCCTACGACAGACAACTAATACTTAAAATTGTATAGGTGTCCCTTTAAGTAGTTGAGAGAGTTTATAAAATATAGTGCGAATATGCGGTAGTAACAGGGTTTTATTTTATCGACTTAGTTTTAGAGTGTAGTACCCACAGTACCTTTGGCATTTACACTGATTTCAATGCGTATCATGATTTAAATTAATTATGTAAACATAAAATCAATAAACTGTTACTTAATTTAATTAAATCATTACATAGTGATCTGAATTTAGGATTCGTATGATATAAAAACTACTTACATAATTAGGCGTCAAATTTATTTTTCTTCATAACTTTCATAAACAACACCATATCTGAAACAAAGAAAATAGTGTTTTCATTACTTTCCGTTTATTTTCTAGCATCATCGACAATTGAATCGTGTGATTTTAAAACAACACAAGTCACATGTGTTTTTAAGATAACACTTGCCCATTTTTTTTTAATTAAATTATTTACACCTACCTATTGATTTACATTAGAAAAAAAAATTGTAGTTTATTCATACAGAAATCAATATAATATGCTAAAATATTGCTGTTGTAGATATTAGTATTTGAATAAAACAGTTTTTTCTATTTCCTGCAAAGTTGTAATGAAAGGACATGTGTCGTTTTAAAATCACACGATTCAATTACAGGTTTGCACTCTCTTGTGAGTAGCCGTAGCCAAAACGAAAATCTCCAAAAAGCTAGATTAGCTATCCAAAATGCAGTGCTGGTAGGTACCAACACTAATGTATGTAGGAGACTTGGGTGTGAAAGAAGGATCAAGAAAGTAGGATTTCTGCAGTAGAAATGAGGCCCTTGAGAAATATGTGAGATCTGTTACTTTGAATGAAAGGATATGCAATAATGTGATTAGAGAATGTTGGGGACCGAAAGAGGTGAGAAAGGAATGTAACATTAGTGGGGATTTAATAAACAAATAAATATTGACGAAAGAAATATATCGAGTGAATGTGAATGGAAGGGACTTCCCAGGTGAACAGACATTTGATAGTATGAAATAAATAAAATTGAGTTCTGTTTCTTCCACACTAATATCTTTAGTTCATTGATACAGATACTCACTAATAAATATCACCATGACAATGGCGAGCATTAGCCATAGCCAGCATTTCCAAGCGCTCCGACTGTGCTCCTGCAGCCTTTCAGACTCCACCTTCAGCGAATCCAGATTTTTGTCTGTCAGATCAGAGGACTTCTTTAGGTCCTGGAAAGATGAATAAATACATAGTTACATCTTAAAAGGGATAATCGCTATTATTAATTAACAATATCAAATTCTAAAAGATGTAAAATATATATTTTGTTTGTTTGTTACACTTTATTGCACAAAATGTAAAAAGAAAATAAAACTTAACTAACAGGTAAGTGTAAATGTACAAAGGCGGACTTATTTCAAAAGCAATTTCTAGTAATGAGAGAAAAAAAATTTTTATATACGTACATATCAAACAGGTATCGGTTCCCAGCTGTGTTATTGTATAATAGATAATATTCCAGCTGAACCATAATAGAATCGATACTTGTATGCATGCTCTTTGATCAGGAATTGAGTAGACAATATGAAAAAAAAAAATTTACATGTATCCCTAAAAATTCCTTGAACACATTTTTTAATTATGAATCAAAAAGAAAACCTAAGACTTTGGTGGTGTTTAAGAAAGTCTATTACTACCATTGCAAAAAGCCGATATTACTTTAAGTCCAAATTAGTGTAGAGAATTCATAGTAATTCACCTCTGTATCCCTTTTAATAATTGTGCTAGCGATTTGCGACTGTTCTTTCAAGCTCTTAGTCAACATGACCATGTTTTCGGCGACTTTCTCCTGCATATTTTGGTGGTATTTAAGTAGTGTATCTATATCCTCTTGGCTGGTGCTGTTGCTTGTGAAGTTTGGTGCCTTTATGATATTGCGCTTGCGTAGTGTATCATCGTTGTCATCTAGAGTATGCAGAGGATAGGTTATTACAATTACTTAAAAATATATATCAAAGTGGTGTAAGGGTCACTACTATCAATTATTGTCCCATTGTTACTGAATAAAAGCAATAATACAATAATTTTTCGTAACTGTCCCCCATTTCTAAAATGTGAGAAGAAAATCAGTTCTTTACTTAATTCTCTAAACAGTGCAAAACTGAAGGTTTCTGGAAATAAATTATTCTTATTATTAATCCTGAAAACTTATGAATAATGGTTATTAGACAGAAGTAAGTTGGAAATTACCAAGTCCGAATAGGTCAGATCGGAGTTCATTTCCATATTTAGCTACAGTTCTCTGATGAATCTCTTGTGCAGAGGCATCAGCACTGATTGTCGCTGCTCCGTGTGACAACAACTGCACTGCTTCTAGCTGGAAATAGAAAATGCACTCTATTTAAAACACCCAAAATTTGTATCATAATATGTTTGTCAGAATTTTATAACACCTTAACAGCTCATTTAAATGACATAATATAATAATAATATACTGGATTAACACAAGTACTATACTATTTATGCAAATCCCATGCAAATGAAGTAGAAAAAGTATTTATTGGTTTTATTTACGCAACTCGATTCCTTAAAACACATCAAAAATGCTGATTAAAATAGTCTATGATGGAGATTTTACAAGGAAAAGATGTAGAGTTTTAGATTGGTTTTAGAGAAATCATGTTTTTATAAATATGACCATATTATGTGTTTAAGGGTAAGTCACCAATATCAACTATTGAGTTGAAACTTAATATTAGTACTGCTGAAAGATCTATAAGACATTAAGTCGGAAATATAATCTTCACGATGGATTGTTTGAAATTACAGAATTTTTTTTTTGTTTTAGAATGGACAAGTTAACATCTTACTATTTTTTTCTTACCTTTTCAATTGGAGTATTTAAAGAGGCAGTTTGTATTAAGCCCTTGAGGAAAGACGATCGCTTAGAATACTCAGCCAATACATCTTTTGGTGGTTTACTGCCAAAAAAAGTTAAGGGAATCATTGAAACAAAGAAAAGTTAGCTCACAATATCTCTATAAAAAAATTGGCCAGGTATTTTTTTGTGTGAGTAGCACTCGCGCACCAAGGGTTCCAAACCACCAAAATATAATATTACATATTTACTTAGCAAAAATTCTTTCAGCTCGGAAACCTTAGCAGGCTAAAAACTCACTTTTATTATTTGTTGATGTAATATAGGGTTACGACTTTACAAAACACAGGAGGACGGACAGATATTGTAGGCATAATATTATGTAGTGTCCTGTTGGCAGTCTTCGGGTATTATGGAAGCCTAAATGGTATAACTTACTCTGGTCCAGTTTTTAAGTCACTCAGCATTTCCGTTAGGGACTCCACATATTTCTTGAGCCTCCAGTTGCCATCGATTGGCTCTTGCTTGGCAATCAGCTCGCATTTGTTCAATAGAAGTCGTACGTTGATTTCCAATCGAGACTTCTTGTAATTCACCGGTTTTGCTTTAGAAAGGTCCGCAATCATTGTCATTGTTATTTAGCAAGATGAAAATTAAGTGGTTTTATGTACGATAATGATTTCCAGGCAGTTGTTCACGTATTTCCTAACTTTTTGCTCTGTCAGTCAACAACACAAAAAATTACAAAAAGGTGACAAAACTTGGATGGAGCTGTCAAAATTCACAGAATAGTTTTGATTTATTAATTTTGGTTGCGTTCTAAAAAAAATATTAGTATACAAAGCGGTGGTCGTCCTTTTTAGGGTACCGTAGTCGACAAGGAACCCTTAACGTTTCACCATGTCCGTCCATCTGTCTGTCTGTCCGTCTGTCTGTCTGTCCGCGGCCTAGTTCAAGGACGATTAGTACAAGAAAGCTGAAATTTGTCATATCATCCGGTTCAAATGCTGTTAGGATACGACCTTAACGCAACTGCGTTACGCGACAGTGATGACTTGTAGGGTCAGAAAAACACTCAGATGAATAATATTAATTAGTTAATTTATTTAATAATACACTAAAAAACTGTCTAATAGAAAATAATACTTGTCTTAAAGACCTAGGATAGGATAACTTTTTAACAACTTACCTAAACTATAAGAGAAATCCTTATAAATTTAAGGAAATATTTGTGTTCCCACTACATATTTTTATAAGCATGTTAGTTTTCAAGTCATATTGCCGCGCCCGACATGGTCCATAATCGGTATTATACACTCAGTGTTATTTAAGACCTTATTTACATTATGGTGCAATAAATATGTTGATTTTGATTTTATTTTCTTGCAAGTATCAAAGCGACTAAAATATTAAATAAAAATAATAACTAAATCACAAAATGAAAAAAACTCCACTCATAGCCTCTCCTTCACTCTCTGAGCTGTCTTCGTTTGAAATTTTAGAATCAATATCATCAAATAATAAAAATCACTGTAACCTATCCTTCTCTACCATATATAGGTATCTATCTCACTCACACACTTCGATAAGGCTTGATATCTTTCCATCCTCTCCGAGGTTTCTAGAATGTTCCCAAATGATCGAGTAGGTACCTACGTAATTATAGAACCTAGAGACTTCGGGAAGTACCTACCTAGAAAGACGTCGAAGGTAGGTACTAGAAAACTATGGAACATTACAGAGTATCTTCTGGAACTACCCAGAATCACATCGAAGATACTAGAAATAGGTTCTAGAAGACTATCGAACATTCCAGAATGTCTTTCTATCTCTCTAATGTCTTTCTAGCTCAGTCTAAAAGATAGCTCTGTCTGTTTCTAGCACAAAAATTATTCTGGAAGGTTCTCTTGTCTCTACATACACCTATCACGTAATCTATCTGCACCCAGCATCTAGATTATTCTACACAGTTCGACTACACTCTCGTCGTCCGTAACAAATAAAAAGAAATACTTCCAATGAAATGGTATTCGTCACTCACGTGTCACGCGCTTTCCCTACAGCATTGCTAACGGTACTGTCATACGTCATAACCATAACTCATAAGGCGCTCCATTCCAAAAGGACGTATCCTAACAGCATTTGAACCGGAGCGTAAATCTTTTTGCGGTTGAGTGAAGTTCGTCAATTCCTGCGCAATGACTAATTTTAGGTGTCAAACGGGAGCTGCGCGGTGGGTCACTAGAGATGTACCACTGTTGAAAAAATCTTATCACACGTCACACTCTTCGCTGAAGAGATACCTAGATGGTTGAATGAAACGAGAGTAAACTGATAAAAATGAAGCGCGAGATACTTCTTTAGCTGGACCCCTACTTCTATGGAAGTCGTAGAACCTCTACCATCCCTTGTATTTCAATTAGTTTTACTATATGACATAGGTAAGTAGTACTATACCGATTTTTAAGCTCTTCTACATAGTAATAAACCTTGTTCGCCCGATTTAAAAATAACAATACGAGTACCACAATAATTCCTACTTTGCTTTTACTAGGTGTACTCTGTATACGCTAGTCTCTAGTTCAACTGGAGATTTCCGCACTTAGCCTCATAGTTGGGCCATTGTACGTAGCCAGTGCTGAGGTATGTAAATATCTCAGACACTAGGGTTTCCTCACGATGTTTTCCTTCGCAACTAGCGATTGGTATTGCTACTATAACTTCACAAATGTACGTAACTTAAAACAAAGTCATTGGTACATGCCGGGATTCGAACCCACGATCTCCCGAATGAGAGGCCGGCGTTCTACCGCTCCGCTACCACCGCTCTTACTCTGTATACTCATGGAGTCATGGCAGCCTATAAAATACCTAAACATTTTTTTCAGATGTTTAATAAACCTAACGAAATGGGGTAGGTAAACTAATTAACAAATTAATTAACATGTAAATACCCTAAATACATATAATGTAAGCAAGTATTAAATCTATTCTTCTTTGCACATCACTACGCATCACACTACAATAATTATTACTCACACAATTACACTGTAAAGAACTAAAGACAGAAAACGTCTAGTAAACGATGTGCAAAAAATCTGTGACTATGTATGTTTACTTTACTCCCAAAAAGATCTATGCAGACTACACTATACAATACATAGGTACATTCATAGACGCCGACAAAACGGTATAATAAAATCTTAGACAATTTTTTTTAGCGTAGGTATCCCTCTATAGGTACCAATTAGGGATGAATTTTTTTTCTCGATCGTTATGTACCTAAATTGTTCGTTTAAAAATATTATGAGTGTAGGAAGAGCATTATTTTTGTAATTTAGGGTTAGGCTTTACCACTCGTCTGCCGCGACACAGATCTGTGTCCAACTTAGTATGGGCCACCTATACGTTCCGGAGTTAATTACATAATTAAAGCGCAATTTTTTGTTCGTGTAGGGCGTCCCCCCCCCCCCCCCCCCCTCACCCCTCTCTTGGCTAAACGGTGGATTGTAGAAACGTGGAAAAATTCAGGGTAGTAGCACGTGAGCAGTACCTACATAATAACGAACGAACTTAAAAGGAAGACTATCACGGCTAAGTAGATTTCACAAGTTAACGAGCAATAGGAGACCAACTTATAAGAGGAAAACTTCGTACAAAATCCATTAAAAATGACGTTGATGAAGTAATTTCTGTAAAGCAGATAAAACGCCCTCTTTCTACGGAACCCTACATTGCGCGTGGCCCGGCACGCACTTGGCCGGTTTTTCCAGACTGCGAAAGCTAAAGTGCTTACGCAGCATCCTATTTATGCTTGACTATGGCTTACTCTTCATCGAAAGTAATATAGATGGAGCAACTTCTCACTGAAAATGTAGGTAGGTATACATTCGTCAAAGCTCGACACTCAACAATGAAAAAATTACGGTCTAAGTGATTTCGAATAGTGACTAAGCAGTATATCTTACATTTCTACTTAAAAGTGTACAAAGCAGAATATGGTAATGGGAAAAAATTAAACTAAAACCTTAGTAAAACCTTTTACTTGGATCAATAGTAGAGGGAACTTAAATTAGGGCTTGGGTGGTTGCTTCTTTGCCGCCTCCACGGCAGCTTCACTCTTCTCAAAGTCGGCTATCAGTTTCTCCACCTCGGTACCGCTGAGCACTCGGATCATGGTCTTGTTGTCCTTGCGAGTAAGTGTAGCCATCTCCACTGAAATAGAAATATAAAAAAGTTATGTTGAGACAGAAATATAGACATGCTGTGCAAGTGCATTCTGACAATAAAAATTGACAAAGTTTGAAAAGGGCTCCTGTTAAAGATCCCTAACTAAACGAAAGAAAATATTTTTACATACATACATAAACCAACTCCTGTATCCCAGAGGGGTAGGTAGAGACCAGGGACTGCCACTTGCAACGATCCTGACAGATCACTTTCGCTTCCTCAACATTAACTAGTCGTTACATGCATGAGAAATATTTTTAGTAATATATAATAATAATAACAACTTCCACACAACACCATCAATAAGAGTATATTGTGTATCTATGTTACAGAACCTTGGATGCGAGAATACAACTCGGCTAGTTATTTTACCTTTTTCAGGAGTGAGTTTGGTCATGTCCAAAGTCTTGCTCAGGACCTTGATGGCAAGTGCCTGCGCTTCAGCCAGTGTGGTCTCATTCTCCTTGTACTCTTGCTTTAAGCTTGATACGGCAGCCTGGCAAGAAAAAAAATACATTGTAATCTATATTACTGTACATTGTTGTTGGCTCGAAATAAATACTTTTATATCAATACAGAGAGCATTACAATTTATTATTGAGCATTATATTGCGTGTATACCTAATAGGATCTTTAAAGCCTTATTAATTACCACTTCATCCCAGCAAAGGTTAGACAACTCCAGTTTCTACAGGTATGGAACAAACTGTGAGTCATAAGCAGACACATAAGCTTGATTAAATTGAGTATCAGCAGTACTCATGAAAATAAAGAAAGATAGTAACTTACAGCACTGTTGTTCCCAATGCAAGTGGCCTTCCAGCCACCGTAGTTGCCACTGGGGTCAGATTGGTACAGCTGGTAGCCATAGTGCTTATCCCAGCCCATGTACAGGATTGATACACCAAACGGTCTCTTGCCTGAGGAATAATTGCTTTTAAGCTAAAGTGCCAGTGTCTGAGCACTATGAATAGAAGGTTTAGATTTAAATTGTAGCCTTATTATAGAGTAGATATTATAGGATCGCCAACCCGCCTACCAAGAGTGGCGATTATGGCAAAACCCCTCATGGTTATGAAAACCATGAAGGAGGCCTATGTCCTACAGCGGGTGTCAAATGGCTGATGATGATTATAGTATTATATTAAGTGTAGATTCGCCAGTGCCGGTATACTTGCAATAAAGAAAAAGTGTACACAATGCTATTTAGGTAGACTCTATATTTCCACATCCTAGTAGGGTTCTCATTGGATATAATTTAATTTATTATCATTTGACATGAGCGACAATAATATTTTCAGATAAATTCAATGCTATGCTCAAAATAGTGCCAATTTGTTTCAAAAGAATCAATAAACGTTTCAAGAGATTGGCCATCTTTTTAAATTACTTATATTGTATTTCTTATTCTTTTACTGTGTTCAAACTAGTCTTGAAGTCAGATTTTAAATGGATTTAAAAAACAACATACCGCCATACTGTGTGTAAGCCTGTTTCACATCACACAACCAGGACACCAGTTGCTCACAAGGGATGGACTCTCCATACTGCAGTAAATATCTCTGCCCAATCAGTCTCAGCTCGTTAGTAAGCACATTGGCATCAGAAGTGATGCCGGCCACAGAGCAAACCATGTCATCATTCAGTTTGTAGATCTTTTCCGAGAAGAACACTTCGTCCAACAGTTTGTTGGTGTTCCTGCGCTCAGCTGCTAATAAGATGCCGTCCGTCGCCAATATGCCTAGCGAAGTACCAGCGTGACTAATAGCTTCCATAGCATATTCCACTTGATACAGCCGACCTAAGGTTAAACTTTTTTAAATAAAATATTCATGTTAGGTCAAACTATTTGCATTAGATTTCGTTTAGACTTACCTTCCGGCGAAAAGATTGTGGTACGAGTATCATAACGTCTAGCCTGTAAAAATTTAAATTACGGTAAGGATCTACAATGACCAAGCAGAAGAATCTAACCTAATCTTTCGTTTTAGGGTGAAAAAACAAAGTAGACTTTTTTACTTACCATTATAGAAGTAAATAGATTATTGTAAATAAATATGCAGTCAGTTTGTGAAATATTTTTTGTAGAAACGGGAGTTTTATTTCGTAAAATAAAAAAATATTTCGCCGGACAAACAATGACAGCAAACATACACCACAGAACCAGAATAAGTGTAGAAATTATTTTCTCTGTGGTGTAGAATCTGTTGCTCTGTTGAACTCTATGATCTGACAGAGTAGTAAAGTACTCTGTGGATCTGACTGAATGTGGCGGTGCGTTCAAAACACAATAATGTTTACAACAATCATCTGTGTGGCGCCGGATTAAGAATAGCGTCACTCCATTTCCTTCCGTGGATGTCGTAGAAGGCGACTACGGAAATCAATTACCAGGAAACGGGCAGCAGCGTCTTCCTGAGATTCCACCCGCCTACTGCGATCGCCAACCCGCCTGCCAAGCGTGGCGATTATATGGCAAAACCCCTCATGGTTATAAAAACCACGAGGGAGGCCTATGTCCTGCAGTGGGCGTCAAATGGCTGATGATGAATAATCTTGGTCTGTTCTCTGATCTCTAATCTGATGAAAGCAAAGTAAAAGTTTCCTTAGAAAAATAAAATAATGTAAACGTAGGTACATACCTACCTATTAATTATTACATAAGTAAAATTGTCTCTCAAAAAAAAATTAACGAACACACAGCAACGATTTTCGTATTTTTAGACACAACTCGTGGAAGATTGTTGTTTGAATATTTTTTCCTGGCTTTCAAAAAGAAGAATTCTTTGAATATTTATATGGCATTAAAAAATACAGTAGCTAGTATAGTCGATTGGAGTATAGTGCTGATGGCGATAAGCTGATGGCGAAAAGGGAAAGGAAAGCGTTGGTGGCGATAATTGCACCATAGTCACGCACGTCCCTCAGTCATGATGAGGCTACGATAAAAAAACCGCGCATGAAGGGTTCCGTACCATTATGCAACCTTAGACACAAAGATCGAGAAAAAACAAGAATAAATCAAGTTTGTTGTATGGGAGCCCCCCTTAAATATTTATTCAATTTTATTATTTATTTCGGAAGCGAATATAGAACTACATATTCTTTGAATATTTCAAGCGTCTCCCTTTTACTGTTACTAATATCGAGCAAAAAACGGCAAAAAATTTACTTTTGTTGTATAGGAGCCTTCCTTAAATATTTATTTTATTCTGTTTTTAGTATTTGTTGTTATAGCGGCAACTTCATCTGTGAAAATTTTACCTGCCTAGGTATTACGGTTTATGAGATACAGCCTGGTGACAGACAGACAGACAGACAGACAGACCCTTCGGGTACGGAACCCTAAAAAAAGAAAAACAATTACGTATTTTTTAGGTACCTCAGCCCTCCTGTTACGTAAACCTTACATTTTTTTGCACCAGATGTAGGTACCTACTCTACTCACGTCGCTAATTTACTTTAGCCGACCTAGAGGTCTGTCACTTTGATTAGTGTTATTGAAGGTTCGATTCGGCCCAATTCTGTTTAGAGGATGTGTTCAGTAAATCCAGTTGCTAGACGTCGACCAGGAAGTATGGACGTACCTTAAGAAGTTCGCTTGCAATTGCAAGAAATACTGATAGAAATATTAAACGTGGTGATGTTTCAAACTGAAAAAAATTTGGAGTCGTAACTTGCAAGACCAAGAAAAGTAACGGTACGAAAATAAATAAGGAGAAGACACATTTATGGCGCAAGCTACGAACTCCTTAAGAAATTGGCTTCTGAAGATTAAAAGGAATATTGCTTTGATCTCAGGTTGACCGATTTAATATATTTATGTACCTACCTACTACTAAACCTCGTCACACCCATCGACGCAAAGCGCTAAACAGGAACTACCTGTTGTCCAGACGTGTTTAGTAGCAGACACGCTGCAATTGAGGGGGCAGGCGCGGATCCAGCCCGCAAAAAAGGTTGTGATCACAGCAACCCAAAAATCGGCCAAGTGCAAGTCGAAGTATGAACTAGCTCATAATCGATATCCTGACCATGAAGACACCCTGACCAAGATTTTGTACAGTGTAATGGTTCCACGTGGGCAAAGTCGTGTTGCAAACACTGGCAAGTTAATAAACTTGTAAAATGTTAGTTCGCTCACGAAAATTACGAAAGTAAATTTGTGTTTACACATCACAATATCACATTTAGACCCTGGGAGGGGAAGGGACGTCGTACTCGGAAATTGCGCTTTGATGATTAATATGTTTTTGCAAACGGAAACCTAAATAAAAAAATGGTCATCCTACACCCACAATATTTTTACTCACTCACGATACGACCAATCCAACGATACCCCACACTATGATGTAGGCCAGAAAAAAATGCTTCCCTACGTTAGATGTAGGGGGTACCTACCCTAAGAATTTTTTTTAAAGATTTTATTCGTCAATTCAATTCAATTCTTAATTATGGCTACCCTAAGGATTCTGCCAATGTCGAGTTTTGGAGATAGCAAGTATTTTTTTCTTTTTTTTTTAATATTTAACAAAATCCCGTAAGTTAGTTGTGGTGATGTAGTAATAACAAATTTTTATTGAATGGGGATAGCAACACGAAACTAATTACAGATTCCGCCACAGAGATTTGCCCCGATAATGTTTTGTTTTGCTCGGATTTTTTCATGGAAATTCAACATAAAAACGTCATTAAACGCTTTTCACTAAAAAAGAGAAAGCTATAGTTTACACCAAAACTTAAAAAGCAAAGTTACTACAAACTAATTTGCCTGATGTAGGTATTTTAATAAAAAATAAATTATATGCTTAGTAAGCATGTAATAAAATAATTAAAGAAAATAAATAAATAATAAGGTACATTCAAATAAAGTACATTCATTCACGTATTTGGCTAGTACCTAGATTTTAACTTTATATTATTATACAAACAAGACATAACAATAAAAGTTGACATATTAGCTATTTTTAAAAGAATAAATATTTGCCTTTTTTATGATTTTAAATATCTACATTATTACTATACAATGAAGAACAATGAAGTTGGTAAAACAGAAAACACGAACCAAAATACGCCTGAACCAAACCTGTATTTTTACACGTACCTAAGAAAAATATAAGTACACGTAAAAATAAATACTTTCAAACATTCACGAACTTTTATAATATAGGTACCTAGGTACACCTAGGTGTAGGGAGGTACCTGGGTAGGTGGTTTCTATAAGTTTAAAATACTAATAAGTGCCAAAAAGTAGCAAATAATAAAATATTTCATGCTATTAACTAACTACTTAGTAACTTCGTCAGTGACTAAGCCAAAAAGTGGATCACGCCCTTTACATTTACTTTTAATTATGTACCTAATCGAGATAATGTCTACGGTCTCATTTATAAAAACTCGATCTCTTAAAACACTTCGAAATACCGATTGAAATAGTTTGTGGTGGAGATTTTATAAGGAAAAGATGTAGCCACAGATGAAATATACAGTTTTAGATTGGTTTTAGAGGAATCGTGTTTTTATTAATAAGGCCGAAAATTTCGTAAGATAGGTACTTATGACTCTACAAAAATTTATTAAAATTATATATTCGTAAAGGTACTTATGAAACTAATTAAACGATAAGTCACCAAAAGCCACGAGTACTTACTACCAAAAAGTATTTCTAATAATCTTTAATAATAGGGGTTAAAGTATGAAATTGCCGTTTTATTGCAATAGGTTCTTTGAATTGACATATAATCTTCATGGTTTGAGGTTTTCGAATGAAACTTTTTTCAAATGGTTTCTATGATGTTCTTTTTTTAAAAAATGTGAAACATTTGAATATCGATTTTCAATTGTTTTTGTTATTCAATTTAGACAAGAAAGATGGATACTGCGAAAATTCGAGTGATTTTTGAATAAGTACGAGTTCCGACGCGGAACTAACGCGGCAGAAACAGCCCGCAATATCAATGCTGCGTTTGGAGAGGGGTCTACTAATGAACGCACCGTGCGATTTTGGTTTAAACGCTTTCGTGATGGAAATTTCGACTTAAAGAACGAGCCACGAGGAAGACCGCCCACACAGGTGAATAACGATGAATTAAGAGAGATAGTGGAAGCCGACCCTAGTCAAACTACCCAGGAATTAGCGGCATGGTTTAACGTTACCTTACCCACAATATTGACTCACTTGCGTCAAATCAATAAAATAAAAAAATACGAAAAATGGGTTTTGTTTGATTTGATTTGACTGATCTGCAGAAAGAAACGCGTGTTGAAGCTTAACAAGCCTTGTTGAACCGGTACAGAAATGAAGGAATATTGGATCGAATTGTAACATGTAACATGTTAGTAGACCCCTCTCCAAACGCAGCATTGATATTGCGGGCTGTTTCTGCCGCGTTAGTTCCGCGTCGGAACTCGTATTCAAAAATCACTCGAATTTTCGCAGTATCCATCTTTCTTGTCTAAATTGAATAACAAAAACAATTGAAAGTCGATATTCAAATGTTTCACATTTTTTTAAAAAAGAACATCATAGAAACCATTTGAAAAAAGTTTCATTCGAAAACCTCAAACCATGAAGATTCTATGTCAATTCAAAGAACCTATTGCAATAAAACGGCAATTTCATACTTTAACCCCTAATATAATGTCATCGTACGTACTACTATTGTTTATATTAGGTATACGTATTTAGGTACCATTCTGCTCCCATCCCTTAACTATTTTTAACCTGTTAGATTATGACCTTGAAAAGAACAATTAAACCCGTTCCGATCCGGTCATTTAGAATTCTACAGATTAATTACCTATTTACCTAAGTATTTTTACTTTTATGCGTCGTATTGACTTGTCTTTCCTGTGGGCTAGGCCGACTAAGGTGTCAGATGGTAAAGGTGCTAGGCAGGACAAGCCTACTCCATCCTAAAAAAACAATGCCCCAGGCACTGCAGCGTCCGAGTGGTCCCTTCACACATCTAGAGTGAGTGAAGATGCTACTGGAGGCTGTATAAATCATCTCATTGCGTAGATGCAACTAGCAACAACAACAACAAGTAGGTACTATCCATATTAATCATTTTTCAAACCAAATGTTGACTGCTAGGAAATGCTAACACTAGTATGCCTTTGTACATAACTTTATTTTGTGTGCTAAAAATATATATAAAAAGTGCCCACGCTTTGGCTTAATCGTAAGTATTTATTAACAGCACAAAACAATCACATCTGTGTGTTGCAGTCACATATTATGTAAGGCTTAAATATTTTAATAATTTTACCTACCTATAATCAGTTTTTTCCACACACACAGTAAAAACGGTTTTACAAAGAATGACTGCCAATTTCATGCACTATTGAACGGAGTTCATTCGGTATTAAAAACCAATTTAGAGGCTAAAAATTCCACCCATGCCGGGACTTGAACCATTTATTTTGCACACAGTACCACAGCGTCGATGCTTCATTATAGAGCCAGATGCACAGATATTGTGACCGTGTTATACACTGGTAATTCTGTGTTTAGTCGCACGTCTAACACAGAATTTATACCGACGATCATCTAGATTCCGTTATTCAGTATATCTTGCTTCGCTAGGGAAAAATTGCATCGGCGCATACCGCTCTATTCCAGAAAAATAATGAAATAATGAGGGCAAGTTTATTTTTTCCATTTGATCATGCTTTATGAATGACGAATAAAGCACCAAAGTAACAGTTAAGTCTTTAGTGAAAGTTCAACCCAATCGTCTGATTTCACCTTTTCACTCTGACACAAAGTTATGCATGAAAATTGGAAACCAAACTTTACCAAACCGCCTTAACCCAATGCATGAAGAAGGTTGACTGATGGGGTCAATAAATCAATAAATAAATCTAAAAGACAAACTTCGCATCACTTACTGTGCTAGTCACGCACAGTACAAGTGCCATACAAAACAAGAATATATATATATATATATAACTTCGCATCACACCATAGTCCGTCACGCGTTACTGTCACCAGCTGTGGAACCGGTTACTCTATGTAGTCACATGACATTTCTCGTAGTAGACACCAAGTCGACAATCGGTTGTACTAAAACATACAACAGAATCAGCAGTGTGAACGTCATCAGCGCGGTTGATAGAGTCTCCTGGCCGGCTCTGAAGTATTCCATGTGAAAACCCATGGTCATAGAAATGAGGCCAAGCGAGAGGGCGAAGAGTCCAACGGCTATGTGGAGGATTTTCACGGGACCAGTCTTCACCATCAGCCGGACTTTCGAAGAAAATAGAGTGATGATGCCCGATATAAAACTGACGAGAGAAAACGCGAAGGCGATGACTCCTGAAATTTGATAGATAACTTTAGTTTTGTAGATAACAGATATTTTTTTTCTGAAAATCATATTATTATTATTTACCTATAAATTTCATCAGACATTAGTCCCTAACGTTAATAGCGGTGGTACTGCCATACGTGGAATCGTTGCCTCAGGCGTGAGTTTTTACCCCTTTAAAATTGTGAATTTGCAGCAGCAGTATACGGATATAGATCTAGCAATTCCACTCGCCATATGTGAATTGTAAATAAACGCGAGTTTTTGACGTTTTAGGAGCACGTCAGAAATTACTAACCAAGTCCTAACGACTTCGGCATACATAGAGGTATACCTATTAACGTAAGGGTGGACTGCCGATACAAGCAGTTTGGGCTTGAGGAGTCAATAAAATCATCATCATTATCAGCCATTTGCCGCCTACTGCAGGACATAGGCCTCCCTCATGGTTTTCCAAGCTTCCCGGTCTTGTGCCGCGCGCATCCAGCGAATCCCTGCCACCGTAACCAGGTCGTCAGACCATCTGGTGGGGGCCTGCCCACACTGCGTCATCCAACCCACGGTCTCCGGATCAAAACTTTTCCGCCCCAACGGCCATCAGTTCTTCGAGTTATATTAGTAACTCGAGTTTTTCTGCAGATCTCCTCATTCCTGATTCGATCACGCAGTAAAAGTCCTAACACAGCTCTCTCCATTGCTCGTTAGGCGACCTTGAGCTTTCTTATGAGGCCCAAGTGACCAGGTCTCACATCCATAAGTCAACACTGGCAACACAAATTGGTTATATACCTTTGTCTTGAGACACTGAGATCCTTTGGATGCGATGAAACGAAATTATAGAAAGGTTTTTCTCATGGGGCGCGTACAGCAAAGAGGCAAGTTGAACCAACTCACCAACGATCCCGTGCGCGCTCCCGATCTGCATCTCAACTTCAGACAGAGCCATGAACGTGCCAGCCAGCACGAACACGGCCCCGATGAGCTGCAGGCACCCGTGCACTATCCTCTTGCCGTCGGCCGAGAGGTGGAACGACCAGGAGTTGTGGCGATGGAGCGTGAGCACCGCCTCCACTAGGAACAATTGGTACTGAGGGCAGAAGTTAAGAGAATTTACGTGATTTTGAAGAAGTGAGATTCTATCTAGGCTGGGCCACCGCCGAAACACCTTTCAAAGCCAACAATTAGTTTGGATATCATTGTTGGACTATAATATTCTTCTACACAAAGAAGAGAGAATAATTTCAGCACTCATTTGATGATTTGTCATTGGGTGGCTTATTGATTCCCTTCAAAGATTGCGTTTGTGGGTGCATGTGAACTCGAAGCGAGTGGCGAATCTGTCAAAAGGCGTGACTTAGCAATGGCTTCTCGTACTTTTATCAAGGTTACTTCGGTACCTAACCAACGTAACAAAGTTGACAAAGAACTTACAAGGTTCTCTCTGTACGACTGTTTTGGTGGATAAATTTAGTACCTACTTACCTAAGTTTAGAAAATTAATAAAAATCTTTTATTTGCAAAACGCGTATAAATAGAAATCTAGGGTATACCCTATGGGTAATAGGAACTAAAGGGAGATTATTTTATTTGTGTCTTTGTGTCTAGGCTAGCGTCGTCGGTCGGCGACTTACGCAGCATTCAGTAGACACAGCTAGATACGTGAAAAATGCAGATAGGTCTGTTGGCGGGTCTGAAAAGAGGCTCAAGACTCACTCGTAGTATTAGTAATAAATCAAGATAATACCATCCTAAATAGCATTGATCGGTTTTAGTACGAAGCGAATCAATGTTATTTATCGTAATATCATCGATGATATCTCTGATAGGATCACCGTAACCACTTAACATGGTTTAGTTTGCAGTAAACTGTTTCTGTCTGTCTATGTACGTATAGACTTACGCAAGGAAGATACCCTCTAAGGTAGGTACTGTTCATGAAACGTACCCATTCCATAGAAATACTTAATTTATACTAAAAACAATTCTGGATGTACTTCGCTCGCAGAAGCTGAGCAAAGGAATACCGACAACAATAGGCAGTTTTCCATTGGACGATAACGGTAACTGAAATGTGGTGTGAGAATGTGTGAAACTAGATGTCGTGTCGTTACAGTTCTCTTCTAATGTGAAACCGTCCAATGGCCACCAAGTCCAAATAACTGAAACATCACAAACTCAACATACACCGGTCCCAGCGAACACAATATGGAGCTGGAGATTGTTGATCTCCCCGTTGGCCGTGGAAGTAAGTGCAAAGTGCCACAAGTTGAACACCACTATCGCACTCATCATGTGGTGGATCAGGTTCAGCAGCTGGCAAACAGCTGTCCAGGCGGATTTCCACGAAGAACTGTTGTAGAGTTCCCCGCTCTCTTCATCATAGGCCGTGGGTGCTCGGGTAACCTCAGCCTGGTAAGGGACGTGCTCCCTGACTTCATACATCTCCACCTTCTCCGAATGCACGGACTGTTGGCTGGTGCTCGGCCTCGGATCCATCTTTTTCTGGTACATTTACCCTCACAGCTTCACACCGAAACTTTCTTGAACGACGCGGGGCACGGTCTAGTGGAGTTACATCGGCATTATCACTGCCTTTTTACGCTTTTTGGGCGAATTTCTGAGGTGAATAATGTTTTCTCGAGATAATAGATACTTAAGCGATAAAACTTGAGAGAACTCTATCGGTTTTCTTCTGGTGTATCGGGAAACTGACAGACTTCAAGATTAGGTTCTTGTGTAAGAGCGCGATACGAGAGATAGTTTGAGATAATCCTTTTCAGCTATTTGAAATATTTTGCAAGTGTGCCTCTGAAGGAGTGGTCAATTCTTGCACAATCAATTGTTGACCTACATTTTGATTGATAAAAATTATCGTTCTGTACATGGGATGCATCATTTCTCTGTCTCATTTGACAGTGCACCTAGCAAGTGTTTGGGAAAAATATGCTAAGATTATATTTTATAAACCTTCTAGTAGTACCTAACACACTCTAGGTAGTAGTGTGTGACTATATACTGTTTTTGTTGCACTAACCCTTGCTGAGGACAATTTTAAAAACCTATTTATAAAAATTCCACCCATGCCGGGACTTGAACCCGCGACCTCTGGCTAACCGTGCCAGCGCTCTTCCAACTGAGCTAATGGGCAAGACTGACTTTAAAAACTTTTTCGTAACACCTACCTTTTAGGTGAAGTGAACACTCAGACGCGGTAGGTGTGCGTGGAACAGCATTTTCAAAAATTAATGCAAAAATGAACCTGATTAACTATTTCCGGCCCGCTCACACAATATAGGCAGTAATAATGTTAATACTAGAAATAAACATAAATTGTCATTTCCACGATTTAGACTTGCAAAAGTTAACACATCCTTTATGGGGCACTGTATAAGGTTCTACAACAAAATTCCTCAAGATATATTAGAGTTACCTCCAACGCGATTTAAAAAAATGTGTTAAGCACATTCTGTGCAAAAAGGCTTACTATAACATCAAGGATTATTTAGAAGACAAAGATGTTTGGCATTAAACAGTAGATTAATATTATTTAAAGGACGATTGTGACTAGTGTTCAACACATTCATGACTAATATTTTAAGTTGAAAACTCTGTTAATTAAGTTAAAACGTGTTTTGAAAAGAATAAATGTGGAGTTTCTTTGTTAGCTTCTTCTCCACATAATCCATTAATAGTGAAACTAACAACTTTGACGTTCATTAAGTAAACATTCTGTTTTTACAATGAATAAAAATATTTTATTTGAATTGAATTGAATTGAATTGACTTGTACTTTTATGAAACTCGGCCCTGATCAACCGTTACATTTTTATCGCAGTCGCTGCTAATGCAGTTGCGTCAAGTGCATATCTACTATATTCCTTTCCAGTTTCTTAGATGCAGGTGCGGATCCAGCCCTCAAAAAAAGGTGGTGATCACAGCCACCCAAAAACCGGTCATACCTATGCGAGTCGGAGTATGAACTGACTCATGATCTATGCCTATATTGCATTCATACAAAGGAGATGTTTATAAAATATAGGACACCCTGACTAAAACTTGTACAGTGTAAAGTTCCACGTGGGCAAAGCGGTGGGGCAAACACTAGTAAATTAATAAAAATTCAAATCTTATTCGGATTTAATTCCATTTGGTAGTCTTCTATTATGGTTGTGAGCGTGCTAACAACGGTGGATCCGTGCTTGTTTAGATGTAAGTACACAAATCGTTGATGAAAATCGTTAAGACTTGGAAATATTTAATGCCCATAGATGCCGACACGATTTACTTCGGGAGCGTGAGGATAAAAATCATCGGTGGTGGTATAATTGCTCTGTATCATCATCAGCCATTTGATGCCCACTGCAGGACATAGGCCTCCTTCGTGGTTTTCACAACTATAAAGGATTTTACCATAATCGCCACGCTTGGCAGGCGGGTTGGCGAATCTCAGGAAGACGCTGCTGCCCGTCTCCTGGTAATTGATTTCCATAGTCGCCTTCTACGACGACCACGGAAGGAAATGGAGTGACGCTATTCTTAATCCGGCGCCACACGGAAGTGTATCAGGTCTCAAATATTCGCGAATATCCAATTTATCTAAAGATGCTATGAAATATTCAGTGGTCGTTATTGAAATAACACAAAACCGGTTTGAAAATCTTGAAACTTGTCGTGGTAAATTTGTATGAAAAAAAAGTTATCGAAAGTGGTTTATTATTATCGTGGCAGTGGGCGGGGCACATAGCACGCAGAACTGATGGTCGATGGGGCCGAAAAGTTCTCGAATGGAGACGCAAGCGCAGCGTAGGACGACCAGCCACAAGATGGACAGATGACCTCATCCAAGTGGCAGGAAGGCGCTGGATGCAGGCCGCTTCCAACCGGTCTTTTTGGAAATCCATGGAGGAGGCCTATGTCCAGCAGTGGACTTCTTGTGGCTAAATGATGATGATGATGATTATCGATACTGAAAAAACTGTTTTCAAATATTGCTTTATTCCACTTTAACCATTTATAATTATATAATAACAATAATTAATGTTTTTTAATTACATTATTATAATTATTTAGTTGTATCGGACTTGTGCTGGAAATCAATAAAATATTTATTTAATTAAATATAACGCCCATCACTGGGATAAGTGGAAATTTCGCTTGATTTCAGAAAACCCGGCAGTGGGGCACAAGTCTAAAACCTAATAGTTTTATCCTTCATTGATCTTCATTGGCTAGGTCCTTCATTGATCTCACTGATTCAAGAAATACATTTAATAGAATAATTTGTTTACATCCAGGGTATAAACATCTGGAAGTGATTGTACCTAAATATGTACGGAGTTATTTAAACATCCCACACTTTTTGCAAAAACGATTTGCCCCTCTATTCTCGTCGTTAATGTGTTCAAATGTCACAAATTTTATGCATTTAAAGTGGGTCCAGGGGGGAAAAAATCATATCTTTTTTTACAGATTGCAAAAAC
Organism: Yponomeuta malinellus; assembly: GCA_947308005.1. Lineage (NCBI taxonomy): Eukaryota > Metazoa > Arthropoda > Insecta > Lepidoptera > Yponomeutidae > Yponomeuta > Yponomeuta malinellus. Next base: position 8,441,278 of record OX371013.1, read on the forward strand.
TGTCGGTACAATCTCTCAATCATGTTAATAGTGATTTTTAGGACCCATGGCCCTGAACCTAAGGCATAAAACCTAGGAATAAATAGCATTAACGCCAGAAACGGCCGTTTTTGGCATAAATGCTATCTAGTCCCAGGTTTGTGATCCTAGCTTCATTGTCGTGGGTCTTAAAAATTGTACTGAGACTTTTTCCAATCTGTAAAGAAGATATGATTTTTTTTCCTTGACGGCGCTATTGTCACTCCCTGGACCCCCTTAAGTGCGAAATAACGGCTTAGTAAACGTTTTAATTGTAAGAAATTATTAAAACTTCAGAATGAGCCATCGGAAACTGAAACCATATTTTGGCCAAATTAATAAATAGGTGCACTCAATTGTAATGCAAGTTGGCGTCGAGAGTAGAGGGGCTGTAACAACGATATTATTATTATTATTTTTTTTTATTATTGGCTCTGCTATTATTATTATTATTTTATTTATTTTTTTTCCATTGGTGGAGCTGGTGTTACTGTTGGTGGACGAAATCGAGCAATGTTCGGGTGCATGCATCTGAGCGCTGCAGGGAAAAACCAATTCCAAGGTGACTACACTACAAACGGAATTGATATAAAAATATTAAGAAGTTTTGAGGAAACGTGTTTTGCTACTCGGCACTAGGTGGCGTTAAACGCACATTTTATAATGTTGTCTAAAGTGTCAATAGATGTCGCTAGCGGTAAAAATATGATGTCCTCGATGATAAAACCGAAACAATAAAAAAAATGTTTTGTTAAAATATGTACCTACTTAAAATATCACACCTAGTGTTCTCAACCAAAACTTGTAATAAATCTATAAGCGGAAATGTTAATAAATTCCAACAACAAAATCTCACTTACAAGTCCATTTGACTCTCCTTTTATCTGGTAACGCCACCAAATTTCTAATGAAATCCGAAAACAGAATAAAACCTGCGGTCATTCGGTAACCGTCCGCATTCTATTAAACTACGGTCCTAGTGACCGCCTCCCAATTAATAAGGACGCTAATGAATTCCTTCCTCAGGGCCTATTTGGCCCCGCGAGGCGTAACCCATTTGTCACCGTAACACATGATAACGATGAAATATTGAGCCGAATTTTTTTGGGTTAACATAGCATTGCTTGAAGACACTGGATAAATTAAGCGAGTGAATCACAGAACAGAGAAAATGTTCTGAGGAGTGAATCTACAGTTACATTATTTGAATGTAAAATAATGTACTGTCGAACGCATGTTAAACCTGTTAGTAGTAAAGTGGACCGTAACGTATTTGAATGCAGTGCGTCTAGTAGTGACACTCTGTAGCCTTATTCTTCGGATTTTAGAGGTCCTTTGTAAATAAGACTCCGCATATAGACTTTAGAGTATGTAATGTAATTTTGGGTCGGACAACTAGTCTCGATCAACAGGTGATTTTGAAAAAAGGAGCAGATAGAGGTACTTATGGTACTCTCAAAAAGAACATAATAAAATTATAAATAAACTAACTTAAGCTAAAGCAAATGCACAAATGAAGGAATCATTGCTTTCGCTAACTGGTAGTCGTTAGGCCTAAACAGCAAGGATGTTGATTAAGGTTGATGTGCTTGACATTCCTACATACCTATATAGCGTTAAGGGGCTCCAAGGAGTAACACTAGCACCACCGAGGAAAAACAAATGCTATCTTTTCTTACAGATCGTACTCGCCTAGTGTCTGTACAATCTGGTGATTTTTAGGACCCACGTAGCGTGAACCTAAGGCGAAAAACCTAGGACTAGATAGAATTAACGCAAAAAACAGCCGTTTCAGCATAAATGCTACCTATTCCCAGGTCGCGATTCTAGGTTCTTTGTCGTGGGTCCTAAAAATCACTGTTAACATGATTGAGAGATTGTACAGACACTTTTGCGTGGCCCGACACGCACTTGGCCGGTTTTCTTTCTCATTGGTGGTGCTAGTTAGCCCACGGGATCCCCCCCCCCCCAATGGCCATTGTAATGTTTAATTATGTTATGTAAAATACAAGCCCAGCTGGGCTGGGCAGCGTATGGGAAACTACGTCGAGTCTTCACATAGCCAATCCCACAGAGTCTCAAGACGAAAGTCTTCAACCAGTGCGTCCTACCCGTAATGACATATGGTGCCGAAACGTGGACACTAACGGTGGGGCTGGTCCACAAATTTAAAGTCGCTCAGCGTGCTATGGAAAGGGCTATGCTCGGGGTTTCTCTGAGAGATCGAATTCGAAACGAGGTGATCCGACAGAAAACCAAAGTCACCGACATAGCCCACCGAATTAGCATGCTGATGTGGCAGTGGGCCGGCCATATTATCCGAAGAACTGATAACCGATGGGGTAGACGAGTTCTCGAGTGGAGACCGCGGATCGGTAAACGTAGTGTGGGACGTCCTCAGACTCGGTGGAGCGATGATCTTCGCAGGGCGGCTGGCAAGAGCTGGATGAGAGTAGCCGAGGACCGTGCTCAGTGGCGTGCTATAGGAGAGGCCTATGTCCAGCAGTGGACAAGCATAGGCTGATGATGATGTACAATAAATGTAATAATAATAAGTATTCGTACACAAACTAACACCTGTTACACACTTGTATCCCCGAGGAGTAGACAGAGACCAGGGTTTGCCACTTGCTATTCCCAAGCCTAGATAAAAATTGTTCGTATATTGAAGAGTACTTACGAGTTTCAGGGGTTTTTCTTACACTCTGTCTTACACTAAATTACAGCGCAATTTGGAACACAATAATGTCAACACCAGCAATCTGATGGGTCTATGACATTGCTAGAGCCGTTAGAAAGCAACCTCAGAGCATTGAGATATCTATGAAAGTAACGGACAAAATTGGCAGGGGGCCGGGGGCGCTCCAAAGTTTCAATAAGTATTTATAATGCCTGACTTTTCCTTGTAGGTATATGTAAATGATTTGTCATTTATGGTACAATACATGTTCGAGACACGAAATGTTAATACAGAAATCCTTTAAGCGGCACTGCATACGGTTCTACAATAAAATTCCTCAAGGTAGAGTTACCGATTACCACCGACGCTACGCGGCTTAAATAATGTGTTAATCATAATCTGTGCAAGAACGCCTTATATAACATTAAGGATTATTTGGAAGACAAAGATGTTTGGTACTTATAATGTTAACGGGGACGATTGTATCTATTGTAGTGTAACTTTATGTTCAGTAAACTCTGTTAATTAAGCAAACCTGTTTTGTAAAGAATAGATGTGGAGTTTTTGTTAGCTTCTCCGCATACTTAATCTATTAATTTTGTAAGTAACAGCTTTGACATTCATTAAATAAACATTTTAATATTATAGTGAAAAAAAAATTTTTGACGGACCTTGATTTTAAAATGTTTGCTAAGTAGTAATTTCTGACCAATTGCGATTGCATTTAACTGTGGAGTAATTTGGAATACAATCACGTTGACGCTACAATGGGCTTCACTTCCCACAGCTTGCGAGAGACGATCATAAATCGATCGCCGACATCGGCTTCGTGTATCGCTTATGGTCGATACCCGCTTATAATTTATCACAGCGATTCCTTGTTACTAACTAAAGTTCTTGACCAGTAGTTGGGTAGATACTTATACAATCATAACTCTCCGTATAAATAACTATTCAGTTAGGTTTATTGGACATGAATTTGAACAAAATAAGTAGCTAAACTTTTCTCAAAATTATGGAGTGGAAGCACCTAAATAAGTACGCAGAAATAAAAATACAAAACAATCTATACTTACCATGAAGGTTCACGCTTTTGTACGGAATTATTTGTTTCCCAAGTATGGTTTATACGATTTCAGTGCGCTGGCGCCATTTCTCAAGACAAGCCACCGCTGGATTGGCTCGTGGTGTTTAGGTGGCCAGTCAGCCTGCATGTTATCGCAGAAATTCTAAACAAAAACAAACGCACATGGCTGGCGCGGGGGTTGAAGGGTTAGCGGCTTCGGGTCACTGGCTTGAAAAATAGGCGGGCACTCTACTCTCGCTAGCGCTGGCTTGGCATAAAAAACTGTTTAGACAAGGCCAATACCAAGCCAGTGCTGGCTACCGGTGATACTGGCAGCCACCGATGGCTTCGTATAAATAAGGCTTTGGAGGCTTGACGTCTGTTGAAAAAAACAATAGAAGTAGAAACTCCATTAATAATTCGAATAAACGAAAAACAATGCTATCTAAACAGTGTCAAACCAATTTGTGAAGGGCAAAGTTCTCAAATCATATTGCACAATGAACCGAAAACAATCTGGAAGTTATTCGTCTTCCGTAATACTTATTCTTCTTTTTGCCCGACTGCGAAAGTGAGGGAGGGTTGTGTTTTTGCGCTATATATGAGTGTCTGATGGTCGAGCTACTGTCGAACGACTGTGAAAGCAAATTAATAAGAGTTGTTTTATGACCTTATAGACGAACAGGGTTCCCTTTAAAGTGCACAATTTTTCAAACACGCCAACGACAATAAGAGTTTGTTTTTTGGAATAAATATTGTTTATAGAAAAAAGTTTTCTCAGATTGGATTTTTCGGGTACGTAATTTTGTAATATTTGTGCTTCACACGCTTTACCGATGCTAGTACACATAAGCAGCCTATATACGAGTACGTCCCGCTGTGGGGCCCAGACCTTCTCTCAGAGAGAGAGAGTATGGGCTAAATCGCCACGCGTGCGATTTCAAGCGCTGAGGTATGTGTGATACTCAGGTTTCCTCACAATGTTTTCCTTCACCGTTAGCGAGTGGTATTGCTGCTATATATTCACAAATGTACATAACTTAGAAAACAAAGTCATAGGTACGGGTTCGAACCTGGGTCTCTCTCTTGCGAGTCCAATGTTCTACCCACTAGGCTGTCAGCGCTCTACAGCTAGTAAGCTTCTGATAAATTAATGTCCAACTATTATATTAAACGCATATGGTTTTAAAAATTATCTAACAGACAGCGTCACTGCCATGATGTGTTTCTGGAACCGGGAATTGTAGAGGAAAATCTCTACTATATTCCTCTATGATCACGCATAGATAATTTTTAGGATTCCGTACACCGTACAAAAAAAAAGCAAGAAAAAGTCTGTCCATTCATCTGTTACAGCCAATTTGCTCCGAATCTACTGGACCAAATCGTGGGGGAATTTGGTAGGATGGTGTGATACTATGACCCAAATACAGATGTGCCAAGTAAATGGATATTTGTTTAAAATAAAAGTCATTTTCGAGGGACCAAATAAAAAAAATAAAAATTGCAAACCCTACTGTGTCATATAACAAATGAGAGGGCCCGTTATGAGGATCGCAAATATTTTGTTATTATTCTAAAATAAATAGTTTTGATTTTATTCATGAAAGAAGATGAAAATTGAACCGAAACTACTGAGGCTAAAAGAGGCTTGTAGATTACAGACCAACACCTATAAGAATTCTATCAATTGAAAATCAAGGGATAAACTCAGTATAACAAGTTTACTCACGGAAAACAGTTCACTAAAACACCACTAGATGGCGCTAGTAGTAGTTAATTTGTGTCTTGAATAAAAACATTTGACTTCAGCATTGTACGGAACCCTCTCCACGCGAGTTCAACTCGCACCTGACCGTTTTTTTACTGTTCTATAGACTATCGGCCTTATTTATAAAAACACGATTCCTCTAAAGCTCTCCTAAAACCCACTTTATTTAATCTGTGGTTAAAACTTTTCTTTCTAAAATCTCCTGACTTAATCCTATTTTAATCGACGTTTTAAGAAATCGTGTTTCTTATAAATAAGACCGTACGTGTACCTCGAGCGAGATTTTTTACCTATCGGTTCTTTTTTTATACAAATTATGTTTTGTGGTAGGACAATATTATGATAAATCGACCATCCGACGTAGAATTCCCGATCGCGATTCGATTATTATCATTAGATTTATAGTTTTTAACGACGTGATACTTTACCGCGCTTTGCTAGTTACTAAAGCCGCAAACATGACGTTCTCTTCTGCCGTATTTCACTCATCGACTCATCTTTGTCGAGCGAGTTTTACTCTTTTTCTGACGAATTTTCGAGAGAGTGATTTATTTTAGGTATAGGAGATGAACATACATACATACGTACATAAAATCACCCCTGTATCCCAGAGGGGTAGACCAGGGACTGCCCCTTGTCACGATCCTGACAGATAACTTTCGCTACCTCAACATTGCTTCGTCTGAAGAACTTTCTCCCTATTAATATCAAGATTTCTCCTGTGAATTCCTATCTCCTTTCCATCCTAGACTACGCCGATGTCTGCTATCTCGATATCTCGCAGGAATTCCTGAATAAACTCGATCGTCTGCAGAACGCCTGCGTTCGCTTTAACTTTAGTCTGCGCAAATACGATCATGTGTCAGAATTCCGCGCCAGGTCGAAGTGGCTCCCGAATCGAGATCGTAGAGACCTTCGAATCCTCTGCACCGTCTTCTCTGTTGTCAACGACCCCAACATTCTCTAATATCTCAAGTCTCAATTTGCCTTCTTATCCTGCACACATACCAGAGAACTCCATTCCTCACAAAATCTTCTTCTTTGTATCCCTCTCACCACTCTGGTGATGTAGAGACGTATCTCTAACTTTTTCTGTGTCTCAGCCGTTCGTCTTTGGCACGCCGTTCCTGATAATATCCGTAAAGTCCCCTCTCGGTATTTCACTTCCTCGAGAAGTGTTACCCCAACCTCCGTTAGCACCTTTTCATGATAAGGATCTTTCAGTTGTATGTCCTGAGCTACTGTTAATCATATTTATTTTTTGTACGTATGGTTAATTATAATTATGTATTTCCTTGGCCTCTCGTAGTGTGTAGATATAATATGTATTTTGAGGTGGTAAGACTTACTGTATTTTAATATATATTGTATTATATGTACAAGTGTATATTAATATGTAAGTTTGATTAATTACACCTTATAAAAATATGTTTTTAATTTTATTTAATCATTTTTGCACGACTACCAACTCTTTCCTATACCTCCTGCGGTTGACTGGTACAAAATGCTTATGGCATTGGACGATTTTTTATGTAAGTGGAATAAAAGTATCAATAAATAAATAAATAAAAACATTCATTAGTCATTGCATGCACGCACGCCAGTGTCGGGTAATTTTTATCTTGCCATGTCATAGTTTTTTAATCGAACGGTTATGTGTGTCAAAGGAGAGATGTCCAATCCGAAAGCTTCAAATTCTAGTCTGCTAAAGTAAACTACTTTCATAGCTGGATTTTAAATAAACATGGTTTACAAAAATGTCAAAAACGTTAGCGATCAATGGACGCCTAAAATGATTGTTTGAGGTCCCGGTATTTTAATTACTTACATATTACAGCGTAGCGTGGAATTTTGAATTCGATTTCAGAAAGACTTAAAGTATTCGGAGGATTTCTAGGTTTTTATTGTTTACGATTGAAGGAGATGCCTTTTTTCCAAAAATAAACTGTTATTTTACAATGTCAAACTTTTATTTATGATACAGGCAATGTGTGGCTTGCATGAAAAACCTATATTAACATCCGATGCAGCATTCTTATTGAAATGACATTAAGAAACAGGATTAGTGTATTTAAATCGTTTCAGGTACCATCCATCTTAACTATCCCTAGGAACTTAAGAAGGAAATGTCCTTAAAGACTCAACTGGCCCAGCAATAAAACAACATAAAAAGTAACCCCACTTAAATAGCAATCATAAAGGCAAAGACAGACCGATCGGCGAGCTAGTCCCACTATTAATAAAGCGTTCGCGGCCGGTAGTTAATATCTTAATAAGAAAGCAATAGAGATTACAGAGGTAAGGGTGGGCTGTGTAATAGTCACGTCGCGTCGACTCTGTGTGGTCTCACAAAACGGGGACTTCAACAGAAGTACCCCAGTGTCTTATCGGTGCAAAATCCTCCACGCACTCCAGTTACAGGCCAGGACCTGGATTCTGTTAAGCCTGCCTCGATGGTCTAGCGATGACTGCCCCGATGGTCTAGGCGGTATCACGTCTCATTACCATGCTGGAGGTAGTGGGTTCGATTCCTACTGGGGGCCGCCGTACTTTTGTACACATTATTACTCTACATAAGTACATTATAATCACAATTGCGTTAAGGCGTCGATTTTATTTCATTGCTTTTAAGTCTACCCGCGAGGGACACATCAAATTTTTTAGACGCCAATTGACCTTTACCTACCTACCATCATGAGTATCATGCATGACTTACAATTTTTATGTAGTCTAGGATCATTTTACAAATCAGGGTAACATTTGTTGAAAAAATAATTATTTCTGTGTGCAGTTCTTTTGTGGCAGTCCTATCCGCCCATTGCATTGTTAGGGATGGGCCATGGTCGATAAGAAACGTTGTGATGAGTATTTCTCGGACGCAGCGATTGATATCTTTCTGGTAAGTTATGTCGAAGGGGAAACCATTAGAATTCAATCAAAGTCCCTCAAGTGAGTTACGCAAATTGTTCTCACACGTAATCTGGGTGAATTAAGATAACATTCCTCGTGGACATGAGTTGGCTGGCGAGACACTCATTAGGCGTAGTTAGACTAGTCTGGTCTCGGTATTTCTCGATATCATCATAAAAATGTAATAGCGCAAAAATGAAATTTTAAAAATATCTTTCTTATAAGTAACATTTTAAAATGTTTCTTTATCGATAATAAAGAAACGGTTTTCAGGTTTTGCGTTATTTCAATAACACGCTGTACAATTAATTACCTGTCACAAATTTAGAATGAAGAATCACATCTCAAATCGTCGTAAATTAAGCAAATTGCCAAACCCATCCCTATAATCCAGTTATCCCATCAATAGTGTGTATTGAAGGTCTAACTTATGTTGCCAGTGCTCCTATAATCAGTGAAGGTAATTGTTTCTCGTGACCTACATGCATACTCTATCTTCCAGCGGCGTCTAATTTTGTTGCGTGTAGAAAACATTAGTTTTTTTAGTCTACCCCTATATTCTCATAGCGAAACACTGCCGGCAGGTTTCGTGACAAAGATTATTATGCAAAGAGTTTTTATTAGTATCTTGACCTCTTATGAGACGCTTTGGTTTAATACTGGCTGTATAGGCCCACCACTTTTATCTTTTTTTTAATTGACGTCGAACCTTTTTGAAGCTACAATGCTGTGAAATTAAACCTTTTTCAGGATATTTACTATGTTTAGTTTAAGTACTGGCTGTATATTGTTAATAACATCATTGTACACAGCTAAAAACGTTTCGTTGCAGTAAAAATCGATCAGCAGCAGTGTTTCTTTATGTGCTAGAGTCTCGCAACCCGTATCCAAAGGAAAAATGCCAATCCCAACGTCCACTGGGAACCGTGGGCAAATCAAAATTATCTTTATAATGACACATTAGACGTCATACATCACGCGGGAGGTGTCAAAGAAAATTGACCAGGAGTTCCTCATTGCGGAAGTAAATTAACAGGAGAATGTGATTTTCCCGACAGAAGTACATATATAAAAATATTTTTTTTATCTGGGCAATTAAGTCAATAATGAGAACCAAAATATTTGGGCACTTATTATTGGGATCAAATTTTACTTTGATCTAAGAAAGGCCTCTTTCGAAAATACATCAAATGGTTTTGAAAGGTTCTGGGCCCTTTTTTCCAATCAGTTTGTAGCTCGCGCGCAAGCTAGGTGTTGTGATGCGCTTGCGCACGTCTTCCGGGAAACAATGTTAGTGTTGTAATTTTTTTTCGACCATACAATATTTTACATTTTGTATGGTATACAATGCAGTTTTTTGATGTTATGAATATTTCACAGTATTTTTTTTAAATTTCAATCATAGGTAACTAGTCAGGAGTTGAATCAAGTGTCTGTATACAGTGAAGTATTTTTATTTATATAGTACCGGAAATCTCAGTGACCTAAGAACGGTCATTGGAATTACAGTGGGTTTTCGGTAAGTACTTGCATGTGTCACTACTGCTTATTAATAAGTGTTATCGGAAATGTATTGGTTTTTACTTAGCACACAAAAGAAACACACAGGTTAGCCAGGTTCAGCTCTTAAAAGCCCGATTCATGAAACATGCCCATTAGCAAAGTTGCAGCCTCCGGTAATCATTGAACTATATTGAAAAATCGATGCTATTAAACGTATATATTTTAAGTATTATCTCTATCAAACAGCCCCATTAGCAAGCAGAGAAACCGTAAAAAACACTTTTTTATGGGCAATCTTAACAAAAAACGTTAAAAATTAAAACAAATCTTGTTAATAATGGTAGACCCTGTCGGTCCTATGCATTCCTTATAATACTCTTTAAATGTCAATAATCGTAAAACACGGTATAATAACAACGCAATAAAGAGACAGAATAATTATATTTGCCTCTCGCTTACACAATATAGACGGAAATGTGGTGTAAGCGAGAGGCAAATGGTTGTCCAGTCCCTTTCTATAATTAACATTGTTATAATAGCTATTTTTAGAATCCACAATCTAGAACCTAGGGTGAAGAACATAGCCAAAACGTTTCTTAGTTGACAAAAAGGATAAATATTTACCTAATTTTGTTGTTTGTATACGATAAACTTTTCCTACTCTTCTAGAGAAGAAGAGTGGCCTATGTTAACTGCGATGATATATGTAGGGATTTTAAAAACACCACACACTTTTGAATAGGTTCAACAACTTGAAAGTTAAGGTAGAAAAAAGAAATGGAAATGGAAATACGTTGTCTACAGGGACCTACATGAATAAGTCCCTGTATAGTATACATATAATACACAAAATGTCAAATTTATTTTACCGTCTTCAAAGTATGCTCCTTTAGAAACGATACACGAATAATCCAGTCATCAAAACCTTTTTTAAACGCTTTTTCCGTAATTGAGTTCAGTTCTTGCTGCGAATTCTTCTTTATGTCTCGTACCGAATGAAAGCGGGTGCCACGAAGTGGTAATTTGAGTTTAGGAAAATGAAAGAAGTCGGCTGGAACCATGGCTGGTGAATAAGATGGTTGCTCGATGGTATTTGTAGATTTTTTGGTCAAAAAATCGTTCACAATGAAGGCATTGTGCGAAGCCGCGTTATCGTGGTGCCACTTCCAAGAATTTTCTTTCCCCAAATCTGGCCTCAAGTAATCATCATCAGCCATTTGACGCCCACTGCAGGACGGTTTGATAGCACGATGCCCACTATCGTACTTTGTTACTTTTATATCATTTCAATTCAATCGGTAGCACAATGACAACCTTTGTAAACCTTCATACATTAGATCGCACCATGCCCACTTTAATAATTTAAAAAGTTTTCGTTTTTTTGTTCTTGACTGTACAAATCGGTGGCAATCCACGCATTTAAAGGGTTTGATAGCACGATGCCCACTATCGTACTTTGTTACTTTTAATATGCCTCTCTCATATTTTTCCACACGATGAGGGGTTTCGCCATAATCGCCACGCTTTGCAGGCGGGTTGGTGATCGCAATATGCGGTTGAAATCTCAGGAAAACGCTGCTGCCCGTCTCCTGGTAATGTATTTCCTTAATCGCCTTCAACGACATCCACGGAAGGAAATGGAGTGACGCTATTCTTAATCCGGCGCCACACGCCACAAGTAATACTTATTCTTTATTTACCGTCTTACTTTCCGCCAAGAATTTAGAGTGCACAACACTGCGATAGTCAAAGAAAATAGTCAACATGATTTTGACTTTTGATCAACTTTGGCATGGTGTTTTCGGTTTCGGTTCAGTTGGAAGGCGCCACTCCGAAGCTTGATGGCTAGTCTGCATGTCACTTGGGACTAGCCGACCGGCAACATGTTTCATACACAAGCGATTATTTAAAATGGCACAGATCGACTAGTGAGACACAGAAAGTTCGGCGGCTATCTCTCTCAAATTTTAATGAAGATTTTCAGTCACTATTTCTTTCACTTTTGTGATGTTAACTTCAGTTGCAAACGTCGATGGCGTACCAGAGCGAGGCAAATCTTCCATCACAATCTCGACCACTTTGGAACGCTTTTTGCACCACTCATAAGCACGTGTTTGTGATAAAGTCGATTCACCGTAAGCCTTCTGTAACATTTTCAGTGACTCCGAATGCAAAATTCCATTGGCGTTGCAAAATTTAAGACAAACTCTTCTCCTGCGGATTTATGCCGACTACGTTGAGAGGAAAATATCGAATGAATGTGTGTGGAAGGGCTAGTAAGGGACGGCTCCGGCGGACATACTTTGACCAAATAGGGGATGTAATAGCAAAGTGCAAGATAAAAAGTACCCGAAACCGGCGTGCGTGCCTTCAACGACTAATGAATGTTGAGGAAGCGAAAGTGATCTGTCAGGATCGTGGCAAGTGGCATTCCCTGGTCTCTGCCTACCCCTATGGGATACAGGCGTGAGTTTATGTATGTATATACGTTGAGAGGATGGTATTAATTTTTTTTTGTCATGTGCAATAAACAATATTCTTATTTTATCTTACTTATCGGGGCAAACTTAATCCATTTAAAAGTATAACCCAGGGACGAAAGAGGACTGAGTGTTCACATTACCTTAATCACGTAATTTACATATGCCAACGGCCTATATGATTATTTATTACTATATTGGTAGTTAGTACCAAAACCCGCCCTCTCTGAAAACAGAGGTCAGTGTTGGAATTGATTTCCAATGGCGGCAGCCGTACCTGCTTGATTTCTACAAATAGCCTCAGTTTGGGTGTATTTCTATGATGTCCTTTCCTGGTTACGATATAACAGAGTATATAGTACAGAGTATCCTAGTTTGGGACCGGGATAAGTGATTGTGTTGTGTGGAAGTAATTATTATGATTCAAAGCCACAAAACGATAAATTCAGCCTAGTGTCGAGAGGAGAAGAATTGAACAGACTTATTGGCTCATTCTAAGGTAACCCGATCCGCACCCAGCGCGCGGTGGTTTGGTGAACCATTAGAATGATGCTCTGTGCACGTACGGGGTGCTTTAGAAGGGAAATTTGTGTAACCAAACTTTTCTGTAAGGCAAAAAAATATTAATAATAATAATAATAATATATACGTCTCGCTTGTTGTGTGCAATAAAGAATATTCTTATCTTCTTATCTTATCTTATTATTGCATATAGGCGTATAATGAAGGATACTTCTTAAGTATATTGAATTCATTTCCGATTATTGTCTTAGATAGCTGGGAGCCGGGGGTGGGTCGGAACTGCCCCAGAATGTCTAATGCTCAACCCAGGATGTCGGGTTACTGCAAACACTCGGTGTGAAAGACCATCTCTTTTCAGAGGCCAGGGTCTCCCCGGAAAATAACTCTAGATGCACCGATGATTTTTTGTCATTATATTTTTTGTGTTTTTTGTTAGAAATATTAATAATCTTAAAAAAACCTATTTAGAGGCTAAAAATTCCACCCATGCCGGGACCTGAACCCGCGACCTCTGGCTAACCGTGCCAGTGCTCTCCCAACTGAGCCAATGGGCAAGTGCGGGCATCAGTGAAATTGAGCCTCTTTACAAACTTCTCTGTATTACGTACAGGCAGCGACATCTGGCCGAAGCAATTTACATTACTTGCAGCCCCGAGTAACCCACTTTGCAGTTAGGTTTTTATATCGGAATGATATCGCTGTACCTACATGATTATATTCTTTAAAAAGAATATGTTAGTAATCTGTTCAAATTAACTTTTTAGTTTGCTCGAGTTAAAAACTGCAAAAAACATACAAACGTCAAAAAGTTCTCAAGACTTTTTACATCTATGCTAGATTTATTTATACAGCATCCAGTGCTAAATCATACCGAGATAAGTTAATTGACCATTCATTTCAGTGCAAAACTCTAAAATATATCACAAATAATCAAAACTGCCCATTTATGCGTCGTACTCCCGCTATGAATCCCAAATGAAAGAAATTATGAGATGGTACAAACCCTTGATGCGCAAGTCCAACTCGCACTTGGCCAGTTTTTTAGGGTTCCGTAGTCAAGGAACTCTTAGTTTCGCCATGTCCGTCTGTCTGTTCGTCTGTCCGTCTCTCTGTCCGCGGCCTAGCTTAGAGACGATTAGTACGAGTAAGCTGAAATTTGGTATAGACATACATATTAACCATCACACCGAAAAAACGGCAGAGGTAGAATACAATCTTAAACAAAATTCTGTCCGTCTGTCTGTCACCAGGCTGTATCTCAAGAACCGTGATAGCTAGACAGTTGAAATTTTCACAGATGATGTATTTCTGTTGCCGCTTTAACAGCAAATACTAAAAGCAGAATAAAATAAATATTTAAGGGGGGTTCCCACAGGATAAACGTGATTTTTTGCCGTTTTTGTTCAATATTAATAAGGGAACAGGTAGACGCTTGAAATATTCAAATGTTGTATAGATAATGGTACGGAACCCTTCGTGCGCGAGTCCGTCTCGCACTTGGGCCGTTTTTTATTTAGGGTTCCGTTTGCGAAATAGTAAGCTTTAAAGCGCAATTTTGTGTCCGAGTAGGGCGTCCCCCCCTCTCTTGGCTAAACGGTTGATTGTGGAAACGTGAAAAATTTCAGGGCAGCAGCACATATTATATTGAATTTAAAAGCTATGTAGGCTTTACAACTTAACGAGTTATAGGCGAACTTATAAAAGGAAAACTTCGTACAAAATCCACTAAAAATTACGTTGATGACGTTGCTAATTCTGTAAAGCAGATAAAACCCCCTCTTTCTGCGGAACCCTAAACTGCGCGTGGCCCAATACGCAATTTGCCGGTTTTACCAGTAAAATCCATCTCGATTTAGTGTAAGTGATATTTTAAGTCCACAAAAGCGATCTCGACGCCGGCAACTGTGAAGTCAAATTAGAACAATATATATGTTAGAAAATTTTTGAATACATCCCACTGTATCAAGCTTGCCATTTATGTAACGAGTGGTGTCAGATTTGCTTCATGTCGCATGACTGGTTACGCACAGCGTATCCACGTTTAGCCAGAGCAACTACTTGTTCTAAACTCTAATGGAATTAACCGTGTGAAAAAATACCTTCAGCGCAGACTCTGAATGATGTTCTTGTAATAATGTCGTAGCGTAGCCGATAGGAACTAAATTTATGCCTGTATTAGAAAACGAGTGTCTTCTTTTGAAAGGTAACTTCATATTTTTCGATCTACGAGTATGTTTAGAACGGAGCTTTAGACAAAGTGAAATGAAATGAGAAAAATAAAGTACAGTGAGGAAAATAAAGTGGATTTTAAATGAAAACCAAATTTCATACGCGAAAATACTCATCAATATTCTAAATTCTGTTCTAGGTAAAGGGAAGTTCAGTTTGGTAAAACATAGTAAGGTCGTAATAATGTGTAACTACCTATGTAAGTAGTGTCTACATACATTTTAAAGTGGTTTTCTCTATAAATCAGCGCAAACGCAATTTACAATACAGTCGAAAGAACATCGACATTTTAATTTTACATTTTAGTTCCAAAGTGATCTCTCTCATAACTGAATAGGGTATATGTATGTAAGGTGATTTCCTGGCGACTGTGCATACAATGATGACAACGAATGACAGCCATAAATTTGGACACATTGACAATAATACTGAGTGTGTGAGGACCCCCAAAGGTCAAATAATCACCATTTGGCATTGAGGTATTTAAAAGTTCAAATCGTTTTTTTACCTGTTAGCACAGGACCAAGAATTTAATTTCCTGCTAATCGCTATGTCAGAGGTTGACAACACTTCGTGATTGTGTCGTTAACGTGATATATCAAGGCTGTATAAGTCTCCTATTGAGTCGTTAACATTATGATTTGTCGCTCGTGTTTTTAGCAGAAGAAGTGATTGACGCTTGTTATTCTACCCTGTAGGTAGAGTGTTAAAATAATAGCTGATAGCGATTTAAGTAATAATATGGCTGATCCAATCCAATCCGCGGTGATACGGTAACACGCGAGGTATTAATCCCATACTCTCTCTCTGAGAGAAAGCTGTCGTCTGACATCGTTCTGACTTTTTGACTTTTTTTAAATAGGTGAGGCTGCAAGGCAAACCCTTAACCTGATCGTCTTTGTTTGTTTTAGGCTCAAATTGTAGCTGTTTTCTCAAGTTTTATCAATATCAAGCGCCAAAATCTAATATTCGGACAAAAAAATAACTTTTTTCGTGATAAAAAAGCGAAGGGCAAGATAAAAAGTACCCGAAACCGGCGTGCATGCATGCAACGACTAATGGATGTTGAGGAAGCGAAAGTGATCTGTCAGGATCGTGGCAAGTAGCAAGCCCTGGTCTCTGCCTAGCCCTCTGGGATACAGGCGTGAGTTGTATGTATGTAATTTTTTTCGTTTTTGACTTTCTCGAATAAATCTCTTTGCACCGTACAGCTCTCGTGAATACGCGTCTTTTGAGCCTTTTTTATGGTTCCGTACCCGAAGGGTGCCAAGCGGGACCCTATTACTAAGACTTCACTGTCCGTCTGTCTGTCCGTCTGTCTGTCTGTCTGCCTGTCTGTCTGTCACCAGGCTGTATCTCAATAACCGTGATAGCCATGCAGTTGAAATTTTTACAGATGATGTATTTCTATTGCCGCTATAACAAAAAAAAAAACCGAATAAAATAAATATTTAAGGGGGGCTCCCATATTACAGACACATTTTTTTTCCGTTTTTACTCGATATTAATAACGGCAACAGGTGGACGCTTGAAATATTCACAGAATATTTAGTTCTATATTCGCTTCAAAAAAAAAATAAAAAAATTTAAGGGGGGCTCCCATATTACAGACACATTTTTTTCCGTTTTTACTCGATATTAATAACGGCAACAGGTGGACGCTTGAAATATTCACAGAATATTTAGTTCTATATTCGCTTCAAAAAAAAAAAAAAATTTAAGGGGGACTCCCATACAACAAACGTGGTTTTTTCTTCGATATTTGTGCCTAATATTGTATAGATAATGGTACGGCACCCTTCGTGCGCTAGGCCGACTCGCACTTGGCCGGTTTTGAATATCATATCTTCACAACTCTCTGAGATATCTACATTGGCCTACACTGGCGCGAACGAAAAGAAATTTCCAATGTCAAAACACTTTAGACAGTTTAGGTACCCTATGCCATTCGAGAATACTTGAGATGACATAAGAAATCATAACAACAGACTCCTAATCGGTTGAAGCCGTTTAAGAATGACATTAAACCCTAAGAGTTTCTATTAGAAGTTATGATGGAATGAAGAAACGTAGAAACGTATTTCCGATCGGACCTATTTTATTTCAGGTTTATTAGAGAAATCAACAGCTTAAATAACAAAAGAAACTTAAGTGTGGTGCAGTAACAATGTTCAAAGGCCAAAGCATTCCACAGATTAACAAAGTAGGTTAGGCGAAGGTTAGTTCTCTATTAAAAATTGAAACCTACTAAACTTTTTATATTATTAATATTATGAAATATTATATAATGAAGTTAGATTTAGTTGGTAAGTACGTATTATTTAACGTGTCCTTTTCACGTTTTTTTTAGCTTTTATGACGTGTATATTTTTTTTGGCTATGTTCATTCATAACTCAGTCAAATCTTAACCGATTTCGACAATTAATTTTTGTTCGAATAGATGTAACGCCCCATTGGCCCCATTTAAATTTGGTGAAGATCTGATGAAGACTTTTAGAGATGGAGAACGGAACTCTTCAATGGACAGCAATAAATAATGCCCAATGGGGCACATCCTTTAGTAATATGCATATATTTAATAAAATAAAGTGTTAAGGTAGTCCCAGGGTGATTTGGTGATGTTTTAGTGAAGACTTGATGGGATGGCAATTGAGAACTTCAAATTTTAAAGCAGTGAGTTAAGTAGGGTAAATTATCTTTATAGGTAATTGATTTTTTTCTCGCGCAACCCGACTAAAAATTTAAAAATATATTTTTTAATACCTACTAATATTATAAATGTGAAAGTTTGTGAAGATGTTTAGATATTTGTCACTCAATCACGCAATAACAGTTGAACGGATTCAGATGAAATTTGGTACGGAGATAGTTCGAGTCTCGGGGGAGGAAATAGGATACTTTTCATCCCGGAAATTACTCATTCCATGCGGACGAAGTCGCGGGCAAAGGCTATTAAAAAATAAAAACCGACTTCAAAACACTAAAAAGTAAGAAATAATTTAAGAGAATAGGGCACATGTCACTAACTATTCGCCTATCTTCCAGGGTCAGCAGGCCGTAGTATCGGCACTCTTCTATATGTGAGTTGTTTTCCCTATAATTCAGGTGTTTTAAGTTTTTTTTTTGGATTCTTTCAATTTTATCACCGTAGGTCTTGTAACAAGGTATCAGATGGAACTGGCATACTCAAGTATGCTACGTAAATAGGCATAGTAGACCACTTTTAAACTGTGAGGGTTTCTGAATGCTTTACACACTCTTATAACAAAACCCAGGCTACGGTAGGCTCTAAGAACAATTGTAACGACGTGGTATGAGAAAAGCATTTTTGATTCAAGGAGCACTCCCAGCTCTCTAATTATGTCGACCCTCTCCTCTAGACCGCCGTTAAAATTATTGGGATATATCAAGTTGTTTTTTTTTCTGGTGAAGCTTGTACACTGGCAACACTGACTGTGATTTTGTTTTTATCCTAATAAGTTTGTAGATTATTTAGGTAAGTCGTTCTGTAACTGATTCTGTCTTGCGTATGGCTGACTAGCCTGAGGCGTATTCATAAATGTTTATGATTTTCTTTTCAGTCGTTTGAATCATGTTTCAGTCCGAATATTCTAGAAAGTGATAACATAATCGTTTTTGAATTACGAACGGCATCTTATCATAGTACCCATCTAATCGACCACAACTCGTGTAAGTAGTAGTGTCCGAAGTGCCAGGGGAACGTCACGAATTGATTTCAACCCAGTCTACTCAATTAATATTTAGGATCACGCATAGATATCTCTACAGAACGGCTAAACTCATTTGTACTGACATAAAAGCAGAACACTAGGTGTATCTATTAGTTATAAGTTTTTTTAAACCTTTGATGTATTGTAACAAACGAAAAGAGATTTGTCAAGATTGTATTAAGTGGCCAGGATACAGGCGAGGTTTTGTATCTATGTAATTTAACAAATCCTTTTTCATTAAATGGATTACTAGATCAGAACGTCATTTAAAAAAAAAAAAGATTTGATATTGATTTACAAAGTTCTTGTAACTTGACAGTAAACATCAAATCATTACAGAACTGGAGAAAACCTCTCACAACCATCTCTCTAACATTATCTTACATTCATTCGTCAAACCCTTTATCTCATTCATAAATTAATAAGTGACAGTGAGGGGCTGCCGTAAGCAAGGAGCTGAGCAGCTGCGAGATGGGCGAGAAGCGAAGCAAGTTGATGTGCGCGCGAAGTCGAATCTTCCTACTTGGGTTTATCGTATTTTCATAGTGGCTAAACCATGAATTCTAGTTCTATGAAATAGGACCCAGTTATAATATTTTATCACCATGACAAATAAGTAGCAATTAAAAAAAAAACCGTCTCTGCTCTCCACGTTATACGGTTTAAAATTGCACCACAATAAGTCAGAGATAACGCCTAAGAAAACATTTTTGTTATAAGAAATGGTATGAAACCTATTAAAACATTACTGCGCACCAATAGCTGAAGGCATTGTGTTGGCAAAATTAATAAGTAAATAACTCAATTCTTCGTAATTCGGCCACATTAGCGTTGAGACTAAAGGGGCTAGTCGGACTTATCCGAAGAAATTACGAAATAAATAGATTTGTTAGTGAATCTGGAATAATATTTATTATTCCGCTTACATTGTGTAAAACGATATTTTTTTAATATTTTTCCTGGTATACCTAGGCACCAGCAACTCTGTATGTGTATTGAAGTCGCTTGCACCGGCCCTGTCTGCCGATTAATGTTAGACAAGCTGTAAAATTAAATTTATTTACTTACTGATACGATACACTGAGTGATTTGGCTCTCAGACAAGTTTGGAAATAAAATATTTGAACTTGAAGCCGCATTCCGTCTGGCTGATAATTTAATTTTTTCCATAGCGTACGTTGTTTGACTTTATTTTGATTGGCTCGACACAGGGAAAACTTATAAAACTGGTTAGCGTAAGTTTTATTTTCTTTTTATAGGTTTTAATCGAAGCAATTTCGGGAGGCATTTGAAAGTGCCGAGTCGTAAAAACTTTGAGATAGTACCTAAATTCTTATATAAAATACTAAATACTGTAGATTGCTTCATTACGGCTAGTTACAAAAGTATCAGTATTTTTTTATTCAAAATGAGGCGTGCCAAAAGTTTCTCACAAAGAAAAAGAAAAGAATAATGTCCAAGCCATCACAGGTGACACATGGATTCTACTAAAGGTTATACAACCAATGATGCTGTCATTTAAAATCGAAGATAATCATCTCTAGGCGCGTAATACGGTGTGTAACACGATGTGGGACACAGATAAGTGTTGAATTTTCAAATAGAAACGTTGGTGGTGATCAGATATGGGTAGATGAGTCACAAAATTTATGAGGCATTTTGACTGCACTCATTACTAGTTCAATCGATTTGGAGAGAGACTTTATTTTGATCCTTTATAATGTGGCCTATCCTACTGGAGGGTATAGGCCCTCTCTCAGAAAGAGAGAGAGAGAGAGAGAGAATATGGGCTGTATCACCTCACATGCCCATCGCGAATTGGCAATTTAAAACTAATTGGAGATATGTGAACACCTATTAACGATGTTTTCCTTCACTGTTAACGAGTGACATTGCTACTACAAATTTACCAAATTTTACTATAACAACAAACGAACATTTAAACAGATCATACACAGTACACAACAAGTAAAATCTAGTCTATAGCCTATTTACTTACTGAAATAACTCAAAATCTGAAAATAGTTTCTTGACTGTAATTATCTAGCAGTAGATCACTTTCTTACAATATGCACAGAGCAATAAGAAAAAGTTTGAAATTCACAAATTTATTTAAAAAAAACATAGGTATTACGAGTAGGTACCTTGAAACTTGACACAGTCAGTTCCTATGAAAAAGTTTAGAATTTTGAACAAACTTTTATGTGAAGTAGACAGTGGAGAAACAGTTTTCAGGTTTTGTGTTTTTACAGTAATATGTTATATTGTAAAACAATATGGTACAGCCGACACCACATATTTTACCTTTCCATTCGTGCACTCTAGTTAGTTACGTTAAGGGTGACTATGCTACAAAAATTTTGGCCGACCGTACAGACGACTGCGCATTAACCGTGATATCCGACGATTCAAAGTCTAGCAAAACCGTAAAACGTGAGAAGCTGTTGGAATTTTATTGTAAATGCGTAGAACAGCAAGTTTATTCATTCACTGATTCATTCGTTCATTCGATAAGCGAATCTTTATTCATTAACATATAATAGAACTGATTTAGAAAAGAGTTTAGACAATTCGACTGCTTCTACAAATTGGCTACCTATTTGAGAATAATGGTGTATGTATATTATACCAACTATATGTAGCACGAAAGCTTGTTATTGGGCACCTGCCTTTGTCACTCAAAGGATCTAATTGGACAATAAAATCAATCCCAAATCAGGATACAGTGTAGAGACTTAACCGACTGTGACAATGTTTGGTGTAATCAGCCACAGTTTATAGCTTAGCGGTTGGTTTCACAATCCAAATAGTCTTAATTAACATTAGACACAGGGGTATCCGTGTTTGGGTTAGTTAATGAATGGGATAATTTTGGGGCATAGAACCTGATGTGAACAAATAGCTTTGTTTCTGCGTACCTGCTTGATGTCAACTGCCGGTCTGTTGTTAAATAAGTATAAATTTATTGCATTCGAGTTTAATACATTCTGGTTTAATACATTACTAAGATGATTCAGGTGTGGTCATTTTGGTACCTGCTTTTACGTGGTATTTGATGATACTAAAATTTCGGGAATACGTATTTCTGTCCACATTACATTTAATGTCAACTTATTTACAGTTTAGTGGTGTTACTTATAAAAAAGCGATTCCACTAAAACGTCTACGCTTTACTCTTGTGTTTAACGATTCGGATAATCCTTTAATTAACCAAATTGCTATTGGACATTGGGAACAAACGTCTTTAGCAGACGTTAGACGAAGGTTTTTGGGGTCCGGGCCATTTGAGTTTGGCTTCAAGCTTAGCCATAGCTTAGTCATCACGCCAAAGCTTATATATTATTTGCTAGATCAATTTTATTAAGTTACTCAACAAAAAAGCAGATACCGCCGCCTGCAAAACATTTATCATTTCATTAGTCCAAGCGGGTCGTCTCCTACAAACAAGAGTTCATTACCAATATCATCTAATATTGGAGTGCATCTGCTAGCTAGAGGATGTCATCGACCTATCACAGCTACTGCGTAATTACGGCTCTGATTGATCGTCGATATTGACTGTCGCGTAGTGTCGCGTCTGCAAAGTCGACACTAATTTAATTACTTTCAAACATCATTGGTTACGTACGTTTAAATACTAGATTTACTACACAGACGGATGTCTCGATGTGTTATGCGCCTGTCCCAACGAGTGCAAAGAATAAGCCACGCCCCTCGGACGCTCTGCTCCTTGCCATTAGAGGCATGTGCGTAAATATTTGATAGCAAAAAAGCGAAATCCTTCGAACAGTTATTCGGAAGTGCGGATAGTGGAAACACAATAATATTTTATTCTTACGCTTCTGTTATAATTTTACAACATTTCGGAGATTTACAGGTATCGAGACGATTGAGCAGCTATGCGAGATTAAAATATTTGAAGTTAAGGGCGTTCATTTAGTATGTAGGACAATAATTTTCATTAATTTATTCAATTAATATATGCAAGACACGATTTTCGGTCCTAGCCAATCCTCCCTTGTAAGATAAAATATTTCAAGCTTATAAATGAACAAGATAAGTAAGATAAAATTTTGTAAGTCTTTGTTTTTGTAATAAAACTTTTTGGAGCCCTTTCCTCGGCGGGAAGAGACTATTCTTTTAAATATATTTTTTTGACCGCCTCGTTGCTCCAGTGGTATTACGTCTGATTACTGTGCCAGTGGTCCCCAGCCACCGGTTGTCTAGGGGTTGCTGTAAATTTGTATAAATGGCCACGATGTGGGTATTTTTTCATCTTTGTGATGTCTTTTCCTAGTTATCATAGCACTGGGTATCCTAGTTTGAAATCAGCACAAGTGATTGTTTTGTGTGGAAGTTATGGTTATTACAGGGCTGGCTATTCAAACGCATTCTGCAGACAAATCGGTCCGCAGCAATCTACTTAGAGCCCGTCGAGAATATCTTCCACGCAGGGTAATATTATTAGAAATCAGCCCACTTCTAAGGACGTTGTAGGTAAATATGCATGCTCATTCCTGATTAATGGGTGCAGATTGGACACAGCTGCGGGCTTTTTCCGCGAGCCACTGTTGGTAGCAGCCGGCGTAGCATAATTCTTTGAATCTGATGAAATCGTCTACACGGAGCGGACTTAATGTTTATCACATTGTATTCAATTTTATTGTAATTAAAGATGAAGAAAAAATAGTAATTTCAAAATAAAATTGAAATGTGCAAAATTTACTATCAATCGGAGTGACGTGCCTAGGTAAGCTTACTATTGCGTAATAATAATAACCAAAAGATAAACATTCCCAATTTTATTTTTCATACAAATAAAATTCACCGCGCCAAGTTTCATGATTGCAGGAATTAATCAAAAAGGTAATTGAGAATTTAAACTCAAGAAACAGCTTTCAGGTATTATTTCAATAACAAGTTAAATAGCCTGATTAAGTATGTATGTTCAGTTCATAAGGCCTCAGCGTAACCCAGTCAACTCAGTGACACAGCAATGTTGCGGTTAAACTTTTACTTAGGCCGCAAGAAAGAGAACTTGCCGTGTCAATAGCTTTATCCAGTGTTTGCTGATATGCAGTTTTACCGTAACTTTTGGAGGTCCCACCTACGAAGTGATCAGGTGACGAATCTTGGCTAAGTTTCAACAATGAGTTTGGAAACGATTTTAGTGGTACATATCTCGCAAGATCTTTTGATAATGCGAATCTTAGGTGATATCCTATCCTTTTCTTTTTTATCTCTTGTATTGCCTGCTGATTGGCTTGATTAAGGGCACTTGTGTATACACGGGCGGCACGTGTATATAAGCGCCCTAAGCGTCGATTCATTGCTTTATTCTGATAGGCCAATGTCTAATGACCACCAATTTGTCATGAAGTCTAGGAAATATGCAAAAACTTAGATGTCATGCCATTAACCAATCAGAGAAAAAGAATGATTCGTCGTTTAAACAAGCCAATCAGCAGTCAAGATTTCAAAGATATTAAAACAAACTTGTATCTTAGCTAAGACGCTAGGATGGTAGCGAGACGGTAGAGTCTCTAGAGAGTAGAGACCGAATATCTTTATGGAGGCCCTAGTCCCAAACTACTAGTATATCTTATGCCATGATGACCAGAAAAGGGCATGGACAAAGATAGCTATAGAAATCAATCAAACTGAGGACTTTCCTTAGTGGTAATCGAACCCATTACGTCTGCCGTGATACTCAAACTCGTTACCGCTAGACCTACGAGGCAGGCTACACAAATCTAGAACAGAGCCACTGTTACAATCTCACAGAAAACCATGATACAACACAATCAAATTAGGAAAGTGGGAGAGCAAACTGGGCCAGTAACTTCGTATCTCCTCCCTTTATGGGCTAAAGGTAGATGCCCTCATCCGCTAACAGGTGATAATTGGTGCCCAACTTGACTCATCTCACTAATTTGAATTCTGTTTAGGAAACCATTTAGATACACGTCATCATGAACGTGTCGCTCTTGCCTTTGGAGGCAGTATTCATCATGTTATGTATTCATATTGGTTCATAAAGACAAGCTTTACGTTTATTAACTTAAGCCCGGATTTACTTATTTGGATTTTTGGCCACGATCACAATTTTAAGAGAATCAGAGCAAAATCTGGTCGGACTCTTCCGATAAACAATCAAGTAAGTAAGTTAAATAATATGTAGTATTGTACATTTTAGTTGCAGAGTGCACGGATTAGGCTGATTTGCTGTCAACGGTAGTATTCATTTTGGCTAGAGACAAGTACATTGCAACTATCAAATTATAAACGAATTGAAACAAACTGGAACAGAAAATTGTGAATTCGCAATAGCGAGTGCCATTCTACCGAAATCTTATTTTAGTTGACATAAACATAAACATTTACATACAGGCACATACATTGCTTCTGGCCCCACACTAGGATACCCTGTGTCGTGGGAACCAGAAACAACGACATCAAAACATGTAAACATCCAAGACCTGGGTTTTTTTTTTGTCCCCAGCCGGGATTCGAACCCGGGACCTCTCGCATGGTATGCAGATGGACTACCGCTGCGCCACGAGGTCGTCATAGTTTTTCTTATTATTAAATTTAATAGAACTGCTATCTGCGCTGGACGCTAATGATGCGACCATTCCTATCTATTTTCATGTCATTTAGCTGACCAATTGTATTAAAATTATACAAGTATGCTTATCGCGATAGGTTTAATTTGACGTTTGTATGAAAGCCTTTCTGAGCTTTCACTGTTGTTTTAGTATGTCGATAATAATTGTTACGTAAATTGGATAAGACTACTTATGTTGATGATGAAATTATTTAAGTACCTACTTGTTTTGTTTAGTACCTGATAGTCATTATTTTTGTTTCTTGGCTCGATGCTGATAATAATTTACAGTTCGGAAAAAGTTTCTCCATCTCGAGTTGAAGAGCTCTTGCTTGTTTGTCAAGGGCTTAGGTTCTTATGAATAATCTGATTAAAAAGCGTCTAACTTTAATTTCAAGGACACAAACAACTTTCTCCGTTTGTTAATTTGTGGGTTGTTTTGATAACTAATTTCTGTGCTCTTCTAAGCGTGACTTGAGCCATGTGAACTCTGACTAAATAAAGTCAATGTTAGCTTAAATAATGAGAAATTCCGAGGTAGCAGTAAAAATTTACTTTGACTGCGTGTCTTGTTTTAAAAAACTAACTAAACTTGGCAAAGATTTGTCCGAGTCAAACCTTTCTTTGGAAAGTTTTGTGAACGGAACACTTTTTGATAGAAACGTCTTGTTTTTGGAATGAAATTGTTATCTATTTTAGTGTTAAACGTAAGTACATTGGGCCATAATTTGTTACGTGCTTAATGGAAACAAAGTCGGACAATAAACTTAATCATTGACGGATTAAAGGAGACAAAATTGAGATGTAGAGAATACCTTTATGGGACCACCAAGGAGGTTTGGTACTTAGTAACCTATTACTTATTACTTAGTTAAAAATTTTGTGCGTAGGTGTTGTGCCTATGTTTATGGGAATTGACATTAAAGGTATTGACAGTTCGTAAAGTATTAATCTTTGTATATGCGTAGGTAAGTATATGTATTGCTGATACACAAAACGCATTGTTTTTACCACGTGATCGGTTCAATTTCCCTATTATCGGCAACATTCCCTAATTAAAGTCTCGAAGTAATATGGTAGTCGACTTAAAATTATACTGGAATGAAATTGTAGGTATTCGTACCCCAAAGTACCTACAACAACTCACAAATAATAAAAAAAAAAAACAATTAATAATAGTAAAAACAAACTGTGGTTTTGAACGGTCTCAAAAAATTTATAAATCCTGCTACTCTAATAATAGGAATCATTTTTATTTATTTTTTTTTATTTATTTTATTTCATAAAACTTACAACTATCATTACAGGGTGGCCTTTTGCGATAGTGAAGTACGAAATACATATCGTATAAATTGAATTATAAATTATTAAAATTACAAATTACATTATAAATTATGATCAATAAACACATACAAATACAAATTGAAGTAATCTAATCACACATGTCAATACAATACCTACAACCATAAAAATATTATTAATTCATATAGACTTCATTAAAATGTCAATCATAAAAAATTTACTCCGCGAAGATTTTCATTGTAACATAAAATAAAAAGTGCAGCTTTTGTAAATTCATTCAGAGTACTATTAAAGAGGTCAATGGTCTCTGAAATGCAGTTTAGAGTGCGGATGGCACGCGTGAGGGGAGCGTCTCGCAGCAGGTTGGTGCGCGCTCTCGGCACCGCCAACAACTCAACACGACGTCTGCGCCACACATAGCGGTCTGGCACAGACAGGCTTACCATCTGCAATACCTGTGGGTTGCACTGTATACCTCGCAACAACTTCAAAACGTAGGTAGCTACGGCTAACTCTCTCCTTACCTCCAGCTGGTTATATCCGACCATGCCCAAGATGAACACGGTCGGATACATCAGGGGGTAAAATGGATAAACCCCATACATTTTCAAGTAAATAAACCTAATAAATTTATTTTGGATACGTTCCAACATGAGTCTGTATTTTTTCTCATGTGGGGTCCAGATGACTGCGTTACATTCGAGGTGGCTTTTCACAATGGCCTCGTAAAGAGCGCGTATGGCTGAGATATTCGTGAACGCTTGCGTTTGGCGCATCACGAATCCCAGGTTCCTGTAGGACTTCTTGCAGATGTTGACAATGTGCTCACGAAACGTCAGATCAGTGGTGAAACGAACACCCAGATCCCGCACCTCTGTAACGCGCTGCATAGGAGTGCCGTCCACTCGGTACTGGTATTGAAGCGGCGATTGCTTGCGGCTAAAAGTGATGACCTGGCACTTAGCCGCGTTGAAAAAAAGCCGGTTTGCATTACTCCAGGCCACTACCCTATCTATATCAGCCTGCAATGCGAGACAGTCATATGTACTAATATTTAGATTTTTCATTAAATAATGAATATTTTCAAATAATTTTAATAATTTATAAAAGCTTCATTCATATAAGGAGCCGTTCGTAACTTGTCACGTCGGTCATAAGCTGGTAAAGAATTTGAACAAATGCTTAGATTTTGTAAATAATGATGGGTCGCATATAGGACCTCTTTTCTGGTGGGTATTCTGGCCACAAGCTGGAAAAAAACATCGAAAAAATATGCCCTTAGGCTTTTCTGAAAAAAAAAACCTTTTAAATACGGTTTAATGGCTAGGTTACCCACCAAAGACGATAATATGACAAAGAGATTACTGAAGTTTTGTTTTTGGATTACTGGCTTTATCAGAGAAGTTTTAAAACTATGTTAAATAGCGCCCATCTATCGTCTGCCGCAAGGAGTCCACTTCAGGATCCTTTTGGGTAGATGTTTATTTGGTTTCCTCAGTGTGTGATCAAACCCACGCCATTTATTTAGACGAATCTCCGAGACAACTCTTTGCAAGACAAGACTAACCGTCTTTAGAGTTTAGTAATTGAGATATGTAGTTCGTTCGAGTTTAATAATTACAAAATCTGACGCCAACAGATTACAACTTAATGAATCTTCGTTAATCTTCACTTTTTCACGTTGAATTTTTCACGTACTTCACGGTTTATTGCCTTTTGACAATTCAGCGATTGGAGTCCCATTAGTACTAAAATATTCACATTACCTACATTGCAAATAATGGTAACAATTCCGAAAGGGTGAGCAATGGTACCAACTGTAAACTAAATTGGCGCTTGTAGTTTGAGGAAATGCGCAAGATATGCCCAAAAATGCCAATATAGCTAAGTACTATGCATAACTTTCCCGAATCATCTTTTCAGGCGCGATGCGAATATTGAATAAAAAGTGGTTTTCTAGCCTCCATATTCATTACATTGTAGAGTCAATTATTCTTGGACTCTGGTACTGGAATTCTGGTATTCTCAGCTCAAACTAGATCAATTTAGCCTTGTAAAGTGAAGTCGCAAACAGCAATTGTGACAAATGAAAACTTTCTCAAATCACCAACAGCGTCGATACATCTATCAATATCCATTAAAAAAAGTCGTTAAAGTAGTGGTAACATAAAATAGATTGGTGTATTTGGTGTACGCTCTAACGAATTGAATGATAAATTGTACCTACATAAACAATTTAGCCAACTAAAAGCATTTGCGAATCGGCCACCAATCGAATGGTATTCAATCAATGAAGTTTTATAGCCTTACTAGCCTTTTGATGGTCTCTTTGTCCATGTCTCTGCTCGGTGTGTTATAGCGTGAATTTTGAAAAAAAAAACATTTCGACGAATTGAGAATCTCCTCGTTTCTTTGAGTCGGTTAAACAAAATAACAATTCAATAATAATGACCACCAAACACATGTCACTTGTTCTGGATCCAAACTAGGGAATCTGTGATATGGTAACCACATTTTTCATATTATAAACGTGATCATGTATAAATAATAAAAAACTGGCCAAGTGCACGTCGGACTCGCGCACGAAGGGTTCCGTACCATAATCTATACAACATTAGATACAACATTAGAGAAAACCGGCCAAGTGCGAGTCGGACTCGCGCACCGAGGGTTCCGTACAAACCTGCAATGTCAACAACATTTTTTCACGGGTTAAAGGCAATTAGATCTAAGTATTTGATATGAATTTCAACTTGATAGCTCTACGCGTACATGAGGAAAAAAGTAATAAGTTTATATTTATTAAAAAATATATATTTTGTAATGTAACTAAAAATTTAGGGTTTTCGGAATTTTTCCTTTATGTGTGCTATAAAACGTTGCTTCATGCCAAATTTCAAGATTCTAGGTCGACTGGAAGTACCCTTTAGGTTTTGATTCCCTTGCGAGTACTTGCGAGTTTCAAAATATGCAGCTTAAATTGCTGTTTCTTTTGATTGCGTTGACATAGAAGTAATATTTTGTTACAGCTTAAATGTATTATAGACCTGAGTATTTGGTATGAATTTCAATTTAATACCTCTACGCGTTTATGAGGAAATGGGTAGTAAGTTTAAAATTATTAAAAAAAAATATATTATGTGATGTAACTAAAAATTTATGGTTTTCGTAATTTTTCCTTTATCTATGCTATAAGACGTTGCTTCGTACCAAATTTCAAGATTCTGAGTTCACGGGAACACCCTGTAGGTTTTGATTCCCTTGCAAGTGTCGAAAATTTGCGGCATAAACGGCTGTATCTTTTGATTGCGTTGGCTTAGAAGTTTGATTTTTTCACAGCTTCAAGGGACAGTAGACCTGAGTAATTGATATAAATTTCAGCTTCATACCTCCACGCGTTCCTGAGAAAAAGGGTCTTGACAGACGGACGGACGGACGGACAGACGGACAACAAAGTGATCCTATAAGGGTTCCGTTTTTTCCTTTTGAGGTACGGAACCCTAAAAAACGGCAAAAAATCACGTTTGTTGTATGGGAGCCCCTCTTAAATATTTCATCATTTCATCATCAGCCATTTGACGCCTACTGCAGGATATAGGCCTCCTTCGTGGTTTTCATAAATATTTATTTTATTTAAATGTAATTATTTCTTTTTGTAGCGACTATAGAACTAAATATTCTGTGAATATTTCAAGCATCTACCTGTTGCCTTTATTAATATCTAAGTTTAATTGACGTAACTGCGGAAATGCGTATTTAGCGATAACCTTCTATACGTCTCACGCACCTAGGAGAGAGATAGTATGATCTTAATCACCACGCAGCCCTTCGTAGTTTGGCGAGTTCAAGCGTGATCATCTCAGACACTCCGATTTCCTCACGATGTTCACCATTATGAAGTGGTACAAATAGCCGGCTCCTACAAGACCTATACGTATGTATGTATAGTTCGTCATTCTCTGAGGTTCGATGTCACTGGTACAGGCAAAGGCTCTAATCAGGGAAACTGTATGAAATTTTACTCCGCAGGTGTGTTGGTGGTATGAGCGAAGGCCCTATGGTGCGTTATGGTATAGTGCGTGCTTCTTTCCTTGGCGGAAGTGTTCAGATGAGTCCAGTCGGCTCAGGGCAACCCGCGCGTGTACATTGGGCTATGCGCGGGAGTGGAAAAGCGGCCCTTTTAGACTAAAAACTATATGGTGATTTTTTTTATTTTCATTTGGAAAAAGTGGTCGGATAAGTGGTGGTTGAGTTTTTTTATGTGATTGTAGTTTTGGAGGTTGTTAAAATTATTGGCATCATAGATTTGTGAAAAAAGTTTGTGGAGGTAGAGAAAAGAGTCAGTTTTCTTTTATGTGTAAGGGACTTATTAAAAGGGTAAGCTGAAGCGCTAATTCTTACCATTATTTCTGGGCTGTGTCTTCAGGGTTCTACACCTTACTGAGGTTCCTGAAGATCCTTTAGATGTTTTGAAGAAAGTCTGCTAAAGGGAGAGACGAATAGTAACCATTATTAAGTTACGAAATTTCAAGTTTCAGTCAGGCTGCACTTTTACGACAAAAAACTGCTAACACCTACTAAAGAAACATTACTTGCCTTATGACCATAATACCAGATAACACAGCGGTCTCTAATTATACCTGTTTTCTTCACTGATAACAGCCATCCGCTGATGTTCCGGAGGTAGATGTTGTAATAGTATTATGGAAACTGTTTACAATATGGCTACAAAAATAGGCCATTCCCGCTGTAGTGTTAAACGCATATGGTGTTTTATGAGCTCCATGCATATTTGGCCTAATTTTTGTTATACGTAATTATTAGTCAGCTATATCTATTGCTGCAACAAGTTTTACAAGCTTAACGATTTCCGTATTCGTTTAGTACGTACTTACTACTTATTTGGGCTTCTGAAATTTTTGCATTTCCCTATATACATGGTTACCTCAAAAATTCATAATTCCTGAAACACTCCAATAAGAGTTGGTGTCTTACGACTTTATTCTTTGAGTTTTCTATAAGATTTATATTTTTATTAAATTTGTGCTTCCGGTAAATCATTGTCCCGCATAGAATTACGTTCACTCCATTCAACATATATGGTTTTAAGCATTACCTATCAAACCACTCTCCACCATGGAAACATCGTAAAAAATAGAATATTGAACAATGTTTCAAAAGTCGTAGAGTAAAGTTGTAAATGACGAACTCTTATTGACGAGTTTAAAGAACTGGATTTTTTTAGGTAACCCTGTATATCATCTATGCTGGTAATGTATGCCGATAGTTGAGATTTATTTATCCGTTCGTTCTTGAGATTGATCTGGTGATGTTTGTAATATCCTTGTACGGTTAATTTTTCACGGGGTATGTACTAGTTTGGAATCAGAACAGAAGATTGTCTTATGCGAATGTTATTATTATTCCCATTTATATTTTTGATGGATCAACGTTTTGCCACATAAGAACGTCAAATAACGTTCAAGTAACTTTGAAAGTTTGCCAAATTATTACTCCATAAAAGTACCTAACTGCAGTGTGGATGCACCAATCGATACAAATTGGTGGTAAAACCTATTTTGTAAAACCGCTCCTTTACTCTCGGTGTTTGGCGTCACAATTACGTGCAGTGTGAAATAAAGATTTATATAAACGATATAGTAAACGATATAATACCTTTTATTAAGAGTTTACCCTGTGCTAACTAGTGCACTAGGGGAATAAAATCATATCTTCTTCTAAAATCCGTTTTTGCGAAGACTGTAATCTTAAATCTCAATAACAGTTTTTTAAAGTTTTGGTAGCATTTTAGAACCTACAACGGAAATCTAGGTCCAAAAACCTAGAAGTATAAACAATTTGGACCAAAGATGGCCGTTTTCAGCGGATGTCGATTAGTCCTAGGTTATTGACCCTAGATTCCAGGCTGTAGTTTGTAAATACAGCTATCATAATTATTGAAATTTAAGATATTCAGCGCTTGAAATTGCCAATCCGTGGTGGGCACGCGTGGTATTTACATAAGCTCATACTCTTTCTAGGAGAAGGTCTGTGCCCTGCAGTGGGACGCAAATAGGCTTTTTACTACGGAGGTAAATCGACTACGGAACACTTAAAAGATGATCATTTTTTGCACAAACATAATTTTAAAATAAATAAAAACATACTTATATCTCGATATACCAGCTTTAACTATGTACCACAATTTCATTTCATTTACATAAACATACATAGAGCAAATGTAGGTGGAAGGGTCGGTAAGCGAATTTCCAGGTAGACATACCTACTTCGAACAAATAAGGGATTTATTAGGAAACCGCAAGATAAAACGTACCTGAAAACTGCATGCGTGCATGCAATAACTATTTAATGTTGATGAAGTCAAAGAAGTCTGTCAGGATCGTGGCAAGTGGCAACCCCTGGTCTCTGCCTACCCCTCCGGGATACAGGCGTGAATTTATATACGCAATGTACTATAAAAGTCTATTTGTAAAGCGACTAATAAGCTAAGTAGCACCGGGTCATGTCTATTTGTATGAAGGATGTAGATGGACAGAATATATATTATATTTCTTTGTACAGCAGCGCCGAGTTTCATAAAACTACAATTCGTAGTTTATTATAACAATAAGGTGTACATTGCTCTGTGGGTTAATTGACTTTGCGAGTGCATCGAATTATCATAGTAAACCATGAATTGCATCTATGAAATTGGCACCTGGTTTTACAAACTGTAGTCAACTTATTTAAACTACATAATGATTAAATAAATTGTAGCGCAACTGGCCAAAATTTGGGTAAAGTCGAGAATATGAGGTCTGATCGGCCATCTATTGAGGTGCAAATAGAATGCAACATTCTCTGCAAGTGAGTCAGTGTTTCTCACGGGCAGGCGTAAGAGTGTTTGCTTGTTATCTTAGTAGGTCTTGCCGTCTTCCGTTTCCGTAAATTATGCACTTAGGACTGTGTTGAGAAAGAAAAAACGAGGAGCGGGTGAATTTTTAATGAAACTTTGCGCACGTTTTACTTCTTATAAGAGCTTTAATCCAGAATATACAGGCGCGAGATTTTCCAACGACAAAAGTGTTACATTGCCAAACGACTACGTAGCAAAAGAAGTGATTTCACATCTCTTAAACGTCTGAGGAGGGCCGCTGGCGATTTACCTAATTGGCACACAGCATCTGACATATGAAAAAATACAGATTACTAAGAGACAGCCTCCGGAATCAGCTTCTGTCAAAATCACATCCTGTTAAAAACAGTGGGTGGCACAATTTGTGTTTTTTCAAAATCTAAGGTTGTAAGCTTGTGTATTAATTTAGGCTGTCGTTTCAGTTTCGGCCTGGTTGGTCAGTGGTTTCAGTTTCGACTGAAACTTTAGCTCCATCGAAACTTGCCTTTTGCTTCCAGCTGAAAATCTAGTTTCCGTCGGTCCCTAGTACCTACTACCTGGCATTTACTACTTTGGCTATTATCACCAAACAATGGAAATTCTATTGTGAGGTAGGCTGTTTGAAGTCTGTACCTACCTACGTAGTTATTTTATACATGTTTTTGTTTTGTTGCAGGTATAATAGCGCAGTGAAAAGTGGCATACCAAATTAGGAACTTAGTACAATGATAAGACGTGGTGTGACGTAAATGATAACACTATCGAAGATACATAAAAACAAAATCAAATTAAAATCTAACCAAAGCCAATGGTGAAAGCAAGAAAATGGATGCAAAGAAGAGGTGTGAAAAACTTTTGTGGTAAGTTTACACGCGAGGTGTTTTTTAATTTAAAAAAATATTTAACAACATGTCTATTTTCGAACTATGCTTACCTCGCATAAAAAGAACAGTAACTATAATTAAAGGCCCTTTTCACACCCGGTATATTAGTAGTGACTGTAATCTAAGAAAGTAGATATGTAAACAGATTAAATACCAAAAAGGTCAAGAAGACCCCACAGAGTTACATGAGCAAAAAGGTTTAACTCAACTCTGTCGTGTTTTCCACAATGACAAAAAGGTTTTAGGTTGACGACCAGAAAAAGTACCTTTACAAAATAGGTACTTTATTTACTTACTAGGTACAGTCTGCAAGACTGAGTTCCACTCCACCTCATTCTCTGTGCATCACTATTTAAACAGGCTATTTATAACCAATATGACCATCCTTACTACTCTTACCCCCGGTTTTCCGCACACTAACAATATGTTAATGTAATGTGAACAGGTAACTGTTGTTGTTTTTATGCACTTTGGCCAAGTGACAGTTAAGAGCATTACATTGACAGATTGTT
Source organism: Yponomeuta malinellus (assembly GCA_947308005.1). Classification (NCBI taxonomy): domain Eukaryota; kingdom Metazoa; phylum Arthropoda; class Insecta; order Lepidoptera; family Yponomeutidae; genus Yponomeuta; species Yponomeuta malinellus. The sequence goes on from OX371013.1 coordinate 8,476,389, forward strand.
AGCGTACGGGAAATCGGGGGTCACATTGTTACCTAGACCGAATCGTAGTAGGTATAGCCGCAGCAGCAAGGCACACAAAGTTCAGGTGAGCGGTGGCCCATCTTCATGATACAATCATAAGCAGCCTACACATATCCCACTGCCGGGCACACGCCTTCACTCAGAGAGAGAGAGAGAGGGAAAAAGAGAGTACGGGCTTGTTCACCACGTGTGCCCACCGCGGATTTCAGATTTCAAGCGCTAAGGTAAGTTGAGGATATTTTTCACCAATAGCGAGTGGTATTGTTACTACAAATTTACAACGCAGAAAACAATGTCATTGGTACATGCAGGGATTCGAAACCATGACTTCTCGAATGTAAGACAAGCGTTCTACCATTTCACTACCTACGCTTCAACCATAGTTTAGTCAATGAACTCTCATCATAAATGAGCCCTGCATGTCCAGGAGAAGACGTAAGGCTGTTCTCTAAGTGCAATCATCTCGTATTTCTACCACCAACATCAGACTTCTTTATCACAACCCTTTCTGCGAGCTGCAGGTCCTACGGCCTATCAACTATTCAGTCTCTGCCAACAATCTGCCTCAGCATATTACGCGCACTTAATCTTGAACGTGTTATTGCCAAATTCCATATAAATTTCTCTCGCAAACGTCAGGATTCCGAAAGGATTCGGTGCGCATATCGCCGGTCCAGCTAGCTGGTGGGCGTCCTACTCGAGAACATTTATTCCCCATCGACTATAAACTTCTTCGGCAGATGTGACCAGCACACTGCCACTTCAACTTGCTAATCTTATAGGCTATGTCAGTCACCTTAGTTTTTTGGTGTATTTTCTCATTTCTGATGTGATCCATCAAAGAGACTCCGAGCTAAGTCTGTTCCAAAGTACGCTTAGCGAATTTAAATCGAGAGACTAGTCCAACTGTCAGTGTCCACGGGTCAGCTCCTTAAGTTATAAAGTCTACGTCCCATGTCACGTAAATATACTGGCTTTCAATACAATGTAACCACTAATAACCGCACTGTCCTACAATCCTACCCGAGTGCTAAATAGTTTGATTTCTTCTGAGAAGCCTCCTTGGCACTCAAATTGTAGGTAGTTTTACAAAGGCCTAGGCGGTTGGACAATAACTCAATAACTTTATAAATCTTCGCTGGTAGGCTGTTTTTACAAGACTGACTAGGTAGAGATTTCTGCAGATCTTAGAAAGATGGTCATTCATATGTTTAGCGTTATAAGACCTACGCGGGTGTGTGTAATTTATCTTCGCAAGAACTTCTACTCTCCGCCGGTTTCTGAATTGAAAATTTAACTTAAAACAGTCTGTCTCTTCAAAGAATCTCTCAATAAAGAACGCGACAAATCATAAGTTTTTATTTAGTCATCATAAGCAGCCTATATACGTTCCACTGTAGGGCACAGGCCTTCTCTCAGAGAGAGAGTATGGGCTTAATCACCACGCGTGCCCACAGCGGATTGGTGATTTCAAGCGCTGAGCTATGTTAATAGCTCAGACACTCAGGTTTCCTCACGATGTTTTCCTTCACCGTTAGCGAGTGGTATTGCTACTATAACTTCATAAATGTACATAACTTAGAAAGAAAAGTCATAGGTACATGCCCGCACTGGGAATCGAACCTGAGTCTCCCACCAGTCAAATTCTCAGAAACCGGTGGTCAGTCTAAAAGCTATCAGGTATGTCTATTCGCATAAAATCGAGTGTGTATCTGATTTAAGATGGAGGTGCTGCTACTAAAGTATGTCGTCATAGTAAACGCTCTCATGCAAAAGTCGACAGCATATCGACTTTTGCATGAGAGCTCTATGCGCAGCTACGTTACGAGTGACTTTGCGATGAAAGTTAAGGATGCTCATCTCTCTATGTAGTGTACCAGGCTAACAAAGTATCAAGGATATCTTAACGATGCTTTAAGCTGTTATTAATGCCGACTCTTATGGCTGGTTTACACGTATTAAGTTGTTAAGTAGTTACCTACATTTTAAGCTACTTAATGCCTGCAAACAATTAATTTAGTAATAATTAAGTTGCAAGTTAATATTTTGCGTGCAAGTAAACAAGTATGTACATTAGAACTTTTTCTATTTTTCGAGTAAATTGGTGGGCGTGGCCACTTACTTGATAATTATGTTTGGACAGGTACGATTTAGTTAATTATTCGTTAAATGCAAAAGCTTGGCAATGTGAGAGTGATTGTGTTTCTTGTTTTTAAATATATTTATTAAATCGAAAATGTATAAACACATAAATCAAACACAACATTTACAGAAAAATTACCAAGTATAATATTCTTGCTTCCCTGGCTATGTCATCCTTTACTTCCTCTAAAACCTAACTAATTACGAATTTTGTTACAGAATTTCAGATTTCAATTCGCTGTTGGTCGTCCATCTTAGGCTAACTAAAGAGCTTAATAGTATTTAAGTGCGTTGCACGTATAAGCAGCTACTTAAAATTAAGTTAAAGTTACTACTAAACGACTTAATACGTGTAAACCAGCCTTTGGTGCTAGCAAAGTAAATGGCCTAGCTACTTAATTTGACTTTTCGTGAAATACTAATACTGCTTCTATCCACCGTCCAGCCCAGTAGCTGGGTGGTGAACAGAAGCTTACTCGACCTAAAATATATGGACCAGGCAATAAAGTTGACTGGTCGAAAATGATTGTAGCATTAGGTCCGCCGCATTGCCACTGTAAAGTTTACTTATGTGCAATAAACGTATTAATAATAATATAAGTGTCGTCACCTATCTCGTATAGGTAGCAGTTGCTAATAGACTGCTCTAGACGCTGTAAAAATAATCTGGCACATATTTGAAAGGCTTGAGTAAAATAAAAGGAATAACTTTAGTGCAATAATAACATTAAGCGACTTGTTTTGTCTACTTTCAGTAAAATACCCCATTCCTCTGTTCATTCATCATATTTCCATGTTTGCGATGTCCTTGCCTGGTTATCATAGCACAGGGTAGCCTAGTTTGGGACCAGGACAAGTGATCATGTTGCGTGGAAGTTAAAGCCCGGCGTCCACTAGGTAGATCGGACCGGGGCGCATCGCAGCGCAAAAAATCCGCTTGCCTGTATTTATATGAAATTTATATGAAGGGTCGGTGCGGGGCGGGCCACAGCTTAAATACGGCAGGCGGATTTTTGCATTGCGATGTGTCTCGGCCCGATTCGCCTAGTGGACGCCGGGCCTTTATACCTTTTTTCTGATAGGATCTCTTCACTAATATCTGATATAATATCTCTAAAGTGCAAAAATAATCGTGGAATGGTGAAAATACTTACTAAACAAGTAATAAAATAAATTTCCTTAGTAAAATAAAAAAAAAATACAAAATGCGACTGCAAGAAAGTCTTAAGCAGGGCTTAGACAAGTCCATATAATTATCTTATCCATCATAATTATATTTGCAACCTCGGCAGGCGAGAACGGTATTAACCGATAGAAGCGCATTTGACTCATTACTCTAGGTCTGGGATTTGATTCCGGCGTGGACCAAATTTGTTATGAATTTTTAGTAGCAACATCAATCGCTAATGTCTAGAAAAACCTCGTGAGGTGGCCTGAATACCTAACCTATCGCCTCATCCCTACGTGGTGGTCTCTGAGATAAGCCCTGCGCCCTGCCGAAATCTGTCTAGCGGTATCATGTCTGATTACCATCGTGTCTGATTACCACGGGCCTCAGTCTGTGTGTATTTCTATGTTTGTGATGTCCTTGCCTGGTTACCATAGCACAGGGTATCCTAGTTTGGACCAGGAAAGGTCATTGTATTGTGTGGAAGTTATTCATTCATTTATTTATCGAAAATATATGTACATTAAAAAACAGGGGGTTCTATTCGTGAATACTGACAACTTCTGTTAAAACTTTGAAATCACGAAAAATAATATAGCATAGTTAGTTAAAGAAAGGGGCTGCACAACCATTCTTCTCTCGCTCACACAATATAGGTGGCCATACGGTGTTAATTAAAACATTTTATGCCGTAGATGCCATGGATGCTTGGAGATCAGGCGTGAGTTTATGTAATGTAATTTATTGATACTTTTTACGATTTCAAAGTATTCCTCACAGTGAAAGTTGTTTGTATTGACGAGTAGCGCCGCCTTGTCTCGGTTTTTGTAATAGATTTCTTATTGACACTCTGCAAACTGAAGTTAGCCAATATATTTTTGTGACGTCATTTGTCTAATCTAAGCGTCACTAATTTATTTAATTTCACACCCCATTTGTCAAAATCAGTCAAGCCGTTTGGCCTCTAGATGGCCATAAACGACCATGTACAAAAATACTTACCCGTGAAATACACAACCCTCTTTTGCATTAGTAGTCGGGTAAAATAGAGCACCTAGCCCTGACCAAGTGCCAAGGGCCGTTATAGAAACATTTGTCCTCAATAAATATTTAGCTTCGTGCTTGAACGGTAAACCCATATTCACACGATTACTTGAGTCTCCTTCGACAGCGAAAGTAAACACAAATCAAATGCACCATTCAGTTGGACGGGCGCATGCGCTGGCTGCGAAGAAAAAAAAATCCTTCCTAGTGCGAGTCGGAGTCGGTCACCGACGGTTCCGCATACATAAGATTTATATTTAGAGAGAGTGAGAGGTATTTGTCCTGCTTAGCAAAATGTGTTTACTTGGCCGGATTTTATTAATTGTTCTTACAAGTTGCCATTCGTATGTATTCTCGTCTTTACAGTATTATTATAGTGCACTTTACACGTTTTACACCTGAAAAATAACGTAAAAAACAAGTTCTACAGGTATGTATGAGCACCCCGTACATAAAACGTGTTTTGCGATAATTTTTAAATCAGTCAACTTAAAAAATACGTAAAAACTGATAAAAAAGATAACTGTGATATAAATCATATAAACTACACAAAATCCTTAATTTTTTTTAATTATTTGATGGGCAATGCCCATTCCCCAAATATAACGCAAATTCTCTAAATATTTTAAATAGGTTAATTAGAACCGAATGGTTCAAGAAACATGGGTCAAACGTACAGACAGACAGACATCGTGGCATATTCTTTAATAAGGTCTCGTTTGGCACCCTACGGAACCTTAAAAGGTCCTGTCAACTTCTGTCGGTCCTGCGGAGAACTCGAGCCTTTATATTCTTTAGAGCCTATATATAAGCCCATATACCCATATCCTTATTTGTGCAGCGGCGTATTTCCAATCCCCATCTTCCTTATCTGGCGCTTCTTTACGAACCAAACGGCTTGCTTGGTCGACTGTGTAAATCCAATTACCCGCCGTGTTGACATTTTTATATTTGTTTTGCTTTCTTTCTTATGGCTTTTGTCTAATTTACATATTGTAAGTACCTAAGTCAATATATTCAATCCTACAAAGAAGATATAATGAAAGATCTTAAACCACATCGTATTTAACTTGGAATTCGACCAAAGCGATCGATAAATAAAATCGAAATGATATTGCAGCATCTTTGTCCGAAATCACCAAAACACAAAATCCTCCGAACTCCATTCTGAGTGACGTTTATGGTCAAAACAAATGACGATCGCACTCAATAACACGACTCTCGAATCAGCTCATTAGTACGCTCCAGAGGGCCGTTTGATGGTTTTAATACTTTTAATGTAGACGCGGGTGCTCAACGAAAATGTAACGTTCGAACTTCAAAGGCCGCTAATGGAGTTGTCGGATTGCGCAAGGGCATAGTGTGAATTGCGTGGGCGCATGCATTAGGTCTGATCTGGCGCTTCCAAAAAGATAATTGGTTTGTTTCAGAGTTAAATAAAATACCATTATTAGGGTCATTCTTTGGAACACTGATCTATGGACCTGCTTGAATAACTGAGACTAATTAAATAATAAATTATAATTATTAATGAATTATGTAAATAATTACCTGACTAATTAATTACTTAAATACCTACTGTGTCACCTTAAATTGTTCCGACATTGTAAAACATAGGTACCTTCAGACATTTTGTTAGGGAGGAACACGGACCTGAAACTAGTCCGTGGGGAGGAACTGATTCTTCTTAGTTTAAAATATGGCGTCCAAACAAGACGAATCGATTGAGATATTATTAGTCAAAATCTGTCCATTGGTTAAGGAGTTATGAGGGAACATAGAATCGGACATACTTACATACATACATACGAGCCAAATACATTACGCTCCTTTTGGGCTTCACCGCAGTCGGGTGAAAAGAGTCTATGGTAGGTATATTGTCAAGATTTTGAAATTACTAACAAACTTAATTAGGCTCTTTCAATACCCTTCGTGCCGTAACTTGCATACATGCTAAGCTCATCTGATAAGAAGCTAAGTAAACGTGAAGTATTTAACTTTAGACAATGGCTAAGTGGATGTTGTTACAGGTCATTACGTCTCACCTTATGCCTGACACCCAATTTGTTAGCCGCTTCCAAAGGAACTTTACCTCTACAGCTTAGGATTGAAAATAGAAAATGCTGTGTAGGATCTTGTAGTTTTTCTGTCTAGTAACATGGTTATTAGTGGGAACAAGTGAAACGATTGACAAATTGCTTTGCGGGAGGATGTAATGGGCGTGGGAATTGAATGTTTGCTTTTAATTTCAGGACTGCAATGGTGCTGTGCGTTGCTATGGTTACGGCGGCGGACGACTTACTTCCCACTTCCGAAGAGGTATGTTGTGCACATTGAAGTGTGTAGGATCTAACAAAATCGCCCATATACATCTAAAAGTGGGGGTTCCACTATTAACTACACTGACCTGCAAAAGTAAGTATCACACTTTTCATTTTATATTTTTTTCTAAACCTTAGAAGTTAAAGATTTAAAATAAAAAAACGTTTATCAACTAATTTTATCAGCTTTCTTTTAAACTATACTGCAAAATAAAACTTTTTTTCCAGTCCTTTTTATTTCTAAATTATATCTTGTGTACATAAAAAGTTATTGCAATTTTAAAAGTGTGATACTTAGTTTTGCAGGCCAGTGTATTACTATTGAAACTTCAAAGTTAGGTACCTACACTTTATACTTTATACGCAACTATACGGAGATTGTGTTACACCCTGTATGGTTATGTTATGTATTAGGGGTTAAAGTATGAAATTGCCGTTTTATTGCAATAGGTTCTTTGAATTGACATAGAATCTTCATGGTTTGAGGTTTTCGAATGAAACTTTTTTCAAATGGTTTCTATGATGTTCTTTTTTTAAAAAATGTGAAACATTTGAATATCGACTTTCAATTGTTTTTGTTATTCAATTTAGACAAGAAAGATGGATACTGCGAAAATTCGAGTGATTATGAGGCACCCATTTTTCGTATTTTTTTATTTTATTGATTTGACGCAAGAGAGTCAATATTGTGGGTATGGTAACGTTAAACCATGCCGCTAATTCCTGGGTAGTTTGACTAGGGTAGGCTTCCACAATCTCTCTTAATTCATCGTTATTCACCTGTGTGGACGGTCTTCCTCGTGGCTCGTTCTTTAAGTCGAAATTTCCATCACGAAAGCGTTTAAACCAAAATCGCACGGTGCGTTCATTAGTAGACCCCTCTCAGCATTGAAGTCGCAGCATTGATATTGCGGGCTGTTTCTGCCGCGTTAGTTCCGCGTCGGAACTCGTATTCAAAAATCACTCGAATTTTCGCAGTATCCATCTTTCTTGTCTAAATTGAATAACAAAAACAATTGAAAGTCGATATTCAAATGTTTCTCATTTTTTAAAAAAAGAACATCATAGAAACCATTTGAAAAAAGTTTCATTCGAAAACCTCAAACCATGAAGATTCTATGTCAATTCAAAGAACCTATTGCAATAAAACGGCAATTTCATACTTTAACCCCTATTATTAATAATGGCAAGTAGTTTATGATGTAACATATAGTGTGTAGTATATATATTTCAATTTTATGCATTATATCGATATATTGTTGGTAATTTGTAAGCAATTTGTTTCTCAAAAAACTTTACAAGCACTACCCCTTCCTCTATCCACATTACCCATGGTTAGCTGGAAGAAAATACTTTTAAGTATTAAGCTCGCCTTTGTGCAGATGTATGTCTTGTGCAATAAAGCCTTTTTTTAAATCAAATCAAAATATTACGCGCACCAAATCCTGAGCGTTTCTAACAATATAGGTACATTAAAAATTCCCGACTAATTGCTATCGCAAACGTCACGATTCCGACAGGATTTGGTTCGCATAATACTAGGTTCAGGTTCATTATACTATAATTATTAATATATGTTAGTACCTAGTGAACGTACAGTGTAACATAAACCCTTTAAGTGAATGAATCAAGTAATTGAATTCGGAATTAAGTTAATAAAAGCTATCAAAATGTATGAGACAGCTGATTTTTTTGGGCGATTCCAGAGCTATCCCCATACCCATGATAAGTAGAATTCGATTCGGAAAAGGGCTTATTCGGGAAAGTAGGAAAATGTGGCTACACCCTGTTCAGTCGACCACTTGCGCTCAATAATGCCGGATGCAGACCAACTGAACGACATCAAACGAAAAGTTAACGAATCAGTGTAGACGTTACGGTGAAAGGAGGCGAACTTTATTGACCTCCATAGTATTTTCACTATGAATGTCAGTAAAACTTGAATCACTTCTAGGGGTGAAAATTAATACGCTTGTATTGAATAGAAATACAGCAATTCAACGTAGACCGAGAATCTGTGTACGATGGGGTAGAAGAAGAATTGATAAATGAATGTAAGAATTAAACATTTGGCGCACGTACTACGGTATATTTAGAGTTTTAACACAGCAGGTTTTCATTTCAAACGGCAGCCGTGGTTATTGTAGTTATAGGTATATGTAGTTATTGCGGTGATTACTTTGTTATGAATATTATATTATATATTTATGCGGATTATCCAATGCCGCGTCCACACGCTTGGCGAGCCTCCACAAGACATCACAAATTCAAACGTGTGGATAGGACGTTTGTCTTGGTTTGTCGTCGCTTGTGAGCACTTGCCGCCGATCCAAACTGTGTTGGTATTTTGGGCACAAGTCAAAGGAAGCTTGCGACAAATTCTTGCAATGGTTTGCAATGTATCCACACGTTTGTGGGTCGTTTAGTATAGATAAATAAAAAACCGGCTAAGAGCGTTTCGGGCCACGCGATACAAACGTAAGTCAATAAGTAAAAAAAGGAGTTTTTACCTGCTTGACAGTACTAACAACTTCATTAAAGTAATTTTCAATGCATTTTGTACAAAGTTTTCCTTTTATTAGTTGGTAGCTAACTTGTACTTATTAACTTGTAAAGCCTACGTAGCCGTGATAGTTTTCCTTTTAAGTTCATTATATGTGCTACTACCCTGAATTTCACATTTTTCACTTTTATAAAATCAACCGTTTAGCCAGAAGGGTAGGAGGGGGAAATTTTTTTCCCGTCTTGTCGGCGTGATTAATGTGTACCTATGATTAATTATGTGGTCTTCCAACCGACCGTCGACCCGTCGGAAACATTGGACGAGACTGGCAAGGGACCGGATGGGTTGGCGTGGAAGAGAACAGGCCTATGCCCAACAGTGGGCTCTGTTTATGGGCTGATTAGATAGATAGATAGATGATTAAATTTATGTCTTTGCCAAATTTCAGCTTTCTAGAACTAATTGTCTCTGAGATAGGCCGCGGACAGACAGACAGACAGACGAAACTATTAAACAGAATCAAATTTTAAGAATTAATTCTAAAAGCTGCTTCGAGTTTCACGTTCGCCATGTCTAACTAGCGCTAAAGAACGGCGGGTTCAGTATTACCTGGCAAAATATTTATGTATCTGCCACTGTCAGACCGCCATCTAGATATTTTTCGGGTTATACAAGAACGAAGTCATTGGTTGGACGTTTTTGTATCAGGGTTACGCTGTCACTTACTATGGCCCAATCAACGTTCACGGCATGCATGGTGCACAGAATAAACCAATTTACTCTGCAGCACATCTCGCGCTTATTTAATTTGTAAAGACCTCGTAAAGACTAATCGAGAAGACGGGGGCCGTATTTGAGTGAGAATTTTGTAGGAAGAAATACTTCTATGCTCTTTTTATTTGTAGTACCTAGTAGCCGTGTTGGCACAAAGTGTGCTTTACACATTTTTTGTACCGCGTTTCTGGCAAGCTTATTACATCTTTAGGTATCGTATCGTATTTAATGCCTCATAAGGATATATTAACCTTTGCCAGCCTAAGTCTTGGTAACGAAAGTGTATGTTTATTTCTAGTATTTACATTGTGTATTTACAACTTTGAAACTGTAGGTTCGCTACCTACAGTTTTAAAGTTCAGGTACAAAAATTAAAAAAAAGTTCTCCTAAAAACCACTATTAATAGGATTGAGAAAATGGTAAGACACTTTTTTCATAAACGCTAGCGAACCTCATGGATCCTCTTAACACCGCGTCTTCTTCTTTCCATGTCGGTTTCAAGACGTAGGTACCCTGTATTCGGCTCCCAAGTCGACCCAACCCCGTCGATTTTAGGGATAATGCCCCGCGGCCCAATGTAGGAAACAATGTCGATGCTTTGAATCTGTAAATAATGAATGAGTAAATTAATGATTACAAAAATGCAAAAATGCAGTGTAATCGCGCGTTTGGCTGAAGCGCGATTAGTTAGACAATGCAAACTAAAAATAGTGAAATTAAATAATTTTAACAAAAATTAAGAACTAAAAAAAATTAAGAAGAAGAGAATTTTCTTTTAACAAAAATGACACAATAATAATCCGACTTCATTGAAGTCGACGTCCTGCTGAACATATCGAAACTACGTGTTTAAAAAGGACGTCGACTTCAATGAAGTCGGATTGTTTACGAGTATTATTATGTTTAATTTTTGAGGGCGGTTCTTAATTTTTGTTAAAATTATTTTATAAATGACACCGAGGGGCTTTACGACAGACTGTTAAAACTGCCTTTGAGAAGTGTTTTTGAGGAATCTTGGTTTTATAAACAATACCGTTACGTTGTTGTTATAAAGTAACGTGATTGAGCAGAGGGGGCGCACGCTTGTGTAAAAGAGTGGAGTGCACGCGACTGTCAACTGTAGGTAATGTAGCACTCTGCTTTATTAAAATCTAGATTTAATGTGCAAATATTAGTTTTTTATTGTAATCTTTTTCATCGATTCCCAAGCCTAGCTGGGGATTGACTGACTTCTGAAACAAAACGTAACGATTCAGTTCCAAATATTCAAAATATGTCTAGAAGGCTCTGCCAGCCAGCTTCTATAAAGAGGAATCGTTACAGTACCTTTATCAGATAAATAAAACTCATTGTTGCTTGCTTGTTGACGTAATCGTATTTCTTTCAGTCACAGCCTGCGCCAGCTAGCAGTGTCCCTGGCTGGACCTGGGGCGCCTGGAGCGACTGGACCCCCTGCTCCAGGACTTGTGGAGGAGGTGTCTCGATCCAGACGCGCCAGTGTGTATCCAGGTATGACACTGACGTTCTCTTCATAGCCTCTTCGTCAGTATCGGGATGGGTAAGTGGAAAAAATATATTGATGTATATATCGTATCAATATTTTTCAAACAGATATCGGTATATATGGGCAAAAAAATATCGCTATTTTTGCCCAATGTAAAACGATTGCGAAAAAATGTTTAGTCCTTTTCTTTGATTAACAGTGTTATGAAATCGACCATAGTCTATAAACACAGTTTTGTTTATGTTCAAGGCGAAGGAAACTGAACTCACACAGCCTTTTCTTTAAAGATCTTTTCATAAACATATCTTTTTCAGGGTTTACGGGATCACAAAAAATGTGAATACTTAATAAGTTAATATATAATTTAGTTTTTTCATTGAATTCTAAACGTTTTCTTATACCTATGATAAACGTCATACTTTGAGCCCGATTTGTATGGCGCGTTTTTGGACCACGTCCACGTCAAATAATTTTCATGGCATAACCTGTCGAAAAGTATAGGCGTGAAAAGCATATCATTGCGTGGTAACCTTTTTTTTCTAGGACTAATAATTATTATTAGTCCTAGAGAAAAAAGGTTACCACGTTTATTTAACATGGCCCCTCCGATTATATTAAAACATTTATTTGTACAATTTTCCATTACCATAAGTATGTACCTACTTAAGTTTTATGATCCATCCAGAAGGATTTGCAATGAGCTGAACTTTCCACGAAAATATCAGATTGTTTCGCAAAGGCAGGTGGTATTTAGCACTTACACATGCGCAAGAGATTCTAAAACAAAGTTGGGTACGTTCGTATACAACAAAGTACTTGCACCTTATTATGGTGCCTAAGGCCAAGGTTTCCACCGCGGTCGGCTCTTATAAAGTGCTTTATATTAAAGCAAACCTCGTAAACACCCAGCGTTTACACGCCTATGCGGTAATTGGAAATTATTTTACACTTTACGATTATCTTCAGGTAAAATGTTATATCCTATTTTGCGTTTTGCTAGGCTTACTTTACGCCTATTGATGTACCGTACTCGGGAATACTGCCAAACGGTACAAATATTAGGTACTGGCAACATTGCCGGCAAAGTGCTTTAAGTGGGAATTTACTGGGAATTTGGTCAGTTAGACAACTCAATTAAATTATCCTTATTTTATACACGTATGCCGCATATATGTATAAAATAAATATACACGTGAAATAAAAACAGACAAGAAAGGAGAATGATCAATTTACTATAGGAGTTAGTCTATTTTTGCGTCTTCTTGCGCATTGATGAAACCAACGTTAATCTATAAGAAATTATCTCTGGATTATGCAGCAAAAATATTATGAAAATATTAGATGGGAGTTTTGTTTTGAGGTTATGACAACTTTGGTGGTTTGGTGTTATTTTGGGTTGGCATTGGCACCTAGTCAGTTTGAATTATAAAAATACCTAGGTCATTATTAGGTAGGTATGGTTAGTTAGTGCTAAATAATAATTCTGTATAAAATACAAAATATCCGTAGGTTTCATGCAATAAGTAATAGGGTTTGTCTGGTATTATGGCATATCTGTACGACAGTTTGCAATATAGCAATACAAGCCATAGGCATGTCTAGGAAGTAAAAAGGAAGCATAATGACGTACATGATCAGGTGCGATCCACGAACTCAACCCATTAAGCATTGAGTTGGATAGTTCGTCCAAAGAATGCACTGGCAGTCGCTGGGGAACCTCATAGAAGCAGTTGATGCAACGTCGGCCAGGACTAACTTGTGTCCCACCAGAACCAGATACCATTGTAAACAAAACAAACTTGTTTTGAACATAGCCTATCCAAAAATATCTAAGAGTCCAATTCTCTTTCACAATCACAAGCTCAGTTCGTTCCTACGGAGGAAGTTTGTGCTTTATGCCACAGATTATTTATGCTTTTAGCCAATGACATGTTAGGCGTTTACATACTGCGACTTTTTACAGATAGCGCGTGTGTGTAATGGTGGACGATTTGCGAGTGTATTCATGCACTAGCAAATCGTCTAAATCGCGACTATATCGCTGCAAAAAGTCGCAGTGTTTAAGGAGCCTAATGGGGGACAACGAGATAATTTCTGATAAATAAGCACAAACAGTCTTAGGTCCTGCGCATAATTGAGACAAGACTATCCTAAGCCCACAATAGCGGTTTATTTTAGTTATTTTTTTCACATATTGTTCATACATCATCATCATCATCATCATTTTAGCCATTGGACGGCCACTGCTAGACAAAAGCCTCCCCCAACGATTTCCAGAAGGGCTGGTTGGATTGTTCATACACATGGTCATTTTAACAATAAACTACACTAATTAAACAGTATAAAATCCACTGGAATCAATTTTCAAAAATAAAAGAGTAATAAAACCGCTCGTTTGAATTTCCGTCAAAAACTCCCCGTTTGCAGTTTGCACTGTCGCATTTTATGTATGTACACGATTTGCGATTTTTGCAATAATGTACCTAATCTAATCTGTGTTTGTAATCTGTGTTTGTAATTTGTGTTTGTAATCTGTATTGACTGTCTGAAGTTTTTTAGTTAAACAATCAATACAGATATTTTTTAATTATTACTTTTAAACCCCTAATTCTTTTAATTTATCAAATAGAACTATGAAATCATTTTTCAAAAGAAACATTTTGAGGTATAAATGCTTACAACGCAACATATACCGTTTTTGATCATTCTCCTTTACATATACTTAAACGAAAACTCCAATCGCATATCAATATTCCTGGCAATATTTCTAGTTCTTTGCCGGCAATATTCCTAAGCAGACAAGTTAGTTTGTTTTTTGGTTTTGTGAAATTATTTCGATAAATGAAGGGAAGTTAACTTAATTGATTAAGAGTGTTTATATTTATACTGGCCTATAACCTCTTACATCTTTTCTTCACGTCGTTTTTGCTCCTATTTTTATAGTTTAGTATTTTTTAAACTTTACATGAGGCAATGGCAGTCAGTTAGGTCCATATTAGTATTCCAATTTAGTACTTAAGACCGCACCGACAAGCTCTCCTTCTTCCCTGTGTAGGAACACATAAAGACATTTCAAAGGACCAGATTTTTTTTTACGTAATAAAAGAACATCCCCTAAGATGTCACTAAGCATCTATACAAAATAATCAAAAGTCTGCTGAAAGTTGTACCCGGAAAACTTGCAATCATATTGGGAGTGAAAGTTTTTCGGCAGTGGCAATATTTCTCTGCAAATGGGCCAGAAATCAAGAAATGTGAATACCTGTAAACATGTTGTTTTCTCGAACGTTTTGGGCTGGTAAAAGAAACGTAGCCATTGGGATGACTGAGAAATTATTTCATGTTTTTCATGTATTTATGCTATTCAGGATAACAAAATAAGTAGATTATTAGAAAAACGTATTGTGAAATCATCCACAAAAAACGGCCAAGTGTGAGCCGGACTCGCGCATGTAGGGGTCGGTACAACAACAAGGGTTCTATACAACATTAGACACAAAGATCGAGAAGAAACCGCAAAAAATCACGTTTGTTGTATGGGAGGCCCCCCTTAAATATTTATTTTATTTTGTTCTATATAGAACTAAATATTCTGTGATTATTTCAAGCATCTACTTGTTGCCGTTAATATCGAGCAAAAAACGGCAAAAAAATTACGTTTGTTGTGTGGGAGCCCCCCTTAAATATGTATTTTATTCTGTTTTTAGTATTTTTTGTTATAGCGGCAACAGAAATACATAATCTGTGAAAATTTCAACTGCCTAGCTATCACGGATGATGAGATACAGCCTGGTGACAGACAGACAGACAGACAGACAGACACACGGACAGTGGAGTCTTAGTAATAGGGTCCCGTTTGGCACCCTTCGGGTACGGAACCCTAAAAAGAAGAAATGGACATCTAAAGCTTCGCTGTCGAATAATGAGGTTCAATTACGATTTACGACATGATCATTATATTTTTTCCACAAATGCCGGCCGTAACAATAAAGCGCGTGTACCCACGTAATTAGAGTCCCCAACGCCTGTTATTTTATAAATAATCGAGATTAAAATCTTATAAAATAAATCTGTTAGGTGGAAAACGGCTCGTGCGGTCAAAGGTGAAACCGGCATCGTAGCATCAGCCGCTTTTTATCGGGTAAATTAAGGTAATGGATAGTACGGTCGGTAATACTGAAGGGTCCTTTTGTCCGATACTCGCACTTACAACGTGTTAAGATAAGATAAAAAAATAAACGAAACCTGAATATATTTTCTTCAGTATTGGTATTTAAACAGTTTCTAAATAAGAGTCTTTCTGTTGTTGTGCATATTATGTTACTTATCTCCTTATTTTGTTTCTGTGATGTATCTTGTTGGTATAATAAATGTCTTTCTTCTTCTTCTTCAAATTATATTTTTTTACAAACAAACCACTCCAGGTTTTAATGTATGAAAAGAAGAAATATAATATATGTATTTTTTATTGGAATGGTTTCGGTAATATCGTTAACGTTTTCAGGTTTTGCGTTATTACAATAACAAGTCGTAAGAAGACAAATAAACATTTTCTATTTCTATTTCTATTTTTGTGTAGCCATATTAGAGGGTGTAGAAACTAACTATGTACCTACAACAGCTGATTCGCTATACATTTTCTGATAGCAAATAAGAATGTCAACGTTAAGAAAGATAGATGTTCAGGGTACTAATAAACAGCTAGCAAACAAAAACTGCAGCGGGCCGCAGCGTCTTCCTGAGATTCCAACCACATAGGTACTGCGGTCGCCAACCCGCCTGCCAAGCATGGCGATTATGGCAAAACCCTTCATGGTTACAAAACCATAAGGGTGCGTCAAATGGCTGACGATGAAACAAAAACTAGAAAAAAAAGTCTCACATTTCTGAATATTTTATGAACATTTCAGTTATAATTATGATCTTAGGTTATGACTGGAAAGTTCCGACTTACGGTAAACAAAAAAATTCTCCTATTTTTTAAGTCCCATCTCTGGCGATCTAAAATAATGCCATTTTACACCACACTGTCAACTTCTACCAGTAAAAAGCAAAGCAATATCTTCTACACTGTAGTCTATCCACGCACTGTATTAATTATATTATAACTGTTATCTGACTAGGGGCCCATTTCATGGAATAACAATTCATGGTTTAATGTGACAATTTCATGTAGATTGCATAGTCGATTAACCCGCAGATTAACAAGTAAGAACACATACGTAATACAGAGAAGTTTGTAAAGAGGCTCGAAATTTCGCCGATCCCTTTCTGCACTTGCCCATTAGCTCAGTTACGAGAGCGCTGGCACGGTTAGCCAGAGGTCGCGGGTTCAAGTCCCGGCATGGGTGGAATTTTTAGCCTCTAAATAGGTTTTTAAAAGTAAGAGCACTGTAATTGTACTAATCGGCTGCGCAATGTACACATTGTACGCAATGTACGCATTGTACATATAATTGCCTGTATGATCCGTCAGCAGGGGCAACCAAAGTCAGACACACCTACCATGCTATTAAAAAAACATGAATTTTCAGAAAACTGAATTTTACCGAGCGGAATTCCTCACCTAGTTGTACTCGTAACAAGCTGTTATTGTTGCTAGGCCAGTGATTGCTTGCACTCTCGACACGGGTTGATTGACGTACATCAGCGTCGGTGGAGCTGGTAATGACCGCGCGATTATCCTCAATTTGATAAAAGATACACGCCTGCATAGCTCGTTTGTCGTCAGGGGAGCTTGTGTCTTGGCTCTCGATATCAATAAGTAACATCCACAGAGCATAATCACTGTCCCGTGTGCCAAAGTAGGATACTCTGAGATGTGGTAACCAGGAAAAGACAAGACAGTTATGAAAAATACCCAAATGAAGAAGAAGAAGAAGAAAGACATTAATTTATTAATTACGGAGGAAATTTTTCAAATCAGAGTTAGGCGGCATTTTTTTTATAATCACTAAAAATGTTAGATTGTGTGAGCGATTCGGTAGAAATAACAGCAGCTTCAAGGGGCTCCATTTGTTTACAAGCATTTTTGTTCTCTTACAGATGTTTTGAAAAAAGTAGCACAAATCACTTAGCCATATAAATTGTGATTTAGCGGATCGAAGGCTGACCCAGAATCAAGGAAATGAGACTGGATAGCCTAGACAGTTCCAAGTTTTTGGCTAGCGGTCGTGGATTATAACAATCATAACTAATATGATTGGGAGATTGTCAAAACGATCTGTAGAAGAATATATCGAAAGTGAAAGTGAAAAAAGTGCTACAGCTATTATGAAAAATGCGACATTATTTGAAGTAGCGAGATGGTCGCAAATCCGTATCTCAAGATGTAATATAACGTCATTGGGCTAACTAAGAGCCATGCATTTCTAGCGTTCGTTATTCAGTGGCAGGAAATTTCGAAACTATTAAAAAAAAACCATATTTGTCGCTAGATTTCAGTGAATTGCCGGGCTCAAGCGCGACGTTGACGACCCGTACACATCGCCGAACATATCGCTGATTCATAATAAGGGCCCAGCTCAGCAATATTCTACACACAGGCGACCAGCGCTATCACCGAAAGAAGCACGCGGGTAACGGTTCATGTGCTGTTGATTGTACATCGCAACGCCCACTTCTCGGCGAGAGACCTACAGCTGCTTTGTCTTCGTATTTGTAGTAACACGGCCTAATGAGGTGATTACAAATTGAACACGCCGCTGACTTGTCAGTTAGTGTTTTGATGTCGGGAGTGATTTCGTCATTTCTCTCGGGTCCACTGTTTGCCGCGGTTGTGTATTGTCATCAAATACGGCAGTTTTCTCATGCCTCTTGGGAACGTTATGTTGCCTTACCGCCGGCTTCTGAACTGAGAATTTCACTAAGTAAATACCTACATAAGCATGTGTATGTTTCGTTCTTTTTGAGAAATGTATTTTCATGGTATGTATGATGACGCCGGAAATTTTTTGCCACACGGATTAACGTGACATCGCGACTGAGAATAATGTAATTATACTAAAATCAGCCCGGACTTGTCCACTGCTGGACGTAGGCCTCCCTCAAGCACGCCACTTTCTGTCCTCAGCCTTCCCCATTCTGCCGCTGCTAACAATCTGCTTTAAATTCCCGGTTTAGCGAGCTGGTGGACCTGCTATTGCATGCAAGTCCTCCAAAAGCCCGAACACGGGTGGCTTAAAATCTTGATAAATTTTGATCCCTTCCCCAATTTTTATAATGTGGTTCAGAAAGAGCAATGCCATCGTTTGGTGACAGTTAAAGAAAAATTTTGGGCCCAAAATTAAAGTAAAATTTAATTTTCGGCGCAAAAAAAGACGGATATACCTACCGTAACAGCGTTACACTCCGGGAGTTTACGCGCCTAACCGAGTTAATTAGGGAAGTAATACGTTGTAAATGCGCTGATTTGACCATAAACATTTAGATGAAGGGGAAGCTGAATTAAATTCCTGGCTTGAGTTATTTGCGAAAAAGCACTGCAGCTGCAGTCTACTTGAATTTTCTAATATCGTGTTGGGTTCAAATGTAGTAGGTACTTAATAGTATCGTTTAGATATCGTAGGTATGAAAGAAATACAATAGGTGTGGGTCACTGTAAAATTAACAATATTGTCAATTTGTTCATGCAAAAAAGAAAAACGTACGTAGTACTTGCCACAATCTCAAGAGTCTCGAAAAACCAACAACACTATGTAAAACGAAACTTTTACATATAATTAATGAACAAACTAAAGACCCGTTACAGAACCAGCTATTTGCGTACAAATGAACGCTCGGTCGCAGATAATTGTTGCTCCAAAGGACGCAGGCAGGATTAATACGGCCAGATAAAGAGTGCTGTTAGGTAGATAAGTAGGTAATCAAAATACCGTCACTCTTAATTAGCCGGGTTGCGCCGGCGGCGGCTGTGGCGACAGGACACATAACTCATCCTGGCTGGAGACCCTAGGGCAACGAACCTCCTTAGGTTTTAGAATAACGAAGTAATGCTAATGAAGCTACGTTTACATTACGCGCTCTCTCGCTCGATTTGAGCTTTTATTTTCACCGTCTACACATTACCTACTACCCACTTATGGAAGAGCTTATCTTTGTTGAAATAGTTTTTGAGGTAACCTGTCATCCTTGATACCGCACTAAAATTACTTGTCGAGAAATTACATTACAATTCCAAAAAAGACACGAGAAGCTGATAATGCGCGAATCCAGTTGGTGAAACTATCTATTAGTCAATATAAAATACTATAACTTAATCTCTAGAAACAACTTTCACATAGAAAAATAATGATCAGCTCTTTCATACTAAAATTACCACCTACGGTATTGAAATGTGGAAAAACTACGGAAAAACTAAAGTAGTTCTTTTTGAAAACTAGAACTCGCCATTTTCGGCTAGATATGAAGATTTTTTTAAAGCCTGTATACAACCAGAGAGTGCATAACAAGATAAGTAATAATGCTTTAACATTGTTGTTAATCAGCTCAATAATCATTAGTAATATCTCCATAATACAAATGTTGTCATGAATATTCAAACTAAATAGTTGATAAGTACGGGTCCTGTACCCCGACAGGAACATTTGTAACTACACGCTCTCAGACAAATATGTGGAACTATTTAGTTGGAAGGATGCTCGTATAATTTTTCGTTTTGGATTCCAAATATGTCGCTTCTCAAAACGGGTGGCAAAAGGAAAGAATACGGGTGGCAAAAGATATATAACTTCGGTAGTTTACAAAATATTTAATTATACTTAGAAAATAACCTTCTTTAGAAAACTTTAGCATGCCCTAACCCTTTACGCGCCTGTGATATTTTTAAATATAATATATTATGAACACGGTGCAACGAAATTCCCAATATATTTGAAAATAAGGGGCTCCACTTGTCAGTATGGACAAATTTTATATAGAGACTACTTAAAAAAACAAAAAAACGGTCAGCTATTCCATAGACATGGTTTTGTTTTATTTATTTGTTTTTTGTGTATTTAGTTTTCTTTCTGTTGTTGTGCATATTATGTTACTTATCTTTTTATTTTGTTACTGTGATGTGTCTTGTTGGTATAATAATTGCCTTTCTATATGCTAAATTTACCACTTAGGACACTAAAATGTACGAAACGGCTGATAATTTCTTCGTGATTGAAATATTTGATATAAATATAGAGATCCAATTTATTCTCAATACCTGTAATGAACACCTGTCTTTTTTACAAATAAATGTTTTGATTTGAGTTGATTCACCTAAGTAAAAGTTGTTTGTCAAAAGTCTGGGGATTATGATTACCTTTTATAAGCTCCGCTACTCTTTCACGGCTAGACGAGTTCGAAATCGATTTAGTTTTCGTCGCAGAATTTTTTGGAGGAATTTCACTCCAAGCAAGCCAGTGAAGTAAGCAAATGGCCTTTTTTCAATCGTAAATAGTAAGTAATTAGTTCTCGAGTTTCAGAATGATGGTTGGAAACATGCAAAATTGCGCTCAAGTTGTATATTGTTCATTGTCATGTTCTGTCTCAAAGATGATCTTGTGGCAGAAAGGTTTCCCGCATCTTGATTGCAGGACAATTTTTTATCGTTATAAACCTCACGTACCGTACGTACTAGATCAGTTATTTTTAACAAGAACCCGTGAGATTAACGGCCGTAAAGCCTATTTGTTAGAGACGTCGTTAATTTCATCACACGCCGACTTTGTGTAGAGCCGACACAAACGATTTGACTTGTTCCCTCGATGATTTATCTTGATATGAGTAATTTGGTATACACATACTTGGAGTCTTGAAGTTATTAGATTTGGGATTAATGTTTAGTTAGTTCTTTTTTTTGTTTTGGTTTACTTTTTTAACCTACACACATACGATAAAGTTGCGCCTGTATTCCGGAGCGATATTCAGAGACCAGGGTTTGCTACTTGTCATGATTCTGGCAAACCTCTTTCGCTTTATTAACATTCAGTATCTGGATGACCGAGTTTAAGTGAATGTACATCAACCCTGTAACTATCAATAAAGTTATTATTATATATTATCAGACTGAAGACAAGCTCGAACCGGGATCTTCTGGTTTCGAGACCGCCAAATTTCTCACCTGAGCTATTATTGTAGATGGTGGCGAAATTTATCTTCATATTCTAATAATATTTTAGCAGTTTTTCATTGCCTGAAAACATGGGTAAAACCACGTTTTCTAAAAATGAAACCTAGCTAGCTACATCAATTTATTGCCCCCGAAACCCTCTGCATACTAAATTTCATAAAAAATCGTTGGAGCCGTGTCCGAGATTTAAAGATATATATATATATACAACGTCCATTATTCCGCGATATATATATATATATATCGCGGAATAATGGACGTTGGTTTCGGGTACTTTTTAGAGTTCCGGGCCCAAAGGGTAAGGGACCCTATAACTAAGACTCCACTGTCCGTCTGTCTGTCTGTCACCGGGCTGTATTTCATGAACCGTTATAGCTAGACAGTTCAAATTTTCACTGATGATGTAAGTATTTCTGTTGCCGCTATAACAGAAAATACTAAAAACAGAATAAAATAAATCTCCTATTTAACAAACGTGATTATTTTTGCCGTTTTTTGTGAAATATTTACAGAATATATAGTTGTATATTCACTTTAAAATAGTTAAATTTAAATAAAATAAATATTTAATGGGGGCTCCCATACAAAAAACGTGATATTTTGGCTTTTTTTGCTCAATATTAATAACGGCAACAGGCAGACGCTTGAAATATTCAAATGTTGTATAGATAATGGTGAGGAACGCTTCGTGTGTGAGTCCGACTCTCACATGCCCGGTTTTTATCTTGCTAAGCTTTTCTTCTTTATAGTTTCCCAACCTCCCATACTCTCTGAGAGGACGGAACGTGTGATAATGATCGATTAGAAAAATCATTAGAAGAAAGAAATACGGGATGCAACACCAACTGACGTTATAACAGTCGACAAACACTACATCGACGCTATTTAGTGGTATTGCTGACTGCAATAAAATACAAAGGTTTCCGAGCTGTCTATAATACAGGGAAAATATTTGAATTTGTTTCTAATTTCGGACCATAAACCAGCTATTTCTTTTCAGGGGTAATGGAGACATCAACACGACGGCTTCTTCACATGCAACACAATCGCCACTGCTAGTTGCTTTGAGACAAGTGTCCAACTCAGAAGAATGCGGTGGTCCATCGCGGCGTTACCATGAATGTAATACAGTGGTAAGAAAAGATTGTCAAAAAGGCAAACTGGAAAAGTGTGTTCAAAGCGTCGACGCTTCGACGGCAGCCGTCTACGCACTGAAGTGGATATTCGACGCCTCCCATCGACGAGTGTCGACGGCTGCAGTTGGCACACGTGCCGCCCTTGTATAAGCGCCCTTAAGAATTCTAGACCAGTAGCAAATATTTGATTATGGGAAAATTGTACTGGAATCTAGGGCTAAGCTATTGTTTTCGTATACTGTCAAGCGCACAGACCAACATCTGTTGTTGAGCACTTTACGGAAACATCCAGAGAGAATAACACACGACACTCCAGAGTAAAATTGCGTATTTTGAAAACTGTGATTTTACAAACATCATATTCGTGTGATATTCGTATAAAATATGCGTTCATCAATATCCGTTTATCTAGTCATCAATATACGTGCTTTAATTTTTTGCAGAAAAAAGTAACTCTAAGCTTCTAAGGTTTGTTTGCTTTCCTTGTTATATCAAGGAGAACCATTGCAAATCGGGATATAAAAGTTTGATCGCACTGATTGGTAATTTACGATTGAAACTCGAAGCTACACTAGCATTGTTTCATAATGAACCTTGGATTATGGGTGCAATTTGTTCCTAAGTTAATAACACCATTTAGAATTATGATGTGGTATCAATTAAATACAGGGGCACACAGCACTCAGAACTGATGTTCGATGGGGCCGAAAAGTTCTCGAATCTAGACCACATATCGGCAAGCGCAGCGTAGGATGACCAGTCACAAGACGCTGGATGCAAGCCGCTTCTAACCGGTCTTTTTGGAAATCCATGGAGGAGGCCTATGTCCAGCAGTGGACTTCTTGTGGCTGAATGATGATGATGATCAATTAAATATCGCAGCTGGTGCACATTATGAAAGTATCTTTTATCGGCAGAGCTTTTTCATATACATATTTTGGAGCATGTCATGCATATTTTCCCTTTACACTAAGATAAGACCTAATTGTTTTTTAATTTTCAGCCTTGTTCGGGCGATGCGAAGGATCTCCGAGCAGAGCAATGCTCGGCCTACGACAGAAGACCTTTTCGGGGTCGGTATTATACTTGGCTACCGTACGTTGATGGTGAGTTCTTAAATATAAGTATAAAGTAGTATAAATAGTAGTAAATGTAAAGAAAAAACCGGCCAAGTGCAAGTCAGACTCGCACACAAAGGGTTCCGTACCAATATCTATGCAACATGTGAATATTTCAAGCGTCTACCTGTTGCCGTTATAAATATCGTGCAAAAAACGGCAAAAAATTGTGTTTGTCGTATGGGGATGTAACATCACTTTGTGACAAAATAACTTATCAAAAAAACTGTGATGAGCTTTGCGAGACTCTCTTCAGTATACTGTTATTAAATTGATTCATACTAATAAGGCCAATGTTTTTCAGGTGATGCACCCTGCACCTTAAATTGCAGGCCAGCAGGGCAGCAGTTTTACGCGTCTCTGGCGGTGGCGGCTGACGGGACACCCTGTACGAAGCCTGGCTTCAGGGCTATATGCCTACAAGGAGTCTGTAAGGTGAGCTCTTATACTTACAATTTTAAAGAAATATCGATGGGTTGCGTATAGAAAGAGCCTCTCAAATTCACCGTAAGTCAGGTTACATACATAAATAAATAAATACTCCGGAGGGGTACGCAGAGACGAGAGTTTGTTACATACCACGATCATGACAAACTTCTTTTGTTTCATCAACATTGATGCCCGCACAACATTCATGTTTCGGGTACTTTTTTATCTTGCTCTTTACTAATACATCCCCTATTTGCTCGACGAATGTCTGCGTAATACATCTACTGCCAGCGGTCACACAGAAGGGACGTGGAGCGAGGGCGCGGTAAAGTCGCATCGTTAATTCAATTCACTTTCATACAAAATGTACTAAGGGGGCGGGACGAAGCCTACATAGAAGAGACGGGCCGAGAGCAGCATTTCGATATAACGCGTCGCGTTTTTTTCGCGCCCCCGCCCTACGTGCCTTCTGTGTGGCCTCTGGCACTGACGTTCAGTAAGGTACGTACCACTTTTGCGCATCCACTCACATTCGTGCAATATATATTTTCACGTCAATCTTTCTTCCATCAATTCTAGATACTACATCCTCTTTCAGTCCAATATTTATTTCACTCTTCAGTATATCATACAACAGGCTCAGCTAAATCTTTGTATCGAGATAGAGTACGAAGCCTGGTATGCTAGATATTTTCGAACTAGATGTTATAGCTGGTATTTTCGACACAAATAGAGACGAGCTGACACTATATTTCTTGAGATTCCAAGTTAGAAACTACTTTCTCGAGTTGCGATTATATGTTGTAACAAGTCGATAAATTCTTTGAACTAACACTTTCGTAAGTAACTCAAGTAAGTGATTCCGGAATGAAGTTATTAAAAAAAGAATCAATGAAATTAGACAATGCGCTACTAAGGAATTAGTGCTGAACATCCATACATAAAGGCGAACCACCTCCTTTTTGAAGTCGGTTAAAAATGAACTGAAAAGTAATCGTGAAATGTACGCCAGTGCAAGTGTGTAAATCATTCTGCACGCCTTGAAAAAGGCTTTTCTCTAGGTTTTTCTACAGGAAACTTTTCTAAAGGAAAGGGAGAAAAATTATAACAAATGAAAGCGGAATGGCGCGAGTCTTTATCCCTTCTCGCCATTCTCGATGCGCCTCTACTCTTGGCCCAAATTGTGCCACAATTAAATGCTATGTCAGAAAAACCGACTTAGTTAACGCTTTAGTCATATCATAAGCAATGGCATTATACTTATTGAAACTTCAGAGTGCATCGGAAAATAAAAATAAATCTTGAGAATAAATTTTATTAAATAAATGCATTAAATAGTAACGCACGATGGTCAAATCAGCGTCGAGTGTACGGGCTGTTCCATGCTTGTGAGCTATCAAAGACAATTTGCATACAGATTATTGCAGATAAACTTAAGAAGAAATCCCATAAATACTATTAACACCTCCAAGTAGCGGTAACCTTTAACTTGTTAAGGGCAAACGTATTTCCACGAACCTGTGTTACAATTTACAGCCCCTTGTAGACTTTCTATGCCCCAATAGGAATTGCGAACATTAAATGATGTTTATGCCGAAGAGCTTAATATGTAACAAAAGGGTTTGGAAAAAACTTTTTCTCATTAGTTCAGTCATCTCGAATTATTATTCTGCGAGGAAATTTGCGTAGCTCTCTGTTTTAAATTGGCTCTATTCTTTATTAGTCGTTGCCATTATGTGGAACTTTGCACTTTTTATTTGTGAGGAAATGATAAACTTCTGTAATATAATCCCTCTGGATACTGGGCTTAGGTCTCTTGAAATATGTAACTTTAATATTCTTATGTCCTTTGTTACAAGGATAAAATAATATTAAAGTTGTCAGCATTCAAAGCGTCTTCTAGTGCACATTTTTGTCTTATTTAGTGGTTTCTATTCCGACTGGGAGCCGCCGTACATTTCCACAAATGGCCTCAGGCTGTGTGTATTTCCATGTTTGTGCTGTTCTTGACTGGTTGCCATAGCACAGAGTATCCTAGTTTCGGACTAGGAAAAGTGATTGTGTTGTGTGAAAGCTATTATAATTACTATATTTGGTCCATACTAACCTTGAGTCGCTGGATGAGGGCGGCACAAGATCGGGAAGCTTGGAAAACCATGACGGAGGCCTATGTCCTGCAGTGGGCGTCAAATGGCTGATGATGATGGTACTATCCTCTATTTAGAGACAAACTAAGTTCAACTAGAATTATGAAGTTTTAACTATCATTGTCTATCAGTGGTGGTCACCCTACGTCTGCAAATGAGTCTAAACATTTGCGTCACCTTCCTATCGTGTGATTAATTTACCGCCGGTTTCTGAATTGAGGATATCACTAAGTAAATACTAATAATTTAGCAGCGTTCTGACTCCTCAGATTTCTCAAGAAAATAAAGAGCGGTAAATACAGAAGCCGGCAATAAATTTTGAAATAAGTAAATATTTTCAATTTCAATTTAGTGATAATTCAAGCTCCGCCTTAACAGTAGGCAGTTCAAACAATTGCGCAGTCTGTAACATACGTAAATAAGCTTTGGCGGCGATGCAGCTTCGACCTCAGGCTGCTTTGTTAAGTAAATAATACCCTAATATTGTAATCGATTGCAGAATTAATGTGTCAGCGTATTTACTCTACACGTAGGTGGTGGTTAAATTGCTGTCAATATTTAGTATCCGGTTATCCTGAGAGCAGTTTTGGCATCTTTAATCTTTATACTTTATTGCACACAAGACATTTAACAGGACATTACATAAGAAATTACATGTACAAAGGCGAGCTTATCTCTGTAAGAGATTTCTTCCAGCAAACCTTCGGGTATAGGAGAAGCAGTAGAAAAACGGGTCTATATATGTGCACAAAATAAACTACAAAAAGCCTCAATAACACTAAGTAGAAAGGAAAACACAAACTACATAAACTATATATCAGAATAAAAATACATGTTTGTGATGTCGTTGTTTCTGGTTCCCACGACACAGGGTATCCTAGTGTGGGGCCAGAAGCAATGTATGTGCCTGTATGTAAATGTTTATGTTATGTTATGTTATGTTTATGTTTACTTAGATATACATAAATAATATATATATATATATATATATATATATAGCTCAATGTTATTACAGGGATAGATAATAGGCATCGCTATTAAAGTTGTAATAAAGCCTTAACGTGAAGGTGGAGGAAAACATCGTGAGGAAACCTGAGTGTCTGAGCAATTCCAATATTTCAGCGCTTGAAATCGCCCATCCGCGGTGGGCACGCGTGGTGATCAAGCCCATACTCTCTCCCTGAGAGAAGGCCTGTGCCCTACAGTGGGACGTATATAGGCTGCTTATGAAAGCCTTAACATCTTTAAATGCGCAATTCCTGAAACGAGTCCGTTAGAGTTTGTCTCTTACGAAAACATTGGATCTACGACGTATCATTTCTTTAAAAAATTTTCAATATTTTTTTCTGCGGCGCTATTTCAAAGACAATGCTTAAAACCACATTTGTTACATACGATTGATGTTATTATATGCAGGACAGTGATTTGCTGAATGCTGGCGCGTAAAACGCGAATTTTTATTTTATCACCTTGATATTTCGGAAAATATAAATCTGACATAACAATTATAGATATTATAGATAATTATAGATATTTCGCAATCACTTGCAACAAGTATTTCTTCTTCAATCTCTGGTCTTCGTGTACACCTAGCGTGAAGTTGATTGTATTTCATTTATCTTGTATATTAGACGTACATTTTAGTATATTTGACAGCTGATAAAACGTAAACGTTGTTGGGCAAACTCTGATTGGGGTATCTCAGGAATTGCGCAATGGGGAACTTGGGTCTAAGTTGATTGAAGTAGCATTGCTTTTATACCATGGAATACGTATAAAAACCTATGAAAAATTTCAAAATAATACAATAAAAATATTGTTTCGGGGGTTTCGGGGTATGCGATATGCGAAAAATAAAGTTACTCTAATAACATAAAAATTATCTATTAGTTTTCGTTTTGTCATTGAATTCTGAATGTTTTCTTATAAGCGTGTGCATGCATAAAAACATTATTTTACGAGATAACTCAAATATTTATAAACGCTTCATACATATAAGGCGTTACGTTATGGAGTGACGTCATAGCCTAAGGTCGATTTGTATGGCGCGTTTTAGTACCACGTGATTATATTGACTTTTCGACTGTTTATGTTACAAAAAAAAATAAGTCGCAGAGAAAAATAAATACCACGCTTACTTATCTTTTAACGTGTACTCTCCTATTCTATTAAAACATTTTTTAGTGCAAGTTCTCCATTTATTGACATTTTCACCAGGTTAGATGATAAATCAAAATTTAGACTGAATGGACTGTTCAATGGAGAGAAAAAATCTAAGCTATTTCCTAAAGCGAACACGCAAAGAAAAGCCCCCCTATCGAACAATGTCTAAGCAGCTAAATACTCGTCCGTACGCATGCGCCAACGCCTGGGGAATTCCTAATAGCTGTCGGCGCCGGCGCCGCCCGGCGTCTCACTGATCTCGCGATTAGTCCACCGCCGCGGGCGACCTGGAGGCTGAGGGTATTTTAGAAACAGGTGTCGCTAAGCATGATCTGTTTATCGACCTCAAATCAACGTTAGTTCTAGAGGGCGAGACGACGCGACTCTTCAGGGTGGTAATGTGAGATGGGACACGAAAAGATGCAGCAAAGGTAAGGATGGGACGGCATGAGAGCCTGAGACCTTTGGTTGAATCCACATCCACAGTACAAGCAGTGTTTTGAAAAAGACGATTTTTATTACATAGTTATTCAATATCCTCTAAAAATTTCTCGAGCGTGTCAGTAACTTTAAATGCATCGCAATATTTTTTGTTTTTATGTGGGTATCATATCATTAGTATTATCAGTTAAGGACTCAATCGACATCACATCGACATACATGTAATCTCTGTGTGCAATAAAGAATATTCTATCTATCTATCTATCTATCGACATTTACATTAGTGATCTTCACTTACTTACATAAGTACTGACTTTGGCACTAAAGTGTAACGTTTTATTAGCTGTCAAATATACTAAAATGTACGTCTAATATACAAGATGAATGAAATACAATCATCTGCACGCTAGGTGTACACGAAGACCAGAAATTGAAGAAGAAATACTTTTTTGCACTAAACTTTCGTAAGCACTACACATTATTAACTTAATTCCAGAAGTAAGTTGCAAGTGATTCCGAAATAAAAAAAAATCATTTATAAAATTGATGATAGGAGCCGATATTACTTAAAATAATAAGATAAGCGAATGATCTACCATCACTAAACTTTTCATCATCATAACCAGCCTATATACGTCCCACTGTAGGGCACAGACCTTCTCTCAGAGAGAGAGAGTATGGGCTTAATCACCATGCGTGCCCACCGCGGATTGGCGATTTCAAGCGCTGAGGTATGTAGTATAGCTCGGACACTCAGGTTTGTTTCCTCACGATGTTTTCCTTCACCGTTAGCGAGTGGTATTGCTACTATAACTTTTCATACTTTAACGTTTTCTATAAAGTTTGTTCTATCAAAAATCTGTATAAAATTTAATGTACCTCTGTTGTGAAAGCTCGCAGTTGCCTACAAATAAGTACAAATTATTTAAAGCTACACTGAATGTGAAAATATTGACAAGGTGATTTATCCAGCCACTTAGGGAACCCCCTTTTATGGTCATAAGAGACCAACCAATTTTCTGTAGCAATTCATTGAGCGTGTAATTCCAGCGTTGGATTAAGCGGAGTGGAATAGAAACTTAAGCATTCCTACCCTTTACCTATCTTGCAGACTAAGATTGACAGGCTCACTTCATGCCAAGAATAATAGCTCCAGATCCAAAATGCATAACGTATTTTATACATAACGTATTTTATGTTTACAGAAGTACAATACCATATGCTTTAACCTCCTCAGTCCTGACCTTGAAAATAACAATGGTCTTCAATTGTTATTTTCAAGGTCAGGACTGAGGAGGCTATATCATGTGGTTACTCTATGACAATTATGGATATTTGGACACTGCAAAATATGACAGTAACGTTACCTAAAACTTAATACTTATTCTCTATAGTGTCACTGAACGAAGTATAAGTGGATGTAACAAGGTCCAAAAGAGTTTCAGTTTCAATGATTTTCAAGCACGTACGATTTTCATATTGTGTATTTGTTCTTTTCCGCTAAATTGATCAAGCTTACAAACAAAAATACAAGAATAGCGAATTCTCTAAAACAAATACAAAAGAACTCCACCAGAATTAGACTATTTAAAAAATCAACGAAAAACTATAGCTCTATAAGTTGCAAAGTAAAAGTCTATTGCAAAAGTAACTTATACCAAACCAAACCAAATTAATTTTTTTAAATTCAAAGTAGCACAGAAACTGTGACTTAATGAACGTTACAAGTTAAACGAAGTGTATAACTAGGTGTATAAGAATCTGTGGTCACACATTATCTTTTAAGGGCTAACCATAATATGCCATCTGTGAGGCATTAGCTACTATAACTCTCTAAATTAAGCTAAGCTATAGAAAAATGCTGTCAGGAATAGTGTACTTCGTAAACAATACCAAAGCTGACGTTCTACCGATTATTGATTTTATACCCAAGATTTACACAAACATTTCAAGTTTGAAATGTGTTTTCTAATTAATAGTTCGCACCCATTTCTTGGACAGTTTAATTAAAGGCTAGCTTCTGCCCTAAGCTCTTTGATATTTGCATAATAAATGGTTCGGGATTAAGTCCTAGGTTATGAATTGATTTATGTTTCACTGGTTAGATAAATAGTTTGAAATGGATTTGTAATCAAATCCTCGTAATTATTTATCTGTCACTTAAATTAAGAATAGAATTAATTCAGTCATTTTAATACGCATGAAAAATTATTCTCAAGAAGAAGCTAAATCAACATTTTAACTAGTAAATAAACAAAACCGACTAGTGACGACTTGCACTAAATTTGCTTTAATCATAGCAGTTGAGTTATTTTAGTTTTACTCGAGCTAATCGAGTGACGTCGATTAATTGAATAAATCATTCGATTCTGTGTGGGTGCTCTACGAAACTGAATCTTCGAGATCTGTCGGCCGCCCGCCCGCTGCATTAGTATTAGGAGTGTGTCACACTAAAAATATCGGGAATATGGTTCTGTGCTTTAGTTGAGACCGCAAACTCGACCCAGCAGAGGTCTAATGTTAGGTACGAGATAAGTGAAAATCCTACGCTGAGATGCGTTTTCTGAATTATTGAGAATATTAATATTCACTCATTAGTAAAAGTCATTTATGCCGCATAATTGTCATGCCCAGAGCATATCGACCTTTATCAAAGCATCGGTCTGGATCTTGAACAGTTTACGTTTTTATCGCGTAGGTTATCTTCTTATAGCTATCCCCTCAATGTAGGCTGGCCTCGAGGCGGCTTCTGTCTGTTTAGCTTCAGTCACACACAGCGACTAATCGCTGCGAGTGCACTCGCCACGAATCATAGCGACAATTCGATGCCTGCCTGTCACCTACAGCGAGTTCTATACGAGAATTTCGAGCGTACGTGCGCATCCGCAGCGAGTAAAATCGAACTTGCTCATGGTCAATTCTAGTCGCGGCGATTTCAACTTGCGGCGACTGAATCTATCGAAGTGGATAGCCTGTCACACACAGCGAATACTCGCGGCGAGTAGGTATTCGCAGCGATTAGTCGCTGTGTGTGACCGAAGCTTAAGGCAGGTCCGTTGGTTTTCCGCCGGGAGCTCGCGTGCCATACCGCCATCGCCACCAGTTCACGAAAACGCGGCGCGCGACGCGCATTCGCCATCTGACACTCGGAAAAGTGCGCCAACTAATTCCTATTTCGAATTTTCTTATGAAAACGTTTTGTTTTGTGCAGTGGCCGGTATTCTGTTGCTTGTGATACTTTTGAGTTTTATTGTGATTCTCCTTTGGTTTTTCTTTGTAGTGAAAGCTCGAAGCTTTCGTGTTTATGTATGTTTTAAATATTTTATAAGAATTTGTTTCTTACTCATACCGTTTCCCTTATAACACGTTTGGTAATCAATATCCCGAGGTCTAGGCAAAATCAAAATTGGGCATCATGTTTCTGTCGTGAAATTTTGCAGAACGACTTTTGCGAAAAAACATAACTAACTTGGTTGTGTTCGAGGAAAGCAAAACCATGTAGGTTATGTTTTCCTTGGTACTTAGGTACTGTTATAACCAATAGTTTTTCATGCAAATAGAGGTAAAATTTGAACACTGTAATCCACCTTACTACCTGCCCAGAGGCGTTTCACCTATTCTTGGTAGGTCCGTGAATTTAATTAATAATAATAAATTACATCCGTCTCAAGCTTGACTTGTAAACAACTGGACAATGCCAACAATTATAAAGGTGATGTGCTAAATGAGACATTGTCAATGGCAAGCCGATGTGATTTTAATGTCTGTAGTATACCACCAGTTCGAAGTTTTGAAAGTGTTAGGGGTGGGTAGAGGCACTGCTTTGCCGCGGTCCTTACAAATTTATTTCATACGTTATATGCAGAATTGCATACTCACTCGCTAGTTGCGACTTTCCGAGCACTTTATATTCGGTCGTTTTCTAAAAGTTTTAACATTAAACTATGACGTCACATAGTGCCCATAACGGCTTATAAGCATTTATTAATATTTGAGTTGCCTCCTAAAATAATGTTTTTGTGTCTACGTCTTTGTTAGAAAACGTTTAGAATTCAATGGTAATCTAATATTATTTATTATTAGGGTAATTTGATTTGATATTTTTCAAGATCTTTAAAAGGACGAGACACAAAAAAATATTTTCATGGTTTAATTATTTTTTTTTGAGTTTTCTACGTCTTTCTTATTAAATACAATTTCATTACACCATCGAGGCAAGTTTCCCATTCAGCATTAAAAATTCTGAGGTTCATCTTAATCGTTTTTGTATCGATATCGTAATTTGTAAAGTTAAGTTTGTGGCAGCCCTCGGATGACCTGTTGAAGATGCCGTGTGCAGTGAGCCCCACGGAACAGAATGAGCCCCGCCCGCTCGGGGTATTGCTGTAGAGGCTAACAGTTTGTAATCGACTAAAGTTACTGTTGTGGTGGTAGCTCTATTGTTCACCTCCATGTAAACTCGATAGTTGATTATTATTCACATGTTTCTTGCAAAGTCGGTCGTAACGTAACTGAGTAGAGAGCACAATATAAAGATTGATGCGTCTACCGTACAGTTACACTGGGTTAGTCCTCGGTAGATCTTGTGTATTTAGTTTTATTTCTGTTGTTGCGCATAATATGTTACTTATCTGCTAATTTTGTTTCTTGTTGGTATAATAAATGTCTTCCTTCTTCTTCTCTGTCATTTTCTGTAGTATAAGCGTACAAATCGTTCTTGTTGTCTGTGGCAGGTTAGTAAATATTTTCTTTCAGTTTTTCCCAATCTATCTCGGTATAGGTTTGTCGCAAACCTTTACATTTTCGGAGCCAAATCATCCATGATGTAACTGGGTAGATTGCACACTAGTAAAAATCGAAGTCCTCTCTACTATACCGAATAAACTGCACAAACTATGAACAGCGTATAAAAATTAACATGCGTGCCCTCTATTCGGTGTAGTTACGGGCGATATTGCAATAAAAACAATTGAGAGTATGCTTTGTCGATAGCACAAATACTTGTACACGTGTGCACTCTATTCAGTTACGCTAAGGGCGACTTGGAAGCTAAAATGTTAAGGTCGATGAATTGTTGTCAAATTATAAAACACAACAAAAAACGTTTTGTCAAGTTGTGACGCACTTTAACATCCAGAGAAGAGCTATTTTAATTACACAATTTAAAATATATTAAGGAAAAAACAATAAGGAATAAAGGGCCTCATTATTAGTTTCCCAAATTCCTCTGCCAGGTTTGTGGCAAACACTGGTCTCTGTCTACTTCTCGGGTGTACGAGCTTGAGTTTATGTAATGTAATGTATTTATTAGTTTACAGGAAAAGCTAAGTGGAAATTATAACCACAAAATTACATAGAGTTTAATACAACTCCAAATTAAATATGCTGTCGACTGTACGAGAGAGTTTTTGAGTCATCCAACAATTTCAATGGAACTATAAAACGATAGAAGTAGGCAAGTACTTCTCGAGGAAGTAGGTAGTCACCAAAAACATTTTGGCATTATTGTTCTCGGAAGATCGTAATTCCCAAGCCGTTAGACCTTTAAAAACGGCATCTTTGTACTGTATGAATGTGTTCACAAACATGACTCATCCAGACTACAATACAAATGTACAAAATTATGTTTGTCTATCTATGCGACACATCTGCTTGACTAAACATTAATTATATTTAGTCAAATAGTTGTCATGTACATATAGACATCGAAAAACTTGTTTGTAGAGATATTTATAAAACAACGTCGTTGAAAAGGTAATTTGACAGCAGTTACAACTTCAACCCTCCGGGCGACTTTGACATTTTCTTAAACTCGACTCTTTCCAAACTCGTCTCTTTTTTAACTTGCTATCTCTTTAGTTTGTCTCTTTTTTAAAATTGACTCTTTTCTAAGAAGGAAAAATGAAATATAACCGTAGGCACTGACTGAAAATCAGCGCTGAGGGATCACTTCCTCAGCACAACGCTGAGTCAGCTGCCTTTTGTGGCAATGTAGATACACCACAGGCTACATCTATGGTCCTGTTTTATTTATTCATTTTGTCTGTTGTGTATTAAGTTTTGTTTTTGTTGTTGTGCATATTATGTTGCTTGTGTGCTTGTTTTGTTTCTGTGATGTATCTTGTTGGTATAATAAATGTCTTTCTTCTTCTTCTTCTTCTTCAAAGAAGGGAAGAACAACACACATTGTACTTTGTACACCGAGGGGAGAAAACTGATACAAAGTGCTTTTTTTTACTACACCTACCACGAAAATAAAATTATTACATATTAAAAATTAAAAGCGTGCTGTTAAATTCTCAATTTAGTAAAATACCAAATTTAACAAAACAAGAAAAATTGCCGCGCTTGTTTTATTTCGTGGTGCAGAAAAGGGAATGAACATTAACAAGACGAAAGTAATGGTGTTCAAAAACATGGTGAAAGGTTGAAATAATTTGTCTATTTGGGAAGCCTCTTTACGACGGATGGTGCTTGCACCAAACATCTCCAAAAGAGCTAGATTGGCTATCCATAATGGAGTGCTGATCCCAATACTTATGTATGGTAGCGAGACTTGGGTATGGCAAAAGAAGCGAGTAGGATTAATGCAGTAGAAATGAGGTCCTTGAGAAGTATGTCTGGTGTTACTTTGAATGACAGGATACGCAATAGTTTGTTTAGAGAACTTTGTGGACTGAAAGAGGATGTAGTGACTAGAATTGAGAAAGGAATGTTGCGTTGGTTTGGACATGTGGCGAGGATGAAGGAAGAAAGATTGACAAAACAAATATATCGAGCGACTGTGTGTGGTAGAGCCGGCAAGGGACGTCCCAGGCAGACATACTTCGACCAAATAGGGGATGTATTACCAAAGGGCGAGATAAAAAGTACCCGAAACCGGCGTGCGTGGATGCAACGACTAATGAATGTTTAGGAAGCGAAAGTAATCTGTTAGGATCGTGGCAAGTGGCAGTCCCTCTGCCTACCCCTTTGGGATTTAGGCGTGAGTTTATGTATGTATGCAGAAAAAGGTTGCTAGCCTACTTTCGTTGAAAATCGA
The DNA here is from genome assembly GCA_947308005.1 of Yponomeuta malinellus. Classification (NCBI taxonomy): domain Eukaryota; kingdom Metazoa; phylum Arthropoda; class Insecta; order Lepidoptera; family Yponomeutidae; genus Yponomeuta; species Yponomeuta malinellus. The sequence continues at coordinate 8,512,448 of OX371013.1, forward strand.
GTACAAAAAAAATCCCACCTCTTTTTTCTAATTATTTGATATAAAACCGTTTTGAGATTTGACGTTTGTATTTTTTTATGTTCGCTGCTAAAAAAACAAAAGATCGCTAGCAGGGCAGGAATGGATTTGGAACGAAATTCCACGTAACTTTTCCCGCTGCACATTTATAAGTGAGAAATGTCGAACTTTGTAATGTTTATGAACGAGCAATGAGACATTTTCTGAGTGAGTGTGGTACAAAAATACATACCAACTCTGTATGTGTCTTTCTTCTTCCATTATGTATTACGGAGAAGCTTTTAAGGTTAAATCAAGGTTCTTTTAGCTTATCGGACGTAAATTTTATTAAAACTTACTAGATCAATAGATCTAGTGAAACAAAGCTAGCACAGACAATTTAATGTTCGACTAAACTCGACTGCATTCTAAAGCTCTTTTGTGACTCTCAAGGTTTATATGATCATATTGAGATATTTCGTAACATTTCATTAATCGATCGTTATTTTTACCTTAAAAACGCATTATTTCAAAGTGTTGTACGTGGCCATAGCGTGACCAAGAGCGGTGGTAGCCTAGTGGGTAGAACATTGGACTCAGAAGTCAGAGACCTAGGTTTCATTGCCGGAATGTACCTATGACTTTGTTTTCTAAGTTATGTACATTTGTGAAGTTATAGTAGCAATACCACTCGCTAACTATGAAGGAAAACATCGTGAGGAAACCTGAGTGTCTGATCTATTCGCATACCTCAGCGCTTGAAATCGCCAGTCCGCGGTGGGCACGGGTAGTGATTAGGCCCAAAATTTCTCTCTGAGAGAAGGCTTGTCCTACAGTGAGACGTATATAGGCTGCTTATGATTGAGATTTTCCGTTCCATTTCACAAATCTTTCGTTATTTTTTTAATATAAAAACACTTTATTTCAAAGTCTTTTTATTGCTAGGTGGCCATATTGGAGACCTGCGATGTGGCCTTGTGGGTGTGGAGACTAATGTATAAGGATGAAGCCAAAGGAAAAAACTAGTGGCACGCCCAATTGAGTGGTACGAATATCACTGACAATCAAGATTATGTTTTCGAGACATGGTATTAGCCGCGATTAAGAACACTTGAGCTTTTTGCAAATCACTCTTTGTCGAAACTAGTCAATGAGCATTGAGCACCGTAGGGTTGTGACAATATCTCTCAATAAAATGTTTTTTTTTTATCTTGTATGCTAGAAGTATGTAATCCAAAAAGTGAAAGGGAAGAGTCCTTCATCTTCCCTCTGTATCTTTGTCCTACTGATTTGTAAAAAAGTGGGTGTATTTCTATGTTTGCGATGTCCTTGCCTGGTTACAGCAGCACAGGATACAGGGTATCTTAGCTTGGTACTATGACAAGTAATTGTGTTGTGTAGAGGTTATTATTATTTTTATCATCTAGCAATAATGGCAAAGAAAGCTTCTTTAGCATTGTCGTTCCTGAAATTTTGTCATTACGAGGTGCATTGTTTCGGTGATAAAGAATAAGTAACCTACATTAGTGTGTCAAAGCCAGATGAATTTTAACGATGTTTTTTGACAACCCTATTGTCTAGACAAGAAATGTTTCAATTACAAGATCGCTGTTCATTGCGATTCGCCAGCTTTTAAATTTGTCACGCCGTTCTTTTTGGACCACACACTAATTTATTTGGCACCTACTTAAAAAATGTTTTCTGACTCACTGTTGATGATTGTTAAATAGATAACCAATGTTTATCCTAAGAGGCTCAATATTTTTTTTTCCATCTTTCTGGCTGTGTTTTGCATGAGCAATTCAGACCCTTCATCCCCTTGGTGACATTTAGGAAAGACCCCAGGCAATCACGGTAATAACGGTAAATTTTACAAAATACAACTCTAGAACGGACATTTTACGATATTCTCTAGAGATTCACGAGATTTGAGATTTTCATTGAACCCGCGCCCCCCTGTCCCTTAATTAAATTTGGTGATGTTTTTCCCGACTAGTCCCCATATTTTGTTAATGTTGTTTACGAATGTCACCTATCTAGCCTTCTTGAATAAATAAAAAACGTACATAATAATAGTGATAAAAAAGAAGTCAATTGAAGAAATCTAACAAAATATTGTAAGTCTCGTCTACGAACGATATATCATAGCGTGGACAAACAATGTGACAGACGCTGTCAGTCGATGAAAGCTGGGGCGATCAATCAACAGCTCATCAGGGTGATGTCAGCTTGACCTGGGCGCGGGCAGAATTTTATTTTTGACGACCTCGTGGCGCAGCGGTAGTGCATCTGCATACCATGCGAGAGGTCCCGGGTTCGAATCCCGGCTGGGGACAAGAAAAAAAAAAACCCCAGGTCTTGGATGTTTACATGTTTGTGATGTCGTTGTTTCTGGTTCCCACGACACAGGGCATCCTAGTGTGGGGCCAGAAGCAATGTATGTGCCTGTATGTAAATGTTTATGTTTATGTTTATGTTTATGTTTATGTTTATGTTTATGTTTATTGATGGCAGACCACAGATGGATGAATTCCATCTGGAAACTTAGGCATTCTAGGTGGAATACTAGGTTTAGGTAGACAGAACTACTTTCACCTGCTACGGGTAGTGAGGTATGGAAAATCCTTAGTCTCATACTCTGCGCCGGAGAGAATTGAAAAGGGAGGGAAATGCAAAATGGAAAATAATTTCATTATTACGTCCTCGACAACTTCTAAAACTTCTGACATGTTTAATTACTTACTTACGAGACCAGCATGTATTTTGTTAACCGGGACCTCTCTTTAACCTATAGTTTATATTATTGTTTGCCTTGGCAGCGGCATAATGTTGAGTCAGATTAAAGATTTGTGTGATGTCGTGTGTGCACACTTACGATAATTTTTGTATAGGTAGGTACCAGAGTCTTAACGGTACTTTTTAAATGGATAGAATGTGAGTTAATTAAAAAAGTACAAATGAGGAAACATGAAAGCGAATCGTATTTGATAGTTTTAATTAACGCTCTACGATAAGTAGTACGGTGTTCATCATCAATGCCCAAACGGCGATTTAATACTGCAATTTATAGCAGTTCAAAGGTTCTAATACAAATCAAATACGCAAAATAGGATCTCTACAAAAGGAAAAGTTAACATTTCGACTCCCACATTTATGCGGCGTATAAACAAGTGCGAACATTCCATTTCCAACTCTCGGTGAGGTAGATTGTACATATGAGATTCATACATAAATATAAATCTAAACTGCTTGGTTTTCCATAAATTATATCCAATTAAACGCTAGTCTTTAACGCCGTAAAGGCGGCACAAAACCGGCTACATCATAATAACAATAATTGAAATATTTAGTGGCGACACGCGACAAAATCGGGGTCCCTGGGTCGTCCACTTTACTATGATAAATGAGTGCGATGTATTAAGGATACAATCCTCTTTAGATTGGAGCCGTGTTAATTTCGGTTTTAACCCGAATAAAGGATGAAGGATGTCTTCATTTTCATGTAAAATTTGTATTCTTGATTATTTGTGTCGTGTGTAGATTTGTATACATAACATGAGTAGAGTGGGAATACTGACTTTAGGGTATTAAGATTAAATTTTTCTTTAATTAAATTCCTTTTTACGATTCAGATTTAAAGTGTCATTGCTTTCATCATTCCCAAGTTCCTTTTATTTGTGTTTGATAATTCCGTAGCAAGCTTCGATGCCGTAGCGTCATATTTTCATCGTTAGTCTGTAAAATATTTAGCATTCGAGGTTCAATACACGTCTCCCATAATACTAAGCCATGAACTCTTGTCTGCCAGTACTAGGAATGATTTCATGATGTCTTGTCTCGCTGAAGGCACTCTGCGTAGTTTACGATGTATGTTGTAAACTACGCATTAGCCACGGGGGGCGCTTTACAAAGTATTCTGTCAGCAAGCTTGTTATGTTTGCGTTTAGGTCAATTTGTAAGGACACATTTTACGACTATGAAATTTAACATAGCGATTGTTACATTTTTCATCTCATTTCGCCTTAGTAATTTGACAATGGTGCAAAAATAAAGCTCTATGATTTTAGTACAGAAAAAAAGGGACACGTAATTTTTTAATTTCTTGTATATATTTGGAAATAATAGTTATTTTTAAGGTTTAAAGTTGATTTTTTACGGCCAGACGTGACGTAGGCTAGAAAGCAACAAAAAACATAAGCTTTGCTTCTATCTTTGCCGTTACTTGAAAAAAAAAAGTGTCACTTGTAATTTTCACGTCGTGCAAGATAATAATCTGTGTTGTCTGTTTGCTGATTCGAATAGATCGTGCTAGCTAACATTTTTTCTTTCACCTTTCGTTCACAAATGAAAATTTGATTCAATATACCACAAACTATAAAAACATTGTTGACATTTGAATTTTTTTTTGGCTGACAAAGGCAAAGACGTAGGTACCACGCTGTAGAGCCGCTGTACCGGCATTTTTTGTAAATTTTGTAATTTTTTTTAATTATCTCTGGAACAAAACTACAGAAAAATCTTTGAGTATTTTTTTTGTATTTTGTGAAGCTTAATCTCCAAGCAGTTTTTTTTTTATTTCAGCTTAATATTTTTTTGAATTATTGCCCATTGTAATCGTAAGGATTGAGTGCACTTGTAATGCTTTGTTTTGTAAACTAAATTCAATTATATTTATTTGACAGTATTAACGGCTATGTTTTTTTCAAAGTACAGACATTAAGAAAATGACTCCATGTTGTTCAATGTTGGCATAAAAAATATTGAACGAAATATCGACAAAATGTATGCACGCGTGTCCTGTAATAGGTTTTGCGAATATTTACGTCAAATTGTGGCTGAAACTGGTATGATTTTTCTGTTTAATTACACTAATCTGATATGACGTACATGCTACTCTTAGATCCGGATGTCCTTCGCAGTAAACATTGGAGTTGCACTAATGAAATGGTCGCTGCCATTATGTAGTAGGTATTTTGATACATTTTTCTTCAAATATATTAATGAGTAGTTACTTACGTTACATTTTAATATTTTTTTCTTATGATACATTATGCGTAAAGTCGTGTTGTTATAATAAATATTCCAAGTTAAGAGTACTTCCTTCAAATACTGAGTCTACATTTTTATGCAACATATGTTTTTATTCTCCTTTATTCACGTACTATTATCGATATTTATGTATTGGTTCATATTTCGTGGACAAATTATTCCAGAAAATGCAGTTCTATTGAGATTTTGACCACAATCTCGGAAATTTTCCAGATTCCCGTTTACTTTCTAGGCGGAACTTAAAATTTTCGTAATATTTCTACATTTTCGGTTTCGGCCTTGGCCGGTCTTCTATTAATATTCAAGTTTCAGTCAAAATTTTTACTTCACCAATAAAACTGCTGATGACACGCTTACCACTTTCACGCGCGATTGTACAGAAAACACTCGTTGGCTGAGGCCCAGCCAAGTTCTTTACGAGCCGTGGCTAATATACGAGGTAGGTCAGGCCATGTTCAGTAGTCCACATGCACACTTGAACCAGTTTCCTAAATATTATATTGCCGTTTCGTTTGATTAGCTTGTGGTAAGCGTACGGGTATTATATGGCCGGTTAAATGTACTTTGGATTGTCTTTTTTATAACTAAAGCTAATGTTTTGGATGCTGTTGGCACAAATAAATTATTTTGTTTATGAGGGAAATGTAAAAGAAAAGTTTTGTACATTTAGCCCTAGTGCCATGGCCGCTCGTGTTGTGTGCGACAAAATTAAAAGAGTCACACATTCTCACTCTCACTCGCTACATGAAGCAATATGGTGCGACTCCTTATCGCTTTGTCGCGCGCGATACGGTGATCGTACCGGCCAGGATGAGTCTTGTGTCGAAGTACTGTCGTGCTATTGTTCTACTGTGGAAATATATGTAGCCTCTACTCCACAGTCATATCGTTGTGGTCTAACGTAAAATACGTTTTTTAGAACTCGCATTAAAAATGTTTTCTCTTTGACAAATAGATAAATTTCATAATATAACCTGTTGAAAAGTCAATAAAGTCATGTGTTACAAAAACACTCCATACAAATTGGGCTCAAACTATGATGTTACAACTTGCACAAAACGCCTTTATAATGCATGAAGCGTTTATCAATATTTGAGTTATCTCGTAAAATAATGTTACCCTTATAAGAAAACGTTAAGAATTCAAAGAAAAACTAAATCTAATAAGGTTTTTGTTGTTAGAGTAACTTTATTTTTCGCATTTTTGTGACTCCTAAAATCCCTAAAAAATATTTTTGTTATTTTGTTTTAAATATTTTGAAAGTTTTATATGATTTGTATGGTATAGAAGTAATCTAAGTTAGACGCAAGTTCCTCATTGCCGTTATAACTGAAAAAATTATATATACTGAAGGCTTGTCAATGGGAAACTTGCGTCTTACTTAGATTAGAGACATTGCTTTAAGTTTTTTTTTTGTTTGTTTACAACAATAAAATTGAAAAACTTAAATAAAAATATAATTTTAGGGGTTTTCGTGGTCACAAGAAAATAAAGTTACTCTAATAACAAAAACCTCATTCGATTCAGTTTTTTTCTTTAAATTTTGAACGTGTTCTTGTAAGGTACAAGAACATGTACATAAAAAAATATTTTACGACATAACTCAAATATTCATAAACGCTTCATACATAATAAGGCGTCAACTATGACCTCAAATCGGCCGATTGTCAAGTCTACTCGTAAGCCAAAACGTTCGGCTGTTCGCCTGGGGGTGGGAGGTGTATTGTATATCCAACTTTAAAGTTAAAAACTCTTTTCGTACAGCTAGCCTAGCATTCAACTTATTGCCGAGAAGACTGGCAATAATAGTCACTCACATAAATAACAATAATAATAACTTCCACACAATACATTCACTCGACCTGGTCCCAAACTAAGATACCCTGTGCTATGGTAACCAGGCAAGGACGTTACAAACATCAAAGTATACCCAGACTGAGGCCATTTGTATAAATGTATGGCGGCCCCCAGTGGGAATCGAACCCAGGACCTCTGTTTTGGTAGCTACGCGCCTCAATGGCTAGACCAACGAGGTAGTCCGCTACGTTGTACAACGCATCTATGGTGCTAAACCAATCTTTAGGTCTACCAACGAATGATCTAAGCGCAACTGAGTTATTTACGACTCCGCACAAAATATCAGTGTCATAACAACAGAGCCGTCAATCACATGAAATTATTGGCACCGCGCCCCCCGCTGCGAAAATGTCCCTTTCTACCAAATCGTCCTAATGCATTCAAATATGACAACCACAATAGGGTAAGATACGCTTTTCTCAACAAGACTCGAGGCCAATGCGTAGGCGAAATCCTGGCCTATTCAGATGGAGATTTCACAAAGTTGCTCTTATAATAAAGATATCCGAATCAAAGAGTTGCGCCATTTAGCACCGGTGTAAATTCGCTGGAAGACCTGATGCGCTTACGAGATCAAAGTCTGTATTTGCTCTTAGTGATTAACAGTAAAGTACTTGTTTATACGTTTAAATCCGCAACGAGGGTGCTAAAAGTCGAGGTGAGATTGTTGGCTCGTCTCTAAACTGCTGTGATGGGTTTAAATTGCTTCCGTTGCAACTGAAGTTATTTGGGAAGTGTGAGAATTGCACTTTTGGCTCACTCCGCTTTTTGCACATTAAAAACTGCTAATATGAAATCGGGAGCCTGACGCCGCGAACACGAATTTCAGTTGAATTAATATTTATTGCCACACACGCTTCTCTCTGCTGAAATTCGAGCGCAGCATTTCGTTATAGCATCTTTAAATTAAACTTCTACAATATTATAAAACTGTAACAGAAGTGAGTCAGCAATGTGAAAATATGTCAAAAAAATAAAGTTTAGTATACGATACGGAGCCGTGGTAGCGGAGCAGTAGAACGCCGACTTCTCATTGTTTGTTTGTTTGTTACTTTGTTTTTTTACATTTAATGTACGCGGTGGACACGCGTAGTAATTAAGCCCATACTCTCTCTGCGCGCTGCAGTGTGACGCATAAAGGCTACATAAAAAGAAGTCGTTTCGGTGTACATTACTTAAATAACAAAGTTTTTGTCTTGTCTGTTGTTTGTTCAATCATCACGCAAAAAATACTGGACTGATTTAAATTAAACTACCTGTGTTTAGTTTAAGCTTATGAACAGATTTAAAACAGGTTTGGATATCGATGGCAATCTTATTTTGCCAGAATAGTGAAAGGATTTCCAGTAAGCATGGGGACCCTGATTAAAGACTGATACACAACACATATTATATCGCTAGGTATGCTAATGAAAGCTGGAGATATAAGACTTAAACTATTTTTTTTTACAAAGATAATCCACGTGGACGATGTCACGGGCAAAAGTCAGTTATTTATAAACTTAGTAGCTATGTCCGCAATTTAGGTCGCACGGGATACTCATAAAAAATATTCACTGTCATAATCCAGGGCATGGTCTCTCTGTATGCCAAACAAAAAAAAATCGCTTCGCTTTTTATGTGAATGAATGAATGAATGATTTATTGCCACAAACAAACATGCTTAAATACAATAATAGAAAAATAAAGGAGTGTGCTTGTGACAATGATACTATTTCAGCGTTTGCTCTTTCTGTGATTGCCACTCAAATATCCACATCCATACACAAAAGCTAGGTAGGGCTCTATGAGATAAGAGCGACATTTTTAAAACTAGTGGTCTTATTTATATAAAGTCGATCCCACTAAAACAACCAAAGCTAGACACATCACATTTTGCCAGCAGGATTTTCGTGAATTTAAGGCGGTGAAATAGGGGATTAATATTCGTATGGTAGTTCGTCACCTTTGAACCTAGAAGCTTGAAACTTCAGTTTTGGGCTTTTGAATTGAAATAAATATTGTCGAAAATATATACCTACATACAGCTAGTTTTCATAAACATCTGAAAAGAGAGGTTCTGCTTGTCAAAACGAACAACTTTTGCTATGTAAAAAAACTTCGAAATCTAGAGAAAAATATCAGCTATTCTATACATTTTAATGTCGTAAGTCGTAGAGTCGTAAGAGTTACCACTCTACAGCATAACTTTGAATTCGTTCACCGTATTTTGAGGGAATGTTCGTTTCATTGTGAAAAACTGCATAATTAATTATTTATCTTATCACTAATGGTAAAACACATTTGAAAATATTTGTGATTTCCGACCTTTGGCTCCAAACTGTGAATCGAAATTCGAAATGGTAGGAAGTACCGTAACGTTGAAAAACGTTTTCTAATATGTTAAATGCTTAAGAATCTGACGTCCAATATGCGTAAACAACTACTTAAAAAAAAATCAATTAAGTTGGCCGGCGAAGAATATAAGACGCTCAAAACATAGTGCTTTTGGATTTTTATCACTTTTCATCCTGATATTGTTTGCGTTTACTTAAGAGAAGTAGTTTTGGGTAAAAAACAATTTTCTTTTGACGCGCAATTTTTTTTTAAAACTTGCATCATATGATTCTAAACCATGGTGAGAATGGCCCCTTAAAATACGGTGACGAATTCATAGTCATAATGTAGAATGAACCACCTGATTTCTAAGTTGTCAGCTTAGTAAAAGTTGTTTGTATTGACGAGTGTATTACACCCTGTATGTATTATGTATAAAAACATTAAAATTTATAATACTAGCTGCACTCCCAACTGCCTTAGCTTAGGATTGGGATAAAATGTATCTGACATCATAACATACAAACACTCACGCAGGGTTAGTTAGCTATTTGCAATCCTCTGAATAGATTAGAGCATTTTCAGGCCTAACGGAATGTAAATAGGAGTTTAACCTTCTGTATGATTTACAACCAAAACATTGCGAGCATTGAGAAGAGCGCATTTGCGAAACTCAGGGTCGCGGTTTACTGGGATGATGGGAGATTGATGAAATGTTACACGGTCACATTGGTTGGTCATAAACTGAAGTCTTCGATTGTCTGTCTTCATCTGTTGCCATTGATACATTGTTTAGCTTGTCTAGACTGCTTGATCTTTAGGATTTATATGTTGAGGGATTTTTGCTATTTATGCATACTTTGTAGACTGCACAGAGTACAGACAGTCATTCACTGCCTGATTTAGTATTATGTTATTTTCTCTATTAATGTTTCTCGAATCTGCGAATAGCTATTAGGTACATTATTGTACAGAGAACGTCATTAAAATTAGATCAATTTCTTTCTTTAGATATTTGAATGTGTCTATCAAACTATTGAACGGATTTATTTTCGTAAACAGTGACTTATATAGACTCTGTTAAAACTAATTGAGCAATGGATGAACTGAAAATTTGTTGGATAATCTCGCTCTAGTGAAGTGTTATCTGATGGAATAACTTTGTGAAAAAACTTTATCTTTGTGTGGTGTATGCAACATGCTGACTTCCGGTCTATTTGCGACGTTCCTGACTTTCGTAAGTAGCTCTACTTTTTGTCTCTTATTTTAATTAACCCAGATGATAGTGAGATGTAAGCAGATAAAATTAAGTTTGTTCGCTTTGTTGATAATTGCTCAACATTTCTAATTTTATTATCGTTTCTAAGTATTTGCTAAACTTTTTTAAATTCAAATTTGTGTTTTTTATTATTTTTTGTTATGCTATAGGAACTGCTCTATAATCACACCTAAATTGACAGTGTCTTTACGATAAAATAAAAACCTCACGTTTCTTGTAAAACCCCTTACCTTACCGGTGTGAAGTTAGCTGACAAACTTAGCTGACAAACATAGCTGACACTATTACACGACCAAATAAAATGGTCGTTTTTAAAAAAGGCTTTCATAAGCCAGTAGGTATGATAAAATACCTATGGCAATAATAAATTTATAATGGTATTAAACGGTCAAGACCGAAGACCAAATGTTATATTTAGAATTAAGAAATACTGTCCCATCAAAAAATATTCTGAGATAAGCTCCTCACAACTAAGCTATTTTGGGGAACATTCTGACCGTAAGTAATTGTGACAATAAAAGATGTTAAAACATATCTTAATTATGGCTCAATACCGTAGCATAGCAGTGAAAACGTGAAGAAATAAAAAATATTCGCAAAATTTTCAGTACGCGTTTATGTTTCTTATTGGGATACTAAAAAAATTAGAATTTTTAGAAGGCTGGATCTTAGTTATTACGGTTCCTTAGATACTAAGGAAACTGTTAAGGTATAAATAGAAGCATCAAACCCTTCAGTTTTTGTGATAAAGCGGAGCTGACAAATAATTTGTGAGAAAAATCTCTCCAGAGTTTCTTTCTGGGCGTCGTATTGCAGCAAAACGAATTTCTAACACTTTAGCAATGCAAAATTATGATTGCATAGACTCTAAAGTATTTTAAATAAATCAATTTATACCTTCAGACCATTCAGTTTTTCTGAAATCGGGCGATAGACAAAAATAATGGAGAAAATTTAAAATAACCTTTGTGTTTTTCTTGAGATATACAAAAAAAAACGAATTTCTAACAGGCTGGATTTATATTATTTCGGTTCCTTAGATACTACTTAAACTACTTAACTATAAATTGAGACATGAAACCATTTAGTTTTTGTGACAAAGCGGAGCTGACAAATAATTTGTGAGAAAAATCTCTCCAGAGTTTCTTTCTGGGCGACGTATTGCAGCAAAACGAATTTCTAACACTTTAGCAATGCAAAATTATAATTGCATAGACTCTAAAGTATTTTAAATAAATCAATTTATACCGTCAGACCATTCAGTTTCTCTGAAATCGGGCGATAGACAAAAATAATGGAAAAAATTTAAAATAACCTTTGTGTTTTTCTTGAGATATAAAAAAAAACGAATTTCTAACAGGCTGGATTTATGTTATTTCGGTTCCTTAGATACTACTTAAACTACTTAACTATAAATTGAGACATGAAACCATTCAGTTTTTGTGACAAAGCGGAGCTGACAAATAATTTGTGAGAAAAATCTCTCCAGAGTTTCTTTCTGGGCGACGTATTGCAGCAAAACGAATTTCTAACACTTTAGCAATGCAAAATTATGATTGCATAGACTCTAAAGTATTTTAAATAAATCAATTTATATCTTCAGACCATTCAGTTTTTCTGAAATCGGGCGATAGACAAAAATAATGGAGAAAATTTAAAATAACCTTTGTGTTTTTCTTGAGATACACAAAAAAAACGAATTTCTAACAGGCTGGATTTATGTTATTTCGGTTCCTTAGATACTACTTAAACTACTTAACTATAAATTGGGACATGAAACCATTCAGTTTTTGTGACAAAGCGGAGCTGACAAATAATTTGTGAGAAAAATCTCTCCAGAGTTTCTTTCTGGGCGACGTATTGCAGCAAAACGAATTTCTAACACTTTAGCAATGCAAAATTATAATTGCATAGACTCTAAAGTATTTTAAATAAATCAATTTATACCGTCAGACCATTCAGTTTCTCTGAAATCGGGCGATAGACAAAAATAATGGAGAAAATTTAAAATAACCTTTGTGTTTTTCTTGAGATATAAAAAAAAAACGAATTTCTAACAGGCTGGATTTATGTTATTTCGGTTCCTTAGATACTACTTAAACTACTTAACTATAAATTGAGACATGAAACCATTCAGTTTTTGTGACAAAGCGGAGCTGACAAATAATTTGTGAGAAAAATCTCTCCAGAGTTTCTTTGTGGGCGACGTATTGCAGCAAAACGAATTTCTAACACTTTAGCAATGCAAAATTATGATTGCATAGACTCTAAAGTATTTTAAATAAATCAATTTATACCTTCAGACCATTCAGTTTTTCGGAAATCGGGCGATAGACAAAAATAATGGAGAAAATTTAAAATAACCTTTGTGTTTTTCTTGAGATATAAAAAAAAAACGAATTTCTAACAGGCTGGATTTATGTTATTTCGGTTCCTTAGATACTACTTAAACTACTTAATTATAAATTGAGACATGAAACCATTCAGTTTTTGTGACAAAGCGGAGCTGACAAATAATTTGTGAGAAAAATCTCTCCAGAGTTTCTTTCTGGGCGACGTATTGCAGCAAAACGAATTTCTAACACTTTAGCAATGCAAAATTATGATTGCATAGACTCTAAAGTATTTTAAATAAATCAATTTATACCTTCAGACCATTCAGTTTTTCTGAAATCGGGCGATAGACAAAAATAATGGAGAAAATTTAAAATAACCTTTGTGTTTTTCTTGAGATACACAAAAAAAACGAATTTCTAACAGGCTGGATTTATGTTATTTCGGTTCCTTAGATACTACTTAAACTACTTAATTATAAATTGAGACATGAAACCATTCAGTTTTTGTGACAAAGCGGAGCTGACAAATAATTTGTGAGAAAAATCTCTCCAGAGTTTCTTTCTGGGCGACGTATTGCAGCAAAACGAATTTCTAACACTTTAGCAATGCAAAATTATGATTGCATAGACTCTAAAGTATTTTAAATAAATCAATTTATACCCTCAGACCATTCAGTTTTTCTGAAATCGGGCGATAGACAAAAATAATGGAGAAAATTTAAAATAACCTTTGTGTTTTTCTTGAGATATACAAAAAAAACGAATTTCTAACAGGCTGGATTTATGTTATTTCGGTTCCTTAGATACTACTTAAACTACTTAACTATAAATTGGGACATGAAACCATTCAGTTTTTGTGACAAAGCGGAGCTGACAAATAATTTGTGAGAAAAATCTCTCCAGAGTTTCTTTGTGGGCGACGTATTGCAGCAAAACGAATTTCTAACACTTTAGCAATGCAAAATTATGATTGCATAGACTCTAAAGTATTTTAAATAAATCAATTTATACCTTCAGACCATTCAATTTTTCTGAAATCGGGCGATAGACAAAAATAATGGAGAAAATTTAAAATAACCTTTGTGTTTTTCTTGAGATATACAAAAAAAACGAATTTCTAACAGGCTGGATTTATGTTATTTCGGTTCCTTAGATACTACTTAAACTACTTAACTATAAATTGGGACATGAAACCATTCAGTTTTTGTGACAAAGCGGAGCTGACAAATAATTTGTGAGAAAAATCTCTCCAGAGTTTCTTTCTGGGCGTCGTATTGCAGCAAAACGAATTTCTAACACTTTAGCAATGCAAAATTATGATTGCATAGACTCTAAAGTATTTTAAATAAATCAATTTATACCTTCAGACCATTCAGTTTTTCTGAAATCGGGCGATAGACAAAAATAATGGAGAAAATTTAAAATAACCTTTGTGTTTTTCTTGAGATATACAAAAAAAAAACGAATTTCTAACAGGCTGGATTTATATTATTTCGGTTCCTTAGATACTACTTAAACTACTTAACTATAAATTGAGACATGAAACCATTCAGTTTTTGTGACAAAGCGGAGCTGACAAATAATTTGTGAGAAAAATCTCTCCAGAGTTTCTTTCTGGGCGACGTATTGCAGCAAAACGAATTTCTAACACTTTAGCAATGCAAAATTATAATTGCATAGACTCTAAAGTATTTTAAATAAATCAATTTATACCGTCAGACCATTCAGTTTCTCTGAAATCGGGCGATAGACAAAAATAATGGAAAAAATTTAAAATAACCTTTGTGTTTTTCTTGAGATATAAAAAAAAACGAATTTCTAACAGGCTGGATTTATGTTATTTCGGTTCCTTAGATACTACTTAAACTACTTAACTATAAATTGAGACATGAAACCATTCAGTTTTTGTGACAAAGCGGAGCTGACAAATAATTTGTGAGAAAAATCTCTCCAGAGTTTCTTTCTGGGCGACGTATTGCAGCAAAACGAATTTCTAACACTTTAGCAATGCAAAATTATGATTGCATAGACTCTAAAATATTTTAAATAACCCAATTTATACCTTCAGACCATTCAGTTTTTCTGAAATCGGGCGATAGACAAAAATAATGGAGAAAATTTAAAATAACCTTTGTGTTTTTCTTGAGATACACAAAAAAAACGAATTTCTAACAGGCTGGATTTATGTTATTTCGGTTCCTTAGATACTACTTAAACTACTTAACTATAAATTGGGACATGAAACCATTCAGTTTTTGTGACAAAGCGGAGCTGACAAATAATTTGTGAGAAAAATCTCTCCAGAGTTTCTTTCTGGGCGACGTATTGCAGCAAAACGAATTTCTAACACTTTAGCAATGCAAAATTATAATTGCATAGACTCTAAAGTAATTTAAATAAATCAATTTATACCTTCAGACCATTCAGTTTTTCTGAAATCGGGCGATAGACAAAAATAACGGAGAAAATTTAAAATAACCTTTGTGTTTTTCTTGAGATATAAAAAAAAAAGAATTTCTAACAGGCTGGATTTATATTATTTCGGTTCCTTAGATACTACTTAAACTACTTAACTTTAAATTGAGACATGAAACCATTCAGTTTTTGTGACAAAGCGGAGCTGACAAATAATTTGTGAGAAAAATCTCTCCAGAGTTTCTTTGTGGGCGACGTATTGCAGCAAAACGAAATTCTAACACTTTAGCAATGCAAAATTATGATTGCATAGACACTAAAGTATTTTAAATAAATCAATTTATACCTTCAGACCATTCAGTTTTTCTGAAATCGGGCGATAGACAAAAATAATGGAGAAAATTTAAAATAACCTTTGTGTTTTTCTTGAGATATAAAAAAAAAAAGAATTTCTAACAGGCTGGATTTATGTTATTTCGGTTCCTTAGATACTACTTAAACTACTTAATTATAAATTGAGACATGAAACCATTCAGTTTTTGTGACAAAGCGGAGCTGACAAATAATTTGTGAGAAAAATCTCTCCAGAGTTTCTTTCTGGGCGACGTATTGCAGCAAAACGAATTTCTAACACTTTAGCAATGCAAAATTATGGTTGCATAGACTCTAAAGTATTTTAAATAAATCAATTTATACCTTCAGACCATTCAGTTTTTCTGAAATCGGGCGATAGACAAAAATAATGGAGAAAATTTAAAATAATCTTTGTGTTTTTCTTGAGATACACAAAAAAAACTAATTTCTAACAGGCTGGATTTATGTTATTTCGGTTCCTTAGATACTACTTAAACTACTTAATTATAAATTGAGACATGAAACCATTCAGTTTTTGTGACAAAGCGGAGCTGACAAATAATTTGTGAGAAAACTCTCTCCAGAGTTTCTTTGTGGGCGACGTATTGCAGCAAAACGAATTTCTAACACTTTAGCAATGCAAAATTATGATTGCATAGACTCTAACGTATTTTAAATAAATCAATTTATACCTTCAGACCATTCAGTTTCTCTGACATCGGGCGATAGACAAAAATAATAGAGAAAATTTCAAAAAGCCCTTTATGATTTTCTTGGGATATACCAAAATAACGAATTTCTAACAGGCTGGATTTATGTTATTTTGGTTTCATAGATACTACTTAAACTACTTATTTATAAATTGAGACATGAAACCATTCAGTTTTTGTGACAAAGCGGAGCTGACAAATAATTTGTGAGAAAAATCTCTCCAGAGTTTCTTTCTGGGCGACGTATTGCAGCAAAACGAATTTCTAACACTTTAGCAATGCAAAATTATGATTGCATAGACTCTAAAGTATTTTAAATAAATCAATTTATACCCTCAGACCATTCAGTTTTTCTGAAATCGGGCGATAGACAAAAATAATGGAGAAAATTTAAAATAACCTTTGTGTTTTTCTTGAGATATACAAAAAAAACGAATTTCTAACAGGCTGGATTTATGTTATTTCGGTTCCTTAGATACTACTTAAACTACTTAATTATAAATTGAGACATGAAACCATTCAGTTTTTGTGACAAAGCGGAGCTGACAAATAATTTGTGAGAAAAATCTCTCCAGAGTTTCTTTCTGGGCGACGTATTGCAGCAAGACGAATTTCTAACACTTTAGCAATGCAAAATTATGATTGCATAGACTCTAAAGTATTTTAAATAAATCAATTTATACCTTCAGACCATTCAGTTTTTCTGAAATCGGGCGATAGACAAAAATAACGGAGAAAATTTAAAATAACCTTTGTGTTTTTCTTGAGATATACAAAAAAAAACGAATTTCTAACAGGCTGGATTTATATTATTTCGGTTCCTTAGATACTACTTAAACTACTTAACTATAAATTGAGACATGAAACCATTCAGTTTTTGTGACAAAGCGGAGCTGACAAATAATTTGTGAGAAAAATCTCTCCAGAGTTTCTTTGTGGACGACGTATTGCAGCAAAACGAATTTCTAACACTTTAGCAATGCAAAATTATGATTGCATAGACTCTAAAATATTTTAAATAAATCAATTTATACCTTCAGACCATTCAGTTTTTCTGAAATCGGGCGATAGACAAAAATAATGGAGAAAATTTAAAATAACCTTTGTGTTTTTCTTGAGATATACAAAAAAAAACGAATTTCTAACAGGCTGGATTTATATTATTTCGGTTCCTTAGATACTACTTAAACTACTTAACTATAAATTGAGACATGAAACCATTCAGTTTTTGTGACAAAGCGGAGCTGACAAATAATTTGTGAGAAAAATCTCTCCAGAGTTTCTTTCTGGGCGACGTATTGCAGCAAAACGAATTTCTAACACTTTAGCAATGCAAAATTACAATTGCATAGACTCTAAAGTATTTTAAATAAATCAATTTATACCTTCAGACCATTCAGTTTTTCTGAAATCGGGCGATAGACAAAAATAATGGAGAAAATTTAAAATAACCTTTGTGTTTTTCTTGAGATACACAAAAAAAACTAATTTCTAACAGGCTGGATTTATGTTATTTCGGTTCCTTAGATACTACTTAAACTACTTAACTATAAATTGGGACATGAAACCATTCAGTTTTTGTGACAAAGCGGAGCTGACAAATAATTTGTGAGAAAAATCTCTCCAGAGTTTCTTTCTGGGCGACGTATTGCAGCAAAACGAATTTCTAACACTTTAGCAATGCAAAATTATAATTGCATAGACTCTAAAGTATTTTAAATAAATCAATTTATACCTTCAGACCATTCAGTTTTTCTGAAATCGGGCGATAGACAAAAATAACGGAGAAAATTTAAAATAACCTTTGTGTTTTTCTTGAGATATACAAAAAAAACGAATTTCTAACAGGCTGGATTTATATTATTTCGGTTCCTTAGATACTACTTAAACTATTTAACTATAAATTGAGACATGAAACCATTCAGTTTTTGTGACAAAGCGGAGCTGACAAATAATTTGTGAGAAAAATCTCTCCAGAGTTTCTTTGTGGACGACGTATTGCAGCAAAACGAATTTCTAACACTTTAGCAATGCAAAATTATGATTGCATAGACTCTAAAGTATTTTAAATAAATCAATTTATACCTTCAGACCATTCAGTTTCTCTGAAATCGGGCGATAGACAAAAATAATGGAGAAAATTTAAAATAACCTTTGTGTTTTTCTTGAGATATACAAAAAAAAAACGAATTTCTAACAGGCTGGATTTATGTTATTTCGGTTCCTTAGATACTACTTAAACTACTTAACTATAAATTGAGACATGAAACCATTCAGTTTTTGTGACAAAGCGGAGCTGACAAATAATTTGTGAGAAAAATCTCTCCAGAGTTTCTTTGTGGGCGACGTATTGCAGCAAAACGAAATTCTAACACTTTAGCAATGCAAAATTATGATTGCATAGACACTAAAGTATTTTAAATAAATCAATTTATACCTTCAGACCATTCAGTTTTTCTGAAATCGGGCGATAGACAAAAATAATGGAGAAAATTTAAAATAACCTTTGTGTTTTTCTTGAGATATAAAAAAAAAAAGAATTTCTAACAGGCTGGATTTATGTTATTTCGGTTCCTTAGATACTACTTAAACTACTTAATTATAAATTGAGACATGAAACCATTCAGTTTTTGTGACAAAGCGGAGCTGACAAATAATTTGTGAGAAAAATCTCTCCAGAGTTTCTTTCTGGGCGACGTATTGCAGCAAAACGAATTTCTAACACTTTAGCAATGCAAAATTATGATTGCATAGACTCTAAAGTATTTTAAATAAATCAATTTATACCTTCAGACCATTCAGTTTTTCTGAAATCGGGCGATAGACAAAAATAATGGAGAAAATTTAAAATAACCTTTGTGTTTTTCTTGAGATACACAAAAAAAAACTAATTTCTAACAGGCTGGATTTATGTTATTTTGGTTTCATAGATACTACTTAAACTACTTATTTATAAATTGAGACATGAAACCATTCAGTTTTTGTGACAAAGCGGAGCTGACAAATAATTTGTGAGAAAAATCTCTCCAGAGTTTCTTTCTGGGCGACGTATTGCAGCAAAACGAATTTCTAACACTTTAGCAATGCAAAATTATGATTGCATAGACTCTAAAGTATTTTAAATAAATCAATTTATACCCTCAGACCATTCAGTTTTTCTGAAATCGGGCGATAGACAAAAATAATGGAGAAAATTTAAAATAACCTTTGTGTTTTTCTTGAGATATACAAAAAAAACGAATTTCTAACAGGCTGGATTTATGTTATTTCGGTTCCTTAGATACTACTTAAACTACTTAATTATAAATTGAGACATGAAACCATTCAGTTTTTGTGACAAAGCGGAGCTGACAAATAATTTGTGAGAAAAATCTCTCCAGAGTTTCTTTCTGGGCGACGTATTGCAGCAAGACGAATTTCTAACACTTTAGCAATGCAAAATTATGATTGCATAGACTCTAAAGTATTTTAAATAAATCAATTTATACCTTCAGACCATTCAGTTTTTCTGAAATCGGGCGATAGACAAAAATAATGGAGAAAATTTAAAATAACCTTTGTGTTTTTCTTGAGATACACAAAAAAAACTAATTTCTAACAGGCTGGATTTATGTTATTTCGGTTCCTTAGATACTACTTAAACTACTTAACTATAAATTGGGACATGAAACCATTCAGTTTTTGTGACAAAGCGGAGCTGACAAATAATTTGTGAGAAAAATCTCTCCAGAGTTTCTTTCTGGGCGACGTATTGCAGCAAAACGAATTTCTAACACTTTAGCAATGCAAAATTATAATTGCATAGACTCTAAAGTATTTTAAATAAATCAATTTATACCTTCAGACCATTCAGTTTTTCTGAAATCGGGTGATAGACAAAAATAACGGAGAAAATTTAAAATAACCTTTGTGTTTTTCTTGAGATATACAAAAAAAACGAATTTCTAACAGGCTGGATTTATATTATTTCGGTTCCTTAGATACTACTTAAACTATTTAACTATAAATTGAGACATGAAACCATTCAGTTTTTGTGACAAAGCGGAGCTGACAAATAATTTGTGAGAAAAATCTCTCCAGAGTTTCTTTGTGGACGACGTATTGCAGCAAAACGAATTTCTAACACTTTAGCAATGCAAAATTATGATTGCATAGACTCTAAAGTATTTTAAATAAATCAATTTATACCTTCAGACCATTCAGTTTCTCTGAAATCGGGCGATAGACAAAAATAATGGAGAAAATTTAAAATAACCTTTGTGTTTTTCTTGAGATATACAAAAAAAACGAATTTCTAACAGGCTGGATTTATATTATTTCGGTTCCTTAGATACTACTTAAACTACTTAATTATAAATTGAGACATGAAACCATTCAGTTTTTGTGACAAAGCGGAGCTGACAAATAATTTGTGAGAAAAATCTCTCCAGAGTTTCTTTCTGGGCGACGTATTGCAGCAAAACGAATTTTTAACACTTTAGCAATGCAAAATTATAATTGCATAGACTTTAAAGTATTTTAAATAAATCAATTTATACCGTCAGACCATTCAGTTTCTCTGAAATCGGGCGATAGACAAAAATAATGGAGAAAATTTAAAATAACCGTTGTGTTTCTCTTGAGATACACAAAAAAAACGAATTTCTAACAGGCTGGATTTATGTTATTTCGGTTCCTTAGATACTACTTAAACTACTTAACTATAAATTGAGACATGAAACCATTCAGTTTTTGTGACAAAGCGGAGCTGACAAATAATTTGTGAGACAAATCTCTCCAGAGTTTCTTTCTGGGCGACGTATTGCAGCAAAACGAATTTCTAACACTTTAGCAATGCAAAATTATGATTGCATAGACAGCTCCGCTTTGTCACAAAAACTGAATGGTTTCATGTCTCAATTTATAGTTAAGTAGTTTAAGTAGTATCTAAGGAACCGAAATAATATAAATCCAGCCTGTTAGAAATTCGTTTTTTTTTTATATCTCAAGAAAAACACAAAGGTTATTTTAAATTTTCTCCGTTATTTTTGTCTATCGCCCGATTTCAGAAAAACTGAATGGTCTGAAGGTATAAATTGATTTATTTAAAATACTTTAGAGTCTATGCAATTATAATTTTGCATTGCTAAAGTGTTAGAAATTCGTTTTGCTGCAATACGTCGCCCAGAAAGAAACTCTGGAGAGATTTTTCTCACAAATTATTTGTCAGCTCCGCTTTGTCACAAAAACTGAATGGTTTCATGTCCCAATTTATAGTAAAGTAGTTTAAGTAGTATCTAAGGAACCGAAATAACATAAATCCAGCCTGTTAGAAATTCGTTTTTTTTTTATATCTCAAGAAAAACACAAAGGTTATTTTAAATTTTCTCCATTATTTTTGTCTATCGCCCGATTTCAGAAAAATTGAATGGTCTGAAGGTATAAATTGATTTATTTAAAATATTTTAGAGTCTATGCAATCATAATTTTGCATTGCTAACGTGTTAGAAATTCGTTTTGCTGCAATACGTCGCCCAGAAAGAAACTCTGGAGAGATTTTTTTTCACAAATTATTTGTCAGCTCCGCTTTGTCACAAAAACTGAATGGTTTCATGTCTCAATTTATAGTTAAGTAGTTTAACTAGTATCTAAGGAACCGAAATAACATAAATCCAGCCTGTTAGAAGTTCGTTTTTTTTTATATCTCAAGAAAAACACAAAGGTTATTTTAAATTTTCTCCATTACTTTTGTCTATCGCCCGATTTCAGAAAAACTGAATGGTCTGAAGGTATAAATTGATTTATTTAAAATACTTTAGAGTCTATGCAATCATAATTTTGCATTGCTAAAGTGTTAGAAATTCGTTTTGCTGCAATACGTCGCCCAGAAAGAAACTCTGGAGAGATTTTTCTCACAAATTATTTGTCAGCTCCGCTTTGTCACAAAAACTGAATGGTTTCATGTCTCAATTTATAAATAAGTAGTTTAAGTAGTATCTAAGGAACCGAAATAACATAAATCCAGCCTGTTAGAAATTCGTTTTTTTTGTGTATCTCAAGAAAAACACAAAGGTTCTTTTAAATTTTCTCCATTATTTTTGTCTATCGCCCGATTTCAGAAAAACTGAATGGTCTGAAGGTATAAATTGATTTATTTAAAATACTTTAGAGTCTATGCAATCATAATTTTGCATTGCTAAAGTGTTAGAAATTCGTTTTGCTGCAATACGTCGCCCAGAAAGAAACTCTGGAGAGATTTTTCTCACAAATTATTTGTCAGCTCCGCTTTGTCACAAAAACTAAATGGTTTCATGTCTCAATTTATAGTTAAGTAGTTTAAGTAGTATCTAAGGAACCGAAATAACATAAATCCAGCCTGTTAGAAATTCGTTTTTTTTGTATATCTCAAGAAAAACACAAAGGTTATTTTAAATTTTCTCCATTATTTTTGTCTATCGCCCGATTTCAGAGAAACTGAATGGTCTGACGGTATAAATTGATTTATTTAAAATACTTTAGAGTCTATGCAATTATAATTTTGCATTGCTAAAGTGTTAGAAATTCGTTTTGCTGCAATACGTCGCCCAGAAAGAAACTCTGGAGAGATTTTTCTCACAAATTATTTGTCAGCTCCACTTTGTCACAAAAACTGAATGGTTTCATGTCTCAATTTATAGTTAAGTAGTTTAAGTAGTATCTAAGGAACCGAAATAACATAAATCCAGCCTGTTAGAAATTCGTTTTTTTGTATATCTCAAGAAAAACACAAAGGTTATTTTAAATTTTCTCCATTATTTTTGTCTATCGCCTGATTTCAGAAAAACTGAATGGTCTGAGGGTATAAATTGATTTATTTAAAATACTTTAGAGTCTATGCAATCATAATTTTGCATTGCTAAAGTGTTAGAAATTCGTTTTGCTGCAATACGTCGCCCAGAAAGAAACTCTGGAGAGATTTTTCTCACAAATTATTTGTCAGCTCCGCTTTGTCACAAAAACTGAATGGTTTCATGTCTCAATTTATAGTTAAGTAGTTTAAGTAGTATCTAAGGAACCGAAATAATATAAATCCAGTCTGTTAGAAATTAGTTTTTTTTTTATATCTCAAGAAAAACACAAAGGTTATTTTAAATTTTCTCCGTTATTTTTGTCTATCGCCCGATTTCAGAAAAACTGAATGGTCTGAAGGTATAAATTGATTTATTTAAAATACTTTAGAGTCTATGCAATTATAATATTGCATTGCTAAAGTGTTAGAAATTCGTTTTGCTGCAATACGTCGCCCAGAAAGAAACTCTGGAGAGATTTTTCTCACAAATTATTTGTCAGCTCCGCTTTGTCACAAAAACTGAATGGTTTCATGTCTCAATTTATAGTTAAGTAGTTTAAGTAGTATCTAAGGAACCGAAATAACATAAATCCAGCCTGTTAGAAATTCGTTTTTTTTGTGTATCTCAAGAAAAACACAAAGGTTATTTTAAATTTTCTCCATTATTTTTGTCTATCGCCCGATTTCAGAAAAACTGAATGGTCTGAAGGTATAAATTGATTTATTTAAAATACTTTAGAGTCTATGCAATCATAATTTTGCATTGCTAAAGTGTTAGAAATTCGTTTTGCTGCAATACGTCGCCCAGAAAGAAACTCTGGAGAGATTTTTCTCACAAATTATTTGTCAGCTCCGCTTTGTCACAAAAACTGAATGGTTTCATGTCTCAATTTATAGTTAAGTAGTTTAAGTAGTATCTAAGGAACCGAAATAACATAAATCCAGCCTGTTAGAAATTCGTTTTTTTTTTAATATCTCAAGAAAAACACAAAGGTTATTTTAAATTTTCTCCATTATTTTTGTCTATCGCCCGATTTCAGAAAAACTGAATGGTCTGAGGGTATAAATTGATTTATTTAAAATACTTTAGAGTCTATGCAATCATAATTTTGCATTGCTAAAGTGTTAGAACTTCGTTTTGCTGCAATACGTCACCCAGAAAGAAACTCTGGAGAGATTTTTCTCACAAATTATTTGTCAGCTCCGCTTTGTCACAAAAACTGAATGGTTTCATGTCTCAATTTATAAATAAGTAGTTTAAGTAGTATCTAAGGAACCGAAATAACATAAATCCAGCCTGTTAGAAATTCGTTTTTTTTGTGTATCTCAAGAAAAACACAAAGGTTCTTTTAAATTTTCTCCATTATTTTTGTCTATCGCCCGATTTCAGAAAAACTGAATGGTCTGAAGGTATAAATTGATTTATTTAAAATACTTTAGAGTCTATGCAATTATAATTTTGCATTGCTAAAGTGTTAGAAATTCGTTTTACTGCAATACGTCGCCCAGAAAGAAACTCTGGAGAGATTTTTCTCACAAATTATTTGTCAGCTCCGCTTTGTCACAAAAACTGTATGGTTTCATGTCCCAATTTATAGTTAAGTAGTTTAAGTAGTATCTAAGGAACCGAAATAACATAAATCCAGCCTGTTAGAAATTCGTTTTTTTTTTATATCTCAAGAAAAAGACAAAGGTTATTTTAAATTTTCTCCATTATTTTTGTCTATCGCCCGATTTCAGAAAAATTGAATGGTCTGAAGGTATAAATTGATTTATTTAAAATACTTTAGAGTCTATGCAATCATAATTTTGCATTGCTAACGTGTTAGAAATTCGTTTTGCTGAATACGTCGCCCAGAAAGAAACTCTGGAGAGATTTTTCTCACAAATTATTTGTCAGCTCCGCTTTGTCACAAAAACTGAATGGTTTCATGTCTCAATTTATATTTAAGTAGTTTAAGTAGTATCTAAGGAACCGAAATAACATAAATCCAGCCTGTTAGAAATTCGTTTTTTTTTTATATCTCAAGAAAAACACAAAGGTTATTTTAAATTTTCTCCATTATTTTTGTCTATCGCCCGATTTCAGAAAAACTGAATTGTCTGAAGGTATAAATTGATTTATTTAAAATACTTTAGTGTCTATGCAATCAAAATTTTGCATTGCTAAAGTGTTAGAAATTCGTTTTGCTGCAATACGTCGCCCACAAAGAAACTCTGGAGAGATTTTTCTCACAAATTATTTGTCAGCTCCGCTTTGTCACAAAAACTGAATGGTTTCATGTCTCAATTTATAGTTAAGTAGTTTAAGTAGTATCCAAGGAACCGAAATAACATAAATCCAGCCTGTTAGAAATTCGTTTTTTTTTGTATATCTCAAGAAAAACACAAAGGTTATTTTAAATTTTCTCCATTATTTTTGTCTATCGCCCGATTTCAGAAAAACTGAATGGTCTGAAGGTATAAATTGATTTATTTAAAATACTTTAGAGTCTATGCAATCATAATTTTGCATTGCTAAAGTGTTAGAAATTCGTTTTACTGCAATACTTCGCCCAGAAACAAACTCTGGAGAGATTTTTCTCACAAATTATTTGTCAGCTCCGCTTTGTCACAAAAACTGAATGGTTTCATGTCCCAATTTATAGTTAAGTAGTTTAAGTAGTATCTAAGGAACCGAAATAACATAAATCCAGCCTGTTAGAAATTCGTTTTTTTTTGTGTATCTCAAGAAAAACACAAAGGTTATTTTAAATTTTCTCCATTATTTTTGTCTATCGCCCGATTTCAGAAAAACTGAATGGTCTGAAGGTATAAATTGATTTATTTAAAATACTTTAGAGTCTATGCAATCATAATTTTGCATTGCTAAAGTGTTAGAAATTCGTTTTGCTGCAATACGTCGCCCAGAAAGAAACTCTGGAGAGATTTTTCTCACAAATTATTTGTCAGCTCCGCTTTGTCACAAAAACTGAATGGTTTCATGTCTCAATTTATAGTTAAGTAGTTTAAGTAGTATCTAAGGAACCGAAATAACATAAATCCAGCCTGTTAGAAATTCGTTTTTTTTTATATCTCAAGAAAAACACAAAGGTTATTTTAAATTTTCTCCATTATTTTTGTCTATCGCCCGATTTCAGAAAAACTGAATGGTCTGAAGGTATAAATTGATTTATTTAAAATACTTTAGAGTCTATGCAATCATAATTTTGCATTGCTAAAGTGTTAGAAATTCGTTTTGCTGCAATACGATGCCCAGAAAGAAACTCTGGAGAGATTTTTCTCACAAATTATTTGTCAGCTCCGCTTTATCACAAAAACTGAAGGGTTTGATGCTTCTATTTATACCTTAACAGTTTCCTTAGTATCTAAGGAACCGTAATAACTAAGATCCAGCCTTCTAAAAATTCTAATTTTTTTAGTATCCCAATAAGAAACATAAACGCGTACTGAAAATTTTGCGAATATTTTTTATTTCTTCACGTTTTCACTGCTATGCCACGGTATTGAGCCATAATTAAGATATGTTTTAACATCTTTTATTATCACAATTACTTACGGTCAGAATGTTCCCCAAAATAGCTTAGTTGTGAGGAGCTTATCTCAGAATATTTTTTGATGGGACAGTATTTCTTAATTCTAAATATAACATTTGGTCTTCGGTCTTGACCGTTTAATACCATTATAAATTTATTATTGCCATAGGCATTTTATCGTACCTACTGGCTTATGAAAGCCTTTTTTAAAAACGACCATTTTATTTGGTCGTGTAATAGTGTCAGCTATGTTTGTCAGCTAAGTTTGTCAGCTAACTTCACACCGGTCCT
This sequence comes from Yponomeuta malinellus, assembly GCA_947308005.1. Taxonomy (NCBI): domain Eukaryota; kingdom Metazoa; phylum Arthropoda; class Insecta; order Lepidoptera; family Yponomeutidae; genus Yponomeuta; species Yponomeuta malinellus. The sequence goes on from OX371013.1 coordinate 8,539,396, forward strand.
TACCTTTACCTTAAACACCCCTTAAATTTTTGAATTTTTATTACTATTTTCTGGGCATATTCTGATAGCAATAAATAACACAAATCTTGTAAATATTTCTACTGGCTACGTATTACGGTTCAATCATAATCATCGTCGTCATAATTTTCAGTCCACCTCTCTCTGTTGGTAGGTATAGGCCTTTACTCCATCATGCAATTATTTGCGGTCCCTTCCGAATCTGCGGGCACTCTGTCAACTTCACCACATCGTATGATCATCAGACTGTTGGTCTATCCATTAAACGTTGTCCAGCTCACCGTCGTCACTCCTTTACTGCCCTAGTCTAACTGGTTCAAGAGATACCACCATTTAAATGTCAGACAGATGGACAGACGATCGGACAGCGTAGGTTTAGTAATAGGGTCCCTTTGGCGCTCTTCGAGAACGGAATACTAAAATAAGACAATACTTCGACCCCAGTCAAAGATTCGTCAAAAAAAACTGAGTTGAAGATGTAGGCACGCGAATAACCAAGTTAAAGTGGAGATGGGCATTTGGTAAGGTGACAGGATGATTGGTGACGGTCACAGAGCGGTGGTCGGGGTTGGGTAAACGATGGGTAGGTAGACCAGAGACCCGATTGGGTAGATGATATTACTAAGGCAGGGCACCGAGGAGGCTGGTGTGATAGATAAGAGGCCTATGCAGCATTGGACTTGAATTTGGCTGGGGACCAAGAGGGATGTCGTGACAGGGAAGAGGGCTGGATATATAGTCAGAGATTACGTTATTAACTTATTGCATTGTGATATTATCCAAATAGAAATAAGAAACTCTTATCTGGAATGTGTCTTTAATTAACTTCGTCAGAGTAAATTAAATGCCACAATAAAATGGTCGATTCGTGTGCGGCTGCTTCTTGTACAAAGTAAGATTTATTCTAAAGCATGTCCGGTTAAATATAAATCTACACTGGTGGTCCAATCAGTTGTCCCCAAGAATGGAGGTTGCCGTATTTAATTGATTTATTCGGCCGCATTAGGATCAATTAAACTATATACTTGAACAGATACAGTCACAGCTTTAACATATTAAATGGGGTCACAAACATTTATATAAGCCTGGAGATCACCGTGGAGACACACACTGGATCTTCGGGCTTAAATTTCATAGTGTTTTTCATTAAAAATTAAACAAAACATTACCTATTTTTATTTCGTTTCTCCTAAAAACTTTCTTTGTGCATGGAAAACTGATTATTTTGTATAATGTTTGTTAAGCAACAGGTGTACAAGCTCCCATTGCCTAAATGAAAGTTTAAAAAACTTTGCTGTGCCGTCAAAACTTTGGCCTTGAAAATATTGAAAGTGGCTCTGTGAGTCAAGGAATTGTTGAAAAGTTATTCACTTTATTAATTTAAGACACGCACAGCGTTATTCGGTTAAAATTGAAAATCGAACAGTGCTGTGTGGGCTTACTAGATAAAAAAAATACCAGGGGCCTGTTTCAATAAACTACAATTATTCATGGTTTCCTATGACAATTCAATGTACATTGCATGTAGTTTAACCCACAGATTAACAAGTAGGCAGACTCTGCTGCACAATTTACATCGAATTGTCATAATAAACTACGAATTGTAGTTTTATGAAATTCGGTCCTGGGTGCTATCTGGCGATGGAAAAATTGGTCTTAAATCAATAAAATCTTTTTCACCTGTGTTTCTATCGAAATGAAATTAATAATTTTCGTACGTTTAAGAGACATCTTCAGTACCTACCTACCAAAATTTTATAAAAAAACAAATTTGATTTCTGATCCTACAATTTGAACTTTAATTTAACAGATACCGATATGTGTGTCATAATGAAACTGAAACAGCTCTATAAGTACATTGGGAATTTATGACGTTACAAAAAAATTACGAAACTTCTTCTTTCAATTCAAATAGAAAATTCCAACAAAATCTCTCGAGTTAGATCCCATCGCTATACTTCAAAGCTCAACACTTTATAGAGCTCGACAGGTGATTCGTTAAATCACACTTAAGTCTAATTAATAGGCTATTAGTCGACGTTTTCAATTACCCACCAATTTGATTTATTTCCAACACCGACACGCGCGTTACTAGTACACAGATAGGATCTCACGATTTGATTCTAATTAAAGTAGGAGCGGTGGATAATTGAATAAAATGATAGGATGATTCGACAGGGAAAGCTTTATCACTTAAAAGTAGCGCCATAAAAGTAGTACCTCTAAATGCTGCCCCTATTAGTACGGAATTTGACAGTTAGACTATTGGACTCGCTCAGGATTTGGTGCGCGTAATATAGGGACAGGGACTGAAAATCTGTAATGGCTGGCTTAGGTAATCTTTCCATAACTGAAAATAAAGTCTATTTTTCTGTGTTTAGCTTTCAAAACTAACTGTCATATTATTGTCTAATTCGGGTAATTGACGATATCTTACTTACTTAAAATGGATCAAAGCAATTTACTAAATCTGTCAATTACTTTATGAATTAATTATATCCTGTTTTATATGTTAAATTGCTGACAAAAGGGATTTAGACTTTGATTGTTTTAGACGCATTTTTGAGAACAGCAACATTGAAATGAAATTTATAGCCATTTTGTTCAAAATGGAATCAGATTCCAAGACCCAATGTAAAACGCCGCCTTGCTAAGTGTACTTTGATAAACGTTTTCTCAGATTATGTGATCAGATTAGATGAATTAAGCGTTCGTTAATTGTGTTATTCTATGTTTGGGGGGTTATTTGTAGCTTGTGAAATATTGCCTGACAGTGGAATCGGTAAAGCATCTTCCGCTATGCGGAAAGCAAAAGTGGTAGCAAGTAATCTCCTACTGTTCTGTCAACCTGAGAATGCCGATAACGTTTCATTTTAATTACAAAAATCCAACAAACATTTTGAAGTTATATGCAAAAGTAATACTAGAAAATGTGTTCTTTGTATCGGTATAAACATTTTAAAAACCTATTTAGAGGCTAAAAATTCCACCCATGCCGAGACTTGAACCAAAAATTCGTAGAGCATAACTTTCCAAAACTTTTTATCACATTTTTAATGCGATTAAAGGTTTTGAAATTCGTCGCTGCCTGTACGTAATACAGAGAAGTTTGTAAAGAGGCTCGAAATTTCGCTGTTGCCTGCACTTACCCATTAACTCAGCTGGGAGAGCGCTGGCACGGTTAGACAGAAGTCGTGAGTTCAAGTCCCGGCATGGCATTTTCACGAGAAACCTGGTATAACTAATAACCAGATACGCTAGTGGTTCTGCTACGACTTAACTTCCCTTAACTCGCCACTAGGTACGTAAATTTATATTGGTGGAAATAAAGTGTGGACATACTTAAATACGATAAATCCACTTATCTTCCCGAAGATACCAACCAATTTTACTTTGGGGGCCACTTTGAAATTGCAAAAAAAAGTATTAGATATTCCGTAGATACATTCAATTCAACCTGGTGATAGATGTCGATTCACCTTAAATCTAATATATAAAAATCTCGTGTCACAGTGTTTGTTATCGAACTCCTCCGAAACGGCTTCACAAATTTTATGATTTTATTTGTATTTTGGTAGGTCTGAGATTAGGTCGTAGGCTAATTAATATGGCAAAAAAATGTTTGCCGAGTCAGCTAGTAATTAATAAAGTGTCTAGTTGCACGTTACACCTACACTAGATAGGTTATGTAAACGTTGAGACAGTATAGTCCCTAGCTCCTGATGCATACTTTTGGATGGAGTGGGCTTGCCCAGCACCCGTACCATCCTCTTAGCTTAAGGAAACACAATGGCCGCTGGTTGTCTCACTATGTTTTCCTGCGTAGTTATTTATTTTATTTCTATTTGCAAGATTAGCTTAGGCCTTCCACTCCGGCGACGGTTTAACCGATACGCTACGCTACCACCTCTAAGAAGTATTCACGGAGAATATTAGGGGTTAAAGTATGAAATTGCCGTTTTATTGCAATAGGTTCTTTGAATTGACATAGAATCTTCATGGTTTGAGGTTTTCGAATGAAACTTTTTTCAAATGGTTTCTATGATGTTCTTTTTTTAAAAAATGTGAAACATTTGAATATCGACTTTCAATTGTTTTTGTTATTCAATTTAGACAAGAAAGATGGATACTGCGAAAATTCGAGTGATTTTTGAATACGAGTTCCGACGCGGAACTAACGCGGCAGAAACAGCCCGCAATATCAATGCTGCGTTTGGAGAGGGGTCTACTAATGAACGCACCGTGCGATTTTGGTTTAAACGCTTTCGTGATGGAAATTTCGACTTAAAGAACGAGCCACGAGGAAGACCGCCCACACAGGTGAATAACGATGAATTAAGAGAGATAGTGGAAGCCGACCCTAGTCAAACTACCCAGGAATTAGCGGCATGGTTTAACGTTACCTTACCCACAATATTGACTCACTTGCGTCAAATCAATAAAATAAAAAATACGAAAAATGGGTGCCTCATAATCACTCGAATTTTCGCAGTATCCATCTTTCTTGTCTAAATTGAATAACAAAAACAATTGAAAGTCGATATTCAAATGTTTCACATTTTTTAAAAAAAGAACATCATAGAAACCATTTGAAAAAAGTTTCATTCGAAAAACTCAAACCATGAATATTCTATGTCAATTCAAAGAACGCATTGCAATAAAACGGCAATTTCATACTTTAACCCCTATTATTTACGATAGGCCACCTCACATCACGTAGGTATATTTTTTAAGTAGCGCCATATAAAAAATGTTAAGAGTAATCAAATACTCGGAAAAGGCCATTAATAATGCATGTTTATGCGCGTAGGTTGCTTTTATTATGTTACTTTGCATGGTAATGAAGACATTTAATAGATAAGATGCTTTTAAGGAGATCCTTGAATAAGGTGTTAAGATGTGGAACATTTTGTTTGCCGTTATCGGAAACAAAGACGTAAATGCCTTAAAGGTTATGCTGGTGGACTATAACTAAATAATTTCGTATTAACTCCGTGGTATTAGCAGTATTAGTAATGAATTGTAACTTAAGGGGATTCAGTGGGCTAACTAGCGCCACCAATGAAAAAAAAAGTATTATATCTTTTTTTATTGATCGTATTTGCAAGAAGTGTCAGTACAATCTCTCAATCATGTTACCACTCATTTTTAGGACCCACGACAAAGAATCTACGATTACAAACCTATGCCTAGATAGTGTTTATGCGAAAAAAGCGTTATTGGCGTTAATGCTATCTAGTCCTAGGTTTTTTGCCTAAGGTTCACGGCCATGGGTCCTAAAATATCACTTATCACTAATAACATGATTGAGTGTATAGACACTTTTAACATTGGAAATGTCTTTTCGTTCGCTCCAGTGTAGGCTCCGAGTTCACGAAAAAGTGCGATCTCCTTATATCTCGAAGAGTTGTAAAGATATGATATTAAAAAAACTCAAAAGACGCGTATTTATAAGAGCTGTAAGGTGCCAAAAGAATTATCCGAGAAAGTCCGAAACGAAAAAAGTTATGGGCAAAACAGTGAAAAAAAAAATTCTATTTTATCCGAATTTTTGATTTTGGCGCTCGATATTTTGAAAACTAAGAATGATATCAAAAAATTGAGAAAAGTTCCTCTGGACAATTTAGTCAGCTACAATTTGAGCCTAAAAAAAAGACAATCGGCTTAAGGGTTTGCCCTGTAGCCTAACCTTTTTGAAAAAAAAAAAACAAGAACGACATTTTTCACGTGACATTTATGACTCGATTCATTTCCAATGTGCTCGATAGTCGTATGAGGCACAAAATCTGTGATTTTTTTTGCAAATTCGATCTATAAAAAATATGCTAATGTTTTGGTGGCACTAGTGGAGCACCTTAAAATTTAATTGTAGTAGATATGTACACGACGTTCTTATACAGGGAGTAGCAAAATGGGGAGGTTCTACTAGTCAAATTATTCAAAATCATCATCATCATCAGCCGGTGTCAGTCCACTGCTGGACATAGGCCTCTCCCAAGACACGCGGTCTCCACTCTAGGACCAGTCTTCCCCAACGGTTATCGGTCCTGCGGCAGATATGACCAGCCTACTGCCACTTCAGATTGCTAATCCGTTCAGCTATGTCGATCACTTTGGTTCTCTGGCGAATTACTTCGTTTCGGATTCGATCCCGCAGAGAAACACCTAGCATAGCTCTCTCCATAGCTCGCTGAGCGACTTTAAATTGGTGGACTAGTCTAACCGTGAGTGTCCACGTCTCGGCCCCGTATGTCATGACGGGTAGGACGCACTGATTAAAGACTTTTGTCTTTAGAGACTGCGGTATAGTTGACGAGAAGACTCAACGGAGTTTCCTGAATGCTGCCCAGCCCAGCTGAATTCTTCTCTGGATTTCCTTCTCGAAGTTATGTCTGCCTAGTTGGAACGTCTGCCCTAGGTAAACATACTGCGAAACAACTTCGAGTGGGATTCCATTTACGGCAATCGGTTCCGGAACAACGTGCTCGTTGTACATAACTTTGGTTTTATCCAAATTCATCCGGAGACCGATGCGACGAGAAGAATCAGCTAGGCCATTCAGCATATTTTGTAGGTCTTGCAGCGTCTCTGCCATAATGACTATGTCATCTGCGAACCGTAAGTGAGAGATGTACTTGCCGTTAAGATTGATGCTAGTATTGATGATTCAAAATAATTTTCACTATTTGAAATAGGACGAAAAATTTGTAGAGAAAAATTTAGAGACTATAGTGAAATTTATTCATATTGACGAGTAGAACGGGGGGGTTCTACTACTCTTTTGAATACACATGAGGATCCTTATTTTCGCTTTTTATGAATTTTTATTATTTGTCAGGAAAGAAAATTCTCTAATATCTTATTCAAGAGATATTTATTTTTTATTTTTATGTATTAAATTGTACAATTCCTTTATAGATCAGTCAGATCGAAGTGCGTCATACTTAAGTTTAGTAATAGGGTCACTTTGTGTGTTCGTAGTGGTTCGTAGTGGTGTCCTTTTCGGGAAGAAAGGCTATCTTGATTCACCCTATATGCATTTTATGTAGAGGCTTTTATAGAAAGATCCGCTCATGCTTTAAGGACCCTCATCGATAAAGCAACTATAAATAGCTTTTATCGAGCTCAACATAAGAGCGACTATCGAACAGTTTTTAGGTTTCTCAAAAACTTGTTTTAATATTTTATTATAAGCTAAATGTAACTAGGTGACCACAAAATCATTGACATAAGCAGCCAATCGTTTGGCGATATCAATAGGTACTAGGCCACGTTTATGGAAATCTTGTTGAGTGCATAAAGTCTTCAGAATATATTATGTGCGATGTGGATAAATTCCAATATCCAACATCCAAGGCTCCATTACATAAAGATACTTTATTGGTTACAAATTGTCTGTGTATTTTCGTTCAGTAAAGTATAATTTCTCGCAAGCTTAGCTAAGTTGTTGGGGTCTTAGACAACGAAGGGAAACAAAATACTCGTACTTTCGGACGTGGTAATTTTTGGTCATTTTGTTCCCGTAACTTAATGGAGTAACGTGCAAGTAAATAAAAGTTTACGTTCTGTCGATTTTACCTGTTACCAGTAGCAAATGGTTCAGTCGACAGTATATCCGCCTTTATTACAGACGCAACGCAGTTCATTAGATTGCACGCATCCCAGATTCTCGCAGCATGAAATTTGACTAGCGAATTCATATTCATATTTGCAGCAAGCTTAACGTAATTGGATAGAGTATATGGAGTTCAAGGTGTAGGTTAGTATGTGATGTTGAATGTACAAATTAATACAAAATTATCATGCGAATAACATTGTACCGTGCCCAGGCCCATTAAAAATATTGCCGGGTTTTAGGTTTCTCAATACATGAGAGGAACTTTCCTCGTGCAAAACCGCCTTAATCCGGAGGCTTGCAAACTTTTTTTTGCATAAAACTCTTAATTGTTAACTAATATGAGCTTGTAATAAAATGTGTAAAATATCGTGTCGACAAGCCATGTTTGTTTATTTTGCTACTGTTTAACCTTCGATGTCTGTCGCGTCTCTTTTTATACCACTTTTGTTTGTGTTAATTTTGTTTTTTGTGTTTACACTCCAGAGATTATGTGCCTAAACTTCGATTTGTTGCTTGACTACTTTAGCATTGCGCCATCGACAGAAAATCTTTTATTAGGTAGATTTACGAGTAATTACCTTATTCTCCCGCGATAAATTATTAACGTATTCCCGTGATCATGGTAACTCGTTTTGATGTTTAAATCTGGGCGACGAATTTAGATTCGAACAATTCCAGAAAATTATTTAAGTATTTCAGTACAAAGCATTTTGCTTTTGATTATTCACCAAATAATTATCTTGAATTGGTAGATCATGAAGACTTCAATAACACTTTTTTTCCATGCACCCTGGTTTCTGCCTAATTCTCCAGCATCTAGGCGTGAGTTTCATGAAATGTATCATCTTAGATACTATTAGAAAAAACGCCGTAACATTTCCGTCAGTTACATTTATTTTAACCACGCTAACTCCAACTTAATTTTCGATTTCTGTCAGCCACATCGGCTCCTGACAGCTAGATTGGCGGCAAACTGGCAAACCGTGTAAATTATCTCACGACGAGTTGATCCTATTGCAACTAGACAGATCTCGTATGTTATGGTAGCTACTTTGGAACATAGGATCTTTAATAAGCTCCTTTTATCGAAACACTTCTCCAACCTTTCTACAGTTCCCTTGCTGATATCTTTATTTAAGTAGGTATAATAGTAATAGAGATTCATTGCAATGTCGTCCAATAAACTGCCGAGAGTGATTGTTGTTGTGATCCATCGCCATAAATAGCCCGAACTACCGTCTTTGAGATTCAGATTAGATTTAAGACCAAGATTGCTGCAGCTGTCTGAGAAAGTTATAGGCGCTTACTTGTGTGTATGGTCTTGCTTAGGAATTTTATGGCATTAAGTTTGATTGCTTTATGTTTTCTGGTATGTGACCACTGTTACGTAGTTTCACAATATACAAGGTCTTTGCAATAAATGTCACTGCCAGCCCAAAGCTATCGGTCAACATTGTAAAGCGTATCTTGTTACCTAGCACAAAAACTGCAAACTCAATCCTGCAAAAGCTAAAGTGATTAATCAGTCAGTATTGTAAGCAGTGTCCTCTATTACTTGCATGACATAAAACTATTAAAGCGCCGTGGATTCGAAACCCTAACCAGCGGGTTGCTTCAGCAAGCGCTCTATTGCGTCGCCACCGCCACCGCCACCGTGCGCTTTCACGCTGAAATCTGCATCTCGTTTGCAGGTGGTGGGGCGCGAGGGCGTGCTGGGTAGCGGTGTGGGGCGGGAGGTGCGCTGCGGCCGGCGGTTGGTGTCGGGGCTGTTTGCGCAGCCGCGGCTGCCCCTCGGCTACTCGCTCGTGGCCACCGTACCACGCGGCGCCTGCCTCCTCAACGTCACTGAACTGCAGCCTACTGACAACTATATTGGTAAGTGTAGGTTACTCCTTGTCGGAGGCGTTTTGCTGTCATTAGAAGACGCGAGATTAAAATAAAGCTTAGTCAAGTCGGATTGCTGAGTTTCTATAGTAAAGTGGAAACGGCTTATTCTGAAATGAAACCACGGTACTTATGCAAATGATGGGTGAACTCGGGATATATCCGATAAAAAGGATTCCAAAGCAGCACTACCCTGCTGCACAGTCAGGGAGATCCTAATCCTATGCATCAAAAACATACTTCAAAGCAGAAGTCAAACCTACGCTAATTTCTCTTTTACTTACCGTCCGGTCGTGTGTTTTCACTTTTAAATTTCAATTTGTCGTTTATTTCTGATTTTTTCTACATTTTATGTAAGTCATAAAAATTACTTAATCAATCTTCAATTATTACATTCGTTTGGCAGCCCTGAAAGTGTCTAATGGCTCGTACATAATTAACGGCGAGTTCGCGGTGAGCGCGCCCGGCACTTACGAGGCCGCTGGAGCCAGGTTCCTGTACAGCAGAGTCGCCAACCTCGACAGCGTCGTCTCACAAGGACCTGTACAACATCCTATCGACATTATGGTCAGTATTTTAGATAATGATAGTACCACGGCATTCGACAATGCGTAAATACTTCCAAAAAATCCGAAGTCAAAATTGACAAGTTTTATCATGTACTCAGTTGTAATTTTTACTTTGTATAGGTTCCTACTTAGCAAAATTTTATTTCAACATCATATTGCTTTCAGATACTCTACACCCAGCCAAATCCTAGTATAAAGTACGAATACTTTACGGACTCCATGGCTGGAGAATTAGACACGGAATCCGGGTCCGGCCGTGACATTCCAGAATATGTTGTACCTTCTACCATAGCACCAAAACACACTCGACGACACCATAGCTTTCGACCGAACCCAAGAGTGTTAACTGATGATAATATATCAAGTTATCCAGACGTTGCGATGTCAGAGGAAGCAATACCGAAAGAAGACGTAGTAGATAATGTTGTCTATTCAAGGAAGTTTATGTGGAAGATATTGTCATTCTCGCAATGTACGAGGACGTGCGGCAGTGGATTCCAGGTATGTGAAAAATTTGTCGTACTTAAGAGTAACGTGACCAATGTTTGGACTTTGTCGTTTATATATTAGGAATCGTATGTTTAGAAACCTACCCGTAGAAGTTGATATGCAACCAGCCAGAGGCAGAAGAAATTAATTTTAATGGAGCGTTAGCGGTAGATGTGTCAATATCATGGCAAACTCGAGTGACTTTATGCATTACACAAGAACATATTTGATTATGTACCTCATAATATGTGGTACATGATATTTTTTTTATGTAGTAGCCTTTATACGTCTCACTGCAGGGCATAGCCCAAATCAAATGTGTTTAGGAAAATTCAGAGTTCAGACTTTTAATTTAGTCATCTTATCATATATTGCTACCCTTTGTCCTATGCCTAGATCGGCAAGTACCGCTGCGTAGAGTCAGGGTCCAATGGCTCTTATCGCGAAGTGTCCCCTATTCACTGTACGGGTTCCGCTCCAGCCAGCCGGAGGAAGCGTTGTGGTGTAGGCCTTTGCCCCCCAAGATGGCGGTCCACCGCATGGACAGCGTGCCCTAAGTGTGGGTCCGCTACTAGGACAAGGATCGTTGGCTGCGTGCAGGATCATTCCAAGGGCATTACTAAGGTTTGTACTCGTATATACTTACATATCGGTATTGTATTTTAATGCTTTGCCGTTGCTTTTCAAAGAATTTCTGTGTAGAATACAGTTCTTTGGCAATCCCTCTGTGTATCTACTGGATTAGGTTTAGTCTTTAACTTTCCAATGTTCCAAGGATTTAGCGTCCTCTTTCTATCCTAGTAGGGAGATCTTGATGTCGTTTCATCATCTACGTCTTGGTGAACCACGTTTGCGTTATCCATCGCATGAAACCAAGTGAATGTTGATTTTTTAATACCTAGTCAGTCACAATTGTCTTTTCTGGTTATTGTAGAACATTTTATCTTACTTTGAGGCAAGGCCAATCACTTTGACCTTTCATTGTTTTGAGTAGATTTTATGTTTCTTTTGTGTTGTAGGTCAGTGACCAAAAATGTCCAGCGCCAAAACCTAATACCACCGGTATCTGTAACGTACCAGATTGCGACAGCGAAGCTTACAAAGGCATGCCTTCGAGAGAATCCAAACAACTTGATATAAAACGGATTATCAAACCTAGAGTGGAGACTGATACATTCCATGAAGGACCTGTTTATACCGTCAGCGTCAACGAGTCTGATGATTTAGGTCCCGAATACAGTTTTAGTTCTGTTGGAGGATGGCTTTATACGGAATGGTCCGAGGTAAGTTACGTAACGTTTAACTGAATAAACGGCTTTCATATTTTGCGTTATCTCAATCATTCGTTTGCTATTAATCTAGCTGCAGTGTCAAAGTGTCAGATTATAAAATCTAACGGTCGTTTTTCAGTGCGTTGGTTGGTGCGTTGGTGCTGGAATACAAACAAGAGCCGTCAAATGCGCTGATCCAGCTGGTTGCGCACCGCGGAAAGCACCAGATGTTACCAAAATATGCAAACCTAATATATCTTGTGAACCATATGATGGACAATGGTTTACAGGTACATTAATGGTCTTAATATAGTTCTTTATTTCTTTATAATTTAAAAGTAATACAAGTTGGTTCTGTCAAACCTAACTGAATATATCAACAGATACAAATGGATGGATAAAACAATTTTTATTATGTTAGGCCCGCTTAAGTTGTCAGTGTAAAATATTTCGCTTTGAAGATTGCTCAGGAAAACGAGATTAAGGTATTATTTTATCCCTACAGGCGATTGGTCCACATGTTCGTCTTCCTGTGAGGGGAAGCAGATCAGAGGCGTGCTCTGTATCGGAGGCAGCGGAAGACATTTGAGGGACTCCGCCTGTAAAGGACCGAAGCCGGACCACGAGAGAGATTGTGGGGATGAGTGTGTACCGACGTGGTTTTTCAGCGACTGGAGTCAGGTTAGTGATAAAACATTTACATTACATTGCAAATTATTTTAAACAATTCCGAAAGTTTAAGCAATGGCACCAACTATTTAAATGTTATCATCCTGCAAACTAAACTAGCGCTTGATGTCCAATGACTTAAAATACATAGGCTTTTAAAAAAAAAAAAAAAATTGCCATGAATGTACTCCGTCTTTACATACTGGCCTACCGCTAACGAAGACAGGCAATAATCTTATACAATTTCTCCATCAAAAAGTGCACAGGCAACTGCTCACAAGGCACCGGGATACAGCGACGCACCGTGTGGTGCTCACGCAGCGACAACAGCGCCCCTTCCGAGGACGACTGCAGCGGTGCCAAGCCGCCTGCGCAGAAAGTTTGTAAACTGGAGCGCTGTGCGAGTGCAAGCGAGGCCCCGCCTGACCTTAGTATAGGTGAGATTGAATTGTGGATTGATTGAAGCCTTCACTATTTTTGTAAGTCCGAGGAAGACGACTTAAATACGAGGGGTATTACGACGTAAATACCTTCTGGCGCAGTCGAGTAAATACCTGGGCGTTTTAAATCTATGCGTTAAAGTTGATACAGTGGCAACTCCAGCTACTCCTATAGTTGGGTCACAACAGGTGTAAGCATAAGCAGCCATTATACGTTGCAGGTTAGGCACTTCTCTCGAAAAGAGGTTGTGGGTTCCAACCGTGGATTGGCGATTTTGGGCACTGGGGTTTGTTAAATCCTCACAGGTTTCCTCACAATGTTTTCCTATAACGTTAACGTTAGCGAGACAACAAAACTTACTACCCAGTGTTATATTTCATTAATTAGAACAGAATATTCATTATTGTGCACCATGGCCTTATTTCATAGAACTGCAATTCATGGTTTACTATGACAGTTCGATTTACTTTGCATAGCCGATTAACCGATATATAATTAAAACGTAGGCAGACCCAGCTACGCCATGTACATCGAATCGTCACAATAAACTATGAATAATTATTGTAGTTTTATGGAACACGGTCCAGAAAATTAAGTAAGTACAACAATACACAAACAATTCATAAAATTGTTTACAGAATCGCAAAGGATCGCAAGAAACGAAATATCGAACACAATAGAGAGCAAAACGATCAAATCAAGCTTAGCAAAAGGTAAGTATGTCAGCTACGACAACTTAATCAAAAATCAAAATGTTTCGTAATCAATAAAGTTGGATTATAAGACAGTGGTGTCAAATAATATAATACAGAAATTATCGTCATTGTAATTTCTATTTCTTCATGACTAGAATTTATTTGTAGTTGTTTGAATATCAGGTTCGAGTAGGTATAATCCTAAAGTAGCTTCAAATAAGTAGTATTGCAGAAAGGTCCGGTAAAACCAAATTTTGGTAGATGCTTGTCCTAGCAAATCAATTGACCACGTCAAGTTTCATGACTGTATGAAAAATAAAACAGTGAAATTATAATTTTGCTATTTAGAAATAGTCAAATTTACTGATGCTCAAGTAACGATGTTTCAGTTATCCGTTATTTCTATAACTTGTTAAATAGTAACTTAAGGATTTTTTAGTCAGAATGAAAAAAAAAAGAAAAGCGTTTTAATAATTACGAAAAGTGGTCTAGTAATCTTAAGGCAAATACTGCACAATATCATCGGTCGTGTCTTCTATTTCCAGATTGCGAAGACCAACTTGGCAACTGCGCCTTGGCAGTGCAGGCCCGGCTTTGTCATTACAAATACTACATACAGAACTGCTGCTATTCCTGTTATGGACGGTAAATTTTCACTCTAAGTGTATGTAGATAGTTCTTCAGCTGGACAGTCCGTTTTAAATCGGCATGTTAGAGGAAAAAGTCCTTGGCAAAGACTATCATGAAAGAAATCTTCAGATAGGTACTCCGCAAACAAAAGTGACACGAGGTGAACCAAGTCCTGAGAGTAACGGGTGGTTTGAAGAAAAAAGTTAACTTTCGGCAAAAGTTTCATATTAATGAGAGTGAAGATGCTCTTTTCAGATGTGAGAATTTGTGAATCATAATTATTATATTGGTGCAGAATTTTCATCTTCTTTGAAAGTGGCAGATCACAGAAATTTGAGAATATTGATTTAATACTAAATTAAACCTTACCCCTGTGGCATGATGTAGTGACAAACTATTTTATCGCGCTATCGCTTACAGCAATTTTATTTTACGTAAATAAAATAAATAACTAACGTAAATAAAATAAAATTAATCAAGTTCACGCAAGTCATGCCGCGGGGGGCACATTAGAAAAGTACGTTGTCACTGTAATTCTGATAATGTTGGTCTTGGATCTATAAAAGCATGATTTTTGTTCACTTTCACTGACTGATTGAGATTGGCATACAATTAACATTTCTCATGATTTTCTCTTCTAAAATTAAAAATATGTTAAAGAGGTAGGCTACAACTTCTGACGTTGATGCATGAGTTTTAGATACCACAGGTTTTATTGGTCACAGGTATTTGTACTGCTGTTTAGAAGACGTAAGTATCTACAGTTAAATAATATCAATGTTTAGTTTAATAGTTGGTGTGATATTTACTGATACTGCCCTTGAAATATAGTATTGTAAGTTTGTAATTAGGCTAGACTAACATCACTGTCAAGTCAAACCATGACTTTAAATGTAAGGACTGTATTAGAAAGTATGGAATATACCTAAATTAGTTTAGATACGTAGTAAGTATTCAAAGCAGCATAAGATATATCATGTTAATGTACATAGATAGAAGTAAGTATATTTAATAAAATAGTATTTGTAGAATTATATTGTAATTATTTATTTAAATTTATAATAAAATAGTGAAACAACATCTTGAGTAAAAACTTATTTACGATGACTTGTTTTCCTAACAAACCTATAAATTACGGAATATCACCAAAAGTTATAGACATATAACTGGGTATTCAAATTCTCAAATGTATCGAAAATATAAAAACTTTAGCTCAATATCCTCCTAAGCACATTCGAACATGCAGAAATAATAGTACCAATGAAACCAATAACCGTCAACGATATTGCCAAATTAGTATTAGTGTCTCCTTGAATTAATCTGTAGATCGTGTCGTGAAAGCCAAAGATCAAGGACAAATATGCTATGGAGAGGGTCATAATGCCGATGCATGCATGAAATACTTTCATGAGCTTGATATCATGACAACAGAATAAGTTGACTACACCGCCGATTAAGCTGAGTATTGTAAACAACATCGCGATCAGACCTGGAAAATAGAGAAACGCTTGGTTAATTTTAGAAGGGCTAATTATCAAGCAAATCACCTACTAAACCAATGACAATAAATCAGTAGGATAAGTTGGATAATATTACATAGAATCAAGTCCCCTAACACCAATCGTAACTCCTTTGTTGCTCTAGCGAGTCTAGCGGGAAAACGATCGACTTCCTAACATGATTTTCTCAGTAAAGCGCTAATGAGTAAAAAAAAGACCTTTCTTGGTCTCTCATTGTCTACATAACAAGTTACGTTTATATTTGAGTCCAAGTTTTAAGAAATCTGTGTAATAAGAAGCGCCTAGATTATGGAGGTGCTGATGAAGATAAACATATTTCAGTATCTATGAATCAAATTAACTTGAGACACGCGTATGAAAAAGATATGGAGAAACCAAATATGATAATATGATTAGTCTATGATGGTGACAGCCAACGGCAAATCATCCATTATTATCAGCCGTCACCTGTTCTGATGTTGATAAAAAAGCAGAGCGAGATAGGATTCTTGGTGAACGTGGTAGAGTGCACTTTGTCCTTTATGTCCGTTGACCTTAAATGGCTACGTTACAGGTGACTTTGCAACAGAAACATGGTACCTATTGACTAGCTGTCGACAGCACAAAAAAGCCATAAGTAATAATGACAAAAATGGTGCATCTAAACATACATAAGTATAAACTGGTCCAGACCCCCAGACATCCTTCATTATTGCAAGTAATTGAATTATACATACGAATAATATTTCAGAGGACTATCCGGAATTTATCCAAAAAAACTTATCAGAGTAATGCCCCATAGCAGGGTTGGTACGTAAGCAAGTTAAGTTAACTACTTCATTTGTCACAATATAAAACTTACCAAGAATCCCATGGGTTGTCTCAAAGTTGTTATTAACTCCGTTGATTCTGATAATACTCCCAGTGATTGCTAAAATCGAGCCAGAAATCTGCATCACCCAGTGAATAGTTCGCTTTTGCTGGTGCTTTAGGGTGCGCGACCAGCCGTTGAAAGGGTTCAGAGTAAGTACGGCTTGGCTCATCAGCAAGATGTACTAGAAACGAGATAAAATTCAACTCTATAACTAAGCTTTACAAAAAAATTACACTCGCACAAATCCCAAGGGAACACCAACTTGATGAATGGATGGTCAGAAGAATAAATTCTTTAATTCTTCTTTTGATTTAGGTACACACTTAATGTTTATCTCAACTGATGGCAAGCGAAGAAGAAACCTAAGATGTAACATTTTTTCAATCACCATTTCAAAAAAATATGTACTAATTGGGGTAAGATAAGAGGTTCAACAAGTTATGCGTTTCCTATTCGATTTTAAGTATATTTAATTAACAGATAATCTCAAAAATGGCCTTTACTCACCCCAATCGTACACAAATAAATATGTTGCTTCATCGAACTCAATTCAGTAACTGACCCCATCGTGTTCGCCAACATGAGCGCCAAAATGGTCACAGCACCCAGCACCAAATGCGTTAGTGTATTGATGATATTCATTACGAGTATCAGGGCAGGTTGATCGCCGCATTTTTCGGGATTTAATCCGCCATTTTCATAATCAACTCGCGGCTCATGAGGAGGTAAGTGGGGCATTGGCGGTGGCGGTGGCGGCTGCGGATTCATACTCTCTATTTTCTGGCCCTTTCACTTTTTCACAATAATAATACTGAATTAAAACGGACGAGTGACTCCAAAGGATAGGTTGTGTATCAGTAGATCATCATGTGGCTGACACGGGATAGAATTGTTATCTTTCATCTCATTGATAGTGTCAAACGTACCTCCGATATTACGACACTGAGTTTTGGTCTCAATTGCAAAAGATTGGCTGAAACGGCAAAAGCGTAAAGTATTGTGTATCAGTAGTTACGACGATACGATATGCCTCGCACTGTCAAAAAGTTATCAGATCTTTATATGACCTAACTTCACAAACTCTACACCTTATCAAAATATGTAGCTTTGTCGTTTATTTACTACAGCTATTGTATAACAGGAAAGGAATGGACCGTAAATAATAAGGAATAATTTTTCACCTAACGCCCATGTGACGGTAACGAAACGGTCAAGCCACATAATTTGAATAAGATGTAGAGTTTGTGAAGTTAGGACTTATAGAGTTACAGCGTATATGACAACATTCTAGTCTCGTCTTGGCAATATTTTACATGAATTTTCATGTTTTCATGTTGTTGGTGGTAATGGAGAATAATTCCAAAAAATATTAAGCTTAAATAAAAAAACTGTTTGGAGATTAAGCTTCACAAAATACAAGAAAATACTTAAAGATTTTTCTGTAGTTTTGTTTCAGAGATAATCGAAAAATTGCAAAATTAAAAAAAGAACCGGCACAGCGGCTCTACAGCGTGGTACCTACGCCTTTGCTTTTGTTAGCCAAAAAAAAGGCAAATGTCAACAATGTTTTTATAGTCTGTGGTATATCGAAACGAATTTTCATCGGTGAACGAAAGGTGAAAGAAAAATAATGTTAGCTAGCACGACGATCTATTCGAAATAACAAACAGACAATACAGATTATTATCTTGCATGACGTGACAATGACAAATTACACTTTTTTTTTTCAAGTCAAGGCAAAGGTAGAGGCAAAGATTATGTTTTTTTTTCCAAGTAAAGGCAAATGTAGAGGCAGATTATGTTTTTTGTTGCCTTCTAGCCTACGTCACTTCTGGCCCTAAACATCAACTTTAAAACTTAAAAATACGTGGGTAGCTTACTGCAAAGTGGGTTGCTTGGGGCTGCAAGTGATGTAAATTGCTTCAGCCAGATGTCGCTGCCTGTACGTAATACAGAGCTCCAAATTTCGCTGATGCCTGCACGTGCCCATTAGCTCAGTTGGAAGAGCGCTGTCATGGTTAGCCAGAGGTCGCGGGTTCAAGTCCCGGCATGGATGGAATTTTTAGCCTCTAAATAGGTTTTTTAAAACTTAAAAATAACTATTATTTTCAAATAAATCACAGACAAACCTATAATAGGTTTGAGTGAGGGTTTACTGTATTAAATATGTACGTTGTGAAATTTCTTGAATAAATAACTATGAAAAAAAAAAGAAAAAATACGTGTCCCCTATTTTTCTGTTTTCTTCTCAAAAAAGCAATAAAATCATAGTGCTTTATTTTTGCACTATTGTTCATTCACTTCTTTTTGTAAGTTGCTTCAGACAATATTATTATTATTTTTCTTTTTCTTAATTTAAAGAGTGGATGCTGATTTACTAAAACTTGTGGAATATGGAGTACCTATATCAATTGTCAGACCTCTAGCATCAAAATTTGCGGAAGTCTCATACAAACTTCATCCCCCAGTTTAAGGCGTTGCGGGGTAAAAGTTCCAAGTACCCCTAAGAATCTTGATGATCTTTAGTGAGTCAGTGACGAAATCGGGGTTTTTTAGATATCAACAAAGTATAAGAGCTATGCAATTGAAATATTATAAATGTTTATTGATTCCACTATTGACATCATATCCCGAGAATTTTGTTTATCTGATATAATCCGAACCCAAGTTATGCGAGTTCAAAAAATTACGAAACGCTTCGAGAAAATATAGTAGTCCCCTGCGCTTCGCTTGGCTCGTTTTGGTGTGGAAACTACCGTGCCCCCAGGTTCACCCCGGTAACTAGGTACGTAAACAGGCGGAGTTATAAACGAGAGGCTAGTTGTTTGTAGAAAGTAAATTTTGAAGGAGATCATCCAGGTAGTGTAAAAGGGACGCTTTTTAAAGGCACTTTAAATAATAAAAAAAATGTAAATAAAAATTAAAAATATTCAAATTATTTCTAACTTTTTAGTGCTGTAGGGTTTCGTAGTCGGTTTTTATTTTTTATTAAAAAAAAATTATTTTTCAATTTTTAGTGGGGGAGCGTGAGAAATATAAATAAACCCTTATAACCATAAATTACTTTACTTAATTCGTTGCCTCAAAATTTGACGTTCTAAATTTCCATCTCCGAAAGTCTTTCTAGTAACTTTTACGCTATTTTATGAAACATACGGATATTACTAAAGGATGTGCCCCATAATTTACTGCTGTCCATTGAAGAGTTCCGTTCTCCATCTCTGAAAGTCTTCATCAGATCTTCACCAAATTAAAATAGGACGTTATATTTGTTCGAACAAAAAAATAATTGTCGAAATCGGTTAAGATTATGGTTAGGAGTTATGCGAAAAAATAGCCAAAAATATGTATATATTAGGCGTCGATTGATAACCTCCTCCTTTTTTGAAGACGGAAAAAAAATAGAAGTAATGTAATAAAACAAATCTCTTTAGTATAAGCTATAATTTACATCTCTGTAAATTATAAAATTAAACCAAAAAATATTCATCCTTAACTCAAAAAAGAATAAGAATATTCTTTATTGTACACTAAAGCACTTGACACAAATTTGCAAAGAATAAACAAGAAAGAATTTTGTTTCCAATTTTTTATTATGAAATAGAGCTTCAATATTACGTAACCGCGTGTTACACATTTTAATAAGAGAAAGTATTCATCGAGGCATAGCAATACTTAAGCTATCAAGTTCAGTGGCAGGTGGCAGCGCGTCAGGACTCTGATACGGAGGATCAGAGTTAGGTCTCCTAAATTGAAGTAACAATTTTAAGCACCTCTATTTTAAAAGTGCATATTTATATGGGGCTTAAAGTAAAATGAAGAAATTTACGGAGCAGTAATTTTATTTCTTAACATAACGAGTAATCGATCACAAGCAACAAGAACCGAAGTCATAGTTGAAATAACGATTAGTGCCGTAGAAATGGAATCACTTGACCAAATTCTGAATCCAAATGTCTTGTATTCCATGTTGAGACAAATTGATGACAATATCAAGGTCATACCTCCTGTTATGAAGTGGCTGAACTTTATAAACTTTACATTGAAATATCCTCTGATTTTTCGGGCAAAAGTATTGAAAATTCCGGTCATCAGTGATAGGAATGATACTAGTAAAGAGATTAATCCTGTAAGCAATAATAAACATTAAAATGATATGAATGATAATAACTAAACAAAGTTGAATTTTAGTAGTTTTATAGCCTAGGAGGGGGAGGGTTAAAGGATAAGAAGTTGAATATTATTTAAAATTAGTTAAAAAACCCGCCAAGTGCGAGTCGGACTCGCGCATGAAGGGTCCCGTGCCATTATCTATACAACATTTGAATATATCAAGCGTCTACCTGTTGCCGTTATTAATATTGAGCGAAAATGGCAACAAAATCACGTTTGTTTTATGGGAGCTCCCCTTAAATATTTATTTTATGTTATTTTTAGTATTTTGTTATAGCGGCAACAGAAATACATTATCTGTGAAAATTTCAACTGTCTTACTATCACGGTTCATAAGATACAGCCTGGTGACGGACGGACGGACGGACAGCAGAGTCTTAGTAATAGGGTCCCTTACCCTTTGCGTACGATACCCTAAAAATAGAGAAATAACAACACATTTGTTTACATTTAGGAAAAGTATATTTATCACGGAGTAAAGGCAATTAATTGATAGGATGCTCTGTGAAAAATCTTACCTAAAATTCCATGAATGGTGTTAAAGTTTTTCACTTTAGTTATCATCATATAAGCACTGCCAACAGTTACCAAAATAAGTCCACAAATCTGCAAACCCCAGTGGACATATCTTTTCTTGTTATAAGTAAGCAAGTCCGCCCAATGGCTGTATTTTGAAAGAACCAATACACCTTGAACCATGAAAAACTGATACTAAAAACAAAATACAATTTAAAGAATTAAGTAAACATAATAAAGCCCTTAGGACAGAGCGTGTGTGCAAAAATAACTAAATATACTCACCCCTAAAACACAAAGTATTATGTGCAACTTGTATGCACTCATTGGCTCAGTTAATGAAGCATACCAAGAGCACATAAATATTGTGATTCCCGATAGTATGTGAATAAGTAAGTTTATAATATTTCCAACAATCCGAAGTAGTATTGGATCATATATTTGTATAGAATCCACCTCCACTGTTGCGACGTTTTTCTCTTCATAATTATTGGAATTTTCCACAGACATGTCTAGCTCAGGAAAAGTAGGGCTGATGATTAATGTGATTAACAAAAGATTAAACAAATTTATTTATTTTATCAATGCGCCTAGAAAAGCAAAATTCAAGTGGACTTGCACTACGTGACACTCAAGAAGATAAATGGTAAAGGACTTCCTGATAAGGAGGATTAACAATATAAATAAAATAATATCAAAAGTAAACTGCATGTTTTAATCAAATTATATTTCTTTATGAAAGACTTAAAATAATTAAAAAGAATAAACTATGAATATTACGAATCATTAATTGAACATCCGCTTAAAAATTCCAGGACAAGCAGAAGATAAAGTCCCAGCAACAGAAATAACTGTAAACGCAATAACGGTGTTAGCAGTAGAATCTGAAGACCATGATCTAAAGGCGGGTTTATCCAATCCGTAACAAAGACAAATGGCTGCGATGATCAGGGTTGAACAACCAATTAAAGCGTGACAGATTTTGATGAACTTGCCTTTATTTTTAAGCCAAAGGTTGATAAGTCCCCCCAAGAGACTTATGAAGGTTAGAATGAAAGCCAGCCAACCTGAAAAACAAATGAACATGTTTCTTAGTACAGTACCAAATTCAACATGTGTGAGTTGTGTGACGCATCATGTGTGACGTAATTTTAACTTCCTATACCCAGTGATAGTTAAAAACATAGATGTCTAACTAGGGCGGGGCTTGTCAATTGTGTTACCAATCGGAGCGAGTTCCGTATTACCCGGCAAAATATCTATGCACCTGCCACCGACAGATCGCAATCTTGCGAGTTAACTAGATATTTCGACGGTTTATACATCAATGAAGTCAATGTTTTGACGTTTTTGTATAAAACCAATCATCAGTAAAGTTGTGGCCCACTCCGGCGGAGATCGTTCGTTGGAGGCTGGAGGCTCGCGACGATCTCTTCCTAGGTGGGCCCTGAGGTTGGAGGACCCCTCTGCGAGTCGGAGACTCGTAGAGGCGGTCCGGCCGGTCCTGCGGCCATGGGTGGAGCGGGGGCACGGGACGCCGCCCGTAATCATCAGTTAGGTACGCTGTCACTTTACTATCGTCCAATTTTCAATGTCATGTATTGCGAACAGAATGAACCATCACAGAGCGATTTACTCTAGGTAAATGACATCTTGCACTCATTTCATTAGTGAAATGTCATCGAGACGACTGGGGCCGTTTTTGAGTGTAAATGTTGTAGGGAGAAATACTTCTATGGGTTTTTTTATTCGTAGATTAATACTTGTATATTACTGGTGCTTAATCTTCTTTTGATTAGATAGGTGTTAGAATAAACTATTAGTTTAGCTATTGAAAATATTTTTATATGAATTAGCAATTATTCTACATTAAGAATAACAACATTCCTCGAAATTTTCCAAGAAGTTAGAGGTAGAACATAAAAGTAGAGATATACCGGTACTTATGCTTATTTTTTGAAACTATGGATAGCCCTAGTTTCTCTACATACCTATAATAAATCAAATAAAAGTAGGTAGATAGACCTAGATAGAGACGAGATTCTTGCACAACCAGATAAAGTAATTACAAAATATGATTTCATAATACGAACCAGTAATTCCATGAGGAGTACTAAATGTATTCCCTCCGTAGCCCCGGATCCTGATAATGCTGCCGGCAATAGCAAGGCCAGACCCAGCGACTTGCACGATCAAGTGAGAGGTCTTCTTTTCTCTATGCTTGAGAGACAGTGACCAGCCGTTATGGCGGTTGAAGGAGAGAATGGCCGCGGACATTAGCAGTATATACTGGAAACAATAATTATCAAAATAAAACTCCACAAAAAAAAATTATTACAAAAAATAGTATTAAAAGCTTTTAAGTAATATCGGGATGAGCTATACAAGGTTATATCTAAATTGCGCAATTTTCGGAACACGTTGGTTAGAGGTTGTCATTTACAACAACTTTTGTTCTGTGAATTTATTTGTTCAATAGTTCCAGGAAAGTGTTGGGCAGTAAATATATCCAATGATCAAACATATCCAAGGGACTAATGAGCTTCAATTATCAGAGAAGTCACAATTTTCACAAAGGTATTCGACAATTATGACACTAATATGTTTAAATTATTTTTTTATTTATTTTATTTATTTAGGTTCACATAATATAGGTACAGGTTAAATGGATTCGGACCTCTTAAAACCATAACTGGTTTGTCTCGAAGTCCGTTTTCATATCTTAAATAACCTCCTCCTTTTTTGATTACTCTTATTACATTACACAATATCAATACTAAGGCCGACTTCATTCATCAAAACCGGTAAAGCTGTACAGGTTACAAGACGGATATTTTTGCATTCTCGATGTCATATACGTCAATTGTGAAAAGGGTTTGGGTAACCGTGGCTTCCTTTTTCTTGCAAAGCAGCTAACCAAATAGGTGCTAACAGGCACTACGATTGGTGGAAATCTTGGAGCTAGGTGGCCCGACGTTATAATTTTCCTTGTTGCTCTAAGAACTCCGTGGAAGGAAAGGTCAATTTACAATTTTTAGCAATCCTAATATTAAGTGGCTCCTTAGAGACACTAGCGCCACCTAGGGAAAAAATTACGTGAGTCGTTTTTAGGGTTCCGTAGTCAACAAGGATCCTTTGTAGTTTAGTCCGCTTTAGTCCGTCCATCGGTAATCGTAAGAATAGCATTTGGCTGTAAGAGTTTATTAAAAAATTGCTATCTAATTAACATAAACATAACATAAACATTTACATACAGGCACATACATTGCTTCTGGCCCCACACTAGGATACCCTGTGTCGTGGGTACCAGAAACAACGACATCACAAACATGCTTCTATTGCTTCTATTTCCTATCTATCTTAAAAAAATGGTACGTACAATATATTTTTGGGCCCCTCGGTAGGGTGGGTGGCGGCCGATGTTGCAGTAGAGCAAGCGACAGCGCCCGCAAAGGTCGTCGGTGCTGTCGAGGTCCCGTCGAACGTCGGCTGCGGAAGCCGCATCTGGCTGGGCGGCGGCGATGTCAGCCCGGGAAGGCGCATTGTGGGCCGAGGGTCGGTCGTGGCGGCGTCCGTTTCCCTCACCGCCCGGGGCGACGTCTGGGCCTGCTCATACAGCAAGCCCAACGCCTGCATCACCTCGAAGGAGAGGTTCCTGGGCGGTGGTATCGGCGATCGGGGGGCGGGGCCCTGGGAGGAATTCCCCTGGGCGCGGACACGGTGCGGCGACTACACGCGGGGGTTCGGCGTGCTGCCTCTTGCTGGGAATTGGTGCAGGCGGCGACCACTCAGAGTTGGGAGTGGCGGGGTGAGGGGGCGGCAGATCGGCACGCAGTGGCGCTTCGCCTCCTCCTCGGTAGCGTCTGGGCTTCTCTGGCGGTGGTGGCGTAGAACGGGCGGGTGTGGTACACTTGCGCCATCAGCAGCGCCCCACTTCAGGTAGGCCACCTCCAGTTTCAGATACGCCTCCATCCACAAACGCTAATGGAGGGCGAGCGCTGATTAATAGTGGTGAGGCGAGCCGGACTTTGAACTAGAGCGGTGGGGTGCGATCTAGCGGCGGGCGGCTGTAGTTTGCATGCTCGTTGTGCCGCCGTGTGTGGATTGTGCATCGTTGTAACGCCACGTTACAACTTAGTAAAATAAGAACCTACCGTCAATAACTCAATAGTTGTTAGTATCTCTGTGTTCAATCGCTGGTGCAGAGATGTTTTCAAACCGTTTCTCACTTATTTAAAAGCAACGTTGCGCCTATCCCTCGATTAAATTGTAAGAATGACAATTGATTTGCCAGAGAATTTACGAAGCTACGACTATAATACGAGAAAGCAGCAAATTCGTAGCAATAATTGGTACTACGCAGGTTAAGAAACTCACATTTCTCTATGCTGAATAAAGAGATGATATTTTGTGACCAGCCGTTCTGACATCAGAATAGCCGGTAAAAAAAATTATTAACTTATATATTTGGCAGCAATGTGTTTACTATATATAGCAAATAGAAGCAATTAGATAGCAATTTTTGAATAAACTTTTGCAGCCTAACTCTACAGGCAACCAGCTATTCTGACGATTACCGTCCATCTGTTTGTTCTGTCTCTTCGTAGCTTAGTTCAGTGACGTTTTAGTACTTGAAAGCTAAAATTTGGCCTTATACATAAATCATAATAAATCATGCCGACAGAACGGTAAATCAAAATTTTTTTTTGATGGATTGACCCTGCCTTAGTCAAAAACTTTCAAATTAGAATTGATTTTTTCTTATCTATTTCATAGGTATCGTTGAATTGGACGCTTAAAATATTTTGGTTGTAGAAAAACTATTCTTCGATTCAAGGATTCGTTTGCGGGATATTAAATTATAGTTAAAGTGGAGTGCCCCCTCTCCTTTATCCCGGCTAAAGTATTGTTTGTAGAAACGTGAAAAAGTTCAGGGCTGGTTTTGTTTACGAGCGACGCTTTGTTGACCTTCGATCTGGATGAAAATGAAACCTTATGGGATAAAAGTAAAATAAAAATATGTGGTCATAGAGTAAACAATTGTTTCTTCTAGTCACGATATTTTATGTGGATGAACTATCTATTCTACACACCAGAAAACAAAATACATTAACTTTTCTCTAAATACTCGTAGCTCAAAGTTGTCATTGCCTTTAAGGTGTGGTTTGAGCTATTAGGATTTTTTTTCTTATCATGTACAATCGGTAAATATATCATATCAAATTTTATGATGGGAAAACACAATTATGTCATAGTTACGAAGTCTGGTTATGTTTTTTTTTATATCGTAGATAAACGGTAATAATCCGTATAAAATATTGGATCCAATCCAGTTCATTAGTCAATATTCGACCTCTTTTGGGTCACCTTGGTTGATATAAGCGTTTGATGTGATTGATGTGGGTAATACGGCTTTGAATTGAACACTTCAATTGAAAACCATATTCAAGACATTAAACTCCGTGACAGAAAAATACAGTAGAAGATCCAGGAAGCGGTTGACAGATTAAATCGAGGAAGAACTACGGAGTATTGATAACAAAACATCTTTGAGCAGACCCACAACAGGTTGTAGCGCCGTAGGAAATACGTATTTTCCATTTCAGATAAGCTTCTTTTGGATGTAAACAAACTATTGAAGTACGATCGAAGTGGAGAAATAGTAACCAGATTTTAGTATTTCATGATAGATAAGTTCAATGAAGGTTCAATAGAGCAGCAAATTGCTTGATAGGCATTTTTGTCAGTATTTTAATGATTTTAATCAACAGTTTGCTTACATGATAGAAAAGTGTCTCATTAGGTACTCGTTCAGAAACGGGTTACAAAGTTAGTCATTTCTCCTCTATAAATGTGCGGCGGGAAAAGTTATATGGAATTTCATTCCTGCCCCCCGTAGCAGGGTAGGAATGTTGTATGAAAATCCATTCCTGCCCTGCTAACGTTCTTTTGTTATTTAGCAGCGAATATAAAAAAAATACAAACGTCAAATCTCAAAAAAGGTTTTATATCAAATAATTACAAAAAAGAGGTGGAAATTTCTTTTCTTACTCGATTTTCAATGAAAGGAAGCTGGCAACCTTTTTCTGCACTACGAAAAAAAAAACAAGCGCGGCAATTTGTTATGTTAAATTTTGTTTTTTACTAAATTGATAATTTAACAGTACCTACGCATTTAATTATTCTTACAGCTTCTCCAAACGACCCTAAAATCAAAGGTAATATCGGGAGAGTGATGGTGGGCATGAAATCGGCTACTAATGTACACACGTCCTAGCCAGATAGTACGTAACCCACGGTGCAGCAAACCGCTCGTCGATCTAAGATGCCGAAAAATAGGTATCGCTCTGGCACTTGCTACGGTGCGGCTAAAACAAAAACAAAGAGGAAGACTTGGAGCACTAGCCATAATAAAAACTGAACTTGCACGTATATTAACTTTTTTTTTAAGAAACGAATACCTAAACTATCCGTGCAAATTCAGTTTTTATTAGGAAGACTTGGGTTAAGAGGTGGTTTATAAAACGCCATGAATTGAGTCACATGAACGTGATGAGACATTTAGAACCAATTGATTCTTCATTATAAACTTGTAAAAGCATTTTGAACGCCTCCGGCCTCATGTCGTGGCTAAAATACTCATTATGTTTTTTGTCCCATAAATACGTCAACTCCTTGTAAAGATCAATATTTTTCATCCAGGCCGCTCGCTCCTTCTCTTTCGCCATATCTCCGCACGAATTAAAAACAAAATCACCATAACGCGTTTTGTTGCCTCTACGCTCGCATAAACACTGCGGTGAAATCGGACCCGATTTCGCTACACACGCACTGACAATGCTCCTTTGACGATAATCGGCCCTTAAATCTTCAGCTCAACCGAAGCAATTTCTGAGTTAGGGAAATAATAATGATTACGATTTGCCTACACACGAGGCGATCTAGGGTGCTCCGCACCACTTTCCAGATATTGTTGCTGATTTTAGGGACGTGTGTAGACGCTTTAAGTTATTGTTGACTTCTCATGCGCGTAAAGTTCGACTTTAAGTCGTGCGTAGACGACATACAATCGCTTTTTAAGCTCTGGCGCATAAAGTAAATTTTTACTCAGGCCTACGAGTAAATGTCCATTTTTATCTGAGGCAACTTATTGGTCCGAGCGCAGCGAGGATCGCTTTAAGCCCTTGTCGTACAATCTACTATTATTTTCCTCGTAGGTGTAGAATTACACAGAGTCTCAAGACGATAGTCTTCAATCAGTGCGTCCTACCCGTCATGACATATGGTGCCGAAACGTGGACAGTCACGGTGGGGCTGGTCCACAAATTTAAATTCGCTCAGCGTGCTATGGTAAGGGCCATGCTCGGGGTTTCTCTGAAAGATCGAATTCGAAACGAGGTGATCCGACAGAGAACCAAAGTCACCGACATAGCCCACCGAATTAGCATGCTGAAGTGGCAGTGGGCCGGCCATATTATCCGAAGAACTGATAACCGATGGGGTAGACGAGTTCTCGAGTGGAGACCGCGGATCGGTAAACGTAGTGTAGGACGTCCTCAGACTCGATGGAGCGATGAATTTCGCAGGGCGGCTGGCAACAGCTGGTTTAGAGTAGCCGAGGACCATGCTCAGTGGCGTGCTATAGGAGAGGTCTATGTCCAGCAGTGGACAAG
This sequence comes from Yponomeuta malinellus, assembly GCA_947308005.1. Taxonomy (NCBI): domain Eukaryota; kingdom Metazoa; phylum Arthropoda; class Insecta; order Lepidoptera; family Yponomeutidae; genus Yponomeuta; species Yponomeuta malinellus. Next base: position 8,568,415 of record OX371013.1, read on the forward strand.
CATAGGCTGATGATGATGAGGTGTAGTATAGGAAATACATTACCAGGAGACGGGCAGCAGCGACTTCCTGAGATCCCAACCGCATTCTGCGATTGCCAACCTACCTGTCAAGCGAAACCCTTCATGGTTAGGAAAACTATGAGGGAGGCCTAAGTCCTGCAGTGGGCGTCAAATGGCTTATGATGATGATGAGGTGTAGTATAAAGCTCGATGAGAAAGTTTTTTTTTTTTTTTTTATTTTGTATCACCACTTAACATCTGTAATTACAGGTGTAGTACCTAATGCGATAGATTTAGATAAAATAAGTGAACTTGAACAAAAAGAAATAACATATATTAAGATACTAGCTGTTCCGGCGAACTTCGTAACGCCATAGAAAACGTTTGTATGGGAAATAGAAAAGGGCTGTTTTTAGGGTTTTCCCGGAAATTATTCGATTTTTTCTCGCCTTTTAAACCTTCCCTAGACCTCCACGAGCAGCCGTTCTCGAGTTTTAGTGAGACTAACGAACAGCAATTCATTTTTATATATATAGATTACACATAAAAATATCGTCTTTGCCCTGCAGTGGGACACCCATATTATGGAGGCTACATAAAATTACACATTTATGTACATTATGAGATAAGTCAACTTAAAATCCAAATTATGGTCCTCTTAAACTCGCTCAGACTACAGTAAAATATATCTACATTTTATATCTACATTTTTAAGTTCTAATTCTGTTCTCAAGTTTTCTTTAAGCACTCCGCTCCATGTCGGGCTTAAGCATACTCTCGAACAGAAAAACCTAGATCGTTTTCTCCCCTCGGTGTACAATGTACTATTTTTCTTTCCTCAGCAATCCTTATGAGCCGCCACGAGCAATCTGCCTCCGAAAGCTAACGAATAAAGGTCTAGATACTGTTAATTTATTATCGTGAAGTTTTGGCGACATTGCATTCATTCTGATTTTCATCTACTTTTTAGGGTTCCGTACCCAAAGGGTAAAAACGGGACCCTATTACTAAGACTTCGCTGTCTGTCTGTCCGTCCGTCTGTCTGTCACCAGGCTATATCTCAAGAACCGTGATAGCTAGAGAGTTGAAATTTTTACAGATGATGTATTTCTGTTGCCGCTATAACAAAAAATACTAAAAACGAAATAAAATAATTATTTAAGGGGGCCTCCCATACAATAAACGTCATTTTTTTTGCTGTTTTTTGCTCGATATTAATAAAAACTGTTGTTGTTGTTGTGCTTGAAATATTCACAGAATATTCAGTTGTATATTCGCTTCACAAATAAATAATTAAATTAAAATAAAATCAATATTTAAGGGGGGCTCCCATACAACAAACGTGATTTTTTAAAGTTTTTTCTCGATCTTTGTGTCTAATGTTGTATAGATAATGCTACGGAACCCTTCATGCGCGAGTCCGACTCGCACTTGGCCGGTTTTTAATTCGTTCGTACTTGTCTTCAGATTCAGTTACTCTTCGGATTCAGTTACTCTTCAGTAAAGAAAGAGAGCTAATGAAATAAAAAATAAATAAGTGTTTAAAGCTTTATTATTTTTGTACACGGTTTTAATATGCATTATTAGTACATAAATTGTAACTTTAATCGGTTTTTACATGATTGAAGTCGGTAAGTTAATCTCTATGCGAGATAGGATTTACTAATCTGTATACTATAAAACAGAAGAATTGTTTTAGTGACAAACAAAACTTAATTCCTGAACGATGTCCGTATCCGGAATAATTGAACATTGGCTGTAGGTGATTATCAAACTAAGTATGGATACTACAATAATATACATGAGAAAAGAAAATATTTACAATGTGTGATGATTAAAAATATTTGTAAAGAATAAAAGAAAATCGTCTAAATAAATTATTTTGAACACAATGCATTAATTTAAAGTAACCATGAACAGGGTTCTAGGAAAAACCCCGATGTTCTTTCTTTAACTAAACAGAAGGAATACTATGTTTTCTTACACTATAATAGTACTAGTCTAGGATTTTAAGTCACACGTCTTAGGATGATAGCTTATATTTTAAGGTAAGACCTCACTAAGCTGCAGTTTACCTAAATCTACCTGCTGCATACACCATGTACAGTCGACAGGAGGTCAACCACTACATTTTTGTTGCAAAGTCGAGTGTTGACGAGCTGTCGAATGTACATCATGGCAGTTCAGCGTATCATTACGGACGTGGCACTAGGCAGGTAAGTCCGGTCTTATCTTTAGATATAAAATGCAATGTTCTATTACACTCTACTATAACATCGTTTAATAATTTGATTCACATGTTCTATTTAGGTTCTTGTAAATCAAGTAAAATGCAATATATTTCTTAACGTTGCTGTTACATAGGCAAGTTAATGTCACAGTGCCAATATAAATAGAAGGTGCTAAAGTAGGAAAAATGCAGTTTTCAACTCTTCACTAAGTCACAGATCAACTCCACATTAACTATTTTTCACTGGAGATCACAAACCTACGGCTAATACTTACGGTACAACAATCTGTTCTACACGACTCCTTCCTACGTGAAACACGAAGTTTCGTCTTCTCACTATAGTCCATTTGTTGGGTATCACAATGCTTTGTGGTGTTCAAATGCCCTGGTACTGCCTTATCTTCCCGTGCATACCTGAATAACAAAATAAGTCAATAGAAGACGCAAATGTGGTTATAGAACCTCACATAATTCACTCCATCCAAAGGTTGTCTGGAACGATCGCTCTAAGCGATGGTATTGCGATCGAATTGTACAACGTTACTTAGATTTACGAAATCATAGTTTTAATATTTTTTTTCTGGCTGTGCAATAAAGTGTTCTCTGTCTATAATGCTATAATATACATCCATACCAATCATGGCGAAATACTAGCTTTAGAAACAATGAACCTATAGAATTATTATAAGGTATAGAACCACAGTCCGAGCTTCCAAAGTGAGGCAATAAATTAGCGTACCCGCTTGTCAGTTTTGCACTATTAATGCGAATTTGTGCACGTCTGACACATTCGCATGTGTGATAATCCTCTTAGACACATACATGCTACGTTAATGTGTGCGTGTCGCCTCGCCTTTGAGCGGAATTTTGTTCGACACACTCTGTCTTTGCGTGGTATGTCTATGAATGAACCATTACCTCGTCTAAGTCAGATCTTATCGTCCATGGCAAGACCGACAACAGTACTCGGCATAGTAGTGATAATGACACAAACGCGCCTGTACTGCCAACGCGCAATTGCTCAGCTTGTCTTGACAAACTCCCGTGCCTGAAACAATATAAAATAATGCCAAAACTTAAATAGTTGAAGCTTGCGTACCACATTTAGTGTGAAATAAAAAAAAATTGGAGCTGAAGACCAAGTTTCAATGGCAGAGATCGCAAAAAGGGAAATTAGAATAATGTTATCGTGTACGATTCAATGTAAGATCTGGAAATTATTGGAGATACTTTGGGGTACTTATATACTCTTACATGATTGACAATATAAAAAAAAAAGGTATTTGCCACAGTTGTTAATTTATTACAAGTTCTTGACAGAATATATCTACAATAAGAAGGGGTTGTAGAGCCTGGAAAGAAACGGGAAGCACTTACCATCAGTAAATGACCGTTCTTTGATGTCAATATTCTGTGTGTTGCGACTTTGGTGCCTGGTTACACGCTGCTGAGGATCTGACACTGGAATAGAGACAGATAAATATAATTGATAGAATTTATCAGAAAGAGAAAGGAAAAAAAATTCAAATCCAAGAAAAAGAGTTGCAGTGTGTGTATAAGATGGCTTAGACAAAATACGTATACTATTAAAGAGTGCCTACAAACAGAAAACAATTTTATATATCTGACAAGAACTTCACACAATTTTGACAAAAGTCGTGCAAATGGTGACCAGGTATATTCTTCTATGGTTGTCACTGGATCGCCAGTCATCGGACTGACCCCTGCGTTATGATTGTGAATGAATGCTGTAAGCATGTCTGGTGGCAGCTTTAATCTATCATGATTGATGGCATTTTTGTAATCTTATCGCCAACTCCATGAGATATTTGAGACAAGCAAATATTCAACAACAAAGGCGGAAAAAGTTACAAGGTATTCAGAACTGCTAATAGGTGGCGCTAGTAGTCAGATATTGACGCTAAAATACGGTAAATTTATTTTTCTATAGCTTAAAATGTTTTAATACCGTATTCATATTTATGAACTCAGTTTATTTCCTCTTTCCTTTGACAGGGAACTCAAAATGATATGTAGCAAAAAATCAGGGACGCCCACTGTAATACCCATCATACTGATTTTGTTTGTTAAAAATGTAGCCTGACACCCGGACCATATTAACTGAACAATCGACGCTTCATTCAGAAAAATCGGATGAGTAGCTAATGCTCTACAGATGAACATCCGTAAATATAAACCTATATACATACACACTTACATACACTGCTTATCATAACCTTTCCTTTCGGCATCGTCAAAGTAGGATAATGCTAAAATAATAACCTTTCCTTTTGGCTTTGCTGAAGACGGGTAAAAAGATCTTTTTCTTCGCTACAGACTCGATCCGAAACAAGCCAGCTTGATGTAGATACTTTAACAGTCAGAATGAAAATTCTTTAAGTTATTTTTTTTTAATTTCTGAATCTAATAATCGACAAGCCTGCAAATAAATACGATTACAGCCATTACTCATTCTTTATAACACTTAATCATACTGAAGTGAATCACAGAGATGAAAATAAAATCATAGCCGTTAGTGCCGCATTTAAAGGAAAAAAAAGCTACCTGAATCGAAATTGAACTAACCAGAAGGTCCAGGATTTAAGACAGTGGGCCTAGCCGCTGGCCTGGTAGAGCACCTGAGTGGTACACAATTCCTCCTGGCTAATGGCCTGGTCCCTTGACAATCGATGTCTTTGGCCGCTCCAGAGGCGCCCTCTACGCCGCCGTGGGCGCACCACACTGTGCGAGTCTGGATACCGGCTTCACACGGGCCTTGGCACTGGGGACGAAAATACGAGAAAATTTCTCAACTACTATAGCTTATTGTTTCTGTCGGGACCTGTGTATTGCACGAGCTTAAGATTGACCATTGGAGGGAGGAAGCGCAGGAAAAAAATGCACCTTAGGTCGTTAAATCTCCCCGAGTGTAACATATCGGGGTCCTACCGTAGAAAGTTAAGTGTTACACCCACATTTTGCAGTATGGCACATGAGTAATACTTTCTGTCTCAGGATCTCATTTCCAAGATAAACTTCTCTGATCTGACGTCGTTAACTTTTAACAAAATAGCATTCTGTGTATTCTGAGTTGTAGACGAATACGTCTACTTAGGACAAACAGTCCAACTAGGCCGGTCCAACTTCTTGAAAAAGGTCAATCGTCGAATCCAACTCGGCTGGGCAACATTCAGGAAACTTAGAAAAGTATTTTCGTCTTATATACCTCAATCGCTCAAGACAAAATTTTACAACCAGTGTGTGTTACCAGTGATGACTTATGGCACTGAAACGTGGTTTCTCACTATGGGCCTCATAAAAAAGCTCAAGGTCACGCAACGAGCTATGGAAAGGGCTATGCTCGGAATTTCTCTATGAGATCGAATCAGAAATGATGAGATCCCTAGACAAACGAAAGTCGTCGACATAGCCCAGCGGATTAGTAAGTTGAAGTGGCAGTAGGCGGGGCACATAGCGCGGAGAACTGATGGCCGATGGGGCCGAAAAGTTCTCGAATGGAGACCACATATCGGCAAGCGCAGCGTAGTACGACCAGCCACAATATGGACAGATGACCTCATCCAAGTGGCAGGAAGACGGTGGATGCAAACCGCTTCCAACCGGTCTCTTTGGAAGTCCATGAAGGAGGCCTATGTCCAGCAGTGGACTTCTTGTGGCTGAATGATAATGATGATGATTCTATGTATTGCATGTCGTCGTTCGGCATCCAAGACCGCGAAAGTGACTTTTATAAAATTTTACAGGAGACACTAAAAACTTTAGAAATCACACCGACGTACAAATACTGAAAATTCGAAATAATGGTTTTTAGACTAACTAACTATGACTAAACATGATAATCGAAAAACTATTATTTCGAAATTTTTGTATGTGTACGACGGTATGATTTGTAAAGTTTTTAGTGTGTCCTGTAAAGTTTGATAAAAGTCACGGTCGCGGTTTTGGATGCCGAACGACGATATGCTTTTGATATTTCCAAAGATTAACCCATCAGATTAGACAAAACCAAGGCATTCCCTTAAAATATTCTCAAATTATATTTGTCATCGACTCACCTCACTCCAATCACTCAGATACCACGAAGGGGCGCAGGTGCCCCCGCAAGCTTGCTCAGTTGCAGGTTTCACCGACTTGCAAGCAGAATCCCGAAGTCTCCTACCAGTGCCTCCAATACATAGCACCCCGCGGACTTGTCTTCCACCACAGGTCGCTGAGCATTTAGACCACTCACCTGGGAAAGAAGAATAGCATTCGGCAAGAAAATTACCACAAGTACATATAACCTAAGTCAAAAGTGCCATTTTGTTCCAGAAATTATTGAATTGTAGCAGATAAAAATACATGAAAATTAAGCAGATGCGCCTTTTTTCTGGTTCCGAATCAAAATTTTTGGCCTTGACTGACTCGTCTAGCTTGGCAGCAAAAACAGAGGTCATGGGTTCGATTTGCTCTGGGGGCTACCGTACTTCGTACAAATGGCTCCGGTCTATGTAGTTACCGTATTACAGTTTACGCCAGTTTGTGATCAGTGCAAGTGATTGTGTTGTGTGGACCTTATTACTGTTATTAATATTTAATTCGGTTTTGCAGAAGTGTAATGATTGTTGCTGTCAGACATTTAAAAACTACTTTTACTTACTGGTAAACCACTGCCCATCGCGGGCATCGCACTGCAACCGCGGCTTGCAAGACTGAGAGGCTTGGGGGGCCCGTCTGGGGGCACAGCCAGCTGGGTCTGCGCACCTGACACCTCGGGTTTGCACCCCGCCGCCTACGCAGCCGCCTGCGCACTAGGGACAAAGTTGATATCATATTTTGAACCGTATCTGCTATTATGTAGTATTTTATAATACCAATAATTTTATTATGTTCTATTATGTATATGCAGCCTATATCGTATCGTAAAGTAGTTAGTGAGGATACTTACTACAGACCACTCCGTGTAGAGCCAGCCTCCTGCGCCACTATGACTGTAGCTCTGTTCGAGACTGGACCCAACCTCGTTCTCGCTAGAGTTAACTGCGAGTGAGATCACGGGTCCATCGTGAAAGGCATCGATGTTGTCTTTTTTCACTTGGCGCCGCGCGTCAGGTCGGGGGATGTCATTCGAAACGCCTGTCCCATCGCAGTTGGGTATTTCGCAGACCTCGCTGCTTGGTGGCATTGGTAGAGGGCATTTTTGATCGCTTATCTGTAGAGTTGATAGAAAAATAATTAATCAGACTCTTTGTAAACTCATCAAAGTTGTAGTGACATTATTTCATTACCTTGAAATATAAGTATTTATTGATTCACGATATAAAAATGACCGGTTATTGGAATTAGTCACAATATCTTGAGATCATAATTAAAGCTGATCTGGGACGTTTACTCTTACCTTGGTAATGCCTTTAGCATGATCCTGGACGCAGCCTACTATCCTCGTCCTATGTGCCGGACCACACACGGGGCAAGGACCCCAAGGCGCAGCTCTCCACCTGGGCGGACAAGGGGCTCCACCGCACCGTCTACGCCTAGACGGGGGTGGGGACCCCGAGCAAAGAGCTTCAGAGACCTCCTTGTCTTCAAGTCCGTCTGAAACAGCCACGCATTTGAACTTTCCTATTTGAAGACCTCCGCCGCAAGTTCTGGAGCATTGGGCAAAGGCGACAACTTTCCAGATAAATTTTCGGTCTCCTATGACATTGTTTTCAACTTGAGATTGGGTTTCTAACCCGTTGAAATCTGGCTGGTTAGGTTTCTCCAGGGGTTTGGTATGCGCTTCGGAAGTGTGATGTCGGTGGTGTCGCTGATGGGGCGGCTCGTTTTGTGGTGTATTGCTAGGTATATCGTTGCTCTCTTCTGGAGCTCCGTCTGTTAGATATTCGTATTTGATGCTCGGGTTCGGTTGGGTGTAGAGAATCTGAAACACAAATGCGTTGCTGTTTGAGTTACTGGTCAATAATGTTACAAAGAATATAAGCAAGTAAGCCATCGTCATAAATATACATTTTTATTAAAACCTTTTATATATTTTTATTTATTACATTAGTCGAGTGAAGGAGAGATAAAAATACTGGGTTTTACCCGCTATAGGTTCTTAGCCTTTTGATGAGATTAATTTGGGGTTCGTGAAAAAAAATAGTTTTGCTGGAATGGCTAGAATTCGAGATCTAGACTAATCAATTATTTGAAATTAAATTGCAGTGTCGTACCATAATATCGATTGGATGCTGTATAGGTCCAAGTGCAAAGACGCTGTCGAGGTTGGCGACTCTGGTGTACAGGAACCTGGCCCCAGACGCCTCGTAAGTGCCTGGCGCACTCACAGCGAACTCTCCGTTCATTATGTACGAACCATTAATGAGTTTCAGGGCTAGAAACCGAAAGTACATTATGGTTAGTAAAGTTGTGCCTATTTCAGTACCTGAGTAAAATTCTGTTAGGGCAGCTGTGTGTCAGCTTCGAACTACAAACGTCCATAATAGCTTAGGAATCGGGTGAAGAATTTTTTCAACCCACCAAACTGCACTTGCAAGATTTAGACATTGAGACTGATTTAGTGAATTGACCCGAAAACCCCAACTTCGTCTTCGGTACAACATTACTAGGAATCAGTCTGACCTGATTCTCCTTACACAAAACTAGCACAACTAATTGCAACTATTATGTCGACCAAGGCTTGGAGTATCGACCTCCTTTAAAGCAAAACAAAACACAGCATCATACAAATAATTAGCTATCAATTGTAAAGGCCCATTTGTCTCGACAAATCTGCGTAGGCGCCTCGATTGAAGTGCAGCGGCGGTGCTTGCCAATTTCAAACAATCGATTTGAAATCAGTCGGGGTATTAAAGCTGCCAATTTGACTATCGATAGTGTCAATAACAACTGCAACGCAACGAACTTGTGATCAGTCGGCATATTTTCAGCGCAGTTTGTACGCAGTTTTCCTTTTATAAGTTATTATTAATAGTAAAAAAAAATATCATGCCTAATTTGTATAGGAAAAAAATCAAGTTTTAGTCCTCCAATCCGACAAAAATTGCGCTTTAAAGTTTAGTAATTCCCAAATCGGTCCCTGAATTTAAAAATGGATTTCCTACGCCCACAATATATTTAAATGGCCAATTTAACGATATCCACAAAACGAAAAAATTAAGATCTTTTATTTACCGTTTGGTTGGCGTGATTAATATGTATGATCTACCTATAACTTGCGCCATCCATGGCGCAGCAACATTAATAAGCTTCAGCTTACTATTTGGAGAACGAAAACCTGTAAAATATTGAGGATTATCCTACAGACTCAATATTTTTAAACGACCAATTCAGTGAAATGCCACACTGTGGCAAAAAAACCATCCCTAATTTGAGTGTAGGGTAGGTTTACCTTAAAAAAATCTTTAAGATTTTGTTTTGTTGTTTTGTCTGATTAATCTAATATATAAAAATCTCCTGTCACAATGAAACAGCTTCACCGATTTTAATGTTTTTTTTTGTGTATATTTGGTAGGTGTGAAAATATGTCGTAGGCCAATAAATATGGCAAAAAAACATTTGCCGAGTCACCTAGTATTCATATCTTTTCCATTCTAGCACCACTCTGAACTTAGCAGCGGACAGACTGACAAACAGAATGGTAAAACTGTAAGGGTTGACTGTATAAACAGACGCTGTTTGTACTTTTGTAGTAATTGTAACTCACCAATATAGTTGTCAGTAGGCTGCAGCTCAGTGACGTTGAGGCGGCAGGCGCCGCGCGGCACGGTGGCCACGAGCGAGTAGCCGAGCGGCAGCCGCGGCCGCGCGAACAGCCCCGACACCAGCCGACGGCCGCAGCGCGCCTCCCGCCCTGCACCGCTGCCCAGCACACCCTCGCGCCCCACCACCTGCAAACGAGATGCGGAATTCACCATGGAAGCGCACGGGGCGGTGACCCACGCCAAGGCCGAAGGCCGAGACCATGGAGGTTCCGGCGTACAAGTGGCAACGTAAAAGAGAGATGGCAGAAACTTGCGAGGCCGAAAGCCGAGGCCTAAGGCCGAGACCATACATGTTCCCACTCAAACAATCCCAACCTCAAGTGTTTAGCGAGGCCCTAGCCCAAGCGCCGGCTGGGGGTTGGCGCGCGTAAGCGCGCAGGGGGCTCGCCAACACAAGTAGAAATCTATAATTAGCCTTGTATCTGATTATATTTTTAAGTACTAATCAAATGTATCGCCGTTGATTTCTCGAAATAAACAAAATAGAAAAAAAGACTTTATAATGATAACATCGATACAACACAATTACGAATGATACGCGCTGATATGGCAACCTGACATGGGCAAATATCAACAAACATGGAGAAATACCCTGTCTGTGACTTTTGTACTAATCAAAGTCCGATGCTTCCCAGGCATAATCAAACGTATTACGGGTAAACCAACGAGGAAGTACTCGACTTTGCCTTTGCTTTCTTCTTGTCTTCTTTAAGAAGCCCTCGGGGCTTCTATGGTGGTGGGGGTAACGGGGTGGAACTTGCTTTAAGATTCATGGGTTGGGGTGACAATTTTTTAACATGAATAATGTTGAAAAAAAATTTTAAAGGAAAATTCTACCAGGTTTATTCAAATCAAGTAGGTATATCTATTCCAATTCCGGAATATTGGAAAATAAATGCAGTATGTAGGGAATATTTTTTTATCACTTTCACTTATCACTTGAAATTGTTTTTTTATATTCATCTCTGTAAGCATTTTATTTATAGACGCTGATATTTGGGTGGTTTGAAAGCCATTGCAAATCGAACGTGCCTTAAAAATACCTACCGAATACGCTGCCTGGTTTGTTTAAAAAAAAGGCACTTTCCAAATATTATACTCGTATCACGACACAAACTCGAATCTGTGAGAACCATTAGTAGCCAGCTAGAGCGTAGAGCAGTGCGTGCGCGTCATGGGTCTGCGGGCCATTATTCTGATAGAGAGGCGGTATTAACCGTTCGCGAATTTTCGAAAACAAGATTTCTCTACTCAATTTTGTTTTTATTTTAGGTCTATACTTAAAAGTAATGCCGTGTGGCGCCGGATTAAGAATAGCGTCACTCCATTTCCTTCCGTGGATGTCGTAGAAGGCGACTAAGGAAATCAATTACCAGGAGACGGGCAGCAGCGTCTTCCTGAGATTCCTACCGCATACTGCGATCGCCAACCGGCCTGCCAAGCGTGCCGATTATGGCAAAATCCCTCATGGTTATGAAAACCACGGAGGAGGCCTATTTCCTGCAGTGGGCGTCAAATGGCTAATGATGATGATGACTTAAAAGTAATAGTCTAAATAGGCAGCATTTTTAATCACTATGTACATATCCGCGGTTTTTCAACCTCCCAAATTTCAGCGTGTATAAATAAAATGCTTGTAGAGGTGAATATCGAAAATAATTTCAAGTGATAAGCGTGTCGGCGTACTGACCAAAAGCAGCAAAATATCTTAAAATAGTTCATCTCATGTCAAAGCGAATTTCGCCTGCATTAATATAAGTGCTCGTAATTAGTCACGCAATTCACATGCGCTCTTGGACAGGGCCGATATAATTTACATCTGTTAAGACGTTCCGCATACTGGTATTGCACCGGTAGGGCTACTTTGGAAGCAATGTCTTGGTTGGTACTCTTTCTGGTAAGTAGGTAAGCTTTTTAAAGAAGGAAAAAAAATTAAATGATTTGTTTTGCAATTTTGTGCCGCAACTTATCGAGCTACAGCGGAAAGAGATAGTGAAAATCAAAGTAACCGTTCAGGATTTTCGTATACAGTAGTCTTATTTGTCATTTTCCTTTCTCACAAGCTTTTTAAAGAAAGAAGAAAAAGGTTGCCCAAAGGTCGGCAGTCTCGAGTCTAATCGTAATAATATTAGGGGTTAAAGTATGAAATTGCCGTTTTATTGCAATAGGTTCTTTGAATTGATATAGAATCTTCATGGTTTGAGGTTTTCGAATGAAACTTTTTTCAAATGGTTTCTATGATGTTCTTTTTTTAAAAAATGTGAAACATTTGAATATCGACTTTCAATTGTTTTTGTTATTCAACTTAGACAAGAAAGATGGATACTGCGAAAATTCGAGTGATTTTTGAATACGAGTTCCGACGCTGAACTAACGCGGCAGAAACAGCCCGCAATATCAATGCTGCGTTTGGAGAGGGGTCTACTAATGAACGCACCGTGCGATTTTGGTTTAAACGCTTTCGTGATGGAAATTTCGACTTAAAGAACGATCCACGAGGAAGACCGCCCACACAGGTGAATAACGATGAATTAAGAGAGACAGTGGAAGCCGACCCTAGTCAAACTACACAGGAATTAGCGGCATGGTTTAAAACGTTACCTTACCCACAATATTGACTCACTTGCGTCAAATCAATAAAATAAAAAAATACGAAAAATGGGTGCCTCATGATTTGACTGATCTGCAGAAAGAAACGCGTGTTGAAACTTGTGTTGCCTTGTTGATATTCAATATTCGATATTCAAATGTTTCACATTTTTTAAAAAAAGAACATCATAGAAACCAAAAGGAAAAAGTTTCATTCGAAAACCTCAAACCATGAAGATTCTATGTCAATTCAAAGAACCTATTGCAATAAAATGGCAATTTCATACTTTAACCCCTATTATAACCCTTTGATTCATCAATCAATCGATCAAACAGTCCGTACTCGTCCACTGCTGGTAGACCTTTCCCAGGCATGCCACTTCCTTCTGTTCTCCGCCATCCTCATCCAGCCACTGCCAGAACTCTGCCTTAGATCATCGGTTTAGCGAGCTAGTGGGCATCCTACGCTGCGTTCACCAGTTCGTGGTCTTCCTTCGAGAACCTTTGCACCCCTAAATTTTGCACCCCATTGATTAATAAAATAATGTAAGTAGGTACGTGGAGTTCATTAAATCCGGATTGGATTGGAAAATTTTACTACAGGATTACGTAATTTTTTTTTATTGAAACGAGGCCCTCTTACTTTGATTGGATGGGGCAGATTTTCGAGAGATTTGTCAAGTTCTGAAGTTACAATTCTTTATATGTGTTGTACAAGGCACAATAAAATATTTTTCAAATAATTCGTTATTTGACAGACACCTGTCACAGGAATCGGTATTACTTTTCTCAAATAATGCGCCAAAATTTAAACTGAGTAGTAAAATATTTAACAACTGACGGAACGTCTAATTATTTTTTTCTCTATTACTCTAAGACATATCCCAGATATTGTGTCGTTCTAATTTAATATTATAACCCTAAACGTCTGAGAACTTCCAAATAGTTCACGTGTCTCGTGCAGTTTGGAGATGTCTTTAAATCTCGATCCAATATCTGCGTCCATAGTATCTTTACTGATTCTGCACTAGACAGATTAACTTGTCAGCATGTTTCACGGATGTTCTGATATTACCATTACTATTGCCGACTGTGCAAGTGAAAATAAACCTGACGGCTATAGGGTTTAAAGCGAAGAAGCTCACAGAGACAAGTTGGTATTTTAGTATTGATTCTGTAAGGAGAAATCTCGAACTTCTCACGGACAGAGTGATTATGCATGGTAAAGAAGGACCTTTTATTTACTGCAATAAATGTATGAAAGCTCCGATATAGTACGTTAATTCGATGAACATTATTATCACTAAGGGTTATCCACAAATAATGGAGGTGGGTATAAATCGAGCCTTACGAACTTTTTATTATTTTGGTAAGCTTGGGTACCACACAAGTTTTAAACGAACAAGTAATATGTTCTGTCTCAAACTTCTGAAGATTAACAGCAGGGTAGTATCTACTCATTAGATAATAATATTGTCAGTACCTCGTTATTAGTTATTGAACATTACTTGGGCGCGTACCTATGTCTAATGGATTTCTAGGAACGTGTAAGGATGTCTAATAACAAGGCAGAGCGCAAAATTCTACGGAACAGAGCTATGCAGAGCAACTATCTCCGAAGTATATTTGTAAAGTTGTATTTAAACAACACTATCAACTGCTTCATTGGGCTTACCCGCATTGTCTTGATCCCTCATTAATAAATTCACATAAACGATTAATACATTGTTTTCATTGTTACGCGTACATTGTTGTCCTTGATAGAGACAAACTTAACGTAGATAGATAAATATAACCTACTCTCCAATATGAGTTTTCCTGGAAGATATTGCTATCAGCAATAAGGCCGCAAATTTTACTTTTTCTTTTGTAACTCTTGGTAGACAATAAAGAACATTGTTATCTTATCAGTGGAGCACTTTTTGTTGTACACCAGAGAAGAACAAAGAAAGAGAAATTCACGTGATTTTTAATTTTTTTTAGGTTAAATACCTCTCCTGCACCTAAATTAGAGATGTAATGTTTTGCGCCTGTACCATAGTGTGCAATATCGTTGGATTGGCTGTTTAAAAATATTGTGGGTGCAGGAAGACCATTTTTCGATGCAAAGCGCAAATTTTTGTCCGAGTAGGGCGTCCCCCCTTCTCCCAGCTAAACGTTCGTAGAATCGTGAAAAAAATCAGGGCAGTAGCACATAATAACGAACTTAAAAGTAAAACTATCACGGCTAAGTAGGCTTTGCATGTTAACGAGTAATAGGCGACCAACAAAACGAAATAAAACGAAAACTTCGTACACAATCTATTGAAAATTGCATTGATGAAGTTATTAGTTCTATAAAGCGGATGAAACCCCTCTTTCTACGAAACTCTAGACCTCGCATGGCCCGATACACCCTTGGCCGGTTTTTTCCTAATACAATGAGTAATACTTAACTATTTTAAATACTTATTTAGAGGCTAAAAATTCCACCCATGCCGGGACTTGAACCCGCGACCTCTGGCAACCGTGCCAGCGCTCTCCCAACTGAACTAATGGGCAAGTGCAGGCATCGGCAAAATTTCGAGCCTCTTTACAAACTTCTCTGTAGTACAGGGAGCGACATCTGGCCGAAGCAATTTAGGTACGTCACTTGCAGCCTCGAGTATCCCACTTTGCAGTTAGGTTTTTACGTCGGAGCGCTGGCACGGTTGCCAGAGGTCGCGGGTTGAAGTCCTGGCATGGGTGGAATTTTTAACCTCCAAATAGGTATTTTAAATTGCCCTCAGCACGGGTTAGTGCAACAAAAAGAATATAACAATACTTAACTAGTTTAAGAACCGTGCAAATAGTGTTATAATTTAAACTTTATCCGCTGACTCAAGTTAAAAACAAACAGTAATTTCTGTTAAACGCTACCTTTGAATGTACGGATACAATGGACTCGAGGCCAAAGCAAACAATAATTTCCAATTCCCCAGCCGCAAGCCTGAAAACTAAAACCTAAACGCAATCCAGCTACAACTGAAACTAACTCCCAACTTAGTCGTAACACCTACGTGTGCAATAAACTAAAGCAAATGGGATCCTCGTAGTATTGGAAACTAAGCTCTAAAGCTCCCATTCACTGCATTTGCGAATGAATAGCAATAGAGTAAAGTATTTTACTCCAATACATATGAGATACCTAATACACTTGTTTGTTCAAAGCTTGGTAGCTACTGCTTTTAAATATTTGTAGCGCGCCTCTTACACAATTGCCTTTGAATCTATTTAATGTTTTTAGTTAGACCTGAGATTTCCGCACTTACCCCCAGTTTCTCGTACACTAACACGCTGTTAATCTACTGTTAAAAGCTGTCAATTGACCAAAGTGCATACAAAAAAAACCACTGACAGCTGTTAACAGTAGATTAACAGCTTGTTAGTGTACGAGAAACCGGGCGTCAGCCTCATAGTTGGGCCATTGTACGTAGCAAACGCTGAGGTATGTAAATACCTCAGACACTAGGGTTTCCTCACGATGTTTTTCCTTCGCCGTTAGCGAGTGGCATTGCTACTATAATTTCAGAAATGTACTTAGAATTCAAAGTCATTGGTACATGCCGCGATTTGAACCCCGAATGAGAAGCCGGCGTTCTACCGCTTCGCTACCACCGCTTTTCTATCTATATTTTGTGTTAACGTCAATCTGTCGTGTGGATTATATAGGGTTACCTAAAAATGGGCAATTCTTGAAATACGTCAACTTTTGTTCTACGACTTTTAAATAATTTAAATGACGTCTTATGCTTTTCATTTTTTGTAGTGGTGCTATTTTATAAAAGATGCGTACATTTATTTATTCTGAATGGAATGGACGTTCTTCTCTGTAGGACAATGATTTACTGCGACATAGGTAGGTAGAGCGCGTTGAGCGCGAATTTAATAAAAATGTGTAAGCCCTTATATTTAAAAAATACAAATCTGAGAAAAGAAAAGTTGTTGTTAAAAACCACATCAAACTGGGTTGTTGAGCATTAAGATAGGTAAACCACTTTGACAATTCACTATTTGCATAGATATGACAAACAAGTTTACCATACAAAAGGTGCAAGTAAGTTTCAATCGGAGTGGATTATTCCAAACATTATTTGCAAAAGGCATGAATGGGAAGGTACCTTAACGCCGATTGGTAGCTTGTAGTCTCATTTACTCATCCTGTAAGCACTGAGCTCCGTGACTGCGCGCCTTTGTCTGGAGATTTGCGGGAATTACGTGAATTGTGAGTTAGGGTTTTACCCGTACTTTATCATGCTTTCGATCCGTACAATTTGTGCGGATTTTGATTGCATTTGGTTGTTTAATACGGTGGTCGAATGTAATTGTTGCTGGAATTTAATTGATTTTGTATTGACCTTTTAAGTATTTGGCTATGGAGAAGTTTGATTTAATTTGTAGACAAAGTTGGTGGAAAGCTGAATATTTTGTTTAACTAACTTCTCTTACCCAAGAAGATATCGCAACTATATTGTAACATTTACTTCTTTCACCTTCTATTCGGAAGAAAAGGTCAGCAACTTATTTAAGTGAACTATTATGTTTGTGATGTCATTATTTCTGGTTCCCACGACACAGGGTATCTTAGTGTGGGGCCAGATGCAATGTAGGCCTGTATGTAAATGTTTATTTTTATTTTTTATTAATTAAATTTTTACAAATTAAACTTAGCTTAGTCTTATGAAACTACAATGTTTAATTAAAACTGTGACATTGTAACAATTTCACAAATTAGCTGCGATAATATTTTCATTAATCTCCTAGTTAGATTACCGTATGGTGCCAGCGTTACTAATTAAGGAAGCGAGTTTGAAATTTGAGTCATTGGACAAGCAACATGAACCCCCTGAAGATAAATTCACACTTTGTCGCCTATCAATCTATACCAATATTATATGGAGGAAAGTTTGTCAGCTTATATGTTTGTAGGTAATCTCCGAAAGTATTTATCCGATATAAAAAAAACCTTTCACCAGTTTCTAGAATGGATCTATTAAGAATTAGATATTATATCTCTATAAATTACTGGTGTGCAACAAAGTGTTATCTATGTATCTTTCTACCTACAGTATAGATATGTGCTTATCCGATAAAATAATAATAATACATTTCAAAGTCAACATACAGTACACGCGGCGGTAGCCTAGTGGGTAGAACATTGGACTCGGAAGCGGCAGACCTAGGTTCGATTCCCAGTGCGGGCATGTACCTATGACTTTGTTTTCTAAGTTATGTACATTTGTGAAGTTATAGTAGCAATACCACTCGCTAACGGTGAAGGAAAACATCGCGAGGAAACCTGAGTGTCTGAGCTATTCACATACCTCAGCACTTGAAATCGCCAATCCGCGGTGGGCACGCGTGGTGATTAAGCCCATACTCTCTCCCTGAGAGAAGGCCTGTGCCCTACAGTGGGACGTATATAGGCTGCTTATGCTATGCAGTACAAGTCCAAAGTAAAAAAAAACTATCACCAGTATTTAGGATGGACCTATGGGCAAGTGCTGAAGGCTAATCCGATTGCCACATGAACGAAGTCGCGGGGTCTGCTATATTGGTATAAGGACATTAATGTTAGCTTAGGGTGAAAGCTGTCGTAAATTAAGCTTTATAACATCGTCTAACAGCTCTTTCATGTATAAAATATTTGAAAATGAAAATGTCTAGTTTTATCCCGGATCCTGTTAACAAGCATGACATCTTTTTCCTTAAACTCATGGTTCCGTACGTCCGATGAAAAAATAAATCGTGCGTCTGTTTGTCCGTCCGTCACGTTCTATTCTCTCCGATTGTGCTGGACGAAAAACTATACCCAATCACACCTACTAATCACGAAAGAAAACTATGTAGTTCTAATTTTGGGGGTAACCTTTTAGGAACACTAAGAAACGTAAAGTTTATCATGTAACGTCTCACGTCTCCAATTAAAAGAAATAGATATAAATACGTATATGTTTTTATAAATTTGAAGAAATGTATTTAAATATTATTTTCAACTGTTAATAAAAGCGGTGGGAGCGGAGCGGTAGAACGCCGGTTTCTCATTCGGGAGGTCGTGGATTTTAATCTGGCATGTATCAATGACTTTGTTTTCTAAGTTATGTACATATTCACAAACGAATTTTAAAAACAGTTATAGTAGCAATACCACTCGCTAACGGTGAAGGAAAAGATCGTGAGGAAACCTGGGTGTCTGAGCTATTCACATACCTCAGCGCTTGAAATTGCCAATCCGCGGTGGGCGCGCGTAGTGATTAAGCCCGTACTCTCTCTTTATCTCTGAGAGAAGGCGTGTGCCCTGTAGTGGGACGTCAAATTGGCTACATAAAGAAACTGTTTTTTTACACTATTGATTAAAGATAGGGACCGTACAACTATTTGCCTCTCGCTAATACAATATTACCGTCTCTCTGACAAAAGGCCTGTGCCTTACAGGGTGACGTTAGAATTTTATTTTCGTAGTTTAGAAGATACACAAAAATATCTCCAAAACTACTGAGGCCAAACACATAGCTTACACGGAAACCTAAACAATAGATACGGAACCCTCTCCACGCGAGTTCGACTTGCACTTGACAACAAAAAACCCTTATAGTTTCGCCATGTCGGTCCGTCCGTCTGCCTGTCTGTCTGTCAGTCTGTCTGTCTGTCTGTCTGACCGTCCGTCCATCTGTCTGTCTGTCAACCTGTCTATCTGTCTGTCTATCTGTAAAGCAAGTAGTTAATACAAGTAAAAAATACCTAGGGCTGCCAACTTTTTTTCTAACAAATATAGTATTTTCGAAGCTATCACCTCTAAAAATATAGTAGATGGTAAAATAATGGTAACAAATAGTAAAAATAGCGGCAGTCCTGCAGCGCGATTCACGGACTTAGAACTGAAAGAGCGAGCTTTAGAAAAAGATTAAGGCTGGGTTCCGTTTTACGCAAAATATAGTAGTTTCGCCTACTACATAATTTTTTTAGAACTATAGTATTTGAGCCCCTAATGTAGGTAGTAGGATACTATATTACATAGTAGGGTTGGCAACCCTAAAAATACCCCTCCTAAGTTTGTATATTTTGACCAACTACGGGACCCGGAACTACAACGCGCGTGGCCCGGCACGCACTTGGGCGTTTTTTTTTTCATATAGCTCATTGGTATTTTGTCTGGTCAAACTCCAAAGCCGCCAGTGACGCTTATGGTCGGGTGGCAAACTCCCAGCGTTTCGTAACACTTAATGTGACGCTAATGCGATACGAACATTAGTGTATGGTGACTCGACTTTTACGAGCGCCTGCCGCTTGATAGCGACATCTAAATATTATAATAGCTTTGATATTAGTCACTCTAGTTGTAAGTGGATAGCATTGTAAAAATTGTGGAAGAGACTACACTGCACACGCATTGGGTAACTTTTGGGTTATGATGATGAAAAAAAAACTGCCGAGTGCTAGTCGAACTCACGCACTGTGTGTCTCCTACCATAATAACGATAATATAACGTTTTTAGCAATGATATATTTTCTTTCGTTCAATTTAGGGCCCTCAGCGAGAGCGCGTTGCTCACTCGACCAGATTTTATTATGTCTTGTTATAATATAGCAAAAACAAACATAGACGTTTAAAAATATCGTTATTGTCTAGTGAATTCCTTTATTTTTTTTCAATTTTTTCTGTTAGGTAATCCGTCATAACACTTTTTGTAACGGCTGCGTTGATTTAATTTTTCTGCATTGATTTGATTTAAGATTATTTTTTCAATTGTGACGTTTTTTACGTCAGTCAGACAGAGGCAAGATTTTCAAGAAATATTTTTTTAATTTTTTTATGAAATTGTCCAACACTATATAGTTTGAAACTAATTCGTTGCACAATAAAATTTAAGTAGTTACTTAATACAATTAACAAAATTAGCCTATATTAAACATCAAATATTAACAACTAAGTACCTTTTTAATTTTTTCTGCGCATTCACCCAAAGAACAAATAAATATATCAATATTTTCGGCAACCTTGTTGAGGATTTTGATAGCTCTAGTGAGCGGTGCTTCGGCTAGCAGGTTGGTCCTGGCCCGCAGCACCCTGAGCAGCCTAGTAGGTCCTTATTGAGGTTAAACCCCTCTCCGTCTCTGACCGAAGACTTGTGCCCTTCACTGCTTATGCTTTACCCTTATAACTGTTCTGCTTTTCGTATGCGGTAGCTACGAAAATATCAAGAGCTAGTGGAAACAACGTTCCAAACGTAAATAAGAATTCCATTTCTTAACAACCATGTAATAGGAACATAAGATATCGTTTTAAGAGTAACCTAACACCTGCAAATGGTTCTTAACTGACAACTCTAGTGACAAGTGGCTACCTACCAGTAGCTTTCAAACGCCCTCACAAAAACCCACTCGAATTCACGGCGCAGTGTTATGTCGATTTAATTAAGGACAACTCTAGCGATAGTTTCATATATTGACGTCTTCAATCAAGCCTTTGATTGCTCCTGCTTTGAACACATAAAAGAACTCCAATTATTATGTTTTTCAATTATATCGCTACGTATAATTATGGTAGCTTTTATTCACTGCCATTAAAGGTGAAGTATGGCAATAGAGATCTCAATTTCTTAGCGCATTTACTGGTTGAAGGCTGTTGTAGCATTCTTTTGACGCCTAATTCCAATATTGACAGAAATTTACCAGCTTTGTGGTTGACGGCGAGTCATAAACAAACCACAACATTCCTTCGTGTAGAGACATGTCGAGATTTGACGTGAATTCTTCCTTGGTTGACACTTGGTATAACGTTATTTTATAAATGGCCTTAAACTTAAATGATCTAATAAGATCAATTGTGCTAATTTAACTTGAAAAATACAACGAAATCCCCATAATACTTGTGAAATGTCAAATATCCGAAAAAAAACTCACCAAATCTCATCTCAAAATTCATTGAATTTACGAGTCCTAAGTTACTACAACATTTTGTGTTTAATTTTCTAACCGAAAAGTTATGGGTGCTCTCCACATCTCATTTAATCTCACTTAAAAGAGTGGATGCCCGAATTCTCAAAAAAAAAAATTAAATGGTTAGATAGATAGAGAAAACTCTATTGTACATAAAAAAGGAAATTGCACAGATATTTCTGAGCCTAAGAGTACAGACGGAGGCCTAATCACTGAAAATGATCTCTTCCAGACAACCTTTGGATGGACTGGACCAATACAAAATACCTCACATTATGATTATTATGCGGAGACGTCCGTCATCTTTTAAATTCTTGTGATTTATTTCAACTTGTGATTCCCATTTAGTAAGAAAAAACTGGGTATAGGCCTTTCCCCCAAATGCCATCTCTCATGGTCCCTTGCCATTCGCATCTACAGACCTATGAGTGAAATGTCTATACTCAGCAGTGGTGATGTTGATGATGAAGAGAAAACTTCAATTTCACCCCCGTTTTTGAAAGAGACATTTTAACCGCAACGCAATTTAAGTTCGCAAATCCACAACAGTGTGAATCATACACCTAAAATACCTAAGCCGTAATGGACCAAATTGTACGTGCGATAAAACCTATTGGCTGTAAGACAAAGAACCATAAACAGTGAGGCATTTGGGATGCCAATTTTATTTGCCTCTTATCACGAATAGTGAACGTGCTAGTATTGAACGAAACTAGTATTGACTATACAAATCTCTAAACTATTATTCACATTAAGATATCATGCTATTGAAGGGTAATCGCTCGTAGCCCCGGCTGCCTGAGTGATCTTAAACGGTCACGAGGGTTAAGCAACACTGGGCGCGTTCAGTGCATGGATGGGTCGCCGTCTATGCCTAACGCTAGTGGCATTTTTCCGAGCGGTTCCGTGCTTCGCAAGGCACGTTAAGCTGTTGGTGCCGGCTGCCGTCGATAGATGGCAGTCGTTAAGCCAAGTCAGAGGCCTTAGGGCGGCTTGACAACTTCTGACAGTAGACGAGCCACTAGTCTACAAGCCTCCACCAATCCGGACTTGGCCCCCGTGGTGGAGTATGGCCTATACCTTCCTCAGGGAAGAGACCCGTGCCCCTCGGTGGGGACATAATGGGTTGATGATGAAGGGTATTCTGACAATACATGTCAGAATATGCTGAAACTGCATTGTGATTTGGTAGTCTCCGTGTAATCAATCAACTTGTATCAGATCAGGAACACAGAGACCCAGGGGGGTCTAGGTAGAGGTAGTCAGTTGCTATAGTATATAGGTTGGTAGGTACGAAAAGAAAACAAACTCGCTAAGTAAATGTGTCATACATATCTAATAATATTGAAACTTGGACGGAAGCTATTGTTACCCGCATAGTAATACACATTGTTTACAATTTACTACTTAGACGACCTCGTGCCGCAGCGGTAGTGCATCTGCATACCATGCGAGAGGTCCCGGGTTCGAATCCCGACTGGGGACAAAAAAAAACTCAGGTCTTGGATGTTTACATGTTTGTGATGTCGTAGTTTCTGGTTCCCACGACACAGGGTATCCTAGTGTGGGGCCAGAAGCAATGTATGTGCCTGTATGTAAATGTTTATGTTTATGTTTATATATCTCTGATAGGGAAGAGTAGGTGATACGTTACTTTGTGCGTACAGAACGTCTTATTCTCAGTTTTATTTTCACCTTGAAGCCGCTTAAGCGTTGCATAAATCAATTAGACTAACACAGTTAAGACCGCTTTATCTCCTTTGTAGATGCGGTGGTCTCGTCCCAACCGTAAATCACTGACGATCTTCCCTATCAAATTATTTGCAGAGACGTTGGGGTGACCAGAGACTAGAACGGTGCGACTTGCCTATGTTATAGACGAATCACCTCGATCCTCGGTTTAACAAACATTGTAACAAATTTATAACAACAACACAATTTTATCACCGCCAATTGCACTCGTATATGGACTGTACAGGCTTGAGCAAGGTTGGAACGATTAGAGTGTGCAATCTTATGCACAGATGTTCATAAGATTCATGGGTATATCAATCTATTAAGAGACAGGCTTTTTTTAAAAAGGTAAAAAAGTGACGTGAAATGAAATGCAAAGTAAATATAATTTTGTTCAGCTTTATTAGGCCTCTGAAAGAATCATTTTCGTTTTAATCTTCTGCTTATTCATCGACAATAGTCAAACTCTTTAATATTATAGTCGGCCTAGTCAATACGTGGGATCCAACCAAGCCGCGGGTTTCCTCACGATTTTAGGTCTCAGGATGGTATAGATGCTGGGCAAGCCTACTTCATTAAAAAAAAGACAATGTCCCAGGCACTGCAGCGTCCGAGTGGTCCCTTCACCCATCTAGTCTCTAGTGAAGGTGCCACGGGACGCTGCATAAATCATCTCATTACGTAGATGCAAATGCCAAGTTTTTCAACATTATAATGACTATGGTAATACCTAATAATACATGTAAACGTTTGTTTATATGTTTCGGCACACAGACTAGGATCTAGATTGAATTACTGACGAAGTCGCAGGCACTTTTTCCTCAATAGTAGATATAAGACTGAAACATCCCTTTTTGTCCCACTGTAGCACACAGGCCTTCTCTTAGAGAGAGAGTATGGGCTTAATCACCACGCGTACCCACCGTGGACTGGCGATTTCAAGTGCTGAGGTATGTGAATAGCTCAGACCCTGAGGGTCACGATGTTTTCCTTCACCGTCAGCGAGTGGTATTGCTACTACAACTTCACAAATATACATAACTTAGAAAACAAAGTCATAGGTTCATGCCCATGTCGGGAATTGAATCTGGGTCTCTCGCTTCCGAGTCCTAAGGAATGTTCTACCCACTGGGCTCCACCCCTCTGCTTCGTGTTTTTTATACTAACTTTAAATGTTGATGAATCGAAAGAGGTCTGTCAGGATCGTGGCAAGTGGCAAACCCTGATCTCTGCCTACCCCTCCAGGATACAAGCGCGTTCCATAGTGTTTAACTTTAATAGTTACCAGGTATAAACTTTAGGGCATCATTATTTCAGCAGGCTTCTAGACAGGTTAACTTTAGTATGAATTATAATATTAGATGAGCACGTGTGCTCCGGCGAAATCATGTATTCATCGCCCCTGTTGGTTAGACGTCCGCAGTTAGCCGCAATTTCGCAGATTGCATTTGTCAGGAAGTTTACACTGTTCATTAGCATGTCAAAACGTAAAAGCGGACGGTGCTGCACCGACTCAAGATGTGCCAGGCCTGATGGTTCGTGTCCATCAGTTTATATATGCCCTGAAGGGACCTCGGTACTTTCACTGCCAACAAATGCAACAAGCAGAATATAGGTACCTATGAGTAATACCACAGTATCGCAGATGTTAGTGATAACATCGATCGCGGGGACAATAGACTGTCAATTATGACGTGGAAGCGAAATTTATGAAGCCGAATATTAAGGTCGAGTGAACAAGCGAATCAGATAAGTGGCTCTCAAATTAGCTATTCAGTTACAGTCAACGTTTGAGACAAAGGTTGCCGGGGAGCGATGGAGCGTCTATGTAAATAGTGCACTGCACACAGTGGACCAGACAACTGGGTCGAGAACTCATTCTTCTTAAGTGTATTATGCGCTAATGTTAAATAATTATCTAGATTCTAGATTATAATATAAACCTGACAATTTGCATGACAGTTGCCCGAGCTGCTGGCTTATATATAACAACAAATAAAACGAACAAAAACTTCAGAATTTAAGAGGATTTTTCTGTCTGACATTCCTCTCGCTCGCATATTTCAATAATTCATTTCAATTCAATTCAAATATTTTTATTCATTATAAAAACAGATTGTTTACTTAATGAACGTCAAAGTTGTTATAAATTCGTCATATTATAAGAACGTCAAATATGTTTTAAAATTATCACTTATTAAAATTATTTTTGATACTACTCGTAAAACAAAAATATGTAAGAAAATATTTGCGTTTCGTTTTTCATACCGAAATGTAGCGTAAGAAGTTTGTCATTTTTCTTGCCAATTTTTTTTGACAAAACTTGATAAAGGTTAACCAAAATGTGTCTGAGATGTTCACGAACTTATTTCTTAGTAATACTACTAAGACACCAATTAACAAAAGTAGGTCATTTTTTAAAAACCTATTTAGAGGCTAAAAAATCACCCAACCCGCGACCTTTGGCTAACCGTGCCAGCGCTCTCTCAACTGAGCTAATGGGCAAGTGCAGGCATCGGCGAAATTTTGAGCCTTTTTACAAACTTCTCTGTATTACGTACAGGGAGCGACATCTGGCTGAAGCAATTTAGGTACATCACTTGCAGCCCCGAGTAACCCACTTTGCAGTTAGGTTTTTACGTCGGAGCGCTGGCACGGTTGCCAGAGGTCGCAGGTTCAAGTACCGGCATGGGTGGAATTTTTAGCCTTTTTAGCCTTCTTCCAATTTAAAATTGTCCTCAGCACGGGTTAGTGCAACAAAAAGAATATAATCAATACTTAACTAGTTTATGCTGAAAGAAATGCTGAGGTAGTAAATGCTCCTAATCTTAACTTTCAAATATGGTCCAAGAGCAACGTTAACATGCAATTGTCAGATTTAACCTGTAAACATATTTCAGAAAGTTATACTTGCCGCTTTGTTTGGTTTTAGTTAAAAGAAGTAGTTAAACAACGTGACTGCTTCATGGGATTTGTGTTGCGAATTCCGCAAATCGCTGAGATGAGAATGGCGCCACACGTTGTTGCCGAAAACCTTAGGAATTTGTGCGAGTAAACAAGCACGCCGGTCGTAAACATCAAACTGAGACAGCGTACTGCTATACTCGAGTGTTTTGGCCAAAACTGCACGATTTCACCTAAAAATCCTTGCAAACCACGATATTAAACCAACCGATTTTTTCCTAGAATCGACACCCGGGATCTGAAACAGCTCAAGCATTTGGCGACGCCATGTATTTCCTGCGTTGTAAAACTAAACTCACAGCTTCAATGTCAAGGTTTACGATAGGAAAATAACGCAGCAGCGCGCATAGCAACTATATAAAAATATTCCGTGGCCTTGGTTTAATCCTTTGCAGAAATACCATAACGAAGTACGATTTGAGGTGTTTATTGTCATAAAAGGCTGGCTTTAAATTGCCTGTGTTAGAAGATAAATGGATCCAAATTAAAGAAAGAGATCAAATCAAACAAATAAATTGCGCCTGACCCAAATTTTACGCTCGTGGCAATAACCAGTTCACAAATTTTCTAATCAACACTTTGTGGCTACAACTGTTCGGAATTGATTGTCTAGACACCATTTGTAAGCGATACATAATTTACACCTTATTTTATTGACTATCGGTTTATTGGACGTCATGCACGGTTAATAAGAAAAATAGAAAAGTATTTCTTATTATTTGTACTTACCAGTATAATGGCCACCAGACACAACACATGTATTTTCGTCATTATCAATTTATAACTTCGATAGTCCTTTATTGATCACTTCTTGAATTAGACAAATCTCGCACTTGCCAATAAAGAAGTTTTTCTTGATCAGTTTTCGTATTTTTTTCTATTCTTTAGGTTTTTTCCTCTCGTTTAATTTGTCAGCAATACATCTATCAACAACAATGACAACGTCTTATTTGATTTGGAATACGCACTTCACTATCTATATTTGTTTGTTTTTTTATCATATTACTAAAGACATTGCTCAACTTTTTGAGTTTTCAGCAATAGAACCATTATATCAAGTACTTACTTACATGACATGTAATTGTATGTTCTATTAAAATTTACTGAGTTATCTTTTAAAAAGTGCATTTACCTTAAGCACCCAGTGACAATATCTGATAAGAGGTAAGTAAATATTTGTACCTGAATATCAGTTCCCGTAAAATATTGGAAACATTGTTTGAAAATATCAGACGATATTCTTCAGTTTCAATTAGGGTTAGGTACAAAAATTATATAAACCAACTTCATGTTGCTGGTTACCGGTAAAAGACAAATTTTAAAAGATCAAAGATCACTTTCAATTCTCTCAGTAACATATTACATTACTTTTCATATATTTTCTAAGCTTAAACGTTTTGCAGTTTTAATTAACATAATTTGTGGATCATGATCTGTGGATCAAACAAAGTAGAAAAAAAAACATTGAAATGAAGACATTTCCTTTTCAAATGTCTGCCTCCTATGTGCACAGTGTATGTGTATAGCATTGAGTCGCTGCAAATATTTACAGACGAGATAAGTGACTGAAGGATTCTACAAGCAACAAACGTAACCATTATGCGGCAGTGTATCTATACAATACAAAAAATACTATAGCAACAGATAAAACTTTAATAATGGTACGTTTTCAAGTAACACGAAAAAAATGCGATATGTAGGTACTAGGCCTGTTTTGAGGCTTTCTGAACAGTACCGCGTGTGATTTTTTGTTACGAAAACTAACTGTCAGATAAAATTTACAATAAAACAGTTTCAACAGGTAAATAAACTACAAGATAATCGAAAGATGGAAAAAGAAGCACACATTTTTTCTAAATGATACCTACAAGTATATCTCGTATCTATATGACATTCATCATCAACCCATTATGTCCCCATCGAGGGGCACGGGTCTCTTCCCTGAGGAAGGCATAGGCCATACTAATATGTACATAAAAATGCATAGAACTTTTAATCTATAATTGACACCTTTATAACCTTGTCAAGGGTGAGTCCGTGTTCTAGCTAGAGTAAACAAATTTTATATCATCCTGAAATAGATCTGCCTCTATCGATTTTCTAAATCCAGATGAAGTTCACTGGTTACCTTCCGACACGCGTCACTGGACTTATGTTTATTTTCCCTTCATTTCTGTACCGAAGATTATTTATAAGTTTCCTCTCTGGGGTGACGACTACATCGGTAAAAATAATGTTTTACACTGGACTAACTGAATGAACATTTTTGTTGCGGCGATGGTAACGCGTGGAGCTATAGCCCAGAGTCTGGCTGCGAAACTGCCTTTAAAAGTGCCAGTTCTGCAACTGAACTCCACTCCAGTAAAGCCTCCAATGTCACTCGACGTACCGACGAAGCACGCTGCCGATCAGGCTGCTCCGGAGCATCAATACCAGGACAAAGAGCCTGCCACAACCTCAAAGCCTTCTCAGCTACAGGGATAGCTTATCACCATTGTGTTGTGTGGAAGTTTTTATCATTGTCTCACCTTGAGGTTTCTTTTTAGAAGTATTATAAGATATTTCAATAAAGCAAAACTTGAAAACATGCTATAAAAGTTTAAAATGCTCAGTTTGATTCTACGAGTATATGCAATCTTTAAGCTTGAGGTGGTCAATTTGTCTGATAAATAATCTCGCGCATGAAGGGTTCCATACTATTATCTATAAAACATTTTAATATTTGAAGCGTCTACCTATTGCCGTTGTTAATATCGAGCAAAAAAACGGCAAAAAATCACGTTTGTTGTATCGGACCCCCCTTAAATGTTAATTTTATGATGTTTTTAGTATTTGTTGTTATAGTGGCAACAGGAATACACCATATATGAAAATTTCAACTATCTAGCTATCACAGTTCATGAGATACATCCTGGTGACGAACAGATAGACGGACAGTGGAGACTTAGTAATAGGGTGCCTTATCCTTTGGGTACGGAATCCTAGAAACTATTGAGAATATTAAACTTTTAAGTATAGGAAGTGACTTCATTTTATTGGCACTGAAGAAACAATTTTTAGGTTTTGCCTTATTTTAATTCAGATTCATCGTTCATAAAATTTCTGTCACTTTTAAAGGAACTCGTTCGCATATGCACCACCTGGGATTACGTCATACTGTCTAAATTTCAACGACTTTCTTGCGACATACGAGAATGATACTGATTTTCGAGTTCGTTACGATTCGAAATTATTCAACGCACTACGATTTCCGTTTACAATTTCTGTTGAAAGTACTAAAAAGTAGCATGTTATGCAACATAGGCGTGCGATCTCAATCGTTTATTGCCGCCATGAATGACGGTGGCTGAATGAGGGCCGCGGGCGCGCTTCCAACATCGCTGATTGCTTTGTTACAGTCATATTTTACAACCAAATCGCTTTTTTGCTACGGGATATTTAGACTTCAAGAACAAGATATTACACATATTAAGCTGAGCTATTCCCCTGAATACTCTTGAGTCAACAACGCTAAAAACTTCCCCAAACAATGGGGATACGTCTTATTCTCATTTTTTTTAGCAACAAATTGTTTTCTTTCATCCAGCCAGGTCTCTTTGGGGAAGTCCGACTCACATTTGGCTAGTTTCTATTGTTTATTTAAATACCGCGTAGAGAATACACTACAAACACACCAAGTTTGACACTTATATGTATTACTGTTTATCTATAAAAAAAAACATATTTGGTGTGCAATCCGCCACTAGTGAACATTTCAAATAGCTTTTATTACGGTTTAAGAGAGAGAGCCATTTAACAGTAATACAGGTGTACTGTATAGTACGACAGCGTAGGCTTAAACTTAAAATCTAGTCCTAAAACATCGTATTACGTACTAAAGTACTACGTATTTTAACTCAATGTCCTAAAAGTAGTTATTTTCAGTCTGTTTCTTCTTTATTATTTCTTTTTCACATTTCTTAGACAGATTGAGGACCTCGTGGCGCAGCGGTAGTGCATCTGCATACCATGCGAGAGATCCCGGGTTCGAATCCCGGCTGGGAACAAAAAAAAACCCAGGTCTTGGATGTTTACATGTTTGTGATGTTGTTGTTTCTGGTTCCCACGACACAGGGTATCCTAGTGTGGGGCCAGAAGCAATGTATGTGCCTGTATGTTAATGTTTATGTTTATTTATTATGTTTACTTTATTGCACAACTAGAAAAAGAGAATTACAAAATATAATTTCTTATGTATACTTCTCAGTTTGAAGGTCTAAGAATGCAGTAGCTACTCTAAATCTTATTTATATCTGTTTGTTTTCAAATGTTTAATTGTACTTGAATCTGTTTCTTCACCTTCTAATAAAATAAAATAAATACGTATTGGCTTAGATTAGAAAAAAAAAACTGGAAGTTTATTCAGAATCGATTGGAAACTCGTAATAAGATTTAAAAAGAAATAGGTGTATCTTTTTGGTCTAAATGCAGCACAAATATTTTACAACCGGATCGCTTTTTTGTAAAACGATTTCTATAAAACACACATAAATCAAAGTGTTGTTGTGAACCGCAGTTTTTATGACATTGTTAATTTGTTCTTTGACGCCGTGTTTAAAAGCATTTTTGCTTTGTTGAATTAAAATTTACGATTAGTGAACATGGTGACTGAAACGGAATAAGAAACTCATAGATTGTTACACAAATATTTTTACATTTGTTAGCCGCTTCCTATCTCGAGATATTTCAATTATTACGCGTACTACGAACTAAAATCATGATGACGTCATGTAAATAATGACTTCTTGGTTAATTGCCAACCCACCATAGAGAAAATCGAGTATTAGTAGTAACAGTCTATCGACCTTTAAACTCTCAAATTGAATTTGACTGTAAGTCATTAATATGAGAACGATCAGCCCCTCTACTCTCTTGTGTTCAAATTGCGTCACAATTAAAAGTCAGATATACCGACTTAATAAACGTTTTAGTTGTAATAAGATAAGATAAGATAAGATAAGAATATTCTTTATTGTATACCGGAAAAAATGTTACAGAAACAGCAATGACAAAAGAAAATATGCAATTGGCGGCCTTATTGCTAATAGCAATAGTAATAAAAAATAACCTTAAACTTATTGGAACTTCAAAGAGCAATGGAAGCTAAAAGCATATTTTGGCTAAAATATTAAATAAATGAAATCAATTGTAACGCAAGTTTTCTAAATTAGCGCCGAGAGTAGAGGAGCAGTGTATTGGCTGATTAGATAGATAGATAGATAAAACATTAGACAAAAAATATAACAATATATAAATAAACAATACATTGAACACAGCCAGTTGTCTTAAAAGTTGAACCTCTTATGAGACGGGGATCAATTTCATTGTAAGTGTGGCCGTGTGGCGCCGGATTAAGAATAACGTTACTCCATTTCCTTCCGTGGATGTCGTAGAAGGCGACTAAGGAAATCAATTACCAGGAGACGGGCAGCCGCGTCTTCCTGAGATTCCAACCACATAATGGCGATCGCCAACCCGCCTGCCAAGCGTGGCGATTATGGCAAACCCCCTCATGGTTATAAAAACTGCAAAGGTGGCCTATGCCCTGCAGTGGGCGTCAAATGGCTGATGATGATGATAATGAGATTGTTTAATTATGAACCTTCTTACTCTTTTATACAGATAATAAATGGTCAATAGGTGCGGTCACCGGGCAATAAATCGAAGACTAGTTAATTTGGCGAAAGATATATTGGTTCGTCGGTGTGTACGAATATAAATGTGTACGATCTTTTTAAACACTGTAAATAATTTTCTGTTATTCAGGTTGCTCAGATAAACAATTTTTTTTAAAACATCGCGTACATCTACTTACTACCTGATTTTTTTACAAAATTGTATCCATACTGCAACCACTAGGTACATTGTGTGAGTGTTCAAGTTACCTAACTAAAGCATGTAGGAGTTTCCACTAAACCTGGCATAAAATTATGTAGCATACCAGTACTTATAGACCAATTTTTTTGTAAGTTCCCTAAGAGGAGCATAATATCGAGGGGTGAAAGGCTAATTGCTTTAAGCGACACTATGGGCGATATTGAGTTATATATATATTCGGAATCAGCAAATTTTTCTACGTCTTTTGAGCCGGGTTTCATGCCGATCTGAGCACTTTTTTGGCGCTTGAGGCAATTAGATTTGACGCTGATTTTTACACCGCTACTGACTCAACTGACACAAAAAGTGCCTTTTTTCAAAACATGGTTGACTTGAGCTATGTTAAGATACTGTAGGTAGTTGGTTAACTCATTTTGCCTTTCTCGTATTTAAACTCAAATGGTTGTTAACGCTTTTTTGCTGTTTTTATACTAAAAGAAGATAGTAGGTTGAATCATTTAGCTTGCCCCAGAATACACAAACCCTTGTTATTTAAAGCAATTAGCCCGCCACAAAAAAAATATAAGCTTGTCGCTTGAGGCAATTAGCTCTCCACAAAAACATATGGGAAATGTCGTTTGAATCAAATAGCCCTCCCCAAAAATAAATAAAGTATGGCCTTTGAATCAATTAGATTTGCTCTACTTTATGTTAAGAGCAGTCATTTAAAGTATTTACCCTCTTCGAAAATTCAAGAGAGCAGGTCGTTTGAGATAATTATGGCCTACATTTTTTACAATAAACAGTCGCTTAATTCAAAAATTATTAATAGTGTTTGTACTTGAATCAATTATCCTGTTTTACAATTAGTAACGAACGTCTGTTCAGCAAATTCATTTTTCTATGACACTAGTTGAACGATGTCCTTTAAGACGTAGGTATAATCTTTGCGTTGCGCTTAGAACTTCTCGGGAATAAAGGGGCGCACGCGCGGGGGGCGCTTCAGTCATCGCCGAACCGTGACGGAGGCCGGACGCGCGCGTTGTTTTTGAGTCACGCGCAAGAAGATTATTGGTAAGTAAGCTTTTAAACCTGTGTAACTCATGTATTTCGGTTTAATTAAGTATCCTCAATTAAGATGTTAAATTTTTGAGGCTGACTTTATGAACATTAAGCATAATTTATTGTTAAACGATATTTGTGCAAAGCATTTATCGACCTGATAGTTTTCTGTGATTTCTTATTAAGAACATAACTGACTGATTGTTACAGTATTAGTAGGTTATAATTATTAAAAATAATAGTAGTGAGTGATAACTCCAATTAGAAATGGTTAAGAAATTTCTTTAACTTCAATGTTTATCTAATTTTGATGATTTAATAAATAAACACTTTGTTCCTTTAACTTTTTGTTTTATTCTCGCCAAACATCAACGAAAACTCATAAATCTCATAATGAATGCTGCTCCAATTTTGATGCGGTTACATTTTGGTTATGGATTCAACCGCCAAATTCAACCAAAGTTCAAAATTATGATGATTTAAGTCAACGAGATTAGAATAGTGATCATTGCTTAAGTCATTTTTCCTGTTTCTAAATAAGAATGGAACTGGTATTTCAACTAATTAGATGTAATCTATTTCACCTATAGCTAGGTAGTTCAATCAATTAGCTCTACTCGAAAACCACGACTACGAGCTCCTTGACTTATTTAGTCCTCCACTAATCATGATAGTTGTTGTATCTTAAAGCATTTGGTCTTACTTCAAAAACAAGGGCAACCGTCGCTTAAGTCTTTTTGCCTTACCCTAAAAAAAAGAGCATACGAGCATTTTGGACTCAAGCGACATTTATTTCTGTAACCCGTTGATCTATTTCATTGAAAACTACAATATCTGATGAAAAATTTAATTTCCAAAAGAACTGTATACTTAGAATCTAAATTAAACAAAAACCTGATTTACTACGATTTTTTTTTCTTTTTTCAAAACTTTAAAACGCTCTCCTCTAAAGTTCACAAAATGTCGCTTAAAGCAATTAGCCTTTCACCCCTCGATATTATTACTGATTTGTGCTATCTCATCTTATTAGCAACTCCTCGTCTCAACTTTATATTCACTTTAAATATCATCCCCGCAAGTAGCTCAGGAAGACGAGCAATGTCCACGTAACCGGATCTGCGGTCAAACTGTACATAGAATACCCAAGAATGTCGCTACTGGTTTACTTCACCCTGTCCGGCTGGATTCTGTTAAAACACCTAGGACCTGATTCCGGAACCCACTCATGGTGAAATCAATCGACACATCTGCGATTTCCGTACGATCGTCATTTATTATCAGTGATAAGTCAGACTAGACTCGCGCCCCTACAGTTTGAGGATGATGGTAACAAGGTTTTTAAGCAACCGTTTAATATAGCTGTTGAAGTTTAGAGGCTATTTGATTATCATAAAGACAACTTTATTCCTGTGTGTGCTTGGAACGAGTAGGCCAAGCCTAGCCTAGCTAAGGATGCAAGATAATTTGCAGATATAATTTTTCTCCCGTTGCTTAAAACGGGCACATTTTAAAACATGCCGGATAACACGTGCGCGCCTCGGCGTCTCTATCTAACTATAACATCGTGATTGTTTAAGAAAACTGACCTAATTTCTGTGTATTGTCTTTTTAAGGAAATCTGCGCCAAATCTCGTTCAAAAGTTGACACAGGTAAGATAAAATCTGTTCTTTACTCCGCCGCTTTTTAGGGCATTCAAACTGTATGCACAGGCGCCACGGAGGGCCCGAGGACGTATCTTGTTGGTTTTAGAGCGTGCAATGTTTATTTTATATTTGTAATTGCCCTACATTAAAAGATTGTGGAATTGTGGAGGCGGTTGCGCATTGGTAGAACCCTGGACTCACATTCGAGAGGTCGTGGATTCAAATCACGTCATGTACCTGTGACTTTGTTTTTTATGTTAAGTACGGGCATTAGTGAATTTGAAGTAGCAATACCAGTCGCTAATTGTGAAGGAAAACATCGTGAGGACACCTGTGGTGTTTATGTACGAGTATATACCTAGCGTGTGAAATGCGCGATTGTCAATGCGCGGCCGGTACACGTAGTGATTAAGCCCATATACTCTCTCTCTCTCTCTCTCTCTCTCTGAGAGAGAGTCTAGGCCTTGTAGTAGGACGCAAGTAGAGTTTGGGTACCTAGGTAAAGTCATTTACTTCGATTACACGCCTTCATTTGTTGGGAACCATTGCTTCCTTTTCAGTCAATTACGGAAACTAATCAGTGTTTTAATTTTGTTACTATTAGGAACTATTTGCTCTCTTGTATCGGAGAAAATATTGAAAAAATATACTAAATAAAGTGAAAAGCAAAGTTACAGGAATAAAGGAAGGCTTTTGTCCTTCAGTAGGATACCCATTTAATAGAGGCTACGTATAAATAGTAGTAGTAGACAGGTTGGTACAGTTAACAGTACATAAACTTTTACAACCGTGCCCCCTATTCCGATAAGTTAGAGTGACATTACAATTAAAATGTAAAGGAGCTGTCAACTGGACCAACAGGTTCTGGTCGAAAACTACGATATATACATTACAGCACCGGGGTGTTCACTAGACTTGTAGCAGTAGAAAAGATAAAGGCAAGAAATTAACTCTGAAATTGTTAGGTGGATAATTTCGCAAATTATTTTATCTAAGGCGACGCCTAAAACAAAATTGGGTGAACGACACAATAAAGAAATTAAAAAATAAAATTTATCACTTTTATAGCAATAACCTTTTTTATCAGGAGCTTCAGCGGGCCTGAAAACGAAAGATACTCTATACAAACACACTCTACCGTTCACATCCGTTATCAGTGCTAATCTAAACGTTAAATTAGTAACGCATAAAAATGTTGTCCCTTTTCAGGCGAGTGCCTCTTGAATGACCTACATAGGACAGATAAGAGAAATTGGGAAGATAAGTTGATAACAGTGTTACCTACGATGACATTGGGCTTTTTACCACTAACCTTGGTTTGAATATTATTCAGTTATCTTATTTTCCAAGGCCAAGTCAGAGGCCTTAGGGCGGCTTGACAACTTCTGACAGTAGACGAGCCACTAGTCTACAAGCCTCCACCAATCCGGACTTGGCCCCCGTGGTGGAGTATGGCCTACACCTTCCTCAGGGAAGAGACCCGTGCCCCTCGGTGGGGACATAATGGGTTGATGATGATATCTTATTTTTGGGATTCCGTTGCCAAAAGACACTTTTACTATGTCTGCGTCTTACGTTTGTCTTACCTTCATGGGGTTTAAATCCAAAGCTTTTATTAGGCAGCAGATTAAAATTTTCTCAAAGAATGTCTAATTTTCACTGATCACCCATAAAATTGTAATGGATATGAAAAGTAAAAAAATAAAGTGAGTCCAAATAACGAACACGTAACGTGATTTTTAATGTATTTTTCTTGGTATTGCTCTAATGTAACAACGGTAATACAACAAGTGTCAAACTTGGCTTGATTATAGTGAAATAGAGCTATCCGTATAGTATAGCAATACATAATACAAACATTTACATTTGACATTAAAGAAAATGTATTCTTGCGAAAAATGTAATATTGTATTTATAGCAGTACGGAACCTTCAGTACGCGTAGCCGACTCGCACTTCATCGGTGTATTCAAATTGTAGATAAATACGTTTATTTAATTTTTTTGTAAGTCTCACTGTACTTTTTGATTCGTTAAGTGTGCTCTAATTAATTTTGTGCAGGTTCCAATTAGTATATTCTGGATTAAAATTGAAGCACGCATTTAGTTGAACAAGTTATTGTTAAGAATAAATTGCTTTTAATTAGATTAGATTACAAGTATGTCTGGTGTTACTTTGAATGACAGGATACACAATAGTTTGATTAGAGAACGGTGTGGACTGAAAGAGGATGCAGTGACTAGAATTGAGAAGGGAATGTTGCGTTGGTTTGGACATGTGGAGAGGATGAAAGAAGAAAGATTGACAAAAAAAATATATCGAGCGAATGTGGGTGGAGGGGCCGGCAAGGGACGAACCAGACGGACATACTTCGACCAATTGGGGGCTGTATTAGCAAAGGGCAAGATAAAAAGTAACCGAAACCGGCGTGCGTGCATGCAACGGCTAATGAATGTTGAGGAAGCGAAAGTGATCTGTCAGTATCGTAGCAAGTGCTAGTCCCTGGTCTCTGCCTACCCCTCTGAGATACAGGCGTGAGTTTAAGTATGTATGTATGTTGATTAGATTAATTAGACCAGATTATTACTCTTTATTGCACACCATATATTAATATATACGTTTGAACTCCAGTGCCTATTTAATGCTGTAACTTTTAAAATGTGATATGTCTCTGTAACTTATAGCCAATAAATTACTTATTATTATACCTGGGTGAATATATCAACATATTCGATGTTGATGTAACTAGGTATTTCGGGTCTATAAAATAATAGAAGTTGACCGGCCATAATAATAATAAAACACACATAACATAAACTATAACGAGCATAGTAAACTAGTTTTCGTAACAATTTCATCGCATCAATAATTCATAGGTGAGGCAGGGACACAAGACTTAACTTCTAGATGACGGATCGAAATAATAATCTTAAAACATACTCAGCTCGTTTAGTTAGTCAAAACAGAACAATATATTAACAAATTCCCCGCTCATTTCCCGAGCCAAGCCGTCTCTTGTTCAGCTAACCAAGAATGTGTTTGACATTTTACTAATTGTTCAATTTATCTTGCCTAAAGGAATTTTCTGGAGGAAACTCTAGCGTAGTTATGGTTTTGGCTGTTTGTCAATAATACCATCTCGTAACTGACCAACCTAAAATCTCGCTAATAATCAAGAATATGAATAAAAATGTTACTTGATAGATGTATCACTGAAATTAAACTTTGTCTCGCAAAATGCCAACTAAAACGTTTCACACTTCACATACACGATCCGAAGACAACAAAGTCGTTCGTAAAAGAAAAAGAAATGAAACTAAAACGCAAAAGCGTCCGGGCGGTTCCGCATTTTCGCGCCAATTTTCCGGAAAACCGCGGAGAAAAGTGACGGAGTGATGCGCGGGCCGGTGCCGCGTTCGCGCGCTCTCAATCTGTACTGCGGAGCGCGGCTCGAGTCCCACATCCTACCTAGTAGGTACCTACTTTACGATTTACTACTGCGACGCGAAAACTGTGAACACAGGACTGTGATTCTACAACTTTCAGCCAAATTGACTTCATACTTACATCTCGAAATTCTAAATTGGAATTTTGAAAAGCATAAATAAACTCACGCGCGGTACTAAATCTTAATAATTATGAATGAAACCGCAAATCTGTCGAATTAAGTTCGGTCAATTTCGGCCAAGTGTAAAACGTTCCCTTACCGGACTATGATTAGATAAAGACGCTTAAAATTTATTAGTACTCGTATGTATGTATATTTATTCAAATATTTATGTATGGTTTAAGTAAGTTTATGTAGTTTTCAACTCGTATTTCTTAATTGCACCGACTACCCGTCTCTAATTTCTTTCTTGTCTTCGTCTATGGTTGCCTGGAAGGAATTGCTTGTAGTAATAAGGCCGCCAATTTTACTTCGATTTATTGAATTTATGTTAATGTAATCTCTGTGTACAATAAAAAATCTCTGAATCTATCTATCTAATCTATATAATTATCTACTAGCTGACAAACGATGTTTTGCTATAGCAATTAGCCTACGACCTATTCTCAGACCTACCGCACCAAACAAAAATTAATAAAAATTGATCGAAGCCGTTCCGGAGGAGTTCGATAATAAACACTGTGACACGAGATTTTTATAACATTAGATTTATCCAGTCTATGAACAGAGCTCACTGTTAGACATAGGTCTCTTCCTCGTCAAGTCAACCCTTTCGGTCCCTGCCAATCTCGTCTAAGCTCTAGATCATAAGCAGCCTATTACGTCCCACTGTAGGGCACAGGCCTTCTCTCAGAGAGAGAATGTGGGCTTAATCACCACGCGTGCTCACCACGGATTGGCGATTTCAAGCGCTGAGGTATGTAAATAGCTCAGACACTCAGGTTTCCTCACGATGTTTTCCTTCACAGTTAGCGAGTGGTATTGCTACTATAACTTCACAAATGTACATAACTTAGAAAACAAAGTCATAGGTACATGCCCGCACTGGGAATCGAACCTGGGTCTCCCTCTTCCGAGTCCAATGTTCTACCCACTAGGCTACCAAGCTCTACATAGCCTTAAAGATAACAAAAGGCCAACATTCCGACCAATTTGAGCCACAAAATAGAAAATATCTTCATTTGCAAAGTTTGGGATGCAGCAATAAGTGATGGTATCATCTCTTACCAACTTTGACATACCAACAGGTATTGTTTCTTATCTATCAACCCATTGAATTCAAAGAATTACTTGCTCGCCTTATGAAAATCCGGAGCTTAAATTTAGGCACTATTTAAATCTTTTGCTAAGCAGCGAACCAATCGCCTGTGTGAGTGAAAGAGAACCGATGGTCCTGTAACTTTTTTTACGAGCCAAAGCCAGCCAGCCAGCCAGCCTCGCTGACTTGCAGGCCCAACCATGTTAGTTGATGACATGTGGCGTCATCAGAAAAAACGTCGGAATACGACAAATCGCTCGGCAGCGTGTCGTTCTCTGGTGGGTGGTTACTAGCCGCGGCAAGGACCACTAGCAATGTTACTCTTTCAAAACGTGTGGGGTAACGAGGGTAAACCTATGGACGCAAGTCGCTTTAACGCACAAACTTTTTCCACTGACAATATTATCAATATTAGAACTATGACTAACGATGCGATTAGAAGTTGGGTCGTCTTCTGGGTGGAATTTACGATCTCCATTTTGGATGGCTGTGGTTGATGATTTAATTATAATCGACAGATAAGAAACATTTTTATGCAAAAATATAAAAATATGTAAATATAGGCAGAGTGCATACATGTAAATGAAGGTATAATGTCGACTGTTACACACTTTGATTTGTTTCAGGAATTGCGTATTTTAGACCTTCCATACAAATAACTACTACAGCCTAATAGAAGTTATTATTTTAGTCTGAAACTTTTGTTTTGATCACGAGCGCCAATAAACAGTGGAGAAATCTTTGTAGCTACCTATATAATTGTGTGCACATTTTATTTAAGGACTAGTTCTATCATAGTTGGGCCTTTGTACGTTGCAAGCGCTAAGGTATGTACATAACTCAGACAATAGAGTTACCTCACGACTTCACAGTTGGCGAGTGGTATTGCTACTATAACTTTTCATATGTATGTAACTTAGAAAACAAAGTCATTGGTACATGCCAGGATTCGAACCCACGACCTCCCGAATCAGAAGCCGGCGTTCTACCGCTCCCTGACCACCGCTCCTCTGAATACGGACAAGTCGATTATCCTAAATTTTGACAGACATCTGATCCAGCTTTGGATATTGGATAATTGAAGTTAGAAAATCAGTAATTTTCAGTGTAAAATCGGTTCTCGAAACGGTCGCCAGCTTGCAGCACGCACACAGTTGCAAGGCTCTACTGTGCGACACGCGATAACCGTTGGATAGCGGCCGGTTGATGGACAGGTGTAATTAGCTAATCAGCTGACTACCGGTGGACGAAAGCCCTTCGATAACAGACCATTATTTAGAAGTAGATTCACACGAGATCGCTTCGGTAACACTTCGAAATTCGTATATGTGATGTATGAATTGACAAAAAGTCACAGTAAATCGTTAAGCTTTTTGCACCTCAGAAGGGAAAAGAAAAATTAAACAGTAAGCAGCAACGTGGGCGAGCTACTCTACCACTTTCCTTCCCCCACTCCAGCGCCCACTCTACTCTACCGAATACTCAACCCATGTAAACGGTTAGTAGAGTAACTTGTTAGACCTAATTTTGCGATAGATACGAAATTAACAGGAATCTGTAGATACCATTAATTTATTTTCTGACGGATTGTCCACACAATACCGGCAAAAGTAAAACTTTGATTTGCATTGCGCCAAATTTTTAGACCCTGGATTGTCTGCTGCCACCTGGTTCTTTTTTCCAAGCGGAACGTAGAAAGAGTCCTGCAGTTGGAACTGGAGGGCTTCTGAAGCCGACTGCTAACAAGATTGTTCCCACTGGTACGGATATTCCTGAGGCAGAAGAATTTTTAAAAACAATTGTAATTTACTTATGTCCCCAAATTTTAAATTCCATTTTGTATTTTAACATTAACATCTATTAATTGTAGATAATTTTTTTAAATAATTATCAGTAATTCATTGACATAAGTAGAGTTCATATAAATAATTTACTGCCTTCTGCATTTTATTTACGTCAGGTATTTAAAAAGAAATGCCACATTTTTTGTATTACGGTAACGCAAAAGACAAAAAGTGACTTATTTTTGTATTGTAATTTCAAATTCAAATAAAAAAATACTTTATTGCACAAAAGGGGTGTTTGTACAAAGGCGAGCTTAATACTAGTAAGTATTTTCTTCCAGCTAAACTTGGGTTATGTGCAAGGGGTAGTGCCAAGAAAGATTTATTGCAGGAACAAAGATAAAAAAATGAATAAATAATAATAATTATATAAACTATATTACAATAAAATTACATAGTTATTATAACAAGATACATACCAAAAACATATAAAATACACACTATAACACAATAAACACAACTACATAAAATTTACTTATATAATAGGATTATTACTCTGAAGTTCTTAAGAAATTTAAGAATAAATGAAAACTGCCTATTCCAAGAATAGTTATAAAACAATTCAAAAAGTTTGCATGTTTCATTAACATTTTCTCTAATGCTGGAGACGAGTAAGGCTGGTGATAGATTTGAGGGTTTCTGTTTGAGTTTTTAACTAAAAGTATCTCTAAATATTGTTTGCCGTCGCAGCTCTTCTATATTATCATAGGAGATTTTCTAATTAGGATGAGTTAAAGTGATCAATCGAAACAAACAAAAGTATTCTACAGTATGTTGGTAGTGTGGCTAGAGCAGCAAATATTGAATACTTCAGCTGTGAAAGTGGAAGTGCTTGGGAGATATTTTTGTTGGAGGCGCGGGGAATTTAAAGTATTATGTTCTAATTATTGGGATATTCAGAAAAAAGATGTTGTCTGTTGAAGTGTTTATAATCAAGTAAAAGGTAACTAAGGAGAAAAGAATATGTACATAAATAAAAAATTAAATATACAGAGCACGTCAGTATAAAAAGAGTTTAACTTAAAAATAGGTAGTCTACAATAACG
The DNA here is from genome assembly GCA_947308005.1 of Yponomeuta malinellus. Taxonomy (NCBI): domain Eukaryota; kingdom Metazoa; phylum Arthropoda; class Insecta; order Lepidoptera; family Yponomeutidae; genus Yponomeuta; species Yponomeuta malinellus. The sequence goes on from OX371013.1 coordinate 8,610,813, forward strand.
AGATTAGTATTCACTATCTACAACAATTTTAGTGTAATGGCTTCCGTAAATCGGGCTACAGCAATGTAGGCCCGTGGTAAAGTTGGTCAAGGTAGCTCTCTGCATCATACTCAGGTCTCAGTAATAAATGCAGTAAGGTCTGGAAAGTCTACAGAACCTTACTTCTGAGTAGGCTTCACCTACATTCTTGTGTTTCAAGGTTGAATATAACATGTGTTTGTGTTTGTTCTTGTTAAATCAACTTGGCTGCTTCAATTCTAAAAATTTAATCAATTTATTGAAATAGGTTCTATATCTGATCGAACGGTGAGTTTCTTTGGTGTCAAACTGGTGTTTGGCGTGGTTGAAAACCAGCAAACACACAGTTTCGCAGAAGTAAATTTATCTTGAAAGCAGTTGAAGTCATTTACATAAAATATTTCGTGTGGCGCCGGATTAAGAATAGCGTCACTCCATTTCGTTCCGTGGATGTCGTAGAAGGCGACTAAGGAAATCAATATCCAGGAGACAGGCAGCAGCGTCTTCCTGAGATTCCAACCGCGTACTGCGATCGCCAACCCGCCTGCCGAGCGTGGCGATTGTGGCAAAACGTCTCATTGTTATGAAAACCATGAAGGAGGCCTATGTCCTGCAGTGGGCATCTGCCCACTGGGGCATCGAATGGCTGATGATGATGATGATGATGACATAATAAAATAATTTGTTAGGTAGTCTAAAATAAACAATTCAAATATAACCATAATAAACCATACTAATGAGACTTTGAATCTATAAATCAATAACCAGGCACGAATCTCAAATGTTAAATTCTATAAATCTTGATAAATAAATAGATTATTGTTTAATTTTTTCTTGTTGTTTAATTGCTCTTGACAATATCTGTGCCCATAAAAAGATCCTGGTTACTATTTCACAGCAAAGGGTCCTATTTTGGCCAAAGATTTAAATTTTCTGTGAATTTAGACTCATAAATTGCTCTTATACATAGTACTGTAACGATTCCTCTTTATAGAAGCTGGATGGCAGAGCCTTCTAGTCATATTTTGAATATGTTGAAGGGAATCGTTACGTTTTGTTTTAGATGTCAGTCGATCCCCAGCTAGGCTAGGGAATCGATGAAAAAGAGTACAATAAAAAAAGAATAATATTTCTCTTAATCTGAGTTTTAATAAAGTGTAGCGTTACAGTACCTACAGATTTAACTTACACTGAGCTAAAATAGTAAGCCTAGGAACTCATTCTTTACTTAGTAATCTCCTATGGAAGAACTCTATCTCAGACATTCGACGGAGGCAAAGATGGAGGGGTTGCAGAGAAGGTATTTTATCTTCGGAAACCAGCGCTTATTAGTGGCAGAAGTAAGTATAAAGGAGATTACTTAGGTTTGATCGGTGTAAGTAAGTATCTCGGGGCTGGGTATTCAATAACCAGTCACGCAGCCTATCATCATGCGAAATCCGATTGACGTGTGATGCTCACATCCTTATTCGTATAGTGTAGTAGAAAGTAAATGAACCTTTACATGAATGCACTCTACTTCCTTACATTACGAGAGACTTTGCAAAAAAACATTGAGAAAGTTAATGTTTGCGTTTAAGGCAAATACAACGACATTTTTTCCCGGTACAAGATTCTACGAATCCGGTTGCGTTTGAATAGCCCCTAACTGAGTGTGCAACGCTGCCCTTCGAGATTATTTCGGATAGTACGAGTGGTTTCGAGTTAATGGATTGCGAAACGTAACTGATAGAGATAGACGGTTCAAATTAAGACCACTGTATGCGGAAGTCGAAGGCGGACTGTTTCAGACCTCTTATTAGGCAAGTTTACACCAAGTATTACCTACTTACAAGTAATTTTAATTAGCGAATGAACGTACAAAATCTATCATCCTTTCTTTTGACCTCATAGTGTAACATTCGTAGAAATCAATTGCCGCTCTAACATTACTTCGAGTTGTTAATTAATTTAGCTTTTTAAAGAAACATTTTATTTGCAGCTTAGACATAATTTCATTCCGTATTTAGACAAAACTAGAAAATTTAAACAAATAAGAACTTTTTTCAGAGCAACCCCCACGTTAGTCACTACTTTTACGGCCTGACTTCATCAGTAACCCTTCAACTAACACTATACGAGTAGTTTATGACCACTGCTGGATGATGAAACAGCCGAGGAAATGAAGAAGTGGCGTGCTTGGGAGGCCTAAGTGCCGCATTAGACGAGTACCTACGAACTGATTGATTGATTGAATCCGGATTTTGAAACAGGATTTTACTTGAATTATTTAGATGAAATTAGAATTTGAAATTAGAATTTTGAAAATTTAAAAGTTGTAAAATAAATGTACAAAAGGTCAAAATGGATAATCGAACAAAAAACAAATTTTATGAACCTGAAACCCCGAAAAACCCTGAAAACCCAAATGAAACCTCGAGTTTCATTTGCAGACCTTCAAAACTATTGTTTGCTTTCATTCCTAAAGAAGTTATATGTGGCATGTTGAGACAAACATTAGCAAGGCCGTATAAAGGTATGCGAACTTTGGTTAGCGAGTATCCGGCAAAATAGTGTTATGCAACTGAAACGTTCAGCAAACACCCCGATAGCACTGTGTGTATTTCACATTCCGTAGACAACGATAATGAACGTCATTTAAAGAAAGATAATGTGTAAGTCTCTTGCTAAAAGGAGAGCTTTGTAACTAATAAATCCACGAAACGGAAAGTCGGTGAGATTATTTCATAGATCGGCATTATAGAAAATTTTAAAGATTTCTCTGGCAAAGTAGGAAGAAACCCTAATATTAGGCTTGTCCATTAGTCAGTCCGTCGTCGGTCAGTCTATCTGTTCATAAAGTTCATAAACGGTACGAGTTAGAATCCTGAAATGTAAACACATACAGTATATTGCTAACAGAGCAAAATGTCTGGCACTTACCCAACATTTCAAATTCCAAACAAAACCCTCAAAAATGGTTTACTATGGCAAAAGATAAGAGTTGATAGACAGGCCAATAAAATCTTAGGCCGCATGCTATTATTTCATTCTACATGGTTTATATTGCGTCTAGCGGTCACTTCTATAAAACGTATTAAAATAATGAAAAACCAAAATTCTTCAGTATTGACCGTAAACCACTTCTAATTAGCGAGAATCTTAAATTCTCAATTTGACATTTTTATTTTCATCCAATTTGACTTCATTAAATTTCAAGATTGTACGAAAACTCATTAAAATAATGAATAATTTTTAAATTCAGCTTACTGAACGTGGTTTTACTATCGATATTCTGATATCAAAACTGTTTTAGGTTTTGTATTATTTGAATAATACGCAGTAGACTGCATATTACCGCGATAAACGGTCTTATTGTTCTATCGTGTATTGCTTTACCTAGTGAAACAAAGCAAAACGTTGCTGGTCCACAGGAAGACCAAAATATTTCACTCGGTAAAGTGAAAAGGGACCCTTTGTCCACTTCCTTCTGTCCTCAGCTATCCTCATCCAGCCGCTGCCAGCAATCAGTTGGAGATAGGGCCAACAATCAGTTGGATAAATATTTTTTATTGGCGGGCAGGCAAACCAACAAAAGACCTAGAAAAATAATTAAACATTCAGAGCTGAATCACATCTTCAGCTGAAATGAGAATTGTGGCGAAAATTATTGTTTGCGTATCACAATTTGGAACTGTCTTATTTGTATTACGCATTCACCACGCTCCAAAATCCTGTTTCGTTTCATTGGAGCGTTTTCAATTGCTGTACATTATTTCGTATTATTAACCACTTTTTCATGTCAATTGAAACAGCATCGATTTGTATGAATAGTTTTCAAATTAGAGTTATTTTAGCGGTAAGAATCGGTGGGCAAATGTATTAATTTATAAATACCTTAATACGAATTAGGCTCAATAGTGAGTGAGATACACACTATTGGCCTCTCGCTCACACAATTTTGCTGTCTATAGAGAGTGATTTTTAGGTACTAATTTTAATATCAAAAACCTTTGAAAAATTAAACCACATACGACGTCTCTTTTAGAGATCCGTACTTTAAAAGGCCACTTCTTTGTCCGTCGTTCTGTTTGTCAAGACCCTTTTTTTCAGAAACGCGTGGAGGTATCAAGTTAATCTAAATTATTATGAAGCACTCAGTTCTGCCATCCCTTGGAGCTGTGAATAAATCAAACATCTATGTCAATACAATCAAAAGATACGGCCATTTATATTATACCATATACTTCGATACTCGCAAGGGAATCAAAACCTATAGGGTACTTCCAATTGACTTTATGTATCATTGTAAATATTTTGTGGTTGTTTTTTTTCTGGTGTACAATAAAGAATGTTCTTATCTTATCGTATCTAGAATTACGAAATTTGATAAGTAGCAATGTCTTATATTACAAGTAAAAGGAAAAGTCAATAAATCGTAAACTTGTGGTAACATAAAAAAAAAAAAATCATGTTACTTCGGTATTACTTTCCTTAACGATACGCAATATTACAGTGTACTAAAATATTTTGTTACTGTGTTCAATGGCTTTCTTTTGTTCACCGTGTTATAACAAAATTGGAGAATGACCGGTTGGTTTTCACTTCGGAGTTTCCAAGTTCTGTTCTAGGTAATAATCATAATTTGTTTTCTACATTATGCATGAGTCATAAAACACACTGCTAATCATAAGGAAAACAAGAGTAATGTCATCTACACTGTCTGTCTTCTCCTCTTGGTCCAACCAACAACAAAACAATTGTCCAAAACACCTTGTTTACCAGGCCCCCGTATAGGGGGGTAAACAAACTTGCCAGTTGATTACTACCCATAAATCATGTTCCCATATCTACTTGGGTAAACATTTTCTCACGTGGACGGATCAATCGCCCTTACAGAAGAAACACTGGGTGAAACGTATGCTTCACTGCGATTACTTTAATAGTAGCCAAATGCCTGACGGGCTATCCCACCTTTTTCTCAAATATTAGAGATTTTGAGTATCGTTCTCTGTCCATAGTCTCACTAGTTCACTATAAATTTCTACTTTTACAACTTCAACAATATGACACTTCCACACAAGCTTTCATTGTCATCTTAAAAATACTCATTTACCTTATTTAAAGGCGCTGTTTTGAAAATTTCCATGCTCCTTGACATATCGAATTAGGCCGTGTGTTGTCTGTTAGTGTTAAGAGTTTACGATCAGAGTTTTCATCTATCCCGAAGCCCATGGACGAAGTCCAGTAGAGCATAGGGCCTTTCCCCGCGGTGCAAACTTTTGCACCAATCTATGACTTAATTTAAACAGTGTTTGTTTCAAAACTGTATCAGCGCAATAAAGCCGGATTATTACAAGGGAAATTGGAAAACTGGGGAAAATCTGGAAAATCGGCTAGCCAAGTTCTATCACTATGCTGAAGTTGTCGTTCTATGTTTGTCTATGGCGCAATGACCTTAGGCCTTGGCTTTAGGCCGCTATTGGAAATGGTCGCACGATTTTTTTACCACATTTACCTACACATAGGCTTCTCCAAACAATATATTTGGTCTTATCGGAACGCTTTGTGCCCCTTTGCGATTTAGGCTGAATAGGAATTTCCCAAGCCCTCAATTGTTGTATCTCGTGCGCCAAATAGTTTTGTATTTGTCGAGTAAAACAAAAGAATAACAGCTAATCCACAACCACATAGGAAACATGGAGATTTATTTCTAATTTCGATGACAGTTACAATTGTAATTTTTTACGAGGTACCTAAAGCTGTCAGTGTCACACGTACCCACTGACTAAGCAATACAGAGTCCAACACTTGAGGCGTGCGAAAATATGATGTCAGAAAGTTTAATATTCAGAATAAAGACCTTGCACCTACAGTTAAATTTAACGTGTGTAATCAAAATCTGACATTGAAAAGCGTTAAACGCAAAAATAGCTACATTTTAATCGCCGAGCAGCCGAGCCATTTGAACGGTTTAATCACCACCACAATCTTTCAGATTAACCGCTCAATATAAAGATGTGAATTATTACGCGAACCGAACGTGTGAGTGACTGAAGAATGTTAAGTAATACCGCATGGCCGATGATTCAGGCGTGCGATTACGTTCGGTCAGCGATGACGAATCTTGGCGCCGCCGCTGCGGTACCATCTAAACACCACAGTATTGCAGACGATGAACCATAGGAATGTTCCAATCATTATGATGACCGTTCTATGATGTGATAGAGGAATTTGCTTTATTAATCTAACGTGAGAACTAGACATCCTGAATGGTCGTGGAGTTGAGTGTAAGGGATCCTATGACTTTCAGTATGTTGAGTTAGGTATTCTGGTACGGTTAGCCAGAGGTCGCGGGTTCAAATCGCGGCATAGGTGGAATATTTAGCCTCTAACTAGGTTTTTAAAATGGTGCTCAGCACGAGTTAGTGCAACAAAAAGAATATAATCAATTAAACTATTCAAAAAAAGAACGGTATTTGTCGCTAGATTCGGGTGAATTGTCGGACTTAAGCGCGACGTTGCGCTCCTTCCGAACATATCGCTGCTTCATAATAAGGGCCCTGAGTTCAAAACTCGATCGAGATTGAGCACTCGACTACCTGTCGTAAGGCTAAATTGATATTTCATCATAAAAAAACTTAACGGCTTTTGCTGCTTTATCTATATCAAAGGCTATTCCAGTGAAATAGTGGTATCGTTATGTCATTAAATAGTAAGTCTAGACTTCAATCAAGTTAATCAAAGTGGACATAAAGTAAGTTATACTTGTGGTAAAGCGTCAACAAGATATTAAGTAAGCAAATGACACGAATGACTATTTGCAAGTTTTTTATGACGCACTTTATATAGGTATGAACACACAATGTACGTAATCATATCAGGTACAGTCGACAGTAGATCAACCTTTATATTTTTGTTGTAAGAGATATCATTCTGGAGTTCTCTATTATACATCTCTTCGTTAATATCCTAGGATTTTAGTTAAGATCCGCGTTGGCAAAAGATCCTACGTGCTCTAAATCTAAATCTCGACCATTATGGCAAAACCCCTCATGGTTGTGAAAACCACGAAGGAGGTCTATGTCGTGCAGTGGGCGTCAAATGGCTGATGATGATGATGATGAAATCGACTTATTGATATTAAACTCTACGCTGAGATCAAAACATTAATTCGGAAGAAACCAATCCTCTCTACTTAGTGCTTCGAATGTCAAACCTTCAATAATGTTTGATATCTCAATTACAAGTGTTATTTCGGAATCAATACTTTACAGCAAGTTCATCGTACTTGCAAATAGCAAGTAAATGATGACGAATACAGGTGATGCAGATAAGCCACTCAATAAGTGTTGTTACAGCTACATAAATATTAGCAAAACAAACGAGTTCAGTAGACACGTCATGTCTAGTTTTAGTGTATCATAGTTTTTGTATCCAAAATAGGACCCTAATGAAGTATAATTTATTTTAGAGCATTCATATTTTGCTATGAACATCGTACTTAGTATAAATCTAGCCAGACTGTGTGTGTTAGAGCTGTGTATCGGTAAATACTACACTGAAGTTGCCAATGTTTTCTGGATGTAAACAAGCAATTAAAATAACCTTATTGGGTGCTATTCATTGATCGGATGGTTTCACATTGGACGATAACTGTACCACATCGTTGTACTAGCATCCATATAAAGTATACACAACGTTCGCACAATGACATTATAAATGTATGAAACTACCAGCCTCTCTACTCTCGACATTATTGTGCTCAAATTGCGTAACAATTAAATAAGTCATAAATGCAATAAGTCAGAAATAACAACCTAGTAAACTTTTTAGTCGTAAGCATTAAACTTATTGGAACTTCAGAGCGCATCGTAATCTGAAAGCATAATTTGGCTAAACTATTAAATAATGTACTCAATTGTAACGCAAGTTGGCTAAATTAGCGTCGAGAGTAGAAGATAATGGAGGATAATGCGGTCCGATGTTTTGTCGTTACGGTTAATGTCCAATGTGAAACCGTCCATTGATTGATTGAAGAGTGATCAAAAATGGTTTGTTTGCGAAATTTAGCATTATCATCATCAGCTATTTGACGCCCACTGCAGGACATAGGGCTCATGGTTTTCCAAGCTACCCAGTCTTGTACCGCCCGCATTCAGCGACTCCCTGCCACCATAACCAGGTCGTCAGACCATCTGGTGGGGGGCCTGCCCACGCTGCATCGTCCAGTCCGGGGTCACCAGGGGCATTTCATAAAACTGCAATTCATGGTTTACTATGACAATGCGATGTACATTGTAAAGTTGATTAAACCACAGATTAAAAAGTAGACTCTGCTACGCAATGTGCATCGAATTGTTATAATAAACTACTAATTGTAGTTTTATGTAACGCGGCCCTCTTTTCCGCCCCAATGGCCATCAGTTCTCGGAGCTATGTGCCCCGCCCACTGCCACTTTAACTGAGCAATTCTTGAAGCTATATTAGTAACTCGGATTCTTCCGCGGATCTCCACATTCCTGATTCGATCACGCAGTGGAACTCCTAACATAACTCTGCATTGCTCGTTGGATGATCTTGAGCCTTATTATGCGGTTCATAGTCAGAGACCAGGTCTATTAATATTTCATCTATTAATTAATAAGGTCAAAATGGGTTCGGAAGGAAGGTTAAAAGAAAAATGTTACCAATTCTCATTTAACCCTCTCTTAAATGGGAAGAGAGTTAAATGGAAACTTTGTAATTTATAGATGAATTCAATTACTATAAACTTACAAGGGAAATCTCACAAGAGCAGTTAAAATCCACTTTGAGTAGTGACATCTATGATCAAGGCGGTGTCTGATTGAAACCTGTTGACAAGAGTAATTTTACACTAACCGATATTCAAATGCCTTGTATGTAAAATCGTAAATAGTAAATTTATATTCATAAAGGCGTTGCAGTCTATTTTATTATTAGACTACAATTTTTTGCATTAAATAATTCTTGTGATGTCCTATAAAAAACTTAGGGTATCCTAGTTTGGAACCAGAATAAGCGATTGTGTTATGTGGAAGTAATTATTATTTAGTTTAAACTTAAACAACGTTTAAAAGAGACATAAGTACCTACAAGGTAGGCTTACTTCTAAATTTATGAAAGAAAGAGTATATAATATGGAAGTTTTGTCGATAAAAATATTTTGTCATTGTTCCGCGAAAATCGACCCGTGTAAACGCAGCTTCAGTGATAAACCAGGACCTCAAATCTACCAAATGAAACTATTTGAAAATACAGTGATTAAAGTTGGATGTTCCTAAGGCATTATGATTCATAGAACAACTATGAAACAAAGTGTAGTGTATTTTTTATGAAGCAACATTTTAAAACATGATAACATTAACCGCTGATGTCTGAATTGAGAATTTCACTAATGAAATACTCAGTCTGACTCTTCAGATTTCTCAAAAAAAGGACGAAACAGAACTTTACTATGTATATCAATTTAGAAACCGGCAATTTATGAATTTGTAGAACAACACATATTTTTCATGTCTATCCATTTTAATGTTATTCCAGTTGGAAAATGTTACTGCACAAAAAGTAACAGCAGTGTGGACGTAGAATACGGACAAGTACGAGGACAGCTTTATGGTATTTCAAATGAAATTAAAAAGGAAATGGCTACTAGACTACCATTGACGTAGAAAAATAGCCATTGCTGTGCTATTGCCACTCTATTGCACAACCATGCGTTTAGTAAACTGATGACCCTGGATAGCAGCGGGTTGTTTGTAAGCTAAGTATACCTTCTGAGCAGAATGAAATCTGATTTTAAATCAAAGTTAACTAGTATTTATGATGTACCAGACTGACGCCCTGGGCAATGCTTAGCTAGCCGCCATCTACTTAACTTAAACACATATGAGTATAAGGCATTTGTGTATTCAGATTCTATTATAAATTAACTGTTGGTGGTGTAGTGTGGCGTCCGTGTGGCGTCGGATTATAAGAATAGCGTGACTCCATTTCCTTCCGTGGATGTCGTAGAAGGCGACTAAGGCAATAAATTACCAGGAGACGGGCAGCAGCGTATTTCTGAGATTCCAACCGCATACTGCGATCGCTAACTCGCCTGCCAAGCGTGGCGATTATGGCAAAACCCCTCATGGCTATGAAAACCACGAAGGAGGCCTGTATCCTGCAGTGGGCGTCGAGTGGCTGATGATGATGATGATGATGGTAGTGTAGTAGATAAGGTAGCGTTCCAATCTTGATAGCCGGCAACTTGCGCGACCCGACGGCGGTGACCATGTCGCGTCGCACCGGTTTGTAGGGATTGAACTTTTTGTTGAAGGTGCGACACGGTCGCCAGGCGACAAGGTCATTAATAGCGGTGCGACGCGACTGAGTTACCGCCGCCGAGTTGCGGCATTCGGGTCGCGATTCCCACTGCCAGGATAGGAGGGTTACCTATGGATGTAGCTACTCTCAATTGAGCGGTACTGATTTGACCTGAAAAGCAATAAGACGTTAAAGACTTCCCCTCTTGCTTTCCATCGCTCCCTGTCGCCAGCCTTCTCACACCACCCCGGCAAGAACGAATTAAAGTACATCAAATATATAAATGAGGATGGCCTATGTCCTGCAGTGGGCGTCAAATGGCTGATGATGATGATGAAATGTATTTATTCACATCGGTATCCCAGAGGGGTAAGCTGAAACCAGGGTTTGCCACTGGCCACGATCCTGGCTGACCTCTTTCGCTTCGTTAACATTCGTTAGCCGCTGTATACTGTATATAAAAGACACCGGCCAAGTGCGAGTCGGACTCGCGCACGAAGGGTTCCGTATCATTATCTATACAACATTTGAATATTTCACGCGTCTACCTGTTGCCGTTATTAGTATCAAGCAAAAAACGGCAAAAAAATCACGTTTGTTTTATGGGAGCCCCATACACGTATTTTTTTTATTCTGTTTTTAGTATTTGTTGTTATAGCGGCAATATAAATACATCATCTGTGAAAATTTCAACTGTCTGACTATCACGGTTCATGAGATACAGCCTGGTGACAGACGGACGGAAGGATGGACAGCGGAGTCTTAGTAACAGGGTCCCTTACCCTTTGGGTACGGAGCCCTAATATTAGTGCCGGAAAGGACGAAGTAATTAATAAGCACTCGTGCCTTGAGTTTACACAGAAGGGGTGGAGCGAGGGCGCGAAAAACACGCGTCGTCTTTCCAATTCACTTTCATACAAATTGTACTGAAGGGACGGGACGAAGCCAAGGCTTTCTTGGACGAAGCCAAGGCGTTCTTGGACGAAGCCAAGGCGTTCTTGGACGAAGCCCACTCGCGCGTGGCGCGTAGGCGCGAACTCTATACAACGCGTCGCGTCTTTTATGCGCCCTCGCCCACGTCCCTTCTGTGTGGCCAGGGCCTGAGACTCTTCAGTGCGCTTGTTTTTTAGTGTTTTGTTTCAAACAAGTATCTTGAAATGGTCACTCAACAGCGATTTCAGGGGTAAGGATGCTTTATTAATACAACCCTGAGTATCTAAGTATTAATAGACATCAATGTTTGAATGTCATATTTACTAATTTAACCCGCGGTTTCTCGTACCCTATCGATCTGTTAATCTAATATAAATAGCTGTAAGTTATCTATTATGTATGAAAATTGCTGAAGGAAAAATGAGACGGGTAGTCGGTGTCGGTCGGTAAATATCCTTTGCAAATTTCAATGGTAGATAATAAAGGATATTGTTGGACTTTTTGCCGACCTCTGTGGCGCAGCGGTAGCGCATCTGCCTACCATGCGAGAGGTCCCGGGTTCGAATCCCGGCTGGGGACAAAAAAAAAACCTAGGTCTTGGATGTTTACATTTTTGTGATGTCGCTGTTTCTGGTTCCCACGACACAGGGTATCCTAGTGTGGGTCCAGAAGCAATGTATGTGCCTGTATGTAAATGTTTTATGAACTGAAACTTCGATACATAAATTGTCTACCTACAAACGAGGACACGCTTAATTGCTTATCTTATGATGACTGACCTAATAATTATGTAACCAGTTGGCCCTAGCTCCAGCTACGGCAGCAGCACCAGCAGCTGGTTCCTAAATGATTAAGTTTGAAAATCCATTTTCAAACTTAATCATTTAGGAACCAGCGTATTTGGTTCAGTTTTGTTTGTGAAATTAATCTCCCTAATTTACGACCGCAGTGTAAAATATTAAACAGAGAGGCCTATTCTTCGGACGTTTGAACTAAGGCCGATATTCAGAAACGATTTTGAGCGTGAGCTCAATGTGAGTCCGGGTCTTCCAACTGTCAAAATGAAAGTCTCAGGGATATTTTGTATTCACAGTTGAGTTGGAGATAACAAAAATTGAGCGCAAGCTAAGCTGAGACTGAGTAGTGGATTTCGGCGACTTAGCTCAGACTCAAGGTGGCAATGACGAAGAAAGTAGCGACACCTGTAGGCAATTCGAGAAATCTAACTAACCTGTGGTGAAGTAAACTTTTTTATTCACAATTTGACATTTTGCATGCTCATTTTCCTTCAAAAAGTTAAATTGTGTTTTTAGAGTAATAAGAAGTCAAAATAAAGTATAACCGCGCGTAAAAAGTTTCGACATTTGTTGCCATCTCATTCACTCCTGTGGATTATTGTATGCCTTTCATGTAGCGTTAACAGATAATATAAACCGGTAAAGTCAAAAACTGTACCACAGATTACACGCTCGGGTAAGTTTAGCTTGAGCTGTGGCTTAGCTGAGTTTGAGTCGAGATATTAACTGTGAATACAAAATTCTTGAGTCTTTGTTGAGATTGCTCAACCGATGCTCAGCTTAGTGCACGTTAAGTGTAGCTCAACGCTGTGTTTCTGAATATCGGCCTAAATACCTTAGCCGAATCTCAAACCAATATCTGGTCATAAGTTCACCATTCAGCAACATGGCGTAGAATAAATAAATAAAACTTTAACAAGAGTTAGTCCAGTCAAAACAGATATCCAGTTTGCATTAATTCCCAACAAGCTGGATTTTTGTATTGGTATTAAATAAGATAAGATAAGAACATTATTTATTCTATACCGGAAATAATACGTCATTAGTACAAATTTAATACTATGTCAAAAGTTTGTACTATGTTTTTTAAAACGGCAAAAAATCACGATTGTTGTATCGGAGTCCCCCTTAAATATTTGTTTTCATCATCATCAACCCATTATGTCCCCACCGAGGGGCACGGGTCTCTTCCCTGAGGAAGGTATAGGCCATACTCCACCACGGGGGCCAAGTCCGGATTGGTGGAGGCTTGTAGACTAGTGGCTCGTCTACTGTCAGAAGTTGTCAAGCCGCCCTAAGGCCTCTGACTTGGCTTAACGACTGCCGTCTATCGACGGCAGCCGGCACCAACAGCTTATTAACGTGCCTTGCGAAGCACGGAACCGCTCAGAAAAATGCCACTAGCGTTAGGCATAGATGGCGACCCATCCATGCACTGAACACGCCCTGTGTTGCTTAACCTTCGTGATCGTTTAAGATCACTCAGGCAGCCGGGGCTACGAGCGATTTTAATTTAATTATTTATTTTTGAAGCGAATATAGAACTAAATATTATGTGAATATTTCAAGCGTCTACCGGTGGCCGTTATTAATATCGAGCAAAAAACGTAAAAAAATACGTTATTGTATGGGAGTCCACCTTAAATATTTAACACAAAGTGTCTAATGTTGTAAAGATAATAGTACGGAACCCTTCGTGCGCGAGTCTGACGCGCACAAGGCCGGTTTTTGGTATTTTTTGTTATAGCGGCAACATAAATTTCACCTGCGAAAATTTCACCTGCCTAGCTATCACGGTTCATGAGATACAGCCTGGTGACAGAGAGACAGGCAAATGGACACACAGACAGAGGATAGTGAAGTCTTAGTAATAGGGTCCCGTTTAGCACCCTTCGGATACGGAATCCTAAAAATGGATGCATAAAAGTTTGTAGATCATAAAATTCTCTCCAAAAAAAGTATCGATACTTTTTTCCTTTACGAAGCACCGTTCTCGATTCGATCACAATTTCAAACAAATATAAAGTCGTATTTATAATTATTGTAGGTACATATTTCGATTTTTATGGTTCCGTCAACAAGTAACGCTCATAGTTTCGCCATGTCCGTCCGTCTGTCTGTCTGACGGTCTGTCTGTCCGCGGCCTAGATCTGAGTCTATTAGTTCTAGAAATAAGCTTTCTAGAACTAATAGACTCAGATTATCAAAAATATACATATTAATCACGACGACAAAACGGTAAAACAAAATCTTGAAGAAAAATAGGGTACCACCCCTACACCTGCATTAGGGATAAAAAAAATGTCGTACATCTCGTTGGGTAGGACATGTGAAAATATTGTAGGTGTAGAAAAAAAATTTTGATTCAGAGATCCATTTGCAAAATATTAAGCTTCAAAGCTCAAATTTTTCTTAGAGTAGAAATTAAGCTAACTCGAGAACGGTGCGTCATAGGGAAAAAGTATAGATATCTTTTTTGTAGAAAATTTTGCGATGTAGAAACTTGGTTCGTATTTTTTTCGATAGCTCTCACCGTTTCAAAGATATACACAAAAAAAAAAACGAAAACTTCTGACCTTTGACGTGGGATAAAAAACAATGCACAAGCGGGATTGAAGGGGACTTTTCACCTTAGCATTAAGTCCACCTTTTGTACACTGTCTTTGTGCAATAAAGAATTCATAATAATAATAATATTTTGTAATGACGTATTTAAGAACGGTACAAAAAATCAGCTTGTTTGCAAACTTAGCGCATTCTTTCATCTATTTTGACTGGAGTAATTAAACCGAATTGAAATTTAAGGTGGATCATGAATTCAACTTTTTGAAGAGATAAGTAAATTGATGGTAGGTTGTACTGAATGTATGGTATATTCGATACTTACAATTTATCCAATAACAGGCTAGTAATACTTGCTTTAAAAAACGAACAATTTGATCCCAATTGTTGACCATTTTGACTTACGTGTCATGAAACAAAGATTAGGTTAGATTATTAAATGTCGACATTTTCTTTTAGCTGGCTATAAAATAACGTGCAAAATAAAGGGCCCTATCCTTTGTAATAAGTACCACAAAGTTTCACACCGTGTAATTTAAAACAATCAACTTTGTGCATTTCAACACCTTCAACAACATAGTATAGTGGAAGTTTTGAGATGCGTCATTATTTTTAAGCTGTTTTATTGTATGTTCCTACATAATTATGCCGCAACGTTTGTTTGGCCAATAATAATCATCCGCGTTGGACAAAACAAACGAAGGTGGCAAATGTTTTTTTAGTAGTGACACAAACAAAAAGATACCGAAGCTGATCGGGGATATATTTTCTATATATGTATTTTGTAGGACTCAAATGTTTCTGGTCGGTTTTTATTTTCTTTTGGTGCTTATAAAATACTGTTAGTATGCACGCACCCAATGATATGGATTAATTCTAGTGTAGAATACATAAATTGTTCAACCACAAAGTAAATACTGTCGATATAGTTTTATCATTATTATTGAATTATTTTTAAGCTAGAAAAAATATGTAAGCTGGCCTACTAGCACTGAATTGTAAAATATGCCTACAAATATTTTTGGGGAAGTTTTGCACGTATTATTGCGTGAACTGAATAAATTAATATATTTTCTTTCAGCACTTTGGGTCTTCTGTGGAGCGCACTCTTTGGATTTTACGTCGAGGTAGTTAAAGCGACATACCAGTGCTTGCAAACCACACAGTCGTAAGAATTTCCACAATAATTTTAATTTTTAAGCCTTTAGACGTTTACTTTGAAAAGCATTTGACCTCACATTAAATTTTGAAACTCATTGTAAAGTTGTTGCCTAAAGAAAAATATCTTACGGGTCTCACTCACGGTAGGTAGGTATCACATCACTCGCGATACTTGTGAGTTTATTTTCCGCATCTAAAGAATAACTTTACTACTTACTTTTATTTTGACGTAAACAATGTTTTTTCATACACGAGACTAATAAGTGAAACCTTTCTGTAACGACTTTTCAAAAAAACTAAGTCCCAGAGTGAAATCTGGACTGCAAAATACTCTCTTAATTTGAACTATTCTGCCTTTAGCAGCCACTGGCATGGTGAGGGGTATGAACAGTTAGTAAATTGGTCGTGTAATTTACCAATTACGTAGGTCGGTGTTAGAAGGAATACAATAGGCCGATAAGGTTTAAACGTCCTCATAACCAGCCTATATACGTCCTACTGTAGGGCACAGGCCTTCTCTCAGAGAGAGAGTATGGGCTTAATCACCACGCGTGCCCACCGCGGATTGGCGATTTCAAGCGCTGAGGTATGTAAATAGCTCAGACACTCAGGTTTCCTCACGATGTTTTCCTTCACCGTTAGCGAGTGGTATTGCTACTATAACTTCACAAATGTACATAACTTAAAAAACAAAGTCATAGGGACATGCCCGCACTAGGAATCGAACCTGGGTGTCCCGCTTCCGAGTCTAATGTTCTACCCACTAGGCTACCACCGCTTCCTAAACGTCCTAATTTTCCTTTACAATAATAAATAGAAAAGCCTCCAAGACGGGAAAACATTCGACTGAGTGATCGTTCGCTGTGAAGTCATGGACATGCAACGGAGTGCCATGATTGGAAACCCGGGTTCATGAACACAAAGCCAGCGATGTGAGAGCGTATAGGGCTGCGGTGTTTAAGTCTAGTTTAATTTATTTAACTAGGTAAGGATTAAACGTCCGTTCCAGATAGTGAACCCCCAGCCTTATCACTTTGATCGAGTAATATTTGGATAGCTTACGCTAGTAATTTAATAATAAAATTAAGGTAAATGTTTTTAAACGACATTGTGTGTTAAATCTGGTGTTAAAATTTATTAGTATTGCTCTCATCCAAATTATCTAGCTCTTGAAATTGACACCTACGCTTAACTTGGAACGATCATTAAGTGGCAAATACTGCGCTAATTTGTATAAAACATATTGACCATGATTTTGACTGCATCATATTCTCAAATGACATAGGGGACAACAGTTTTAATAAGGGCCAATTTTTCAATAGTCAGATAAAACTAACCTGGAGAATAAATTGCATGCTGTCACTGTCTAAATCATATGACAAGACAGTGACAACATCAGTTTTACTCTCCAGTTAAGTTTTATCTGACTATTGAAAAATTGGCCCTAAGACAATTAGACTTAATTTACCAATATATTTAATTATCTATTGTGGGCTAGGTTCTTGGCCCTAGGTTCTAAGTTGTAGGTTCTAAAAATAGCTATCACTAATACAGAAAACCCTGTCGTTCACTTTTTTGGAAAAATGGATACAAACGAAGATGTGATTTTTTGTTCATTAGCGGCGCTAGTTAGCCCTTATTAAAGCCTTAAGATATTTCTCTTAATTAGCTTATTAGTGCATTACGTACAAACGATTGGACTTTATTTACCAAGATATTTATATAAAAGGTATAGATAGATAAGCCTTAATAAAAGAAAGCGACATAAAACACATTTCCTCGTACTCAAAATTTTTGTCATAGTGGAGTTCCCTCATAACTCGACCTAATTGCTAAACTAGCACTTGTTGCATTTGTATAAGGTGCAATTTGGTGGGCGGGACCCATTTGTGGCGAGTCACTGATGTTTACAACATAATCAAGCACCCCACAATGATCCGTCAGGCGCCTACCTGATGCAAATATTGGCTTTCCCCTTACTATCTCTGTCTAAGTAACTTTGAGTCACTCGTGTTTATGTCACTGCCATTACACATCCAGTTTTCACGCCACTTTCGTAATGAAGTTAATTAATGCTCACAAGCTTTTTTCCGTAAATAAAAATAATTTGCGCAAATAACAATACTTTTCTTTTATTACGTTTAAGCTGTATATATATATATATATATATATATATATATATATCGAGAAAAAACGGCAAAAAATCGCGTTTGTTGTTTGGATTTAAATATTTATTGAATTTTCATTTTATTATTTATTTTTTTAGCGAATATAGAACTAAACATTCTGTGAATATTTCAAGCATCAACCTGTTGCCGTTATAAATTGCGAGAAAGAAACGTCAAAAAAATTACGTTTGTTGTATGAGAGCCCCCCTTAAATATTTATTTTATTCTGCTTTTAGTATTTGTTGTTATAGCGGCAACAGTAATACATCATCTGTGAAAATTTCAACTACCTTGCTATCACGGTTCATGACAGATGGAGAGTGAAGTCTTAGTAATAAGGTTTGTGTGGCACCCTTCGGATACGGAGCCCTAAAAAGGCCAGTTTAGGACACTTCAATGTCACTTAAGCGGCCATTTAAATAGAATTTTCTAAAAACCTATTTAATAGAATTTTCTATCAAGAATTATAGTTAAATACAACTTAAGACACATTCAAGAAAGCGGCACAAAGCGACCTAAAGGAAATAAATATTGAATTGAGAGATGTCTCATAAATGAGACAACATGTTTTCTGTGTAGAGACATTGAATTTTATTCCATTTAATTTTATTATGTAGTACAACCAAAATATGGAATGTAATATTAAACTTGGCGGAGCGCTTATTTGCCTCTAGCTCATCTATTTTGAGACTGAGTTATCCTTTCTCTATTTGACCGAGTTATACCAGCATAGCCACGCACAGCTTGAGCCACGTCTACAAGCTGTTTTCAAGAATCATCGCGAACCGTCTTGCGAGAAGACTTGATGAGTTTCAGCCACCTGAGCAGGCCGGCTTTCGATCGGGTTACGGCACCGTAGACCACATTCACACAGTGCGGCAGATTATACAGAAGACCGAAGAGTATAATCGGCCCCTGTGCTTAGCGTTTGTGGACTATGAAAAGGCCTTTGACTCGGTCGAGACCTGGTCTGTTCTGGAATCTTTGCAGCGATGCCAAGTCGACTGGCGATACATCCAAGTGTTGAGAGGTCTGTACGACGCCGCTTCTATGGCCGTCCAAATCCAGAACCGGCAGTCTGAGCCTATCCCCATACATCGTGGTGTGAGACAAGGGGATGTTATTTCCCCGAAATTGTTCTCAAATGCATTGGAGGATATGTTCAAGACACTGGACTGGAAGGGGTACGGCATTAACATAAACGGCGAGTACCTTTCACACTTGCGATTTGCAAACGACATTGTCATCATGGCGGAAACGCTGCAAGATCTGCAACATATGCTGAGTGGCCTAGCTGATTCTTCCCAACGCATTGGTCTCCGGATGAACTTAGATAAAACCAAGGTTATGTTCAATGAACATGTAAGTCCGGAGCCAATTGCAGTTCAAGGCAGTATTCTCGAAGTTGTTAAGGAGTATGTTTACCTCGGGCAAACCATGCAGTTAGGTAAAAACAACTTCGAGAAAGAGGCCAATAGAAGAATACAGATGGGCTGGGCAGCGTATGGGAAACTACGTCGAGTCTTCACATCGCCAATCCCACAGAGTCTCAAGACAAAAGTCTTCAATCAGTGCGTCCTACCCGTCATGACATATGGTGCCGAAACGTGGACACTCACGGTGGGGCTGGTCCACAAATTTAAAGTCGCTCAGCGTGCTATGGAAAGGGCTATGCTCGGGGTTTCTCTGAAAGATCGAATTCGAAACGAGGTGATCCGACAGAGAACCAAAGTCACCGACATAGCCCACCGAATTAGCATGCTGAAGTGGCAGTGGGCTGGCCATATTATCCGAAGAACTGATAACCGATGGGGTAGACGAGTTCTCGAGTGGAGACCGCGGATCGGTAAACGTAGTGTGGGACGTCCTCAGACTCGGTGGAGCGATGATCTTCGCAGGGCGGCTGGCAAGAGTTGGATGAGAGTAGCCGAGGACCGTGCTCAGTGGCGTGCTATAGGAGAGGCCTATGTCCAGCAGTGGACAAGCATAGGCTGATGATGATGATGATACCAGCATAGATGTGAGTCACGCATGTTTTGGTGCTAAAACATCAGTATTTGACAATAAATAAACTGAAAAGTCACGCTTTTTTTAAATTTCAAACGCGCGACTTGCGTCCTCGTACTACCTATGCTGATGCACGCCTGAGGCCAAAGATAATACATCTAACTTTACCTTACGGGCTAGCCCTCTGGTTGAATATTTAGGGCCGTATTAATAAAACGTTCTCACCGCTGAGATTGATCTTGAGTGCGCTGTCAAGATGATAAGATAAGATAGGATAAGATAAGAATATTCTTTATTGCACACAAGAAACGAGACATAAAATATGAAAGTTACAATGAAAAAGTACTGTTAAAGATGCTGTTTTAAGTAAAACTTTATCTTGATAGCGCACTCAAGATCGTCCGATCTCAGCGGTAAGAGCGTTTTATTAACACGGGCCTTATATTCAAATCCAGAGACTACAATGCGAGTGACCCATTTTCCTGTAGCACTTTCAATTATGCATGAAGCCACTTTTATCTTACTCGTTGGCGATCTGACAAATTATATGGCAGTTGGCGCTCAAGATTTCTAGGTTCGGACGTAATTGGACCCTGCCTTTCACAAGGCGACTTAATGGATTATTGGAACGTCAGAAAGTTGAAACCAAATATTTTTTCAATCTAAAGATAGTTTTTTGCGTTTAGGAAAACTCTAAATTATTGTTATATCGATCCATGGGTCCAATGAAATTTAACATCAAAGTTAAGTAGGTAAGCTTTCCAACATTTTCAATCTTTTTTTATTTATAGTCCAATACATAAGTACCTAGGTACTTTGGTTTTATCTAATAGTGTCAAAAAATATTTTTCTGTCGCTGACTAAATACCTTCGCTGTATACTGTACGAGTATATAGGCTGTTATATGTCAGAATAGACAAGCTACTTGTCTATGCCACACAAAAATAACTATTTTTGTATATTTGAAATGGCATTTTAACTCTTGAAATAGTTAAGTGGGTTGGAAAATAGACAATTCCTTTATTGATGTTAACTTACTACGGCCCTAGATGGAATACATCCTGATTTTATTACATCGCATCCGTAGCTGTAACTAGACCTTCTGCTGTGACTACGTATTTTGCAAAGCAAAGAACTAGGGAAGTTGATTTGTAGAGAATAATTGCCCTATAGCAATTACTAATACAAGACGGGGTTTTTGATAAGATAGGTAAATAGTAGAGTAGTTTTACCAACCCGACGAGTATCTACATAATACCTCCATAGGTACTTTATACGTGGGCTTTTAGTTGTTTTGCTGAGAGTTTGGCTTTACTATGGTAGATAAGAAGCCACAGACAAAACACTAGGTGTTACATTGGCATAATTTTTCTTCTTTATTGTTCCCTCACGTCTGAGGGCAGCGATCATAGGTACGTCACTCTTACAGCGAACGTTTTCACTATACCTACATTAAAATCGAAGGCGGGTAGGGCAGGGAAGATAGGAAGGAAAGTTTATTAGTCACTAATCTGGCGCAATTTTGAAACTTAACGTATCTGTCATCGGACAAAACTCAATAATAGTCATGCAAAGCTAACTAAAAAAAAAAACAAACTAACATGCGACATTGTCGCTGTGCGACAAAACCTTTTAATAAAGATTATAAAAAAAAGCTAACTTTGCAAACTTAGCCTAAAGATAGTACGTAAAAATGGTAGCTCCAAATGTCACGTGTAAGAGTCAAAAATTACTACTACATACTTATTGAGTTAACTGTGCAATAGACAGCAGATATTAACCCCCAGTTTCTCGTACACTAACACGCTGTTAATCTACTGTTAACAACTGTCAATTGAGCAAAGTGCATACAAAAAAAACCACTGACAGCTTAAGAGCAGATTAACAGCTTGTTAGTGTACGAGAAACCGGGGGTAAGACTATCAAGTGTCAAATGTATGATTAGTGACGGCACCCCTACACAACTTTACAGTCATGTTGGTCCACCTCTAATTGGTTTTATTATAGTCATTTAAAAAAATTTTTGTGGTTGTCTCTATATTTGACATCGACTGCACTCTATGTTGAAGCTATAGAAGTTCCTTTGCATTTTATTACACGTCCGTTTCACTTTAGGTTTCACCTCCACAATGCGCAAGGCTAAACAAAGCTCAATTAACGACAAAACAACTGACTATGTAATCCAAATCATTCATTTAGTAAGCGTCAATCGGCAATCTGGGGCACTAAAGGCGAACGTGATAAAGCTACAAATTATGGCTCAAGCGCAATTAGAGAGCCATCGCTTTGGCAATAAGCGGTTCGAAAGAGAGCCTCTAACATCGCTCCAACAAGAGCAGGCCAACATGGCGTACTCCTAGAAAGACTGCCGAAGATTCATTTTATTTTATTTTAAGACTAATAAGCACACTAATCTTTTGCAAAGCATAGTTTGCCTGTCAGGGAAAGTGAATGGACTACCCAACGTAATATGCATGTACACATTGAAAAGTATTTAACGCATTCGGGCCTTAAAACATTCTAACCATTAGGGCTTCAATTATCATTTTGATTGTTTGAGATTAGTGATCTTTCCGAAATATTGTAAGAGATACCTACCTCCCTGTTTTTTGCATATGAATTAGTGAGATTAAGAAAAGTAAATTACGTCACATTGTGCAAAAGCTTAATTGTTAGCCTGACATCGAGCATTCTCTGATTTTAGTCTTGAACATGTTCTTAATTAGTTTAGGGGTCAACAAGTTCGAAAATCTACTCCAACTGATACTTGAAGGAAACATACATTACGCAAAATACTTGCTGCAGCTGAACCTATCGGCTAGGCTAGACTACCGATAGCAGATGATACAAGAAGATAAAAGGGATTAAAAGTAACTACGTCTCTCTGTATTTATTCATCACTGTCTCCAGCGCATCTGGACGTCAGCCAGCAGGGTTGGCTTGTCATTATAGTACAATTAATTTGTCGTTCACTTCAAAGCAAACAAGCTGCAGGGTTGCGATAATATGCAGGGACTGCAATTTCTTCATTCACTACTGCATCCAATGACGCTTTTGAACCAAAGGCACAACATGTAACTAGATTGAATGCAAAAACTGTATATTATGCCGTATAAGTAGCTAGCATCATGTTTCTGGAAAGTCAGGGGCGGTAAATACATCCGCAGTAATGTTATCGGCCAACGTTGATGTTTTGCACAAAGATGTTTCCACCGGTAACTAGGTTTCATTCACTTCTACATCCAATAATGTGTTTGGACGCGACGTTTAAATTTTGACAAAAAACAGGCGTAGGAATGATGTTTCCTTAAGTTGTCAACTGGAGGGCTGTGCAAAGTGGAACTCTTGCAAATTTGCCCTCAACTGCTATGTTTTGCACTCACTTCCACACATCTTTATGTTCCCTTAGAATTAAACCAGTCTTTCCGCTGGTATTTAACCACTTCCTGTCTTAATGAGATGACGCCATGGTTTTTATTGGTGTGCCTAAGAATGATAGGAATTGGAGGCAATTTAATTCAACATTGTAGATTCGTAATAGGCACATAAGTTCTTTTTTCGTGATTTTGATTTGAGACTTATCTATATATAATAATGTAATAAATTTGTAAATTTTGTCTGTCTGACATATATTTTGTTTGTTAAGGCACTCAAGGGAATTTAATAAAACTTACCATGATTATACTTCAGATTCCCGTGTAACATATAGGCTAAGTACATAACATCACGCATAAGTCTACAGGGGGTGAGAAAAACACTAAATACCTTCATAAACTGGTTAATTTTATCTGACACTAAAGAAAAATCAATACTCAATGACCTGTGAGCTTTCAGGGCCGAATTTCATAACACTGTAAATTGTAGTTTATTATGACAATTCGAAGTACATTGCGTAGCAGGTTTGTTTTATTAATCTGTGTATGAATCGGCTTTGCAATGTTCATACAATTTTCATAGTAAACATAAATTTTAGTTGTATTAAACAGGCCCCGGGCAGTAGCCGAGTCTGTTGCTATGGCAACCTCTCACTGGCGAGCGAGACGATATAGTTTTTATTTAAGTATTGTATTTTAGTTATCTTGATAACATGCGATACAAATAAATTTGTATCCACTTTGAAAATTACTATAAAACATATTAAATAAGATATGAGAACTCAATGAACTATAAATTTAATTATTATTTAATTAATATTGAATTAAATCTTCAGAGGTAAAAAATCTATGTAACCAACATAAAAACGCTAACAAAAAAAACTTGGTAGTTGCGTTCCGAAACACAGTAAGATTTTGTGACAAAAAATCATTATCTTTAGATTAAGGTATGCTGTAACACCACAAATAATCACACATGGTTTATATTTGCATAAAATACGAAAAATTTTTCAATATTATTTTTTATTTGTTAAAGTACATTGTTTTTGAATTTTGATTTTTGTAGCACTAGACAAATTGGGGTCAAATCTTTACATTTCGGAACTAAGTGACCGGATGTTTATATTTTCTTAGTTTATATTTTTATTTCTGGCACAAAAAAAGTTTATGTCGAATGAGGCGGTATAACCTTTACGGAAAACAAATAAAACTGCGTTGACAAGATAGCAAGCGATCACAAAGACTTTTATCGAATCATCGTTCTTTGTCATAAAAATCACAAAACGTAAAAACGTAGGCTAATTAATATGGCAAAATAACGTTTGCCGGGTCAGCTAGTATATAATATTAAAATAATATTATAAATGTGAAAGTTTTTGAAGATGTTTGGATGTTTGTTACTCAATCACGCAATAACGGCTGAACGAATTTACATGAAACTTGGCGTACAGATAGACAAAGACCTGAATTGAGACATAGCATACTTGATATTGCGGTAATGCGTTCCCGTAGGATAATATTTATTTTAAGTTTAAAATAGATGGCGTTGTGCGAGTGAGCGTCATGTTTAAAAAATGGATGGCGTTGCGCAAGAATCGTATAAACGGATTTTGTGGTGGTACGAAATTCGCTGGGAAAGCTAGTTGAAAATAAGATTGAATTTGAGCCTATTTGGTAAAATATCTATGAAAATTAGAAATATTCGACTGCCTCGTTGGACTAGCCGTTAAGGCGCTTACTACCAAGACAGAGGTCGTGGGTTCGATTCCCACTGGGGGCCGCCGTACATTTGTACAGATGGCCTCAGTCTGGGTGTATTTCCGTGTTTGTGATGTCCTTGCCTGGTTACCATAGCACAGAGTAACCTAGTTTGGGACCAGGTCAAGTGATTGTGTTGTGTGGAAGTTATTTATTTATTTATATACTAGTACATAGGTAATGCCGTGGTTTCAACCTGATAAGTAGTTGGTCGTACTATTTTTCTCCAACGTGTAGTAGATGATAGTATTGTGAAACCGACTGCCAACTAACACAGTCAACAGTGGAAATAATATAAAGTTAGCCAAGTTAAGTTAGCTAACTAAACATCGTGATGAAACCTGAATATCGGGAAACTTGACATTTATATCAATCACCATTCTGTTTGTTTAATGTGAATGAAAGTCTGTTTGTTGAATTGAATGTCAATGGAGGAAAATGCACCGACATAAAACGTACTCTTACGATAATATTCTCTCATGTAAAATTGACAAAGAAATGGGAATTTCAAATTTTTTGCTGGTCTGAAAGTTCAACAACAGATGGCGCTATACGACATTCGTAGGTTTTTACAAAAAAGTAAATGGGCGAAGCTCGGTCGCCAGGGGCCTGTTTCATGTAACTACAATTCGTGGTTTATCATGACAATTCGATGTACAGTAAATTCGA
The DNA here is from genome assembly GCA_947308005.1 of Yponomeuta malinellus. Classification (NCBI taxonomy): domain Eukaryota; kingdom Metazoa; phylum Arthropoda; class Insecta; order Lepidoptera; family Yponomeutidae; genus Yponomeuta; species Yponomeuta malinellus. Next base: position 8,636,568 of record OX371013.1, read on the forward strand.
TTAACCCACAGATTAACGAGTAGACTCTGCTACGCAATGTACCCCTACAAGTAATCACTATCCTTATTCCTCGAAATGGTTTTCACTTTACAACAATCGATGCGTCCCTGAACAATGCCCATTGTCATAATAAACTAACTACGAGTTGTACATATTTTTATAAAAACTCGGCCCAGGTACTTATTTTGTAATCTAATCAGCTCAGGCTTCTCAAAAGAGGGCCACTCAACATCTTCACCCGCGCGAACTAGATCGCCGCCGCGTCTTCGCGCTAATATTTATCCTAGAGAGCAGATAAATCGAGGCAAGTGCTCGCATAACGGCTATCTGTCCGCGTAATGGGATGCAGATGGCATCCAGGGAAGCCCTTTAACGCAATGCGACGGCTTTCAGTATTTGGTATGTGAGCCCTAACTTTAAGCCTACTCTTTCTAAGCTCTACATTATTGAAAACATCCCCGCTGCTATAACATGTTTTTTTTTGTTGTTTTCAATTGCATCATGGTCAGGGTGCATAAAAATTTAACTTTATTCCGGAAATGGGGGTTGAGGCGATTCGTAATCGCGAAAAAAAAGCTTTTCCAACATCTTGATTTGTTTTGATATTTCTTTGGAACAGATTATTGCTTATTTTGCCATTGTGAAGTTATCTCCACATTACGCAAAGATAAGAGTAAAGTGTTTTTTTTTAGAAGAAACTAAACGTATAATTCAATCAATAACAGTTATTGCAGCGATTGATGCTTGACAGGATGCAAACAAACTTTGGTCAGGGTTTTCAGTTCTGGCTAGGGCCTAGTTTATATAATAAAATACCAGAGGACATAAAGGAGTGTCTACAAAAAGATAATAAGAAACTTAAATCTTGGATTTGTGACACGGGTATTTTAGATGCGGAAAAGCTAGTAGTGGATATTATTTCGTAACTGCATGATATTTGTATATGTTTTATCTATTATTATTTTGTTCTCTATCGTATGTACAGCATTAGTATAACTAATATAGTATATTAGTGTATGTATATAGTCTGTAAGTTTATAATGTGTAATCTATATTATGAGATGTATATTAATGTGTTTCAAATGATTCTTTGGCACTGCCTCTTCTTACCTACACAGAAATTGATAATGGAATCTGATCACTTCAGGAAGGGCTTGCCCAGAGAAGTGTTCAGGCACATATTGCATTCTAAGATATATTATATGTGGAGAAATACTAAATTGCAACTATTGACAAACTACTTCGATCCTTTTGCACGACAAGAGTGGACTCGTGAAGCCAGCCTTAAAATAATTAAAATCTGATCATAATTTATTAGGAACAATAGCCCTAATTAGGTATATCAACCATTATCGATTCATCACGAAATAAGTAGTTTTTGATAAAATCGAACCATTTTTTTAACGTTCATAAGTAGGTAAGTTTATATGTATTTATAATGTTTTAATGTGCTCAATCGTTATTGTCAGTGTCAATACAAAAACTTAAAAAAAAATATTAACAATTAACGAATCTAATCGCGAAACAATTAAGGTTGCGTAATTGACAAACTCGGTTATATTTTCGAAAATAAGGGATGGGTTCGATTCCCACTGGGGGCCGCCGTATATTTGTACAAAAGGCCTCAGTCTGGGTGTATTTCCATGTTTGTCCTTGCTTGGTTTTCATGGCACAGGGTATCCTAGTTTGGGACCAGGTCAAGTGGTTGTGTTGTGTGGAAGTTTTATTTATTTATATTTCGTCTATACAGAGTATAGACACTATTTCTGGCAATACAGAGTTTAATATCATTTAGACGCCTACTGAAACCTTCTTTTCACCGTCAATCAATATCAGAAAATATATCCGTATAAGACTGTCCGTTTAAGACCAAGGTCGAACATGTAGGCACACAAATCATGAGGCTAACATGCAGGTGGACGCGGCCCTTGATTAGACGGGAAGACGGTCGGTGGACAAAGGTAGCCACTGAGTGGTGGCCAGGAACGGATCGACGGTCGGTAGGCAGATCACCAGCCCGGTGGGCTGATGACATTCTGAAAGCGGCTGGGAAACATTGGACGAGACTGGCAAGGGGCCGGATGGGTTGGCGTGAAAGAGAAGAGGCTTATGCCCAAAAGTGGGCTCTGTTTATGGGTTGATTAGATAGAAGACTGTAACATGATATCTCACAGATGAAGGAATCTATTGAAGTAACGCTCGGCTTCTCGTAAATTAACAATCAGTTAACAGCTGTTAGTTGGCAGAAGTGCATAAAATAAAATAAAAATCAACTGACTGGTACAAAAAACCGGCGGTAAGTCCCTGTTTCTCTTACAATAATAATTCGAATTAGAAAAGGCCACTACCACAAGCATTAAATAAACTTGGCAAGTCATTAACAAAATTGCGCGTTTTAAGCCTTGTGAAATTCCTTCGCAAGACATTCTATTACTGGCCAATGACCCACTTGAAGCTGTAAGTAAAACCTCTAAAAATACTTCTCTAGTGTAGGAGAAAATCTTGCAGAAGAAATTATTAAAGAATCCACACACTTCTTCCTTTACACATTCACTCCACATCCTATGTCCAAACAATTGTAATTATTTAGTTCTACTTAAAGATGATATCTCTGAAGTTATAATGATAATAAAATCACTTAAAAATACTGCATCATCTGGATGGGTTAAAGTTTCATCAAAACTACTAAAGAGCAATCTAACATCCCTCGGTGGCCTTATAACCCATATTTGTAATTTTTATATCACCTCTGCAGTATTCCCTGATAACCTAAAGAAAGCAGTGATGCCTCTCTTTAAGTTCAGCAAAAAATCTGATTTGACGCTGAGTCAGCTGCCTTTTGTGGCAACGTAGATACACCACAGGCTACATCTATGGTGCTGTTTTATTTATTCGTTTTGTCTGTTGTGTATTTAGTTTTATTTCTGTTGTTGTGCATATTATGTTACTTATGTGCTTATTTTGTTTCTGTGATGTATCTTGTTGGTATAATAAATGTCTTTCTTTTTCTTCTTCTTCTTCTTCTTCTTCTAATTATAGGCAGATCTCTCTATTCTCGACTATTTCTAGTCCTTGAAAAAAATATTAACAAGCAACTGATTGATTTCTTAGAATCACAAAAATTTCTTTCGCCCAATCAGTTTGGCTTCCATAAGGGAAAAACGACAATTGATGCCGTGGCGAAACTTACAAATACAATTGTGAGGGATCTTGAAGAGGTAATCGTTGCTTAGCCATATTTTTCGATTTTCGCAAATCCTTTGACACTATTTCGATACCACTATTTAGTTACTACTATTTCGATACCAATGGAACACATTGGTATTCGTGGTTTACAGCTCCAGATTATAAAGGAAGAAGGTCCCCCAAGGAAGCACTTTAGGGCCGACACTGTTGTTAATTTACCTTAATTGTGATATTGATTTGCAAAACGGTAGCTTGATCTCGTTCGCTGATAAGACAGCGCTAATATTTTAGGGAGTCTCCTGGAATATGGTATTTAGTCAAGCACAAACAGGATTTGACTTCGTTGCTAAATGTTTAGGCCTACTAAACCTAAATGCTGAGAAGAGTTTTTTTACATGTTTATTTATTAAAAATAAAAAACCTTAGTAGTACACAATTTCTCGAAGGCGAAGCACTCTACCTCTATATATTAATTACATATATTGTACCTATATTATTGTTATACATAAACAACGTATAATTATTTGACATTTTCAACTGTCCCACAAACACAACCCTTAAGTCATTAATTATCTATCAAAGCCCATTAAATATCTTGTACATCCACAACTTGTAACTTAAAATGTAATGTCAAAGCCTTGAATGAGTTGATTCTATTAGATACCTCGGTATTATAACGGACAAACCACTCTTCTTTAAAGACCATATTATAAAACTATCTTCTAGAGTCAGAAAACTTCTAGAGTCAGTTTTCAGAAACATACCCCATATAGCTGAACCTAAAATTATGCGTAAAATATACCTTTCTCTTTGCCAATCTATTACAGGATATAGCATCGAAATCTGGGGTGGTGCGGCAAAGTCCCACCTAGTTCTCCTTGAAAGAGCCCAAAGAGTAGTCATCAAAATATGCCACTTTTTGACTCTAAGGTTCTCTCTGTCAGACAATGGAGAACTTGCACTAAAAATGTTTGAATAGGAGAGGACACATTAACAGATAAATAAACGTGGTATATATTTTTTATCTGCGACTTATACTTTTTACAATATAATCAGTCGAAAAGTCAATTTAGTCACGTGCTACTAAAACGCGCCATACAAATCCACTTTAGAATATGACGTCAAACCCTAACGTAACGGTTATAATGTATGAAGCGTTAATAGAGTAACTTTATTTTTCGCATATTTTGTGACCCCGAAAAGCCCGAAAAAATATTTTTATTGTTCTATTTTTAAATTTTTCCTAGGTTTTTATATGATTTCTATGGTATAAAAGCAAAGTCACTCCAATCTAAGTTAGACGCAAGTTCCCCATTGTTAATCACGCAATGCATCTTTTGTCAGCAGAAGAAATCTGGTGTACGTACTATGGGGAGATTAAATAGACGCAAAGATATCATAGGTATTCACAATTCAATGGTTCCATACAAAGCTCTCAATTGTTTCTGCACAAAGTTCTCAACTCTTTTTGGGAGAATTTCTTTATGATAGACTAAATAGTCTACTCTCTCTCTGAGAGAAGGCCTGTGCCCTACAGTGGAACGTATATAGGCTGTTTATGAAATTGTCTATGTGATTTGCGAAACTTAAATTTATGATAAAAAAGTGATAACTTATTTTTAAATTACCCCCTTAAATATCTATTTTATTTTAAACTGATTATTTATTTTTAAAGCGAATATAGAACTTAACATTCTGTGAATATTTCAAGCGTCTACATCATCAGCCTATGCTTGTCCACTGATGGACAAAGGCCTCTCCTATTGCACGCCACTGAGCACGGTCCTCGGCTGCTCTCATCCAGCTCTTGCCAGCCGCCCTGCGAAGATCATCGCTCCACCGAGTCTGAGGACGTCCAAGCGTCAAGCGTCTACCTGTTGCCGTTATTAATATCGAGCAAAAAACGGCAAAAAAAAAATACGTTTTTTGTATGGGAGCCCGTTCGGTCGTACTCTTCGGGTACGGAACCCTAAAAAGATCCTTTAGTGTGATGTTTCTTCTAAGGTACCGTTACCGAAGATTGAAACCAGGAAAATACGTTCTAAATCTAGCGTCAATGTGAATTCATTGTTTATGTTTCCGGACCAGTGACTTTCTTACGGAGTAGCATTATAGGCAATTCAATAAATAATTTTGACAAAGACTAGCCATTTCGCTGTGCTGCTTAGAGCACATTAGTTACAGTTGCCTACTTTATCGGTAAGGGGCGCTACTTTTGCTAATAAATTCTGCCGAAAGCACCTACCACTTGGCAGAGTGGCAGTGATAGTGAAACCATTGCTTACAGGTCTAATTCAAGTTGGTCTTTGTGGTTTTCGAGATACTATAACACTAATTTTTATAGTTTTAAAGGAAAGCGTTGAAGCGGAAGAGATCTTTCAGGATCGTGGCAAGTGGCAAACTTAGCGTCCGGAATACCGGCTTGAATTTATGTAATATACATAATTTAATTTAGTCTGAAAGGACAATTATAATTATAATACTTATTGGAGCATATTTAATTACGAGTATTCATACCGAAGCAATGGTAATTCAATAACAAGTTGTTTAGTAAGAGATACTCGTAGTAAGTAAAGTAGAAAATGGTGAGACTGAAATAGTAAATACTAAGCGGCTGGGAACGTTTCTATACAGTGCAGACCGCTGCCTGTACCAATAAGGCACTATTTTAGTTGTCTACGTTACCTGCAGTTTTTTTCCCGGAGTAGACAACTTTCCTATGTTTTATAAGTCTTGCACTACCTTGTTTTGAACAATAAATTACTTTAATTTTACTTCACTTTCTCACTGCTCTAACTTCATAGGCCATACTGACCAGCTGAGTCGAATTACCGTATTGACTGCTTGCTAGGCCAATGACTAAAACACTAAGATTAGAGTTTTTGGGTCAATTTTTTCTCCAAAATGACCTAGATTTTAAAATTGACACCTAGTTTCTGTGTTGCTTCGAATAAAAACACTTTGATTTTGATTTTATTATTTTGAAGGTCCCGTGGCCGACGGTGGATAACCACTGTCTTAATAATGGCGCAGTCCCGAAGCGGGTCTAGGGCTCCGGTCAGGTGTGGGCCTCTCCTTCCTCCAAGATTGCTGTGAGGGTGAAACAGATGTCGATGTTTTGATGTTAATGAAATAACTCAACTAGTCGATACGGGACTGCTTGCTAGGCCCATGAGGTCTTATGGCTCACGGTAGATAACCACGTCGATTACTGTCGGAACAATGGCGGGGTCCCGTTGCGGGCCTAGGGCTCCGGTCAGGTGTGGGCCTCTACTTCCGACTCGCCGAGATTGCTGTAGGGGTGTCACAGATGTCGATGTTTTGATGGAGGTGTTTGTGCTTTAATTGGTAAGGAAATACCTTTAGTTACGTTGTTGAATTGCAACAAATTAGTAATAATATAAATAACAATAGTTCACATAAGATGCTCGTGAATGCGTTGAGGTAAATTTGAAATCGGTTAAAAAATATCAGCCGTTACATACATTTGCCAGAGAAAGCATAAAGATTTTGTATGAAACAACAGTTAATATATTATTCGTCGTATTAGAGTTTCATTGTATTTATGAGTAGAGTCACTTTCTCAAGTTTTACCGAACCTATTACTCTGTATAGGCTGATTTCATTTGCAGAAAAAAGGTGCTTGGATGAGGACCAAAGAGTTGGTAGCCATATCGCTGTATTCACTTGTATTCGCAGCTAATCAACCTTTAATTATGGACATTTTTGCTCCAAAATAACCAGTAGGTACTGCAACTGTGTAGGATTCTTGTGTATTAAGGTTAATGTGATGTGATACGTCTTCGAGATTGAATCGTAGAAAATTTCAATGAATTACTTAAAAACATAACGTAGAGCACTTCATCAAGAGTAGGTAATTGTCTGCTACCGATTAGCGTGAGTTTGCTCCGTTTTGTCCTACGAGCAAAAACTAAGTACTAATCGGACCATCTCCTATGGATTGCCTACTTCCGCTGATCGTACATTACGTACTTTTTTGATGTCACGGAGGCACCTGAGGCATTTGGGGTCCGAGGTGGCTGGGTGGCATACATTACTCTATGGTATCCGGCTGCCTTTGACTCTATATGCCTCACATGTTCTCTTCACGATTGTTTTGTTTTATCTCTTGTTGTTTTGTTGACGTTCGTGTCTTTTGTTTGTGTACCTTTATGTTTACTTTGTGTTTCTGTGACAATTGAAATAAATATCCTCTTTCTTTCTTTTTTTCTTACATTACCTACCTATTTACTGTTTTTCCATCGCGAAAGGTCTCTTACTTTTCGCTAAGCTGAAAATAGGTTTCTTACCTTAATTAAGCTGTGCAGGTACAGTCGACATGACGTCGAACTTTTTATAAGTTCACTCTACTCAGGAACGTTACATACGGGCTTTGCAGCGAATTAAAGGTTGACCCGTTGTCAACTGTACAGCAGGAAACTACCACTTATATCTTCTTTTTTTTCGAACGGCTCTTTGGCTGAAGGTTTCATCCTCTGCAGTCTAAAAGTGTGGCCAGCATTATTTTTTTTCATAAATATTTTTTTAAGCTATCGCTGCACTTGAGGCAACAGAAACATCACTATTGTGCCAGTACGAAGTGCTGCATGTGATTGATCAGTGCCCGGGAGGCGCGGCGCGGTATTGAGATCGACGAAGACATGTTTAGGGCTGTTTGGTAGAGCAGAACTTGTAGGCTGCTAGTAAGTAGCCGTAGATAAATAATTTCTAGACTGTATTTATTGACTTGAGGAGGGAGGGTTGGAGAGAATTAAAACCTTTGATTTGATAAAATAGATACAGTTATAGTAGGGTACGCTAATATACTTTGAAATTGTCAAATAGTTTTATCTTCAATAAACTAAAATATGTATAGAAAAAATTAAAAATGAAATATAATATAATATTATATATATATATATATATATATATATATATATAATATATTAAAAAGATAAGATAAGATTAAACTTCTTATTACTGGAATTGGTTTAATTTATCGATACTGAGACATGGTTTCATGTTTTGCGTTAATTTTTTCAGTAAGACATAGATATAATTGTAGGTACCTATTCAAATGGATTCGCTAATTAAGCTCATCGCAACCATATAGCCACTGCCTTAGGTGTGACTACTGAATAAAAGGTTGTAAGTTCCAACCTCTGCATGTCGCTTACTGTACCTGTTTCGGTATAAGTAAAGTTGTGACATGATTACAAGTCAATAAACAAATAAATCTTATCAATTATCGTAAACTGGTCCCTAAGGGCAATAAGGGTATTGATTGACAGACTTCTAAAGTGATTAAATTAAATGTGACCACTAAGCTCTTGGTGAAGTGAACTGACCAGGAAACCTACGTATTCGATATTTGCACGTATACCGCATGGGATAAGGACTACTATGGTACGTAAATGAGTAGAATGTAATTAAGGCAAGTACCTAATTATTTAATAACAAAATTAAATAGGTACTAGACAAGGCATTTATTCTGCAACAGTTAACTAGATTATCCTTAATTATAATGACGCGTAGTATAGGTTGCTTTTGTATGTACTATAATGATAGCAAACAAGTAAGTAGCCATAATTATTTTCCGTAGTTTTAGCAAAGTAGGAACCAACAAAAACAGATGGCGCTAGAAAGCCGGCGAATTCTCTAGCCCTGCAGAATTTCTTGCCTACCGCTATTCGCCGCTAGAGGGCGCTGTGGTTCTTAAGGTAGAGATTTTAAAATCATGGGAAAAAAATTGCCGATTTTCCTCTTGAAACATAAACAGTTGGGTTTGAGTCAGAGCGAGCTGGGAAGGAAACAAAATTTAGTTCTATGAAACTCAATTTAGTCAATAATGGCTAATTACGAGTGTGTATGTTTGGCAATTGATTGAATTGAATGATTTGTTGCATCGTTGTTGAATAATCAATCGATCTAAATTCAAGTCGCAATGTACAGTATTTTGTAATATTTTACAATCAGAACTACTGTGTCATAATAATATGAACTAAAAGTAGTTAGTGCATATTACCTATTATGACACTCTCTGCCCCTGGATAATTGTGCTATTATTTTAGGTCGGTCTAATGAATCATGCATAATTAGGACAGTGCACTAATAGTAAACAACATTCGTAGGATATTGTTATTTACTGATGATTTTTTTAGTCTAACAAATATCAAGAAGTTAGTAACTTCCATTTTTATGTACAATAAAGTGTTCTCTATCTATCGAGTAAGATTTACAAAGAACAAAACTTGAAATTGTAATACAATTTTAAGGATACGACTGTTAAGTGTCTCAACGTATATCACTTTAGCTGAAAGTGAGATCAGGGCCGAGTTTCACAAAACTACAATTCATAGTTTATTATGACAGTTCGAGGTACATCGCGAAGCAGAGTCGTTCTGTTAATCTGTGGGTTAATCGTGCAAAATCGCAATGTAGGTACATCGAATTGTCATACAAAACCATGAAATGTAGTTTTTATGAAACAGGCCTCAGTTCTCTGCGGAAACAAGTACTCCTTTATGCTATGCCAACTGCCCAAATAATTGCAGCTCGATTATTTATTTTACTGACAGAGTAACTTAATTATTACGTTGACTAAAAAGAATTTGGCACTATCTGCTGAATCCAGTTATTTCTGCTGTTTTCTGCCGACTCTTTAGTAGTCTAGTTGCTGCTAATATACTTTTTTACTAACAGGACAGAAACTGACACATAATATTTCGCTGATCCTTTAAATAACGTTGCAACCTTTTATGTTTCCCGAACCCAATTTTTGAAAGTGTAAGCCCCTGATTCTCGTAAACTAACAATTTGTTAATCTACTGTTAACAAAATTCACCTAGCTAAAGTACAATCAAAAAACCGCTGCCGTTAACAGTAGGTCAACACATTAACATTAACAAATCGGGGGTAAGCTACTTACCTTACAACTGCCTAGGACGCAGATGGCCCTGAAGCCTGGCTTAGTGCAGGGCGTGCCATCGGCTACCAGCCCCAGTGAGGCGTAGAACTGCTGTCCACGTGGCCGGCAGTTGAGCGTACAGGGCGAGTTTCCTGAGAACAGAAAAAATACATTAATTTGACGAGCCTGGTGATATATCACGGTCTTGGCCTCCGCAGGCAAAAGATGCCACCTCTCTCTGTCCACGGAAAAATGGCAACTTGTTATCCATAAATCCATAACTGATGGTGATGACATCAGCTGAGAAAATACTGAAGGTTCTGTTAGTAGAGGGGCATTTATAGTCTGAACAAATAGATAAATAAGATATACAGACTGTAACAAAGTTTATTCTATCTATCCGAAAATTGAGGATTTTGCTCGTGAAAATGTACAACTTTTATTGTGAGGAGAAGCTTCGAAATCGCGAAAAATATATCTGTAAGTGGTAACCGTAGTAAAGAATAGCTGATACATTTTTGGAATTAGAATTGGTCACCATAGTGAAACTTGTTTACATTTTTAATGGCGTAGATAGTAACTTCACGCACCTGTTTTTTATTTTTAATCTGTAGATTTTAAAGGACCTGATCTTTACTTCATTGATCTTTAATTTTATTTTTCTTTTCAAGCTCATAATCTAAAAGGTTCACCATTCTAAAAGGTATAAAGTGACATGAAGAACATATTTGTGGAAACTTTGTTACACCCTGTACAGACGCACCATCCACATAAGGCACCCAAGTGTAGAATCGTCCTCGGAAAGGTCTCCGGTCGTATTCTGCGCACTGTTCTACTAGGGGGTCCTTCCGCTCCCCTGGACAAGGCTGGAAAGCAGAAAATTTTGGATATCATTTAATTGAATACTTATTTTAGGATTGGAGCATTGAATCGGTTTGCTGCTATGGACAGGTAGAATTGGAGTAGTTTGGGAGCTATGTTGGCTCTTCACCATGTTCAGCCAAAATAAATGTATTAAGCGGCTCCTGGCAGTAACCCTGCGCTAGCAGTGTAACCAACCGGACCAGTGCGAGTCGGACTCGCTCACCGAGGGTTCCGTACAAATTTGTAGGTACCGAGCCTTTTCTGAACTTCAAAGACAATTTTTTTATGATTTAATTACAAATGCTACAAATAATACGTAGTATAAGACGATATTACTTGCCAAATATTATAGTTCTAGGCCAACGGAAAGTACCCTATAAATTTTGATTCCCTTTAGAATGTGGAAATATACGTTTTAAAGTAAAGTTCTAAGTCATAAATTCTAAACGCCGTTTTTAATGAATTGCGCATTTCAGATATGTAGGCATACGCCTTCTCTCAGAGAGAAAGAGAGTATGGGCTTCATCACCACGCATGCCCACCTTGGATTGGTGATGTCAAGCAAGTAACAAGTAAAAACTCATAATATTTAATCTGTCGCTATTCAGCACATTTGTGGTAAGAACCGGCAAGTTAAAAAAAAGGCACACCCTAAATTAAAACAGCGTGTTTGGAGTTTTTGAAATCACAGGGGATGACATAGGGTTTTCAATTTCTTACTCTCTTTGTATTGAAAACTTATTGTAGTACGTAGTACTGTAACTTTGTAACCTTGTACAAAATTTCAATTTATTGCTCCTAAAAATTGACTGCGATAAGTTTCATGAGAATTTAAAAAATATGATTGTTTTATGAAGTGGTTTAACTTCTCGGTAGGTAAGTACTGAAGAAACGTTTTCAGGTTTTACGGTATTTCAATTTACACCTTGTACAAATGCAAAAGGGAGTAAAGAGATGAGGTAACATTCGACACTGACCGCAGTGTTACACTCGTGGTATCTCTTTGCGATACCGGCACAGTCTTGGTCTGCCGAGGCGAAGACCGCGCGGACTCCGCGCCGCTTGCGCTCCGTGCCGACAGACAACTTCCTTCTCTTTCTGCTGCTTCGCCATCTGGAATAGAGGGAGAGAGACGGCATTATTACCTTGACCTTGAGCATGAGCTGGTTGGTAAGCTAGGATGCTTTACATTTAAAATAACGATAACGTCCACTTGTCCCAAAACAAAACACAAACCACCCTTATGATATGGTAACCAGTGAAAAAGTCACAAACATAGAAGAAACACCCGGAGGCTGCACTTAATTCTTTAAGTATATAAATAAGCTTTCATTCTATTTCCACATAAATTGAAAATGGTTTTAACAGCATTTGATATTTGCTAAAGGTTTGAGACCATCGTATATCTAATGTGGGAATCGAACCCACGACCTTTGCTTTGGTGGACAAGTGACTACCGTTAGACCAACGAAGCGGTAGCTTTGAGATGTAAAAATTTTTTGTAACCATTGAAAAAAAATGCCGTCACATGACAGGTTATCAACCTTCAGGTACAGTTTGAACTCAGACCATTCTTGTCGTTAAAAAAAGCTTAATTTCTAGCACAGACATGTTTTTTTGTATCGCATGGTATTAAGGTACGGTATGATACAGTCAGCAGCATATCGACCTTCAAATCTATGCACTTTATTCATTTACGTACATGTCTTGTCGACTGTACTATATGTTTTTTTTTTTGTTTCTATCTATATTCATCCTAGTTTTTACAGATAAATCCCATTTCCTCATCCATAGATAATTCAGTGTTGATTGATAATTTGGTACGACGATCAAGTCTGGTTTTGAGCCTGTGCCCCCTTTTTATCTACAGAAAATTGGGAGAATATAGTCGAGTTGGCAACAGAGACAGTAAATTCCCCAGTCAGAACTAAAATGAGGTACAAAGGTTACTTTTGTGACCATACAAATGCTCGCATCCAAAAACTGAATGAGCCACACACGCTGTAACATAAGCACAATGCTCAGTCTCTGTTCAAAGTAAAATGGCCACTCGCATATTCAAATCATAACAGTCGTTATGCGGAGCACATTAGTATGTAAACAAGCCCATTGAAGGAAAAGTAGGGTGTCTGAGAATCTAGAACATACGTTATTAACAAGACCATGTGCACAAATTAGAGAGCATGCACAGAGGGTAGTCAGATTCCAAGATAAGCTTCGAGTTGGTCGATTTTTTCGCAAACACGACGTAATAGGGACAAACGTAATGTCAACATTAAGAACCAACCTTAGGTATTACTATAAATCCGGCTGTCACTTGCGAATGTTTTTCGTAGCGTCCATAATGGCCTACGTTAGGCAACGCTTGTAAATATAGGCCACTATACAAATAATGCGTCGCCACTCACAGTGAGTGATAGCCATGTTAGCCCATCATGTAGAAGCGGAATGTTGTAATCGATCCGAAGATGAAATAAGAAAACCTCAACTAACATTGTCTAGAATATAAGACGGGAATACGGCCATGAAAATAAAATGAGAGATACCTACGGCAAAAGTTTTGCTATATTTGCTTCTGTCTCACTTATTTTGTGACGATGTCTGTTCCAGATTACTATTCCGCGAATTTGTTCTGAACTAAGGATAGCTATTGTTTGGATAGCAACTGAAATAATATGTTCTGACAACTGAAATAATAAGAAACATTGACGTGAGATACAACATTGACAGAAACTGTGATTGTATTTTTTATTATTATTACCTACTGTGAACCAGTAGAAAAATAGGCCTTCAACGAAACAGTGTCAATTTTACTAGAAATCAATATTTATTTTCAGACACTGTAAACTGTGGCCTTTGCATCTACGCAATGAGATAATTTATACAGCGTCCAGCTTCACCATCACTCGCACTCGATGGGTGAAGGGACCACTCGGACGCTGCAGTTCCTGGGAAATTATCAGACACTATACATACATCATCATCATCATCATCATCATTCAGCCACAAGAAGTCCACTGCTGGACATAGGCCTCCTCCATGGATTTCCAAAAAGACCGGTTGGAAGTGGCTTGCATCCAGCGTCTTCCTGCCACCATGAGGTCATCTGTCCATCTTGTGGCTTGTCGTCCTACGCTGCGCTTGCCGATATGTAGTCTCTAGTCGAGAACTTTTCGGCCCCATCGGCCATCAGTTCTGCGCGCTATGTGCCCCGCCCACTGCCACTTCAACTTATACATACATACTAAAAACGAAAAGACCAGAACAGTCAAAAAAATAATGATAAAACATGTACAAACTGCCTACAATTGTCATAGTTTGACATACGTGGAAGACCCTAGACTACGCGGAAGAGTTACGAAGAAAAAGAAACGTTTCATATTTAACAAAGCCACGCTCCGTTCACACAGTAAGATTTAAAAAAACATCGTATTATACATACCACATTCTAAATAGACTATATTTTTCCATCAAATCAAACTGAACCCACACTTGTCGTGGACGCCTCGGATTGGCAAATCTGTGCAGCAGCGTAGCGCGACCCGGTTTCTCCGCCCTCGACTTTTCAATCATTTTCGACACCGCTCAATCAAACCCATGGCGACCGCAGCGCTATCCGACACAGGGTATCGGGCTACAACATCTAGCGGAGCGGTCAACAGTGGCACATGAAAAGGCGTCTCATAGGCGTAAGCATGCGTGTCTCGGCCAAGATTGCATTTGAGATTGACCTTCTGCGGTCGGCGTCTGTGCTATTTACAGACGCAGACGAAAGTTCTCTCTATGTGGATATTCCGTCGAAATAGATAGATAGATATAATATTCTTTATTGTACACCAAGATTACATTAACAGCAATTCAATAAATCGCAGTACAATTGGCGGCCTTACTACACGCAATTTCTTCCAGGCAACAATATACGGAGACAAGAAAGAAGTTAGAAAGACGGGTAGTCGGTGCAATTAAGAGATATGTTGAAAAGTATATAAACTTAGATACTTAAACCATACATAAATAAATAGACATACATACATACCAATAATCAAATTATACATGGGGAAGTAAAATAATATAATATAG
Organism: Yponomeuta malinellus; assembly: GCA_947308005.1. Classification (NCBI taxonomy): domain Eukaryota; kingdom Metazoa; phylum Arthropoda; class Insecta; order Lepidoptera; family Yponomeutidae; genus Yponomeuta; species Yponomeuta malinellus. The sequence continues at coordinate 8,651,605 of OX371013.1, forward strand.
ATATAATATATAATACAATAATATAATATAGAGGAAATAAGTCATCTTGGGTACATGTTGAAATCTGGGCGACGAAAAGATGGGAGTGAAAAATGGCGTCTATTACTTTTAAGTACAGACATAAATTTAAAAAAAACTTGGGTGAGAAATCTTGATTTTTTTTTTATTTTTTTATTTACATACTGGCACATAATTGCTTCTGGCCCCACACTAGGATACCCTGTGTCGTGGTAACCAGAAACAACGACATCACAAACATGTAAACGTCCAAGACCTGGGGGTTTTTTTTTTGTGTCCCCAGCCGGGATTCGAACCCGGGACCTCCCGCACGGTATGCAGATGCACTACCGCTGCGCCACGAGGTCGTCAAAGATTAGAGTTGAGAAGTCTTGTTTTAAGAAATGCACCTCTCCGTATACCAGAACAATGACCTGTGGACCCGCGGCACGCACGCACAGCTCTGCCTGGCTACTAATCGCTCTAATAGATTCGAGTTTGTGTCGAGATCTTTTAGGAAAGTGCCTTTTTATAAAAAAACACACTAGTGTATTCGACAGCTATTGTTGAGGCACGTTCATTTTGCTATGGCTTTCAAACCACCCAAAATTCATGGTGTATTTATAGCAAGAACTGGTGCCGCTCATCTTAAGTTCTAGAACCTTAAAAATCTCTGTTAAGGGGGTCCAGTGGGCTAACAAGCGCCACTACGACAAAAAAGTCAGAAAGTGTCTGTACAGTCTCTCAATCATGTTAACAGTGATTTTTAGGCCCCACGGCAAATAACATAGGATCACGAACCTGGGACTAGATGGCATTTATGCCAAAACCGGCCGTTGGTCCCTACCCATGGCAATCCTAAAATCCTAAAAATAATTCGCACGAATGGTTCCGTACCATTATCTATACAACATTTGAATATTTCAAGCGTCTAGCGGTTGCCGCTATTAGTATCGAGCGAAAAACGAAAAAAATCACGTTTGTTGTATGGGAGCCCCACTTAAATATTTATTTTATTCTGTTTTTTATTTTGTATTCGTTGTCATATCGGCAACAAAAATGCATCATCTATGAAATTTTCAACTGTCTAACTATCACAGTTCATGAGATACAGACTGGTGACAGACGGACAGACGGACGGACAGCGGAGTCTTAGTAATAGGGTCCCTTACCCTTTGGGTACGGAACCCTAAAAAAGCCTAAAGTAAGCGTAACAAAACCCAATCCTGCGTGACTAAACAAAACCGGGAGATAATGATGGTTTCCTTTGGAAAGTTCGATCACCCAAGAACTAGGTCAAAGTCGACTTCTAAAGATAGTTTAATCGTCCGACCAGGCACAAACAGTGACGAATATAATAAAGTTAATAACTTATTGATTTGAAATTTAATTTGAGTTAGATTGGAGTACTGTCGTGTACAAAAACTTATTAATATAAAAGCAAAAGTTCGATACCGGTGGAACGTGATTTTTCATGATTTACTGGTTTACTCGACTAAAAATACATGAAAGTAGAGTGCTCCAATGTGTAATTTTACAACAATTTAACTTCTTCTATCAACAAAGTGTAATAAAATATTAATTGTATTATGACTGTGCTCTAAAGCTTGACTGTGCAAACAAATTTTTGTTAGTATGTTTTAAGGTGCGTGAACTGGACTTGATGTAATACAATAAATAATGTAAGATCGAGTACAATGGTGTTGCCTTGTTCACCAAGAAGCAAACAAATTAGGCCTGAGTAGGTAAGAATAAAAAAATCTGTGTCGTGATTCGGTTAGAGATAACAGAAATGCCATGAGATGAAAACGAGGTATCCCGTGTATACAGGATGTTCCTTACAACAAACCTTTGATAAAAATCGTTAAAATAAAAAAAAACAAGTTATTTGTTTGTAAGTACCAGGTCATCTAATTATCTCATTGATTCATCCTTATTTCCTAAATATGTTAAAAAGAATGTTTATTTACCATCATAGCAGTTCCACGGATTTAAGAAATTGACCATATCCCGCAAAATTAGAATACTTTTCATTTAATTTGTAGATCGAAGTGAATCATAATCATAAAATTTGGCAAGAAGAAAGTTACGCAAATGAAGACATCCGAAAATAAATAAGTTGCAGATATCACATATATAATCTTTTAAGATTATAAACCTAACCTTGCAGTTATGTTATGGGAGAAAATTTATTTCGGCCGAAAGTATGGGCTTACACTCAGGTTTCCTCACGATGTTTTCCTTCACAGTTAGCGAGTGGTATTGCTACTATAACTTCACAAATGTACATAACTTAGAAAACAAAATCATAGGTACATGCCCGCACTGGGAATCGAACCTGGGTCTCCCGCTTCCGAGTCCAATGTTTCTTTATTTCTCTCTTTATTTTTAATTTTTGAATCACTTTTCTTCGCATCTAAACCGGCGCCTGCCCACGCCGCCGTATCCATTCGTGCGCATGCGCGGCGGTAATGAAACCGCATTGTTTCAGCCACAGTAACCGAGGCAATCATATCATTACCTCACAGGATCATCGCACAACGGGTGGTTAAAATATACCGTTATTTAGTATATGATTAAAATTTTAGGTGATGGTGTTGGATCTTTTGTGGAGTGGGATATTGATAGCGGTGAGAGTAAGAGTGGACTACGTAAGTTCTTGACTGACGTATTGGTCTGGCATGTGGCAGTATCTTATATATGGAGGGTTACCATATTACAGGATATCCTATTTCGACACCAAGAGAAGCAATTTTGAAAGCATTAACTGTTAATTTACTACCCTCGGCGAAAGTTACAGAAAATTATTAAGTTACGTTCCAAAAATATTTTGCCAAACTATCATATTTAAATTGGCAAATTGGTTTTTTTTTCGTATAAACTCAAAAGTATTAATTATTAGTTATTGAATATAAAAATTAAATCTACAAAAACTATTATTTTATATGAACTCAAAATATTGATTGTTAGTTATTGAAATCAAAATTAAATCTACAGTCACACTACTAGCAAGGGGGTCTCATGCACTTAAGCACTGGTTCACATGCTGTGTCTATATTCCAACCACGATCTCTATTGAAATTTGGATGCCGGGAATATGGGATTATTCGTTTTTGGCCCATGGACGAGAAGTTTAAATATTAAATGCCAGCACCTGAAACTAATTAGATTTTGAGACATTAATTTAAAAAAAAAAATCAAAGTTTCTTACGTCTTTACAGCATTTTGATAACTTTGACGTTTCGGAACGGACGCCGCGTTTAATTTCGCCTGTTGGGTAAAATTACTTCTATCCAAACTTTATTACAACTCACCAAAACTTTATTAGAATTTAGTCTAAAATATTGATTCATTCAAATTTTGTTTCAGGTCGCACTATGAATAAGTCCTAATTTATATGATAATGTGTTATCATAGTGTATATTTACTAAATTTAAGCTAAAATAAGGTTTCTTGTAATATACTGATTGAAATTTTGTCAACATAACCTCAAAACTTGTTTTCCTTTTTCTCAAAAACTATTGGGTTTCTGCATCCCCCCCCCTCATACCCCCTCAACCCTTGACTAAACGGATGATATTGGAAATTCCAACCCATGGAGTACGTCAACAAATGTAATGGGTTATGATGGTTTACGACCCCGGCACGTGTCAAAGTGACAGTCTTTTTGTTTTGCCTTGAATTAAAAAACAGACCGGTATCATACTATCTGTAATGATTACTTGTTAGACCTGCACTTCTGTTGGCAGACCGCTAGCATTCATAAAAACGACGGAAACAGTCTGTTCCGCTTATTAAACCGCAGTAATCGTAAAGATGAATTGGGATATAATTTAGAATTCTAGTTACACCATGCATGTGTGTCGGCTGTCTGCATCTACCTATGCATATTTTTCCGGGATGTTAGCTTCTGCGCACTCCTAAATGCAAAATGCAATTTAAAGTAGGATCTTGACCTTTAAAATCAATGATTTGCACAAAACTTGCAATTTTTTTCGGAAAATTACTATCAATTTTTTAAAATCGCTACTCTTCACTTAAAATTTCTTCTAATAATTAAATGAATAGTTGGGAACGAAACCCGGATCCACCGTATCAGAATTTTAATACAATACCACTGCGCTGTCAAGTCATTTCTCTTGTTAAAATTTACAAATCTTGTTCACATAATGAAGCTTTATTTTATAGTGCTAAAAATCTGTTTAAGTTTAATTTATCAATTAGTAGCGTCGGAAATTATTATTAAAGCGGGTTTATGTTATTGAAGGCGCATCAATTATTTACAGTGAAATACCTAGCTTAACTATTTATGTTACGGCCATAATTTTCAAAGTACCTTTAAATTTTAACTGTACTGAAGTATGTGCAGATACCATGCAACCGTTTCTACATTACGCTCCAAAAGCTCACACCTGTATCCACGCACGCCGGTTCAAGGTACTTTCGGGTTTGTAAAGGGTTCTTCTCGGCAAAATACCTCTGTTTTAAGTTGCAAGAAACACGTTTCAAGAAAACGGGATGTGAGCATTGATTATTAGATTTTACGAGTGCGCGACGATACAAACCATCAGTTACTGAAAGGTCGGTCGTGTTAGTTTAAGGCTAGTTTACTAGAAAATTGCGTATCCTTCCTCGTTATTGCCAAACATGGGGTATAGTGCGGCAATTTTGATCGTCGATAGCATTGCTCGGACTTTCAGTGTTAGGTGATCAGAATATTTATGAAACGTCCTGCTCCTCTACTTCCGATGTTAATTTAGCCAACTTGCGTTACAATTCAGTGCATTTATTTGATATTATCTATGCCTTAATTTTTTTAATGTTTAAAGTTTCAATAAGTTTAATGCTAGGTAGGTATTTCTTATAACTAAAACGTTTTAAAGTAGCCCATATACGTCCCTCAGCAGGACCACTCGAGCCCACCGAGGATCGGCAATTTCAAGCGCTGAGGTATGTGAACACCTCAGACACTCAGGTTTCCTCACGACGTTTTCTTTCATGGTAAGCGAGTGCTATTGATACTCCAACTTTACGAAACTTCGAAAACAAAGTCACTGACATATGCCGGGATTCTAACCTACGACCTCCCGAATGTGAGGCCGGTTGGTACTAAAACGTCGGGAACTAAAATGTTTACTAAGTCATTATTCCTGACGTCTCGCATTTAATTATGGCGCAATGTTGAACACAATAACATCAAGAGTAGAAGGGCTGATGATAGTAGCTCAGAGGTTTTTTGGCTCAAACAGCTTGGCCATTGAAAAAAAAACGCATGCTGATGCGACGGAGCTATCTTATAAAAAGAAAAAAAACGCCTTATTGTTTAGTTCTACAGGATTATGAACTTTTTTATGGAATTCTGGTCTAAGTCAAGTAAAGTTGCAAGTTACTAAAATAACGGCCCTACGATCGGCCGTATTTGATGGTACACAGTAAGTATAATGATATACGCTGACTCAGCACTTCCGATACAAGCACTTGCACAAACATTTTCACAGGGCGTGTAAACAAAAGATAACCATCACAACAGTATTAGCGAGCGACTCCAAATTGTGCTTCAATCAAATAGGTCATTTGTAGAGGCAGACGTTGTTCGATAGTTGCGCGTTGTTCAATTCAATATTACCTTAATTTGGTGGTATGTTGGACGCGAAAAGGGCGGGCGGGGTCACTTTTGGACGTACGTATTCTGGCCTTTGGCCGGGGTCCCGTAGCGAAATAGCTCTCTAATCAGGCATTTTGGGCCATCTTGTCACAACAAACCGTTGGTAATCGAATGATGCTAGTTTTCAATGGTGGAATTTGAGTTTTGTAGTAGCAGCGAGCAGAGTTGCTTTATCTTCGACTTGCAGTATCTACTGCACCACTAAAAAAATTAAATAAATAATAAAGACCGACTTTGAAACCCTACAGCACTAAAAAGTTGGAAATAATTTAAGGTATTGTAGAAGTATAATTTGGAGTCGGTGCCCAAAACGGTTTATAATTTTTTTTTTTTTCAGTTTTTCGTGGGGGAGCGGGAGAAGAATATACAAGACCCTTATAACCATAACTTACCCTACTTAATTCGTTGCTTTAAAAAATTACGTTTTCAATTTCCATCTCCGAAAGTCTTCACCAGAACATCATCAAATTACCTTGGGACTACTTCTACGCTATTTTATGAAACATACGGATATTACTAAAGGATGTGCCCCATTAGGCCTTACTTACTGCTGTCCATTGAAGAGTTCCGTTCTCCATCTCTGAAAGTCTTCATCAGATCTTTACCAAATTAAAATGGGACCAATGAGACGTTATTTCGGCTCGAACAAAAAAAGAATTGACGGAGTTATGGCAAAACATACCCAAAAAAATATACATAACGCGTCGAATTGACAACCTCCTCCTTTTTTTAAGTCGGTTCATAAGCTTTTGACTTCCACCGGAACCTTCACCCTGATTACTATATCACGTTTTTTTCAAATGTCCTCACTTATACAAGGAGGCCCGTGAATAGAAAAAAATCTGGCTACCAGTATCAAGGTTGATCATTATTTACGGGGTCCTTGTGTACAAAACTTATCATTATCGACACTAAGTTTTACCATCGACTAAAAACTTGTGATCCTTAAAAATTAATTCTCACTTTAGAGAAACTTCAAAAGAAAGTTTCACAACACTGATTTCTTGTGTAACATTAATTTCTTTTCAATCAAAACAAAATCCACCGAAGGTCGTGGACAAAAAAATTGATTGTTCCCTCTTCGTCATCTCTTGGTTTTCCAATCGGTTCCACTTTTCATCTCGTTTCGATTGAAATGTGAAAGTTGACGTGATCGTCATGAAATGTGACGTTTAATATAATTGTAAGCCAGCATGGAGTACCCGTGGAATATTTTGGAAAATTTTGTTTCTCGGGGTATCCAAAACATAGTTACAATAATATTAATTTAATCTTACATTAAGCCTTCATCTTATATTATGTCCCTACAGGAAGACATACTCGTAGAGGCGGATTATCACAATGACATAACTTGGAGATCACCTTTTGCTTGGCCACCTTGATAATTTTGGCACAAACAATTATGCTTTCTTGCAATTAACATAGTTTTATTGACGTAGGACTGGTTAAAATAAATATATTAGTCTTTCTCTACCTCTCCTACTACTTTCTTGTGTTCTCAATCTTTCTGTTTTGCTCTTTCAATCTATTTTTTTTCTAAATAATGTCATTCCCTGCTACGTGAAATTTTAACACTATTCTCTACCAGTCTGTGAACTGCACTCACCTTATTCAACTACATTCAAATAGTCCCTACGTATCACTGATAAAAATATATAATAAACTACCTGAAAACATAAAAGATGAAGCAAAAGAGAATTTATTTAAAAAAAAACTCAAAAATATGTTAATCAAAAACTGTTGTTATAATTTAAATGAATATTTAGTTAACCCTCAATCTCGTTGAGAAATTATTAAGTATTTTGTATGCTTGTTATTTATTCATTTGCATGTAAGAAATCAATATCTATTTAATAATAATAATTTAATTTAATTTAACGCTGTGTCACAAGACTGACTGTATTGCAGTGCCCTCACAGGGTATCATGTACTTACCTGCAAAAACTAATACCACCTGTAATTATAACTGTGTACGTGATTTAGCAATAAAGAATATTAATATATTATTAGTCGGGTATTTGCACCGATTTCTAACGCAATATCTTGTTCGCAACAACAGACGTGCATTAATCAGTTCAGGATCCATCTCTGCGATCCTCCATCAAGTCTGAAGCACTGATGATTGGCTGACCATTAACAAAAGTTGCCCATCAGTCACGTGAAGCGCGCCTTAGCCTATCCTCACTTGTAATCATAATCTAGCACTGACATGACGAATGGCCCCGGGAACGAAGGATGAAGTGCCTGGGAAGGTTATGTTAGGGAGTAGTTCTATGTATACTCGAATTATGTAGCTCGTGTATCGTGTAGTGTAAAATGTAGCATCTCCTTTGCGGAAATTGGCTTTGTTCAGGAAATTGTACAGAGTCAAAGAGATAAATTTACTTGAGGTAGGCTATTTAGTATTACTAAGATAATAAATAAATAAGACCAACTTTTACTATGGCTGCAATTTCAAAATAAAAAAAAAATGTTCCATTACCACGTACGGAACTATTGATATTTTTTTCGCGATTCATAACTTCCATAATAACTTCCAATAACAATACAATACAATACTAAGATACTTAAGTACTATGGTAACCAGTAGAGGACGTCATAAACACGGCAATTCATCCAGACTGAGGCCATTTATGCAAATCAAGTACGGCAGCCTCCAGAGGGAATAGAACCCACAATCTTTATCTTGAAAGTAAAGCTTGTTGCGGCTAGACCAACGAGGCAGTCATATCATAGTTCTTCATTACATTATATAAAGTCACGCCTGTATCCCGAAGGGTTATTCAGAGATCAGGGTTTCCACGATCCTGACAGACCTCTTCATAGTTCTCTCCGTATAAAAAATTGTTCGTAAAGATGAAGCCCCTGTTTTGGGAAAATAAGAGGATTTTTGTAAATTTAGTATACAAAGTCGTACTAATTATAACACATTAACATCCGTTTCACCGTGACTTTTACTTTAACTACTTTTACCTGTATGAACGTTTTTGAGTGCGCTTTCAAGTTCGTGTTTTCGAACAGTATCTTAAGAAAAGCACTCAAAAGCGATCTGAGTGGTAATAGTGCCTTAACAATACGGACCTAAGAACGGATATAAACTGACGTCTTCAAGTTAGTGGGATTATTAGTCCTAATAAAAATGTACAATAGAATGTGAAACCATCTAATCAGAATCTAAAACAATATAAAAACTACAGAGTAAAGAAAAAAGTTGCTAAAATCACACCTATCTCTGATCAAGATAGAGCCGCAGAATGTAATACATTATGTCTCATTAGTGTCCGCCATGTCAGATACTAGCGTTAAGTAGCTTTAGAATTAAAATTATGCAGTCTAATTAAATTCATAATGTTCTCTGCACTGCCAAACGGTCGTATGTGTAAGCAACCAACATGTAATTGTCCAAGAAGGTTATCATATATTGCGTGTGATACAGTACTGTCTTGTTGAGATAATGATATACCGTACGGCGTACCCGGGAATATTGCCAACATGCCCGGGCACTAACGTCATAATCAACGTTAGAAACTAAACATACGTCTCCATTTTAAGCAACAACTAGATTGTTACTACCCATTCGTAAATCATCAAATCCCTTCGTTGTACTATCGACAAACCTCCCATAGTCCGATACCTTTGTGAATGCAAGGAAGGCTCTCCCGCGGTGGCCGGCTCTTTGTCGATCACACGCCGTATCATTAGATATCATTGTGATCTATGATGAATCGTGCGGTCAGCGCGCGCGCCGCCTTGAGGGCCTACTCGCAACCTGCGACCATTGATGACTGTTTTAACCGCGAAGTTTTTAATGACAGCTTACGTAACTACCATGCCACTGACAGTACGTCCACTTTTACATCTTGTAACATTTATGAGTAGAGTGCATTGTTTGCTTCTAAAATTAGATTAGATTAAGTTTTGTAATTTTAAACACCACCATCATGGCATGCTGTCGATACATATTTTGGCGATTCAATTAGGTACATAAATGTTAAGGGTGTTTTTTAGTATATGTATTGTTGCCTTGCTGTTTTGTGTCGCTAATAAATAAAATAAAGATGCATGTAAAGGTGACGGTGCTGTTGACAATAATGATTCTAAAGTTTGCTCAAATAATACTTTACTCAAAGACTGTAACAATAGACAGTACGCAAAAAACATAACTACTTTATTGCCTTATCTGATGATCATATCTTATAACGATGCGGTTTCCCAAAAAAGGACATAATTTTACTTTTATGACACTGTTTTGCAAACTCGAAATTCACTATATTTATTTCCACCCTCGTTGAATTAAGACGAAATACCATCCTAATTCCGATGAGTACAACATTAGAGCAATAAAGAGTAGAGGCCCCGTACTGTCACCGAAAACAACTCAATAAATAAATTTTGTTCCTTTTCTTTTTACTTCTATCGTAATTTACTGGTCAACGAATAAGTTATAAGGACTTTGAAAGGATGCTTTTCTATGAAACAGGTACATTGTACGTGTTAAAGATCTAGAGATACAAATAATGAGATAATGTTATAAATGTAACATAATGTTTATCAGAAAGAGTCCTCTACAAACTATTGGTTTAACGAAATATGTAATACTGAAAATTTTCTTGATGAATTAAAAAATGGTATTTTAATTTTATAAGCCTTAATTATTATTATTATTATTTTGGGAAAGTTGCAGCTTACATTATAAATGGACAAAATTTAAATGACTTAGAATTTGTATCTGGTAATCTGGTTGAGATGTCTGTCAAGTGTAACAAAACCGGAACTCAAATCGAGATAATCTTGGCTTTTCATAACACTTTGACTATATTCTGCATTCAGATCGATGTGCTGTACCTACGTACAGTTTTTGTTACCCGAAATAAAAAAAAATAAAAGAAATAAAAAATATTTTTTATTTATGTCCAGCGAGTAATTAATGGAATCGTAAAACGTAGTAGAGAATTATCTTTACTTTAGGAATGGTCACATAGGTAGGTCTACAGTTGTTGCTAAGATATAAGAGAAAATAATCGAAGTTTTGTTTTCAGTGCGTGTTTTTTTTTTAATCGGTTTTTCTCAATAATAAAAGTTTTATTTTTGTTGCAAAGTTGCTCGTATCTTAACTTACGCATGTGTACAATATTCTATCAACTGTAGGCTGTAGGTACCTGTAATTCTGAACTATTAAATCCATGGCAGGTAACTACCAATGGCAGAAGAAAGGACACTCAACAGTTTCCACAATAAATCTTCTGTTTCCTTCCACATTCGTGGTTCTGACAGTTTTATGTTTCATCTGTTACTACTTGGAGTAGTTTTTATCCGCGACACGCTTCTTTATCTTAGTTGGCCCACAAACGACCCGTATGGCGTGAAGCAATAATTAAGACAATACACAGACTCTTCGAAGAGTCAAGTAACTACGGGAGAGGATGTTTTGTAATAAATGACGGTAACCTACTGGGTAAACGAGAACGAAAGGCAAGATTTTAGTTCCTGTGTTAATGGCAATAACGACTACAAAGATAAAGGTGTAGGATAGCGCTGGGTTGTTAGAAATCTTAATAGCTTGTTATTGGGTCATTAAAATTGAAGATATTGAGAGAAAGGATGTGTTTTGATATGGCGCTATCAGATTGTTGTCATTGATGATTCGACAACAATAACAGGGTGCTTTGTTTACTTTTTGACGTTGTATATGTCGGGGGTGGTGTCATGGGTAGTGGAGCGATGTTCAGAATAGCACAGGAAAACCACTTCATAGTTAGTGCATCTTCTTTTAGTTCTTTTTTTAAACTGCACTGCTTTGGAAACATACTTTCCAAGAAGAAAAAGCAGCAATAATTTCCTTCTGGACTTTTCTTTCATCTGATCTTTCAGAAATTAATACAAAGAGTTCTTAAGCACAATACTTTTTTATCAAATAGTGTAAATTTTTGTTACAGTCGGTAATTACACTGAATTAGGCACTGGAACGCGGCAAGTTTGACACGGAGCTGACTAAACTTCTTAATACCTATTTAGAATTAGAATCAGAATAAGAATCATAATAAGGCTGCCGTTTGATTCAATCATGGCTTCCTTCGTAAGCTCTGGAGGGTTTCCGCTTACGAGTAAACGTTATAAAGTTAAAATCATCACGGTTGGTCCACTCAAACAGACTTGCCAAACCAACAAAGATAAAATCATCGTGAACGGTCAATTTAAACAAGCTTGCTAACTTTACAAAGCTTAAATCGAACAGGCTAGCCAACCTATTCACTCCGCAAACAAAAAGTGTCGCCAGCACTATGAAAACAGCACAGACTAACTAAATCATGGCAGTCAATTTAAAATTTCAAAATTAACATTATTCAAAACTACCTTCATCAACTGAACTGACAATTAAACATGAGGTTTATTACCGACTTTAAATCAAAGATTAAACAATCAAAAAGAGTAAATCGCTATTGTCTGGTAGAAGGCGTTGGCCACGCTCCAACATATATATATATATATATATATATATATATATATATATATATATATATATATATATATATATATGTATATATTAACACTACTTATTATTTACGATTTTTCTTTGTCAATGGCACGTCTGTTTTTGGTAAATGCAATTATTTGGTCATAACTTTTCATAGTTTTTTTTTGTCTGCTGAATAAACCCATAGAATGGAGCTCCACCTGCGGCCCTCCATAAATGGAGGTTTACAATACATAAACTTACATTATTTTGAAAGAATTTATACAACTTTACGAAAAACCTAGTTTGCTCCAGTGTAGCTCTTTAAACTAGGTACTTTAGTGGCTCAGGTAGCAACTCGGCCGCCCTGAAACATGGCCACGATCCAACCGACACGTTTTTGAAAGTACTTCTGGGCCCTATTTCATAAAGCCTTCATGCATAATGATTTTTGGGCAAGATAGCCTCACGATGAGCCACTTGAGCGATAATTACAAACAATCGTAAGTTTATTCTAATTGTAACTTTATGAAACAGGCCCACGGGGCCCCATTTAGATACAATTCGTGGTTTACTACGATAATTTGATGTACATTAGATATTATTTACCCATATATTAACAAGGAGTTTAACATTTGGAGATAATTTTTTTATATGTGTTACATAATTATGTGGAGTATTTTTGTCCCGTTTTCTCTAAAATTATGTCCATTTTAAAATAGAAACCTAGTTTAACTTGTAAAGTTCATTAGTATACAGTTTTTGTGTTATTTCGAACGAAAATACTTTCGTATTGATTCTTGACAAATAGGAATCGGCTACGCAATGTAAATCGAATTGTCATAATAAACTGCGAACTGTTTAGTTTGATAAAACGTGGCTAGCCCAATCAGTTTACCTGGAAGGGTCTCGGGGCAGGCAGTGGCGCTCCTGCACAGCGACTCCGCCTCCGCAGGACTTCGAGCAGGCACTCCACTTGCCCCAGGTGCTCCACGCATATTGGGTCGCATTTGAACTCTGCACTTGTGAGGTCTGCGCTTGAGTGTCCTGGAACGTTTGCAGACGATCATGGGTTAGTGACTGTTAATTTATTACATAAAAGGATAAGGGAACATTGGTCACATAATGCAGAGAAATAAATGGGATCTCCTCTAACTGATCCTAGAAGAACTTACTGGCTCCAAAACCTGGCTGAATGGTTTCAAATAGGCATCATAGATTTGTTCCGAGCCGCCACATAACGGACTATAGTGGTCACAACGATAGCTGATCTTTGATAGGAGATGGCACAACAACAAGAAAAGGACACAGGAGAAGGGGGCTTCAAAACTAGTTAGAAATTCCTTACGTAATGATGAAAATACGCGTGGTAGTATTCAAAATCAATCAAAATCAAAATCAAATTTTTTTTATTCAAAGTAGCACAGAAACTGCGACTTAATGAACGTTACAAGTTAAACTAGGTGTCCATTTCAAAATCTAGATCAAGATAGATAGATAGATAGAGATAGAAAACACTTCATTGTACATAAAAATGGAAATTACACAGATACTTCTTAACCTAAGAGTACAGATGGCGGCCCTATCACTAAAAGTGATCTCTCCCAGACAACCTTTAGATGGACTGGACTAATACATTGGAGAAGGAAGTAGATGTACAAACAAACAAAATGATAGTTTCAGAGGTGTATGAATATTATTATATAACATAACTTATACAGACATAGTTATAAAAGAAACGAGATTTCTCACACAAAAAAATTAATTTCCAGTATTTAAACCAGACTGTGCGATTTTTTCACATATCTTAGCGCTGGAAGTCGCCAATCAGCGATGAGCACTTGAGGTGATCAAGCCCATTCTCTCTGAGAGAAAGCGTGCAATCTGCAGTGGGCTGAGCAAACAATGTGTAAACGCAACGTGTATGTTTATACTTATGAAATACTCTCAATATGTCCAAAATTCCCTGTAACTGCACACCAGGGAATGCTCGAATGCGAATGAATATTGCGTGGTGTCGCTAAAACTCCAGAACTGCTGCACGGATTTGTTGGACGGATTTGTCGGATGATACAAAGTTCACAGGGTCATCTACTTTAATATAAGTATGTAGGTACCTACTGTCGCGCAAGCAAAAAGATGATTGACAAGGAATTTTACCTTAGTATAGCCTCAGCCAGACATGTAAGCATTCTGACAGGAACTAATCTGCAATCTTCGCCTGGTGGGCTTCGTTGGACTTGCTAATGAACGGGGACCGACTCAATTCTCCCGTTCGGGACGTGGGAATCTCTTCAATCGATATTCGAATCTAAGCCTTTGCTAAGGAAGCTATTTCGGTGTGCATTAATCAGCATCTATTTAAGATTGCAATTTGTATCCTTCTTTAGAATCCCAATTATTCTGATAACGTGTCGCTAGGTTGCGTGGCATTCGGCTTGTAGACTTCCTATAAGATCTTGGATTCAGGAGTGAGATACAGCTTTTAGCAATAAGGCCGCCAGAATTGTACCGTATGTTTTTTTTATTTTTATGTAATATTTTATATCTAGTGTACAATAAAGAATGTTCTTATCTTATGTGTTTTACAAAAAGTTGTTCTACGAGTTTTTCATAGATTTATATTTCTCAAAACGTCATCGTTTACATTTGTTTAGTGACAAACCCTGGTCTGTGCCTACTCTTCCGGGATACAGGTATGGGTTTATGTATGTACAGTATTTTTTTTATATTCCACCCTCTACCAATGTCGCGTCATTCGATACACAATGTCCTGCATAGAAGAATGTCCTTTGTTGTCGTTTGTCACGCAGCGTTTTCACGTTTTTACGAGTACCTAGGTAGTTAATAGATTTTTCTGCTTTGAAGTAAAGAAATTAAAAGTGGAAATTTGAACAAAACTAAATTTCAAAAGTTGTACAGCAATAGATTTTCTTAACCCTAATAGACGTGTTTCAAGAATTGTACATTTTAGAGGCGTCTCTCTGTACGTCACTATCTTCCCTATCGTCCCTTGTATGTTAGAAAGACTTATTACAAGGCGTAGATACCTAACTTTGTATTCAAGAACAAGAAAGAAATACATTTATTAACAACAAGACACCTCACAGAAACAAAATAAACAGATAAGTAACATAATATGCACAACAACAGAAAGAAAACTGTGGGGACTGTTCACAGAGGTTTTTATTTTATTTTTATGTCTTTTTAGAATTTAGAATTTGAGTGTTCGTTTTTTGACTGTTTTTCCTTTTAGTGACATTGTAAAATATAGCTCCGACCGCAAACATAAATTTTGTGTTGATTCAATATATTCAACTATTTTTCCGTCGAAAACCCAACTGCGGGCGCACCGGCCCGCGTATCTCGTGACCCCGACGTGATAAAGACACTACAGACAAAATATCAAATAAATAAAACAGGACCTATATAGCCTATAGGTGTGTCTAAGTTGCCACAAAAGGCAGCTGACTCGGCGTACATTTGATGACAACCCTGTTTTGATTACAGAGTCGGGTAAAAATAACGAGAAAATAATTTACAAAGCTACCCAATAATTTTCTTGGTCAGAAAATTTGTATCAATGTAAAGTTGTATCATATGTAAAGCGGTCTCTAACAAGATTTACTAATAAGTTTTGGACTAACTTACCCCTCGCCCAAGCTCGTTACCGGCGAACTCGGCGCGCAGTAGCGTCGCCCGGAGGCAAACCGTGAGGAATCTGTAACAATAACAGAGGGCTTTCAGATCCTTCCCGTGTAAACACTATAAAAACTCGGAATGTCGGCTTTGGATCGGTTTAATCGTGCTTGTAGTACTTGTAGATATAGTAAATTACGAACGGCTAAACGTTGTTTTATACGAGTAACTTGTCCGTATCCGTTCTGAAAACTTTTCGCACCTTGATTTCCTTAACGTCACTAAACAAAAATCATCAAAATGGAGGTAAGTACCGCCTACCTACCATCTAACCTACAATCTCGGGCCTATGTTTGCTGAAGACACTGGTTTGAATAGTTCACTAAAAAGCCCCTAGATGGCATTGTGTCGTTAGGTATTTTCTCGCGGAACGCATGAGTTTTAACTGAAGAATGACACCTTCGCTGAAAATGTGTGTATTTCGTTTAGTGACGTTAAGGAAATTAAGGTGCGTTTTGTGATTTGGACATTTCAAGAAAGGACGTTTTCACAATGCGGGACTTTTTGAAAACGCAAGATGTTGTGCGGATATGCGAATATTTTGTGGCGAATCTTGTAATAGAAACAAGATCCTTCAGGTCAGCGTTCACATTTTTGTAGCAAATGTAACTGTGGCTTAGCCGACAAAAGGTAGATTTGCCGTCATATGTACGAGTTGTACTTGTCGTTACACATGTAATGAATTAATTATAGAACAGCAGAGAAACAAACGAGCTTTCAATTATATTGGTGTAACTTAGGATCCCGATTAAAAGCCATCTTATCTCTACGTAGAGAACGATAGCGTCCCATATATTCTGCAATTAATTGATTGAAAAATTTTTTATTGCCCAAAAAAGGTATTTGTACAGTGGCGAGCTTATAAGTACCCAAAGTTAACTGGAAGAAAATACTAATAAGTACTAATAAGTATTTTCTTACAGTTAACTTTGGGTTATGTGGATAGTGAAAAGGGCAATTAAGTTGGTACATGTAATTCTTGTGCGATAGTGACAGCATTTCCATTTTCAAAATGGTTATTCTGTAAATTACATACCTACATAAAAACTCACGCTTTGTCCCGAGATATTACATTACCATCGATTGCTACTTGTCACGATCTTGACAAATCCCTTTCATTTCATCAACCTTCATTGCTGCTGTTATTCTGTTTTTCGCTATAAATCATAAAGTGTCAAACATCATTAGCATTTCTATTGGCGCGATTGTTCTTTATACTGCCGATATGAGCCTCCTTCTGAATACAAAGTATCAGATAGGATCGGCGAAGGGCATCTATGTAAAATGCTAATGGGTGAGTACTTATTGTATGAATGGGCAAAGGTTTAGGGTTACGGAGATTAAGGCTATTTTAGCTTTTCTACTCCTGATACATAGATAGTTTTGCAATTCATAGATATGATCAAAAAATTAATCCTTCACTTCCTTTAAATTAAGCTGTTAAAACTTTTCACTATACATAGTATTTTCTGAGGTTAACACGAGCACTAGACATAATAAAACTGAATTTTAACGGATATTTACTCGTTTACTTTCCCATTTTACAATTTTCCGACGTTTCGGTACTTTTGCAAGTGCCGTGGTCTCGGTAGTCTACCGAGATTATTTTCACTAAACAATCATTAGAGTCGATAAACTTTCGAGAATTCCTAAACCAATAGTAATATAGTATTTTTAATGAACATAGACCTTCCCCAAAGCACTTTTTTCTGTCCTCAGCCATCCTCATCCAAACACCAGCAATCTGCTTTCGATCGTAGGCCCTGGGGCCTCCTACGCCGAGTTTGCCTGCACTTACTACCTAGATCATGTATTCAAAACCAGGCTCCACTAACGGAACCCTTTGTCCGATCATTATTTCGCTCTTATCACAAGCTAATGTTCACATTTGAATTATTAAAATGGCATTATGAAACTTCCGCCATTGTGATTCGCGTTTGCGATGGCTTGCGTGAGATTTTGCATGGATAATAGTGTAAACGCGTTTTATTTAAGACTGTGGAAGGTGGTAAAATATGTCAAAAAAGAAAGGGATTGAACAACTATTTGAATATAGTCTACTTTTGCTGACTTCTGTACTATATTTTTCGCTGCTAAGATTAATCCACAAGAATCCGTGCAGCTACCTAAGCTCCGATTTTTTTCGTGATTTTTTCGTATCCGAGCGTCCTCGGAACTTTTCAATCATTCCCAAATGCTGCGTCTCGAACAACACGCCATTTCTCGAGTTCTCACTATCTGTGGGCCCACGAATTGTTCATAGAGGCTCGTTAACTAAGACGCTATTCGTGTTAAGTAACAGCGTGGCACGATACCATCATGTACTAAAAATACACCTCAATTACCCATCACGGGTGATAGCTCGAGTGCGCCACCAGTAGAAGCGCCACAAAGAAGCGGCCCATCGGAATTCAGCAAAACACTTCCATGTTCATAAATAGGTCGCAGACCGCAGTACATCGCCGGCATTCCGCCGTCGTCAGGGAGTGCTAGAGTCACGGGCGAGTGGGCACTTGCGTCAGCGCATCGACACTGTGTAATCTGACGATAAATCACCAGTTTCTGGATCAGGCTGCCGAATGAGATCATGAGGCCGGGCGCTGCTTGCGCCGGGGCGTTCGATCCCGTTCAGGATGACATCGAAATGTTATCATGGACGATATCACGTATGAAGTACATTTAATTTAATAAAATCTGAATTCAACGGTTAATCTCAAAAAAGATGTTAAAAAAAATGTATTAAAAAAATGTGGTTAGTGTCTGCTTGTAACTTATTATGTTTCTTGTATAAAATAAGACGAAAATCTCTGTGGGAAGGCCTGTGCCTATAGTGAGACGTATATAGGCTGCATTATTATCATTAATAGGATGAAAATATTTATGTCAAAAGCTTACCGTAACAAAAATAGATATGTCACTAAACCGAGAGAAAAAAACTGCACTGTAGTTTTGTTATGCATGCTCTGCCTATTTTTTTAAAGTTTTATGTGTGAAAATTACAGACAGCACACCAACCTTTATATTTTAATAAAAACTGAATTTGCACGAATTTGCACTCGTTAAGTTTTACTTCATATTTTAGTTGCATAGTCGTCCATTTAGTTATCAAGCAGAGTGCATAGGTTTGTGTTTTATTGACTACACGTCTCACAGCCAAACGTATAAACTCGTTTTTGCTGAGGCAAACGTTTGCCATCGATACGCCAAAAAGAAAGTTAGCAAAGACCGATATAGACAAAAAAAATCCAAAAAAGGTAATATATAATTAGACGTAAGCAGAACAAATTGAACCTCACAGGGCCCCAACCATTGATCGAGTAGCAAGTCCAAACGACCAGCCTATTGAAAGACGCGTGAGATTTATAGAAAAGCAGCGTTTGCGATCAGGATCATAATGCAGACGGATTTAGTTGTTTGGAGTTTAAGTTAAAGATGAGTAACGTAGTTATTTGTTTATTGACACTTTCACAATCATACGTGTTGGCTACTCTAAGGTTATTTCGTCACTGAGTGAATACAGGTAAAATACGTATGTTATTGTGTAAAGCGCTAGCGCAGCAAAATACAATGTGTGCGGTAGTTCCGTACAAAACTTATGAGTCAAACTTTGATATGTGCTTACGCTTTTATTGCGCCAATAACTTATGGATCTACAATACTTGATTAATGCAAGATTTGGAACTATCAGTTAGGCATACGTAGTTACATATTATTATTTTTTTTTTTATTTTTTTTTTTGATAGGGAAATCAACAGCGAAACTAAACAATATATTACATACAAAGGTACTTAGAGTAAGGCCAGTTATAGATTTCCACGGAATTACTAGAGAATAGGTTTCTTATTAGCACAAGGAACAAGTGTAAAATCTTAAAGACTAGAGAACAAACAATTTTGACTACTAGATGCCTGACAAGGTACAGTTTTTAATTGCTTACTTAATCTAAATTTATATATAACATGAAGTTCGAAGTTTATACTATTTACGTACACATTCACAAAACAAAAATATATATATATATATTTATATATTATACGATAGGTAGGTAATAAAAAAGTATATACCACCGCTAATCAAAGAAAGAGACCGGACAACCCACCCACCTCTCCCTCACACAATACTGAATTCTATATTGTATGAGCGAGAGCCAAACCGCCACCCAACCTCCCCTTCAACCAACTGCGTTTTCCCGCATCGTGTCAGCTGAAAGGTAGCTAAATATTTTTTATACAGAAATATAAAATATTTATGAGAGGGTATTTGTGTGTATGTGTGTGTGTGTGTGCGGTTGTGTTTTTGCTTGTGTTTGTGCGTGTGCGTGTGAGTGTGCGTGCGTGTGCGTGTGCGTGTGTGCGTGTGTTTTAGTGTGTGTGCTCTGCTCAGCCTTACGACCGTGGTCATGGCTTCGGGTGAGTAGCGAACGGCTACCTGCCGCTGAGCAGAAGGTATGTATGCGTATATTGGTTATGAACCGCTGCAGGTCACAAACCGTCTTTCAGAGAGAGATAGTTGGGCACATATGCTTGCCACGGATTAGCGATGTCAATACTGACATTTGTGAACATCTAAATCCGCGTCTTCTTCATAATTATTACAGGAAAGAAGCCTTAAAATACTGTTTTTCTTTTGCTTCAGCTAGCAATAGAAATATTAAAAAAAAAATAAAGTATTTAATAAAAAAAAAACCGTGCCAGACACGGTTAGCCAGAGGTCGCGGATTCAAGTCCCGGCATGGGTGGAATTTTAAGCCTCTAAATAGGTTTTTAAAATTGTCCTAACCCGTGCGTAAAGGCAAAAAAAAAAGAATATAAAAAAGGTATTTAATTGCCATTAGGTTACATTACATTTACGTTTACATTATTTAAACACTTGCTGACTCCCACACCAGGCAAATCCTGTCTCGTGAGAGAGAATAATTGTTTAACAGGTTTTTCAGATTATACGGTTTTGATACGAGGCATTTTTGAGTTAAGAAAAAACAAAAAAGAAACAAATCGGTAAAGTAAGGCAAGGTAGACTTGCACTAGTTTCCTGTACGTGGCTCAGGAAGCACTCGACAAAATTTGATTCAAATGGTTACTTTAGTGAAATTCAAGAAATTGAGCTTGAGTAAGTCGGTCTATTGAAAAGAACTGTGAAGTTAAGTTAAATTACATGATTTTTTTACTAAATTAAGCTGGAGCTGAGTAGTACTATCTATAGGTGTTTGTGTGCGTGTGTATGCGTGCCTGCGTATGTGCGTGCGTGCGTGCGTGCGTGCGAGCATGCGTGCGTGCGTGCGAGCGAGCGTGCGTGCGTGCGTGCGAACACACGGGTGTGTGTGTGTGTGTGTGTGTGTGTGTGTGTGTGTGTGTGTGTGTGTGTGTGAGAGAGAGAGAAAGTGTCTGTGTTTGCGTGTTGGTGTGAGTGAGTGTGTGTGGGCCAGTAAGATAGGAAGTGTCCAGTAAGTATGGAGAATGGATTTTTTCGTATAATATTGTTTACCAGGAGTCCAACAATCTGGAAAAATATTTCTGATGTAGGTATTTCTTACTAGATGACCCCGTAAACTACGTATCACCTATTTTTTTTTGTTCTCACCGTTTAAACCTTCCCTAGACTTTCATAATTATAAAAAAAGAAAAATTTGCCAAATCGGCTCAGTCGTTCTCGAGTCGTAGTTATCACCGAGACTAACAGCAATAATATAAGAATATAAGAGAAGAAGAAGAAGATTCAGTTTTTGTTAATGACGGTTACAGAATTTAAAAAAGTATCTACTGACTTTTGGGAGAATAAGTCCTGAAACATTCGTCCTGAATTTGTGAACATATTATACGTTTGATGATTTAGAAAACAATTGGAAAATCATCTTTTCCATCGTCACCCGTTACTGTATATCGCTTATTGTAAAGTAGTCTGTAGAAACAGTGTGATCATACTGATCATCAATACGTGATCGTTAAGAATCATTATTGTGCCTCTATAATATAAGTTACACCAGCAAGGCCCTTGAATGTGCGCGAAATTTATTTTATGCTACGCACTTCTGCGAATTTGTGGTAAGTAAGTAAAGTAAAATGAATTAATTTAAAAACCATCATTGAGATAAAAATATTATGTTCACAGGGTGCCAATTTATAACGATGGTCACCTAATGATATTGAAACATGGGTAAAAATTATAGCGGATTCCATGCTAGGTTAGCTAGATTACACACACTGTGTTGTGGTAATCCAGGAATGAGAAATATAACTTTTTCAAAAAAAAATTGCAAGTGAGATGGCGCTCTGCATAGTTATTTTTATTTAAACTACCCAAAGCAGCAATAACACTCGCAAACAGTAAAGAAAAACGTCGTGAGAAAATCTGAGTGCTTGAGGTGTTCACATACCTCAGCTCTTGTAATCGCCAAATGTAATGCGAGGGATCGCGTGGTGATTAAGCCCATCTCACTCTCTGAGAGAATAAGAAAAGGCCTTTGCCCTACAGTGGGATGTACATAGGCTGCATTATTATATTGTGCCTCACGTTATTGAGGAAATCTTAAAGCATTCCCATAGTATGACATAAAACTGGAGAATGTCTTCAGAACTTTTACAATGCAAAGTTCGTAAAGTTCTCCACAACGTATTTAAGTAGAGTCACTGGATTCTTACTTACCTATGTAAGTATTTGAGGGAGAATATTGTGTCAGATATGCGGAGGTAGCTTAGTGGGTAGATTATTGGACTCGGAAGCGGGAGACCCAGGTTCGATTCCCAGTGCGGGTTACCTATGACTTTGTTTTCTAAGTTATGTACATTTGTGAAGTTATAGTAGCAATACCACTCGCTAACTGTGAAGGAAAACATCGTGAGGAAACCTGAGTGTCTGAGCTATTCATATACCTCAGCGCTTGAAATCGCCAATCCGCGGTGGACACGCGTGGTGATTAAGCCCGTTCTCTCCCCCTGAGAGAAGGCCTATGCCCTACAGTGGAACGTATATAGGCTGCTTATGCTATTGTGTCGATTGTACATCCCTAGAACCCCACAAAAAGGCAACGCATATAGGTCAGAGAGTTCAAGTTTAATGCGGTTACGTAACGCAGAGGTAAACGCACTGAGCGGACGCATCATGACGTTGCTAATTGGCGATAACAGGGCCCGACTGGACTGTTGGCGCCGCTCAGGGTTACCAGAGACCGGACTCTTTTTCGGGTGTTACTTAAATAGTCAGCAAAAATGTGTTTTTGGTCAGCAGTAAAATGTTTTCTGTCATCGACGAAAGTATTTTAAGTAGCAACCGAGGAGTAACCAGTAGTTGACAGGAAATACAAAAATGAGCAAACAGGAAAGTAGACAAAAGCAGCAGAAAATTCCAAATTGTTCAGCAGAAATTTTCAAATTTAGCATCTTTCAAATTGTGAAATAAAAAAGATCTGACCATGTTCGTTTCTTTGTGCTGACGACGTGTCTATTCTCATCAAAAGTGTACGAGATTTTTGTCTACTCTCGTATAGAGACTACTAAATACCGTAACGGTTTAAGCTTTCTCGTACGTCTGACAACGCTGGTGCCGCTCACATGGTGAGGCTTTCACGTGACGTTAGCTTATGCGTACATGAACAAATGCCATGGTCACGCACAACATAGACCAAGCGCCTCATATTCTTCAGGTCCTTGATTCGGATCCCGTCATGTCATTGTTGAGCTTCGTAGGCTATGGAAGTTTGTGAATTGGTAGTAGCAGTACCACTCGCTAGCTGTGAAGGAAAATATCGCCAGGAAGCCTGAGCACCTGAGATGTGTCAGATGACTCACCTTAGCGCTTAGCCACCCAAGATGATTAGGCCCATCTCTCTCATTCTGTCTTTTACCCAACTACGATAAAGTCAAAAGGAAGGATTATGCTTTTAGCATGTTTGTAAGTACTATGTGTGTATTTGCGGATGTTCCACCGTACGTAGCGCCTAAATTACCGATCCGATTTTGGTGAATTAGGTGTCAATCAATTCTTTATTTTGTCACGAGTGACATAGGCATAGGCATAGGGTATAGATATAGACAGTTATTAACAAAAATTTTATTTTGAATTTTTAACATCTTTCTGTTATGGTAGTCGGGTTAAAGGTTGAAACTTTTGCGTGTTGAGTGTCATATTATGACTTAGTGAGGATATTTTGCTGCAAACATGGGCCAATTAGAGGGCCAATCAATTTCACATAGCAAGGTCCACATCTGGTTGTCGGCTTTAGAGTGATAGCAAAAAACATTGGCAGCCTATAAACGTCCAAGTGGAGAAGTCTTCTCTCTAGACCCTAGACATTGAACTACATCTATACTTTCCGCTGGTTCCAAATGTCACTAAGTAAATACTTCAGTATCGGTTTGTCTTGCTGGTTTCTGTATTGAGAATTTGAATAACAACCGACGTTTTGAAAATTTAAGAAGCACACTTAGTAAATAGTTATATAAAATATTTTAGAAGTATATTTTTTTCATATAAATGGAACTATCATGGCACGGGTCTCTTCCCTGAGGAAGGTATAGGCCATACTCCACCACGGGGGCCAAGTCCGGATGGAACTATATTTATAAATAATGTAATACTACAATCATAAATTAATAATATCAACTGATTTTATTTTTTAGGATTTCGTAGTCGACAAGGAACCCTTGTACTTTCGCCATGTCCGTACATCTGTCTGTCCATCTCTCCGTCTGTCCGTCTGTCTGTCCGCGGCCTAGTTCAGAGACGACTAGTACGAGAAAGCTGAAATTTAGAATAGTCATACATATTAATCACACCACAAAACAGTAGAATAAAACCTTTTTTTTTTACGTGGCCTCGTTTGTGTTCCACTACTGGGCAAAGGCCTCCCCCAAACTCAGACCAGATGTTTCTGTCTTGTGCTACCTCAGACCACTCCGGCATGTGTCGGTCGAGGTCGTTTTTTTTACGGTACCGTCCTGCACCTAAATGGAACCCTAAATAAAAAAAATATCTTCCTACACCCACAATATTTTTAAACAATCAATTGAACGATACCCGATATGGTGTAGGTAAGAAAAAAAATTGCATCCCTAATTTACCGTTTTGTTGGCGTGATTAATATGTATCACGCCAGCTTTCTCGTACTAATCGTCTCTGAGCTGGGCCGCGGACAGACAGACGGAAAGACGGACAGACGGACAGATAGACGGACGGACACGGCAAAACTACAAGGGCTCCTTGTCGACTACGGAACTAAAAAAATGTCGTGCAGTTACCACTTTCGGCGATTAGACCGAGATGAAATATGCATATCAAGCTTGGTTCCTGCAATTTCTACTATTTACTTGTCCTAACATATACAAGTTCAGTCACAAAGTAGTGTTTGCAGTGTAGATTTTACGTCTTCAATTACTGTAAGTTTTCTGGCCAGTGGGTTTATGGAGTACTAATTGGTATCGTTTCGATACAGTCTGTAACATTGTGAGAACATATAAGAACACAAGTGAGCCGCGTATTTTTTTTTTCATTATTGTTTATTTTAATAATTAACTCACATATCAACTTCTAAACAGCCGGTGCTGATTCCACGAACCCGAATGATTAAGTATGTTTTAATTCAATTAGGCCCTAAACTAAACAATAGCGTGACAGAAAGCGTAATGGGTTAGAAATGTTAATTCTTATATGTTACGCGACCCAGGTACAGTCGGCAATACAATTAACCTTTCCATTTTAATTCCAAATCGTAATGTAACTGAGTAGGTGCTGTAAACTGTTCCTGAGCACAGTAGCCAGACTTGGCACATTAATGCATTCACATCACAGATAAGAGTCGCTTATTGTACGAAACGCCCATAAAACTAATTGCTATAATTCGTCTCAAGCGCTAGTGTTTTAAAATTGGGGTTTTAAAATGCCCCTTCAGGCACTTTAACACGCCTTTCTGTGGTCACACGCCACCAATCATTATGGCTATTACTTTTATGAGCTGTCAAGTTGAGAGGTCAGACAAAAATGTTCCATTTTGAAAATCGTTCAAATATTGTTCGTTAGCTGAATTTTTTTTTTTCAGCATTTTTTCGTAGCTGCAAGCATAAATGTCGATGTCATAAGAGTCCGATGATATCATCAACCAAACCAATACTTTTGGACCGTTGCAAATACTGATCCAAGGACCACTCCTTTAATAGCTTAGTTCAAATCGCTCAGAGATCCATTGTCTTTAGAGTAACTAATTGGTCTTATAATGGCTTGGTCTCAATAGTAGAGTATTACTTTGTCTATTATAATATTAAAGGGCCATTTAAAAATAAGTACGATAGGTAGTGTTTGAAAGATAGAATTCTTTCTCTACAACTGTGGTCTTCTGTTCTACCAATGACTTTTTTAGTTACATACAACTGTGATTTTGTAGTAGCAGTAGATTCCAATAGTCGATGTGCCACGTGACGATCATTGAGAATTAGTTGTCTCAAATCCGCGATTTTATCTTCCCTTCACGAGTTTTGTCACTGAGACTGGTATGTCTACGCTGGAATTTTGCGCGGTGTGTTCGACAGTTCATATACCTAGCACGTCATTAAGGAATACAGACATTAGGGCTCCGAAATACTGAAGCCGTATAAGGCAATTTTGGAAGTTATAGAAAATTGTTGCACGAATATTTTCCTTAGCAATGTACATGACCTGACAGATTTTATTAAAATCCGGCCAAGTGCATGTCGGGCCACGCGCAATGTAGGGTTCCGTAAAAGGAGCGGTTTTTAACAGCTTTACAGAACTAACAACATCATCGACGTAATTTTAAATGGAATTTGTACCAAGTTTTCCTTGTATAAGTTAACTTCAGGGTAGCCGTGACAGTTTTCTTTCTAAGTTAGTTATATTTGCTACTGCTTAAATTTTTTTCACGATTCTACAATCAACCATTAAGCCGAGAGAGGGGAGGGGGAGGGAATGTCCTGCTCTAACAAAAATTTGCGCTTTAAAGCTTAATATTTCGCAAACGGATCCCTAAATCGAAAAATGATTTTGATAAAATTACAATATTTTTCGACAACACCCCACACTATGGTGTAGGCCTGAAAAAAAATGCAAAAATCTGAGCATTCAACTTAATAAGCAACTAATTTAGATGAAAGTACTGAAAAGCAAAATTTCAAATGTATAAAATGTATAACTATAAAATATTGTTGCCAACACTCTTGACAACTTTCTTGTCTAGACCCTATACATAAAGTTTATGGTTTCGTAGGTTTTTTGATGCATGTTCGAATAGTGTGTTAAAAAAAAGCTTGGCATGAAAAATAGCTAGGCTTGTAAGTGTTTCTTTAATATTAATTATACAGACCTACTTTGCTTGGATATACCCACATAACTAGGTGTTTACAGCTCTAAAAGTCACGCCAAATAGTTATAACAAATTGACTGGGACAGTTTACACATTAAACACACTAACAGCATACATATATCAAGAAGTGATTAGCACAAAAGAATCAACTTAAAACATAGTTCACGGCGCAGCTAACTGTGTAGTTTCACATATTAAAAGAAAGTATTTTTTTAATTTTTTGCAAAAAATCTCATTAATTCTAACAGCTATTTTCGGGATCTAGATTCTAGGGCAAAGAAATTAAGATTTATTTTAATGCATTTTCCGCCGATTTAAAAGCTGTTTCTTTTAAGTAAGCGATTAGATGAGACTTAATATAATAAGTCGATACAACTAAAAAACTCTTCATATAAAGTTAAAACAGTATTTAAGTTAATCTCGATTTTCATCTGTAATATTAATAATAATAAACACAAGCTACGCGTCGAGAAATAATTTGAATTTAATTGCAGATTTGGACGTCTCGTAATTGCAATAACAGCATTTTGTACATAGGTGTCCACAGAGTAAAATGAGCATTCTTTTGATAAATGTGGTCTGAGGGTTTGATAGATAATAAAATTGCGAACATTCGAGGCATACGTTTCTTATCCTGTCGGTACTAAGTTTTCGATTGAGAAAATTTGATTCCAAAATTCAAATAACTTTTCTTTACACGTATAGGAAAACAAAGGTCCGTCATATAATTGTGCATCAAACCCTCATACCACATTTATCAAAAGTTTACTCATATTGTTACAATATAAAAAAATGCTAAATTGTGCAGGTCAGCATGCCTTTAGCTGAATCATACCGAAGTAAAGTGGTCCATCTGTTTGAAAGCTTGTAGTACAAATAGTTACATTATAAATACCAAGTTTTACAGCTCGTTTATTACGCTATACAATCTTCATTGCAATTTCTATAACGAGCTCCGCAATTCTATTTACTGTGGACGGCTAAGGGCCAATGCCCACCGAGGTGGGTGGTTCAGAAAGGAAATTGTTACATCTTTCTACGATAAGTAAAGGTGTTTATTTTGTATTCTGCTTGAGCAGAGGAAAAAGCACTAAAAAAACAGACATCGCGACCGTTTAAAAGCTAGTAGGTTTTTTAATAAAAAACATTAACCCGTCTGTAAACTCGAAGAAGAGTTATGTTTTATGCATATGTATGTATGTTTCTATAAAAACACGAAGAGTCCAAACGGCTGGGCCAATTTTGACACGAGTGTCACTCTTATATATGAGGTCTGCTAACAAGTTTTCAGATTTTTTATTATTTCAATTATTACATGTTGTATTTTTCAATTTGTCGCATAACACTGTTCATTAAAAAAAGAACTATTTGCCTTTCACTCATAAAAATATAGCCGTTAATAATAGTTATTCAGTTCCTTTCTTAGCGTAAACGTGCTACAGCTTGCTATAAATTAATCGTGACAAAATGTACTTACATTCCACAACACTTTGATGGGGAACTTGCACAAAAAAATGTTTATTACTCTCGGAGAGATTATGTTAACAAATAAATAAATGTGGTATTTTTTCCTCCTACAACTAATAGCTTTTATAATATCGTAATGTCAATAATAGTCACGTGGTACAAAACGCGTCAAACAGATCGGGCTCAAACTATGACGTCATAACTTGCACGTAACGCCTTGTAATTTTATGATAAAGCGTTTATCAATATTTATCTCGTAAAGAAATATTTTTATGCATATACACACTTAAAAGTGTTGGGGGAGCGCTGGCACGGTTAGCCAGAGGTCGCGGCTTCAAGTCCCGGCAAGGGTGGAATTTTTCGCCTCTAAATAGGTTTTTATAATAAGTTTATAGAGTAACTTTGTTTTTGCGTTTTTTTTTTATTCCGGAAACACCGGAAACGTATGGTTTTTTACTTTTAAATATTTCCTAAGTTTTTATATGTCTTCTATAAAAGCTATGTTACTCCAATCTAAGTTAGACGCAGGTTCCCCATTCATCAATCTTTGGGGTTCACGCATGTTGAAGCCCATACTCTCTCTGTCTTACTGAGAGGAGGCTTTTTGGTACACTATAAAAGAAATAAAGGAGGCTTAATACTTCAGTAGAAATTAGCCTTTACACACGATAGTTTAGTATCCCATTTGGTCGCGCCGCTTAATCGGATGACCCAATAATTCAAACAAACTAATTTCTTCCCAATAACATGGGATAACTATCCGGGCACCTTCCGAGCAACCGCTGGGAGATTTATCGCGTACGCACTCGGTTACCAACGCGCTGCGGTAATTTGGTAATATTGGACGAGTTGTTCGTGCGTGATTTTGAAAAGCGTTAGCCATATTTTGAGAGAATATTGTTTTCAAGCCTTAACATATTTGGAAATATTCATAACATCCGACCCTTGCTTGTAATTGTAAATCCAAATTCAAATTGATAGGAAGTATCGTAACGTTGAAAAATATTCTCTTAAACAAGTGAAAAAACTTGCAATAAAAAAATGTTTTAATTTAGTCGGAGAGTAAAATAAACCCAGTAAATTTTTTTTCTCTACGACTAAGACTTTTCATAATATAACCTGTGGAAAAGTCGACAATATCAGGATATTGTTTATTTAAGGTTAAGTGAAGTAATTAAGGCAAATAAAATATTTTTTTGACGCGTCATTTCATTTTAACTAGCACCATATTATTATGTTACTAAATCATGGTTATGAAAACGTCAAATGAATTCAATGTCACCCTGCAGATAACTGGCAAAAATGTGTACTATGTTAATTCGTTTTTTTCTTATAAGGTAAATCTTATATAGCAAATAATCTGTCTATCTAGGAATATTCCAGCTAAGATTGTAAGCTCTTTTTCGCTTCCACCTTAGTTCCATATAGACATAATACGTGAACAAGGATTTATTATGACGTCATATTGACGTTTATTGAGTCAAAGGGAATAGCTACTAGTAACTAGTATGTTTTTTAACAAATCACTTTACGCAGTCACTTGTCTTGGTCTTAAGCTATAATACCCTGTACTATGGAAACCAGACAAGCATATGTATAAACTTGGAAAACCCCCCTTTTGTTCCAATCAAAGGATGGCTCCCCCCAGAGGTAATTGAGCCATGGTATTAGTGACCAACGTGTTACTGCTACGCCAATGGAGCAGGCAAATATCAAACATAGAATAATTATTGTAGGGTTTACTGCCCTCTACGATATTCTTTACAGTCTAGAGAAATAGATAATTAATTATAATCTAGATACTAACGGTATTATTTATAAAAATATGATTCCTAAAAACACTCCTCCTCAACAACAACATAGGTAGTTTAAATATTTGTGATTACGGTTTTCCCTTTGCCACATACTATTTAAATGGCTCCGAGGCCAAAGGAAGGAATTCCTTAAAACATAAGGAATCGAGTTTTTGAAAGAAGAGAAAGAACTAAGGTGAGACTATTTTTATTATCTTTACATCTCTCTCCTGTGACCTGCCATCGTAAGTCTACTACGAGTGTTATTGGCAGTGCATCAGTACCTTATTATCAGCACCCACGACATAGGTTGTGCCTAGTGGCCTAGTAGCCTATACATTTGTGGCATTTGTCATTTCAATAATAATAATCAGCTGTTTCCTACAAGCAAACGCGACAGGTGTAGAACCCAGTGCGCGACCACGTCAGACTAACGGGTCTGCAGCTCGTAATTAACAAGGTCTGGTCTGGAATGGGACGAGGTTCTGCTTTACGCCTTATTCACACACCGTAGCTGCAGAAAATGCACTTGCAGTAGATTAACTCAGTACGAGAACAAAAAAAGCTGACGATTTTGTTTGGAAACAAATAAAACTCTTATTTTCTCACAGATGGATTAAGGACTACTGCTAATGAATCCAAGGGCGTTGATAGTAAGTAGTTCTGAATTTATGTAGGATGCCTACGAAAATGGGGTAAGAAAAGTTTCTAAACTGTTTTCAATTACACAAAGAAAGATTCTAATTTTCAAGAACTGTTATTTGTACGCAGAACTTTTTGAATGTTGTTACAAGGAAATAGTTAACCGTTTTTCTTTATTGTCACCAACTATGAATATTTTACCGTCTCTCTTAGCTTTTGGCTCAGTAAAAAAACAATACATAAAGTGCCAGAGTTTGAAATTTCAACCTATTATTCAGAGAAATTAACTAACGAATAAGAACCGGAGGGATCTTTAATGTGAGAGTGGATGGGTTGGTACTTATGAGCACTGAGTTAAACGTCTGTATTAGAGAATTATTGCCATAGCTAGTATTTTGCCTTTATGAAAACTAGATAAATAATATACGTTGTCTGATAGTTGACTCAAAATAAAGATTAACCGGTAGTCTAACATGACGGAAATGGTACCTTTTGTTGACAGTCAAGATTGGATTTGGATGCTGACAGCTGTGGCAAATATTAGAACAAACTAAAGATCGATAGAACTAAACTAACTAAAGATACGGTTACGGTCGTAATGTTGTATTTCTTCAACTATGTTAAGGAACTCACCGTAAAGTAAAACACTCTCAACTGGATACTTGTTAGTGAAGTATGCAAATGTATCTACCTGATACGAGTGCATTCATTGTGGCGCCTAGAATTTAAATACTAGTTAAGCAGATGGATGGCTCATACTCGTTAAGCCTACACGGGGTGTTTCTGTAAGGGGGTTATTGTATTCATCAAGACAAACAACGTTTATTAGAGAGCAATTCCGAAATATCGATAAAAATAGCAGTTCTTTCATAGTAAATTCTGATATTTGCTCTAGCGAATCTATGAATTAGGTTACCTAATATACCCGTTGAATATATACCTAGATAAAATTAACATAACAGATAAACCGTGTCTTGAATTAGTAACCGAATACGTTGCATGAGAGTCCCATACGAACGAAATTGCGGGCACATTCAAATTACGATTCCATAAAACCACGCCCGTATCTTGGAGGGTTAGGCTCAGACCAAGATTTGCCACTTTGCCACAATCCTGACAAACTTCTTTAGCATCATCAACATTAAGGGGGTCTAGGGAGTAATTACAGATCAAATTTGCAAAAAGTGTCAGTACAATCTCTCAATCATGTTAACAGTGATTTTTAGGACCCACGACAAAGAACCTGGTATCACGAACCTGGGACTAGATAGCATTTGTGCCAAAACCGGCCATTTCTGGCGTTAATGCTATTTAGTCCTAGGTTTTTTGCCTTAGGTTCCGGGCTATAGGTTCTAAAAATCACTATTAACATAATTGAGAGATTGTACTGACACTTTTTGCAAATTTGATCTGTAAATTAGAACCCTCTTTTAAATTTAGTACTAACTGCGAGACTAACCCATGGCTTTTTTGTGTCATTAATTTAGTTACTGTATTTTACTACTGTAAGCTGTAAGATCTCTTATTTCCGCGGTGGCGCTAGTGTTACCCCCTGGAGCCCCTTAATAATTTAGTCGTTGCATGTACGCACACCGGTTTCGGATCACATTAAAAATGAAACGGCTTCAGCTTCGTTCAGCGGCCTAATTATGCGCACCAAATCCTGAGCTGAGCCAAATTCCAATCGTCCAACTGTCAAATTCCATACTAATTTGGCACAGATAAATAATGACTTTGATATTCTTCTGATATTAGTTTCTTTGCAATGGTGCATTCTAGGCATGGCGTGTTATAGTGGCGCCAGGCGGACTTTCAAAGGACCCATTGTCATATAGAGAACCCTAATGGCCAATTCATGTCGCCTAGAATTACTGATCTACCTACTATTTTCTATTTTTATTGCAATGATGTCATAGCTTTCCTTTTTATGCATACAACGTGTTATCATAGAATCGTTTCTATAGTATGGATAAATGAAATCACTTCCAATAAGAAGAGTAAGTTAAAAATTATCGATTTTTAATGTTCAAATTAAATTTCTTGATTGATGTTTATGTTTATGTTTTATGTTTATAAGATACATTTGATGGTCTTATTTAGAAAAAGTCGATTCCACTAACCTGTTTATGGGAGGAGTCTCTGTTATAAATCGGCTTTAACTCCCTCTTAAGAGTGATTTAGAGTTTGAATAAGTCTCACATGTTTTTATTCAATTATGGTATCACATTTGAAATCCTCACAGTAAGACGCGAGTTAACTACTACTAGCGCTATCGAGTGGTATTTTAGTTAACTATTTTCCGTAACTGAATGTATTAGTTATATTGAGTTTACCACTTTATTTTCAATTCATAGAATTCTTATAGCTTTTCCTGTAATCTACAAGCAATGAACTATATTTTTTCAAAATTTTAGGCTTCATCGTTTTGGAGATCAGGGGGGGAGGTGAATGGTCATGAATAAAATAAAAACTTTCAATAATAACAAAAATATATTTCAGATCCTCGTAACGAACCCTTTCATTTCACAGTAAGGATTCCAAACCTTTTTTATATATCTTAACTTGTCCCCTGAAAGTGAACCTTATTTTAAAAAAATATTTATTTATTTTGTACATCTGTGTTTGCGTCATAGGATTACACCATCCTACCAAATTTCACCTGATTTGGTCCAGCAGACTCGGTGCGCCAGACCGACGGACAGACAGACGCACGAGTGATCCTATTAAGGTTCCGTTTTTTCATACGGTGTACGGAACCCTAAAAAGTTATGCCTATTAGATAATATAGCAGACACATCCATTATAAAATCATAACGCAATGTAACTTACTTGCTTGTTCATTTAAACTAGTACTCAGTTTAGACTTAAAGCTTTCCAGCACCTGTTTTTACCTACAAATATAGTGGTTCATTGACTAGAATGTAGTTTTAGACAAGCAGTATGAAACATTCGAACGTATCCTAATTATTTTATTGCCCAGCTGTAAGTGGTGTAAAATGTTTGGCGCCTGGCGAGTCAAAAAAGTAATTTGGAAAAATTAACGACTTTGTTCATTCGGCAGTTTGGCACGGAATTTGGGAAATGTCTATATAGTACGACCTTTTGAAAATGCAGATCTTGGTAGTGTAGGAAGTTAGAAAAGAGACGAATACTTGAGAATTAAGACACGAGTTTGATTTATTTGAAATTTTGACTGCTGAACCCGTCGTTAAGCATCGATTCATTGTTTTGTTCCGAATCTGCAATTACATTACGGCAATTAAATTGTTATATCAGATTGATAGTCTTACATGAACCAATGAGGTACATCCACATAAATCATTGGCGCAAGACGGGAGGAGATAACGCCTGTATCCTGGAGTGGTAGGCAGGGACGAGGTTTGCCCTTGCCACGATCCCGACAGAATTAGTCGTTGCATGCACACACATTTTGCTCTTTTCTATTAAATCCCCTATTTAGTCGGGGTAACTATGCCCGCCTGGGATGTCCCTTACCGGCCCTTCCATCCACATCGACTCGATATATTTCTTTCCATATATCCATCATCCGCTAACTTCTAAATTCGAATAAAACAAACGCCGCCGTCCAGTATCGCCCAGCACCATCCAACAGCTCCCTGTACCAACGATCTGAAACAGATCATCAGGCGGCTGGATGAAGATTGCCAAGAAAAGAGGGAAGAGTTTAGTGGTGGTCGAATGTGGCCTAACGGAATAGATCTCTCAGAAGTACACGAAATGAATAAAACTTCTATAAGGGGTTAAAAAAATTATCGAAATTCGAAACTCCTGTATGAGCACAGAACATTCAAAAGCACCAGTTTTTATGGATCGTTTTATCACATCCTTTAAATTTACCTTCTGAATTCAAGTCAATAGGTACCGTTGCAATAAACATGATCGAAAGGTCAAAATAGAATGTATTACCTACGGCAGGTAAATTATAAACGTTTGCAATAAATAGGAAGGGTAATAAAGCCATAGTCACTTACTTTACTTTACTTTACAAAAATACTTTTCAAAAAGCTTTTTACTCGATTGCAAAAGCTGTAGAGTATTATTTGGTGTCTGAATATCAATGTCCCCATTGTCTAGCGAACTCTCGTCAGCTCCTATTGGATTCCAGCGCAGTGAAGATAAGGGCGCGCACTCACAATGCGGAATAGTTTCCGTAAAGCACCTATCTGCATTTTATCTCTGCTATCTGCTGATAGCGGACCCGTTTCTCCACCTCTTGTTTGGAGTTCAAACTTCGCTTGCATTGTGCAATGTTTGCGCTAGACTTAGACTAATGTAGAAATTTCGCCCAAGTTTCAGCAGGTAAAATTGGCAAATCAGGCAGACAAGGGTTAAGTTTAGCTAACCATCGGTATGAAATATTTTTAAAGAATATGCTGAACATTCCTATGATTTTGGATTTCACCTTTTTATTATTTAAATTTTAATGTCCGTTTTTTGCTACTATAACTTCACAAATGTACATAACTTAGAAAACAAAGTCATAGGTACATGCCCGCACTGGGAATCGAACCTGGGTCTCTCGCTTCTGAGTCCAATGTTCTACCCACTAAGCTATCACCGCTATTTGTGAAGTTATAGTAGCAATACCACTCGCTATCGGTGAAGGAAAAACATCGTGAGGAAACCGCGTGAAATCGCGTGATGGCGATGGCGATGGCGATGAATCACGATGATGGCCCATATTCTCTCTCTCTCTCTCTCTCTGAGAGAAGGCCTGTGCCCTACAGTAGGCTGCTTATGTTATGTATGTCCGTTTCTTATACTTATACTTACTTAGCCACTTATAGTAGACTTATGAATTTATTGTGTGGAGAAACTGTAAAACTTTAGATGTCAGTAGGCATGGATTGTTAATAGGAAACGGCTTTTAATTGATTGATTCATTTGACGGGTTGTGATTCTAGGGCAACTTATAAACGATTCTCGAGTCGCTACCACGTGGAAAATTATGCGTGTAATGTACCTCTGGCTGGACCGATGGCTCGCTGAATCTGAAGTATTGCTGGAGCCTGGATGAGGATGGATGAGGACAAACGCCCGTATTTGTAGGGCCCTGAATCCAGCAGTGGACGAATATGGGCTGATTTGGACTGCATTTTGAATCATGAACCACGAGTTTAGATAGATGTTTTTGCAAGATGCAAGAAGAAAATAGGTTTCGATTTTAAAAGTCAATGGAAAGATGACGTTCTGTCTTTGCGCTTTTTTGTGGTGGCTCGCGCTTTGTTTTCCGATGACAATGTTTCGTAATTTTGCATGAGAATCTTACTACCGCAACAAGATGGTGTTGCGAACAAATATTTGCTTATTATCATGTAACTAGGGTTTACGTCTAACGCTGTGTCAAAAACTGTGAAAAAATGTATAACGTGTTATTGAAATAACAGTTTCATGTATTTCTTTATTATTAACGCAATCTTGAAACATGACTTGATTCAAGTGTAGAAAAAAATTTAAAGAATAAATGAGAATTTTAAGCTTTTGCTTTTTGAAAATGGAACTGAAGAAGCCATTTTTAGGATTTATGGTATGTATTTCAAGAACACTTTGTAAAATACGATTAGAATCATTCGCTGCTGACAAATAAATTACGAATATCGAATAAATTACTTAAAATGAACATCACCACAGATTAATTTAAACTGCCTCTGAGGAGTGTTTTAAGGAATCGTATTTTTTTTTAAATAATATCGAAAGTTTTGAGCTTTATTCTTGTCTATTAAACTTTATAAAATTTAGTTAAAGTACAAAACAAAAACATGAAAAAACTTTGTAAATGAGAACTATGTTACAATTTTGCGCTTGTAAATATAGAGGCAAAGTCCTCAATCTTGTTCTATAAACATTACCAACATAGAGGCAACATTGTACAAATTGAGATGAATTCGTCACATGGCCAAGACCACTTGAAGTGTTTGCACTGTTATTAACATAAAATAGTGTTTTACTACTACTCAGTAAAGACACAAATAAGATGTTGAGGTTAGGTACAGTGGACAGCCCGTCAAACTTTGCATAGCGGAGGTATAAAGTATTTTATTTATACATTTAACGGATCTGTTCACGATTATTTATCAGGTAAACTTAATTAAGTAAAGTAAAGTAAAAGTAAAAAGTATTTATTGCCATTTTAAAGGTAACATTTAAACATTTGCTGACCCCCACACTAGGCAGAGCCTGTCCCGTGGGGGAAGGATTAGATGTGGCTGATTACCTTACAGTTACGGCGGTACATGCAAAATCTTAAGGAGGTTTTGTAATCTTAATGAGTAAATACCTAGAGCATGCAAATCTAGGTAAGTACATAAAAATATTGTGGAAAATGTAGCAAGTAAGTATACTAGAACCTATTTGCTACATTTTTGATAGCCAAATTATTTTAGACTATTTACATCTTGTATGCTATGTGAATTGAAACTTTATGTGTGAGTGTATGTGAGTGTGTGTGTGTGTGTGTGTGTGAGGGTGAGGGTATGTGAGGGTGTGTGTGTGTGTGTGAGGGTGTTAGGGAGAGGGTGAGGGCGAGTGTGTGTGTGTATTTGCGAACGATTTTGTTTTGTATCTCTTTAAGGTTAACTCTGCTTACAATTTGTTTAGATTAGACACTAGGCGTTAACATTTTTTCGGTGGTTTGATAATCTTTGGTGTTTAACCAGCTTAGAACTTTTATTTTGGCCTCCTTTACAGTGCACAGTTTTATATCGCAGTCTTTGACCGCAATATTGTATAGATATTGGTGCCGAAAAGGTGCGAATCTTCGGGCAAAAGCCGTTTTTACTGTTGCCTTTTCAATCCTAAACACT
This sequence comes from Yponomeuta malinellus, assembly GCA_947308005.1. Classification (NCBI taxonomy): domain Eukaryota; kingdom Metazoa; phylum Arthropoda; class Insecta; order Lepidoptera; family Yponomeutidae; genus Yponomeuta; species Yponomeuta malinellus. The sequence goes on from OX371013.1 coordinate 8,689,454, forward strand.
CTCTTTTTTAAAGTATTGAGATATTCACTGGAATTGATTAATTTTTTGTGTTGTGCCAGGATTACCTTAAGGATATAAAGTTTTCTTATACTTAGTACTTTGTTTTCCTCGTACAGTTTGGTGGTGGGGTACATTCGGGGTTTCTTATTCATTACTTTAAGCACTGCGCGCTGTGCCCTTTCAACCGCGATCATGTATGTAGTCGCGGATCCTCCCCAACAGCTGACGCAGTAGCTGAGGACGGATTGACATAGAGCTAAGTATACTAGCCTCAGTGTTTCTTTAGGTGCTCCATTACGAAGCAGTTTCATCACATAAATAAGTTTGCGTGCGCGGCCTGCAAGAGTGTTGAGATGTTTTTCAAATGTCAGGTTTTCATCTAGCACAATTCCCAGGTATTTTATGTCGACAACTCTACTGATAGATTCACAGTTGCATTCCTCCGACGACCGGATACAGGTATGGATCTTTATATCGCATTCAAGCCTTGGTCGGGAAGCCTTTGTCTTGTGAAAACATATAAACTTCGTTTTAGAGGCGTTCAAAGTTAAAAGATTTTTTGCTAACCACTTCGCAATGTCTGAAAGGCCAGCAGTCGCGCGTTTGCAGACTAGATCCCAGCTCAAGTCATTGAAAATGACCGCTGTGTCGTCAGCATAGCAGACAATTTCAGCTTTGTGGAGAGGAGATAGAGCCGTGGCGATGTCATTCATGTAGACCAGAAATAAAGTAGGGCCCAGGATACTGCCCTGTGGGACACCGTAATGTACCGGAGAAGGAGAACTTACTATATCCCCTATTTTAGTTACTATAAATCTGTCACTTAGGTAGCTGCGGAACCAGTCCAAAGCCACGCCTCTAATCCCGATATTTTCAAGCTTTTTAAGGAGAATCGGGACAGACACTGTGTCAAATGCCTTGGCCAGGTCCAAAAAGGCACCGACACAGCGCCGTCCCTCATCAAGATGGGCAGTTACAACCTCAAGAAGTTTGGAAAGTGCGTCCTCTGTAGACTTTCTTTGCCTAAAGCCAAACTGGTTTGTAAAAAGGATTTCATTATTTTCTAAGAACTTACAAAGACGACTGTGGACAATTTTTTCTAATATTTTTGAAAGTACACTAAGCAGAGAAATCGGTCTAAAATTACATGGGCTGGTTTTGTCACCAGCCTTGTGAACAGGAGTCAAGGAAGCAGTTTTCCATGTTTCAGGAAAAATACCCTGTGACAAACTTAGATTGCAAATATGGGCAAAGGGTTTTATTATGAAAGGACTGATTTGCTTTAATAATCCAGGCTTGATGCCATCTGAACCAGGGGCACTTTCATTTTTTAGTCGCTGGATGTAGGAATTGATTTCAGTTTCGTCTGTGGGGTACATAAAAAACGAATGTGACGGTGTAGCGTGTGATTTGGTCTCAGAGACAAGATTGAATTCGATTCATTACTTCAATTCATTATTGTTTGAGTATCGCGATAATGACTCGCGATACTCAAGTCAAAAATACTGAAGTGAAAAGTAGCCTGGCCTACCAATAGCACAGGAAATCTTAGTTTGAGGCCCACCCTTTTTTGTAACGTTTTTTTTTTTTGTAAATTCTACGATGCAGTCATTCGCTATACTCAGTTATGAGTAATGCGGCAATTCTGCCAGCGTTATGGGAACCTTTGGGTCGGAGATTTCTCGGGGTGATCTACATAACTGATATTTTGTATTTAATTAATGACATTCTTTTTATTTACTAATACTATTGTAATTAGTTATGACGATACTGTTGTGGATTTATTTAGTTTAAGTTATTATTTCGCTTACATGCGATATTTTTCAATAAAAGTTAAAAGAAATACCTGCTTATTTGCAGAAAACCAGCCACCGTGCGAGTCACGAGTCGGGGTCCCGCACCAACGTTTTTCACTACAAAAATGTTTTTCATTTCATTCAAGAAAGAGAAGGTGGATGTCGCGTGATATACAGTAGACAACAATGCACCTATACTGTTGTGTTGTAAAGTCATCCGTGATGTTATCAAGTAGAGTGAAAGCCTGTTAAGGGCTTAAGGTAAATGTTCTGTCAACTGTATGTACCAGACTGTGTAGGAACAGGCCTGTGACCGCAGTACACGAAGGATTCTGCGCCAACAAGAGCCCATGTGTTCGATGATGATTATGATGATAATGAGTTCGGGATCCTTAGCGTGAGTTCGAAACACACTTGGCGGCTTTTGAATGAGTACTTATTTATTGTTTCCTTTAGCATTTCATTTTATTCGAAATGCCACGGCAGCGAAGTCCTCGGTCAACTAGCTACCTAAGAATAGTTTACGTATAATTCAGGGCTCACAACTGAAAATACTATATACATGGACATATTTCGATTCCCTCTAGCGGGGGACACTAGAAGAGTTCTTCGGATTTTAGTTTAGTCAAATTAACAAATAAGTAGAATTAAAAATATATCTTACGTGTTCATCGTACACTTATCCTCAGCTTTTTGATAATTTTGTGTGGCGGGCATTATATCTATATTATTGTCAGATGCCTTATTCATTGGGTGAAGAAATATAATACATTTATAGCTAAACAGGAGACACTGCACTGCTATGTTTACCTTCTTACTAATAAAGATCGCTGGACAGGAAGATATAAAACTCCCGTCTACATCAGCGACATTATTCACTTACACTCTTATCACTTGCGTCGTAAGTACGAGAATCGAATGAATGTTGTTCGCCAAGTTGTCTCTGACGATACGTCTGAAGGAAGTGACTGCCACGCCGGATTATACTTATGTGTATTTAATTTTACTAGAGATTTTAAGGCCGTGCCTGCTAAAGGGCAAATGAAGAGGCCTGTTTGTCTAAACACGCGCCTCTTAATCCTTTCCGACATGAAAGGACACTTAATTCAAGGCAAACAATTTGAAAAACACACGTTTAAGCACGTCCGTAGGTTGCTATTCACAAGAAAGTCAAAATTATCGGACTAGCTCTGCCGGCGTCTAACCGGCCAAGTGCGAGTCAGTCTAATGCACCGAGGTCCCACACCACCTCCAACATGTTATCACATATTTTCTTAGCAAAACTGTGTTTTCTATATTAGGTCGATACTATTTACATTCTTCAATTTTTACATACCTACTCGTATATTTACTGCGTTAAGCTTTTTTACTGATTTATAGTGGAGGGTTAAAGTAGAAATAAGATTCAAACCGAAAAAAAACAGAGAGAAGTCTTGTGACCCTTACTGCATAAGACTGCTAAAACACTCTTACCGTAAAGACACAGATATCTATTTAGCTCGCTTTAGTATCGTGTGTAGGCCATAAATGCAGCTATTATTCACGGATCACCTCGATGCTTACATGTTTATTCTATCCGGTGTTTTACTGCTCGCGGAAACGCAACGAACTGGGCAGACAGGCCTAGTCCAGAATGACTGTTACAATCGACAGCAGGTCGACCTTAATGTTTTTTATTCGAAGTTACGCACGTATTTCCAAATTCTAAAACAAACCTCCACAGGAAAAACTACGCGGAACTCTTTGATTATAAAATAAAAACTATTCATCCTCACCCCATACTTATCTCATTCATTATCCAAAAACATTAACCTCCTTTCTTACTACCTTTTTGATTTTATATTAAGTAGGTACCTGAACAGTCGACTAGAAAGTACTGTACCTATCCACGATGGATGTTTCTAAATTAATGGATGTTTCTTCATACCTTTTTTCGTCCTGTCTTCCTTCTCTCTTTTTTCTTCCTTTCTTCTTCTAAATACTTGTAAATATACCTCTTTTCTTTTCTTCTTTATTCTGCTGTACTTCTAACCTAAACTTAGAGCACCAATTATTTACCACTTCGTGCGTTCTTTAAGCACAATCTAACAATTAACTTCAAAAGTATCTACTAATCAATTTTATTATCTCACCCAAATTTAGTCAGGTACGGCGTCAACACGTTAAATAAGCCTGCGTCAACTAATCTAACAAACGAGTTATTTCAAACGCTTCACGGTATCTACCCCACCGTAGCTCTTGCGAGCAAATCTACGACGGATTTTACCCCGTCGTAATGTAATTTTTCTGTAAATAGTCATAACAGAACAGACTGTGACGAAACGAAGCCCTGCCACTACCAAATACCAGCAGGTGGTAACTCGTCAATAAATAAGCCTATACTAATTTATGCCGGTTTTTCGAAAAACCTATAAAATAGAATAGATTTGTCTAAAATTAACGACGTCCTCATCTTAATACAGACTGAGGACAATGCTAGATGATGCATGCTAGGGATGAGTGATAGATGATGAATAAACTCGAAACCGCCTTATGTATATAACATTGTAAATATCACCCGCATCTTCTAAATTAAATTCTTATCTTATCTTATCTTCACCTAAATTATCATCCATCGCCCATCTATTGGATTTTAATTTTAATTTTAGTTATCATGTAAGAATAGATTCTATTTCACAACATCTATAGATCCACATCGACATTAAGTACTTAAGACTTCAATTTTAATTTCTAATTTTACAACTTACTTCCGACTCTAACTTTCGACGATTCGCGTTCGCGCATTTCGCGTTATTTTTTTATACCTTAATTTAAAATAAAAGCTATAAGATATTTTTTTAAATTATATAAAAAAAATTACTGGACGCTCCCGGGTAGTGTCACGGTGCAAATACTTTTACACCATTACTGTTATTTTATTTCATTCGTCTATCAACTCAAAATTTCAAATTACATCATCCATTCTAGATTTTTTTCGGATTTTCAGCAGCACAACGACGAGAACTTTACTCAGATATCACAATCTAACAAACTGAAGTAGCAGTGGACTGTTTAATTCTGCCAAAGAACCAATAAAATCGGTGGGGTAATGCCCTCGAGTTGACACCACAAACCAGCAACGCAGCGTGGGACCGCCGCCACAGCGGCAGCGGACGAACTGAGGCAAACCTGAGGACGCTAAGCCTCGGGAGAGGCCTAGCAGTGGATGAATGTGGGCTGATGGCTTACTCATAGCGTGGAATTGAATTTAAAAGAGGGGCCAACAAAGTACCCGAAATAGGCAGGTGTTGATGAAGCGAAAAAGGTCTGTCAGGATCGTGGCTAGTGGCCAACCCTGGTCTCTGCCTACCCATGACGGATACAGGCGTTGGTACTCGTACCAACTTACGTATTAGACTTATTATGATTTGAGAAAAGACGGTCAGAGTGGAGTTCGTTTTCGCTGTCTATGTCTCCACTACAACTCGACCCTAAGGTATCGGCTAACATTGTGCCTTGACATTAAACACACAGAATGTAAAATAAATGACAATATTTATTCAAAGTTGGAAGGAAATTCAATGTTACCCAACTTGACTGTACAGAAAACGTCAATAGGATTCATGCCAATTATATAAAAAATGTCAACAGTGTTTCAATTGTCAAAAATTACATTTAAAAAAAGTCAATCAATTAGACTTAATAAGAAGAAAAATTATTTATGTTGAAATATATACATATATAGTTTTTCAGTTTATGTACCTACCTACGAGTTTGTGTACCAGCTAAGCTGTCCACTGTATATCAGAGTTGCAGGCCGTTTTTATTATCATCGCGACCATGCTGACAATTTATTTGTTCCACCCACGACCGGTATGTAGGCGGTAAATGAGCGGATTACGGAGGATGTACAAACTTCTCGCTCATTTACTTCATGGAGAGCCGCCTAGTTTGATATTATACGGGCTACAACAGGTCAACCTAAGCACTTTTTACTTTCGCATGTCCTTATAGCAAAGGCATAGAGTTGATTTCAGACTGTCTGTGTAAAGATCCATGTGCTGTGTATCGACAGACTACTTACCGTCTTAACCTGTAACCTAACCGCCCACTTTATTAAAGAACTTAGAGTAGAATATACTGTGGCATTATACCTTTTATGTACTTAAATAAGTTTCTGTTGTATACCTACAGTATACAGTAGCCGATCAACATTTAGCACAGACTGCTTTGTTGTACCAGTTAGGTAAACGTCCATAAGGTAACCGAATAAAGTAGGCTCATGAGCTGTCAACAGTATATTTAAATTAAATAAAAAATAAAAACCGACTTCGAAACACTACAGCACTAAAAAGTTAGAAATAATTTAAATAATTATAAGTATGTATACATGCAGGCAAGTATAAGAATAGCGTCACTCCATTTCCTTCCGTGGATGTCGTAGAAGGCGACTAAGGAAATACATTGCCAGGAGACGGGCAGCAGCGTCTTCCTGAGATTCCAACCGCATACTGCGATCGCCAACCCGCTTGCCAAGCGTGGCGATTATGACAAAACCCTTCATGGTTAGTAAAACCATGAGGGAGGCCTGTGTCCTGCAGTGGGCGTTAAGTGGCTGATGATGATGATGATACATGTAGGTATTGTAATTTGGATTCTGTGCCCAAAATATATGTGCTGGTCATGAAACTGGGAGTATTGCGAAATTGCAGTACATTACAATATGATAATAATTTAAATTTAATTTATTTATTTGGAGAAAATACAGGCACAGATAATAAATATTTTATGTTTTACAATATTGGATATGGCCTTATCTTTTCTCTGACTTCTTAATTTAGTTTGCACTAAGTCTTGTAACAGTGAGGGAAAACATTGTAAAATCATCATATTTTCTGAACCTGTTTTGAAAAGAATAAATGTGGAGTTTCTTTGTTAGCTTCTTCTCCGCATAATCAATTAATTGTGAAACTAACAGCTTTGACGTTCATTAAGTAAACATTTTGTTTTTATAGTGAATAAATTTTTTTGACTTTGACTTTGAATAAAGGGCTTATTCTTTCTGAGAGAAAAATTGTGCCCTTTAGTGGCACATCTGCGTATGCCATGCTATATTTCCTCAATTTTCAAGAAAGTAGCAGCTTGTGAGTTTGTAAAAGCTATTACACTCAATCGGAAATTTGATACTCGTACTATGTGATAATATTTCGGATGTCATTAATGTAATTTTTTTAATTAAACTTCTTTGTCTATCGCATTTAATAAGCAGCCTTCTGTCAGATCGAGAGTATGGGCTTAATCACCACATGTGACCACCATAGATTAGCGAATCAACCGGTAAGGTATGTGAACACCTCAGACACTCGGATTTTCGCACGATGTTTTCCTTCACAGATAGTGAGTGGTATTATCATTACATCAAAATTTTGCAAACGCACGTAACTTATAAAAAAAGGTCTGGTACATGTTGGGATTTGAACCTACAGCGTTCTATCGCCACCACCACTCTTTATCTATATAATATATAAAAATTTCGTGTCAGTGTTTGTTATTGAACTCCTCCGAAACGGCTTCACCGATTTTTATGAATTTTTTTGTGTATGCTTGGTAGGTCTAAGAATAGGTCGTAGGCTAATTAACATGGAAAAACAACATTTGCCCATTTCGAGTCAGCTAGTGTATCTATATAATTATTTTAACCAGTTACCTTCGCTTAAGAACTACGGATGTCCCCCAATCCAAAGGTGGCAAAGGGTTATTTACCTCGACGCCAGACGGTGACCAATCAATCATCTTTCCGCTAAAGCTGTCTTTACATTGTGTTTCCGCAGCTTAGGCACAAACTAAAAAGAGCCGAAGTATTGCTCAATCGTCAGAGACAACTCACTTCACTCGAATGGTATTGTTGATGTATACTTGGAATGACATAAAAAATACCAGAAACCTCAAATTTTGCACGTTTCACACGGACATAATGATTTATTAATTCTTTTATGATTAGATTGATTAGATTAGCGATATTTTCGAAAAGGGTGATGAGGATTTCATAAATTTGTCATACATCAAATAATTACTAATACAAGCAAAAGTCTAAAACCAGACTACTAGATGGCAATAGTAGAAACCATAAACGCTGAAATACAGTAAAATAGTTTTTTGTTGCTTGGAATATTTTAATATTGTTGTACTTACTAGTACGAAACATTTTATTTAATTTTTTTATTTTATTTAGGACACAGTCTTACAGTAAAAGAACATTGTAAGGAAACCTAAGTGTTTAAGGTGTTCACATACCTCAGCGCTTGAAAATGACAATTCAAGTGGGCACGCGAAGAAGACCTGTGCCTTCAATGTGACGTATTTAGAATACATTAAAAAAAATTACGAATTCAGAGTTGTCTCCTCTTTATTTGATATTCCACTAGAAACGATAACAAAAACCAAAATTCAGAGACCCCCACTTTTTTTATTTAAATATCCGTATTCGTTTGTTCATGTAAAATTTATTTATTTGTATCACCACTGTAGCTTATGTAACCGGGACCATAATAATAAATCGACAAGACATTCGTCAAAATCGGATAAATAGCTTAGGCGCTGCGGTGGAACATCTATAAATACAAACATAGACTGCTAAATCATAACCCTTTCTTTTGGCTCTACAGTAGTTAAGTAAAAGTATAGGTTAATAGGCTAATAAAAATAGGCTAACAATTCCACCCATTAGGTTTTTAACTAACTGCAAAGTGGGTTACTCGGAGCTGCAAGTGATGTAAATTACTTCGGCTACATGTCACTGCATGTACGTAATACAGAGAAGTTTGTATAGTCCGCACAGATCTTTTCGGCGGTAATGTGAACATAGTCACAGATCTTTTACTGTCTTTACAGTGTATGTGTGAGTAATTGACGTAGTGTGATGCGTAGTAAATTACTATTAGTCAATTACTAAAGTACCTAGTCCATTACTCACACATACACTGTAAAGACAGTAAGTGAACTGCAAACGATCTGTGACTATGTTCACGTTACCGCCAAAAAGATTTGTGTGGACTATAAAGAGGGTGGTTCAAGTCCCGGCATGGGTGGAATTTTTAGCCTATAAATAGGTTTTTAAAATTGTTCTCAGTACGGTTTAGTGCTACAAAAAGAATATAAAAATATACCTACCAGAAATTCTACCTCAATTAATTTCAAACTCAGCTTATTACAGCAGGCACAAATGACAATACCTCAAAGTTAACACTTGTGCACTCACATATATGTATAAAAATTGTAAAGAGCAAAAAAAAATTATAAAAAATACACTAAAATATAGTAAAAAACTGGCCAAGTGCGAGTCGGACTCGCGCACAAAGGGTACCGTAACATTGTCTATACAACATTAGACAAATATCGAATTTCAGAATTTAATTTAATATTGACATTTAATGGCATGACATCGGCGCTGTGAAGGTTACATAGATGGCCGCTAGATGGCGATCGCTGTCTTTAGACAACGTTTGTTGTATGGGAGCCCCCTTAAATATTTATTTTATTGTATTTGTTGTTATAGCGGCAACAGAAATACATCATCTGTGAAAATTTCAACGTCTAGCTATCACGGTTCATGAGATACAGCCTGGTGACAGACAGACAAGATAGATAGATGGGCAGACAGACAGACAGATAGACGGACAGTGAAGTCTTCGTGATAGGGTCCCGTTTGGCACCCTTCGGGTACGAAACCCTAAAAGGAATGCACCATTAGTGTAGAGGTAGAAATTTCGAATCAACCTTCTACCAGTAAATATGCTGGACTAAGGCGATTACACGGCTAAGCGGTTAGATTTGAATACGCTACGCAGCGCACGCGCCAGTGTTTTGTTTCTGTTGTCAAACCGGAACAATGTGTCTAGTCCAAGGATCTTCAGATGTTTTCAAAGAGAAGGTTCTGCGCTTTAATAATAGCGCCCATATAATGTTCAGATGCTAAAACTTATACTTAAACGTGACGTATTTTCTATTCCTCTCCAAAAGATAGGCTGAAAAAAGCTCTGGACGCAACCTTTACCTTTTTTTTCTTCATATTTTTTACTCTCTCTCTCTAAGAGAAGGCTTGATGTCCTTAATGGGTTAGTAAGACTGTGATCTTAAAACAAATCAATAATAAAGCGGATTCTTTTAGATATAAGATAGTCCTTGACCTTGAATTACTTACAACGCAGACACGGAATTTGATGAGACTTTTAGTACAACATTTACAACGCCAAAATACCTTACACCTTTAGGTATATACAAAAATATTCAGCTTATTATCTCTCATTCCGAGGCTGACCCCGTTTTCATGCTAAAGTTACTGGACTAATATTATGGTAAAAAAAACAGATATTTTCATCAAGAGGTTATTGAAGTTCAGAAACTTCTAATAATTTCAGCTCCGCAGCGATCTGGCTTTTCAAATGAACATCTTTATTTTATCTATGAACTTAATTTAGTCTTCGGATTTAATTGAATTCACAGGTTAAACATCGTAAATTGATTTAATTTAAGTACCTGTCTACTGCATCATAAATTAAATGAGTTTACGATTAACTGTGCACCAAGTTTTTGCACAAGCCGATTGATTTCACGCATTGTTTGCTTCTAAATGCTCAGCCATCGATGGATCGTGTAAAATGGTACCTCCAACTGCCCCATTTACATGTCCAATGACCTGAATCGGCGCGCGCCCTACGATCTGTGACGAATATCCGTCTACGCAACATTATGCGCCCAAACACGTGTAAAAATAAACCATTGGCGCTCTTAACGCGACTGATATAAATGCCAGAGTCGAACGAATCTGATTTTCAGATACAGTAGGATGTATTCAAGATAATAGGACCACAGTCTCTTTGTCGCCCTGGGAGAAGAATGGGATGCAAATCGATCCATTCATTGATGTGTTTTTAGATCGCCGATTGAGATTGATTCTCGGTAATGGGTCAAAGGTGGAAGCAGGAAGTGAGGAGGTACGGTGTTGTTAATGTAAGGCTTGTAATTGTATTGAACGTACCAAAATAGTCCAAATCGCAATTGCGAGTACTAAAAATAATCTATAAGTGAGTATACAGGGTTATTACTAAAATTCACAATTCTTGAAACATAGTTTTTCATTTATAAGAAATTTTGTTCTACTACTCTTGAATTCTTTTTGTTCAATATACTATATTTTTTAAATGTATTTTTATGTATTTTCGCGGTTTTACTGTCGCTTTTTACTTCAGATAATGTACGTCAAATAATGCTTAATACCATATGTGGATAATGGACATTATTTTATATAGGACAATGATATACTCAGGTAGGGCGATTAAAACGCGAATTCAATAAAAAATTCAATAAAAAAGTAAACCTTTATCTTAAAAAAAAAAAACCAGAGAAAAACTCATAGAACAATAGTTGTTCTAAATATACAAACTCTAATCGAGGTGTTTCAAGAATATCGCGTTTTAGAAATAACCCTAGGTATGTTTAATATTTTGAATAAAAACAATGTTTGTGCCAACCTAGAGGTACAGTCGACGGCGCATCAACCTCTACAAAAGTGCACTCTATTCAGTTACGTTAATAGTTACTTCGCAACCAAAACGTTTACCTGCTATCGACTGTACATGGCAAACGATAAGTATCACATCTTAATTTACGGTCATCTTACTCTCTCCCGCCTTACACCATGTCATGGAGACGATGATATACTGCCTACTCCTAAACGACGACATGACAGCTAGAACCAGTAGCGAGTGTCAGAACGGAACGGCAACGCTTACTTGCGGCGCCGCGCCGTGGCAACAACGCCTCGTCGAAGGGTCTATCGTAAATCCAACGAAAAGTAAAAAAAGTATACCAACACATTTTTTTTAATCTTGTGTGGTTTTTAAATACTTCTTGCTTTACTTTTACTTTTTTGTTGAAAAAAATGTTACAAGCAGTGTCGTTTGTAACGTGCTAGGTCAAATCTGTGTTGTGGTGGCTTTCTTTGTCTTTAGATTAGATTAGAACACTTTACTGTACACACCAGAAAACCAAATACATTCAATGGCTTACATATCTAAGTACGCATCTATCTTATTATAAGTAGCTTCATCTTCCTATAACTACCGGACTATTTTAGTACAAAGCTGAGACAATACTTTACCGGATTATTTTTTAAAAGGATGAAAATATCGGGTTTTCATAATTTGATTACAAAACTTGAGCTTATAGTACCTTTCAGTCTCTTCTTTATCACGGAGATGATGACATACGATGCACTGACTGCCTACTCCTAAACGACAACCTGACAGCTAGAACCAGAAGTGAGTTTCAAAACGGAAAGTCCGCGTTTGTGGCGCCGCCGGCGCCGTGGCAACAACGCCTTGTCGAAGTGTCTATCGTAAATCCGACGAAAAGTAAAAAAAAAAAATAAAAAAGTTTATATTAATAAATAGGTTACCAAGCTAGCTCAAGCCATTATTGTGGCAGCCTTGTTTTTGTCTTTACATAAGTACTCAACAATTTTCGCCCAAAGTAGAAAGCTGTAAGAGTACTTTACTGTACTATTTATAAAAGGCGCAATTTTGAAACTTGTCAAACATCGTGTTTTATTTTTAGTTTATTTTTTCTACTTGTCTATCCTTCAGCGGTGGTAGCGCATTCGCAGAACTCATACCGTGTCCTTTTCCATACATTTTTTTTCCTGTCAATAACTAAATACTCCAAGAGCAAGAATTCCAGCTAAGGTCTGCTAGTCCTGGTACACTTTTCGGTACTTAGGAAAATAATTTTTTTAAACTGTTTTTGTACTAACTCGACTTTTAATAAGATCGTGCGTGCAACTGCGTTTGGTTTGTGATAGGCGTGCAAGCTGAACATTATGCAATGCTGCAACTGCTTTGAATGTTTAAACAGAAATGTTTACAACATGTAACGGAAATGGTTTTCATGGAATTTTGATAACGTGATTTTGCGTTTTGTCAGATGAGAAGAGATGAACCAGATATCTTCCTGCTTTGGCAAGTTTCGCAACGATAGATCTTACCACTCATGGTATAAAACGCTGTGTGTAAAAACCGGTCAAGTGCAGGTTAGAGTCGTTTATTATATGTATTTTTCTTACGTATTCAGCAAAAATGAGTTTTCTTTCATAGCCATTTCATATCGTTGCCAAATTTCAGCTTTCTCGCACTTGTCTTCTCCGTGCTAAGCCGCGAACAGACAGACGGACATGTATGTCACATATTAATCACACCGACAAAAGGGTCGACTAAAATCTTAAAAAGATTTTTTTGGGGGTACCCCCTACACCTACATTAAGGTATTGTAATTTTTTTTCTCTTCTACTCCATAGTGTGAGATATCGTTGGATTGGTCGTTTAAAAATATTCTAGGTGTAGGAAGGTATTTTCTTTTAATTAGGGTTCCGTTTGCGATATGTTAAGCTTTAAAGCGCAAATTTGTGTCCGAGTAGGGTGTCCCCTCCCCCTCTCCTGACTAAACGGTTGATCGTATAAACGTGAAAAAATTCAGGGTAGTAGCACATATAATGAACTTAAAAGGACAACTATCACGGCTAAGTAGGCTATACGAGTTAACGAGTAATAGGCGACCAACTTATAAAAGGAAAACTTCGTATAAAATCAATTGAAAATTACGTTGATGAGGTTGTTAGTTCGGTAAAGCAGATAAAACCCCGCTTACCACGGAACCCTACATTGCGCTTGGCCTGACACGCACTTGGCCAGTCTTTATTATATTATTTATCTTACTACCCGGAAAATAAGCCGTATAAAAACATGATTATAGTGAGCTGCTTGAAAATTATTCACTGGTGATATGAAAGGAGTTCAAGTGTAACCCAATTCCGTCGACAAACAGTCTTTGTGTATCTATTTGTAATAGAGACATCTTGCTGCGGGTTACGTAAAATAATTGTTACAAGGGCTTTGGAAGACTATTGAATATTTAATAAGGCTTAAACTAATACATTCAAGTACAATACTAACTAAATAAAGTACCATAGTAACTCTTAAAATTACTTCAGGCCATATGAAAAATCGCTCTTACTTCTGAAATCTCTTGTAGTTACTCAATATTGCAAGAAGTCGCTGGAAACAAAACAGTAAGATGACATCGCACTCAAGGGCGATCTCAGAGTCGATAGTGAGAAGCTGGGATACCTCAGTAAATATACCGTTGCTAGCTTCACGTTGACCAGTATCATCATGAGCCATTTGATGCCCACTGCAGGACATAGGCCTCCTTCGTGGTTTTCATAACCATGAGGGGTTTTGCCATAATCGCCACGCTTGGCAGGCGGGTTGGCGATCGCAGTATGCGGCTGGGATCTCAGGAAGACGCTGCTGCCCGTCTCCTGGTAATTAGTTTCCGTAGTCGCCTTCTACGACATCCACGGGAGGAAATGGAGTGACGCTATTATTATTCTGAATTAACTTTAGTCTTCTCGTACCAGTACAAAACCGTACTCTCCTTCATATTCTAAAAACCTATTTAGAGGCTAAAAAATCCACCCATGCCGGGACTTGAACCCTTGATGGCAGTATTCAGTGTAATTTGTACGAGACCAAGGTGGAAAGGTAGATACGTTCATACTTAAGTTTGCCAAAAGATAATAGAGTTTGGTAGTGTGACAATAGTAAACATAATTTCTCAAGCACCAAGTCTTGACACCAACTTCTGTAAATATAACCAAAGGTTTATTAATGCAACTGCTGGTAGTGGAATTTATAATGTGTGTCGCTGAACCCCATAAAAATGTCAAGATGTCACCGTTCATAAAAGATAACTCCAGTAATTATGCATCATACTTTTTGAGAGTGTGACGACAAACTCCAATGATAGAGACGTATTTTAAGAAGAAGATTTAGCCATGTTAGCTTAATGACTGATTAATAGATCGGTTATTGCATATTGGTGGGGCACTCGTTTTATGTTTGATAATTTTGTAGTCGACATTTTTGTTATAATATCGCCCGTAACTGAGTGCAAGATTGATGTGATGTCAACTTTATATTTGCGAATTTGTTGAACTCTGAACTTACGATCCATTGTAAAAAGTCTGTACACAGTTGACAGTAGGTTAACCTTTACATTTTTCATTGCAAATAAGTCCTTGACGTAACTGATTAGAGTGCAAGTATTCAAAGGTTGATACGCTGTCAACTGTTCGTACGGATACAGTACGTACGTACGGTACTGTTGAATAGAGACCGATACACAAAGCTGCCAGCCCTACTACGATGAAGCGGCGCTTAAAAGAACAATAATTTCCAAGCCCTTGTCTGCTAAGCGTTCCCAGCTAAGCAAACTGGCGCAACGAATTGCCAATAACCGCAATAAAGAAACAATTTTCCCAAGCTCGCTATGCTCTATGCGAATTCATTTAATGCCTAGACGATGTGGGGGTCACTGGAGACGGAGCTTCCTTATCGCCATGCAAATTTGAATTATTGGACGATTTGATTTCATTTACCGTAGCGAAATGTGGGACGAGGATGTAAAAGGCCACGGGGACTCTCCAAAGAGGCAAGCAATCACGAGCGTTCGGAGATATTCCGGTAGTTATTCTAGCTCCCATCTCAACGGCTTAAATTCCCATCAGCCTCAGGGATAGCAAACTGATCTATTTTTTTTTTTAATGTAGCCATGATTGAATCTACGACAAAAAGAATTGCTTAGAATGCTCGCCGTTGCCAGTTACTTATGATCAACATGACAGCATAACCTGATCAAAATTATTCGCGTGACTCGAGAGTAGAGCTCCTATAAAAGGTTTTGTCGTCTCTACATATTGCAAACTAATTGCATTATTAAAATTATAACAAAACTTTTACTTCTGAGGTTATTAAGAAAAATAATAAGGTTTGTTGTTACTAAAGTATAAAAATATGTCACATAAAAATAAACTTATAAATAAAAGTACAAAGGCAAACTTAATGCTGACAGCGTGCTAAATACTCTTTTTCGTTCTGGTAATAAGTTTTTTATTTAAGACTATTTATTTAGCAACTTGGAGGTATTGTTTTGTCAATTTGTAAGTGATGTATTATGCACATTAACGCTCAAGACGACCCACTACCTATTGCAGTCAAGCAAAATCGGTCAAGTCATTTGGCCTCTGGTTATAGAAAAACATACATACCTACTGTCAACAGCACATTAACCAACCGTGCACTCTACTCTTACGTTACAGAAGTGATTTTGCAGCTAAAATGTATAGGTGGATCTGCTTTAGATTGTACAGTTGACAGCAAATTAACCTTAACATGCATGCACTTTACCCAGTTGCGTTGTGGACAACTTTGCAACGAAATTGCAAGGCTTGATGAGCTGTCAAAGCTAACCATATGCCCGAGAAGCATGACTAGCGTTTCTGTTCCGCAGTAAGAACCTCAGCCACCCAGTGCGAGCAATGGAAATAATCATGTCAAAGGAACTATAAACGTCGATTTTACGATATTATATTGTTCTACATTGAATTTTAAGATTGCTATAAATGTCAATGGCGCTACTTGGGAGATACGAGTTCTTTGCTGTATAGCTGAGTTACGGCGCACGTTTAAAGCAAAATGATGTTCCTTACTGCAGGAACTATACCTTCCACTATAAAATATTACGTACTTACTACGTATAAGCGGTGGATCAAAATAAATTAGAACTCTACACAATAATAAGTACACATAAAAGTATTAAATAAAGGCAATATTTCGTAAATACTCCGCTAAATCATCATCATCATTCAGCCACAAGAAGTCCACCGCTGGACATAGGCCTCCTCCATGGATTTCCAAAAAGACCGGTTGGAAGCGGCCTGCATCCAGCGCCTTCCTGCCACTTGGATGAGGTCATCTGTCTATCTTGTGGCTGGTCGTCCTACGCTGCGCTTGCCGATATGTATTTCGTGTGATTATGCTATGTAGCATATTGAAAATCTTTATTTTTGACCTGTAAATTTTTTTGTGAGTCTACGATGTAAAATACTGTGTAAACACGTTAAATCGTGACAACTTATTGTTAGGATAGAATAACCTTAACATGGCTTTAAATGCATTACATCTGGCAAAAAGTGTGTAAAAATTACTCTAAAAGTGTAATCATTCAGCGTTGTGTTGGTTACAAGCCATGGTTAGTCTTATTGAACATTGAACATTGCAACTTTTGAAAAGCTGCACTTTTTCTGTGGTATGTTATTGCTAATCACGATGCAGCAAAATTAACGCTTAATTATGTGTGTACGTCTTTGAACTGATTTTGAAAGCTGATATTCGAAAATTATAGGTGTGATGTAAATTCTAGGATCGACGCACTAAAGCACATAAGTAAAATTTTCATTAAATTATTATTCTATTGAACATTAATAATTAAAACATCAGTTTGCTCAAGTTTTGTAAAATACATGTATGTTCTATTCCTATTGTTTCATGACAGCTCTACGCCAATGCAAAAAAGTTAATAAAATTTTTATTAGAGTAATAATATGATAGCTTTTTTCACTGACTCAAAAACTTGTGTTCTGGACTTATGTGTTTTAGTCCGCCGACCCTAGAATTATTTCTCCAAATAATATTATCAGGCAAGATTTTACTTCCAGTATTAAGCGTGATTAATTTTATTTTATAATTTTATGATAAATTACATTTTAAACGGTGTTAAACTTTCTTATATAAAAATACGATCCCTCTAAAACACCCCTCAGAGGCAGTTTTAATATTCGGTGATCACGTCTTTCCCCTTATTAAAACAGGCTCTGAGGAGTTTTTTTTAATGAAACGTGTTTTTATAACCGCAAATCTATTGTTAACACTCCTACAGATGTTTTTTAGTTGCAATTACGTACATAAACTGTATACCGGAGGATAAGGCACCAATAGAGAAGGGTTTGCCCTTCCCTGATATCCTGGGAAACCTCTTTAGTTTCGGATGCCTACTATTTATTTTACCCTTCGCTTATACATTTCCTATTTGGTCAACACTGATGGTATTTGATAACAAATTTGCAAAGTCACTGTGGTAAAGGTACTGGTGAACACAAAAAAGGTCTCTGACTCAGTTCAGTATTACGCCGTCCATTTTAAGAGCAATGCGCTAACGGGCTGCTTATTGTCGGTAAGTCATTAATCAAGTCTTCGACTTTATAATTATTAATTTTATCGCTTATCTAGGCTTCTGTAGCGCCGGAATAGCCGGCATCGAGTTGACAATTATATAGAGCCAGCCATTTTAAATTATTTGATCATGTATCGATTAATAACCGCAGGATCACGTTTTGCGTTAATTTTGTCTGCCTTTTAGTTTAAATTTGACAGTATCTCTACCTTAATACTACGAGTATGATTTATCTTAAAAGCTTGCACTGGGCTTATTGATAAGCTACTAAATTTAATTAGATTTGGAGGATAAGGTCACCAAAGATGAAACAGGAAGCTGATCTACAAGACATGCGCAGACAACGCAAAACTTGTTTGTGCAAAACTGTTTGTAAAGCTTGTGAAAACTGTTGGGTAATTATAATATTACTTATATGCAAAATCAAGGGTAGGTTTATGTGACATGAGTTGCATGCATTACAAAGTAGTAGTGTGACTAAGTTTGCGACTTTAGCCGACGAATTGTCATTATAAACTATGAATTGGTAATAAACTATAGTGTATTTTTATAAACCCCGGCCCTGGCATACATTTGGTTTAGTATTTTGTAAGGTCAACACGGTCGAGCACTAGACATAATAAAAACTGAATTTGCATGGATATTTACTCGTTTATTTTTTCATTTTACAATTTTCCGACGTTTCGGTACTTTTGCAAGTACCATGGTCTCGGTAGACGGAGGTGACAGGCGTTTTTTTGAAAGCTTTAACTGTTAGTTTACTACCCTCAATAAAAAATTATTAAGTTACGCTCCAAAAATATTTTGGCAAAATTTTAAATGTAAATTGGCAAAACAATAATTTTATATAAAGTCAAACATGTCAAACGAGTTCGTGCAAACAAGCTGCAAGTTCCGCGCATCCGTCGCAGTAGACGTGTCAAACTCAGACACAGTCGAGCGAGTTCCAGCGTTTCTGCCCTTTGTAAAAGGAGGGACTGACAAAATAGTGATTATTTTGAAACGCGCTTCAATCAAAACCAACAAGAAAGATACAACAAATCATATGAAGTGTCAAGCACAAGATTCCCTTACAGGAGGCAGAAGTATACAAGCTTGACTGTGGATGTGGTTTCCCCGTACATTGGTCAAACTAAGCGTACCATAGCTGCACGGGTGAAGGAACATATCGCGGACATGAAACATAAGCGCTCTGGTAGATCTGCAGTCAGTGAACATACACTCAACGGTACCAACCACTTCATTCATTTTGATAAAGTTTAAGTACAAGCCCGAGAGGACCGTTTCTTTCCTAGGATGATACGCGAGGCAATAGAGATCCGCTGGCATCCAAATTTTAACAGAAATTGTGGTTGGAACATAGTTACAGCATGGGAACCGGTATTTAAGTGCATGCGACCCCCTTGCTAGAAGTGCGATTGTAGATATAATTTTAATTTCAATAACTAATAATAAATATTTTTGGGTTTATATAAAATTATTGTTTTGCCAATTTAAATTAAAAAAAAATCCAAAACATTGTTGGAACGTAACTTAATAATTTTTTGCCGAGGGTAATATACTAACAATTAATGCTTTCAAAAAGATGCCTGTCACCTCAGTCAACCGAGACCACGGCACTTGCAAAAGTACCGAAATATCGGAAAATTGTAAAATGAAAAAAATAAACGAGTAAATATCCATGCAAATTCAGTTTATATTATGTCTAGTGCTCGTGTTGACCTTAGAAAATACTAAATGTATGTGTATGCCAGGGCCGGGGCTTATAAAACTACACCATAGTTTATTACCAATTCATAGTTTATAATGACCATTCGTCGGCTAAAGTCGCAACCCTCTTAAATCCGTTGAACCAAACTTTACAGGAGGCACAAAAAACTTCACCACGGAAATATTATGTATGAAAGCTTGCTCTGACTTTGACTTTTAGCGCCTAAAGTTAAACGTATCAATCAGATTATAATAGTAAAATAAATTAAAACTGTCAATACCTATGTCATTAAATATGGAGTTACGAGTTTTGCCTATAAAAATAGTAAAGTTAAAAAAGGTTTTACGTGATTTGCTACAAGAAAATGCAATATACATATTTTTTAAGTTATTGTATTAAAACACTAATAATTTTACTACCTACAAACATTTTATAAAATTTTAAACAAAACAGCCTCCTTTGGCAAAATCGTCGGTAACAATGTTTATTATAATCATAAATAGGTAGTTATTCTTAAACCAGAGCATGCTTCTCGGCCTGATCCCGAAAATGAGGATTCCCGAGCTACATTGATACGCCACTCTACTGAAGACTTGCCAGAAGTCAGCCTGGACGAAATCGGGATCGGTCTTAAACAGCTTAAAAATGGAAAATCCCTTGGAGAGGACGGTATTACAATCGAGCTCCTGAAGTCTGGCGGTAAACCTGTAATGAAAGAGCTCCAGAACAATCTTTAATGCTGTCCTCTTAGATGGCAGAACTTCGGAGGCGCAGAGTAAGAGTGTTGTCGTGTTGTTCTTCAAAAACGACGATAAAACCCTACTGAAGAACTACCAACACGGAGTACTGACGTCAGAAGATCACCGACATAGACCACCGAATCAGCATGCTGAAGTGCTGCCGCTGATATGGCCGGTCATATCACCCGAAGAACTGATAACCGATGGGGTAGACGAGTTCTGGAGTGGAGACCGCGAATCAGTAAACGTAGTGTAGGACGTCCGACAGACTCGGTGGAGCGATGATCTTCGCAAGGCGGCTAGTAAGAGCTAGATAAGAGTAGCCGAGGACCGTGCTCAGTGGCGTGCAATAGGAGAGGCCTATGTCCAGCAGTGGACAAGCGTATGCCGATGATGATGATGACGATCCATAAACGTAGTCTGGTATTTACAGATTTAACTTTTTATAATGTAGGCTCTTCGAAGTTTGAAAAAAACATCATTTAAATAAACTAAATCACATAAACATTTAAAACAATTTTAAATAATTGAAACTAAATTAACTACTTTAACTCTCCTCTTTCATTAGCTTTCGTTTGAGCAATAAATCGGACTTTTAGGGTTTTATTCGGAAGATTTATTCATAAGGAATAGCATCACAAAATGCAAGGTAATCCACTTCCATGACCTTTTTCAACTGCTGTAAATGTTCAAACTTGGATTTGTTAATTTTGAGTCTCTCAACCTATTCTTTTTTTGTGTCGTTTAATACTTCAGTAGCATTTATTTGTTTACACGGCATTTGGGGGTCAGAAACATTTTCATGCTGCATATTTTCACGATTCATATTAACAGTTGAGCTTGTAACAATACTTGGTGAGGATCTGTCCATATCCATGTCATCTTCTTTTTATAAGGACGTGCTGAGCTTGATAGCAATGCATCGTCGAGTTCTCTTTCTGGTTGTAGTAAAAATTTTTTCGGGTGTAGTGATTTTTTTTTGGTCCTGTTTCAGAATTTTCCTTAGTAAGAGTAGATGTGAGAATGTCTATGTCATCTAAATTGACAATCGAGACCGTTAACTGCTTGTTATTGTGCAACACGACACGTTAAGGATCAACGAAGTCCCAACTCTGAGAAATGTCTGGTGTCATCAAATTTTCAAAAGCTGCTGGTTCTGATAGACTCATTTCATCCCAATTCTGAGCAGTGTCCGGTAGCATACAGATGGCGATGTCGTTGTTACCTGGTTTGAAATAGAAACTCCCTATCCAAATTGTTTTCGTCTGTTACTAAAATTAGCGATCCATCGCATTGGCTAACTTCGTAATTAAAACAGTGGAAATTTTCTGCTTCACATCTTCCGTCAAATATTTGTCTAATTTCTGAATTCTTGCCGGAATTATTCCTTGTACACCCGAATCTTCCTACTTTTAATCTGTGCTTAGCAAGTAGGAAGTAACATAATTCATTTGACAACAAATAATGTTTACTTTACTTTACTTTAGTTAATCAACTTTGCAATCTATTTATTGTGATTACACCATGAATAGTACGACATGGGCCCCAGGTAATATAGTAGTCACACTATAAGTACAAGTTCAACGTGACATCATCGATCAATTACACAGCCTTTATACGACCATTTATACCGCAATATAAAGGCTTCCACTGGTTGTATAGAGTCAATTACAACATATTCGATACTTCGCACAATGAATTCGAAAGTGAATCAGCATGCTGAAGTGCTGCCGCTGATATGGCCGGTCATATCACCCGAAGAACTGATAACCGATGGGGTAGACGAGTTCTGGAGTGGAGACCGCGAATCAGTAAACGTAGTGTAGGACGTCCGACAGACTCGGTGGAGCGATGATCTTCGCAAGGCGGCTAGTAAGAGCTAGATAAGAGTAGCCGAGGACCGTGCTCAGTGGCGTGCAATAGGAGAGGCCTATGTCCAGCAGTGGACAAGCGTATGCCGATGATGATGATGACGATCCATAAACGTAGTCTGGTATTTACAGATTTAACTTTTTATAATGTAGGCTCTTCGAAGTTTGAAAAAAACATCATTTAAATAAACTAAATCACATAAACATTTAAAACAATTTTAAATAATTGAAACTAAATTAACTACTTTAACTCTCCTCTTTCATTAGCTTTCGTTTGAGCAATAAATCGGACTTTTAGGGTTTTATTCGGAAGATTTATTCATAAGGAATAGCATCACAAAATGCAAGGTAATCCACTTCCATGACCTTTTTCAACTGCTGTAAATGTTCAAACTTGGATTTGTTAATTTTGAGTCTCTCAACCTATTCTTTTTTTGTGTCGTTTAATACTTCAGTAGCATTTATTTGTTTACACGGCATTTGGGGGTCAGAAACATTTTCATGCTGCATATTTTCACGATTCATATTAACAGTTGAGCTTGTAACAATACTTGGTGAGGATCTGTCCATATCCATGTCATCTTCTTTTTATAAGGACGTGCTGAGCTTGATAGCAATGCATCGTCGAGTTCTCTTTCTGGTTGTAGTAAAAATTTTTTCGGGTGTAGTGATTTTTTTTTGGTCCTGTTTCAGAATTTTCCTTAGTAAGAGTAGATGTGAGAATGTCTATGTCATCTAAATTGACAATCGAGACCGTTAACTGCTTGTTATTGTGCAACACGACACGTTAAGGATCAACGAAGGAGACAGATTTTAAAACGATCTCATCATTGATTTTGGATGTGTCTTCATCGTTATGTTTTGCGCATTCACGTTTAGGATCAATGTTAATATCAGCTTCGAAAGTAATCTGCGTAGAGTAAGGTGTGTAGAAACATGTCTCAAATGAGGGTTCTAGCAAACTAATAACTTCCCAACTCTGAGAAATGTCTGGTGTCATCAAATTTTCAAAAGCTGCTGGTTCTGATAGACTCATTTCATCCCAATTCTGAGCAGTGTCCGGTAGCATACAGATGGCGATGTAGTTGTTACCTGGTTTGAAATAGAAACTCCCTGTCCAAATTGTTTTCGTCTGTTACTAAAATTAGCGATCCATCGCATTGGCACCCTTCGTAATTAAAACAGTGGAAATTTTCTGCTTCACATCTTCCGTCAAATATTTGTCTAATTTCTGAATTCTTGCCGGAATTATTCCTTGTACACCCGAATCTTCCTACTGTTAATCTGTGCTTAGCAAGTAGGAAGTAACATAATTCATTTGACAACAAATAATGTTTACTTTACTTTACTTTAGTTAATCAACTTTGCAATCTATTTATTGTGATTACACCATGAATAGTACGACATGGGCCCCAGGTAATATAGTAGTCACACTATATGTACAAGTTCAACGTGACATCATCGATCAATTACACAGACTTTATACGACCATTTATACCGCCCTATAAAGGCTTCCACTGGTTGTATAGAGTCAATTACAACATATTCGATACTTCGCACAATGGGATCGATCTATGTTGCGTTTAGACCTGGCTTAATTTATTAATAGTAAGTAGTAGAGGTTTGTTGGGAACGTGGCCACTGGTCAACCCTGGTCTATGCCCATTTTTCTGGGCCACAGGTTTTAGGTCTTGGTATAAATGTAATAGTAGCAAGCATTTTCAGCAATGAAAAAAACGACATAACATTCATAATAATATACATTACCTACTCAGGAAAGTATCAGTTCAAATAAAAAGTGGTGTTATTTATAAAAACACGATACCTCGAAAAGGCTGCTTAGAGGCTGTTTAAATAATATGTGGTTACGACTTTCTCTTAACCACAGACTATTTAAAGTGCCTCTGAGAAGTGTTTTAATTAATCGTGTTTTCATAAATAAGACGAGTAGGTTTGGATGCAATTGTTTGATACTCATGTAAACCGCTAATTATTAAAACAATATTACATATATACATAAACTCACGCTTTTATCCCAGAGGGGTATGCAGAGACCAGGGACTGCCACTTGCCACGATCCTGACAGATCACTTTTGCGTCCTCAACATTCATCAGTCGTTGCACGCACGCACGCCGGTTGCGGGTACTTTTTATATTGCCCTTTGCTAATACATCCCCTATCTGGTTGAATTATGTCCGCCTGGGACGTCCCTTACCGGCCTTTCTCCCCACATACGCTCGATATAAAACAATTTTATTTATTATTAAATTCTGATTCGTAGCTACGGATGGCGAGGAACCGTAAGATATAGCGTATGCGAAGAAAGGGTCTCTTACCTAGCTCGGATGTCCCAAAAAGAAACACAATAAGGGACATTTTTTTTTCAAAACCGTGATAGGTATTTCTACTATTGGTTACTGGAACCAACTAGTAGCCAATAGGGGTGTTTCTCTGCTTAAAAAAAGTCCCTTACTGTGTTTTAATCGTGTGACAGCCGAGCTGTGGGCAGTGATGGCCTAATGATGATGATTAAATAATATTTATATATCTATGTTATATATACCTATGTTAAGCCAAGTCAGAGGCCTTAGGGCGGCTTGACAACTTCTGACAGTAGACGAGCCACTAGTCTACAAGCCTCCACCAATCCGGACTTGGCCCCCGTGGTGGAGTATGGCCTATACCTTCCTCAGGGAAGAGACCCGTGCCCCTCGGTGGGGACATAATGGGTTGATGATGATATATCTATGGCTCGGATTCCTAACGTATAAGTCTGACAAAAGCATTTCGATGCAAAAACTACAGCGACTGCATAAAGAGCATTATTTGCCTATATTAAAGTGATAACTGTGCTATAAACATTTAACTAACTTTTACAAATGTTTTTATTACACTGAGACTTTAAGGATTCGTTGCGATAATGCGTGTGAACTAGAGGCGTCAATGGAATGAAAACTACTGCCATCCGATGATCCCATTCACGAGTAGAATCAAAGCCCAGACGGCAAGCTGATCGCACATTCCGATAAATTCACCGGGAAAATATATTAAATCTCACTTGCATCACTGCCGGGGGCCTGTGACACAGAATGTATAGACCCAGATCCGGACAGGCCGCCCACTACACCGCCAAACCGCGCACTAAACAGATAAGTGTCTACTACCAGAAATACAGCTGGCCACAAATGGCCACAATGAGCTAAAGTCAAAAAGTCAAAGTCAAGAATTTTATTCACTATAAAAACAAAATGTTTACTTAAGGAACGCCAAAGCTGTTAGTCTGTGAATTAATAGATTATGCGGAGAAGAAAGTAACAAAGAAACTCCACATTTATTCTTTTCAAAATAGGTTTGCTTAAATAACAGAGGTTTCAACTTAAGGTTACACTACACTAGATACAATCATCCCCGTTAACATTATTTAAATACAATTCCTTAAAAACACTTCCAAATAATCCTCAATTTTATAGGCTTTTTTGCACAGAGTATGCTTAACACATTTTTAAACTTGGACGTTGTTAGTTGACAGTTGCTAGTCAGTATATCTATGAAAATATTATGTACGTTAGGAAAAATATCAGTGACTTTAAAACTGTAGGTAGCCAACACAATGTAAATACTAGAAATAGACATAAACTTTCGTTCCCAAAATTTAGGCTGGCAAAGGTTAATGCATCCTTTATGGGGCATTGTATACGTTTCTACAATAAGATCCCTGAGGATATAATAAGCTTGCCAGAAACGCGGTTCAAAAAATGTGTGAAGCACACTTTGTGCCAAAAAAGCTACTATAACATTAAAGATTATTTAGATGACAATGATGTCTGGAGTTAAAGCCAGTTCAATGCATGAGTTTTAGAACATTTATATAAATCCTGTAAATTAAGGACTTGAAAAGACTAAGTTTGGAGTTTTTTTGTCCATTTTTTCTCAAAAATGATCTAGATTTTGAAATGGACACCTAGTTTAACTTGCAACGTTCATTAAGTCGCAGTTTCTGTGCTACTTGGAATAAAAAAAATTGATTTTGATTTTGACGCTAAGTTTGGAAAATCGAAGTGAAAACTTCTTTTGGTGCACTTTTTTCTGAACAGTGAAAGAAATTGAATGGTTACGCTCTGATCGGTGACGTGACGCTGAATCGGATGTTTACTTCCAGGGCTGAGTTTTATAAAACTACAATTTGTCGAATTACAACAATTTGAGAAACATTATGTAGCAGCCTTTCGACTTGTTAATCTGTGAGTCAATCGACGTCGCAATGTACGTCGAATCGTCATAGTAAACCATGAATTGCAATTCTGTGAAACAAGCCCCAGACGGTCGGTATACTCGGCTCTAGTCGTCGTCTAAATTTTTTAAATTATGTAAGATTTCCTATCGTGTTGTCATAAACACACACCCTCTTTGTGTGTTTATGACAATACGATATATTTCTATATAACCAAGTATGGATTGATAAAATTTGTCATAGACAGATCGACACTAGCGAAGTGCACAAAAAAAAAAACGGTCAAGTGCGAGTCAGCCTCGCGCACGTAGGGTTCCGTACCATTATCTATACAACATTTGAATATTTCACGGCAAAATGACGTTTGTTGTATGGGAGCCCCCTTAAATGTTTATTTTACTCTGTTTTTAGTATTTTTCGTTATAGCGGCAATAGAAATACATCTGTGAAAATTTCAACTGTCTAGCTATCATGGTTCATGAGATACAGCCTGGTGACAGATGGGCGGACGGACGGACAGCGGAGTCTTAGTAATAAGGTCCCTTACCCTTTGGGTGCGGAACCCTAAAAACAAAGTACAGAATCGAGGGACTGATTTGACTGTATATAGTTTAATCCTAGCATATTTTACACCACGTCCAAAGGATAGTTCGTACCAAAGCACATCAACATTTACACACGTGCACTGTATTCAGTTATGTTACGTTACGGGTGACTTTGCATCAAAAATGTAAAGGTTGATTTGCTGTCGAGTGTACGAAATTATGAATCCATCGCGAATTTGCACGTAAGGAATCCGTTCCTCTGAAACATGTCTTTCCCTCAGTTTCTCGTCCACTAACACACTGTTAATCTACTGCTAACAGCTGTCAATTGACCAAAGTGCATACAAAAAAGAACCACTGACAGTTGTTAACAGGAGATTAACAGCTTGTTACTGTACGAGAAACCGGGGGTTTGTGTGTCCATTGCATTTCAAGTTATGCAAATTGTATTAAAAACAATAATGATAATAAAAAATCCAATTTGCATTCGTTTACAAAATTATGTTGTGACATTCGTTTGTTTTACGGTAAACGTTTATGGGATAGAAAGTTGCGTAAAGCTTGAACGATATAGATGTAGTATGTGTAAAAGACAATTCAGTGTGTTTTTTTCTGCAATACCTTCAATCGATGCATAGAGTACATAAAATATCAACGCACCATTAGGTACATAAATTATTAGGCTATATGCATGTAAGTATGTTGGTCGCAATTAGTAGATTTTCTTTAAAATATATTATCATATTTTATTACTTATGAGTAGTTAAATTATAATAATCTTATATAAGTCTATCAACCAGTCTTTGTATTTATTTTTGTATTACTCCCATAATTTTCTCTGGGACTAGCCCATCGACTCTCCACATCAGCGTAGGTTAGCTGGAAGAAAATACTACCTAGTATTAAACTCGCCTTTGCACAAAATTGTCTTTTAGTGCAATATAGAATTTTTCAATCAATCAACCAACCATTGCTACCATTGAGGACCTATTATGCGTAAATATGTAAGATGCGGCTTCACAATAACTTCATTTTAGATGAAAACAAATTCTACGCAAACATCAAATAAAAGTTATAGAGGCATAAATTACATTTATGATCCGAACGCAGCCGCTATAGAATCAAACACTTATGAACTTCACACGCGTAATAAATCCTATAAAGACAATGAGGCGAGGCGGCGATGTTAACGCCGTATCTTTTGATAACACTACAACCTATTCTAAAGCGATAGTACGTCGTAAATCAAAGTACCTAAGTAAACCCTTCCGTAAGAACTTATAGGGCAGTGTAGAGGTGTCAATCGAACAGTCTTGATTTTACAACCCTTTAGACGGGAAGGTCCATTTAATTCAATTGGCCTTAACTTCACAGCTTCTTTTTCCTATTGATAAGTCGTAAAAACAATAGCTACTTACATTAAAGCCGCGAAGAATGGTAGCCTTCGTAGCGGCATCTTGATGGTCTTGAAAATCACTTATTGAAAACTTTAGCTTTGTTTATTCAACACTGTTTTTCACTCACAACAAAAAGCGATTGAAAAACTACACGAATTGTGAGTCATGTCCATTTCAACACTGATGTAGGTTCGAGTACTTGGCGAGTTGATTGAACTGCGATATCAGTTATTATGGTTCTTGGCATGGTTCGTTCAGAGGCAAACGTTTCGTTTTTCCGCCGATCTCATGTGACGCCGTCGTCGGGCATTTTTGGCTCCCTTTCGTATCACGATTTGCGTAGAGCTTCGGCGACCTGTGAATGGAAAATAACTCATCGGATTTTTTTTCGTGAAAGGGCTCGACAACTGTTGCTAAGGTCAATAGTGTCATCCCGTCGTCATTACGTATGTTAAATAGAACTTACAAACCAAATGACATATCACGTCATTTGGTTTGTAAGTTCTATCTAACATTGGGCCAGTCAATCTAACAAAATTAGTAAGAATTTTGAACACATAAGTGCTGTTCGTTGGTAAGTAAAAGCACCAGTTAAAATCAGCTGGACATTTGACCATTTTATTAAATGTTCGTTATTAGGTTTAGAAAAAATATAACAGGTTAGTTCAAATTCGACAATATAAAACAGTAAAATAGTTTTTCATCAATTGGCACAACTCAGTCAAAGTACAAATTGATCCTATTTCATAAGGTCATTTATAAATAGGCAAATTGTACTATCTTCCAGTATTGAGTCTATGGTTTTATTAGAATTGGTCTGTCAGTTTTTCAGATTTTATTTTATTTATCTACCACTGTCTGCCAGCCATAGAAAATGCAACAGAAAATAGTAGTCGCTAAGCCCTTTCTATGGATGCTGTAAGAATTACGCTGGGAGTGGGACCGATCTTTCTTATGGACAGGTAGGAACCTAATTGGTTCCCGGTCGTTGTGAACTGAAAATACTTCCATGGCGGCGCGGCGCAACATCGTGAAGGCACGTCTAAAAATAAAAAGATCGACGGCAAGCAATGATCGATCAATTTCTGACGTAAAACAAATAACTCACTCTACAAATCGTGCATCGATTTTCGAGAAGACCGTGATCCCGCGCGTTTACGGAGAAAGACATGACAGGGTGTAATCAAAATTAAAGCACAAGCTTAGTTGAGCAATTAAATTAAGGCTCGGAAGGTCAAAGTGGCAGTCTGACCACTGGAACTCTAAATTTGTTTGATTTAATGCTTCTGGTCTGTCATTGTATAACCAGTTTAGAATATTGATCTAACACCAAGTTACCAATCTGGTATTCCCACGCACTAGGTACCTATTTAGTCTGTACAAAAAGCGTTGAGTGAATTTGAATCTAGGAGGCTCAATAAAATTTGATACCTAATAGTTCATTGATTTGTGACGTAAGAACTTGTGCTGTAAAGCAGAAATTTCTTTGTTAGGGCGCTTAAACACGGGCGGCATGTTGCGAACAATAGTGCCAACTGCTGCCGTCGACACTCGTCGACAGCAGGCGTCGATATGTCAGCGTCGACTACCCGCGTCGACGGTTGCCGTCGACGAATGTCGACGGCTGCAGTTGGCACTGTCGTTCGTAACGTGCCGTCTGTGTATTAGCGCCCTTATGGGCACTTGTCGTCACTGTCCAGTTAGAACCAGTTTGCAAAAGACCAGAACCGTTTCGAAAAAAGTTCTCAAATTGGCTGGTTGAAAGAAAGTGAGAAACTGAAAGAAATACTTAGTAGATTGTTAACCAAGGGCTGTATGACATCAATTGCATACGAGGTTTTTGGCGCCCGAGCGCAAATTAGCCCGAGTATGCAATTGATGCTTACACCCGAGGTAAACACTCTGCTTTACATATCGATTGTGAGGTAAGTAAAAAAACAAGAAAGCAGGACTTTTGAGAAAGAACTCCAAAACACGAAAAAAATTTACTTTCGCGCCTACCTAGTCGACTGACTTTTTTACTCCTCACGATTTTATGGCACGCAAGCGCGTCAAATCGTGCTGGCCAGTTTGATTTTTAAATCGATTTCAATTAACTTACGATGTGACTGCGAAACAAATAGTTCGATACCTATTTAAAATAAAATCTTCATAAATTCTAATACAAATTGTCTCGATTCCGATTCGAGTAAATAATCGATACCGAGAAAAAAAAATTAACTTTTAAAAAATATTCTTCTTGCATTATGAGTATGACAGTTCTGTTTTCAAATTCCAAAACCTATGCTGTAATGTTAACATTACATGGTATATTTTGAAACCTATGCTGTAATAATATCCATACACCCCGGCATTCAGGGAAGTAAGTGACTACTTACAGAGCAAGAGATATGTAAAATAAATAAAGTGTTATCAAAAATGGAACGTTTCAAATTAATAACCCTGCCGCTGCCGCGTGGTGGTAGAGGCTAATTATCGTGTGCGGTGGTCCGCTCGGCCTTCCTGTACCTCCTGACTGGCAGGTGATAGTTGATACGACACCTCGCGTTAATAGGACTATCAGACAAGCTATTTCTGGACGTGTCTGCTGCTTCAAACGCTAATACGTTTTGCTAAACGGTACCTTCTTGATTTTGTCTGGTTAAGCCTCGACTTTATCTTGCCCTTTGCTAATACATCCCCTATTTGGTCTAAGTTCAGTCCACAACGTTCTCTTATCAAACTATACTATTGTGTATCCTGTCATTCAAAGTAACACCAGACATATTTGTCAAGGACCTCATTTACACTGTATTAATCCTACTTTCTTGCTTCTTTTGCCATACCCAAGTCTCGCTACCATACGTAAGTTTTGGGACCAGCACTCCATTATGGATAGCCAACCAAGCTCTTTTAGAATTTTTTTGGCCACTTACTAAGGAGTGCAAGGCACCGTTTACACAATTTCCCACTTTTATTCTTCTTTCTATATCATCTTCACACTTTCCATCCCTCGTAAAGAGGCTCCCCACATAGAAAAATTATTTCACTGGTTTCACCCTTTTACCTCTAATCCTTATTTTAGTCATTTCATCATCTTTTCGAACATCATTATTTTCGTCTTACCTCCATTAATGTTCATTCCTTTTCTTTTAAATACCTCATTCATTAGGTACTGTTACTTGTGTCTGCAGGTCTTCGACCGACGATGCGAGCAAAACCTGATCGTCGGCACATAACAAGCATTTGACCAGTAGCTCAACCATCCTTATCCCAAAGTCGTTCTCTTTCAAATCACTCAGGCAACTGTCCATGAATAGGTTGAACAACCACGAAACCGAAACCGGCATGCGTGCATGCAACGACTAATGAATGTTGAGGAAGCGAAAGTCATCTACCAGGAACATGGCAAGTGGCAGTCCCTGGTCTGTGCCTACCCCTCTGGAACACAGACGTGAGTTTATGTATATATGTATCTGTAAGCCTCCACGTAAGGTGGTTGTGATGAGGTTTGAAATGCTTTTTTCCTAGTTATTTCATTAATGTGATGACTAACATTACGTTAGATGATTCACCATCATCTAACGTAATGTTAAAGATATTAAATAACGTTACTTACTGAACTAGTAACTTATTGGCGCAATTAAACTGACACAATAACTTTTCTTGAATATAGGTTGTAGGTAGATAACTACTCATATTGTATTTCAATCTAGTTCTACTTCCTTACTTATATGGTCTCAGTGAAACCTCATACTCTCGTAACCCAGACCTTAGAGCGATCACAAATCAATTCAACTGACGTTTCAATTACTATATTGACACGTTTTTAATCATCCCACATTGTTTATACGTTCAGGAGCCACTGGAGGATATCTTAATAAATTGTGCTTTGAGTGGAACTATTACAAGCACGCGATGGAGCCGACGATATCGATACTGGAATCACGATAAATCTCCCTGCGTTTTTGAAGAGAAATTGTGCCTATTCTATATTCAATTTGAGATATTTTTCTTGTTTCTTTTCGATTAATTAATTTTCTACTATATTTAGTTTCAACAAATAGTTAGAGTTGTAAAGAATTTGAAACTTTAAAGATTTTTTAGTTGTCGCAATAATACCTAGTTACTTTTAACTCCTGAACTGCCCTCGCGGAACGCAACGTATAGGTGGCCCATACTAAGTTGGACACAGATCTGTGTCGCGGCAGACGAGTGGTTAAAACTCATACAGAAAGAAGTTCAGAAAATGAAAAGTAGACGTAAGTGGAACCGATGTAAAACTTTTAATATACTAAAAAGTAGTAGCTACTCTGAGAGTTATTTTAAACTGGGTATGATTGCTATATGTTTAAAACGGATATGTGAATAGTCGTTAAAAAATTAAACTGTGTCATACAAATATTTCAAGCTCCCCGCTTGTGACGTCTTTATTCTAATACGCGACCACACAAAACACTTGTTTAAATACCGAAGGAGTTCCATGAACTAATTACGGCTGACTTTATTTACATTTTACTCTACAACAGTATGGAGTTATTTTTGGAAACAATATTTTACGCATTCTTAGTTTTTGTTGTGAAAACTAGTCGTACCCGTATGTTGTTACCGACTCGGCTGAGAACCGCACCATTTTCAATATTTTTTTACAAAAAAATTGTCTGGAGGCATAAAATATTAGGGGTTAAAGTATGAAATTGCCGTTTTATTGCAATAGGTTCTTTGAATTGACATAGAATCTTCATGGTTTGAGGTTTTCGAATGAAACTTTTTTCAAATGGTTTCTATGATGTTCTTTTTTTAAAAAATGTGAAACATTTGAATATCGACTTTCAATTGTTTTTGTTATTCAATTTAGACAAGAAAGATGGATACTGCGAAAATTCGAGTGATTATGAGGCACCCATTTTTCCTATTTTTTTATTTTATTGATTTGACGCAAGTGAGTCAATATTGTGGGTAAGGTAACGTTAAACCATGCCGCTAATTCCTGGGTAGTTGGACTAGGGTCGGCTTCCACTATCTCTCTTAATTCATCGTTATTCACCTGTGGGCGGTCTTCCTCGTGGCTCGTTCTTTAAGTCGAAATTTCCACCACGAAAGCGTTTAAACCAAAATCGCACGGTGCGTTCATTAGTAGACCCCTCTCCAAACGCAGCATTGATATTGCGGGCTGTTTCTGCCGCGTTAGATCCGCGTCGGAACTCGTATTCAAAAATCACTCGAATTTTCGCAGTATCCATCTTTCTTGTCTAAATTGAATAACAAAAACAATTGAAAGTCGATATTCAAATGTGTCACATTTTTTAAAAAAAGAACATCATAGAAACCATTTGGAAAAAAGTTTCATTCGAAAACCTCAAACCATGAAGATTCTATGTCAATTCAAAGAACCTATTGCAATAAAACGGCAATTTCATACTTTAACCCCTATTACTTGAGACATAATATATACTCGGCTAACATAGTAACATAGTACATTGACATTCATCAAGCAGAATGTGAATACTTTACCTTGAAAAAAATTATTGATTTCTGATTTCTTAATTTAAAACCGAAGTTAAGCAATAACTACCTACCTACAAATAAGATCTATATTTATTAATTTCCTTGACTCAGATAGCATCTGACGGAAGCTCACGAGCACAAAAATTCGAATTCTAATACGTTTTTTTTATCCGTTTAATTTTGCGCACATTTTTGCGACTGTCCGTCTGTATGTCATCAAAAAGTGTTTTTTTAAGAGCTAACAGTCTCATTAAAAAAAAACATGATTCCTCAAAACACTCGCGTAGACTACCACATACTATTTAAACTGCATTTGAGGAGTGTTTTAGAGGAATCTGGTAACACCAGTACTTAATACCAGTCTCCAGCACATTTTACAAAGCTTTAATTTCTTACTTTTCGTCCTGTTTATTACATACGTAAATGCATTTATAGTTCACACTGACAATGGGTACATTTAGTCCGCCACGCGCTAGTTACCCTAGTTATTTATTACAATAGGCAAATATTATGTAAAAGAGATACATATACGCAGAATAGAGTGTGAATCAACAAGCGGTATCAATGACCGATAAGCGGGCGATTACGAGAGATTACGAGTCGCATGGCATATGTCACGTGCCATCTCACTGGCGACTGATGGGATGTAATAACTGCCTCGATGGTCTAGCGGCGTTATGTCTGATTACCATGCCAGAGGTCGTGGGTTCTGTTCTCACTAGGACCGTCCTACATTTGTACACACGGCCTCGGTCTGGGTGTATTTCCATGTTTGTGATGTCCTTGTCTTGTTTCCATAGCACAGGGTATCCTAGTTTGGGACCAGGGCAAGTGATAGTATTGTGTGGAAGTTATTATTATTATTAATTAATGAGATATAGAAACTGAGGCAGTAGAATATACTTAGAATGAGGTAGCTTAAGAGTGACAGTAAACAACTGAACGCTAACGGCGAAGGAAAATATCGTGAGGAAACCCACGGCTTGGTTGGCTCCTCACGTATTGACTTGTCTTTCCCGTGGGCTAGGCCGACTAAGCTGTCAGGATGGTATAGGTGCTGGGCAAGCCCACTCCATCTAAAATACAATGTCCCAGGCACTGCAGAGTCCGAGTGGTCTCTTCACCCATCTAGTGTGAGTGAAGGTACCACTGGACGCTGCATAAATCATCTCATTACGTAGATGTAAAGGCTTTTTACAATTTCAGTTTCCCATGGAAATTGTAAAAAGTTCAGGTTTTCTTGCAAACTGTGAGTGTATTTTTATTTATTTATTTTATTTGGAGAAAATACAGGCACAGATAATAAATATTTTATGTTTTATGATGTAGGCCGATATTCCGAGATTTTTTGTTCCAAGACGGAATTTATAGTTTCATAGAGTGTTTATTCTAGGGCATCGTAGAAAGCTACCATAGCTGTCAGATTGATAGCCCCGCATTGCTTACACACTGGAGAAATAAAAGCACCATTTCGTAATAAAATCTCAAGGCGTGAAACATGAAACTCAGTGTGAAACTTACGTGGATCAGTCCAGTCCAGACTGTTAGAAAGCCCAATCGTATTCACAGACTGTTTAGCAGTCTGTTTAAACAGGTAAATCTTAGTTTAGAAATCGAAAATCACTTTAAATTATTATGTAAATCACCTGCTACTGTACTATCATATTTTATTTTATTTTTACCATGTCTTAAGGGTGAATGATTGTTTGGTCAAATAAACACGTTTTTACTTTTACTTTACTAGTGAAGAGAGACATCATGAGGAAACCTGAGCACTAGAAATTTTCGATTATTGAACCTATAGTTCTTCTTATTCTCACTCTTTCTCTAAAAGTGGGACTGTGCCCTACAGTGTTTGTACTGTGACAGTGGGACGTATAATAGGCTAGTATTGTTTAATTACCCGAGATGCTCTTATATGAGTGTGCATTTAACCAGTCTAATCTCCTTAATATCCAACGTTACCTAATAAAAATCACGGTTAGACCTTTGAAATTTATATCGAGATACGCAGCTTATGCTAAATCATGTACAAAATTTCAGATACCTATTTTTTTTTTGTTGGCGCCGCTGTCGGGTTAAAAACGCTTTTCATCTCACAAAAGAAACGAAGACAGGGAGTTTAAGTATTACGTATAAAAAACAAAAAAAAATTATGTTTTTTTTTTGTAGGTCTATTTGGTAGGTCTGAGAATAATTCGTAGGCTATTTAATATGGCAAGACAACGTTTGCTGAGTCAGCTCGTTATCTATAAAAACATGTTAATAATAAAAAAACTACTTGCAACCATTCGCTTGGTTTGAATTTTAACTCTGACAATTTTATTAGAACATCCATGGGTGCGATCGTTAAATCCTTGGAATAACAGTTCAAATAACTTTCTATGAATTTCTACGAATCAATTATAGAATGTTTCATTTACAGCAGTTAGTGACACGAATGCCCTTATTGTAAATGAGGTGCATGCTGTTTTAAAACTAAAGTTACTTTTTAGTGGCATATACATATTATGACGTACAAAATAAGAACTAAAAAAATAGTATCTAATTACTTCCCTATGCCTTTACAAATTAATAATATGAGAAAAGAGACTAAAAAAATATTCCAACTTATAAGTCATCATCATCATCATTCAGCCACAAGTAGTACACTGCTGGACATAGGCTTCCTCCATCGATTTCCAAAAAGACCGGTTGAAAGCGGCCCGCATCCAGCGTCTTCCTGCTACTTGGATGAGGTCATCTGTCTAGAAATGATGAGATCCGTAGACGAACGAAAGTCGTCGACATAGCCCAGTGGAATAGTAACTTGAAGTGGCAGTGGGCGGGGCACATAGCACGCAGAACTAATGGCCGATGAGGCCGAAAAGTTCTTGAATAGAGACCACATATCGGCAAGCGCAGCGTAAGACGACCAGCCACAAGTAAATTATAAATTAAAACGTAATTATATTATGTCAAACGCAAGGTGCCTTTTAAAAAATACAATTATAATTGAGGCGATTATTGTGAATTTGAAAATACAGTGCAGTATGTGCACCAGCGTTTATTATTTTTTAAAGTTCCGCACCGAAAACTGTCAAAACGGTACCTTTATAAGATTACTTTGCGGTCCGTCCATCCATTTGTCCTCATGTCCGTCTGTAAAGACCGTTTTCCTCAGCAAAAACAAAACAACCTTGAAAAACAAGTTTCTCGTATAGACTTTCTTAAGTTCCTTTATTTGTCTGCTTTTTTTAAGTTATGCATTAATAAATCTGGTTCACCCTGTTTTCTCGTACAGTAACAATTTTAACACTAGATTAATAGCTTGTTACGCACGAGAAAAAAAAAACTGAAAATTTCAATTGGGTACGTATTACGATGAAAAATATGTAGACACTTACGGTCTTATTTATTAAACACGACTCTTCTTACCTAGTATTAATAACATGTGGTTACCTTTTCCCTTTACTACATACTTACTAAAGGGAAAAACGGACTTCAATCCCACGGATGACCTGTCTATGTTGAAACTCTTGCTCTCAGTGACTTTTATTCTATTCGAAAGTGCGTTTACTCATAGTTTCCATAAAACCACCTCAATGGACTTGTTTTCACCGTGTGAGGTCGCCCATTGACTTGATCAGTGATCAGAAATAAACCAATCATCCCGACCTATAAAGGGCTACCTTCCTTAGTAGCCCTTACTACCTGTGAGTCAGAGACCTAAATGGTCTGCCTAAGAGTGCATTATCTTTGGTACGGAACGGTAGCCGTCACAGTGACAGTAATTGGACTGGCCATCAACAAAAAAAAGTTGTAATCAAGAAAAATAAGTCCCCTATAAAATAATAATACGTTGTTTCTTAATAAAGCCATCATGTTGTTGCCAGCTTTCATAGAGGCAAGTTTTTTTTTCTGTAGAAACGGGTCTGTTGAAATTCATTGCTTTTTCTGGTGTACTTGGACAATTTATTTTTATTTTATGTCCATATAGTAATTTATTTTTCTAGGCGCCTAGGTTACCTTACTATCTATTTTACACGATGTTGTTATACAATTACTGGTTATTCTGAAACAAATCAAGGAAAACACGCACCATGTTCAATAATAGCGGAACTTCTAATCCGGTAAATAATTGGGCTATCTTTATCTCTAACCATTCTTATGTGCATTCAGTAGTTGCAGTATGTAACGCAATCACAAAGCCTATTGTAAATTTTAAAACATATGTTTAAGTCCGTTATTATTGTCTGTTTTGCATGCAGCTTACATTTGCGCAGTATCAACGCAAGACGTTATTAAGTTACCGTCACAAAATTACAGGGCACTGATTGATACTTCTTACAGCATGGCTAGTATGATGACACGAGTCACGCGTTTTGTGGCGCTAAAATTTCAGAATTTGACAGTTGATGTACTGGAAAGCCGCGACTTTTGAAATTTAAAACGCGCGACTAGTGCTGCCATACCTTCTAGCTAGCTGATATAATTAACGTGTCACACTGGTACTGCTGCCCCGATAACTCTTTTACATGTCGAAAGCGCTATTTAGTTATCCTCTTCAGACCACGCGTCTCCAGCACAGGTAGCATGACATGGCGAGTCGCGCGTTTCAGCGCGCTTAAATAGTCGCGACTTACATTAATTATCAAATTATGACATTTCAGTCCCACATGACGCGCGACTTCCGCTGTCATTCTACTTCTGACGGAGATCCTGTCAGCTACATTGTTTGTAAAGCCTATTTTTATGCTTGTGTTTAATAAGGTACGATTTATTTATTAAGGAGTTTATATATCAATAACATCGAAAGGCGTACCAAATGTGTATATTCGTACACCCACCACAAGGTCGAATAAAAATATACAATTTCTCAAGTATAGGGCGGAGTACCAGCGACACATTCCCAGCTTATCGTTTTACATAGTAACTGTATGGCGTATGTTGTGTGACCCACATCAATACGTAATAGTGAGTACAGAGGAACCATCAGCTGAACAAACTTTACGTCACTGTACCTGAAAGCAACCAAAAATTTTTTTTACCGAAAATGCTATTTAATTCCAAGGCTCTTGGTACGAAACATATTGAGATTTTTGTAAACCACTTTTTTCAAAAACGCTTTACAAAAAGAAACTGAAGTAAAAAATAAGAGGAATCCTGACTGGCGGGACCACCTCACGTATAATGAGTTACTCACAATGGATCTCAGTTTGGGTCCCACCTGTTTAGTTATAATTCAATTTTTAGTTTTTTTTTATTGTTACCTTTTTAAGACATAATTTTTATTTAGCATGAGCAACGGCGCCATCTAGTGGTGAGTAGCAAGATTAAGCACGGTATAAAAATCTTCATCTAGCTAAATGCTTGCAAAAATAGAATTTATTTTTTTGTTTTTTGTTTCGCGTAGTTATGGCGAATCGGTTGAGATCTTGTTTCTCAAAATCAGATGCTTGTTTTAGGAGTTATGGGAATATATAATTAAATATACATAACATAGCATACAAGCCAAACACATTACTCCTTTTTGAACTCTGCCGCAGTTGGGTAAAACGATATTATTTTATTAATTTGTGGCACTAGTAAATTTCATGGAACCTCTTAATTATAATTGTGATAAGAACCCAAAAGCGATTTATTTACGCGATATATTACACGTGTTAAGTACGCAAGGTAGTTAACTAAATAACAAAATGTTACCTAAATTTAAATTTAAAGTATTGGTCACTTAAGAGCCCTTTAGTAGTTGCAAATAGTAGCCACGCCACTTGACTCGACAAAGTAAAAATGCAAATTTTATATCTCATCTCACTATAACACAAATCAGAAAAAGGAGCCAAGATCTCATTTTCATATTATCTTCAAAGTCTGTTTTTTGGCAAGAGTACCACTGACCGGTGGTCATCTGTTTGTTAACGTACCAGTAGTAATCCTTCTGTTATATTTATAGAGTTCCCTGGCCCGAACAGAAAAAATCACACGCGTTCGACACTTTGTGACGAATCACTCCACGCTTCACTTCGCCCGGACTGTGCGTTTTAAAAGTTAAACTATGTTTAAATAGGCTTTCTTAATAAAGCAAAATGCTGCCAAATATTTATATTTCTATACATTTTGTACTATCTTAATTATTATATTTAAATTATTTCAATGTGTTAGATACTTTTTTTTACTTATCTAAAAGATGGTTATTTATTTATGGGCTGCTAAATCCTACTTATCCGAACAAATATTTGCACTACGATCACACAATTCAGAAAACGTATTAAGTAGACGTAAACATTATAGGTTTGACACATATTTTCCGGGTGATATCGAAAACGCAGTATGACGTGTCTTGCGGTGACCTATTACTGGAGCTTTTTATGTGAAATCTGAGGTCACCACGTGGAAGCAATTGTAAGGACCGACTGATTGAACAGTTACATCCATCGATAGGGCTGTCGGAACGGTCGTAAATTGTGTCATTCAGTTCAACTAAGTGTGATGTTGCGGCAAATTATCAACCATATAAATGGGTTATGATACTTATGATGGTAAAAATATTATGGTGCAAAATTGTGAGTGACACAGTGATCTTGCTGAAAATCCACGATCTGCTTGTTCCTTTCTGATTTCAAATCAACACTTTTGAAATTATAGATCTACTGCTAATAGTGTCTCTAAATGTACTGTTGTCTAGATACACTGTCAATCCTATTCTGCATGTAATTGATTGTTTATTAGGTGCCTACCTGTTGTACACACCAATATGGTAAAGAAAAAAAAACTTTCTGTCCGGATTTTTTTTATTCTAAGTTTTGTTTAGGTATCCTTTAGTCCTAACATGAGGATGTTAGTGAACGGTAGTTACTTGTCAAATGCGCGTAGAATAAATGTTTCAGTTTTCGGGTTATCTCAATGTACAAACGTAATGCATTGAAAATAAACAAATTTCAAATTTCACAAAATGAATCTGTGAAAGACTACGATATCCCAGACATGCTGCGGATTCATGTTAAAAATTAATTAAAAAAAAAAAATAGGTGGTAAAAGAGAAACATGTGTTAAAAGTAGCAATTTAAACTGTAACTTTATAGTGTCAGTAAATTTATAGTGCAAACCATTTATGTTAAAGAACATTTAAAGATCAGATTTAGTTGGAAAATTAAAGTACCTAAATTCAAATATACCCAAATTCAAATATCCCCTAAAGAAGATAATATGTCTTGTGGGTATAATAAATGTCTTTCTTTCTTTTAAAGCACTCCTACCTTTGATATCGCTCTTGCTTAAAATGCTGTTCAAAACAAAAGAGCAACTTGACGTCGCATTCAAGAGCGACCTTAGAGGTAACAGCGTTTGGTCAATATGACCCTAGGACAATTTTTTCGAGCAATTAATACTATTTTAATACACTATATCCGTATGAAAAATTCCTATATCTCTCTCGCGATATCTTGCTAGGACCGTATAAAGTACGTAAACTGTTATGCAAGCTTTCATGTTAACATTATCATTGTCGGTTCCGCCATAATGAGCTGTGACAGACGGACGGAGACGTTGACACCTGACTGAGAGAACCACTGCTCTAGAAACCTTCTGTGTTACCTTTACTTCGCATTAAAGCCCAGTACGGGAATATTTCCCTTGATTTAACTCATCTAGAGGTCTATCTATTCGATAGATGTAAATTTACTGAACATAGGGAAGAAAAGAAAAAAAAAACCTCCGGCAAACGGCGTATGATGCGATAGTTGTATCATACGCCGTTTGACATTTTACAAATTAAATGAGAACATGGAGAGGTGCCCATTTATTACGCACACCAAATCTTGAGCGATTCCAATCGTCTAGCTAGCTGTTAAATTTCATAATAATTGCTATCGCAAACGATAGGATTCTGACAGGATTTGGTGCTCGTAAATTAGGCTCCTGACCTGATCACCATCTGCCGGAGTCGTCTAAGTCTGGACTGTATTGGGGGAGGCCTTTGCCCAGCAGTGGGACACAAACATAGAGACTACGCAAAAAAACCGGCCAAGTGCGTGTCGGGCCACGCGCAGGGTAGGATTCCGTAGAAAGAGGGGGTTTTATCTGCTTTACAGAACTTCTTAAAGTAATTGTTAATGGATTTTGTACGAAGTTTTCCTTTTATAAGTTGGTGGCCTATTACTCGTTAACTTGTAAAGCCTACTTAGCCGTGATAGTTTAACTTTTAAGTTCATTAATATGTGCTACTACCCTGAAATTTTTACGTTTCTACAATCAACCATTTTGCCAGAAGAGGGGAAGGGATGCCCTACTCGGACAAAAATTTGCGTATTAAAGCTTAATATTTCGCAAACGGAACCCTAAATAAATAAGTGATCTTGCTACACCCACATTTTTCCAACGATACCTACCCCACACTAAACCTACACCATAGGTGAGAAAAAAATGCATCCCTAATATTATTCAGGTTTAGTATACACAAAAAAAAAATATTCTACCGTTTTGTTGGCGTGATTAATATGTATTGGCAAATGTCAGCTTTCTAGTACTAATCGTGAGCTAGGCCGCGGACAGCAGACAGACAGACAGACGGACGGACATGGCGAAACTATTAGGGTTCCTTGTCGACTACGGAACCCTAAAAGAAAATTCATGTAATAATATTTATTGTTTATTTCTGGTTGTACGAGTATGTCCTTAGATTGCAAAATAAACAAAGCGAATAAAACAATTACGTACGACATTTTTTTTATTTCTCAGCATGATACTAATAAATGTTGTAAGTACTCTCTCCATGATACTAATAAATGTTGTTAAGGCTGTTCTTACGTGGAGCATGCTGTCTCGCTCACACAATTTAATAATTTTAGTGATTGTTATAAAATGAGCATATCTTTGACAATTGTGGTCTGAGGATTTGATAGATAATAAAATTGCGAACATTCAAGGCATCCTGTACCAAATTTTTGATTGAGAAAATTGGATTTCAATTCAGTTCAGACCACAACTATGAAAAGTTTACGTGAAGCACGAGCGAGACACCATGCTTCACGTAAAACAGACTTTAAACAGATTTTCTTTAGCAGA
The DNA here is from genome assembly GCA_947308005.1 of Yponomeuta malinellus. Taxonomy (NCBI): domain Eukaryota; kingdom Metazoa; phylum Arthropoda; class Insecta; order Lepidoptera; family Yponomeutidae; genus Yponomeuta; species Yponomeuta malinellus. The sequence goes on from OX371013.1 coordinate 8,732,382, forward strand.
GTCGTTACTTTTAGATAAAGTAAAACGACGTAAAATAAAAAGTGCTAAATCTAAAAAGGAAGGAACTGACTCCTAAGATACAGGTTGCCCTAGTTTAGGAGTCAGGGACTTACGTTAGTGTGTAACTTAATATGTAACTTTTAAAATGTGATAATATGTCTCTGTAATTTATAGCCAATAAATTTCTTATTACTTGTTACTATCAACCATAAATTCGCTCATCTGAGTTCAAAAGAACACCGTAAGTAGTATATTAGATATATCTATCTAGATCTCTTGATCTCGGATAACAGCGGTTACGGGAACCAACCAGTTACGGGATTGGATTAATCCATTCAACTTCTGGTTATCCACTGCTCAAACTAATTCTATCGATGTAGGGTCCACCGCTGTCATGGATTGGTGATACTTATCTGCTACCTACCTACACGGAATTGAAGATTAAAGAATTCTGTGCTAAATATTACGAATATATGTTTTTAGGGTTCCGTACCTCAAAAGGAAAAAACGGAACCCTTATAGGATCACTTTGTTGTCCGTCTGTCCGTCCGTCCGTCCGTCTGTCAAGACCCTTTTTCTCAGGAACGCGTGGAGGTATGAAGATGAAATTTATATCGATTACTCAGGTCTACTGTCCCTTTAAGCTGTAACAAAATCTAACTTCTATGTCAACGCAATCAAAAGAAACAGCAATTTAAGCTGCATATTTTGAAACTCGCAAGTACTCGCAAGGGAATCAAAACCTAAAGGGTACTTCCAGTCGACCTAGAATCTTGAAATTTGGCATGAAGCAACGTTTTATAGCACACATAAAGGAAAAATTCCGAAAACCTTAAATTTTTAGTTACATTACAAAATATATATTTTTTAATAAATATAAACTTATTACTTTTTTCCTCATGAACGCGTAGAGCTATCAAGTTGAAATTCATATCAAATACTTAGATCTAATTGCCTTTAACCCGTGAAAAAATTTTGTTGACATTGCAGGTTTGTACGGAACCCTCGGTGCGCGAGTCCGACTCGCACTTGGCCGGTTTTTGTTAGATGTTTTTGATTTGATTCGCGTGGGATTCAGATGAAGTGTGTAAAAATTTTAATCTAAAATATGGCCTATCACATCATAATACTATTAGATCTAAGTGTTCTCATCATCATATTTATAAGTGTATTTTATGTAATTGATGTTGTCTAGGTGTTGTCTAATAGATAATTAATTAATTGATCTATCTACCTCGGTGCAAAGTTTCATCCAAAATCCTTAAGCCTTTAGTCCTTTAGCCTTTCTAAGCCTTTTAGTTTGTATGTGAAACATACAGACATGCAAACGTCTACAGTCATGTAGAGTGCACTGATGCAATTTTTTCTATACTGTTCTGTTATATACTGGTACCATACCGTACCAAAGTTCAGCAATTCATCGACTTTTACATCCATTTTCTAAACGTAGAGATTGATCTGATGTCAACTGTACCTATAATCAAACTTCTAAAGTAGTTCAATCGGAGTAATTGATCTATCTAAGCCCGTCAATTGTAAGTATTTTGAGAAGGCTCAGTTGACGAATGAAACGAATGAATGAAATGAATGAATGGGTTAGTTGCATTTATTAAAAGTTATGTTGCCACGATGAAGCCCAGGACATTTCTCCTAATATATCTAGTTTCAAAAAGTAGTCCGAATTAATTGTCATTGATTGGCACCAATAGTTGCCAAAATATCTACAAGGCTACCAACTGCCACTGTAGACGTTTTCCAGACTTTCAGATGGTTTATTTTGGTTCTGGAGCTCTGGAGATCGGCTCCAATCAATTAAATTATATGCTTTTCCTTAAGAGGTTTTCATGGGTATATGCGTGGTTTCATTATCTAATAATAACCTGTCTAAAAAAAATATGCTATTGATATTTTGAAATAAATTACTAACGATTTGAGCCTCATAATTTAAAATTTAGCCCATCGGTTTACTTTATGACCTAGACTTATTATCTGTACAGAATTTAATTCTAATTGAAGGACGGTTTTTCTTGAATAGGTACTCTCGTATGTTAGTTTTTAAATGAGTTTTACGAGAACATAAGCTTATGGAAATAATGCAAAATCTGACAAAATTTTTTATCGATGAATTAGTTTAAAAAACGATGACGATGTCAAATTTATATGTGATAAATAAGTTCATACATATATTGATAATCTGAATTTTACCTACGTGTACAATTCTGTTTACAGAATAAACAAATTTTGAGTTATTTCAGTAAAGTTGTAGATGGGTTGATAAAGTCAAGAAGATAATCCAGTGTTAGATAATGCTGTTAATTCGTCCGTATTATTTGTTGATTACTTACGGCACTGGTTACGGCCTTTCAATTGAACCATAATTATCGTAGCCCAATTTATTTTTATTGACGTCCGATTATTTCGACACAACAAAAACGTTTTTTTCTTCCACTATGTAGTAAACTTATCATACCAGATTAGTTTTATTTTGTTAATTAAATACTAACCTTCTAATCTCGGGTCACTAAAACTCATTCACAAGTCGCATTCACAGAAAAAAAAAACAAGTCCCATCAAGCAAACAAATAAAACTAAAGAACTGTCAATAAAACAAATAATTGTCTATGGTGAAACGAAAAGTGATCAAAAAGAAAAGGTTTTTCTTTGTAATTTTCTATCGCGTGCGTTTGCGCGCGCGGGCCCTTTGCCTGCCAGTACCTCGACTTGACGTCTGAGCAACAACGCGGGCTGTTGCGGACTGTGACATTAGACTAGCGTGGTACAGTGTACTTCCTCAGTATACACTTCACTTTATTTGCCTTGTGTACACTACACACGTGTGAGATGCCCGGCACACTGTTCGTGGATAGGTACCTAATGGAAACTCATGCATAATGCCCGCCAGCCAAAACGAATCGTCCCATTTTTTCCGTTGAATGAAAATGGAAACTGTGTCGACGGCACGCGACATTTGCCATTTCCCGCGCATCACTCAATGTCTTGCCTTGTTTCCGATCCGAACTGTTCGTTGTGTTTTTTTTTGTGTATAAACTGTATAGACTGACTCTACAGAGATAGAGATGAAAAGGTGGAAATTGAAGTAACTATACTTCGTTGCGGCCAGCTTTGATCTGGGTGTAAACATAACTTTAAATACTATCAAAGACAAGAAACTGATAATTTATTTTGATATTTCTTGAATCAATGGGATGAATGAATTACCTTGCAAACAACTTGATAGTCATTATTCCTTTTCGCATCTTAACGATTCCAAAACTGAATCAAATTAAATCTTATAGTGTAATATACTTCAAAAATTTGGTTCATCATCGTCATCATCATCAGCCCATCGCTGCCCACTGCTGGGTATAGGCCATTTCGCCCAAATGCCATCTCTCACGGTTCCTTGCCATCCGCATCCACGGACCCTCTGCCGACTCAGCTATATTGTCCGACCATCGGGCTGCTGGTCTGCCCACTGACCGTCGTCCTATTCTCGGCCGCCACTCTGTGTTTGCCCTGATCCACCTGCCGTCTTCCCGCCTCGCCAGGTGTCCCGCCCATTTCCACTTCAATCTCGAGACTCTTTTGCCAATGTCATGGACCTTTGTCCTGCGACGAATGACGACATTGGGTACCCGATATACGAGTCTGAGACCTGAGACCACTGGTTATAATTATGTATTTAAAGAATTCCCTGGATGAAACAAATTAACTCTGCGATAAAAAAGTAAGTCAATAAATTAAAAAAAAAAAAATTAATAGAATAATCAACCGACTGCCACGTTGGTCTAGCGGTTTACACGCTTAACTATCAAAACAGAGATAGTGGGTTACTAACCACTATGTCTGTTTTGATAGTTAGGCATGTCCGGATAGGATAGTCTGAGGCCATTTGTAACTAAGGTGTATTTCCGGGTGCCATTTGTAACTAAGGTGTATTTCCATGTTTGCGATTTCCTTACCTTAGTTCAGGCAGGGTATCCTAGTTTGGGACTAAGACAGGTGATTGTGTTGTGTGAAAGTTATTATTATTATTAACCCCTATTAACCAGTTCTTGATATCCACGGAAAGCTGAATGAAATGGAATATGTAAATCCATTCAAAAAACAAAAATGTGTCGAGCTACACAGGTCGAATTTTACATTTTTGTTGCGTAATCTGCGTAGAGTGAACGTATGTATGAAAACGTCTTAATGCTGATTGTATCCGCTGGAGTTTAAAGTAAATTTTCAAAAGTAGTGGATTTTTGAATGAAAAAGTTGTATTATTGTCTAGCAAAAAGGTTTATTTGAAAGTATTTTTACTTAATACGAGCAAAGCAAATGGTGTTGAAAGCATTTGGACAACTCACTGAAAATTGGACACAAGTTGACTTAGCCAACACAAAATAAAAGTAACAGAATGGCGCCAGAAACGTCGGGGCGTAAAGAAATTTAAATTACGTTTAAGTTTAAATTACAATAATTTATTACACGTTTTAATACATGAACTAACGTGTTTATCCCGGAGGAATAGGCAGAGACCACAAGTCAGTAATTTTTTTCAAAGGCGAGAAGTCATTTTACTCCACTGCAAAAGCAAAGGAGGATTATAAAAATGAGCATAAAATGATGCTGCGGAATAATAATTGAAGGTTCTTATCAACAACAACTAAATTGTCCTATCAGATTTGCCCAGTTCAATGCTGTGGGCTGGCTCTGGGTAAATAAGTGCTGCTGCTTACCTATTTTGAGATACGGGCTTAGGCCCAAAGAAATGCGTGTTACAATGTATGATTATGACTTTATTAAATAAAACCGATGATTACAAGTACCCAGGAACATTGTTTTACTTCACTTACAACTGCAGCAATAAAAGCTGGCTTTACATTTGCTAAATGAGTTGAATCATTGATATCAAAGCTTGCATTTCTCGATTTAGTTAGTTTTAGATTTAACAGACTCGGTACCTGAACACTGAAAACATTAATCGGACTGACAAAAACTCTTAAGCAAACCTCATTTAGGCCTGTGTGAGACATTCTATTTTTATAACTACATAGTTGAATTTTTATTCAGGGCGAGTAAGACTAAAGTAACATACTTATAAGAAACTGGCTATCCCGGCAAACTGGGACCGCCACAGAGTTCGTTTATACGATTCTTGCGTCCTTGCTATTTTAAACTTAAAATAAATATTGTACCACGGGAACGCATTACTGGGATATCAAGTATGCTATGTCTCAATTCAGGGTTTTCTCTATCTGTACGCCAAGTTTCATGTAAATCCGTTCAGCCGTTATTGCGTGTTTGAGTAACAAACATCCAAATATCCGAACATCTTAACAAACCTTTACATTTATAATATTAGTAGGATTGAATGAGAGGTGCCGCCTGCTGAGGCTCAAACATTTTTTAAGACTTTTTAGAAATCGTTTTTTTTTATTTCATAGTCGTTCTTCTTTTCCCTTTATTGTTGGTGCCAGACATAAAATTGATTATTATTTGACAGCCGCTGACAGCACAGGCCGGCCGCCTTCGCCACCGTACGAACATCATATTCGATTTCCTCTGTGGTCCGATCCTCGCACTTATGCCTCTAGCAATAAGAGGTGGCTGAGTAGAGGTATACTTCTTGATGGTGTGACAAACAGAATCCGATCCATGAAACTCTACACGGGGCCGAAACGGGCGGTCTTCCCACGCCTTCGGTGTTGGAAACCATACACCAAGTCGGATCACCTTAACATGTCATTTATCACTTTCGTTACCGAAAATGTTCATGTACTTCCAGAATACCCACTTAGTTTTTGATAAAAGCTAGAGCTTATTAGGTGATCATAATCTTTGATCAGGAGACATTCGATCAATTCCGATTGTTATCGGGTTCGTACTTAAAGCGCCTAGATGCGTACTAGATGTTGGCAGTCAGCTATTTAAAACGCTCTCTGTTCAGTTCAGTTCTGAACGACTCTTTCGCGGTTTCAACCCTTAACTAGGCATGCGTAATAAAAAAATTCATTGGTTTTGGACTTTATTTCAAGGTATTTATAATACGTTTAACACGAGCCCCATGTTAGTCTCATAAACAAGACGGTAAGCCCGTACAATAAAAATATCTTAATCGACTGTTTACAGCTGTCAGTTGGCCAAAGTGCACACAAAAATCCACTGAAAGCTGTTGTTAGGTTAACAGATTGTTAGTGTACGAGAAACCGGGGCTTAGTTGGTAATAGCACTGACACGGTGTCCTAGAGGCGCGGGTTGAAATCTCGTTTCAGTCAGGTTTTTTTTTCTTTCCGTGTGAAATGTGTTTATAATATAATTACTTCACTTACTTTCACATCTATGACTGATTTAGTTAGGGAACTTTAGGCATAGGTTCTGGCATAATTTTGGTCACTCCTTTGATGATGGCTAAATATAGAAGGAGTAATTATAAAACTCTCGGATGCAAGATCTACGATGTACGACGAAAATAGCCTTCGGCGCATAATAGTGGCATTGTCAAACTATGCTGCGGCATGCACCAAGAAGAGTGGGCTTATGTTCTGATGGTTTCAAGATGGTGACAGGTAGGTACAGTCGATAGCAGGGCCGCTTTTCATGAAACTACAAATCATAGTTTATTATGAGTCATAACGGTCATAATTTATGACAATTTTTTGTTAGTACATTGCGTACCCGTTAGTCATCTCTAATATAACAAGAATTCTTCTAGCAGAATTAAAATTGTAAGAAAGAAAGAAAGAAAGAAAGAAAGAGGATATTTATTTAAATTGTCACAGAAACACAAAGTAAACAAAAGGTACACAAACAAAAGACACAAACGTACGTAAGGTACACGTACGTCATTTTATCGCGACATGTGAACAGTTAAACAAACTTCGCATAGAAAGAACTATTCTGGGCCGAAGCGGGATTCGAACCCGCGCCTCTTGCATACCAAGCCAGTGCTCTCATCAACCAATGTGGTTTATCAGGCCTGATATAGAAGTCATCTCTTCTTCAGCATTTGTTTGTCCACTGTTGGACGTTTGCCTCTAAATAAGTCCGTAATTGTGATCGGTCTACGCTGACGTGTCATGACAAAACACTGTAATTTGAAAACAGGCATTTTCCAGAAAACCCAAAAATATTTTGTTACGAAAATTACGCATAAATACGTCAAATATAAACAGATTACTTTGAAATTTTCATATTTGTTTAATAATAGTACACATAATTATGCTGTAACAAGAAATAAAAAAGTATGTTATTTATTGTATTTACAGCATAAATGTGTTATGTTATGACGTAAAGTTCCAACTAAGCAGAATAATTGATCTCACAAAACACTGCAACTAACAAAGAAACACGTCTCATCTCCTTATCCTCCTTAACCTAATTAAGACTTTTTCAATATTTTTTGATGGCACACTATGTACCAAAGGGCGAAGAATCGAATTATTCATGTTACCGTAAAACACTGTATCTATAGATATAGTGTTTTGTCATACCACGGCAGTACGGTTGTTGTAGTCCAGGTCGACCCTGTAGTAGCACTGATGTCATCGGACCTGGGGGGCGAGTCTCTTAAATGCACAGTTCTTTAATAGAGTCATATTAGTACGGTAATGGTTGTTTCATGGACACTAATGGTAGTAACTAATCGCATTGCAATGGTATAAAATGTGAGCCTCGCGCGATGTATGTATTAAACCAAACTGTGTATGTATTAAATGTTATTAAATGTTATTCTTAAGTCTTTTCATTAAGTAGGTATATTTCCATTGTACCTATTTTCAAAACTGTAACTGTCTGTTGCCAAAATAGAAATATTAGACTCTAGGGCCGGATGCTAGTCATGTAAAAATTGGAAATAAATTAAAAACATGTAATAAGCACAGTTCACCTACAAGCGAACTATATCTTCGTGTGAGACTGCAATCTCGTCCACTGCTAGCTTGTATTGTTGTTAAGATGATATTTGAAACTTTTAATAATATTTTAATGTCTATTACTTCCTGTAACTAGCTGCTTGGTTCAAGGCCCGGCATTGTTTCTCAGTTGGTTTCTTTCATAATATTATTATTGCACCTTTACATTCGCTGTTCGGACGGAAGCAAATATTTAGGATTGTTTACATGCAGTGTTTTTTTTTCTTACTACGAACTCTGTCATTGCAAACTGGCAGCTTTATAAACAAAATACAATGTTGTCAACTATGATTTGTAAATACAGTGTGATTTTGAATACGTTAGCAATATTTTGAACAAGTATTTTAATGATCGAGGAGAAATTGTTTAACATATTTATAAATATTTTTAATTTGCGAAATTTGGTTCCAAACTATGAATCCAAATTCTACCAAACTACCAAAGTGTTAAAAATGATCTCTATCGTCTGATATGCGAAAAGAAGTGAAAGAACAATTGAGTTTTGTTTTTTTCCATTTTATTACTTTTGAAACGAACCTCAGCGTTTCGTTAGCAGTTCTTAATAATTATGGTGGCTAAGAGTCTACAGAAAGGCCACTGTTAAGTCTTCTGAGTGAGCATTCGTTAGTTAAAATGTTTAAGAAAATTCAATGGCGTCACTTTGTATTTAGGTGGACGGAGACACTTGGCCACCATATTAAGAACTCTAACAGAAAGCTGATGTTCTTTTGTTTTTTTACTTTCATGAACAATGTCACTTTAATATTTGGCGGGCAGTTATAATTAAAAACTGAGAACTTTTTTATTCTACTTTGAAATGTTATTTACCTAATTCTTTTGAGTAGTACATTTTTGCAAAGCTTGACCAGCTAATCATCCGAGTAATCATTACTTATCAGTCTGCATCTTCCCGCAAAGACATCTTTTCACAGGTTTTCCATTTCTCAGGCATTTCCCAAACTCTCCGTGAACGGGCATGTACAATGAGATAAAATTTATAGATATGATTTCACGAGTTTAATCCTGGTTGTTTATTAGGTAAAGTTTATTACCTTAATTTCCGACGTTGCCACAACGTTGCAGTTACCGTGATTACGGCTAGACTGCAGTGGCGAGATAAACTTTGGTTTTGGTGTGAGAATTTGGTTAAGGTTTTTAATTGAACTGAATATTACCGAAATAGTGTCGAAGCTAGGATGGATTACATTAGATAAGAACTCTTTATTGTACACACCAGAGAACAAAATACATTAAAAAGCTTACATATCTATGTTTTTCCCTGTACAATTGGCAGTCTTCTTGCTAAAAGCGGTCTCTTCCACACAACCTTAGGATGGATAGAACTGGAAGATGAAGAGAGAAAAGTCCGATTTCAAAAATATTGTTATCGAAACACTTTATTTTTCTCGTTTTTCTGGATTAACTTACCAAGTACCTATTATGACTACCATAAGACCTACAGTGAAATATGGTCATAAACGTGACAGTAAAGCGGCCCACCGTGACTCTGATATAAATCATGGCTGATAACGACAGCCAATAGCAATCTCTACCATATTGAGACCCCACTTTCTACAAGCCCAACCCAGCCGACAGGGGCAATTGCTCTGGTCCATATAAATACCGTCACGTCAGGATGATGTGTCGCAAAACTCGTATTAATTGTTCCCTAAGTCTTATTCAAGCTTACCCCATTCTAAATCCTATCGATTACTGTTCGCTGTCTTATTCCAAAAGCGGTAGCGGGAAAGTAAGTAAGTAAGTAAGTAAGTAAGTAATTTCGTTTATTTCCTTCTCACAGAGGTATCAAAACATATAGTAGGTACAATTTGAGTAATCAAGACTAATTCCTATGTGAGAGGCTGGAGTCCATACTAGGAAAGATCCTGTGTGACAGATCTCCAGGCCCTCACTAAACTTATGATGCATTGTTTCTCAATTGTATGTACATTTTTTAAAGTTCTTAAGTTTAACAGGAAATTATAACCGGCAGTGTTATTATAGACAATATAAATTTTAAAACACTAAATTAATGGAAACATAAGATGCATGCGTGCTCAATGAGCGTATGCATGTTGATTGAGTGTATGTGTGAGTATGTGTGTGTACGTGTGTGTATGTGTGTATGAAGGAGCACCTTGTGCATATAAATGAAATACAATTTAATCTTATTGAGGTTGAGTTAGGAAATTATATTTAAGAGATCTTCAGTAGAGAGGACATGTGAGGTGGATATTGTTGTAATCGTGGTAAAGTCGGAAATACAGCGGCATAGCGCGTGTTTACCAAGAAAAGCATCATAGGTGCCGACGACGCATCGCTGCTAGCCGCTGAGCATAGTTGCACAAGAGTGCAGTGGAGTACCTAGGTTAAAATACATCATTATAAACAAACATTTCTTTAGGTGATTTAGGACCAAATCTCTAAAGTTTGGTAAACGGTGCTAAAATGACTGGGATAACATAGCTCAACTAACAATAAGTCAATACAGTCCGCCGCATTGCTATTGTATTTTTTTACTTATGTGCAATAAATGGGCCGGCCATATCATCCGAAGAACTGATAACCGATGGGGTAGACGAGTTCTTGAGTGGAGACCGCGGATCGGTAAACGTAGTGTAGGACGTTCTCAGACTCGGTGGAGCGATGATCTTCGCAGGGCGGCTGGCAAGAGCTGGATGAGAGATGATGAGAGTAGCCGAGGACCGTGCTCAGTGGCGTGCAATAGGAGAGGCCTATGTCCATCAGTGGACAAGCATAGGCTGATGATGATGATGATGTGCAATAAACGTATTAATAATAACAATACATTCATAATAGGTATAGTGATTCTAACTAAATGTTTGTCATTTTATCCTTCAAGTGCATTAATTTTATCTACCAAATTGTGAAGTGTCACTCACAAGGTGACTCACTCACTCACTCACTTAAGTATAATTTTAAGGTGTTGATTTCGCTAGTATCTTGTTTGTTGCACTTGATAAAACCCGGACCATGCTGTGTACTTTAGTATGAAAACTTAGGCAATTAGGCACTTAAAAAAATCGCAGGTAACAACCGGTCAAGTGCATGTTGGGCCAAGCGCAGTGTAGGGTGCTTTATAGAACTAACAACTTTATCAAAGTAATTTTCAGTGGAATTTATACTAAGTTTTTTCGTCTGTCAATAATCTACATATAAATACTTTTGTGACACTCCAGCGTTACGACGTTTGTGATTGAGTTTTTGTCAACCTATTTTTTGTCTTAATGGCTCATGCTGAAAATCAGCGCAAACCGGTGTTGCATACATCTCCAGGCGGCATGTTGCTGAGCATGGGACTATTTGCCAAAAACTTTAAGTTAAGAAAATAGCCTAAGAATATTCCTGGTTGTACACACCAGAAAACATCACCTTTATATTGTAATTTTCTTTAAAACATTAAGGATAACGATAATTATGTTAGCTTATGTCTATATTTATGAATAAAGTGTAAAGTGTTTTGGCAATAAATGTAAATCACTTTCACTTTCACGTTAAATTTCACTTTCACTTCCACTTTTATAAGTTTGTCGCCTATTAGTCGGTAGCTTATAAAGTCTTCTAAGCCATGATAGCTTTCCTTTTAAGTTTATTATGTATGCTACTGCCTTAAATTTTTCACGTTTCTGCAATCAACTATTTAGCCCAGAGAAGAGGGAGACGCGATCGGAGGACGCCCTACTCTAAGAAAATTTTATGATAGGTCGAACAAGGAATACTATGGTTTAGGCAAGAAAACAAATCATCCCAAGAGGGACCCTAAATTTTTTTAAAATTATTTTATCCAACTTTTTATCGGCGTGATTTATATATTGTATTCTATGTTAAATCTCATCTTTCTGGTACTGGTCGTCTCTATGCCAAACCGCGGACATACTGCAAATAATTGGCTGTTCACTTAGTTTTTATACTTAAGATAATATAATCAGTCGGATAGATCTACCCCGTCCGCTGTTCCTGATTCTTCAAGCTGAATAGCGGCTAGCTGATAGCTAATTGTGGCTGCATCAGAACTACCTACCATTGAACCACAACAGATCAATTTAGGTACTTACATCATTATCGACTCTGCTGCTTTTTTCTTATCTTCTTTCCTTGGATTCCAAGGTAGGTACAGATGGTTGAATGAGTCTCTTAAAAAAATTAACGCTTTCACTCTTTAATCACAGGATGCGCTATACTAAGACATTGCTGTCAATGAAGTTATTTGCCTTATGACTTTGTTTTCTAATTTACATGCATTTCTGAATTTTTTTCACTTAATTTCATGTACTCAGTAGAAATACTAGTCACTAATTGTGAGGGATAAGTTCGTGTGGAAATCTGAGTGTCAACGTTGTTCACGTACCTCAGCGCTTGAAATCCCCAATCTATGGGCACGGTGGGTATGGTGATTAAAGTCATACTCTCTCTCTGAGACGTATCACTAAATGTGAAGGTATTTACCAAAAAATGTGTTATTTTTCGTTGAACTCAGGATCCCAAGCGAAGGTCCAATTCACACCATAGTAAGCACACCATTTTTTAGGAATAACCATTTTAACATTGGATTATGAAAAAAAAAAAACATAATGAAATACAACCTAATTTACAAAATCTCATGTCACTGTGATTGTTATCGAACTCCTTCAAAACGGCTTCACAGATTTCTATGATTTTTTTTATGTACCTACCTAGGTACATTTGGTAGCTCTGAGAAAAGTTCGTAGGCTAATTAATATGGCAAAACAACAAGAAAAGATCTCGCTGCAACTAACTAGGTTGAAAGGAGATCAATTCATAGAATTTTAGTGTTTGCGCTACACGGTAAAAACGGTTTTCCTATCTCCGGTGCCTTTTAGGTACGGTTCAAGCTCAGCAAGTGATACTTACCTAACTACAGTGCTTTAAAAAGCAAGACAGACGGAAGGACGGGCAGACAGACAGACTTATAGACAGTCAAACGTAGATCGTAGGCCTATTGGATAGATACATTTGATTCAGAGTGTTCATTCAGAACACCAAAAAGTATCTTTGAAAATTTAAACGAGTTGACGTAAATTAGTTTTTCGATGATGGCTTAGGGCCGGTTTCTGAATTAAGAATTTCACTAAGTACCTAAATACTTAAGTAACGTTCTGTCCAGAACGCTCTTCTCTGAGAAATTCTAAGAGACAGCACAACAGTGAACTATGTACTTTGCAAAATTCTCAATTCAGAAACCGGCCCTTATCCTCGAAGAACTAATTTACGTCACCTCGTGGCTAATAAACCTACAATCACCGTAAGCGACAATAAAAGAAGGTTCAATAACTCCCGAGCCCGACGACCTGAAAACAAACCATAAACGAAGATTATCGCGATTCATTAACGCAATTCCGAGTAACTACCGTGAATTCGTCTACAATGTGGATAATGTGGATTTTTGTAATGAAAACTCGAAAAAAGTGTGAATTTATTGACCGTTGGTCACATTCAGTCCTAAGCAGCCTACATACGTCCCACTGTAGGGCACAGGCCTTCTCTCAGAGAGAGAGTATGGGCTTAATCACCACGCGTGCCCACCGCGGATTGGCGTTTTCAAGCGCTGAGGTATGTGAACACCGCAGACACTTAGGTTTTCTCACGATGTTTTTCTTCACCACTAGCGAGTGGTATTGCTACTGTAAAATTAGGACAAGCCGGGATTCCAACCCACGAAGTCCCGAGTGATAAGCTCGCGTTCTACCGCGCCGCTTATAAAGTTGAACAGATTACCTACTTAGTGATAGGAGCCTTTGAAATGTACAGGTTCATTGTTGAGTTGTTGACAGTACGATCAGAGTCATGTATGTTTACGACGTCGGTGGCAGTCCTTGTAAAATCGCGCCGCTCTCGCTAAAATAACAAATAAAATACCGCCCATAAGAGACGCTGTCATCACAGTTGCAATAGCGGATTGTTTGGAAAAAACAATGAAAAGTTTGATAAAAATCTGATCTCTTGGTTTCAGGACCGTACTAAGGAAAGACTTTGTGGCCATACAAACTTGGTTATAAATGGTTTTGGCTTTTAAACTTCTCACTGTAAGTCGATAAGAATCTTTTTTTATAACAGAAGTTATTGAGGGACATCTGTTAATAAAAACTTTTAACAAGTATTCAACATTTATCATCATCATCAGCCATTTGACACCCACTGCAGGACATAGGCCTCCCTTATGGTTTTACAAACCATGAAGGGTTTTGCCATAATCGCCACGCTTGGCAGGCTTGGCGATCGCAGCATGTGGTTGGAATCTCAGGAAGACGCTGCTGCCTGCCTCCTAGTAATATATTTCCTTAGTCGCCTTCTACGACATCCACGGAAGGAAATGGAGTGACGCTATTCTTAATCCGGCGCCACACGGATTCAACATTTATGCCCTACCATAATTATGACACTCACTGCTGCCAAGAGTCAACCGTAAAACGCCATTTTTTTAATCAAACAATTTTGCCTAATCTGTTTGCTTTCTTTTATGGTGTTTTTACAATAAATAAATACCACCTAGATACCTCTCTGCATAAGTGTATGCTTCCTTCAATAAACATAGCAAAACAATGCATTTAAAACGTGCAGACAACGCGGATGTTTGAGTACAGCGTTAGAAGATAAAAGTAAATCAATATCGTGTAAAGGCACAACAGGAGAAAGGCGTTCTCTTTAGATATCTTTGTCAAGTCTCCATGTACCATGTGATTATTTTGTTGTCTAAGTAAGGTACATTTTGTGAAACTTATTGAAACTTTACAGCGCATATGAACTAAAGTTATATTTCGTCTATTTTTTTATATATTAATTTAACTGATAATGTAACTTAATGTAATCTAATATTATCATGTCTGGTGTGGAACTAACCACGTTACAACCGGCCGCCCGGCGACGTTCGGGTGACACAATTTCAATTTAAAATAATCCTTAAAAACATACATTGTTAAGGACTACAATACAAGTGCAAAAAGAAGATCGTCGCCGTGACCGCTCGTCGACCGTACGGCGTCGGACTTTTTTTGCTCTAGTATTGTTGTCTATAGCCTTCATAGTATATGGTTTATTTTACTTTGCATCGTTGCGCCTGTAAGTCACCAGCCCGTTGTTAACGTGGATATGTTAAAGCTAACCGACACCCGCTTTGCCGGGCTATGCCTCAAAGAAGAGGAAACACCCGCCACGTGACCATTCACTGTGAAGGCGTGGAAAAGCAACGGATCGCCATCACTGGGGTGGTGAGATCCCTTCAGGCGGGCTACAGTGACATCAGGGCATTGCTGGCTTTCTGGAAAGATATAGACTGGCTGGAGTAAACTCACAGCTTTGTTACGTACAATGGCCCAACCATGAGGCTAAGTGCGGAAGTCAGGTTGACACTTCGAACCAGTGGGATCTGGTGTGTCTGCCCCTTGAACTTGCACCTTCAAGCCTCGTCGAAGATGTACTCTACGAGGTCCGTCACGTCTTTCAGAGATAAGTAGTTGTAACGTGGATAGGCCATAAGAGAACACCTGAATATCCACAACCGTGTGCACATCGCAAGGTACCTTGTGCTGTTGTGCCAGAGGCGGAGCGTGCACGTTTCGGCATTGTCTCCCTCTAGTAGGAATAATATAGAGCTCCGCGGGGCTGAGCTTTATGAGGACACCGTGATAGCATGTTTGTATAGTATCTAGTGGTTAAGGCTACGCTGAGCTCTGGGTCTCGCGGTATAGTTATTTATTTATTTATGAATCAAACGGTACAATAATATTATGTTGCAGACTACTTTTTAAACATAAATCAGTGAAGTTTCTAGTAATAAACAGAAATCTAGAGAAGATGACATAGGTAACATCTTCACGTCGCAATCACTTATCCTGAGTTCCAAACTAGGATTGGATATTTACATAATTTGCTGCAGAACTCGTAAGTATAGTTCCAACCTCGCGTTGAGGTTCAGTGGCTATGTCAAAACGCGTGAGACGCTTTGACTAAAATAAATAATTTTAAAAGCAGATTCTCGAAATTGAACTGTACAGTCGATCGCAGGTCAAACTTTACATTTTTGTTGCAAACTAACGTGACTGATTCGACTATACCAAAAAGAGCTACACGCTCGGACGCTGATTATTATGAAACTATGATTTTTTACTGTTTAGTTCGTTACCAACAAAAATATGTTCTTAGTTTTTTTTTACTGCTTAAGCATTTAATTTTGTTTATTTTTTTCGAGTCGTAATTATATTGTTCCTGCTGTAACGCCATCTTATCAATAAAACTGCGCTATGTGTTGTTGCTTCTGCAAAAGTTTGGTTAGCAACAGAGAGTTAAAGAATTTCACAACCCACTCCTGGCTCTATCATCAGATTAGGGGCTTAATTACACGCACCAAATCCTGAGCAATTTCAATCGTCTAACTCTCAAACGCCATACTAATTTGACAGTTAGATTATTGGAATCGTTCAGGATTTGGTGCGCGTAATATAGGTGCAGCTCGATAATACTAATTTTTATATAGTCATAGACATACAAATCGTGATAGACTTACAAATCGAATTGACGGTTAGAAGTAAGTAGGTCAAAACTGTACCTCTAGATTTGTTACATACTAATAAAAGCGAAACAAAAACTACAATAAAGATAACAAGAATACCCGCCTCCTGGACATTAAAGCCCAAGTAGTTGGAGCCCATAGCCGAAATAAGGCCTAACGGTTAAGCAAACTCCGCTAACTCTGGCAAAAATGGCAAAAGTTGCAATCACTGACGGAACAAATCTAGCTCAATAGCACCAACTCCATCTATTCCAATCAGTATCTTATCAGTTCCCTTTGATAGGGCCGCGTCGTAAACAGTCCCTAAAGTGACCTAACCGGGCGGTGCGTATTGTAAATTAATCGCCACTCAATGCGGTAGCCCAACTGTCATCCCTAAATTAGGCGGACAGTGCTAAAATGACGCTGCGTTGCAATTTGAACGCCCTTCATAAATTTGCAAAAATCGAGTTTGAAGTTTTTGGTTTCTCAATTTTTTTTTAAGTAAATTTTGTTTAAGATTATTTTAATTTTCTTCTTCTTCAACACTTTATTCCTCCATCGAGGCTAATACAAGGGCAAATAAGTATACTAGGCTCTTTTAGTTCTGTGTATCCATTGCTAGTGATGGAAGCAGAGCTCTGTAAATAGAAAAAAAATATTATAAAAAAAACTATTATTTTAATATCAACTGACATAAACTTACCTGAAGTAGACGCCTAAAATCAAGGCGCACAGAGTGCGCCAGGCCAAGTTCTCGGCTGGCCCGCGCTGTGCATATATTTACCCGAAGCGATTCGAGTATTTTTTCGACCCTCTCTATCTTTGAAGCCAGTTACGTCACATAACTAAAAATTTGCAGAGTGGTTACCAAATTAAAAGATTACTCTATTTACGTTCATAGCGACGATAGATTATATTTATAAACTTATTAGCACTTCATTAGACTTGTGAAAACTGATAAAAATAAAGTAAATAGTTTAACATGCTACCCGTTGTAGGCAGAAAAAAGTTTTGTTAGGATATGTGATAAACAATAAATAAATTTTTCTTACTATAATTGCCATTCTCGTTTCTAAACTATCATGCACTTCATCAGACTAACATTCTCAACAAAAAGTCATAAGATCCCACAAAAAAATAAATAAAAATAAAAAAAGGCCAAGTTCTCGTCCCAAGAAAATACTTGATATATAAGAAGAGTTTTGCCAGTAATTAGCAGTAAATATACTTGGCAAGTTTTTATTGTAAAACTACTCAACATCTCCTAAAAACTTGCCAAGTTTTGTCTGCAAATTTTAAAATTATACAATTTTTCCTTATTTGTTTTAAACACTGCTAATTCTGAGAACACAAGGAACTTGGCAAGTTCTTATATACCTATCAAGTATTTTTTTGGGACTAGAAGTTGGCCAATTTCATTTTTTTTAATTGATGTTTAGAGGGATTTTGATCACTTCCAGAGTACAAAAGGTGTTCTGTCAAGCTCGATAGCGATGTATGTATCTGGCGCACTCTGCATAAGAAGGTGATAATACACATAATTTGGATTATTGACTGCCTGTTTTTAAACTGAGGAGTCTTTTAATACTCCTTGATATTACACTTACTTTTTACTTTGGTACATTCTTAATTAATAAGTCGGTACACGTTTGCTAAAGACTTTTGAGCTAGGTAAGTTTACAGCAAAAACGAGATTCAAGTCGCGGTTAAAAAAATAACTTCAAAGAGCAACTTTTGCATGATGAAGACGCGTCGTTGTGAAGTTCGATGGCAGAATTGTGCGGCCTGAGTCTATTTAGTAGCATTATTTTTAAAGATAAGACTGTTATCTCGCGTCTGTCTGATATTATTTAAATGCATTGTGTTGGCCTAGCGCCATTTTATCGCCGCGCTACAGGGTCCGCGACACCATGGGCGGTCTGTTTTCAAACAATTTATGCGGCCGGCGCCTTTTAGACCAAGTACTTACATTCACCGAATTAAACAGATGTTGCACTCACTGTACTGTTCTCACTTGTGGTAGTAGCGCGTTTGGTATAATGCGTGCCGCAAATTCAGGAAGTCGTTGGTTCGAACACGGCGTGTGTCGGCAGGAAACAAAGTCATTGGTTATTTCCTAAGTTACGTACATTTGTGAATTTGTAAATACTACTCGCTAGCAGTGAAGGAAAGCATCGTGAAGAAACCTGAGTGCCTGAGGTGTTCACATACCTCCGTGCTTGAAATTTTCAATCCGTGGTGGACACGATACTATCTCTGTGAGAGAAGGCCTGTGCCCTACGGTGGGACGTACTTGACTGAATTATGTAAACACTCACTATTAGGAAGCAGAGAAGTGTGCAAGCGAGCCACACACAACGTGTTATTAAAATTACGAACCTTAGAACACTAGGACCGGCTTACCTATTTCAACTACTAATAGGTATGCTACTCGTATCGTGTGTACAGGCGAACTTAGTACCATTTGATGAAAACGGCATTTGTTTGTACTAAGAATGCCGGTGTACACGATATGAGTAGCATCTTAGTAGCTAAAATAACTCACTCGGTCCGAGTGTACTAAGATATTGAAAACGCGGCTTTAGAAGAAGAAGAAGAACATTTATTTCAACAACAGAAACACACACATACATTAACAAGTTACAACATAAAATATTAAATTACAATACAAAAGGTAAAAAAGAAAGAAAACAATAAAACACTTTATATTAACGTAAGTTGCGGTGTGTCCCTGTTGCTGGAAAAGGCAGCTGGCTCAGCATTGTGCTGAGGGTATTCACCCAAAGCGCTGATTTTCAGCCAGTGCCTGTCCGTCTCACAAATATAGTAGGTTGCGGTGCAGTGCATAACAATAATAACATAGTTTAATAAATGAATGAATAGATGATTAAATAAATAAATAAAATTACATAAAATACAAATAAAGTTAATGACTTACAAGGTTAATGATTATGATGCGATCACATTGTCAGTCACTGGCGGGAGAAGTTGGGACA
This sequence comes from Yponomeuta malinellus, assembly GCA_947308005.1. NCBI lineage: Eukaryota > Metazoa > Arthropoda > Insecta > Lepidoptera > Yponomeutidae > Yponomeuta > Yponomeuta malinellus. The sequence continues at coordinate 8,751,806 of OX371013.1, forward strand.
GGATGGGAAAGTCTCTGCTGCTCAAGTAAATATGCCCTGAGCTTGCACCGCATTAGCACCGTTTAGCAGCATCGCATACAACAGCTGTTCTTCACAGACACTCATACCGTCGGCGTATGCTCTAACCGAATCAAAGATAATGTAACTAATGGCGATAGATAAATTGACGCGCCTGCGCGTCGCTATTTGCGACGATGATCTAGCCGGGCGCTTATTTGCGTATGGATAATTGGGTAGCTATTTGACGTGTCCTTTTATGGCTTAGCAGATACAGATTTTTTCGGTGGAACGAGCGGTGACCGTAGTAGAAAGTTGCCTCTTAAGGGTTTTCCATAGAGTGTTCTCTATTAATCTAGTAAATGCCTCGTTGTTCTAGCGGTCGTGGGTTCGTACATCCCGGGATTCGAACCCATGACCGCTACCACCGCTGTAAATTATATTGGCATACCTAAATGATTTTGTATTGGAGTTTAACGAAATTATATGTTACCATCACTGGCGTACCCACAGGTCCTTTATCAGAATTTTGACATCAGGCATCATGAGTAGGATCGCCAATCCTACTATATTATTTAGTATCCTACGTATATTAGGGGCTCAAATACTATATTTCTAAAAAAAATATTTTGCGAAAAGCGGAACTCAGCCTTAATCTTTTTCTAAAGCTCCCTCTTCAAGTCTAAGTCCGTTAATCGCGCGGCACAACTGAAGCTATTTTTTACCATTATTTTGCCATCTACTATATTTTTAGAGGTAATAGCTTCGAAAATACTATATTTGTTAGAAAAAAAGTTGGCAACCCTAATCATGAGCGACTGTTGTACATTGTCAATTCGATTGATACACTTGTAATAAATATTCGCTTCTCGACTCTTTTCATCTAAAAGTTCTGTTTTCGTTCATCTTACCCCTTCTAAATTCCTGGCTAACGAATTCTGTAACTCTACTTCCATCACACACATCCGCCTGCCTTAAACTTATAAAACAAAGGTTCTCGAAAACACAAACTTTAATTACTAATTAGTATGTTCTAGGAATAGCGCACTGAAAAAATACCTCGTACAGGAGTAAAGAGAGCTACAAAGCCACACAACACAGTAGATATACTTGTGCTATGGTAACCAGACAAGGACGTTACAAACATGGAAATACACCCAGACTGAGGCCAATGTACAAACATACGGCGGCCCCCAGTGGGAACCGAACCCACGATCTCCGGCATGGTAATCTGTCGAGATACCGCAAGACCAACAAAGCAAGGAACGACGTTGTACCTACTTATTATTTGCTCCAGTATCTATCGCATACGGATTTTCCTGTCCGATGTTTCTAATTTAATAAGGTTAGGTCGAACCACAAAGTGGTTTACGGTTACGTAGACGAACTACTTAGCAAAGAGATTTGTTTATGTATTCAACCAGTATCAAACTGGAAAGTGATTGAAATCGTTATGTTGAAATTATGACGAAACAATCCTAACCCCAATTTTTTTTCATGTAGCCTATATTCGTCCCACTGCAAGGCACAGGCCTTCTCTCAGATAGAAAGTATGGGCTTAATCACGCGCGCATATCAAGCGCTGAGGTATGTGAACTACTCAGACACTCAGGTTTCCTCACGATGTTTTGCCTCACAGTTAGCGAGTGATATTGCTACTTTAGAAATGTCCGTAGCTTAGAAAACAAAGTCATTGGCTCATGCCGGGATTCGAACCCAATAATAATATTAAGATTAAAATTGTGATAGATGACCTATGGGTAATAATAATAATAATAATAATTACTTCCACGCAATACAATCATTTGGCCAGCCCCTATATTACGCTCACTAAATCCTGAGCGTATCCAATCGTTTAACTGTCAAATTAGTATGGAATATGACAGTTAGACGATTGGAATCGCTCAGGATTTGGTGAGCGTAATTAGGCCACTGGTCCCAAACTAGGATACCCTGTGTTATGGTGACCAAGCAAGGACAAACATAGAAATATATTGTACAAATCAGGTTATTATAAATATATGTACAAATCAGGTACGGCGGCCTCCAGGGGGAACCGAACCCACGACCTCTGTTTCGACACTTAAGCTCTAGACCAACGAGGCAGTCATACGAACCAGAATTGCATGATACAAATTATGTGAACATGTAAACAAATATAAATCTAAGAAAAAACTCTCTGAACAAAAGTTATTGTAAAACACATTTTAAAGATAATTCTGTATGTTAAACGTAGGTGAGTAATTTTGCTGACTCCAAAAGATAATTAGACTATTTTAAAAATTATAACCTGCACAAATTATTAGGAAAAAAGTATTGTTTCAATTAAAATCCAACGTTGGCGCATTCATGAAATCATCTAATTGTCTTTTTAATTCATTCTTTTTTGCACCTAATAATGAATGGACTCAAGTACAGTCAAATAAAAAAACTGGGAAAACGCTATAACAAAAATCTATTCAATCTATTCGGCATTATAATAAATGTCCTTCAGTTAAACTTTGCTGTTCGCACTTTTGTACTCAATGGTACAAGCGGAAGCTAATACACTATTTGCCATACAAAAGAGTACAACACAATAGAACTTAAACGATTACTATTATAAAACCTAAAGGCTCTTGTTAGTGATATAATTGTTATTAACTAATTATAAAAATTATATTTCTGAGAAAATTATTGTTGAACTTGTTCTTTGTCTTATCGAAATAAAACACGCAAAAACTTACAGCGCAAATCTTGTAACAGTTATGAAGCATAGAAGAGAAACAACATTAACTATAGTCCGTAACAGTCACAACAGTAACTACAGCCTTGACATCTCATCGACCTTTACCGAACCCTAACTCGAACACACAAACTCAGAAGCACTACAGCAGGCTTTTCAATAAAAACGTTAAGGTTGATCAGTTTCATAATGTACCGACCAAATATGTACGTGTACATGATAAAAACTGAATTCGCACTGATATTTACTCGTTTATTTATCGAATTCGTGCATTCACGAAACACTCATCCCACCCACCCTTACCCACTAATATAAAACTAAAAAAATATTTCCCAGATTTTTTTTATGAAAAGCAGTTGCTTTCAGTGCGCAGAATGCTTAGCTTTCGGATTGAGCGTCAGTTTTTTAACACTCTGAATCTATCTTAAAATTACCCACAGTGACAAATTGCTCAATCGTGATGCCCATGACAGCTTAGTGAACAAACGTCCCACCGCCATGAGTAGAGAAACACATTAATAAAGAAAGTAAATTGCTGTTGTGATCAAAACGTGAGCCCCTACCATACTATTAGCATATTAGAGCAATAAATTCATTGGGTATTTACTCCCCTAGCTCGTTTCGTTCTGCTTGTTTATTTATTAGTTTACCAACCCTTTCTGTAGTCGCAGTAATTGTCGTTGTAATTTATTGTTTAAACCGTCACGTACACAATTTAATTGAGACTTCTTCTTTATGGATAAGGTTTTCACAGTTCAGTAATAGGTAATTATTTCGTTACTTTCTGGTATGTAAATCGCCAATTATTGATTGCAATCAGGCCGTTCTTGCCCATTACTGGACATAACTTCCCCCCCATTCCTGAAGAGAACGCCACTTCTTATATTCTCGGCCATCCCCATCCAGCCGCTGCCAGCAATCTGCCTCAGATTGTCAAGTTCTTGCAAACTATTTGGTATCCTATGCCCTAATCGACACATGTAAATGTTAAATATCCCGTGTGGTTCTCGCTGTAATAATATGACCAGCTAACTCATCCCTTGGGTTTCGTAGAAAGCGATGAAGGGTAAACTAGGCAAAAAACTCCCATGGCCTTCACGTTTTTGGGAGTGGCCTATATCCAGCAGTGGTCAGAAATTGGCAGATGATTGATATTAAGTTACTCATTACTGACTAATACCTACTAAGTTGTGAACAAAACAACCTCAAAGTACAAAATCAGTATCTAATGATACTCGTAGCATAGTCGACAGCAGTTCCACCTTTACATGTTGTAAAGTCTTCGGTAACGTAAACTTAATAGTTTAGTTTTTAGTTTTTTTCTAATGGGGGCGTGTAAATTTGACCAGTTGTCGACTGTACTTATAACACCAAACTGCAAAATTTCAATAAAGATTTGTGTCCATTTCATCTGTCATCGAGTTCAATCGTGTTTAAGGTAGATAGCTTGTGACAAAAGATGACCCAATCCACCGCTCACAGAATGGTGTTATTATCCCGACTCCCTCTACTCCTATCAATTAATTAATGTAGCAATTAGGCATATCGTAAAACGAGATTATTACACTCCTGACATTCCTCGGATAAGCTAGAAGATTAGTTGCCTTGTCAGGCACTCCAATGACCTTCTTACAAAGACCTTTCTTCCACATTTTATGCGGTATTAAAACAGGCGTTGGAAGGGTGATTCTTCGGACTTGGAAAGGTCTTTGTGGTTGGTATTTTGTGTTCTACGGCAGTAGTAAAATTAAACTAGTGAACCATCTTTTTAGTTTGTGCATATAATTATACAACCATGCAATACGCGGTAGTGAAATAGGACAGTAAGGGACTAAACTTACTTGCGGGCACTTACTCGTAACTCGTGTGCTGGTCGGCGAATTACATGAAAAAAACGTACCGCAAACATGCGAGCTTCAGTACATTTTTATGCATTCAATAAATGAGTATATTTAACCACACATATACGTTAACGCTAGTACGAGTACGTCGCAGCTCTTAATTTGTCATTTAAAAGTTGTACTTTATGGTGTGTGAATTTGTTTTTTTAATTTTATTTACTTGGTTTGTGGATGAAACTTCTGTAAATGTGTTATTGTCATATTTTTTGGTGTAATAATTTACTTTGGAACTTTTGTGAAACATGTCAGTATGTTTGAAAACTTCGTCATTCATGCAGATTGAAATTTATCTCAAAGCTGTCCTCCAAATTTACGAATATTACGTTGCTCATATAGAATCTTCTTTTGAAAGTTCCTGGCCATCTTTGGGGGTTTTCTTTCATTTTTGTCAAATATAAAATGGTTTCAGGGTGAGACAAATAAAGAGTGGGCATCAGTCATCACCATGCAATATAGGTCAAGTCTACGTTGTGGTAACATTCTTTGAGTTTGCTTTATTTCGTAGCATATTGTTCTATGTGGCTAGTTACATTACTTCTTTAGCTTTACCGCAACGTGGTTAAAATTAAGAGCACCCGCAGGCGACGGGACTAACTTTTTAATCGAATGAGTTATGCCTTGTTGCGTTCAGTGTGCAGTTATCATTGTTAACACGTCATCGTCAGTTGGAACTTGGCTGCTGTTTGATTTGTCAATACCAACCTCGTTTAGAGTAATAAACTATTGGTTATCGTATTGACGTTGTGACATTAGTATTTTTTTTCTTTTTATTGCAAGCGATTGGCGACCATTATCTTAAGACTTAATATAAAATAAAAACATAAGATTGAAGAAACGTTAGTAAATCATTGTTTTATATAAAACTAGATGGATGACCTTCGTATCACCTTAATCAATCTTTTTTTTTCTTCTCACCGTTTAAATCTTCCCCGTACTTCCACAAATATAAAAAAAGAAAAATTAGGTATCCAAATCTGCCCAGCCGTTCTCGAGTTTTAGCGAGACAAACGAACGGCAATTGATTTATATATATAAATATGTCTATGTCTATGTCCCACATATGTTTTTGAGCATTATCTGTCAAACAACTCACGTACAAAGCATAAAAACCGCAAAAAGTCATACATATTTTCATATTACATAATTGAAACTCAAAAGTGGTCGAACAAAATTTGTCGTAAATGACAAACTCTAAGCGACATATTTCAGGAATTGCGCTTTTTAGAAACGACCCCATATCCCATGAGTTAAAGATAAGATCTCGTAACTACTTATCTATAGTCTCAATATCCAATGAAGTGACACCGCATTGTCTTGCAGTGATAATATCTCAATAATAAAGCAAGAATCTGATTCTGCATTGTATGGCTACTATCGCTTTCTCACCTCTATTATTCTGTCTAGATTATCTATTATCATACGAGTACTTATTTTTGGAAAGCTTGGAAAACCATGAGCCCATGTCCTGCAGTGGGCGTCAAATAGCTGACGTTGATGATGATGATACTTATTTTTGAACGTTGTTTACTGAGAGAGAAAGGTTTCAGAAAATAATATTTTATTTGTTTGGTGGATAGAGAAGTGGATGGAGAGATGCGTAAAATTCACCCATTCTTGAAATGGGTAATGGGTAGAACTTTTAATTAATTTTCACTAACAGTTTTCCGTAGTATTTTGAAGGAATCGTTTTTTTTTTTACTAAAACTGTAAAAGTAGAATTTAATTTCAAGCAAAAATACGAAAAAACGGCCCTACACACTCTACAATTGATACAAGATTATTCCGAACTAAAATCTATTAGTTAGAATGGCATGGTTCCAATTAGTTGAATTAGTATAAAACCGTTCTGTAGTTATCACAGTCGACAACTGATTAATATTTACAATTTTGTTACAAAGTAACTCGTTCGTAACGTAACCGATTAGAGTGCACGAATGTGTTCGACCTATTCTCGACAAAGTATTTCTTTTTCCATCCCTGCAGAGGTATGGAAAAAAAAAATACCGCGAGTCGCATGCTGGTCCCGCTTGATAGTCTTTGTCAATTTATTAATGCACTGGAAAGTCGCGACTTGGTCATTTGAGCGCGCCGTTATGATAGGTAGATAGACGGAGAACACTATTGTACATAAAAAACCGGCCAAGTGCGAGTCAGACTCGCAAAAAGGGCCCCCTTAAATATTTATTTTATTTTAATTTAATTATTTATTTTTGAAGCGAATATAGAATTAAATATTCTGTGAATATTTCAAGCGTCTACCTGTTGCCGTTATTAATATCAAAAAAATTACGTTTGTTGTATGCGAGCCCCCCTTAAATATTTATTTTATTCTGTTTTTAGCATTTTTTTGTTATAGCGACAACAGAAATACATCATCTGTGAAAATGTCAACTGCCTAGCTATCACGGTTCGTGAGAAACAGCCTGGAGACAGACAGAACGGACAGACAGACAGACAGACGGACAGTGAAGTCATAGTAATAGCGTCCCGTTTGGCACCCTTTGGGTACGGAACCCTAAAGGAGGGACATACTTTACGTTAACCTATGAAATTTGTCAAGTAGGTATTATTGTCTTATACTACAAGTACAGGGAAACATCTGAAAACTATGCTATGTAATTAAATCATAAGAAGATTGAAGTTCGGGAAAAGCTCGGAAAAATCTGCGAGACTCGATTCCTGAACTATTTATAATATTTAAGGGCCTACAACTTTGTTCGGAACCCTCGGTGGTCGAGTCCAATTCGCACTTGTCCGGTTTTTTTAGTTCTTGTCAAGCAAAAACATTTTCTGAAAACATTCTCCCGCGCCCATAACTATGCTGGACCATTGAACATGCGCCTTAGTGACGAGTCGACCGACATCGGCATCATTACTGTCAGCTATCGACATCGATGGCAGGATAAGATCCTATCGATGTCGATATACGATAGCATCTTATAAAACGTCGACTGGCCGGGCAGGGCGTCGCGGTAGGACTCAGTGTTGCCAAACGTACTAGAAATCTCGTAGGGACCGTTACGAAATTTATCATTAGGTACACTTTTGTACGACATTTTACTTATTGTGCCTGCCAAACTATTAGAAAAAAGTGGAATTTCCGGTCGCTTGTGTTTTTTATTGTGGTAATTACTGACCACTGGTGGTCGCCCTACTTGATTTGTACAAAAGGCGGGAAAGGGCGGTCTGGGTGGGAAATTATTTATTTATTTATGTGGTCAACTTGGCATCTGGTTCATCTGGCAACTCTAAAAGGGTTTGCTATCGATAAAATTACTTTCGGTTCCCGACGTTTCAGCAACGTTGCGTGGTCACGACGAGTTCTTGAGTGGAGGCCGCGGATCGGTAAACGTAGTGTAGGACGTCCTCAGACTCGGTGGAACGATGCTCTTGGCAGGGCGGCTGGCGAGAGCTGGATGAGAGTAGCCGACGAGCGTGCACAGTGGCGTGCTATAGGAGAGGCCTATGTCCAGCAGTGGACAAGCGTAAGCCGATGATGATGATGATGATTTTTGGGACCCATGACCGACAACCTAGATTCAAGGACCTGGGACCAGAGGCCTAATTATCATAAGCAGCCGATATACGTCCCACTGTAGGGCACAGACCTTCTCTCAGAGAGAGAGAGAGAGAGAGAGCATGGGCTTAATCACCATGCGTGCCCACCGCGTATTGGCGATTTCAAATGCTGAGGTATGCGAATAGCTCAGATACTCAGGTTTCCTCACGATGTTTTCCTTCGCAAATGTACATAACTTATAGCCAATTTTTCAATAGTCCGATAAAACTTAACTGCATAAATTGCATGCTATCTATCACTGTCTAAATTACACGACAACACAGTGACAACATCAGTTTTATTCTCCAGTTAAGTTTTATCTTACTGTTGAAATATCCGGTCTTAGAAAACAAAATCGTATTTATATGTCCGCACTGGGAATCGAACCTGGGTCTCTCGCTTCCAAGTCCAATTTTCTACCCACTAGGCTACCACCGCCAATTATGCCTAATTATGGCCTGATTATGAGCACCAAATCCTGAGCGATTCCCATCGTCTAAGGTCTAATTCCATACTAATTTGACAGTTAGACGATTGGGATCGTTCAGGTTTTGTTGCGGGTAGCATTTATGACAAAAACGTTAATGCGTTAATGCTGTCTACTCCTAGGTTTGTGGCCTTAAGTTCTCGGTCGTCGGTCCATAATATCACTATTCCCATGATTTATAAATTTACCAAAAATATGTACCTACCTATAAAAGAATGAGACAATTTTTTTCAAAAATGATGTAAAAGAAATTTTGATAGTTTGAAATTTTCAAAGGGGATCTTAAAATACATACTAGAGTACCTGAGTTTAATTATTACAAGCATATTATTTTAATATATTATTACCTATGATAGTTTCGGCTAGGTTATGTTCGGATAGGTTTGATGTGCTTACGTCTATGCTTACTTCTTACTTTAATAGCCATCTAGCGGTGAGTAGAAATGTTCATAAAACAAAAAAGCGACATCTAGCGTTAAGTAGCAAAGATTCATGGTGTTTTAGTTCTTACTATTTACAAATAAATGGCAGCAGTGGTAACGAAGAATGTATACGAGGATTACTATGGATCTAAAATCAAAACGTTTTATAAAAAATATATAGTTGCACCACTTATTTGTATTTTTTTAATATATGCCTACTTCTATTATTTATAAAGTTATGTAAAATTATCAAAATTAAAGATCTTTCAAAAATATTAAGGTTTTTAGGTTAGTCAGAAGGTCGGTAGGGAGTCTCCACAAGTGATTTCGTAAATATGTACTGTAATGTCAGACGGACGGCAAGAACTTTGTTTTCGTTGTGCAAAATTGTTATCTTACCAAAAAAATGTGAATTTAGATGCTTAGAAGCCAATTTACGGTTGCTAATATAAAGCGGCGTCAGTTGTCCGCGTAAGAAAATGTTACTGAGCTATAATTGTTCTTATAATCGCATAACCTGAACATCAGATTGATAAAACTACTGAAACAGCCCGTGTGATGATGCAGCTATCCAAACGACCTCTGAACTTCATCCCTCTTCTCCTCAATGTACAGAAACATCTGCAAAATCATGGCACGTCCTACACCACAACTATATCCATGGAAACTATAGACCTATTTACTACTGAACTTTTGCACCGCAGGCAAAAAAGACTTCAGATTCAAACCAATACATTTGCATTCAACGACCTTCGTATCCGATGCTTCATGAAGACAAAACCGAGCGAACCCTTGGTCATATGCAATTTGTCACAAGAAGAATTAGAAAACACTTTAATTAATCTCCAGACAAAAAATTATGATGAGGTTGTCAAGCAAGTGATCCTAGAATGCACTGAAAAAAGAAGGTTTATCAATGAACTTTTACTGAAAAAACTGCTTCGGGCATATTGTGTGGCTGGCAAAGTGGATATGGTGAAACTAATACAAAAATATTGTGAAAAGACCTCACCCACAATTTATGTTAAGAACGGGGAATTTTTACACTTTCTGGCAAAAGCTCAATGCATTAAAGGAAACTCTGACAAAGGTCTTAACATTTTAAAAGACTGCTATGACAGATACGAACCTCTACGAAGTTTATACAGACTGATATTCACAGAGTTAATTCGAGACTCAGTATTAAATAAGTCTGAAGCTTCAATGGTTATTTTTAAGAACAATGTACTGGAGTTCAGCGAGCGATGGGGCGACCATTATCCCTTGGTCTGTCTATGGCATATTTGCTGGCTTAGCACCTGGTTCTCCGATCAAATGCTGTCCAGCGAGCTTTTAGAGTCTTCACAGCCTTTAAGAAATATTGTTAAGGACAAGTAAGTTTGCTTTTTGATGTTTTGTCTCTCGCGGCCCTGATTAAGCATCTTTTAACACTGTGTGCGAAAGTGGAGAATTTACTTGTTTATTTAGGTTAATAATACACATACAGGCTAAGTAGATTCGGACCTCCTAAAACCATAACTGGTTTGTCTCGGGGTCCTTGTCTTCATATCTTAAATTACTCTTAGATAGCCATTAACTACACAATACTGACAAAACAAACCTCTGAGTATTATGTGGTGTTATGAAAGTACATAAATCTAAGCCAAGCCTACTTCAACTAAAAAACTGTCCCAGGCACTGCAGCGTCCAAGTGAGCCTATCTAGTGTGAGTGAAGGTGCCACTGGACGCTGTATAAATCATCGCATTATATAGATGCAAAGGCCAAAGTTATTTTTTTAATCCATAAAATAACAAAACAAAAAATACCTGTTGCATGCTTTAGCATAAGGAAGAATATACAAAAGTTATAAACTAAAAAGGATTCTTTTGATAATGGACTGGCTAATATGGACTGAAATACGAGTATACCTACATCAAATATTTCATTAATATTAAGGTAAGATCAGCTCCCCTTTGCGATTGCAGCTAGTCAACAAGTGTTGAACGTCCTCAACAGTGTCACAATCGTCACAATTAGGACTCTTCGAATTTGTTGATGGAGAAAGAAAGATTATTATTATTATTATTTGTTATAATATAGGAACTGCACTATATAGCACTTGGTTTGAAGGTTTGTCACTTACATAGGTATCCGGTTGTGATACTTAGCTGTTTTTATGATAGAGCAAAAATAATTTGTTATTAATTTTAAGCAGGGGTCTTAGATGGTTTATGTGACTGGGAAGAAGGCTTTGCCCAGTAGTGGGCTCTTTTCATGGACTGGATAGATAGACAATTGTGACAGCTCTCTGTATATTTTATAAGTCATCATTATCATCAGCCCACCGCTGTCCACTGCTGGGTAAAGGCCTTTTCCCCCAAATGCCATCTCTCACGGTCCCTTGCTATCCGCATTCATCTCAATGACATTGATATTTTATAAGTACCTACCAGCTATTGCATATCGGAACTCATGAATCATACATTTTGGCATCTATTCAGTCATGTTAGTCTGTACTTTTCTAACTTCTTACCGGCGCTAAGGTTTAATATGAGTATTGCAGTATAGATAGATAGCACTTTATTGCACACCAGTAATTAATTAAGTTAGTATACAGTAATATAGCGTAGCAGCAACAGCAGCAATAATAAATAACGACTGATGAATGTTGAAGGGAAATAGCTTTCTCAGGAGCGTGGAAAATGGCAAACCCTGGTCTATGCCTACCCCTCTGGGACGCAGGCATGAGATTATGTATGTAATGTAATGCAATGCATCTAGTATCGCAGCATGCCATAATAATAAGTAATGACCTATATCTACTTTTCCAGGTCGACGACCTTCAGCATTACGGTATTGAGGCGGGATAACAATGAAGATGCAGTAGTGAGGCTTCTACAGGCGCTGCTGAAGTATGATCTCATGCTGGAGTATGCGAAGGTGCTGCAGGTCCTCTTCAGTTACAAAAGTGAGAGATTATTTCTTCGTTTTAAGGTTCCGCAAGGTGTCGAAGGACCCTGACAATAGTGAAATGGGCTTAGGGCCAATGCTGTGTGTCTGTCTCTTTATCTGTCTGTCCATCCGTCCCGTCCGTCCGTCCGTCCGTCCGTCCGTCCGTCCTTAACGAATCGCTCAATAAATCGATGGAAGAAGTAAAAAAACTGAAATAAAAAATATCCAACAACCCGACTGGCGGGACCAACAGGAATTTGAGTCCCGCCTGCTAAGTTAGGTAATTTTTTTGTATTTTCTTGGATTTATGCTGATTTCATAATAATATGTATTATGGCACTCGCGGAAAGATGACGAATCGATTGAGATCTCACTTGTCAAATTCTGACCATTGGTTAAGGAGTTACGAGGGAACGTGGAATCGGACATAATTGCATAGATAATACACTTTATACGAGCCAACTCGTATAGGTTTTTTCGGCAAACACTGTCTTTACTCATTTATAAATGAAACTAAAGTAAACGAGAAAGGCAATCATTTTCCATTTTTTTAGCCGCACAGAAAAAACTAATAATGGCGGCAAAACAAATCGAACTGCGCAGGTCCGTTTTCTTTTTTTTTTATATGTTTCATTTGGGATAGTCAAAGGACTCATGCCTACATACAGCCAGGTGTTCAGTATGGGTGAATCAGACCAAAAATTCACAGAAAAGTTTACTGCACTGCAAGGAGAATTTCAACCGGAAGTGTATCAGCAAGGAGAATTTCACCAGGAAGTGTATCATAATAAAGAAAAGTTATTTTACGATACAGGTTCGCAGAAATTGTCATACAAAATTTTGTATGGTAATTTAATTTTTTTATTTATACAGTATTTACATTATACAGTATTACAGTATTTATACATTATGCCGTGGGGTGCCGGCTTTAGAATAGTACCCCCCCATCTCTTCCCGCGGGTGCCGTAAAAACCGGCTAAGGGACATTACCAGAAGGTGGGCAGCAGCGCCTTCTGCGAAAATACGATATACTGCGCTCGCCAACCCGCATGCCAAGCGTGGCGAGTAAGGCAAATACCCTCATGGCAATACACCAAAAAACCAGGCCCCCAGTCCCCGGCGGCTCCGCTATTCCTGGCTACGGTAGCGGCCACGGTAACGGCGGAGCAAGGGGTGCTAAGAATCTCCGGCAGAGATCTGGCTACCACCCCCAAAAACGAAAACGACTGGCCCTGGTAACACACAACATTCGCACATTGAGGACAGACGAAAAGCTAATTGAGCTGGAAGAGGAAATGGGTAGGTTACACTGGGATATCCTAGGTTTATCTGAAGTCCGTCGAGAGGGCGAGGACACGATAACCCTGAAATCCGGTAACCTGCTCTACTACCGGGAGGGCGAGCAACAGTCCCAGGGTGGTGTCGGGTTTCTCGTCCACAAGTCCCTCGTAAATAACATTTTGGCCATCAACAGTGTGTCGAGCAGGGTGGTGTACCTAATACTCAGAATATCTAAGAGATATTCGCTGAAGGTCATTCAGGTATACGCACCGACCTCGTCACACTCCGATGAGGAGGTAGAGGCGATGTATGAGGACATTAGTAGGGCCATACATACCTCGGAGACCTATTTTAATGTGGTTATGGGGGACTTCAATGCGAAGCTGGGCACAAGAAGCGAGGGTGAGATGAGAGTGGGGCAATTTGGTTATGGGCAACGGAACCCGAGAGGACAAAGGTTGGCAGACTTCCTGGAGAAAGAGGGACTCTTTATGATGAACTCTTTCTTTCAGAAGCCACCTCACAGGAAATGGACCTGGTTGAGTCCCGATGGTTCCACGAGAAACGAGATAGACTTTATCCTGACCTCCAAGAGACAAATATTCAATGACGTCTCTGTGATCAACATGGTGAAAACCGGAAGCGATCACCGAATAGTAAGAGGCACATTGAATATCAATGTCAAACTTGAGAGGTCTCGTCTCATGAAGTCCACGCTCCGACCTACTCGTGCCCATATCCAGAACCCCGAGAACTTTCAACTCGAATTGTCAAATCGCTTTGAGTGCCTGGAGAGCGCCGCATCGGTGGACGAGATCAATAACAGGTTTGTAGAAACTGTCCGTACAGTGGGCTCGAGGTTCTATAGACCCAACCGTACGAGTAGACCACAAAAGCTCTCAAACTATACTCTCGACCTCATGGCTAAACGTCGCGCGTTGCAACTGCAGTCCTCCGAGGATGCTAAGTCATATAGGCAGCTCAATAGACATATCTCAAAGTCTATGCGGCACGATATTCGGTCCTTTAATACCGAACGTATTAAAGAGACTATAGAGCGGAACAAGGGCTCCAAAGTGTTCGCAAAAGACTTGTCTATTGGGCAAAGCCAGCTGACGAAGCTGAAGAGAGAGGACGGCAGTATAGCGTCGACCAAATCAGAGGTGCTGAGGGAGATTGAGAGTTTCTACGGACAGCTATACACCTCAGTCGCAAAACCTGTTAGCAGTTTGAACAAAGATCCGAGAGCCAAACTGACCCGACATTATACCGAAGACATCCCGGACATCAGCCTGTACGAGATTAGGATGGCCCTGAAACAGCTCAAGAATAACAAGGCACCAGGAGAGGACGGAATCACATCAGAGCTACTGAAAGCGGGTGGAACACCAGTACTTAAAGTCCTTCAGAAGCTCTTCAATTCCGTCGTGCTCGAAGGAAAAACGCCAGAAGCATGGAACAGAAGCGTGGTGACGCTGTTCTTCAAGAAAGGGGATAACTCTCTATTGAAGAACTACCGACCCATCTCGCTTCTGAGCCATGTTTATAAGCTGTTTTCGAGGGTCCTCACGAATCATCTCGAACGCAGGTTTGATGACTTCCAGCCTCCCGAACAAGCCGGTTTCCGAAAGGGCTTTAGTACCATAGACCACATCCACACGCTGCGGCAAATTATACAGAAGACTGAGGAGTATAATTTGCCATTCTGCTTAGCGTTTGTGGACTATGAGAAAGCCTTCGATTCGATCGAGACATGGGCAGTGCTCGAGTCTCTCCAGCGTTGCCGTATTGACTATCGGTATATCGAGGTGCTGAAGTGCTTGTACAACAGCGCCACCATGTCGGTCCGAGTACAGGAGCAGAATTCGGAGGCAATTCCATTGAGAAGAGGCGTGAGACAGGGAGACGTTATCTCTCCGAAACTGTTCACGAACGCACTGGAAGATGCCTTCAAGCTTCTGGAATGGCAGGGACGCGGCATCAATATCAATGGCGAGTACATCACGCACCTTCGATTTGCCGACGATATAGTAGTCATGGCAGAAACGATGGAAGACCTCGGCATAATGCTCGACGACCTCAGTCGAGTTTCCCAACGTGTGGGCCTTAAAATGAACATGGACAAAACGAAGGTCATGTCGAACGCCCGTGTTGTGCCCACCCCAATAACATTGGGGAACACGACTCTCGAAGTTGTAGACGAATACGTCTACTTAGGACAAACAGTCCAACTAGGCCGGTCCAACTTCGTGAAAGAGGTCAATCGTCGAATCCAACTCGGCTGGGCAGCTTTCGGGAAACTTAGAAAAGTCTTTTCGTCTAATATACCTCAATCGCTCAAGACAAAATTATACAACCAGTGTGTGTTACCAGTGATGACTTATGGCACTGAAACGTGGTCTCTCACTATGGGCCTCATAAGAAGGCTCAAGGTCACGCAACGAGCTATGGAAAGGGCTATGCTCGGAATTTCTCTACGAGATCGAATCAGAAATGATGAGATCCGTAGACGAACGAAAGTCGTCGACATAGCCCAGCGGATTAGTAAGTTGAAGTGGCAGCGGGCGGGGCACATAGCACGCAGAACTGATGGCCGATGGGGCCGAAAAGTTCTCGAATGGAGACCACATATCGGCAAGCGCAGCGTGGGACGACCAGCCACAAGTTGGACAGATGACGTCATTCAAGTGGCAGGAAGACGCTGGATGCAGGCCGCTTCCAACCGGTCTTTTTGGAAATCCATGGAGGAGGCCTATGTCCAGCAGTGGACTTCTTGTGGCTGAATGATGATGATGATGATTTATACAGTTGTCTGTGAAATAACACTAAGCTTTATGTATCAACTTTTAAGTTTCGAATCTTACGAGATGAGTGTAGATAACGAAATTTATGCAACAGTTGTTTTTTTTGGTTGACCCCTACTAGCATACCTTACTAGTGTTAACAAATAAAAAAGCTACCCTTTTATAGATCTATCTGTCCCCGCTGCTTAGACCGCGAGGAATTGAGCGATAATTAATGTGAAGGACCATTCTAAATATTAGTGATTTTTTTTTAAACTCATCAGTAAAAACCGAGTTAGATTATCTCCAACATCCAAGCTTGCAAAATTTACATCTTCATATAATAATTGTAGATAAGGGGATTCCTTTTATATCTTAATCTATCTATCGCTTAACAAAGGAAAAGCCTCACCTCTCTCTGTTTTTCTTTTGCATGCTAATTTATCAAGCCAAAATATTGATCAAAACTTATCCAGGTCATCGCACCCAACATAGTACGAAATACCTAATTACTGCGAAAACATTCATCGGAAAACTGAAAATTTTCCGTCCAATTAGTGTCTATCAGAAAATCTTATATTTACATTGTTAGAATGCCTACATTTGCCTACAGTAAAAGTCTCCGTGTGAAAACATCTTGGGGGAAAACAATAGGAGTTTTCCATGCCTTTACCTCACCTTATTTGATTAAAGTCAGTGGCGTAACATTTCTTACATGTTTATTAATGTCTTTGATATAAACAAAATCCTGACTCTGTTTATGTCGGTAGGTATGCCTATTCAGATGCTGAGTTGAGTATGGTAGCGTAGAAAGTTACGTTAAAAAAAAACCGGACAAAAGCGAGTCTGACTCGCCCACCGAGGGTTCCATACACATTTGTAGATACTTACATATTATAATAGTTCAGGAATCGAGTCTCGCAGTTTTTTCTGAGCTTTTCCCGTACTTCAAGGACAATTTTTTTATGATTTAATTACAAATGTATAGTTTCAGATTTTTTCCTGTACTTGTAGTTTAAGACGATATTACCTATTTGCCAAAATAATAATTTCATAAACGGAAAGTACCCTACAAATTTTGATTCCTTTGAGTGTCGAAATATACCTACGTTAACTCAGAAGTTTGATTTTTTTCACAGCTTCAAGGGACTGTAGGTAGACCTGAGTATATGGTTTTAATTTGAACTCGATAGCTCCACGCGTTCCCCAGGTAAAGGGTCTTGACAAACGGACGGACGGACAACAAAGTGATCTTATAAGGGTTCCGTTTTTTGTTTTGAGGTACGGAACCCTAAAAAACTGGCTAACCTGTAATATTTCATCTGATATCGCGAATGGAACTCCGAATGAATGTGTACCTGATGCAAGATCACAGCGCACGCAGGACTCTGAACGCACTAGATTACACATACTGCTGAGTCAGTTGCTATTTATTTATAGCAACAGTGACACGCTGTGACCTTTCGTTTTCCTTTCTTTTTATAAAATTCACGTTGAAAATTTTTTTCTTGGTTGTTTTTTTGTTTTCTTATTGTGGCGTGTACACTGATTTTATAATAAATGTTTTCTTCTTCTTCTAGATTGGTAGAGAGCAATCTAGGGCGTTCTTATGTATATAAAATAAACTGGTCTATTCTTAAACTTTATATAGAGATACTAGCTGAGCTGAAAAACGTTGTTTAGCCATATTAGTCTACAAACTATTCTCAGCCCTACCTACCAAACGTACCAAATACACAAAAATTTCATAAAAATCGCTGAAGCCTTTTTGGAGGAGTTCGATACAAACATTATCACATGAGATTTTTATATATTAGATAAGGTTTACGAACAGACTATAGTATTTTAACAGTAGTAGCAGCCAAATATAGAGTCACCCAATAGAGAACCTAGATTGGAAAACGCAATGAAAAATACCGTAGAAGTACCAAAAATACTAAAATCAGAAGTAGTAAAAGCTATAAATAGTCAAAAGATGGAAAAATCTCCTGGCCCTGATAGAATTCCAAATGAACTGATGCGAGGAACAGTCGACGAATTGAGTCCGATTCTAACAAAGGTGTTTAATGAGATACTATTTACTGGCAACATCCCAAGCCAATGGGCAGAATCACACATTATACTTCTTTATAAGAAAGGTCCAAAAGACGATATTGGAAATTACAGACCCATATCTCTCATCTCAAATGTGTATAAGGTTTTCGCGAAAGTGATACTGAACAGAATATCGAACACTCTTGATGAAAACCAACCCGTGGAACAGGCAGGATTCAGAAAAAACTTTAGCACAATCGACCATATACACACCATCAAACAGCTTCTACAAAAATATAACGAGTACAACAAACCTATCTATATAGCCTTCATAGATTACTCAAAAGCCTTCGACAGCCTTAAACATAGGTTTGTATGGCAAAGTCTTGCTGAGCAGGGAGTACAGTACACTTACATAAACGTCATCAAAAAGATTTACAGCGAGAGTAAAGCTAGTATCAAGTTGGAATCTCTGGGGGATACTTTTCCAATTGACAGGGGAGTCAGGCAAGGTGACCCTCTCTCACCAAAATTGTTTTCAGCAGTACTAGAACAAATGTTTAGAAAATTAGATTGGAAGCATCTAGGGCTAAACATAAACGGATCACGACTAAACCATTTAAGATTCGCTGATGACCTGGTTATATTGGAGGAGAACCCAAGATTACTGGAATCCATGATACAAACGCTAGCAGACAAAAGCCGAGAAGTGGGCTTGGAAATGAACTCGAGCAAAACAAAAATGATGACAAACGCAACAGCTGCAGACATAATTGTCAACGGACAAAAACTTGAATATGTTGAGGAATATGTATATCTGGGTCAGATCATATCTCCAAGTGATCAAATGTCCAAAGAAATCGATAAAAGAATCGCTACTGGGTGGAAAAAATTTTGGTCTTTGAAAGAAATAATGAAAAGTAAGGAACTCGGCATCAAGATTAAGAAAAAAACTTTTGATACATGCATTCTTCCCTGCATCACATATGGCTGTGAAACTTGGGCTTTGACAAAAAATCAAAGAGAAAAACTTGCAAAATGTCAGCGAGCCATGGAAAGGAGCATACTGGGGCTAAAGTTAAAAGATAGAGTCAGGAATGTAGATATCAGACGCAAAACCAAACTAACAGACATCCTAATACATATTGACCAACTAAAATGGAGATGGGCAGGGCATATGCTCCGTTGCAAGCATGAAAAATGGAGCAAGCAAGTAACTGTCTGGTATCCAAGAGATGGGCTAAGGAGCCGAGGTCGCAAAGTGAGAAGATGGGAAGATGATCTGAAATTGACTCTAGGTCCCCTTTGGCTAAGAATTGCGACCGATAGAAAGCAGTGGAAGACGTTGGAGGAGGCCTATGCCGTAAGGCACACCGAACTTAGAGACTTTATATGATTAGTGTACTAGGTGAAATTAGTAAAAGGAAAAACTGTAAAAATTTCGGAATAAAAGGCTTTATTATTATTATTATTATTATAGTATTTTATTTCCATGTACTTGCAGTCGACACTATGTCTGTCTGTTACATAGTTTCGACTACACGTAGATATAAATCTGGGGTCATTTTCCCTAATGTGTCGTAGGGGTAACGAGATTGAATTTTTTTTATATGATCATATTATATTCGTGGCTTTTGTCACTTGGCGACCTTGTCAGCACCATCGTGACCCTAATTAGCTAGGTGCTAAAACTACATCTAGGCGTAAGACAAATATATTAAACAAAAAAAAAGATTAAAAAGGTTCGAAACTATTTCTTCTTAGCGTGTGGATGACGAAACAATGTTAAAAAATGACAAAACAGTCTTCATTAAACATTTGTGGCCCAGAATTTTGCGATGCTGACTGCGTTACCACTTGCCTTCATTAGGTCCTCCGGGTTAAGGTTGTTAGGGCACGCCGGGCACGATGAATAAGTCCCACTGTAGGGCACAAGCCTTCTCTCAGAGAGAGAGAGAGTATGGGCTTAATCACCACGCGTGCCCACCGCGGAATAGCGATTTCAAGCGCTGAGGTATGTGAATAGCTCAGACACCCAGGTTTCCTTACGATGTTTTCCTTCACCATTAGCGAGTGGTATTGCTACTATAACTTCACATATGTACACAACTTAGAAAACAAAGTCAGAAAACACAATAGGTACACGCCCGCACTGGGAATCAAACCTGTGTCTCCCGCTTTCGAGTCCAATGTTCTACCCACTAGGCTACCACCGCTTCGCACCTCCGCACGATGAATGAGGAATCACTATTCTAAAGCCATCATTTCTCTCTTTTTCAGTGAAAAACCGGGATGTTCGCGGTTGCACCGAGATAATTCGCAACTGCGAAGTGCTTGGCATCTCGCTGCCTACCGACCAGCAAGGGAAGTACATTCGGATGCTCATCGACGGCAAATCTTCGCTCGGCGAGGCCAAACCACCGGCGAAGCATTTGCGGTTCAAGTTCTAGTCCATGCAGCAAACGGCTACGATAAATGTAACCCATTCGAAAGCCCTTTTCCGGCTCAAAAAAGTTAACCACTAAAAGGTTTTTTTTTTAAACCAACGACGGCGCGACTGTTGACAGTAGCGACTGTAAAAACAGATAGAATATATCAAATCAAATCTAAATCTCTAAGCGATTTAGGTCAAGTAAAAACGTTACCGTACCAAGCTGCGGGTCTCCATCGTGTTCAACATTGTTATCTTCCTGAGTATTACTATATGCACCAAGGATTATTTAATACTTAGTGCTTAGTGCATAACAAGGAGTATTTAATACTCCTTGTTATGCACTAAGCTTTTAACGTTCTTGTTACCTTGCTCCGTGCCCTTTTTGCCAATCCTTACTTTTGGTGTCCATTTCGGTACCGAAGAAATTTTTAAATAATCAAAGTTCTTAGTTTATTAATTTAGACTCCATTATAAAATTTCGAATCAACAACTTTGTTGTATTCGGTAGGCTCTGCTCTCATTATGTTTTCATTTCATAAGTCTCAAGAACATCCTTTGCTCTATCGTTGAAAACCATTAGGCTGTCTAAGCTTAGGCTAAAGGTGCTCACATAATAGATACTTCTCAGTAAATGAAAATTTACGGAAGTCATAGTAAAGATTAGGGTTGCTTTCAATACAATTATTTCCTCCTATATCCTCCTTTTTACAGTGGTGTCCGGCTAATTTATATACAAGTTTGGCTTTTAAAAAAACGAACGCGCGGACACGCACGTACGACTCGAGATTTTGCGGGCGCGGGCAAAGAAAATCGTGGCAAAAGCAGTGTGTCACTTTCAGAGCTAAATGTTCGGCTAAATATGACCTGAGTCCGGCTTTTCTATTTTTGACTGGCAACCCTAATTCCGTGTGGCACCGGATTAAGAATAGCGTCACTCCATTTCCTTCCGTGGACGTCGTAGAAGGTGACTAAGGAAATACATTACCAGGAGACGGGCAGCAGCGTCTTCCTGAGATTCCAACCGCATACTGCGATCGCCAACCCGCCTGCCAAGCGTGGCGATTATGGGAAAACCCCTCATGGTTAGGATAACCATAAAGGAGGCCTATTTCCTGCAGTGGGCGTCAAATGGCTGATAATGAACCCTAATTAGGATGGACCTTTGGCATGACTTCCATAAATAAAAATTAAAAAAAAACATAACACAATATATCTTTTCTAAGTGCAAAAAAATTTCGTTGCTAGAGGATGCAACATAAAACTAATATTTTGCGCATAGTAAACCCGACCAAGAGACGGCTATTCAATGACACGCCAAAATGACATGTTTTTCAGGAGGTTCGGTATTTGTTATTTTCTGAGTGCCGAAATACACTACTTACCTAGGTGTAATTGAAATAACACACAATTTAAAAAAACCGGCCAAGTGCGAGTCGGACTTGCGCACGAAGCGTTCCGTACCATTATCTATACAACATTTGAATATTTTAAGCGTCTACCTGTTGGCGTTATTAATATCCAGCAAAAAACGGAAAAAAAATCACGTTGTATGGGAGCCCCATATATTTTATTCTGTTTTTATTGTTACGGCAACAGAAATACATCATCTGTGAAAATTTCAACTGTCTAACTATCGCCTGATGACAGACGGACGGACGGACAGCAGAGTCTTAGTAATAGGGTCCCTTGTCCTTTGGGTTAGGAACCCCAAAAACCGTCGGTATGGAGAATTAAACCACTTTCTGTACATAAATAAGCAAAAAATAAAATTGTTGGAAAATACTTGCACTACTCTCCTAAACAGCATTTAACTAAAATTCTTCATACAAAAGTCGATATAAATTTTGCAAGTCGGCTTAACAGTGTACAATCGACCGGCACCAATGCAAAAAGGGCAAGGAAGTTGCTATAATTACCAAAATAAAGTACTATTTTCTTCTATGTTGAAATTGTATTTGTATCATAATTTTTTTTACAGAAAAGTTGTACGAAAATCATCGATACCGATGAAATGATTTTAGGTTTGCTTTATTTCAATAGTTAACACATACACCGTGATAATAGATTATGTAATTTGTAGTGTACATAGTTGCTAAAACAAGCACTTAGATTGTAAGTAGCTTGTGATCAAATTTTAGGTATTTTTGTAAGATGAAATCGGAATAGAACTTGCTTATGTAGATTTGTAACAACTTATTTCAGATATAACATATAATTTTAGTTATTGTTTTATTATATTACATACAATAAAGTTGCAAAATAGATTTTTTGTTCTCAATTAAATGTCAATAAGTGCAGGGGTCCCCAAACTTTTATAGTTCGCGGTGCAAGGGTCGCGTGATCAGATTCTACGAACCCCGAATTTACAAATCGCGGCTAGTACCAATAACTTTCAGTCTTATAAAAAATCGATCCCACTAAAACGCCCTTAAGCCGGACGTAAAGCTGGTTTATAACAGGAATTCCTCTCATAAACTGGCTTTAACTCCATCTTAGGAGTGTTTTAGTGGGATCAATTTTTTATAAATATAAGACTGTTAGGTAACTGTCATATTTATAAAAACACGATTCCTTTACACATTTCTCAGATTCACTTCCAACAGTCTGGTAAAGGAAAAAACGTAACCATAGATTATTTAAATGGCCTCTGAGGAGTGTTTCAGAGGAATCGTTTTTTAAGCAGCCTATATCCGTCCCACTGTAGGGCACAGGCCTTCTCTCAGGGAGAGAGTATGGTTAATTACCACGCGTGCCCACCGCGCATTAGCGATTTCAAGCGCTGAGATATGTGAATAGCTCAGGCACTCAGGTTTCCTCACTATGTTTTCCTTCACAGTTAGCGAGTGGTATTGCTACTATAACTTCACAAATGTACCTACATATAATTATATTCTTTTTGTTGCGCTAATCCGTGCTGAGAACAATTTTCAAAACCTATTTAGAGGCTTAAAATTCCACCCATGCCGGGACTTGAACCCGCGACCTCTGTCTAGGTTCAAAATTTCGCCGATGCTAGCACTTGCCCATTAGCTCAGTTGCGAGAGCGCTGGCACGGTTAGCCAGAGGTCGCGGGTTCAAGTCCCGGTATAGGTGGATTTTCTAAATAGGTTTTTCAAAATGTAAGATAAGATAAGAATATTCTTTATTGCACACAAGAAGCGAGACATAAAATATGAAAGTTACAATGAAAAAGTACAATGGGCGGCCTTATATGTATATATAACTTAGAAAATAAAGTCACCGTTAGGGAGGAGTTGAGTTAGCATTAGGAATCGTATTTATCATTACGTAAATACACATTTAGTAGCAATACCTACTACTCCTTAGTAGTTGTGAAGGAAAATATAAAAATAAATTAAAACAACGTCTGAAGCATCCCTAAGTTCTGTTTCAGGAGAAGAGAAAACTGGAGCGCGACGCACACTTTGGGAACCCCGTTAGTGCAAGGTTGCACAAGGTTAAGCTACTTACTACACTACTGTAAAAAATATAAAGGTTGCAGTACTATTAATGTTCTAGGGCCCTGATACAAAGCCAATCTATATGCAATATGGAATTTAAATACAATGGAAGTCAACCAGACGTTTTTATTCCACTGAAACCTCAGGTTGGCACGCACAACCGTATCCTCAGTGGAAAGAAAACCTTGCGAAATATTAAGTCAGGTCTAGATTTCTACAGGGTGACTAAGAGGTTAGCAAAGTTTTTTCAGAGACATTATGGCACTTTTTTTTTATTATTTGAGAACAGCACCATCTATAGAAATCAACAAGAATCGTTTAACATTGACATTTAACGACATGACACCGGCGCTGTCAAGGCCATCTATGTAAGATGGCCGCTAGGTGGCGAGCGCTCTGTTTAGACAACGTTGTATGGGAGCCCCCTTAAATATTAATTTTATTATGTTTTTAGTATTATGTTGTATTTATGTGACTTGTTTTTCCTTTGTACCTACTTGTTTATGTTACTTGTTATGCCTTTTTTTCTTCTGATGTGTTAATTTGTCCCAATAAATATTTCTTCTTCTTCTAGTATTTGTTATAGCTGCAACAGAAATACATCATCTGTGAAAATTTCAACTGCCTAGCTATCACGGTTCATGAGATACAGCCTGGTGACAGACAGACAGACAGACAGACGGACAGTGAAGACTTAGTGAAGTTTGGCACCCTTCGGTTACGGAACCCTAAATAATGTTTTTTGTATTTTTTTCAGTAAATGAACTTACCAAATTAAAAAAAAAACTACCAATAAGTACCTATGAAAACCAACCAAGTGCGTTTCGGGTTTGTATAGGGTTTCGTAGTATGCCGTCAAAATATGCGGGCTTAGAAGGTTTTTCGATCGATAGTTTTTCGATTGGAGTCGTTTGTGATTCTTTCATAAGGTTGTACAACAAAGTGTTCTCTTTCTATCTAATTGAGTTCATGATTTAACTAATAACGTTTACTTCATAAACTTTCAATATACCTAGTAACTAATTAACATTTTTTGTTTAGGAATTTTCAACCTTACGAAAAATCATTGAGTTTTGAATCGGTTGAAAAGAAATATGTGGCAGCCCATGATCTTAAAAATTGTATAATGTTGTGCAGAATAAGCAAAAAAGAAAAAAATGTTCACAAGCCAATCAGTTATTGCTGTTTTAATAACGAAGGAGCCAATTGGTAGATTTTTGTCTTGTAAGCTATTTTATCTTTAAATGATTACCGCCGATTTCTCGCATATTTAATCGCTCGTTACCATTTGAAGATGTCTTTTTTATGTAGTTTAAATTTACGAGGCAGATATACGAGAAACCGGGGATATTTTTTTTATTATTTATGTTTTTGGGTTTAAGGCCCAGTATTTAATTAGTGGGTAATTAGAAATGCCATCTATTTAGACTATCACTTATAAGTATAGACGTACCTAAAATAAAAATAAAAAATGCGTTGAGAAATCTTGTTTATAAATTCGTGAACAATACAGAATCTCCGTATATCAGAACAATGACCCACGAACCCGTGGCGTTTACGCACCGCTCTGGCTGGCTACTAATGGTTCTCATCTCATAGATTTGAGTTTGTGTCGAGATACACCACAGGCTATTTATTTATTCGTTTTGTCTGTTGTGTATTTAGTTTTCCTTCTGTGTTGTGCATATTATGTTACTTATGTGCTTAGGTATTTTGTTTCTGTGATGTATCTTGTTGGTATAATAAATGTCTTTCTTCTTCTTCTTCTTCTTCTTCAGATATTTCTGGAAAGTGCCTTTAAAAAAAACAACTCGCTTATTCTATAACTGTTGTTAAGGCACGTTCATTTTCCTATGGCTTTCAAACGACTCAAAATTCATGGTGTATATTACCTATAATAGGTAGATAATATGGGGGTAGGAAACCCCGTGCGCAAGTCTGACTCACATTTCACCGTTAATTTTTTAGTAACGATCAAGGTAACTTTCATGCAAAAACGCATTGTCCAGTAGCCCCTCAACCGGATCAATCTAGATCGTTAACTGAAAATAGACCAGTGGAATTTACCAACAATCAGATAAGGGCACGTCCCATAATGCTATCGTTATACGGTTGCAGCTGCCTTGGCGGCGGCGCAAGAGTGACAGAAAATTCTGTGACGTTTCAGCCTAGAAGGCCGCTATTGAAAATAATTAGTTTACGCATAATTTTCATTGCATTATTGTACCTGACTGATAGTCAAGTAGGCGGTGAAAGGAAATCCCATAGAAACCATGATTGGCAACTGTTGCTTAAGTCTTTGTCGACAAATATAGCTAGGTAGGTACTGCTTACAGGGCTTTGCGGTTGCGGAGTGTTTATACCTGTAATATCCTCTATAGATTGATAGGGTACTGAAATTATCTATTTTAATAAAAGAGGAAGATTCTCATCGACTTCGATGTAATTGTAACTCTTTCTATCAATTTTGTCTCCTAGCGTGTTGTCTACGCTACTGACTCCTAAAACAAAATCATGCAGTGATATAGCCCGCATAAATCTTTTTGTGACTATTTTCACGTTGCCGCTAAAAAGATCTGTGCGGACTATCATAAGCAGCCTATATAGGTATATGTCCCACTGTAGGGCACAGTCCTTCTCTCAGAGAGAAAGAGCGAGAGAGTATGGGCTTAATCACCACGCGTGCCCACCGCGGATTGGCGATTTCAAGCG
Organism: Yponomeuta malinellus; assembly: GCA_947308005.1. Lineage (NCBI taxonomy): Eukaryota > Metazoa > Arthropoda > Insecta > Lepidoptera > Yponomeutidae > Yponomeuta > Yponomeuta malinellus. Next base: position 8,778,535 of record OX371013.1, read on the forward strand.
CTGAGGTTGGAAGGTTTGTCTATACCTAGGTACCTACGTTTAGATAAGCGTTTAAACTCTTAGATAGAAATATTTACTCTACCTAAGAGCTTAAAAAAAGTTGCAATAAACTCCGTGGCATAATCGCTCGTCGAGGAATCTCGACATTTGTATAGCAATTTAAACAATATTTACCTAGACTGATAGCTGTTTATTTAAAAAAAATGATTAAAATGTAAATAAGCAAGTTGTTAAATATAATAACGAATTAGATACCTACCTACCTATAAAATCGTTAACACTTAGGTACCTACTTATTGTTAATACCTACCTAACGGCCGGTTTCCAAAACAATTTTACCACGACGAATCAGCTAACAGACTGTCACAATCTTCTTTTTGTGTTCTGAGGTCACAATTAACAATCCGTTACCATGCGTTGAGTTTCTCGAACGCAAATCATTGGAAAATTAGCTAATCTACTGTTAACCGCTGATTTATATATTCTTCTGGTCACCGAGCTCAATTCGTTCATTTTCATTCACTCATGTGTTTTGTCTCTGTCATACAGCTTTTTCTTTATCTGTGTCAAACATGGGCTCAAATACGGGATTAAAAACAAAAGTTGGATGGAGTTCTGTGACGCAATCTGTACCCACTTCTACAACAGCTATGGAAAATACAACTACCTAGTGGAGATCCATTTCCCTTTGGGAAGAATTTGATCAGGTGGTATCTAAATTAATACCGGAAATTACAATTGCTGTGGGGATTGTGGAATTGGATAAATACATTCAAGAGCCCGTACTACCAAGAAATATGTATACCCATTGAATTGTTGGTATGAATGGCGAAATTTTTATCCAATTCAGTACAAATACCTAGGTACCTATATGATAAAAATACTTCATTTGCTGGCGACCTCGGTCCCATGTGAAAGAATATTTTCAAAGTTATATACAAAGTTTATACTCTAAATGAGCGGCGCACAAGGCTGACAACAAAAAAGATGTCACAATTGATTTTTATCAGCAGAAGCTGCGTGTAAATTATGTAGGTAGATACATAGACATTATAAATATTTGTAAATTCAAATCACTGTAAGTAGGTACATACTTCGATTTTTAAATATGCCAACCTACATTTCATTTTCAATAAAAAGTGTCAAACACTAAAAACAATATTCCGTTTTTTCCCCCATTGATATTACCTACATTAATTTAGGTTGTCGTAAGCCTTTCAAAGTATGAAGGAAAATCGATGTACTTACATAACTTACATTACCCTTTTGTAGATATGCAAAAACTGCATTTAATACCTAGGTACTCAGTTATTTTATGGATTGTCTCATGGTACAATATCTAGCTTATGACAGGGGACTAAAACAAAATATTAATTTTTCAGATGACTTTTTCTCTTCTCGATTTTCGCTTATCAAACTTATCATGTACTACTGAGTTGTGCCGTGAGCGCGTTGACTAGTGATCACTATGTGAACAAGCGAGCGAGATGAGCTAAGGATACATACAAATAGTGAGCAAAAAGATACGTGAGCATTTTAATCTTTTGTAAAAGTAGGTAGAAAAGGAAATCATCAGTTTCTGGTGTTGTTGCTTTTTCTCTGACCCATGGCGCGTGAATTCAGAGTAAGCTTATTCCTCCTTCTACATTTCTTTCTTTCATTTCCTTATTTCTTAGGTAGGTATATCCACAAAAAAAAGGTTTTTTGTTTCCTTTAACAAGTAAATTTGTGAATAGTCTAAATTGGCTTATGTGTAAAAAGACTCACCTCTGGTTTTCCGTACAGTAACAATCTGCTAATCTAATTCTAATAAGTGTTAGTTGTTGGCACGCAAATGTGCAAACAAAAAAGAAACTGACGCTTATTAACAGTAGATTAACAGAATGTTAGTGTATACGGGAAACCGGAGGTAACTGTTTTCTCTTTAATGGCAACATTGGAGTTACACCCGATGTACTTTCGAAACAATTAAACTTACAAAACAAGCCCTGGTTCCTAAGCTAGTGTACCTACTCTGGCAGTAATCACATAGAAGTTAGTTGTAGACAATAAAGATGATGATAAAGTTTACTGCCATATAAAACTGTAACATGTAGGTGTAAAGACCCCACACTAGGCGATGCCTGTGGCCTATGTCCGTGGAGGACAAAAATATACAGTAAAGTAAATAGGCATATTTACTTTCGATTTCTTATATGTGAATGTAGGTAAAGTTCCATCAGCTAATCCTGTACCAATCACTTTTTTTTAGTTTCTGTAGTGCCATATTAAAATTGAAGTACATAATTGGCTATTTAATTAGTGAACTTCTCAAATCAGAAACTGAAAAAATTACAAATAGTCAAATAGCTGATTGATAGGGTGGTCATTGTCAATTATAGTCCTGCCTGTAGTCTCAGGCTTTTAATAGAGCTACAGTATTCCCTGCTCTGGGTCGGGTTACACGGCCGTTGGTTTAACGTGAAACGTCTATAAGGGTCCGTACACAAAACTGCGATGCGACGTCGTATCATAAAAATCTGCGAGCTCGCGCGACGCATCGCAAGAACTTGCGAATTGATTCGCATCGGCGTTCATAATATAGTAATAAATGGATGGACCCAAAAATTTCATTATTTCTTTTTCATGTATCTTCTTAGCAATAACAGAAGTGAGCACTTTTTTTACGATCCATGTCACGACCTAGTATACAAAATACTTTCAGTACGGCTGACGGTCTTCGAAGGACCCGAATTCGGGTCACCCGAATCGTGGATGGGAGATGCCTTGCCGCACGAAATCGCACCGTAGCAATTCGTGTCGCAGTTTTCTGCTTTGCGAATTCGCATCGCACCGATTCGCAGTATTGTGTAAGGAGCCTAAGTAAACATTTTTTTTAGCTCAAACTGCGCACTGATGGCACTGGCGCCATCTAGCGGCACGAATCAAAAGGATCTGAGTTATGGCTACTTTGCTGTATTCAACAATATATAAATTAATTGCAATAGTTACTGAGTAACAGCAATGTTCTGTGGTTACAGCCCTCGCGGAGGCGTACTTCCGAACTGAAAGACGTTTCACGTCAATAATCGTCAGTGTATCGGAGTGGGAGCACAAATTACCTCAAGGGGATCCAGTGGGCTAGCTAGCGATAGCACCACCAGAAAAAAAAACATCTTCTGTTACAAAAATGGACGGTTTTTTTTTCAATGTCTAGCTTGAACGAAATGCACAGTGCGCAGGGGTTCCGGACTGTTAAATGAGATCCCTGAGCCCCAACAACGTTTCTGAGCCCCCTTCAAACGCACGGGGTGGGCCACCAGGGGGCTTTAGTGGATGAAAAGCCCGGGCTTTCCCCCTGGAATAGATTTTAAAGATTTCCTCGTCAAATAAAAAACGATTGTCAGTTACACAACTAATCTATGGATAGCTCTGCAAATATTATGGTGCAAGATTCTTGTTCACTGGATAGAGCTTACTCCTGGATATATAAACAGATAGTACTGTCAGATAGCGTGGGACAAGCCAGCGTAAGGCATTATATTTTCAAAACACCTTAAAAACTAAGTTATTTAAAACAAAACAGAGGTCGTGCGTTCGATTTCCACTGGAGGCCGTCGTACTTGATTAGTAGGTCGACAGCACATCAACCTTTACATGCATTCACTCTGCCCAGTTACGTAACGGGTGACCTTGCAACAAAAATGTAAAGGTGGACTTGCTGTCGACTGTACAAATGGCCTCAGTCTATATTATATCCATGTTTGTGATTTCCTTGTCTAGTTACCATAGCACAGAGTCCTACTTAGGGACCAGGACAATTGGACCGTGTTACGCAAAATCATTCCAACCGACAATAAGCAGCTTTAAAAAAAAATCTTTTTAGGTATGGTTTTCTTGTCACGTATTTGTAGATACGTGTTTATTGTTATTTATAGTGAATACAAAATATAGAACTTCTGAACAAAAAGTTGGAAAAAAGTAATCTAATAGACGAAAATCTTCTATCGCAAGTTACGTATTGTGAGTTGGAACGTTTCTGCGTAACACGGTCCAATTGATTATGTTGTGTGGAAGTTAATATATTGTTTAATAATTATTACACAATTATTATTAAACAAACCCTTCATTGCGAAAGAGAACGTTATGACCTAAGATTTAGAATCGTCGAAACCATCGTTCAGTTTAGGCACGCACTTAGTTAACGAACTAACTAATGACAGAACAATTAACTATTTAACCAATCGTTTAACTGCATTAGTTACGCACTATTGTGTGTTATTAATGGCCCTTGATCTGCTGGAAATTTGTTACCTAACCATACTCACACGTGATAATGAGGATAAATAATGGCCGTTTTCTATGATAATATATCCGCTTTTAGATACAGGGTGTAAAATCCTTATGCAAAATTGTATCTAGGTAGGTGCAACATGCAAGCAAAAGTTTAAAAGATATAACCCGACAACTAATAGACGGCGCTAGTATCTAGTATTGATAAATACTTCGAAGGAATCTACATATCTGTGATCTACATACTTACAAGATACATTTTGAATGGCTTCTTAAGTATATTTAAGAAGAGTTCTGTAACCCTATACCTAATGTCAATCAATTGTCCCTCCTAAGACCTCATATGTTGACGGCCAATACGGAGCCCTCTGACCGCCCAAGTGCGGGTCGGACCAAGCGCTTTTGGCTGTTTTTTAACCGACTTCAAAAAACGAGGAGGTTATCAATTTGACGCGTAGATATCGCACATCTTTTGGCTATGTCTTCGCATAACTCCGTCAAATGTTAACCGATTTCGACAATTTTTTTTTTTTTTCGAATAGATATAACGACCCATTGGTTCCATTTTAATTTGGTGAAGATCTGATGAAGACTTTCAGAGATGGAGAACGGAACTCTTCAATGGACAGCAGTAAATAAGGCCTAATGGGGCCCATCCCTTAGTAATATCCGTATGTTTCATAAAATAACGTAACAGTAGTCCCAATGTAATTTGGTGATGTTCTGGTGAAGACTTGGGGAGATGGAAATTGAGAACATCAAATCTTAAAGCAACGAATTGGCAATGTAAAGTTTGGTTAAGGGTCATATTTTTTTTATTTTTTACGAAAGTAGACATAATTTGTTAGGAGTAATTTAATTTTTGTTGTTCTAAGTTACTGTTAAACAACTTAAACAATTAAAAATAAAATTCACTCCTCGTGACGTCATTTGCGAGGGCTTTTAGCCAACTTGTTTCTTAAATTTTTGTAGTAGGCGCAAAAGATTGAGTTGAAAATAATGCATCGGATGAGAATACCTGTCATACTTGTCAGACTGACGTTCGTTTTGGTTGTTTGTTTGACGATATAGATGTGGGTAATCTGTGGGTGAAAAGATCGACAGTCGGCCCTAAAATTTTTGGTCATAGCGCGATGGAATAAGGTTCACATTGATTTCTATGTTGATCTGGCTGCCAAATATCGTTTCCTTAACGTCACTAAACAAAAATCATCAAAATGGAGTAAGTACCGCCATCTAACCTACAATCTCGGGCCTATGTTTGCTGAAGACACTGGTTTGAATAGTTCACTAAAAACCCCCTAGATGGCATTGAGTCGTTAGGTAATTTCTCGCGGAACGCATGAGTTTTAACTGAAGAATGACACCTTCGCTGAAAATGTGTGTATTTCGTTTAGTGACGTTAGGAAATTAAGGTGCGATGTATTATCATGCAAATGACGTCACAGTCGGTCACAGTGAAAGGCAAATATATCGTGATTTTTTTATTCAAAATGCCAATATTGATAATATTTCCTAACTTTAACAAGGGCATTATCGTTATTTGGTTGTTAATTCAGCCCTACAAAAAAAAACTTTACTTTGCGAAGTAAGTAGGATAAATTATGGTTATAAGTGACTTGTTTATTTTCTCCTGCTACCGCACTAAAAACTGTTTTTTTTAAAATAAAAAATAAAAACCGACTACGAAAAACAACAGCACTAAAAATTACAAATAATTTGCCACGATGCTGAGAAATCACTTCCGCACACACATACTTATGCAGAAAACACATCAAAATCGTAACATAAAATTGACCCAAAAAACCAAGAATACTTTCAACTGAATTTTAGCAAACAAAATAAATTAACTTTGATTAATTTGATCAGCATTCAGTCGAAAATGTTTGCAAAGACTAACTGATTATCCCCGCAAATTCCGCTAGATCCCGCGTTCGTACTGAGCTCGGAATGCCGGGATTGGAAGCCGTAGTTGGATTTGAGTTTCACCTTCACAACTAACTTGATAGGTATACCATTCCTCCTTTGTGACAAGTGAAATCTATAAGTACACGGCATCTAATAGTAATTAATATTTAATGCATTCAATACATTTATTGCATCCGAGTCCGTATTTATTTGCATACAAAACACGATTTAATTGGGATTATGCATACAACAAGAGCCGATATCTACATAGTGGCATTCCTTTACATTACGCTCAGATGTGCGATGAACAAGAATCTTCTAGTGTAATCCACACTAATACTAGACGTTTTGTCCTACGTATCCTCTGTGTTAGTTTCCCACTGCTGGGCGAAGGCCTCCCCTACTTGAGTCCAGAGTTTTCGGTCCTGGGCCGCCTCAGACCACTCCGGCAAAATATGGTCGAAATCATCTCTCCACCGTCTCCTAGGCCGGCTTCGAATTTGACGTCCGTATTATGCACTCACTCGGTGGCGAGTCTCGGGCATCTATCCGGTTGCATTTGACTGACAGCCCAGCTGCACCTTAATTTCACCGTCAGGATGCCCACGTCGGTTATTCAGGGTTTGGCGCTTGGTGTAGCGTGGTGTATGTGGTGTATATATAGACGTATCGGGCGTTAATATAGGTACTTTCCAAAACCTAGCCACTGATATTCTCTGCGTCATTATTCTGTATGCTGGTATGCTCTATAGGTACATTAGTTCGGAAGCATTATACATTAGGGACCATCCATAAAGTACGTCAGACGTTAAGAGGAGGGGGAGGAGGTCGACAAAGTGTGACATTGTATGACGAGGGGAGGGAGGGGTCCTGAGTTTCGTGACGTCACATTTCAAAACTATAATTAAGAAAGAAGAAAAGAAAGAAAGAAAGAAGACATTTATTTAAATTGTCACAGAAACATAAAGTAAACACGAAGGTACACTAACAAAATACATTAATAATTAATTAATAATTTATTGTTTTGTTTTTTTTTTCAAATGTTTGATACTATGTTAATATTGTGTTAATATTAATATATAATTTTAATGGAAATAAGACTAATTGCGGAACTGCTGTTTTAATTTCATAATTTTTAGATACAAAATTGCAAATATGTGACGTCACACTAGGAAATCAAGAAGAAATCAAGAAATCAATAATTTATTTCAACGTAAAGAATTTACATTCTGTTTGCTGAATGTCAATGTACTATGTTAGCCGCTGCCTTCGGGCCGTATTTGTAGTGGAGAAAAAGGCAGCGGGAAAAAAAACTCCACTCTGACCATCTTTTCTCATGCGGCCAGTATCATGGGGACTTTTGGGCCGGATGTGGCTCGGGGTGATTTATTTTATATTATAGGTTATATTATTTATTATTATTTATTTTCAATACTGTTTTTGACATTGTATTATTCCTTTTTTTTTTTAATTTACCATTTTGACGAAACCTGCGGGTGTATTTTGTCTCAACTAAATAAAGAACTTTTGAAACTGAAAAAAAAAAAAAAAAAAAAAAAAAAAATCATCTTAAACTTATACATCAAAGCCTATATGATATGATTCCATGATAGCCACTAATAACTTTAAAAGCCAAAATAACATCTCTTACAAAAGTAGGAAAAACAGTAATGCTGCGGCCAGACACACGAACAGCACCCGTTCACGAGCATAACGCAGGGGTCAGCCATCACCAGTCTCAACCATTTTAGAGGGAGATAGGTGACCCGGCCACCACGCCACCATTCGAATGACCTTTAGCAAACCTGCAGATTGAGTTCTTGTCAGCTATAAAATGTGTGCTATAGTTATTAATGTGCAATCACGTCGTCAGTACACGTTTTTAAAATTAAATAAATTATAATATTAATAATTAAATAACAATGAAATCGCAGTGGAATTGGCTTACTACCAAGGGCTTATATCGTTCATATACTCGTCTATTCTATAATAGGCTTTTTTACATAGCGATTTTTTAATGAATGTTTTAAATTTATTTTCAGACAAGGATAGAACATGTTCTGGAATTCTGTTGTAAAAACGAACGCAATAGCCTACGAACGATGTATTTACCTTGGCTAAACGAAATTTAGAATAAGCAAGCTTATTTCTATTTCTAGTGTTTACGTTATGGACGTCCCTATTTAATTTGAACATGGTTATATTTTTACGAACATACATTATATTATCGAATATATATTGGCAAGCCAGTGTAAGAATTCCTATTTCTTTGAAACGCTCCCTTAGCGATTCCCTACTGCTTAAGTTGTAAATTGCTCTTACTGCTCTTTTTTGCAAAATAAATATTGTTTCTATATCTGCTGCCCGTCCCCATAATAACAGCCCATATGACATAATACTGTGAAAATAACTAAAATAGACCAGCCTCGCAGTCGATATGTCTGTAAGTTGCCTAATTTTTCTAACTGCAAATGCAGCTGAACTCAACCTACCCGATAGTTTTTCAATATGCCGACCCCATTGCAGTTTTGAGTCTATTGTTATGCCTAAAAATAGTGTGGACTCTACCAGCTCTAATTTCTCACCAGATATTTTTAGACACGTGTCAACATTTTTAACATTGGGCAAGGAGAACTTGACGCATTTTGTCTTTTTCGCATTTAACATCAAATTGTTCACCGTGAACCAATTTAGAATTGTAGATAGAGCATTGTTTACATCGTCAACATTACCTAAACCTCTCTTTACTTTAAAAATTAAGGAGGTATCATCAGCAAACAGTACTATCTGCGATAGTTTTTCTACTAGGTAGGGCAAATCATTTACGTAAACCAAAAAAAGGAACGGTCCTAGTATAGAACCTTGAGGAACTCCTACTTTTACATTAGATCCTGAGGATTTAACTCTATTGATATCTACTTTTAGGGTTCTGTCTGTTAAGTAAGATCGAAGAAGAGATAGCGATTTATTACTTAAACCATATCGGTGTAATTTTATAAGGAGCGTTTCGTGGTCGACGCAATCGAACGCCTTGGACAGGTCACAGAACACCCCGATGGCATCCTGCGCCTCCTCCCACGCATCAAAGATGTGCTTTATTAATGCTATGCCTGCGTCCGTCGTTGAGCGGCCCTTCGTAAATCCAAACTGTTTCTTATGAAATAGCTTATTTATACTAAAAAGAGTCTGCAATTGATGCAAAATTACTTTTTCAAAAACTTTACTTAGGACCGGCAATATTGCTATTGGTCTGAAATTATTGGGATCTTCACTATCGCCAGATTTAAATAAGGGTACTATTTTACTTAACTTTAATAGATTAGGAAAGGTTCCCTGGTCAATGCATTTATTGAAAATTGTAGCAAGGTAAGGTGCTAGAATATGGATAACCGTGGATATAAGTTTCACCGATAATCCCCACAAATCTTCGGTTTTTTTTAAGTTTAACTCTTTAAATATTTTGACAATAGCAAAGGGACTTATATGGGTGAATTGGAAGTCAGCTTTGCATGTATTTATACTTTCCAGAAGTAAAGTTTCGGCTGATTGAGGGGAAGAATTTAAGCTAGCCGTTATTTTGAGGGGTATGTTTTTAAAGAAGTTTTCAAATATTTCTGCTATGTCTTCCCTTGAATTGACTAAAATCCCTTCTACCTTTAAAGCAAATATCTGGTCCCTAGGTCTCGTTTTGCCTGTCTCTTTGCTAATTACTTGCCAGACTGTTTTGATTTTATTAGTTGACGCCATAATTTGTTTACTTATGCTAATGGATTTGGCTGCTAAACAAGTTTGCCTAAACGTTTTTGAATATTTTTTAACATACTCTCTGAACGTCGGATCGTGATTAAATTGTTTCTCTTCATACAATTCATAAAGCCTTTTCCTACTTCTATGTAAACCTGGCGTTGCCCATTCTGAAAAACCGCGATTTAACCCTGTAATTTTTTTTACGTTAAATATCTGTTCAAATTGTTTTGATATGGTCGAAAACAGCACTTCATATAATGTATTCGGATCAGTGCTATCAAAATTTAATGAATCTAACTGTGTGCCTAATTTTCTTTTAAATAATTCAATTTTTTTTTCTGTTATTGGTCTACAAATTACTTCATTACAAGGTTCTTCTAGTACTGACGGCAGAACTGCCCATAACCCGCTATGATGGACTGTAAATTATGTATGACCTTTTTTTCTATAAATTGACAATTACAAAAAACGTTATCTATGCAAGTGGCGCTAGTAGCTGTTGTCCTAGTGGGTTCAGTAAATAAATAATGTAAATTAAATGACCTGAACAGACTAGTGAGTTTAGTTTTCAGTGAACTATCAACTAACAAATCTATATTGAAGTCACCACATACTACTATGCTCTTATTGCTAGTAAATAGGCGTTTTAAGGCGTCTTCCATAACTAATTCAAATTCATTATAATTCGATTGTGGCGGCCTATAAACACACATAACTATGTACCTATCCAATTCCACACACGAGATCTCAATTAAGCGTTCAACAGATAGACTGACAATGTCTTTTCTTTCTTTCATTTTTAAACTACTTTTTACAAATATCATTGAACCTCCTCTTATTGCGTGCTGTCGGTTAAAAGTACTTACTGCTAAATAGTCTTTTAAAGTGAAAGACATTTCAGGTTGTTTCAGCCAGTGCTCTGTTAAACACAAAATATCTACATTAAGGAAGGGGATGTATCACAAATGTGACCAACTTTGACAAGGACTGGGGAGGGGTCAAAGTGTGACGTACTTTATGGATGACCCCCCTCCGTCCGCTTGGACCCATTGCATGTCTCCCTTGATGGATCCTGGTACACTTTTTCCCCTTATTAACGTAATTCCGGATTTACAAATGTACTTGATTTTTTCTCGGTCAGCAGTCTGAGACGAGCTTCCGAGTACGCGACTTAAGTCTCGACTCACCATGATTAAGGTCTGTTCAAGTAAGTAAAATTCAAGTAAGTTAATCAGGAATTAAGTTAAGTAACAAATTAACTGTCTGATTTGGCCTTTATCAAGTCAAGTTGCTCTAATAATTTGTTAGATATAAGTTAGATATAATTAGTGCGTATCTATCTATGGTAACCAAGTTGACAACGTGATGTTTACTTTTGCAGTTTGATAACCCTATTATATCTACAAATTCAAGAACGTTTTACCCAATGGACACGACACAGTTGACGTTTTCCTAGTTTCCCCGCGTGCCACTTACCGAGTTAAAATGATCACGGTCCTGATTTCGTCTTATCAGTACGACATGAGAGATTATAGAGAAAACATCAGAAAATAAGTGCAAAAAAAAATACGAAACGCGCCCTATTATTCTATAAAAATTAAAGCAACAAAACAGTTAATGCTTCTTATAACTCGTAATTTTGATTTTATGCAGCTGTAAGCGGTATTTCATTGAGATGTACTAAGTTCACGATGTGTGTGTAAGTGTGTGTGTGCGTGCGTGCGTGCGTGCGTGCGTGCGTGCGTGAGTGCGTGCGTGCTAGCGTGCGTGCGTGCGTGCGTGTGTGTGTGTCCGGTCCGGTTAACCGACTGGCAAATTACTGACAAATGGCTCGTAAAAATTAATAAAATAAAATGGAATTAATGGTAAGCAAACTATTTTAGAGAAATAAATACATCTAAATAACTACCTATTTGATATTTTTTATTGCAATAGCAGTGGAGTCGGGGGGGCAAGAGAGCGGAGCGCTGTGGAGCCGGTGGCGGCGGCCGGACTCGTGCGCGACCTGCATGCGCTTCACGTGGCAGGGGCGGGCAGCGCGCGCGGCGGTGGCTGCGTGGCCTGCGGATACCGTTACCACGTCACACATGGCTGTAGGTTTCGAGACTACATCCTGTAGCCGCTGCGGGGTGACGGGCCATTTACGGAGAGTGTGTCCGAACGGAGAGGTCGGGCGGGGAAACTATGCGAGAACGGGCGCGGGTCGGCGCGTGACGTCATCGCCAGGGCGGAGTCGCGGGCGCGGCGCCCTGCTCTGGAAGCGCGGAGTGGGCGACGCCGCGGGCCGGGCGGACGCACACTGGGTGCGCGGAGAGGGAGAAGACGGGCAGCAGCAGCAGGGAGAAGGTCAACTAGCCAGTGAGGCAGAGGAGGAGTATGACCTTGAGTACGACGAAGAAGAAGAAGCAGTGTACCAGATCCGGTTATCAGAATATCGTCATAAAAACTATTACGTTTTTTATATCCTTAAGTAAAGAGACAGGCAAAGACCCGATTTTAGCACGGGTTTTAGCGTATATTAGGGACGGTTGGCCGGAAGAGGTAGACTTAAGGGGATTAAAACCTTATTCCAATAGAAGGAAGGAACTGTATTCCGAGTTGGGGTGCGTTTTATGGGGGCATCGCATCGTACTTCCTAATTCTTGTCAGGCGAAAGTACTAAAAGAACGCACGACTCTCATGTAGGTATTGTAAAAACAAAGGCCATCGCGCGCAGTTACATGTGGTGGCCGGGCATAGACGAGGCGGTGGAGCAGCTGTGTGGCGCGTGCGACGTCTGCGCGCAAACTGCGGCGACGCCGCCGCACCACGCGCCTCTGGCCCTGGCACGAACGAACGAGGACCCGATTACACACCGATTTCTTGATGCCCATTGCTGGTTTCATGTACCTACCTAGTTCTAGTTAATTTCTACTTCAAAATGGATCGAGGTAGTAAAAATGAATACTACTACCGCAACAACCGTAATACGTCAGTTGAGGGAAATCTGGGCTAGATTTAGTATTCCAAAACAGGTGGTTACAGACAACGGTCCGCCATTTACAAGCTAGGAGTTTGAAACCTTTTTAAAGCCGGATGGGGTGGAACATATTTTAACTGCCCTATACCATCTGTCATCAAATGGAGCAGCCGAGAGTGCAGTTAAAATATGTAAAAAAATAATAAAAAGAGCACTTTTACAAAAAATTTACGTAGAAACAGCAATTTGTAGATTTTTGCTAGTTTATAGAAACACAGCACATAGTACTACTGGGGACAGCCCCGCGAATATACTTCAGGGACGGCCGCTAAGAACAAGGCTAGATTGTATGAAGCCGGACCGGGCAGCACGCGTTAGGCAGAGTCAGTTAGACATTTTGTGGAAGGGGACGAGGTATGGTGCCGGGATTTCCATAATAATAGTAGGTGGAAAGAGGGGCATATTCAGCAAGTACTCGGCAATACAGACTACCTAGTAAAAATACAAGATGGTTGTGTAGCTCATCGGCATGTCGATCAATTAAGGCGGTGTTGAGGTGTTGTTAATTTAGAGGCTCGGGAAGTGTGTTCGACTGACCGCCCAACCGATCCCTCATATTCTCATCCAATGACACTCCGAAATCACAAAACCTTGTTTTCCTTTTTAGCTCCGCGACGTAGTTAGCGACCGTATGTCCTTTGTTTTGCCTATACAGGCGAAACTGCCATAACAGACGGTGTCGGTTGTAAATAATTTCTCATAATATTTATTAGTTCACCATAGCTCACACTATAAGGCTTCTTTGGGCTACAGAGGTTGACCATTAACTCGTAGGCTTCTTCACCGATAATGAAGATGAGCGTTGGCACTTTCAATTCACTTTCGACTTTATTCACAAGAAAGTACATTTCTTGTCTATGGCAATATGGTTGCCAGTTGCCTGTTTCTATATCGAAGTCACTAAATTTCCCGACGTTTTTCGAAATTTTCACGGAAAACCTACTTCGTCGTCACTGTTAAATAAAATACGTGCTACTTGAGAGCCATTTATTCGATAAAAGACCCTGCCCGTTTTATCCCAATACCCCATATTATTCACCAAAATATAAACTAGAACTACCCTCATCATCAACCCATTATGTCCCCACCGAGGGGCACGGGTCTCTTCCCTGAGGAAGGTATAGGCCATACTCCACCACGGGGGCCAAGTCCGGATTGGTGGAGGCTTGTAGACTAGTGGCTCGTCTACAGTCAGAAGTTGTCAAGCCGCCCTAAGGCCTCTGACTTGGCTTAACGACTGCCATCTATCGACGGCAGCCGGCACCAACAGCTTAACGTGCCTTGCGAAGCACGGAACCGCTCGGAAAAATGCCACTAGCGTTAGGCATGGACGGCGACCCATCCATGCACTGAACGCGCCCTGTGTTGCTTAACCTTCGTGATCGTTTAAGATCACTCAGGCAGCCGGGGCTACGAGCGATTTTACCCTACGTAATGCTAATATAAAACACACTTCCACCCTTAAATCTAGGCTACATTAATTACACACAGCGGGCAATGAAATAGTTATTAACCCTTGGTTATCTTTAAGTTATTAGTGCTTACTCCTACAAGTACCTACCTTCTTCATCATCATCATCAGACTTTTGACGCCCACTGCAGGACGTAGGCCTTCTTCGTGGTTTTCATAACCATGAGGGGTTTTGCCATGATCGCCACGCTCGGCAGGCGTACCCTCTTACTTGCTTGGAGATAAGTCAACTGTTGACATACAATACGACACAAAGTACAATTTGCTGTCGGAAACCAATATTGACTTTGTGTTTATCGTCATTGACCCTCTGTTGGAATAGGTATGTAAGTAATACGAGTATGTATTAGACTTACTATAATTATAACTAAGACACAAGATCTATTTACTGTATGGTCGCTGATATCATTCGTTACATGCTCTATATACCTACATATACCTATAAGTTAGCCTATACAACATACGTAAGCAGCCTATATACGTCCTACTGTAGGGCACCAACTCTATAAAGTAAACTATTTACGTTCTTATTCATAACTAGCTGTTCCCGCGACTACGTTCGCATTGGATTAGAATACGAAGTGCCCTTGCACCTTAATCAAGGCCAAGGTCTATCGCCGGTTCTGCATTTCGTCCCTTCAGACCTGTTCGCGGTGGTATTTTTACTATTCTATCACTCTACCTCACTATGCGCCGCGTCTCAAGTCGGCGAAGCTCGTCGCCCGCTCAAACTTATTACAGCGTAGGTAGTACGGAAGTGTGGGTTACGCGTTTTGTGGCGCTAAAACGTCAGAATTTGATAAATAAGCAGGAAACGTGCGCTTTTAACATTTAAAACTCGCATTTCGCGTCGTCTTACTATCCATCTTCTTGTTATTATTATTATTATACTTCATTGCACACAGAAAAAAAAGATATCTTGAAACAAGTAATATTATTTAACTTAAGATCTTTTGGGTTTTCCATATAAGGAAACTCGAAAATGTCTTCATATGAGATAGAATATGTTTTGTACTATAGTTCTCAGTCGAAGAAATAATTTCTTGTAGTAATATGTAGGGAAATCTTCTCTTAAAAACGAAATGATATCACCTGAAGAGCGAAACTGCCTGCGTCTAAATTAGTTCTTCAGTCAATTATGTCATTATTTTGATATAACAATTATCCTCTTGTTTAAAAACTGAGAAGGCGATCAATTATGAATCTTATCGCAAGAAACACACTATTTTCATTTAAATTATAAATTTTCATTTGAGTAATGAAATGGTTGTCACAAGAAATTTATTCTTAAACTTCAATAATTTGGCGCTCTTGATACGTTAGTGTGATTATCTTACTTCTGACACGTAAATATTTACAACCAAGAGATATCAGTTGAAACATAATGGGTACTTGTTTTAAGATATCTTTTTTTTCTGTGCACACAAGAAATTTAAAAGGACATTACCTACATAAGAAATTACATGTACAAAGGCGAGCTTATCTCTGACCAAACCAGTAAGATTTCATTGGCCCAGAACTCGGCCAAGCGCACTCCAGCATCTTCTGTTGCCTCCAGCAAGTCTTCTCGAGTGCATTTGGACTGGGACAAGGGACACACAGAGAGTTGCTCCATAGACTGAGGGAAGACTCCGCAACAGCAGTGGATTCGTCCATGCGATGTTACTACCCATGCTGGTGGAATAGAATGCTCAATATAATACATTTAATACATTTGTCATTTGGATCTGCTTGCGAAATACTGCCAAACGCAGCGTGGGACGCTCACCAGCTTACTGGACCGACGATGTAAGGCAGATTGCTGGTAGCGGCTAGATGAGGTTGGTCGAAAACTAAAATATGTGGAGCGATGGGCCGAGTCACATTTTTTGCAACTCGAGTAGCTCGAGTTTAAATAAGGGCTGACTCGAGTAGCAACTCGAGTCAACTAGAGTCAGCGTTGTCTCACCGCACACACCGCCGTCAACATGCGTGAGTCGGTCGGACCGGACACACCAACTCAGTGGCGGTAGCGGTCCGTACAAACGTACCCTTCAGTACACAGCTTGGTCGCACACTAGCGAGTCAGCTCGCTCGCGCACGCCCGCCGAGTGAACTCGGTGGAAGGAATTTTCAACTCGAGTTTACTCGCTGGCAGCCCAACTCGAGTAACTCGAGTAAATTGACTCGAGTCGCCCATCGCTATGTGGTGTGCATCGAGCAAGCGGGCATAAGCCCAACATAAATACTCGCGCTGGAACGCTACTCTAGCAAGGAATATAATTTGTCCGCACATTCATTCATAGTTTTGTGTAATATTAGTTTCATCATAAGCAGCCTATATACATCCCACTGTAGGGCACAGGCCTTCTCTCAAAGAGAGAGTATGGGCTTAATCACCACGCGTGCCCACCGCGGATTGGCGATTTCAAGCGCTGAGGTATGTGAATAGCTCAGACACCCAGGTTTCCTCACGATGTTTTCCTTCACAGTTAGCGAGTGGTATTGCTACTACAACTTCACAAATGTACATAACTTAGAAAACAAAGTCATAGGTACATGCCCGCACTGGGAATCGAACCTGGGTCTCCCGCTTCAATGTTCTACCTACTAGGCTACCACCGCTATTAGTTTGATAATGTGTAATATTGGTTTGATAAGTGTAATAATGTACCTCGGACTGTCATAATAATTAATTTATGTAGTAATGTTATGGTTTCTGTAATCCTAAACCGATAATAAATACATTTTCATTTTTAATAAACTAAAAATTTCAGTGTTATTAAACTAGGTCCTGAAAGCTCAGGAGGCTTACCACAAGCACTATTAGAAGTTATTTTTAAGCCTTATAAACAATTGCCCGGCTTAATGGTACCATGAGCCATACAATCGCAGTGCTAATAAGACATTCACTGTCTGATCAACGCTGCTACCGTACTATAAGCTCAGGTAATCGAGTATTTGTTTTTCTATGGTGTCGGATACAATTAACCAGTTTATGAAGATATTTATAGTGATTGTCTTGCCGCTTTTCCGATTTTCCGTCGTTTCTATTCCGGATAAACGATGTGACAATTTTCTTATGTTGCAAATCGCACCGCACATTGACGAGCGCACTAAATAACTATTGTACTGAAAACTAATTAATCCCAACCTTGACGTATGTAATGTCAAGAATTATCGGTTTGTACACAGTTTATTAGAAAATAAACTAACTGACCTTACTAATGCTCTCTCTCCGTACTAGCAATTTATGTTTCAAGGGAGTTGAATACTTATCTCTCTTTGTCTCTGGTGCCCAGCTGATAGATTTCAACTTCTTATAAGGGTACTTTTGGAGTACTCAAGACACTTTAGTCTTGTGTGGAAGTTATTATTATTTTTATACCAGAGATTCGCAGCGTGTCCCTCTCCCAGTGGATCTTTAGGCCTGCGACACACAGGAAGGACGTGGGTAGAGGGCACGGAAAAGAGGCGACGCCTTGACGCGTTGTATAGATTTTGCATCGCTTTTTGTATGACAGTTAATAGAAAGGACGCCGCGTCTTTTCCGCGCCCTCGTCCCACGTTCTTCATATAGGTTCGCCGCCCTAGGGTCACACAGTTACTGGATAGCACTCACCGTGAGAAGGGAACTTACGAGTCACAAGTTCACGCATGACGCAGGAAACCCTGTAGCAGCACGACCGCCGTATCCAGCAAGGTAGCGGACGATGTAGTAGCCGCCTTGCTTTTTATGGGGAGAAACAGTGAGATAAAAAGTACCCGAAACCGGCTTGCGAGCATGCAACGACTAATGAATGTTGAATAAGCGAGTGATCTGTCAGGATCGTGGCAAGTGGCAGTCCCTGGTTTCTGTCTATCCCTGTGTGATACAGGGCGTGAGTTTATGTATGTATGTAAACAGTGAGATGGCGCAACGTTTTATAGCGTAGTCATGCTCTATACGGTGGCATTTATTTTGAGCCGTATCAACGGGTCGTGTCCCCTGAAGCTCGGATGTTCAAGCTGTTTCCATCATGGATAGTGTTTCTGTCGAAGCCATTTAGTTTGTTTAACCTGTCAACTAAACTGCTAGGAAGTTTACGTTCCATTAAGTTCGTAACCATCAAATTGATAAGCTGATTACACTAGTTAGTGACATGTCTGCAGTAAAATCCTTTCTGCTACCGAGCGAACGATTTGATGAACCTGAACCATTAATTTGTTTCCTTTGAAACCACAGATATGCGAGTAGATGTCACTGAAACTGTGCCCAAACTGTACCTATTGCAACTGTAAGAAAACTAAAAAAAATATCTTTTTTAACTTAATTTTCCACACTATCGCTCATCAGAAACAACCACGACGGAACTGCGCTTTGGCAAAATGAGTTAAGTATGTCACTCTACACTCCAAAAGGATAGTTAAACACGGGAGACATCGAGACAACTGGGTTTTTGTTTAATTTCATTGGAGTTTCTATACAAACATCGATGAACGAACGGTTCCTGTGAAATTCACAAAAATGTAATCATGAGACGTTGTTATTCCGGACGGGCGCTATGTTAATATCTTCGGTCGAAATCATTATTGGAAAATTTCAAAATACCTATATTGTTTTAAGTAATTTGACATTTAAAAATCTGTAAAATTTTCAAATTCATAGTAAAATATTTTTTTTTTATTGATGGAAGTCGTTTTATAGTAGTTACAACTGACGTTTGGTTTGTAACATTAGGGATTAGGAAACAATCTTAAATTCTTAATAATTCTTCATTCTTAACTCAAAATACGTGATTTTGGAGATGTTTCGTTAATGATTCCGACCGACGATAATTATGTAAGTATCTACAATAATTATGTTATTTAAGTTCATAGAGGTCGAAGTTAAAACACGTTATCTTAGAAAGCTTATATTTATTGAGATTTTGTGGTAAACTTTTCCTACCATAACAATTATTATACAATTAATTAACTTATCTACGACCTCGTCAAAAACGCGTTATTTCCTTGCAGTTCCGGTTCTCGGTTTCGGTTTGGATCTCGGGCAAACTCTTTTTGCATTCCGGCTTGTTCACCCTGTACATAATTCTGGAACAAAGATATACATAAATTAATGTTATGGATACCTAATTTATTTATGAAAAATGGGTTGTACTTGTAGAGTAAATGCAAAATGGACGAATGGCGGCTTAACTGTCATCATGATGTCATATTTCAATAATATTTATTTATGCAATAAAGTTGGTTTATAAACAAGATCTGGATCACAGTTCCTTCTCTATACTTATTTGAAGTAGCCAAATATGTCCGGTGCAATTTAACAAGTTTTTCCCCAGTGGTGACTACTAGTAGGTGTAGAATCCGAAGACAGCATGACCTGATGATTGTTACACATCGTCCGTCTGATTGGCAAATCACTAGAAGCCATGGGTCCGCGTATTTATAACAAAATTCCCGTGGACATAAGAGTCGCTTGGAATCAATGTCGGCTATCTCACTTTTTGACATTTTTGGTAAATCGAAAAAAACTGTTTTTTAAGCACTAAGCAAACTCAGTGAGCATAGCATAATTTTAAAATAAGCAGCAAAGATCTACAATTAGTTTTATACTTAACCTGGTTCCTTATAATTGAAAATAATGTAGTTATTTAAGAATGAAATATCAATATGGCCAACTTTGATACCAACAAGAGAAGATGGCCACTTTTGATCCCAACGTGGGTAAGGATGGCCGTTTTTGACGCCAAGTAACCAAAATATTGCCATTTTTGATTCTAACGAATTGAGTAGAGCATCAGGGTTGTGTGCGTTGAAAATTCAGACAATAAAATAATTATTTTTCGTCCGTGTATTAAAATTATTTATTAACCCTTCCCTTATTATGAAACAAGCGGCACTAACAAAAAACATATCTTCTTTTAAAATATTTTTTGCAGAAGGAAGGAATAATTTTTTCATTATAGTATTAGCCTCAATTTTTAAGAAAAAAATATTCAAAAAATATTAAAAAGATATATTTTCTGTTGTCTTCGCTAGTTTCGCTCAAGGCAACCTTATTTTTCCAAAATAAAACATAAGTGCTCACCATTAGTGAAATTCACATATTATGGCCTTAAGTTTAACAAGTTATAAAAACAATTTTTAAACTGTTAAAATAAAAATCACTAGAATCACCTATATGCGTAAATCACTAACTTCCCCTAATGCTTCCTGGCAGTAATGTTCACCCTCAGGAGGAGGAGTGAAATGTAGAGACTCCTGGGTTGCTACTAAGTTTTTATATATTTCTAGAGAGGGTAAATTTTCCCAATCCTTCCCGAAATGTTTAGTTAAAAGACTTTTGATGTCTTTCACTTTGTTTTTATTCAATGCAACAGTTTTTTGGAGTTGTCTTGCATTTAGCATTGAAATAGTTTTCTGGCGTTTGCAGATGTTAAATGCAGTTCCAGTGTCACTTCTGTAGAACAGTTTGCCTCTCACAAGTACGTTTCCCGGCTTTTTAGAACGGACCAAAATAAATCTTTTGCATTCCTTAAATCCAACATTCCATGAAGTCGTGGGAGTCAGAAGTTGTCTAGCCGTTTCTCTCCAATCGCTGACCGGGCAGTCATCCCCAAATCTTATTATTGTTGAAGTGTCGCCTCGAACTGACAGAAAAAATTAAGGTTGAAAGTGATCTTTCAAAAAAAAATTACTGATAACGGGAAAAAGAGTGCACAAATTAAGGTCAAAAGCCTTTTTTGACAAACTGCGTGAGGAAACGGCAGGCTTAAAAGTTATATCATTTGACTGTCAAAAAAACCTTCCGCTGCCGAAATTACCGGACCAGATTTGTTATTATAGTCGACAGCTATATTTCTATAACATGACGATGGTAGAAGGTTCTTCTGAGCAGCCTATGACTAAGGAAAACGTGTTTGCGTATTGTTGCACCGAGGACGAATTTCACAAAGATTCGAATTTAATTTCATCGGCTATCTATCACAGACTTAGTGAAACTGACAAAACAGGAATTAACAGAATACGTTTGGTACGAACCTTTTTTAACTCATCAGGATGCAGAATAATTTCTTGCTTTTTCAGTTTTTTTTTTCTATTATGCCAAACGCGCGATCTGAGGGCATATACGAGTGACCTGTGACTGAGAATACCACTTCTATAGACTTGATGGTCAAGTATGATAGCAACCACTTACAACATGTTGCAATGACTATGGAATTCTTGTTCTGGCCTCCACAGCCATCAGCAACCAAACGTATTCTGTTAATTCCTGTTTTGTCAGTTTCACTAAGTCTGTGATAGATAGCCGATGAAATTAAATTCGAATCTTTGTGAAATTCGTCCTCGGTGCAACAATACGCAAACACGTTTTCCTTAGTCATAGGCTGCTTAGAAGAACCTTCTACCATCGTCATGTTATAGAAATATAGCTGTCGACTATAATAACAAATCTGGTCCGGTAATTTCGGCAGCGGAAGGTTTTTTTGACAGTCAAATGATATAACTTTTAAGCCTGCCGTTTCCTCACGCAGTTTGTCAAAAAAGGCTTTTGACCTTAATTTGTGCACTCTTTTTCCCGTTATCAGTAAATTTTTTTTTTGAAAGATCACTTTCAGCCTTAATTTTTTCTGTCAGTTCGAGGCATGTCGAACACACATCTGTGCGCGGTGAACCGAAACCAAGGTTGTAAGTTATTAAAAATGAATCTGAAGTAAGACAGCTTCACTTCGGGTTTAGCCCATTCACATTTTTTGTACATGTACAATTTCTTAACATTCAGCTCAGCAGGTAAATATTTTCTTTCAGCAAATTTCGATTTTCGGCAATAATGTGACTCTACGCACTTTAAACTTTGTATAAATCGGTGCACAGACTCCTTTTGCACATCATATTTCTGCAATTTACGAAACCCACCACGAGTTTCATGTGTTATTTCACCAGCATAGAAAAACCTTTTCATTACATAATTCACTCTATGCTTTGTCACTCCAAAAATGCTGAGAAAAGGCTTTTGACATATGGGTATCCTCTCTCTGTTGAGATACACGGCGTATTTAATAGAAGTTTGCTTGACGACTCCCTTAGTTGTAACTCTTTTTGCAATGCTCTTGATCGAACAAAGTTTTAGAATTATGGCATCTTGGCTTTTTTGTCTTTGTTTGCATAAAACTTTTTATGCAGATGTTGAATATCAGTCATTTTTAGCCTGGAACACCTAAACGCCGCTTGGTCATGCTCACATACCCGGGTGGGCAAACTTTTTGGTGAGTATCTGAAAAAAAAATCTTATTGTAAAAAACCCATTATGTAATTTGGTAGTAATAGTTTTTTTAGTTCAATATAAATGAATTTAGGCATAATTTTTTTTAAAAGTAAATGAAGGAACGTCATATAAATGTTGGTTAACTTTTTTGACAGTACTGAGAAAGATTTTCTGGACCAATTTTTTTGACTATTTATTTAGGTCTAGTTAACTAGGTAGATAACTTTTTATTGTACACAACATTATATCTTACAAAAAAATCTCATCCTACGAGTATAAATGGCGGTATTATCGCTAAAAATTATCTCTTCCAGACAACCTTTTGATAGACAGGAATAAGAAATATTGAGAAGAAAGCATATGAATAATAATAATAACATATTTAGAAAAAGTGTTCAATTTATGGGAGCACTGAAGTACTACAGATACATAATCATAATAAAGGAAAAATAATAATACAGTACATATAAAGAATAACAAAATAAAATATGTAATCTAGTATTGCTTACATAATTAAAATAAATACAATAAACTTCTTAATAAGAACAGACTATATCACCAATTAGTCGAATCTATACGAAACAAAAAAACTTAGATACTAAAATTGAAGATCTAAATTTAATTACAAAAATATACATTATTATATTTTTACACTTCACACTTGTGGCAACCCTAGGAGCTAGGCGTACCTGTTTCTCTTAGCGATGTTTTTTTCCATTTTTCTGGATTTCTTTTGCGTTTTCTTGAGTAGCGATTGTTTGTCACAGTGGGCTGGTCATCCATGCTTGGTATTCTAATGAATTTGTTTAAGTTTAGCTACTAAAACTGTAATAAAGTATTTAAAACCACAATCGTGAAGTGCTAAAAAAACTCGTTTTTCGCCATCTTGTCGCGTCACCGAATGCGCTGCTGTGATTGGTTGAGCGCGCACTAGCGCCGTCTTTGGTTCTCACCGCACGGAAGATTGCCGTCTTTGTAACTAAACAGCGATTTTCTATTGAATTTGAAGGGAATATGGCGGTATATGACACTGAGTTGTCAAACACAAAAGAAGATTTCAAAATAGTTGTTAATACTGTATCATTAGTTCGAAAATGCCAAAAAGTGAGATTGCCATCTTTGATTCCAAGCGACTCTAAGGGAGTCGCCGAGCAATCACATATTCTTAAATAAACTAAAAAAATATCTATGTGTAAAAGCTTACTATTCTGTTGAGGAATATCTGGATGAACAACCGAATTGACATTAATTTATTATCTATGATTATTAATATTTTAATTTTTGATTGATTTAAATTTATTTGTTATGAGACTGTAATTTTATTATTAAGCTATTGTTAAGTTATTTAAGCTAAGCCTCTGCTTAGATCTTGTATTACTATTTGACGATGTTGTTACCTAAACTGAATAAATGAATATGAATGATCGTTTTAAAGTGGTCGTAAAGATCAATACATTTTTACGTATCTACACGACAGATCATAGTAGTCTTTAGCAAATAGGGCCGCAAACACCTAACAACGTGCCACTTCCTTATGCCAAGGCCCTAGATTCTGTTAATGATTTGACAGATGACTTTATTGCCTTGCCGCTTTAAGTTCACACGCACAAAAGGCGTCAAGCTTTTGTGGCGTTGATGTATTGAAAACATCTGTTAAAGTCAGTGATTTTTCACTGCTTTTATCGATAGACAGATAGATCTTATCACAATAAGCTTCCATGCTCTTACTTTCTAGGGAATGTACGAGTATGAGGTGCAGAATAAATAATATTCTTATCTTATTCTTGCCGACGAAAAAAGATCATATCTTTTTATACATACAGATTGTTTTTTAAAAAAGTTTGACTATTCTCTCAATCATGTATGTAGGACATATTGGTCGGTCAAAATAATTATTGGAACATTTCAAAATATACTGTTTTGACTAGGTAGGTAATTGACAGTAAAAAATCTGTAAAATTTTAAAATGTACAGTCTAATCATTGTTTCTTTATTGGTCGAAGTCATTTTATAATAGTTACAATTTTATTAACGTTCAGCTTGTACCATTACTGATTAGAAAACATCCATAAACTCTTAACAATTCTGCATATTAACTCAAAACACGTGATTTTGGAGATGTTCCGGTAAGCCTAGATTGCATTAATGCCAAATTGCTGTAACGGCCGTTTTTGGCATAAATATGATCTAATCCCAAGTCCGTGATTCTGGTTTCTGGATCAAAGAGAGAATAGTCAAAATTTTTTTACAAAAATAATCATTGGCAGCGCTAACTAGCCTCACGCATGAATGGGCACAGAACATTATTGCCAATGAGGTCTTTTTCAGATGAATTCAATTCCATTCTGCTTTATGGACTCACTGCACTGATTATCCAGTACGATTAGTGTTTGTCAGTACGGTTAGAGTTTGTCACTTGTAACAACTTCGATTCTTCGACTTATTCTTTTAAAAATAATAGGACTTCACTGTTTTTTGCATTGAAGTGATTTCATATTTGATAGATAATGCTTAAAAACATAGGTGTTAAATAGAACAGACATTCTGAATACTGCGACATTTCTAGAGCACGTAAAGAGCGAATTTAATAAAATTGTATTTATTTATTTATATAAATTGGAAAATCATCAGCTTATAAATCTTACATTATTATTATCCCTGATATTTCGATAAATAAAAATCTGAGAAAGAACTTATGGAACAAAAATTGTTGCCAAATACAAATTGTAATTGGGGTGTCTCAGGAATTGTACATTTTAGAAATAATTTATACATCATAATTGAGTAGTATCTATCGGGGTAGGTACACTAGCGCCTTTCCCGAAGCCAACGTATTATACTGTATATCTGTATATTATCATGGAGATTTTTTCCAAAGGAAAACTGACTTCAGGATTGCAATTAGGTAGGTAGTTTCATAAAATGATTTTCGTGGTGCCATCTCCTTGAAGTCGACATCATTAAGGCCACTGTGACCCGTGTTATAGCGAATATACCCAAGTACCCTTAACAAAAATTTTAAGCTTATGTCTAGAAAACAATTTGAAATTTGAATTGCTAGATTCTTGTAAATTTTCGTAACATAACATTATTGAATATATATGGATGAAGTAGTTTGTTTTGTTTTGTGTCTATGTGTAGCTTTCGGATCGGATGTTAGTCTTCTACCAACCCGTGTAAAAAATTGCTACATCTTCTAATATGTCAAAATCTCGTGTCACAGCGTTTGTTATCGAACTCCTCCGAAACTTTACCGATTTTTATGATTTTTTTTGTTTATATTTGGTAGGTTTGAGAATAGGTCGTAAGCTAATGAATATGGCAAAACAACGTTTGCCGGGTCATCCATAGACCGATTATCCAATTATGATTTCAAAGATTATCTTGTCCTTAATCAGATGGAGCAATTTTCAGATGCCGCCGTAATCAGGTCGTCAGACCATCTGCCTACCCATGTGATCGTGAATGTGATTTAGGATATTTTTATCTACCTACGCGAACGAAGTCGCGGGCAAAGATTGAAGTATTTTGCAAACGATCAACTCAGCCGCACGAATTTCCTCGTACCGTGTAAATTCGTCTCAAGGCCTTTCTACTGAACACGATAACGAAGGTATGCAATGCAAAGTCATGAACGAAATCGATTCGAAGCCATCTATAGCATCAATTTTTTTCTGCTTATTTGCAAATAAAATCTAACCACAGTAAGTACCTAGTTCTAAATATTTACAAAACCTCGAGATCACTTCAAGCTGAAGTAAAACAAACTCTCTGACATCTAATATACTTTTAAAAACTTCGTAGAAACAACTTGCCACGATTATGTATTAATATTATGTCTAATAGGCGCAATTTCGAAAACACACCAATTTGAATTTTTGTAAAACATAAACTCACCCTGATATTTCGAAAACTATAAATCTGAGAAAAAGTCATGGAACAAAAGTCGCTTGTAAACACAAACTCAAACTCTATCTTATAAGAAACTGTAACCGTCATATTATTTCATGCATTGTTTATAAAAAACCGGCCAAGTGCGAGTCGGACTGACGCACTGCAGGTCCGTACTCGCGCTTGGCCGTTTTTTACTATTTGTCGTTAGAATATATAATTAGTCCCATCATGCCAAGTTTGATGCCTGCATGTATTATCGTTTTTACGATAGAGCATAAACAAAAAAACGACGAAAAAACTCATTTATTGTATGAAGACCCCATATTCTTTTTTTTATTAAATTTTTTTGTTGTTAGGTAGCCCGCTGTAATAACACATATTCTGTGAAATATTAAACTGGCTACCTATTACGGTTCCAAAGATAGCGAGCCCTTTAAAGGCCGGTCGGACGGACAGACAGAAAGCGGAGATAGAGTAATAGAGCGAATTTTATAAATAACCCTTTATTTCAATGATATTAAAAAACCTTTCGAAGCACACTTTCAGAAAGCGCACAGCCAGAAATACTCTGACAACTCTAAGGTCACCCATAGTTAAACGTTCTACGAAAAGGTATCATAAAAATAGAAAACCTGTGGCCTCGACTCCGTATAGCGTTTCATAGAAATCGGTTCTTTCTGTTTAATGACAAATCGGCAGTAGGGCATTGCTCGATTTGTTCACGGTCGGTGTTTTTGTCGCCTCTTTGTCGACATAACCCGTTGTATAGTGACAAAAAATTCGGTACGGATCGATGAGACCGGCGAATCTAGTACCTATTACGACTGCGAGCAATGAGCGAAAATGAGCGAGCCACGTTCAAGCCAGTTATTCCTGATTCGTTGGACAGATTATCTTGTCCCAAATCGAGCAATTTTTAAGTAGCTTTATGAAATATAGTTTTAAGTTTCAAAACCAAATTGTTTTTCTTTCAAAATGTTTCAAAAAAACAAGTTCAGACTGCAATTCGAACCGATATCCTCAGTCTAAAGTGGATTTGACTGGTTATAGTTAGCATATTTTGTTCCACCATAAATACACTACAATTACCCTACAACCTAAAATTACACTACAAAACTTTAGTACTTAATAAAGATATAATTACACTACAAAAAACTTTGTACATAATAAAGATATGTACCTATCTATATTTATGTAACTTTTGTGGACAACTGGTACTTTTATCATTATTATAAATCGGGAAAACTATGCGCGAAATTGAAATCGTTGGACGCAATACTACACTACTACACTTTAGAAGAGCATTTACAAATGAGGGACATTTTTGGAAAGTCCTGAACCCGGGACTAAAACTGGCATTCCGGAACAATCCTAGTGGGACCCGGACATCTGGCCACCCTAGATAAGATAGAGGTCATGTAGGACCCTGTCTCATCCAGGAGAACTAGTTTGTAAAACCAAGCCAAACAACGTGCAACGTGCATACATCACTCAGTCCACGTCATTCCTTTATGATAGTTCGGCTAATTGGTCTGCCAGAACGATCGGCCGTCATCGTTCACTGGAGTAATCAATCAACAATTGAATATCACCTGTGGGGAGCTCGATGTCCAATATGATCGTAAATCTAACTGCCTTTCGAAATACAGGGCTATTTTAAGCAAAGCAGAAAAACCGTAAATTCACGTAAAGTATCTTATCTAAAAAAAAATGGTCAAGTGCGAGGCGGACTCGCGCACGAAGGGTTCCGTACCATTATCTATACAACAACGGCAAAAAATCAAGTTTGTTGTTTGGGAGGCCCCCTTAAATACTTATTTTATTTGAATTATTTCCTTAATTTATTTCCTGGTGTACATACAATAAAGAATATTCTATCTATCTATCTATTTTTAAAGCGAATATAGAACTGAATATTCTGTGAATATTTGAAGCGTCTACCTGTTGCCGTTACTAATATCGAGCAAAAAACGGCAAAAAATACGTTTGTTGTATGGAAGCCCCCCTTAAATATTTATTTTATTCTGTTTTTAGTATTTGTTTTTATATTTGTTGTCGTATTATTTGTTATAGCGGCAACAGAAATACATTATCTGTGAAAATTTCAACTGCCGGTTCATGAGATACAGCCTGGTGACAGACAGACAGACAGACAGATAGACGGATAGGCAGACAGAAAGGCAGAAGTCTTTGTAATAGACTCCCGTTTGGCATCCTTCGGGTACGGAACCCTGAAAAAGAATTTTAATAAAATAATGATGACAAATTCCTACGAAAAAAATAAAATTATTGTTATTACAATTCCAGAACACGTCTTCATCAACAAAAACCCTGTTTTTTGTACTAAGCTAAGGAATTTCGGATCGTGTCAATTTCTCAATTAGAAACCACAAAGTGGCAATACAGCGTGGGATGCATCTGGACGCTTTTGGCCAGTTTGCTAGGCCGGCGATCTGAAGCAGGTTGTCGGTGGCGGCTGAAGTAGCTTGCGGGAGTCTTACGTGCCAACAAAGGACGAATCATAGCTTATATCCATCAGCCATCATTCGTCCTTTGCTGGATTGGATCCGCGGCGCGTAGAAATAAACTTTCTATTTAAGTTCACCGATTTGTACTTACAAGAATATCACAATGGCCGGCACGGCCAGGCTGGCACTGATCAGGTAGAAGGCGCCAGAGAACCAGGACAGAGTCAGGAGGTACACCTTGCTGTACACCGGCGAGTAGATCACAGGAATGAGCGCCTCCGAGATGCTGATCAAGGACGATGCTTTGCCTGTGGGAAGAAACATTCATATGGTATTATTTATAACTGACTACCACGTCAGTGTCATCATCATCATCATCATCAGCCATTTGACGCCTACTGCAGGACATAGGCCTACTTCGTGGTTTTCATAACCATGAAGGGTTTTACCATAATCGCCACGCTTGGCAGGCGGGTTGGCGATCGCAGTATGCGGTTGGAATCTCAGGAAGACGCAGTTGCGGTTGGAATCACAGCCTAGATGATAAGATTCCATAATTGCTAATTCCATAAATGCAATTTTTAATCAACTCTGCTGTCACGTGGACACAAAAGAGTGTGCGAAACGGGCGAGGTTTTCTGCAAATAATGATAGAGTATGTGTTACAAACGCATTTGACCATTATCACCGCGTTCTACCGTGCGTGACACGCACCTATACAGCACTAAAATTAGACATTGTCTGCTGAAAGTCTGCAGCTAGTTTTGTTTCATTACTTTGATTGTTTTATACAATCTAACTGAGTTACAACAACCTGGTCGGACTTTTCCGACAAAAAACCAAGTAAGTTTTTTGACAACAACACTATGAATAGTCAGCCTAAATGTTATTGACCGTATTTATTGACCGTTTTAGGGTACCGTACCCAAAGGATGCCAAACGGGACCCTATTAATTTCACTGTCCGTCTGTCTGTCTGTGTGTGTGCCACCAGGCTGTATTTCATGAACGGTGATAGCTAGGCAATTTTCACAGGTGATGTATTTCTGTTGTCTCTATAACAATAAATACTAAAAACAGAATAAAATAAATATTTAAGGAGGGCTCCCATACAACAAACGTAATTTTTTTGCGCTTGAAATATTCACAGATTATTTAGTGCTATATTCGCTTCAAAAATAAATCATCATCATCATCTTTATCAGCCATTTCACGCCCACTGCAGGACTTAGGCCTCCCTCATGGGTTTCCTAACCACGAAGGGTTTTGCCATTATCGCCACGCTTGATAGGCGGGTATCTCAGGAAGACGCTGCTGCCCGTCTCCTAGTAATTTATTTCCTTAGTCGCCTTCTATATACGACATCCACGGAAGGAAATGGAGTGACGGTATTCTTAATCCACACGGCGCAACACGGTTCAAAAAGAAATAATTAAAATAAATTTAACAATTATTTAACGGGGGCTCCCATACAACACACGTGATTTTTTGCCGTTTTTTCTCGATCCTTGTGTCTAATATTGTATAGATATGGTACGGATTCCTTCGTGCGCAAGTCCAACTTACACTTAGCCGGCTTTTCATTATTTTAGTGATTATATTATATTCTGCAGTTATGCCATATCTCCTAAGCCGTTGAGTTAAAATGTTCGTGAAGATGTCAAAAATACCTATTTGGATTTCGGAAATAGCTGATATTATTACACATTAGATAGATACGTAAATAACTGTGAAGTATGTCGGCGGATAAGAACGACACTCACGGCTACAAAAACTATAAAACTTAAAACAAACTATATTTTCAGGTAAAACAACAAAGACAGATAACTTTGTGGAAGCATACAAGATTCAGTTGTTTGCGTTGATCAGATAAACGAGTCTCGTGAAAGAGGAAAGCGTAACCATAGACTTACCAACTTGATCAGTGTTACTAAAGAGAGAGGCTTAACTAGAGAGTGGCGTAATTATAGACTTACCAACTTCGTCAGCGTCCACAAGCTTTGTGGCTATAGACCTAAGCGAAGTGGTGCTGGCTGAGCTGAACATGTCCATCACTGGCCCCAGGAAGTAGATCGTACGAGTGGGAGCGAGAGCGTAGACCAAGCTCGCGGCCACCCTGCTTGCACAGGCGATCACTCCAATGAGACAGTCGTCCATCTTCCATTTCTTGCTGAACAGATATATCGTTATGAAGGACCCTGGACAAACCGATGAACTGCGAGTTATTATTATGAAGTGCGTCTCTAGAATTGATGGACATTGTGTTGGATAAAAGATTTTCTGAATTAAATCAAAGCATTTAGACTGCTATGGCTATATATGCTAGCCTTTTCGCCGACTAAATACTTTCTCTAAACAACGTACTTATATTTAGAGATATTAAAAATACAGGGCGTAATGCGAGGAATGGTGAACAGCATCGAGAGTAATTTTGATCACTTCCAATAACCAAAAATATATTTAAAAAAAATTAATATGCCATTTGAAGAGTAATAAATAAATAGGCATTGAAAACTTTAAACTGCTGCCAACCAGTATAATATTTTCAAAAATGCTTTCTTTCGTCGATTCTGAAGATACAGTTTTCAGCTTATGTATTCCCTACGTCACAACCACGTCACAACCTGTATGACTGTGATCTGGCCATAACACTTGGCTCGGTAGAGCTTGATATGACGAAATTAAGTCAAAAAGTGTTTTGTCCAAAACAACGATAATATAGGAGTTATTGCCAGATTACAGTCAATATGGGCTACTTACCAAAAGAAATCACAGCCTCAACTTCACTGAGTAAGTAGCCTATTTATTTCGTACTTAGTGGTTTTTCTAATTCATTCCTTCCGTCCAATGTGAAAAGTCTTCATTTGCTCTAGTAGCCGGGTTTAGACATTGTTGTTAATATTGTCTCAATAAAAAAATTGTGCACCCTTTCATAACCTCGTGAATAATGTATCGAGCCCTGATGGTAGGGATGCGATGGATTTGACTCGAATTCATCACTGACCTAAAGGGAACAACTGAAAAAGAACTAGACTTGCGTATTCCGATGTTAGAAAGTTGGCTTTGTTTATCGATGCTTGTAATAGGTACTCGGCAACGTATCGATAAATTCCCATTCAATTTATGGTTGTGACATACGGGGGGGGGGGGGGTGTTAAGGTAATAAGTTTACCTAATAAAAACGTGATTGGACACTTTAAATGTACACCTAGATTTATCAAATTGATATAAATCACAACGTAAGCTCAGATATTTGTAGTTTCATCAAAATTTTGGAACTGGTAGCTGAGTACACGTTGGAGAATTGAATTGATTTTTTTTCAGACAGAACAGAGTTTAGCCAGTTAGTTCAAGGTAATATAATAACAACAACATAATGCGATGAATGTGAAAAATTCACAAAAGTATGTTCTGTTCAGATAGAAAAACATTACGCTCCTTTTGTGCTCCGCCGCAGTCGGGTAAAAATTGACAACCATGCATCTCTAGTGATTTAAATTCTCAATGGATGTTCAAAGGCGAGTTGGACAGGCTGTGCTTTTCTATTATTTACATCCGGTCCAGAGATATGCTTTGATATCTCTTCAGGTATTTTGAATTGAATACATGAGCTCTGTTGGTACTCTCGTACATAAAATATGTGAATCCATAATTACGTAATCTCACACATAGACTTATAAGCTTCATTCATTTTTTCGTTCACAAAATTTTTGTTCAGACTGACAGTTTCCGGATCCGGCGTATTGTAATACTTTCTTTGGTACATGACAAATTGTGTGCTTGAGTAAAATAAACGATACTTGCTTCGGAATATGAGCATTGAACTTTTTAAAAAGTAACAAAATGTCCTAAGTTTTACCTTCTAATATAAAAATGTGTCGAAACATTTCCTTCCCTATAGGTACAGTTGACAGTTGATCAACCTTAATATTATCGCCACAATTTCACCTGTAAAGAAACTGAGTAGAGTGCACACATGTAAAGGTCGCTGCCGACTGTTCCTCTGCATATTTTTCCACAACGTACTCTTGCTTTATTATCTACATTGTTTATATTATTTATGAGAGAACGCACCAAAATATTTTTCTAAGAGTTTTCCGAGATTACACAAAAACCAGGCAAACATGTAAAAAAACAAAGCTAAGCCTCTTTTTTTACTTATTTGTAAGCATTCTAGATCTTCACCCTTTATCAAAGTACCTAGGTGTTAGGTATGTTTTGCCGGATACTTTTTTATTATTTCACCAAATATTTGCTACAATAACCTAATGACTAAGCACATACTCACCTAAATAAGTATACTTTTATGCAAAGTACCTACTTAACATTAATACATATAATATATTATATTGTTTGCGTACTGAATCAAAGTTTGAACAGTATTACGTAGTTGAGAATTGCTGGGAAAATTTCATGCAGATTGTTGACTGTTCAAATGGCATATTATCTCTCTACCTACATGGTCAGAAACGTCATGTTTTATTTTTAAGATTCCGTAATGAATGGTGCTAACGAGAACTTATTATTATGTATACAACGTCTGTCTGACTGTATATCTGGCCAAGTGTGAGTCAGACCCACACTACGGGATGATTAGATTAGATTAATACTCTTTATTGCATACCATGCATTACAAAAGTAGGTACATAAAAAATCTTAAATATCTAATAGTAGGTAATACTTGTAATACTTTAGGTTTATAATATTTTAGGTGGTACAGAACCATCGATGCGCGAGTGGGAATCGCACTTCGTCGATCTGCAGGGTTCCGTACTCAAATTTCACTCAACTAATTTTTCTCGTGAAACACTTCTCAGAGGCAGTTTAAATAATCTGTCTACGTCATACGTTCTTAAGTCTTTCCCTCTACCATAGACTATATAAACTACCTCTGTGGAGCATTTTGAGGAATCGTGTTTTTATAAATACGAGTAAGACCGTAAGACTGAACGTTTGAAACACATGTTTAATGATTAAATACTATACCTAATTGGTGAGCAATAAAGTGTTCTATGTGTAACTATCTATTTTTGGTGATACAGAACCCTCGGTAGCAGAATCAGACTAGCACTTGGCCAATTTTTATCTAATTGGCGCACTTTCGACACAGTGACCCTATTCCATGATTGTTTTCACAGCGACAGATAAACTACGAAAATCTCGGCAATCTTTGAAGGCATTAAACTTTCAGAGACGAGACCCCATGCGCCGTCTGGGCCAGGAGTCAGATGGGTCAGTAACTGGGCATAAGTTATCAATAAGGAAATAAATTTAATAATAATAATTAATAACTTCCACACAACACAATCACTTGTCCTGGTTCAACTAGGATATCGTATGTTATGCTATAGTAACCAGGCAAGGGCATCACAAACATGGAAATACACCCACACTGAGCTCATTTGTACAATTTAAGTACGGCTGCCTCCAGTGGAAAACGAACCCTGGACCTCTTTTTTAGCAGTCAGTCGTGTTAACTGCTCAACTAACAAGGCAGTCAATGAAATAAGGTCATTTTAAATATTTTTTAACACGTTCTTGACTTTTTATAGAGAAACATAGCGCAGGAGTTGTACATAATTTTAGTTGCCAATTTTCCTTTCTAAAAATGAAGTCTCGTTTGTAAAACCCTCTTCGGCCGTTAAGGTAACCAGAGTTTGGAATCCCAAAAGGATTTTTTTATTCTTCTACGTAACTTGTTTCCTATGAAGATTTCAAACCACCATCCGTTAAAATACTCTTTAAATGCAGTTTAAGTTGGCACGCATCATATAAAGTACAAATGGCCGCAGTCTGGGTGTTTGTCCACGTTTGTGAAGTCCTTATCTGGTTCCCATATCACAGGGTATCCTAGTTTGCGACCAACACAAGTGATTATGTTGAGTAGGCGTTATTTAGTTATTTATTATTAGATTGCGAGATACCTTAGCCCACATTTGTTAAAAGTAATTAAATATATTAGGAGAATCGCTCGTAGCCCCGGCTGCCTGAGTGATCTTAAACGATCACGAAGGTTAAGCAACACAGGGCGCGTTCAGTGCATGGGTCGCCGTCTATGCCTAACGCTAGTGGCATTTTTTCGAGCGGTTCCGTGCTTCGCAAGGCACGTTAAGCTGTTGGTGCCGGCTGCCGTCAATAGTCGCCCTTAGGGCGGCTTGACAACTTCTGACAGTAGACGAGCCACTAGTCTACAAGCCTCCACCAATCCGGACTTGGCCCCCGTGGTGGTGTATGGCCTATACCTTCCTCAGGGAAGAGACCCGTGCCCCTCGGTGGGGACATAATGGGTTGATGATGATGTGCGGTAGGAATGCCAGGGCCGAGTTTCATAAAACTACAATTCGTAGTTTATTATAACAAATCGACGTACCTACATTGCGTAGCAGAGTCTATTTGTTAATCCGTGGGGACTTTGCAATGTACATCGAATTGTCATTGTAAACCACGAATTGTAGTTCTATGAAAGAGGCCCCTGAAGGAAGAGCATCAGGGCCCCATTTCATATAACTACAATGCAAGGCTTACTATGACAATTTGATGTACATTGCATCACTGATCCGTGCATTGTAAAGCCGATTACACCATAGATTAACAAGCAGCAAGACTAATTGTACAACGATTGTCGTAATAAAGTAGACATAGACTTTTATATAGTTTTATGAAACACTTTATTTTAGACACCTTGCCTTAATTAGAATCCCCTGTACCAAAAGTAACAATTCAAAAAGAAAACTTTTTACCGCCGTCGGTACAGCCGTACATTGACCTACATTTTTCTAATTTGTTACATTATAGGTGACATTGCAAGAAAAATGTAAAGGTTGGGTTGCTGTCGACTGCACTTTCAGGTCAAGAAATTTGGCTGTATAATTTCTTCTTTATTGTTCTTTACTCTACGCATTTTTAGGGTTCCGTACCCGAAGGGTGCCAAACGGGACCCTATTACTAAGACTTCACTGTCCGTCTGTCTGTCTGTCTGGCTATCTGTCACCAGGCTGTATCTCAGGAACCGTGATAGCTAGGCAGTTGAAATTTTCACAGATGATGTATTTCTGTCGTCGATGTAACAAAAAATATTTAAAATAGTATAAAATAAATATTTAAGGGGGGCTCTCATACAGCAAACGTAATTGTTTTGCCGTTTTTTGCTCGATATTAATAACGGTTGAAATATTCATATAATATTTATTTCTATATTTGCTTTAAGATTAAATAATTAAATTAAAAGAAAACAAATATTTAAGGGGGGCTCCCATACAACAAATGTGATTTTTTGCCGTTTTTTCTCGATCTTTGTATCTAATGTTGTATAAATAATATTACAGAACCCTTTGTGCGCGAGTCCAACTTGTAATTGGCCCGTTTTTTTCAATGTATTCTATATAAGTCTCACTGCAAGGCACAGGCCCGCTCCCAGAGAAAGAGTATGGGCATCGTAACATCGTACGCACAGAGTCCTTAGTGAATGTGTGATTCCGATGTCGACGTGTCGTTACTGTTATCGTCCAATGTAAAACCGTCCGATTTCTGTACGCGCACAAATCAGTGGCCTAATTACGCTCACCAAATCCTGAGCGATTCCAATCGTCTAACTGTCAAATTCCATACTAATTTGACAGTTAAACGATTGGAATCGCTCAGGATTTGGTGAGCGTAATATAGGGGCTGATGTACCATTACCATAGGTCCAGAGCTCACAGGAGGGACGTGGGACGAGGGCGTGGAAAAGACGCGACGAGTTGTATAGATTTCGCGTTCTCGCCCCGTCTCTTCTGTGTGGGCATTTCTCATCGCTTCCGCACATACATTTTGTATAAAAGTCGATTTTAATGACTTGCGTCCGCGCCCTCATCCCACGTCCTTCCAATGTGCCCTACGCCTTGCAGCTGAGAGGTAATTTCTCTCACCAATAAGAACCGTTTTTTCTTTCGGACCGACTCGACTGTTAATGCCTTGAAAGTGATTGAAATTTCGTAACGATAATGTGTTAAGAAGAGAGAGGAACCGCCGCTCCATTGAAGCAAACCGAAAACTTATCCGGATAATTATTGTGCTACTGTTGAGTGCCTTTTTTTCAACTTAGCGAATATCAGGCTTTTGACGTTGGAAATGTCTTTTCACTAAAAAGTGCGATCCCCTTATATCTCGGAGAGTTGTGAAGGTATGACTGTCAAAAGAGGCTCAAAAGGGAGCTGCAAGGTACAAAAATAATTATTCGAGATAGTCAGAAACGAAAAAGTTATGGCCGAAGTAGCGAAAAAAAAATTTGAGCCTAAAACAAAGACGATCGGGTTATCCCTTAAGGATTTGCCCTGTAGCCTAATCTTTTTTATAACAAAACAAAAAGTCAGAACGACATTTTTTCGACACTTTGTCCGACTCGATTCGATAGTCGTGTGAGGCACGAAATAAAGGGTGAAGTGAACTACATTTATTGCCAAAAATACACTTTGTACATAAATATAGACATAAGCTTACATAATTAAAACTTTTTCTTTCATAAAAAAATTACAACATAAGGGTGCTGTTTTCTGGTGTGTACAACAAGGAATATTTTTAGGCTGTCTTGTGAATGTTTTAGCTGTAGGTATAATTAGACTATTTGTGTCCCTTTTAGCAGGAGCGATCAATTTGCGATTAAATACACGACTCTCCTCCAAGCCCTAGAGTCTGATACACACGTAGTTTTTGCAAAGCTCTCAAAAATGTCATAATATTAACTTAAGTATCACGTGTGTGTCTCGATCATATACACGTTTTTAACGGCGGTTTACATACTAACGAAAATTGCCTAAGTACACAAATTAAATAAGTATGCCCAAATGACGCATCCAGTGTCAAGTTGCTACTTGCTGATGATGTAACCATTAATGAAAACTCATAATTTAGGCACAGAGTATCTATCTTTTCAAAAGCCTTTTTTTTCTACCAAGACAGAGGTTGTGGGTCCGATTTCCACTGGGGGTGCCCATACATTTGTACAAATGGCCTCAGTCTGGATGTATTTCCATGTTTGTGATGACCTTGCCTGGTTACCGTAGCACAGGGTATCCTAGTTTGGGACCAGGTCAAGTGATTGTGTTTTGTGGAAGTTATTGTTTACTTTTTAATCACATACCTACCAGAAGTTATCTAAACATAGTATCACCCCACCACCACGCAGCTGCACATATTGAATGCAAATGTACTGGTAGTTCTACACTTAACGGCTCTAATAGCGACTATATTTATTTGATAAGCCGTTAGTTTTCTGCGCACCATTACAACTATCGTAGTAATTGCAACGCAGCACTGGAATATAACGGGAAAGCTAAAAAAGTCATTAATGTTCCATTAAATATCCAAAAATATCTAATTTGCGGTTCATCATCATCATCATCATCATCAGCCTATGCTTGTCCACTGCTGGACATAGGCCTCTCCTATTGCACGCCACTGAGCACGGTCCTCGGCTATTCTCATCCAGCTCTTGTCAGCCGCCCTGCGAAGATCATCGCTCCACCGAGTCTGAGGACGTCCTACACTACGTTGCGGTTGAAACAAACATAATATTACGCAACGTAGGACGCCCAGTAGCCCGCTGGACCGACGATATGGGCTAGGGCCAGATCGCTGGCAGTCGCTGGACGAGGATGGCCGAGCACAGAAAAAAATGGCTTGCTTGGAGTCTGAGGCCCATGAGGCCTATGTCCAGTAGTTGGCGAATACGGTCTCATCACCCATCAATCAATCGATTGATTGTAGTCACCGTTAAACCGGCGTGAGTGAGGTCGGGTATGTCATACCCGGGAAGTTTTCAATCGCAGATTATTTAATCTTATTGTTGTCATGCGAGTCCTGACGTTTCAGTAGCTGGAGGTAAGGGTGTGAAAGGCTAGGTAAACTTTCGAGTATAGTGTTGCGCCGCCGGTGACGGTCGATACACGATTCGCAGGTGCAACTACGGTGCTATTGTTACATGATCTCATAAGATTTCTCGGATCCTTTTTAGTTATAATAATAAGGAGACACTGTTATTATTATTAATATGTCTTAAGTCAAAAAACATAATTGCACAATCAAAGTATCAAAAATTTAACATCATAGTTCCGGGTGGCTCATACCCACCTCATAGCTGGTGTAACAATTCCTCACCAAACTCACGCCGGGTTAAATGTAGAGCTACGTTCGTCTGATTACTGTGTAGCAAAACAAACTGGTACTCACCAACACTACCGACGAGGACGGAGTACGTTAGGAAGAAACTGTAGTCGATCTCGTTGAATTTGAACTTGTATCTTGTGAACCAGTAGGTCATCTGCGCCTCACCTTTATCCCAAACGAAAGCATCGATTAGTGAACTGTGCGGAGCTGGCGCAAATCTGCAAACCATTATGGCCTACTTAATCTGTTGGCCGACTCCAACGGCGGAGAGGCAACTTGGAAGTAAAAAGCAAGGGTTTGGGTGAATTAGCAAATCATCATTGCAGCTAAGCTTAAAAGATTAAAGAGGAAAATAAGCATTTATGTATGCATGTAAGCCTTAGCGCCTCATTTTTAGTTCTAGTTTGACTGCATATTTCCGCACTTTGTGCAGCCTGCATTATGCATGACGGCGTGCATGTGTCACCATGTTCACTTTACCGCCAATAACATATTTGCGGACTATATAAAGTCATAACGTTTTAAACTCCCCTGTACATTTCTATAATAATTACGTCTGAGTGTTTAACAAACGCTGTCCCCCAAATAATGTTATAACCTCTTACAGATTGCAACGCGCTATGTGTCTATGTATGTATGTATTTACGGATGCTCTAACGTATCCCTAAACTACCCATCGGACTTTGATTAATGAGTTGTCAATCGATTCGTTATTTTTATTTTAATATTCGTTTTTATGGTTTGGGTGACATTGGATATCTGGTCTCTGCCCTCAGGATATAGGTGTGAGATGGTATGTGAATTAATGACACAGGATACATTTTATAAGAACAAAATAAATAATGACGAATGTTATATAGAAAAAACCGGCCAAGTGCGTGTGGGACCACGCGCAGTGTAGGGTTTGGTAGTAAGAGGGGTTTTAATCTGGTTTATAGGAGTAACAACTTCATCAAAGTAATTTTCAATGGATTTTGTACGAAGTTTTCTTTTTATAAGGTCGCCTATTACTCGTTAACTTGTAAAGCCTAATTAACCCTGATAGATTTCCTTTCAAGGTTCGTTATATGTGCTAGTGCTCTGAAATTTTTCACGTTTCTAAACTCAACCGTTTAGTCAGGAAGGGGGTGGGGGGACTATAAATAAACATAAATAAAATGAACTGGAAAAAATAAACGTGGCTGACCCAAGCGGAGATAGCAAGATGACCTCACGACCATTCTACAGTGTTGGCAGGAAGTGACCACGAACAGGGAGGAGTGGAGAGCTAAATAGGAGGTCATTGCCCAGGCGTGGGACACAATCGGGGTTAGATAAAAAATGGCGATTGACAAAAACCGACCATCGTCACAAAAATATTTGGATTGAGAAATGTACGCAATCATCATCATCGGCCTGCGCTTGTCCACTGCTGGACATAGGCCTCTCCTATTGCACGCCACTGAGCACGGTCCTCAGCTACTCCCATCCAGCTCTTGCCAGCCGCCCTGCGAAGATCATCGCTACGTTTACTGATTCGCGGTCTCCGCTCAAGAACTCGTCTACCCCATCGGTTATCAGTTTTTCGGGTGATACGGCCGGCCCACTGCCACTGCAGCATGCTAATTTGGTGGGCTATGTCGGTGACTTTAGTTCTCTGACGGAACACCTCGTTTCGAATTCGATCTTTCAGAGAAATGTAGGTACCTACGCAATGTTGGGCTTTTAAAACAAAGCCGATTAAGCGAGATGCGAGATGCTATTCTAATGTTGATAGCATACTCGTACCTACATACATAAGCAGCCTATATACGTCTCACTGTAGAGCACAGGCCTTCTCTCAGGGAGAGAGTATGGGCTTAATCACCATGCGTGCCCACCGCAGATTGGCGGTTTCAAACGCAGAGGTATATGAATAGCTCAGACACTCAGGTTTGCTTCACCGTTAGCAAGCGGTATTGCTACTATAAGTTCACAAATGTACATAACTTAGAAAACAAAGTCATAGGTACATGCCCGCACTGGGAATCGAACCTGGACCTACCGCTTCCGAGTCCAATGTTGTACCCACTAGGCTACCACCGATGATGATAACCCGTGAGCTTATTATATTATGACAAAATTTTATAAAGCCAGTGGCAAACCACGGGCTTGGCCGATTTTTTAATGTATTGACTGCACAAAGAATTAACGCGTTTTTGCGAGCGAACTTGAAGCGCCAATGAAATAGATACATTTATCAAACACACTGGTTCGCTATTGTTTCTTGTACTTTTGTTTCAGTAGAATACGTAAGTCGTTGTGGATTACTAATGGTTGACCAAAAAATTATTGACAAATGGTCATTCGACAAACAACGTTTAACCAAATGTTCATTTGGCAAACGAGACATTTGACAAAAGTATCATCTTACAAAAACTCACTTAGCAAATGATCCATTAGCAAACACTGTATTTGTTAAATGTTTTGAATATTAAAATGTCAATTGACCTTTTTTAATTTCACCAAATAATATGTTTCGCAAATGAAGCATTTGTCCAAATGTCATTTAACAAAATGTTATTTTATAAAATTGCACTTCTTTTTTCAACATTACGATTTAGTCTGTTGGGTAAATTATTCCGCTACCCGCGTATCGCCGTGAGCATGAATTTGTTGCACTGACATTTGAGGATAAATGCATTATTTGGTATCATTTTATATTTACAGGTAAGCTACAAGATTAGATACTTAGGCATTCAATTAATTTTTAATTGAATCGTCATCATCATGAATTTAAATGAATGTTCATCATTAATAATCTAAAAATATTGGCCATACATAAATCAACAGTAGTATTTTCTGGCGCTTCGCCGGCCGCTGCCGCGGCACGCTCGCTTCGCTCGCTCGGCTCGCGCGTTTTGTGGTCACTGTTCTAACCTAACCTAACCAAAATTTGTCTAAGTTTTTTGGTACCTATGTTTTTTCCATTCTGTCTAGATAAAATATATCAACTAATACTTAAACTATTTTACTTTTTTTTATTTATTTTCCTCGATTTCTTTATTCGTCTACAAAAATTGGCCATACATAAATCCACAGTAGTATTTTCTGGCGCTTCGCCGGCCGCTACCGCGGCACGCTCGCTTCGCTCGCTCGGCTCGCGCGTTTTGTGGTCACTGTTCTAACCTAACCTAACCAAATTTACCTATTTTTTAATAAACGAAACATTTGTCAAATAATACATTTTATCAAACGTTTTTAGACCAATAGTAGTTTTGTCTGATAACTCAGTTGTTAAATGTTCATTAAGTAAAATAATTATTTGTAAAATGTAAATTTAAGTGTTGATCATTTGGATAAGTGAGTCATTTGTAAAATGATTAGTAGTAAAATGATCAATTGGCGAAAGCATTTTTTGGCAAACATTGTTTGTCAAGTGTAATTTTGACAAATGACTTTTGGTCAAACAGCAGGACCCCAAGTCGTTGTACGTCGTGCAATTTTCTTGACATA
Organism: Yponomeuta malinellus; assembly: GCA_947308005.1. Classification (NCBI taxonomy): domain Eukaryota; kingdom Metazoa; phylum Arthropoda; class Insecta; order Lepidoptera; family Yponomeutidae; genus Yponomeuta; species Yponomeuta malinellus. Next base: position 8,821,157 of record OX371013.1, read on the forward strand.
ATTATAACAGAAATAGATAGGCGTGTAGATTACAATCAGACAATCCAATAATTGTTATGAAGAATGAGCGACATAATGAAGTCAACGAAACGTAAACACTAATGCATCAAGATAACATCTATGGAGACAAATCAAAAGTTGATAGACAGTAGTAAATACACGCACTTCATGGAAATTTTGTATCAGAGGACATTAAATGCGCACCTTACTAATTCCTGTTACAATATTATAAATGTGATAATTTGTGAAAGCGTTTGGATGTTTGGAGGTTTGGATGTTTGTTACTCAATCACGCAATAACGGTTGAACGGATTTACATAAAATTTGGCTTACAGATAGACAATGACCTGAATTGAGACATAGCATACTTGATGTCCCGGTAATGCGTTTCCGTGGGAAAATATTTATGTTAAGTTTAAAATAGATGGGGCTGTGCGAGCGAATGTTGTGTTTTAAACATAGATGGCGTTGTGCAAGAATCGTATAAACGGATTCTGGAGCGGTACGAAGTTCGCCGGGACAGCTAGTTAGAAATAAATAGAATAAGACAATTGTTAAAAATGTTGCACAAGTCACAACACAGTTCTTGATAAAATACCTAATTCCTGAAATGCATCAACTACAACAACTTTTGTTCTACGAGTCTTTTTTCGAAATATCAGAGTTAATCATTATGTATCTAATTTTATAAAATTCGCGCTATAAAGCTTACTGTGGGGCAAATTAAAAAAGTAATTCATTTCCTACATTGATTTCCTTGACCAATCATTTTAATAAAATTGATAGAGACATTGGTATTGATCAACATCAATACCAATGTCTATTATTAATTTTATTAAAACGATTGATAGTAGACTATTGTGACGAAATCTTGATCTATCCTAGAAAAAAACGCATAAACTTAGGGTAACATCGAGTTACCTTTGTTATGTTTGTATTTTTTAAAACCGCAAAGGTTTTAAAAAATACAAAGTTATTTCAACTTTCAAGTTTTATCGAATTTTTCGCTTAACCCTCGTGACCGTTTAAGATCACTCAGGCAGCCGGGGCTACGAGCGATTAATAAATCTTGTTGGAAATTTGTTATTACCGTTGACGCGATTAATAAAGAGATACCGACGTATGAAAGGAGAAGATCTAGAATTACAAAAGTTTGATCATCATCGGAAATTGGTCAAAATTTTCTTCCTGATTGTGCTTTAACATTTGATGTTGTTATATGGTATTTTTTTTCATTTATACAAGATGAAATCGTGGGGTGGTTTTGTTCCGAATGAGACGGAAACCTTGAGTTATCGCTCTCTCTCTCTCTCACCGGTCCGCTAACCAAACGCGTCGCTCCTGAGGCGCTCCTCTTTTTTAATTAAATTGTAAAAGCTGTGTCGATAAAAGTGGTAAATAAATATCATTAAAGTGTGAAAAGTGAGTTATGTAATTGATCCAGCCCTCAACACAACAAAGAGTCATCTGGTCCTTCGAGCAACGGGGTGAGAAGATCGCCAGCTCACGGTTTGCAAGACGCCATTTTTATCGAAAACCGCACTTTGTTACCGAAATAAATACAACGTGAGTAATAACTACCTACCCTACCTACGGCAAGACATTCCACAGACACGGAGACTATCCATGACAGGTAACAGCGGACGACACGTCAGGCACGACCGAGACCGTGCTGCCAACATTACGAGCAAACGAAACGCAAATCGGCGCGTGTGGAGAGAGCAGGCGCAGTCAGCAAGTGTGTAACTGTAACTGGCCTTTAATCAATAACCGATCTATAGTCAATAGACATAAAAAAAAAAAAACTCTTCTCGAAAAATCGACACGTTGCAGCAAGACAATTTTTTTACTTTCGAAAGTGGATTTAATTTCTACAATATACATAATTACAGACGAATCGCGTAGAATACGCATACGCAGAATATACAATTACACAATTACACAACAGTGTACAGTACGAGTGGAAGTGCATTTCATTTCAGATATCTATACGCGAACAATATTACGGCTAACAAAAAGCCATGGATTTAGCAGCATTAATTGTTCAAAGAGGTACCTTGAAAGGTAAACTCACACGAGCTGCGAACTTCGTGGCATCATTTAGCGCCTCAACTGGTAATGTACGGGAAATCAAGGTTCGCTACGACGACTTGGCGTCAATGTTCGACAAACTCGAAAATGTACAGACACAGATCGAGCTTGCCGACCCCAGCGAAGAAAGACTACCGGTTCACGAACAAGAACGGACGGCTAATGAACAAAAATACTACCAGACGAAGGCAGCAATGGAACGCATACTCTTCCCCACATCTCACAACAGTTCCTTCAATGACTCTCAAATTACGCAGTCGCGAGTCCAACTTCCCCAGCTTCAGTTACCATCATTCCATGGATCGATTAAAGACTGGCCAGTATTCAAGAACATTTTTGAGTCGGCAGTGGACAAGACTGACATACCAGTGCTACACAAATTTCAGTACCTCAAAGTATCACTCAAGGGTGAAGCGGCGGGACTCATCAGTTCTTTGCTCATAACAGAAAGCAATTATAATAAGGCATGGGAAATACTAATTCAAAGGTATGAAAATAAAACCATTATTGTGAATCATCATATAAAATCATTTATGAACTATCCTACTGTTACTAGATTTAATTTAAAAGAATTTTTGGTCACATTACAACAAAGCTTGGATTCTCTGCGGGCATTAGACCTGTCAGTTGATGGTTGGGACGTATTATTAGTATTTATAATCACTCAAAAGCTAGATAATTCCTTAAGAGCTGCATGGGAAATGAGTCGTAAGGAGACAACTATACCTAAGTACAAGGAGCTCTCAGAATTCCTTAGCTTGAGAGTGACAGCCTTTGAAATGATGACAGAAAGGCAATTGGATAAGCCTAGTTCTAGTCAAACGAGAATGTCACATCTAACTTCAGTAAGTAATGATCCTAGCGTTAGCACTAGCATAAATGTTAGCTGCCCCATGTGTCATAGAGAACACAGATTACATAAGTGCCCGAGCTTTCTAGAATTAACTATACAAAAACGAATTGAATTTGTAAAGGCAAAATGTTTATGTTTTAACTGTTTGCAGGTTTATCAGCCTAAGCATCTTTGTAGCAAAACAAGTTGTTTCACTTGTCGTGGCAAGCACCACACAAGCATACATTTGGATACCCAGGGAAAGGTAAACTATGCCGCAGTTGCGGACAATTGTAGTCAACAGACACATACACTAGATACATACAGTCAACAGACATCCGATAGCCCTAACATACAACCATACAGTCAACAGACGCTTGATGTTCCTAGCACACATACTTATAGTCAGCAGACAACCAATATCCCTAGCACACAACCATGCAGTCAACAGAACCCTAATACACATAGCGTCCATACGTATAGTCAACAGGCACACACATCACAAAGCATTCCTACTGATATACAAACATACAAACAGTTATCAACACCTACAGCTACAACCAATCTTAAAACAGCTTCGACATCTACAGTCATGCTAGCAAATACTAATGCACCACAAATTTTACTTTCTACAGCCATTATAAATATCCGAGACACCCACGGCCGCTGGCACAAGGCACGTGCTCTGCTGGATTCGGGGAGCGAAGTCAACATCATGTCCAACCAGCTAGCTACACGGCTTCAGCACAAACTAACATATAATTCATGCTTGATACAAGGCATTGGCAATACACATAAACAAACACAAGTGAGTGCAACCACTGATATAGGATCAAGGTTTAACAACTATCATGCTAATCTCACATTTGTAGTAATGGACAACATAACGGTTCCATTGCCACATTCTTTCATCAATACACAAGCATGGAACCTTCCAATTTCACAAGCTCGAATGCTAGCAGATCCTACATTTTTTGTTCCCGGCAACATAGATTTGCTTTTAGGTGCAGAAATATTCTATGATATACTGCAGTCAGGTCACATAAGGCTAGGGTCTAGCATGCCTCAGTTAATAGAGACCCGTCTGGGCTGGCTAGTGTCCGGCAGCTATGTCGCAGATATTAATAGCATAAAATCACCACAAGTAAGTTTGTTTGTTACTGCACAACAAACTGACGACCTCCTGTGTAGATTTTGGGAACAGGAAGAAGTTAGACCGCAAAAAATATTTTCTAAGGAACAACAGTATTGTGAGCAATTGTTCCAAGACACCACTTGTCAAACAGAATCAGGTCATTACATGGTCAACTTACCTATAGTGCCAGAAAAACTAACTGAACTAGGAAATTCCTTTAACACAGCTTATCGTTGTTTGTTACAGCTTGAAAACAGGTTACAAAAAGACGCGAATTTACACAACGAATATAAGAAATTCATACACGAATTTATTGAATTGGGTCATGCAGAGTACATATCTGACTTCAATCAACCTACATGCCTCAACAAGTCCTACTATTTACCTCATCATGCTGTGTTGAAACCTGATAGTCAAAGCACTAAACTTAGAACTGTGTTTAATGGTACTGCTAAGACCAGCACAGGGATTTCATTAAACGACATACTTTTAGAGGGTCCAAACATTTATAATGACTTACTAGATATCATACTTAGGTTCAGACTGTATAAATATGTGTTTACATCGGACATTGTAAAAATGTTTAGGAACATTTTAATAAATCCAGACCAACGCTCACTACAACGTGTGTTGTGGAGAGATTCGAAATCTGATCCACTACAGTGTATCCAGCTTTCGACAGTTACTTATGGTACGAAATGCGCACCATATCTAGCGTGCCGCACTTTACGCGATCTAGCAGAGAAAAATAAACATAAATACCCGCTAGCCACAGATTGCATACAATCAGACTGCTATATGGACGATTTTCTCTCTGGAGGTCAGTCCTTAGATCATGTAAGAGAATTGTGTACCCAACTCATAGAATTATTGAATACCGCCAACTTTAAACTGCACAAATGGTCAGCTAATCACCGTAGTATACTAGAACATGTTCACTTACTGGATTTAGACGCAGATCAATACAATAGTTCGTACGATTTTACGCCTGAATATATAGTTAAAACTTTAGGTTTGCGATGGATGCCATCTAGCGACAGATTTCAGATTCACATACCTGATTTTCAAGATGTGAAACCTACAAAGAGACATGTACTGTCTCAAATATCACAAATATTCGATCCCATAGGGGTACTTTCACCTACTACTATATTAGCTAAAATACTCATGCAGGATATTTGGAAATTAAAATTGTCATGGGATAGCGAACTGCCTACACAAATTCAACACACTTGGTTTGAATTTTGTAAAAAGTTAGGAGAATTACGTTCCATACAGATACCTCGATGCTATTTTTCAGATCTTCCATTGACTATCACCTTGGTAGGCTTTTGTGACAGTTCGGTAAAATCATTTGGAGGATGCTTGTATCTGCATGCTACTTATAATAGCAAAAAACCTACCTGTACTTTAATCATGGCTAAGACAAGAGTTGCACCCATTCGCACTCAATCGGTCCCACGACTCGAGCTGTCTGGTGCACTGCTTCTGGCACAAATCACAGATAGATTTTTGAATGCTACAGCTAACAAAATAAATATAAATAACACCGTTTTATTTACAGACTCGTTAATTGTACTTAACTGGATTAAGACACCATTTAACAGAAAATTAAATTCCTATGTGTCTCACAGGCTTAGTCAAATCATAGAAACAACTAAGAGTGAATCTTGGCATTACGTTAACACGAAAGAGAACCCCGCAGACTTCCTTACAAGAGGTGTTTATCCTGACAAATTGCCAACACTGAATCTCTGGTGGCAAGGACCGTCGTGGTTACTTGACAACCAAATATCATGGCCTTTAACAATGCCTTCTGTCCCCACAGACTCGGAGTTGACTGAAGTCATACCTAAACCTAAAGCTAACTTTCATGTAGTAGCCAACTATCAACAGAACCACTTCTATGACATTTTCACAAAGTATTCTAGTTTCAGCAAACTAGTTAGAATCGTTGCTTTTGTTCGTAGGTTCATACATAATTTGAAAAACAAGCAAGATCGTCTTGCATCTCACTTGTCGGTACAAGAGCTAGACAAGGCAACTAGTTTTGTGGTCAAGGTAGTCCAAGAGCAGGCATTTCCCAGAGAATTAAAAGAATTAGAAAAATTAAAGTCACATTCGGACAGTCATAGTTTTAAAATAGATAATAATTTGTTTACATTCAAGTCTAGCCCACTGAGAAAACTTAACGTCTTCATAGATAGTGACGGACTGATTCGAGCAGGCGGACGCTTAAGACACTCAGACATACCTTACAATCACGCTCATCCAATCATACTTCCAGCTAGAGAACATATCACAACGCTCATAATCCAGCACTACCACCTGAAGCTTCTACACACTGGCACTCAAACCACGCTGTCCACTATCCGCTTTAAATACTGGCCTATTAATGGACGAAGTGAAGTACAAAAGGTGATACACCGATGCATTCGTTGTATCAGATTTAGAGCCCAGGCATGCGGACAGCAAATGGCTGATCTTCCAGCACCAAGAGTGACTCTGCATCGTCCATTTACAGACGTGGGAGTCGATTACAGTGGCGCCATCTATATAAGAACTTCAATGGCCCGCAACTGCAGGTATCAAAAGGGGTATATATGCTTGTTTGTGTGCTTAGCTACTAAGAATTTACACCTTGAGATTGTAAGTGATTTGACCTCACAAGCTTTTATATGCGCACTAAAGCGGTTTATCTCCCGTAGAGGAGTTTGTAAATGCTTATATTCGGATAATGCTTCTTCATTTAAAGGTTCGAATAATGAACTAGCTGATCTGTATAAAATGTTTAAGAATGAATCTTCTTACTCTGAAATTGTGAACTATTGTGCAATGAATAGCATGCAATGGAAATTTACTATTCCTTTAGCAAGTCATATGGGAGGCATATATGAGGCAGGAATAAAGGCAGTCAAGTCTTTGCTTAAACGACACCTTTGCAATGCAAGATTAACATATGAGCTTATGTATACACTGTTAGTGCAGGTGGAAGGAATCCTCAACTCAAGACCTCTCTGCGCATTGACAGATTTACCTAATGACTTGGAATACCTTACACCTTCACATTTTGTTTTAGGAGCAGCAATCACAGATCTGCCAGAACCAAATTTGTCAGATATGAATGAAAATAGATTAAATATGTATCAGAAAGTTAGTCAAATGAAACAAAGAATTTGGAAACAATTTTATAATAACTATTTGTCAGAATTGTTACCTAGAAACAAATGGTTAAAACTTAAGGCTAACTTAAAACTAGGTGACATGATAATTGTAAAGGATGAGGCCACCCCGCCATCCTGTTGGCCACTAGGTAGAGTAATAGCGGTTAACAAAAATTCGACTGATGGTTTAGTACGATCAGTAGTAATAAGAACGGCCACTGGCGAGTACACCAGGCCCATCCATAAACTTGTTTTACTGCCAGACCACAGGACAGTATAGAATCTAAACTATAGGTTATTGTGTCTCAGTTATGTATACTTAATATGTAACCTTGTTAAGTGTAGACTTATAAGTATTTATTATACTGACTGATAGTATTAAGGGTTCCTTTTATTAATGTTTTCTACTAAGAAAGCGGGGGAAAATGTTCCGAATGAGACGGAAACCTTGAGTTATCGCTCTCTCTCTCTCTCACCGGTCCGCTAACCAAACGCGTCGCTCCTGAGGCGCTCCTCTTTTTTAATTAAATTGTAAAAGCTGTGTCGATAAAAGTGGTAAATAAATATCATTAAAGTGTGAAAAGTGAGTTATGTAATTGATCCAGCCCTCAACACAACAAAGAGTCAGGTTTGAAAGCCGCGGTTATGTAATTTGTATTTTAAAAATGGCATCTATTTAGATTACTATTTTTAAGTATAAACTTAAATAAGAAAAAATGGAGTTTAGAAATCTTGCTCCGTGTTGAGAAATCTTGATTAAAAAAATACGCGAACAATTTAGTACTGCCCCTTCGTCTACCAGGACAATGACCCGCGGACCCGCGGCACGCACGCACCTGTAGGTGTCGGGATATTTTTGGAAAGTGTCTTAAAAAAACAAACTAGAGTATTCGATAGCTACTGTCAAGGCATGTTCATTTTAAAAGCCTATTGAGAGGCTAAAAATTCCACCCATCCACCCAGGGACTTGAACCCGCGACCTGTGGCTCACCGTGCCAGCGCTCTCCTAACTTAGCTAATGGGCAAGTGCAAGCATCGATAAAATTTCGAGCCTCTTTACAAACTTCTCTGTATTACGTACAGGCAGTGACATCTGACCGAAACGATTTACATCGCTTGCAGCCCCGGGTGACCCACTTTGCAGTTAGGTTTTTACATCGGAATGATATCGCTGTACCTACATGATATTCATTTTGCTTGGGCTTTCAATCCACACAAAATTCATGGTATTTGTCTCTACAAGACTCTTGAGGCAGTATGAAAGAGAAATCATTCTTTTGGTTAAAGATCCTAAGAACATATTCTAATTACAAAGTCAACCGTAATGCAGTTGAGAAAAGTGTACTCATGTACTTAACTAAAGGTCAACGAGCTACCAAAGTACACATTGGCAAAACAAATTTAGAAGGAAGAGTTCTAATACACATCCGTGTGGCGCCGGATTAAGAATAGCGTCACTCCATTTCCTTCCGTGGATTTCGTAGAAGGCGACTAAGGAAATACATTACCAGGAGACGGGCAGAAGCGTCTTCCTGAGATTCCAACCGCGTACTGCGATCGCCAACCCGCCTGCCAAGCGTGGCGATTATGGCAAAACCCTTCATGGTTCGTAAAACCCTGAGGGAGGCCTATGTCCTGCAGTAGGCGTCAAATGGCTGATGATGAGTTCTAATACATACACTTACATGACTCATTGATGTTTACACATTTTTTGATAGTTTGATTCTACTAACAACCATTTAAAATTCTACTAAAGTTGAAGTAACTTTTTATTTCTTAAGACCTTCGCGGTTTTAAAAAATACAAAGTTAACAAAGGTTACTCGATGTTACCCTTAGTTGATACGTTTTTTTCTAAGATAGGTCAAAATTTCGTCAATATAGTGTAATATCAATATCAATTAGTCAAGGAAATCAATGTGAATTAGTTCTTTAAAGTTGCCCACAGTAAGCTTTATAGTGCGAATTTTATAAAACTAGATAAATAATAATAACTCTGATATTTCGAAAAGTGTCAATCTGTTAAAAAAGGTTACTAGAACAACCATTTAGACATTGAAAAATTCGATAAAACGTGAAAGTTGAAATAACTTTGTATTTTTTAAAACCTTTGCGGTTTTAAAAAATACAAACATAACAAAGATAACTCGATGTTACCCTATGTTTATGCGTTTTTTTCTAGGATAGATCAAGATTTCGTCAATATAGTCTACTATCAATCATTTTAATAAAATTGATAGAGACATTGGTATTGATCAACATCAATATTGACGAAATCTTGATCTATCCTGGAAAACGCATAAACTTAGGGTAACATCGAGTTACCTTTGTTATGTTTGTATTTTTTAAAACCGCAAAGGTTTTAAAAAATACAAAGTTATTTCAACTTTTACGTTTTATCGAATTTTTCAATGTCTAAATGGTTGTTCTAGTAACCTTTTTTAACAGATTGACACTTTTCGAAATATCAGAGTTATTATTATTTATCTAGTTTAAGCTTACTGTGGGCAACTTTAAAGAACTAATTCACATTGATTTCCTTGACTAATTGATATTGATATTACACTATATTGACGAGATTTTGACCTATCTTAGAAAAAAACGTATCAACTAAGGGTAACACCGAGTAACCTTTGTTAACTTTGTATTTTTTAAAACCGCGAAGGTCTTAAGAAATAAAAAGTTACTTCAACTTTAGTAGAATTTTAAATGGTTGTTAGTAGAATCAAACTATCAAAAAATGTGTAAACATCAATGAGTCATGTAAGTGTATGTATTAGAACTCATCATCAGCCATTTGACGCCTACTGCAGGACATAGGCCTCCCTCAGGGTTTTACGAACCATGAAGGGTTTTGCCATAATCGCCACGCTTGGCAGGCGGGTTGGCGATCGCAGTACGCGGTTGGAATCTCAGGAAGACGCTTCTGCCCGTCTCCTGGTAATGTATTTCCTTAGTCGCCTTCTACGAAATCCACGGAAGGAAATGGAGTGACGCTATTCTTAATCCGGCGCCACACGGATGTGTATTAGAACTCTTCCTTCTAAATTTGTTTTGCCAATGTGTACTTTGGTAGCTCGTTGACCTTTAGTTAAGTACATGAGTACACTTTTCTCAACTGCATTACGGTTGACTTTGTAATTAGAATATGTTCTTAGGATCTTTAACCAAAAGAATGATTTCTCTTTCATACTGCCTCAAGAGTCTTGTAGAGACAAATACCATGAATTTTGTGTGGATTGAAAGCCCAAGCAAAATGAATATCATGTAGGTACAGCGATATCATTCCGATGTAAAAACCTAACTGCAAAGTGGGTCACCCGGGGCTGCAAGCGATGTAAATCGTTTCGGTCAGATGTCACTGCCTGTACGTAATACAGAGAAGTTTGTAAAGAGGCTCGAAATTTTATCGATGCTTGCACTTGCCCATTAGCTAAGTTAGGAGAGCGCTGGCACGGTGAGCCACAGGTCGCGGGTTCAAGTCCCTGGGTGGATGGGTGGAATTTTTAGCCTCTCAATAGGCTTTTAAAATGAACATGCCTTGACAGTAGCTATCGAATACTCTAGTTTGTTTTTTTAAGACACTTTCCAAAAATATCCCGACACCTACAGGTGCGTGCGTGCCGCGGGTCCGCGGGTCATTGTCCTGGTAGACGAAGGGGCAGTACTAAATTGTTCGCGTATTTTTTTAATCAAGATTTCTCAACACGGAGCAAGATTTCTAAACTCCATTTTTTCTTATTTAAGTTTATACTTAAAAATAGTAATCTAAATAGATGCCATTTTTAAAATACAAATTACATAACCGCGGCTTTCAAACCACCCCACGATTTCAGTTAAAGCACAATCAGGAAGAAAATTTTGACCAATTTCCGATGATGATCAAACTTTTGTAATTCTAGATCTTCTCCTTTCATACGTCGGTATCTCTTTATTAATCGCGTCAACGGTAATAACAAATTTCCAACAAGATTTATTAATCGCTCGTAGCCCCGGCTGCCTGAGTGATCTTAAACGGACACGAGGGTTAAGCAACACTGGGCGCGTTCAGTGCATGGATGGGTCGCCGTCTATGCCTAAGGCTAGTGGCATTTTTCCGAGCGGTTCCGTGCTTCGCAAGGCACGTTAAGCTGTTGGTGCCGGCTGCCGTCGATAGATGGCAGTCGTTAAGCCAAGTCAGAGGCCTTAGGGCGGCTTGACAACTTCTGACAGTAGACGAGCCACTAGTCTACAAGCCTCCACCAATCCGGACTTAGCCCCCGTGGTGGAGTATGGCCTATACCTTCCTCAGGGAAGAGACCCGTGCCCCTCGGTGGGGACATAATGGGTTGATGATGAATAAGATTTATTTTATAAAGGAAGTTCGAGACCTTATTTTAACTCAATACGGTCGGGCAAAGTTTATCTTCCCCAAATAAATTTAACGAAGTAAGACCGAACAATGATGTGCCCTTAGTTATGCAATAGAAGTGGCAAAAGAAGTTATACAGTAAGCAATAGTAATTATGAAATAGGATGGTGTTCCTGTGGGTAGAACAATGGACTCGGAAGCAAGAGACCCAGGTTCGATTCCCAGAGCGGGCATTTACCTACGACTTTGTTTATTTTCAAAGTTACGTACATCTGTGAATTTGTAGTAGCAATACGACACGTTTGCTGTGAAGGAAAGCATCATGAGAAAACCCGTGGCTTTGTTGGCTTCGCACGTATTAGCTTTCTTTCCTGTGGTCTAGGCCGACTAAGCTGTCAGGATGGTATAGGTGCTGGGCAAGCCAGTACCATCTAAAAACAATATTCCAGGCACTGCAGCGTCCGAGTGGTCCCTTCACCCATCTAGTGTGAGTGAAGGTGTCACTGGACGCTGTATAAATCATCTCATTACGTAAGATGCAAAAGCCAAAGTTAGTTATTTAATACGCCCCACTCAGGCCTTCTCTCAGAGAGAGAGAGAGAGAGAGAGAGATAGTATGGGCTTAATCACCATACGTGCCTACCGTATACGAGTACTGTCGATTGGAAGTGCTGTATTGAGGAAGGCAAAATAAATGGGCGCAGACCTCAGAATGTGTCGAACATAAAATGGCCCAACTGAACATATTAGTGAGTGATGTGATGGCAATGAGGTGTCATGTAAAAACATCAGTTTCTTACAACGGCAAAACATTTCACTGTTTTTAGATAGAAGGAGAGTAAATGTATCTGTTTGTACGTCCGACCGTTTGTCTGTCTGTCTGTCCGGGTATTAAGAGCCTTTTTTTTTCGGATTATGATTAGATTATGGCCTACTTAATCCAAATACATCAATCAACATATCAGTGGCAACATATCCGGTGACAAGTTACGTGACCAGCATACACATTTTGGGCACCGACTCCAAAATATATGTTTATAATCCTACTTTCTGTCGTATAAAAACAAAAAGTTTTATTAAAACGATGGAACCTAATAGACTGTATAAATACTATAATGATTGATAAAATTGTGTAATTGGTTTTGTTAAAATAACTGTGTTTATTTTTGAAATATTTCAATTTCTAAGTTAAAACGATGAATCGATAAATAAAAACTTAGGAATAACTAAACGTTTTAAACTGAACGACGAGCGCAGATTTCATTCGGGAAGGTGATCGGTATTGCGACTCATAAAATTAGACAAGTCGCTATCGCGATCATATTGCGATAGATTCGAAGGATCTGCCGTACATTTGTACAAGTGGCCTCAGTCTGGGTGTATTTCCATGTTTGTGATGTCCTTGCCTGGTTACCATAGCACAGGGTATCCTAGTTTGGGACCTGGGTCAATTGATTGTGTTGTGTGGAAGTTATTATTATTATAGACAATTGCACTGGCACAGCTGACACAAAAACTTAGGAATAACTAAACTTTTTAAAGTGAACGACGAGCGCAGATTTCATTCGGGAAGGTGATCGGTATTGCGACTCTTAAAATTAGACAAGTCGCTATCGCGATCATATTGCGATAGATTCGAAGGATCTGCCATACATTTGTACAAGTGGCCTCAGTCCGGGTGTATTTCCATGTTTGTGATGTCCTTGCCTGGTTACCATAGCACAGGGTATCCTAGTTTGGGACCTGGGTCAATTGATTGTGTTGTGTGGAAGTTATTATTATTATAGACAATTGCACTGGCACAGCTGACTATAAAGAAACTGTGGAAATTGATCACTACCAGCCCCTTTATTAGGATCAAGTAGTTTGAGCACATTTGGTGACTTGTTCTCCCTCAGAAAAATTTTCACCGATGAATGTTTAGGATAGTTGGATAAGCCATGGCTTAACAAATGACCAAAAATGTTTAGGATGATTTATATATGGGTTTAACGGTTTCACTTACTTTTATTAACGTCGGGATAGCCGACTAGGGCTTATTTTTGTGTGGTAAATAAAATATTTTCACTTTCACTTTCACTTAAGGCTTCCGGACGAGGTTGAAAATAGTCGGCTATCCCGACGTTAATAAAAGTAAGTGAAAACGTTAAACAAATATATAAAATGTGCAGTGCTTACGAAAGTTTAAGTTGAGGATGTTTTTTAATGTTTTCAGCTATTCGGTTAGTGTAGAGAGCAAAATATTCAGCATAAACTCATGCCGCTCTCACTCTTAATAAGTAGTGATAATTCGGTGTAGTCTAAACGATTGTTGTTTGTCTTTTGCAATTTTTTGTGAATATAACTCCACCAAATTGTTTCACTAAAAAACACCCAAATCGCTTCAAGTGTGTCTTTAAAATTTGATGAGTTTCCTCGATTTCTCCAGCATCCCATCATCAGATCTTGATTTGATGATTACGGGACCACCTGGAAAGTATACACTTTCAAACAAAAAATAATTTTCCAAATCGGTCCAAGCGTCTTCGAGTAATCGGGGAACATACATAAAAAAAAGATTCCGACGACTTGAGAACCCTTTTTTGAAGTCGGTTAAAAATTTAACTTAACATAACATAAACTCACGCCTGTATCCCAGAGGGGTAGGCAGAGACCAGGCACTGCCACTTGCTACGATCCTGACAGATCACTTTCGCTTCCTCAACATTCACTAGTCGTTGCATGCACGCACGCCGGTTTCGGGTACTTTTTATCTTGCCCTTTGTTAATACATCCTCTATTTGGTCGAAGTATGTCCGTCTGGGTCGTCCCTTACCGGCCCTTCCATCCACATTCGCTCGAAAAATTTAATTGAAGGTTTTGACAGCAATCTCGTCATGAATAGTCTAGTAATCAAGAAAAACTGTCGAAAATCTCAAACGGCCAAGTACTTTTAAATTGATTTCTCATGAACTTCTAGTTCCGTGTGGCGCCGGATTAAGAATAGCGTCACTCCATTTCCTTCCGTGGATGTCGTAGAAGGCGACTAAGGAAATCAATTGCCAGGAGACGGGCAGCAGCGTCCTCCTGAGATTCCAACCGCATACTGCGATTGCCAACCCGCCTGCCAAGCGTGGCGATTACGGCAAAACCCCTCATGGTTATGAAAACCACGAAGGAGCCCTATGTCCTGCAGTGGGCGTCAAATGGCTGATGATGATGAACTTTTAGTTTCTAATGACGTCACTAAGTCTTCGCATAATTTGCATAGACTTTTGGAAAATTATTCGGATCCACAATGGCCTAAAATTATGTAGAAGCTTTCGAGCTTACTTTTAAAACAGGAAAAAACGGACAGACACCCGTCCAGGTAGGGCTTTAAGAAGTTTAAAGGATTTGTTATTTGACTGCAAAACCTTAACAAAATAATATCGGCCGGGTAACAAATACCGGTCTCTAACGGTATTTATGGGACGGCTTTTGCAAGTACATGTCTTGCAGGACATGAATTATTGACGATTATAATCTTCGGTCCGCTGGGGGCCGTCGTACATTGATTTGTGTATTGTACAATCAGACTGAATTTGGGTATTTTGTTTATGATGTCCTTTTCTGGTTCATTTTACAGTGCATTACGTCTCCTGATGTCCGGAGACCATCGACCAGTTCTACGAACATGGCAGGTGTAGACTCTACTTTTGTCCACTTCTAAACGAGACGGTAATACTAAATTGATGTAATCTAGAAAGAGATGAAAGACTGCGTCGTTGTGAAAAAAGTTGTGTCTACGTCTGTCATCTTAGCCCGGCAGAGCACGATTACAAAAACCAACAGTTTTGTATGTATGACACAGATTCGTGTCAAGTTATGTGAACGTAAGAGGCCCATGCCAAGGTGATAACGGCCTATTAATAATTGTAACTATATTATTCTTATTACTAGCTAAAAGTAAACATAAATCCTTCATGTTTATTAAACACACACCTCTGATTACTATAATGGATTTATACCAATGTCTAGGTCATTGGAAGAAAACGGTTCTTTGTCTACCAGTTATAAAAACAATTGACTGCTGTTAATTAACAAATACATCTGCTGAGTCTCACAAGAGGGCCTTTCACATTCAAAGTTATTTTAATAAGTACCTCATCATTAGACATTTGACGCCCACTGCAGGACACAGGCCTCCTTCGTTGTTTTCATGACCATGAGGGGTTTTGCACTAATCGCCACGCATGGCAAGCGGGTTGGCGATCGCAGTATACGCTTGGAATCTCAGGAAGACGCTGCTTCCCGTCTCCTGGTAATTGATTTCCTTAGTCGCCTTCTACGACATCCACGGAAGGAAATGGAGTGACGCTATTCTTGATCCGGCGCCACACAAAAGTACCTATTAAGAAAATTTTCACGTTTCTAGTTATTGAAATATGATGTAGGTACCTAAATCATCATACGATCTTTTCACGTTTAAAAAGTCTATTAACTTCCTTTTTTAATAAGAAGAAGAATTGTTTATTGTTTTTATCTTTCTAATATTTTTAATTGATTTTTGTTTCGTTTTTAATCGATGTCCAGAACATTTTTAGTTACCTAGTTGACTGTTTTAGCCCTCATAACGTAACTCCCGCACAACATCTCAGGGAAAAGGCAGTGGCTGAAAACCAGCGCTGCCCGGGACTGAGCCAGGTCAGCACCAGCTGAGCCACTACCTTTTGCCTTACTTTACTTTGTTTTAAGTTTTTTTTCTGATGAGGCAATAAATAATAAAGGGTTCACACCCTCAGCACTATGCTGAGTCAGTTGCCATTTGCAGCAGCAGAGACACACCGCGACAATTTCTGAAGAGGTGTTCCTATTATTTTTTTATTATTATTTTTTGCTGTCCATGTTTTGTTTTGTTTTAAGTTTTTATTAATGTGTGTTGATTGTTGCTGCAATAAATGTTTCTCTTTCTCTTTCTCAAATACTTTTTTATCTTTTATCTTATCTGTTCAAGAATTAAACTTTTTTTCGGACCTTTGGTGTTTCAAATTTTCGCAAATGCTTCAAAGTTAGCCTAACATTCAATAAGCTGTTTATATTTTGAAACCCCGCAATGCGCTCAGCAAGATCTTTTACTTTGACGATGAACTCATCGATTTTGCCACTAGTTTTAGTTCGAAGATTTTGCCATCGTTACAAAGAATGAGGAGGCCCTTAGGAAAAAAACAGTTTTCTACCACATAAGATCTTACACGTGGTGCCTATGTGTATGAATCTTTCTTGTGGCTTCTTATAATACTAAAGAAACACCACAAAATAACACAAACTCACGCCAGTATCCCAGAGGAGTAGGCAGAGACCAGGGTCTGCCACTTGCCACGATCCTGACAGATCTCTTTCGCTTCAGTCACTAAAAAACTGTGGCTGAAAGCCATTTTCTTTTTCCTATAGAACCTCTCCGACTAGTAAGGGCCAACCTTTCAGCCCCGTATATTTATGTCTGCTAGAAGCAGAGATAAAGGTACAAGGCCCTCGGCAGCACTTGCGACTGCCACTTCTTCTTCCGAAGGTTTTTCATTCAAGAACTTTCTTCAGCCTTTGCTTCTTTGTCAGCGATTCATGACGACGAGAGCATTGCATAAATACTATTGCACTGCGTAATTTAGACTCCGACTCTATCTGTTATGAAAATTGGTAATTTCCCAGAAATAAGTAATGAGAAAAAGTTCGCCGTTCACTGCTCAGTGGCTGGATTTTCTGAATCAGGTATTCATCTGTTTTTCAATTACATTTCGACTGACGTAAATGTGTCATGAAAGAATTTTATCGCCTCTCCTTCATTTTCTTGTATTGTTTATATTTTCGGCAGCCGTAGTCGTACAGTTAAATTTGCATTGCCCTATAAAAGTAATGCAAAACAACATTGTATCAGACGAACACATGTGGTAGGTAAGATTTACTTTTTATGGATGTAATAGCGATAAAACCATTCTGTTTATTATAAAATTGCCAAACTAAGCTGAGACGTTTGGTTTTCGGTTGCTTGGCTTAACATGGGGATGAAACAGCTCTTCTGCCGGGATGTTCATGGATGTTTGTTACTCAATCACGCAATAACGGCTGAACGGATTTAGATAAAATTTGGTATGGAGATAGTTTGAGTCCCAGGGAAGGACATAAGATACGTTTCATCCCGGACAGTACTCATTCAAGTCGTGAGTAAAAGGCAGTTGGTAATAATAGACCTAAATCTATGGCTATGACTGTTTTTTTGGAGACATTTATTGACTTCCTATTTTACATTGAAATTGTATTGAAACGGTTGGAAGCATTAGTACAGATGTCGATAGGCAAATCTACTTATCTAAAATGTAGGTTTTATGCCTAACACTATATTGTATAGCTAGAGTGATTGAATGATTCATTCATTTCGAATATATGTAAAGAGCCAAAAAGTAAAGAGCCGTGTGTGTAAATAGATGGTTTATCTATCTATCAAGACGGGTTAATTCTTTTAAGAAGAAAGTATACAAAAACTGATAAAACCACTGATTTCGACGGATGTTTGTTATTAGATTGACTTGTCAAAGTCCATGCAGGATTATTTTTAAAATACGCGGTTCCTGAAATACGACACCTAGAGTAACTACGTAGTACGGTGGCCCATAGTGGGATTCGAACCCACTACCTCCGTATTCAGACGTGATACCGTTAGACCAAAGAAGCAGTCTATAGTTCAAGACCGATATCACAGCGTCCAGTAAACCATCGTCCTATATAGATGAATGTTTATTATATTCAAAGCATACGGTGTCAAGCACTATCAAATAGACATTCAGGAAGCAGCACTACTTACATAAAAAATTATATTGCATAAAAAATCGGTAGAGCGGTAGAACGACGGCTTCTCATTCGGGAGGTCGTGGGTTCGAATCCCACCATGTACTAATGACATTGTTTTCTAAGATTCACGTACATTTGTAAAGTTATAGTAGCAATACAACTCGCTAACCGTAAAGGAAGACAGCGTGAGGAAACCTGAGTGTCTGAGGTGTTCACATACCTCAGCGCTTGAAATCGCTAATCCACGGTGGGCACGCGTGGTGATTAAGCCCATACTCTCTCTCTCTGAGAGAAGGCCAGTGGCCTAATTACGCTCACCAAATCCTGAGCGATTCCAATCGTCTAACTGTCAAATTCCATACTAATTTGACAGTTAAACGATTGGAATCGCTCTGGATTTGGTGAGCGTAATATAGGGGCTGTTCCCTGCAGCGGGACCCTTATAGGCTATACAAAAAAATCATAAATGCTACAAAATTAGTTGTTATAAATGTCGAAACCTATCTATTTCAGGGATTGAGCATTTTTAAAATATCCCCGGGCCCCATTTCATAGTACTACAATGCAATGTACATTGCGTAGTCATTAACAAGTAGGAAGACTAACGTTCTTATTTTAGTAATTAGTTAATAAGTAATTATTATCAGATTACGCTGTTGTTGTTCCTAATAAAGTAAAATAAATAAACAAAAAATCGATTACTTAAAAAACACGTCAAAAACGCCGATTAAAAAAGGAAAAGATGTAGTAGCCACAGACGAAATAACCTGAGTTTTAGATTGGTCTTAGACAAACCGTGTTTTTATAAATAATCCCGTTATTGTACAAATCGGCTACGCATAGTATATCCAATTGTCATAATAAACTATGAATTGTAGTTTTGTGAAACGCGGCCCAGAAAGTATAGGTTTGTGCTTGGAGGCTATGGAATTCCAATATATATCAAAAAGAAGCAATTTTATAACGGTTTTCTGCACGTTTACTGTAGTAGAATCTAGATTCAGGAACAAAATTATATGCCAATGTAGAGCAAATTTACTTGCCTTTATCAAGTGGAGACCGATAACCCGGAAGACCTTATATAGATGAAGAATTACTCGTGCTATTAATATGCTTAGGTGGTACTCTGATGCTCATTAAAACGATATTTTGTGCTTCATCGACCATTTTAAAACACTTTTATCAGCTTCACCTGTATACAGGGGGTAATGAAATCCTCATGTGCATCAAAAAATGTACTCGTTACTACGAAGTTATTATACTGTAGGAAATACTTCAAAGGCGCCAAAAATATGACCTTGCTTTTTGCGGTATAAAGGCGAGAAAAGCCTAATTCTTTTAATTATGATTTAATTATAAAGTAATGGCAGGATGGGACGTTGAATAGTGAAGGAATGTAATACTATTAATAGTAGCGTGCTAGACCCCTGCAGCAAAGGGGCTTAAATGCATGTTATTATTGGAACATTCGACTAATAATATTTACCCAAGAGAGGTCCAACTACTAACATGTAGGCAAACATGATTAGTATTATCTGCAGCCGCTTATGGCCCTGGCGTGATCGGAACGCGACGTTGACCGTCGCCACCAGGTCCTTCAGGGAGAACATCGACAGTATGGTCGTCGGCTCCTCATTCTCCAGTGACTTCTGCACTCTTCCCTTCTCCTTCAGTCTTATCACAATGTAAACGAACCCCGTGAGGTAGAACACGCACGCAACCATGAACACACCGTAGTAACCGAAATTATTCGTCATAATACCACTAATGGCCAGGCCTACGGGCCTAGTGAGCGTGATGATCGCTGTGATGATGCCCAGTCGAAAAGTCCGTTCGGAGTCACTTGTGATGTCTGTGATGTAGCTGTAAACTGCCGTGGTCATGGCAGTACGCCCACCTGCTAAGGCTGGAGGGAGGCCCTCCATCAGCGCCGTCTCGTTGAGACCCACTTGGTAGAAGAACACAGTGCTCAGTATGATGCCGATGACGGAGATCAGTTTGCCTAAGATAGGGAGCACCATAAAAGCCTTTCTGTTGCCAGTGCGATCACTCCATGCGCCGACGAACAGTGTCAGGATCCCGGAGACGGCCGTTTGTAGCGGGAAGCTCCACGCTGTCATACCAGCGACCATTATTTGGACGTTTTTCTCTTCCTCCGTGTGGTTGTGGGACCGACCCTGCATAATGTTTGCGCACGTATTTGAGCTGTAGTGCAGGTTCACAAGGCATGACTTCTCTAGGCACAGGTTCTGCACGGCCAAGCCGGACAGCACACTCGGCAGCATGTAACATATTATGAAGGGCTCCACCGTAACTTTCCTCCTAAATGCCCACGAGCTTTTAATGAATGTTTTCAGTCTCTTGCCGAGGGTCGTATCCTTTGGCTCCGGGAACGCATTGTTGTTATTGCACTTGCATTGTTCCACGTTCACAACCTTTTCGCCGGGCGCCGCGTCCCGTAGCGTCATTTTGGGCTAAAAATACTGTGACATTTAAAGTTCATTTGTTGGGTCGTGAATTAAGAGAATACTAAATTAAAAAAAGTTCACTGTTGTTCTTTTGTTGCTAGATGTGCGGCATCGGCGGTTGACGAGCGAACGAGTGCGCGTGCGACTGCGTTATGCACGGCGACTGTAGTGCGCAAGCCTCTCCAAGCTACTGCCTATCAGCTGGTCCGTAAGTACAGTTTAATTTCTACTTTATCACCTTGCTATCACGTGCCGGCGTCGCGAGTCGCACGAAAATCAGAGCTTGCGGCGTATCTACACGCTCCCTTTGTTATTAGCTCATTGTACGTTCGTTTCCCAATACGTTAATTAATGTTTTGAAAACGTCTCGAGTACTTTGCGCTTTGGATAATTATTGACAGAACTTATCTTATGAGCGAGCGTGTGTGTCGACGCATAAAAACATAAATTGGAATTTATGAATGCATTGGATTGGAATTTACTGCCTCTTGGTTTACAAGTATTTTTTTACTCTGCAACTTACCTTTACCTATTGTTTCTTTATCAATACCAGCTCCGATTTTACTATTACCCAAGTTTCAACTTTTTAGCATGCTTCAAGGGTTTTTCTTATGAAATTTTATAAGCTGATTTTCTAAAATAGTCAGCACTCAGCGTTTCCAGGCGTGCTTAGGAAAGCGTTTCCATGCGCAACATTAAAGTTAGTTTTGTTTAATCAAAATTATGAATCATCATCATCATCCCGAAAAATTATCATCACGTCGTAAGTATCTTTATAGGTTTGCATTGCAAATTAGTTCAAGCGATAGGAGTAATTTAAATAATAGAGTATACCGTCGGCAGGACATCATCCTTTACATTCATGCACTCTACTACTACGTCTTGCAATATTACACTTTCAGTGAGGGAAAACTTCGTGAGGAAACCTTGGTATGTGAGTTGTACGCATATCTTAGGGCTTGAAATTACCAATCGTCGGTGGGCTCTGTACGTGGTAATTAAGCCCATACTCTCTCTCTCTCTCTCTCTCTCTCTCTCTCAGAGCTCCACACTGGGACTTGTTGGGCTACTAATGATACGTTTCACTTCGCTTGATCAGAGTAGTCATAAAACCTGGAAAAAAAAACACATGAATTTGGACAGTCAGAGCGTTGGTAGCCTAGTGGGTAGAACATCGGACTCGGAAGCGAGAGACCCAGGTTCGTTCCCAAGTGCGGGCATGTACCTATGACTTGGTTTTCTAAGTTATGTACATTGTGAAGTTATAGTAGCAATACCACACGCTAATTGTGAAGGAAAACATCGTGAGGAAACCTGAGTGTCTGAGCTATTCACATACCTCAGCGCTTGAAATCGCCAGTCCGCTGTGGGCACGCGTGGTGATTAAGCCCATACTCTCTCCTTGAGAGAAGGCCTGTGCCCTACAGTGGGACGCATATAGGCTGATTATGCTTATGGTGCACTAGAACAGTAGGCTTAGACTAGGCATACGTTGCAACACATATTATAATAATACAGTTGGGTATGTAGGGTATTTATTTTGTTTATTAAATTAATAAAAAAGTGAGAAATGCTTAATTAACACTTCCAAGAAATAATTCTTAGATATCATTAAATTCTTATTTAAAATTTGTGTATGAGAGCCGTTTGTCAGGATTGTGGCAAGTGGCAAACCCTTGTGTCTAATTACTCCAACTGGATACAAGCGTGAGTGTATGTATGCAAGTTCCTAGTAAATTAGGTACACGAATACGAAATAACAAACTTAATAAATCACTTTATGTATTAATAACTTCATATAGCCTTTCTTAACAATGTGTACTTAAAATTCAATGCTATGTATCAAATAAACATTTTCATTTCGCCATCGTGAAAAGCTGAAAAAAACTCAGGAGGATTTTGTTACAGCCGTATAAAAAGTGTTTTAATGACAATAGTAGGTACCATAAAATGTGTATTTTAGGCAAATTTTATTCTGCCTAAACAACCATTTTAGATGTAGTACAATCTTCAGCACATCAATCTGTACATTTTTGTCGCAAAGTCGCCTGTAACGCTACCGAGTAGAGTGCATGGATGTAAGGGATAATGGCTGTCGACTGTACAGACAACATTCACATTTTAGTTACAAAATAGCTTGACACATAAATGTGGAGTGCATAATATGTAAAGGTTGATCAGTCGCCAACCCGCCTGCCAAGCGTGGTGATTATGGCAAAACCCCTCATGGTTATGAAAACCACGAAGGAGGCCTATGTCCTGCAGTGGGCGTCAAATGGCTGATGATGATGATGAGGATGATCTGTTGTCGATCAGTTGATGGGTTGTTTCGTGCTGGTCACAGTTCAGTTATACCACGCTTTTTTCGCTTTCCTGTTCAGTCCTGTGACCATTCAAATAAAATTTTATTAATAAAAGTGTTCCCGTTTCTTCTTCTTACAAGTCAGGCAGGCAACAAATTGGAAAAAATATTTGTAGTTAGTTTTGCATTATTTCATTTTGGGAGTAGGCTTGAGGTGCTATATCATTTGCCGCGATAGTAAAGGAAACCTATTCACAAGTTAACGAATAGTAGGCGACCAACTTATAAAAGGAATAATTCGTACAAATTCCTTTACAAATTACTTTGATGAAGTTGTTGGTTTTGTAAAGCATGTAAAAAAAACCTCTTCCTACGGAAGCCTACACTGAGACACGCACTTGGCCCATTTTTCTTCACATGGTATTCCCATGCTAACTAAATTTACACAACATAACTTTTCTTTTCTTGAACTCTTAGGTTAAGAAATATCTGTTTGATATACGTTTAATGTACCTGTGTTTAATGGTTTAATTTGTTAATATGTTAGAAATTAAGATAAGATAAGAATATTCTTTATTGTACACCAGAAAAAAACAAACACAAAATATTTACAAAGGTATAATTGGCGGACTTATTGCTAAGAACAATTTCTTCCGGACCACCTTACGATGGAAAGTTGCTGAAGGAAATTAGCAAGAACGGGAAATAAAGTGTTCTCTAATACTATCTATATAACTTTGGTGGGTTGTTTCATTCACCACCATTCCCAAAGTAGCGCAGCGCAATCCTCAGCCTGATGGATGGCCAGCCTACTTTGTTTCGTTGGTATTCGCTGTAAACGCGTCAGGCATGCGTCTTCTTTTTCCATCCATGTGATCTCTTATAATTAGTATCTTGAGGCCGACAAGACCAATGCCTAAAGAAGCGGTCGACTCGTTGCAAGCAATTTTTCAATACTTATCGGGGCAGGTCAATAAAATATCTGGTTCTAGTATTCAATATAATGTACCACCTGGGTTCTTCATCATCATCATCATTCAGCCACAAGAAGTCCACTGCTGAACATAGGCCTCCTCCATGGATTTCCAAAAAGACCGGTTGGAAGCGGCTTGCATCCAGCGTCTTCCTGCCACTTGGATAAGGTCATCTGTCCATCTTGTGGCTGGTCGTCCTACGCTGCGCTTGCCGATATGTGGTCTCCATTCGGCCCCATCGGCCATCAGTTCTGCATGCTATGTGCCCCGCCCACTGCCACTTCAACTTCTGGGCTGGGCTGCTGGGCTGGACCTGGTTTCTTATGATAATAAATTTTGATTGTATTTTATTATTCGCTTTCCCTACTTTGAAGGACAGATAATAAAAAAAAATGCTCCAAAATTCCAAATGCATATGACAATAAAAGTTTATTTAAAACGGTCCCTGGAAACTGGATTCAAGGCTCTCATTTTATAGATGTAATGTTGAAAACTTCGTCACTCTCTAGTTCAGCGAATTCATTTGGGGCTAGAATTCTGTGCTGTCCATGTACAATATATACATAAACAGTAGAGGTGTTTAAAAACTTATTTAGAGGCAACGAATTCCACCCATGCCGGGACTTGATCCCGCGACCTCTAGTTAACCGTGCCAGCGCTCTGCCAACTGAGCTAATGGGCAAGTGCAGGCATCGGCGAAATTTCGAGCCTCTTGGTGCCTCAAGGCTGGTCCTCTTGGTCCCTCAAACTTTTATACTGAAAATAGTTATTGTATAAAACAAAATGATTATATTTTAAAGTTATGACTTATCAGGAAAAGACAGCGAATGTGTGACCAAACCGAAACTGTGACAAAGCTGAAATTACGGGTCGACTGTACTATAATTATCTATTTAAATAAATATTTGGGATAGGAATTACTACAATAGAAAGAAAGTTCTCGAATGGAGACCACATATCGGCAAGCGCAGCGTGGGACGACCAGCCACAAGATGGACAGATGACGTCATTCAAGTGGCAGGAAGACGCTGGATGCAGGCCGCTTCCAACCGGTCTTTTTGGAAATCCATGGAGGAGGCCTATGTCCAGCAGTGGACTTCTTGTGGCTGAATGATGATGATGATGAAAGACCTTTATGTAGGTATTACCACAGGTATTACTAAGTAGACTACAATATTCACAGAAACACTAATTGGTACAATTCCAAGGGTCGGTCGTACGATGATTTCTTTTTATGTAGCCTTGCTTGTGCCACACTGCTGGGTAAAGGGCTCCCCTTCAATTCTCCACTGCTCTCACTTTCTGCCAACACGATAGAAGGCTCGATTTACGATTTATATCTTGCTACTGGTTAATCTTGCTACTCATCACTAGATGGCGCTGATACTATTGCTAAAATGCAAAGGAAATAAACAACATTGACAAAAATAAATACTGAAATAAAAATTTACAAAATCTCGACTGATGAGTACCTACCTAGGTACTAAGCAGGCGGGAGCCAAATTCAACATTGAGTTCCATTGTGAGTATTGTTTGTGACTCATATCTAAGTTGGTCCCGTCTGCTTCGTAGTTAGGTAATACAACAGAGGTAACATCAATCGGCATTTTGGTATTTTTTTATAAGTTTACCATCAATAACGATTTCTTTGCCTGTGCTCCATCAGTATAGAAGCCTATGAAGCCATTTATGAAGTCATTATAAGTCCGTAGTTGCTTCGTAGTTGTTTTGCTGGATCTCCATCGAATGGGCTGTTTCTGATCAGCTGATTCTGATCAGCCCATTCAATGGAGTCAATTTCACCCAATCCTATTGTGTGTTAATTTCTGTGGTTAATTTACTAATAGGCTAGTCAATATTATTGGCTACCCAATACTCAGTGTTAATTTACTAATAGGCTAGTAATTTTAGTATCGTTTGATACATTGTCTTGTCGTAAGTCGCCTAAAGCATTTTTTCGATGGCATTCCGTACAACACATCAACCTTCACCGCCGTGTACCTTAATCAGACGTGCCCTTTACTTTGCTGTACCACCATGCCACAGTACAATGTGGACGTTTACGTTCAATCAGTTCGGGACCCTTAGTTTTATCTGTTGTTGTTGGTGCTAAGCACCTACGAATAAAAAACCACAGAAGTATTTATTCCTACAAAATTCACTCTCAAAAACGGCCCCTTTCCTCTTAATTAGTCTGTAATGCGTGACGACGTGCACGTTGGTTGGGCGATTTTAAGTGAGAGCGTACCTAACTGATGATTGGTTTTATACAAAAACGTCAAACCATTGACTTCATTGATGTGTAACTCCTCGGAATTTATTAGGTACCTCGCAAGATGGCAACAGAGTGCGCTCTGATGGTGGGCAGGTGGATAGATATTTTGCCGGGTAATACTGAACTCGCTCCGATTGGTAACACAATTGACTGGGTCCGCCCGCCTTCCCGAAATTGAACGAGAAATCATTTTTGAACGCTAGTTAGACATCTATGTTTTTAACTATCAGTTTGTAGCAATCTAATTACACCAACTTTGACACTTGTATGGGATCTATTTTACGACTGATGAAAAAACAACATTACTGAAAATTACGTTTTTTTGTATGGGGACCCCATATTTTTATTTTTTTGGAAATAGGTACCTTTTATTATTAGTGGCGTAAGCTACCTTAATAAAAAAAAACCGGACCAAATACGAGTCGGATTCGCGCACGAAGGGTTCACTACCATTATCTATACAAAATTTGAATATTTCAAGCGTCTTCTATTATTATCGATCAAAAAGCGGCAAAAAATCACGTCTGCTGTATGAGAGCCTCCCTTAAATATTTATTTTATTCTGTTTTTAGTATTTGTTATAGCAACAGCAACGGCAACAGAAATACATCATCTGTGAAAAGTTCAACAGACTAGCTATCGCGGTTCATGAGATACAGCCTGATGACAGACAGACAGACAGACAGACGGACAGTGCAGTCTTAGTAATAGGGTTACCTTTTACCCCCCTTACCCTTTGGGTACGGAACCCTAAAAACACCTTTTGTGGGTCAAATAGACAGACAGAAATATGTTGTAGGTAAATAAATAAATAACTTCCACACAATACAATCACTTGACCTGGTCCCAAACTAGGATAGCCTGTGCTGTGGTAACCAGGCAAGGACATCCCAAACATGGAAATACACCCAGACTGAGGCCATTTCTACAAATGTACGCCGGCGGCCCCCAGTGGGAATCGAGTCCA
The DNA here is from genome assembly GCA_947308005.1 of Yponomeuta malinellus. Lineage (NCBI taxonomy): Eukaryota > Metazoa > Arthropoda > Insecta > Lepidoptera > Yponomeutidae > Yponomeuta > Yponomeuta malinellus. Next base: position 8,848,519 of record OX371013.1, read on the forward strand.
CTACCTCTGTCGTGATAGTTAAGCGCCTTAACGACTAGTCCAACGAGGCAGTCAAAGTAAAGTATTACGGTCAGATTAAATAAACTGCCTCTGAGGAGTGCTTGAGAAGAATCGTGACCTAGAAAAAAATAAAAAACCTTTTTATTGTTGCAACTATGGTTTTGGTGACTGAGTGAATGTGCAATCACGGATTTACTTAATTTTAATGTCGTAAGTACACAAAGTCTTTGTTGTAATCTATCCATCAGAATGGAGATTTCTTCTTAACATTAGATTAGAGTGAAGTTTGCACCCACAGCCACAGCACTGGTTTTCAGCAGAAGGCTTCTAGTGACTCACGGAGCATTAAATCGACTTAGACGCACACACACACTTGCTTGTAGTGATAAATAAGATGCTCAAAATATTCTACAACTATTTAAGTAAATACATGTGTAACGTAAAAAATTAAAATACACCGTTTATTATCTGGACTTGATTCGTGCTTTTCGAAGGGTCTTATTTATAAAAAGTATAGTCGTAAAGAAAAATCTTTATTACCATTTTTTTTTTCATAGTCCCTCCAGTGAGATCAAAAGAAAAATTTTGTTGCACGTTCTCCATAAAAAAAAAATTAGCTGTTGAATGGCCGATTGTACAGACGCGATTCCTATAATTATTTCATAAAAGTAAATTAAGAAAGAAAAATGTTTAAAGGTTTGTTTTAAGTTGTAAATCAAAATCATTTGTGTTATTTTGTATATAGATTTCACTTGTCTAAGTGAATGCTACATTATTATTAAAGTATGGTTGGTTCTGGTCTAGTAAGTAATGGTCTATAAAATTATTCTCATAAATCATTCACTTAATCAAATCATTTACCTAACTGCAAAAGCAACATTGTATCAAACAAATCAGAATTTAATTAGAAAACATTATTAATCTGGAATCAAAATAAACTAATTAAATCTAGTTTATGCTAAAGACATTTGTATGGGATATTTCCTGCTACCTATGTCAAGATGTTTTACCGCGTCTATCCGATACCTAGAACAGGGTTTGTCATTGTTGTCAGTTCAATCATCTACCTATATTTGGTTTGGAACTCTTTGGTAAGCACTACTCATTATTAACTTAATTCCGGATTCACAGTCGGAGCAGTCCGACCAGGTTTCGCTCCGATTCGCAGAGCTTAATCATGATGAGAAGAGACGGAGCTCGCGTCGTCGGTTGCTCGTCTCTGACTGCGGAGACGTGGGGTGCGGAATTACGTGAATCCGGAATTAAGTTAATAATATAGTAGTTTTGTTTTTGAGTAGGAAGCTATACATTTTTGTTATCTTGCATTTTACTTGGGTAAATTTTTTTAGGGTTCCGTAGTCTCATAATCAGTAGACTATAGACCCTTATGTTGGTTTGTCCGTACGCGGCTTAGCTCAGAACACTTTGTACTAAGAAGTTGACATAGATATGGCGATACCTATAATTATATTGAACAATAAAATATACACTTTAAAAATGGTTTTTAGGATACCGGAGTAAAGAAGGTAAATATAATTGGATTTGTCTGTCAGTAGTAGGATGTGATGGCGAACACATAATATCTTAATTTGTTATAATAAGTTTGTAATTATTTGGTTATATATTCAACGGGTCTAATTGCGATTATTTATTAAGTTCAATTTCTTTTAAAGTTAAGTACCTAATTTAATTTAATAGGTATTTTTTTATAATCGCTATTAGAAACATTTAATACTACGATGGGGAATAAAAATGTATGAGAATCGTGAGTAATTAAAAATACCTTTTATTCGGAGTCAAAGTACTACTCGCAAGTTTGGAATATACTGGGTTATTAGATTTGTCTGTCAGTTATAGGATGTCATGGCAGAGTACCAATCTAGGTACTCTGCTATGACATCCTATTACTGACAGACAAATGTAATAACATACCTACTTGTTCGTATTATAATGTTCTAGATATAATAATTGGAGATCAAATCAGAGAGCACAGTCAACAGAAGTTTACAGTTTAGTTGCAAGATCGCCCGTAACTCAACTGAATAAAGTCTACACATAAAGGTCGATGTGCTGTCTACTGTAACTAATAACTCCACTCCAATATTGATTTCTAATAAAACATTCCAATATCGTATCATGGCAATGAAAGTAAATAACTCACGTACACACACGCCCCAATTTTTTCCATAAAGTCGGTCAAGACAGTGGATTTCGTAACCCCTTCAAATTAAAGCTTCATTGCCAATGACGACCTCTAGAACTGAAGGGAGTGGACGTGATTGTAACCATTGTAGAGTGAAGTACCTGCAGTATACAAGGTTACTGCTCTAAACTCTAAGTGACGTTTGAATTCACCTCATTCACTTTGTACTTTATTACGTATGAAATTATTACCTGCAACTCATCCTGTCGTAAAAGCCCGGCAAATAAAATAAAACTTGACAGAAAACTAAAACGCGATTCGGTGATTCAATATGTTTTCGATCCGGCCAAAAACTGGTCAAGTGGGAGTCGGACTCGCGCGCGAAGGGTTCCGTACCATTATACACCATTTGAATATTTCAAGCGTCTACCTGTTGCCATTATTAATATCGGGCAAAAAACGGCAATAAATCATGTTTGTTGTATGCCCCCATCATTCATCATTTTTTTAAATTTCAGCTGTCTGACTATCACGGTTCATGAGATACAGCCTGGTGACAGATGGACGGACGGACGGACAGCGGAGTCTTTCTAATAAGGTCCCTTATCCTTTGGGTCATCATCATCATCATCATCATCATCAGCCTATGCTTGTCCACTGCTGGACATAGGCCTCTCCTATAGCACGCCACTGAGCACGGTCCTCGGCTACTCTCATCCAACTCTTGCCAGCCGCCCTGCGAAGATCATCGCTCCACCGAGTCTGAGGACGTCCCACACTACGTTTACCGATCCGCGGTCTCCACTCGAGAACTCGTCTACCCCATCGGTTATCAGTTCTTCGGATAATATGGCCGGCCCACTGCCACTTCAGCATGCTAATTCGGTGGGCTATGTCGGTGACTTTGGTTCTCTATCGGATCACCTCGTTTCGAATCCTTTGGGTACGGAACCCTAAAAATTAACTAATGCCCCTCTTAGAGTTCGTTTAACTAAGACACCATCTTACTTCAGTGGGCGTTTTAACTTTTTATGATTACAAAAGTTCGAGCTAAAACGCTGTTGTTTCTTTTTAATGTCTATTACGCATTTCATTCATTCTTATGTAGTCTGTGGTTGTGTTAGCAACGCGTTGTGGTTGTGAATTCCTAAAAAAGAATTGACGTAGTTTTGCGAGACGTTTTTTGAAATTCGAAGTTGAATTGAAGAAACTCAACAATAGAAAATATCGAAAATGTACCTCCTAAGACGAATAAAAGTAGAACTTCAATTTTTTGCCGCCATAATCGCCTCAACTGGTAACACTGTCAGAAACAGCTGTTCATGTTTAACATTTGTCTTTCATTCACTCATGTGGTGCACAGTGCAAACCACAGATTAAAGACACTACTTAAATTAGGTTTAAGGGACATTTAATGAGACTGTAGCTGTGGAGGGCTTAAAGCTTAACTAACTGTGGACTTTATAAATCATAATTTAGTTAAGATCGGTCTTTGAATCGTTTTTAGGATTCAGTACTCGAAGGGTGCCAAACGGGATCCTATTACTAAGACTTCACTGTCCGTCTGTCTGTCTGTCTGTCTGTCTGTCCGTCCGTCCGTTTGAGTAGTGGTATTGTATGGCAGCTGGTGGTCTACATCTGATTTCACGTCTGGCGTCAAGAGCAGCTCTTTGTTTGGCCTCAAAATAAAAGATGTTAGTTTCAACTATACGGCACCACACGGCTCGGTCTTCTGCCTTCTCATCCCACGTCGAATCGCAGAATAAGACCGTAATTCTATAACCGATGCTCCCTATTGTTTTATTACAAGTTCAAAGTTCACTCAACAAGAAACATGTCACTAGAGACTTAACAAGTTTGTATTTTTAGTTCACTTTTTTAAATAGTAAAAACCATCAAAGTACGCCCTGGGTGCATTCCACACGACCTATCGCCGTCATCTAATGTGATCCTATGACGAGTTCTTTTTTTTAGGCACGAAACCCTGAAAAAATGTGAATCGTTGACTATTTATGTAATGACACCGACTTTATACGATCATTCTATATTATCCGATCATGAGACAAAGACGGTTTTTCGCGAATGGCCGCGGTTTCACATTATCGAACTGGTAATTTCTGAAGAACGATAGATGGACATTTTTAACCAAATTCAAAGAAGGAGGTTATCAATTCAACGCGTATATTCTTTTTTTTTGGCTTTGTTCTCGCATAACTTCGTGAAATCTTAACCGATCCCGAATTCCCGACAGTTCTTTTTTCTTTCAAATAGATACAACGTCGCATTGGTCCCATTTTAATTTGGTGGAGATCTGATGAAGTCTTTCACAGGTGGAGAACGGAACGCTTCAATGGACAGCAGTAAATAAGGCCTAATGGGACCCATCATTTAGTAATATCCGTATGTTTAATAAAATAGCTTAAAAGTAGTCCCAAGGTAATTTGGTGATGTTCTGGTGAAGACTTTTGGAGATGGAAATTGAGAACTTCAAATTTTAAAACAACGAATGAAGTACGGTAAATTATGGCTATAAGGGACTTGTTTACTTTTCTCCCACTCTCCCACAAAAAATTTAAAAATAAAATATTTCAATAAAAAATAAACACCGACTTCAAAACACTACATCACTAAAAAGATAAAAATAATTTAAAACAATACCGTAAACGTAGGTTACTATAGCCCTAAGGGGTTACTATAACCCAAATCGGGAAAAGATTTTGATTTCCCGCCTATAATTTGAAGTGACAGATACCGAGCTAGTTTGTGCTACAATTCATAGATGGCGACATAGGCGTGTCGGTAAAACAGTTTTGATAGACAGATTCGTTCGTTTTGAACGGTTAGAAGTGTTGACAAGTTGTGACCTGCAAAGTGGAAGAATTTTGGGTGTGCAAACTTTGTATCGTAACTAAATTTTAAGGTAAGTCTGGATGTTTTGTTATAGCTGGTCGTATCAGACATGTAAAGGACATGCGTAATGCTAGGTATTGTTTAGTTTTATGAAGTTTTAGGTATTCAAATTACAGAAATAAAACTGCAGGGTACTATGACCCGCAAATGTGGGTATATTTAGCCCACGGGCCAAAGTAACCTACGGTAAAAGAATTTCACATAATTTCTCGATTATCGTTTTAAAGTAAGTTTTTTCCTTTTTAGATTCTAAAATTTGGGTATGGTGAAGAAGTCGACATGCCAAGACACTACAAAAGAAAAGTAGGAAATCATAAATACGTGGATTATTCCAAGGAGCAATTCGTAGAGTGGTTGGCCAGGATACGATCCAAACCATTAACTCAAAGAGCTGCTGCTGAGCTTTATGGCATTCCTCGCAGCACGATAAAACTCGAAAATAAAAAAATAGATGGCAACAAGCCTGGTCACCCAACGGTGTTTTCCGAAGATGAAGAAAATTCATTTCAAAATTCATTTGAAAACGATAAAGGCGGCAAAGCTTACAGAAGGTGATCCTCAGAGCTGTGCTAAAGAAGACAATGTTATCTGTGACTCACCAGTACTGAAGCTTCCGACGCCCTGTCCTCAGAGCTGTGATAGAGAAGAAGGTGCTATCTGTGACTCACCAGTACTGAAGTTTCCGACGCCCGATCCTCAGAGCTGTGATAGAGAAGACGGTGCTATCGGTGACTCACCTGTACTGAAGCTTCCGACGCCAGATCATCAGAGTCACGATGCTGCAGACGAGGATATAGGTAATGCTCAGAACTGTCATAAGGCAGAGAAAACCGTTGCTGACTCACCACTACCAAAGCTTTCCAAGTCAGATTCTCAGGTATGTGATGGCAGAAAGAAACCTACGACTGGCCCGACTTTGGTCAATCTTACAACACCCAATGATTACTCGGTTGGTGATCACGTTATTGTTTTATGGGATTCTGTTAAATATCCTGGTGAAATTTTATCAGAATCTGAAGGAGGAGTGATGGTTTCTTGTATGAAGAAGGGTAAAGAATTTTGGCGATGGCCTGCTATAAAAGATGTGGAGCTTTATAGGTGGGAAGCTGTGATAGAGAAGATTGGGATTCCCAAATTTATAAAGAAAGGGTGTTTCATCGTGACAGAACTGGATTAAAGTTCCTAATTTCCTATTAGATTAAGAAAAATACAATATTGAAATTACCTATAAATGTAACTGATGATTCTTATAAAACAGACTGAATTAATGTTAATTTTGATAAGAAAAAAATTTTTTTTTGTTGTTTTTAATATTCTGTAATAACTTTATACTAAGAGTAAGCTCACGATAGTATATTGGTCCGTACTAATAAGAAGTTTGCAAAGCAAAATGTTGATTATGTTTAATTTTGTACTAAAAAATATATATTTCTATACTGAGATTTACAAAAACCTTGATTTTTGGAATAATTTTCTTTAAAAATAAACTTAATTTCATATATTCTGGAAGTTTAAATCCTCTGCTTTTATTCCCTACTGCCTACATTAGCCCTAAATGAAATTATATTATGTTAAAGCTATTAAAAAGGATGTGGGTCAATGAAACCACGTCCAAAGTACAACTTTAGCCCAAAATAAAAAAAAATAAAAAAAATACTTTTGAGCATATTTGAAATATATTTTTTAAATAAATTAGTTAGGTATATCCTTGCCAAACGATCTAAGGCTGTGCAATATCTATATGTCCATTAGAGGCCAAGAAATCAGGAGTAACGTAAAAATATGCCCTATTTTGGGGCAAAGTAACCTACGTTTACGGTACCTTTAAATTAGAAGGATGTATACATGTAGGTATCGTAGAAGTATAATTTGTAGTCTGTGCCCAGTTTCATGACCAGGATATACTTTTGGGCACCGACTCCAAATTAACTTCCACACTACCTACATGTAAAAAATAAAAACTACAGCAATGTAGTGTTTTGAAGTCGGTTTTTATTTTTTATTTAATATTAATAGAGTTATTCCTATCTATCATACCTACGGCATTCATACAAAAGATAGATGAACTAGTTTATTATTTTTTTGATCTGACATGTTATGTTAACTGTCTGATTACCAAAATCTTTAATGAACATGCCTAATGACTATGGCCATGGCCATGAATTATAACAGAGTAATAACGTTACGACAATGTAATGAATAACATAAACAGAAAAAAACGCATAGGAATGCGGCTTAACTTTGATTCAAGTTGTAGCTTCTTCAAGGACGCAGATATCTTCAATATTTAAATAGTCAGTGGGGGATGACGTGATAAAGCAGGGAAACCAGTTCTCTGATCTCCACGGCACTCAGGACCGGACTGGTACAAGTGAGCAAATGGTTGGTTTTACTTGATCTAGCAAATCGAGCTTTGTACGGGAACTTTGTTTTACTTGATCTAAATTGCTTAAAAATTATACGAGTATTTCATTTTTCAGATTCTACTGTTTGTCTGTCTGCCTGTCTGTCTGTCACCAGGCTGTATCTCATGAACCGTGATAGCTGACTCTTGAAAATTTCGCGGATGATGTTCTGTTGCCGCTATAACAACGAGTATTAAAAACATAAATATAAAAATATATAAATATTTATTTTATTCGGCTCCGACTGGTAACACAATTGAATCGTGTGATTTTAAAACGACACATGTCCTTTCATTACAACTTTGCAGGAAATAGAAAAAACTGTTTTATTCAAATACTAATATCTACAACAGCAATATTTTAGCATATTATATTGATTTCTGTATGAATAAACTACAATTTTTTTTTCTATTGTAATTCAATAGGTAGGTGTAAATAATTTAATAAAAAAAATGGGCAAGTGTTATTTTAAAAACACATGTGACTTGTGTCGTTTTAAAATCACACGATTCAATTGACAAGGCCCGCCCGCTATCCCACAACTGAAAATGGGTTATTTTTTTAGCGCTACGAGTAGTTAGGTATCTATGTTTTTAACTATCACTGCATCAAGGCAATTGGCCAGCCAAGACACTGGGGGAAATCCGTTGTTCTCTTGTCGAGTTACGATAAATTCGAACTTTAACAAAAAATATTTAAATGTACTGTTATCTTTCTACGTTGACCTGGGCCTAGAGTCTACTACGTCCAATACACTTTTAATACTTCTTATAGTCTACTAAGCAATCGTCCTGGGGCCATTTTAAGATCCGAGTCCGGGCCTGAATCACACTATCTTTATTCTACTACCTGTCGCGGTAGATGATCAGTCGTGGGCCATATTTATTTGCCAACAAAAATCTTGTTTATTTTTAAAGTTTTACCATAAAGTTGTGTTGATAATTATTACCAAAATGGCTTTTTGAAAACAGAAATTGTGAAAAAAGAATGATATTTTGTCGATCGAATTATGTGAGTAAAAAGTGGGATATTTGTTGATTATTTTTGGTTTTTCATTAATCATGGGGCTAATCAATGAAAGAATTTAAAGTTATCAATTTCATTCTAGTGAAAAACAATAAATGTGTCCAGATTTGATTAATCGAAATAATAAATCATTCAATAGATAAATTTGTCACAATCACAAAAGTTGCGGTTTTTCTCAGTACATTTAAACATTTCGAATAGGATCGCATTGAAGTGTAAGGACTGTGATCGACCCAATAAGCAATATGGAGCTCGATAAAAATGACGAAGCACAACCTGATAAAAAGGACAATAAACCGGCAATGTTATGGCAGAGGATAAAGACGCTACTAACCTTTTTCACTGTGGAACCGTTTTTGCTCTGCTACATTTTACCGAGCATTATATCTGCTTTAGCTGTACAAAAGCTTAATATGGAGAAAGCGTGTCGTGCGGACCTGAATTTCACTGAAGATGTTTGCTCTAGAGCTATTGCTGGATATATCGATGACAACACAACAACAGAAGCTCTGGACGGAGCACAAATATTGGTAGCAGACATGACTGCTTGGAAGCAACCCTTACAGAGTGGAATACCAGCTATTGTGATCCTTTTTGTTGGAGCCTGGAGCGACAAAACAGGAAACAGAAAATCGTTGATGCTAATACCGATTTTGGGAGAGCTCATATCAGCCTTCGGTCTTTTGCTAGCGACGTATTATTTTCTCGAATGGCCTCTTTGGATCACTGGGCTGATCGAAGCTCTGCCGCCGGCGTTAACCGGTGGATGGTCTATTGCGCTTATGGGTTCTTATAGTTACATTGCTGATGTGACAACGGTAGAATCCAGGACATTTAGAGTTGGAATAGTGGCAGTCATAGTTACATTAGGAATACCTATTGGTTCTGCAATTAGTGGTGTTTTGACGGAAGCAGTTGGATACTATGGCATATTTGGCATCGGAATGGTTTTGTATGCCTTCGGATTCGTTCACACGTATTATCGTATCCACGATGTCAGGAGAACAGAAATTGAAGGAACGTGTTTGGAAAAGTTTTCAGCGTTTTTCAACCCAAAGAATATTCTGGATACATTGTCGCTACTGTATAAACCTCGGGGGAAGCAACTGTTGCAAGTGATTATGGTAGTTTGTGCGCATATCGTAATCATTGGCCCTGTTTTCGGTAAGTAAGGTTTTATTTAAGTTTGAATGTATTCTTTTATGCATTATTTGTTTAAACCATTTGTATCTATACCCATTTGTATAATATAACCATTTGTATAAAAATATATTAATTTCTAAATTAGTAATTATTATATTACATCTACATTTCGTACAGTTTATATGCCTATGATATTATTATTTTCGTTTCGAAAGGTCCATCCAAAGGTTGTATAGATGACATCACTTTATTTATAAGGCCGCCGTCTGTCTTAGGTGAAGAAATATCCATATAATTGCTTTTTTATGCACAATAAAATGAGCTCTGCCTAAATGTTGAACTGTCAGGAAAAATAAATAAAGTAGGTAGGTAATGTTTACTTATTTTTGATGACAAAACTGTCTGTACTTTTTTTAAATGTTAAACAACATTATCACATCACATTACATAAACTCACGCCTGTACCTCGAAGGGGTAAGCACTTACCAGGGTGTGCCACTTGCCACGATCCTGATAAACATCTTTCGCTTAACCGAAGCAAAATTTCAATAAAATGTCAGGCAGACATATATTTAGTATGGGACACCTATACGTTCCATTCCGCGAGGGCAGTTCAGGGGTTAAGAAAGAAGTGGCGGGTCTTGGGGGACGCCTTTTTCTAGCAGTGGACAAATGTGGGCTGATTGATTGATTATTTTATGAATTTCAGGTGAAGGTGCAGTTGTGTATCTGTACACTTTAAAGAAGTACAATATGGACATCGTGGATTTCAGTTTGTTCTCTACCTACTCCGTACTCATGGGGTTAATTGGTAAGCATCAGTATACCATGATGAACCTCCAAACGCCGACCCGCTACCAACTAACTAACCACCAGTTTTAACTAGCGCCACCAGTTCTTCGTGCATTAATATGTTTCGAAATACCATTTACTTGCTCTATGAATCGTAGAACAACGTCCGTTCTATTTAAACAGCACCACTAGAAAGCAGGGTTTCCCTGTGTATGACCCACTGCAGGGCTCAGACTTATTCTCAGAGAGAGAGAGTATGGGCGTAATAATTACCAAGCAAATTCAAGCTCTGAGGTATGTGAAGACCTCGGATACTAAGGTTTCCTTACGAGGTTTTCCTTTACAGTTAGCGAGGGGTATTGCTACTAAAATTTCAAAAATATGCGTTACTTAGAAAACAATGTCATTGGTACATGCTGGGATTTAAACCCACAATGTTCTGCAGCTGCGATCACATTGGTCGAAGAAAATATTGTTGTAATTATGACATACAAATTCAGGAATTGCATATTTCTGAGGCAATCTTTTATAATATATTGACAAATTAATGTAGTATGATTGATACAACTCCTGAAATTTAAGTCTTATGTCGACTATCGAAATAACTTTAATAATAGGATTTTAGAAGCTAGAATTTTTATCTAATGATACGCCTAAGCGGTGGGTAGTGCAATTTACCTACATAATACTATAAATTCTACTTGATTCCTCATTCCTCGGTCACGCTTGCTAGTTGCAAGTATTTCGAATTAATTTGGCACCTCTGATGAGCCTCTACAATTTATGACCTAATCGGCATTCTACAACTTAAAGATTGGACGGTCAGCACATTAACCTTTATACGTGTGGGGTTTATTCAGTTCTGATATAGGTGAATTTGTATCAAAAACGTAAATATTAACCTGCTGTCGACTGTATATATAAGCACGTAAATAAACTGACCGTGAACTTCACGATAGCTAGTCAACTTGAATCGCGGAAATGAATTATCGTTTTTATTACATACATGACAATGCTTACAAAAATCTCTCGGCCACGACTCAGAAAAGGTAAACCGTCACTGAAAATTAAATTCGAGATTAACTGATCCAATTGTTTTTAGAAATAAGGCCGCCATTTGTACCTCTTCTCATATAATTATTTATTAATTCAAAGTTAAACACAGCATAATATTCAAAGCTAAGCTTTGCATGGAATGTCAGAATCTCAAAAAATGTCGTTTGAAAATCAAAACCAAATTATGTTTGTAAGGAAGTCGCCTTCTCGAGGCGCTCTCTTAAGCAGTGCAACTGCAGCTCATTCGTTGTATATCATTGGATGTCTGCTTAATCTTACAGTTACTGTCCTATTTTCAGGTACAGCAATTGCAGTGACGGTCTTCAGCAAACTCCTGAAGATGCACGACGCATCCATCGGGATCATAGCTACGGCCTGCAAAGTGACATCCAGCTTCGTTTATGGATTCGCGCCCACTCGCGAATGGTTCTACTCGGGCCCAGCTTTTGACTTCTTCGGCAACTCCGGAGTGACTGCAATCAGGTCCCTTGGCACCAAGGTTGTGGAGCCTGACGAAGTTGGTAAGAAGTAAATATAATGTTCTTGTTCTCTTGTTTCAAAGTTTTATTAAAAATATGCAAAACCTGAAAACCGTTCCTACTGTATCGGTAGTTAAATCACTTCCACTTTAATGAAAATGTATTTAATATATTACAATGCAACCACATAACGCAATCACTTGTCCTGGTTCCAAACTAGGATACCCTGTGCTACGGTAATCAAGGAAGCACATCACGGACATGGAAATACACTCATACTGAGGCCATTTTTACAAATGTAGGGGCCCACCCCGTGGAAATCGAACCCGCAATCTCCAGCATCGTAATCAGACGTGATAAAGCTAGTCCAACGAGGTAGTCGAGGTAGTGTCGTTTCGTATACCTACCATATAGTGTCGTATGCCAAACTTTTCCTCCCAAACAATCTTATGGAATGTTTTAAACTTGCTTTTAGAAAAGGGATTGGATATTTTTCCACGGATTAGACCTATTCCAACATCGGTATCTCAAGTAAGCATAGCGCTGGCTTATAGGCATTGGCGTGGGGTCATAAGAACGCTGGAATTTACGGTACTATTGCTTTTCTATAAGCAGTAAAAAGTTATCATGGGTTACCTAGGTATCATAAATCCAAATGACGAAGTAAACTAACTCAACTCAACTATTTTCAAGGGTATTTTGTGGTCAACGACGTAAAACTCAAGAATTATGACTCATGAACATTCGGTCATTGTAGTGATAACCACAATTAAATTTACCAAATAACAATAGGTTATAAAATCCCGGAGATATGTACCGACAAGGGCCATCGATTAATCATATTTTTTTTCCTAGTGCAGTGCTTAGATTGATTTTGGTTTGTGCTTTTGCGAGAAAGCGTGCAAGACAATCGTGTACACATACACACAAATGACTTATCGACTCTCTATTTTACTCCAACTGGATCTGCATATCCTCGATTTCAGTTTTCTTTTGAGATATCAACCATCACAATCACTGGCCTACTTTGGCCCACTGCTAGATGAGCTTTCGTTATTTTTTAAACTGAGAATTAATATTCCGGTTTATTGCGTGTGATAGTCGTATGATGGACACAATATCCAGCTCAAAAGTTTATCCAATTACCTACGTGAAGACTTTACTAATTGACATTAATTTTCGTTCCGTTTGCACTATGTTGATGCTATCTAGCAGATACTCGTAGTAACAAATTCGCGCAGACTCTTTGTTAAAGGATATAATATGATTCAATATAGTTGAAACCATATAGTACAAACCATTTATAAATTGTGACATCACCAGCATCTTGGGGTCTCTATCCTTGGTAGCTCTCAGTGACATTGAAAACCGGATTTTCAAGATATTTTATACTAGCTTTTTCCCGCGACGTTGTCCGCATGAAATAAGTAATTTCCGGTATAAAAAGTATTTTGTGTCCTTCCCCGGAACTCAAACTACCTCCATACCAAATTTCATCTAAATCTGTTCAGCCGTTATTGCGTGATTGAGTAACAAACATCCAAACATCTTCACAAGCTTTCACATTTTATAATAATAGGGGTTAAAGTATGAAATTGCCGTTTTATTGCAATAGGTTCTTTGAATTGATATAGAATCTTCATGGTTTGAGGTTTTCGAATGAAACTTTTTTCAAATGGTTTCTATGATGTTTTTTTTTTAAAAATGTGAAACATTTGAATATCGACTTTCAATTGTTTTTGTTATTCAATTTAGACAAGAAAGATGGATACTGCGAAAATTCGAGTGATTTTTTAATACGAGTTCCGACGCGGAACTAACGCGGCAGAAACAGCCCGCAATATCAATGCTGCGTTTGGAGAGGGGTCTACTAATGAACGCACCGTGCGATTTTGGTTTAAACGCTTTCGTGATGGAAATTTCGACTTAAAGAACGAGCCACGAGGAAGACCGGCAACACAGGTGAATAACGATGAATTAAGAGAGATAGTGGAAGCTGACCCTAGTCAAACTACCCAGGAATTAGCGGCATGGTTTAACGTTACCTTACCCACAATATTGACTCACTTGCGTCAAATCAATAAAATAAAAAAATACGAAAAATGGGTGCCTCATAATCACTCGAATTTTCGCAGTATCCATCGTTCTTGTCTAAATTGAATAACAAAAACAATTGAAAGTCGATATTCAAATGTTTCACATTTTTTAAAAAAAGAACATCATAGAAACCATTTGAAAAAAGTTTCATTCGAAAACCTCAAACTATGAAGATTCTATGTCAATACAAAGAACCTATTGCAATTAAACGGCAATTTCATACTTTAACCCCTAATATTAGAAGGATCTTTTGGTGTCTGTACGTTGTGGAATTGAATCCCAATATGTACCAGTGACTTGGTTTTTTGACGTTGCAGTCGACGTTTGCTAAGGAGCGAGCAATGGAGCGCAGTCTACCGGGTGTAAAGAGGATTGACAAAATCCGAAACCCAATACATGCGCTCCAAACCCAAAATTATCCATGTTGGTGCTGCAACCGCTAAGCTGAAATTGAATCAGGCGAGCCACGTATGCCGTAAAGGGCCCAGGCAGGTGGGTGAAAATCGGCATTAATGGGTGCCACGCAATGGATATCGCAATCGTGACTAATGAAAAAGAGATGGCAGGACGATCTCACAACTTTCCTACCGGGTTGGCAAGACATTTAAATTTCAGATGTCGTCACGACTAGTGAAGAGTGGAAAGCTAAAGTAGAGGCCAAAGAGTATGTAAAGGGTAGAGGCGTTTTTCCAGCAGTGGGACACATTAGAAGATACAAAATAGGTACAGTCCACAGCACGTACACCTAAAAAAGTACAATCTACACAGTTTCGTTACTGCTGACTAGGTAAATAAAATTTAAATGCCGATCTGTTGTCAATAGTACACTCGTCAATTTTTTGCAGCAAAACCACTCTAAAAATAGGCGTCAGTGTAAACTGTTTACAACATAATATAAAAATACATTACCGCTCTCTGGCTGTGATGAGTGTCTAAGTTATTTACTTTACCTGCGTTTTGATATTATTAGTCCGATCCATTGAAAGGTTAGAGTGGTGAATGAAAAAATAAAATAAAATCTAGGAATGGGTGAAATGGGTTGAATTTTAAAATAATGAAAGACGAAGTAAAAAGGAATTGTGTATAAAGGTTACACCGGATTTATTTATGTACTAGTCAAAACCAAATACGCTAAATATTTTTGATATAGCATTAAAACAATACAATTAAATTTAGAGAGTTACCAGTAAAGCAATGTTCTTGAATCATTATTAGGGCTAATGATTATTTAAAACAACGCTCAATAACAAAAATATTGAACTTAAAGAGACTTTTTTAATGAAAAACAGACAATGGGAAGTGAATGAAAAATTTAAAAAATCTGCACTTATCATAGCCCTTCTCTTTTAGCTATGTACTCCCCAAGCCTCGATTGCGTGTTCTCAATCAAATTCCTCACGTTTTCAGCTGGAATGTCTTTCCAGGCAGTTTTTAATGCAATAATCAGCTGCTGCTGGTTGTGGATCTTTTGCTCACTCTCTCTGACCTTTCGTTTCAATTGACACCGCATATGCTCTATTGGTTTTGAGTCCGGACTATTCGCTGGCCACGGTAACACTTGAATACAAGTATTCCTATACAAAATAGTTTGCTCGAGCTGCGTGTGCACGGCATTGCCTTGCACAAGAAAAATTCCAGGACCCACTCGCTGTTCAAATAGTATCACATGGGGTCTGATGACATCCCCGATGTATCGCTGTCTAGTTACGTTACCTTCATTCAGAATGGCGAGCTCATTTTTACCGTATAAGCTAATCCCACCCTAAAATCTTGAATTGGGACCACTGAAACAGTCAACTTCGTGGATGACTTATCCGGAGACTAATCTGGAGACGATCTGGCGAGCGATTTACGGATGACTAATCTGTTAATCGCTCGCCAAATCGTCTCCACACCCTAATGCGCCGATCGTCACTAAGCTCGCCTTTGTACATGTTATTTCTTTTCGGTACAATAAAGTATGATTAATTAATTAAAGCAATTTGACTTTGCACTCGTCCGCGAAGAGCACCAAGTCTCACTGGTTTATTCCCCAGCTCAAATGTTGACGAGAAAACCTTAAGCGGTTTGCAGATTGAGCCCTGGTCAAAGGAATTCGTCGTCTGGATCTTTGCTGATCTTCATGCAACTGACGTTGAATCGTTTGGTCACTGACACGGGCACTCGTTTATCAGCCGAAGACATGTTTGTATTTTGTAATTTCCGAGCCGACATTGTCCGAGTTCGACGGGCACTCAAGAACATGTATCGGTCCTCTGAAGCAATTGTAGCCCAAAGACTACTGAAACTAGGTCTTCTGGCAACAGTGCTTGTCTCCTGGAAACAATTCCAAGCATTATGGATAGTTCTGCGAGAAAAACCCAGCTACAACACCCAGTTCACTTTGAATGTTCTTCGTGAATCTATGTAATGGGTCTCATTGCAGTAGTCGTATCCAAATGCTTTCGTAGAGGTTTCATGCTTTCTTTCATTGTTTACTTGAAAAGATAATTACACAACAAATGACGGTTCCTTACTGAAAACTAAAGCCAAAACCTGTACGAAACGCCCTTAAGAGTTCAAATTTAAAGTTTCCTGAAAATTATGGACAGCATCTGATTTCAAATACCTTGTGTGAGTGAATATGTGAGTTCAGATAATAAAGTGTTCGTAATCATATTAATCATATTAATCACATCAATATTAGGTACTTATCAATTAGTTTTGTTAGATAACATACATGTTAGTTATAAATTAACTAGTGGACCCTATTTTGTTTTGAGTAGTACACTTCAGGAGGACTAACAGCACGTGAAATTAACATAAGAAAACGAATTAGGTTACAAGAAAACAAAACTCTCCTTTGATAGGTATCAAATTAAAAATGTAAAGAAACGACCATGCACATGAAGAAAAAGAAGGAAGACATTTATTGGGACAGATTAACACATCACAAGAAAAAAACGCATAAGTAGTAGCACAAACAAGTACGAAGGAAAAACAAGTCACATAAATACAACATAATACAAGATAAAGTCAGAGCGTCAGAGTGCATCCTGTGGTGTGTCAAAGTTGCCACAAAGAGCATCTGACTTAACATTGTGCATTAATAATCGAAACACATATGTACATTAATCAATAGAAGAAGAAGATTGACTACTAACGAAACATCAAATTATGAACAAGATTTGTATACTGATGGAAAGAAATAAGGAACGACTACAACAGAATAAGTCTACACCCATACTGACGAAGGTCTAAAACCGCTATCCTTCTGGCGGGAAAACGTTTCTTTATTTGACTAAGGATCCCTACAATATTGACGTACATACAGATACTTCCATGGCATACAATCATTATTTTATAATAACTACGTAATTATGCCTACAACTTGAGTAATTTTGCCTACATCCTAGTACGGTACAGTTGCTTCAATTAAGTACATTTAAATTAGGTACATTCAATAAAAAAATATTTATTATACAAACAAAATGTTTACAAAAATTAACGTCAAATTAGTTCGTTTCAGGATTAATAGATTATCAGGAGAAGAAGCTAACAACGAAACTGTACTCATCCTAAACAACTTCGTAACCTACAATACCTACAATTCCTACCTATACTTTACCGCATCACAACAATTATTATTATGGGACGCGTACAGCGGAGTACATTCTTCGCACAATATTAAACGACCTACTCACCGAACTTGTTGAAAAAATCTTGTGTCAACCAAATAACCGTTCCGTGTGTGGCCGGATTAAGAATAGCGTTACTCTATTTCCTTCCGTGGATGTTGTAGAAGGCGACTAAGGAAATCAATTACTAGGAGACGGGCAGCAGCGTTTTCCTGAATTTCAACCCTATACTGCGATCGCAAACCCGCCTGCCAAGCGTGGCGATTATGGCAAAACCCCTCATGGTTATGAGAGCCACGAAGGAGGCTTGTGTCCTGCAGTGGGCGTCAAATGGCTGATGATTAACCAAATAAGTGCTGAAATGTCTTAAAACCATATTTCTTAAGCTAATTTTAAGCAAAGGGTATCTTACTCTAAATAATCCATAATGTTATAGCAGCCTTTTTTGCACAGGCTAACAAAATATTTCCTAAAGCGCATCAGAAGTAAAACTAAGCGAAGTAAAGGTAACTATCCTGAGAAAATCTGTTGTAGAACCTTACACAGTGCCCCATACAGGATCATGTATTAATTTTTGCAAGTCTAAATCGTGGAAATGACAATTTGTCTTGAATGTCGTTTTTACTCTTATAAAAGTTGTTTACGAGCACGAGAATTTAATTATATGGGGATTCTGCTACGCTCTTTATAAATAGGTGATAGAATACCTACCAAACATTCACAGTAGCTCACTGCTTCCAGGTAAAATGTGCTCTCTAATCGGGTTCGCCGAGGCGCTCGTCCCAGTCATCTACACGCCGATTTACAGCAAGATGTACTCCCACACGCTGGACACGTTCCCTGGAGCATTCTACGTGCTGGGCGGAGCCATGACTATACCTGCCTTCTTTATATTCATGTGAGACATATTATAGACATTCTTGAAATCGCTTCTGTATCCCGGACGGGTAGGCAGATACCAGGGTTTATGTCGTCACAGTCCTGATACACCTCTTTCTCTTCATCAACATTTAGTCGCATGCAGCGACTAATGAATGTTTCTTTTAAGGTACCTACCTACTTTTTTCCTGCACTTCACTAAAACATTTGGATGAAGTACCTATGTCCGCCACACACCCCTATTTGGTTGAAGCATGTGCGCCTGGCCCGCACCACTCTCACTGGCCCTTCCACTCACATTCACGTGATATATTCGCCTGTAAAGTAGATAGATAGACAGTTGATCAACTACTGCCGATTTACAACCCTGCATTTTATCTGTTTCCAGAGTACTGTATTTATTCCGCAAGAAGCAAGCAAAGGACCAGGTTAAAGATCCCGAAGCGAAAGAACAGCATGCTTATGACAATTACGTAACAGCATTGTGATATTCTGAAAAAAAAAAATGATGAGAGCCTATTATGAGTTACCGTTGGCTCTGACTGAAAATCAGCGCTGACGGCCCACTCCGACCCTGAATCAACTGCCTTTTGTGGCAACTTAAACACCTACAGGCTACATCTATGTTTGCTTTTTGTTTTATAAGTTTTTTATTAGGTTTTGATGAGGTGTCTTGCAGTTATAATATATTGATTTGTAAATTTAAGCCGATTATGGGTGTAATTTATTATGCTCATCGTACTAAACAACTTTAGTTTTGCAAGTTTTGTTATTTTGCAATAGGACAAAAAGTTTTTCACTTAAATTTTTTCCTGATATATATGAAATGTTGTATTGAACACAGTTTTTTTTTCGCAAATTATCAAACATCTAGAAGGTCAATTGTTCAGTATGAAAAGTAAAATTATTCCTGAATCAGTTTAAAATTCAGCATAATACAACTTGTAATAATTAAAATCCCATCATAAACATAAATTTACAAAAATACAAGTCTTGCTTCCACCGTAAAAAGTTGTGAGATGTCCATGTAAAGCCAAGTCAATTATTTTACTCAGTATTAAAACACGTAGGTATTCGTATTCAACAACTTTGTCATACATTGTTTCCTAATTGAATCGTGTGATTTTAAAACGACACAAGTCCTTTCATTACAACTTTGCAGGAAATAGAAAAAACTGTTTTATTCAAATACTAATATCTACAACAGCAATATTTTAGCATATTATATTGATTTCTGTATGAATAAACTACATTTTTTTTTCTAATGTAAATCAATAGGTAGGTGTAAATAATTTAATAAAAAAAATGGGCAAGTGTTATTTTAAAAACACATGTGACTTGTGTTGTTTTAAAATCACACGATTCAATTAGTTACCTACCAACATTTAATGACTGTATCAATATTAAACATATTTCTTTCTGAAATGTAAATAGTGTCTTGGCAATAGCACGGCAATAAGTATAATAATAATTCATTCATCTACCAAATTATAACTATCACAGATTTGTGCTGTTGCCAAGTCCTTGTGAGACAAGCGAGACTTGGATTTTTGTACATTTATGTTTTTGATGGGATCTCACTTCTTTTTTGTACGTAGTCCTCCGTTTTTTCTTCTCGGTGATATTTCTATTCGCACAGCCATGCTTCGATTTTATATACTTCGTAATGTTTATTCATTCAAAGGTTTAGGCAATTTTGAACAATAAAAGTATAAAATGCGTCTTAATTCGTGAATAACATAGAATTTTATAAATTGCGCCATATTGAAAATATTGCGTTAAGGGTCAAGGATGCAGTAAATTTTTTTATTGCATTAAATTAAACACTTTATAATAACAGCACGCTAAATTTACAACTTGTAGCCACTAGGGGTGAAAAGCAATATTAATATATTTTTATAACTTTTGTATGGCAGTACCTATAATTTTATTATTTACCAATCCTCATGAACATTTTTTATTGCATTAATTAAATACTTTATAATGACAGCAGGCAAAATTTTCTAGTAGTAGCGTCATGAAGTAGGAATATTTTTTTGTCATCGTCTTTGTAGGTATGTTCATTCATAAATTTCCGATAGTTATAAGTTTTAGCTCACAGTTGCATTTTTAATCTTTAGTGAATTTCATCTGATATGAAAATATATTGTGATTTAGAAAATATAATATTTCAATACACAACTCTAGATGGGGCTTGCATAAATTATTATTTTTTACTTTTGTTTATATTATAATTTACTACTCGAAAATATGTCCATAGTGCATAATTCACTTAATAATAACCGCATGCAAAATTTCAACTCCATAGGCCTACTAGAAGTACTTTAAAAATCATGATGGTGATCAGTATGTCACCCACGTTTTGACCGAACTTTGACTTGAGTTATTTGATTATTAAATATAGGTACAAACTTGTAATTTGGAGGTCGAGGTAGGTTCCGTGAGAACTCTTAGTAACCGAAATTTCAGCCTTCTAGCTTTACTCACAACGAAGATACAGGGGGGTCAAAAGTGCCGCGAGTTGCTTCGAGAAAAGTATGGTACGGGGTGCCTCTGCATAGCTCGACTTGGCGGTGGCACTCCGTGCCGCCAGATTAAGAACGTCGGGAAACGAAGGTAATTATACTTTAACTAATAAGTAAATAATCGCGGTTAGACCCGTTTAATATATTACTACTTATTAGAAAATATTTAAAATTCAATGAAAAGACAAACTCTAATAAGTTTTTTAATATTAAAGTAACTTGATTTTTTGCATTTTTTAGGACCCCGATATCCCCAAAATATGTAGTTCTTGGTTTTATTTTAAATTTTTTCCTGAGCATTAGTTTCTGTGGTATAAAAGCAATGTCTCTCCAATCTAAGTTAGACGCCAGTTCCCCATTGTGACATTTTAGCGCCACAAAACGCGTAACGCGCGCCTTCGTACTAACTAAGCCGGTTGACCTTTATACTCGTATGCTGCAAAGTCCCTCGTAACGTGACGGAATAGAATGCACGCATGTAAAGGTAGATGTGCGGTCGTCTGAACTAAAATCTACCTACTTTAATTTATGAAATTAGGCTCATTTCATAACTAAAGCTTTATTTTTCGACGGAGCTAACTAGCGGACTCGTCCACCGAGGGTTCCGTAAAAATTTGTAGTAATTTACATACTATAAATAGTTCAGGCTTGATTAAGTGTGAAGAACCTAAAAGACAGTGTTTTTATGATTTAATTATAAACGTATAGTTTTATTATTATTATTATTATTAATACGTTTATTGCACATAAGTAAAAAAAAAATACAATGGTTTTCAGATTTTTACTTGTACTTGTAGTATAAGACGATATTACTTGTCAAATTTCATAGTTCAACTTTTTCTTCTCCTTCTTTAGGTGCCGTCTCCTATCGGAGCTTGGCAACCAATTCGGCTATCTTGCTTTTCGAGGCTGCCAATACAAACAAGGAACTAGTTCTCCAGGTCAACGGAGCCCTATAAATTTTGATTCCCTTGAGAGTCGAAATGTACGTTTTTTGCGGCATAATCGGCTGTATCTTTTTTTACGTTAACTTAGTAGTTTGATTTTTTCGCAGCTTCAAGGGACTGTAGACCTGAGTGTACGATTTTAATTTCAACTCGATATTCGAATTTCCCCTCCACTCGTTCCCGAGATAAAGGGTCTTGACAAACAGACAGACGGACGGATGGACGGACTATAAGGGTTCCGTTTTTTTTTCTTTTGAGGTACGGAACCATAAAAAACGTATGTAAGTACATATATACATTTATGAAAAAAAAAAAATGTTGGAAACCTCCATAATGGTGTTCAGTAACTATTTATAGAAAATTTCCGCTTAAAAAAAAGCTAAAATGCATTCAAGTACCCGAGGCTGTTACTTTACTTTATATCCTGTCGTCCCTCATCAGGGACATAGGGCATTTATAAAAGATCTCCACTTGCTGCGGTCTTGAGCGGCGACTTCAAGGTTTTCCCATCCCATGGGAGCAGAGTGAAACCATATTTCAATATTTTTTAAAACTCGTGATACGCATACATTTAACGAGTCTAATTGCGATTTTTTGTAAGATTACTTAATTGGGTACCTTAATTCCCGATGCTACTGATTCCTGATTCTCACCACTCCGGACCACCGGACACCCGTGACACGGCAAGTGCAGTGTTGCCGGAACGTCTGAAATAAAGGTTATTAAGTTTACATAATAACAAAAGATACCAGATTATTTTTATGCAAACGTGCAAGGAACCTTTGTTAAGCCGCTGTCTTTAACATGTGTTCATTCCATCGAAGTTTATTCTATTCACGTTCGTGTCGTGCCGCTGTACGTGCATATACATACGTATATGCACGTACTTACATAAATCATCATCACCATCATCAGCCATATGACGCCCACTGTAGGGCATAGGCCTCCTTCGTGGTTTTCATACCCATGAGGGGTTTTGCCATAATCGCCACGCTTGGCAGGCGGGTTGGCGATCGCAGTATGCGGTTGGAATCTCAAGAAGACGCTGCTACCCGTCTCCTGGTAATTGATTTTCTTAGTCACCTACTATGACATCCACGGAAGGAAATGGAGTGACGCTGTTCTTAATCCGGCGCCACACGGAACTTACTTAAACGGAACTTTCATAAATAGTGACTCATAACAAGTGTGTGACCTGGACAACAAAAAGGTGATATACCTACATATATATGAATGAATACTTTTACATATATATGAATGAATACTTTCAGCAAAATTACTTAATTAGACAGAAGGAATTCTTTTACTCTGGTTTTAAATATGCGGAGCGCCTTATAGAATAGGTCATTCCAAGGCGTGGTGGCCCTTGCAGTAAATGAGCTACTTAAGAACCTTGTCGTATGACTCGGTGTCTTCAGCGTTAGCCTCTGGTCGGACCGTAGTACCCGGCTTTGGGAGTCACTGAGGAAGCTAAAGCGCTCTTTGAGATAAAGGGGAGTGGCTGGATTGAACAGCACTGAGTAAAGCAGCGAAAGAATGTGAGCATATCTGCGGAGGCGGATGAGGAGCCACTTGAGCTTAGCGCGGTATTCAGATGTGGTCATATTTGCATAAGCCAAATATAAACTTGATAGCAAAGTTTTGGAGGCATTCAAGTTTATTAACTTGCTCTTCAGTCAAGTCTAGATAGTAAACTTTAATTTTAAGAACTTCCCCGATTCTGTTCAGAGCCCCAATTGTGCCACTACATTAAAATACAATGACATATATTTTTCTATCTGTTAACGCCTAGAAAGTTTAACATTATACAATAATACATTAACAGAATCCAGGCCCAGGTTAGATAGATGTCGAGTGAGAGCCTGTAACACATCAATCAATCAGCCCACACTCGTCCACTGCTGAATATAGGCCTTCCGCAAGGCACGCCACTTCCTCGGCCGTTCTTGGCCAACCTCATCCCGCTGCTGCCAGCAATGTGCCTCAGATCGTCGGTCCAGCGAGCTGGTGGGCGTCCTTCGCTACGTTTGCCAGTTCGTGGTCTCCAGAACCTTTGCACCCCATGGACCGTCTTCGGCAATGAACAAAACATTTTATTTAAAGGTGCTAATTAAGTGCCTGAATGAGGCATGAAAGCAACGAATAACCAAGCGCCTTAAATAATGGCTAAGCAATGGAAAGAGCTAGTGTAAACCAACTGCTTTTTTTATTTATTCAGGAGTTCGTAAGGCGAAAAGTTCTCGGCCTGACAAAGAAACAGCGTTCCAATTGGCAAACATTTACGTTTTCTGCCTGGGTGCTCATGTGATGAGCTCGTACGACAAGTTTCAACTTGTGCAGTAGATGACTTGCGCGTTTTTGGTAAAAATGGATAAACTTGAATATCATGTGGTCATAAAATTCTCTGTTTTGTATGGTTTAACCCCTAAGAAAAGTCATCCGAAGTTGACAAAAGTTTAAAGGAACTCTGCTCCTTCCATGTCAACCGTTATATTGGATGGATGATATGCGAGTGAAGGTGAGCGAGATCGCTGTAGGTGTTAGGATATTGGAACAAAGAATGCGAAACATCTTGCAAAAATAATTGTGCATGCGAAAGCTCTACGCAAGATTTGTGCCGCATTTGCTGACTGCCGATCAAAAGTAAATGCGCAGATGATATTCGCGGCAGCATGTTTTGGGATACAAAAGGGATCCTGTTAATTAATTACATTTAAAAGGGCTGAATAATCAAATGCGAATATTACTTCAACTGATATAACCAGCTCGATGCCAAAATGCGCGAGAAAAGGCCTGGCTTCAAGAAGAAAAAAAAAATCTTCCGACTACGCAACTGGACACAAGGGGGCGTTGGCAATGTGAAAATTGCGGGATCCACAACACAGCTAGGTACGCCTAGTGTGGAGTCGCTGTGAAATCACAAATCAAACTATTGCTGCCCAGACCCACCTTTTGTAATTAAATAATCGTATGTTAGTTATTACTGCGTTTTATTCTTGTTTTTTTTTTTAGAGTGTTGGTAGCCTAGTGGGTAGAACATCGGACTCGGAAGCGAGAGACCCAGGTTCGATCCCAAGTGCGGGCATGTACCTATGACTTGGTTTTCTAAGTTAAGTGAAGGAAAACATCGTGAGGAAACCTGAGTGTCTGAGCTATTCACATACCTCAGCGCTTGAAATCGCCAATCCGCGGTGGGCACGCGTGGTGATTAAGCCCATACTCTCTCCTTGAGAGAAGGTCTGTGCCCTACAGTGGGACGCATATAGGCTGATTATATTCTTGTTTAGTTTAATTATATATCGTTGTGTTTGTACCTATTATATTATAGTTATATTTTATTTGGCGGTTAATTAAGAATTTTTTTTTCATTTTCATTTGGGGTACGATTGGCTAGAACATCCCTTCTATTTTCTTATTAAGGTACTCCCAGACTTCTTTCTATTACCAAATATGTTTCTGGGAAGCGCTTTACGTGTAATGAGATTATGCAGAAAAAATAAAATACCTATTTTTAATTGAAAATCGCAGTCCTTCAATGTCAGGCCGAGAACCTTTCACTCGTAGATGGTGGCTAACTGAAAATTTACTCGAATACATCTTTTAAACTGAGTTTTGAGTAAAGAAGCGACGAATAACATTACGTACTTACGTAGGTAGAGGTCAGCGGTTCCTTAGCTTTAAGGTGTAGGGTAGTTACAGTCGACAGTCGGTCAACTTTTACATTTTTGTTGCAAAGTCGGCTTTAACGTAACTGATTAGATTAGACATACGCATGTAAACTTTTACGTTTTAACTTAAACGTTTACATTGTAAAGGGAGACGTGCTGACTGTAGCGTAAATAAGATTTTTTTACTGTTTTATCGGCGTAATTATTATGTAAATTTCAGCTTTCTAGCACTAAGCATTTACGAGCTAAGCCATGGACAGACAAAGAGACAGACAGTCGGAAAGATAGACGGACGGACATGGCGAAACTATAAGGGTGCCTTGTTGGCTACGGAATCCTAAAAATGATACCAAATTGTAATTGTCGTGACTTGCCAAAAGAGCCGTAATATTTATATGAACATACTGCTAGGTACAACGTTGTCACCAACTGAAAAGTGTTTTATCTGGCCTTATCAATGGAAGAATCGCGGCGCGAATTTAAGAACACAAATCTTAAATTATATTGTTAGGAGTAAAGAGGCATATTAAAATTTCTTCTAGATAAGGTGATCACCAAATCGTAAACTCTTGGAATGTGTAAACATTTTTTATCTCAGTAGCCTCTAGTCTGGCAACAGTATGCTCATTGCTCGTTCCACTGTAGATAATTTACACGAGTGCAATCTACTCAAAATTCAATGACACTATTCATTTAGGTTACAGGGGACCTTGCAACAAAATGTAAAAGTTGACCGTCTGTCGACTGTGCCCTTTAGTGAAACGTATACAGGCTGCATCAAGACTAGAAACTTATTTTGTAATTGGGTTCTATGGGAGTGAATATTTTTCTTCTGCGAAGTTAGGTTTGTTTGTTGTTGTTACGACTTATATTTGTATTTTTCAACGATATTTTTTACCGTCATCCTGTCGGGTGACGTTCAGACTCTAACACCGTTAGAGCGGTTTCGCATTACATCCGATCCTAATCCGTGAAAATACGGATCTAGATATCTCGGATCGAAGTCGGATATTGCTTACGCACTATTCCGATCTCTGATCTAAATCCAAGCAGCTCAAGGGCCACGGGGCCACGCAAACGGCCACACCCTTCGATTCGCGCGTTCACGTCGTTGATCATGAGTCCTTTCGATCGGCGTCCACTTCTAGCATTGATATTGTACGTACTAAACTGGATGTACGGCGCCCCCCGCCGCCTCGCAGCCTCTCTGCTCGTATGAAGCTCGGATTCGGTTTGGACGCAGTGAGCGAGCGTTCATACAAAAATACTATGGCTACTTCCGTCCGTCAATAATCTTATCCGAAATGAAGATTCACGGATGACGGAGCGACATCGGATGAAGGAAGCCGGATGTAGTGCGTAAACTACCATAGAAATAGTTCTACGACTACTTCGGAGCGTATTTTCACGCGCTCGGATCGGATTCGGATCACACGTAGTGCGAAAGCGCTCTTACTCTTTTCTATCTAAAAGAATTATGTAATGAATTAATAGAGTTTTCAATAGACTACAACCAGATTCATTGTCAATGTTACTTCTGAGTATTTAGAGTACGACCATCTGGAACACCAGACGTGATCGTCGTAAAAATACTCATTAACATTATAAGAAATAAGATAAGATAAGAATATTCTTTATTGTACACTAGAGCACATGAGCGGCCTTATTGATAAAAGCAATTTCTTCCAGACAACCCTATGACGGAAAGTTGCTGTAGGAAAATGAGACTGGCAGTCGGTGCGAATATGAATATTAATATAACATACTTATATAAATAACTATTTACCTACATAAACCATTACATAATGAATAAATATAAGATAAACATACATAAATGACTTATAATAAAATCGACTCGAGAAGGAAATAAACAATATTATAGCATACCTACATAAAGGAAAAGAACAAAGAAAAAAAAATATTTACTTATACAGATATAAATTCACAGATATTATACTTGAAGACAGATAAAACTCCTTTACATTGTTTTTGAAGACAGCTGGAGATGGAGAGCACCTTTAATAATAAGCCTTTTTACACATAGTGTGCTTAACACACTTAATTCATAAAACTTATTTCGTCTAAATCTTGGGGGATTTTGTTATAAAAACGATTAACAATGATTCATAAAAGAAGTTGTTAAAACTGCAGTGGGCGTCAAATGGCTGATGAACGGAATTTTGGGAAAGAAAGTTTATTTTTGCGTCTAGTATTGAGAGCTTGGCGGTTACATACAGTTTTGAAAGTACATCATTATACTATAAAAATTAAATGTAAACATACATGATATTTTTATATATTTTGTATTGACTCGCAACTGTTTAAAATGTTTACCAGTGGGTCACGAGACCCTAGTTTATACAATATTAATAACATTGTTCGATTTTGTTATAACACTGCTAATTAAAGAAAGGGGCTAGACCACTATTTGCCTCTCGCTCGTAAATACTGCCGTCTGTATTGTGTTAGCGAGAGCCAAACAGTTATTAAGTCCCTTTCTTTAATTTACCGTGCTATAGACGAAGATAAGATTAACTATCCTTGCAGAAAAAAAACTGAATTAAAACCAACCAATAACCCGACTGCTGAGCATTAACTGTTGTGTAAGTTTATACAAGGATTGTACCAAGAGCTTGCCGATAAACTGCATTAGCAGTTTGGCAAACTGATGAAATTGTGGTTTTTCATGTTTTATTAAGAATAAATAATAATATAAATAAATAAAATAACTACTAAGCAGGCGGGACCAGCCTAGCAATGATTGAATATGGGTCGAGCCTACTTAGTAGTTAATGCTGAACAGTCTGGTTATCGGTTACTTTTAATTAGGGTACCACTTTTTTTTTTCATCTTTTTTAATTTTAGTTATAATAGCGCCATCTAGAGATAAAAAGCAAAATTTAATAGTAGCAAGACTTAAAACAGCGCCATCTAATGAAAAAGTACGGAACTTCTTCAAATAAATAGATCGCCGATCTTAGATATTATATTTGTGTCGAATTTATGCTGAAATTTAATTATACCCTACGAAATTAAGACGAATCGATTGACATCATATTTGGCAAAGTCTGACCATTGATTAAGGAGTTATGAGGGAACAGAATCGTACATATTCACATATAAACATACAAGCCAAACACATTAGACCTTCTTTTGGGCCCCGACGCAATCGGGTAAAAGTAAGGAATCATCGGATAATTACCTTATTTTTTTTTGCTGTCGCAGAGCTCTGTCTATGAGCCCACTTACCGATATCTACAAAGTGTCATTGACATTTGATCAATGACATTGATCATTGAAACTTTGAAACGGTTTCTTCAGTATCGATAACAAAACTAACTTCCAAAATACAATAGTTTCAAATTGTCTATGTTTTTTAGCGTTCCGTACCCGAAGGGTGCCAAACGGAACCCTATTACTAAGACTTCACTGTCCGTCTGTTTGTCTGTCTGTCATCAGGCTGTATCTCATGAACCGTGATAGCTAGGCAGTTGAAATTTTTACAGATGATGTATTTCTGCTACCGCTATAATAGCAATTACTAAAAACAGAACAAAATAAATATTTAAGGGGGGCTCTCATACAACAAACGTTGTGTAACGATAGCGCTCGCCATCTTGCGGCCATCTATGTAACCTTCACAGCGCCAATGTCATGTCATTAAATGTCAATGTTAAACGCTTCTTTTTGGTTTCTATAGATGGCGCTGTTCTCAAATTCGATCCTTGTCTAATGTTGTAATGTCTTAATGTTGTGTAATGTTGCTCTCTCCACTTCTTTTCTCCGTATTTATAAATACTCTCGTCTCTGTTATCCACTTCAGTTCCCATCATCTGTATGCAGACGATCTCCAACTTTACACATCGTTTAAAATGGAGGACATCGATACCGCTGTCGCCTCTATGTCTAATGACCTGGAGTCCATTCGGCAGTGGATCGTCATGTACGGTCTTCTTTTGAACCCCTCTAAAACTCAGGTCATGTTTGTCGGTAGCAAGGCCCTCATCGCCAGACTAGATTTGACCTCTCTTCCCAAGATGCTCTTTAATGGTATTGCACTTCCATACTGCAGCAAGGTGAAAAATCTTGGTCTGCACATCCAGAGCGATCTTTCGTGGGATGTGCATGTGGCTGAGATAAGTAGGAAAGTATTTGCCTCAATGCACTCCCTTAAGCGTTTACAGAAGTTTCTTCCACTCTCAGCCAAGGTTACGCTTGTCAATTCATTGCTACTCCCCATTATCGATTATGCTGACGTATGCTATCCTGACCTTGGTGAGGAGCTATTAAGCAAACTCGAACGACTTCTCAACTTATGCATTCGATATATTTTCGGATTGCGTAAGTATGATCACGTCTCCCAATTTTGCTCCAAGCTCAAGTGGCTTAATATCCGTTTCCGCAGGAATGCTCATATCTTCTCCACTCTCTACAATGTGTTGAATAACACTTGCCCCCCGTCCTATCTCAGGGAACGCTTTGTTCATCTCCACAGTGACGCCCGCTCTATGCGGTCGTCCCGGATTCTTCATCTCCGCACCCCAGAGCATAATGCGGCGGGATATTCTAATTCTTTTACCGTGACTGCGATTCGCTTGTGGAACAGCCTGCCTCTGGACATTCGTCAGGCTTCAACCCTGGAGATTTTCAAAAAGAAAGTTCTTTATCACTTCCTTGATCTGCAGAATAGGCAGTAAACGATCACCAGTTATTTTATTTTATTGCTTATTGGTATGTAAGTCGTGTTTAGTAATAGTAATTATCTTCAATATGTATGTACGTATTTTTGTTGTTATTTATTTATTTATATTTATTTCTGTACTATCATTTATGTAGGTTTATAATAATTTCTATTATCCCCCCTCCCCACTAAGTCTAAGTTAATGTATTTCCCTAGGTTTACGTAAGTTTATTATTGTATTTAATCTTCTTCTTGCACTACCCGTCGCCAGTCTCTTCAAAACCAAAGGTTTGCTGGAAGGGAATGCTTCTTGCATTAAGCACGCCCTTGTACACTTACAATGTAATTAGTGCAATAAAGAATTAATATAAAATAAATTGTATAGATACGGAACCCTTCGTGTGCGAGTCCGACTCGCACTTGGCCGGTTTTTTAAAACTTGTATCATCATCAACCCATAGCAGTCCACTGCAGGACATGGGTCTCTCCCTGTATGGGAGGTTTTGCCGTAATCTCCACGCTTGGCAGGCGGATTGGAGATCGCAGTGTTTGGTGGTCTGGTGTCACATGTCCACGCTGCTGCCCGATCCCTGGTTTCCGTATTTTACTCGCCTCTAACGACACCCACGGGAAGAAATGGGGTGGCTCATTCTAGGCCGGAGCCACACGGCACTTGTATACAAAACTTGTATACAATCATGAAATTTGATACGTTTACTTTTATATGAAAATATAGGGAATAAATACTCTCAGGTGGATACATACGGAGTAGTAATTCCAACTCGAGGCTGGGATCTTTAACGCAGTCATTTAGCGCCTCAGTGTGTGCTTCGACATTTCAGTCAACTGACACTAGAAATATGTAGAGTGCGACAAACTTATCTGACCCGGTGAAGGCGTCACTTTTCTCATAGTAAACTTGACGTTTCCATACTATATTTGACACCTCTACCGGGTCAGATAACTTTGTGGCACTATATTTGACATCTCTACCGGGTCAGATAACTTTGTGGCACTATATTTGACACCTCTACCGGGTCAGATAACTTTGTGGCACTATACCTATAGGTTGTTCCGAAAATTGTCAGCCACAGAATGAATACAATGAAATCTCTTTTTTCCTGAAACTACTTTGAATTGACGGCTAATTTCAATACAAATCTCCTTGGTGAAAATCATTGGTCACTTATTTGTAAAAAAATTCCACCTATGCCAGGACTCGAACCCGCGACCTCTGGCCAACCGTGCCAACGCTCTCCCAACTGAGCTAATGGGCAAGTGCAGGCATCAGCGAAATTTCGATTACAAGGTAATTTTGGGGAGTCTGCTCCTGCCTTAGCGACAGTAACTTATTGGTTTAGTGAATTTAAACGTGGTCGAGAGAACCTAAACGATGACCCACACCCAGTCGACCACCAACTGCAGTAACTTGGCAGTAACTATACTTAAACAGAGAAAAGACACATGATACATCGGGAGATTGAGGCTGAACTGAAGGTTGGATCACAGGCAGCTTCCGCCATCCTGCATGAACACCTTAAAGCATAAACACCTTGAGAAGTTGAATAGTGAGCGGCCAGGGATCGGCGTTCGTGCCATTCTTTTTCACCAAGGTAACGCGCCCGCTCACACAGCTGTTGGAGCCTTGGACTATTTGACACCGAAGTTGTCAAATAGGGTACACATTTTTACCCCATCCTCCGTACAGCCCAGATTTAGCTCCATGGGTTTTTTATTAATTTGCTACGGTAAAAAAAATGCTTCCTGAGCGAAAATTCAACACTGCAGACTAGGCCGTCGAAGAATTTCGGCGGTTATTTTTCAACCTCCCGCAAGTTACGTTATTTAAATGTTTAGAAATCTGGTTCACCCGAATGCATAAGCGCATAGGGGTTGGAGGAGAATATTTTAAAAGCTGTAAATAAACTTTTTTCATATCCTTAGTATTTATATCATTTCATTAACTATTTTCGGAACTGCCCACGTATTGTGGGACACAATTCACACAATTATCTATTTTATATTATTACGAAAAGAGAGAGAGTAAATACTCTCAGACGGATCAATTCTAAGTAGTACCTAATTCCATCTCTAGGCCGTGACATTTACCGCTGTGACTTACGGCCTCATTATGAAACAGTGAAAATAATTCCTTATTCATAACCAGTTATGAAATCTTAGTTACGAACGTGGATAAAAGGTCAGTGTGTGCTTCGATATTTCTGTCATCAACTGAAACTACGAATCTATATTGTGGGATTCAAATATCAATTTGACATTTATAGGCTCATTTTTATCAGTTGAAGCGGCATATTATTATGTAGATGTTGTATTATGCGTTCTATCAAAATCAACTTGGTTACTCGCAGGTTGCGGCGTGTGGCGCTGGTTTAAGAATAGCGTCACTCCATTTTCTTCCGTGGATGTCGTAGAAGGCGACTAAGAAATACATTACCAGGAGACGGGCAGCAGCGGAGATTCCAACCGCATACTGCGATCGCCAACTCGCCTGCCAAGCGTGGCGATTATGGCAAAACCCTTTATGGTTAGGAAAACCTTGAGGGAGACCCGTGTTCTGCAGTGGGCGTCGAATGGCTGATGATGATGATGATAATGACACGCAGGTTTCTTATATTGGCAAGGTCAAACTGGTGACTCGACTGCATTGATTTTGATTTTTCGGTCTTTCGACCGATGATTCGACTTTTGACACTTTAAACGCGTGACTCGAGTCGCCGTATTAACTGTTTTGGTATGCGTCGGTATTTTGGGTGTTATAGGTAATATGAATTTTCGGTATTTTGATACGTATTTATTGAAATTGGATTTATGGAAATTGGATACACTTACGTACGTACCTAATTAATACAGTTGAAAAAATCTTTTTATATGAAAGTAACCGTTTCAATCCTTTCCTAAATCACGTAATAGAGCATTTTTAAAATAAAAAGCTAAATAGTTGAACGAAACAAAATAAAAAAGGAGGCTTTATTTATGTAGATGTATTACCAGTTTTAATAGTAGAAAAGTAAATTCGTAAGTTAAATAAAATCATTATTCTAGTAAAGTAAATTAGAAAGTAAAGTAAATTCGTTACAAATTAATAATTGAGAATTTTTTTTAAAACATTTACAGTTTTTTCCTCTCTCAATTTATTTAATAGACATTTTTGAAATCAAAATTTTGCACATTTTGTCTCCAAATACCTGTTAATTTAAGCGAATGGTACTTAAACAGCGCAACGAATCTCGCCTGAGCATGAATATTCAATATTCATGCTGCGCGTGCTAAACAGATAATAAATGTGCTATAATGCGGTGGTGTCATTGCCACCAAGAAGTTTGTTATCGTCGCAAACGAGATGCGAGCGAGTCGTATTTGTTCACCGCGATCGCACGCTCATATCGCTCACAATTAGGACTCGCATAATTATGAAGCCATGTGAAAAAGTTCGGATCAAACTGTTAGTAACCATCGGGTGCTGAGAACGCATACAGTGTATCGTGATTAAAGTCCCTTGAAATATCCGATCCTCTTAAAACATGAGCGGCGTTTGGGCCTCCACTGATTTCACTAAGTCGAACGCAAGACTTACTGATCCTGCTACCGGTAATTCTTTCACAAAAAAATGCAAGGCACTTTCGAGGAAATTGCAATACGTTTACGCTGAAACGACGGTCGAACCATGCATGTTTATTTACATGATGTGCACAGCTCTGTCGTCCTTCACTGTACAAAACATGCACTTAGAAAAGTCATGTAGAGTCAACTTGAAGTTCGGAGATGAAATATGCGATCGCATTTCAAACCGGAATACCACGGGATTGGAAGACCAGCTGAACCAAGTGCAGTCTTTGGTAGCAAAAGTTATGGCTTGGAAGTTCCCGCTGCAAAACGGCATACCAGCTGTTTTAGTCCTCTTTGTTGGGGCGTGGAGCGACCAAAATAGAAAAAGGAAAGTACTAATACTTGTCCCCATGGTAGGGGAAATTGTAACCAACATTTGCCTCCTGCTCGCGACGTATTTCTTCTACGAGCTGTCCTTGGCAGAGACAGCGTTGATCGAGGCCCTTCCCCCTGCCTTCACAGGTAGCTACATAATAATATTCATCGGGATGTTCAGTTTCATGGCAGACAGGACAACGATCGAAAATAGAACTGTTCGGTTCGGAATTGCGGCGATATTTGTCAGTCTCGGAAATCCCACTGGGACCGCGTTGAGTGGCATAGCATTGCGCGCTATCGGGTATTATGGAATGTTTACTTTGCTCTTGTGTCTGCATTGTATTGCGTTTCTCTACGGCGTGTTCAAGCTTCATGATGTAGTGAGTGACAATGAGGATTCATCAAGCGATTCAAGTGAATCTCTGTGTAGTGCTATCACCGCTGTTCTAGGGTTGGTGTACAACACTGTTACCGTGGCCTTCCGAAAGCGCGAGTTTGGAGCAAGAACACAAATACTTTTGATTGTAGTATTGTACCTGCTCATGGTTGGACCCCTTTACGGCAAGTTATTTTTTCTTTTTGTCATAAAGTTCACGTTCATTGATTATTGGAATGCACACCAAACTTTACATTTTAGTTTCGAAGTCACCTGAAATGTAAATGTAATGTGATGTGTCTTGTTGTTATAATAAATGTCTTTTTTTTTCTCTTTCTTTCATGTAAAGGTTGACGTGCTGTCGACTCTACAAGTAAAATATGTTATGTACATGACTTCTGTTGAAAGTATAACATTGATTTACAATGCTGTAGTAGAGTATAGTTAACATGTGATCTTAGCAACTTTAGTCTGAATATTGCGATTATAATCGATCCAACCGTTTATTTAACTTTTGAAAAATGCAGATTGCACACCCATGAAGTTTCTTACTTATTCGACAGGAAACCATACTCAAAAATTGCAGCACTTCATGGACACCCTTTTCTTCATAAATATATTAAACCTATCTTATTACAAAGATCAATACTTCTTTCAGTTAATTTCTTGCACCACCTATGGTTGACTGGTAGAAAATGCTTATAGCATTAAGTCTGCCAAATTGCCATTGTATTTTTTACTTATGTGCAATAAACGTTTTTTTTTTGTTTTACGTAGCCTCATTTGTGTCCCACTGCTGGGCAAAGGCCTCCCCCAACTTAGACCAGATGTTTCTGTCTTGTGCCACCTCAGACCACTCCGGCATGTGTCGGTCGAGGTCGTCTCGCCAACGTCTTCTTGGCCTACCTCTCTTGCGACGACCGCCTTGTGGCGGATTAATAATAATAATACTATAAGAAATTAGGTTTAAATATTATAAGTAACAAAATAATATGAAATGTTCGGTAGTTTTTAGTTTATCACGCTCAGACGGACAAACTATAAAAAATATAAAAATAAAATATCAATGAAATCAAACGATTAAAACTTCAACATGACTAAAATTTATTGTCAAAAACAATCGAATTGGCAACTTCAGGAACGTCACTAAATCGAGCTGTGAAAAGTTAAATAAACGGTTGGAACGACTGTAGACCCAGAGTCTAATATTGCGATTAGACCCGTCAAGTAGTATACACCTATAAAAAAAACAATGTAAGCAACTAAGAAGCGGTGAAAGCGGTGGGCAAAGCATTTGCTACCTGGGCGCGGTTTTGGGTTTGAAACCCGGCTGATCGAATGTTCCGGATGACCCGGATGTTCCAATAGCTGTGACTTTGCAGTAGGACTTTGCAGTAGTAATACCATTCGCTGATTGATGGAACCTGAGTGTTAGGCGCGGTGCCCACTGATCTGGCATGGCACGGATCTGGCGCGGACATGGCGCAGGCATGGCACGGGCATGACTATTAAAAGGCGTGGTGCGAAGGAACTGACAGCGAACTCGCTGCAAACGACTGCACGGCACAAAAGGCCGTTGAGTGTGTTCATATAATGACCTTATGACAGTGAGTTTGGTACGGTGTTTCAATGAAACAGAATAATGTCCGCGCAGTGCCAGAGCCAGACGCCAGATCAGTGGGCTCCGTGCCCAGAGAAAATAAATTTACTAAAAAAAAATAAATGGTGATAAAGCATGGCGTCTCTCTCTCTCTCTCTCTCTCTCTCTCTCTCTGTCTCTCTCTCTCTCTCTGTATCTCTCTCTCTCTCTCTCTCTCTCTCTCGGAGAACGCTTATGCTCTATAGACGGACGTGTTGCAATAAACATATGTGCGAGTATGAAGTCATGTGTATTTATTAGTATATCGACGGGATATATTCGACAGTTCACTAGCACGTAAAACGGCATTGACATACCTGAGATAAGAGGCGTAAGACATAAATACTTAGAAACCATACAAATTAAGACAAGAAACACTGTTTTAAACAAATACAAAAATGTCACAATGGTTAATGCACCGAAGACTTTTAATCTCGGTAATGACAAGGGTCGGCTGTTTGCTCTCAAATGTCAACAAAAGTGTTTTTTTCTTCGTTAAGTAATAAATATCAGTGGCTTTACGTGCAAAGATCCCGAAAGGGCGTTGATACTTGCAAGGTGAACCGCAACAGCAGCGCGAAATCCTTGACAGGTACTTCTTCACTGTTGCCGCCACACTGTACTAGGTTTCTTGGAAAGGTCCGGCGTAACTGGGGCTTAATCTTACTACTCATGAGCATTTCTTCATGGGTGAGATTTTCAGCGGCCCCGCTTGGACCACTGCCTAAATGTTAAAATAAAATTCTGCAAAAATACCACACAGTTTGGATGTTCACTAGTTTGGATGTTCACCTACCTGGAGAGCATCTAAGTTTTTAGAAAAGCCTTCTGTCATTCAGTATGTTTTATACTGGAAAAAATCCAGAAGGCCCCAAATCTGATATTCCGTGACACGTCCCTCTCCAGAATCTAACATACAATGGTAAATTGGTTAAAAAGTAAGCCATATTTTTACGATTAGTTAATAGTACCTCTATACATTAAATTCTATCAAATTAGACAGTAGTATTGTCACAAAATCATGTTTTCTGAGTGTCCCGGGCCTACGCCTGATTACAGTGGTACTTTTGAACCATGCTGTACATAATTCATAAGGCATTCCAGAAGGGAGAATGACCGATATTTATTAGACATCGGTCACTCACCTTTAACCCAATAAAGCAAAGCCACGCTACATTAAAGAGTTGGCCTTCTCTCGGGGAAAGTGTATGGGCTTAATCACCACGCGTGCCCACCGCGGATTGGCAATTTCAAGCGCTGAGGTACGTGAATAGCTCACACTCAGGTTTCCTCACGATGCTTTCCTTCACGGTTAGCGAGTGGTATTGCTACTATAACTACACATATGTACATAACTTAGAAAACAAAGTCATAGGTACATGCCCTCACTGGGAATCGAACCTGGGTCTCTCGCTTCCGAGTCCAATGTTCTACCCACTAGGCTACCACCGATTACTAAATTCAACATTTGTAATTAAGGTGAGACGATTCCCACACAAATGAACTTTTCCAAATTTGTTGAAAATTTTACATAATTATAGAGTGAAATTTAATCTGTTTGCATTAATTTATATTTTATTTGCGCCAATATACAGTTTCTTATAAAAATCTGTGGCCTAATAGCTTAAATGATTTCGTACAAACATTATCGATCTTATTTAACCTATTAAACTACTGTTTTATTGAAGGAAATATGTATTGGCGCAAATAAAAATCTTAATTAATGCAGACAGACATAATTTCAGTGTATAATTATGTTTTTTTTTTAACAAATTTGGAAATAATCATTTGTATGGGAATCGTCCCACCTTAAATAATAGAAATTAGTCTTGAAGTTCGGAAAAAGCTTGGAAAAAACTACGAGACTCGATTCCTGAACTATAGAAATTTCTTCCCGCAAACTTATCTTTTCCCTAGGGTTCAGCACCTAGCTCTGCAGCGGTGACAAAACCCGCATCGTTTGATGCTCCGGGCCTTGCCCGATGCTGCTTTGGGAAGTATTTATTTACTTATTTTATTTTATTGAGCAACACACAATAAAATTCAAATAGTGTATCAGGTATTTATAACGCACCGGGGTCCACCCTACACGGTATTCGGCCTTTGGCCACGCCAAAACTTTTTTAATATAGCAAACCTATCAGCTTGAGTGCAAAAATATTTTTAACTTGAGAAGCCTACTTAAGCGCGATAGTTTTCCTGTTAAGTTCATAAGTTAATTATAGGTATTCCCTACAGCCTTGAATTTTTTTACGATTCTTTAATCAACTCTAACAAAAATTTCGCAAACTTTAGGGATCAATCGAAAAATGGTTTTTACGAGTATAAGCGAACAATATTTTTATACGAACAATACAACTATGGCCTATACCTTCCTCAAGGAAGAGACCCGTGCCCCTCGGTGGGGACATAATGGGTTGATGATGATGATACAACTATGAAGACTAGAAAATAAATTGCATCTCCAATTTAGGTGCAGGGGAGGTACCCCAAAAAAATATTTTAGGATTTTATCTTGCCATTTTAACGGCGTGATTAATATCAGCTTTTTTAAGATGCAATTTAGAAAATAGGTTGTTTAAAAACCTGTTTGACTCAAGTTGAATCGTTAAATACGTAAGCGAACGCAACGTTTGCGACGATAATACCTAATAACCGATTCGATACTCGTATAACTTTATTTTTAGTACCTACTCGAGATTTTGAGATCAATAAAACGGTGAAAGACCCCTCGAAAATATATACTTCTTTTTTTTGTTCCATTCTCGTTCACAAAAACTACCTCGAGGCTGTCGCAAAACATTTTTTTGTCTTCAAAGTATTATAAAGAAAATGTGTCTCATTGTCTATCGTCGCTAACGACTTCAGTTATTGTGGACACAAATGTTATCGACTTCTCAAGGTTAAAACAGTTATGTATACGTGTGCAGGTAAACGACGGAAATTATGCGTTTCGGCGTCTGGTTAGAAATTTGAATCACCACAAAAAAAAACCGGACAAGTGCGAGTGAAACTCGCCCACCGAGGGTTCCGTACAAATTTGTAGGTACTTACATATTATAAATAGTTCAGGAATCGAGTCTCGCAGTTTTCCGAGGTTTTCCCGAATTTCAAAGACAATTTTTCTTAATGATTTAATTACAAATGTATAGCTATTAGATTGTTCCCTGTACGATATTACTTGCCAAATTGCATAGCTCTAGGTCAACGGAAAATACCCTATAAATGTTGATTCCCTTGAAAGTGTCGAAATATACGTTTTTTGCGACTCGAACAGCCGTAACTATTTTACGTTAATTTTGAAGTTTTGATTTTTTCTCAGCTTCAAGGGATTGTAGACTTGAGTATATAGTTTTAACTAGATACCTCCACGCGTTTCCGAGATAAAGGACCTTGACAGACGGGACCCTAAAAAGCATGTGATTTCACCCCTTCCTATATCTACATCACATGGTAGAAAATGCTTTTTAGTATTGAGATTACCTTTCTGTAGATTTATTTAATATGCAATCAATAATTTTGTCACTATCTATTTATGAAGCTTCCAAAATTATTAATTTTAGTCACTACTTTTGTCGATCAAAAACTATGTAAAAGAAAACATCAACCCATAGCAATCCACTGCAGGACATGGGTTTCTCCCTGTATGGGAGGTTTTGCCGTAATCTCCACGCTTGGCAGGCGGATTGGAAATCGCAGTGTTTGGTGGTCTAGTGTCATAGGTCGACGCTGCTGCCCGTTCCCTGGTTTCCGTTTTTTAGTCGCCTCTAACAACAATATACCTCTTTGAAATGTCCATATTATCTAGGAAAGCTTCAACCCCCACTTATGAAAAGTAAACTTATTTTTTCTTTTTTTTTTGTAAATTATTAACTGTAGATTGCGTGACTGTAGACGTGACTAGCAAATAGCAAATCGTAAGTTGGGTAATTTAAATTTTTGGTGAAATATTTTAAGCGTCTTCCTGTTGCCGTTATTAATATCGAGCAAAAAACGGCAAAAAAAAATCGTCGCGTGTTACGCACGTCGACAAAATGACCGACTAACAAAATGACGGGATACGAACCCACGACACCCCGAACATGAGGTCGGCGTTCTACTGCTGCGCTACCACGGCTTCCTAAGCTACGTATATTTGTGAAGTTTTAGTAGCATTACCATTCGCTACCTGTGAAGGAAAACATCGTGAGGAAACCTGAGTGTCTGCGGTGTTCGCATACCTCAGTGTTTGAAATTGCCAATCCACGGTGGGCACTCGTGGTAATTAGGTCCATACTCCCTCTCTCGGAAAGAAGGCATGTGCCCTGTAGTGGGACGTTTACACACAATATATTAAAAAAATATTGTATGTCATGTATTGATCAGAGATTGATTCAAATTAAATAGGTGGTTTCTGTAATGAAACTCATGTATGCAGGACAAAGACTGAACATTTATTTTTATATCACCCACCTTAAACTATATTCGTGCCTACCCAACAATATGCAACATCTTCCCCTTTCAAATAAAGAATTTAAAGTAAGCTTTCAAAACTATATTTACCCACCACCTTACACGTAAAACATGGCCTACTGTACATACGAATAAGTACGAAAATGTAGGTACGTTTATAACAATATCTATATTAGCTAATCTAAATAATCGCAGTAGGTACTTAAATTTCAACGACAAAAGTTATAAAAATTACATAAGAAAACAAGCTCTTACTTATTTCTTCCTTATATAAAAATAATATAAATATAAACACTATCTTAGTTAATATAATACTTATATAATGTTTGGTTGAGTAGTTTTTTTACCTTGAATTCGCTCACGAGCCCTACGTTTGGCCTGTCTTGTTTTTGGTGTGTGTTCCCACCGCTGTCACCATGTAATGAAACTCATGTATGCAGGACAAAGACTGACCATTTATTTTTATATCACCCACCTTAAACTATATTCGTGCCTACCCAACAATATGCAACAGTGTCAAGTTAAGCTGCACGGGTTATACCGGTAGAATGCGAATGGTAAATAGACTACTAACAGTC
Organism: Yponomeuta malinellus; assembly: GCA_947308005.1. Taxonomy (NCBI): domain Eukaryota; kingdom Metazoa; phylum Arthropoda; class Insecta; order Lepidoptera; family Yponomeutidae; genus Yponomeuta; species Yponomeuta malinellus. Next base: position 8,889,877 of record OX371013.1, read on the forward strand.
GCAATGAAAAAACCATTGCTGACTAGTATGACTGTTCATTAAGTATTTTAGAGACTCAAGCCCAGGTTGATTAATATTTGCCAAATATGTACGCAAATACGAGTGGCCAAGTGAGGCAACGGCTTAAGATAAGGAGTGAGCAACTTACTAGTTCCATTAATAAGTTCAATTATAGAACTAGTGACACATTCTTTCCATTAGTTCCATGCGCTGAGTAATTTTAAAATTCAACTAATCTTTATGCGTGCTCTGAAAAAGTTAATTCCATCAGTAATATGATTAGTGCACTTGAAAATTTTCAAGTTCGCAGCACACTATGAAACTTAAATATTATATAAGTTTAATTGTGTGCCGCGTATTCTCTGTCCTGTAACTTCTTCTGTCCATTATGGACCGAAGATTTAAAAACAAGCAAAAAGTCAATGGTAAAATGTCGTTGAGTCATATTTTGGGAGGAGTGAAAGTTCGATTTATGGACATAGTTTTATTTTACCATGTATCATGTTTTGCTTTTGTGTATCCTTTCTGCATTTTTTATAAGTTGTGTCATAAGCTGCGGACATGAAAACATTTTTTTTTCCAATAGCTATGCCAAAACTTTTAAGCCCATTTACAACTATATTGATATAAAAACTTTATTAATATAGTGGGCACGAGACATACTGCCCAGTTTCATGACCAGCGTATATATTTTGGGCACCGACTACAAATTATACTTGCAGAAGAAGAAGAAGAAGAAAGACTTTTATTGGGTACAATACCTACATGTTTACATACTTGTAATTATTTTAATTATTTCTAACTTTTTGTTGCTGTAGGGTTTTGAAGTTGGTTTGATTTTTATTTAATTTTTTTCATTTCAATCCGTTTTCACAACTCTGACACAAATGAAGACTACTCCCTGATAGAGCGGCGGTAGACAGAACAATGTATTATTTGGTAATATTAACATTTTTTAATCGAAAACTTCTTGAAACTTTATCAGCAGCCCACCGCTGAGTGTCTACCTACACTGTGTATCTACCTACACGTGTCTACGCCTTTTCCGCCAAATGTGGAAATTACTGATTAAATTTTATTGTGTTTTTCATGTATTTTATACATTGATTTTGAACTATTTATCTGTTACAGGCGACTCTCAAGTGGCATATTTGTACGCGATCAAAAAGTTTGCGTTCACGGAGGTCGAGTACAGCCTGTACGGTACCATCATCATCTGTCTCGGCCTGTGCGGTTTGTACGCTGTGTTTATTTCACTTACTTTCTATTCCACTAAATCCTGACATAATAATATACATAAATTCACATAAATAAGGTCTATCCATGTAACAACGGGCCGGCGAAGTGTGGCGTGTACGATTGCAAAATTGCAAAAAAGCCCGTGACTTGCCTGTCGATCACCACGGTGCCGGACTTTTCTGCGCTGGTATTGTATTCTATAACCTGATCCATTAAATGATTTATGGTCTCTTTTATCCTACTTAATATTATAAATGTGAAAGTTTGTGAAGATGTTTGGATGTTTGGAGGTTTGGATGTTACTCAATCACGCAATAACGGCTGAACGGATTTACATGAAACTTGGCATACAGATAGACAAAGACCTGAATTAAAACATAGCAGACTTGATATTCCGGTAATGTTGTGTTTTAAAAATAGATGGCGTTGTGCAAGAATCGTGCAAACAGATTCTGTGGCAATAGTTGGTGACGAAGTTCACTGGGACAGCTAGTTTTTTAGAAAAATAACAAAGAAAGAGACATTTAATAAAATTTTGACAGAAACGCAGAGAAAACAAGTAAACAATACTAATACTATCACTGCGCCGTAAGTCGCTGGCCCGTTGTAATGAGGATAAACCTTACGTATGCGTATATAGGTATGTAACGATTCCAAGGCAAGGGAAATTTTTAAGAGTGAAAGGCTATACCCAGCAGTTGGTAGCATTGGGCTGATGGTGATACAGAGATAAATTACGCTCAGAGATTGACATTTTCACGTCTTTATCTTTAAAGTATCTCATTGGAAGTGGCTTAACATCGATAATGCTGATACTAATTGCTAAAATACAGGAACAATTAGCTGAATTGATACTGTACCAATAGCCTTTATGTGTTTTTGTAAAGCCTTCAAGGCTTATAATACGCTGTCTGTTGTTTTTATGGTGAGAGATAAAGTTTACTCTAATTTCATTTTTCTCAGATTTTTCGTTAATTAAATAACACGTTATACGATCTTACTCGAACAGGTACAGTATTCTGCATAGGCATCCTGAGCAAGAGGCTGAAAGTGGAAGACTGCAACATAGGATTCTTCACGGGAATGAGCAGGATAGCAGGATGTTTTATGTTCGCCTTCGCACCGAACAGACAGTGGTTCTACTCCGCGCCTTTCTTCAACATGTTCAGTAGCTGCAGCCTCCCAATCCTGAGATCCATGATCAGCAAAGTTGTACCTACTGAGGATATTGGTAAGGAAACTGAGCGTGCTGTAGCGTCAAATGAGTTATGAGTTACCGTAGGCTCTGCCTGAAAATCAGTGCTGACGGATCACTTCCTCAGCACAACGCTGAGTCAGCTGCCTTTTGTAGCAACTTAGACACACCGTGATCGTGTTTCATTTATTTGATATGTCCGTTGTGTATTTAGTTGCCTTTCTGTTTTTGTGCATATTATGTTAATATGTTATTTCTGTTAATGTAATCTCTGTGTACAATAAAGAATATTCTATCTATCTATCTATGTTACTTATCTGCTTATTTTGTTTCTGTGATGTGTCTTGTTCTTCTTCTTCTTCTTCTTAAAATAATAATAATAATAACTTCCACATAATACAATCACTTGACCTGGTCCCAAACTAGGATACCCTGTGCTATGGTAACCAGGCAAGGACGTTACAAACATGAAAATACACTCAGACTGAGGCCATGTGAACAAATGTGCTCCGGCCTCCAATGGGAATCAAACCAACGACCTCTGTTTTGGTAGCTAAGCGCCTTAACGGCTAGACCAACGAGGCAGTAATTCCATACAGATGTAGGTTTTTTTATTTAATATTAGACGACACACTTATGCACAAATGGATGAAAGGTTTTAGGTAACATTTTGCTTATGTTTTGGTTCAAAATAGCCTTTACAAAAAAGCATAACAAAGCTAGTAGGTAATTTTTTCCGTATTTCGTGCCAACGAGGTTTTGGGTACTAAGCTAGCTTAAGATAAATATTAACATTATTTGACATAGTATTTTTCCTAAATCGTTAGAAGCAATTTTATTAATTGACATTGTAATTGGTAATTGACTTTTAATGTATGATCTGATTAACTAATAATTATATAATAATTTTGTAAATCCGCCTGTGACATGTATTTGTATATTTCATTTATTTTTGTAATTTTATGAAACTGTGGATCTTGGTCTGAAATAAATAACATTTTAAGACGGCCGAAAAGTTTCAAAAAAAGTACTTTTTAACCGCGAACGGCTCAACCGTTTTCACGAAAACGCGAATAATCGCAAATTAAGGTCTATCTATGTTATAACGGACCCCGGTCCGTTATTTAAGGATTATTTAATCAATCTAAAATTATGTAAATTAATTATGAAGTCAGATTACAATACTGACTTTTTTATGCAGCCTATATACGTCTCACGCGTGTCCACCGCGGATACAATACATTGTGCAAAAAAGCCCGACCACGTACGATTAGAGGAAATCAGCGCAAGGCATGAAACCGGCCAAGTAGAGTCAGACTCGTGCACGAAGGGTTCCGTACCATTATCTATACAACATTAGACAAAGATCGAATTTGAAAACAGCGCCATCTATAGAAACCAACAAAAAGCGTTTAACATCGACATTTAACGACATGACATCGATGCTGTGAAGGTTACGTAGATGGCCGCTAGATGGCGAGCGCTGTCTTTAGACAACGTTTGTTGTATGGGAGCCGCCATTAAATATTTATTTTATTCTGTTTTTAGTATTTGTCGTTATAGCGGCAACAGATAGATAGATAGAATATTCTTTATTGTATGTACACCAGGAATTACATATGAAACTTAAACAATAATATAGTACAGTACAATTGGCGGCCTTATTACTAAAAGTAATTTCTTCCAGACAACCATTGACGGAAAAAATACGTCATTTGCAAAAATTCCAACTGCCTAGTTACCACGGTTCATGAGATGCAGCTTGGTGACAGACAGACAGACCGACAGATAGACGGACAGACAGACAGACAGACGGACAGAGACAGACGGACTTTGCATTCTTAGTAATAGGGTCCTGTTTGGCACCCTTCGGGTACGCAACCTTAAAAATGAATTAATGAAAAATTTCCTGATTTTATTATGGAGAGAGGCATTTGCCTCGACGTAGGTATCCGAGAAATATAAAAATATATATATGTTAATATACGTACTTAATCATTTATTCATTTACACGTATTACACTTTGAATTTTTACTTCACAGTAAACGAACCTTTTGTAACTTATAACGAAGACCGAAAATCTATCTCATGTTATGTCATAGCCAGATTTAATCTCCATGCTATCATAACTAGATTTAATAACAATTTGAGATTTATCACATTATCCACAAAAGTCTCGCAAGACCGAAAGAAATGAAAAATGCGTTATTATGATCAGTAATAGTAAACCAATTGAATAAAAGCTCTAACCCAGGGACGGCGAACCTTTATTGATTAACGTGCCATTTTTTCTAAAGAAATGTTTGATGAGGTCATAGCAATCAAACAATTTTGACTTACAGATGACATTCAGGTTTCCTCACGATGTTTTCCTTAAAGCTAGAGAATGCTACTGAATTGCTACTGCTACTTCACGCCATATGCCAAATGCATATTCCTAAGGCGCGATCGTTTGTTACAAATTTGCCATTTTCTCGAACGGTGTGCGTGGCTTAAATATTTTGCCGCGTGCTTAATGGCACGCGTGCCATTGTTTCGCCATCCCTGCTCTAGGCGATTTAGTTAAATTGGTAAATGTTCCTAACGAAAAATGAGAAATATCTTCCAATGGTTCTTGTTCGGTGTAAATGGTTCTTATCAGCGTTCTATTAGTCCATATATGGACTCATAATCACTTGAAGACGGCACCACCAAGGTTTGATTTGGAAGATTTAACATTGCAGCTTAATCAGAATAACACCAGGACCCTTATTATGAAGCAGCGATATGTCCGAAAGGGTCGCAACGTCGCGCTTGAGCCCGACAATACACTCAAATCTAGCGACATATAAAGTTCTTTTTTTGAATAGTTCAATTTATTATATTCTTTTTGTTGCACTAACCCGTACTGAGGACCGTGCTGGCACTGTTAGCCAGAGTTTGCGGATTCAAGTCCCGGCATGGGTGGAATTTTTAGCCTCTAAATAGGTTTTTTAGTTTAATTGAATTAATAGTTTTAATCAAAACCTTAATAGGAGTTAGAAATGCTTAGATAATTTCTTATAAGTTAATCAGGTAAAACTTGTAACTGGTCTTGTAAGCGTTTTATTTATGCTTACTTAAATTAAACATATTTTGCCCATAGGCAGAGCACATTCTCAGATAAATCGGGGCCCTGTTAACTAATATTACGAGGCTTGTTTAAATGCAATTATTTTCCTATCAACATATTTTGTGATGTGTAACAAAATTACCATCTCTCCTAAAATGGAGGGTTCTACTCGTCACTTCATAACACTTTTGCATATTTGGTTTATGTAATTTGTGAATGCATAAATAATTTGAAATCAGAAACTTTTTGTGACTTCTATACGGAGTGCCATCTAAAAATCGCAATTCCTGATACACGTATTTGTAAATGAGTTTGTCATTTAATCACTACAAGTTTTGTTGTAGGACTATTTAGATTATAATAATAGTGACATCCACACGACACAATCACTTGTCCCGGGGTGCGACCACGTAAGTCCTCCACTGTATAGAGTTGTTTAATTTAGCCTATTCCGAACTGTTGACACTTTGGAGTCGTCTATTTTGACACTCTGCTTAACTCGATAGAGCGGGAAGATACGTGATACAAACAAGGGCAGGTCCCAAACTAGGATACCCTGTCATATGGTAGCCAGGCAAGTTCATCACAAACGGGGAAAAACGCCCAGGCTAAAGGCATTTGTACAAATGTACAGTGGCCTCCAGTGGGAATCGAACCCACGTCCTCTGTCATGGCAATCAAATGTGATACCACTGGACCAACGATTCAGTCAGCTGTCGTTTTACTTTTCCGTTCTTTTTTATGTAGGATTTAAATAGTTATTATTTATGATACACGTGCGGAAAGTAGGTTATTACGAATAAATGCCACAGAGTGAAAACACGAGCGTAGCGAATGTTGTCAGTGGCACGCATTCGGAATAACCTTTTACGCTCACGTGTAATAATAATATAAATACAAATAACCCATTGAATCGCTCGTAGCCCCGGCTGCCTGAGTGATCTTAAACGATCACGAAGGTTAAGCAACACAGGGCGCGTTCAGTGCATGGATGGGTCGCCCCCGTGGTGGAGTATGGCCTATACCTTCCTTAAGGAAGAGACCCGTGCCCCTCGGTGGGGACATAATGGGTTGATGATGAAATAACCCATTTATTTTGTGTACTTATTACTTAGTAAAATGTTTTATTTAATGCGTGCTCTAAAGGGTCCCTTTCCGCACAATGTGTTTACATAAAAAAGAACGCTTTACGAGCAGTTGCATTGAAAAAGCAGTCTTTTTACGTGGTGAAGACCACATAAAAAGCTTTTTTTTTTCTCTGCATGCAGTAAGGAAACAACAAAAACCGAGTTGATGGATAATGATTGAAACCATAATGTTGTAAATAGGATGGACCTTGGACATTCTTCTACTTAAAACAATAATTTGCGGAAAGCTGCGACATTTGTAGAGCGCGTCAAGCGCGAATTTAATAGAATTATAGAAGGCCTGATATTTTGTGAGATATTATACATGCGCCTGTACGCGAGAGGGGTAGGTAAATACCATGGTTTGCCACTTGCCACGATCCTGACAAACATTTTTTGCTTCACCAACGTTAATTATTATTAAAGGAACATGTCAAGTGAATGCGGTCGTAGCCTAGTTAGTAGAACATCGGACTCCGAACCGAGAGGCCCAGGTTCGATTACCAGTGCTGGCATGTACCTATGACTTTGTTTTCTAAGTTACATAATATTATGTACATTTGTGAAGTTATAGTAGCAATACCACTCGCTAACTGTGAAGGAAAACATCGCGAGGAAACCTGAGTTTGAGCTATTCGCATACCTCAGCGCTTGAAATCGCTAATCCGCGGTGGGCACGCGTGGTGATTACGCCCATACCACTCTCTGAGAAAAGGCCTGTGCCCTACAGTGGGACGTAGAGGCTGCTTATGCTTTAATAAATGCAAGTGAATGTGTATACAAGACTCGGTAAGGGACGTCTCAAGAAGACATGCGTCGTCCAACTACGGGGTGTATAAGCGAAGGGCAAGATAAAGAGTACCAGAAACCAGGGTGCGTGGATGTCCGGCATGCACGCCGGTTTCTCGAGTACGTCCCCTACAGCTTAAATTTTATCAACGTATGTCCGCCTAGGACGCCCTTTACCGGTCCTTCCACCCACATTCATTCGATATATTTCTCTCATAAATATGTCTTTCCACAACCCCTCCGTTTTGCAAATTCAAATTTTTATTTTCAAAAATAAAAATATCCATGGATAATTGCAATATTACGGTTTTTTCAAAGGGTCACACCGTTGAAGAGAGCGGCAAATGCAATAACAAGACGTGACGTGACGTGGCGACACCATACATACGGGCCGCCGTACATTTGTAGAAATGACAGACGAGGACATCACAAGCATGGAAATACACCCACCCTGAGGGGTGTATTTCCATGTTTGTGATGTCCTCGCCTGGTTACCATGGTGCAGGGAATCCAAGTTTGGGCCCAGCACCAGTGATTGTGTTCTGTGAAAGCTATTACTATTTTTTTTTTTAAGAATAACGTAATTACGATTATGTCGTGGAAAGGTTTCATAAGAAGAGGCTTGTCAGTAACGTGGCAAGTAGAAAACCCTGACAAGCCTCCTCGTCCGAGATACAGGCGCGAGTTTATGTAAAGTAATGTAATGTTAACTAATTGCAGCAAAACTCAACTCGGTAATCGGCGTGATGGAGGCGATAGCACCAGCCGTGTACATGCCAACTTCGAGCTCTATCTACATCAACACTATAGAATATTTCCCCGGCGCCTTCTACATGTTTGACGCGGCATTATCTGCCTTTGCTCTTGTGCTCTTCTTGTAAGTATACGCTTGGATCTCGTCAAACCGCAAAATTGAATCGTGTGATTTTAAAACAACACAAGTCACATGTGTTTTTAAAATAACACTTGCCCATTTTTTTTTAATTAAATTATTTACACCTACCTATTGATTTACATTAGAAAAAAAAAATTTAGTTTATTCATACAGAAATCAGTTTAATATGCTAAAATATTGCTGTTGTAGATATTAGTCTTTGAATAAAACAGTTTTTTTCTATTTCCTGCAAAGTTGTAATGAAAGGACATGTGTCGTTTTAAAATCACACGATTCAATTAGGAGCAAGTTTGATGCTAGTACAGTCGACAGCACATCAACCTATACAATGGTTTCAAGAAACCTATCTAGAGGCTATGTTTTTAAAATTGTCCTCAGCACGGGTTAGTGCAACAAAAAGAATATAATGGTTTCAAATTAAGAAAACTTGTTACATAAAAGCGAACGATTAGTAACGTCTCTCCGTCTATCAGAGTAGTGACCCACGGACTCTGCGGAACGCACAACCGCTCTGGCTGGCTACTAATGGTTATTGATTCGAGTTTGTGTTAAGATATTTTTAGAAAGTGCCTGTTTTAAAAAAACAACCTAGCGTATTTGACAGATATTATTAAGGCACGTTCATTTTGCTATGGCTTTCAAACCACCCTAAATTCATGGCGTAGACCTGGCTAAGTTTTGCTTTGATATATTTTTTTCTTTTTACAGAATCTCCTATATTTATGTCCGCCGAAGCAGAGTGTTGCAAGCTAAGCAAAAGGAAGAGCTTGTTAAGATCAATGCGGTGTCCAGATTTTAAATCCAACATAAGACTGACATAGAGAAATCAGGAGCGATTCTATCATACGATAAAATGTATAGGGTAGGTATAATTACAATCTAACGCCTGTGATAGCGCATCATCGGCAGAAGTTGGTCAAGCGTAACACGCCTGACCGTGTCTTGTCTGTTTTGTTATTAAAATCCTGTTAAGCTATTTAATAGATACTGTTAATACTTATTAACAAATAGGAGAACCAAATAGGGGGATGTATTGGCAAAGGGCAAGATAAAAAGTACCCGAAACCGGCGTGCGTGCATGCAACGACTAATGAATGTTGAGGAAACGAAAGTGATCTGTCAGGATCGTAGCAAGTGGCAGTCCCTGGTCTCTGCCTACCCCTCTGGGATACAGGCGTGAGTTTATGTTATGTTATGTTTGTTAATGACGACCTCGTGGCGCAGCGGTAGTGCATCTGCATACCATGCGGGAGGTCCTGGGTTCGAATCCCGGCTGGGGACAAAAAAAAACCCCAGGTCTTGGACGTTTACATGTTTGTGATGTCGTTGTTTCTGGTTCCCACGACACAGGGTATCCTAGTGTGGGGCCAGAAGCAATGTATGTGCCTGTATGTAAATGTTTATGTTTATGTTTTTAATACTTTATTTTTTAAAAGAGTCTTTATTTATCATAAACATCACAAATGTAAGTTACCTAAACACAGTTTAGTACATACGAACACAAATGTTACAATAACTCGGCAGGCTATGGCGCCTATAGTAGTTTTATAATAAAATTGCTATTTATGATGGTACCTAGCCCCCTTGCCGAGAGCACAGCCCCGCACCCCTGCGCCACAGTTTAAATAAGAACAGTTACCCATCTTCATACTAACGGCCGAAACGCGTCTATACAATATACCTACATAACTAAGAAACGCGAGGATATCGGTCCGCTTCGGTCCGGTCCGGTTCGGTGCATAGAGTAACTTTGGTTCGGTGGCAGACCGGTGTTCACCGCGCGTGAGTGCAGACGGGCGACGCGTCGGATGGGCTAGCTAGACAAAAATGTCTAAATCAAGTAGACTGTATTGCTCGGTGTACGGAAGCTTTTATCCGTATTACAGTTAATATTGATAACCTCCTTTTTTGAAATAGGTAATTTTTTTATTGCCAAATTTCTACGGGATAGACAATAATTATACAAATGTGAACCCTATATTGATGCGCATAGGGTTTTGAGGAAACTGCCGAACGCCAAACTAAACTGGTTTACCTATTTTAAGGTAAGTACCTGAGTACATACTTCACTTAATTTTTTATGAGCTATGTCCAGCAGTAGACGAGTACGGACTGATTGATTGATCTATTAAGCCCTTTCTTTCCTCAATCATCTTAATATATGAATCATTTTGTTTGTTACGAAATATCGTTTCATAGTCTTTACAGAAATGTTTTCTCCTTTAACGTAGACCGTATATACTGTAGTGTCTGAAACGCGGCGTGCATTCCATGAATACGTGGCAGCATCTAGATAGGTACCTACACATAAACACCTTGTTTTTGTTATAGTGGAGCGTCCCCCCTCTCTCGACTAAACGGCTTGGTTTCAATCAGGAAAACATCGGGGAAGTCGCACCCCTAAAGATATTAAAAGAAAAAAAAACGAGCAAGTGCGAGTCGAACTCGCGTACGAAGGGTTCCGTACCGTTATTAATATCGAGCAAAAAACGGCAAACAATCACGTTTGTTGTATGGGGGCCTCGCTTAAATATTTATTTTATATGTTTTTATAGCGGCAACAAAAATACACCATCTGTGAAATTTTCAAATGACTAACACCACGGTTTATGAGCCTGGTGACTGACGGACGGACGGACGGACGCACGGACGGACGCACAAAGGGTCTTTTATCCTTTGGGTGCGGAACCCTAAAAACTATCACAGTTAGAGAGTAAAGTAATAGCACGTAATAGTCGATTTTGTATTGCTTTGATGAAGATAACGTTATTAGTTAATCCGTCAATCAATCAGCCCGTACCGTAGGCGTTTTGAGTCCGGAAATTTTGACGGCTAACTACGGAACCCTACACTGCGTGTGGTCCGACACGGACTTGGCCGGTTGTTCCATTTCATTTGTCCGATTTTCTTCCAACCACTGGTCATAACATAAAGCCTGCAATTGGTAGGTCCTTAGACAGTTCCCCTGATCAGTCACTGAAGGGATTCGAAATTGTGTTTCCGTCCAATTTAGTTATTCCATTAGCACCCTTTGCCGTGCGTCTCTCGTAGCCTGAGACGCCTCGGTTGCCTACTACGCATTCAATTAGGGCCAGTTTCTGAATTGAGAATTTCGCTAAGAAGAAAAGAGCGTGACAGAACGTTACTTCAAACGACAGAGCGTGACAGAATATTTACTTAGTGAAATTCTCAATTCAGAAACCGGCCCTTAGTAATGTTAATGTTTACGGCCATAGTAAATAATAATAATATTTTTATTAATATACTTGTTTGCATTTTATTTATTTTTTTATATATTTATTTAATATTAGGAAGACTAACAGCACATGACAATTAATAACAGAAACTTTAGGCATACAGAAGGCCAGTTATAATATAAGTCTCCACTTATAGAAATATTTTAAGACGTCGTTGAGCTCTTTGAGCAAAAACACAAAAGACAGCTTAAGAAACTACCTTTATAATATAACTTATTCTAACCATTGAAGAAATCTGCACTATGTTTTTCCTTTAAGCTTTGGACTGATAAATTAAACATATCAAGATCACCTATCTTTGCCAGTTTATTAAATTGGTTACAAACCCTCCATAGATATTCATATTTATATTTGGAATAATAATAATGATGAGCATTAAATAAATTTTATTTATTTATTTAAAAAGCGGTGATATCGTAGGGGTAGAACGCTGGCCTCAATTTCGTCATGGGTTCGAATCCCGGCACGAATCATTGACTTTGTTTTCTAAGTTAGGTACTTGTGCGGTGTAGTAGCAATACCACTCACTGTGAAGGGAAACATCGTGAAGAAACCTGAGTGTCTAAGATATTTAGCCCATACTGTCTCTCTGAGCGAAGGTCCGTGGCCTGCGGTGAGACGTAGACAGGCTTCATAAACAATAAATATAATATACCACTTATGAGCTCTAAATAGGCAGGTCATAAGCAAGTAAAGTACCTAAATCTATAGATTAGAAATTACAAATATTAGTATTAGTTTATATTAGTTAGTTTGTACAGTAGTTTTATTTACAATTACTTAAGTCAACTCTAAGGGAACGAAAGCATACAATCAATGTAGTCGGAAGTCAGTATTCTCTCCAATGGTAACACCTCCTTTTTTTTATCGAATTAAAAAACGGCTAGGGAAATCCCGCGGCTTTTCGAGCTACTATACCTATACCTATTCTAAATATACTATCCTAACCTATCTACATATGTATATGTGTGAGTGTGTGTGTGTGTGTGTGTATTCTCTAGTCCAATTTTGGAGCAGTGTTACCATTGGAGAGAATATTGACTTCCGACTACATTGATTTTGAAGCACAAAACTGGTCAAGTAGTATGGGTACGTTCCCTAAGATGAATTAAAACACTATTGTGGTCCTTACAGGCACGTGCGCGAATAGTACGAAAATAGTGTGGAAGCAAAATATCAAATACGAGTGCCAATATGTATAGTTACATTCTATAAGTAAGCGAGTTAAACTGCATCAAACCCGTCCATCGAGTCCGTGCTGGTTATACTAGAATAGCTGGAAAAATCATCGATTTCCTTCTGGGAGAAACGTACCTACTGTGTCGCTCTGTGGATATTGAATAAAAAACTCATCTCCCTCCATGGTTAGATAAGGTTAGTTTTTTTTGCTGCGAGCATGACAGGTTTGATTTAATTTGACGAGTAGGAATTTTCTTTTCCTTTCATTTATTCCTAATGCGGGACCGTTGGAGTTTGCGCTCACAAATCACGGATGGTTTCATCCGATTTCCGAGTCCTGTATCAGCCTATGAAAGCGAAGTCTAAAGTGCGTTTAGCGCTGTGCTCGCAAAACGGTTGTATTGAGACTCAAAATAATATCAAACGGTTCTCGGTGATTTCAGAATGAACTATACGAAAGCGCAAACTTAATTTTTAAATCTACTCCACATGTACAGGTACAGAGTACGTACAATGGTATAACATTGTATGAGCATTCGAGAGCATTTGAAAATGATTCCCTTATTTGATTTCTTCAGCAAAACCCGGCTTTTCACATTTCCCTAACCACTACGATGGGAACTCGATTAGCACCCGCACTGTCATTTCTCGTCGCAAATTAAAATGCAAGTGAAGTAACTTCGCTCTCCGAGATGTTCCACGAGGATTGATAAAGCGTTAGCAGACACTGAGTGAACAGTGTCCAGTAAATCCTGGGTTTGCCAGTACAGTCGTCAGCACTGCAACCTTTACCCACGTGCACTTGGCACGCGTTTTGTGGCGAGGCAGCCTCACGCAGCAAATCGTCGCGTAGAATAAGGCGAGATACGGCGAGGTAGCCGGTAGTAGCCTAGTGGGTAGAACATTGGACTCGGAAGCTTGAGACCCAGGTTCGATTCCCAGTGCGGGCATGTACCTATGAATTTTCTTTCTAAGTTAGGTATGTATATTTGTGAAGTTATAGTAGCAATACCACTCGCTAACGGTGAAGGAAAACATCGTGAGGAAACCTGAGTGTCTGAGCTATTCACATACCTCAGCGCTTGAAATCGCCAATCCGCGGTGGGCACGCGTGGTGATTAAGCCCATATTCTCTCTCTGAGAGAAGGCCTGTGCCCTACAGTGGGACGTATATAGGCTGCTTATATACGGCGAGCTATGCTCACAAGGCTGCCCGCTCAGTCACTACGCGGCTTTAGAGGCGTTCTTCGGGCAAGTAGGTCGAAGTTGATTTTCCTTTGAGTTCAAAAGAATGGAAATAAAATCAGCTCTTATTCCAGAAAAAGGATTTTATCTGAGCTGTGCCAACACGTTTACGGTCACCGATCATGAAGCAAAATCAATCGTAGGGCCGACTCTAACATAGATATATCTGCTTGAAAATAAAATATTTAATGTTATGTTACGATATGTTTTTAATATCTTCTTTGTATTTCTAAAATGCGCAACTCATAAAACAACCCAATTAGAGTTTGTGTTTTACAACAATTTTTGTTCTATAATATTTTCTCAAATTTACATTTAAAAAAAATATGTTTACCTAATTTTATTAAAGTTACGCTGTTTGAGCTCTACCAATGTCACAGGCTTTAGTAAATCATTGTCTTTCATAGAGAAATGTATCTTCTACGTAAAACCTATGATTTTAAGCATTGTCTCTATAACATCGCTACTGCAAAGCAGAAAAACAGCGATAATTAACAAAAACTGGGCCCTTATTATGAAGCAGCGATATGTTTGGAAGAGTCGTCAACATCACGCTTGAGCTCGACAATTCACTCGAATCTAGCGACAAATACGTGTTTTTTTAATAGTTTTGAAATTTCCTGCCACTAAGTAATGAACGCTAGAAATGCATAGCGACAAGCGACCATCTCGCTACTTCCGATAATGTCGCATTTTTCATGATAAGAGCCCTGTTATATCGAACAAAAACTTTCAAAAGTCATAGATCAAAAGTTTTTGTAAATGACAAACTCTAATCTTTCGGTAACGATTCGTCAGTCAACAAAGTATTTTAGGAATAGTGCATTTTAGAAATTATCTTGTATAGGTACGCGTATGATTAAATATTTTTCTTGCGGAAATGAATTTATTGTCAAATACAGTTTTTTTTTATTCAATGTATTCCAAGCAGACTTAATATGGCCATAGTTTAAAGGTCTTTATTAGTTAGGATAGGTCTTCTAACAAACTCTTTCTCTATCTACAAGGGATTAGGTAGTTCTCAAATTAATATCCTGTATTACTCGGTCACCCTATATATTTTTATAGATTTTCGATTTTTCCCGTTATTTACTCAATAAACACTGTTTATATTCCAAATTTCAAATCTCTATTTCAATTAAAAGCACCCTAGACTTTCATCAGTGAGTAAGTCAATGAGTGCCGACGATTGCAATTTTTTAATCCCCACCTGTCCCTGTGGTAGAAAGTTTCATATATTTCGATATAAATCAAATATAAAATGATAATGATGACTTTACTACCACCTGGGCTGTGTTTGTGGTAAAAATGATAAACGTGATAAAATTAAGATAAGATAAGATAAGAATATTCTTTATTGTACCAGGAAAAACACAAACATGAAATGTTTACAAAAATGCAGTACAATTGGCGGCCTTATTGCTTATAGCAATTTCTTCCAGGCAACCGACGATGGAAATTAGCGTAACGTTAGCCATCGATCCGCTTGGTGGCGCGGTATCCCCTCGGTGGCGAGCTTCGTCCACCTACCCGAGACTAGCCCAGTTACCTACCATTGTCACAGTACAAATAAAGAACATTGGCTCATACGTTGAAAACTTGTATCGTCTGATTAATCAAAGGTGGGGCGAGTCCAAACGCAACGCCATAAACGATTTCTAAGAGTACGTACGTAAGCACACCAAATTCTGTCGGAATCCTGACGTTTGCTGTAGCAATATGTATGGAATTTGAAAGATAAAAGATTGGAATTGTTCAGAATTTGGTGTGCATTAGGCGATTATCACACTGCAGCGCGCTCCGTCTTGTAGCGCGGGCCGCAGATTTTGTAAATCGTATGCAAGTTTTTATGTCAATTTGTATAGAAAACACGCCTAGGACAACACACTGCGGACGCATCACCGTGCGGGAGCGCGTCATGCGCGGAGATTCTGCCAAACTGCGCAGAAGCGCGGGGCGTGCAGCGGGGTATAACACACCGGCTCCCGCCGTACCGCGCGTGTATTTATGCATAAAAGACGACCGATTTATAGATCTCGAACGTAAATAGGAATGTATCCAAAATTTTCTATGGACACGGTGTCTCCTAATTAGAGTATACAAAAACCAAATTGATAATATAACTGCAGCACCGTGAATAAGTTCGGCATTAACTATTCTCCATGGTGGTCGACTGCGAAGCGAATATTTGACGCGGGGCCATCATACACCGCCACCTCGTGCGGGGAAGCAGATCAAACTACTAGTTGACTCAGATCTGCGCGTCCGTCACCGCGCGCGTGATCTGCCGCTCGCGCACCGCGGCAGGACGCGTTGCCAGTGGCAGAATCGCCTCAGACAAGTACGGTCGGTCAGCAATATTTTTTTCTGTCAGCAATTAAAGTTTTTTGAGCCCCAACTACCTAGTAGTCGGCAGTAAATACAAAACTGAGCAGCTAAATAAATAAAGTGAGCCGCAAAATATCCCAATTGATCAGTAATAATTCCAAATCATCTATCATCAGATTTTTTTAAACATAAACAAATTAATTTGTTAACTATGTTTGATTTATTTGCTGCCCACGTGTTGCTGCTCTTGTATTTATTCTGTTGATTAATAATTGTTAGCCGATCGAACGTGACGTTTCTGTTGAAAATGTGCGTTTAAAAGCTCAGAATGGTATTTTGGATACGACTCAGGGGCCTATTTCATAGAACTACAATTCCTGGTTTACTATGACAATTCGATTTGCATTGCAAAGACGGTTAACCCTCAGATTAACAAGTTGACTCTGCTACGCAATGTACCTCAGATTGTCATAATAAATTAAGAATTGTAGTTTTATGAATCTCGACTCTGACCCTTCCGTTACTCAATATACCCACGCTGAGATCCTGCAAATAGACCAATGCACCAGCAATGACGTTGGGCCGTAGGATCCGGCGCTGCGGGCGGAAGCAATATGCGATGCGCAATTTAGTTACTGCATTGATTGGTGTCCTCTCCCTTCTTAAGCCCCGTCTACATTCCCCCCCTTGCACTGCATCTATGCACTCGATTATGTTTATGTACGGGTAACGAGCGGAAACCGGGAACCCGCGAGAAACCGGATCCAAGTTGCTCCATTTACGTGCCACAAAAAATGGTGTTGGACTGTGATTATTTTTTTTTGGCATGTAGGATGGACTTCGCTTCTGGCTTGCCCATCACAGCTAAAGGGTAGAATAAAAGGGTGCTTAAAGAAAACTATAACTATAGAAAGATGGCAAGAAAGCCAGAGCCTAGATTAGACAGGCCATAACCAACCTATGAAAGCTTCCTTCATTTCCCTTCTCACTTTAGTTGAAGTAAGGAGGTCGGAACATCAGAAAGTTGCACTTTGATACTTGAGTTCAGCGTAGTTCGCAGTGGAAAACTTGTGTAAGTAGTTTTCTATCTGTACTGTGAAAGTTATATTTTACCTAGTCGCATATTGTGTTGTCAAGAGTACCCAAGTACACTTGGGTAACAGCAAAAGCGAGAAAGCAGTAAAAGTTTATGATCAATAATAAGAATGTAACATTAGTACTGCTGTCTAGAAAAAAAAGATAATAATTAGTTTGGTAAGTAACTGTCAGTCAAGAGTGTTGTTCCATGACTGTAATTGGGTGTTAAGCTAGATTATAGGTTGTATAATGTGTCTGTAATATTTTTCTAACTTAACATTTGTTGTGTCTATTAAACAGGCTGTCAGTCTGTGTCTATTAAACAAATAAAATAAAATAAAACACAAATACCGAATCTTTGCTTTGCCAGATAAGTAGGTATTCAAACCTTTTGCTTTGATAGGTACTGTTTACTAAAACAACATTGTTAACAAACACTTCGTGAACTTGACAATCTTCTTTGAATTTTCGAACTAAAACTTTCGTAAGCACTACACATTATTAGCTCAGTTCCGGATCTTTGAGTTGTTAACAGATTTCAGTAATTCGTTGAAGTGAGCAAAATCAAACACAACTTGGTTTATTTATGTTCTGCAACCGCAAGCCTAGTGCCTGAACCACTGAAGCCAACTCTCTCCACCACAAAACGCTAGAATAGCCTGAAAAGTTTGCTAGCTTTCGTATACAATATGTATAAATTTGGCGAATGTATGACCTTTTTGTTGGCTTCTTTTGCATGGAATTTAATTAAAAATGTAGTCATCCCATTTAACCCCTTAAAACCATAAAAAGAGAACTTTGGAGGTTATTAAACGCACACCTTAACTAGTCGAATGTGTTGAATGAGCCTTGGTCGAAAGGTTAGAAGCTGAGTCGACAAATGCCTATTTCGTAAAATGGCTACTGAGTCTGAAAATTACTAATTCGCTTTCTGACTTGTTCGCCAAAGGACTATTTCGTAAAAAGACTAATTCGCGAAATCCTAAAATTTTATCAGTACCTACCTATAAATTTTATCCTCCTATAAGCAAACGTGCATAAGATTAGCATATTGAAGTGGCAGTGGGTTGGTCACATATGCCGAAGAACCGATAGTTGATCGGGTACAACGGTTCTCGAGTGGACCGGCAAACGCAACGTAAGACGATCTGAGGGGAATTGCTGGCAGAGGCTGGATGAGGACAGCCGAGGACAGAAACAGGTGGCGTGCTGTTGGAGATGCCTATGTCCAGCGTTGAACGAATATAGACTGACTGAATACCATTAATGAATCTTGTCGCTATTATCGCTTTTAGCGATAGGACCGCCAATTGTGTACGGCAAAAATTCCTATAAGGTTTTTAATTTTTTTTTCTCTGGTGTGTACATACAATAAAGAGTTCTAATCTAATCGTACAGTAATTTAGTCTCAAGTAGGGGTGCGGTTAATTCGTCTGATGCGGTCTGAGGATGCGGTGCTCCTTTAGAGATTTGTAAAGATTCAAATTAAAAGGGACAAATTGCTATTTTATACCGCATACGTCGCCTATGATGTAAAAATATAAACTGAAAGAAAACTAAGTACATTATAGATGCCAGAGCACCGAGTAATAGTGTTGATCGAAATGTCTTGGAACGGGTCAATCGCTACAAATATCTAGGCGTTATGGAGAACGATAAAAACGATCACAGTGTCAAGATCAAATGCAGAATAGAACAAGCTCGAAACGCATTCCGGCAATGGAAAATAGTCTCTGCGAATGAAACCAGAGCATTGAGACACGCGCTAGTGTTGCAGGGGTTACATCTTCCTCATGCTTCTATACGGAGCAGAGGCCTGGACACTTACACAGAATGTGTCTTTTAAACGTACAGCAGCGTTTGAGATGTAGATGTACCACCGGGTGCTTAGAAATTCTTCGGTTCAAAAGGTCTGCAACTCTAAGGTTCCGCATAGAATGAATAAGAAGAAGAAGAAGGTACTTAACACCATCAAGAAACGGAAGCTAGAGTATTTCGGACATATAATGCGTATCACCAATTACAGTCTACTTCAACTTTCGTACAAGGCAAGATTCCAGGAAGGAGACCTGGAAGACAAAAGAATGATATCTTTGATCTCCCAGTTCTCCTTGGCCGACCAAAGACATGGCTACACAACTTATGACAGTAACTTTAACAGTACCAGTTCCTTGTTTGTCTTGGCAGCCTCGAAAAGCAAGATAGCCAAATTGGTTGCCAACCTTCGATAGGAGACGGCAAATAAAGAAGAAAAAGATGAAGTACTTTGAATCGATATGATCTGAACCTGTTTAGATACCTACACTAAGTTCTGGCTGAATTCAGCGTAATTCAGTTTACACTGGATCTAGCGCATGTTTGAAAACTTGCGCTAAATTGTGCATAAACTTTGCGTTTCAGCTAGCTTTCTGAACAAGCCTAAACAAGCACACGCTCGGCCCTCAATTCTTGAAGGCTATCGTGTTGTTTGGGACTGTAAGAAGATTTGGGGTTCCACAAATAAAATTAAATGCGAGACGCCACCTCCCTACGCAAATAAATATATAAACGAATAAAAGATAATCTGAAAGGTTGTCAATTTTCTGAAAAATAATTGGCCGAAGAAAATAGTCGTGATGGTCTAGTTAAGTAATAAAGACCCATACCCATATTTATTATTATTTACTTTCTCGGTCATTGTTACATTTTTCGTCTATATCATTTCTCAACACAACATACGGGTGTTTATTACTTAACTAGACGATCACGACTACTTTCTTTGGCCGGTGAGACAGTGAGCACTGCGATCCTTCTGTACACTATAACAACGCACGCCGATGCATTACACGATGCTAAAGGCATATGACACACGCGCCTAGACAGTTTCAGATGCGAATAATGCATCACAAAGATAATAACGCGCATAGTAAAATAAAACGTATCACCCTATCACATTCGAATAAGTACGATACTTGTATCGATTTTAGAAATATGTTGCTGAAAGGGTTGACGATTTCAGCCGTTACAGGACCCTAATGGCTTTAGGCATTTCAAAGACTAATGCCCTTTGTAGTTTCTTGTAGTTACTGTACACATTTGTTTTTCTCTGGTGACGGGTTGGAGTCGGTCTTACTATTTTAAAGATTAATAAACAAAAATTGTAAAAATCCTGTAGACATAATTACCTGTGATCGGATCTAGGTGTGACGCCGGATTAAAAATAGCATCACTTCCGTGGATGTCGTAGAAGGCGACAAAGGAAGACGGGCAGCAGCATCTTCCTGAGATTCCAACCACATACTGCAATCGCCAACCCGCCTGCCAAGTGTGGCGATTATGGCAAAACCCTCTGCATGGTTGAAAACCATGATGGAGGCCTATGTCCTGCAGTGGGCGTCGAATGGCTGATGATGATGGATTTAGGTGAGTACAATTTGGGTGACGATGTACCTTAGTATTAAGGTGAATAATCTGCCTACAGTTACTAGTTAGTGAGGGCATCAACATTGGACCATTAAAAAAACCATAATTAATGCTCTGAGTAGCTTTGAAATGCATATTTTCGCAGTGAGTAACAAATTTAATTATTTCGCTTATGCCATTGCAAAGCGGCGAGAAACCGGAAGCAGGTTCCCGGGATTTTTGGATTCTACACAAATAAATTAATATATATTTAGGGATTTTAACATCTTCATGTTAATATGCCTCCTCGCCAACTATAAGCATCGTACTCATCTACAACCGATCACTAATTCTATTCTCATTACTTACTAGAAAAGGGAGTGTTTTAGTGGTAACGAACTAGATACACTCACAACTTACACCACATTCTGTGGTATTACTGGTGCCTATTACAAAATACGCGATGGCGCATCAGTAAAACGTTGACCCCACATTCTAAAAGTCCTGGGTTGCATGAAGCAATGATCTTAGGGTTCCGTACCTCAAAAGAAAAAAACCGAACCCTTATAGGATGACTTTGTTGTCCGTCCGTCCGTCTGTCTGTCTGTCAAGACCCTTTATCTCGTAAACGCGTTGAGGTATCGAGTTGAAACGTCTCTCGTACAGCTCCTTGAAGCTGTGAAAAAATCAAAATTCCAAATTAACGTAAAAAAACATACGACCGTTTATGCGGCAATAAATGCATATTTGACACTCAAGGAAACATGTAGGGTACTTTTCGTTGAACTAGAACTATGAAATTTAGCAATTAATATCGGCTTACACTACAAGTACAGGAAAACATCTGAAACCTATACATTTGTAATCATATCATAAAAAAATTGTCTTTAAAGTTCGGGAAAAGCTCGGAAAAAACTGCAAAAATCGATTCCTGAACAATTTACACCTAATATGTACTTTTTACGGAATCCTCGCTGGGCGAGTCAGACTCGCACTTGTCCAGTTTTTTAAATGTACTAAAACGCTATCCGTGAAGGAAGATATCCCATCCAGTGTGAGTGAAGGTGCCACCACTGGACGCTGGATAAATCATCTCATTAGATAGATAGATAGATAGATAGATAGATAGATAGATAGATAGATAGATAGAGATAGAGAACACTTCATTGCACAACCAGGTGAAAGATATTACAAATAGTTTATTATTATCTACTTAAGTAGTTGTATACAATTGGCGGTCTTATCGCTTATGTAGATGCAAAGGCCAAAGTTTAGTGTTTAGATAGCGTGAACAGCAAAAACGGCCTCTTTTGGCATAAACGCTATGTAGTCGCAGGTTCGTGCTCCTAGTTTCTTTGTCGTGGGTCCTAAAAATCACTGTTAACATAATTGTGAGAGTGCACAGACCCTTTTTGCAAATTCGATCTGTAAAAAATATATGATTTTATTTTTTCTCTGTGGGCTAGGGTTACTCCCTGGAGCCCCTTAATATGAAGTGTTATGCTACGAAATATGAAATCAACTTATGTAGAAGAGTGAATTCACTCTTCTAAATAAGTCGATTTCATATTAGCTTAAGCTACATTTCAACAGCAATACCTGACTTTAATCTCGGAAATGAAACTTTTTGCTATTATACCAAACAAACCTGACCAAGTGGCTAACTCTGTGACTGAATTGCTAGATTTATATACAAAATATTTACGACTTAATTTTCCAGTTAAATACAAGTAAAAATAATAAACGCGTGTTAAAAAGCATTGCAATCCTGTATCACATTCCAAATATAATGTTACATTTGTGTACAACAGGCAATTCAGTGCTTTCTTTCACCAAAAACTATTTCATTACTCTCCCCGCCACAATCATTCGGAAAGTGAATTAACTCGTAATGGATAAATCACTTCTTGATGTTTCTCGGCAACTCGACACCTTTTGAGGTATCAACAATAACTCTTTGGTGACCTATAAAGGTCAAAAAATGATATACAGACAACGGCCACTGCTCGAAGCAGAGCATTTGTAGATCCCCTAAGGCCCGTATATCAATGCTACCCGGCAATCGAACTGATTGGTATCGGGTCAAACAGCAGGAACGGATAAACAAGGTTACTTTTTACACAGAAGCAAACATGACTAATACCTACTTTATTACTTTTATTTTATTTAATGAATACTTAGTATGTAAAATACCAAAGTTGCATTCTGCGCTAAAGTCGTCAAAATATAAGAAGCCTGTTTTGACAGCTACAAAAACAATAGAATCTAACCAAGTTTGAGATGAAAAACATAAAAAATCTAAATTATGAGTACCTAACTTTTCGGGCCACAAAATCTCTATTTTCTTTCGAGCGTTAAATAATATGCCAGAGTATATGTCTTTTTATGTATTTGTTCTAGTAAATCCAAAGTAAAATGCAATTTTGCGTAGCTGTCAAAACGGGCTTCTTACATTTCGACGACTATAAAATTATTATCCTACACATAGAAAGAAGAAAGAAAGAAAGAAGACATTTATTTAAATTGTCACAGAAACACAAATTAAACACGAAGGTCCATAAACATATCGCATATTGTTTTGAGCATTACCTGTTACAAACTAATACTCTGCTGGTTTTTAGGGTTCCGTAGCCAACAAGGAACCCTTATAGTTTCGCCATGTCCATCTGTCTATCTGTCCGTCTGTCTGTCCGCGGCTTAGCACATAGACGATAAGAACTAGAGAGTTGAAATTTGTCATAGATATACATATTAACTACGCCGACAAAACGGTAGAATAAAACCGGTAAAAATTTTTTTTAGGGTACCTCCCCTACACCTAAATGGGGGATGCATTTTTTTTCTCATAGTGTGGGATAACGTCGAATTGGTCGTTTAAAAATATTGTGGGTGCAGAAAGATCATTTTTCTATTTAGGGTTCCGTTTGCGAAATATTGAGCTTTATATTTAACATTTTTGTCAGAGTAGGGCGTCCCCCCCCTCTCCTCTCCTTGCTAAACGGTTGATTGTAGAAAAGTGAACAAATTCAGGGCAGTAGTACATATAATGAAATTAAAAGAAAAACTATGACAGCTAAGAAAGCTTCGCAAGTTAACGAGTAATAGGCGAAGTGACTAACCTTTTATAGAAGGGAAATTTCGTACAAAATCCATTGAAAATTACTTTGATGAAGTTGTTAGTTCTGTGAAGCAGATAAAAGACCCCTCTTTCTACGGAACCTGACGATGCGCGTGGCCCGACGCTCACTTGGCCGGTTTTTTTTATTGTTGGTTGTAATACTTCATAAGGGAATGCACTATAATCACACCTAGTTTGACACTTGTATGTATTCTCCGTGTGGCGCCGGATTAAGAATAGCCTCACTCCATTTCCTTCTGTGGATGTCGTAGACGGCGACTAAGAAAATCAATTACCAAGAGACGGGCAGCAGCGTCTTCCTGAGGTTCCAGCCGCATACTGCGATTGCCAACCCGCCTGCCAAGCGTGGCGATTATGGCAAAAGCCCTCATGGTTATGAAAACCATGAAGGAGGCCTATGTCCTGCAGTGGGCGTCAAATGGCTGATGATGATTATGATGTATTACAAAACCTTGAAAACACGTTTTAGCCCGGTAGAGGAACACAGAGGACTACCTAGTTTTTTTTAGATATTGAATATTTCTACCGGAGATAGCCTTTTTTATCGTTTTTCGTGTCGAAAGGCGTTTTTAAATTATGTTTTAAATTAGGTGAAAAAATATATCTTACTCCTCTTGACCTCTAGGCAAGGTCAAATAATGTTCCTGTAGCAGACTACAAGTATCTAAGATTAGTAAGTTTGTTACGAGAAGCATAGCTATGCCTCTGGCAGCCACTGTCAACACATCAAGCCGATATCGGCAGCCCGCTACGTATCGGAGTTCTGCGAAGACACTTATGTATTTGTACTGTGCTTATATGCTTCAATAACCTATTAGATTAAATGACCTGAGACTTACAACTTTATTACTAGGAGCGTAAGAGCGAGTAAATGGATCAACTTCCTGGAGACTTTACGATAGGTAAATATCATACATAAACTGACTTTAGTAGAGTTAATAGTTTGCTATTGTGGGCAAGCAAGGATGTTCTTGTTGGCAAACCATACGAGTAAGCGCTTTTAACAAATAAATATTACAATCCTGTACGTACCTCAACTAAGGTAACTATTAACTTAATGTCATTTATATGGCATCTATACAGGGTTTACCAAATCCCCGTATACTTCTGAAAATGGGAGGCCTTACTCGAGTATACAAACAACTTTACTCGAATATACAAACAACTTTACTCGAAAATATAAACAACTTTACTCGGACATACAAACAACTTTACTCGAACATGCAAACAATTTTACGGTGCATGTGTACCGCTTGCCACTTAGAACTATGTAAGTGGCAAGCGGCAAACCACGGGCCGAGTTTCATAAAACTACGATTCGTAGTTTATTACGACAATTAAAGGAGAGTCTACTTGTGAATATTTGTGTTAATCGACTTTGCAATGTACGTATACATGGAATTGTCACAGTAAACCACGAACTGTAGTTCTATGAAACAGGCCCCAGCATGGGTAGTACGGTGGCACGAGTCACGCGTTTTGTGACGCTAAAATGTCAGAATTTGACAGTTAATGTACGGGAAAGTCGCGACTTTTGACGTTAAAATACGCGACTCGCGTCGTACCTATGCTGATCTCCGCCTCCGCCGCCTTTTTTCCGTGATTTTCGATTATAAAAGTGTTTATGAGGATGTTCCATCTAAACCTGTCGTTTACTGTGTGGACTGCCTTTTGAAACTAGAGTATTGTCCCCTTGGTGATCTGGTCAACCCCCGTCATAGCAACCACGATCCTCATCATTGAGGGACCGACTGATTGGTGGATGCGGATTTTGTTACACTCTGAATAAATGGTTTAACATACTACAGTGTCTGATTGGTCTCTTAACTCTCCCACTACTTCACTTTGCATTACAAAAACTAACGCCCGGAGGGGTAGGCAGACACCAGGGTCAACCGCTTGCCACTTACATAGTACTAGTAAAAAAATGCACATAATTGGAATCCAGCTTTCGAGATGGAGACATCACATTGGTGGCATCAAGCCCTCACTCTGTCGTCCCTTTCTTAAGGGCCCTCGTTGGCACTTGTCCTTCGTGGTTTTTGGTGAACACTCGAAAATAAAACAAATACACCAGAAGCACGGCGTAACCGATACTCGTTTTTATTGACAGAAGAAAAAAAAACATTTATTATACCAACAAGATAACATCACAGAAACAAAATAAGCAGATAAGTAACATAATATGCACAACAACAGAAATAAACTAATAAATAAAACAGGACCATAGATGTAGCTTGTGGTTTATCTATGTTGCCACAAAAGGCAGCTGACACAGCTTTGTGCTGAGGAAGTGATCCCTCAGCGCTGATTTTCAGTCAGTGCCTACGGTAACCCATGATTGTACTACGGAGTGCGTGCCGTTATGTATTTAAAACTAATTAAATCAAATGCAATAACATACATACAATAAAGTAAAAAATATGGTCATAAAATTCTTACATATATTATTAGTTTTGAATTTATATATGTGAAATATAGAGGAAGACCATAAAAAACTAAAACGGACTTGCATCACTTCTTAAATATCACTTAAGGCGCCACTTAAATCGACTTTTGTATGAAGAATTTTAGTTAAATGCTGTTAAAGCCAAATTCAATGAGTAAATATAAGTGAAGTGAAATAATAAGGAGAAAAGAGATAGAAAGATACACACCAAAGTAAATACATTCCCAACATTACACCTTGGTGGCCTATGATTGATGCGATTATATAGTCGGTCATTTTAGTAAAAAGTAAAAGTAGAAGTAAAAGTACAAGTCAATTAGAGTCAGAAGCGGCGAAAAATCGGGTGGGACAGCCTCAGCTGTTCAGGCAAATAAGCCTTGAGCTTGCGCCCAAAGGCATACCTACTGGAAGCGTTACGGACTGGGAGAGGTATATAATTCTAGCACTTGGACGCCATAAAACGGAAACTACCTCGAAAGGCCATCGTACGGTGTACAGCGATGACAATACTAGTTTCGAAAAGGATACAAATACTGTTTTGTCAGCGTACCATGGCTTTGTGGCATCCACTTTGCGTTACGGTATTATCTTTTGGGGAAACTGTACGGAAAGAGAAACAATATTTAAGGCTCAAAAGCGTTGCATAAGAGCTATGTCTGGCATCAAAACGACAGATAGTTGCGTGCCATATTTTAAATCTTTACGAATTCTCACGGTACCTTCGCTATATGTGTATGAATTATGTGTATTTGTAAAAATGAATCCGGATCTATTCTTAGAACTATCTTCTGTTCGAAATCAGCCAATACGCTCTCAATACAAAGGGAAACTGTCAATACCAAAATGCAAGACAGCCCTAATGCGTAAGAGTGTTCTGTATATGGCTCCGCTCATATACAACAAAATTCCACTACACATTACGGAAATGAACTTGCCATTGTTTAAATTTAACCTAAATAAGCTATTAATTGACAAATGTTATTATTCGATACAGAACTTCTTAAACGACTTGACTATTTAATTGCAAAATTTTATTTACAAATTTTATTGTATATTGACATCTTCTAAATTATTTATTTTTAATTTTGTTGAATATATTTTTTATCGCAATTTTGTAAATTTTGACATATTCAGAATCGATGTTAATTTTAAATGTACTGCATGCAATGCATGCCAGATATGTTTTTAGCCCTAAAATATTTGTATGCCCTGTGGGTAAAGCATAGAGCTCTAATTTTATTCTCAAGACCTGTAATGAACACCTATGTTTATCACAAATAAATGCTTTGATTTGATTTGATTTGACAGGAAACAAAGCTTAGTTTGGCTTAAACCATACCTTCAATATCATAGAACTCAATGTGGCCTCGTAGCACGCGTAACTGCACTCAAACTATGTCGTGTGTCTGTTAAAAAACACAATAAAAGTATTATTTTCGTAAAAAAAAATGCGTCGTAAGACTCGGCCTTTGGCAGATTACTTACATTATGATGTCAATTTATGCGACTACAACAGAGCCAAGAAAGAAAGGGTTTTTGTTTTAGAAGTGTATCATCATCATCATAATCAGCCATTTGACGTCACTGTAGAAGTGTATGAATGTATGTAACAAAGTACATAATTTATCATGGCTACCCAGAGGGGTAACCAGAGACCAGGGACTGCCACTTGCCACGATCTTGACAGATCACTTTCGCTTTCTCAACAGATTGACTGAGAGAGTTACTAAGGATATTCCTACAGGACCTCTAAAGGATCTTCACTTGGCGTTTCATGACACTCCGGTGTTCACGAGAGTTTGCCTTAGAAACTAATAGGCAATTTGCGTCTATACTGCACAATCTACTCTTATGATTAGCATAGCTTGAACGTGGCTATACAAGCCATGAATTTTGGGTGGTTTGAAAACCTTAGCAAAATGAACGTGTCTTAATAATACATATCGAATACGCTAGTTTGTTTTTTTTAAAAAGGCACATAAGGGCAAGATAAAAAGAACCCGAAACCGGCGTGCGTGCATGCAACGACTGATGAATATTGAGGAAGCGAGAGTGATCCGTCGGGATCGTGGCAAGTGGCAGTCCCTGGTCTCTGCCTACCCCTCTGGGATACATGCGTGAGTGTATCTAAAATAGGCACTTTCAAAAAATATCTCGACACAACCTCGAATCTATGAGCATTATAAGTAGCCAGCCAAAGGAGCGCGTGCGTGCAGCGGCTCCGCGGGTTATTGTTCTGAGAGACGGAGAGGCGGTACTAACTATTTGCAAAACCAAATTTTTTATCAACTAAAAAAAGATTTTTCAACTCATTATTTTTTATGTTTCGTATTTACCTGCCTGCTTGAAAGTAATAGTCTGAGTAGATGGCATTTTTATTACTAATTAGATAACCACGGCTTTCAAACCACTCAGATTTCAGCATGTAGGTATATACGTTCCACTGCAGGGCACAGAAGAGAGTGCGTGCTCACCGCGGATTGGCAATTTCCAGCGCCGAGGTATTGAACACCTCAGAAACTCTCGGTGTGTTCCTTCACGATTGGCGAGTGGTATTGCTACTACAACTTTACAAATGTACCGACGTAACTTAGAAACTAAAGTCATTGGTACATGCCGGGATTCGAACCGGGAATTTTTTAATGACCTTATAAGGTTCTTTGGGAGAAATTATCGTTACCTATACAATACAGTACTGATGCAATTCTGACAAGAATGTCTTAAAAAAGTGTACACCTCGAAATCTCGACCAACGAGAAGTGGCATTAGCACTATGCATTGCACTGAATAGTGTTGATATCACTCACAGTAAATACTGCTTAAGTCAAAGAAAAGCTCACTAACTGCTCCCCTATTTTCGGCAAATCGCAGCCAATCACAGGCGAGACTGTAAAAACAGCCCGATAAAAGCACGTCCGCATTCGTCAGCCCTCATTTGGGTCAAGTGTGACAAATAGGCGAGTGGCTTATTATAGCTTTATTGGTACAGAAAGGCAGTTCGGCTTGAACTTTGATTATTATAATAATAGTAACTTCCATGCAACACAATCACTTGTACTGCTACCAAACTGGGATAACTTGTTCTGTGGTAACTAAGCAAGGACATCACAACCGTGCAAAAAACATCTAGAATGAAACCATTAATTTGTACAAATCAAGTACAGCGGCCTCCACTGGGAATCAAACCCACGACCTATGTTTTGGTAGTCAACCGTATCGTGGCTAAGTGGCTCGCAGCGTAAACTGGCTCAGCGATGAACAAAGCAATGATAACTTTTTGTCCTTTCACACAGGTGACACAAGTAATTTGCGGTGGAGCGGAGCTACGAAGAAACATCTTTGTCTGGACGTAAAAAAAACTATATTCGACAAGATCGTCTTGGAGTGATAAAAGTTTACTAAATAAGTAGTAAATAAATAACTTCCATACGACACATTCATTTGTCCTGTGGCCTAATTACGCTCACCAAATCCTGAGCAATTCCAATCGTCTAACTGTCAAACTCCATACTAATTTGACAGTTAAACGAGTGGAATAGCTCAGGATTTGGTGAGCGTAATATAGGGGCAGGTCCCAAACTAGGATACCCAGTGCTATACTTACATTACATTAACCAGGCATTTCTCACAAACATGGGAATACACCCAGAATTGTGCCATTTGTAGAAATTTACTCGTGATAAACCCTCGATGTCCGACATGGTAATCAGACGTGATAGCGCTAGACCATTGAGGCAGTCAAGACACACCTCTCTCATGAAGCAACCTATATGCGTCCCACTGTAGGGCACAGGCCTTCTTCCAGAGAGAAGAGTACGGACTTATTCTTCACGCGTGCCCACCACGCATTAGCAATTTCACAGATTGGCAGATTGGCAAGTGAACACCTCAGGCACTTAGGTTTCCTCACGATTTAGTTTTATGAAACGTGGCCCTGCTGTCGATTGAACAAGTACTATACTCTATACCTAATTGCCAAAGGTCATTGGAATGGAGGCGTCACAGAGTGGTGTGGCGGCCGGGTCACCTATCTCCTTCAAAAATAGTTGAGACTGGTGATGGCTGACCCCTGCGTTATAGATAAGATAAGATAAGATAAGATAATCATTTATTAAATTGCCACAACACACAAAGATATTACAATTGACAGGCAAAGCATGCTTACAGTCTATGCAAATAACAATAAAACAACACTTATAATAAATCCAAATAAGGAGGGGATTTGCCCTGTAAGGAAGTGGGTACATGCACACCTGTAATTTGGCTGTATTATTAGCTGCGTATTATGTGTTATGGCAATATAAAAGGTACCCGAACTCAGCATACGCTTCAGGTATTGCAAAGCAATAGCCTGCAGCGCTGGTTTTCAGTCGGGAGTCGGGACCTATTAAGATACGCAACGAGAGCCAACGGCTGCGTGGAGCTCTCCTACATAAACAAACAATTTAGGTTATATTACAATACCAGCAATTATTATAAATACTATATAGTTATGTTCGTGAACGCGTGCTGTTATTGTGTCTGACCGCGTGCTGTAAGAAAAGTAGAAAAAGCGGCTCATCGACGCTACGGAAAATCGGAGGGCTGGCGCATACCTCGGCCAGAGATTAAGCCTGGCCATCCAAAGGGAGAATGTTGCCAACATTCTGGGCTCCCTGCCGCGGACACCGACCTGGGGTAAGTTTTTTTACCTTTAAGATGTATACTTGATAAGAAATTATACTTATTGGTATTAGTTTATAAATTACATAGTTTATTGTTTTGTTAATCTTTTCGAATGATAATTATAATATACTCATAAAAGTAACTATGTTATGGTATTTAAAGCTATTGATGGATTCCATATCCTTAACTGATGCTTAAGATGATTTGAGAAAAGATGGTCGGAGTGGAGTTTCTTCTTGACGACCTCGTGGCGCAGCGGTAGTGCATCTGCATACCATGCGAGAGGTCCCGGGTTCGAATCCCGGCTGGGGAAAAAAAAAACCTCCCAGGTCTTGGATGTTTACATGTTTGTGATGTCGCTGTTTCTGGTTCCCACGACACAGGGTATCCTAGTGTGGGGTCAGAAGCAATGTATGTGCCCGTATGTAAATGTTTATGTTTATGTTTTTGCTGGCTTTTCCTCTGCTAAAAATTGACCAGAAGGCAGGGGCTAACATTGTACATTGACATTCAACAAACAGAATGATTCCTAGATCGCTCATTCCGTGAGGATCAACGTGACCCTCTATCCTATTTAATTAGTGGCTCACTGAGGTCCACTGGGTCCAGAGTAATTACTGCAATCATGGCCCTAACTTTGCTCTTACGAAGTGGCCAACACTGTCCCATGAGAGACTACGCTTATTAAAAGTTCCCGTGGAGATGATTAGGTTGTATTGAATTGACCCACATTCATGTACCTAAGGTAGTCTTATCACAAGAGCATTTACTGGGATTCCGCGCGAAAATCTTTCTGATTTATATGTAGTATAGTTAGTTTATATGTAGTACTATAGTATAGTTAGTTTAGATACATATACTGCCAATATATTTCATGTCCACCTATCTACCTTCTCTCTTCATATTTTTGTTCTATCCACCCCAAGGTTGTCGGGAAGAGGTCGCTTTTAAGATCGCCTATTGTAGACGGCAAAACTTAGATGTACAAGACTATTTTTTTCTGGCGTGTTCACTAAAGAGTTGTAATCTAATGTAATGTAATCTTAACGCTTTTTTAATTTTTGTAAGTTTTTATATCGCTTAAAATTAACGGCCTGAAAGGTATCTATTAAATGTTTAACTTTTCAAATCAAATAAAATCAAAATGCTTTTATTCAAAATAACATAGATATTGTGCCTAATCAATGTCACAAGAAAAACTAGGTGTCCATTCCAAAATCTACATCATTTCGGAGAAAAAATTAACAAAACATCTCCAAACTTAGTCTATTCAAATAGATTCCGTAATTAACAGACTTTACATATTACTCTAAAATCTAGAACTCATGCATTGAACTGGCTTTAATACCAGACATCTGTGTCATCTAAAAATCTTTAATGTTTACCTCATTAACCTCCGATTTCTCAAACACACAAAAAAACTGTTAATCAACTGTTAACAGGTATCAAAGTGCCTACAAAAAAAAAAAACATCTGACAGCGGTTAACCAATAGATTCACAGGTTATTAGTGTACGAGAAACCGTCGGTAAATGTCTAACCTAACCGAACAACCCACCCAATCTCCGCATACAAATATTGCTTATAAGTCAGCATATTTGCAGGGAAACATTTTCTTAATCTTTGTTAAAATTGTTGATAATATTCCTGCAAAACATTTGTATTTCTAATCTGCAGAATCATGTTTTAAAGTTAACATCAATTTACGATTGGGTCTTTGTCTGTCCTCTCTGAATTAAGCTACCGCATAGAATTTTCCTCAAAGACGGCAAGCAATACTGTATCTTATTGTTCGGTTAAATAAAGTTGAGTATTCGTTTGTCTGTGAGATCAAAACATGATTTCGTCTCCGCTGTTATTTTGATCTTAGCTGAAGGAAGGCGGCTAACTTTTATATGATGAAAGTTGGCGTTTGCCAACAATATTTCTGTTGAGACTTTTATCTAAGTTATTGTGCATTCTTCATAAGCGTTCCAGACTTAAAAAACTAGCAAGAAACTTAATAGCAAATTGGTATGAAACTTATTTGCATGATTAATTGCAAATTGTCTGATGCAAAACAAGACAAAATTATAGAACCAGTGTGTGTTACCAGTGATGACTTATGGCACTGAAACGTGGTCTCTTACTATGGGCCTCATAAGAAAGCTCAAGGTCACGCAACGAGCTATGGAAAGGGCTATGCTCGAAATTTCTCTACGAGATCGAATCAGAAATGATGAGATCCGTAGACGAACGAAAGTCGTCGACGTAGCCCAGCGCGTTAGTAAATTGAAGTGGCAGTGGGCGGGGCATATAGGTAGCACGCAGAACTGATGGCCGATGGGGCCGAAAAGTTCTCGAATGGAGACCACATATCGGCAAGCGCAGCGTAGGACGACCAGCCACAAGATGGACAGATGACCTCATCCAAGTGGCAGGAAGACGGTGGATGCAAGCCGCTTCCAACTGGTCTTTTTGGAAATCCATGGAGGAGGCCTATGTTCAGCAGTGGACTTCTTGTGGCTGAATGATGATGATGATGATGACGTCTGATGCAGTAAGTAAGCCTTTCACATCTATATTATTGAATTGAAAAACGTTTATTCAGATACCACAACACACATAAAATCTTACAAATAATAAAATGGAAAACCAAAATACCCGCTTAAAGTACATAGGCAGCCTATACACGTCCCACTGTAGGGCACAGGCCCTCTCTCAGGGAGAGAGTATGGGTTTAATCACCACGCATGCCCACCGCGGATTGGCGATTTCAAGCGCTGAGGTATGGGAATAGCTCAGACACTCAGGCTTCCTCATGATGTTTTCCTTCACCATCAGCGAGTGGTATTGGTACTATAACTTCACAAATGTACATAACTTAGAAAACAATGTCATAGGTACATGCCCGCACTGGAAATCGAACCTGGGTCTCTCGCTTCCGAGTCCAATGTCAGTGGCACTCGCGCGCCGGCGGCGAAAGGACGTTCGATAGCGGTCCCTTTTGTTATCGCGCGGTTAGTTATTGTTTTGATTTTTGCGATGCGTTTTATACCTAGTGGCTATGGATAGCGTTGGTATACAATCGTCGGACTATGATCGAGATAGTGAAGTAAACAAGTCATTAGAGCTAATAATGGAGACTAACGTATGGAATGCTAATAGATCGGAAGGGAGTAGGTTGCAGACGAATGAAGAAACGGGTAATAGTGAGGGAAGGAAGCGGAGTCGGCCAGTGGATGAAGAAGAAATATGGACAGAGGTAGGGAGGAAAGGCAAGGTTTTAGCGCGAAGTATTAAACACAACGAGTTAATGAGAGTACCTGAGGAACAAACTGAAGTAAGTATAACCTCTAGAAAGGAAAAAATACCTAAACAGATCGGACTTGCGCGCATTTTGAAGAATGAAAATATTCAAGATGTTGTACAGGTAAAATACGTGAATGCCTACAAAGTACTGCTTAAATTTAATCGAGTTCAAAGCGCAGAAAAACTGATTACCTGCAAGTACTTTATTGAGAGGGATTACAAATGTCAAAAGACGTTCGAAGTTGGAGTATCCTACGGAGTTGCAAGAGACATTGATTTAGAACTAACTGAAGAAGATCTTCAGCAAGAATTGAGTAGTGAGATACCTATTATAGGCATTAAGCGACTCCAACGTCGCAAAAACGACGGTACTGGACATGAAAGCAGTGAGTGTGTCAGACTGTGTTTCAAGGGACCCATCCTACCATCGCATGTTTATACTTATGGAACCCGAGTAAAGGTTGAGCCATACATCTTTCCGGTCACACAGTGCTCATACTGTTGGCGATTTGGCCATAACCACAAAGCATGCCCGCAAAATAAGATTTCTTGCCCAAAATGTGGTGGAGCCCATCCCAATTGTGAAACGACAACCTTTAAATGCGTTAACTGTTCGGGTCGACATATGGCTCTGGCAAAAAATTGCCCTGTATATTTAAAGGAGAAAAGAATCCGTGAGTTAATGGCTGAACACAATTGCACTTTTAAAAAAGCCCTGACGTTGTACGTTTCTCCATCAGTTCAGACTAAAGCAGCCTATGGACATTATTTTGCTCAAGAGATTCAAGATCAGTCAGATTGCAGTGAAATCTTAATCGAAACAGAACCTTCTTTACCTACTGTGCAAAATGAGCAAGAAATACTCCCTAAGTCTCCAATCTTGGTAAACAAACCAGCTAAGAAAAAATCAGGAAGTAAACGAAAAACGGAAAATATTACACCCCAGCTTGAAGAAAGCTCGTCTGAATGTGATAAAGTAAATCATCGCGGGAAAAAAAATGCTGAAAATACAGAAACATGTGAAAATAAAGAACATAAAAAGCGTGATCTGTCTCTACTTTATCAGAAATTTAAAGAGGTTATTTTCATGAAAAAAATGGCTTTTGAAGAGAAACTGAAATCATGTGGCAGGCTGTTGTATGACTGGATAGTAAGCTATATTGCAGATTGCTTATCAGAGTGGCCGGTATTGAAATCATTTATGCAAGATGGCTAATAATCAACATCATCAGATTGTGAACCTAATACAATGGAACTGCCAAAGTGTTCAACCAAAGCTAACTGAATTGGAGCAACTAATGTCCCAAGAAAAGGTACACATTGCAATTTTGAGTGAAACCTGGCTTGAACCAGAAAACACACTTAGAATAAGCGGGTACAGTGTACTCCGTCAGGACCGCGTCGACGGTTATGGTGGGGTGGCTATTATCCTCCACTCTTCTATAAAATTTCAAGTGTGCCAGATTAGTGTTGTCAATACTGGTATCCAGCTTCTCCATGTCAAAATTTTGAACTGCTCTAACTTGGAAAACATTGTGTCCGTCTACTGCCCTTCGTCCGTTAATACATCCTCTAACGATTGGGACTCCATCTTTGACGTATGCAGCCATAAAGCCCTCATAGCTGGCGATTTTAACGGACACCACTCTAGTTGGTCATATAAGACTGATGCGAGAGGCAACCAGCTTTTTGATGCAATCTTGGATAGAAATTATGTTACACTGAATGATGGTGCTCCAACTAGAGTAAAACTCGTCAATGGAAGAGTACAGAAATCATCACCTGACATTACTTTTGTTACAAGTGATATAGCACTGAAATTCAACTGGAAGGTATCCAACGAAAACCTTGGGAGTGACCACCTTGTCTTAAAGATCTCCACGTATACCAACCCATCAACAATTTTTAATAAGAGAAGAAACTTTAAGAAAGCCAATTGGAAGGAGTATACGAGTTCTCTTCAAGAGAGACTTTCAGAAATGACTTTAGCGGACAATCCCCAGCAGGCCTACAACCAGTTCATCGATACCTTAAACTTTGCTGCAGATAATCATATTCCCAATGTTAAAGTTTGTCAAGACCCTTTACGCCTTCAGAAATTTACTCCAAAGCCATACTGGAATGCAGATGTATCTCGTGCAGTTGCGGAGCGAAGACTGGCTCTATCTACTTTTAGAGGTAACTCTACACCTCAGAATCATACCGTTCTACAGGAGAAAGTGTCAACGGCTCAAAGAACAATCCGACAAGCCAAAAGAAAAGCCTGGCATGAATTCTGCAGCAGTATCGATGAAACTACATCAGCCAGCGAAGTGTGGCGTCGTATGAGGTGGTTAAAAGGACACTGCGTACAAAGAAATCATATAAGTGAAGATACAGCCAAGAAGCTTCTACTCGATTTATGTCCAGATTTTGTCTCACCAAGAGATCCACTCTTTAGTTCTTTTAATCAAAGCCTCAATCAAGATATTTCGGTGCATGAATTAGATTGTGCTATTAAAGTTAAAGATACGGCCCCAGGTGATGATGGTATCTCTTTTTCGATGCTGAAACATGTCCCTGCTATTGGTAAGCAAATTTTAGTTGACATTTACAACAGATTTCTGGCAGAGGGGCTTGTGCCTTTCCAATGGAGAAAAACTAAAATTGTTCCTATACCTAAAACAAGCTGCGATAACCAAGCTTCCGCTGAAGTAAGGCCCATAGCTTTGATATCCTGTCCATGTAAAGTATTTCACACAATTTTGAAACACAGGTTAGAATGGTATTTAGAGCATAAAAAAGTCTTTTCAGAAAAAACTGTAGGCTTTCGAAAGTCTCGTTCGTGTCTAGACAGTCTAAGTCGACTTGTTTCACATATTCAATTGGGATATGGTTCTAATTTGATAACATTGGGATGTTTTGTAGATATAAGTAGCGCTTACAATAATGTAGATATAAATGTCTTATTAAGCACTTTGGATAATATTGGGGTTGGAGATAGGCTATGTAACTATCTTTGGCAATTCTTGAAGCATAGAGAACTAACCGTCAAACATTCGGACGCCTTTACTTTGACAAGAACAACGGGACGTGGTCTGGCACAAGGTGATCCCCTTTCCCCAATATTATTTAACGTTGTAACTATGCATATTTGTCATGACATTGTAAACGTTTTTATTTCGCAGTATGCCGATGATTTCGTACTTTATGGTTCATATAAATCAATAAGTGAAGGATGTGTAAATTTACAATCAGCTTTGAATTTCTTGTGTAAACTCACTGAGATGCTAGGCCTAGAAGTATCTGAGAGGAAAACTAAAGTATGTTTATTTAGG
The DNA here is from genome assembly GCA_947308005.1 of Yponomeuta malinellus. NCBI lineage: Eukaryota > Metazoa > Arthropoda > Insecta > Lepidoptera > Yponomeutidae > Yponomeuta > Yponomeuta malinellus. The sequence continues at coordinate 8,927,540 of OX371013.1, forward strand.
AGAGGTTTCAATAGAAAGGAAGTCAATATTAGCCTTAATGGCACACAATTACAATTAGTGGACTGTGTTAAATACTTAGGTATATGGTTCGATAGATCTTTAAAATGGGACAAGCACATCAATGAAATTACACAGAAAACTTTAAAATTTTTGAATGTACTCAAAGTATTGGCTGGCTCTAGTTGGGGCTTACATCCTAAACATTTGCGAAAGATATATATTTCGGTTATTCGAAGTCGACTGGACTACGGAAGCTTTCTTTATGATAACAGTGTAAAAAGTCATTTATGCAAAGTCCAAAAAGTACAAAATCAGGCTATGCGTATTATAGGCGGATTTATCAAAAGCACTCCAATTCTGCCCTCGTAACGAGAAACACAGTAATAGCTATTACTGTGTTTTTACTTTGGATGCAAAAATGAGCTACTCGGGTATAGTTCTATAAGTAAAAAAATTATCGTGACTGTAGATCTACTGGAAACCTGAAATTTCAGTAAGAAAATATGCAGTAATGTCATGAAAATCCTTCTAATCCTAAGAAATATCACAGTAATAAGCATTTGCTAGTATAAAACGCAGTAATATTTGTCATTTTGCTAACTTGAAACACAGTATTGGTTATTACTGCATTTAATCTAACAAACAACAATATGTCTTTTCTTAAAATCCTTAGTAAGAAAGCAGTAAAAAACAGTACAGCCTTTCGAGCTTTCTTTTTGAGCAAACGAGACTGTTCCGAAATAACTGTTTGGGTTGACAACTGTCCCAACCAAAACAAAAACTGGGCCTTTTTTCATTTCTGGCTCATATAGTTAACAGCTCTGATATTTTTGGAAGCAAAATCATCATTAAGTATCTTAAACCAAGTCATACCTTTATGTCAGCGGATAATTTTTACCTTCAGGTTGAAAATCAATTGAAAAAAAGCTAACAAAGTGTACGACTTTGCCGACTTCATCCACTGTGTGCAGTTGGCAAATTCCGGTAATGTCAAAGTTAAGGCTAGGGAGGTTTCCAATTTCTACAAATATGTTGACCATGCTTCGCAATATAAACTTAAAAAGCATGCTGAGATAACTTATTTGAAAGAAGTCGCTTGCGTTGAGGTGCAGAGAAATAGTTTTAACATACTTGTTAAGATATGTTAAAACTGTTAGCTCTTATGAGCTACGTCATAACTACTCATGACGGAGACACAAAGGAAATTGATTTTTTCAAAACGAAATTCATCAAGTAATCTTCTTCTAATTATTCTTTGTAATCCTATCCAAAATACAAAGCCACGCGGTATAACCGAAGATAGAAAAGCAGGAATTCTAAATAAGCCTTTGCCTGAAACCAGGATAGGATTTTGGCAAACTCTCCCAACATCCGAAAACTCTCTTGATCTGCCAGAGAACTGGGAGCCAGAATCTTAAGATAAATTCAATAAATACCAAGGCAAGATCCAAATTAAAATACTGGGTGTGTTTGGTATTTATCAATTGCTATTACTTAATATAGTTAGAAGATTATTATGTCTTCCTTTTAAACCTTTGATATGGTATTTTATAGATTTTTTACAGTACCGTGCTTGTGTTCGATAAGCATTTGTATTTGAAACTTAAAATTGTGGCATTAAAAATATTAATATTATCACAGCTATTATTATTAATTCAACTATTCTATAAAATCTACACTCGTTCTAATAGTTTTCAAATAAATATACGTACAATGGCCCAACCATGAGGCTAAGTGCGGAAATCTCAGGTCTAACTAACTAACTAGTTTTCAAATATATGGAGAATAAAATTAGTAAGTACAGTTAAAGTACCTATTTCAAATTTTTATTAATGAGTAAAAAACCAGTTCGGTCGTCTTTTTTCTTTATGTTTCTTTTTCCATAGTAGCAAATTACCTCAATTTTAGTTTTAAAATTTCTGTTTTAAGTAGTAGTTTAGGTTTTCAATTGTAAGTTAACCTGGAACCTGCTAATTGTGATGATTAAGTTCCTATTAGGTATACTATACATGGGTAGGTAGGTATAGTTAAAACTTTGCTTGGCAGGATTAAAATTTTGTGTAAATTGATGAAACAGGGTAAAATCCGTTAGATTTTCTATTAATTTTTACTATGTATGTAGATTGAAAGACTGTGATTCGGTTAATTTTGATTAGTGCCATTTTAATTATAATAACTGTTTTTTTTAATAAGAATCTACGCTTTATTTCTGACTATTCTGCTAGACTCACAAGTGAAAAAATAATAAATAAGGGAGATAATATTTACTATATTTTCTAAGAAAATTTGCAACATCATTGCTTCGAATCTTTTATGTAACCAGGGAGAAAAAATACATCAATTCCTAATTAGTTCTTCTAACATTCTAAGAAAGAACACAATAATCCACACAAGTACTGCATTTTTTCTTAAGATTTCATTCAAAAATAGTATTGAATTGGTAAGGAAAAACAAAGTAATCGACTTTCCTTACATTTATATTTGATTTTTACATGAACTGAATGTATGTATTTGTACCTTGATTTATTTTTTATTTTTCTAGTACAAAAGTTGAAATTTTTATCTGCGGCAAGTATCATAGATTTTCAAAAATACGTTTTTTGCTATTTACTCGTAACCGCCTTTTTACGATTACTGTGTTCTTCGTTACGAGGGCAGAATTCACGTGATGGAAAATGAGTTGTGTTTACATCCACTCCATCTACGCAGACAGTATTTAGGAGGAAGGTTCTGGTTAAGATCGCGGGCTTTAGATGACAATACTAGCAATACAGAAATTATTTCTCAATTGACTAATCAATGCAAGGAATTGAGTTATTGGAGTAACAAAAAGAAGCCACTTCTGACCGAGATTCATGAAATGCTAAAAAACTGTCCTATTCATACATCTAAAATTCTAGAAATGTTTTCCCTAGACACATGGGTTCAAAATATCAATATAAATAGTATGGTACAATGCTTCATAGAGGGAGTTACAAAAGCCAAAAAAGTGTTGGGTCCCAATTACCTTAGAGACAAATGCTCTGAGTTGATGAATAATTCTTATTATGATTACTACAAAATATATACAGACGGCTCAAAAGAAATGGGTGACATAGGTGCTGCAATATTTGATCCACAGTCTGAGATAAAAATCAAATTTAAAATTGAGGCTGATGTTTCCATAATGTATACTGAGTTATTTGCGCTCTCAGAAGCCCTTTCGTATATAATGAGTGTTAACCGCAAAAAATTTGTTATCCTGACTGATTCTAGGAGCGCACTTCAACACGTGGCTCGATGCACCTCGAGCTTTCGAGGAGTACCGATAGCCTACAGTATTCTGGAATCCCTACGACAATTAGAAAGATTAAACAAAAAAGTAATTATTCAATGGATACCATCACACGTGGGGTTGTATGGTAACGAAGAGGCGGATCGTTTGGCGAGAGAGGCCGTATCAGATGGGATTCCTCAAAAGCTGCTGCCATTTTATACTGATGTTTTACCGCTGTTAAAAGAAAATATCTATAAATCTTGGGCTGAATATTACAATAGTATATCGCAACATAAGGGAATTTGGTATAAGACAATTCGATCCGAACCTTTTCGTTACCCTTGGTTTGAGACTACCAACCTAGACAGATTTTCACTTGTAATTGCATTCAGAATTAGATCCGGCCACATCCCACTAAATAAGTTCGCCTTTCTGATGAAAAAAGTGACATCTCCGAACTGTGCAGAATGTGGAGTAATCGAAGACGTACATCATATTTTAGTGGAATGTGTTCGAAATAATATTGCAAGAAACTTAATATATAATAATTCAATATTTAAGACTGTAGGAGGTTGTAACGTAGCTCTAGCATTTCCCAATTCAGAAGATGCCAAAACATTGTACAAATTGGTTAAATTTGGTTTGAAAGCCAGGATATAATTAGCTATAGATACTTAATTGTATAGATACTTACCTGTCACTGTACAAACTGTGTATAGCATTACTAGGACGACATGGTCGCTTTTTTGTGTACCAAGTTCTTTAAAATAAAGATTAAAAAAAAAAAAAAAAAAAAAAAAAAAAAGAGTCCAATGTTCCTACTAGGCTACCACCGCTGTAGCTACAGTTTAAATTAAAAAGTAATCATAAATAAACTAATTCTAAACATTCATACAGTAGTGGTGAAGTGATTATGGTGGAGACGATGTCTGCCATGGTACAAGAAAAGGTTCTTGACTCACCATATGTCACAGGTTCCCGGTTGACAACCCGTATACCTATTAGATGATTTATGCAACGTCTAGTGGCATCTAGTGGTTTAGAAATTGTTAGCAATATTTTAAGGGAATGCTTAGATACGTTTCAGCATTTTTAATGATATAACAGTAATTACAAACCACACTTTTGTAAACATTCGTGATTTCCGATCTTTGGTTTGAAACAATAAATTAAAATTCAAAGGAAGTACCGAAAAAGAAAGAAACAAAACGATACCTAAGATAATAAATATAAATAAATAATATATATTTAAAAATACCTAAAACGTTTAAAAATACCTAAATAGGTATTTTGTTGTTACAACCGGTAGGGTGGTAGTGGAGGGTAGCCGTGGGTTTGAATTCCGGCATGTACCGCTGACTTTGTTTTCTAAGTTACGTGGGTACATTTGTGAAGTTGTAGTAGCAATACCACTCGCTAACTGAAGGAAAACTTCGTGAGAAAACCTTAGTGTCTGAGGTGTTGATGTACCTCAACGCTTGCTACGTACATACAATGGCCCAAGTATGAGGCGAAGTGCGGGAATCTCAGGTCTAACTAATTGGCAGTGGAAAACCGCTGCTAATTCAGAATTAAGGCTTGTGCGTGCTATCTCGTACAAGTGAAAGCTTTATTTAGCTATAGCTATAATATGGCATATGAATATATATATCGTATTAATTTGCTAAATAGCTTTGTGACACTTTCTGGAAAGTCGTCGGTGCAACTATTGAAATCAAGCAATTGGCCAAATTTATAATGTTAACTTTCACAAACCATAATCACTTGTCCTGGGCCTAGATTCTGTTAATGGATTGTAGTACTGTACTGTATGAACGTGACATTTAAATTTCATTGTTGCTGTAAGTCTACGCACGCACAAGTTTCGAACCTTCTAGGTGTCAATGGTATGAAAACAGAATCGAGTCCCTGGTCCCAAACCAGGATGTCCTGTGCTATGGTAACTATTCAACGACATCACAAAACTAAACATAAACCCAGAATAGGTACAGGTGTACAGAGCGGTGGTAGCTATCGTTAGGACTCTTGCCTCACATCCGAAAGGTCGTGGTTTCGAATCCCGGAATATATCGACTTGAATTTTCTCTGTACGCAATACAGAGAATTTTTTAAAGATGCTCGAAATTTCGCCGATGCTTGCACTTCCCCATTGGCTCAGTTGGGACAGCGCTGGTACGGTTAGCCAGAGGTCGCGGGTTTAAGTCCCGGCATAGGCTGAATTTTCAGCCTCTTAATAGGTTTTTAAAATTGTCCTCAGCACGGGTTAGTGCAACAAAAAAAATATAATTTCTTAGTTACGGTTATTTATTTACTTGTAGTGACAACACTACTCGCTGGTAGTAATTGACCTCATCGCGAGGAAACCCGCAGCCTAATTAGCTTTGAAAGCAATGACATTATTTTTCCCCCGGATTTAGACAACTACGCTGGGAGGCGGGAGGATGGCATAGTTCCTGGGCAAGCCCACTCCATCTTTAAATATGTACTGTAACTGTAGGGATTCCTCTTTACAGTAGCTGGCCGGCATTGCCGCCTAGTCCGATTTTGAATATTTTGAAGGGAATCGTTTCGTTTTTTTTTCGGATGTCAGTCGATCCTAGGCTAAGCAATCGATGAAAAAAAGATAGTAAAAATTTGTATTTGCCCGAAATCCGTGTAATATATATAGAGCGTTACATTTTTGGTAAGTAGGATAAATCGATCGGTTAATGTGAAGTGTGACAGATTGCTTAAGTTTGTAAAACTGAATTTAGTGGTCTCGGTCCACCGAAACGACGGCACTTGCAAAAGTACCGAAAAGTCGGAAAAATTTAAAAAGAAAAATTAAACGAGTAAGTATCCGTTCAAATTAAGTTTTTATTATCTAGTCTAGTGCTCGTGTTAACCTTAGAAAATACTAAGTTTGTAAGATTATAGAATGTCTAGCTAGTTCATTTAAGGCGAGACTTATAATTGTTTAACTAGAAGCGGCGTTCGATGGTGTCTTCTCGGTTTTTTTGTTGGGTTTTGCCGAGAGGGGTCTGTCCGTTCAATCATGGACCAATTTTATTTTGTGACTTGATTATAAATAACTTGGAGCTTTTAAGAAGGTTGATTAGATTGTCTTGATGGTCTTTGAACTGTTCTGGCATACTGAGCGAATTATTGACGGAGCGTCATGCGTTCGCCGGGATTTATAATTTCCCCGACACTGTAGGACAGATGACTGACGTTAGGTTACCAAAGTGGCCTAGACAGCTAGGGAAACTAAAATTTATTGATGACGGGGGGAAAATGTAACGATTCCTCTTTATAGTCGCTGGCCGGCATTAAGAGTCGACAGAAGCTATTATTTCATTTATATTCCCTCTGATCGAAATTATGTCATAATTAAATTTATTTTCATTACGCTTCATTGGCTTTTTAATAAAGGCTAGGATTGACAAATCGCATTATTATGGCAAGATGCTGTCTTAAGTCCCACTTCTACTTATTTATAGAATTGAAATGTCGTTTAAGGTAGAGGCTATAAATCGTTGTTTCAATTTGTTTTTATGATGTCATAAAATACACAATATTAGAAGGACAGAGAGATTTTCTGTCTGGTCGCTTCGTTAACCTGTCGACAGTACTTACGCTTGTAGGTATAGTTGTTATTTTGCTTAGAGCGCTTAGTGCCAGAACGCCGGTCTCACATTCGGGAGGTCGTGGGTTCGAATCCCAGCATGTACCAATGACTTTCTTTTCTAAGTTACGTAAATTTGCGAAGTTGTAGTAGGGAAACATCGTGAGAAAACCTGATTGTCCGGATGTGTTTACATATGCATGTATGGTAAGTAAGTCCACGCCTACTCTCTCTGAGAGAAGACATGTAGCGGAACATTATAATATCATCATCATCATGAGCCATTTGACGCCCACTGCAGGGCACAGGCCTCCCTCGTCGTTTTCATAACCATGAAGGGTTTCTCCATAATCGCCACGCTTGGCAGGCGGGTTGGCGATCGCAGTTTGCAGTTGGAATCAGGAAGACGCTGCTGCCCGTCTCCTGGTAATTGATTTCCTTAGTCGCCTTCAACGACATCCACGGAAGGAAATGGAGTGACGCTATTCTTAATCCGGCGCCACACGGAACATATAATATATTATGTTTTATATTATAGGCTAGATTAAAAAATAAAAATAAAACTGCATAGTTCTTATATCACCACGAAACCCAAACGCGGTTTCATTAATTTATCTGTCTCAATTCGAAACTCCGCTACCCGACAGACAAAGCACTTATTTTTGAATAGTGAAATTGGAGATTGACACGAGTAATTAATCTTGCGTCTAACTTAGATTGGAGTGACATTGCTTTTATATCATATATAAATCTTATAAAGACGTAGGAAGAATTATAAAATAAAACAATAAAAATATTTTTCTCTGGGTTTTCGGGGTCACAAAATATGCGAAAAATAAAGTTACTCCCATAACATAAAACTTTGTAGATTTCGTTTTGTCATTGAATTCTGAACGTTTTCTTATAAGGGTGTACTTACATGCACAAAAACATTATTTTACGAGATCACTCAAATATTGATAAACGCTTCATACATAAGACTTACGTCACGTCATAGTCTAAGGTCGATTTGTATGGCACGTTTTAGCACCACGTGACGATATTGACTTTTCGACTGGTTACATTACAAAAAGTATTAGTCGCAGAGAAAAAAAATATACCACGTTTATTTATCTTTTAACATCCTATTCTATTAAAACATTTTTAGTGCAAGTTCTCCATTAGGTACCATCTTCAGACATAATTCATACTGTCAAATTAATACTATGAGCTGTTCACTCATGATTGGCCAAAGCAATGTGTGTTGATTTATGCTACTTTTGTAAATCTTATCCTAGGTTAACATGTATATTAAAGATATAACATACGTATATTTCATTTCGTTCAGCTTTGGTCTACATGTAAACGAACCGATGATAGAAACGTTTCAAGTACTGGAAGGAATAACATATATATGAAATTCTTTGCTTGCTCTAAGGTCTTTTGTTTGTTTGTTACACTTTATTGCACAAAATACAAAATTAAGCACTTAAAACAACATGAATGTCTTAGATTATGAGCAAGGGCGGACTAATTTCAAGAGAAATTTCTTCCAGCCAGCCTTGAAGTTTAGAGTGTTAAACAGACAGCGGGAAAAGGGCATGTAAAGCACAAACAAAAAATTATCACTACTTAATTGCTACATAATTTTTGAATATGAAACTATAATAATTATCTACATATCAATATACATACAATATAAACCAATATCTGCATAGATACAAAATTAATAAAATAAGGAAAATAAATATCAAACTATGTCTAAATAAAAAAAAAATAAACATACTTATAGCTATAGTAGGTACTCATACTACTAAAAATATAGTTACATAAAATAATAATATTACAGTTTAGAAAGGAAGTGCTCTTTCAGATTCATACGGAATAGTGACACTGACGAGCTATCCCTAATTAAAAATAAAATAAAAATAAAAATACTTTTATTTATTAGAAAAGATTACAACATAAAAGATTTTTTGTCATTGGTCATTCATTCATCTTATTAATTCACGAGCATTTCATCCTTTTACTTTACTTTATGAAATATTAAGGAATGTTGCGTTGGTTTGGCCATGTGGAGAGGATGAAGGAAGAAATATTGACGAAACAAATATGTCAAGCGAATGTGGATGGAAGGGCCGGTAAGGGACGACCCAGGCGGACATACACCGACCAAATAGGGGATGTATTAGCAAAGGGCAAGATAAAAAGTACTCGAAACCGGCGTGCGTGCATGCAACGACTAATGAATGTTGAGGAAGCGAAAGTGATCTATCAGGATCGAGTGGCAGTCCCTGGTCTCTGCCTACCCCTCTGGGGTACAAGCGTTAGTTTATGTATGTATGTATGAACTTTACTTTATCTTTTTAGGGATGAAATTTTCAAAAATCGTATCTAATATAGTATTTGAGACTGTTCCGATTCCTAAGCTATTATTTTTATCATTTCGTATTTTGTTCTGGTATGTCTTCCACGCAAAACGGGAATGCCACTTCTATCGGCTTATCTGAAAGACTTCACATATGGCAGCTATACTAATTTATTCAAAGGTTGTCTGGAAGAGACATCTTTTAGTGATGAGGCCGCCATCTGTAGTCTTTGGTTAAGAAACATCTGTTTCCATTTTTATGTACAATAAAGTGTTCTCTATCTATCTCTATCTACCTAATTTATGTTACATCCCGGGATGTATAGCTTTACATTATCCTAATGTATCACACACACAACAGGTGAGGTAATGTATCTATCTCTTAATTCCATATTAATAAGGCCGCCAATTGTACTGTATTTTTGTAAATATAACTATTATCATGTTTGTGTTTTTCCTGGTACAATAAAGAATATTCTTATCTTCTCTTATCCATTGATATACGTCTCACTTTCCACCAGCTGAGGTATTAAATGTATATTTTCGTATCGCTCAGTATCATATGATACGAAGACGTAAAACTATACATTATAGCTGTCGTGTGTGGTCTCTTCATGATTCCTATGGAAAGATGTAATGAGAGGTATCGTGCTATAATATACATCCGTGTGGCGCCGGATTAAGAATAGCGTCACTCCATTTCCTTCCGTGGATGTCGTAGAAGGCGAAATCAATTACCAGGAGACGGGCAGCAGCGTCTTCCTGAGATTCCAACCGCATACTGCGATCGCCGACCCGCCTGCCAAGCGGGGCGATTATGGCAAAACCCCTCATGTTGGTTATGAAAACCAAGAAGGAGGCCTATGTCCTGCAGTGGACGTCAAATGGCTGATGATGATGATGATGATGATAATATACATCTTTACATTATAGCTGCCGTATGTGAATTCCCTCATTTCGGTCATGCATGTATCATTGAAAATCGTCGCAAGGCAGAAATTTCAGCCTCAAAAAAGCTATAAAAGATGAATTAGACTACCCAAGCCCATCCGATTTATTCAGATGATAATATGGATTCAGCGTCGAATCCGGTTGAATGGCTCAACGTATGGAAATTCTAGCTCGCAGTGGCATACACGGTGTTTTTTTAACCTACAGGTTTATTGCTGCGTTATTGTGCTGCATTTTTTTTCTATTAATGCGCTAAATATTATATCTACTTATTTAGTAAATCTCCTGGTTGCTATTAATTTGTAAAAGTTGTTTGAGACAATCAAATTACGGACTTTTTGGTTATATATTTTTTACCATGTCTTCAGCATATGATTAGTTTTTTCTCAGTATTTTGATTAAGCAAACTAGTTACTAAAATTTATAATTGTATCATGATTTTTTCTGTATCAAAAGCTAAGTAAATATAAATATATCGACAGTTAAAAGGATATAGGGCTTAAGCGACAAAAACCAAATCTTAGATGTCCGTAATTAGGTTATCTAGTAAAGCTTCGGACTACGTTTTTCAAACGTATAGTTTTCTTACAGTCATTAAAAATATTACAATGTGCGAGCGAGATGGAATGTCAGACGTAACAGCAGCTTTAACCAAACATTTTAAAACCCAATCGGCTTTTAATATTCTAAAAGACGCCGTGTATAGTTGCAGACACTTTTGGGCTTCAACGAGAGAGGATTCCAACTGTCAAAGTAGGCAGCTAAAGTGAAATTCATTTAAATAATAATGTCACCTAAAATCCCAGCTCTTGGGAATAGAGATGGAATAAAATGACATAATATGAGGAACACTTTTCGGATATATTTAACATTATCTACCTGTTAGCAGGGCCCTTATTGAAAAATGCGACATTATCGGAAGTAGTGAGATGACCGCAAATCCGTATATCAAGATATGATATGACGTCATTAGGCTAACAAAGAGCCATGCATTTCTAGCGTTCATTACTCAGTGGCAAGGAATTTTGAAAGTATTAAAAAAAGAACCGTATTTGTCGCTACATTCGAGTGAATTGTCGGGCTCAAGCGCGACGTTGACGACCCTTCCGAACATATCGCTGCTTCATAATAAGGGCCCTGATCTACGTCACCATCTGCCGTCGTAAGTGACACAAGTTCCAATTAAGCGAGAATATTAATCAAAGGTTTACGCACAAACATAATTATATTATAATATTACCTTAGTTACTGTATCCAGGAGGAGTATGCCAGGGTTTGCTACTTGCTACGATCCTGAAAGACTTTTTCGCTTCATCAACATTCATTAATGTTGCACGCACGCCGGTTACGTGACCACTCGGGTGCTGTAGTACCCGGCATATTTGTTTTTAGTTGAGCAGGCCCAGCACCTATAATATTATTTTTTCAATTCTTTATGACACTAATTAAATAAGTACATAACCACGGAGTGAATGGCTCACGATTAGATTCGAGTAACACTAGTAATAATCATCATCATCATCGTAATCAGCCATTTGATGCCCACTGCAGGACAAAGGCCTCCTTCGTGGTTTTCATAACCCCTCATGGTTTTTGCCATAATCGCCACACTTCGCAGCCGGGTTGCCTAAACTAGGGACTTTAGCGTATCCTCGTACATTGTAGTACCCTAAAGAATATGGTAAAATTCTCAAAAATGCAGATCATAAAAATATTTTGTGCGGGAAAATGAAAATTATATAATAATTTTTCTTATAATTGCTTACTTATTAAATTTAGTTTTTCCATAGAATTAACTGAATGTGAAGCGCTTTTGTACCAAGTGAATAGATTTACTTTTTGACATGAACAATATAAGTTGTAGGCTTCTACACTGACAACAACAGATTTTTTTGATATTATTGCATGTTGTCCATTAGAGTCAAGTCTGTCTTATTTCCGTGAAATATTTTGTATTTTTAATGCATCTTATAAGTGTATATTATTATGTATTTGAATAATTTACATAGGTACACATTAGACGATAACCGTAACGACACGACTTCATCAGACTGCTAGTTTCAGATATTTTACTAAGGCTGTTGTGCGAAAGTTGTGTAGACGTTGTGTAAAAACCAGTCCAACCGATTATCGTCCAATGTGAAATCAATCAATGTTGTTCGGAGGTTGCACGCTAACCCATGCTAAGCCCTTTATACTCTAAATGCACGCAACGTCTCGACACATAACGGTATTGACACGTTGTCCAATGCGAAATGTCGCGTGACGTGACGTGTTGGTACATCGTGTGGATGGAACGTCACGAGCTGAGGTACGTACGGGTATTAAAGGTGTATGAAACAATATTTAACAAGAAAATTAAGTGACTTCCCGCAGTGTTGTTACCCCGAATTCGTGCCCGGTCTTGTTGCCTGATAGGGGCTGCTACTCACATTCTTTACATTCGACTTCGTAGTGTTATGTTCTTACAGTATTATTTATAAGTAATAGACGCTGAAATCGGGATGCTTTTAAATCTGCGTTTATGGAATTAGTAATTAAAAATGCCATCTAATTAGATTATTGCTTTTAAGAAGACGTAAAAATAAAAAAAGAGTTGAGAAATCTTGTTTCAAAAATTCGCTAACTATTAGTGCCGCCTCTCCGTCTATCAGAATAACGACCCGCGGACCCGTGGCACGCACGCACCACTGTAGCTGGCCACTAATGTTTCTTATAGATAGGAGTTTAATTCGAGATATTTTAGGAAAGCGCCTTTCTAAAAGAAACAAACTAGCGAACCCGATAGCTATTGCTAAGGCACTTTCATTTAGCTATGGCTTTCAAACTACCTAAAATTCACGGTATACATAATCTTTTTTAGAAATTTCCCCGTATCTTTGGGGCCATTTAAACTGCAGGTAGATTACCAATGAAAATTGAAATTATGACTAAACTAATCATTAATAGTCTTTTTGAACTAAATATTTCATAAGCACTATATATTAATTTTAATTAAGGTCTAAGAAGCTAAGAACCTCTTAGACCATATGAGCGAAACCTGGTGGGACTTTTGCAACAAAAAATATTATTGAAGCCAACTTGCTTACGAAAATCCATTCCACTAAAGCACTCTTCATATGGAGTTGAAAATTAATCATAAAATAAATTTCCATGCATCACAACTCAAAACACTCTGAGGGGCTGAGAGAGTTTGTTTTGCTAAAGAGCTAAAAAAAGTAGCTAAGCGTCGACAGACAGAAAGACAGATATACGGATGAACATGGTGAAACTATAAGATTACCTTGTTGAGAAAACAATTTACTATTAGTCCTTGAAAATAGTGAACGTGTGTTGAATATTGTAACTTGAATGATTACTACCTCAATGTAAAAAAAAATCGAAACTCCTGAGTAGGGCCCGAGGTCTCATAATTGCGTCGCCTATACTCCCCCAGAGTTTGCGGCGTACAATAATTAACTCGGAGTCTTAAGTAATTTTCACTTGAATAGGTTCTAAACTACATGAAGAGCTAAGTAAATGTACTCATTTAGTACTAGATTTGTCTGCGGCGAAGTAAGGTATGCATACAAAAGCATACGTAAATAGTCTCCATTATTTTTATGGTGTCACTCCTGACCAAAGATTCTCTCGAATCAGTATTTTCGATTTCAACCTCTCAGAAACTTAACGAAATCATTTTCTCGTCAAACACTATGCCCGTCTAATACATGGATGTGGCCGTAAACAATAGTTATTTGTTATACAAGAGTGCAAAGTTGCTTTTTAACCGCGTGCTCAATTTTGATGACAGAGCAGGCGAAGGATTCTAAAATTGAATCACGAGCGCAGCGAGTCACATCACTTACATTCTAAATTCAGTTTAAAATTACCGCAAGGTGTGGATTCGAGGGCTAACCGAGAAACTGGGGGCGGAATGATTTTTCTTAATTTTTTCTTTAAAAAATAAAAAACCATATATTTTGTGTACGAGTATTTGCATAAGCAGCCTATACACCTACGGACCACTGTAGGGCAGCACAGGCTTTCTCTCAGGAGAGAGTATGGGCTTAATCGTGTGTGAATAGCTCAAAAACTCAAGTTTCCTCACGATGTTTTTCTTCACAGTTAGCGAGTCGTATTGCTACTATAACTTCACAAAGGTACATAATTTACAAAACAAAGTCATAGGTACATTCCCGCGCTGGGAATCGAACCTGGGTATCTCGCATCCGAGTCCCATGTTCTACCCACTAGGCTACCACCGCTTTTGTGTATTTGTGTCATGTTTATAGACACCCCTGAGTCGGGCATAGCTTTACAAAACCATAGCTTCTGTAAACTGCCTATAGCATACAGTGTAACAATACTGAGATACTCGGAAACAAATAAAAGCCCACTTCCCGTAAAAATATTTATGTCATAGCGGCAGACGTTAACGGCCCGGCTATTTCTCGACGTCAGAAGCATTTGGTCGGTTTTGCACTATTAATACTTTACAGGAGAGCAAAAAGAAATTTGCGAGATAAATCTGTTCGATTTCTCCAAACTTGTGAGGGATTTTCTAAAATTCTTTGTTATTTCAAATAGAGCAAGTATCTAGTTATGAGTAAAACAACTAACCCTTTGTCTTATTTAACAAAAAAATTAAATAATCGTGCTTTTTTTAAAAAATATCATGATACGACCTTAAGCTTCTACAAAACGTACATTTTCTAATATTTACTGAAACGTATCTGCCGTACGACTTCATGCCGGTAATTTTGTGTCACGAATCTGATACGTTTCTTGAAAACGTACGTAATGCCTTTATGAAATTATAACATCTTGTCATGAACGTTGAGATTGTAGTTACCAAAAATTAAACAAATTCCTCGTAATCAACTCTTGCAGTATTTATTTATTTTTATGTATCATACTTAACAATTATTTATCACCATGCTTACAGGAATCCGGGTTAAATTAGCTGTAATACGACTTAGCGTCATCTTAAATTTTATTCATTATCAAAATAATAAACCCTTTACTGTTTTAATAATACCTCATTGTTTACCTACATTTTCATTTTCGTGGGTTAGTCTAATCTGAAATGATTTTTTTGTTTTTTTTTGACAGAGTGAATCGTTAATGAAGTTACAGTCGAAAAGAAAAAAAAAACTGCTTGACATTCGGGAAAAAGCGAAAGAGATGAATAAAAATAAAAAAAACCGCCCATATTCTCTCTCTGAGAGAAGGCCTGTGCCCTGCAGTGGGACAAATGATGGCTACATAAAAATAAAACCAATATTGATGATTATTTCAGCAGTAAAAAAAACACAAGTTATTGGTGATGAGTTTTAGTTAGGTCTAAGGTGATGCTTGATGTTCTTTTATACCACATATTTACGTATTCCTAATACCTTTCAGATGATAATGAAGATGTGGAGCAATTTATTAAAGAAGGTGTCAGTGAAAAAGGTACACTTGTACAATCTATATCAAGATGATCTATTAAACGTTATAATTAAATTTCGATTCGCATACAATCATCAAATTACATTCTTCCATTGATTTGTTAAATTTTGACAATTTCATATTTAATATTTTTTAGCTCCCTACAAACAATACGGTGACTACGACAGCGATGACAGCGTTAAAGACAAAGATTTTGTTCCCGAATATGATTCAAGCAGTAGTCACATAAGCGGGTCTTTAGACTCTTCAGTGAGAAAACGAAAGATAGCTCAGGTAAAAAGAAGAATATTCTCTCCAGAAAAGAAGACAAAGGTAGAAAACTACGAAGTTATCACTCTTGGAGATTTGTTGGGTTCAACTAAAAACACAAAAAAGTAGAGTGTAGTTTAAAACTCAAATTGAATTTTGTGTTGAAAATATGTCTATAGATCCTTTCCTTAGCGATAAACTCTGATAATACCTCTTTATCTGACATTAGGTATCTCTTTGTTATGTTTATACATGGTCGAATATTAAGGTCGGGACCTAAAAACTTCCTACCACTTTTTTGTCGCGAATACGAATGCTATGACTTTCATAGCATGGGTATGAATTTATGTGGTTAATTACTGATTGAATAACCACCTCCGGAGATTTGTTTCCAGGTAGATGCCTTCCTCTTAGATCGGGAATTGTTATCCCTCCTTCAAGCTTAACAAATTTCTCTCCGACGCAAAGTGTATTTAGGAACATACCGGTATAGACTCGAAGTTTGACAGGAGACTGTATGACTGTATACGTGAACTTCCTTCTGTCTGTATCTAAATTGCCAGTAGTTCTCATCGTGCTCTTTGTTTTCTTAGTAACATTTCGTGCTAAGAATTGTCTTCGTTGTTTCCAGTTATTGCTAATCTTTCAAAATTGTTTGAAAATCATTGCTCTACTTTCTGGTGAGATATTTTCCTATCATTTCTGTCAGACTGATTTTGTCTATTGTCCTGATCAATCATTATATTGTCCGGTATGGATTCACCAGTTGTATTTGGAATGGTTGAGTCATAATAAGGTCTTATATCATTCAAATCGGAAGTATCTAATTCTACATTGTTTTCTCCGGAAATATTAATTTTTCTGCTGTCATCTTTCTTTATTATTTGAGCAGCAGAAAAATTAGGACAACCACAATGATGTAGCATAGCCGCTGTAACGATTCAGGATGTAGATTGAGGTTTATGTGAATCTCCTGTTGCTTCACTACTGTCTTGATCCCATAAATTAATATTTTCATCGACAGACGTATTATTTTTTGTGTTTTTAGTTGAACCCAACAAATTTCCAAGAGTGATAACTTCGTAGTTTTCTACCTTTGTCTTCTTTTCTGGAGAGAATATTCTTCTTTTTACCTGAGCTATCTTTCGTTTTCTCACAGAAGAGTCTGAAGACCTGCTTATGTGACTGCTGCTTGAATCATAATCGGGAACAAAATCTTTGTCTTTAATGCTTTCATCGCTGTCGTAGTCACCGTATTGTTTGTAGGGAGCTGAAAAATATTAAATATGAAATTGTAAAAATTTAACAATGCAATGGAAGAATGTAATTTGATGATTGTATGCGAATCGAAATTATATTATAACGTTTAATAGATCATCTTGATACAGATTGTACAAGTGTACCTTTTTCACTGACACCTTCTTTAATACATTTCTTGTGTTTTTTTACTTCTGAAATAATCATCAAGATTGGTTTTATTTTTATGTAGTCATCATTCGTCCCACTGCAGGGCACAGGCCTTCTCTCAGAGAGAGAATATGGGCGGTTTTTTTCATTTTTATTCGTCTCTTTCGCTTTTTCCCGAATGTCAAGCAGTTTTTTTTCTTTTCGACAGTAACTTCATTAACGATTCACTCTGTAAAAAAAAACAAAAAATTCATTTCAGATTAGACTAATCCACGAAAATGAAAATATAGGTAAACAATGAGGTATTATTAAAATGGTAAAGGGTGTGCTTACTTGGTTTTGTTGTCTATTTTACACGTAATTTGATCATAGATTCACTGCTAAGATAGTAGAATGTTCTCATTACGCTTCTAAGTACAATACATCACAACAAATTTTAGTTTCCAAAGCATAATAACACGTTCCATTTGATCATAAACTAACCTATGGCGCGCATGTGACATTACTGATGACAGAAATCGCGCGAGCCTGCTAGCTGTGTTTATGTTCACGACCGAGCCCGAACACACCCGAACGTGGTCGAAAATATCCGATCTCGACTTCGTCGACTAAATGTTGCGGTGAGCTAGAACCATTCTCATATTTCTTTAAATACGTTTTGAAATTCTATCCTAATGATTGTTATCATTTGGGGCATAAGGTCGTAATCTCAGTAAGAGTTACAATTTCTAAATATTATGTTTGAAGCATAATGTCGTATGCTTACTTTGATCCTATGGTTCAGTTTTCTTCGCGAGGCAAAAAGTTTTATCTACAAATACAATATAGTTTTGAAACAATAGTGTATGAAGCATAATGTCTTATACACAAATACAGCGTAGTTCTAAGTAAGTTTTAATTGAAGCATAAACTGGTAACCACCTTTGCGACTTTTTTTAATCATAAAATACTAGTAGCAAAATATCGATTCTGTTGGTATGGCCAAATGCTTATATTAAAAGTGACAATAGTCTACATACGACATTATGAAACTGGATTATCTTAGCAATAGAATAAGATAGAAATATGATTCTCAGATGGTTTGAAAGAGCTCGAAGAGCTGAGATCGCAGGTATAAAAAAGTCATATTCGTCGGAATTGAACATACGACCTCATGCTTCTGACGTCGAGATTTATTCTAAAGGCATTCCCTTGTTAGACAAAGAGAGAAGGTTTTTCCTAGTTTCCCTTTAAGCCCCGAGAAAAGTAAAAGCGAAAATCCCTTTGTATGTTCTGAGAAAGATCCCATGAAAAGCCTAAATTTTGATGAATATTCTGAATTCTTGGAAAAGATCTTACTACAAAGTCTCTGCAATATTTTTGTGGAAGCAAAGAATTTCTGAAAAGCTTATTTTAATTAAAATTCGTGGTAGTAACCAGATAAAAAAATAAAAAAATATCGTGTGAATAATACAGTGTGTTTCTATCTATCTATGAGGTCACTTAATCATTTTGAACCTAAAAAAACCTATTTAGAGGCTAAATATTCCGTGACGTGATAAATATTGCCGGAAATTTCAACGATGCCTGCACTTGCCCATTACCTCAGTTGGGAGAGCGCTGGCAAGGTTAGCCAGAGGTCGCGGGTTCATGTCCCGGCATGGGTGGAATTTTTAGTCTCTAAATAGGTTTTTAAAATTGTCCTCAGCGCGGATTAGTGCAACAAAGAATATAATCATGTGAGTACAGCGATATCCTCTGTATTTACATGATTATATACTTTACAGCGTACAGCGATTCCTCTATGTAGTAAAATAAATAACCGACCGCACCGTTGATAAAGCACGAATTTGGAAAAATGTGAACCTGGGAAAGCCCTGATATTACAAAAAATATAAGCCTAAAAGAACCCGTTGTGCAAAGTTGCAAAAAAATCAAATTTTAGGAACTGCGCACTTTTAAGGAATCCCTGTATACAGGGAGTAACAAATACGAACAACTTTTACTATGTAGAAATCTTAAATTCCCCAAAAAAATATCAGTTGCTCCATACATTTTAAATCTGAAAGCGGTAACTCTAGTACTCGCTGGTATTTTTGATTTGATTAGATTTTGATTTTGATTTTTATGTATCCGGCAGACAGGTGCTATTGCCGCTCCAGGTCCGAACGTACAAACACTTCAAGTTTTTGAGACGTCAAAGTGATAAAAAACATATTATGCCGAAGACTCGACGATCACTACAATACTTTCACCGTGCGTGGCATTCTCAAACATGCGTTGAGAAAAAGACATACAACACCCCACCTACTTTGCTAGACATTGTGGTGATGATCCAAAACAGTACATAAATATAATTGCTCCATTTCGTTAAAGAGCAATATGATTGCCGCTTTAAGAGCATCGTTGAAGACACGACAACAAGCATATTATTGCGGATGTTTACATGTTTACATAGTTCAGTCTAAAATCGTCTTTATGACCAGTAAATAGAGCGCCAAAGATCAGCTGTTTACGTTAGACATTTGAGCTGGCAGGCATCGCTTCAAATTATTTATGGGTGAAGTAATTCGATGTTTTTGATAACCATAATAACGTACTTACTAACAGTTTATTATTATTAAGTGATGTGAAGTATCGTTCAGTCTTTTTCGATTTCCCAAAAACTAACGAGGCATCTGTAACCAAGCCGAGACACTCGTACTTACAGTAGTAGAGATCTAATAGGTCCGTTTTGACACCTAGCTATGACGATAGAATGTAAATTATAATAAAGTCAGAAACTGATAACAAAAAAAATATCGGCTGCATGCGATTAGAAAATAATAACATAAAACCTGTATAAAACTAAAATCAATTAAAGATGTTTTCTTAGTGGCAAAACTTTTTGACAAGGGTGTCCCACCTCGACAGCCGCGCTTCGTGTATTTTGTCGCCATATTGGAATTAAACTGTGCGCTTCTTTGTATTCGGTGTATTTTTGCTCGGGTGTAATTGTGCCACGATCACGAAGGAACACGGGGCAAATATAGTACAAAAATGAAGGGAAATCATACAAAAAGAATATGACAGAGACGTCAATCGCATATTCAGGGTGCCGATTTATTTGGTTCACCTCCCTAATTGCTACATAATGACAGCAGCCGTCCAAACGGGCCTATTAATTGTCGACAACTGAAGGTACATATTACATTTGTTAAGAAATGACCTCTATACCTAAGTAATTAAATAAAACTTATGAAAACAGGTAGAGTGTAGTATAATAGTAATGTAGCAGAAAACATGGGCAATGAAGAGGTGACAGCAAGAATATTACAAAGATGAGTGACATGAGAGAGGAAAGACAATAAAAGGAAAAATATAAAAAATTACAAAATATGATTCCAAGGAGTCTTCAACAACATTCTCAATTCAGGACTTGCTAGAGGCCACAAACGACATACACACATAGGTTTCAACAGAATGATATAAGCACGAATATAGTTGATATTTTACTATATTTGGTAGTCTGCAAAGCAATAGCAGTACAATGTCATTCCAATGGTACAGCATCTCCCGCAACGAAGATCGAATCGCGCGAGGCGCCGAGTTAAGTTCCATGGGTTATACCGTTGGATTGGTTAGCAGAGTACCAATAGTGTCAATGAAACATCCATTACCGTACTAATACGACTCTGTGGAACAGATATGCATTTTAGAGAGTCGCCCTCCTGGGCTAATAAAATCTAATTGATTATAATTCTCTTTGTTGCACTAACCCGTGCTGAGGACAGTTTAAAAACCTATTTAGGGGCTAAAAATTCCACTCATGCCGGGACTTGAACCCGCGACCTCTGGCTCACGGTGCCAGCGCTCTCCCAACTGAGCTAATGGGCAAGTATTAAGATTCCACACGGGTGGAATTTTTAGCCTCTAAATAGGTTTTTAAAATCTAATTGGTTTTGTCACTGACATGATAAGAAGACGAATTCAGAAAGCGACGGTCATTGATCATGTTAGAGTAGGTTTGTTAATGTTTGTATGTTTGTTTGGTTCTCTTTGACAATATCGATACTATTTATATTCTACAATATACTAGCTGACTCGGCAAACGTTCGGTGAAGCCGTTTCGAAGGAATTCGATAACAAACACGAGATTTTTATATACTAAATAATACAGGATGTCCCACGGCTATGCCACTTGGAAGGAAAGTACCTTGAATATTGTAGATGGAACATTTGACTTAAAAAAGACATTATTTTAATTTTAAAAAATATAAATTTTAATACTTACATAGTTCAACTGCGAATCGAACCTGCTACATGAGAAAAAAAATTACCCTGTAGCTTTATCATACCGATCGAAAGGCTTCATCATAAGGATTATTTCTTGCTAAATAACGTAGTTAAACAAAAGGGAGACCATGAATTTGAACATCTGATGTGAAATTTTGTTCAGAAAAATGAAAAGCTGAAATTGCCGTAAGGACATTATCATTTTAAAGTACCTATTGCTAATGAATCAGTACCCACTTGAGAAGAACGAATCATTTCCCTATTATAATTTAAGTGCATGATAAAATGATAAAGAGATACGTAATGAGTAATAGGTACTTGGTTGTATGCAACAAATCGAGTTTCTGTCCAATCAAGTTTCTACCGTATTCTTAATCTGCCGAAAGGCGTGTAAATGATTTTGTCCATCGCAATGCGGCTGGCTGATTATAAATTAAAAAATGTGTTCAATTTTCAAACTATTATTGTTTTGTTTCTGTGATTTTTATTTTAGGATTTTTGTAATGTAGGTATTGTGAATTTGTTACATAACCATGGCGAATAATTTCGATTTAATGGAAGCATACTTCTTTTTGAACCACAAAAACATAACATTAGCCTTACATTGGTACCGCAAAAGATATCCTGATAGAAATACAACATCTCGATTTATTATGAAATGTTTAGTGGATAATCTGATAAATTTGGGACGTTTCGATCATCGCTTACCACAACCGCGGCACTAAATGACAGACACTGACGATGAACTCGACATTTTGATATCATCATCATCATCATCATCATCAGCCACTCGACGCCCACTGCAGGACACAGGCCTCCCTCGTGGCTTTCATAACCATGAGGGGTACTTTGATATACTTTGAGGCAAATCCTATAAGTTCAGTTAGGGAAGGTGAAGAAGAAATCGGAATTTCGAACAGCAAAATACACGGTGTACTAAAAAAATACAAATTCAAAAGTTACGTTGAAGGGCGATTAGTACAAAAATTACGGCCGGGTGATGCTGAGAGACAACTTATTTTCTGCCATGAAATTGAAAGGCTCATCCTAGAGAATCAGTTTTTTCTGGATAATATTATCTGGTAAGACGAGACAAACTTAAGCAATAATGGTATGTACAACCAACACAATTATCGCACCTGGTCGAGAGAGAATACCTTAGGTACGTATCCGCGGGACTAATAATTAAGAAAATAAAAAGAAAAATGGTGTGCGTTTAAGTGAGTTTTTCGTTCAATTGTTGGTGTGGGATTGTAACAAACCGGGTCCTCTTACTGCATTGTTACGAAGGGCATCTGGATACGGAAAGATATTTAGAGATACTTACTTGAGATTTTAAGAAATGAGATAAATAATCTTCCGGTTGCAGAACGACGAAACCTTACTTTCTATCAAGATGGGGCTCCGGCTCATAACAGTCACAGAATAAGGGACTATCTCAATGAATGCTATTTTTCCTGGATCGGGACAATGGACCAATAAGATGGTCGCCGAGATCCCCATATCTAACCCCATTTTTATGGGGTTATGTAAAAAATTTAGTTTACAAGAACCAATATGAAAGTGTCCACGAACTACAAGCAGAACTGAGATGTATTTTTTTAAATATCCACCGCAACAAGATCAAAAAATCAACAGAGAGCAAAATAATCAAAAGAGACCAACTTTGTATTCAACAGAATGGGACTCATTTTGAGCATTATTTCATAAATTAAATTGATTAATTTTGAATTAAAAATGTTCATGGTCTTCATTTTATTTCTGAAACTACGCTATTTAGCAAAAAATATTCGTTATGATGATGCCTTTCGATCGGTACGATAAATCTACAGGGTATTTTTTTCTCGTGTGGCGGGTTCAATTCCCGGTTCAACCATGTAATTATTTCAAAATCTATGAATACAGTTTAGATTGTTATTAAAATAAAAAAATGTATTCTTTCAGTAAAATATTTCATCTACAATATTCAAGGTACTTTCCCTCAATGTGGCTTAGCCGTGGGACGCCCTGTATAATATCGACTTTAGTAGATTTCATAATTGATCAATCGCCTAACGACGAAAGGTTCTCCCAGTAATCCCTGTTGTAAAACAGAATAAAGCAAGAGCGGATGACGGATGTTTTTTAGCTAGCCTCTGTTAAGGTGTCCCCTAACTAAGAGGAGGAAATATCCCCCTCACGAGGGGTTCCATATTCTTCTTTATTTCGAGAATAAAAGTTGAGGCTTCGCGTATAATCCAACGTTAATGCAGTACAGCGGAGTGATTCCTTAGAACTATTGCCTCGCATTCGAGTGTTCGTTCGTATGAATCTTTTTTTGTGTGTTACGTACATTTGTTTGCACATGATTTTATACATGAGTGTTATCTGTCTCTACAGGTATGATATCCGTGCATTTTGTTTCCTACATGTATGTTTACTACAACATTCTTTATTACCTCCTCGCGTAGATGGTTATTGTAACTTATTTATTTTTATCATAACTAAATTATATGTAATTGTTTATGTACGTATATTATTATTCATATACGTAGGAATTATACTAATATTAATTTTTGCACCGAACTGTCTCTCTTTTTTCCTTCAGGCACTTTCCCTTAGAGGGTTATCTGGAAGAAAATTATTTTAGCAATGAAGCCACCAATTGTACTCTGCATGTTTACATATTTTTATGTCATGTGCTCTGGTGTGCAGCAGAAAATATTCTAATCTTATCTCATTTGTGAATTTGTAGTAGCAATACCACTCGCTAACTGTGAAAGAAAACACCGTGAGGAAACCTAAGTGTCTGATGTGTTCACATACCTCAGCAATTGAAGTTGGCGATCGATCCACGGTTCCCATACTATCTCTCTCTCTCTGAGAGAAGGCCTGTGCCTTACAGTGTACGTTGCATTACATTAAATATAAAGAGAAGACAGTGGCATTAATGATGCCCTTGCACAGGCTTTAAACCAAAACTTTTGTAAATTCCGGAATTACGAAGACGGACGACACGAGCTCCGTTCCTACTCACTATGATTAATCTCTGCGAATAAGAGCAAAACCTGGTCGGACTCGTCCGACTAAGATTCAAGTAAGTGATTCCGGAACTAAGCTAAATAATGTGTACAGGCTGGCCCCCGAACAATGCCGAAAATAGTTCTACTCGTCAATTCGATAGATATGGACATGACGTTACATTCTGTGCAGCTGTAGAATTTCAACTGCAACACTCGTAAAAGCAACCAAGGCTTCAAAACGTCACAATTCACATAGCTCACCCACATACGACATTAACCGATTTCCAATTTACGGTCTGGCGTAAATACCCTCACCATATAGGAAGACTAGTCGCCAACCCCATCAAACAAATACTATGACCTCTGGAATCACCAGGCTTGAAACTTAATTCAAAATAAGATTTATGTACTATACCTGCCAGCTACCTATGCGCCTTAGCGTCCATTAACTAAAAGCTAGACCCTAGGTGAGGCTTTCAGTTACAATGTCTGTCCGTAAGTGACTTGGTAAAGACTAATAAATGGTACCTACCAAAAGTTAGGTTAAGTTAAGTTAAGAGGCTAGCCGGAGCTATCAGCGCCACCAATCCCAGATAACAGTGACACTTTTGTGTAAAAAGTGAACTCCTTCAATCTTGATAATAGCAGGTTTTAGGACCTACAGCCTAGAACCTAGGTTCAATAACCTAGGATCCGAGAAAATGCTTTGAAGTCCTGGGTTCTTGACCTTAGGTTCTAGACTGTAAGTTCTAAGCTTTTACCTTTATTGAGATTTGTGATGTTTACTTTTTTCAATAAATACTTATTTGTGAATAAGTCATGATTTAAGGCGTGCATGCAACGACTAATGAATGTTGAGGAAGCGAAAGTGATCTGTCAGGATCGTAGCAAGTGGCAGTCCCTGGTTTATATCTACCCCTCTGGGATACAGCGTGAGTTTATGTATGTATGTCATGGTTTTTTCCATCGGTGACGCTAGTTACCTAGCTAGTTTTTGAAGTTCGAAAATTGATTTTTAGTGCGACCCCATACCTGAACAACATCGTTCATTTTCCACCTTTGCAGAGCAAAACCCCCTACTGAATGGACTAGTATAGCTGTTATGCAATTTTGTACGGTTTTAAAATAGATTTCTTTCAGTTCCGTCTTTGAAACGGTAAATGCTACCTCTGCAACGTACAGTCGACCGCTACTCAAAATTGTATAGTCGTCCGTAACGGAACTGAGTAGAAGGCATGCATAGGTGCTACTGACTTTATATCGTAATATTTATGACCGCTTGAGAGTATCAATTCTATGCTACGCGATGACAGCGCTTCGCAAATGTAATATTTTTTTTTTGAGTTAAATAAAGCATTTTTCACACATACATATTATGTTCAGTAAAGGTACCGCGCACCTCTACTAAACATAATGTATGTGAAAAATGCGTGGACCTCAGAGCATGGCGTGGACCTTCCTAACAAATGCGTGGGGTTACACTATCAGCCGGGTAACCACCGGGTAACACAATTTCCTAAGTAGTTCAACCACAGAGGAAAGTAGGTTTCGTTCTCTCGGCATTCCAGCTCTTATGACATGAGCAGTAAAAGCGGGATTTGGTGGCAGCTGACCTCTGTTCTTGTAGGTTCTAATTTCAGATGGAATGTGTGACGTAGCCAGATTTTGATTTAGGTTTCGGCAATCCATACAAGAATAGAATAGGCCTCACATTCGTGAGGTCGTGGGTTCGAACCCCTTGCAAGTACCAATGACTTTGTTTTGTAAGTTACGGACGTTTGTGAATTTGCAGTAGCAATGCCACTCGCTAACGGTGAAGCAAAAACATCGTGAGGAAACCTGAGTGTCTTGAGGTGTTCACATACCTTAGCGCTTGAAATTGCCAATCCGCGGTGGGCACTCTGTGGGCATGTCCTACTCGCTCTTGAAGTGAAGGCTTGAGCCCTACAGTGGGACGAAGGTATATAGGCTACATTACTAAATAATACAAATCTAGAGTAGGTACCAAGAATTGCTTAAATTCAACAATGAATAATGGGTCGCAAACTATAAGATTGTGTGGCGCCAGATTAAGAATAGGCTCACTCCATTTCCTTCCGTGGATGTCGTAGAAGGCGACTAAGGAGATCTATTACCAGGAGACGGGCAGCAGCGTCTTTCTGAGATTTCAACCGCATACAGCGATCGCCAACCCCCCTGCCAAGCGTGGCGATTATGGCAAAACCCCTCATGGTTATGAAAACCACGAAGGAGGCCTGTGTCCTGCAGTGGGCGTCAAATGGCTGATGATGATGATGAAATTATAAGATTTACTCTCGTCACTTCTCGATTGTAACGATTCAAACAAAACGCATTTATAACTTTCAATTCAATTCAATTCAAATATTTTTATTCATTGTAAAAACAGAATGTTTACTTAATGAACGTCAAAGTTGTTAGTTTCACAATTAATGGATTATGTGGAGAAGAAGCTAACAAAGAAACTCCACATTTATTCTTTTCAAAACACGTTTTAACTTAATTAACAGAGTTTTCAACTTAAAATATTAGTCATGAATGTGTTGAACACTAGTCACAATCGTCCTTTAAATAATATTAATCTACTGTTTAATGCCAAACATCTTTGTCTTCTAAATAATCCTTGATGTTATAGTAAGCCTTTTTACACAAAATGTGCTTAACACATTTTTTAAATCGCGTTGGAGGTAACTCTAATATATCTTGAGGAATTTTGTTGTAGAACCTTATACAGTGCCCCATAAAGGATGTGTTAACTTTTGCGCGATTCAGGACACTACTAGCGTATATACTTGTATTTCTAGATCGTGGCAAGTTGCCAGTGTGAGTTGGACCACCACTAAAGGTCCCAAACTAAATGATATATATTATGTAAGATACCCTTGATGCGCAAGCCCGACTGAAGTAGTTGGATAGACCTTTACTGAAGAAGTTATTTTGTATCCGGGGCAGATAATTGGGGAAATTTATTCAGCGCCTAGATAACTAACAGCGTTTGATAATGCCTTAATTAAATTCGCGGGCTGAAATTATGTAAGTCAAAGCCACTTTCAGTAAGGAGATATTTTTTTTTATCTCTTATCATCTAGATGTTATTTTAGGAAGCAATTTCGTCTAATTATTTTAAAGAGAATTTTAATAGCCGAAATTAGGAGGAGGTTCTTTGTGCGATGCGAATATTTTAATTTTTTACCAATCGTCAACGGAAAAATTAAACTAATTTTGATAATTATATGAATTAGAAAAAGTTAGTAAAAATCAGAAACTAATAAGTATTTTGTTTGATGCGTCAAAAAAATGCAACTTAATATAATTTTCACTACAATATCATCGAAAGGCATAAATATTTTACTTTTTATTCTTTGTTCTTTCAACCTTGTTCAATAAAATATTTTTCTGAAACACTGAAAATAGCAATGTTTAAAGATATTTCCCAAGCGACTTGGTTTCCCTTAATTAATATCCTCATATTCTGGATAAAATCAATCAAGATCAATCTTTATTAGTAGCGTCTCTGCGGAATCTAAAAAACGTACTCTTATTATTATTTTGGAAGGTATTTTTTCCTAAAATCGAAGCATCAGTGTGGTAAAGCTTACTGTTGCCTACTATGTCATGTATAGTTTTGATCTATTTTATTTTAGCTGGACTAGCCGTTAAGGCGCTTAATACCAAGATAGAGGGGTTCGATTCAACTCTTAATATTATCACTGATAAATTATAAATTCATAAGCAGCCTATATACGTCCCACTGTAGGGCACAGGCCTTCTCTCAGAGAGAGAGTATGGGCTTAATCTCCACGCGTGCCCACCGCGGATTGGCGATTTCAAGCGCTGAGTTATGTGAATAGCTTAGACACCCATGTTTTCCTTCACCGTTAGTGAGTGGTATTGCTAGTATAACTTCACAAATGTACCTAACTTAGAAAGAAAAGTCATAGGTACATGCCCGCACTGGGAATCGAACCTGGGTCTCCCGCTTCCGAGTCCAATGTTCTACCCACTAGGCTACCACAGCACTTAAATTATAAATTAGTAAAATGTAATAAAATTATCAATACTGTATATCATATCCCACCAAATCATAAATGTAAAAAAAAACTAGCCAACTTCTCGTCCCCAAAAATACTTGATATAAAAGAACTAGCCAAGTTTCTTGTTTTCGCGGAATTAGCTGTGTCAAAATAAATAAGGAAAAATTGTGAATCCTATAGGTCTTCTAACGAATTTTTCTCTATCTGCGACGGATTAGGTAGTTCCCCTGAAAATACGATCCTGTATAACACGGTCACCCTGTATATGTTTTATGATTTTCGATTTTTGCCGTTACATACTTAATAAACACTATTTTTATTCCAAATTTCAAATCTCTACATCAATTAAAAGTACCCTAGACTTTTGATGATCCATCAGTGTGTAAGTCAGTGTAATGAGTGTCGAAAATTGCAATTTTTGAACCCCCACATTTTCTAAACTACAATAGCTAGAAGCAGGAAATTTGGAGCAATCTTTCAATTTGTTAATCTTAACCCTTTGGCAATTTTTTTGCCATGTGACGTAACTGGCTTCAAAGATAGAGAGGGGGGGGGGGGTGTCAAAAAGTGCTCGAATAGCTTCTAGTAAATATATGCACAGCGCCGGCTCACTCTATCCGAATTTATTGCAGTTGCGATATTATTTGAATTGACAATGTATCATACTATAAAATATTTTTGCTTGCAATGGTTTCTAACCATGTATAAATGTATTGTAACATCATTTAATTTCTTTACTGTTCTGTTGTAAAAATTAATTACCTTAACTTCTGCCCTTTCGACACAGTTGCGGTTGCCGTGGTCACTTTTAAGAAATATTTATTTCTGCCTTTATATCTTTACCCGCCATAAAGCCACCCAAAGATTCTACGCTATTCTATTCTACGCTCTACGCAATTTGGGATTCAGTATTTGTACAGCGCTGCAGTGCGATCGATTCACTTATAAAAAATCATAATTCCTTAAACACTCCTCAGAGGCAGTTTAAATAATCCGCGATTACGTCTTTACCACAGACAATTTCATCTTTGGAGTGCGGGAGCCACTTTAAGAACGACAAGGTTAAGTTGAGAATAAGAGAATTCTAAACTTTATTACAATATGTTAAAAGCATACAATATAATTGGTGCAGATCTGCTACTAAGCAACGAAAGTGCCTTGTGCAGATCTGTTCCTCAGCCTTCCAAAGGTTAAACTGCATCTGAGGAGTGTATTAAGTAATCCTATTATTATTACAAAATATAAGACTGACACTCCATCAATTCTGGTTCTTCTGAGTAGTCTCTAATTTAGTCACAAAATGATACAACCATATTCCGATACAAATTGTATAAAGGTGACGTTACTCTCAAGTATATTTTTAGACCATCGAAATATTTGTACGTCTAATTTCTATAATACGGCTACTAAAACAGGTTACATTGTGCGGACTTTGTTTCCGGTTTGGCTTGTATTTTTGCTCGATTTTATTGCTGTAGAGTGTAAATAAATCCACATTTACATCAGAAAATGGGAAGGTTCTACTGGTCAATACGAAATATCAAATGTTTCTAACTAAGCTACGACCAACGGCATTAAAATGTAAAGAACAGCTGATATTTTATTCGCGATATATTTTCGCCTAAGTTAAAGTTGTTTGCAAAACAGAAGTGTAACTGGGCCACTTCAGTCGTACCTATGGGTTCGGATACATGGGCGAAAATTGTCACTGATTGGATTCCACGTCGCAGACGTGGTCGGCCAAGGCGGAGATGGCGGGACGATATCTCGACCTTTTTGCCCGGATGGGAGAGGATGGCTCAGGACAGAGAGAAGTGGAGGATCATGGGGGAGGCCTTTGTTCAGCATTGGGAGACCAACACAGCTAACTAAAAAAAATAAAAGCTGTTTCACGTCTTCTTCAATGTTTCACTTCAAAAATGTGCGAAACTTAAAAAACAAACGTACATGCCGGGATTCGAACCGACGACCTCCTGAATGTGAAGAAGGCGTTCTATCGCTGCGCTACTACCGCTCAAACTTGTTGCAGCAATACCACTCGCTGAATAAGTATGAATATTATATATATATATATATATATATATATATATATATATATATATATATATATATATATATAACACAAATATAATGAATTCAATAAATATGGAGTATATAATATAGAAGATACTTCTCCAACCACTCTGTAATCACCTAAGTAGACCACTTTACCACAATGCCCTGTCTATTTCCACTCCAATTTACAATGGGGTTAATTTAAAGACACTATGGAAACAATGTAAAAACTATTTATCATTTCCGTGTTGAATATGGAAAAAATCCCTATACAACATTGTTAAAGATGTTCACTGTATTCCAACGGCTTAAAGATAGCTACAAAGCTTTGATGTTAATAATGAAATAATATTTCGAACAAATGGTGCGGTTGGGTGTGCCATTGGATAAGGTTTACTTAAGTACACCAAGAGAGTCTAGGAAACTTGTAACGGTGCAAACCTTTTTACACCATTTCTGTTCTTTTCTGTCATTCTATCTATCATCTTAAACTCAAAATTTAAAATTACGTCACCCATTCTAGATGTTTTTCGGATTTTCATTACTACTTCCCCTTTGACGAAATACCACTGCTGACAAAATTACTTGTGAATTGTTTATTTTCCTATTTTAATCTGTTTTAATCGAATTTTTCTGTTTACCACCTCTTAACTACAATTTTCCGAAATAAAACCACAGTTACTGAAGTTCTACATTTTACTATCGTATTATTTACATCAAGAACCCTTCAGCTGGATGGCATGAAGGAGACCGACGAAAAACGCATTTTTTGTGACTCAAACTCAAATATGGTTGCTACAGTGCTGAAATGTTCATAGCGATGTGTAAAAATATGAAATGTACAAGGTTTAAAAACAATGAGTCGCTGTATAAATAAGTAAACATATAAACACGTATACAAGGAGACACAAACATATAGCTAATTAACAAGAAAATGTCTGTCATGACGCAAGATATTTTTGAGTTATTATCTAAATAGAGCTTACCCACGGACAGACAGATAGATAGTGCTGTAGGATAGCGTTGGCGCAAGACTGCCTAAGATTTCTACTTGAATAAGAAGAAGAAACGTAAATAAGAAGAAAATTACGAAAAACTACTTTACCTCGGTAATTGATTGCTAATTGATTCACTCTTGAGTTGAGAAGATTAGATTATTGTTACTCTTAAAAACACTTAGTCCACTCCACCAGTAATTGCTGCTATCAAGAAGTGGCGAGCACTGACCACGGTAGAATAAATACAATAGAATATAATAATAATAGAAAACCTTGTATTTATTCTACTGTACTTAAAATAAATAACTATTTCTGAACTAAAACTTTCGTAAATACTACTCGTTATTAACTCAATTCCGGAATCACTTACTTGAATTTTTGTCGGAAGAGTCCGACCAGGTTTCTCTCTTATTCTTTCTTTTCTGGAAGTAATAAATTATACTTCTAAAATATATCATTTTTTTGTCATGTGATCTAGTGTACAATAAAGAATATTCTTATCTTCTTATCTTATCTTATCATTCTACTTATCTTAAACTATAGTCCTGAGGATCGCGGTCCTGTTGACGCAGTTTTGGGTGGTATTAGTAATACAATTTGTTAAACATTTCAGGATTTTTCTGAAATGTTACTAAAATGTTGGCAATTTAATTTTTGGTGCCACCTGACATCACGTTCGACAAAAGTGTACTTATTAGTTTATGTACTATTATTAAAAACCACACAAGTGCGTGACAGGCCACGCCCAATGTAGGGTTCCGTAGAAAGAAGGGTTTCTTAATTGCATTACACAACTAACAACTTCATCAAAGTTATTTTCAGTAGAATTTGTTCGAAATTTTCCTTTTATAAGTTGGGTTACTACTGCTCGCTAACTTGAAAAGCCTACTCGGGCATGATAGTTTTCCTTAGCAGCAGGAGCAGGCGTTCCGTAGAAAGAAGGGTTTCTTAATTGCATTACACAACTAACAACTTCATCAAAGTTATTTTCAGTAGAATTTGTTCGAAATTTTCCTTTTATAAGTTGGGTTACTACTGCTCGCTAACTTGAAAAGCCTACTCGGGCATGATAGTTTTCCTTAGCAGCAGGAGCAGGCCTGCCCAGCACCCATACCATCCTCACTTAGTCGGTCTAGCCCACAGGAAAGACAAGTCAATACGTGCGGAGCTAACCAATCTGCGGGTTTCCTCGCGATGTTTTTCTTCCGCGTTAGCGTGTGGTATTGCTACTACGAATTCGCAGATGTACAGCAGATGCAAGCTTAGTAATTGTGGTAATAAATACACAGACATAGTAAGCATTATCTATCACATAGCGCCACTCTACAAAGCGCCTTTGCACCTTTAGCATTAATTAAAGGTATATTTAAAAAATGGCAATAGAACAAAAGTCGTTGTAAATGACCAACTCTAACCGACATATTTCAGGAAATGCGCGTTTCAGAAATAACACTATATCGTAAGTGGATGAAAAATGAAAATGAAAAATGTTTATTGAGCTGAACAAAAATTTACAATATATAAAGTAACTCTGAACCCTAAACTAAATTAAATTGTATCTTGGGGCACAGTGATCCATTCAGAGTGAACTTACATAATGTTTGGACAGTAATAAAATAAAAGTTAAACATGCATATAGCAAACTATAATATGGCTCAAGTCTTTAAATTCAAATAATAAAATAAACCTACATAAAATATTATTATAGATATTATATCGATAAATCAAAAATCAAAATCAATTTTTTTTTATTCAACGTAGCACAGAAACTGCGGCTTAATGAACGTTACAAGTTAAACTAGGTGTCCATTTCAAAATCTAGATCATTTTGAAGAAAAAATGGACAAAAAAACTCCAAACTTAGTCTTTTCAAGTCCTTAATTTACAGGATTTATATAAATGTTCTAAAACTCATGCATTGAACTCGCTTTAATTCCAGACATCATTGTCATCTAAATAATCTTTAATGTTATACACTTTTTTGGCACAAAATGTGCTTCACACATTTTTTGAACCGCGTTTCTGGCAAGCTTATTATATCCTCAGGGATCGTATTGTAGAAACGTATACAATGCCCCATAAAGAATGTATTAACCTTTGCCAGCCTAAATTTTGGGAACGAAAGTTTATGTCTATTTCTAGTATTTACATTGTTTACGATACGATGTTTGATACGATAGTTTTTACAAGTTTAATAGAATAAAATAAAACAGACTATTACATGAACATAAGCCTGCTTGAATTAATATGACCTACATAAAACTACATAAATATACTTATTTTCGTCGTAATAAGTAAACAAAACATCTTTTCCAATTCCAAATTTGGTAATTTATTCACGATGTAGGATATGTTGCTAAAAGATTGGGTTTAGTAACCAACGAGTAGGTAAACTCGTAGCCAGAGAAGTGTGAGACCCGATTGCATGATATGTAAGTGCCATGCGAGTTCCCAGTAAATTGGTTATCTAATGAAAGAAGAAAACCCATGAATGGAACGCTAGTGGCATTTTTCCGAGCGGTTCCGTGCTTCGCAAGGCACGTTAAGCTGTTGGTGCCGGCTGCCGTCGATAGATGGCAGTCGTTAAGCCAAGTCAGAGGCCTTAGGGCGGCTTGACAACTTCTGACAGTAGACGAGCCACTAGTCTACAAGCCTCCACCAATCCGGACTTGGCCCCCGTGGTGGAGTATGGCCTATACCTTCCTCAGGGAAGAGACCCGTGCCCCTTGGTGGGGACATAATGGGTTGATGATGATGATGGATGGAACGTGTCTACTGTATTGTTGATCCATCTTCTACCTCTACCTTCTACCTGTCAGCCTGGGACGTCGATTAATACTTATTAATATACCTATTCTTGTTCTTCTTCTTTTGGTGCCATCTCCTATCGGAGGTCGGCTATCATTGTGGCTATTTTGGCCCGTGATGTTGCTGCTCGGAAGAGTTCTATCTTTGTCGTGTTATACCACTCTGCAAGATTTTGGAGCCACGATGTTTTTCTGCGGCCAGGTCTCCGTCATCCCTGGATTTTGCCTTGCAGAATGAGTTGCAACAGAGTATACTTGTTACTGCGCATGCAAATATATCTACTATAACTGTGTAAAATATATTTTTACAATTTGCTGAAAAAAGTGAGAACTTAATGCGAAAAATCTTACTGCGTCGGCAAGTAGTAGGTGAGGGACGATCCAAGCGGACAGGACATACTTCGACCAAATAGGGGATGTATTAGCAAAGGGAAAGATAAAAACTACCCGAAACCGGCGTGCATGCATGCAACGACTAATTAATTTCAGGAAGCGAAAGTGATCTGTCAGGATCGTGGCAAGTGGCAGTCCCTGCTCTCTGTCTATCCCTCTGGGATACAGGCGTGAGTTTATGTATGCATGTAGTTCAAGTAGATTCGCCCGACTCTCCCAAGAACCACCGTGGCCATGTCTGATTTAACCTTTTTTTTTCTCCGCATGCCTCGTGTAATCGAGCGCGTCTACTCTCCATCAGATGGTGAAGGATGCTCGTAATATCGGAGTGTCCTCACAAGTAGTCGTTTCCCTCCTTTCTATGAAGTATCTCACCACCCACGACCGTTGGGTAATAAGGTAATTTGTACCTAAGGGCCTTTGAAATTAAGCAAATTTTGCAACCTGTTTGAACTAGAGACCTGGGGTGCATACTAAAGGCTATAATTTCGACACTATAAATACAGCCATTCGACAACACGTCGACTTTTACTTCGCATTCCCTACTCCGTTACTTTGGATAATAATAATAATAACTTGTTCTATCACACAACCACTTGTCGTGACCCCAAACTAGGATAACCTGTGCTATGGTAACAAGGCAAGGACATCACAAACATAGAAATACACCCAGACTGAGGACATTGGTGTACGCCACAAATGTGCAGCGGCCCCAGTGGGAATCGAACCCTTGACCCCGGCATGGTAAACAGACATGATGCCGCTAGACCAACGAGGCAGTCAGGTTGGATGACTTTGCAATAAAAACGTAAAGGCCCCTTTTCCCCCATATTTTTTGTGTGTAATTTTCCACTGTGTTGGATTATCCATCTTGTACCTACGTATTTGTATTTGGTGCGGCTTAAAAAATAAATGCTATGACGTCATTCAACCCAGTAGAATTACATAATACAGGCGCCGGCCAATACAATAAAACGAACGCTATGGTTCTCTTCCGCTATCAAGTGCCATTTGCACCATACAAGTGCAATAAAGCGGGGGTAGCGCGGCCGGTAGTACAATTGCCTTCAAAAGGTCGTGTGTTCGAACTCCGGCATGTACTTAAGAACTTTGTTCTCAAAGCTACGTAAACTTATGAATATCACTCGCTAACCGTGAAGAAAAACAACGTGAGGAAATATGGATGCTTGTGGTGCTGATATGCCCAATCCGAGTTGGGCACGCGTGGTGATTAAGCCTAATCTCTCTCTCTCTCTCTCTCTCTCTCTCTCTCTCTCTCTCTCTCTGCAACAAAATCGACATTCCATTGAGTTTGAAATGTCAAATAGTTTTTGACAGCTGTCACCGAACCGACCAATAAATGACCAATTTTATTTATTTTAACCTGGCCTCGACAAACACTTTAATGACGGTTTAGGTAAAGTATTTGAGTTGGAAAATGGGTAGGCACACATTTTCCTAGTTTATCTGTTAGGTATATGCCTAAAAACTTGTAGGTCACCCCTTTAGGTTCGGCCATTGTGTTAGATAAACCTTTTGGGTTGCTTTTCGCGCCTGAAACATCACAGGGATGACCATCACGAAATTCGATAAGGGCCCGTTAATTAACGACCTTCCTACCGCACATAAAACATATAAAAAAGTGTGTTATCACACTGTAGACTACTATTATCACATTCCAGAATCGAATATTGACCTTAGAAAAATCAATTCACTGAGAGACATATCAATATGTGTTGTCATAACAAACAGTGCGGTCCCTATTATAGAAACGACGAAAACAAAAGCGCACGGCTTTCTGAAAATCTCTGCAAAGACGCTGGGATGTATAATCGCATGGGTACACTCGGGAATAGGCGGGTGCTGAAAGTTCAGAACGGCCGGCGTCCCCGTCCAAGCCATCATCAGTGCAATCTCGCCCGCCGAGCCGTTAACATGCTTCGCGCGCCTCTCGTCCACAAAAGACCTCTAAGACAGTAATAAAAACTTCTTGGACTTAGGAAACACAAATCTTCGAGCAGCTTACGAAAGTGGCACAGTTGGAAAAAGTGAATAAAGTGTCAGCTTGGAAAAGTTCTGAGTGCGTGAAAAAGTTCTGCGATAAAACTTTTTGGAGGTCGTCTTTTCGTCTTTTTAGCGGACTGTGCAGGTATTTTTGTTTTTTTTTTAATTTTGATATTTTTATTCAAATAAAATTATCAACATCATCATCATCATCATCATCAGCCATTTGGCGCCCACTGCAGGACACTGGCCTCCCTCATGGTTTCTAACCATGAAGGGGTTTTGCCATAATCGCCACGCTTGGCAGGCGGGTTGACGATCGTCGAAAATTATATTTATATATTATACTTAGTAATAATACGAATATAGGTTTTCTTATATACTATTAAATGGAGAAGACGATTGTAAGAAAGAATATATTAATATCCGCCAATATATCCACGGTCGAAATGAAGTTTAAACAGTGTATTTTTCTTAAATGTGAATTAATTATTACCTCGTTTCACTTCAATCCTCTAAAGTTTCCAAAAAACATCTCTTACGGAGATAAGCACCCCTTCGTACATGAATGTTACTTCTCATGTAATATCCTATTAGATAATGTTCCATGTAAAGAAAATTATTGTAATGTAATATAAATGTGTATTCAGCTGGAATAACAACCGCATTACTGTTATTAAATTTTCTTCAAACAGATAATAGTTTGTTTATACTTATTTGACACTGACATCGACCTTGTTCACAGTGTGAATATTAAATTATCAAATTGTATTTTTTCTAAATACATCCAAAATCTAAATTACTCCCGATACTTCACAATACGTTTCTTAAACGGCTTTTGAACTGTCACAGTTATATCATACATAATAACATAATCAATCTCTGTTTATAAAACGACGGTCACTCTCCAGTGCGAGCCAAGTCCGTGACATGTTATCAGAATGACCCCGAGCAAGGAGGCAACACTATTAGTGAACACTATTTGCCTAATTCGTTGATGCTAACCTTATTGGGCAGTGTAATGTCGATGGGTATCATCACTTAGTGGTGTGCGAATTAATCGCCTTAATAGGGTTACGGAACTAATGAAGAACGTGTTACTTTCGGGCTACGTGAATCAAAAGTAGTAGTAATATTATACAGAAGAAAAGTTTGTAAGTTAATATGTTTGTAATCCTTATGTAGGGGATAATCTCCAAAATTAATATATAACAATAAATTATACGATTTAAAAATTATTTTACCAATATTTAGAATGGACTCTCAGAGTGGACGTAGGCTATATATATACTGATCTGTTTACCACGTAGTCGCAGGCACTGCTATCACTAATATATAATAAACAGAACACTATCCCATTTGAAATAGATAGATAAATAGAATATTCTTAATTAGAAAGAGAAGAGACAAAAGAAAAGAGTTATTTTATAATCTTGGTTGTATAATCTTCAAAACAAGGTAACAAAAACTTACATTACAAGTTTTGCGCTAGTATTTAACTATTTTAACTCGCCATTTCTGTGTTTTGAGCAATATTTAGGTACTTGGAATCACGTCGGTCCACAATGTGCAGCAAGAAAAATTAAGAAAATTGCGAAGAGGAAATGTTCTTACATACATAAGCAGCCTATATACGTCCCACTGTAGGGCACAGGTCTTCTCTCAGGGAGAGAGTGTGGGCCTAATCACCACGCGTGCCCAACGCGGATTGGCGATTTCAAGCGCTGAGGTATGTGAATAACTCAGACACTCAGGTTTCCTCACGATGTTTTCCTTCACCGTTAGCGAGTGGTATTGCTACTATAAATTCACTAATGTACAATTATGTAACTTAGAAAACCAAGTCTGGAACCTGGGTCTCTCGCTTCCGAGTCCGATGTTCTACCCACTAGGCTACCACCGCATGTTCTTATATATTCAACGGGTATTCGCTAAGGTTTATTGCGTATATTATGTACCTTACTTAATTAGGTACCTTCTCACGACAGAATACCTGTGACCACGATGACGTTGCTGAAGCGTCGGGAGAAAATGGTTTTCGTAAAATTGCGATCTGCGTTACTAGGAATAGATAAAACATAATCGGGAATCATGTATTTTGGACTTAGCAGTCACTTATATAGACTATGAAGGTGGCATTTTGTGATGGTTTAGTCTAGCACGATTTTAATGTTCCCTCTTAACACTTACACAACCCCGGCAATGGTTTTGTTTTGTGAATAACGGGTTTAGTTTTGCAAATTATTGAATTGTAATTAAGCCTCATTTGACATAATTTCATTCATATCAACGTTAAGAGTTTCAAAAGGATTCGATAGTAATTTACCAATTAACTGAGAATTAGAAAAAAATATATAAAAAAGACAACAACGAAAATGAGAATTATAAATATTCGAAATTATATCAAAATATTCGATTCTAAAATGACTAGCTTATATTTAGGTTTATATTTCATTTCGTTTTTTGTAAACAATCCAGGCTCTCTACCAGTCTGTTATTTATATTTCTATTTTTCTATGTATACATTTTTTTTTAACGGTAAGCCCTACCTGCATGACACGTTTTCTTCATTTGGCGTGGAGGTGCTATTTGAAAACCAGCGCTGTTTCAAATAGAAACAGCAAACGCTGAAATAGTATCATTGTCACACGCATACTCCTTTATTTTTATTAAAAATTGTAAGCATGTATGTAAGCATGTTTGTTTGTGGCAATAAATCATTCATTCATTCATTCAGTCTATCAGTTAAAGTTCGGCTTAGACTCATGTAGGTATATCGAATGCCTTTTCTGTAAACAAGATTGACAGTTGTTTGTGTTGATGCTTGTTTCTGTAAAATTAACATAATATTCAAATTATATTCAAAACACATTTTATGTTTTGTTTTAATCAATTTGTACACGGAATAGACATTAAACTCTGTCAACATTATTAACATTTGTTTGTCATTCTATTTACCTAAGTGGAATGTTTTTTTCAAAAAACGTTGTCTCTCGCTCGGTGGCTAGTGGTTATATTTAATAATTAATTATATTTATCGACTGAGAAAGTAAGGGCGGGTTATACATATATTATTTCCCGCGCAGGTCTATATGTATTCATGTATATGACCACCTAGAGGTGTCAAATAAAAGGTATGGGCGATGCTAGCGTCTTGGGGCATATGACGTCGTCAGCTATCATGTCGTTAATTATCAAAATCTCACCAAAACGCTTCAAATGAAATAAAAACTTATTTTGTTGAGAACGTTAAAAATTCTTCCTTGACTTTGCTGACGCTACCTACTACAAAAGATAACTCTGAATTGGTGACGACTAGTTTTAAATGGTTACTATTGCTTTCGCTGTCGAACCCGAGTTATAGAGCAGTTATATCTGACAGATAGATAGATAAACCTATTTAGTTTCAATTTTCACACGTGCACAACAAACCAAAAAAATAAAAACATTAAATTAACAAAACAGACACAGAAAACAAGAGCATACTATTTCCCATTTTATTTGGGGTCGGCCCTCCGTATCATGTGTCTCCAGGCCGCTCGGTCTTGGGTCGTCTTTTTGTTCTCTTCTTATTGTGCCGATACCTAGAGAAGACGACGTGCTCATCTCGGTGAGGAAATACGGAGCCAAACTGAGATAAGATATTAAACTGAGATAATTATATAAAGTGTAAAGTGTGTTTGATGTATATCTAGTATAAAACGTGCGGGAATGAAATGTAACAAGACTGAACTTCGCGTTCACGAAGCGCAAGTTGTAATTAGTAAAAATAAAATACTGACCAGAGAAAAAAATTAAATAATAATGTAAATGTCATGAAATATATTAAGAGATGTCGAATTGTGAGAATTCCTTTAACGATTGATAATGGCCTAATTAATAGTAGATTTTACAACAAGTGCACAAAACGGACTATTTCTATCCGAGACTTTTAGCAGCCCGAGCTGGATAAAATGGATAAAATGGTTTTGCGGATGAGTTATAAACTCTGCTTTTCACTTCGATTGCGAGGAAATAAAACAGTAATATAATTTAGTAAATTGAAGAAATTAATAAACTCACGAAAAAACAAGAGCTGTTTCCCGCCGCTTTATTTTTTTTAATCTTACGACATTGATATTAGGCTTGTGCTGCAAACCTCTACAGCCTACTATTAAATTAATTTTGTAATAATAGATAGATAGATAGATAGAATATTCTTTATTGTATTATGGGAATAATAATTTTCATAAATTAATTAAATAACCTATCGTACTTGAAATTAAATTTTAATATCTTTTATGTCTTAAAAAACACATAAGGCAAATAAATTAAAGTAAATATTATAAAATAACAAATTTTATCTATGAACTTCTTATTGTGTTTGGCTATATGGCTCATTTTTTTTGCCTTAATACAGATACATTTATGAGTAGATACTTTAATGCACTTGTGCATTAAATTCGATTTTGTGCAATCTATATTCTGCACAAATAAGCACTTTCAGAGCATGAAAAGTAAAAAAAATTAAAATAGTAATATTATAATAGGAATATGGTAAAACCCTTCATGGTTAAGAAAACCATGCCTGTGTCCTGCAGTGGGCATCGAGTGGCTGATGATGATGATGATAATAATAGGGGTTAAAGTACGAAATTGCCGTTTTATTGCAATAGGTTCTTTGAATTGACATAGAATCTTCATGGTTTGAGGTTTTCGAATGAAACTTTTTTCAAATGGTTTCTATGATGTTCTTTTTTTAAAAAATGTGAAACATTTGAATATCGACTTTCAATTGTTTTTGTTATTCAATTTAGACAAGAAAGATGGATACTGCGAAAATTCGAGTGATTTTTGAATACGAGTTCCGACGCGGAACTAACGCGGCAGAAACAGCCCGCAATATCAATGCTGCGTTTGGAGAGGGGTCTACTAATGAACGCACCGTGCGATTTTGGTTTAAACGCTTTCGTGATGGAAATTTCGACTTAAAGAACGAGCCGGGATACCGCCGTTTAGCCAAAGTATTTTTCGCCAAATTTAACTTCCCAATAAACTTATGGCATCAGTTTCATTTCCCAAATGAAACTTTAGCAAGTTTTCATTCGCATTTTATTCATTTGGTCAAATTATCATTTCGCATAATTTTACTGCGTCAAGTTTTATTAAGACAAACGTTTATTATGCTAACGTTTTATTTTGGCAAGTGTTATAAGTATAGCAAATAATTGTTTGATTAAATTTATATTTCGCATTTTGTTTGTTAGGTCAGTACACATAAGCAAAAATAGGTTCGAAGTTCCAGGATGGAGCGGAGCGCAGCGATGCTCCATCCTGAAACTTCGGGTGTTAGTTCTTTTTTTTTATATAAAAGCGAAAAAAAATATTTCACTAAAAAACTTAGTTTTGTGTCAAACTTAAACAAGGTTAGTGCATGGAAAAGTCATAGGTACCCTACATTATGATATGGCAAAACGTGGGATACCGCCGTTTTTGCCAAACGATACTTTTGACTGAATAAT
Organism: Yponomeuta malinellus; assembly: GCA_947308005.1. Taxonomy (NCBI): domain Eukaryota; kingdom Metazoa; phylum Arthropoda; class Insecta; order Lepidoptera; family Yponomeutidae; genus Yponomeuta; species Yponomeuta malinellus. Next base: position 8,969,853 of record OX371013.1, read on the forward strand.
GCTTGGTAAAATGAATTTTGACCAAGTATTTGTTTGGTAAACAATAACTTGCCATAATAACTTTTGCTAACTGTTTATTTGCTTTAAGTTGTTTTGAGAAATGTTTTTTTGCCAAGTGATAATTTGCGGAAAATAGTTTGGGAAGTAATACTTTGGGAAACGATTTTTGGCAATACATTAGTAAACCGAACGAGCCACGAGGAAGACCGCCCACACAGGTGAATAACGATGAATTAAGAGAGATAGTGGAAGCCGACCCTAGTCAAACTAACCAGGAATTAGCGGCATGGCTTAACGTTACCTTACCCACAATATTGACTCACTTGCGTCAAATCAATAAAATTAAAAAATACGAAAAATGGGTGCCTCACAATCACTCGAATTTTCGCAGTATCCATCTTTCTTGTCTAAATTGAATAACAAAAACAATTGAAAGTCGATATTCAAATATTTCACATTTTTTAAAAAAAGAACATCATAGAAACCATTTGAAAAAAGTTTCATTCGAAAACCTCAAACCATGAAGATTCTATGTCAATTCAAAGAACCTATTGCAATAAAACGGCAATTTCATACTTTAACACCTAATATTAATAAAGTGATGTCTATAGAATTAAAAGTCCACCAAAATTAAAGTAAGAATGATAGAATAAAATTGAGTGACGCAGAAAGCATTTTCTGCCGATCCAGCAGAGTCTTTCTAAGACGTAATCTGAAGGTAGCCCATGATTGGATTTGGATCAGCGACAATCAATATAACTGCCCTGAATTGCTCCATGACGTGAACTTCTACGCTTCTCCCAAACAAACTCGGATTTGTCCTTTGTTTAAATTTCCTTTTCCCCAACTAATGCCAAGTATCATATCCCCATGTCAAGGATATGTTCAAATTACAATAAATATTTTTCAACTGTTGATATATTTTATGCCAAAAAGTTACCATTCTGCCAAACGGTAAAAAAATCCTTAACAGCTCTAAATAACCTACACGTAGTTACCACCAACGAGTTCAATGTGAACTCTACCACCGATTCTTGTTCGCTACTAACAAAAACAACCCTATCCGTAATATTAGAATACAAAAATACTACTATTTACTGTGTTGACCTACTTGCTCTTAGATGTTTCTTGATTATTATGTTAATTATTACTTGCCCAACTGGTGTAATAGATCATAGTTATTTAGTAACAAATATTTATGGGTATAGTATTGGTTTTTGAAGTAATTTTTATATAAATTGCAGCCTATTTCCTGTTTTCTCCAAATAAAGAAAATGGAAATAAATTAAAGAAACTACGACTTTAAGCCCGCGGTCTCGACGTCAGAATGGTGTGTTCAAAAATGGTTTAGCGGAATGCAGCGGCTCTTGCGCTCTCACTTTATTTCTATCATAGTTTTAAGTTGTTTATTTTAAGAAACCTTATTAAAAATTTGCATTCATCCTTTGCATCTCGTCTTAGTGTACATAACATAGTTACAAGCAATGTGTTACTTGTCAATGGGCGTCAAATGGCTGATGATGATGATGATGATGAAATTATAAGATTTACTCTCGTCACTTCTCGATTGTAACGATTCAAACAAAATGCATTTATAACTTTCAATTCAATTCAATTCAATTCAAATATTTTTATTCATTGTAAAAACAGAATGTTTACTTAATGAACGTCAAAGTTGTGAGTTTCACAATTAATGGATTATATGGAGAAGAGGCTAACAAAGAAACTCCACATTTATTCTTTTCAAAACACGTTTTAACTTAATTAACAGAGTTTTCAACTTAAAATATTAGTCATGAATGTGTTGAATACTAGTCACAATCGTCCTTTAAATAATATTAATCTACTGTTTAATGCCAAACATCTTTGTCTTCTAAATAATTCTTGATGTTATAGTAAGCCTTTTTGCACAGAATGTGCTTAACACATTTTTTAAATCGCGTTGGAGGTAACTCTAATATATCTTGAGGAATTTTATTGTAGAACCTTATACAGTGCCCCATAAAGGATGTGTTAACTTTTGCAAGTCTAAATATGTAGTGGAAATGACAATTTATGTTTATTTCTAGTACCTATTAACATTATGGTGGCCACCAACATTTTCGAAGTCTTTGATATTTTTTCTAACGTACATAATATTTTCATAAATGTATTGACATGCAACTGTTAAGATGTTGGTTTCTTTGAAGAAATCTCTTAGCGAATCCCTACTACCTAACTTGTAAATAAATCGGATGGCTCTCTTCTGCAAGATGAAGATAGTCTCAATGTCTGCTGCCCGGCCCCAAAGTAGTATACCGTAGGACATAATACTATGGAAGAAACTAAAATAAACAAGCCTAGCAGTTGCAACGTCAGTGAGTTCCCTAATTCTTTTCACTGAATATGCTGCAGAGCTAAGTCTGTGTGCTAATTTTACAATATGTGGACCCCATTGTAGTTTTGCATCGATTGTGATGCCCAGAAATACAGTATCATCTACAAATTCTAGTTTTTCATGTCCAATTACTATGTTGTTCTCAACTACTCGTACGTTAGGTAAGGAAAACTTTATACATTTTGTCTTTTTAGAATCTAGCAGCAGATTATTTGCTGTGAACCAATCTAGTACTTGCGAGAGAGCATTTTTTGCATCGTCAAGATTATTTTCTTGTCTCCTTATTTTAAAAATAAGTGACGTGTCATCAGCAAATAACACTATCTCAGACATTTTTTGTACCATAAACGGTAAATCATTTATATAGACTAGGAAAAGGAGCGGCCCTAAGATAGATCGCTGCGGGACTCCTATTTTTACAAGTGAACGCGAGGATTTAATACGATTTACGTCTGCTTTTTGGACCCTTCCTTCTAAATACGATCTTAAAAGATTTAAACCTGCACCCTTTATTCCGTAGTATTTTAACTTTAGGAGTAGCGTTTCGTGATCTACACAATCAAATGCTTTTGATAAATCACAAAATATGCCTACTGCATCCTTGTGATCCTCCCACGCGCTGAAAATATGTGTAACTCCGGCGTCTGTTGTATTCCGCCCTTTAGTAAAACCAAATTGCTGGCTATGAAAGAGTTGGTAATTATTGAAATGCGTAAGTAATTGATCTAAGATGATCTTCTCAAATATTTTACTTAATACTGGTAGTACTGAGACGGGCCTAAAATTGGTTGGATCGTGTTTATCACCGCTTTTAAATCAGGGTACTAGTCTACTATATTTCATGAGGTCCGGAAATACTCCCTCATCTACACATTTATTGAAAATTTTTGCTAACGGTAAAGCTAGGACATGGATCACTGAACTAACAATTTTTACTGACATACCCCACAAGTCCTCGGTTTTTTAAGATTCAATCATTTACATTTTTTAAGAACGTTATGGGGCTCAATGTAATTAAATGAGAAATCGTGTTCGCACGAGGAGACATGGTCTTTTAGTAATGTTGCTGCACGATCAGGTGACGAGTCTAACGGAGCTGTAGTCACGATTGGAACATTAGTGAAGAACTGTTCAAATGCTGCAGCGATATCTTCATTTGTCGTTATTATTTTGTCATCAATCTTAAGCAAAATATCTCGGTCTCCTAATTTTGTTTTACCCGTTTCTCTATTTATTATTGTCCAAATTGTTTTAATTTTATTCAGTGACTGTAAGATTTTATTCTTTATATGATCGCATTTAGCCTTATGGCAGATGGCCTTAAATAATTTGGAATATTTTTTGACGTGCTGTATGAATTTGGTGTCATATGTATAAGTCTTTTTGTCATACAGTTCATAAAGTGTGTCTCTACTTTTCTGGATACCCGAGGTTGCCCATTCACTAAATCCTACTTTATTCTCATTATTTGTTAGCTGCCGCAATTTAAAAACTTTTTCAAAACTACCCGACACGACTTTGAAAAAGTCTGCATAATGAGCATTAGCATTTTGGTAATTTTCTTGAGTTTTTATGCTACTTTCAAGGTCTACTTTAAATGACTCTAATTTTTTACTTGTTACGGGCCGGCAGAGGATAACCTGTTCTGCGTTTTTTTCTATGTATTTCAAAATGAACAATTTGACCACTGTGGTCTGACTTCAAACAATTTACTGTAGAATTATCTGAAAAGTCGCAATCGCAGTAAACATTACCTATGCAGGTGGCAGTAGTTTCGGTTATTCTAGAAGGCTCCAAGAAAATATTTACTAAATGAAACGACTTGAAAATTATTGTCAATTTGGTATTAAAAGCCGAGTGTACCAATAAGTCGATATTGAAGTCACCACAGACTATGACTTTCTTATTACTGCTAGAGGCTACCTTCAAAACATCCTCTAATATTGATTCAAATGAACTGTAATCGCTGGTAGGGGGCCTGTATATGGCTACTACAATGTGTCTAGACAGTTCAACACATGATATTTCAATTACTTTTTCAACAGAAAGACTGCAAATGTCTTTCCGTTCTTTTAATTTCAAACTATTTTTTGCTAGTATCAAGGATCCCCCGTGCCTTGCAGACTTTCTATTGAAGCAACTGGCTATTTGATAGTTATTCACAGAAAAATTCATTTGTGTTTCTGGTAGCCAGTGCTCTGTGTCGCATAGTATGTCCACTCTATATTGTTCTAAGAACAACTCTAATTCTAATAACTTTCCAGAAAAGCCACCCTGTATATTCTGATTAGCTAAAATTAATTTATTTAAGGGGGGCTTTTCTTTTGTCTGCGCTGACAGTTTAAATCAGCGGTCAAGTTTAACCTACTTAAACTAGGTTTTTTCACAACCTCAGAGTAAAGAGGTTGGGAAGTATCAATTTTCTTACATTTTGTATAGCCTAGAGGTCTAAGAATATGACCCCCTAGGAATAAGGGGGTCATATACATTGAATGCCAATAATTTGGCAATATGTCGCTTAGAAGAGAGGGGCACATACAATGTGTCCCTAGTTAATATAAAATTTCGAATAAATTTATTCGTATCGAAAAAACGTACTTGGTCTCGATGACCGAAGGTCATAATATATAATAGCCGGTTTAATTTATCTATCCGGTCATTTTTTGGCTTTGAGAGAGTTTTTGAATAGGGAAAAGCACAGATGATAATTTTTCTTACTTGCGTTAGGTATTAGGTTATTATTATCAGTGTATTGTACTCGTATCTTTTCTTTTGTCATTGCTGTTTCTGTAACATTTTTCCGGTATACAATAAAGAATATTCTTATCTTATCTTATCCTTTACACCTAACAACACACTACCATAAAGCTTCCCATAAAATCGTGTTGGAACCTTATACGCCAGCACTCCCCTTCCGCCTTCGGGCAATAAAGCGTAAGAATATCGTGCACGTTATATCATTATCATCATCATTCAGCCACAAGAGGTCCACTGCTGGACATAGGCCTATATATATAGCATGTTATATATGCCTATGTAATTAAACTTGACAAAATGCCACGTAAATAAGGATCGATAAAAAAAACCGGCCAAGTGCGAGTCGGACTCGCGCACGAAGGGTTCCGTACCATTATCTATATAACATTAGACACAAAGATAAAAACACAGCAAAAAAATCACGTTTGTTGTATAGGAGCCCCCCTTAAATAATTATTTTATTTTGTTTTCCCGCTTTTTCTCGTACACGAACAAGCTATTAATCCATTAAGATTTATGTAAGTTTATTATTCAGGTTAAGTATGTGCGTATTATTCGTATTTGCACCAACTACCCGTCTCTCTTTTTCCTTCGGCAACCTTTCCGTCTTTCCGTCTTTGGCATTCCAACCTTTCCGTCGGTTCTGTGTTTTGCGTTCCGGATTAAGAATAGCGTCACTCCATTTCCTTCCATGGATGTCGTAGAGAGCGACTAAGGAAATCCACTACCAGGACGCGGGCAGCAGCGTCTTCCTGAGATTCCAGCCGCATACTGCGATTGCCAACCCGCCTGCCAAGCGTGGCGACTATGGCAAAACCCCTCATGGTTGTGAAAACCACAAAGGAGGCCTCTGTCCTGCAGTGGGCGTCAAATGGCTGATGATGAAAAGGGTGATAAACCTTTCCGTCACAAGGTTGTCTGGAAGAAATTGCTGTTAGTAATAAGGTTGTAATTTTTAGGGTTCCGTACGAAAAAGGGTAAGAACGGGACCCTATTACTAAGACTTCACTGTCCGTGTGTCTGTCTGTCTGTCTATCTGTCTGTCTGTCTGTCACCAAGGCTGTATATCATGGACCGTGGAAGCTAGGCAGTTGAAATTTTCACAGATGATGTATTTTCTGTTGTCGCTATAAGAAAAAATACTAAAAACAGAATAAAATGAATATTTAAGGGGGCTCCCATACAATAAAAGTAGTTTTTTCGCCGTTTCTTGCTCGATATTCATAACGGCAACAGGTAGATGCTTGAAATAATCACAAAATATTTAGTTCCATATTCGCTTCAAAAATAAATAATTGAATTAAAATAAAATCAATATTTATGGGGGGCTTTTTATACGCGATTTTTTGCCGTTTTTTCTCGATTTTTGTGTCTAATGTTGTATAGATAATGGTACGGAACCCTCCATGCGCGATTCTGGCTCGCACTTGGCCGGTTTATCATTGCAACTTTCATATTTTATGTGTTTTGTTTATTGTGTGCAATAAGGAATATCCTTATCTTATCTTAACTATTGTTAACATCTTTCGGTTGATTTTTAAGGTTCCAAAGCCAGAGGGTAAGGGACCCCATTACTAAGACTCCACTGACAGTCAGTCTGTCTGTCACCAGGCTGTATCTTATGAACCATTCTAGCTAGGCAGTTGAAATTTTCACAGATGATTGTATTTCTGATGCCGCACAACAAATACTAAAAATAGAAAAAAAATATTTAACGGGGGAACCCGTACAACGTGATTTTTTGCCGTTTATTGCTCAGGCAATGGAAAGGAAACAGGCAAAATATTCAAATGTTGTATAGATAATGGCACGGAACCCTTCGTGCGCACGTCTGACTCGCACTTCTGTGTCCAACTTACTATGGGCCACCTATACGTTTCATTCCGCGAGGGCAGTTCAGGGGTTAATAGATGCTTTGGACAATGGACAGCTGTTAACAGTTGCTTAACAAATAAGTTGTTCGGGCGATTTGCACCACATCACAAACAGATTCATATATATAAGCTAGGAATTAGAGATTCGTTAAGAGATTTCTTTAAAGAAACTAACATCCTAAACAAAACAATGGAAACAATGGGAGTAGGGGGGGATGAGGGAAGAGTTTTTGTTAGGGAAATCGGTCGGCGCCTGAGAAGTCGTGGGTATGACCATCGTTCCGGGGCATACCTGATGCAGAGGATTTCCCTGGTGGTACAGCGGGGGAACGCTGCTAGCGTCATGGGAACTTTTGGATCGGGCGTGTTCCGGGGATTTGATGCCCACTGCAGGACATAGGCCTCCCTCATGGTTTTATAACCATGAAGAGTTTTGCCATAATCGCCACGCTTGGCAGGCAGGTTGGCGATCGCAGTATGTGGTTGTTATTTCAGGAAGACGCTGCTGCCCGTCTCCTGGTAATTTATTTCCTTAGTCGCCTTCTACATCCACGGGTGGAAATAAAGTGACGCTATTCTTAATCTGGCGCCACACGGATAGTCAGTATATCTATGAAAATATTATGTACGTTAGGAAAAATATCAGTAACTTTAAAACTGCAGGTAGCCAACACAATCTAAATAGGTACTAGAAATAGACATAAACTTTCGTTCCCAAAATTTAGGCTGGCAAAGTTTAATACATCCTTTATGGGGCATTGTATACGTTTCTACAATAAGATCCCTGAGGATATAATAAGCTTGCCAGAAACGCGGTTCAAAAAATGTGTGATAAAGATAAAGATAAAGATAAAGATACATTTATTTGCTAAGAACACGTGTCAAACAAGTTACATAAAATAAAAACATGCAACTTTTGATAGAAATATACAATACATTAGACCCAACATGTTCTGCTGATAGCAGCGCACAAATTTGAGTGGACGGAAAATGCGAAAGAAATGCTGATGCACACTTTGTGCCAAAAAAGCTACTATAACATTAAATATCATTTAGATGACAATGATGTCTGGAATTAAAGCCAGTTCAATACATGAGTTCCAGGTTTTAGAATATTTATATAAATTCGGTAAATTAAGTACTTGAAAAGAATAAGCTTGGAGTTTTTTTGGCCATTTTTTCTCCAAAATTATCTAGATTTTGAAATGGACACCTAGTTTTACTTGTAACGTTCATTAAGTGGCAGTTTCTGTGCTACTTTGAATAAAAAAAATTATTTGATGTGATCGGCCACTACGTGGGTGTATTGCATCTTGCAGTGTTGTAATAATAAGCAGCCTATATACGTCCCACTGTAGGGCACAGGCCTTCTCTCAGAGAGAGAGTATGGGCTTAATCACCACGCCTGCCCACCGCACATTGGCGATTTCAAGCGTCGAGGTATGTAAATAGCTCAGACACCCAGGTTTCCTCACGATGTTTTCCTTCACTGTTAGCGGTATTGCTACTATAACTTCACAAATGTACATAACTTAGAAAACAAAGTCATAGCTACATGCCCACACTGGGAATCGAACCTGAGTCTCCCGCTTCCGAGTCAATAAAAAGAGTCCGTTGTAATGAAATAAGTGAAATTTTAATATTTTCGGGTGGCTGCATCCAATCTAATCTGTCATTCCAACACGAATATTCATGTTGGGCATAAGCCTTCTCCAGGCACGCTCCATCATTCTGTTCTCGGCTATCCTTATCCAGCCGCTAACAGTAATCTGCCTTAGATCGTCCCTCCAGTTCCATGTCCTTAAAGCGCCTTACGCTGAGTTTGGCAACAGATCAGATTGACAAATCACTATATTACTCGTATATTGAGCATTCTATTCCACTTGAAATAAGTTTGAGCGAGCCACAAGCTGCGCCGACAGAGGACGGCATGGTTGGGTAGAAAATTAGAATACAAAATTTCAAACAACCGCGAAATGGGACAAGGGAAGACATTTAGAACGGAAATAGACCATGGCAGGGACTAAAGAGTAAGGGCATTTCATATTCTAATCCAACATATTCTAATCCAACACAAACGAAGTTGTGGGCACAGCTAATAAATAAATAAATAAATTATTATATTCTAAACGAATTGGCAACAAAAAACAGCAACAACACGAAGTGGGGTCACGTTTTACTCGCTTAATCCGGTCTCAAGTAATGTGACAAACATCAACCCCGTCACAAGTGCGGGTTTCATTAACAAATTTATGCACCTACGGGAATTCTTTCCCTACTTCACACACGTCTTTTCTTCTTATGTCGTTAGTGTATATCAGAAAAAAGGAAAAAACATCCATCAATATCTCTAAGACGATGGATGAATTAATTTCGTTTTTACCAGAATGCAAAAGTAACAGGTTTATTCAATGTTTTTAAATAAAATATTTTTTTTAAATAAAGATTAAAATATTTCACTAAATTTAACAATCGTCATAACCTAGTGGAGTACACGCATGTAAATTGTGATGTGCTGTCAACTGCATTTGCATAAGAATTAAATTTTAAACCTTATGACACTTTTACACTAAATAAAATTAATAAGCTAACACTGGTTGGTGCTTGTAGATAATTGTTATCATCGTTGTAATAAACGCGATCAATATGACACGGGTTTATCGAAATCGTTGACCACCGGTTAATATGAGAATTTAGATAAGCGCAACACTCAATAAATTGTGTAAAGAAATTATCTACCGTGCATGATTCTAGAATACCCATGATTCATGATTGTGGAGTTCTGATACAATGCATCCAAAGTTTTAATTCGCGGATGCATCATATTTATATTCTAAATCAGTGCCCGCGTCTATGTTCGCGTGGTTAACGGACTAACCTGTAGCTTGAAGACTGAAGGTTCATCCTAAGCACTGGTGAAATATTTTTATGAAATCGGATAAATACTTTCGGAGATTACCTCTTACATATAAACATATAACCAAATACAAGACATAAAAATAAATACAAAAATATTTATTCAGTCCTGTAAACAAACTTACAAACTTTTCCTCTTTGTAATATTACTGTAGACTACTTTACGTTTGGGGGCATTTCGTGTAAACAATTCAATTCAAGTAAGTGAATCAGGAATTAAGCTAATTCATGCATAGCTAATCCAAGGCCGAGTTTCATAAAAGTACAACTCGTAGTTTATTATGACAATTCAAGGTACATTGCGGAGCAGCGTCTACAAGTTAATCTGTGGATTAATCGACTTTGCAATGTAAATCGAATTGTTATAGTAAACCACGAATTTTAGTTCTATGAAACAGGCCCCTGATAGTTTTGGGTTTGGGACCTATTTCAGAGAACTACAAGTCATGGTTTCCTATTACAATTCGATTTACATTGCAAAGTCGATTAAGCAGCACAGATTAACAAATAGGAAAACTCGGCAACTCAATGTATATGGAATTGTCACAGTAGATACATTGTAGTTTTATGGATGCGGCCCAAGGCACGGCTTCATAAAGCTGTAATTAGTAACAAAATTTTATTATTACTAGTAATTTTCATCCAACCGACCAATCACGAGATAGATTGGGCGAAAATTACTGAAAATGTTAGTTTATTACTTGCTAATTATACCCGCGGCTTCGCTCGTGTGGAATTCAGTTTGTAATTTTATTATAACAGTTGTAAGAAAAAAGAAACAATAAAGGCGCAAGGTTTTTGTTTTCTTTATTGTGTACAATAAATCAGAAAAAAAAATCCAACGTAAACAATTTTCATTCTGTTTGTTGAATATCAACGTACAATTTTAGCCGTCATAAAGGGTAGAACACACCAACGCGGTGTCGGTGGCAGTGGTGGTGGCGGTCCATACATACGTCATTTACGGCAGTAGTATTTTGTAAGGTCCGTGTGGCGCCGGATTAAGAATAGCGTCACTCCATTTCCTTCCGTGGATGTCGTAGAAGACGACTAAGGAAATAAATTACCAGGAAACGGGCAGCAACCGCGAATTATAGTGGGTGGCTACCGTGGAGATGAAAGAAAGTCAAAGGGTCGTGCAGTTTTACTATAATGTGATTTTTACATATAAGAAATACTTAAAATTATTAATATTTCAATTTGGAATGCGTCCGATGCTAGGAGCGCGAGTATCGAAAGTCCGCGCTTGAAAAAATGCATATCCTGTGTTTTTTCCAATTGAGGGCACCGGTGGTATTGCGCCACTATGTCCACGAGTCTTCATTGACGTCACGTAGGTATAGCGGCCTTATAACAGCGCCAATTATAGTGGGTGGCTACCGTGGAGATGAAAGAAAGTCAAAGGGTCGTGCAGTTTTACTATAATGTGATTTTTACATATAAGAAATACTTAAAATTATTAATATTTAAATTTGGAATACGTCCGATGCTAGGAGCGCGAGTATCGAAAGTCCGCGCTTGAAAAAATGCATATCCTGTGTTTTTTCCAATTGAGGGCACCGGTGGTATTGCGCCACTATGTCCACGAGTCTTCATTGACGTCACGTAAGTATAGCGGCCTTACAACACGCGTCTTCCTGAGATTTCAACCACATACTGCGATCGCCAACCCGCCTGCCAAGCGTGGCGATTATGGCAAAACCCTTCATGGTTAGAAAACCATGAGAGAGGCCTATGTCCTGCAGTGGGCGTCAAACGGCTGATGATGATAATGATGATGATTTTGTATGGACCGCCACGGCCACAGCATGTGTTTTATCCCTCAATCAATAAAGTGTCATTATTATTACTATTAATTCTTTATTGCACAAAGACAGTGTACAAAAGGTGAACTCAATGTCATCTATCTAGACCTTTTAACACTCTCTTAAACTAATCTACTAAAATTAACTTAAGTTATCTGTTGAGGAGATCCAGTACCTATACAACTTACAAGTCAGAGGTATCACGTTTGATTACCATGCCAGAGTTCGTGAGTTCGATTCCCCGTGGGGGTCGCAGTACATTTGTGCAAATTATGGTGATGCCTGGGTGTATTTTGATATTTTTTGTCCTTTTCTGGTTACCAGAGCACAGGATATCCTAGTTTGGAACTAATCCCTCTGCTCTCGACGCTAATTTAGCCAGCTTGCGTTACAATTAATTACATTTATTTAATAATTTAGCCAAATATGCTTTCAGTTTCCGTTGCGCTCTGAAGTTCCAATAAGGTTAATGCTATATTTTACAATTAATTCGTTTACTAAGTCGGTATGTCTGACTTATTGCATTTAATTGTGACCCAATTTGAACGCAATAACGCCGAACGTAGAAGGGCTGGACAAATGATTGTGTTGTGTTGAATTTCATCATCATCAACCTATTATGTCCCCACCGAGGGGCACGGGTCTCTTCCCTGAGGAAGGTATAGGCCATACTCCACCACGGGGGCCAAGTCCGGATTGGTGGAGGCTTGTAGACTAGTGGCTCGTCTACTGTCAGAAGTTGTCAAGCCGCCCTCAGGCCTCTATCGACGGCAGCCGGCACCAACAGCTTGACGTACCTTGCGAAGCACGGAACCGCTCGGAAAAATGCCACTAGCGTTAGGCATAGACGGCGACCCATCCATGCACTGAACGCGCCCTATGTTGCTTAACCTTCGTGATCGTGTAAGATCACTCAGGCAGCCGGGGCTACGAGCGGTGTTCAATTTATTATTTATTTATTTATTATTTGTTTTATACACTGGTCACTGATTTTCACAAACTTACTCATGAAGATCGATCAAGAAAGCCAAAGCTAAAGTTAGTTTATTGCTTATTGTACCTTTATGAAACAGGGCAGTCCAAATTATAAGAGAACAAAAATAATACCTGTTACTGGCTCTTTGAGCAAAACTGATATTTTTGTTTCTTATTTGTTTAATTCGTCTGCCTCGTCGATCTAGCGGTTAGTGCGCTAGAGGCCGCCGTACTTGATTTGTACAAATGGTCCTTTCCTGGTTACCACAGCACAGGGTGTCCTAGTTTGGGACCAGGAAAAGTGATTGTACTATGTGGAAGTTAATACTATAATTAGCTTCCGTAAACCATTGCTATTGTGGATTGTTAACCTTAGTGCATTATTTTACTTTTTATTTTAAAAAATATTTTATTTAAAAAACATTTAATAAACCTGTTACCCTGGGAGGGTAACAGGTCTCTCTGAGAGAAGGCCTGTGCCTACAGTGGAACTTATATAGGCGGCTTATGAAATCTATTATATGCATTCCAGATTAATTTATTTTCTGTGAACTGTGAGACGGTGTTTTCCGATTTTTTCATTCGGACACAATAATTTCCTTAACATTTAAATGATTTATGCATCCATCATATATAGCATGTAATAAAATTGAGTTCTTTTCTTTAAGTTCCTTTTATACCTAAACAATAACGATACTGGCTCTTATCAAACAGGCTTTAGCTAAGTATAAGCAACATTTGTATGAAATGTTGTTGGCTGGCTCTTATACTGAGGTAAAGCTTTTTTGGTAAGAGCTAGTATTGATGAACGAATAAAATATAAAGATTGATGTGCTATCGACTGCAAAGATGCATTTCTGTAGAGATTATATACATTGGTACTTACATAATATGCATCATCATGGTATTTAAAAAAAAATGTGATCTACAACAGTCCCAGAAAATATAAAGTTCACAGATGAAAATGGATATCGAGTTCCGTTGTTTTCATTTATCTGCATATAATATTTGGTTTTTTATAAAAAAAATTGGCGTGAAAAATTATGTATACTTCTTACGCCGTGCTTCTCTGGAGGTACAAAAAGGTTATATGAAATAGATATAAAGAAATACAAAGCCAATTCCGGTTCAAAATTATGATTTCAAACAAAAATATCTCAGTTTAAAGATTACACTTGACTTCAATCATGTTTGATGATAAACGAAGGCGGGGTCTATGATGTTACGTGTTTACCTGTTAAATGCCGGTTGACTCTAGTTTTAAAGACACCCAGGTTATATGTCTCTGGAAAAACAGACGACGGAAACGCGCTCCACAGTCATCTTTGCCGTTCTTATGCGAATTCGCGAATCGCATGGTGCGAATTCGCAGAATTTCCACAACAAATGCGTGCATATCAGCCAGCCGTCTGGATGTCCGATGGAAGAAAGAGGATGGGGGGTATAAGTTCATGTAGCCCCTGTGCACACTCTCCAAAATATATCTTGTAGAAGATGGTAAGGCAAGCCTTCGTCAAATATTCATCTCCAATTAGCCTGATAGCTCGATGCTCAATCGCGTCCAAAGCCGCAAGCTGGTACTTGGCTGAACCATCCCAGAGGTGGCTGCAGTATGTACTCCATGCGTGACCGAACCTGTGCTTGGTACAGGCCCAAAGCTGCCTTGGCGTGAAGTACTGTCTTACTTTATTGAGTACCCCTAGTTTTTTGGCAGCAATTTTGACTTTGGACTCGATGGAACTGCCGAAGTTAAGATTGGAGGTGAGGTTTATACCCAAGAGCTCTAAATGGTCAGAGATCTCTGGAGATGTGTTCTGGAGAGTCGGAGTCCGAGTAACTTTTTTCTACATTGGCAAGCTTCCATGATTTTGGAACAATACCCGTTCTATAAAAAAGACGGAATAGGAGTGTTTGTACAGGAGATAATTCAGCTGCGCAATTCTTCAGGACCCTAACTGGAATCGCGTCAGGTCCACTGGCTTTATTCACGTCCAGGCTGCGTAGTACCTTGAGTACTTCGCTTTGGTTTACTTGGACTTCGAACATGGTAGGATCAAAGCGAGGTTAAGATGGTGGAATCTTAGTTAAATTTCACGCTTGAAGGATAAACACACCAAAGCGGTGGCGGTCCATACATACGTCCATATAAATACTCTGCAGTAAATGACGTATGTTTGGATCGCCACCACCACCGGTAGGTACCACGTTGGTGTTTCATCTTTTATAATAATAATAATAATAGTTATTTATTTCAGGCGTAAGCACCCATATACAAATACAAAATACAACAATTATGTTTTTTTCTTTTTACAGATAACTGATTGTAGGATTGCATTCTTGGTCTTACATAGCCTAGAGCAGAAAGAGGCGATTCGTGACCGTAAGATAGCAAAGAAGTCAGGAACCCTTGCCTCCGCAAACATGCTCGACGCGCTACATAATCTTGGTTTTTTTCATGAGTATACGAAAAGCACCATTGTATTGTACCCTCATGGTACTCAGCGATTTTCTAATGTAGTCGACCCACAGGTGGCATGTATACGTACTTTGACAGTAGGTACGCCTTAAAAAGTGTAACTTTGACCTGCTCATTGCACCTGTGGTATGAACAACTTCAACACTTCCGAAAAATATCGTCTTAAGTAGGTAAAGGCCGGCCCATAATGGAGGCGTCGCTATAAAAGTTATTAGCCATTGTCCACCAAAGTATGTCCTCTATGGAGACGGACGACCCGTACGCGCATTGACGCGTCAATCTTTATTAATTCACCGGATTAGAGAGGCGCAAAAGTATCGATTACTACTAGTATCGATAATATGGATAATACGAGGCTTCCAACACGTAAAACCAAAATGTCTCTGAGATTATATACTTTTATTTGGTTGCATGTTTTTGATTATGCCCAAAATTTATCACCAAAACCAAAATTGATGAATTTATTGGTAGGGGATTTATTATGGTAAAATTAAGATCACTAACAATTTTATATGAATTTTTATGTTTGAAATAAAATGAATTGAACTGAATTGAATTGAATTGTCTTGTAATTGATTAAAAAAAATAATTAAACGTAACTTTTGTAAAAATCATTATTATTTCATAGAACATTAAAGACAATGATTTTTTATAAAATAATTACAATTTCCATAATATTTGTAGCCACAGAATATTGAGCATAATATAATATTTTGTTTTGGAGTTTATAACTGATATTGTCATTTCACGTGAAAGAAAGAAATTTATGTTTATTTTTCGGTTATTTTTCTTCTTTAACTCTGAGTATAGTACTTAATAAATCCTTTAAATTTAGACCTATGTAAATACCATCAAAAAAAACTTTGTCCTTTGCATCTACGTTATGAGATTTATACATCGTCCAGTGGCACCTTCACTCATACTAGATAGGTGAAGCGACCACTCGGACGCTGCAGTGCCTGGGACATAGTTTTTAGATGGAGTAGGCTTGCCTAGCACTTATACCATCCTGACAGTCAGCCTAGCCTACAAGAAAGACAAGTCGCGGGTTTTCTCACGATGTTTTCCTTCACAGTTAGCGTGATTAGTAATTATTTGAGCTAAATAACACAAATATCTATTAATACGCGAATACTTATAAAAGTTACTCTATGATTGTGTTTTAATGATCAGTATACATTTGAAAGTAGACCCAAAGTAGTAGAAATGTATAACTGTTTTGTAACAAGATCGAACAGTTATAGGCTGTACCCGTTCCTCTTTGTTGTAGGTATCTATTACTATTATATCGATATATTGTTATAATATCTTATTTTACGAAATGAGTAAATTAGTAGAGTATCGATAGTTTCGGATTGTCGCGTATCCCTATACCGGATAGGCTAAGCGTCTATATACAGTGGTTAATCAATGCCTGTAGGCCGTAATGTGAGTTACTTAGTAGCTACTTGTAGTTGTACATAGAATCGACATGTAATCAATTTCTATTGCAAAGTGTATTATAACGTAACTGATCAGAGTGAACGCATGTAAATGTTTATGTGCTGTCAACTTTGATAGACTGGTCCAAAGTATTGTTTTACCGTCTGCAAGGGTTTGTCGTCTGTACAGGTTTTTTCTAAAATGCACAATCCCTGAAACATGTTGCTGAGAGTTTGTCATTAACTACAACTATTTTGTGCGGTTTTTTTACTTTTTTTGCTTAATTTTCAACTTTTCAGAAAACCAGGGAAATTTTACGGTTTCGCTGCTGCGAAGTGGCGCTGTTTAATGTATAATCCTTAATACCCTTATGTTTTAAACATAATGAACATGCTTTTATGTATGGCAACGCTTTACTGAAAGCTGCGACGTTGGTGGAGTCTCTAAAGCTAAGGGTAACGTTTACCCACTGGATTAGTTTATTTTTTTCCATTTTGTTTCAGCTTTCTTGGTAATATATTTTATTTAAGGGAACGACAGGGCTATTTAGCGCCACCACTGAAAAAAAAATCATATCTTCTTTACAGATCGTATTTGCAAAAAGTGTCTGTACAATCTCTCAATAATTTTAACAGTGATTTTTAGGACCTACGAAAGAGATCCCGTCGACTCTTTTTGGCGTTAAAGAAACTCCACATGAATTCTTTTCAAAAAAGTTTTGACTTAATTTATATTCATAAATATTATTTATGAATATGTTTATTACATCATAGGTTTATTCCATGTAGCGCCGGATTGAGAATAGCGTCACTCCATTTCCTCCCGTAGATGTCGTAGAAGGCGACTAAGGAAATAAATTACCAGGAGACGGGCAGCAGCGTCTTCCTGAGATTCCAACTGCATACTGCGATCTCCAACCCGCCTGCCAAGCGTGGCGGTTATGGCAAAACCCCTTATGGTTATGCTTGTGCCCTGCAGTGGGCGTCAAGTGGCTGATGATGATGATGAACTTGTTGAACACTACACACAATTTTGTTATCCTCTAAATACCCAATAACATCAATAGACCTTTATACCTCATTTTCTATCAGAGAATACTAATTGAGAAATCATGTGATACTAAGTGTTTTTAGTTTTATTTGCATATCATCTGAATTTTATATTTATATTATGAATTATTTCAAGATTTTTTTTATTGAATACTACCACTGTTGAATTTGAAAACCAACACCGGGTGAAACTTGGTCTTAGTTTCAATTTATGAATCACTCCAAATCGGTATTTACTTTCCCAAATGATAGATTGTCTTTAAAGCAAACGTTTTATTGCAATCAATCACGCTCAAACAATACGTGTATACATACAGTACAGTCATCAAGAGCCCAAGCTAATATACGGTAGCTCTTATTGCATCCTCGCCTAAAAGCGGTAATCGACCACCCTCGGATTTCGGCAACAGTTAATATGAAATCCACAGAATATGTCTTCAGCTCTGACAATCTCTCTGTGAATGAAAAGTTGTAAATAATAATTAATGATTAAACGAACTTACCTGTAGTGAAGTTCAATCATTATTATACGAAGGGCTTCGTCCGAAAGATTAGAAGAAAGAGAATACTTGTAGTAGCTCGCTAGGGTCTGGCCATTCAACCACTATTTAAAGCAAATACAATTAAAAAAATATATTTTTTAAAATTGTGGGTAGTTATCTCGGCACCCAACAACCCGCCAACCACAGAGACCCGGTGACAAGCAACTTCATTTAGTTTAAAGCCAAATAATAACCAATATTTCACTATAAAATGGGTAACTCAGGGTGGGTGGGTTCTAATCTTTCGGACGAAGCCCTTCGTATAATAATGATTGAACTTCACTACAGGTAAGTTCGTTTAATCATTAATTATACTCCGTGCTTCGTCCTCAGATTAGAAGAAAGAGAATACTTGTAGATGTTTAAAGCTCAGGTGAAATATTGCAGGATAACTAAATTAGTTAAATTAATTTAATACATTGTACTGTCAACTTGTTTTTTATTTTATAAATAAAAAAGGTTGAAACACATAATCCACAAGGAATCAGTCGAAATTTAATAATTAAATTAATAATTATTTTGCAACTACAAAAAAGAAATAAAATTAACTAGTTCATTGAGCTTCGGGAACCTTTTGATTATGACATAAATCAAATATGTAACTAATAACTAGTAATAACACGTATAGTTTGCATATTACAAAGTAGATGTCGTATTTAGAACTGAGTTAGCAAAATCAGTACAGTTTTCAGAGATTATATTTCTCGAATAAAATTTTGCAAAAACATTTGATCTGTCACTCCAACCGGCAGTTTTTCTAATTAAATCAACACTTATACCATTTTTTTGGGCTGTGGAAGTAGACGCATGTCTAGTAGAGTGTGCAGAAAATATTGAGGTGTCAATCCCACTTTCAAACAGCGTATCTTTAATCCAACGACTTAATGTCTGGGATGTTACCGCCTTGTGCGGTGATTTGAAACTGATAAAAAGATTTTCACCTTTTCTTAATGTCTTTGTGACATCTAAATAAGCTAGTAAGGTGTCCGCTGGGCAAATTTCCGGTTTTTGTGTGAAAAATGGAATTCTAAGACATGGTTGGGGAGCATTTAAGCGAGATGTTTTTATCAAATCGGGGATTTTTATGTTAATGACTTCGGGGCAAATTTCTATATTTTTTATATTGATCTTAGACAGGGTTTGCATTCTGTGAGCACTCACTAATGCAAGCAAAGTAACAAACTTCTTAGTTAGATGCTCTAAATGAACATCTCTATTAGGATAAATATTTGATAGAAAGTCAAGCACGATGCAGGGGTCCCATGTCGTGCTGTACTTTGGCAAGGGAGGACGGAGTCTATAAAAACCCTTGAACAGTCGACCTATGCGATCGTCGGAGCTAAGTTTTTCACCTACAATTAGTGATAATGCAGAACGGTAAGAATTTAAAGTACCGTAATTTGCACCGGTTTTAAAAATTTGACTTAAGAAAGACATAATGTTTGGGATTGACGCCTCGTACATATCCAAGTTTTTGTCGTTACAATAAATTCGCCACTTTTTTATCGCGACATTATATTGTCGTAGAGAATTGTTTGACAATGATGCGCAAAGTATATCCAGGGAGTCAATGGGAACATTTCTTCTTAAAAAGGCCGCCCGGATAATCTCCCTGCCATCAAAGTGACTGTACGACGCATGCTGTTGGACACAGATAACAATGCGTTGTCAGATGGTGAAAATAGAACAGTATTTGAACACAGAAGTTTATTAAACAGTGGGTACCAAGGCTGCGTTGGCCACACGGGTACCACCACTATACCCTCAGCTTCATCTACGATAATTTTGCGTAAGACTTTTAATATTACTGCAACCGGAGGAAATGCATAAAAATTAAAATTACCCCAATTCAAAGTAAATGCATCCACAGCAACAGATCCCGGATCTCTATGCCATGATACATATTGGTCACATTTCTTGTTAATTCTAGAAGCAAATAAATCGATATTTGGCTTGCCGAGCAATCGTTTGATGGTACTAAAAGCGGAAACACTGAGGACCCATTCATCTCGAGGATAAACCCTTCGTGATTCTGCATCAGCTACCTTATTATCTTGGGAGCTAATGTATGACGCAAAGACGTAAATGGCGCGTTCTTCGCACCACTGCCACAAGTCTTTTGTGATACTAGTGAGATGCGGAAATCTAACTCCTCCCATACGATTGATATATGAAATCGCGGTCGTGTTGTCAATTCTTAATAAAATTTGACAATTTTGTCTTTTTTGTGCAAATATTTTTAAACCAAAGAAGGCTGCCATGAGTTCTAAACAATTAATATGTAAGTCACTTTCAACCTCACTCCACTGGCCATTAGCGGTCTCATCGCCACACGCCACCCCCCACCCTTTTTTGCTAGCATCTGAAAATATTTCCATTACATAATCATCAGAGCGAATAGGATTGACGACTGACTTGATCGTTTTTAGCCACCAACCTAAATCGTGTTTTAAGTAAGCAGGTACTTTCATATAACTATCATAATCATCAGTATGAAGCAAGGCTAAGTATTTGCACCGCTCCAGCTGCTTAGTATATAGCCAGCCATAGGATACGGCGGGGCAAGCTGAGGTGAGGAGGCCGACAAGGCTAGCGAACTGTCTAATCGTACAAATGTTCTTCTTCATAAATGACTTAATACTGTTTACGATTACTTCTCTTTTTTCATTTGTAAGGCTGAGATTAAAACTTTCTGTATCTATAATAAACCCTAAATACTTGCAAGTAGTACTGGGTACAAGGCAACTTTTTTCTTCGTTGATAATAAAACCTAACGATTCTAAAATAACGGTAGCCTGCTTTATATTTTGAGCACAAATCTGATACGTGCTTCCGATTGTGCAAAGATCGTCCAAATATATAGAACATACATGACCCAACGATCTTAATAGACACATTACGGGTTTTAGTAGTTTCGTAAAAACGTAAGGGGCTGTATTTAGACCAAAAGGTAGTACATTAAATTCAAAAAACCTATTTTTCCATTGGAAGCGCAGGTATTTTTTGTGTTCAAAGTGAATAGGGACAAGAAAATAGGCATCTTTAAGATCTAGGGTTGCCATGAAGTGACCCTTCGATATTAGCTTCAGAGTGGAACGCAAGTCTTCTATCTTAAAATGTTTGGTTTCTACAAATTTGTTGAGTGACTTTAAGTTGAGGATAAATCTGTATTTACCGTTAGGTTTTTTTATAAGAAAATATTTTGATAAAAATTGATCTCCACATGGTTCACACTCTGAAACGGCAGCTATATTAATGAGTTCATTGATGGCCTCTTCATACAGACTTTGCTCAGTTAATGACAAATCAGGCTGATTAGGTACACATATTTGTGTGACTGTCTTAAAAAACGGTATCCTATAACCTTTTATCCATGACAAAATCAAGGTATCATTTGTAATCAGTTGCCACTGACTTAGAAAATAAGAAAGCCTGCCAGAAGGACATACCGGGATTAATGATTCCTCGGAGCGCGAGGCTGCGATCGCGTCAGCTGTCGCAGATGCGCGGGCGCAGGCGGTAGGGGCGGCGGCGGGAAGGGCGCGCGTCGCCGCTGTGCTGTTTGAGCAGGCTCGTGCTTCCTCGACACTCCCGCTGAAGGCCTGCTGGCAGGGAGTGGAGGCCTCGGGTTTAAAGGTTGGTTTGACGATGATGGTTTTTTTGATTTGAACGAAGAAACCTTCATTTCTGCTCCCGATTTTTGGATAGCTTTACCGGCCTTTAGAATGTCTGGCAATTTTTCGCTGAATAAAAACTTGTCTATTTCAGTCGCATAAAGGCGGTCCTTTACTTCTTTTTTTAGGGACGAGCAGATAAAACTTCTCCTAATCATTGAGTCGGTGTGCTGTATATCGCATATCAGTTTTGCTGCGTCCAACAAGGGCCGTAGGATAGTAGTGTCTTTGATTCCTACTTCCAAAATGCGTGTTAAGGCTTGTCCTAGACAAGATATTGCCGCTGATCTTTCCTTTTGTTTGTTTTCAAGTGCTTTGTCCTTCTTCAGTAAAACATCTGATAAAGCTGCTTTTGTTTCTTCGTTAAGAATTGGCGCGTCAATATTGGTACAGTTCTCGGGGATAAGATTTTTTTCCAACTAGCTCTTTCCGAGCGTCTTTTGTTAGGCCCGTGGTTACGATGTGATTCCATCTCACTGCTAAATCATTATGTATTTTTGCGCCATAAGCTTTTTCCTTAGAAGGCTTCTCACCTAAAAGGTCTAAGATATCTTGATCTAACTCTGGTGCAGTTTCAGAGTCCACCTCTGGGAAATGTGTCGAAGTTTCAGGTGTTGACGTAGTCGGTGGCTGATCTAAGACAACGGAGCCCGCGGACTGGGCGACTGATACGACGCTACGGACGGTTGGTTCGCTCAGTTCTGTATTTTGATTGTCAAGAGAGTCTGGGTCTTCCATAATTAATGGATCAATAAACTCGAGATCAATTACATGTTGTTCTTCAGCATTCACAGAAGTACCTTCAATGACAATGTCTGAAAAATAAATGTATTTTTATAGGCATTGTGAATGCCTACTAATTGTCTGAATAAGTATTTACCTATTCGATAAGAAATATCCCTCTGAAATGTTCCGAAATATTTTTTGTTTTTATTACACACAATCTAATTGGTTACATCCCCTCAAAATGTACACTTATGTTATCTTTGTAGGTAGCTATTGAAACCTTTTTCTAAGTTAGATCGTATTTACTTGTATTATGCATCGGTTATACCCCAAATAGGCATACACTGAAAATTCCGCATTAAAGAAAAAAAACTACGAGTACATGTTACGATAACATATTTACGATGTACACTGCACCTTTTTAACACAGTATTAAAACCGTAGTAAAGAAATAAACATGTAACGCGACGGTAACATCCCCTTAAGATGTACACTGCATTCGGAAAAAAAACCTTAGCTCAAGTATTCCGGTACGTTTCAATGCGTCGGTAACATTCCTGATAAATGTACACTGCATATTTTGTGATTTATAGCACGGCAATAGTCCATTTAACTATGCACTAGCATGTAAAAACAGCATTGGTAACACCCCAAGAAGGTGTACACTAGCTAAAAAAAGTTTCTGTTGGCATAAAAACCATAGGTAAATACCTCCATGGGAATTGTCCGAAGAACTGCTACTCGATCGACATTTCCTTCGACGTAACTTTTTTTCAAGTTTTCTGATCTTTTGTCGAACGTAATAATCACTATCACTATTTTCTTCACTGTAACGTCTTTTACGGGATTTTTTACCCATGTCGAGAAAAACAAATTACCAATTCTAGAACACTGGTAACAAAAAGCGTGGTGAACGGCCGAGGCACTAAAACGCGAATGAAGTTGCTTGTCACCGGGTCTCTGTGGTTGGCGGGTTGTTGGGTGCCGAGATAACTACCCACAATTTTAAAAAATATATTTTTTTAATTGTATTTGCTTTAAATAGTGGTTGAATGGCCAGACCCTAGCGAGCTACTACAAGTATTCTCTTTCTTCTAATCTGAGGACGAAGCACGGAGTATAATTTTAAGGAGTGCACCCACGGTTGGTCTGTGCCTACACAGTTAAAACAAAAAGGATGACCGAATCGTAGCTTTACGTGGCTTCAACGCCTTATTATTTTATTACTTTAGTCTGGCGTGGTTCGAAAGAAACTGAATTCGACGATCATTTGGCCGTTACGTAATATCTTTATCTTGACAGGAAAAATCAGGTCTGTGTAAAGTAAACGGAGTCTGGTTTTACAATATTTTGCAAAAAAATCTACCAGGCGATTTTTTTTATTAAGATAAGTACATAGATAGATAAGTTATTCATGTATAGTTTTTGATACATTCTATGAAACAGCAACATGAGTAGAGCTATTTTACTTTAGTTAGCGAATCAAGAGATGGTGCAAAATACCAGATTTTGACTACATCCACCCATTAGTATGTGTTATGTCTACTCTTTGATCGTACACGTATGCATAATCAAAAGTGCACTCGATCTCGAGAGAGGTGTCCCTGAAGGCGGTCCTCTTATGGGTTGAACTTGTAAAAAACTATGAAATACGTGTTTCATAAATTTTATTGAAGTAAATTTGTATTAAATTTCAATCACCAATTAAATCACAAATAATTAACCTGATGTAAAATCTTTGGCTCCCCTTTCAACCTCTTATGAATAGAGTTTTGAAAAACTGAGAAATATGTGTTTCATAAATTTTATTGAAATACATTTGTACTATGTTTCAAGAAAATGTGACCACAAATAATTTACTTGCCATACACCGCTTTCCCTTTTCCCTTTCACCGCTTCAGGGGTTGAATTTTCTAAAATCCATTCCTTTTTCTTGTCTGCATCATTAAAGGACTTTCTGTGCAACATTTTAGCTCTCTAAGTCCAACGGTTTGGGCTGGGTGTTGATGAGTGAGTATGTTGGAACGGCGCCTTTTATATATTAGATTATACTTACGTAGAACTTGATACAAGGCTAAGCCTGAGCTCAGTGCCTGTTTGTGACGCCGGATGCTAGCGGAAGTGAACCAGGGAACACGCGGCAAAGGCAAGTGAACAAGACAAAGGCGACTGGCTTTCCTCTTGTCACATTGGAACTGAGGTTACAGCCTACAGCGGATTAACCTGGATTATCCCAGAAATCCGAACTAAACCTCTACTTCAAGCCCAGAAGAGATTTTCGAACAAAATATCCACGAATGCCGGCTGGTAAATATTTTATTTAAATCGCACTAGGGATTGGGGAACAAAGTATATGCAAACGAAATCGGGGGCACAGCTAGTCCTGCCTTAGCGGCTGAATAATTTGGATGATTGTCTAATTTTATGTTTATAAGGAAAAACATTCGTTTATATGTAGCCTATATGTATATATGTAGCACTTTTTTGAAGGTAAAAAAATTAAATGTTTATATACTTCGCTTTTCTCTCGAGTCTCAATGAAGTAACAACAAAATGAATGCCAAGTTTCAGGAAAATTTGATAATACTTAGGAGTTTCACAAAATGATCAGTTTTATCTTATTTAGTTAGACGCTGTGTGTTTATATTCTCATATAAATAATAATATATTAATTATTTCTTTCATCTTTTGCAGGTAATTAAACTTGAAAATTAGAACCACGAGAGAAATTTGCTAGAGGAGGTAAAAAATGCATCTCTCCTTGAATTAACTCCACCCAATGCAGGGCAGGTAAATTTTACTTGATTAGATAAACTTGCTATTTTTCTTGCAAGTTTTCGTGCATTCTTGCCGTTTTCGTTAAAATTGTGAATGAATCTTGATAAAACTGGTAATAAGTAAATATGCACTAAAGGAAAAAAAAACTGGCGGTTTATTCGCGTTTTCGAAGAAAAAGGTCGGACGGCGCGGTTTATATTTTTTCCATTTTGTTTCAGCTTTCTTGGTAAATTTTTTATTTAAGGGAACCACGGGGCTATTTAGTGACACCAATGAAAAAAAAATCATATCTTCTTTTACAGATCGTATTTGCAAAAAGTGTCTGTACAATCTCTCAATTATGTTAATAGTTTTAGAACCCACGACACGATAGCATTTATGCCAAAAACGGCCGGTAGTCCTAGGTTTTTTGCCTTAGGTTCACGGACATATTATGTCCTAAAAATCACTATTAACATGACTGAGAGATTGTACAAACACTTTTTGCAGATACGACCTGTAAAAAATGATATGATTTTTTTGCCTTGGTGGTGCTAGTGTGGAATGGAGCCCCTTAAATCATAGCGGGGATTGGTGGACAAGATATCCATGCAAACGAATTACCAGGCGCAGCTTCTCTAACCTAAGCGGCTGATTTTAGATGATTTTAAAGAGGTAGATATGTAGTGGACTATAAAAAAACCATAATTGTTAAGAACACTGTTGAAGTACCTAAGTAATGATTTGATTTGATTTAAAAATTCTTTATTGCACAAGATATACTTCATCATCATCATCATCATCATCGGCCTACGCTTGTCCACTGTTGGACATAGGCCTCTCATATTGCACGCCACTGAGCACGGTCCTCGGCTACTCTCATCCAGCTCTTGCCAGCGAAAGCGCCAAAGTCACCGACATAGCCCACCGAATTAACATGCTGAAGTGGGCCGGCCATATCATCCGAAGAAATGATAACTGATGGGGTAGACAAGTTCTTGAGTGGAGACCACGGATCGGTAAACGTAGTGTAGGACGTCCTCAGACTCGGTGGAGCGATGATCTCCGCAGGGCGGGTGGCAAGATATAAGATAAGAATATTCTTTATTGTGTACAGGAAAAAATGTTACAGAAACAGCGATGACAAAAGAAAAGATACAATACAAAGGCGAGCTTAATAATCAAAAATATTTTCTTCCAGCTAACCATGAGTGATGTGGATAGAGGAAGGGGCGTTAGTTATGCCCTGGAGAACAGTTATTTAAATAAATATTTATCAGTGATGTTGAATAAAGTTTGTAATTCCGTGAGAAGATAATAAGTATTAAAACATAACATAAACTTACGTCTGTATCCCGGTGGGGTAGGCCACCATGTTAAAAAGATAATATTAAAATACATCAGTAATTAATTAATATTTTTTATTAACCGATAAACATTTTCTACTCTACTCTATCATCATCATCATTATCAGCCTCTTGACGCCCACTGCAGGGCACAGACCTCCCTCGTGGTTTTCATAACCATGAGGGGTTTTGCCATAATCGCCACGCTTGGCGGGCGGGTTGGCGATCGCAGTATGCAGTTGGAATCTCAGGAAGACGCTGCTGCCCGTCTCCTGGTAATTTATTTCCTTAGTCGCCTTTTACGACATCCACGGAAGCAAATGGAGTGACGCTATTCTTAATCTGGCGCCACACGGAAAGTCTATATTTCATTTTATCATCCTCTACACTATACTCTATTTGATTGAGTTCTGAGCAATCTTTTTTTTTATAATATTAATTAAAGTCAAGAAATTGACAATAGATATTTCTCGAATTAATGACATAAATGAATGACCTACAAGGAGCAAACAACTTGATCGACTTTATTGTTTCCCGTATTTCAACGATTTCTAACAACGGTTTGCTTACATGTAGGCCAAAGCTGAATAAATCGAAATATACGCTACTCTTTATTCAAAAATCTCCACCACACTCTCAGTGGGGGTTTACTAGCCGGTTTCTGAGTTCACAAATTTCTAAGTTCATTTATGAGAAGTATGAATAGATAGAACGATACTTGAATACTTATGTAGTTGAATTCTCAATAAAAAAAACAGGTGATTAGAACTAGTGGAAGCTTACATTACCTATTTTCAATGCTAAAATGTTCTGTATGGAGCATTTGTAATAAGTACTTACATCATGTTTTAGTATTTAATTTCCTCTAATTTATCTATCTGTCTCCAGGATCAAGTCCAGTTCGTTAAGTCTGCATATACATTCACAAACAAATATGGTTATTCCACGGTAGCCTCTACCGTGTTTCTGCAAGTGTTTCTTTGTTAGTATCAAGAAACTAACAAAGAAACACTTGCAGGTGTTGTAACTCTACGTGAATGGAAAAAGTGTAATACACCGGAATGTCTTAGATAGTTAGGTTGTCTTACAATTCCCGCACTTAGCCTCATAGTTAGGCCATTGTACGTAGCAAAGCCGTTAAAACCAGCCTATCTCTTTCCAGAAAGCCAGAAGTGCTCTGATGTCACTGCATGCCACCTGAAGGGACCCAGCTTTCCAATGATTGCTGAATAGACTAACTGACACTGGGCCTAATGTCGGTTAGTCTATTCAGTGAGCGTTGCCTGTTAGGACTGCCACACCACGGTATGACTTTGCGGAAGTTGTAGAAAAATTATGAAATATGCCGTATGGCCCAATTCTCAACTGTGTTAATTAAAGCTATCTTTAAGCAAGGAAAAATGAAATTGGTGAGATAATCTTCATAATCTATGGAAAATATTGGTTCGATTGAAGTTTCGCGTTTGATATGAATTTTTATTGCTGGCCAACATCTTCCAAGAGAGAGTGGTCGGAGACAAAAAGTTTTACCTTCCCTTTAACTTTAGCGAAGCAACTCTTGATAAAGTAGTTAAGTATCAGATGGAAAAACATTGGCTTAGCTCCAAAAAACTTAAAAATATTCTGTAAAGAGGTCGCAATCTATTTTTAATGAGGAGAGGACAAAAACTTTTTTTGTAGCTGATATATTTCCTAAAGAGCTAGAATGACTATCCATAATGCACTGCTGGTTTCAGAATTTACGTATGGTAGCGAGACTTGGGCATAGCGTATGGCAAAGTAACACCATACATACTTCTCGAAGACCTGATTTCTGTTGCATTAATCCTATTATTTTATTTGTCAAGAATATATGTTTATTATATTTTTCGATTTATATTTCTGTCGTAAATTTTTTCATCCTTTATCCTAAGGCAACATTCCTATCTCAGTTCTAGTCACTACATTCTCTTTTAGTGCACAAGGTTCTCTAAGCACATTTTTGCGTTTCCTGTTATTCAAAGTAACACCACACATACTTCCCAAGGACCTCATTTCCTACATTGTTGATTCTTCAAGAAAAGAAATGGTCCATGCAACGACTAATGAACGTTGGTGAATTAAAATAGATAGTGGCAAGAGGCAATACCTGGTCACTGCCTATACTTCCGCGATACAGGCATGAGTGTATGTAATGTTTTGCAAGTTCTCTTTGTTTCAAAGAAGAAAAGGAGCCTTATAGTTTCGTCGACATCGTTTTCCTAAATAAAGTTAGTTTAAGAAAGAAAGAGGATATTTATTTAGGAAGCGGAAATCGAATTGAATTTCTAAATAAAAGTGTATTTGTATTGGCTCTGCAAATTTCATTACAAGCTATCAATAATATAATATGACGATACTTTCTGTCTGAGCGAGACGAAGATTTACCCTGTATAACAACTATTTAACTACCTAATATCCATGAAAATGAAACGAGGATCCTCTGATTGGGAGTCACCGTACTATTCATCTAGGTCACTGTTAATTAGCGGTCTACCACTTTACTCTTATTCTGAAACTGAAACACCACCCCGGGAGCAACGTTAAAAACCAAGACGGTTCTTGTTGCGTCTGATATAAGTGCGATTATTCAACGAAATGCTTAATGTTATCGACCTGTAGCAGATTGTAGCAATCCCAATTGCTCTGACAACTCTGGACCATTCATCATTTGAACCCATTCAAAGCGGGATAGGAAAATGCGTGTAACATAAACGCATCACCGAACTGCCGCTTTTCGTGGCAGTTTCCGCTTCCAGGCTACAAAGTGTTGGAATGATATACCTCCACCTCTCTGCCAACTTCAGTCAAGGGCCACTCTCAGGGTGCAATTTAAAAGCAGAAATTGCTGCCCTAGGAAGCTAACAAAATTATAATTATTGGGACGTAATTGTATGCATCTTTCTTTTTTCTGGACATATAATCTTTGCTTTGACTGTAATATCTTCTTATTGTTATCAGATTTACAATTAATGTGAAATTTTATTCTATATGGACATCGTTAATGTATAATTTTTATATCACTCTATCTTTGAAACAATTTTATAATACAATTCAATTTTACAATACTATTTAATAATCTATTCTAGTTGGACATAAATTAATTTAATTTATTTTATTTCAATTTATAATACAATTTAATTCTATTATACATTTAAATTTTACAATACAATTTAATTATCTATTCTATTTGGACATTTATTATTTTAATTTTGTACTTATGGGCCTCGAAGACTCAGTACAACATAGCAAAATAATAATTGAGATGACATCATTTATTTTACTTATTTTATTTTTTATCAAATGCTAATTAGGTATATCATCAACTGTGACTTTGAGTATGCAAAGATATGATACACATAGACTACAAATATACCTATTTTATCTAAAACTGTAGCCAAAACTCACTTACATATATGTATATACATACTTCTATTTTACATTTTGACATTCATATTAACTCTATCACAACCAAGGCATTCCAAGTGTAGGGGTTTCCACATTCTTGTGTGTAATAAAGTATAATAATAATAGTACTTGCACAGGCATAATCTAGTAGCCAAAATTATTCATCAGCAACTTGCTCTCCGATACGGTCTTGTCGAATCCGAGGTGCCGTACTATAAGTACACACCGGCGCCGGTTCTCGAAAATGGTCATGCTACGCTCTATTGGGATCGGTCTGTCATCACGGACAGGACTATTGTTGCCAATAAGCCTGACATCGTGCTGACAGATCGATTGATGCGCCAGACAGTGCTCGTCGACATCACCATCCCGCATGACGAGAACCTCGTGAAGGCCGAGAAGGACAAGCTTAGCAAGTACCTTGATTTGGCCCACGAGATTACCGCCTTATGGGATGTGGATTCGACAACCATTGTCCCGATAGTCGTATCGGCGAACGGTCTCATAGCGAAGAGTCTTGACCAACATCTTAAGGCTCTCTCGCTAGATGGCTGGATCAAGGGGCAGATACAGAAGGCGGTGCTCTTGGACACGGCGCGCATCGTCCGGAGATTTCTCTCTCTGCGGCCCTAACTACCGGTAGCTTGAGCCTAGCTCCGTTACCGGTGGCCAACTAGGATAGGTTTATAAAATATATTTTGTATTTTTTTATATTTTTTTACTTTTATAAACCTATTCTAAGTCATGAAAATAAATAAAGAGAATAATAATAATGACATTTCAAACGTTCAGGTACCCACATACATTTGTTCTGTTCGTTAGTAAGATCACAATTAAAATATGCCTCGCCGTTTTGGAATCCATATTATAGTAAATACTGTAACCAAATTAAAATTATAGAACGCAAATTTCTTTGTGCTGTTAACTACAGATGCTTTCGTACCAATTCGGTTAAACCGAGAAGGTTGTTCCTTGATGAATTACTCCTGTATAAATTATGCCCTAACTTCTTTAATTGTAATTAATTAACCACTCACTCTCCGTGTGGCGAAGAATAGCGTCATTTCCTTCCGTGGATGTCGTAGAAGGCGACAGGAGACGGGCAGCAGCGTCTTCCTGAGATAACAACCGCATACTGCGATCGCCAACCCGCCTGCCAAGCGTGGCGATTATGGAAAAACCCCTCATGGTTTTCATAACCATCGCCTATTCATAACCACGGCCTATGTCCTGCAGTGGACGTCGAATGGCTGATGATGAACCACTCAAATATATTATACAATTCCAAGTCGCTCGATAAGAATTCAGAGTACACATCCCCATCATCTATTCATGACCAACCAATGTAAAACCAACGCAGATGAAAGGGCACCTCTTAATAGAATGGTGAAAGCATAAAACACTTACCTTAAATACTTTAGATATGTTTGCACTTAATCCTGCGTCATTTAAGGCACTGGCTCTTAAAATTATTAAGGATGTTTCAATTAAAACTTAAGGGTAAAAGTTTTGTTATGAAGTCAATTCTTTTTCCTTTTAGGGATTGTTTATTGAACAATCCTTGGACTAAGCGTGCGTTCGTTTGTTTGATTACTTAGTTTAATAAAAACAATATTGTAAAATGTGGATAACGGAGCTGGATGTAAAATTAACTATTATATTTTTTCTAATTTTTTTCAATTTATCTGTTCAAGATACATTGTACTTCTGTTTGTTTTCCCTAATAAAGAAAATAAAAATAAAATAAGACACTATAGAAAAACCAATACTCAATGACCTCGGAGCTTTCAGGGCCGAGTTTCATAACACTGCAATTTGTAGTTTATTATGGCCGTTCGAGCAGATTAGTTTTATTTATCTGGGCATCAATTGATCAATTGACTTTGCAATGTAAACATTAATTTTAGTTCTATGAAACAGGCCCCAGGTACTAACCGAGTCAATCGGTTGCTTCAGAAACCTGACAACATACAACTGCGGGCATTAGCGAGACGATATAGTTTCTTAATTTGTTTTTACGTATGGTATGTCTGCTAATTATTTTGATTACAAAGAGTCACCAAAAATAATGACTACATTTTATATGAATTATTAAAAATTAATAAAAGGGCCGAATTATTGGCGAAAATATTATTACGTTTAACTTCTGATTTCAATTAAAGTATGGTACGACCAATATGTACGGCTCAATAATAATTTAACACATTCACAGATTAAGTAATGCAGAGATAAAACGTATTCAACCTATTAAAATAAATCGCTGTAGTTTCTCTTTGAAAATTACGAAGAAACTAAATTAACTATAAAATTTACATCAACTTCGGTTTTTTTTAAACGTTGTTTAAATATTTTTGGTAGGCAAAGGTTTTCAACTGTTTAAAATCCTAATGTAAAAAAGCAACCGATAGGTTAAAAAAATCTAATTTGGTACCTATATAAACAATTGAAAATATTGAAACATTTCTTATCCTAGACGCAAAACTCCACATAACCCAAGGTTAGCTGGAAGAAAATACTTACTAGTATTAAGCTCGCCTTTATACAAACACCCCTTTTGTGCATTAAAGTATTTTTAAATTGAATTGAAAACTATGTTTAATTGTACAGACAAATGATATTTCTTGCTAGAGTGCGTAAGTAAAAACGAAGTATAAGTTATGATTGTATAAGAATAAGCGAAGTTTTAATTAATATGCTTACTTGGCTCAGTCCAATCTAACCTATCATTCCAGCTCAAATATTCATGTTGGCCATAAGCTTGCCCAATGAACGCCACATCTTTCAGTTCTCCACCATCCTTATCTAGCCACTACCAACAATCTGCCTTACATCGTCGGTCCAGTGAGCTGGTGTGGGTCCTACGCTTCGTTTGGCAATAATTGGCAAACAAATCCAAATGACAAGTCACTGTATTATATTGAGCGTTCTATTCCACCAGCAATTGGGTACCTAGTAACATCGCATGGGCGAAAATACTGCAGTTGCGGAGTCTCCCCTCAGACTATGGAGCACCTCTCTGTGTTTCCCTTGCGCCAGTCGAAATGTACTCAAGGAGACTTGCTGGAGGCCACAGACGCTGGAGTAGCTGAGTTCAGGGCAAATAAAACTAACTGGTTTGGTCACCGACACAATAAGAAGATGGGTATAAGAACACGACGCGAGTACCACGTTTTAAATGTTAAAAGCGCGTCTTTCTTGTTTATTTATTGTCAAATTCTGACGTTTTAGCGCCACAAAACGCGTGACTCACACTTTCGTATCATCTATGCTGTAATAAGTTTAAGCGAGCGCCAAGCTGCGCCGACAGGAGACGGCGTGGTGAGGTAGGATAATAGAATAGTAACTTTAATACAAATGTGAAAAGGTCTCAAGGGACGAAATTTAGAACGGAGATAGACCATGGCCTTGATTAGGGGGTAAGAGCACGTCATATTCCAGTCCAACCCGAACGTAGTTGCGGGCACAGCTAGTAGATAATACGTATCCAGGGATAAACGAATAAATGGCTGATCGACAGTTTTGTCAGTCATTCAATTTATCTATGGATAGCTTGAAAAATGGCACGGACAAGAAGTTCTTGGACTTAGTTCACTGAATAGAGGTAAGCCCCTAGATAAATTGCCGTGTGGTACTGTCAGATAGTGTTGGCAAAAGTCATATCTTTGGTAATTTGTTTATGGCAGAATTTGCATAATCCATCTGCTCAATGCAATTTTCTGGAAATTGCCACACAAATGAATGGCGGCTTTAAACATGATTAATTGGGCAAAATGAATTAAAACAAGAATCACCTTTTGTTATCTTTATAAGAAGCCGTTCAAGTACTACCTAAGCAGATTTATTACAATTATTCTTCTCACACTTAGTATGTACGTACCTACACACGTATATTTGTACCTACATGCATTTTTATGTGTAATCAACTGCATGTTTTGTTTCGATTTTTCATCTTCAGGTATTTAAATATCATCAACAAAATGCTTAAGGTAATTTTTTTATGTTGGTACCTTTTTGTTAGGGGCACGTAACAATCAATCACCTTAATTCTGTTAGCCTAGGTATAGGTCACGATCGCCAAAAGTTTGGCTAGACAGATGAGTGATTAAAGGCCCAAATATTGTCGGATTATTAAAATATTAGGCAATTTGCTCCCGCCTACGTGACTAACGGCCACGAATGTGTTTTGGCGCTCTCAAGCTTCGTAATTAATTTATACGTGTCGAATTTTGTGAACAATGACCACGAATATATCATGACTATCTCATAGATATCCTAGAAAAATCTTTGATCAACTACAACTTTTCGTCTCTGTCATACTTTCTCTTTCCTCTTGTCACTATCTCTCTCTTTCTGTTTTCCTCTCTCTTTCTCTCTCTCTCTCCCACTAGACATATTTATCTATCTTATGCTTTTGGTTATATCTTTTCCATTGCAGACGTGTCACATTCTTCTTTTGAAAACGCAATCAAATGATTTGGTGCTTCTGATTTTCATCTTCGTGGCTTGAAAAGACCTCAGTCTACCGAGACCATGGAACTTGCAAAAAACCGAAACGTCGGAAAATTGTAAAATAAAAATATAACGAGCAAATATTCGTGCAAAGTCAGTTTTTATTAAATTTTGCAAATTTTGGAATGCCATCAAGTTTTCCATAATCCTGGTTTTTGTGAGGTTTCTAGTGCAAGTTTCTCGCAACTTATTTGCAGTCACTGCTACTGCTTGAGTTTACAGTGTTTCGCTGCGAATGTCGACTGCCGCTTCAAATTAACTTTTCAACTACAGACCACCGGCTAAGGAAAGAACAGATAAACGGTTCTTGAAACAGTTTTTTTTTTTTAAATATGACTGGTCCGCGTTTGATCTGATTGACCTGACTTCTCTCCTGATAGTGACTTCGAAGAGCTCTCACCGCCGGCCACTTTTTGTGGAAATGCTGAAAGTAACAAGGGTTAACCTACAGACACGATTAGCTTCAAACACTGTTACCACTATTTTATGAGACCAGGATCTCATAAAAAATGGCAAAAATTAAGGGATGGCCATCCTTAGTGATTCGGAGAAGAAAGACTAAAAGTGCTTGATGGTGGACAGGGTAATTATGTAATGGCTTTTATGAAATTGTGACTATAGCTCAGTAGCCCAAAACTGCCGATAACCTTTCATATAAATTACCAAAGTCCTTTAATAAAATTGAGTTAAATGCAAAAGTAAAAAAGTGAAACTAATAAACGTATACCAAATAAACAATATGGTTAAAAGTTTTGGAAAGTTACGGTTTTTGAATGTTTTGATCAGCTGCTGTCATTGGTATACTTTTGATAACCCAGCTATAAAAACAGCTTCCTCATCTGAAGATAAGTTGGTCTGCTTAGATAGACAAACTCGTCTTCGTTTGAGGGAGCCGCTTTATGATATGGAAAAAAAAGTATTTCAAGTGCGTTTGACATTTATTTTTCACATTTCTGTATGGTATTTTTTTTTTGTTTGGTGTACTTCTATAACACCACTTAGCATAACACCACTGAGGCTAGTAGTAATTAATTTACACTTTAGTATTGAATTTCTGTTTACGTCTTTTCCACTTCAGAGTTAGTACCTAGTTTGTTACACCAACGAGTTGACTCTTTAAAGCCGAGGATCATTATTATATGATACTCCGCGCCGCATATTGTGGGGGTAGAGCGGAAAACCAACTGAACTTTGTATGGCCGTCGCGGGTCAGCTTGTATGCTCGTAAACAAAGTGATTAGTGATTAATGGTCGGATTCACATTGTACGATAACCGTAAGTACATGAAATAATCGAACTGGTAGTTTGAAACTGCTGCACTTGAAGACGTATTCAAACTTCTGGACTGGGAAGGATCTGGCACCAACATAAATGCCGAGTATATCACTCACCTTCGTTTCGCCGATGACATAGTGATTATAGCTGAGACAATGGAAGATTTGAGTTCAATGCTCACTGACCTGAACAGAGCTTCTAACAGAGTGGTTTTTAAAATGAACATGGACAAGACTAAGATAATGTCGAACTCCCATGTCACCCACTCCTATCCACGTTGGCAGCTCTGACCTCGAAGTTTTCACTGCGTGATCGAATCAGGAATGAGGAGATTCGCAGAAGAACCCGATTTAGTGATATAGCTCCAAGAATTGCTCAATTGAAGTAGCAGTGGGCGGTGCACATAGCTCGAAGAACTGATGGGCGTTGGGGCGAAAAAGTTCTGACCTGGCGACCGCGGACCGGATGATGCAGTGTGGGTAGGCCCTCCACCGGATGGTCTGACGACCTGGTTACGGTAGCGGGGAGTCACTGGATGCGGGCGGCACAAGACCGGGAAGCTTGAAAAACCATGATGGGAGGCCTATGTCCTGCAGTGGGCGTCGAATGGCTGGTGATGATGACTAAGACCGTTGTGGGAACGTTGTGTGAACTTGGTATGAATACTAATCCAATGATTTTGTACAGTGTCTGTTATCGTCCAATGTAAAATCGACTAACTAAAGCTGAGCGGAAAAATATTAAGAACAGGACTGGACGATCTGTTACAGATCCAGCCATTCAGCCGCCACCTGTGACCTGAGATAGTATCAGGTTGTAGGTGGCGGCTGGATGGCTGGATGCCTGGATACTATTATCAGGTTGTAGGTGGCGGCGGCTGGATAGCCGAGGATGAAAATCTCTTTGGCAAAAATATTGAATTAATAGTGAAAATTTCCACACAACAAAATCAGTTGTACTGGTACCAAACTAAGATACCCTGTGCTATGTTGACCAAGCTAGGATATCACAAAGATGGAAACACATCCTGACTGAATTGAAAAGCGGAGCGAATCTGAAAAATTGGTTTAGCTTTATTTGATTAAAATTAGTTAAGTAGGGTAAAACATCCAGTAACTGGCCACTTAACGACCGTTTTCCAGAAATATGTCCATAAGTTCTACAATACTTAATATATTTGAAAAAATGTTTCTGTTTGTATTTAAGCAATAATGAGGCTTTGATATTTTGTTGTCAAGGAATGGTTCACCAAGTATTTTTATAAAGTAAAAGCAACGGTAAATAAAAAGTAGTATTTTACCAATAACTGACCTCTATTTTCCAAAAACTGGCCATGTTTAATCCAATAACTGACCGCCTGAATCAAAAGTAAAATTAACACCCCAATCTCGCTAAATATCCGTCAAAAGACCGTTAAATACTTCTACCTGTTGAAAATGAACACAAAGGCATTCTTTTGACACAAAAATATATTTTAAAAACAACAAAATGAGCATTCTACTTTCATTACAACTTTCGTTTTCATAACATATGTAATATTATTTATTTTAAAAGTTAAAAGCCATTTTTTTTGGCTTCTTCTTGAAACATTTCAAAGCATTCTTCTACTGAAGACCCAGATTGGTTGAGTTAGTAACAGATATGGCAGACATAATCATCTTCATCGAAAGGTATGTGAATTTTATGATGATTTGGTACGCAATTATCATGAAATTGTCTATCACACATGACACATTCCAAGGCATTCAGGCTGTATATAGTACGGGAGCAAGTGGAACATAGTCTGTATTTATTATTATTTACTTGGCTCAGTACGCAATCTGCCATCTCCTCGTCTAAACAAGTATCACTCCTGATATTTTTATCTGATTTTGTTTCTGGTTCCGTTTGCTGTAATCGAGTTCTTTTACCTTTCCCTTTGTTCTTCTTATTTTCAGATAAGGCTTTCTTCTCTTCTCTGATTTTCTTCTTGTTTTCCTTCTCTAACTGCAACTCTTTCTTTTAATCTTCTTTTTCTTTCATAATTTTTAGGTAAGTATCAGATGTAAGTGCGTAAGGGATTCGTTCAGTTTTCCTAATACCTCAGTTTTCTTCCATCCAGACTTAATAGGTTTAAATGAAGCTACATCTGCAGGTTGCAAAATTCGTGTAGCATTAGGGTACAGGGCAATCAAATGAATTTCCAGTGACATGCAAAGCTCAGAAACTTCTTTTGTCAGGTGTGTCTTGTGACCGTCTACGTATAATATGACTGGAAACGTAGTTTTAGCGGCAACCAAGTCTGGGTAAAAGACATTTGCTAGGTATTCATAAAATACCGGTGCAGTCATCCAGCCATTGTCGCTACGGCCGATTCCCCAACCTTCCGGTACTGATGCCGCGATTTACTCTGGAATACGCTGATATGGATATATTATCATAGGGGCACATGTCCGACCTGCAGCAGAAATGGCGAACATAACCGTTATGTTTTCTTTCGAAGAAGTTTTCTCGACAACGTAGACGTTTTTCGTCCCCTTTTCTGATATGACTTTCCCTGTATTAGGACATATGTAGAAACACGTCTCATCTGCATTGAAAATTCGCGTTGGGTCTTTAATAACTTCGCACAAATGCTCCTTCTCAAAGAAATTTTCAATTTCAGAAAACCATTTTCGTATATCTGATTCCGAGACACATGCACTAGCTTTAGTAACTCCTTCAGCGGTTCTTTCAGTTAAGTTCGAATGACGCTTCATAAACGATGAAAATCACTTTTCTCCTGGACGACCATTCTTGAATGGATTCATGCGCGGATTTTCTTTCAAAAAGAACTGAACCGAATCCAAAATGTCATCCTTTTTCCTGGGAAATCCACGGTGGCTTAAACCTATGATATAGTTAACGAGAACTTCTTCTTCTTCGGTTGTTAAAATTGTATCCGGGCCGGATTTAAATTTTGTTTTCGGGTTAGCTAATTTAAATATAATGCTACTCCTAGGTACCCCAAATGTTTTGGCTGCTAGACGAATGGATCCTTGTTTATTCTGCACAAACGCTATAGCGTTATCGATGCTTTGGTTCGAGTACTGTTGCTTTTTCATCTTTCCAAAACCTGCGAAAAATGTACAGAATTGGATCACCTATAACTGACCACTAGTTATTCCAGTTACAGACCACCTATGTCAGTTATTGGAAACATTAATAATAAACAATAGGATTTTTGCCACATGAAACTATGTTTTAAAAGCTAGGCCATAAAATCGATTTTATCACTGAAAAACGTATTGTACGGTTTTACTAGTAACTGACATGGGTGGTCAGTTTTTGGAAATTTTCCATTTTGCCGTCCAGTAACTAGCCACCCTTTATATAATCACAAATAACGTAATAGCTGATAAATCAAACAAAACATAGCATAAGCCATTACGTAACAAACCAAATGAACACATTACTTGAACAAAAACAACCAGTTTTCATGCAAAAACAAGAAATTAAAAGAACACTGACCTTAAGCTTTCAGTAACACACAAGTGCGTCGCACGCATCGCTCCCGGCAACTGAACTCGGTGTATCGATCAAAGTCCATCTAGTGTCAAAAAGTGGCAACTTTTGGCGAAAATCAACTTTCGATGAACTATCTGATGTAATATTTTGAAAATAGATGGAGTTACTTGCCTCGAAGCCTTATTTAATGACTTTAACATTTTAGTGACCAGTTACTGGTTCATGGCCAGTTACTAGATGTGTTACCCTACTTAAGGTACTTTGTTCTAACAGCATGTGAAATATTCTCACATATATTCAGGAAGAGGAAAATGTACAAAAAATCGCGACATACCCGCAATAAGGCAAATATTTTTGCGCAGAGTATAATAATTATTCCCTCGCCCTCGCGGAACGCAACGTATAGGTGTCCCATACTAAGTTGGACACAGATCTGTGTCGCGGCAGACGAGTGGTTAAACCCTGTGCAATGGGAAAATGTGCAAAAATAAGTAGGTTTTGAGACAATAGTGCTTCGCTATGAAAAGAGTTGAAACAGTGCTCGGCCGAGCTTAACATAGAATACATAATGGTTTTAAGCTGGTATGGAGCTGCATCTTCAAGCTACATTCACCCTTAAGGGCGAACATAACTCTCGTTGCTTTTTAGTATCCCATCCACAACATAATGTCTGTCTGTCTGAATTATAAAGAGCATTGAACCGTTGAATTTTTTTAAGGGAGAATGTTTTCTGCGGCGGACTGCCAAATAAATAATAAAAAATATAAAAGTAAATAAAAACGCGTTTCTTAACATTTTTTGTTTGGTACTAGAACGTACAAATGGTAGTACATAGAAGTGTCAAACGTGGTGTGATTATAGTGCATTCTCTTTAGAGAGAAAGATAATACTTTACATTGCACATAAAAAAGTAAATTACACAGAAATTCTTAACCGAGAAAAGAGTACAGACGGCTTATAGTATACAAACTGACGTCATCATGTTTATTTTTATGTACAAGATTGGCTTAATATCAAAGTGATGTAGTCAAGGTAATTGTTGACCAAAAAAAAGTAACCAATCCTACTGGCTATTAGGTGTTTTGAAAAGAATAAATGTGTAGTTTCTTAGATAGCTTTTTCCCGCATAATATATTAATTCTGAAACTACCAGCACTGATGGTCACTGAGTAAACGTTTTGTTTTAAGAATAATATTATTTTTTATTTGAATTTTGGGAGTGATAACCGTAACTGAACTACATCTTTTTCATAGTACGATCGGCCAAGACAAATGTATAAAACTACAGCGTGATTTCGAAATCATCAGCAATATTTTGAGGGAATGTTCTTTTTATTGTGAAAAACAGTATTATTAATAATTTATCAGTAATGGTACATATATGTAACACATTTAAAATATTCGTGATTTCTGACCTTTGGCTCGATATTGTAAATCCAAATTCAATGTGGTAGGGACCATCATATTGAAAAATGTTTTCAAAATGTTGTTGTTGTTACAAAGCGGCAGAACGCCGGCTTCTCATTCGGGAGGTAGTCGGTTCGAATCCCGACATGTACCAATGACTTGGTTTTCTAAGTCACGTACATTTGTGAAGTTATAGTAGCAATACCACTCGCTAACTGTGAAGAAAAACTTCGTGAGGAAACCTGAGTTTCTGAGGTTTTCACATATCTCAGCGCTTGAAATTGCCAATCCGCAGTGCGCACGTGTGGTGATTAAGAGAAGACCCTGCAGTGGGACGTTTATAGGCTACATAAAAAATAATTTTAGTTATTAAGGAGTCGTCCGACATACGTAAACAACTAAAAGAACAGTTGAGTTAGCCAGCGCCAACCATAAGACGCTCGAACCACAGTATTTTTCAAAACTGGCACCATATGTTTATAAATCATGGTTAGAATGTTCCTTTGAAAAACGGTGAGCGAATTTAAAGTCACCCTGTAGATGTCCGATCTGAAACCATTCTATCGACGTCGTGCGTCACGTCGCCGAAAAAGAATAGCAGTATCGTAATTTTATCGCCAAAATACTGAACAAGCAACATGGATATCAGTCGGACATACGTAATCGATTCCAAAGCAATCAATCATATTCCGCTGACCTCATGAACGTATTTAGAAATAACAAAAAAGCGGTAAATTAAAGCGTCAACAGAGACTGGCTGAAAAAATTAGAGGTAACTTAGTGTTTCTGGGAGATGACCTCATGAAAAAATGAGATGTTATTTTTATCTATCATAATAAGCCTTCCTCTTAACTCTACTACAGCTTATTATGAAGGCTTAGTATGATTTTAGCAGTCTATGTATGTATGTCCGTGTGTGTGTATTTACGGATATTCCATCTTAACGCCTAAACTAATCATCCGATTTTAAATTATAAGGTGTCAATCAATACCGGGCGACAAAATCAATATGATCTCTCTTTTGCTATCGTTTCGAGTGTGATGTCTAATGAAAGACGAGAAAATTCAGATATAGAGAGTTCGGAATTATACTACAATAGTAAAATATTCCAATGAACAGAAAATCAATTTTAGCACAAGCGCCGTCTATTTAGCATTCATTTACTTATTAGTAGTTCGGTTAAAAACTAACTTATGCTACCTTTCAAGGTATAGTAGTGTGGGGACATGGCCACCACTACCTTATGTTATTTAAATATTATTGTTAATTTTGTTTTAAATTGAAACTAAGATTAATAATTATTAATGCACATGCATGTAACATAATTCATTTGGTAATAAATAATACTTTTACTTTTTACAAGACAGGAAAATACCTACTGACTGCATAAAGCAAAAATCCTCGCGAACATCAATCGTATTAAAGAGTCGTAGCGTTTTATGTTCAAAACGAAAGAGAATCGTGCGTGGCTGCGGATTGCAATAAAAAGATGGAAATGTAAAATTGTTAGCCGAAAACCGTATTCATACGCACAAAGCGATACAAAAATTACGTTTTCGTCGGCCAAATTGCGTTAAAAGCTTTCGTTCTTATCCCGATCCCGATAAGGTGGAAAATGCAAAGCCGGTTGGCACGCATGTCGCTAGCCCACAAGTCAATATTTACTTCGGTATGTAAACGAATTTGGACTTCCAGGCCAGGGCGTCGGATAAAAGAGACGTGATTCGAGGCTATACTCGTTTTTATATTTACCAGTGACTAAATGGGCCTTGACACGCTGTGTATAATGCCTGACAAATGACTCGCACAAATTACGTTGATTTCGGATGTCAAATACGGGGGATACGGTTTATGACTTAGAATTGTTCTGTTCTCGTATATACCTCTACTTATATCATTTATCTCGAATATAGAGCAATCTCTGGAAGCACATTAATCTCGTATCCAGGAAGATTTTGCCTAGTATACAATTCAAATAATTAATTTGATCATCATCATCATCAGCCATTTGACGCAAATTGCAGAACATAGGCCTCCCTCATGGTTTTCCAGCGACTCCCTGCCACCGTAACCAGGTCATCAGACAATCTTGTGGGGGCCTGCTTACGCGTCATGCAGTGGCATTTTCTTGAAATAAGCAGTTTATTTATTGTTTTTCTGAACATTAAAAATCATGCTCTTACGTGTCCATTGCAAACCCATCCAGACTGCTCGGATTTTTGTTCAAGCCGCGCATTAAACGTATTTTTCTGAGTGGTATAATTTAGTAAACACTTTAAGCATTAAACATTGATGAAGGTCCTAGTTTGGCCGGTATTAAATCTGCTGATGTCGCACCTGGCCTTTCTTTAAGGAAGTATTATTTCTAGGTTAAAGAATCTCCAATATAATTTGGATCTGGTGCTTTTGTAAAAGCAGTTTAATTTCTTTTGATCAGCGATGTTGGTTAGCAGTTATCCCCAGATTAGTCGTATAAGATAAATGCCTATAAAATATAATGGTAGCTAAGTCTGAAGCTATTACCTTCTATAGTGTGACTCAGAAAGAACTGCCCAGTATTTTTTGGCATGGATATGGATACGTAAAGCTGCAATATCTAATTTAATGTATCGCATGCTTGCAATTCATCAAAATGAATACAGGTGATTCATTACTCGCTTTGCGTGCAAGCTCACCAGTAATGGGCAATTTTTAACCAAACCTTGGATACAGGCTGGAATGCTGGCTGCTTCAAAAAGTACAGTCAAGCGAAATGCAGAGACAGGAAACCCCCA
Source organism: Yponomeuta malinellus (assembly GCA_947308005.1). Classification (NCBI taxonomy): domain Eukaryota; kingdom Metazoa; phylum Arthropoda; class Insecta; order Lepidoptera; family Yponomeutidae; genus Yponomeuta; species Yponomeuta malinellus. Next base: position 9,013,427 of record OX371013.1, read on the forward strand.
GAGCCTGATTGAATAGAAGTACAGGACCTAGTTTGCTATGAATATTCGATGTACGTTGCAGAGCTGATTAAACCACAGATTAACCCCCGTTTTCTCGTACACTAACAATTTTTCAATCCACTGTTAACAGCTGTGGTTGGTCAAAGTGCATACAAAAAAGACAACTGACAGCAATTTTATTAACAGTATATTAACAGATTGTTTCTATTGTTTGTACGAAACACCGAGGGTAACCAGTACGAAGACAAATTGTATGGTAATCATAATAAACTACGAATTGTAGTTATATGAAATGCGGCCCTAGGCTATAACTATATCCTCGAAATCGCAACCATGTATATCCGCGATTTTTCGTAGTTTTCGAGCTATGTATTTTTTACGAACTTCCAAGACTTCTTGGATCGTTGTAATGTGACAAATTGAGATATTTCCTCAATCAACTGGATAGAAGTTATAGCCGCCGCATAACTAATTTTTATCGCATTTGTTACCATTATGCTAAATAAATTTATTATTTTTCAATTTTATTTTATTTTTAAATTTGGACATCTTACAGCTTGTAGTAAGTAGTAAAATATAGTAAGTAAAATAATGCGTGAACAATCCATGGGTTCGTCTCGCAGTTAGCATTAAATTTAAAAGAGGGTTCTAATTTTGATTAGGGTCATTGTTACTACTACTAAATTCGAGGTGATTTTAGTAAAAATTAGGTTGCAATGGATAGGAAAAATCCACATCCGTTTTTAGTGTGTGGGTTTTATTGGTGAACTGGGTACATACCACTAAATTGAAAAGAGACTAAAGGTGATGATAGATCCAAGCATTCACCTGTAATAGAACATCATGCAATCGCTGTTTCTAATTTTGTCGAACTGAACAACGAACAGAGCCAAGCATCGCTACGAACATTTTCATAATCGTTCTAGCGAACGCTTTAGTAAATGTTCGTCATACTCATAATGTATTAATATGTCAGACGGCAGAACAGTGATAAAATTGCTCGGCTCGGCAAAAAGCTTGAAGTAAATTTACTGTCGTTTCGCTAGAATGCTCGCTAGAACGCTAGCTAAAATGGTCTTATGCTCTTTTGCAGAATGCTCTCTATTGTATGTATTGAACATTCACTAGATCTCAATCAAATCTATCAGCAGCTGTAGGTCGACTTGCACCATTACTTGAGTGTCACCACAGAGGAAAAAAGAGCGGCCATTGAAATTGTAAATGTTGTAATTCTGTTCGGAATATATTGTGCAACAGTCGGTCTTAAGTCAGTTCGTAAAAAAATCGATGTATTATGGCTTGATTTAAATCTAAAATAATCGTTAAATACTTCCAAAGTTAGAGAGTAAGAAACAAGTGGAACATAGCCCAAATTCTTTACTCCTTTAATACGGATTGAATAACAGCAAAAGACCTCCATTTGTGGATACCAAAGTAATAGAGCCCTCGTTTCTTTAAACAAATACCTTTGCTTCCCATTTCAATATAAGAGCATATAATAGTCAAAGGTTAAGCCAAGCAGGCAGCCCATCTAGATAGCTAGGTAAGTAGGTTATTTAGATAGTGCTAATAGGCCAACTAGTACTTAACTGCTCCATTCCAGTCAGTAAGCAGCGCAGCGGCGGTAGCTTAGAACCTTTGCCTCACAAGCTAGCGGTCGTGTGTTTGAGCCGATACAGGCGTGGGTTGATACATGTGTGTATCATCATCGTCATCAGCGATTTGAAGACCACTACAGGACATAAGCCTCCTTTGTGGTTTTCATAACCATGAGGGGTTTTGCCATAATCGCCATGCTCGGCAGGCGGGTTGGCGATCGCAGTATGCGTTTGGAATCTCAAAAAGACGCTGCTGCCCGTCTCCTGGTAATTGATTTCCTTAGTCGTTTTCTACGACATCCACGGAAGGAAATGGAGTGACGCTATTCGTAATCCGGCGCCACACGGTACGGATATATGTATGTATATATGTTTGTAAAAATGAAGATCCTAATGTATTGGATTTCGTTTTGCAATTGACCATCTTTGTACACAAATGTAGTAAAATAAATTAAACCATAATTTAATGAAATGGATCTACAATTTATAACATTGCATTACTGACGTACTATTGTTTTAGTAATATATTTATTTTATTTTCAGGTAAACAACGCCACAGGGCCGCGAGGGGTGAATGCAATTTCAAAGCACTTAAGGTATTTATTTCATTGGCGTAGACGATCCCTCTCAGTTTCGTCGACCCCGACCTTTCATACTTGAAAATTAACAATATATATGTCGCAGTAAGGTGGCTGAATCGGAAAGTTGATTGAGTCTCTGGACAGTTAATTGGGGATCGATATTCAATCAAGTCGCTAAAGTTTCGTCAGACAAGTGAGTGAACGAAACGTTTAACGAGTTTCCTAAATGTTCCTAGGCAACAAGACGCATTTCAACTTTGGTAGGGTGACCAAGATATTTGATTGGAAAAAAATGGATAGTAAAAAGACATTGCTTGTCTTATATTTATTCATAAGGCGTAATGCCCTCTTAGGTGGTGTGGATGTTTGTCGATCTGACAAAGGCCACCTTTGCGCGGCATGTTCCACCCAACCGAAATTGAAGAACTTACCTTGCTAAACTGGCCTTTGTCGGATCTATGTAACGTCACGTCCATCTTAGGCGTCGTCGTGCCCACTTACTTGGTAAGAATTTAGCTTTTGAAGGGGACCAAGATATTTCATTATTTAGGAAAATCAATAGCCAATAAATATATATATTTTTTTGTTTTATGTTTCTTTAATTAGAAAAAATAAAACCTGCTCTGCTGCAGATATTTGGTACATTTGTTTGGTTCGTTTTACCTTTATTAAACACGGAATTTCCAAGCTCTCAGTTCTTCACGATCACACCGAAATAACAATAACAAATGAAATAATTATGGCGGAGTCGACAACATGTTTACCTACAATTTCACCAAATACCACAATTTGAAACAAAAAACCACTCACTCAACAAACCAACGTGGCACAACGTTTGCCAAAAGAAAGACTCTAAAAGTAATCAGCTGTTGTCGTGACCGCCATCTTGTTTTACATTATTAATCAACACGCTGGCTTTCGGTCAGATAGATAGTTAAACGTTTTCGACGTTGCTTTATTTAAATCAAAATGCTAGCGACTTGATTAAATATCGATCTTTGATTGACTGTCTAGAGATTCAATTGACTCTCTGATTTAACTACTTTACTGCGACATATACATTAACAAGACATACAAGAATGATCTTTATGAACGTGGGTGAGGTTTGCTTGAGCGAGGGTGTTACTGAATCTTCTTACTTTCAGCGTTAAGGCCCGTTTACGCCGGAACAACACTGTGCGGCATTGCGGCACGCCACAAGGCCACATGCTACAATAATTAAAAATGTCGCACATTGTGGCAAATCGTGCGGCATCTTGCGTCATGTGGCAGACTGTCGCAGCTTGTATCCGAACACGATGTTGCCTCGTCGTAAAATAGACTAGCGCATGCTACATTGGCCGCATGATGCTGGCGATTGTAGCATGCAACAAGGAGCCGGATGCCACAATTTGTAGCTTACCGCCCTGTAGCACGATGTTGCTCTGGTGTAAAAGATCCTTTAGTTCCAGCACTCCTCAGTCGCGCGTGCGCTGCCGTTACTCTGTGCCCTCCTCGCTGAAGCACCAGCTTTAGTCCTGAGATTTTCGCACTTGGCCTCATAGTTAGGCCACTCGTAGCAAGCGCTGAATTATGTAAACACCTCAGACACTAGAGTTTCGTCGTAATATTTTCCTTCTCGATAAACGAGTAGTATTGCTACTATAAATTCACAAATGGACATAAATTACAAAACAAAGTCATCCGTACATGGTGAGATTCGAACTCACGACCTCGCGAATGTGGGACCGCATTTTACCGTTTCGCTACCACCACTTAGGTGAAGATGAGGAACCTGAGAGTGATGTGTTCGTGGATGGGATTGGAGGTGTGGTGAAGGTGTGTAAGCCCTGAGACACACAGAAATGAAGTGAGGCAAAGACGCGTCTTCCGTCCAATTTAATTTCATACAAAATGTACTGAAGGGACGGGACGAAGCCCACACAGAAGAGACGGGGGCGGCGAACTCTATACAACGCATCGCGTCTTTTACGCGCCCTCACCCTATGTCCCTCCGGTGTGGCTAGAGCCTAAGAAATGCTAGAAGACGTTTGATTGGTAGTGCTCAGTTATAACATTGTAATGCATTGGTATATTTGTACTGGTATGTTGCAATATTTATGTAAATAAATTAAATACTTACTTACTACCGAATACACAATCACGACTAGACCCGTTCAGTGTACAACTATGTATAGCATCGCGACTAAGATATCACTGGTCGATAGGACGATAAAAACCTTTTGCAGTGTCGTTCCACGGGGGCATTTGATAAATTGGACTGTGTTACGCAGAAACATTCAAAGTCACACATTGTAACTTAAAAAAAAACACTCTCTTATGCATAACATTAACATATTTCCATGTTTAATGTTCAGACGTGTTTAATGTTATCGTGATTGCAAATGTAAAATGTCTAAACAAAATCATGGAACAAACAATGTCATGCATAAAAAAGAGTGAGAGACGATATTTTATTTTATTTACTTAACAGAAATACACAGCAATACAATTACAGTGAACAGTAAGTTTTTAATAATTTGTACATGCAGCCAACAACGCCAATCGTAAAATACTATAGTCATAAGCAGCCTATATACGTCCCACTGCAGGGCACAGGCCTTCTCCGAGAGAGAGAGTATGGGCTTAATCACCACGCGTGCCCACCGCGGAGTGGAGATTTCAAGCGCTAAGATATGTAAATAGCTCAGACACAGGTTTCCTCACAATGTTTTCCTTCACCGCTAGCGAGTGGTATTGCTACACAAATGTACATAACTTAGAAAACAAAGTCAATGGTACATGCCCGCACTGGGAATCGAACCTGGGTCTCCCGCTTCCGAGTCCAATGTTCTACCCACTAGGCTACCACCGCTCTAATAAAATACTTACAGTAACATACTATGTACCTAGGTTAGAAAATTAAATTATAAAAATCTATTCCACTCTATTACATCAACATCATTCTCGGCCAAGGACAGAAAAAAGTGACGTGCTCTGGGGGAGGCCCATGCGCAGCAGTGAACGAATACGGACTAATTCATTGATTGAGGAGTAAACAATTTTTATTCTATTGAAGGTTGGTAGAGTTCGTGCCACCAATGATATTAATAACAATCAGTAACAATTGAACAATACCTCACCATCATCAGCCGCAATTTGACGTCCACTGCAGGACATAGGCAGTACACTGTTGGGGCTTCCGCGATACTGCAGCGCTTCAGGGATGTTCGCAGAAGCACGCACAGATGGTTTTCACGCGATTATGCGAAAGAGAGTGGCATCCCTGTTATTTAGAGTGCGCGGCAGCGCTAATGTCCTCCTTCATTGCGGACAAGGTCGATAGCCCCATCCTGGTGCATTGGGTCAAGCTCCATCTCACTACCTAGAGCCTGGGAAGAGCCTAGGTTATGTATCTAGTGTAAACAAATACTGTACATATTTCATTACAAATTTTACATATATATTTTAATCAATACAATTTTAATTTAGATTAATTTTTCACTGATTTTATAATTATTGTATTATATTTAAAGTATGAAATAAATTTATAGGGGTTAAAGTATGAAATTGCCGTTTTATTGCAATAGGTTCTTTGAATTGACATATAATCTTCATGGTTTGAGATTTTCGAATGAAACTTTTTTCAAATGGTTTCTATGATGTTCTTTTTTTAAAAAATGTGAAACATTTGAATATCGACTTTCAATTGTTTTTGTTATTCAATTTAGACAAGAAAGATGGATACTGCGAAAATTCGAGTGATTTTTGAATACGAGTTCCGACGCGGAACTAACGCGGCAGAAACAGCCCGCAATATCAATGCTGCGTTTGGAGAGGGGTCTACTAATGAACGCACCGTGCGATTTTGGTTTAAACGCTTTCGTGATGGAAATTCCGACTTAAAGAACAAGCCACGAGGAAGACCGCCCACACAGGTGAATAACGATGAATTAAGAGAGATAGTGGAAGCCGACCCTAGTCAAACTACCCAGGAATTAGCGGCATGGTTTAACGTTACCTTACCCAAAATATTGACTCACTTGCGTCAAATCAATAAAATAAAAAAATACGAAAAATGGGTGCCTCATAATCACTCGAATTTTCGCAGTATCCATCTTTCTTGTCTAAATTGAATAACAAAAACAATTGAAAGTCGATATTCAAATGTTTCACATTTTTTAAAAAAAGAACATCATAGAAACCATTTGAAAAAAGTTTCATTCGAAAACCTCAAACCATGAAGATTCTATGTCAATTCAAAGAACCTATTGCAATAAAACGGCAATTTCATACTTTAACCCCTAATATTAATTAATTCTGCTGTGATGTTAACATTTTTATTATTATTGCTGTTATTATTGTCAAATATGGACCCAGGTCTGAAATAAATATTTTCATTCATTCACTCCTTCATAGGCCTCCGTCGTGGTTTTCTAACCATGGAGGATTTTGCCATAATCGCCACGCTTGGCAGGCGCTTTCGCGATCGCAGTATGCAGTTGGAATCTCAGGAAGATGCTGCTGCCCGTCTCCTGGTAATATATTTCCTTGGTCACCTTCTACGACATCCACGGAAGGAAATGGAGTGACGCTATTCTTACCTAATGATTTGTTTTTATTCATCTAGAACACTTGGACCGCACTATAGGTTGGACTTGGCTCTGATTTGTGACGTTATCGATTATTTGATGACGCTGGGTTCACGTAATGTTTTCTATCCAATTCTGCAGACTTAACTCTAAAATACGCAGTTCTTGAATTACGTCAATATTAGTTTATAATTCACAACAACTTGTACTACGACCTTCCATTATTTCGAATTGTAATTTTAGTTTGCTATGGGGTTTTTTGCGGTGCGGTGGTGGCCTAGTGGGTAGAACATTGGACGCGGGAGACCCAGGTTTGATTCCCAGTGCGGGCATGTACCTATGACTTTGTTTTCTAAGTCATGTACATTTGTGAAGTTAAACTAGCAATACTTCGCTAACGGGGAAGGAAAACGTCGTGAGGAAACCTGGGTGTCTGAGCTATTCACATGCCTCAGCGCTTGAAATCGCCAATCCGCGGTGGGCACGCGTGGTGATTAAGCCCATACTCTCTCTCTGAGAGAAGGCATGTGCCCTACAGTGGGACGTATATAGGCTGCTTATGATGTGTTTTTTTATTTTTTCAATGCTATTCAATTGCTAGTCGTATGGGAGGCGGAAACTCTCGGTACCGCCCCCGCGCTGGTGTGTGGCAGACTTAACCTCATGTAAACCGTTATAATAATAACTTTCAGACCACACACTCACAATCAAACTAGGATACACATGGAAAAACACCCAGATTTAGGCTATACTTTGTACAAATCAATTACAGCGGCTTCCAGTGGGAATCGAACCCTCAACCTCTGTTTTCGTAGTCAAGCAGGTTAACCGCTAGACCAACGAGGCAGTCATGCAAAATTTGCATTGACGTAGAGCCGGTACATGGTGCAGTCGGCAGCGCATCGACCTTTACACGCGTGTACTCTGCTCAGTTAAAAACAACATTCTAACTACGTCTACTGATATCATTTAACGGTCTAACTCTGCAGAACTAATGTTCATTAATATTAAAATTTAATAGCTAGATTATGCTCATGATACGAAACGTTACAAGCAATCGATAAAGCTCCAAGTTCCGGTCATCCGAGTGCATACAGTATAACTAACTCTACACTACAGACTACACAACTATAAGACTTTAACAGAAGTGATTCTGTACGTTGAGAATATTTACTAGAAAAGAATATCGTGTGCATCTGGCCTCTGCATCCAATTCACAGTTTTTAGGGTTCCGTACCCAAAGGTCAATAGGGGTACTAAGACTCCGCTGTCCATCCGTCCGTCTGTCACCAGGCTGTATCTCATGAACCATGACAGACATTTGCATTTTCACAGGTGATCTATTTATGTTACCGCTGTAACAAAAAATACTAAAAACAGAATAAAATATTTAATAATAAAATTTTAAGATACAACAAACGTGATTTTTTGCCGTTTTTTGCTCGATATTAATAACGACAACAGGTAGACGCTTGAAATATTCAAACTTTGTATAGATAATGGTACGGAACTTTACGTGCGCGAGTCCGACTCGCACTTGGCCGGTTTTTTCTTTCACAAAAAGATGGATCTTCAGCTGTGTGTGTCTGACTCCGATCATAGATGTCAATAAGAACAGGTCCACGCGGATGAAGTCGCGGACGAGTTTTCGATAAATTAAATTGTTTTGTTGTACCGATAACATTACGTTTTGAATTAAAATCGCATGAAAAAAAATCCATATTGCCATACAATGGAGTGGACTTTGTTTACTACTGAATTGGAAACATACTTAACAGAGTTTTATTGAAATTTATGACGATGACTCAACGGAAAAAAGGTCTAATCATACCTAATGTAATAATATGAATGTCTGATCTTGTTTATGAGATTTAACGATGATTGAAGGATTATTATCCTTTGAAATGGATAACACAGTTAACTTTTACAATTTAAGTAATACCCCATAACTTAACTGAGTAGGGCACAAAGTATAAAAATAACTATCACGCAACACGATCACTTGTCCTGGTAACTAAGATACTTTGTGCTATGGCAACCAGGAAAAGGCATCACAAACATGAAAATACACCCAGACCGAGGCCATTTGTACAAATATACGGCGGAACCCAGTGGAAATCGAACCCACGACCTCCGGCATGGCAATCAGACGTGATACCGCTGAATCAACGAGGCATTCAAAGGTTGATTGATATGCATAGGCATGGTCGAAAGACAGTATCAGTTTTTTTGTTCGATACTCGCACTTATGTGCCACGTAATAAAAATTCGTAGAGTAGCGATGACTATGCCTCTATTATTTTATTTTTTAGCTTACAGAATGCAAACAACTAATCGGTAATACGCCGATAGACAGGCACAGAGCTCTACAAGTGTACATAACTCATCTTAAATGGATTATCTTCTATGAAATCATCATCATCAACCCATTATGTCCCCACCGAGGGGCACGGGTCTCTTCCCTGAGGAAGGTATAGGCCATACTCCACCACGGGGGCCAAGTCCGGATTGGTGAAGGCTTGTAGACTAGTGGCTCGTCTACTGTCAGAAGTTGTCAAGCCGCCCTAAGGCCTCTGACTTGGCTTAACGAATGCCATCTATTGACGGCAGCCGGCACCAACAGCTTAACGTGCCTTGCGAAGCACGGAACCGCTCGGAAAAATGCCACTAGCGTTAGGCATAGACGGCGACCCATCCATGCACTGAACGCGCCCTGTGTTGCTTAACCTTCGTGATCGTTTAAGATCACTCAGGCAGCCGGGGCTACGAGCGATCCCTTCTATGAAATATATAATTCTTAATCACGGTTGCGTTTCACAGAAACTGACCACTCAGTCGTTGTGGTGCCTGGGACATATTTTTGGATGGAGCAGACTTACTCAGCATTACTCCATCCTCCCGGCTTAGTCGACGTTATCTTGAGGAAAGACAATGTAAATATAGACCTTTTGGGGAGGAAATGTAGTAAAAGCCATTTTACGAATTTTACAGAACAGCGAAAAAAAATGCTGTGTATCTTTTTTCTTTTAAATGCCGTATTAATGCAATGATTATAGATATATTACACATGTAGCGAGTTTCATAAATATTTAACTTTAAAGTAAATATATTCGGTATGTAGTTTTGAAGTTAGCATGGCTTATACTACAAAAACCGGCCAAGTGCGTGTCGGGCCACGCGCAATGTAGGATTCCGTAGAAAGAGGGGTTTTTTATCTGCTTTGGAGAACTAAAAACGTCATCAATGTAATTTTTAATGGATGAATGGATATGAAGTTTTCCTTTTTTAATTTGGTCGCTTATTACTCGTTAACCTGTAATGCCTACTTAGCCGTGATAGTTTTCCTTTTAAGTTAGTTATGTGTGCTTTGAATTTTTTCACGTTTCTACAATCAACCGTTTAGCCGGGAGAGGGGGACGACGCCCTACTTTGACAAAAATTTGCTTAATATTTCGCAAAATTAAACGACCAATCCAACGATACCCCACACTGTGTAGGCTAGAAAACGCATCTCTAATTTAGGTGTAGGGGGGGGGGGGTAAACTATTTTTTTTCGAGACATTATTCTTCGGTTTTGTCGGCATAATAAATATGTATATCTAAGCCAAATTTCTGCTCTCTAGCACTTATCATCTCTGTGCTAAGCCGTAGACAGAGAGACAGACGGAAGGACATGGCGAAACTATAAGGGATTACTTGGTGACTACGGAACCCTAAAAAAACCTGCACCCAATGGTTATAAAAATTTACTAATTGTACTAATAAGTTGGCTTGCAATTAATAAGAAAAAAAATCTAGTACGACAAAAATTAAGTAGCACCAGCGTCTTTTACAGCATATAATAATAAAAAAAAACTTTTAAAAACCTATTTAGAGGCTAAAAATTCCACCCATGCCGGGACTTGAACCCGCGACCTCTGCCTCACCGTGCCAGCACTCTTCCAACTGAACTGAACCCGGAATGAGTGGAATGTTTAGCCTCTAAATAGGTTTTTAAAATTGTCGTCAGCACAGGTTAGTGCAAAAAAAAAATTATAATTAAAAAACTGTGAAGCCTGTTAAAAAATCGAGGTAGTAAAAGGCATATTTTTTTTCGAGTTTGAGGAAATGAAATATACAGATGTAAAGAGAAACTACCAAAAATGGCTTTAACTACCATTCATCCTCAAAGGGTCGATATGTGCGGAGCTAGCTGACGTGGGTTTTCCTTCAAAATGTGTTGTGTTATGGGGGGAGTAGCGCAATACTTAGATGTAGCGATTAGGTTGTACAATAACAATAATAAAAACAAGTAAATTAATACGATTCAGGTAAGCTTTCAGTAAAAGCGTCAATCATAAAGTGAAGTGTAAAAAGAAAACGTCATTCGTTTATATATTAATGTCAGTACAAGAACAGCCAGCAAGAAACTCTGCATTTGATACAAACCTCAACAAAATGTCACACACAAAGTTAGGCTATTATGCCTTTTCCCCGCCTTCTTTCGCGACAAATTGTTCTAAACAATACGCTGTCATACCTAAGCAAGTGTTAACGTCGACATGGAACAATTACAACAACAAATTGATTAACAATAAAACGTAAACCATTGTTATTGTTGCAGTGGAAACAATTCTGTGCTTTGTACAAATACAAATAAAGCGCAATCTGCATTTGTTCCTTGTGCAATTATTTGTAATTGAGCTATTGCAATAACTCATCGTTAGCGTGCAGTCTGCATGATAAGAACTCTATCTAAGGTACACACGACCACACATTGTTGTTTTTTTATCTGAAATGCCTTTGCCAGAAAAAAATAAATAGATAGATAGATAGAATATTCTTTATTGTATGTACACCAGGAATTACATATGAGAATTTAACAATAATATACTACAGTACAATTGGCGGCCTTATTACTAAAAGTTATTTCTTCCAGACAACCATTGACGAAAAAAAAATGAGAAGCTAAATGACGGGTAGTCGGTGCAACTAAACAATACTGAGAAAGATATTTATATATTTAATACATATACATAAACGGTACATAAATATGAGATAAATATAGAATAAACATACATAAATAAAAATTATCATATGAAGGGATGAGATGAACGAAAAATATACCTACATACTACTAGGAATAGATTTCACCAGAAAGAAAAAATAAATAAATAAAACAAACAAACTTAAACTAAGGCAAAGTAATATTTTTGAACCCTGCTTTTAAATATTGTTAGGGACGGTGAAAATCTTACGGCCAAAGGCAGATCATTCCACAGGCGGACAGCTGTGATAGTAAAGGAATGAAAGAAAATATTCTTATAAAATTTTCAATAGTCTAATTTGTCTATACTGAAGGAACAGTTTTCACATTTTCATTATTTCAATGACACGTTGTATGCTTATCATATCATTCAAAATACCACCACACATATTTATATTTTAAAGACCTCATCTTTATGTCATTAATCCTACTTTCTAGATTCTGTTGTCATACTCAAGTCTCGCTAACATATAACAGATAAGATAAGATAATAATATTCTTTATGTTACACCAGGAAAAACGAACATAAAATATTTACAAAATAAATAAATATAAAATAAACGTAAGTATATATTTTAAATATAAATGTTGGGACCAGCAACGCGTTATAAGAAAGCCAACGTTGGACGTTAACTTGCTTGTTTAAGGGAGATCGATGAATGGCCTTAATTAAAGATCTATTTGAATATTCATTACATTGTCTCAATTAAAGTGGGAGATAATGAAAAATAAATGGTTATCTGCGCACGTTTGACTGGGCGTAAAATGATTAAAATTGACGGCAGGCAGTGTTTGTGTCAGTTTCAATTCGCTTACTTAGCAGTCATCCCGTGAAAGAAAGATAAATAATCAAGTGAATTTAAAATACAGAAAATTCAGATATAGATAGATAGATACTCTTTACCCCACATCGTAATGTTATTGTAATAAGGTACTTAATTTTTCGTTCCTAATAGTATACAATAGGCGGTCTTATTGCTAAAAGCGATCTTTTCCAGACAACGTTAAGATGGACAAGACTGAAAAATTATGAGAGTGATAACACAGAGAAAAAAAACTTTTCTTTACTAAAAACTAAGGGTAAAATAGTACATTGTTCACCGAGAAGAGAAAGTGACCGATTACCGTCGAGGGTGTCGTTTGGCTTTAAAACACCCGAGATCGGGAATCGCAGTTTCTCTCGAGTGATACATAGTGCTTTATACTACACCTGCTTGATAGTTTTATTTTACTTTCTACGAAAACTGAATCCTCAAACAACACACAAATTGGAAATGGCGCCAATGGCGTCTGCAATTTTCACATGTTCTTTTTTCAAATTGTTTATCCTGCCGCCGCAGGGTCGCACTGCCAGCCCGACACCATCCAACACACACAGCTAGTGGCCAGTGTCATTTTGCGAACTTGGAGATAAAAACTCACTGTAAAAACTTTTTGGCTTTTGATATTTAGGTTACCGGCACATAGTCTTACCCAAAATTAAAAAAGAAAAACCACGTAAGAAATGGATTTTCATACACTTTTCTCTCCCGCTCAGATGCGTTTTCTCCCCGCATATTTGTTCGATATGCAATGACGTACTTTCTACCGTAAATTTGATAAAGCATCAAGGTACTTTCCAAGCAGGTGTAGTATATGCGTAGTATCTCTATATAGTCTGTGAATATAAACTTATTTTTCACCTCACTAGCTCGTAAAAGCTCTGTTTATCATTCGAAATCTGCGTGGAAAATCGCACTTTATCCGCTAGCGTGGAAAGTGTTTTTAAAATTCGAATATTTTTATTCAATAAAGGTTTCGTACAATAAATTACATATATATAGAACCTCATTGGTTTCGTAATAGTTTATATTCTCTGCAGCCAGTCCATTGATGATTGAAATGCAAATACTTATTTCATGTCATGCGCCAGCCTCATTTAAAGAATCGCACTGGCCGGCAAGAAAATTTGATTTAAAAAAAAAAATTAACGTTCAATATTACCAATTGTAGTAATTTTACTTTTAATTTTTGTGTAAATAAACAGTAATTTAATATTTATTAAAACTGTTCTTCTTGCACCTAACATTTTCCTCGCTTTAGTAAGGTGAAAAGTTGTGTGTTGCGCTCGGCAGCAAAGTTATTTAGCGTCTCGTACCTTTGAAACCCTCGCTACGCTCAGGTTTCAATACAAGGTACTCGCGCCAAAAATTAACTTTGCAGCCTTGCATAACAAATAACTATTTCTTCTTTGTTTCATTGAAACCATATATATAAAATTTAATGGGCATTTTTCTGGACAAACGATTATTTGCATAAAACGATACATTAGTAAAATCACATAATCACTGATATTTCGAGAAATGCAATCAGAGAAAAACCCAGCGCTTTGGTTGTCGTAAAAGACAAACTCTAGTACTGGTGTTTAAGGAATGCAATGAGGAATGTTTCGTAAAGTGCCTCAATGAATTCATTTTAAACAGACTTGATAAACATTTTACAAGTGCACGAAAAGCGGTATACACGCATCAGCTTAAAGTTACTTGTGCATGAATAATAATAATAAAGCACATTTTAGATATATCCCTCTATCCACGTACCCACGTATCCACGAACCCACGACCTCTCGAATATGAGGCCAGCGTACTACCAATGCGCTACCAACCGCTCTTTTAAAGTTACATTGTATTAGTGACATGATACATACACCACCTGTGGTTGACTGGTAGAAAATGCTTATAGCATTAAGTCCGCTACATTGCCATTGTATTTTTTACTTATGTGCAATAAACGTATTAATAATAATAATAATATGCAGCCCTAACTACCGGTAGCTTGAGCCTAGCTCCGTTACCGGTGGCCAACTAGGATAGGTTTATAAAATATATTTTGTATTTTTTTATATTTTTTTACTTTTATAAACCTATTCTAAGTCATGAAAATAAATAAAGAGAATAATAATAATAATATTAATAATAATAATAATAATTGGATAAACACACGCCTGTATCCCGGAGGGGTAGGCAGATACCAAGGTTTGCCACTTGCCACGATCCTGACGATCCTCTTTCGCTTCATCAACATTCATTGGTCGTTGCATGCAAGCACGAAGTTTTCGGGTACTTTTTATCTTGCCCTTTGCCAATACATCCCTAATTGGTCGAAGTATGTTCACCTGAGAGGTCCCTTAACGACCCTTACACCCACATTCGTTCGATATATTTCTTTGGTTCATTCATCCTTTTCGTTCCATAACACTTTTAATCGGTGGACTAGTTCTGCCGTCAGTGTCCACGTTTCAGCACCGTAGGTCATAGCTGGCAGGACGCACTGGTCGAAGACCCTTGTCTCTGTCCCTTGGCTCTGAAGAATGACCGAGGTGCAAATCTGGCGCAGTTTTCCGAACGCAGCCCAACCCAATTGGATCCTTCTCGCGGCATTTTTCTCCAAGTTGTCTCTGAAAGAAAGAAAGGAGACATTTATTTAAATTGTCACAGAAACACAAACAAACAAACATCCTCTGCGTAGCTGGATTGTCTGCCCTGAGTAGACGTATTTCTAGACAGCTTCGAGGGCCACCTCACCGAGGAGGACCGGCTCCAGCATGATTCTATGTTGTTGTTTCTGATTCTGTTGTAGCGTTGAACATAACCTTAGCCTTGTCCAGGTTCATGCACGTCGGGAGGCAGCATCCCACTGAGTTCGAATAATACATATTAACGCATAACGCGTGCACGCTTTGTGTAAATATACCCTAATAAGCCTTGGGAATTACAGTTAATCCGTGGTAGGTATTATAACGATTTAAGGGATAGCAATTTTCACGAGAACCCATCGGGGAGCGAGGAAAATGTATGAGACGGAAGAGTAGAAATTGAAAACAATGATTGTTTTTCCTTATTGCAAAAAAATATTGTTGTTGGGTTAGAAAATAATTTTATAGTTTTAGAAATGTTCGTGGTTTCACGATACTACACGGACATAATTGTAAAAATAAATAGGATACTTACCACGATTGTTATTAAAAGAAAATTCAAAAAATAAGACAGCTAGTAAACCTTAATTAGAAACCGCAAAATATCGAAAATAGTAATGGTATCACCTGTTCCTTACTAAATTATTGTACAATACTAAAGTTATTAGATTTTGACGTTCATTAAGTCACTTCGTATTGTGTTGTGATGAATAAAAATATTAGGGGTTAAAGTATGAAATTGCCGTTTTATTGCAATAGGTTCTTTGAATTAACATATAATCTTCATGGTTTGAGGTTTTCGAATGAAACTTTTTTCAAATGGTTTCTATGATGTTCTTTTTTAAAAAAATGTGAAACATTTGAATATCGACTTTCAATTGTTTTTGTTATTCAATTTAGACAAGAAAGATGGATACTGCGAAAATTCGAGTGATTTTTGAATACGAGTTCCGACGCGGAACTAACGCGGCAGAAACAGCCCGCAATATCAATGCTGCGTTTGGAGAGGGGTCTACTAATGAACGCACCGTGCGATTTTGGTTTAAACGCTTTCGTGATGGAAATTTCGACTTAAAGAACGAGCCACGAGAAAGACCGCCCACACAGGTGAATAACGATGAATTAAGAGAGATAGTGGAAGCCGACCCTAGTCAAACTACCCAGGAATTAGCGGCATGGTTTAACGTTACCTTACCCACAATATTGACTCACTTGCGTCAAATCAATAAAATAAAAAAATACGAAAAATGGGTGCCTCATAATCACTCGAATTTTCGCAGTATCCATCTTTCTTGTCTAAATTGAAAAAAAAAACAATTGAAAGTCGATATTCAAATGTTTCACATTTTTTAAAAAAAGAACATCATAGAAACCATTTGAAAAAAGTTTCATTCGAAAACCTCAAACCATGAAGATTCTATGTCAATTCAAAGAACCTATTGCAATAAAACGGCAATTTCATACTTTAACCCCTATTATTAGAGTTTGAGTTTGATCTTACTCAAATACGATTATGTTAAGAAGAAACTGGCAAAGAAATTACAAATTTGTTCTCGTGACGTGACGAAACGTGATGACGACCATTATCACCATTAACGACCAGCCGGCCTTATCTTAATACGAACTACCTTGCTGACGTAATGACCGAATTCTAGTGTGACAGTTCTTGTAGCTTTCTACGATGGTTACAAGGACCGCGTTTCGTAAAACTACCTGATGTACCTTGCGTAGCCGATTAGTACAATTAGTCTTTCTACTTATTTATCTGTGAGTTAATCAACTATGCCATGTACATCGAATAGTCATAGTCAACCATGAATTGTAGTTTTACGAATAGTTTTATTGTAGTTTTAGATGGCGTATCAGCGAAAAATGTAATTATATTATAGAGCTTTTGTACGAACACAAAACCTAGCGTGTTAAAAATTTGTAATTTTTCTTTCGTTAGTAACTGTTAGCTCTCGGCTCCTAACAATTATTTCGCAATCGATTTTATCGTCTATCGCCTCTTATTTTCGTACCTTGTCACTTATGGTAATACTACTATCCTACTAATATTTTAAATGTGAAAGTTTGTGAAGTTTGGTTGTTTATTACTCAATCACGGAATAACGGCTGTAAGGATTTACATGAAACTTGGCGTACAGATAGACAAATACCTGAATTGAGACATAGCATACTTGATACCCCGGTGATGCGTTCCCGTGGGATAATATTTATTTTAAGTTTAAAATACCGTTGTGCGAGCGAACGTTATGTTTTGAAAATAGATGGCGTTGTGCAACAATCGTATAAGCGGATTCTGTGACGGTACGAAGCTCGCCGGGATAGTTAGTGTAGTTATTATAGTTTATATTATTATAGTTTAAGTATGTTAGTAATATTTATAAGGTTGCAATGGATAGGTGTGTATTATTATGTAAATTACTAGTTTATGTAATAAATCATTCCTATATTTTTTTAGGGCTCTACCCCTTCAATTCTCTACTTTAACATACGTTAGCTGGAAGAAAATACTATCCAGTACTAACCTTTCTTTTGTACAAAATTGTTTCAGTGCAATAAATATTGTTCAATCAAAAGAGGTAACTCTACTTATTACATGGCTAGTCGGGTGAGCTAGACAAAGAAATGTCTCTTACCGGATCTTTCTTTCTAATTCGTTTAGCGGGAGTCTATCGCGTGCGGTTAGTTGAACTCTGGTTAAAATTGCATTTGAGCAGTTTCCGCTTCACTCAATTATTTGGGAAATAACACAGTTTTCACGTTCCTTTAGTAAATAGGATATTCGATATAGTGACGTCGGCAGCTGATAATAATAATAATAACTTCCACACAACACAATCACTTGTCTCGGTCCTAAACTAGGATACCCTGTGCCAAGCAGGCAAGAGGCGATTCTAGTAATCAGACAAAAACATCAAAAACATGGAAATACGCTCATACTGAGGCCAGTTGTGCAAATGTACGCCGGCCCCCAGTGGGAATCGAACCCACCACCTTCGGCACGTTAATCAGACGTGATACCGCTTTAAGGCTCCGTATCCGAAGGATGAAAACGGACCACTATTGAAATGCCTATAACGTCAGTCTGTCTGACCTATAAACAGTAATAAGCAGTAGAATTGAAAAATTAAAAACATTAGTTTTCTACGATGAAGCAAAATAAGAATAAAACGTATTTTTTTGCTCCACTGCCAACGCTGATTTTTAGCATAAGCCTTATTGATGTAAGACATAACGATGTGTTCATGGAAAAGGCAGTGAATGCCCTTGAATAATGTGTTCCCCGTCCCAGGTCTAGATTTTTGCTGTCAAATCGTAAACGTCCACACTTCAAGTGAACTCCAAATGACGGTTCGGGGCAGCAGTTTATTTTGGGCCAAGATTTGTGTCTCTTTAAATGCAAATCATAAATCTTGGCCCATAATAAACTGCTGCCCCGAATCGTCATTTGGAGTTTACTTGAAGCGTGGACGTTTACGTATTAACAGCTAAAATGTAGACCTGGGATTTGTGTCTCTTTAAATGCAAATCATACGTACAATGGCCCAACCATGAGGTTAAGTGCGGAAATATCAGGTAAACTAAATGCAAATCATGAATCATCATGAGGCAATAAAATGTGGTCCGTGCATTTGATATTAAATATTAAGTACAGAAAGAATATAGTGGTTGGTATATTTGTATGACATCGAAAAAACTCGTTGCATAAAAAAAACATCTTAAAAAACATTAAATATGGGAACTGACGTTTAGGGCAACTTTAATGTCATCGAACTTAGTACCTAAATTAGCTTTTACTGAAATGATATACCTGATTTGCACGTATTAAGTACGCAAGTAGTTAACTAAATTATAAGTTAAAATACACGTTTGAACAGTCTCTGAAGAGCACTTACTTTCATAGTACTTTGCAAGCGAACAGTTAAGTGATCAGGTGAAATATAATTCAATCTATTTTTCTGTTGAGGAGCCTCGCCCCCCGCACCGCGCAGGTATCCCTGTGGGCGTGTCCTTGTGTATTCGTATGAAGGTACTTAACTATATTACTAGTGGATGTACGGGTCGCTTAAAATTATGTTGCGTCTACTAAACCACTTAACACTAAAGTTCACTGCCCCATACAAACGTCAAAAGGCAGATGCTGACGTTTCGAGCAACTTTAATGGTATGGACATTAGTAAAATGGAGCTTTTACTAAACTCTTATGGTGCTAAAGCTGGCTGAAATTTTTCAACTTGAAACTAAAAAGATTTGAAATAAAAATAAAAACCGACATCACATCAAACCGAATTTTGAAATAAAAATAAAAGCCGGTGTCAAGTTAAAGGCCAAAATATATTTCTACAATACCTACATCGCATTTAAAGGTCATATTAGTTTAAATTATTTCTCTGTTTTTAGTGCTGGAGTCGGTTTTTATTTTTATTTAAAAAGTATATTTCATGATTTTTTGTGAATATCGCTACGACTCCGTCGATTTGAGTTTTCCGAAAGCAAATGCACGAGTCACTATGAAAAACACCCAAATCGCTTCAAGTGTGCCTTTCAAATTTGAAGAGTTCCCTCGATTTCTCCAGGATCCCATCAGGAGATCCTGACTTGGTGGCAATGGGACCATCTGTGAAGTCTACCCTTTTAAACAAAAAAAAAGAAAAAAAAGAAATTTCCAAATCGGTCCACGTGTCCTCGAGTAATCAGGGAACATATATAAAAAATAAAGATCCCGACGAATTGTAAATCCTTTATCGCACTATAAAAACATTTGTACATAGGCGAGCTTAATACTAATAAGTATTTTCTTCCAGCTAACCTTTGGTAGTGGGGATAGTGGATGGGGTTGTGCCGAGTGATATTTATTGGGAAAATTATTAATTGAAAACCTCCTCCTTTTTTTGAATTCGGTTAAAAAGAGGGTATGTGCACCGCACGATAAAAATATAATGTTACATTCCTAAATTGCGATGACTGCTCGAGCGGACTATATAATCTTATTTAGGATCACTGACCCGGTCGACGGTCGTATCGGTTTAGTTTCGTTCACTGTTCATAAAAAGTGTGCTTAACCTGTTAGATTTATCATCAACCCATTATGTCCCCACCGAGGGGCACGGGTCTCTTCCCTGAGGAAGGTATAGGCCATACTCCACCACGGGGGCCAAGTCCGGATTGGTGGAGGCTTGTAGACTAGTGGCTCGTCTACTGTCAGAAGTTGTCAAGCCGCCCTAAGGCCTCTGACTTGGCTTAACGACTGCCATCTAATGACGGCAGCCGGCACCAACAGCTTAACGTGCCTTGCGAAGCACGGAACCGCTCGGAAAAATGCCACTAGCTTTAGGCATAGACGGCGACCCATCCATGCACTGAACGCGCCCTGTGTTGGTTCTTCGTGATCGTATAAGATCACTCAGGCAGCCGGGGCTACGAACCTGTTAGATTATGATCTTGGAAAGAACAATTAAAAACCATTGTTATGGTGGTCCGATCGGGTCATTTACAATTCCAGAGATCAAAGGACTTGTCCCTTCAAAAAGGTTACATAACTTCGGAGTAGGCCCGTAGAGAGCTGCCGCATACATTTCAGAGGGGGAGGCCCGACGGCGATGGATTTCCGTGCCATTCCAGGCGCTGCGTGCATGGGTTGTGCCCACTGGAGCCCTGAGATAACCTTCCCAGCCATTGTGTTAGCTCAAACAGCCAAAAAGGAACACGGTGGAAGGTTGGCTGGGCAATAAGAGTGCTTTTACAATGTTATTGCAGGGTTATTTCTGAAATTGGCATAACCTGAAGTTAGTCATTATATTCTTTTTGTTGCACTAAACCGTGCTGAGGACAATTTTAAAAACCTATTTAGAGGCAAGAAAATCCACCCATGCCGGGATTTGAACCCGCGACCTCTGGCTAACCATGCCAGCGCTCTCCCAACTGAGCTAACGGGTAAGTACAGGCATCGGCGAAATTTCGAGCCTCTTTACAAACTTCTCTGTATTACGTACAGGCAGCGACATCTGGCCGAAGCAATTAACATCACTTGCAGCCCCAAGTAAAAATAAAGTTTGTCCTTTACAATAACTTTTATTCTACGACTATTGAAAAATATATTTTTAAATTTTCCATTTTCCAGAATTACGATTTTTTTTTTGTTTCTACTGACGCTTGATGGATAATTCTTTAAACCACAGATGTGTTTATCAGAATGGACATTTCAGGACAATGATTTACTGAAGGCTCACGGTTAAATATGAACTTTATGAAACAGAGCTCTGGTCTTTTCCTACCTCTTTGGGATACAGGTGTATGTAAGCAAGTATCAATAAACGCAACAGTTGACTGTGAACGACAAGTACTCTGAAAAGAGAAATCAAAGGAATAATTAAAAAAGAAAAATAATAAAAAACAAATTTAGTCATTGACCTCAAAATTCAACATTTGGTATTTAGACGATGAGACCCTAGGAGGCGAGGCGAGTTCTGTACTCTCCGATCTTAAAAATTTAATTAAAAATTTCAGGTCTATTGATTTTGAACAAATTTTTAAAACATGTGTACACAAATAAAACTGGGCCTAGGGCCATGGAGTCTGGAGGCGCGACTTTTCTTTAAGGAAATCTCGTCGCGCCTGGTTGACGCCTTAGGAGACACGAAGGCTGGTGCCTATTTTGACCAAAAGGTAAGCGTCGCAATACAGCGAGGCAATGCCGCCAGTCTTCTCGGTACTCTACCGGCTGACAGCGATGTGGCTCAAATATTTTATTACAAAATAGGTTTAGGTTAAGTTTCGTTTCTAGTTTTGATTTTTTTTTATATTGTAAGATAATATTTAATGTTGTTGTAAACAAGGAATTCATAAAAAAATAATATTTGTATACAAAAATAATTGTCAAACATTTCATAAAGTTCCGTCGAACAGAAGGGCAAACCTCGGTGCCTCGAAAATCCTCCATTGTAAACACGCCCTTAAGAGACGGAACCCTTATGGTGAAAGGGTTTTGCAGTGAAGTGGAAATTCACGTACTCATATGCAATTCTTGTGAGGTTCTAATGCTTACACGATTATGGCATATGAATAGAATTACTGTGGAATTGTTTTAGATTTGTGCTTGCAATAAGAGTCAGCAGCTCTTTTCATGACTGTTTTAGCATGTTTCACTTAATTAAAGTAATTCTCACAGGATTCGCAATGAACTGTCTTGATGCATTATCTAAATTCAACCTTGAAATTAAAATTAAAGTTTTAATAACTTGCTGCTTCGCTAACGAAGGAAAGCATCGTGAGGAAACCTGAGTGTATGAGGTGTTCACACACCTCAGCGCTTGAAATTGCCAACCTGCGGTGGCCACGCGTGATGATTAACCCCATACTCTCTCTCTGAGAGAAGGCCTGTGCCCTGCAGTGAGACGTATATTGGTTACATAAAAAATATAAAACCTTGCTACCTTCAGGATGGCTAGCTACTTTTAGATAAGCAATGCTTTTAGAGTAAACCGTCTTTTTTAAAAACCTATTTACGGGCTAAAACTTCCACCCATGCTGGGACTTGAACCCGCGACCTCTGCCTAACCGTGGCAGCGCTCTCCCAACTGAACTAATGGGCAAGTCGGCAAATTTCGAGCCTCTTTACAAACTTCTCTTTTTTACGTACAGGCAGCGACATCTGGCCAGAGCAATTTACATCACTTGCAGCCCCGAGTAACCCACTTTGCAGTTAGGTTTTTAACATTGGAATGACATCGCTGTACGTACATGATTATATTCTTTTTTTTGCACTAACCCGTGCTGAGGAAAATTTTTACAAACCTATTTAGAGGCTAAAACATCCACCCATGCTGGGACTTGAACCCGCGACCTCTCGGTAGCCGTGCCAGCGCTCTCCCAACACAAAAAAGGAATATAGTAAACCGTCTTACTTCAATTTGGTCAAATGAAGCTCTCAGCATAGGTAGTAAGTAAGACGACGCAAGTGGCGTATTTTAAATGTCAGAAGTCGCGACTCTCCAGTATATTAATTGTCAAATTCTGACATTTACGCGCCATAAAACGCGTGACTCGTGCCGCTATACTAGCTGTACTGGTTGGGGCTCTGGCTTCAATATTAAAATCACGCGTCTTGTTTTTGGCAGGATCCATGCATAAAACATCTTAAGTCTTACTTAAATTTTGTCAAATGAAGCTCTCAGCATAAGTAGTAGGACGACGTAAGTGGCGCGTTTTAAATGTCAGAAGTCGCGACTTTCCAGCATATTAATTGTCAAATTCTGACATTTACGCGCCATAAAACGCGTGACTCCTGCCGCCATACTAGCCGTACTGGTTGTGGCTCTGGCTTCAATATTAAAATCACGCGTCTTGTTTTTGGCAGGATCCATGCATAAAATATCTTTAGATTGGAGGTTGATACTAGAGGCGGTAGAATAGCGGTAAAACACATTCGTGAGGTCGTGGGTTCGAATCCCGGCATGTATCAGTGACTTCGTTTCTATGTTACATACATTTGTGTAGTTATCATTAGTAGCAATATTGAAGTTGAAGGAAAACGTCGTGAGGAGTGTAGTGTCTGGGAAGTTCCCATACCTCAGCGCTTAAAATTGCCAATCCGCGGTGGGTACGCGTGGTAATTAAGCCCATACTCTCTCTCTCTCTCGCTCTGAGAAAAGGCCTGTGCCTTGCAGTGGGACGTAAAAAAAGGTTTATTCCAAAGGCTAACCAGCGCCACCATTAAAAATAGGTATCTCCTTTTATAGTCCGTTTTGCTTTGTCAAGAACGGTTCATATAAGATGTACTACAGAGCTGTTTATAGAATGAGCAATTCCGGAAACGTATCGGTTTGGGCTTGTCACTTTTGTTCTAAGAGTTTTTTGTAACACATTCAAAAAAAATTATTAAATTTTTCTGCTTTGAAGTGGCGCTGTTTAAATAATTCGCAATACCAAGTTCCATCATGGAACAAGGCAGTGGAACTAATGCGCATAAAGGAGAAAATCACCTCTTTGCAAAATTATCTTTTCCATCATGGTTTATCCATACTTGTTTATATAAAATGTCCTCTTTACCACCGAAAAAAAACGCGGTTATTTAGTATAAGAAATAAAACATTATTTAGCACTTGATATGTAACGGCGTTCCGTGTGACGCCGGATTAAGAATAGCGTCACTCCATTTCCTTCATTGGATGTCGTAGAAAGCGACTAAGGAAATCAATTACCAGGAGACGGGCAGCAGCGTCTTCCTGAGATTCCAACCGCTTACTGCGATCGCCAACCCGCCTGCCAAGCGTGGCGATTATGGCAAAACCCTTCACGGTTATGAAACCACGTAGGAGGCCTGTGTCCTGCAGTGGGCGTCGAATGGCTGATGATGATGATGTAACATTTTTAGTTTATTTACGTGAAGTAAATAAACGTGAAGTCAAATCAAAGTAACATTCTGCGAAAGTGTCATTTTACGAAAGTGACTTTTTGCGAACGTGTCGTTCTGCGAGAGTAACTTTTTGGGAATGTAACATTAGGCGTCGATTGTGTTTATGCTAACGTGACATTATGCGCCGAGAGGGAAAAATAAAGTATATGTGTTGAAAAGAAAGCAAGTAAGGTGTTTTTGCCTTGGTGGTGCCAGCTAGCCCAATTTAGTAAAAGCTCTTTTCAAGAAATTAGGAATTGTAAAGGTTACGGCCATTCTCAAGAGAACAGAAGAAATTTTCATCAACGTCCGCACCTGAAATTAAGTTGAAATCGTTTTGGTCAAATTATTTTTGACTATACATAGAAGCCTTTCCGAAATTCTACAAAAGGAACAAAGATTTAATTACAAAGAGCAGTAGGCGACATCCTGAAATTGGCTTTTATCCCAAACCCGCACATATGCGCGCGCTACATAAGGCCTATTGTAAAATAGCTATATGAAGAAGAAGAAGAAAGACATTTATTATACCAACAAGATACATCACAGAAACAATATAAGCAGATAAGTAACATAATATGCACAACCACAGAAAGAAAACTAAATACACAACAAACAAAACGAATAAATAAAACAGGACCATAGATGTAGCCTATGGTGTATCTACGTTGCCACAAAAGGCAGCTGACTCAGCGTTGTGTTGAGGAAATGATCCCTCAGCGCTGATTTTCAGTTGCATATGCCAACTATCACTGACAGTACGCTTGCATTTTTTACAGTGAAATGAAATTCAAAGGGGATTTTGTTAGCGGAATGGTTATAGATTATTTACTGAGTTGTTAGCTTTGCATATTTTTATGTCCGATAAAGTTTAGGCTTTACTTTGTACAACCTAAAAAGGTGGGTTAAAATTACACCGATTGTAAGAAAATGGCAAAAGGACAATGAAAGAAATTAAGGGAGGACCGGTGAGGTTGGAGTGACGGTGTATACGCCTCTACGAAAATAGTGGGCGTGTTTCATAGGCTGTATAGAAAGATAGAAAGACTAAGTTTGTAATAAAGACTATATCCGTAGAAAAAACGCTCTTATTTCAAACTTAAGCTCGATCTCACTGTGTGCCTCGTTTATTTGTAAAACTTGTATGTGTTTATAGGACTAACAATGTATAACTACGTAGCTCAGTAAAGAGTAAAGACGCCGCGCTGTGTAGTTGCGACAAATTTTAATAATGCAGTTACTTACGACACCACGTGGATTTTTTTATAGTAAACTAGCTGACTCGGCAAACATTTTTTTTGCCATATTAATTAGCCTACGACCTATTCTCAGACCTACCAAATATACACAAAAAAATCATAAAAATCGGTGAAGCCGGTGAAGAGTTCAATAACAAACACTATGACACGAGATTTTTTTAACATTAGATAATAATAATCATCAGTTCCTGTTATCCTCCTGTTCCTGTTAGGCCTCTCAAGACAGATTTCCATAGCGATCAATTTTGCTTCTTTAAATCAAGCTTATCCATATTTGTCTATTTGTTTGCTTTCTGCTAGACTAAGCGCTTAAGTAAAAATAATTTTAAAAAATATAGTCAGATAGAAAAATAGATAGATAGTACTGTAAGATAGCGATAGCGCAAATCAGCCTATAATATGCTGAATATGCTGTTTTTTTTATTAATCTACAGGTATCTATCTTTTCCAATACTGTAAAGAGGAAACGTGTGTAAGTTTGTCTGTTTGTAAGACTATAGGAAGGGAGTAAGTAATGTCCAAAAGTACTTATCCGGTTTCAAAAAACTATTTCACCAGTATTTAGAATGGACCTTTAGGGTGGACATAGGCTAAAGGCTAATTCGTTAACCACGCGACCGGAGTCGCAGGCACTGCTACTGTTACATACATACATACTCATACATTCGTCAAGGCCGCCATTTCATCAAAACGCCTAGACCTAGCAAATTGTTACTCCCCCTTTTGTCGGCTCGCCGAATGTCGAAACCGCGCCAAGTCATGTTTTATTCAAGAATTGGATTGTTAACTTTTGAGCCATTGTATTTTTATTGGATGTGGGCCCTCAGCGGACGTTCCTAAAAAGTACTTTAATTACTAAGCACTTAAGGCAATTTTCCCTGCAAAAGTAAGGTTGTGTCAACAGTTAGGGAAATTAAAAACTAACAGCAGTTATTTGTGTACAGATAACAGCACATCAAACTTCACCCTTTAAGTGAAACAGAAATACATTTATTGCCGAAACACAAATCACACTAACTAATCTTTAGTTGCAAAGTTACTCGTAACATAACCGAGTAGTGTGTACTCATATTTTGTTTCTGTGATGTGTCTTGTTGGTATAATAAATGTCTTTCTTCTTCTTCATATAAAAGTGCGCATACAAAAGGGAGGCCTATGTCCTGGAGTGGGCGTAAAATGGCTGATGATGACGATGACATAAAGGTTGATGTATACTGACAACTGTTCATAAAATATGTATGAAAGCACATCTCTGGGTCGGGCAGAAAAGGTACAGTGGAATTTTAAAATTTGGTTTCTATTCCTCACCGCCTGAAATCGCCAATCTGCTGTGGGCATGCATGGTAATTGAGCCTCTCTCTCTAAAATAAGTCCTGTGCCAGGCAGTTCGACGTATTGAGGCTGCTTATTTGTTTTTCCACTGCCAGCTTTGAAAAGCGCGGCATGGTGATTTGGTAGCTATCACTTCTATACGTACATAAACTCGTTAGTATCCTGCAGGGGTGGGCAGAGGTCAGTGCTTGCCACTTGCCAAACCTCTTTCATCAATTGCTTCATGCACTCACCCCAATTTAGCATACTTACCCTTCGCAAATACATTTGTCAACTCATGTCTGCCTAGAACATCTCTTACTGGCCCTCTAACCCATTTCACTTGACATGTTTCTACCGTCAATTTTTATTTCTTCATCCTCTACATAAGTCCAAAATTCCTTGCTCAATTCCAGTCCCTACATCCTATTTCAGTTCACAATCTTCGTTTTTTCTTCGTTTGGTGTTCATATTCCATCTTTTACGATCGCTGATCATAATCACCACGCAATGCAGTAACGCCAAAACTATAGTGTACATTGAAAGGTACACAAAAGTACAAAAGCGAGAATACTCATCTGCTGAACGAAGGAAGAGATGGAAATTAAATTTGACGAATTCCGGCGAAAAGCCAAATAGGCAGTCGTGTTTGCCCCGAGCAAATATCGTGCCGCCACTGCCTATGTGTAAATCTGATAAAAAAGTTGATCCATAAATGTGGGTTCCGGAGGCGAGAAAGGAGGCTCTACAAATCGACATTGCTAATGTTTTTATGTAGGTACAGTCAGCAAAACAATGTAATTTTGGAGCTAACATTTTCGTAAGCACATTATTAACTTAATTTCAGAATCCTCGATTTGTGCCCTTCTAACACATTGGTAAAGTTTCATGGCGATCCGGCAAGTCGTTTGTTTGTGAATTTTCCGCGTAAGCAACCCCTTTAAATAAAGTGAATGAACCCTCTTCAAAAACTTCTTTGAAATCCTAACCCAAAGCCCAATTAGTAAGTATTCAATACAAAATAAGTACTATCGACTTGAACTGCTCAAAACTTTATTGAGTCGCACGACTCAGTTACTTAGAAGGTTGTTCCACGAATACAACAAACGGGTCAAATCCGAACTTCCTTCTTTCGAGATTTATGGCAATCCAGTTGAACAGTTTCGGTGTGAAATTGTAAGAACAAACAACCAAATTCAGTTAAAAGTTCGAATGCACATCCAGGTTACGAGAAAATAGTGCTCAGATAGATTTATACCTATATAATGAAGTTGTAGAAAGAAGTTTGCTTCATGAAAAAAAATACTTTTTGTTAAATCGTGTGGAACAAAAATAAAGAGCACGCTGTTCGCCACCACCGTCTCAAAAAGAAGCTTCTTAGTTGTTCATTTGTTTTTATTATTGGAGGGAATGAGATAACGCTAAAACGTTCAATACTCATCTTCAGAGAGTTTGAATAAAACGAGAACGAAAGTCTGAACTTAGCTGTACCAGGTTGGTCAACGTGTAACGATTGAAATTGCGATTTTTTTTTTGTTTAACGGCCGGATGATTTCTCTTTGTCAAGTATTCTAAATGGTGTCATTAAAGTCATTAGCAAAATCACCAAACGTTGAACTCGCGATTATCTACAAAAATCATTAATGGCATTATTCGTTAAGACGAAGTGAACATTCCCTTAAATCATTGCTAACGATTTCAAATTCACCTTGTAGTAGGTACCTAATTATTGAGCGGTGGAGCAGTTTGTATAAAAACCGGCCAAGTGCGCGTCGGGCCACGCGATGAAATTAATTATATTAAAAATATTAAAAATAGAATTAATTTCATCATTGACATCATCAAAGTGATTTTTAATGTTTTTTTGTACGAAGTTTCCTTTTATAAGTTGGTCACCTATACTCGTTAACTTGTAAAGCCTGCTTAGCCGCGATAGTTTTCCTTTTAAGTTCATTTTATGTGCTAGTGTCCTGATTTTTTTCAAGTTTCTACTATCAACCGTTTCGCCGGGAGAGGGGGGATGCCCTACTTGGATCTGACAAAAAATTGCTGTTTAAAGCTTAATATTTTCCAAATGGAACCCTAAATTCGATGCCCCACACTGTGGTGTAGGCCCGAAAAAAATCCCTAATTTAGGTGTAGGGTTCCGTGTGGCGTCGGATTAAGAATAGCGTCACTCCATTTCCGTCCGTGGATGTCCGTGGATGTCGTAGGCGACTAAGGAAATAAATTACCTGGAGCCGGGCAGCAGCGTCTTCCTAAGATTCCAACTGCTTACTGCGATCGCCAACCCGTCCGCCAAGCGGGGCGATTCTGGCAAAACTCCTCATGGGTATGAAAACCACGAAAGAGGCCTGTGTCCTGCAGTGGGCGTCAAATAGCCGATGATGATGATGATAGTCATTAAAATAAAAGAAATATACAATACAATTTACAAAATCATAATACCCCTTTAGTGTACTACAATGGAATATCATATCGTAGTAAACTTATTGTACGTGTTAGTTAGCTATATGTATTTATCGATTACCTATATATACTCGTAATTGATGCTCTCCCTGTTTTTGCACTGCCCAAGCCACACTATCCACAAACCCTTGTCTGATAGAATATGCTTTAAGTACACCTTTGTACAAAAAACGTGTATTGTGTACAACTAAAAAAATATAAAAATAAGCTCCGAGTATAAAACAGAAGTACATTCTTACACTGTATAGCACTAAAATCCACTCTACATTCAGAAGGAACTCTGAAATGTCACTCTTGTCTCCGTTCACTAAGTAGATAGCTTATTTTGATTGAATGGCGCATTCCAACTAAATTGCTCGCTTTCTTGAGTCGCGGGTATGATTGGTGAGAAAGCTTTCCTAAAGATACGCTGCTTACCTACGAATTGGGGGTGAGTAACAAAATGTTTCTCCAACAACAGGTGATTCAAGTAAGTCAGCAGTAGGATTTGTCTATTTAGTAATTTTTAGTATTAGTATTAGCTTTGTTACTTTCGTGACATATAATTATATTTAACGTGATGACTCGGCAAAAGTTGTTTTGCCACATTATTTAGCCTACGACATAGGTCGTAGGTCACAGACCTACCAAATATACACAAAAAAATTCATAAAAATCGGTGAAGCCGTTTCGGAGGAGTTCGATAACACTGTGAAACAAGATTTTTATACATTCATCCATAGATATTAGAAAATAACGTTCTTATAAAAACTTTTGAAACTTTTCAGTCAAATAAGTATTAACGGGTCATTGTTCCACTAATCTCCGGTGGTAGCCCAACAGCGGTGGTAGCCTAGTGGGTAGAACATTGGAGTCGGAAGCGAGAGACCCAGGTTCGATTCCGAGTGCGGGCATGTACCTATGACTTTGTTTTCTAAGTTATGTAAATTTGTGAAGACATGTACCACTCGCTAACCGTGAAGGCAAACATCGTGAGGAAACCTGAGAGTCTGAGCTATTCACATACCTCAGCGCTTGAAATTGCCAATCCGCGGTGGGCACGCGTGGTGATTCAGCCCATACTCTCTCCCTGAAAGAAGGCCTGTGCCCTGCAGTGGGACGTGTATATATAGGATACATAAAAATGTATAGGTACATAGGCTCCTCGTAAATAATCTCCATTAGAAATCGTCATAAATGGATATTTATGTGATTTTTGTTAAGTAATCCGCTAACATTGAGTCGGCGGAAGGTCTATGGATGCGGGTGGCAAAGGACAGTGACATGTGTCATTTTGGCATTGAACCAACACTGGGTACCGGTGGGGTGATGATTACAATAGATAGTTTGATAGATAGAAAAAATATTATTTTTTGTATACCAGGAATGATGATGATGAATCCGCTATAAGGAATATTTTTTGTGAAAATTTCAACGAGCTACATAAAAGGTAGCTCATTCCAGAGAGAAAGCCCTTTGTTGGACAGACAGACAGTCAGATAGACAGAGAGACGTCGTAGGCACATAAATAGTGTCCCTGTAACAATATTTTTATACGGAGCTCTCAAAACCACTATGCTTCAGTATTATTTTTAACTGACTTAAAAAATAGGAGAAGGTTTTAAATTCTACCTTGTACCTATATTTTTTGCTATGTTCTCGGATAACTCCGTCTTTAACCGATTTCCACAATTCTCTTTTTGTTCGAATAGATATAATGTCCCATTAGTTTCATTTTAATTTGGTGAGGATCTGATGAGGACTTTCAGAGATGGGGAACGGAACTCTTCAATGGACAGCAGTAAATCCATCCTTTATGCATACGAGTATGTTTCATAAAATATAGCGTGAAAGTAGTCTGAGGGTAATTTGGTGACGTTATGGTGCATATTGTTGGAGATAGAAATTAAGAACTTCAAATTTTAAAGTCAAGAATTGAAGTAGGGTAATTATGGTTATAAGAGACATGATTTTTTTTCTCCCGCTTCCCCACTAAAAATTTTTTTTTTTTTTAAAATAATATATGGTATAATAAAAGGTATTCTTTTAAATTATTTGTAACTTTATAGTGCTGTAGTGTTTTGAAGTTGATTTTTATTTCTTATTTTCAAATATTTTTCAATGGATACTTTAACAATGATTATGTAGTAGAACAAATGTTGTTCTATGACCGACAAACTCTAACTGATTCGTTCCAGAAAATGCGCATAATTATTATAAATAACACTGTGTAGCTAAAATAGAATATTAGATCTACTTCAAAGCCATCAGAGTTGTTGCTCTAGCTCGAGCTAGCTGAACGGTTTTCTCTTACTAATGGTTCGCAAAATTAATCCAACGCCTACATAAGCACGCGTATTAAATTTCAGAGCGCTTTGTATCCATCAACATTCAGTGGAACGTAAATTTGTTAGAATGCATCGGCTGATATTCTTGTTTAATTTGTCACATAAAACAAAAACTTTTACTAGTTGACAAATTGAACACACGCCCCACTCGTATCCCGGATGATTTCCCACGATCTTAGGATTTTTTTAATGTTAATCAGCTATTTGTTAAAAATACTTTTGACTCGTAACGTAGATAATAAAATTTTCGCTCTCCGTGATACCTTTAGTAAATTTTCTGTGATAAATTTATGATTATGTAAGCAGCCTATATACGAGTAGGTACGTCCCACTGTAGAGCGCAGGCCTTCTCTCAGGGAGATAGTGTGGGCTTAATTCCTCCTCGTGTAGATTTTTATTATAACTTATTTATGTATGTTTATCATAACTACATATGTAATGGTTTATGTAGGTATTGTTATTTATATAAGTATGTATTTTAATATTCATAATTGCACCGACTACCCGTCTCTCTTTCCTTCAGAATTTTTCCTTCATACGGTTGTCTGGAAGAAATTGCTATTAGCAATAAGGCCGCCAATTGTATTGTGTCTTTATAAATATTTATA
The DNA here is from genome assembly GCA_947308005.1 of Yponomeuta malinellus. Taxonomy (NCBI): domain Eukaryota; kingdom Metazoa; phylum Arthropoda; class Insecta; order Lepidoptera; family Yponomeutidae; genus Yponomeuta; species Yponomeuta malinellus. The sequence goes on from OX371013.1 coordinate 9,046,031, forward strand.
GTACATATGGTGCTACATTACCGCACTAGTGCGATAATGAGCACTTTTCGTGCCTATGTCGAAACTTCAAAGGGCCATATGTACTATAAAACGTTGTACGATACACGTGCGAATAGGTAATCCGCAACTCGTGTCGATATAAAACACTCCCTTCGGTCGTGTTTTAATTTATCGCCACTCGTTGCGAATTTCCTACTTTTTGCACTAGTATCGTAATGTACTATTTATGTTGTGTTTTTCCTCGTACAATAAAGAATATCCTTATCTTATCTTATCTTAATCACCACGCGTCCCCACCGTATGTGAACACCTCAGACACTCAGGTTTTCTTACGACTTTTTCTTTCACCGTTAGTGTTATTGCTGCTATAACTTTGCAAATGTACATAACTTAGAAAACAAAGTGAGGTTCATGCCCGCACTGGGAATGGAACCTGGGTCTCTCGCTTCCGAGTCCCATGTTCTACCCACTAGGCTATATGATTATTTTAAATTATTTAACTAGTTATTGTAATGCCAAGGACAATATTAACTTGTTAAATGATGGTTAAATCACTGGCTTTACTTAGTTATGTTACGAACGACTTTGCAAACAAAAATTAAGGAAAGACGTGCTGACAATGGTCGAAGTAATGAAGAAAAAATAAAAAATAACTTCCACACAACACAATTAAAGATCTCGCGTTAGTCATAACAGTCCCTGACCCCGTCTTGTGATTCAGAATTAGCGGGACTATGCTAACTTGTACTCGTGATCGGATAATTAGCAAGATTTTTAAAAGATTATTTGTGGTAGCTACCTTTATATTTCAGTAATAACTCCGTGAAATGTTTTCCACATCATAAAGTATAACTCTGGACAGGCGCTGTTAAACAGAGTAGGATTAAACCGGATCTAGTCACGAATAGTAAACTTCGTTTAGTACGTAAACTCACAGATCATTCCTTAATACTCGAATTCCAGCAGCGTTGCAACTACCGTGGTCACTGATCATGCAGGGGCAGGGCCCCATTTCTATTACAATTTATAGTTTACTACCACAATTCGACGTAAACAATTGGGAAGACTAAGGGCCAGTTTCTGAATTGAGAATTTCACTAAGTAAATACTTAAGTAACGTTCTGCCACGCTCTTCTCCGTGAAATTCTAAGAGACAGCACTACAGTTAACTAGGTATTTACTTACCGAAACTCTCAATCCAGAAACTGGCCCTAAATATTGTATGTACTTATAAATCGGCTGCGCAATGTACATCAAATTATCATAATAAACTATAAGTTGTAGTTTTTTGAAACGTGGCCTAGAACGAATGTGAGCCACGTCAATGGTTTTATAATTCCTATCTAAGTGCGAGTCAGAATGGCGCACCAAGTGGAGTCCAAAAGTAGGGTGATGTCTTTGGCGTGTACACGTAAGTATGTCCGATTTTATGTTCTGTCGGAACTCCTTAACTAATGGTCAGATTTTGAAAAATAAGATCTCGCTCGATTTTTCGTATTTTCGCGATTGTCATAGGCTATAATTATGAAATCAGCATAAATACACAAAAAAACTGGCCAAGTGCGAGTCGGACTCGCGCACGAAGGGTTTCGTACTATTATCTATACAACATTTGACAAAGATCGAATTTGAGAACAGCGCCGTCTATAGAAACCAGCAAGAAGCGTTTAATATTGACATTTAGTGACATGGCATTGGCGCTGTGAAGCTTACATAGATGGCCGCTAGATGGCGAGCGCTGTCTTTAGACAACGTTAGCTGTATCGGAGCCCCCCTTAAATATTTTTTTTATTCTGTTTTTAGTATTTGTTTTTATAGCGGCAATAGAAGGACATCATCGGTGAAAATTTCAACTGCCTAGCTATGACGGTTCATGAGCTACGTCCTGGTGACAGACAGAGAGACAAACAGACGGACAGTGAAGTCTTAGTAATACGGTCTGTTTATTTATTTTATCTTATTTGGTGTACAAAACAGATCACAACCATTTTACACGATATAAAACGAATAATATGACATGAGTACTAAGTTGTGGTCTAAAGCATGCACACACAACATTGTCACATGTAAATTTGAGTGGCTGAATAAAGTATTAAATTTTAGGGATAAGCATTTTTATAAAACCATACAACTCGATGAATTCGGGATTTTGGCTGAGCATCTCTTAAGTTTAGCATAATGCGCGTTGAAGATATCGACTTCCGAGCTAGTGGCCACGACTTCGTTGTAGAGTCTACACATTCTCATTATCGGATTGTAGTATGATGTGTACGTAGACAAACTTATCAATTAAATTAAATCTTAAGAAACCAGCCTCTTTGTCAGTACTGTGTTTAAATTAATTTGTACGCTTATTTTAAGATTACCTAAAAGTATTAACAAATAAATAAATTCTGGTATTCATTGAACCACAGTTTTTAAGTTACAGTGAACACGAGTAGAGTTTTGAGTTTGTCAAAACTTGAACTGGAGTTCCTGCGCGCTTGGTTAAACATAACACATTACCCCGGTCCACCTTTTGAGGCATATTAGACTAAACTACTCGACTGCTACTCCCTAGCAGCCAGCTACTTCGGGGTCTGGCAGAGTTAAGCCAATATTGACAGTAGACGAACCCATTTTGCGACCTGCCCCTATGTATGTAACCTCGTTTTAACAAAGGAAAAACGTTTTCATTACTTTTAATTTTGTTGTACCTAGCTAGGAATCTTTTTGATAGTTTTATTATTATTATTATTAATACGTTTATTGCACATAAGTAAAAAATACACGGGCAATGTGGCGGACTTAATGCTATAAGCATTTATGGTAGAGGAGCGGTAGAACACAGGCTTCTCATTTGGGAGGTCGAGGGATCCCAACGACTTTGTTTTCTAAGTTACGTACATCTGTGAAGATATAGTAGCAATACCACTCGCTAACGATGAGGGAAAACATCGTGAGAAAACCTGAGTGTCTGAGCAATTCACATACCTCAGCGCTTGAAATCGCCAATCCGCGGTAGGCACACTTGGTGATTAAGCCCATACTCTCTCCCTGAGAGACGGCCTGTGCTCTACAGTGGTACGTATATAGGCTGCTTATGTAATTTGTCCTAATTACATTGTAGTAAGAACTAAGAGTATCTTATAAACTGTCATGGAGTTAGGCTGATATCAAAGCCTATAACGTCACACTGCAGGGCACAAGCCTTCTCTCAGAGAGAGAGAGGATGGACTTAATTACCACGCGTGCCCACCTGAGATTGGAAAGGAGAATGATCAATTTACTATAGGAGTTAGTCTATTTTTGCGTCTTCTTGCGCATTGATGAAACCAACGGTAAACTATAAGAAATTAGCTCTGGATTATGCAGGAAAAATATTATGAAAATATTAGATGGGAGATTCGAGAAATCTTTTTTTGAGCCCATGTTTTGAGGTTATGACAACTTTGGTGGTTTGGTGTTATTTTGGGTTGGCATTGGCACCTACTCAGTTTGAATTACAAACATAGGTCATTATTAGGTAGGTAACAAACCAGTTAGTGCTAAGTAATAATTCTGTATAAAATACAAAATATCCGTAGGTTTCATGCAATAAGTAATAGGGTTTGTCTAATATTATCGCATATCTGTACGACAGTTTGCAATATTATATCTTTAAAAAAAAGTCATAGGTATGTCTAAGAAGGAAAAAAATAAAAATAAAACGAGGTCTTGTTAGTAATATAACATTTTTTATTTAAATACCCTCTTGAAATATATTATCTAAGAAAGGAGCTGGGGCATTTATATCATTAAATCGTCCCCAGCTCAAGTACCACATCACTGTCATCACGTGATTGCAACATCCTACTGTTCTTTTGCCTACAATGCAATTGCAGCAATAGCCCACCAAAGAGCTCAATGTGTTCGCTCTGTCAGTATCTCGGTTTACCAAAATGTAAACAAAGTATGTGCGTCCACTGACATTCCTTGACTTTATGCGTGCTCTTACCAAATAGTTATTTAAGCCAATAATTAGAGGTAATTTTAACAATAAACTACACTAATTAAACAGTATAAAATCCACTGGAACCAATTTGCAAAAATAAAAGCGTAATAAAACCGCTCGTTTGAATTCCGGCAAAAACTCCCCGTTTGCAGTTTGCACTTTAGCATTTTAGGTATGTACACGATTTGCGATTTTTGCAATAATGTAATCTAATCTGTGTTTGTAATCTGTATTGACTGACTGAAGTTTTTTAGTTATACAATCAATACAGATATTTTTTAATTATTACTTTTAAACCCCGGATTCTTTTAATTTATCAAATGGAACCACGAAATCATTTTTCAAAAAAAATATTTTGAGGTATAAATGCTTAAAGCGCAACAGACTGTTTTTGATCATTCTCCTTTCCTAAGATTGGAGTTTTTTAGCTTAAAACAAATTATTAACCGAATCAATGAAATATACTTCTTTAAAATATTGTGACGAATAATATAGACGGGATTGATATCAAACAGCTTATTGTTATTTACATTATTAAGTTACCCGTAACGTAGACTAAAACATTCAAATGTTTTTCTGCAGAAACGCAAATAAGGATCAATAACAGAATTAAGTGGAATGGATTCCGCATAAGCAAATATCACGGGATGTTATTAAATTATTTTAATATCAGCGCGTGGACACAAACTATGATACGGAACAGAGGAAATGGTCGAGCCCAACATTTGGTCAAGATTTGGTACTAAATCCACAAGACTTCGCTGGCTCGGTCACGTAGAATGAATGATAGAGGATCGGGCTGAACAAAGAGAGCACAAAGGTCTATCTACAGAAGTATACAAACTAAAATAAACCCTAATTAGTTTATGACTACGGTAACATTGTAGTCGCTACAATCGCTACAAAGTCGGCCTACGAACACATCACAGGAACAGGCTGTTTTTTGTACTTTTATTTTAGTCACTAACTTCATACGTACTATTGTAAGGATTATTTTAAATAGAAATCGTTCCGCTTACATGTCGCCGGCCCGTTGTAATGTGGTTCGACCTTAAAGACGATGCGTCCCAAATGTTGATGTAAGGTGCCCTTATTTTTCAAATTTCCTAATGTCACGACGGCTTTTTTAAAAACCGGATAAGTGCGTGTCGGGCCACGCACATAGTAGGATTCAGTAGTTGATTTTCAAAATATACGAACTTAGAAGGAGGGGTTTTTAATTGGTATTGGATTTTATTTGACTTTACAGAACAACTTCACCAAATAATCTATTTTAACCTTATAAAAGTAGGTTTTTAATAATTATTTTGTTGTAGGTTTTGTCCAACGGACAGACGGACGGACGGACGGACAGACGGACAGACGGACAGACGGACAGACGGACAGACGGACAGACGGACAGACGGACAGACGGACAGACGGACAGACGGACAGACGGACAGACGGACAGACGGACAGACGGACAGATGGACAGACGGACAGACGGATAGGCGGACAGGCGGACAGGCGGACAGATGGACAGACGGACAGATTAACAGACAGACGGACGGACATGGCGAAACTACCACCGACCGACCGGTCTATCAAAGTTTTGGGGTGGGGCGGTTGAATGAAGATGACTGCGAGTTCTTGTCATGTCTATGCTGAAAACAAAAAAATAGCCATCGAGCAGTAATCAAATACCGACGGATTGACTGGATTATATTAACTACAGGTTGTTGACTCTCTGTATTGCGGGACGACTTCAAATTAGAAAGTTATATTTATCTGAAAGTCGACTCTAACTTAATAAACTAACTTCTGTGCAACTTTTATGGCATCTCTGAGCAAAGTAATGGATGTCTCGGAGATAAACGCCTAGTCATCACTTTTATTTTCTCATTTACGCGGAAAACTCCTGCGAGCAACGTCTTAAGCATGTATGGAGGATTATCGCTAAGCTGCCTACTTTACTCAAGCTTGGATCTACGTATTTAAGGATATTTTGTGGCTTCTATAATATGAGAAGCCCGCTTTTCTGGATGATTTGTGTGTTTTCTTTTATTGTGAAACTTGGAGAGCTACAATGTAGTTGAAGGGTAATGATATTGCAACTTTTATTCTTTATATTTAAGGCTACTGTTACAACTGACTTTTTTTACAATATTATTTTTTAATTATTCTAAAAAAATATTGTTTATAAGTATCTCAGACCTTATTTATCAAAAATGTAAGCTTAGATAGATATTAAAATTTTTGACATTGGTATTTTTGTTATCTTGTTGTTAGTTTTTTATTGAGAACATTTCCTTTTTTTTAATTAATAGTATCTTTAACGCTTATGTAATACATCTTAATATGAAAAAAATCGTTATATTTATATTTTAACCAACTTCAAAAAGGGAGGACTTTATCAATTCGTATGATTTTTTTTTTTGGCTGTGTTCTTCCATAACTCCGTCAAATCTTAACCGATTTCAAGAATTCTTTTTTTTTAAATAGATATAACGTTCGATTGGTCCCATTTTAATTTGGTAAAGATCTGATGACGACTTTCAGAGATGGAGAACGGAACTCTTCAATGGACAGCAGTAAACACAGAACACATGAATAAGGTAGAAAGCGCATGTGGGCGGGGCGCGCGTGCCACTAACTTGTACAAATGATCATATTTTACAAAAACATACCCAGTTGGCCGCGTAGTCTTACCGAGCATGTTACTGAAGAAAAACTGTTAAAAAAAGGGTAAAAATGCCATCGTGCGCAATTATCACCTGCAGAGCTCGAAGCAGAGACGTTAGTCAGACTAATGGAGGAATTTCTTTTCATCGGTACGTAAATTAAACCTTTATTTTGAGTGATTTGATCAAAAATACTGAAAAGAGTAGTTTTTCCAGCAATAGTGAAAAATATCGCAAGATGAAGTATACATTGCCGGTGTTGTACGCAAATAATTGCTGCGCCAACGTATTACGTACGCGAAGAGCAATGCAAAGCATGTGTGTCTTCGTGAACGATTGACTTCACAATATTCCGTGGTACTCCCCAAAAAGAGTAGCGAAGGGAATAACTTATCGATAGTGTTGGGCCAGTTTGTCGTGGTGTCGATATTGTTCAACTTTGTTATTACGGAATATTTCATTGCTCTTAGAAACCGGCTAAGTGCGAGTCAATATCGCGCACCGAGGGTTCAGTACAGACTTGTAGGTATTGCAGGAATCTAGTTTCCAAGATATTTTTTTTGTAACTACTATTTACGGATTTCGGATTTTTTCCCTTTCATTTGCAACTACAGTCACACACACAAAGCGAAATAACACATCATGAAATAAAAATAACAAAAAAAAGAAAAAAAAAATAGGCAGACGTTAAAATGTAAATTATTTGCACATTCTGAGACCTACAATACGCCGAAATTTTGTTTTATGACTTTTGCGTTCTGAGTTTGAGGCGAGTTCCCGATTTAACCACTTCTGACACACTTGCCACAAGTATTTACGATAAAATTGCCTTAAGTAAATAATGAAACCTAATCTGATAGAATGAGGCGCTAAAGAAGAGTAGAGACACACCAGTACATGCAACAATCAATAATATAACTTTAAATTTCAAAGCAACAAATCAAGTAGGGCAAATTATGGTTACAAGGAACTTGATTGTTTCTCCCGCTCACCTGAAAACTGAAAAAAAAAATCAATAAAAAATAAAACTGGCTTCAGAACACAGTTTCTAACTTTTTAGTGTTGTAGTGTTCTGAAGTCGGTTCTTATATTTTATTAATTTTTTTTTTATATAATTAGTAGAAGATTTGCAAATTTTAATAATTTTAGGTATTTTCATATATTTTTTCAAATATTTAATGCTCCAAGCTGTCGGGAATTATTAATTTCAGCAGCTAATTGTCTGTCTCGCTTACTCTTGTGGGTAAATTGACGTGAGGGACGCAATCTATTATTGAATCTGTTAAGGGGGTAGCGAGGACGAGTCGTTGCCCTATTAATGCGTACCGGCATAAAAGCAGTGCAATATCGAGTTACTGAAACGCAATTAGGCAAGTGCTTATATCCGGCTTAATTGAGTTTGTATCCTATAGCGTTAGATGTAGCGGTCAAAATTGCATGCATTAAGCGGTCGCGACTACGGCGTAGCACATTTGGTCCACCCTTGCGTGGCCTTAGCCTACGGATCTGCACTCGTAGTATCGGATGGGTGCTACTATTTTGTTTAGCACGGTTAATTAAAAAAGGGACTAAATAAATATTTTTGCCTCTCGCTAACACAATCTAGACGGCATTATTGTAAGAGCGAGACGCTGATATACACATATATTATGTAGCATATATAATATACATCCCACTGCAGATACAAGCCTAAGTTAATATTTAGCATACTTAAATAATAATAACTTAAGGTAAATCTTGAACATCCAGATCTAAGGTTGTCTGTCATTCCTGTCCATTTTTTAAGCCTTTGTGTTCGTGAAGCAAAACTTTCCTCTTTTATTACAATCTTGAAAAGGTTCGCCAGGATCAAGCCCACTTAGTCACTGCAAGTTTAACGAGCTAAATGGTGATTACGGGCTTCAGTCTAATGCCAACTACACTTTAGATAACAATCTAGTTGCCTAACTTTACCCTGCAGTGTACACTATATCACAGAGGAAAAACTATATGAAGACTATAATAACTTAAGTAACCTTGACATTTGTTACCTTCTTTATTTTCCTTCAAATAAATTAAGTTAGGCATATGTTTCCAATATCTGATTAGTATTTACTAAGCTCTACCCACAATATACATTGACGGAAATCCTTCACATAAACTCTCTGTAGGTGAAGATCTTGACGCAAAATTATTTAAAACTAGCTGTTGCCCGCGACTTCGTTCGTTTTGATGTGTATTTTTCCGGGATAAAAAAATTTCCTATGTGCTAATCCAGACTATCTATCTCTGTGCAAAATTTCATCCGGATCCGTTCAGCGGTTTTTAAGTGAAAGAGTAACAAACATCCATCCATACATAGAAACTTTCGCGTTTATAATATTAGTAAGGATTCGCAATTGATTAAAGGGGAGGTGAGAAGGGCCATCCAAACTTAATACACCCTTATAATTAGCACCAGATCCACTGAAAAATCTAGTCAGAAATTATTTTTAAATTGACTTTCAGCATGGGGTCTACTGGTCCCATGCTAAAGGTCATGATTGACAAGTCAAATTCCTGACAATCATTACATTAAATTAGCGTGCGGGGGTGGCGTGGTTAGTTAAAGACTTCCTCATACTCAAAAGATCGTGTATTTGAACGTTATAATTTTGTTTTCCGAGTTAAGTACATTTTTACGAGTAATATAATTCGCTATCTATGAAAGAAAACCTTGTGAGGAAACCAGAGGGCCTGAGATGTTCACATACCTCGGCGCCTGAAATAGCCAATCTGCGGTGGACAGGCGTGGAGATTCAAGCTCATATTATCTCCCTAAAGTGCCCCACGTTGCCCTACAGTGGGATGTATATAGACTGCATTATTGGTTATAACAAACTACATTACGAAGTCAGTGCTTTCAATTTGATTAGCACACGTGTACCCATTGTAGCTACACACCTATCAAGTGCCTATAATATAATATTCACCAACCGGTGATCCATGAATGTATGCTTCTGATTTGAAGTTTGACCGACCAGACATCATTTCGATGTACACAAAGGCACTCGCGATATGTGCCATGAACTAGATTAAACCAGAAAGTTTGATCCCGCCTACTAGGTTATAAAATTTAACAGTTGAATTTAGGTCTGGCTTAAGATTAACAGTCGGGTTTTTTTTAAAATACGTTTTAGAACATTTTAATCTTCGTGATAATGAAAAGGGGGGGAGAACGAGTCATGAGGTTCACAACGTATAAATCTAAAGTATTAACTTCACTTTACTAACTCAGCTCTAGCGAAAAACTTAAGACGTCTCCCTTGTACTTGGGGGCTCCAGAAATAAAGAAAATCATATTGTGATATGTATGGCCCCTAAGTAGCGAGTGAGAACAAGGTGGCGTGACTTGTCAACGGTTTGTTAAGCTCTTCTGTTTACATGTCTTATCCTACAAGTGCCCACAGAGAGTTTGATTGGCACCAGCAGGGCCAATATTAATCAAAACAATCAGGTTAATTAAATCGCGCTGCCTCAATTACGTGTGGAATAATTGATGGCCACGGGATCAGAAGCCTCTGCGGGTATTTGTCGGCACCTTGCGTTTATTGCTTTCGTACCGTTTTTTTTTCCCGACTGCAGACTAAACTGAAACACGTGTATCGGAGTTTGTGTTGTACAACTTTTAACTTTTGTTATAGGTACTTCTAATGAGATTGAATTATTCTCTGGTACAATTCCTGAAACACGGATTTTAGGTTCTACAACAACTATTGTTCTAGGAACATTTACTCAGTTGAATTTGTTCGAAATATCAGGATTCACAATCCAATTTCGCAGCCTCAAGTAATAAATCACTATCTTACATGCATACATAAACTCTCACTTTTATCCCGGAGAGGTATGCAGAGGCCTGGGCCCTTATTATGAAGCAGCGATATGTTCGGAAGGGTCGTCACCGTCGCGCTTGAGCCCGACAATTCACTCGAATCTAGCGACAAATACGGTTCTTCTTTTGAATAGTTTCGAAATTTCCTACCACTGAGTAATGAACGCTAGAAATGCATGGCTCTTTGTTAGCCCAATGACGTCATATCATATCTAGAGATACGGATTTGCGACCATCTCGCGACTTCCGATAATGTCGCATTTTCATGATAAGGGCCCTGTTTTCTATTACATATCTTCTTTACGGTATGGAATTGTCCAAATTAGACTACTCCAAACTGTTTGACTGAACTAACGTTTCCGAAGTGTTGGAGTACACTTCAAAAATGCTTTGACTCTTCGGAAACATCAAAACGGATTTAATAACTCAATTTAGTGGGCAACTATGGAATAAGAGGCAGGGTTTGCCACCTGCCACGTTCCTGAGAAATCTCTCTTTCGCACTGAACCTTTTTCATCACTGTCTCTTTCATCAGAAGTATGTCTATTCTATGACGTAAACGTTTTAAGTATTAAATACTAGAAAGCGAAACAGTTAAGCAAATAAAAAACCGGACTAGTACGAATAGAAGTCTATTTCAAAATTGTAATAACTAGTAATTGACTAAAAGAGATACATTTTCCGAGATATTTTATAGTTTTTGTTTTAATCGAGCATATGAAATAATTTATTGTTGATCGTGTCAAATACCGTATTTTGGGAGATTATTTTTAAAAGGCACTGTCCGACAATACCTATTTCGCTAGAGAGCGGTGCGTGCGCGCCACAGATCCACGGGTCATTGTTCTAATGGACGGAGAGGCTGTACTAATTGTCCGCGAATTTTTAAAACAAAATTTTGCAACATAACAGAAACTCACACCTGTATGCCGGAGCGGAAGCCAGAGACCAGGTTCTGCCACTTGCCACGAAGATTTTTCAACCCAACTTTTGTTTTATTTTACGTCTACACTTAAAAGTAATAGTCTCAATAAAATGTGTTTTCAATTACTAATAACATTGCAGCGTGTATACTTAAACGTAACCCTAAACCATATTACGAAGTTTGTGCTAGAAAAATTCATTAGGCAACCTCTATTCTTGCCTAAAAATGTTAAACTTTGTCTAAAGCTTTTTTTAACTTTCGTTTCAGGGACGCCAGTCGTGGAATTTTCTCGAAAGAACATTCCGCACGCTGGAGCTCAAACAAAGTGGAACTGCGTGAGTAGCTCAACAATTCTTAACAATAAAACTAGGGATGGGTCTGTAGCCTAGCCGTGGTCTTTATATAAACACGATTCCTCTAAAACACTCCTCAGAGGTAGTTTAAATAATCTGTGGTTAGGTCTTTACCACCGACTTTTATACTGCGCTTATGGGGTGTTTTAAGAAATCATGTTTTGTACATAAGACCGTTAATGTTTTGTAACAGCATTATTTTAAAATTTATGCAAACTACTACGGTGTGACAATATCATTTTGTGAGATACGAATCATTATTTATTAATGAGAGAATAATATTTGCTCCCCTTGATAAATGAGAATATCACACATAATTATTTTTTGTTATTTTGTGATATACTTTGTACAAATATTACTCTTGAAGTTTTTAAATATATGACATATGTGCATTATGTTTATATGTAAAGCTAATAAATACTATAATGGAAGACGCATCGTTTATATAGACGATGTAACAATCGTCTAACACAGTTTTATAGGGACCATATTGGGTTTCAACAAAATGAAGTGGATTCCATGTCCGAAACCCTAAAAAGCTAGTGAATATATTTAAAAAGTCTTTAAGCGAAGCCTCAGGTAGGAAAACCGAATTGCAAATTGAGTAGAAAAGTTTATATGTAAAGCTAATAAAACTATAATGGAGGACGCATCGTCCACATAGACGATGTAACCATCATCTAACACAGATTCATAGGTCCCATATTAGGTTTCAACAAAATAAAGTGGTTTCCGTGTCCAAAACCCTAAAAAGTTAGCGAATATATTTAAAAAGTCTTTAAGCAAAACCTCAGGTAGGAAAACCGAATTGCAAATTAAGTAGAAAACTTTTACGCCCTAACCACTTTCCCCTTTCAACGAGCCACGAATTGGTCACTTTTATTACAAAACTGGATGATATATCAAAGAATTAAAACGAGTTGATCCGAACCATTCATCCGAATGGTATAATCCGTGCAACTTAACTCGGCGCCTCGCGAAATTTGATCTTCTTCACAAGAGATGCCTATTAAATTTGCGTGGGTTATACCATTGGAATAACATTATACTACTATTGCTATGTAGATTACCAAATAACTATTACTATCGTGCTTATACCATTCTATTGAAAAACTATATGAGTATTAGACTCTAGGCCTGGTCCCAAACTAGGGTACCCTGTGGTATGCCAACCTAACATAACCTTTACTGATCGTCTCCACTTGATATATTTTTTAGTTTAATTAATTACTTTACTTTAGAGGTGCTGGAATGGCCAGTAATGTACCGTTATAAAACGAAATATAAAATACGTGCCCCATTTTTTTTGTACGTATCTACGTTTTCAATAACTTTTTATTCACGAATAATTATGTTAGTATCCCACTCCCAGGATCTAGCCTTTCCGAACTAGAGTTTCTGTCTTGACTTACCTCAGACTATACGTAAATAAGAAAAAAATAATATTAAAAAAAAAATCCTTTTTATACGATGACTTGAAAAAAAAAACACTGGCAGAATATAATTGCCGCATCTTTCTGTAAAACAGAAGTCAAAAAAATATAAAAGCAAAAAATACCAACGTACTTACGACGCCCACGGCCGCGAAACAAAGATTTGACGATGTGCTAAGTCTCACAGACTGCGTGACGGTGAACTACACTTGAAGTGAAGGATTCCCGTTGAAAAGTCTTGCACAAAGGAGTCGTTAACGCTATGACCGTAAAGATTGTTTTCACTTTGTAAGAGTATTGTGGGCCCCGTCGGAACTGTTTCTCCAGGAATATGGGAAAAAAGTACAATATTAACTAATTTTGTTTAGAAAATGCGATGCAGAGCAGTATGTTTACGTTTTAGAGGTTCATAGGAATATGAACCTCAAAAAGGTTGTCATACTGCTCTAAAAGTTAGTTAAGGAGTTATAGTCTAATTGACATTATCAGAATGTTACTATTCGTTTTGAGGTTTGAACATTTGCGATCGCTTAGTCTGCGGTCAAACACCCGCAAATATGGGACGTAATGAGCAGCTTTTGCATTTTTGTGGCAAAGTCGCCCATAATGCAATTGAGTAGAGTGCACGATTGAAAAGGTAGATTGTGCCTATTGTACTGAAGCTCTTACAGTGCGATTTTATCGATCAAAAGTAACCGCAATGAAATGCAAGTGCGCCCATTGCGATGTGTAATGCTCATTAGTATTAATCTTGCCTTTGTACAATGCCTTTTTATAAAGCACAAGTCCAATAAAGCATTTTTCAAATCAAACTTTGTACAAATATTTTTTGTTACACAATAAAAAAAATCTATGCAATTGGAAGTTTGAGGACTTTGACTCACCAGGCCCGCAAGTGCGTTTTGACCCTAAATGTTGCAGAACTGAAATAAGTTGCTATACCATTTTGCGGCACACAATAAAGAGTCGGGTAACATTTTTCGAGGGGCGCGCCTCCAGGCAAAAGGGATACAAAGGCCATTAGAAGCGTATTTTGTGTTTGAAGTAACATTTTTGTGTGGGATTAATATTTTTACCTTCTTATTTCTTTGTATCGAGATATTGAGCTTTGTATATACAATAAACAACTTCGGTGTACATATAGCGTAGGAATATTTTTTGAGTCTTTTTCTTAATTTGATGGATTTCACCGTTTGTTCCACCTTTCCGTGTGGCGCCGGATTAAGAATAGCGTCACTCCATTTCCTTCCGTGGATGTCGTAGAAGGCGACTAAGGACATCAATTACCAGGAGACGGGCAGCAGCGTCTTCCTGAGATTCCAACCGCATACTGCGATCGCCAACCCTCCTGCCGAGCGTGGCGATTATGGCAAAACCCCTCATGGTTATGAAAACCATGTGGGAGGCCTATGCCCTGCAGTGGGCGTCAGATGGCTGACGATGACCGTTTGATTTTTGCTGTGCTGCGTGTTTTAAATTTTTTATGGAATGCTCACTGCTTTTGTTACAGAATAAAAAGTTCTTCCTGTGTACCATACGTTCTATATGACTTTTCATCCGCATCCCATGTTCAAAGCCTTTATATGTCTATCATACATTTGTTTGGGCACTTATCCAAATTTAGTACAGAACAGTGAATATTATTTTGGCGATTTAACAGTTGGTCTCATAATAAAAGTTGTTTTTAGTAAATACAAGAATAATGGTGTGGATGTGTAATGTGGTGCTCTCAGATATTGAAAATACCTAATCAATAAGCATAAGCAGACTAGAATCCCACTGCAGGCCACAGGCCTTCACTCAGAGAGAAAGAGTGGGGGCTTAATCACCACGCGTGCCCATCGCCAAGACAATTTCCTTATGAATCAAAATCCTATGTTAATTCTAATTCGAAAATCTCATTATCAATATGCAAAACTACATTATAGCGTGAAGCACATAATATGGTAATGTAATTTTCATAAATCTACAAGTTGTTATTAAGTATGTCTATTTGTCTTAAGTTGTATTACTTACAACTTAAGAAAAATAGACTTTCATTAGAATGGGGATTACTATACCGATCTCAGATCACAATATTTGTTATTTGTCAACTAAAGCGCCCGTCTAGACGCCAAATCACTTCCATTCTCTCTAAACCAATAACTAAGTACTTCATTTCAGCGAGAGGTGTTTTGCATTTCAAATGCACGAACAATAAAGTTCGAATACGTACTTTCCCAGTGTTAAAGACCGGCTGCATTTGAAAGAGAGGTTTTATCATATTAATATTTATAAAAGCAACAATGCAACATAGAAATAATGGCACTTCTATAGTCGCTCTACACAATAACTATTACCTATTTCTGCATTTGAATAGAGTGTTCGTGTTTCTCAGACTGTGTTGCGCAAGGCAAGGTAGCATGTTTTTAAGACGTTATTGTTAATTTTAATAAAAAAAAACTATATCGTCAATGTTTGCCGAGGCCCGAGTAGATGGTTTTGACGCCATGTGGCGAAAAAATTCAGCATCAGTACTAAGCAGAATGAGCAGAAAAAAAAAAAGTGGCAATAGCATTCTGAGCGCGATGGCATCACGGTTGGATTGTCAGTGGATTACTGATTTGGGTCTTAATGAGACGTAACAAATTACTGTTAAACATTAAATACTAACAATAGGCTAAGTTCTATATTTATTGCTACTAACAAAACTTGGATCATGTTGTCTGTCAATAAAAAGAAAATAAATAAAATAAATAATGTAATTATTCACAATCAGTTCTTCAAACAAAACCATCGATTTATTTGTGCATCTTAACGCAAATAAATGTTTAATTTGTCTTGGTTCATTTAACAATTTTTTTTTTACTATGTCTTTAAGTATATGAATATGTGTACATCATCAGCCATTTTTACGCCCACTGCAGGGAGGCCTGTCCTCCCTCATGGTTTTCCCTAACCATGAGGGGTTTTGCCATAATCGCCACGCTTGGAAGGCGTAGGCGGGTTGGCGATCGCAGTATGCGGTTGGAATCTCAGGAAGACTGTTTATTTCTCATAAGTATAAACTTCCATTTAATTTACAAAACACACCTCAACACGATGCTCGCTGCAGCATGCACTGAATGGAGGTTTAGAGCCACTGAACTCTACGCTCCAGGTAATGCTGATGCCAATTTGTATTCTATAGAGGTACCGAGAAATATGAAATTGGCGGAAAATGCTTCTTACTTATTTTACAAAGTGCTTGCAACTGTATCGTATCGCGGTGCATAGCTTAAAATCTTAGTCTTATTTTATAAGAACACGATTCCTTGGACCACTCCTGAAATGCAGTTTGAATGTTTGAAAGTCTACGGCAAAGGGAAAGACTTCATCAGAAGCTATTTGAAATGCATTTGAGGAATGCTTTAAAGCAATCCTGAAATGCATTTGAGGAATGCTTTAAAGCAATCGTGTTTTTGTAAAAAAAAACACCGGTAAATTATTGAAGAACACGAATAGATTGGCGTAGAATGCTACTTTCTTATTTTTCAAAGTGCTTGCAACTGTATCGAATCGCAGCGCATAGCTTTAAATCTTAATTTATTGGAGAACACGAATAAATTGACGTAAAATGCTACTTCCTTATTGTTCGAAGTACTCGCATTTGTATCGTATTTTCAAACACCGGCGCATAGCTTTAAATCTTAATTTATTGGAGAAAACGAATAAATTTACGTAAAATGCTACTTTCTTATTGTTCGAAGTACTCGCATTTGTATCGTATTTTCAAACACCGGCGCATAGCTTTAAATCTTAATTTATTGGAGAAAACGAATAAATTGACGTAAAATGCTACTTTCTTATTGTTCGAAGTACTCGCATTTGTATCGTATTTTCAAACACCGGCGCATAGCTTTAAATCTTAATTTATTGGAGAACACGAATAAATTGACGTAAAATGCTACTTTCTTATTGTTCGAAGTACTCGCATTTGTATCGTATTTTCAAACACGCGCGCATAGCTTTAAATCTTAATTTATCCGAGAACACGAACTGCTTAACGCCTGAATGAGATTTGACGAGGCGTTCTGCAAATATCGGCCTAGTGCCAACTTCAACACAACACATTTAAATAAATGCAGTTGAACTTAACTTATTAAATAAGGCGCGGCGCTGCTTTCAAGTTAATGAATAATTCCGTTTAATTGCAACGAAATAACTTACATTTGTTTTGTAATAACTTACAAGTGTTGGATATTAATTACGAGAGTCAGATAAACATAAAAATGTTTTTGAACAGTGGATCATCGATGCTAAGGTTGGCTAGAAGAGAGCTCTCTTAGACATAAGTTTCCCTTTGGAACAAATTTTATGTAACGGTTTTTCGATTTTATGGTTTAAAATAAAGAATAAGTGAAGAGCAGCAAAAAATAGTAATTAATATAAGGTACCATTCTTGTTTTAAACATCCCATAGAGCGAATATTATTTGCGATGTTTTAATTCCTGCGGGCGTAGCACGAGAGCCAATTTGTCTATTCTCAACTGTCATCTTAAACGGTCCGATTTTGACTTACAATCAACGTGATGATTGGATTCATAATCAACAACTTTTGACATTGGAAATGTCTTTTCGTTCGCTCCAGTGTATGCACCGATTTCACGAAAAAGTGCGATCCCCTTATATCACCAAGAAAGCTCAAAAGACGCGTATTAAAAAGAGGAATTATTCGAAAAAGTCAAACACGAAAAAAGTTATGGCCGAAATAGTAAAAAAAAAAAATTTCTGATTTTTTTATTTTTCTCTCGATATTTTGGAAACGAAAAATGATATCAAAAATTTGAGAAAAATTCCTCTGGACAATTTAGTCAGCTACAATTTGAGCCTGAAACAAGATCGGGTTAACCTCCTCAGTCCTGACCTTGAAAATAACAATGGTCTTCAATTGTTATTTTCAAGGTCAGGACTGAGGAGGTTAAGGGTTTGCCTTACCTTTTTTGAAAAATCTCAAAAAGTCAGAACGACATTTTTCACGTCACATTCATGACTCGATTCATTTCCAATGTGCTCGATAGTCGTGTGAGGCATGAAATCTGTGAATTTTTTATTTATAATCAAAATGTTTATAATTATCAGGTATTTTTTATGGCAATAATGACCTAATATAATCAACATACGTGCATAAAATATATGCCTACATAAAGCATACGCGTGTATCCCGGAGGGGTAGCCAAAGACCAGGGCTTGCCACTAGCCAAGATTCTTACAAACCCAAGATTCTTTCACTTCAACAACATTGCTTAGTCGTTGTAACTTGACTAGGTATAAATTCTAATGTTGTTTAAGTGTATTAATCGACCAACCCCGATTTCATCATCTCACCCCACCTCGGGCCACTGCTAGGTAGATAGGCCTTTTCTCCATCACGTGATGTCTCGCGGTCTCTTGCCTTTCGCATCCACGAGCCCTCTGACGACTTGGTCACATCGCGCTGTTCACCTGGCTAGAAGTGGTACAGGTTTTATTTCTGTTGGTCTGTACTTAAAAAGACCCAGAGTCAAAATCTGACATTCTGTTCCGTCAAAGGATTTATCCGCTTGCTGCAAAAGGTGAATTAAATAAAATAGGGCTTTATCGTATTATATTGAGGATTGAGATCTTCCCTTAATAACTTCCACTCAACACACAGAAATACACCCAGAGGCCGTCTGTACTAATCCGGAATGGTGGCCTCCAATGATAATCGAACCCACGACCTCTTCGCCGTCAAGCGTGCTAACCGATAGACCACGAGGTAGTCATTGACTGTGCTACAAATACAAACGTATTTTTGGTATCACTTGCGAATGCTTCTGCTTTAGCCGAGGCATTGAGAAGATGTGTATTGTGTTAAGCTTGCTACACGCTAGCGCGGTTGGCGGCCACGGTCACGGCCTACACAAAATAAAAAACATGTCTGCGATTTGTATGATCCACGTACGCAGCCGATACAGCAACCGCGCTAATGTGGGGCAGGCTTTATGGCCGTGTGGCGAGCACATGTCAACTCTGCGCGCGCACTATAAACTCCAACATTCCTACATCGCGCAAGCAAAATGTTTACGACAAACATTAGTCGGACTGGCCGTCCCCAGGCATACGATCTGCCTGGCGGGAAATTTCCCTTTATAGTAGAAGAGCACGATCACCCGCTCTTCCCTATAGCCGTATAAAAGCATCGGCAGTAGATTTTTAGAACAACAGTAAATACAAAGTACAGCATGTGGCGTAAATAGTGGTCTAAGCTTAAGGGAATGATACACTAGGTAGTTACCAACAACATATCCAAATTGTAACCAATTTTACCATAGGACGCAAAATTATATTATTTTGTATATGTTTGAAAAATGTACCTTTTTCTTCGTTTATGTAGCTGTATTTTCCACAAATGACAGTCTTTCTTAGTCTTAAATCCATGTGCTGTTGCATGCATGCGACCATTTTAATGCACGTTTTAAGAAAAAAAATATTAATCAATTTTTATTTTACTTTAACTTTTAGTTCAAAAAACTGCACTACACTGGCAGTGCCCATTATTTAATTTTTTTTCCATTAAATGCAGTTATCAAAATAGTAAAATCGTCTTATGAATGAATGAATGAAAATCTGAGTCGATATTTAACAATAATAACAGCAATAATAATAATAATAATTCTTAAGTCTTATTATTAATTAAGTCTTAGATCATCATCATCATCATTCAGCCACAAGAAGTCCACTGCTGGACATAGGCCTCCTCCATGGATTTCCAAAAAGACCGGTTGGAAGCGGCCTGCATCCAGCGCCTTCCTGCCACTTGGATGAGGTCATCTGTCCATCTTGTGGCTGGTCGTCCTACGTCTTAGATAGTATGAAAAAAAAGACTTATTGGTATTTTAAGAATCGCTCAATAATAAAAAGAATATATATGGACGATTTGAGAACTCTTCTTTTGAAGTTGGTTAAAAAGATAAAATCATGCGAAAGAGGGTATATGAAAGATTTGTTCCTTTTTCTGCTGAAGATATTGGAGAGGAACCCAAGATCTTTTCAAGACTGAAACTAATTTGTACCGAAATCTTTGCAAGACATCAACTCCCTCTTAGGCACCGTAGCAACTTTATTAAGTACTTAATTAGTAATTGGAACCCTTCACGAAGTGAATTTCTCGCTTTTACGAGTGATTTGCCAGTGTCAATAACTGTTTGATTCAGAAAACGAGGCTCCGAGGGCGAGGTCGGGTTCTACAATACTAGTGAATTTAATTTACAAAATAACGAACGAAGGTAACCACTGATATCATTATAAAAAAAATAAAAACCAGCCAAGTGCGTGTCGGGCCATGTGCAGTGTAGGATACCGCCGTAGAAAGAGGGGTTTGGTTTTTACCTGCTTTACAGAAGTAACAACTTCATCAAAGTAATTTTAAATGGAATTTGTACGAAATTTTCCTTTCATAAGTTGGTCGCCTATTATTCGTTAACTTGAAAGGCCTCACTATTTTAAATGACCAATCTCCTACGCTATGGTGCAGGCAAGAAAAAAAAATTGCATCTATGCCTAATCTAGGTGTAGAGGAGATATGTACCTTAAAAATATATATTTTTAATTATTTTATCCCACCGTTTTGTAGGCGTGATTCATGCCGACATTCAAGGCATGCTTTTCTCAACCTGTGGTAAGTTTTTAATTGAGAAAATTTTATTCCAAAATTAATAATTTTGGAAACAACTTTTCTTTATTAAAACTATGTATAGGAAAACGTGTGGCGCCGGATTAAGAATAGCGTCACTCCATTTCCTTCCGTGGATATCGTAGAAGGCGACTAAGGAAATCAATTGCCAGGAGACGGACAGCAGCGTCTTCCTGAGATTCCAACCACATACTGCGATCGCCAACCCACCTGCCGGGCGTGGCGATTACGGCAAAACCCTTCATGGTTGTGAAAACCATAAAGGAGGCCTATGTCCTGCAGTGGGCGTCAAATGGCTGATGATGATATGAAAACAAAAATATATTCAAAATGTCCGTAATTTCATTATACATCAAATCCTCTGACCACATTTATCAAAAGTTTACTCAAATTATTACACTATAAAAAATGTTAAATTGTTCGATCGAGACAGCACGCTCAACGTAAGAGCAGCCTTAAGAGCGTTTCCACATTATCCGATCCGATATCGGTCTCGGACGCCGATCCGATATCGGGGTATATCGGGATGAGTAAAATGTATGAAATATGTACCTGTCTTTCGTATTGTCCTTCCCGATATCGGATACCGTAGCCGACATATTTCATACATTTTACTCACCCCGATATTCGGATAATGTGGAAACGCTCTAACCGTTTGAATATTGCTATGATAGTGGTGATTCGGTGGTATCGCATCGGTAAAACGGTTGCCCCAGATCCGCTGAGTCCTTGGTTCGATTTCAGCTAGTAACAACGTCACTCGTTCTGAGTGTATGAAGTATTAGATTAGACTAAGAAATTCTTTATTGCACAATAATAATATTTGTGCAAAGGCAACCTCCATAGGTACTTCAGACCGCTTTAAGCGATAAGACCGACAATTGTATATGGCAAAACTTAGATTGTAAGCCTTGTAGTGTATTGTATTTTCTGGTTGGTACAATAAAGTGTTCTAATTTAATCTTTTTGAGATTAGATCTCAGCATATGAAATCGCCTATCCCGCGGTGGACCTGTGATGATTACCCTCTCTCTCTCTCTCTCTCTCTGTCTGAGAGAAGGCCTGTGCTACTGCGGGACGTATATAGGCTGACAAAATCCGCGGTGTGCACGCGTGGTGGTCAAGGCCATACTTAGACATCAAAGCCTTTTAATGTATCTTGTTTTCTGGACTGGTGTGTACAATAAAGCGTTCTAATCTAATCTGATCTAATATCTATCTCTGAGAGAAAGCATGTGCCCCGCAGTGAGCCTTATCATAAGCAGCCTATATACGTCCCACTGCAGGGCACAGGCCTTCTCTCAGAGAGAGATTATGGGCTTAATCACCACGCGTGCCCACCGCGGATTGGCGATTTCAAGCGCTGAGGCATGTGAATAACTCAGACACCCAGGTTTCCCCACGATGTTTTCCTTCACCGTTAGCGAGTGGTATTGCTACTATAACTTCACAAATGTACATAACTTAGAAAACAAAGTCATAGGTTCATGCCCACACTGCGGTGGTAGCGGTAGTAGCCTAGTGGGTAGAACATTGGACTCGGAAGTGGGCCTTATATAGGCTGCTTATTCTTGGCTTCGATTGGTGTTGCAGGCTTCAGAGGGGAGCTAAGTATTATTAGAGGTACAATAATTTCATAAATAACTTACCGAGGGTTGATCAAAGCACAGCCCGATGCGCAGTTTAAAAGGGGACACTTCAAAGGTTATATAATTGTCCTGAATGATTAAATAATGATGGTACTCACACGTGATGGACTTTATTATTTTATCGATCCCGATGACTTAGGTAGAGGCTATAAAAACTGGTAATTTTATGACATTTCTCCTAATTGTAATTAACACTTTCCTTGGAATACCTTTTGTGATCCCCAAGAAAATGCTGAACACCATAAAATCTCCCCTACGCGGGCTAACTCGATTCTGTATCGCAACAGCACGTATACAGAACAGTCCATATATAACGCGCACCAAATCTGATTCGGATTCAGACAGAATCCTGACGTTTGGGATAGCAATTAGCATGGAATTTGACAGCTAGACGTAAGGAATCTTTTAGAATTTGGTGGGCATAATTAGGCCACTGTGTTTTAACTTTCAAACGAGATTGACCGAGTTATTCCACTC
Source organism: Yponomeuta malinellus (assembly GCA_947308005.1). Classification (NCBI taxonomy): domain Eukaryota; kingdom Metazoa; phylum Arthropoda; class Insecta; order Lepidoptera; family Yponomeutidae; genus Yponomeuta; species Yponomeuta malinellus. The sequence continues at coordinate 9,069,026 of OX371013.1, forward strand.
CGTGGATGTCGTAGAAGGCGACTAAGGAAATCGATTACCAGGAGACGGGCAGCAGCGTCTTCCTGAGGTTTCAACCGCATACTGCGATCGCCAACCCGCCTGCCAAGCGTGGCGATTATGGCAAAACCCCTCTTGGTTATGAAAACCACGAAGGAGGCCTGTGTCCTGCAGTGGGGGTCGGATGGCTGATCATGATGATTCCACACATGAGAATAACTTGTTCTGGTCCCAAACTAGGATACTCTGTTGGTATTCAGATAACAACATTACAAACATGGAAATCCACCCAGACTGAGACCATTTGCATAAGTCAAGTGTGGCGGCTTTTAGCGGGAATTGAACCAACTACCTCTGTTTTGGAATAAATGGTCTTAGGACGCGGAATAGCAAAAACCATCTTTAATTTTTCGGTGCACTTGACTCCGTGGCTCTCATTTGAAGAATCTTGGCTGACTCTCAATATTTTTTATTCAAAGTGATCATCATACTTTTATTCAAGAGCATTTTCGATACAGTTCGACGCAGAGTTTCGTGCTTGAGTGGCCCTACTGGCCTTACCACTTAACCAGTTGATGGAGACCTTGGCTTTGCGCAAAAGTGTCCGCTAATACGAGCGATTTAAGGGACACAGTCACAAGAGACGAGGGCTAGTTTAATCTGGACCATCGCCGTTAACAGTCGAGTGCTTGCACGCTTGGGAGGCGCTTTTGATCTGTCGGGGCGCTGACGACTCTTTTCACTGCGGGTATTTAGTATGTTAAACTCAGCGGATGATAAGGAATCTTAATTAAATGACCGTTGCACGAGTATATTGAGAGTGTGAGCCTCATTTGACAGAAAGATGTTGATGAAAGCGAACCTTCGTTCCTTTCGAACAATGTCGATTTTCGAAATTACTCTGAGTCACTTTGTCACTTACAGCATTCTCTCTGATGCATTGTAGCAATGAGTACAAAACATGTTGCGACAATAAGTGGCCGTTATAGTAGAATAAACCTTTTTAGGGTTCCGTACCCGAAGGGTGCCAAACGGAACCCTATTACTAAAACTTCACTGTCCGTCTGTCTGTCACCGGGCTGTATCTCATGAACCGTGATAGCTAGGCAGTTGAAATTTTCACAGATGATGAATTTCTGTTGCCGTTATAACGACAAATACTAAAAACAGGATAAAATAAATATTTAAGGGGGCTCCCATACAACAAACGTTGTCTAAAGACAGCGCTCGCCATCTAGCGGCCACCTATGTTAACCTTCACAGCGCCGATATTATGTCGTTAAATGCGTTGTTCTCAAATTTTATCTTTGTCTAATGTTGTATAGCTGATGGTACGGAACCCGTTGTGCGCGAGTCCGACTCGTACTTTGCCGGTTTTTCTATCTACTTTTTACCTACCACAAAATGTTATATTCTAAAGGTTGAAACGGTCTAGCGGTTACTTAGCGTCCGGTCAATTCACAAAATGTATGAAAATGTACTTAAGCTCGCGCATTCGCGCCCGCACGAGGTTGCGTGTAAGTGCCCGCAAGTGCGTTCACTCCCTAAAATAAGGAGAACTTCAATCCCGGTTCCTGGTACAATCTCAGGCATCGATGCGTAACAAGAGTACCTACAGATGCGCTTCCTTCTAACAGTAAATGTAAAGGGTTATTGATTTTTATTTAGTATTTTGTATTAGCTGGAAATTTGCAGCAGCGTTATACGATTTTTATGTGGTTTGAAGGTGCTATCGGAAAACCACCGCTGTTTTGAATAGGAACAGCAAACGCAGAAACAAAATGTTACGCAAACTTGGATGTTGTACTTCGTAATACTGTTAAAATGTGAAAGTTAGAATGTAAGGATGTCTGTTACTCAATCACCGCTAAACCGACCTAGATAAAATTTGGCTCACAGATTATAGCGTTGAATAGCACATTATAGGATACTTTTTTATCCTGGAAGAATACACATCAAAATTTCCAATCGAACGAAGTCGAGGTCTTGCTTAGCGGCTGGAAGGCTGGTTTACCATAGTTGTTAGTATGTAAGCATGTTTATCAGTGGGAATAATCAATTCATACATTGATAAAAAAACATAAATGTTTTCTATGGGCAAAATATTTTCGTTGCTAGGGAAAGGGGTTGCTGAGTGAAGGCCTGTGCCCTAGAGTCCTAGGGTTTAAGGGAAGCAAAATAAAAACAATGTTTAGTAAAGGAATTGTTTTGTATTTTCATAAAATACCGGTGGGCTTCACCCACATAATATAAAGAATAACACGCGAGCCGCGCTTGCGGCTGCTTAGCCACGCGATGTCTTTTTAACGATCCATTTAATTCTTTACGCGCCCGAGTTTCTATAAAAAAAGTTATGTTAGAACTACTGAGCGCCCACAATGTTTGAGCACAAAGCCTGGTCTAATTAAAGAGCTAATTGTGGCGAGTAATTACGGAGAACAAGCGTCCTCTCCAGGTTAGTGCCCATTTAGTTTACTCAGAATAGAACAAATCGTAAAGTGATTAAAGTTCACGGCGCTAGTAAGAAATAAAAAACCGGCCAAGTATGTATCCGTTTCGTATACGTATACGTTCCGTAGAGGGTTTTTATCTGCTTTACAGAACTAACAACTTCATCGAAGTCATTTGATTTTGTACGAAATTTTACTTTTATAAGTTGGTTGCCTATTACTCGTTAACTAGTAAAGCCTGCTTAGCCGTGATACATTTCCTTTCAAATTGATTATATGTGCTACAACCCTGAATTTTTTCACGTTTGTACAATCAACAGTTTAGCAAACGGAACCCTAAATCTAAAAATGATCTTCCTACACCCACAATATTTTTCAACGACCAATCCAACGATACCACGATACCCCACATGATGGGGCAGACGAGAAAAAAATCTACCCCACTTTTCGTGTTAGGGGAGGTACAGTAATGAAAATAATTTCCAACATCTTATTGTTTAACTTTATCGGCGTGATAAATATGTATACACACACCAACCACCGGTCTTTGCGCTAGGCCGCAGACGGACAGACAGATAGACAGACAGACAGACGGACATTGCATGGTTCCTTGTCGGACTACAGAACCCTAAAAAGCGGGTGGGACTGTGTCGAGTAACACGGCCGTTGGTTTAAAGTGAAAAGTCTATATAAATAAGCTTGCTTCAACTTTTAGCAGAAACTGCGCAATGTGTTACGCGGCACTGGCATCATATAGCTAGCGGCAAGAATCAAGAGCTCTACTCGACGACATATAAATGAATTGCATTACGATACGTAGTTACAGACTTACAGAGCCCTCGCCGACGGGACGTGTTTTCGTTACATGTGGTTTTAGCAAGTGGGGTCGCTTGCTAAAACCGCATGCAACGAAAACATGTCGGCACGGCGCGGGCTGTTACTACCGAACTGAAAGATGTTTTACGTCAAAATATTTTTAGGGCCTGTACCGGCTATTTTCAATTCCCGACTTTGAAAATCGAGGGGAGGTTATAATTTTGACGCAATGTCTATTGTGTGTTTGTCTGTGGCGTCATTAGCTCCCAAAGGGATACACCGATTTCCAAAAAAAAACGATTTCACCGGTTTTTCCTTATTGTAAGCTGTTTTTATCCAGCCAATTTCTATAAAATTTTGAAAGGATTCTGAGCCGTTCTAATATACCATTTCACACATTCAATGATTTTTTTTTATTTAGCCTATATTCCTCCCACTGCAGGGCACAGGCCTTTTTTCAGAGCGAGTGTGGGCTTAATCATCACGCGTGCCCACTGCGGATTGGCAATCTTAAGCGCTGAGGTATGTAAACTTAGACCTTCAGGTTTCCCCACGATGTTTTCCTCCGAGGTTAGCAAATACAAAATAGAAGTGAAAAACCTTCTGTGATTAAATGAGAGAGCAGACTTTATTGTTGTAAGTTGGTAATTTCTCTCTAATGACATTACCAACTTTAAAACAATAAAGTCTGCCACATACAGTTGCGCAGCGCAGGCTTTATTAAATCACAAAGTTAATAACTGTGCTAGAGCTCAATGTCATAGGTCATGCAGGTACATACCGTTTTTTATTTCTCCTCTTAAAAATACTGTTCGTACTTTTTGTGGCTGTCCCCGTAAAGCCGCATTTTCATAATCGAAGTAGGCTCGGACCGAGTGACCGAGGGTTCTGTAGAAAGAGGGTTTTTTTATCTCCTTTACATATCTTTAAAATTGTTTTTAATGGAATTTATATGAAGTTTTGTTTTTATAAGTTGGTCGCCCATTACTCGTTAACTTGTAATGTCTACTTAGCCGTGATAGTTTTCCTTTTAATTCATTTTATGTTCATTTTATGTGCTACCGCCCTGAATTTTTTCACTTTTTTACAATTAACCGTTTAGCCGGGAGAGGGGGACGCTCTACTCTTGCTGACTACGGAACCCTAATAAAACCGGCCTACTGCGTGTCGTGCGCGTTAATTCCACTTCTATTCATCGTAAGCTCGAAGCATTAAGATTTTGGCGCGACGAAACGCCTTTAATCTGAAGCAAAAATCTGTACTCACTAAGATGTGTGTATACCGTATACACACATCAAAAAAAGTTTGCGATCACTTTGAAATACTGAAATCTTTTTTGTTACTGTAGATTATATTATGATTTTTTTTTCTTTTTAGATTCTTTATTTAAAAATAAAGAATTAGAACACAAAACAATGACACCTTTCCGTTGTTTTTTCATATTAAAAGGCTTTCAGTCCTAGCTTACGCTCATTCAGAAATCTGATTTAGTCAATTATAACCGATTCAAGATATTTTTTGCGGAAAGTTGTGATTGAAAAAATGCCAAGAGGATTATCAGAGGTTTTACGAGCAAGAATAGTAACTTTGAGGGAAGAAGGATACACCACGAGAGTACTAGCACGCAGACTTGCTATATCCCAATCCTGTGTCGTGGCTACGTTGCAGAGGTACCACGGAATGGGGAATTTAGCTGATCGACCCCGCAGCGGTCACCCAACTGTTTTGACAGCTGCCCAAAAGCGCTATATTAGATTGCTGGCAGCCCGTGATCCAACAATCAACGCCACTAAAATAAAAGCAGAAGTCAGGGCCGCCTCTGGACTTGAAGTTAGCACGCAGACCGTTCGCAATTGCTTGCACCACGCTGGATTATGAGCACGGAGGTCTTGGCGAGCTCCGCTCAATTCCCGGCAACGTCAACAACGAAGATTGCAGTGGGCTAGACTTCGGCAAAATGAAGAAGGTGAGGAAGAAAACATTTGGCAAAACTGTCTCTTCGTTGACGAATCCCGAATCAGCACTCATCCAGATAACCGACGTGTCCGTGTCTGGAGAAGACCAGGCGACCGTGAAAGCCAAAGAACTGCCACTGGAACAGTTCAGCAAGGCGGAAAATCGGTGTCCTTTTGGGGTGGCATTATGATTGGAGCTAGAACGCCTTTGATCCCGTATCGGGGCTACATGACAGCAGACATTTACAAAGCAGTTGTTATTGATGATATCGTCAGACCATTCCGAGTAAACCATGGGCACCAATTTGTACTGGTCGATGATAATGCGCCCGCACATCGAGCTCAACGAGTCAATGCTGCTCTTCATAAATACGATATCACACGTTTAGACTGGCCTGCCGGCTCGCCCAACTTAAACCCAATAGAGCACGCGTGGGATGCTCTTAAACGAGCTGTATGGAACCGTGAGCCACGTCCCCAGACAGTTCCAGAGCTCAGGGAAGCCGCTATTGAAGAATGGGATAGGTTACCTCAGCAAATGCTGGATAACTTGATCCTCAGCATGCCCAGGAGGATCTCCGCATGTGTTCGAGCCAGGGGAGGAGTTATTTTATATTGAATTTAACCTTTTAATAATAAATTGTTGTTTAAGTTTTAAACAGTATTTTTCTTTTTATGAAATTTCTATCACAATTGCATTATGATTAATGGCTCAATTTTTTTTAAATAAATAATAAAAAGTAGTCTTATATTTTAATTTCAAACAGGGTATTCCTATTTAAAGAAAGCATACAACATAGATTTTTTCTTGATAAATTTAAATTTAAAGAATTATAGGTGCTTATGCTATTGATCACAAACTTTTTTTGATGTGTGTATCTCTCTATCCGAGCGTACTAAAATTTAAAAAACGCGGCCTGAAAACTTAATTCCACTCGGATGGTGGTATACACACATGTTCTTCTGAGTTATCTATTCTATTTTTGTGGATGTAGTCCGTGACATTTATAAATGATCAAGTTTACATTACGTGACAGACTTCAAAATTGGAGAGCTGACTAAGCACAAACAAGCATTGTTCACGCGCTACTCTCCGCAATACATCAATCTCCTAATGCTCTTCAGAACTGATTACAGGCTGATGTTGTAACTTATGAGTGAGTACTCTTCTAGAAAGCTTTCTAAGCACATAAACCATTCCACGTAGAGACCATAAAAACAACAATGAAAGAAAAATAAAAAAATCGTCGCGCATCTAATTCTTTTGCTTTTCAAGTAAGGTAACCAACCACTCAAGTGTAAATTCTAGAGTCGGCGGACTAAACCACATAAGGCAAATTGTCAGTAAATTGTTATTGTATACAACATATTATGTAAATTTTTGTAGAAAGACATCTTACCTTACTACTTTTTTAGAAGTGCGTGAGTAGGCTTTTTCTCATTGCTTAGTTTTAAATCTTAGCTATACATATTTCCTTTTCAAATGCTTAAATCTAAATTTTTTCTATACAGACACCCGTTTTTGCGGTGACTTAATCGTTAGTTTTCTTAATTACTAGTTTTAATATTTTGTGGCTATCAGTGGGAGCCTGTTAATGACTTTCTGTTTTCATATTTTAGTTATATAATGTCAATGGATTTCCTAAAACTAAATAAATAAATAAATTAATAAATAAATATCATTATAGGTTTTTTTTACTGCCTCAAAAATTTGTGGTTCGACTTATGTGCTTTATTCCGCCGACCCTAGAACTATTAAAAGATCTCTTCAGATGGAAAACAATCGAGACAGAAAGATAACTTGGCGTACATAAGTACACGCAAATTGAATCCAGATATGTTCTCTGTCTGCTAACCGTACATCTTAATAAACATACTCAGTGCAAATTGCGAACAATTTAGCGCGACAAAGCGCGTGTTAACTCTGAAGCTATCCATCCATTGACCGAATCTTGAGATGTGAACGCTGAATCACTATCATTTAAGCTGCATTTAGGCCGTTTGCATAACATTAAATAACAGACATAACGGGCATGCATGCAAGGAGCCTCCCCAAATGACGTACATACTGAGCCTGCAAGTCTGGTGTAACCTATGCAGCGGGCAACAATCAGCGAGTCCCTAACGCTAATTCTCAAATCCTTTACCACGATGGCAAACTCAAGTTCAGCCTTAGAGCCGATAGCTTAGAAGATAGAGTAACAAAAATTTCAAGCAAATTATGATAAGTTTGAACGCACAGCCAGCACATCTACTTTTAAATTTTTGTTGCAAACTTAACCGTAAGGTAACGGTAATGTAGAGTGCACGGACGTAAAGGAGGATTTGCTTCTTCTTCTTGTGGTGTCATCTCTTATCGGAGGTTGGCTATCATTGTGGCCACTGTGCCCCGTGTGATGTGGCGCCTCAGGACAGATCGATGGTACCTATCTGAAACCATTCAGGCATGTTTTGTAGCCAGTGAGTTCTTCTACATAAAAATAAACATAAACATTTACATACAGGCACATACATTGCTTCTGGCCCCACACTAGGATACCCTGTGTCGTGGGTACCAGAAACAACGACATCACAAACATGTAAACATCCAAAACCTGGGGATTTTTTTTTTTGCCCCAGCCGGGATTCGAACCCGGGACCTCTCGCATGGTATGCAGGTGCACTACCGCCACAGCTTTTATTTTTATTTATTTTATTTTATTTATTAAGACTACCAACAAGATATACACCAAAACATTCACAATAGACAATTAAACTAAAAATAAGCTAAGTGTTATCTCACTTACAGGCAGTCACAACCTGCACCGTCAGTTTTATGTTGCTTGAGGAACTTAATGTCTAAATTTAATGTCTAAATAGTTGTTTAAATAATTAACCCTACATATCAAATTTAACATTATACAATTTTAAAAAATGGGTCCAAATTTCAGAGTGATGGCAAGATACTCATTTTAAACTTTCTTATGTCAATGTTGAAAGATTTGGCTAGGGCGTTATGTTGCGATATGAGCCTTTGCATAGTACAAAACTGGCCAAGTGCGGGTTGGACTCGCGCACGAAGGGTTCCGTGTACAACATTCACATATACAAAGATCGGGAAAAAATAGCAAAAAATCACGTTTGTTTTATGGGATCCTCCTTAAATATTTATTTTATTTTAATTTAATTGTTTATTCTTGAAGCCAATATAAATATTTTAACTAAATATTCTGTTAATATTTCAAGGGTCTACCTGTTGCCGTTATTATCTAGTATCGAGCAAAAAACGGCAAAAAAATTACGTTCGTTGTATAGGGGCCCTTAAATATTTGTTTTATTCTGTTTTTAGTATTTGTTGTAATAGTGGCAACAGAAATGCATAATCTTTCTCAACTGCCTAGCTATAACGTTTTGTGAGATACAGCCTGGTGAGACAGACAAACGGACAGTGAAGTCTTAGTAATAGGGTCCCGTTTGGCACCCTTCGGGTACGGAACCCTAAAAATGACCAAGATTACTTTTTGATGGATTTCTTGCAAATGATGTGTATTTAGAACGACGAGGTAGTTTGAACTGTTGGTTTTTAAATATACCTAGTGTTATTCAGTCAATATTTCAGGCTGTGTGACACTGAACAAAGTGTGTTTTTTACATGTTTGTGATGTCCTCACCTGGTTAATGTAGTAAATCCTACTTTGGGACCTGGACAAGTAACTGTTTTATGTGGAAGAGTTATTAAAAAAGGTTTATAAATTAGGTGACCCATAATATAATATAACCGACCTAAACATCTCATTTACATCTTCAGCATAAAGTTATTATCTTCTAAAATTTTTTGCATGTCATATTTAGTGTTTGTGAGACTGCCCCCTGTCTGTGGCTTTGTTCCGATCCCAAGCCGCAGGCGCAGGGCGAGCAGGAGGGTAATTAAATATAGAAGTTAAGATTTAATGCGACTTGCGCTGCCTCTCAGATGTCATTTGAATTAAACAAAACTCAACTACTTGTATGTCCATGTCCACGTTTGGGAGAGTGGCGCATGTCAGCCTTAGAATAAGAGATATAATAAGAAATTAATTCTTATTATAATGCGCCAACAAACTGCCACGCAATGATTTGTTCTCGAGAAACATGTAAAACAAAAAAAAACCGTCTATTCATAATGGATTCCACAAAAAACCCACCCCACCCCCGCGGTTTTTATTCCGAATCATTTGCCAGCCTGGAGTGAAAAAGGCGTTTTGCTTCATGTCTACACGACCTTCTTCGTCGACTTCATTGCTACCTACGTATTCTGTTAGATACGTTACGTTGATTTTCGTTATGGGATTTCTAGAGCGCTTACCGTCTACGACTCGATAAAGGTGAGAATGGATAGAGAAACGCGCGCCATCCTTATCCGCTACGTACGTGACATGTTATGGCATTGTCTCTATTTTAAGTGAAAGTATTATAGTCCGTAATAGATCCAGTTACCACTTCAGCTTTAACCACGCATGACATAGGGGTGAAAAACTGTACGAATAATCTTTTCACTGTCAGTTCAAATCCCAGCACATCACAACATTTGTAGCCACCTTAACAAAGTAGGAGTAAATATTAATCCAATAATGACATTACAATAAATACCTTTAAACGAGCAATATATATATATATATATATATATAAGAATTGCTATCTGAATCTCGGTAACGGCTCCAACGATTTTATCGATAAATCGATCTATCTAGGTTTCATTTTTAGAAAACGTTGTTTTATCTGTGTTTTTAGGCAACGAAATACTGCTACAATATCATTAGAATACTAAGGCAATTTTTTCCATGATATAAGTTGTATTAGCTCGTTGTAATAGTGGGAAGTCAGGCGGTCCCGAAACCAAAAGACCCCGGTTCGAGTTCAGTGTCCGATTATTTTTTTACCCCCTTTTTCGTCGTATCTACCTATATATAATTTCAAAATAACACCATTAACCAAAAAAAGGCGAGCCAAACCCGGTCATCCACGTACTAATGTATTACGAGTCAAACTTAAAAAAAAGTACCCAAAACCGGCGTGCCTGCATGCAACGACTAATGAATGTTAAGGAAGTGAAACTGATCTGTCAGGATCGTGGCAAGTGGCAGTCCCTGGTCTCCGCATACCCCTCTGGGATACAGGCGTGATTTTATGTAGGTTTTTATGTACGTCTGTATGACTCAAACTTTTAACATAACAATCGCAACCTTTTCGCCCTTAATTTTAACAGCGACATAGTAGCTACAGGTGGCTACAGGTACCAGCAATAAATTTCCATTCCCCGAAATGCTCAATATTCAGCCTGTCAGTCCAACCTCCATTCGCGAGCAGGCGGAACTAACCCTGAGCGAGCGCCTTCATCGCCTATTCATGAACCAATAAGTTGAACATTGTTTTCATTTTACCGCCTGTAAGCTGCACAAATGGATACAAACAGCCAGCACGAATGCCGTGAATTAGTGGGGACTAGATCATAAGCAACATTTGCATACTGGGTTCACGGATGATACTGATAAGAACGAAGTATAATCAAGATACAGGAATCCTCCCTTGCAAAGAATACCATATATAACAATACGTCACTACTGACACCCTACCTACTACTTAGCGTTTTCTTAGACTGCCTCGTTGGTTTAGCGGTTAACTAGCTTTACTACCAAAACCGAGGTCGTGGGTTCGCTTCCCGCTGAAGGCTGCCGTACTTAATTTGTACAAATGGCCTTAGTCTGAATGTTTTTCCATGTTTGTGATGTTCTTGCCTAATAACCATATGCACAGCGTATCATAGTATGGGACCAGGTCAAGTGATTGTGTTGTATGAAAGTTGATTCAATAGTTTTATTTTTATTAATTAATAGCAGACGAGGTTAAATAGCCGTCGTAGTGAAAGGCAAATCAGCGTCAAGAACTCACTGAGTCTGATACCTGCCGCTCGTAGCACCTTCTACCAATGTTACAATATTCTAGACTTGCGCTCCGTTCAGGCTGAGGCCAAAGGCCGAGACCGTACATTTTCCGGAGAACAAGTAACAACGCAAAAGTAAGATAGATCGACTATTATTTATTATACGTGCACCAAATGTTTTCGATGTCCGATGTTCTACCCACTAGGCTACCCCCGCCTAGTGGGTAGAACATCGGACTCCCCAGCGCGGGCATGTACCTATAACTTTGTATTCTAAGTTATGTACATTTGTGAAGTTATAGTAGCAATACCACACGCTAACGGTGAAGGAAAACATTGGGAGGACACCTTTTTTATTATTTTATTGATTTGCTATAGAGCTTGGGCTTAATCTCTCGAAGTTGGACGCTCTATCATCGTTTTTACAAATAAATATGTATGTTTTATTCTATATTAATATAATCCATCATTCACATGTTATTCTTCATTTCTTTGCATGTTAATATTGATAAAACCCAAAAATCTAGATTTATACTACGCGCATTGGACAAGTAAACGGGACCCAGTACCTTAAATGCGGTCCACCCACCATATCTCTAGACGGCCTAATCAAGATACATCGTCGAACTTAGGGTTGGTCACTAGGCTACCCCCGCCTAGTGGGTAGAACATCGGACTCCCCAGCGCGGGCATGTACCTATAACTTGGTATTCTAAGTTATGTACATTTGTGAAGTTATAGTAGCAATACCACTCGCTAACGGTGAAGGAAAACATTGGGAGGACACCTAAGTGTCTGAGCTATTCACATAGCTCAGCGCTCGAAATCGCCAATCCGCGGTGGGCACGCGTGGTGATTAAGCTGGTCTCTCTCCCTGGGAAAAGGCCTGTGCCCTACAGTGGGACGTATATGGGCTGCTTATGTAAACGTGCACCACAAAATTAGTTAGCAAGTATAAAAGTATGTAGTATCATACACTGAGTGCGAACACGATATATCTTTTTCAATCTGTGTTACAAATATGTGGCGTAGATACCCTGTCAAACAAGATATCTACTACGTACCTAAAATACATCTTACGCCTTATAATTATATGGCATATTCAAGTAAATATTCTAGTTACGTACTCAGATGTATGTGTTTATTGATGCACAGGGTGCTGCGCCAAATTTCATAAAGAGACGTTATTAGTAATCGTGAGGCTGGTTGGACGATAATTACTTATGATTGCAAGTTATTACTAACAGTAAGTTATTACTAACAGTCGCTTTGTGAAACCAAGCTCTGGCAGCGTTGTCGCTTGTTTCTAAAATGGGAAATTGACTACGTGAATACTTTTCCCTTTTGATTTCTCAAAAAAATATGCAGCACAATTCTCAATTCTAAAACTGGCAATCAAACACAAAAGTTACTATTTACAAGAAATTAAAAACATCTAGACAATAGACATTTTGGTTAAATGCCACCTAGGTTAATGGAGTGACTCTATTTGTATATGACTTCGACGGAAACCAGTTATGGCCCCAAACATATACCTAGACTCATAAGACTCGCTAAGGAGCAAATTTTACAAAAAAAACTTATTTTATTAATGTGCTTTCCAAATCTCATTCAACTGTTTTAGCTATTAAAGGAATTTCAATGGCACTCAAAATCCAAACGAATAACTTTCGTAAATAAATTAAATCTGTCAATTGAATATCGTTACCAGGTACACCAGGCTAGAAGATTCTATTGTTATTCATAATTAATATTAGATTTTCACTGACGTGAATGTAGTTAACTTATTCACAAAAAAGTACAAAATGTGTATTTACAATAACGATATAGAAAATACACGCTCTATACTTTTTTAACTATTTAGTTAAATGGAGCGCGCTCCAATTTGTCTAAAAAGTTTCGAAATTATAGCCACTGTAACTTGAAAGTGTCAATTATCCATACATACATGAACTCACGCCTATATCCCAGTGGGGTAGGCAGAGACCAGGGACTGCCACTTGCCAAGATCCTAACAGACCACTTTCGCTTCCTCAACATTCATTAGTCGTTGCATGCACGCACGCCGGTTTCAGGTCCTTACGGTTATCAATTATACAGTTTACGTGTATAATTACACTGACCTTCTAGTCACGTCGTAGGCGTCTATGCAACAAAAATGTTGGGGTTGATTAACTAGGTATCAACTTCGAGTTCTTTAACGATCATAATTATTGCATGATAAAAATCCATTGCACGCCTGAAACTCTACTTGAGAGACCAACTGAGAACTATCCGAGGATTCTTCGAACTCCATCTGTCCACGCACCCCTGGCGAAGAACCTAATTGCATTTCCCTTGATTAATTTGGAATAGCGACCAGCGGCAGTCACACCTACCTTTCCAGCTAATGGCATTTATTGCCAATTACTTTCTTCTTTGCCGTTCATTCGCCAAATTGCCGTGAGTTCTGCGTTGCTAGGTCGATTTCTGCGTCAGTGCAAAGGCCATTAGATAGTAAGAAAATACTTTATTTTACATTTAAAAACAAAGCGAAATAAAAAATAACCAACAACCCGACTGCTGACCATTAACTTCTAGGCGGGACCAACCTGAGGAGTTGCATTGCTGAATTTGGGGCCCATCTGCTTAGTAGTTAATGCTCAGCAGTCGGGTTGCTCAGTTTTTTCAGTTTTTTTTTGTTTTGGAAAAATACGCGTACTGATGTTTTAAATACATTACACGCGAATAAATAAAATAATAAGGCGTATTTAAATAAAATTCCGAAAATAAAGATCCGAGTGTAACAAATTAAATATAACAGCGCCATCTAGTGACTCATGGTTGTATTATGACGTTACTTAATAGCGATTTTTTTATACTTTTCTGTTCCGTTGATGCTAATTTAATATAGCCTATGACACTCGCGCAGGGATGACGAATCGATTGAGACCAAGAACGTTTTACCCAATGGACACGACACAGTTGACGTTTTCCTAGTTTCCCCGCGTGGCACTTACCGTCCCTGACACACACAGTCCCTGATTTTGTCTTATCAGTATGACATGAGAGATTATAGAGAAAACATCAGAAGAAAAGTGCAAAAAAATATACGAAATGCGCCCTATTATTCTGTAAAAATGAAAGCAACAAAACAGTTAATGCTTCTTATAACTCATAACTTTGATTTTATGCATCTGCAAGCGGTATTTCTTTGGTAAATTAATAAAACGTGCATCGTAAACAACATATAATACGCCGAAATAAAAATGGTTCCTGCTTAAGGCTATTTATGCCACTTTCACATTAGCTGTATTTAGTGGTGTAATATTGTTCATTCAGACCTCATTCTGTTCTTTTTGTGTTTTTTTTCCTTGCGATAGGGTTTGACACAGTCGATAAAATCTTCGATGTTTTAATTGACTTCTAAACATGACGTAGAAATCATTATTATCTTACTTAAATATCCATACAATATTCGTTCGGTGTTTTATTTAAAACGTTTTATAGATTACCAGTTGATTAAGCCGTCAAGAAAAGTAAAAAAATAGTTGGTAGCAGTTCATAAGGAACATTAATTTCAAACCGAATATTTATAAAACGCAAAAATCAGTGCAGGCTATACGGAGTTTCGTCTAAAATGTACAAAGGGAAATGCGTTTTAACGGAAATTTGTGTTTGTGTTTTACAACAACTTTTGCTCTATGATTTCAAATTTAATACCAAATGTCGGGGTTAACATAATTTCACTTATTAAATTTGCGCTTATAGGATAGTACTAATGTCGCAGCTTCCTGTAAATAATTGTTTTAAACAGAATTCTATTTATCATATTCATATTCTATTTATCATATCTCTATGTATAAAAATTAATTGCCATTCGTTAATCGCGCTAAAACTTGAGAACGGCTGGACGGATGTAGCAATTTTTTTTTTTTTTTTGGTGAAAGTCAAGGTGAGACCAAAAAAAGTGATACGCGTCAACTAGTGTGTCATAAAAAAAAGTAGGTACAAAAAAATCAAGCCGTAGAGCAAATGTTTTTTTTTTTAATGACAAACTATTATTGACGTATATCGGGTATTCATTTTATTGACAATAACTCTTCTTTTCCAATACAGCATTTGCTGCATTCGGATTTAATGTACTGTTATGCACCCCTGGAAGTACACGGACCAAGGATACCATAATAAGACTATCATATTTTAATATTTTAGTCGCATTGCATAAGTGGCATTGAATTCAAATTACAAAGGAAGAGACAGACATTATGTGGTGTGTAAAAAAAATCTTCAAACTCAGTTCATTAGTTTCGTCAGATATAAAAAATTGGTGAAAAAAATTGGTAACCTGATAACTATTTCTTTAGTAGGTATCGGTAATAAACCATACATTCCTTTAATCTTTAGGTAAGAACGGTAATTTTTTAAGCTTTTGCTTATTTGAAGTAATTCAATTATTTATACCAAAGAAACGTTTTTATTTATTTAGGTTATCCATAAAATTTTCCAGTTTTCCGTAAAAAAATAAGTTCAGGGATTCCATGAGATTTACTAAGTTCTCGGTAACCAGTTTTAAAAACCACTAATAAAATGATTGCGAGAATAAGAAGAAACATTTGCTTTAACCTCCTTAGTCCTAACATTGAAAATAACAATAAAAACCATTGATATTTTCAAGGTCAGGACTGAGGAGGTTATGTATGTGTTTTGTGTGTGTGTGTGTGCTTTAGACCACAATTTAGTTTTTGTGTCATAGTCATACTTATTATTATATAATATGTCATAGTTACGAGGTGATTTGTAAACCAAATAAATAAACGAACTTAGCTAGAAAACTCAACTCTTCTTTACATTCGCAGTCCGGTTAACCGACTGGCAAATTACTGACAAATGGCCCGCAAAGATTAATAAAATAAAATGGAAATAATGGAAAGCAAACTGTTTTAGAGAAAAAAATACATAATATATAAATAACTACTTATTTGATATTTGTTATTGCCTTAAGTATTACTTAAAATTTATTAAATAAAATTATTAAATTTCCGTTTCCCTCATTCATTCATTTCGTTCAATCATCACTTATCGATAATATTTTTATCGACTTTTCCAAGCTCTTAAGTCATAATTTGACATTGACAGCTACCTCCCGCCCCCCAAAAATTGGTCGTCTGTGTTTTCCTACAAAGTTTCGGTCATGTCATATCCTTTGGCTAAAACATCCTTGATTGAGACCTTAGTTGTGAAAATCTAACTATTGGTTAAGGAGTTATGAGGGAGTTAGAATCGGACATACTTACGTACATACGAGCTAAACACATTACCCTCCTTTCGGGCTCCGGCTCAGTCGGGCAAAAAAGGATATACATACACAAGCGATACAATAAAAATACGTGATATAGCTCAGCTACTTATCATTTTTTATTAGGTACATGGGTGACTCGTATACTTGCTTCCATCCATCTATTCATCACGTTACGGGCGACTTTACAACTAAAATGTAATGGTTGAATCTTGCGTGTTACATGTCATTTACGTGTAATTTAAGAATGTTGCAAAAATATAAACTCAACTGGCTTATTTTACAAGGGTGCCCCAGTAGGTACGTACATAAATCTATCTGATTTCTTTCGAAAAGTATCCAGGCGTCAGACCAATCCTCATTATACCTACTAATTGTCAATTTGGTTTGTTCTTAACAATAAAATTATACTTAACTTCCAATTCCTCTAACTATATATATATATATATATATATATATATATATATATATATTTCATGTAATTTGATAATACTGTCCCTAGAATGTTATCTCCCACCGCAAAATTGCCCTGCCTTGTGTATGTCCGTCCGCCCAACCCACGCTGGCAAATATTTGATGAGAGCCCAAGAATGTGGTTTTATAAAAAAGGCAAAAAAGGAAACTTGTAATAAATTTAAGGGATGAACCGGAGCTAACTAGCGCCGCTAATGAAAAAAGTCATATCTTCTTTATAAAACGTTTTTACATGTGAACTTGAAAGGGTTCAATTATGGTAGGTAATAGCAATTTTTAGGAACCAGAGCAACCCAGGACCTGAATCCGTTTCCGCAAAAAATGGAGCAGTTTGTTGTATCTCTCTTCTGGTTACGGTCGACAAAAGCCCGCCAGCTCCCAACTCTAACTAAGAGCACTTATCTGTTAAGCCATGGATAAGCTCTATCCAGTGAATGAGTACAAAAACGTCTTGCACCGAGACATTTGGAAAGCTTTCCCTCATGGTTATGAAAGCCACGAAGAAGGCGTAAGTGGGCGTCAAATGACTGATGGTGGTGATGATGATGATGATGAAGGGTTACTTACACAGTGGGTTAGCGCAAGCCGCTTTTAGACTACCAAAAACATTTTAAAGGTCGAAATGTCAATGCTTTCTAGCTCTATGTATGTTTATTTGTAGAGCTGAAGGTAAAATTTACCAAATAAATACAGCTACATCTGGAGGAAAACCATTAATTGGTTATATTGCTACGTTCATTCAATATGCGCCGTTCTGGCAATATTCACGCTTTGCCAGAGTTCACGAAAGGAAACGTATCCATAAAAATATAATTTACGAGGGAAATCAAAATTCACCCGACCGTTGGTTAGTCTCGTCAGACGCAGACCTAGACTATTTTTAGGACAAGGATTCAATTTTATTGCGATCAATACATAGCATAAATCTACAAGTTTTTAGGGTTTCGCAGTCGACGAGGAACCCTTATAGTTTCGCCATGTCCGTCCGTATGTCTGTCTGTCTGTCCGCGACCTAGCCTCAAATGTGAAACTACATGTTGTTATTTTTTAGGGTTTGCACAGCCCACAAGATAAAGTTCTTTATTTATCTATTTAGTTTGGGATTCTTAGTGAGTATCTGTCTTATGCTTGGCCCTTTTTTATTATTTTATTGATTTGCTATAGAGCTTGGGCTTAATCTCTCGAAGTTGGACGCTCTATTATCTTTTTTACAAATAAATATGTATGTTTTATTCTATATTAATATAATCCATCATTCTCATGTTATTCTTCATTTCTTTGCATGTTAATATTGATAAAACCCAAAAATCTAGATTTATACTACGCGCATTGGACAAGTAAACGGGACCCACTACCTTAAATGCGGTCCACCCACCATATCTCTAGACGGCCTAATCAAGATACATCGTCTAACTTAGGGTTATAATAAACTAGCTGTCCCGGCGAACTTCGTACCGCCACAGAATCCGCTTCTACGATTCTTGCACAACGCCATCTATTTATAAAACACAACGTTCGCTCGCTCAACGCCATCTATTTTAAACTTAAAATGAATGTTATCCCACGGGAACGTATTACCTGTATGTCAAGTACGCTATGTCTCAATTCAGGTCTTTGTCTATCTGTACGCCAAGTTTCATATAAATCCGTTCAGTCGTTATTGCGTGATTGAGGAACAAACATTCAAACATCTTCACAAACTTTCACATTTATAATATTAGTAGGATTATTAAGGTAATCAAGGTACCTTAACATATTAGTGAAACACCTCAGCCATTATAATTCTCCTCGGTATCTAAATAAACTTAGTGACGGGGTTAGCACCCTCCGAATACGGAACCCTAGAAATCACTCCACTGCAGTTCACCCGCATGTCGACTCGGATTCACTTACGATATTTCCACATTTTCTACTATTTCCACCTCTCGTAAGTTTTACTTCTTTTCGATTTATTTCACTCGCTGTAACTACTAATGACTTTACTGCTTCTTGATCTAGCGATCATCTGACTACCATAACAGTGGTCGGGGGTTCGTTCCCATCGAGGGCCGCCATCATCATCATCATCATCATTCAACCACAAGAAGACCACTGCTGAAAGTAGGCATCCTCCATGAATTTCCAAAAACACCGATTGGAAGCGGCTTGTATCCAGCGTCTTCCTGCCACTTGGATGAGGTCATCTGTCCATCTTGTGGCCGCCGTATTTTTGTACAAATGGTCTCATTCAGGGTGTATTCCTTGTTTCATCATAGCACAGGGTATTCTAGTTTGGGACCCGGGGTATTTTAGTTTTAGTGGAAAGAAATTTAGGGAAAATTCAAACATGTACAGTCCTCAGCACACCTAACTTTTCTTCGCAACTAAAATGTATAGGTTGATGTTCTGCCAAGTGTACTTACTAATAAAAGGCCCAACTTCTTTGCTCTGCAACATTCAATGGTCCTCGGCATCATTCTTCTGGCCTACTAACCACTGAAATTCCTTCAAACGACAACGTATTAGCTTATAACATTCCCGATGTAAGGACCACTATTTACGACAAAAAAATACTTCCCAAATGTGGCTTTTTCCGCTTTCCCTTCGAATCTCTTCCTTGGCAACGCCGATCGTTTTTCTTTGGGCGTATTTTCTCCTTACAATAGGTATGTGCATCAAATAAATCCAACCCGAAGTAAGTAAATTTTCCCAATAAATAAGTCCCTTAAATTGTTGAGGTTCGAATACACTAAGTTCTATAGCTTTCCCTAAAACCGTAAAAATACAAAAACATTTATTCAGTCCGGTATAATTACTGCATGTGGTGCAGAAACCAAGTAAGTGTTAAACCTGTGTCTGGTGGGTCCCACGATGAGCACTAAGAAAATATTTTTGAAAATTAATCACCTGAGGAGAGATTTTTTATGAAGTCTCAATTACCTTCTTTCTATTTTTTCAGATGATGATGATTTAAAGACATTATAAAAATCATTCTGTATCACAACAGCACGTATACAGGACAGTCCCTATATAACGCGCACAAAATCTGATTCGGATTCAGACAGAATCCTGAGATTTGGGATAGCAATTAGCATGGAATTTGACAGCTAGACGTAAGGAATCCTTTAGGATTTGGTGGGCATAATTAGGCCACTGTGTTTTAACTTTCAAACCGTCTTGATTGACCGAGTTATTCCGCTCCGTGGATGTCGTAGAAGGCGACTAAGGAAATCAATTACCAGAAGACGGGCAGTCAAATGGCTGATGAAACTGAGTCTGGACTTTAAATGTTCGCTCCAAGGACCAAGGAGGCCAGTCTCTAAAGTGTTGTTTAATAGATCCACATTTATACGGTAATGGTTGTTTCATAGACACTATAATAATGGTAGTCTAGTCATCAATCGCATACCAATGGTATAATCCGTGTAACTTAACTCGGCGCCTCGCGCAAATTGACCTTCTCTGCAAGAGATGCCTGTTTAAATTGAACGGGTATACAATATACATACCTACCGGCCTAGGCGGTGATAGCCTAGTGGGTAGAACATTGGGCTCGAAAGCGAGAGACCCAGGTTCGATTACCAGTGCGGGCATGTACCAATGACTTTGTTTTCTAAGTTATGTACAATTGTAAAGTTATCGTTAACTGTGAAGGAAAACATCGTGAGGAAACCTGAGTGTCTGAGCTATTCACATAACCCCATACTCTCTCTATTGTGCCCAACAGTGGGACGTGTATAGGCTGCTTATGTGTGTATACCTACGATTGGGATAACATTGTACTGCTATGTTGCTTTGTAGACTACCAATTATAGGCAAATAACTACTATTGTCGTGCTTATATAATTCTATTAAAAACAATGTAAGTATTAGACTCTAGAGCCAGGTCTAAGTACCGTAGGTCAGGATAGGCAGAGTACCATTTTTCTTTCTTCAGTTCTCAATATTGTTTCCAAACTCGTAACATTTGAGATAAATCTGATGGTTCCTGAGATATTGCCGAAAAATTGTGCAGACGTGTCAGTGCAGACGTGTGTCTGGCTTGTGCAGTATTTTTAATCACGACACTCAAAACTGAACCGTGAAATTCTCTGATCAGGGTCTTAAATAGTTGTACTCTTTTTACTTCGCGATAGCATAAAAGTGTAAGCGTGCCGCGAGTGTGAAAGAAACAACGCGTAGGGCCGACTCATCGCGGCCCGATCATTATCCAAACGCGATAGCTACTCCCGAGTCAGAGCATAGTATACGCAAGAAAATCACATGATGTCCACTCCTCGTTCTCCACCTCTTGCGAATAGTTCGAATGCTTCTGGACTTAGGAAACGCAAGAATCCAGAAAATGAGGATTATACAGACTTCTGCAAGGAGATGAAAAAACTTCTAAAAGATCTCCAGGAACAACAGGATGCAAAATTTGACACACTTAATGCAGCATTGGAAGCTAACACGCTTCAAAACAATAATCTTCTGGAAAGCAACGCTGAAATCCAAAAACTTCTTCTTGAATACAAAAATGAATGTGTCGACCTGAAAAGTAGAGTGAAGACTCTTGAAACCGAATGTGCGAACTCTCAAATCAAGATAAATAAATTGGAAGAGCAGTTGGAGGACCTACAACGGTTCCAGAAAAGAAATATGCTGGAAATAAGAAATGTACCAAGAGAAGAAAATGAGAACCTGAGTGAAATGTTGGATGTTTTCATGAAATCGCTAGAAATCGAACGTACAGATAATGAAGTCAAGCAAATCTACCGCCGGGGTAAGGAAAATGCTCCCATTATATTGGAGTTTCAAAACTATGATGCAAAAAATGAGGTACTACGAGCGGTAAAAACCCTTCGCAAGACAGGAAAAAGGCTCACCTGTGACAAGTTTGGTCTCGCGAATAACAACGGGCCTTTCTACATCTCGGAAGTTCTTACTGCAAAGACCAAAGCCCTTTTGCACTCGGCAAAAAATATTGCAATTGGAGGCCATTTCAAATATTGCTGGGCTTCAAATGGAAGGGTTATGCTGCGAAAGGACGATGGTGAACCTGCAATCCGAGTTACGTCATTCAAGCATCTTGAAAGCTTAAAGCGTTCCGACCCTATAGCGTGACTAGGTAACCCCATATCACTTAGACCTGTCATCAACCAATTTTTCCAGTTATACTACATAACTATTGCTGTGCTGGTAAACTTATATATTTATGTTATATATTTCCATATATCGGTATTATATCGCGCCAATATACTACAATATATATATATATATATATCTACTATAAAGCTTCGCATAGAAATCTATTATTATTATATTTATACATTGCTCAATTATCTTACAACCTGCATTACTTGCTGCATCTCTTCATGGGCCGGCAGACTAGAGAGATCATCAACTCTTCTAAACATCGAATAAATGACATCTCTACTACAAGAGATCAGCGCTGACATTGAATCCAATGTCAGAGCTGGAGAGTCGTTTCTGTTTGGTGGCCTTGAGGAATGCAGTAATGTCTTGGAGCAGGTTCCCAACAACCTAAAAATCTTCGTGCAGAATATACGGAGTATAGACCGTAATATTGATGACTTTATGGTACATTTGGCTATACTGAAAACAAAAATTGATGTCCTGATTTTTACAGAGTGCTGGCTACCCCATTTAAACACCCTACCTGTCTTACCTAACTATACTAGTTATGCATCGTCACGACACATTAACCAAAATAGCGGTGTTGTTGTCTATGTTCACACTTCTTTAGATATAGATATTAATATTTATGAACCTAACATCCGGGACTCTGACAGTCTGGTGATTGAGATCGGTAAAGAACTCGCTCTGGTTGCAGTTTATAGAACTCCGTCGATAAACAATATAGACAATTTCCTTGGTTCTCTTGACACAGTATTGACAGAACTTAAAACATTTAAAGATATTGCGGTCGTCGGTGACCTTAACATTGACATTAAGGAAGGTAATAATGATACTCGATCTCAAGACTATCTTAACTGTCTCTCAATGCACGGCCTACTCCCTAGTCATACGTACCCCACACGCAACTTAAACTGCATTGACCACAGTTTTCTTAAACCTTCGCTTAAGTCATCTACATTGGTGTGTGAATCGACAATTACAGACCATTCTTCTCTCATACTGTCATTGAATCGAAAAGTAGCTACATCCAAAAAGCATAAAACGTTTTCAAGAATTGATTATCCAAAAGCCCTTGATGACCTAAAGAGAACAGACTGGACCATGGTACTGAATTGCAACGATATCGACCTTGTAACATCAACTTTCCTGAATGTTGTAGCAGATACTCTTGCTAGACATACGACAGTCCACAGGATACCAAATAGGAAACACAATGTCAAGCCCTGGATAACACCCGGGCTGATTAGATGTATAAAGTGGCGCGACAAACTGCATTCTAAACACAAGAAAAGACCAGACAGCTTAACTGCACTCGTAACTTATAAAAGATATCGAAATCACTGTAATAATCTATTAAATAAAATAAAAATTGAGTACCATAAATCCGAAATAAATAAACATAGAAATGACATTAGGAAAACGTGGAAAACCGTCAAAGACATTTGTAACCTGAATTCATCTAGTAAAGCACCGCTTGAACTGTTAAAGGTCAAGGACACTCATTTGGCTTCAGTCAATTTTGTTAACGAATTCTTTGTGAATGTCGGTAGCAAACTTGCCAATGAGATTCTCCTGAAGACTGGAAAAGTAGAGACTGATCTTGCAGCTGACCAGAGCAGTTGTAAAAGTCCACCGAATTCGATCGTACTACTACCTACCGACCCACCGGAAATAAACAAAATTATCTTGTCACTCAAAAATACATCTTCCTTTGGCTGGGATGGATTATCCTCAATCTTTTTTAAGAGGGCAGCGACTATACTGGCTTACCCTATCTCACATTTATGCAATCTATGCTTTTCAGCAGGTGTCTTCCCTCATTTGCTAAAAAAATCTGTCGTTATACCGATCTTCAAGTCTGGGGATAGAGGCAGTGTCAATTGTTATAGGCCAATCTCACTTTTGCCAACCTTGGCAAAGATTGTGGAAAGGACTCTTAACTCAAGACTCGTGAGTTATCTTGAATCAAATGAGTTTTTTTCTCAAAACCAATACGGATTCAGGGAGGCCATTTCCACGGCAGATGCTATTGACGATTTAGTTGTTCATACAGCTAAAAAGCTAGATATGAAAAATAAGTGTTTGGGCATTTTTCTCGATCTGGCTAAGGCCTTCGACACTGTCTCTATCCCTATTCTGCTGCGCAAGTTGGAGTGTGCGGGTATACGTGGTGTACCCTTGCAACTTTTTAGGAGCTATCTTTGCGACAGGACTCAGTGTGTTAGGATTGATACCGTGCAAAGTGAGTATCTAGCTGTCAACTATGGAGTGCCGCAGGGATCTGTGATTGGACCAATATTATTCTTGATCTATATTAACGATCTCTGTGACACCGAACTTAAAGATGCACGTATCATAACTTTTGCGGATGACACAGTTTTGCTTTTTAATGCACCCACCTGGGCTGAAGTAAAGCATACTAGCGAAGAAGGATTTCGTGTTATTTTGGACTGGCTTAATGCTAATGTCCTAACACTTAATTTAGAGAAAACAAAATATATAACATTTAGTATTTATGACAATGCACAGCCACATGACCTTATTCTGAAGGCCCATAACTGTAATAACCAATCTCTATGTAAATGCCCGGTACTATCTTCAGTTCCACATATCAAGTACTTAGGTGTAATAATCGATCGCAATCTCAACTGGAAGCGCCAAATTGAATCATTGTGTGGCAGAACGAGGAAGCTTATTTGCATTTTTAGAAAAGTAAGGAGCATTGGAGATGCCAAAATCATTAAGGCAATCTATTACTGTTTATGTCAATCCATATTGTCATACGGTATTCTTTCCTGGGGTGGTGCTAAAAAATCTAACTTTATAAAAATAGAAAGAGCACAAAGAGCAATCATTAAAATCATTAATTTCAAAAATTTTCGCTATCCAACTAAAACCTTGTATTCCGAATATTCAGTTCTAACGGTTAGACAACTGTATATAGGTGCCACCATTGTAGGACAGCATAAAATCATACCCCCACCCACTATATCAGATAGACGGAAATACGTTATATATAAAATTCCACAGTGTAGAACTTTATTTGCTCAAGGTTTCTCTCACTACAAAGGCCCTTATCTATTTAATAAATTGTGTAAATATTGCGGTGATTTCAGTAAAAAATCAAGATATACCTGTAAACATCTAGTACTTAAGTATTTACTGCAACAAGATTACAACTCCACTGAAAATCTATTAAAATGAGCAATGTGAATTATCATATTTTATTTCAATGTATAATATATTTAAATGGGTGCATAAATATTACAATAATTATTTTGAATTGATGTACTCACAAATATATTACATATATTATTTCGTTATCTAATAATTACAACATTATAAATAAATAAATGAATAAATATCTATTTTACTATATATATTACTCGCGCGGCTACTGTATTTAGCGTAAATTTAGTTTAAAGTATGTTGTTTTTTTTTTACTTGTTGTTTCGTTAAAACTCGGGCGCACAGTATCTGGGTAGGTCCTAAGTACATCTGTATTGCAGTACTGAACTTTGTATGAAATTGTGAAAATACTAAGTTGACAATACCTTCCAAGAACTGTGGAAAAAAATTGTGCTAACTTTGCCCACATGTTGCATGCTAGCTGTTTTTGGTCATATCTGTATTTCTTGCATATACTACGACTTTTATACGGAGCGCCCAACTTGCCTGAACTCAGCTTTACTTAGAACCAATGTACTGTACGGGTCAGCAAAGTTGGTTGCGTTTGGCGATGACTCCTACTCTGCCGCAACACAGTTTTTTAACTAGCGCGGAGGGTAGTTGTTGCTGTTAGACTGTTGCCGCTTATTGTTAGACTTTGAAAAATATGTACCTACTACCCTGGAATGAGTTATACTTTGCTAAGTAAGTTTAAAAAGGTATCCTAGCGCATTAAGTCTTATAAATGTGTAACAGTATGACATAATTCTTATACCAAATAAACTATTTGTATTTGTATTTGTATTTGTAATTGCATCGAGAACACTTGCTCTAAGTATAAAAATCGATAGCTTTCATCGAAAGTGTTTTAAAATGGTGATCCAGTATGGATTTAAAAAAAAAACAAAGTAGCGCTAAGTTTGCTTTTTGTTCGTTTTAATTTACCACAGTTATTAAAACATTTATGATTTACCTTCCTTCTACCTTTTGTGTAATTGATCACTGACTCATTATTACAAAAAATATGACACCCCCTGATGTTCTTTCAAAATAATAATATCGACATATCTTAGGACGGCCAATTAAAACTTCGGCAATGTAAGCAAAGGAAATGTGGGCGGAATTGGGGAGTTTATTGGTTTTATAAAACCTCCCACGTTACAATATTAAAATGTTCCAAGCGCTTTCTAGGCTGCTGCTTACCTACCTATATTATTATATTTTTTCTTACTTAGCAATAAGGCAGAAAGTGACGTTTAACGTTTTTTTTTTAAGTATTTTTCTATCATTTACGAATCTTTTGAAACTCATAATGTAGATGAAATATGACAAAAGTCTCCTTCACAGAATTAGTAAGTTTTACTATGATACTATTAAATTTCGTTTTCGTAAAAACAGTCAAACATTTTTTTGCATTTCTGTATTCAAGTATTGTCCCTTAAAGCCATCAAAAAAATTCTCGCCAGATCATGACAAGATACTCTGTCAAACGGTACTAAAATTACTAACTTACTCTTGTTTAGACCAACAATAATTCGAAACCATTATTTTTACTTTTAACAGAGTGGATCTTAAAATGAACATGGACAAGACTAACAGAATATCGAAGTCCCATATAGCACCCACTCCTATCGCCGTTAGCGGATCTGACCTCGAAGTTGTCGACCACTGTGTATACCTAGCACAAACAGTCCAGTTAGGTAAGATCAACTTCGAGAAAGAGGTCACTCGTCGAATCTAACTCGGATGGGTAGCGTTCGGGAAACTAAAACACATTTTCGCGTTCAAAATATGGATGTCAGACCGGGTCGCTGACTATGGGCCTCATAAGAAGGCTAGGGAGATCTTGCTCCCAACGAGCAATGGAGAGAGCTATGTTAGGAGTTTCACTGCGTGACCGAATCAAGAATGAGGAGATCCGCAGAAGAATCCTAGTTACTGATATAGCTCGAAGAATTGCTCAGTTGAAGTGGCAGTAGGCGGGGCACATAGCTCGGAGAACTGATGGCCGTTGGGGCGAAAAAGCTCTGACGTGGCGACCGCGGACCGGACGACGCAGCGTGGGCATGCCCCCCACCAGATGGTCTTACGACCTGGTTACGGTGGCGGGGAGTCGCTGGATACGGGCGGTACCAGAGCGGGAAGCTTGGAAAACCATGAGGGAGGCCTATGTCCTGTAGTGGGCGTCAAATGGCTGATGATGATGATTATTTTTACTTTTAAACCTCAATCTTAAATAAGGAAACCGTTGACATTTTACTTTTATGAGATAATTTTGTAGTCCGTTATTTAAAAAATTGTAAAATTTACTTTTTATAGTAATATAGTAACCGAATTAAATATTGTACTGTAGAATAAAAAGATTTTCTCCTTCAAAACTTTGGCCTTTGCATCTACGTAGTGAGATGGTTTTTACAGCGTCCAGTGGCACCTTCACTCACACTAGATGGGTGAAGGGAGCACTCGGACGCTGCTCACTGCAGTGTTGCGGTTTGCGGCACTGGAACATTGTGGTTTTAGATGGAGTAGGTGGTTTTAGATGGAGTAGGCTTGCCCAGTACTATCCTGACAGCTTAGTTGGCCTAGCCCACAGGAAAGACAAGACAAGACTTTAATTCATCCATCAACCATCATCAGCCATTCGAAGCCCACTGCAGGAAGTAGGCCTCCTTCGTGGTTCTTATAACCATGAGGGGTTTTGCCATAATCGCCACGCTTGGCAGGCGGGTTGGCGATCGCAGTATGCGGTTTGAATCTCAGGAAGACGCTGCTGCCCGTCTCCTGGTAATTGATTTCCTTAGTCGCCTTCTACGACATCCAGGGAAGGAAATGGAGTGACTTTAATTACCTTAGTAAAATTAATAGGCACTTTTGTGAGCCCTATTCGCAATTGAAATTCTGTTGAGGTCTGAGGTAAAATTTAAACATTTTCATCGCATTCCGACTGATTCGGACCGCAGTGGAAATCTACATTTTCAATTAAAAGGAATTGAAACCTTTCGTGAAAATTCTATAATGTTCAATTATCGAAATCTGGGTATGCAATCGGTCACCGCTTTAGTCCGGAAAAGTCGTAAATCCTTTAAGCACTAGTTATATATTGAATTTTTTTATTAATCGGATACACAAATTAATTTATTCTATTTTTACTAACGATAATCTCAACAAACAAACACTTGTACTTTAATGTACTTTAATTATGAAAGTTGTTACTTTGCCTAATTTAGATAAATGCTTTAGTTTTAAAATCCTTTAATTGTCTGTTTTCTTTAGTCTTGATTCACTTAATTGTAATTTTGTAGGAGAACCAGGACAGATCGTTGAGCATTGTCAAGAATAACTTCCACAGCTCAAAATTATTAAAAAAACTGGCTAAGTGCGAGTCGGACTTGTGACGGTCCGCACTGCCTTTGCAATTCGACCGCCACTTATTCACAAATGTAGGGGAACATAATAATCCTTTGCGTTGTACAATAATCAATAAAACTAAACAAATTTTGCTGTAGTATTAGAGATTCGCTAGATGGCGCCTTTTTGCAATAAATAATAATAAATATTTATTATTTCGGGCAATAATGTCCATTACTTTCACATTATAAAATAAAGAACTAAAACGTTGGTTTCTCAACCAATAAACTGTTTAATTTTTTTACAACAATTTAACAACGTTTGCTCAATTGGTTCTAAAACAAACAAAACCACGTTCATAAAAGTTGGCTGTATGCAAAGTTGTCTATGCCAATGTATCGGCAGGGAAAAAAGTAAAGAAGAAAGTCAGGTCAACGGCAATCTGTAGATAGAACAAGGAGGGGCCAGTAGGAGTCTGATAATGTTATCCACCAAAAACCTAATAATACAGTCAATTAATATTTTGGAAAGGCTTAATTTAGCAAAACTATTAAATATAGTTTCAGTAAAGAATTCAAAATGCTTATTTTACACAGAGAAAATATTTAAAATTATGTAAAATATTCCTGAAAGGGTTTCATTAAAAGACCTGGGAACCCAAGAGGGGTGGATGGCAACGGGGTGTGGGGGCGAGGGGAGAGGAAGAGACGCGCACTGGGACTCGGGACTTTGGCGGGAATCGGGCGGTGGTTTTTCTTGGGAATCTTTTCTTGCGGGTCTGACCGGCCGGTCTAAATTAGGATTAGGGTGAGTTAGCAACCTGATTATTAAACTAAAGTATTCTACAGTGTGTCGGTAATGTGGCTACAGCAGCAAATATTGAGTACCTACTAGTTCAGCTGTGAAAGTGGTACCTATAGCTTGAGAAACGTTTTGGTGAGATGGCTTGGGCAAATCATGGCTGAAGCAATGCGGGCCGTGGTACGATTCATACCAGTGGATTGGATCTGACTACATCGATTTGGTCAAGGTAGCTCTCTAGATCATTCTCAGGTCTCAGCAGTAAATGTGGTAAAGTCTGATTTGCATCTTGGAATGTTGCTGTAGTCTACAGAACCATACTTCGGTGTAGGCTTCACCTACATACTTGTGTTTCAAGGTTGATTAGAATTTGTGTTTGCATTTGTTCTTGATAAATCAACTGGCTTGCATCAATTTCAAACATTTAATCAATTTGATGGAATAGGTCTATATCTGATCGAACGGTGAGTTTCTTTGCCATGTTCTTTTCTCACTATGGGTCAGGTCTTGAACATGGCACGCACATTTGTTAGGAACTGATGTTTGGCGTGGTAGAAAACCAGCAAACAGACAGTTTAGCAGTAGTATTTGCAAGCAGTTGAAGTCATTTACATAATAAAGTAAATTGTTAGGTAGAGTCTAAAACAACCAATTAAAAACAAATCCAAAATAAACCAAACTAATGAAAACTTGAATCTATCTAATAAAACAATAACCGGGCACAGAGCCTAACTAAAATTGTGAGTGTAAAATCTACATACAAAACTATGTACAAAAATAAACTGAAACCATATTTGTCTCAAATATTGACTAAACCAAACTAAGATTAACAATTACTGTTAATATTCTAATCTGTGTTAAACTGTGCTCACTAAAATCTGTTTGAAATCTCAAATGTTAATATTTCTACAAATCTTGATAAATAAATAGTTTTTTTTTAACTCTTTCTAGTTGTTTAATTGCTTTGGAAATCCTGACTCCCTGAAAAGATCCTGGTTACTATTTCACAACAAAGGGTCCTGTTAGGCTTTCTAGACGATCACATTTTGGCCAAAGATTTAAATTTTCTGTGATTTTAGGTACTCATAATTTGCTCTTTTACATGGTACACATTTAACTTACACTGAGCTAAAATAGTAGGTAGGAAGCCTAGGTACTCATACTTTACTTAGTAATCTCCTGTGGAAGAACCATATCTTAGACATTCTATGGAGGCATAGATGGAGCGCTGCAGAGGACTCCAGAGGACTTCTTCTTCAGGAACCAGCGGGCATCAGTGGCAGGAGCAGTATTAAGAGGGAACTAGGGATCAGTTTAAGCAGTGTAAGTAAGTAGCAGAGAGTGGAGTAGAGGTTAAAGGGGGTGCGCGTTACAAATGGTACACCGTGACCAGGGTATTTATGTATGTATCTTATCTGGCCTTATGCCACAAATGTTGTTGTGAAATGGATAGGGGAGTTGAGATTTTCCAAAGCAATTATTAGATCATTTGTCTATTGTGTATTTCAGCGTTTTAACCTTTTTGACTAACTAATCTTATAATACTTGACTGGATTCACATGCCTATTTATTGTTCTGTGGTACTTTTAACTAAAACCAAAATTATCTTTAACTATTAGGTAGGTAGGTCGTTAAACAGTGAAAATTAAAATTGTGGGGGCGTCTTGGACAAACAAAGAAGTAAATAAATGAAATAACTTTTTACCAATGTAATTAAATCAAAGCTATAGTTATTGACTGATTCTATTAGGTATCTTAAATTATTGTAAATTAATTGGATTTTGCCCTTTATTACCTATAAAAAGTGAGTTTGTGTTATCTGAATAAAGAAGTATAATTAATTAATTACAGTTTTTCTCCTGTAATTAATCAAGATCAAGTAACTATTTGATCTCTGGGAGAAGTTTGAATTTAGCATTTTACAAATATTAATTACAGACAATTCAAATTAGTATGAGATTAGTTAGATTTTCCTTGTATGAGGAAATGCATTGTTTAGAAATGGATTCAGACAAATTTAATCTGAGAGAAAGATTGAGTCTACATTGAGTGGTTTGCAAACATTAAAAGAAGTAATCTATTCTGAGAAGAACTAGGTGTGGTGTGGGTTGGTTTAGATTGATCATTCATTTTGAGATTCAGCATAAGGCTATGTGGCTATTTTGACAGCAAGCAGTGTTAAAGCTTAACTTTTCTTTTTTATGATTATACTTGAGATTTAGGCAGCAAGATTGCAAAGATATTTAAGTTCTCTATTATGAAATATAAGGTTATCATTATGTAAAGCAAAGAGATAGTAACTTAAAGCAAGAGTATTTAGGCAGAAGAGAGAAATAATTAAAGCAATGACAGTGATTTATTGAAATTATAATTCATATGTTCAACATTAGTACTTAATTGTGGTGATTTCAGTTACTTAGCATTTATTTACTTAAATATTTACCTATTCAATCACTCTTTCATGCATATACCTTAGGATTTTTCACTTATACATGCAATTGTAATAGCAGATTTAAATTTCCAAGATAAGGTTTACTCCCAAGCAATAAAACTAAAAGTAGATTTGGTCTTCAAATTAGATACTTTGATAGCACTTTTAGGTAGGCCATGGTTAGTCTGCATTAGATAGGGTCTCAGGAGAATAAATTTTTATGTGCTTCCGGACGGGTTGTATTTCCTCTTCGACTTGTCAATCCTGAAAAAATAGGTTAATAAATCAAACTTATTCACGGGAGCTGTTCAAGATTTAGGCCACAGTATTAATAAACATAAACATTTACATACAGGCACATACATAATGTTTTCCTATAGTAAGAAAAGTATGTAATGGTTAGCATTCAGAGTTTTACGTAGGTATCAATTTATGGATTAAGTATGTATGATTTAACTACACTACTATCTAGATCAACTTCCATTACAAACTCGATCAGAAGGCAACTTATATTGTATATGGATGTCAAACTAACTATGTAAATTCTTGAGTAAAGATAGAAAGACAGAGAAACAATAAAACAAACCTTTTGTTGTTTGTAAATTATACAAAATCTTTGTGTGATCATTGTAGATAGTACAGAAGTCCTTTTTCTTGTGTTCTTTTGCCAAGCCAAGAGTTTAGGTTCCTTTTCTTCTCTGGTTTAGTTTCATTGAAGAACCTTCAAATCCTTGTTGAAGACTCATCTATTGCTATTGGCACACATATAACCTAAAAAAACAAAACATATTATAAATAAAATGTTTTCAATAGTCTGCGGGGATTAGGTAGCCACAAAAAGTAATAAACTTACTTGGGTTTTTGTTTTGATGTGTAGGTAGTGTTTACGAAAGTTTTAGTTCGAAAATCATAAACTTAATTAGTATGAAGTTACAGTTTAAACGAGATGAGGACGAGGTCTAGATAGTCAACAACAATCTTTGTTGTTTCTGTTCTTCAGCCTTTAATTAACAGATTACGAATCCGATTAGACGTTATATGGAATAAATAGTAAAATAAACAACTCTTTTGTCAATCAGTGTTGCCAGATGCTGATCGGTCAATGTCGCCAAAATTTAGAAATACTTATAATGCCCGACGAATAACTTCATTAAATTACTTTGATTTCGCATGGTTGTACTTCATATAAGTACTCTGTTTTTTAGCCATGTGTAATTCACACAGTTCTGAAACTATCTTTTGTATGTTTGTACATCTACTCGCTTCTCCAATGTATTAGTCCAGTCCATCCAAAGGTTATCTAGAATAGATGACTGTTAGTGATAAGGCCGCCATCTGTACTCTTAAGTTAAGAAATATGTGTGTAATTTCCATTTTGATGTATAATAAAGTGATCTCTAAATAGGTAGCTCTATTTCGGGTCCCAATTGCGGGGGGACGCCCGATGGTTAGTCAAATTTGCATAATTAATACGTCCCACTGTAGGCCACAGGCCTTCTCTCAGGGAGAGAGTATGGGCTTAATCATCGCGCACGTCCTCCGCGGATTGGCAATTCCAAGCGCTGAGGTATATGAATAACTCCGGACACTCGGGTTTCCTCACGATGTTTTCTTTCATAGTTAGCGAAAACCAATTATCCTTACATATCCATCGCGCTCATCTCGATAACGCGGATTTTTGTTCAAGTTGTCTGCCGAGCATTATACAATTTCAAATACATACTGAATTCCCAAGTAGCCAAAGGTCACGACATAGCCAATTGGCTTGATGACAAATTTGGAAAAACTGTCGTATAGTGTCTCAAAACCTACATTATTTACAATGTATTTCATATTTTTGGTTACAGTAAAGTTAAGGTTAAATGATAAAAATTGACATTTTACTTTTTAGATTTAAAATTCCCACCGAAACGCGCGCTAATGTTCGCTAGTGACGTCACAGAACAAAAGTGTAGAATTTATCTGTGGTGTAAAACGCAATTTAATACCTAAATTCCGCTGAACAACTAAAAATTCTCTCACTATCAACACGTCTATTTTAGGTAAATCACCACTGTCTGCTTTAGTAAACCTTTGTTCCATGATGCGTGTTTTTTCACTCAGGATTTAAATTAAATACATTTGTATTAACTAAGAAAGATCGTAAATAAAACCAGAGAATCGGCTGTTTGTTCACTACGACAGACCTAAAGTAATATGTTCGGTTCTAATCTATGTTTTCTCGCGTGTTCTTGAAAGTGATTCGCTATTTAACTAAAATGGCGGACATAGGATTTTTGTAGATTTTAATTATCGGAATAATTATCAATCCCGCTCTTAATCAATAAATGCGTGCTATATAAATGTCTTAATAAAAATAATCCACAATTCAAGTTTTGTTAAATGAATTCATAATTTTAGTGATTTTCCAGTACTGTCGTCATGCCTATTGTCTGATCGTTGATGGCAATTTTCGCCAATTCACGTTCCGAGATAGCCCAAAATGGCGATAAATCGCCTCATCTGGCAACCCTCTAGTCAAGTTTCTCTGACTTTTTCAATGGCCAAGGGTGACAACACACTTTCTGAAATAGTGATTTGTGAAATTAGTGATTAATCATAAATTGCATGTTATCGTGTATTAGGTGTATTTACACTTATTGGTCAAATATAACTTTTGGAAGGAATTGACTCAAATCAACAACATTAACGGTGAATTTAAGTAATTCTATAAATAAAATAACTTTAGGCTTGTGTTAGAAGATTATTTGGTACCTAGTTAATGATAATAAATACGCGCTGAAAGGAATTTCGTATAGTTTTTTCCAATGATTAATGAAGTTATATTCCAATTGAAGAATAATAATTGTGGCAATACTGTGTTCTTAGAAATTAATTGATATTTGGGAATTGGTTCAACTTTAACGGATTTTGTTTTTAAATTGCTGATGGTGAATCGTAGATTTAAAATATCGGGAATTAAAATAATAGAGAACCATTAAGTTAATTACAATCTTATCTCAAGGTGTTGATGTAGACAGTGTATTTGTATTATAATTCTGTTGAAAATTTCCATATCCAAATTTACCCGCATAAATGTGTGTTTGTTTTTTCACGGATTTTAAAAGGGAGTTGATTTTATTAAACAAATACAAAA
Organism: Yponomeuta malinellus; assembly: GCA_947308005.1. NCBI lineage: Eukaryota > Metazoa > Arthropoda > Insecta > Lepidoptera > Yponomeutidae > Yponomeuta > Yponomeuta malinellus. The sequence continues at coordinate 9,103,897 of OX371013.1, forward strand.
CTAAATTAAATGTAATAATTGTTTGAGTTCAATATCAGAGAAAATCTATTTCACTTTGAAGGTAAATTTTAAATGCGAATATAAAGGGGAAATTAAATAAATCAGCTCAATTTAAGAAGTTTAGCGCCGTTCAGAAATTAGTGTTTTTGCATAGTGGAAGCGTATCTTAAATTATGTAGAGGGACTGTCTATAAATTATGAACCTTCAAGGTTAGTCCAACTTTATGTGAGTTTGGAATTTGGTTAGAAACAAAAGTAAATCTTTCAAAAGTTCAAAACCTAAGTATCCTATAAAACTAAATTTCATGATAAGTTACATCATTTCATCATCGTTCTTGCAACTCTAATTTGCGAAAGGTGCAGCTTAGATAAACTGCAAAGGGAGGCACAAAAGTGACATTAAATTATAATCTAACAAAACTTTTTAATTAGTTACTAAGTCATTAAATATCGTAGGAAACCAGTGAATCAGAGAAGCGAAAGTGATCTGTTCTCCCTATTCTCCCATCTGACACTCCCTAGTCTCCACCTTCACCTCTGGGATATAGGCGTAAGTTTATGTATGTATGAAATCAGTGAATCAAAGCTTCATAAGTTCAGTAGATGCAGTGATAAAGTTATAACTTGACACAAACTTTTTAGAAAGTACTAAATCAGATGAATCTTGTAAACTTTGTAGGTACTTATTAAATCAAAAGATTTGCAAAGGCATTCAATCAAATAGTAGGAAGCAGTAAGCAAGATTTTATACAGGTAGTTTATCTCAACTTTACCACCAATCTAAATGTCGTTTCCGTACTCAATAAATAAATTAGTAAAATAGTTAATGTTGTCGTAACTTAACATAGCAGAACTTTCCCTATGAAAGATGCTAAAAGGTAAAAGTCAATAAAGGAATAATTTTATAAAATTTTGTATGAAAGTATGTATTACATTTTATCAATTGCATCCATAAGGTCCTAAGAGATTTGTTATAAATCAAGTTCTCACTTGGAAATATTTCAATTATGTACGTTTCATGAAACATTTTGACGGGCAACAGTAACTTCATTATCTAGGAGCTCTCCTTATATTAAGCTGACTGCTTGTAATTAAGTCCCAAAGTAAACTGTAAGTAAATTCTTTCTTTGGTTGTGCAATAAAGTGTTCTCTATTTACCTATCTATCTAAACTCAAATTCAGGAATTTTATTCACTATAAAAACAAAAAGGATTTACTTAATGAACGTCAAAACTGTTAGTCTCATCATTAATAGATATGTGAAGGAAAGGTCAACAAAGAAATTTAATAATTATTCTTTTTAAACAGGGCTTAGCTTAATTAACAGAGGTTTCAACTTAAAATTAAACTAATGCACTAGGCACAATTGTCCCCATCAGCACTAATTAAATACCAGACATTTTATCTTCCCAAATAATCTTTAATGTTATACTTAGTTTTGCATAGAGTATGTTTAAAACTTTTTAACCGTGTCCGTGGTAACTTTAATATATTTTGAGGAATTTTATTGTAGAACCGTATAGGTACAGAGCCCCATAAAGGATGTATAAGTCTAAATTGTGGATATGACAGGCTATGTTTATTCGTAGTGTCAATATTTAGATAATAATAATTTAAAAATTGCTGATTATAAAATAAATAGGTGTTACATTTTGGTAGGTGACCTGTTTAGATATGCTGTGTTAGAACAAATAGATTGCTTGATAGAAAATGCCATTAGCATTAGGTAAGTCCAAATTTTGTACACTGTGCAATAAAGAATTAACAATAATAATAGATTGAGACTGATGGGTCTACATTATTAAATTCTGTTGATCATGATAGTAAGTTATATAGCAACTGTCAGTCAAGAGTGTTTTTGCACGTCTGTAACTGGGTGTTAAGCTAGATTTATTAGCTAGTAATGAGTACTATTAGCAGATTTTAACTAACGTTGACATTGAAGAAATTCGTTACTTTTATTAGGTATGTATGGTGTGCAATAAAGAGGTTTAATCTAATTTAATCTAACTACAGTTTAGATTAGACGTGACATCAAAATAGGGTGAATGTACCAATGATCAGCATAGCCGATTAATCGTCAACTCTTAATTGATAAAAAGATGTGTTAATGTCAAATAATGATATATTTTCAGTATAAAATTAAATTGAATATGCATTTCTTGGACCCTCTTCAAAGAAACAAAAACCTGAAAGGCAAATAAAAGAAACATCTACTAGGAATAAAGCCGGAATTTAAGTTAAATATCCTAATGTTAAACAGCATACTTACTGTAATAAATTATAATACATAAGCTAGGAATTGGTGCTATTAGAAGATTGTAACAAGGTTGAGTAATGTCTAACATAACATCATAATAGGGTGAATGTATCAATAATCAGCACAGTTGTGCTTTACCGATAAAAAGGTGTGTGAATCTCAGACATGTGTTTTTGATAAACTCAAATCTTCAAATGTTTTAAACTCTGCTCAAATAAATTAAAACCTAAAAGCGAACTAAACAATTAAAGAGGATGAAATATTAATTTGTTTAATAGCTTAGTATAGTATAATATAGATATGGGGCGTAATAAAAAAAAAAAATCTATAAAAAATAGTACGTTCAAAACACAATTGAAATAAATTACTTTAATAAATGGTCCTCAAATTTTGCTCACAGACTATTTTGTAAATTCCCTAGACAATCTAACTAGGAAGGGAAATAAAATTCAAATAATCAAGTTAAGTTCATAAATGTGTTATTTTAGTTTGGGGGCGACAAAAAAAATAATAAATACTCAATTGTAAAATATCTTGTGTTATGTCGAGACATTCAAGTAAGAGAAACGAAATATTCTGCAACTTTCTCGAATAAAGGGGAGCATCATTTCAGAGAGAGAGTCTTCATAATAGCACATAGTGAGGAACTCATTTAGTAAATTTTGTAGACATCCTAAAATTATATTTTTATAACTTCTAAATTTCATTGTAAAAGATCTTGTGTGAGCTTGGAGGCATTCTCGTAGGAAGGAAACAAAATCTAAATTACCAATAGTACTTTGTCCCTTTACATGTTTTTATGTCATGTACTCTGGTGTATAATAAAGAATATTTTTATCTTATCTTCGACATTATTGACTAAGGGCAGGATCATTTCAGAGAGAGAGTCTTCATTATAGCACCTAGTGTGGTGGTAGGGAGGAATTAATTTTGTAAATTCTGTAGACATGCTAACTAGGGAGGTAAATAAAACCTATATGACCATGCTCAGTTAAAACGCGATTATGTGATTTTAGGGTATTTCAGTTTGGGGGGCGAGAAAAATAATAATATTTAATAATATTCAGAATCTGAATTTATTGTAAAAGATTTTGTGTATGCTTGCGGGCATTCTCGTAGGAAGGAAAACAACTAAATTACCAATAGTACTTGTACCTTTACATCTTTTTATGTCATGATACTCTGGTGTATAATAAAGAAAATTTTTATCTTATCTTCGACATTATTGACTAAAGGACGGGATCACTTCAGAGAGAGAGAGAGTCTTCATTTTATCACAATGTGTTGTGGTAGAAGTTGCTACAGTGGCACAACCTTTCGGAAGTTTTGGCGGAATTAAAAGATATACTATAGTGTATATTTTGGGTTGTAAGATACATTTTTTAAGAATATTTTCAATAACCTTAACTTAAATGGTTTGAATATTTTATGTGAGACAGCCATAGGTAGGGTAGATCTATGTCAGAAAATTTTATCAGGGTTAATTCTTATAAACTCTGTAAGTTATTGCTATTATTATTCCGTTAAATTATTTAGTGGAGGAAGGGAAACAACGTTATTCAAACCGGTCTCCAGAAACAAAATTTTTAAATTATTGTATTAAATTAATGTAACTTGTCACAGTGAGATACAAAGTGGCTACTCAAATATTAAAGGTGATGGGAAAAATTATAGTTACAAAATTGTTTGATAAAGATTTCAAAGTTCATTCAAGTGGCAGGAAGACGCTGGGTGCAGGACGCTTCCAACCGGTTGTTTTCTGGAAATCCATGGAGGAGGCCTATGTCGGTGTCCAGCAGTGGACTTCTTGTGGCTGCTCATCATCTTGATGATGACAAAGTTGCTATTACAGGTGCTAAAGTTCGAAAGTAAATAAATAATCTAAAATTTAATTTAGAGAATTGTATCCTGTGAAATATTTTAATTTCAAGAATAAAAATGTAATATTTTTAAATAGAATTTATTAAAGAGGATTATTATTTCCCTCCAGGACACAGGCGAAAGTTTATGTTGTGTTTAGGAAAACATTGTTGGTTAAAATTGTTATTGCACTTTAGTCTGAGTTTATAACTATAACTAAATCTTAATTAAATTCAAGGAGTAAATATTTAAAGAAATGTCAATTGATATTTAAAACAAAATACATAAATAATATAATCATTTCAAAATTATGTGTTTTACCCAGCAGTGGAACACAATTTGTTACAAAAATGTTAAATTGGGTTATGAGCATAGGTATTGTAAATTTGAAAATGGGGTAAACTTAAACATTGAAAATTTAAAACATTTTATTAACAAATGTTTTAAATAAAGTATTTGAGTTAGGTCAATTTTGACTTCATCTTCCCGGACTGGACTTGTGATTCGTTTAGCAGCGTGAAATGGGGAGGGGGGAGTTTGAAAGGGAAGAATTGCAAGAGAAGGAAGAATTTTCTAAATACCTACCTAAAATTAGTTTCATAGATTTTGAAATGAAAGACGATGGAAGACAATGTATTTTGTCTTCTTAAGAGTACTTCGGTTATTTGGGTTATAGAAGTATGAGAAGAATGGATAAATGCTGAATAAAATTCGAGTTTTATTTGGAGTGAAGGGCTTTGCGAATTAAAAGAAACCAAAAGGGAAGAATAAGATTATAAGCATTCAATCCCAGAAACACAACACTTAACAGAGATCTCGCTTTAGACGAAACTTGGTGCTAGGGGTAGGCCAGATGGCAATCGTTTCTTCGCAAGGCGAAACTAAAGTGAGGTCTATACTCCACACGGAGGAAAGACTAAACTGATCTGGACACTACTATGGGTGCAAATCTGCTTATAGGATTGGTCGGCGTAACGCTTTACCCATAGTTTTTTTTTTAATTTATTTAAATTAATAATAAAACAATTGTGCAGAAGAACTTAAGCTTGACCAGTACTATTATAGAGAGTGCTTTGGCCAATGGTTAACATTCTCCGTCCATTAACCAATTGGTTCAGCGAACGAAAATCTAAACAAGGGACGAATTGTAATGCACAATTGGCTTCCAAACTCTAAGGATGTGCTTTATGTCATGTGGGCGTATTTGTAGGTTTCGTACGTTCGAAAAATTGGAATGTTTCGGAACAGACAATGCGAGGATCACTAGGACTGGAGTGGATTCACAACCCATCTTTCCCGTAGGACCTTGGCATTCAGGCATCTTGTGCGATTGTATGTTGTCCATTACCGATGAGTCAGCAAGTTGGATTTTCAATTGTTGAATCCCTTTCTTATTGGATGGTTTAAAACACAATACACTCAAAATTTCACTCTGGGAAAGGTGCTCATAATCTCGGTCGTGAAACATTTGTGAATAAGTATAGGTGAAGTTTCTTTCAGTATCTAACTTGCAAAAACTTCAGGGGGCGCTGTGACGGTCCGCACTGCCTTTGCAATTCGACCGCCACTTATTCACAAATGTAGGGGAACATAATAATCCTTTGCGTTGTACAATAATCAATAAAACTAAACAAATTTTGCTGTAGTATTAGAGATTCGCTAGATGGCGCCTTTTTGCAATAAATAATAATAAATATTTATTATTTCGGGCAATAATGTCCATTACTTTCACATTATAAAATAAAGAACTAAAACGTTGGTTTCTCAACCAATAAACTGTTTAATTTTTTTACAACAATTTAACAACGTTTGCTCAATTGGTTCTAAAACAAACAAAACCACGTTCATAAAAGTTGGCTGTATGCAAAGTTGTCTATGCCAATGTATCGGCAGGGAAAAAAGTAAAGAAGAAAGTCAGGTCAACGGCAATCTGTAGATAGAACAAGGAGGGGCCAGTAGGAGTCTGATAATGTTATCCACCAAAAACCTAATAATACAGTCAATTAATATTTTGGAAAGGCTTAATTTAGCAAAACTATTAAATATAGTTTCAGTAAAGAATTCAAAATGCTTATTTTACACAGAGAAAATATTTAAAATTATGTAAAATATTCCTGAAAGGGTTTCATTAAAAGACCTGGGAACCCAAGAGGGGTGGATGGCAACGGGGTGTGGGGGCGAGGGGAGAGGAAGAGACGCGCACTGGGACTCGGGACTTTGGCGGGAATCGGGCGGTGGTTTTTCTTGGGAATCTTTTCTTGCGGGTCTGACCGGCCGGTCTAAATTAGGATTAGGGTGAGTTAGCAACCTGATTATTAAACTAAAGTATTCTACAGTGTGTCGGTAATGTGGCTACAGCAGCAAATATTGAGTACCTACTAGTTCAGCTGTGAAAGTGGTACCTATAGCTTGAGAAACGTTTTGGTGAGATGGCTTGGGCAAATCATGGCTGAAGCAATGCGGGCCGTGGTACGATTCATACCAGTGGATTGGATCTGACTACATCGATTTGGTCAAGGTAGCTCTCTAGATCATTCTCAGGTCTCAGCAGTAAATGTGGTAAAGTCTGATTTGCATCTTGGAATGTTGCTGTAGTCTACAGAACCATACTTCGGTGTAGGCTTCACCTACATACTTGTGTTTCAAGGTTGATTAGAATTTGTGTTTGCATTTGTTCTTGATAAATCAACTGGCTTGCATCAATTTCAAACATTTAATCAATTTGATGGAATAGGTCTATATCTGATCGAACGGTGAGTTTCTTTGCCATGTTCTTTTCTCACTATGGGTCAGGTCTTGAACATGGCACGCACATTTGTTAGGAACTGATGTTTGGCGTGGTAGAAAACCAGCAAACAGACAGTTTAGCAGTAGTATTTGCAAGCAGTTGAAGTCATTTACATAATAAAGTAAATTGTTAGGTAGAGTCTAAAACAACCAATTAAAAACAAATCCAAAATAAACCAAACTAATGAAAACTTGAATCTATCTAATAAAACAATAACCGGGCACAGAGCCTAACTAAAATTGTGAGTGTAAAATCTACATACAAAACTATGTACAAAAATAAACTGAAACCATATTTGTCTCAAATATTGACTAAACCAAACTAAGATTAACAATTACTGTTAATATTCTAATCTGTGTTAAACTGTGCTCACTAAAATCTGTTTGAAATCTCAAATGTTAATATTTCTACAAATCTTGATAAATAAATAGTTTTTTTTTAACTCTTTCTAGTTGTTTAATTGCTTTGGAAATCCTGACTCCCTGAAAAGATCCTGGTTACTATTTCACAACAAAGGGTCCTGTTAGGCTTTCTAGACGATCACATTTTGGCCAAAGATTTAAATTTTCTGTGATTTTAGGTACTCATAATTTGCTCTTTTACATGGTACACATTTAACTTACACTGAGCTAAAATAGTAGGTAGGAAGCCTAGGTACTCATACTTTACTTAGTAATCTCCTGTGGAAGAACCATATCTTAGACATTCTATGGAGGCATAGATGGAGCGCTGCAGAGGACTCCAGAGGACTTCTTCTTCAGGAACCAGCGGGCATCAGTGGCAGGAGCAGTATTAAGAGGGAACTAGGGATCAGTTTAAGCAGTGTAAGTAAGTAGCAGAGAGTGGAGTAGAGGTTAAAGGGGGTGCGCGTTACAGACTGTACGAAGGGTTCTGTACCATTATCTATACAACATTAGGCAAACATCGAATTTAAGAACAGCGCCTATCTATGGAAACCAACAAGAAGAGTTTAACATTGATCTTTAACGACATGACATTGGCGCTGTGAAGGTTACATAGATGGCGCTGTCTTTAAGCAAAGTTTGTTCATGAGATACAGCTTGGTGACAGACAGACAGACAGACAGACAGAGTGACGGACAGTGAAGTCTTAGTAATAGGGTCCCGTTTGGCACCCTTTGGGTACGGAACTCTAAAAACAGGTAATTAATGTAGACAAACATAGGTCGATTACGGACGAATATTTTCTATGCTAAGACAAATATGTAACGTTTTTGTGTTTTATTATTGTATCGGTCACATTATTCGGATACTATAAGTTTTAACACGCGAATACTGGCAGTTAAAATATTATAGCATCTCCACAGTATGTGATGCGCATAATTAAATTCTTTATTATTTCGTATATGACCCCGAAAAATTCCGGTACCAAAAAAGTAGATTGAGGGTGATTGTGTGAGAATATACTGATGCTACCAAGGATGTTTTGATGCTACTGATGTAACTAATCATGACAACAGCAACGTTGCTGAGACGTCAGGATTAATTCCCAAGCTTTCGGTAATTAAGTTTATCGCGATTACACTCCTAATTGTACAACTATGTACCTACTATAAAATGCCATTTTAAATCATCTTATTCAATTTACTATACAGAGTTATACTCGTTGTAAGTAGATATTCGAGCTCAATGCCTGTTGTTAGTTATCTTGCTTTCAATCTATTGATGAATCTACTAATTTTTTTTTATATTCTGCGGTACAAATGCGTTCGTTTTCGTTCACACATAATTCACATTGAGCATTCAACTGTCGACTTTTACTCAAGAACGTTTTACCCAATGACTCGACAATATAGAGTCAAAATACGTCGTTCTTTTCAATACCCCCATTTGTTTATCTGTCATAACTTTGGCCATCAGACAAATGATCGGTTGAACAATCCAAGGAAACTCTCTAGATGCCAATCATTTATTTGGTGTTTTCTCTGAAATTGTTACACAAGGGGACGTTTTAACCACTGACATTAATCATGGGGTCTTCTGGCACAGATTTATAAAGAAATCCTATTTATAAAGAAGGCTCCTGCCAAGCCCCAGGGAATCTTCTTTGATCGAACGTTGGCGCAAGACACGCAGATGGGACGTGGGGCGAGAGCGTGCTAATACGTACAGAGTCACAGACCACAGTCCTTGCTCTGCGGTCGCTCTTAGTCTGTAACTGTAACACGTCCCATCTGTGTGTCTCGCGCCATAGGTGCAACGTTAACTAGTTTGGTTTACGCTGAAAAAAGAACCGTTTCGTTTCGTTGACAACAAAATCTTCGACTACCTCCCTCTAGCCGTTACATTTACACTCGTTCAGTTTAATTTGTTCGCAGTAATTCGGATGGTCTATAAGTAATGTTACACCGCAATTCTATGGCCAGACGCCCAGACAAGTGTGAATAAATGGCACACGGTGGAACCGTGACAAATTGCGGAGGCGGACATAGCCAATCTCTCGTCACTGGCGGCTAGACTTTTATTATCTGAGCTGTTCGCACCATTTATTACATCGTACTACTTGTTACTTGGCCATTGTTATGTAACGGGGCTGAGGACATCGCTCGAGAATGGAGGCAGGGACCTGCTTCAAGCATCAGGGACTCGTGATTGATTGATTTATAGTACGGTCGACAGATCGTTAACCTCTACACGCATGCACTCTACTCGGTTACGTGTGATATTGCAACTAATGTACAAGGATAGATCTGCTGTTGACTGTGCAATACACACTTACATTTAAATGTTGAGTACGTTTAAGAGCAAGAATAGATGATATTCAATTATTTATGGTTTAAATGAGCCTCCTCATTAAGTAAAAATTAAATTACAATACAATACAAGTATGTATGTTTTTTAATATAAATATTTAAATATATCAAATATATTTATTAATTAAAATATCAAATACATATTTTCCACTAGTAACTGGTCAAAATCGCTCGTGGCCCCGGCTGCCTGAGTGATCTTAAACGATCACGAAGGTTAAGCAACACAGGGCGCGTTCAGTGCATGGATGGGTCGCCGTCTATGCCTAACGCTAGTGGCATATTTCCGAGCGGTTCCGTGCTTCGCAAGGCACGTTAAGCTGTTGGTGCCGGCTGCCGTCGATAGATGGCAGTCGTTAAGCCAAGTCAGAGGCCTTAGGGCGGCTTGAAAACTTCTGACAGTAGACGAGCCACTAGTCTACAAGCCTCCACCAATCCGGACTTGGCCCCCGTGGTGGAGTATGGCCTATACCTTCCTCAGGGAAGAGACCCGTGCCCCTCGGTGGGGACATAATGGGTTGATGATGATGAACTGGTCAAATACTTCGCGGATGGCCAGTTACTACAAGTTATGCTAATAAAAGCCACTCTGCCGAATAATACCTTGTCCTATAATGAAACAGGCATTCAATTATGGTGTTTTTGTATTGATGTTAATTTATCATTACAAATCAAATAAATTTATTAATATACCGATTATAATATAATATTTACGCTTCTGAATAAATACATTTTTTTAAACTTTCTATATCTAATATATAAAAATCTCGTGTCACAGTGTTTGTCATCGAACTCCTCAGGCCTAATTAATATGGCAAAAAATCGTTTGCCGAGTCAGCTAGTAGTTTTATATGTATTGTCGATTTTCTATTTACCCTGCAATTATATAAATATGCCTGTGGACATTGGAATATTTTTAGAGCGCTATTTATTATACTAGAGGCCAAACAAAGAAACATACAAACGAATACATATATTAGTTCTATGTTCCTTTTGCTGTATGACCTATTTTCGGTGTCCAGTATAGTCTTAAACCAAGTTGTGAGCAATTCGATTATCAATAGCTCGGAGTAGATTGATCTCAGTCGATGCGAGATGGATGAATACAAACGCAGTGACATAATATCCACAAAGAATGCAAGAGTATTTAATAACTCACGATTCGCATTACATAATTTATTAAGACAAATAAGTTTTCCTTAATATATAACTAAACAAGCCTACGACGACATGCCACCTGATTTCACCGTCAACTATTTCTGGCCTCATAAACAGACATATACTTATACATAAACATACATGTGTGTATACATATATGTGTGTGTATATAGGTATATACGCCCAGTGTAGGGAACAGTCCTTCTCTCAGAGGGAGCGTATGGGCTTAATCACCACGCGTGGCCACAGCGGATTGGCGATTTCAAGCGCTGAGGTATGTGAATAGCTCGGACACTCAGGTTTCCTTACGTTGTTTTCCTTCATTTCTAGCCTACGCTGAACTAAATTAAGTTGCTTTTGTTTACTTTGTTACTTTTTGTTGTTTCTTAATTAATTATGACCTTCTAGAATATATAATTGGTCATGCTACATTTTTTAATATGAACGGAAATTTGAAAACCATTTCGAGAATTTTGCTTACCGTACAATTTCTATTTATCAGATTTGTAAATAAGTCTATATTTTTTAAGATATTCAATAAAAAGCTTTGACATTAAATTACTTCAGTATGACGTCAGCAAAGGCAGTTTCAGTATTAACCCTTTGCCTTAGAAAAAAGAAAAACGAAATGTCAACGTGTTGAACTGTCGGTTTCACAGAGTGTCATTTTTCGGTTTTATTTTGAGGTTAGCCCACAGAATACATTATTATTATTATTTGTTGAAATGGCAACCAGCCGACACAGAATACATGAATACATGGTAAGCCAACCAAATCAAGTGACGTTAATGACATTTCTTTTTATTTAGGCAAAGACTATCTCTTTAATCATGCTTCGATGACGTCACACACCACAAAATTTGAGAAAAATATTAAAAATATAAATAATTAATAAAATTCAAAACCAACGAAATAAGTTTCATAAAATGGTCCATGTTTTCGAAATAAATTATAAAACACGTATATTAAAAATAAGTAGCATGGCCAATTATTTATTAGACTAAGACCGGGTTTTTCAATAGACAGATAAAACTTAACGGAGAATAAAGCTGATGTTGTCACTGTCTTGTCGTATGATTTAGACAGTGATAGCATGCAATTTTTTCTCCAGTTAAGTTTTATCTGATTATTGAAAAATTTGCTCTAAGAAGATACTTGCAGATAAAACCCTATTCTAAATAAAAGATACTTTAAATCTGAAAATAGGTCAATGAGGTCTTCCAATCGAGGTCGCATAATAAAACGATGAATAATTAATGTTTCTTATAGATGCACGTTTTCTACTTACCATTCATTTGCATACATTGTGTCCTCGTTTGAGTTGCCAGGCAGCAGAACCAGTCAGGTAAATAGGTAGGTACCAAAAAGTTGACATTAATTGGACTAAAACTTCGAACACATAATGTGTCTACAGATTTTCCAATAATTATTTACATCCATACAACCCACTACGTACAATGGCCCAACCATGAGGCTAAGTGCGGAAATCTCAGGTCTAACTAACTGACTATCCATACAACCTAGAGTGTGACAAACGAAAGCGTAACCTGGAATTTTCTTTAAAATCTTTACATGGCACCACTAAATGACTGTCAGTGCTGTCGTACAACTGTTACCATTCTGACTTCATAATAAAGAACTTGCGTCTATAAAAACTTAAAATAAATAAAATCATAAAAATATTTTTTCAGACTTTTCGGGATCACAAAATTCAAAAATATTTTTTTCTATCATCATTAAAAACTCATTAGATTTAGTTTTTTCATTGAATTCTAAACGTTTTCTTATAAGGGTGTGATGCATAACAATATTTTACGAGATAACTCAAATATTGATAAACGCTTCATACATTATAATGCGTCACCTTCAAGTTGTGACGTCATAGTTTGAGCCCGATTAAAACTATCACGTTTGAGTAATATCTTTTTTCACATTTAAAATACTAACCATTAAAGAGTAAAATGTTTTATAAAATAAAGAAAGAGAAATGTTTATTGCAGGAACAAACAACACATTAATTAAAGCTTAAAAAACAAAACACCTGATTTAGGGGTAATGTTGGAGAACCCAGCCTTAAATTGTTACTAATGGTTCGAAACCATTATAATGTAATAAAAATCTTGAATTGTTTGGAGACTTACCTATTTCATGACATTATTGTCACGAAACAACAAACAACAACAAACACGAAAGTTGGAACGAAATCTTGGGCGATTCGAGGAAAATGGATTAAAGTTCTTGATACTGGACAACATAAGAACTAGTATAATGCTTGTATGACACTATGACGAGAGACGCCTCCCTCAACTAAAAATAAGTTGCTCTACATAAAATGCCAAATTATTATTTCACAAATACTGTGTTTGATTTTTTTTCTCTTAATTACTTTTTTCTATATTTCACTGACATTGTGAAGGTCAGTGAGATCAGTAAAAAGACCATAAGTGAGTATGGCTTTTATTTTACTACATGTGTGACGTCACGACCGTGGCACAAGCCAAACTCGAGGGCACACAGGGGCTCTCGTCTGTATTCGCTTACTTTCATCGTAACGTTCACACAGATACGTTTGGTTCGTCAGCATCGGGCATTACACCGCCGACAGAAATATCGCTTGCCTAATTCGACGAGCGTAAACCAAGAGCCTAATCCCCGTCTTAGTGGAGCGTGGCTCAGATATATTGCTGCGGCTTAACCTCTCCTCTGACGAAACCTTACACACACTTGCTCTGCATAATGTAACAAGGGCCTACTGTGATGAGATGACTTAATAGAGATTTCAGTGCAACCTTAAAGGAGCCATTTTAGACACAGCCCCTTTACTCTCGACGCTAATTTATCCAACGTGCGTTCCAAATTAGTGCATTTATTTAGTAATGTATTAATTCACTCAAAATATGCTTTCAGTACTCAGTATACTCTCTCTCTGGGAAAGGCCTGTGCCCTACAGTAGGACGTAATAGGCTGCTTATATATGCTTTCAGTTTCCGATGCTATCTGAAGGTTCAATAAGTTTAATGCTACTTTTTACAACAAAAAAGTTTATTAGATAGATATAAGTCAGAAATAAGCCGTTATTTCTGTCTTATATCTATCTAATCAGCCCCTAAACAGAGCTCACTATTGGGCATAGGCCTCTTCCCTCTTTCACGCCAACCGATCCGGTCCTGTGCTAGTCTCGTCAAATATTTCCTAGCCGCTTTCACAATGTCGTCGGCCCATCCCACTGCATTTCTGATTATTGCATTTAATTGTGACGCAATTTGAACACATTAGCGTCGAGAGTAGAGGGGCAGACTACAATCGAGAGCACTGACTAAGGATCAATGACAAGCCTCTTGATATTTAAGCAATGAAAAATGGTTGCTTAATAAATTAAAATGGTTATAAAAACCATTTATTGTTACTCTGATTACTATTTTCGGCATCTTAGCCGACAATAGTAATCAGAGTAATCGGCAACCGACAATAGTAATCGGCCTGCAGTGGTCGTCAAATGTCTGATAGTGATAATAAAAAATATCTAAAAAACTGGACCGAAATTGCAAAATATTTTAGTTTTTCCTTGATTTATACACTAAACACTAATTGTATTCTAAATTTGAAGCTTCTATGTCTGCTAGAAGTGCCTTAGAGTTTTGATGATCGGTTAGTCAGTGAGTGAGTGACAAAATTAAGAAACTTTGACTAGTTATAATTCTTAAACTAGGTACTGGTTCAAATTGAATGAAATTTGAAATATACCGTGTTTATACAATGCCTGCTTGATTACTGAACATTCAGGCTTCTAGTTATATCCACAATGAAGTTATAGGGGGTCGAAAATGGCTTGAACTGCTTCGAGAAAAGGATGGTAGGTACCTACGGCCGTGCCGTTTTTTTGCTCGACTTGGCGTGGGCACTGCCATGCCCCTAGATTAGTTGGTGGGGAACCAAATAAGGCGTTAAATGTGTTTATAACTTTTTTTGCTGACATGGTTTGTTTATGATATACTTTAAGTAATGAGTACAAAAGGAAATATTTTAATTCTTTTTTTGTTAACTAGCGCAATGGGGTTCAGAATACCGGAAAAAGGTTTTGCTAACGAAGCCAAAGTCACTGTGTAAACTTACACAGATTGGGACTTAGTCAAATTCGTCTGACCAAATTACAAGTGAACAGTGATGTGACATTTAAAGCCAAAGGGATGTCACATCACACCTAGGTGAGAGATGAATTCCTCGTTAAGGTCTCCCATTCAGGACCGTACTGGAAGTCTTCTCGTTAGACATCTGAAAGCTTTGAACCTGTCTCAACTAGTCCAGTCATGTTTATGAATAGGGTACACAGACGTTTGTTGGAAGGGTATGGAATGACAGTTTAGGAACATTTGTATTCTGTCTTCATTTCTCGTAAGTATACGGCGTGAGAAGTTTCAATCAAGATGGAAAAGGTTCGTTGCAGATGAAGAATATTGTTGCAGCGCTTTTGTGCCCTTTTTTTATTCCATAAATTTTAAACCACTGTTCGCTTGCTTAAGTTTTTTTTCTCGCGAAATAAATTCTTCGCTTTTCATCGCTTTTGGTAAATCAAAAGTTGTTCAGTAGGTATGATGGGTAGAGCTGTAGTTTCAGGTTTTAATTTCTCATTATTTTACAATTAGGTAGAGCACAGCCCCACCGCGGACTGGTGATTTCAAGCGCAATGGCATGACTACACGTCAGACACACGGGTTTCCTCACAATGATTTCCTTCACCTTAACGAGTGGTATTGCTACTACAAATTCACATTATACCGGGATTCGCAACCATGATCTCTCGAACAATATACGTATGTGTTTGTATTATTTTTTGACTACCTCGTAATTATTAACTCTTATTAAACATTCACTTTAAGAATGCACGCGTGTAAAAGTTGATATGCAGACTCTACCGGTTTGGTTGAAGCATTTGTATTACTTTCAAGTTAAGGGGTGACCCTTTGCTAACTAGCGTTAACAATTAGTAACAATCTTTATGCGTTTTTAGTAAAAGTCAACATCTCAATAATTTAGGTAGCTATTTTTAGAAACTACAGCCTAGGTGATCAGCCCTAGGGTCTAGACTGGAGGTTCTAAAAAAAGCTATTATCATATTTGTGATTTGTAATTTATTTTGCAAAAATATTGTAAAAGACCATGATCTTTTATTTCATCGTTAGCACCAGGTAGACCCTTAGTTTGAGGCATCTGTTTTCTGCTAACATTGTTATTACATTAAAACAAACAATTTGTGTGATTTTTCATTCAGTTTAACAGCGAGAAACTAATAACGTTGTACTCAACATTCAATTGTACTTCTCGTTTCATGCAGCTCCATAAAAACTACAGAGGCCTTTCGTTAACTGCGTTTCTAGAATTATTTTCGTAGCAATTAATTACAGGCTTTAGCGGATTCAGCACGGGTTTTAAGTTGACTTGAAATAGTACATCCTGAGGCGTGGGCCACATAGGAAGGATGTGGGAAGAGGGCTCTTAAAAGACGCGGCGTCCTTTCCATTGACTGTCATACAAAGTTTACTGAAGCGGTATGCCATGGCTCACACAGATAAGACGGGCGAGGACGCGCACTCTACACAAGGTGTCGCGACTTTTCCGCGCCCTCGTCCTCGTTAACTAAAAAGATAGATCTTAAAATAAGCGATAATTCATCTCTTTATCAATTACACGCAGCGAAAGACCTCGAGGAAGAAATTAAAAAATTTAAGCAAGACATGCTTTGATTACTTTAACCTCCTCAGTCCTTACTTTGAAAATAACAATGGGGAACTTGTGTCTAACTTAGATTAAGATGACATTGTTTTAAAACCACAGAAGATATATAAAAACCTACCTAGGAAAAATTACAAAACGAAACCATAAAAATATTTTTTGGGGTTTTCAGAATCACAAGAACGGAGAAAAATAAACTTACTCTAATAATTAAAAAAAACTTATTAGATTTGGTTATTTCATTGAATTCTAAACGTTTTCTTATTATAAGGGTGTAGATGCTTAAAAACATTATTTTACAATAACTCAAAGATAGATAAACGCTTCATACATTATAAGGCGTTACGTGCAAGTTGTGATCTCATAGTTTGAGCCCGATTTGTATGGCGCGCGCGTTTTTGTACCACGTGACTATATTGACTTTTCAACAGATTATATTAGGAAAAATATTAGCTATAGAAAAAAAAATACCAGGTTCATTTATCTTTTAACACGGCCTCTCCTTTTATATTAAAACATTTTTAGTGCAAAGTTCTCCATAGAAAACCATTATTATTTTCAACGTCAAGACTGAGGAACTTAAATGCGTGTAATGCAGGGTTGTCCAGAAAAAGTCCGTTGAAAAAGGCTGCTGTTACGTCTGGTATCTGTCTCAATCGCACATTGATTGTAATAAAATGAGTATAATTTTGATTCATGTGGTAAATTATTCTACATAATGAAATTACGGACAATTTAATTACGAAATTTCACTATGAGTCAATGCGATAAGTTAAATTTAAGGAGAACCAGTGGGCGAAGCGGCGCTAACAACAAAAAAAAAATGATATCTTCATTTCCAAAAAGTGTCTGTACAATCTTTTAATCATGTTAACCGTGATTCTTAAGACCCACGGCAAAGAACATAGGATCACGAACTAGGGACTAGAAAGCATTGTGCAAAAACGGCCGTTTTTGGCGTTAATGCTATCTAGTTTTTTGCCCTAGGTTTTTTGCCCTCCCGTAGTTGAATCTCTCGATCACGTTAAATCCCTATTAACGTGATCGAGAGATTCTAAAGACCCTTTTTGCAAATTCGATCTGTAAAAAAAAAGGTTTTTATTTACACCTTTATTTATACAAAATAAAAACCATAATATTTAGTGCAAAATTTCGCCAGTCTGCAAGGCAGTTTGTTGGCGAAGCGCTCTATTTCTATATAGGTATTACTTGCTTATTATATTATACCTATATTATTCTTATACATAAACTAGTTACGTATATTTAAATTTTTATGATTTTTTATTCCTCGGAGCCCCTTAAGTTTCACCTGGCCTATCTAGGTAGATATTACATAGGTGTACGAGTTACGTGTTTTTTTTCTTTTTTATCTTTATTTATGATCTTCATTCCACCCCTTACGTCATTTATAAATGCAATTAGTTCGTGTAGGATAAAAAACACAACTCGATTTATCCACGGATTTGACTATTTAAGTTCTTCCGACAGAGAGCGCTTGGCTGACATCCAAGAATGTGCCGAGTTTATATCAAATCAATCAGTATAGCTACCACGTAACACGTGCATCAAAGTGTTTGTTGTGTAATGGTTTAAATAAACTGGGGGATAATTCAACACCACAAAACAGAACATTGCGGACATTATTTTATTATTATAAACAGGGGCTGTATTAGCGAAGAGCAAGAAGCGAAGTAGTTAGCGAAGGGCATACAGTACAGGCGTGTGTTTATGTATGTACGTAAAACATAAACAATACAAAATGTTAATTGAAAAGAAAAAAAAGCCGGACAAGTGCGGGTCGGACTCGCACATCGAGGGTTCGTACAAATTTGTAATTACCGACCTTTTCCCGAACTTCAAAGAGTTTTTTATGATTTAATTACAAATGTATAGTTTCAGATTTTTCCCTGTACTTGTAGTATAAGGCAATATTACTTGTCAAATTGCATAGTTTTAGGTCAACGGAAAGTACCCTATAAATTTTGACTCCCTTGAAAATGTCGAAATATATGTTTTATGCGGCATAAACTGCCGCAACTTTTTTTAACGTTAATTTAAAAGTTTGATTTTTTCACAGCTTCAAGGGACTGTAGACCTGAATACGGGTTTAATTTCAACTCGATAGCTCTACGCGTTCCCGAGATCTCTCTTGACAGACAGACAAACGTTTTTCCTTGTGAGGTAAGGAACCCTAAAAAGCAACACGAGCATTGTTTACTTTTGTTACCACACTAGACGTGAGTCAATGCGATGGCAGCTAGGCGAGAAAGATTAACGGAAAGCTAATTAATGTTTCATAAGCAGCCTATATACGTCCCACTGTAGGGCACAGGCCTTCTCACAGAGAGAGAGTATGGGCTTAATCACCACGCGTGCCCACCGCGGATTGGTTTGGTTCAAGTGAATTTTTAATCAGTCAAAACCAGAGTCACTATCACTGACTAATGTTTTGATATCAAAGTTAAAACTGTTAACGTGTGCAATGTATCAGTAATTCACTTACAGTATTTTTGTTTATTTTATTTCACACACCTCAGCGCTTGAAATTGCCAATTCGCGGTGGGCACGCGTGGCGATTAGGCCAATCATCATCATCATCAGCCATTTGACGCTTACTGTAGGACATAGGCCTCCCTCATGGTTTTCATAACCATGAGGGGTTTTGCCATAATCGCCACGCTGGGCAGATGGGTTGGCGATCGCAGTATGCGGTTGGAATCTCAGGAAGACGCTGCTGCCCATCTCCTGGTAATTGATTTCCTTAGTCGCCTTCTACGACATCCACGGAAGGAAATGGAGTGACGCTATTCTTAATCCGGCTGTAGTAGGACGTATATAGGCTACATACAAAAAATTCTTCCTAACTTTAGCCCGCGCCTTCATACGTGCGAAGTGATGATTTCTTTATTCTAACTTTGCCTTCTGCGTTCACCTCATTTGAAGTGGAATTTCAAAAAACCTCTTCTTAGTGTACCGTCTCCAAGGTATTCAAGGAATGCTTTTAATACTTCTTACTTCCAATAGTATACTTCCATATACTATTGAAAGAATTTAATTCCAATAGAATAATTCCGAAGTAAATATTTCCTCCACAAATATCTAAGCCCACTGGTTAAGTCTGTGCGTCGTCGTCTGTCAGTAAGACACGTTATTCACGAAACTATTTCATTAACTGATCAAATAAGGTGAGTAAAAAGTCATGGTAGGTACATGGACAAGAGACATGGCACGGAGCTGTTAAAACCACCATAATACCGCTCTGACTCACCGACTAATGAATACCGGCTCTGCTCGTTTTGTCTGTTGTGTATTTAGTTTTCTTTCTGTTGTTGTGCATATTATGTTACTTATGTGCTTATTTTGTTTCTGTAATGTATCTTGTTGGTATAATAAATGTCTTTCTTCTTCTTCTTCTTCTTCTTCTTCTATAGGTATTTGGTGGTTTTAAGATGTCACGTCTCCTCGACAACCCTAATTCAATTTTAGAATATAGATTCTTATAGAATTCACTTCACTTATAGAATATAGATATAGGCTCATCTATCAAATTGCATCTCTACTTGAGTAAAATGGGTCATACGACAAGTTTTCTCATGAGAAAATAATAACAACCTACGTACAAGTATCTCGAGGACTCTATCGAGAAGCAAATAGAGTGAGAGATAAGTAAACACCATCAACATTTTTGTGGGTACGTAGAGTCAGTAGCTAAAACTAAATGGTCCCACATTTTGATCAATTTTAGCGCCTATTCTGTGTATTTTAAGAGCTATCTCATAAAGTTGAAGCGACTGTGTTCTGGTGTACAAATAAATCGCACCTTTTTTTATTGACAAAAGGGGTGCCAAATTTGATATGAATGTTATTGAGCTTTGAGCCTGACATACAATAGAACATTGTTACCCTACGGGTGAATGTAACTTATTTAGTACGGGGACGGGGGATTCAAGGTACTAAATAAGTCTTTAACCCGAAGTAGACACTGTGCTTTGCATTACGAATAGGTATAAGGAAAGTAAAAATAAAAACATGAAGAAGCTAAAGAAAAAAATTGGTGAATTTAACTTCAGATTCGAATTGCCGCTTTCCTACCTATTTTTTAGGGTTCCGTACCCGAAGGGTGCCAAACGGGACCCTATTACTAAGACTTCACTGTCCGTCTGTCTCTGTCACCAGGCTGTATGACATGAACCGTGATAGCTAGGTAGTTGAAAATTTCACATATGATGTATTTCTGTTGCCATTATAACCATAAATAATAAAAACAGAATAAAATAAATAGTTAACGGGGGCTCCCATAGAAAAAACGTTATTTTTTACCGTTTTTTGCTCGGCTACAGGTAGACGCTTGAAATATTTACAGAATATTTAGTTTTATATTCGCTTCAAAAATAAATAATTAATGGTAATGGTACGGAACCCTTCGTGAGCGAGTCCGACTCACACTTGGCCGGTATTTTCTGTGGCTAGCCAGCTATTTAGCCATTATTTTTCGTTTTTGACATTGCAAAAATGGTAAGAAATAGTTGAAAGTAAATTAAAATAAATTTATTTAAAAAAATATATTCACTAATTAATACTTAACTTTATGTTATTTCAATTTTACATCGCGCTGTAATTGAGGAGCTGTATAGAAATTTGGAACATGATTCAACTGAAATGTGAAATTAGAACTATCTAGTTTTTTTTTTAAATAGACAGCTGTCAGTTGAAAACGCTTCTCCCCAAGGCTGAAGAGAATTACCTTCAACCCGCTCCTTAGGCAACTTCAGACCCACTTTCCGAGTATGAGTACCTATTGAAAAATGTTTTTTAGAACACACTTCAAAGCGATAGTAAATTTTGGAACAAAGTGAAAATATACGGTATTATTAAGTTTAAAAACCACGATTCACGGTAAAGTGTTCCCTTGTAAAGTCCCTACCACTGACTACTTATACTGCGTTTATGGAGTGTTTTAAGGATTCGTGTTATTGTAAATAACACCGTTATTTTACGAGGCAGCTGTTGATTAATAAAACAGTAGTTTACATTTTGATCGACAACGTAATGTCTATGCTGCTATCCAAATACATACATTCTCATACAGGGTGTATCAAAATGGTCATAATCTAATATTTAAAAATCTGTAATCAAACTCCTCCGAAACGACTTCACCGATTTTTATGAAATTTTTTGTGTGTATTTGGTAGGCCTGAGATAGGTCGCAGGCTAATCAATTAATGTGGCAAAACAACTTTTGCCTGGTCAGGTAGTTATGTATCATTATGAAAGTGAGGGGGCTCAACTCAACCAACTTAACCAATAGAGAGCTTTACGTTCAACCTACGCGGCGTCACAATGTATGGACAGCAGTTGATGAATATTGGAATATTGGGGAAGGGGGAATGTTGCCAGCATCCTGCCCCCCTGCCGCGAGACACCGACCTGGGGCAAGGTTTTTACCTGTAAATGTGCATCATCATCAGCCATTTTTGTGCCCACTGCAGGACATGCCTCCCTCATGGTTTTCCCTAACCATAAAGGGTTTTGCCATATTCGCCACGCTTGGCAGGCGGGTTGGCGATCGCAGTATGCGGATGAAATCTCAGGAAGACGCTGCTGCCTGTCTCCTGGTAATTGATTTCCTTAGTCGCCTTCTACGACATCCACGGAAGGAAATGGAGT
The DNA here is from genome assembly GCA_947308005.1 of Yponomeuta malinellus. Lineage (NCBI taxonomy): Eukaryota > Metazoa > Arthropoda > Insecta > Lepidoptera > Yponomeutidae > Yponomeuta > Yponomeuta malinellus. The sequence continues at coordinate 9,126,130 of OX371013.1, forward strand.
GACGCTATTCTTTCCGGCACCACACAATTAGAAATTATATTTATTAGTATTAAATCATATTATTAGTTTATAAATTACTTAATGTTTCTTGGCAGTCATTATATTATATTAAAGGCACAATAATATTTTAATAACATCAGGTAGTGGTAGCCGTGGTGGTGTCAAAATTCATCAGCTGCCGAACGTACTGGGCCTGGCATTCAATGTATTATTTATCTTTAAATGTTTATAAATTTAATACGTACTAACAAAATATGGATGATAGTCATTATAATAAGTTCCTTTTCATAAGTTTATTGGGACATTATAACGAAAAGATCGAGTGACGATAAAGACAAATTCCAATTTCGTGGTACGATTTTTTTTCGTTCAGTCCCAATGCTATTGTATTAAAAAACTAAAGGAAACCGCGCCCCCAAATTTAATGACCACAATTACGACGCTTTCAGGCAAACCTCATCAACAGCAAACAACACAAAACCCGATTCTCGGTTGGCTTGCGTTTTCATTTTAGCCTCTATAACTCCACTACATAACGACACAATAAGTGTGCTACAAGTATCAGGTGTTTTAATAATTCCTCGAATTTGGTAGGTGGTCGTCTATTCAACATTTTTAAGGTTCCGTACCTAAAGGGTAAGGGGCCCTAAGACTCCACTGTCCGTCTGTCACCAGGCTGTATCTCATTATCTCATTAACCGTCATAGCTAGAGAGTTGAAATTTTCACAGATGATGTATTTCTGTTGCCACTATAATAACAAATACTAAAATTTTAATTAAATAAATATTTAAGCGGGGCTTCCATACAAACAAACGTGATTATTTTGCTGTTTCGTGCTCAATATTAATTAGGTAGACGCTTGAAATATTGAAATGTTGTATAGATGTTGTTATCGGGTTTTAAGAAAACCATCGACAACATCGACAACACTGTGACACGAGATTTTTATAGGTATATTAGATTATATTATTTTACCTCGGTCGTCGCTCGTAGCCCCGGCTGCCTGAGTGATCTTAAACGATCACGAAGGTTAAGCAACACAGGGCGCGTTCAGTGCATGGATGGGTCGCCGTCTATGCCTAACGCTAGTGGCATTTTTCCGAGCGGTTCCGTGCTTTGCAAGGCACGTTAAGCTGTTGGTGCCGGCTGCCGTCGATAGATGGCAGTCGTTAAGCCAATTCAGAGGCCTTAGGGCGGCTTGACAACTTCTGACAGTAGATGAGCCACTAGTCTACAAGCCTCCACCAATCCGGACTTGGCCCCCGTGGCGGAGTATGGCCTATACCTTCCTCAGGGAAGAGACCCGTGCCCCTCGGTGGGGACATAATGGGTTGATGATGATTCTACCTCACCACGCTATCTCTCGTTCGGCACAGCTTGTCGCTTTCTAAAACTCAGTGTAATAGTGATTTTTCATTTGAATCTGCGAAATATTGAAAAACGCAGCATAGGACGTCCATCAACTCACTGGATCGACTGGACTAAGGCAAATTGCTGGTAGCGTCTGGATGAGGACGGCCGAGAACAGAATATGGTGTGCTTTGGGGAGGCTTATGCCCAACATGAATATTCAGGCTAGAACGATAGATTAGACTAGACTGATCCCCGGTTTCTCGTACACTAACAAGCTGTTAACATCTGTCAGTGTTTTTTTTTTATGCACTTTGGTCAGTAGATCACCAGCGTGTTAGTGAACGAGAAACTGGGGGTGAGCCACCGAAACATATTAACTTCGTACGAGATATCATTTGTACGCACGATCATACATATTTTTAATGCAATATCGCGACCCGACATTGTCGCAAGATCGTTTTATTCTTTAACAGGCATAAGTCATGAATTTGATATTTTAAGAGGGTTATGTGATTTTTATGACAAAGACGATGATTCGATAAAAATCTTTGATCGCTCGCCATCTTGCATACGCAGTTTTGTTTGTTTTCCGTTAAGGTTAGGCAAACGTACCGCCTCATTTGACCTCAACTTTTTTTTAAGTATCAGAAATAAAAAGTTAACATAGCCAACATAACAATACTAAAATATGTTTGATAAATATTTTTTTTATATGAGTATCAATAAAATATTTTTGATATTCATATTAAAAAAATATTTTCTTTCTTATTACCACCATAAATCCAACTTTTACCCTATATAAAAAAAATCAGAACTACCTCATTTGATGTACGGTAAAAAGTACCAATTTCATGGACTAGAAACCCGATGCGGTAAGACATAAAACGCGTATTACTCCTTCCAAATCCTTCCACTCGTCCACAGATGATGATGATGATGATGATGAGGTACTCAGCCTAGCAGATTCGTTTTATTAGTGTATGTATCAATCGGCTTAAGAATAGCGCCGGATTAAGAATTGCGTCACTCCATTTCCTTCCGTGGATGTCCTTAGTTGCCTAAGGAAATACATTACGAGGAGATGGGCAGCAGCATCTTCCTGAGATTCCAAACGCATACTGCGATCGCCAACCCGCCTGCCGAGCGTGGCGATTATGGCAAAACCTCTCATGGTTATGAAAATCATGAGGGAGGCCTATGTCCTGCAGTGGACGTCGAATGGCTGATGATGATGATGATGATGATGATCAAAAATATCAAGACGAGCACTAAATCCACTCTGTCTACGCGTTTTTCCTTTCCTGTATTTCCTCTTTTGTCCCTTTTTAATGTGGTCCCAATGTAACATTACATGGAGTGGAAAGGTCTATACAATTATTTAGATACACAAAAATAGTATTAGAGATAAAACGAATTAGGGCATAAGGGAACGGACTTTCTATGCGTTTTATGTGCCATCGCATCGGGTGTCCAATTTGCACCGAGCATTTCGTATTGTTTCGTATTCCCTTTATTGCACGCAGCTTGTGGTCCTAATTAAAATGTAGTCCCAATGTCACATTACGTAGAGTGGCATATTACCATTACGAGTTCGGGTCGGTGGGCAGGCGAGGTTGTCGGGGGCCAGTAGTTTTCGCAAGTTTAATTTACGAGCTCTCAATAGGCCGATATTTTGGTTGTGTTTTTAAACAAAAAAAAAACAGTTTTCTATGTATTTGGCGCATGGGTTGTTTTGTGTAGTGTTTTCAGAAGGGCTTTACAATTTTTATCATCAAATCGAAACTAAACACGATAAGTGGAGATTAGTTAGTATAAGAATATTCTTAATTAAACATTTTAAAAGATACAGAGTTAGTAAGTGAATCCGGAATTAGGCTAATAATGTGTAGTGCTTACGAAAGTTTAGTTAAAAAATACAGAGTACAAATTGTCGTTCATATTACTCATAGCCATTTTTTTTCAGAGAACTTTGTGTAGAATGCCTTCAGCATTAAAAAGCAGCAAAGAGACTAATTTAATACTGACCGCGACCGGCGCGACTGGTTTCATGCAACGCAAACAAATCACTGGAGTTAAAAATATTGTATCATGGAGAGAGTTAAGATTTTTAGCGGATTCGTTAACAATTCACAAAGAAGTATAAAAAAATTGCGTAATTTTCATAGTATATGTTACTAAAAATAATCACGTATTCTTTTATACTTGCCCTCTTTGCTAAATTCTTAGTTAATTTGTTAACAAATTTTGTAACTCATAACGTAGATTTGGAATACCTTTCTCTCTTCGCGATATTATAACCTGTTTCAATAAAAAAAAAACAATAATAAATTGTGATTTATCGAATAAATTAATCTTGGCGATTAAGAAACACCGATAAACGATCTTGTACTAGACCTGGATCAATGGCAAAAACACTTGACAGCATTGATAAATCTCATTGACGAACACATTGAGAAAATAGCTCTGAGGCTTTGCTCCACCTAAATATACCACATACCAGTGGGTTACGAGTTTGAAGCTCTCGTTAAATATAGCGACCGCTCTGCGTACCGATTGGATGGTTCTGTATTTTTTGTATAACAAATGATAACGGGTCTACTCGCAATTATTTCTCCGGGTAAACTTTTATTTATTTATTTCTAAAATCTTACTATCTTAACAGGTTACAGTTTACTAATTTGCGGTCCAAGCTTAATGACCTTAATTCTCAATGTTAAAAAACCGTTCACAAGTCAAACGAGAGTCATTAGAAAATAATATACCTACAACATATTTCTTTAGTAAGTACAGACAAAAAAACCACTTCCGATAAAAAAAGTTATAAGTTAAATATGAAGAATTCATTGAGAATTAAAATTATTTTGAAGAAGTTTATTTAAGAATATTTATTAAACGATTTATTTTAAGAATGTATAAGATTAAAAATACTTAAACCTTAGCTACAAAACTATATTTAATAATAAAGCTGTTGAGTGGTCGTTTCATCTATTTAAGCACAGTTAAGAGTGGCCAATTAATTTTTTATAATTTTTTTATGTGGTAGTCAAAAAAGAAATTTGCAATATTCGGACAATACAAATAAAGAAAGAATTGACATATTTTCGAGTATTTGCGGTGTCCCGCTGTGTTATTTATTCTGTCACAAGACTCTTTTTCCGTCCACCAACAATGTATTAATCTACTGTTAACAGCCTGTCAGTTAGCCAAACTGCATACAAAACCATCCGACTGCTGTCAGTGTGATTGTTAGCATAGAAGGATTTCCTCGCGAAAATACGGGTGAGGGCCACTCCTTGTGTAAGTGTGGTCTAGACGAGGGCTCACTGGACCATATCTTTTCTGCCCAAAACTGTCTTCTTCACTTTATAATTCATCATCATCATCAGCCATTTAACGCCCACTGCAGGACATAGCCCTCCCTCATGGTTTGCATAACCTTGAGGGATTTTGCCATAATCGCCACGCTTGGCAGGCGGGTTGGCGATCGCAGTATGCGGTTGAAATCTCAGGAAGACGCTGCTGCCTGTCTCCTGGTAATGTATTTCCTTAGTCGCCCATACGATATCCACGGAAGGAACTGGAGTGACGCTATTCTTAATCCGGCGCCACACGGAACTCCATATAGTAAATTGAATAAAATTATTTAAAATGGCATTTTATAGTAGGCAGTATATGGTTGGAATCTCATGGAGACGCTGCTGCCCGTCTCCTGGTAATTTATTTCCGCAGTCGCCTTCTAAGACATCCACGGAAGGAAATGCAGCTTTATAATTATCTCCCTTCAAACTTCAATCTCCCAGCAGTCCCAGCTAACTTTCATCCTTTAGTGTTTACCCCATATATGAATGTTTTATGTAACTTTATAAACAATTATAAAATTATAGATTGATTTTTACAATATATTAATCAATGTGTGATGTGTTTATAGGTTTATAGGTAGTTAATGCTGTTTTTTGTAGGTATTTCAACTTTTATAACCTCTTAAAGAAGCCATTTTAAAAACTCCACATCGGCAGAATCCTAGGGTAGCCATGAACAAAGAACTGAATTGAAGAAGCGTAGAATACGGGGGTCTGTGTCTTGTAATATTTCTGCATTTATTCCATTCCTCATGTGAATTTAAATTGATGAGCTAGTTGAATAAAGTGAATATCCGTGTTTTCGGCCCCGCATGCGAGCCCCACACTCGAGAGCTGGCCAGCGCCGTCTAAAGCAAACACATAAAACAAATTTAGGGCCAATAAAACGTACAATAGCTTTGATTTCGTTTTATTATGTCTTCCACGCGTAGCGTCGTGTTCTACTAGGTATGTCTCTGTAAGGTGTTAACGCGCGCGGTGATCTCTTGCAAGTTGCAAGCAATCATTTTTAGAGTTCCGTACCCAAAGGGTAGGAGGCCCTATTACTAAGACTCCGTTGTCCGTCCGCCCGTCCGTACGTCTGTCTCCAGGCTGTATCTCATGAACCGTGATGTCGAATGTCGAAATTTTCACAGTTGATGTATTTCTGTTGCCGCTATAACAACAAATAGTAAAAATTGATTAAAAATAATATTTGCACTCCCATGCAACAAACGTGATTTTTTGCCGTTTTTTTGCTCGATATTAATAACGGCAACAGGTAAACCCTTGAAATATTCAAATGTTATATAGATAATAGTATGGAACCCTTCGTGCGCGAGTCCGACTCGCACTTATTCGGTTTTTTATGTCATGTGCAGCGGTGATACCGTACCACCGCGATGAACGGGAACTTCTTAGGGTATTTTACTGTACCTCATTGTTATGCTAGGTGGCTGGCACAGCCGTCTTATTTTATTTTGGATAGGAAAAAAATCGTTTCATTTTATTTTAGGGGTTAGTCGACTACTAGCTTGTACAATCAAAATTATTCAAAGTAGCATAGAAACTTAGACTTACTACGTTACGTAACCTAGACTTACTAGACTTACGTTATAGTAGCTATACCACTAGCTAACGGTGAAGGAAAACATCGTGAGGAAACCTGGGTGTCTGAGCTATTCACATACCTCAGCGCTTGAAATCGCCAATCCGCGGTGGGCACGCGTGGTGATTAAGCTCATACTCTCTCTCTGAGAAAGCCTGTGCCCTACAGTGGGACGTATATAGGCTGCTTATGCTAGACTTACTAAACCTAAACTAGGTGTCTATTTCAAAATGTAGGTCATTTTGACGAAAATATGGCCTTTATGTATATACCCATCTGTAACAGTATCTCTCGCCTCAGTTGTAATAGGTACTGGGTTCCAATCCCGGCATGGCCATATTATGACTTGTTTTTCTAAATTACGTCATTGTTTCTTAAATCGTACAACTATTACGGTCTTCTTTATGAAAACGCGATTCCGTAAAACACTCCTCAGAAGCAGTGTAAATAGTCTGTGGTAAAGGGAAAAACGTAATCATAGATTATATAAACTGCCTCTGAGTTTCTTAGAGGAGTCGTATTTTTATAAGTACCTACCAAACACCGTAAGTTTTTGGCTTAGAAACTATAGAAAACAATGAACGTCAAAGCTGGAATCACAATTAACTTTTAGAAAGACCTTAAAATTAAGTCAATTAAATAAATTGAATAGAAAACCATTGTTATTTTCAAGGTCAGGACTTAGGAGATTAAGGGCTAGTTTCCGAATTAAGAATTTCGCCAAGCAAATAGTTAACTGTAGCGCTACAGTATCTCTTCGAATTTCCCAGAAAAGTGACAGAACGTTACTTAAGTATTTGCTTAGTGAAATTGTCATTTCGGAAACCGGCCCTTAGGCTCTGAGTTTTTAAGAACGAAATCGAATGGAAACCATCTAAATATATACTCAAAAGTTTTCATAGCATAAGCAGAAAGATATCGTAACTTCTATATTCCTGGAAGAGCAAACCTTATTTTCTCTACCACGTATCTCTACTGAAATACTTCGGAGGCGGCGTTGTATTTGTTGTTTTATTGAGATGCTTTTAAACGCCTTCATCTGTAAACAATGGATATTATTATCCCCCAGTTTCTCGTACACTAACAATCTATTAATCTGCAGTTATCAGCTGTCAGTTCAACCAAATTCCATACAAAAAAACAACTGACGGTTCTCTCAATTCAATTCGCAGTTGCAACATAACGTTTAAAAGTCACACTTGTTCTAATGCTCTGTAAAAACAGGAACGTAGGGAGTGTATGGCGCACTGAATAGCCCATAATACAGTTTCTATCGACTGGCATCGAACGATGATGGATGATCAAGCGGTTGCACGTCCTATCAGCAAGTGCCTACCAGTAGCTACTTACTATATGAACAAATTCTAAACTTCAGAATGCTATCAGCGGGACGCGTCGATCACTCAGTCGCGCGTCTTTCCCTCTTAAAACAAACTCAATTCAAACTCGCTGCCCGCATTCCGCGGCCGCATACGGCTCCAGCAGTTGTTTGTAGATTTCCACTGGGGAAGTTTGATTATGTCTCGTCGAAACGACGTATTGGCTCTCGGGCACGTAGTACATAGGCTCACGTTCTGTTCCTTGGTATTTTGTACTCCGAATACAATAGGAAGACACGAAAGGTCCATAAGTATTCATTGACCTTTATGAGTTCTCGCTGAATGTGAACTAATGCTTTAAAATAGAACAAAATCCGCCGCCATTTGAGTGAGCTGTTTCATTATTTTTAGGGAAAGTGTTCCAAGTCTCTAGACTTACAAACACTTCTAGGTTTTCTCTAGAACAATCATGCCTTTGTCTATGAAGCCGCGGCGTTCATTGTTTCACGAATCCGTAAATTTTGCGTTCTCCTTTAGTGTTTCACCCTCCAACCATGATCGATCGAATGTGTCGCCGTAAAAAGTGGCAAGTCAAGCGAGTAAGTATCCAATCTATACTTTACAGTTTACCGTATTAAGATACCGCCTGTGGTAGAGGTCGGGCGTACTTAACATAACCAAGATTTTTTAAATAAGAGAGCGTAGCACATATTTTATTATCTATCGTAATACTTATAATTTTATTTTATTAGGGTAATAAACAGTTATACAATATCACATGATTGACAAATAAAGGTATGAAATAGAATAGTATAACCCACCACATTATCAACAGATTACTTTAAGCATTGAAGGGGAACAAAAAATAATTACGCTAGAGAAACATAATTTTAAATATTTTTATGTAGGTCTGTGTTGAATAATTGATTACAAGAAAGGGCTGCGATTGCATGCCAGAAAATGTCGGAAAGATATTAAAACATCCCCTAGCATGCAATTTCAGTGAATTTTAGGCACATAGACACACAGTATGTGCATTGTTACATACTTATTTAACAATAAGCAGAACATTATAAATTGATTACATATTATAGTTAGAATAAAATTATTGTTTATAATGATATTAATTAGGTAGCTATACAAACCAATTCTTTTGTTAATTTTATTAAAGTCTGCAATAAAGGATACTCTTATCTTGTCTCATGAGCACTTCAGTTATATTTTAATGTGATAATATTTATTATTTGAGCAAATTAATATATATTTTAATAATAACGAGACAATGATAAAATGGAATTTGCATGGAACCGTTTGAGTACCTATGGAAATGTTTATGTTTATGAAGAATTTTTGTCTTGGCTAGCAAGAACGAGGCAGATTTGACTTTTGAATTCAGAGGGTGAGAGGGAAAATATGTCTATATCCAAGAAATTCTTGTTATAAGTTTCTACCAGACGTCGCAGAGGCGAGCGCACACCAGAAATGGTCCGGCTTACACCGACAGCAAACAATTTATACACACGTGCTGCTCGACGATGTATCTTATTTGGAACCAAGTAACACAAACCGTTAAACTAATAATGGGGAAAATGATCGTAATTTTCTTAGTAGTTTCTGTGTAGTCCTCGTTTGAATTTTGCTTATTTCGCGGTTAATTCTTAACAAATTTTTATGACACTCAAACCCTTTAAGATACTAAAACTAGATTTAATTACACTTCAGCGATTTGCGGTTTATCAATTGTTTACAAAAAGTCTAGCGGTGGTGGTGAAACGGAAAGAAAAAACTATGTTCTCTATTTATGTGCAATTAACGTAAATCAAAACCTTTAGACTACTTAAAATAAATCTTTTTTGTACCTGTACCGCTAATGCTGTGACTTCACAAATGAACTTCTATCCTTTTTTGTCCTGTGAATTCCTGTGCTCCTAGTCTGGAATTTTAATGCAACGGTAGCCGTCACAATGCGGGTCCGCCACTTGCCTCACCTCATAAAGGGCAAACGAGTTCGTGGTTATTAGGTTTCCTTTCTGCTTTTTTATGGCAACATTACACCTGAAAGCCTCGCCCAAGCGAGGTGCCTGAGACGATTTGTTAGCTGTCACAGTGTCAACATAGTGTGATTTGATTGCTAGAATTGCCAGATAAAGTTGAGGCGTATAAAACCGGCAATCTCCACTTGACCGAATTATTGGGGACATCGAAAAAATATATAACAGTAGTTAAAAGTTACTAGCTGACTCGGCAAACGTTGTTTTGCCATATTTAATAAAATATCCTTAATAAAATAAAATAAAAATAAAATAAAATAACCTACAACATATCCTCCTCAGTCCTGACCTTGAAAATAACAATGGTTTTCAATTGTTATTTTCAAGGTCAGGACTGAGGAGGTTATACTCAAACCTACCAAACATACACAAAAAATTCATAAAAAATGGTGAAGCCGTATCGATAAAAAAAACACTGTGATACGAGATTTTCATAAATTAGATTAAGTTATTGAGGAAAGTTGTGCCCCTTTTTACGACGAAGCTTTTTGTGAATGTTCGGATTTTGGATTGCTTTTTTCTTTGGTCTCAATAAATGACCTATTCAGACAAATAATTATTGATAGGTAACCTTCAATTAAACATTACATTACACTTTAACGCTTTCTCTAAAAAAGGACTTGTGGACAGAAAGCCTGGGTTTGATTTTATACGCATCAACTGTAAATTTAATGTTTTTGTATCACAAAAAGTACTTCATCTTACTTACATGTAACACACAATTAGCTCTTATATATAAAACACATGTAAGCTGAAGTGGTAGCGCATCGGTAGAATGCTGGCCTCAGTTACGTGAGATCCTGGGTTTGATACCTCCCATTCGGTATCGCCATCGGCATATTCTCCTCCCAAACAAAGTTATTGTTTTCGTGAGGAAACCCGCGGCTCGGTTGGCTCTGCACATATTGACTTGTCTTTCCTGTGGGCCAGGCCGACTAAACTATCAAGATGGTATAGGTGCTGGGCTGGCCTACTCCATCTAAAAAACAATGTCCCAGTGGCCCCTTCACTCATCTTGTGTGAGTGAAGGTGCCACTAGATGCTGTATAAATCATCTCATTACGTAGATACAAAGGCCAAAGTTTTTTTAACTTTGTTTTCTTAGTTGCCTGCATTTGTGGATTTGTACTACCAGTACAATCGGCAGCACATCAATCTTTCATACGTACATTTTAATCGGTTACGTTAAGGACGATCTTGCAAACATTGTCTTCACAAGCTGCAATGTCCATGAAGCGAGGGCAGCCACCCTGTTCATCCTTCGTTGTCAAATTAGTTCAATTCAATTCAATTCAATTCAATTCAAATATTTTTATTCATTGTAAAAACAGAATGTTTACTTAATGAACGTCAAAGTTGTTAGTTTCACAATTAATGGAATTATTATGTAATTTAATAATGTAATACAACGTAAAAGTTATGTTATACTTTTTACGGAATACCGAGATGTCTATATCATGGCGTTTTTCACTCAATAATACTACGTACTTTCATTCACGTGTGAAAGGAATGTTAAATAAATAATAATTTTTACTTTAGAAGGTCGAATTAGTCACACGCTTGTTCATAAAAGTACAAGATATCAGTGAATATTATTAATTTACTAGCGTACTTGGCAAACGTTGTTTTGCCATATTAATTAGCCTACGACCAACTCTCTGACCTACCAACAAAAAAAAAGTCATAAAAATCGGTGAAGGCCTTTCGGAGGAGTTCGATAACAAACACTGTGACACGAGATTTTTATGTATCACATAATTGCAGCATTATATTCACTGACCTTTAAAATAAAGTATCATTTGTAACTATTGTCAATATTTGCCGGCCGGGCGCCTTGGGCGACCCGTCTGAATACCTCTTGTACCGGTCGACATTTGCCTCTGTGTGCGTTTGGCAGCGGGTACAAACGCGGAACGGAATGAGGCTATGTGTGTGCGGCTGCGCTCGCGCCTTTCTCTGTAGATTACCTAGCGTGACCCTGGGCCCTTATTATAAAGCAGCGATATATTCGGAAGGGTCGTCAACGTCGCGTTTGAGCCCGAAAGTTCACTCGAGTCTAGCGACAAATATAATAATTTTTTTTAATAGTTTCGAAATTTCCTGCCACTGATTAATGAACGCTAGACATGCATGGCTCTTTGTTAGCCCAATGACTTCATATCATATCTTGAGATACCGACTAGCAACCATCTCGCTACTTCATAATAAGGGCCCTGAGAAAACCTGAGTGTATCCTCAAACATATCTCAGAGCTTAAAATCGCTAAACTACGGAGGCGCGTAGCAATTTAGTTTATACACTCGCCTTGAGAGAAGGTCTATGCCCTGTAGTGGGAAGTGAGGGAGTATATTGCTAATTATGTAAGTGGCTCTCTGTATCGTCTACCTAACTGCTAAGTGTATAGAGTAGTGAGTTACCATTTACGCGAACGGAAACGTAGGTACTTTATACAACATTTGTACCATGTGGCTTACAGCCGGCAGCCCGCTTTGAGGCAATGCGATTCCGAGGAATCCGCACGAATCAATACATGAATAGAGCGAACTGATACTAGCAAATCTTAGACTAATTCTATTACTTTAGTCGTAGCAGCAGTCGAAGCGGAATGGTTGGAATGGCTGTCTCACAATCAATACCCTAGTTCTCAACAGTTTAAGTCCCGGCTTACATTACTAGAAAGCGAGTGCAAGAAAATAGATAGATGGAATATTATTTACACCAGGAAATACATCATAAGCAGCCTACATACGTCCCACTGTAGGGCACAGGCCTTATCTCGGGAAGAGATGCCCACCGCGGATTGGCGATTTCAAGCTCTGAGGTATGTGAATAGCTCAGACACCCAGGTTTCCATACGATATTTTCCTTCACCGTTATCGAGTGGTATTGCTACTGTCGCAGCCATATCGTGTAACACGCCGTACCTATTACAAGTTGGCGTGCCGAATTGAAAAACGTCGCCATAATGCAATACGGCTACCTCACGTTCAGCCGAATTACAATTCGTCTGAAATAAAGTACGCCGCTTTGTATGAGCACTTCGCGTTCGTCAAAGGGGCTTAACGTGACGCCTTCATACAAACGGGCGCATCGTCGATACGCCGCTTTGAAAGTTTTAGTTTTAATTAACGCTCCATGATCATTAAAAAATAAAATGGCGTGACAATCAACATCGGTGTCACAACAGATCGAAATTAACATTGAAATTAAAAAAAATTAAACGTTGATAACATTCGTGAAAATAATGAATTCAAAGAGACGTTCAATCGCCAGCATCAAAATGTCTATAGGTAACAGTGCGGAAACGTGAAAAAACCTTGGACAAAAGAGGTTTTTCGCACATCAAAATGGATACGGTTGCCATAGATTCTGGTATTTGTCGGACACCCGACCATTATTTTTGCGGTACAAAATATGATTTAACGAATATCGGTAAAGAAGATTATCTCATTTTGAAGAAAAAATCCCCTGACAATCCTACTGTTTTTTTTGTGTGATTCCCATATAACAATAACAGATACTTTTAACAATAAGACGTTATTAAAAGCCTATTTAGAGGCTAAAAATTCCACCCGTGCCGGGACTTGAACCCGCGACCTCTGGCTCACCGTGCCAGCGCTCTCCCAACTGAGCTAATGGGCAAGTGCAAGCATCGATGAAATTTCATCATCATTCAGCCACAAGAAGTCCACTGCTGGACATAGGCCTCCTCCATGGATTTCCAAAAAGACCGGTTGGAAGCGGCCTGCATCCAGCGCCTTCCTGCCACTTGGATGAGGTCATCTGTCCATCTTGTGGCTGGTCGTCCTACGCTGCGCTTGCCGATATGTGGTCTCCATTCGAGAACTAAAATTAGATAAGCATATATAATACAAACCAAACACATTATCCTCCTTATGGACTTTTTACCAGTCGGGTAAAAATACGTCCAAAATGTCCGTAACTATAATTTCTGGAACTTGATTTGACCGCATTTTTCAAAAGTACACACGTCTTTTACAATCATCAATATCAGTATGTGCAAGCAAGAGGGATGGCCTGCATCATCTCCATTCATGAGTGAGGCGAAACCCATCTCACACATCTCAAAATTAAACTGATCGCTCCCGCAACCGCTAGTTCAATAACTAAGGCTGTATAGTATAGGTTTTTTATCGACAAGTGAGCAAAAAATTGTCAGTAAAAATTCAGCTTTAATTACCTATTTCCGTATCGGTGAAACTTTTCGATTCCTTCCGCTTCTTGTCTGAAAGTGCACGTGGGAAACGTAGATGCCAGTTTATGTGTGTTTGTGTGTTTATGTTTGCTGCCAGCTTAAAGCAAGTTTATGCTGCCATTTTATGATTGCCTGGGTTCTAGGTTGTAAGATTTTTGTGTTGGGTTAGTAAGTATAAGGATCTATTAAAAACTCTGTCAATTAAGGGCCAATTCTTAAAAGACTGACCTCCTATTTCTTACATCTATGTTTTTATCCACAGACTGTTCTGTGTTTTTACCCTTCAATCACCCAGTCACCACGTATTCGTGCTACTTTCCTCCCCCAAGGCACGCCACTCCCTTCCTTCCCACTGGTCTATGTTGCCTCCACGTACAAGAAATAAGTAGTTCCTAGTCTCGTGTACAAGAAATAGGAGCCGTGTTCACGAGGTAATTTGTCCCCGGACCTGGACGCTTCACCTTCTAAGTGACAGGTGGATAGACACAACGCAGAACTTTCTTATCCCCCGTTTTGCGAGTGTTTAGCGTGTGAGTTCAGTTTCCGTACAGGGAATTACTAAAGCGCATACTGCTGCAGATGTTGGATGGAAGATATCTGTTTCTGAACGCTATCTATCCGGATGTATGTCTGTCCCCAAAGGCCTTAATATCTTGATCGTTAATAAGTAGCAGGTTGGAACTACAAACTACGCAGTGAATACAGACTGCGTGGCAGTTGGTTGGCGATTCAGATTTCACTCCTATCATCATCATCACCACCATTCAGCCACAAGAAGTCCACTGCTGGACATAGGCCTCCTCCATGGATTTCCAAAAAGACCAGTTGAAAGCAGCTTGCATCCAGCGTCATCCTTTCACTCCTATGTTATTACTTTATTATTACACATTTTTGAGGGAGATTGTTTTTTATTTAGTGCATTTGAAAACACCAACCCTTCATTTTGAATATCTGATTAAAAATAACTAGGTACTTTGTTTTATACTAGGTACAATATAAAGGATTATTATTGTTGGTAAATAATATCATGTTGATAATACTATAAAGAAATGCTAAGGAGTTATTCACTTGGAATTCTTCAAGGTTTTCAAGATGCAACAGTAGATCATTAAACTTGTTTTTGGTTCTTCATTGTTTTACTTCGAACATTTAAATCTCGGTGTCTGATAGAGCTTCTGAAGTTTAAATCATCTTAATTATTAAGCAAACAAAATTAATAAAAACAGAACTGTAAGAGCTAATTAAAATTGTATTCTCAACTTCTTAACAGATTACTATTGCTTTAGAGCATTTCTCGAAAAAAAGCTTTTCTCAAATCCACGTTTTTGCTGTAGTATTCGTAAACCTTCTCTAGTTCTATAAGGCTGGGTTTGACCTTTGTCTGAGGAAACCTGATTGTCTAAGGTGTTCACACACCTCAGCGCTTGAAAGTGCCAATCCGCGGTGGGCACGCGTGGTGATTACGCCCGCACTCTCTCTATTTGAGAGAAGGCCTATGCCCTGCAGTAAGACGTATGTAGGCAACATAAAAAACTATAATAATAACAATATATATGTATATTAGCGAGAGGAATGCCAGAAATAAAAGCGGTCATGTAAACTTACCTATGCTCTGTGTGCCGCCGCCCGCCAAGTCTAAAACGACTTTCCCGGGTTTTGAACTACCACATTGTTCCGCACTCGTGTTTCCTCAACAAATATTTGCACAACCTGAAGTGGGTAATTCCGAGAAATAATTGTGCTAAAAGCAATGTGGAGTTGAAACTTTTGCACAAAGCCCTAAATGTTAGTATAAAGTATAATGTAATGTTAATGTAAACAAAGACTTTTCGGTCTTGTGCTTGTGCTCCCTTTCTTGGCTCGTGGCGCATGGCGTCACAGAATAAAGGGAACCAGATAACTCTGGTTCGACTTAATCTGTGACCCCATATACAACCAACAAATGTAAGAAGATACTAAAAAAAATGTACCTACCCGACAGCGCACGAAGCTACGAGGCCGGTCGGTTAGGTAAGGTTTAGTTATAGCACAGGGTCTCCTAGTTTGGGACCAGGTCAAGTGATTGTATTGTGTGGAGGTTATTATTATATTAATTGGATAAAATCTTATTTAAGGGGCTCCAGGAAGCAACAATAGTGCTATCGAGAAAAAAAATCACATCTTTTTTTTCAGATCGAATTTGCAAAAAGTGTCAGTACAATCTTCACGCTATCACGCTACTTCCGATAAAGTCGCATTTTTCATAATGGGTCCCACTTCTCCGGACTTTAGTCAAATTAAAAACAACTAAACATTTAAAAAAAATTGCTTTTGCGCGTACGTCGCAAGCTCATCCTGACTGTGCAAATTGTTTGTCCAAGCTATGTGCCGAGCATAGTACTAGTAAATAAACGTTTAAAAAAATTTACGGCACTTTTACATACGCGCACCGTAATCAGTTATGCTAAGGGCTACCTTGCAACAAATATGCAAAAGTTGAGTTGCTGCCGAATGTACCATTAATGCCCATAAGAGGCAATACTTATACTTGGAGAGTATCATTCAACGTACAATTAATGAAATTAAAGTTTTATAAGTCTTATTATAAAGCCTCCTCTTTTTCAGTTTTTTCCGAATTTTCCAGTTTTCACGGATTTTCTTGCATTTTTATTCTTTACTATAAAACCTTTTTGAAACTTTTACGAATATTTCAATAATCGACCTGTTTAAAGGCTCTTTAGAAATTATTGCAATCACTTAAAAAATCATGGCTCCAACATAAATATTGCTACGAAATAATTTTCGTCGCTATTACTTAATAAACCGCCTTAAAATAGTTATGATTTCCACTACAAAATAAGGCTTACAAATCAAGTATAATCGCGCTTTGTAAATTTCAACAAGAGACTGAGGCTTTAAAATGTAATTGTTGCAATCTCATAGCTTAGTGCCATTGTGTGAAGACGCTGATATGGAGTATCCGAGTTCGGACCTCATTTTAAAGATGATAAAAATGAAGTTTATGTGGGAATCGTCTACAGGTGAACCCTCTCAGATCAGCCCCTTTATTACGCTCACCAAATCCTGAGCGATTCCAATCGTCTAACTGTCAAATTAGTATGGAATTTGACAGTTAGACGATTGGAATCGCTCAGGATTTGGTGCGCATAATTAGGCCACTGAGCTGTCCTTCTAATAATTCTAAGATACCATTTCGTGTGAAAGCGAGAATTTTGGGGATAAAAGTACTCAGCTGGGGTTCTCTTTTGTGATAAAGAAACTTCACCTGTTACCGACTGTTTGGCTCCCAGAGGCTTTTGGCCAAAGTCGGCGTAGTATCTTAACGTGTAAAATTTTGTACTTTTGGACCTTTTTTTTTCATGTAAAATTTCTCATTAAATAAATGCTGCAATTGTTTTGTATATTGTGAGCAAATTGTGACTTAATATCTAAGTTGTACTTAAACATTGTGTGAAGACAAGTAAACATATTCTATTTATATTTATTTCTATTTTTTAAATGCTAGCGGAGGTAATAGAACAACCGTAACATATGATAAGATAAGGATATTCTATAACAAGACTGCCTGACTCAGCAAACGTTGTTTTGCCGTATTAATTAGCCTGCGACCTATCAGCAAACCTATCAAATATACACAAATAAAACCGTAAAAATCGGTGAAGCCGTTTCGGAGATTAGGAGACACGAGATTTTTCATCTGCGTCTATAATACGCGCACAATTCCAATCGTCTGACTGTCAAATTCCATACTATGGTGCTATTGCAAACTTCAGGATTCCGACAGGTCGTTTCTTGGATTAATTATGCCCAGGTTTGATCAAATTTAACACCTCTTGTCAGGGCGAGGAGCGAAAAAAATATAGAGAGAGGAGTTGCTCTTCAGACTAGGTATTTCTTTTTTATAAAAACGGAACTCTTTAAAACACTCCTCAGAAACAGTTTAAATAGTCTGTGGTAATAGGAAAGATGTAACCACAGATTATTTAAGCTGCCTCTGAGGAGTGTTAAAAAGGAATCGTGTTTTTATAAATAAGACCGTTAGTCTTCTGAACACTCGCTAACGGCGAAGGAAAACATCGTGAGGAAACCTGAGTGTCTGAGCTATTCACATACCTCAGCGCTTGAAATCGCCAATCCGCGGTGGGCACGCGTGGTGATTAAGCCGATACTCTCTCCCTGAGAGAAGACCTGTGCCCTACAGTGGGACGTAAATAGGCTGCTTATGTTTTCAGAACAGCCAGTAATATTATGAAAAGCCTCTGGCCTTTAGCTAAGTGTATACGTCTAATACCCGACACGTTACTTGACCTCACAGGCACCTATTTCGGGGCACATTGGCGAGGTAAGCGGGATGTGACATATACGGCGGCCACACAGAAGGGTCGCGAGGCGGGGGCGCGGAAAAGACGCGACCGGTTGCATAGAAATCGCGCCCTCGCCCCACGTCCCTTCTGTGAGGGCGCTGGCTTAGAATTCTTCGGACTTTTGTTTAGTTAAATTAACAAATTAATGTTGATGAAGCGAAAGAGGTAGGTCAGGATCAAGCAAGTAGCAAACTCTTATCTTTGCCTACTTCTCCAGAGTATGGGTGTGAGCTTATGTATAATAATAATATACAAAGCCGAGCTTATCTCTGTATGTATGCTTATTTATGCATATATTTAAAAAAGAAACTCTTAAATGTCCATCGCAAACTCAGAATTACTACGCGGATTTTTGTTCAAGTTATCTGCCGGGCATAGTCACACTAACGCAAATATCAAAACTTCGCTATAGAAATGTCGATATCAGTTTCATAAATAGAAGTCGGCATAACAGTTTCATAATTAAGATCTTTAACTGCAAACTACTTCAAACACAGTCAATCTTGATACTGTCACTGAATTAGCAGTTACCTCAAAAGCTGAAGGCCTTGGCTATGGGTTTTGTCTGTAAATGTCTGCGCTAAATAAATAGTTCCGTTTTTCCTCTATAGCTGTAACGTTACCCAACTATTCATTCCAAATTGATAACAATAATTACTTTCACACAGCACAATCACTGTGCTGCTCCCAAACTAGGATACGCTGTGCTATTGTGGCGAGCACATGTCAACTCTGCGCGCGCACTATAAACTCCGACATACCTACATCGAGCAAGCAAAATGTTTCACATGACGTACCATAAATATTATAATATCCGACGAACAACAGTCGGACCGGCCAAGGCATACGATCTGCATTTCCCTTTATAGTGGAAGAGCACGATCACCCGCTCTTCCGTATACTATCATTACCAGTTACAGTTAAAAGGACATCACATACAACATAGAAATACACCCATACACATATTTGGAAATACGTTTGTTTAACCAAACATAATCTAAAATACAAAAATCTCGTGTCACAGTGTTTATTACCGAACTCATCCGAAACGACTTCACCGATTTTTATAAAAAAAAATTCTCTATATTTAGTAGTGTATATAGGTCGTACAAAAATCTCGTGTCACAGTGTTTGTTATCGAACTCATCCGAAATGGCTTCACCGATTTTCATAAATTTTTTAGTGTATATTTAGTAGTGTATAATTGTATATAGGTCGTAGTCAAAACAACGTTTTTCGAGTCAGTTAGTTTTATATAAGTACAAAGTATACCTAACCATCAAGGTAGTTTTTCCCCGTATACACTTACGTAAATATGTCTCTGAAAGCTTTATATTGCCTCACAGGTTTGCCAATTAAATGCAAATAAAGTTGCAATATTGAGCCGAGCAATACCTCTCGTAGATTTTGCTGGTGAGGTTCACATAGATAGAGCGTATCGCTATGGAATTTCCATATTATTTACCGCCATCTGGAAGATACGGACAAAATGCCTGATATCGGAGAATAAGGTCAATATAAACTGTGAGCTGTAGTGTTCATATCAATTAAGACTGCAGCTATGAAGGTATGATAACAATAAGTCTCTCGGAATGACTGCTAGTTACTAATTTCCTAGACTTTCAAAACTCAAAAAGTATAGGGTTATACTGAATCCGTTAACAAAATTTTAAGGGGTCATTTTATATATGACTCAGAACCCTTCGGTTAATAAAGCAAGTATTTTTTTGAACAAAAATATATTTGACATTATTATAAGCGATAACAGCTCAAAATAAAAAATAAAACTGACCAAGTGCGAGTCGGACTCGTGCACGAAGGGTTCCGTACTATTATTTATACAGCACTGATACAAATAAAATAGCACAAAAACTTTAGCATATGTTACTGAGCTAGGCTTAGTGCCTGTATCACATACAGCAAACAGCGCCACATCCCGATAGATAGGGACTGTAAGTACGTTTACAGGTCGTGTTTGTACATAAAATTGTGAAACCAACAGCTTTGACGTTCATTAAGTAAACATTTTGTTTTTTAAGTGAATAAAGTTTTTGACTTTGACTTTGAAATATGTAAAAACCTATTTAGGTAGTTAGAGGCTAAAAATTCCACCCATGTCCATGGATGCATGGGTGGAATTTTTAGCCTCTAAATAGGTTTTTAAAATTGTCCTCAGCACGGGTTAGTGCAACAAAAAGAATATAATTTGTAATATGTAATTTAGTATGTAATTTGTAATATGTAATCTAAAATACTTAATATTAGTAACAAATTAAAATCAAAGCGTGTGTAGTAAGTAGGGAACCTCTCTTTGTGTTGTATGTTTGTGAGTGAATGTGTGTGAGAGGGTGTGTGATTTTTTTTTTTTATTTAACCTTTATACGTCCCACTGCAGGGCACAAGCCTTCTCTTAGAGAGAGAAAGAGTATAGGCTTAATCACCACGCGTGCCCACCACCAAATATTTACTATAATGATTAATTTAATTACAAACTAGACCTACACTGCTGCGCTGTGAAAGAAACCAGAAACTACTTTATTTATTGAAATGCAGTAACTTCTGCAAGTACTAGACAAATATAGAAAACTAGGATATTGTGTAATATTTTTTATTGTGTTTTGTAATTTCAATCCGGTAATTTTTGATCTAGTTATGGTTGTCAAATTTTCGGTTTCCGAGTAGATTAGATTTTGCAGCCACTTAATTAGTTTAATTTAGTAATTTAGTAATTACATTTTAAAGTAATACTTGTTAAATGTATGAAATTCAAGTAATTTATTTAATTTATTGTAAATGTAAGGTGCGAGGAAAGGTGAGTATTTTTGGCTGAATGTGGTCCTAAAGAGTCTGTCATATTCACAGACCCTATATTTACGCCTTTTGTCTTGCATAGCAGGGTTTGGTTTGTATTTAGCATGCTGCTACAAAAGTATATTCAGGTCATCTTCTACGACATCCACGGAAGGAAATGGAGTGACGTTATTCTTAATCCGGCGCCACACGGAAGTGGTGGTCTATGATGATCCCTAAATATTTTATTGAACAAACGTTGTCTAATTTCAAGCATTGACAATTATCAGAATTTTGTGATTGATTTGGACATGAACAAATATTTGTAGATTATTATCAATGTTTTTTTCTCATTGAAAATGTAAGAAATTTGGTTTTCTCGACGTTTAGTGTAAGTTTGTTTGCGCATAGCCGGGTGTATATATACACCTTGTGTATGTATTATACACCTTTTGTGCCACTTCAAAAATTTCTGACCTGGTACCGCAAACAAAGAAAGGAGCCGTATGCATAGAAATAGTAGATTGTACAACAAGTGCATAAAACGCACCATTTTACTCGAGACGTTTATCCATCCGAGCGAGCTTGCGAGCGAGGATAGATATAAAGTCGAGTGTAAAATGGGTTTTATGGACGAGTTGTACACTCTACTTTTCACTTCGATTGCGAGGAAATGAAACAGCAACATCTTTATCTTCACTAATGCAATTAATCAAACAACAAATTTATTAAATTAAATTCACGCGTACGTGTATAATCACAGTGGTTTTGCCGCCATTAAAATTTAACCAATGAGAGCGCAGCTTCAATAAAGCGCGACCAACCTGATTGGCCCTGCAATCTAGTTGGTCGCGTTTTATACGAAACGAAATAAAATAAAGAGGTTGTTGTATGAAGTTAAAGATGTTCGTGTGGCTGTTGCAGCGATTGCCTTGGTCTTCGACGAAGATGAAAATAACTTTTTCACTTCTCATGCTCTAAAAGTTCGTCTTTATGTCGTGCGTAGGCGACATAAAGTCGCTTTTTATGCTCTAGAGCATAAAGTAAAATCTTCGTCGAAGACCAAGGCAATCGCTGCAACAGCCACACGAACATCTTTAACTTCATACAACAACCTCTTTATTTTATTTCGTTTCGTTCGTATTCTAATACCAAGGCAAAGATACCAACAGCTTTAAATATTTCTCATTGCTCTAATGTAACTTTCAATTTTAATTAAATTAGCATTTACTATATTTACATGTTGCTGTTTCATTTCCTCGCAATCGAAGTGAAAAGTAGAGTGTACAACTCGTCCATAAAACCCATTTTACACTCGACTTTATATCTATCCTCGCTCGCAAGCTCGCTCGGATGGATAAACGTCTCGAGTAAAATGGTGCGTTTTATGCACTTGTTGTACAATCTACTATTTCTTCCAAAGAAGATCATTTAAGTATACCAGGAAATGTGTCGGACCAAGAATACTGAGGCAATCAGTTACTCTTTACTGATATACATACCAACTCTAACGTTTTGGTACCTTTCTAGAAGATAATTTTCGAATATGCTAAGCTCATTTCCTCTGACACCTATATTCTCAAGTTTTGTAACAAGGAGTTTGACGGAGACGGTGTCAAAAGCTTTTGCTAAATCTGAGAAAATTGGGAAACATTTATACCTTTATCTAAGTTGGATACTACGCAATCTGTTAGAGCGTGTATATCATCATTAGTAGATCTTCAATAACGGAAGCAAAACTGATTTTCTAAAACAACATTATTTTTATCTAGGTATCTATATAATCTATAGTTAAATTATTTTTTTTTAATTATTTTGAGTTTGAAGGTAATATTGAGAATGGACGGTAGTTGTTAACATGGTCTCTGTCTCCACTCTTGTATATTGGTCTTGTATATTTGTGTTAATATTGGTGCTTGGTAAATAACATGGAGAGTAGGTAAAATAAATTATAGGCAACATATTTTTTTTTACTTCTCCATACTTCATAAATCTAATAAAGCACGTCAATATGATACACAAATAGCGCGAGATTGAATGTTAAACATTCAAGCACAGGGAAGGCAGTTTCGCGATGACTGCTCGATATTACGATATTATATTGCGCTCTCCCTGCGCTCTCAAGAGAATTAACAATATAATATTAACGAAGGTACAGAGGTTATTATTTACATGGTTCCTGTATTAGAGGGGTAAATCTTTTCTTTTGTATAAAAACACGATTTCTCTAAAACACTCCTCAGAGGCAGTTTAAATAATTTATGGTTACGTTTTTCTCTTTATCACATACTATTTAAACTACCTCTGAGGAGTGTCTTATAGGATGGTGTTTTTATAAATAAGTTCGTTCGGTATTTTTGTAAGTAGGGCTTAAATTATACCCTAAAACTCAAACTCAAAAATTTTATTCACTACAAAAACAAATCAATTAATAGATTATGTGTAGAAGAACCTAACAAAGAAACTGCACACTTATTCTTTTCAAAACACGTTTTAACTTAACTAACAGAGTTTTCAACTTAAAGTTACACTACAAAATCGTCCCCGTAAACATTATTTCAGTACCAGACATCTTTTTCTT
Organism: Yponomeuta malinellus; assembly: GCA_947308005.1. Lineage (NCBI taxonomy): Eukaryota > Metazoa > Arthropoda > Insecta > Lepidoptera > Yponomeutidae > Yponomeuta > Yponomeuta malinellus. The sequence goes on from OX371013.1 coordinate 9,149,753, forward strand.
CCAAATAATCCTTGATATTATAGTAGGCTTTTTTGCACAGAGTATGCTTAAAACATTTTTAAACCACGTCAATGGTAAATCTAATATATCTTTATGTTGTAGAACCGTATACAGTGCCCCATACAGGCTGTATCAACAACAAGCAAGTTACTAATTCCATACCAATTTGACAGTTGGATGATTGGAATCGGTCAGGATTTGATGCGCGTAACGGGCAGAAGTGGATTGTGGAATTATTCAACTGTCTCTACTACTAAATCAGTTCCTAGTGTAGAAACTAGAGCAACGCTCCTGCCCAAATGAGCTAACTTGGTGAATGCCCGGTGCTTGCCATTTGTTCAGCTTTCAGGGCCTGACGAATTGCAGTCATTGTACTCGTACTGTTTGGGATTTGAATACATTATATACTTGTATACATAGAGATATTAGAGGTAGAAAGGGGCTTAATAAAATTCCTATATGCATATACATCTGAAAATTGAACAGAACACTCGTCAATATGAAAAACTTTTACTATTTTATTTTATTTTATTTTATTTTATTTTATTTAATTAAGGATATCAACAGCGAAAACAAATAATTTGATTACAATAATAAAGAAACAGTTCACAAGGCCAATAACAGACATCCACAAATAGGCAGTTAATAATTACTAGAAATATAGCACGATAGCGCTCAGCAATATAAGAATACATGCATTTTTTTAAGAATACATGGTTAGCTGATACTTGTTTCGCTATTTCAAAGTTTTCTCTGTGTTAATGGACTATTGTTGTGTATACTAGTACTAAGTACGTATTTACATATATTTCAAGACATATATTTCAAGAAAAGCAATTGCTCACGACCACTTATAAACGCGATTCGAACGCATCGTACCCCCTTATTCACCGCACTTCCGTAAAAAAAAAAAAAACAAAAAATTTGCTATGCGCGTACAAAAGTCGTCGCGGGCTATGGCTCTAAGTTGACCACGTCTGCCATTTAGGGGCCTTCACTCTGTTATGGACAAGTTTACAAATCCTAGTTTCATAAGTTCCTAATTGCATGACCTCCTATTTTACCAGTTGTGCTGCAGCATTCTCGGACGGCGTAACGCAACTATCAACCCTTTATGATCCATTTAAACTAGTTAGGAAACTTTCATCGCGTTCACTGACAGCGCAAGTGCTTCGTAACATAATTGCAAATACACTTTGACGATAAAAGCTAGTAGTAAAAACTGCACTCTAAGCTAAATTTAATAATGCGGGAGGTAAAGTTAACTTTGTTACAGGGGGACTACTGGGGACCTCGCCAGTCACTCGACTGCCCACCACGCGAAATTATGTGGAGAGAGAGATACTCACTATATGTTGTTTATTAGAATAAGCCAATAGTGCGAACCTGTGAGTGCTGTACGCACCTGTAATTGGCACAAACGCCAGCCCTCTGTTAATTAACTTTAGTTAACCTTTAATGTGTTTGTGCTGTTGGTGTGCCTTAATAAATAAAATAAAAATAAAAAATAAATATTATAATAATGACGATAATAATAACAATAGATCATCGCCTTCGAGTACAAACTCATAAAAGAAAAAGTAGCCTACTGCAAACACAAACCAGCTACTATATTAGAAGACGCTAATTTCAAAATATACTGGGATAGGTCTATCATCACTGATAGAACTGTTCACTGCAATAGACCAGATATAAACATCCTTGATAAACTCAACAAAAAAAACTATACCTCATTGATATTGCAATCCCTAACACACACAAAAATTGCTCAGTACACAGAACTCTCAGCAGAAATACAATCTCCATGGCAGGTGAGCAATGTAGTTACTGTGCCTTTAGTAGGTACTCTCGGCAACTGGCGTTATACCAAAGTCCCTACACGCTAATCTTAAAAAAGTACACATCCACCCGTCCACCCATATTCAGCTATAGAAAGCTGTAATCCTTACTAATTTTACAAACGCGAAAGTTTGTATATATGGATGTTTGTTACTCTTTCACGCAAAAACCGCTGAACGGATCCGGATGAAATTTTGCACAGAGATAGATTATAGTCTGGACTAGCACATAGGCTATTCTTTATCCCGGAAAAATACACATCAAAATTACCACGCGAACGAAGTCGCGGGCAACAGCTAGTCTTAAATACATGCAGAATAGTACGCAAGTTTTTAGACCACCAATAAAAATAAAAGCAATGCACTTGGCTGCGGTCCGTGCCCAAGCACACCTCATTTATGAGAGAAAAATACGAAAACAAACAATAATAATAACTTATACAATTACTCGAGGTCTCAAACTAGGCCCCTGTGCTATGGTGACCAGGCAAGAACGTCAGAAACGTGAAAATACACCCAGACTGAGGCCATTTGTACGAATGTACCTCGGCCCCCAGAATCGAATGTGGGGGCCGAATTGAGCGAATGTGGGTGGAAAAGCCGGTAATGGACGTCCCAGGCGGACATACTTCGACCAAATAGGGGATGTAATAGCAAAAGGCAAGATAAAAAGTACCCAAAATCGGCAAGCGTGCATGCAACGACTAATTAATGTTGATGAAACGCAGGACATCTGTCAGGATCGTGGCAAGTGGCAGACCCTGGTCTCTGCCTAACCCGCCGGGACACAGGCATGACTTTTTCTTTTTTTTATAATAATAATATTTATTTGTGGTAGGTATACAAAATGCAGCATGACATCTCATACTAATTACTAATACTAATTAATATTAGTTTCACATAGATTAAGTACCAACAGAGTTGTTTTTATGGTCGATTGATTAGTATCGCATACTAGAGTAAATCCGTATCACGGGATACAAGGAAGAGATCACATTTAGTGATAAGGCAGCCGTCTGTACTTTTAGGTTAAGAAATATCTGTGCAATTTTCTTTTTTTTTTAACAATAAAGGGTTATCTACCTAGCTATCTCTATGTGATTTATTTATGACACTTTAAGGCGATTATCACATTGCCACGCACCACGCTGCATGTTGCGTTTCGACGCACCTACATGAACGCACGTGGATGCATTTTCTGTGTGTTGGACTGCGCGTGTTTCTATACAAATGGAGGTACTTACAATCAACGTTAGAATACGCATTCACGCGCCACGCTGCGTGTTGCGTGGCAATGTGATAATCGCCTTAGACTTAATAGGAATGAGATATAAATTGAAAAAATAATTTACACACCTACACATAACTTTTATATCTATAATTAAATTGTGCAAGCAAGACAGCATGCTCCACGTAGGAACAGATATAAGGCTTTTAGCAGTCGGTTTTTTTTTTCTTTTTTCACTTGAGCCTCTCCAAAAATGGACGTTGGCCGTCAGCTCCCGATAATCTTCTTCATTTCTTGCCAATACGCACTACGTCCGTCCATTCCCTGATGTATCTGAGCCACGACTCCTTCATCTCGCAACACACCACTTCCCCTCAATCTTGCCCATCATAATAACTTGAAGAAGTCGGTACGTGGTCGGTACCTATCGTATCGCAGCGCATGCACTAGATAACCAATTTTCTTATTTTTATGGTTAACGTGAGTTCTGGGGAACGATTAGAACTTAGTACTTGGCTTAGGTCGTGTTTTTGTTTAATAATAAGTTTTTTTTTTACTGTCGTAAATGATATAACCAAACAGCCCAGTTTAGTTAAAAAATTGTCAAACTGTGAATATTTTAATTCCCGCCTACCATCGCTACACACCTTAAAGCTTTTTATCGTTTTGTGAGTAGAGATGTGTCGCCGGGGAGGATGTCTTCCCATGACGGGACTTTATAAATTGAAAACGATTTCTTATAATTTTAATAATTTACTGTATAATTTTAATAATTTCTTTTTATTTAATTATTTATGAATTATTGTAATAAAATTGAATTAGGGTTACTTCTCATCATGCCAGACTATTCTCTGTATGAATGGTTGTCTGGAAGAAATTACTTTTAGTAATAAGGCAGCAATTAATGTAATTCCTGATGTACATACAAAAAAGAATATTCTATCTATCAATCTATCTCCGAGAAAATCATTCCCCACTCGTCACTATTAGCAGTGGGCACCCGACGAAGGCAATAAGAGACGCGGTAGGTGAGTTAACACAATAAATTGAGGCCGAAGCCCCGATAAATAGACGTATGAGCCATAAAACGGGTCATTCTCTTTCAATAACGTAAAATAAATGGCCGCTTGATTTAATAAAAACGGTACTGTGCAAGACTATAAAGCTAACCTATGGGATCTAGATTCAATAAACATTTCATCTGAGAGCGAATATCTTGAGGGATTTCTCTCGGGTCATGTTCGCCGCGGGGCAAAATGTAACGCTAGGCCGTAAACTTCTGTAAGCTGATGCATTTCAGTGTTCGGATTAAGGCTCGAATATGCGAGACGGATGCAGGAGATAGCAACTCCGCGTCATCGCGGAGTTTTTGCGGCGTGCTCGCCGCGCAATCGCATCGCTTTCAAGTTCCTCGCAAATCGCTAGTGTGATAGGGCTGTTACATTCTCTGAATACGCAAAATTCGTTCAGAAATCAATAATTTATTTCCATCTTGGTGTTTGACGGGTTTCATTTCCTTCTCATATATTTTATACAATGTTATTGAAATAACGCAGAACGTGAAAACCGTTTCATTTGTATCAATATTTAAGCCATTTTCATTGAGCAAAAGCTTAACACAAATGTTTATTTCAATTGATAAGTCGCATACTATTGCGAGTCTTGTTCAATGGAAGCAGTTATTAGCACACTATTATAAAACCTCATTTGCTAGCCGGCTGCGTAATACCCCTGAGTCCTCTGAGAAACGTTGGATCTAGAAATTAATAGAAGTAAGCTAGTTTGCTAGTTTGCTAGCTAGTTAGTTCTATCTAATATTGACAAGAGAATCTGTTGAATGCAGTTATTAGTTTTTGATGATGCAAGTACGAACATTTCCCGTTTTAATTTCTAATAGCCCATTGATGCACATGAATTTATTAATAAAGCGTAAAAGTAACTTTTTTTACAAAGTTCGTCTGAACTATCCCGAACAAACGCATCGAGTCAAAATCGGTCAGTCAGTGGTTATCATCGGTTTGCAATATAATTTGTCTATATTTCAATAATCAAGGCTGATTTGCAAACAAGATGAAGCGAAGGGAGAAGATTCTATAAGAGAAGATGCTAATTCATAACATCACAGAGTGCAAAGCAGAAACTGTCTTCTTGCAATAAAACTCGGCTATAGGGCATGTAATGTAGTGGCCGACACAAACAAAGCCTTTGAGGTGGAAGAAACAAATTCAAGTTGCGACAACTAAACTAGTATGCATTATTCAAAGGTCCACTATGAAGCTGAAAGTCTCTTTACAGTATTTCACTAATTACAAACCACTGGTAGTTAGGGCTGGGAGCAAAAAAGCAAATTATACTGAAGGGGATGATGCTGCGAACTTGTTGTCCGTGACAAAAAAAAAACAAATGTAGAAGGACAAATTGGATCGTGACGTAGAAAGGAAACTCCAACTGGAGATACGAAGGCAATGCACGGATACACACAGTTTCATAAAAAAAAAACAGTGGAACCCTGAAGCTCTTTAAGTAAAACGCTGTGTAACTTGAATGTGAGTTTTTAGTATTTTTTTCATAACTCGCGATGCTCATACGTAGTCGCGATAAACGGGTCTAATCGTGATTATTTATCGGGTAAAATTTTCCAACGTTGCCCAAATGTCGGGAATCTAAGGTAGTCAAGTTTTACAGAATAAATAATCGCGATTAGACTCGTTTCATATATAACTATGTGTGAGAGTTTTTACTTTTTCACCATGATATATAAAGAGATTAAGCTAAAACGCTGATGACATTTACAGATTCATTTGTTACAATTATGTGGATGTCTATGACTAAAATCTCCCCAATATTTTTTTGTTCATTTTTCAGCTTGTAGCTTGTCAGAAAGTCAAACGCGCCACTTGTCAGAACGACAAGCTACATGTTGTTAACTTGTAATAAAACCTTTGAAATCGCGCAAAAATATCAGCTTTTCTGAATTAAGCTTACGCAAGTATCCCCAAGGGGTAGACAGAGACCAGGCTTTTCACTTGCCACGATCTTATATGATCCACGAGAGAGTATAGGCTAACGCGTGCCCACCGCGGATTGGCGATTTCAAGCGCTGAGGTATGTGAATAGCTCAGACACTCAGGTTTCCTCACGATGTTTTCCTTCACAGTTAGCGAGTGGTTTTGCTACTTTAACTTCACAAATGTACATAACATAGGTACAAAACAAAGTCATGGGTACATGCCCGCACTGGGAATCGAATCTGGGTCTCCCGCTTCCGAGTCCAATGTTGTACCCACTAGGCTACCACCGCTGTTGTTGTACCCACTAGACTACCACGCAATAGTACTAGTATTAGTACTTCTATAACATTAATTTCTTCTGTTGCTGCCCGCAGTATCACAAATTATTACAAAAAGCCGCGGCGACCTGGCGTCATTTTGTTTTTTTAATTAATTTTGGACTTCAGTTGATTGCATAACAATTTTATTCTTCATTCTTACTCTTTTTCCTATCAAAGTATTAATATTAGAACTTGATTATGTGTTCCCATATTGAAGTGCTGATATTTGTGTAGGCCACGTTGGTTGTAAATAAATAAAAAAGTAGGTAATAACTTCTATACAACTTGTCCCGGTCCTAAACTAGAAAACCCTGCGCCTACCAGGCAAGCACATCACAAACATGGAAATACACATGATGTGATTAATTTACAGCTTTGTTTATAGCTTTCGGCGAAGAATACAATTTTAAAAATACTCAGTTCAACATTAAAACCGCACAACATTTACGATCACTACACATACGTAAACTCACGCCTGTATCATTTTAGAATAGACGGTCTACGGTTACTAAAACCAGACAAAACTTTCTTTATTTTGAAGCTCATCTCGCTGATTATTCAAAATATTGCAAGCAAAATTACAATTCCATTGGAGAGTATAAAAGAACTGTATGCACTGACCGATCAATACGGAAAACAAAAGGCAGTATTTAAGTAGCAAAACCGTGAATGTTGGCAATCCCGCGTTCGAAAATAACGAATGGTCTGCAAATTAATGGTAAAAGAGCTCATGCATATTTTATTAAAAAACAATACCTCGTCAATCCCCGGGGCTTTCAATTATGTAGATATCTCCGTGGGTTTTAATGCTCTTACTCAATGGAGGTTTAAATGCATAAACAGCCTACGGCCATACATACGGACCATCTCTCAGTGAGAGATAGTATGGGCCACTACGCGCGCACACCATGAATTGCGATTTTATGCGCTGATTTTATTTTTATGTTATTTTGGTATGTGAACACCCAGACAAGTTATGTACGTGTATATATACGACTACTTTAGAATATGAGGGTTGCGGTCTACCGATGGATTACCACAGCATAGCACAGTGACGGAGTCCATTCAGTTTGTATTCAGAAAATAATTACAATATTCGATTTACGTTTAAAAGTCAGGCTAGATTAGAGCGTATTAGAACTTTAAGTATTTAAATGGTTTAAATTACTATTTTATCATAAGCAGCCTATATACGTCCCACTGTAGGGCACAGGCCTTCTCTCAGAGAGAGAGAGAGAGATCATGGGCTTAATCACCACGCGTGCCCACCGCGGATTGGCGATTTCAAGCGCTGTGGTATGTGAATAGCTCAGACACCCAGGTTTCCTCACGATGTTTTCTTTCACTGTTAGCGAGTGGTATTCCTACTAGAACTTCACAATGTACATAACTTAGAAAACATAGTCATAGGTACATGCCCGCACTGGGAATCGAACCTGGGTCTCCCGCTTCTGAGTGCAATGTTCTACCCACTAGGCTACCACCGCGTAGTTCTACCACTTTCATATTAGAGCTAAATTAGAAAATTACCCACTGATTAATATTTGTATGTGTGTTAGTGGACTGCCAAGTTGCATCTTATAGAACTACAACTCATAGGCTATTATGACAATTCCATGTACATAATGGCCGATTAATCTAGACTTATAGATTATAAGTAAACACAGTGAACCATGTAATTCTGGTGCCCTGAATGGAGTTAGGGCCACAGCTCCGGGGCCTTATTACGTGCACCAAATCCTGAGCGATCCCAATCGTCTAACTGTCAAATTCCATACTAATTGCCATGCCACAGCTCAGACCAGTTATCAGCGAGGCGCACTTCTTCTTTTAAGTGTATATTGTGTAGTTTCACGGTACCTGCACCTGCTACTATTTTGCAGCAGGTGCAGGTACCGTACCATTTACTATTTGCCATAATCATTTCTAACTTACCTTTCTTTTTCTATTACGACAAACGTAAGAAACATGAATCTTTCTAATGAGATTGTGTACCTATCCTAATAATAAAATTTTCAAATTAGCCTTTTGTAAAGACAAAAACAAGGACATAAAATGGTAATAAAAGGCAGCATATCTAATTTCCATTTTTACGGGCACGGCACGGGTCACAGCTGCCACAGAAGAATAGCTTTACTTTGAATGGAATGAATTCGCAACTGCCTTAGCTTTACTTGAATCGTTTTGTGAGCATAATACGAGTAACTACTGCTCAAAAATATTTCTAAGCTGATGTCTAGATAGGTACATAATTCTGAATAAGCTCTGTACATAGAGAGAGAATGAGCCTGTGGCATTTTCTTTACGTTCAATTGGAATTATCACTGTTAGGTACATAGTATAAAGTAGATACACAATTTCGATATCTCTTGTAAAAGCGAAATGAGCGGAGCTAAAGCCAACTATTAATTAGCCCTATACGGGAACGTTTTTTTACTTTTCCGCACTTATGCTTTACCGTTGATCGTGTGCTTAGTACACCGACATTGTCTATTCGGTATTTCTGTTGTATTTCATACCTAGGCGCACAGTGTGCTAGGCCTAAAAATATCTAATAATATAAAAATATATTAACGAAAAAAAACATTCCTCTAAATTCCAGGCATCCAGCTAGTTAAGTTTCCGAAACATTGGGGCACAATAATCTTTATCTTTATCTTTATCTTTACGGTAAGTACTTTTAATTGAGCTAAAGCTTTTGAAGTTTGGTACATTAATAGTCGCTATTGAAGTTTGGTACATTAACTGCCCACTAAATATTAAATTTCATGAAAATAAAAAAATAAAAGAACATCAGCGTTTTTGTTAGCAGGTCTTAACATGGTGGCTAAAAATAAAGCGGCGTCGTTGAATTTTCTTAATTTTTATTTAGGTACATAAAAGTTCTCTCATTTTATGTTGCCTTTCGAGTCTTCTGAGAGTTGGTATTGATTGAACTGAGTGTTAATTTAGTTTAGAAGGTCATTCCCATATCCCAAGCTGTCACTCTGCTTCAACAAGTTCGAACCATAACCATTGAATTTAGGAAAAAAATAATGATCATGTTATTGTCTCTAAAACTACTATTAGCGCTTCATTAAAGAGTAGTAATAGAAAAATCGAAAATCATTAAAACTATACAGGATGACTGGGTCGTGCTTTGAGACATAATAATATGGCATATTGAGGGCGTAATAAGCGGACAATACGTAATTTTAACTTATCTGCTGTGAGGTTTCTTATCATAATTCCTTCATATCAATTGTATTTTTGAGACGACAACTTGGCCTGATTTATCACATTTATGTTTTGGTGGGATAAAATATTACGCCCAAAGTGGCAACAAGAGGAAATAGGCGCCGCCTCCGCGGCTATTTCCGAATCAATTAGGAATTTTTTGTCACCATTCCGGGCTGAGGGGGAAAGCGCTTGACGCGACATATTCGTGATAGCTGTCAGAATCAAAGCTGCACTGCACTGCGTGCATTGTACCTAGGTTCAATGTTGTACCTAGGTACAGTTGTTTCACCAATTTAATGCCTTGGCAGCACGGAATGCAGATTTTATGAATTCCTAGTCTTATTTTTCTAGTCTGATTCCGAATCAATTAGGCATTTTATCAATTATTCCGGGCTGGAGGCGAAAGCGCCGAGATATTTGTGAAAACTGTCAGACTGAAAGCTGGACGTTGCTACGGGCATTTTACCTAGAGTTGACTCGCGAATTTGATGCTTTGGAAGCGCGCAATGCAGATTTTATGCATTCTTAGTCTTATTTTTCTAGTCTGTTTCCGAATCAATTAGGCATTTTCTTACTGAGAGCTTGACGTTGCTCCGAGCATTGAACCTAAAGTTGATTCACGAATTTGATGCCTTGGAGGCACGCTATGCAGATTGTATAAATTCTTAGCAATGACAATGCGATGTACTCGTATATTGCGCAGCCGAGTCTTCCCAGTCGTTAATCTGTGGGTTAATCGACTTTGAAATGTACATTGAACTGTCATAGTAAACCATGAAAATAATGTAATATTACTTAATATGCATTTATCAAATAGTCCTGCTATCGTACTGTACTAATCACGAGCGGTCGTCATTTTAGTTTGCGATCCCGCTGCTTGGTGGATGTCTCGCGCAGCGCTGACATCTGTGCGGAGGCGTTGGACACAAAACAATGTTGCCGCTTCATTCCGCCCTGGGGTTTGCCAATGAAAATTTAAATTAAGCGTTTGAATTGCATAAAAATGAAGGAATGGAGGTTTTATGAGGTCACCATTTTGGCGTCTTATTTCTTAACGATTTATGGCGTCTTCTTCGTGTTTTCTTCGCTTCTCGGGCGGAATTGGAAATTCTGTAGCATTCATAACACAATGCTATGAAAAAATTTGCAAGCATTTTTATACAACATAATATACAAATAAATTCAATTGCTTTTTATTGTGTGCTCACAGATGCTCTTAATTCATTAAACGTCCAGCGAAGAGCACCAACGAAAGTTGCAGGATTATCCTGAAAAACAGATATGCTAATAAGATAAGATATTTGTACACAGTACAAGTTGAGAAGTAGTTTACATTTAAAGAATAGTTTACACTATTGCTTTTAGCAATAGTGTAAACTATTGCTAAAAGTAATTTCTTCCAGACAACCCTATGATGGAAACTTGCTGAAGGAAAAATCATAATCATAGAATGTTATTCATAAAATCATAGATCCAGCTATTACCCCGGGTAGAGACCAGGGTTTGTCACTTATTACGAACCTCCTCCACTTACTGACACGCATGGTAACAGGGTGAAAACTTTCAGCGGGGCAGTAAGGGGAAGTACCTTATCCGTTGCAGCTATACGAAAATGGTCTTAGGAGACTATTCACAATTTTTCACGAAATGTTGATCCCCATTAACAGATTTTCAAAAAAATGTACAGTTAGCTAGAACATGGCCTGTTTCTAATACTGATCAAAAACTTCTAAGTACTCCAACCATCGTTGGAGTACTAAAACTGACTGAATTTCGGAGAATTTTACCAATGTCGGAATCACGAAGAGTATTTTTTCAACAAGATGGCGCTCCACCACACAACTGTCGTAGTACGCGTTCTACTTTGAACCGACAGTTTGGTGATCAATGGACAGGAACACATGGTCCTAATACTTGGCCAGCGCCTAGTCCAGATCTGACACCTCTAGATTTCTTTTGTGGGACTACTTGAAAAGTGACGTTAACAAAAAGCAATAGGTACTCGCGATAGTGTTCAAGAACCAAAAGACTCGCTAACCACAATTTTGTATGGGATTCATCCAAATAAATTGTCTGCAGCCACTAGGTCGGTACAGAAACGAATCAATCTATGCATGCGTCAAAACTGCAAACTGTAGGGTAAGAAATAGCAAAATTTGAGAAAAGGATAACATAACATAGGTTTCAACATTAAAAAGAATTAAATTAATATGATTTTGATATGTGTAAAATTACATACCGTCTTCATGATCGTTTATCTTTTATTTTATTTTTTGTATTTCAGTTACACAAGTTCTTTCTTAGGACCAACAATGATTTCCTACGAAATACATAAGAGGCCTGTTTCCTGCAGTGGGCATCTAGTGGCTGATGATGATAATGATAATCCACCTAAATTTCATGCAGATCCGTTGAGTCATTAAGGTGTGATTGGGTAACTAACATCCAGCCATCCAAACTTTATCATCAATAGTAAGAGTCCGACCAGGTTTCGCTCTGATTCGCAGAGCTTAATCATGGTGAGTAGAGCCGGAGCTCGCGTCGTCGGTTGCTCGTATCTGAATCCGGAATTAAGTTAGTAAATGAGTTCCGTGGTCAACAAGAAGTCCTTATTGGTTCGCTGTATCACGTCTATCGGTCCGCGGCTTAACTGAAAGACGATTAGTACCAGAAAGCTGAAATATAGCATAGACATACAGATTAATCACGCCGACCAAACAGTAGAATAAAATCATAAACGGTACTCCCCTACATTTAAATGAGGAATGTTTTTTTTTCTCGTTATTGTGGGTGTAGGAAATCCATTTTTCGATTTAGGAATCCGTTTGCGAAATAAGCTTTAAGGAAGGTGATATTTTTTTTTTTTTTTAAACATAAACATTTACATACAGGCACATACATTGCTTCTGACCCCACACTAGGATACCCTGTGTCGTGGGAACCAGAAACAACGACATCACAAACATGTAAACATCCAAGACCTGGGGTTAGAGTTGGGTGTACCAAGCCTCGTCTCCCTGCTAAATGGTTGGTTGTAAAAACGTGAAGAAATGCAAGGCCGTAGAAAGTTAAAAGAAAAATTACCACGGCTTAGTAGGCTTTACGAGTTAACGAGTAATAGCCGACCAACTTATAAAAGGAAAACTTCGTACAAATTCTATTGAAAGTTGCTTTGATGAAGTTGTTGGTTGTGGAAGGCAGGAATAAAACTCTAATATTAAACCAAAAATGTAAAAAGATTACATGGAGAATCTTCTATATTTTAACACGATGAAACCGCAAGTATTTTTTTAAATGAAGAAGGAAATTAACTCTAGTTTGCCTTTTAAACGTGACCTGGACAGTAAAAGCTAACGAACTGGTCTCTTTTATTTAACTTCGTCGGCATCCCTTTCGCTCAGAGCGGTGGCAGCGGAGCGGTAGAACGCTGGTTTCTCATTCGGGAGGTCGTGGGTTCGAATCATGGCATGTACAAATGACTTGCTTTTCTAAGTTACATTTGTGAAGTCTTACTAGCAATACCACTCGCTAACCGTGAAGGAAAACATCGTGAGGAAACCCTGGTGTCTGAGGTATTTACATACCTTAGCCTTTGCTACGTCATCATCATCATCATCAGTTAGCCACAAGAAGTCCACTGCTGGACAGAGGCCTCCTCCATGGATTTCCAAAAAGACCGGTTGGAAGCGGCTTGCATCCAGCATCTTCCTGACACTTGGATGAGGTCATCTGTCCATCTTGTGGCTGGTCGTCCTACGCTGGGCTTGCTGATATGTGGTCTCCATTCGAGCACTTTTCGGCCCCATCGGCCATCAGTTTTGCGTGCTATGTGCCCCGCCCACTGCCACTTCAACTTACTAATCCGCTGGGCTATTTCGACGACTTTCGATCGTCTACGAATCTCATCATTTCTGATTTGATCTCGTAGAGAAATTCCGAGCATGATGGCACTTTCCATAGCTCGTCGCGTGACCATGACCGTTTGCTACGTACAATGGCCCAACTATGAGGCTAAGTGCGGAAACCTCATGTCTAACTATCCCTTTCGCTCGCGCATCGTACTATGATTGTACTGACACTTTTAGCAAATTTGATCGATAAAAAACGATTTTTTTCCTGAGTGGTGCCATTGCCACTTCTTGGACCCCCTTATGATATAAAGTCGTAATTTGAAAAACCTAATAAGGTCCCTGAAGCAGCAAATCCGATTCGCAGTGACACCTTAACCTATATGTTAAGAGGACACAAATCGAGGTTTTCTCGTGCTTACGATTGAGAATAACTGAATATAAAAGAAATTTGAGCCTCATAAGACTGTTTATAGAAACTTTTCACAGAGCTTTAATTTCTTTTCGTTAAGTTTATTTCCAATACTAAGAACCTCGATTTGTATACTCTTAACGTATTGGTGAAGTTTATTTACCATCCTGTTCTTCCTTTGTAAATTTAAAACCAACTACGTTTGTATGGGAATCGCCTCTTAAACATTTACCTAGTTTTTGATAAAGGAAATTGGCAACAAAAAATACTTTCTTTCATCTTCCTTACCAAAAAGTAACTAAATAACCCCATGTTTTTTTCACCTAATTAATTGACCATAAATATAAACAAGAATCACATCATACGTTTAACTCAATATATTTGGCTACCGTAAAATTTCATATAGATAAAACCAATATTTCGATAGGTACTCAAACAAAACAAAGCGAGCCATGTCCGTGATTTTGCTGGCGTGGTTTTCAGAAACATAAAAAGTACTTTTTGTATGTTTAGTCCAGTATGGTCTATCTGTGTGCCAATATCTGATTAATAAAATTCACCAAGTTGTCTGAATTAATAAAATATCCCAAGTAAACACGAAGGTGCCTTCTCGTAGATTTTTGGGAAATATGAAGAGACATACCTGCTTAGAAATCCACAGTTCAGAAGCCGACGATAACCCCGGGTTCAATGCAACTGCGCGAGAAACCGGAAGCGGGAACTGCAATTTGTCATGCCACTTTCTCCTGTCTCGTTTATCAAAAAAGTCTTGGCTATAGAGTGTGTGTGCCGCGCCTAGGTACGTATTTTTGTAAATTTATTTTACCCTTCTTCGCGGAATAGCTTTACAAGTTACACATTCAAATTAAAACGGGGTTTTGCATGCCATTAATATTTTGGTTCACGAAAATTTTCATGAAATCTTGTTTCACAAAGCTTTTGATTCTGTTATTTATAAGGATCGAAGGTCTCTATGAAACCAACTGAGGATAATTAAGAAAACCATTTTCTGAAAATTTTGAAGACAGTTTGTAATAGCTTGAGAAGTTCAGAATTCTTTACTAATAATTTGCATTCATTTTGGTTAGCTGCCACGCGCAAAAAAGAAGACACTTAGGTATCCAAACCATAGGTTAGGTATATCAGGCATACGATTAGGTATACACCTAATAACCACAGTGATATCGCTTGCTAGGCGGAACCACACTAGCTTGCTTAGCACTAGCTCTACCTTATCTATTCTAACGAGACAAACTGAAGACATAAATTTGTCAGAAATTCACAGTGAGTATATCGAGTATGCTTTTTTACACGCCAATGCATGAGAATAAAATAAAAGATAGATAGATAAATCATTTATTTGTGCTTAGAGACACACACACATAAAGCAATAAGTACGAGTACATAAAATTTGATGACATACAATAGTTTAGGTACAATTAAAAGGATCACAGTCCAAGAAATAAACCCAAGCCGACCCACAGAAACCTAATGGAGTTTCCGTACGTGACAGGTATCAGTTATCGGAACACAATGTATTGTATATGTGATATTGGAATGTCACATTTTCCGTGACATGTTTTCCTCGTCATTATTCCGTTAATAACGATGAGAAAGACAGAGAAATAATTATACTTTATCAATCATCTAGAAAAATGGAATAGAAAAAAGCTTTCAGATATAACCAAATTAGAGATTTAAGTGTCGCTGAGTGAGCCGCCTAAACTATTTAGCAATACTGTTTTGATAAAGTACATTTTACCTTTGTTCGGTACGCTTTATTGCACAAAATAAAAAAATAAAAAATCTTTAATAACAGGTAAGTGTAAATGTACAAAGGTGAAATGTAAATTTCAAAAGAAATCCCCTTCTTCCACCATTTTGAATGTAGAGCTGTCAGATAATCCTGCAGCCTGATTGTCTCTCTATCTACTTTGAAGAACAGGACGGCAAGCGGAAACAAGGCGGCCAGCTCCTACGATAAAAACTTAGTACGGGATAAGAAACGTTTGCCTTGAATGTTCGCAATTTTATTGTCTATCAAATCCTCAGACCACATTATCAAAAGTATACTCATTTTATTACAATCACTAAAATTATTAAATTGATCGAGCAATGTGTGAGTTTGAGCGAGTTACACGTAAGAACAGCCTTAGCAAGGACATAATTATTCCACCAGAAGACTGCGGGTACATTTTTGTACTAGGTTTAACTTAATTTAAGAAGTTGATGGCGATCAACAAAAGATAGCATTTAAAGATGAAAGTTTCTTTCACTAAGAAGAAACTTTCGTGTTAAAATGCCATCTTCACGAAAAACGTTCTCACACAGATTTGTCTGGTATTCAGCGCCATTCGTATATAATGAAGTGCTCAAGTATTGTGACATCAAAACATCCTCATGGAAAAAATGTAAAAATTGGTACTATAACTAAATAAAACTGATTTTAACGGATATTAACTCGTTTACTTAGTAAACGAGTTAATATCCGTTAAAATCAGTTTTATTATAACTAAATGGTTGGCCACCCTAAACTATGATGAAACCGAGGCACTACTAACTAGATCTAGATAGAAAACTTAAGCTAGATAAAGATAATTTATTCATTATTAAAAACGAGGACAGTTACATTCCTTACACCATCGTATTTTGATGCTCCAATCACCAAAGAGATCTTCTTAGATTATGTACATTTTGAAAAGCTAATTATATATATATATAATTGCAAGCTATGGATCTTCTTTTGATTTAATGTAAGTACCTAGATGATAACTTCTGTATTATTGCCGTAATACAATATAATTTTCATAAAACTGGCACCCACGTTACGGGGTCTCCTAGTGTGCGTACCGCAGGAAAATGTGCCTACTTTTAAATAATTTTTTATATATTTTATTTATCCTTACCGATAGTAAAAATATCTTTTTTATTTAAACACCATATAAAATTTATCTTTCGGTAAGATTTAACTCAAGGCTCAAAAAATTAAAGCCTTATAACGATTTTCGTAGAAACTTTTCACCAGGGATTTTTATATTAGTTAATTAGCTTTTTTAAGCACGATTAACGCTATATTTCTGTCGCTTTTACATATTGGTAAATTTCCTTACGATTCAGCTTTCTTTTGTTAATTAAAAAAATAACTTTTGTATGAAAACATATAATAATACTCCAAAAAAATTACAAAATGGTGATCTAAATAATTACTAAATACCTATTTGTTGACATTATCGTTGTATTGTTTCAGATGAACGCCAACTACCGCAGAAAATGTCGCAATCAAAGAAGAAATAAGATTTTCCACGAACCTAACGCAAATAGTCTCCTGGTGTTTACCCCGTAGAATCTTATCGTACACTTGATAAGTTAGAACACAAACCCGTGTAAACAAACGTTATCATGCCAACAGAATTTCTTGGGACACAAAGATTTACCACAGTTTCTGCCGTGAGCGGGCAGACAGCCGCGCGTTTGCCTCTCGACACCTAAACTATTTGACAGCTTTCACAATGACGTTTATAATCCAAATCATGTATCGATAAGTGCAAGTGCAGTTGGACTATGCTATTAACAAACAGGGTTAAACGTGATACAAACCGTGTTACTGCAAATTCAGGCCCATTGCGGAAACAAATGAAAACTAGTTTCGAAATTCAAAAAACAAAACGCTGTTCATGTAACGAAAAACATACGACGACGCTTCAGGATTTTAAATTTAAAAGTGGAACGCATAATCCGTCAAACTGGAGGACCTAGACACCCTGCAGGGCGCTGAGAGCGTGTTTGAGTATGACGCCCAGGCAGAGGAATGCCTGGCGAAGAATCTCAACCTAAGCGGGAACTTTTGCCCCGCGTTCTTCGACAAGCTACTGTGCTGGGACCCCACGCCCTGGCACACGCTCGCCGTCCAGAAATGCTTCAGTGAGCTCAATGGGCTACAGTATGATGATACACGTGAGTACATTCTTCTGTTTCCTTTTTTACTGCGCAATTTGTCGAGCTCCGGTGTTGGATGCTTTGCATATTAAGTACAGGAGGGTATGCTAGAGTCTTCAGACTTTTTAACTTATAGAAATAATGCGCAGTAGAAAGCAGCCGGGCTAAGATGAATGACATATAATCGGTTTTTGTCTGCTTACAGTATTTATCTCTTCGTAAGGTTAGAAATGTAGCAGGACTTTAAAGTCGAGTCTTAGTAGCCGAGAAGAAGTGTAGCTACAATATAGCCGTTGTTTAGTTTGGAGAGTTGTAGTAGTTACCTGAAAGACAACCCTAGAACACAGCACGTTTCAGCTTAGTTTTTGAAAACTAAAACTATCCCACTGATTAAATAATATTTAGAATGAATCATGGAAATCACACATCTGTCTGAAATAATTCTGTCAAGCTTCTCTACAGTAAATGCGCTTTCGAAATATTGTACTGAAATAGAGCTGTTCGTCAAAAACATGGCTAATCATTAACCATGGTATTTTTCCATCGCAGTTTCGCATGCGATGCTTGCACAACGTGAAGTTTTTTTAACGACGATGAAGTGAAAGAAGTTTATCACGATCGTGGCTCTTCTCTTCCCTTTTATTTCAACCCTCTCTGTTTTTAGTGTTCCATAGTAAACCGTTGTAATTACAATTTTGCGATGTTCATCCGTCTGTCTGTCTGTCCGTCTATCTGACTGCAGCTTAGCACATACCATGGTATCGTTGAATTTTGATTTAAACCATTTTACGATTTACAGATCTGTTTGCAAAATATTAAGCTTTAAAGCGCAAAATTTTGTTAGAGTAGGCCCCAAACAAAATATTATCAGTAATAGAATATTTTGTCTAGACGTGCATCTGTGTGCGTGAAGTATATTGTAGGCTTAGGGTCATTGGACGGAGAGGCAGTACCAATTATTCACGCGTTTCCTTAGACAAGGTTTGTAATTTCGAAACAAGATTTCTCAACTCAATTTTTTTATCTGCATCTCTACATAAAAGTAATAGTCTAAATAGATGCCATTTCTAATTACTAATTACATAACCGCGGCTTTCTAACCACCAAGCTTCCAGCGTGTATACAAATGCATAAACTCACACCTGTATGCCGAAGGGGTAAGCAGAGACCAGGGTTTACCACTTTCCACGATCCTGAAAGACCTAATTCACTGCATTACATCAACTTTACGAACATCGGTTTGAAGCATCCGAGCTGATGAAGTGAGATAGGTTTTTCTTTTATTATTTTTTTATATAGGTATTGTCCTTTTCTAATACATTTCCTATTTGACCGATAGATAATCCGTCTGGGGCGTCCCTTACTGGTCCTTTCATCCACATTCGCTCGATATATTTCTTCCTTCATCATCTCTGTATGTCCAAACCAAGTGGTCAAAACTAACGCAACATCCATCTGATAATTCTGGTCACTCACTACATCCTCTTTCAATCTACAACGTTCTATACTCAGGACATCTTCTCTTCTCGTTCTTCTCTGTCATTCAAAGTAACCCAATAGTTGATTTTCAAGGACTTCACTTCTAGTACAATAATCTCATTTTGTTGATAAAAACTACTGTCAGCTGCCGAGAGAAGATTAACAACAGATTAACCGTAGTTTAGATTAAGAGAAACCTGGGTAAGGGTACTTCACCCACATAGTTTCTCGATGGACGATAGTGAATATCGTCCAATATCTATACTTCCTTTCCTATCCAAAGTCTTCGAATCTCTGGTCAACATTCAGCTTTCCACATTCCTGTCCCATAACAACCTCCTTGACCACTTCCAATCCGGTTTCCGTTCTGGTCACAGCACAGTTACGGCACTGTTGAAGGTCACAGATGACATACGCCTCGCCAGAGACAATAAACAGCTCACAGTGCTGACACTTCTCGACTTCAGCAGTGCCTTCAACAGTGTCGACTTCGATATCCTCCTTGCTATCCTTGATTCTCTTAACGTATCTCCTCTTGCAATAGAATGGTTCGATACCTATCTTCGGGGTCGCCAGCAGTGCATACGCTCCAACGAGACTTCCTCGGATTGGTGTGACCTCACTGCGGGCGTTCCTCAGAGCGGGGTCCTCTCCCCACTCCTATTTTCCATATTTATCAATTCCGTCACTGACTCCCTGTCGTCTCACTATCATCTATATGCAGACGACTTGTAGCTCTACAGGCATTTTGAAGTGGATGAGTTTGTCTCTGTTGTTGATGCTTTGAACACTGATCTTGCGTGCTTTCAAAACTGGGCTCAGCATTTCGGACTTTTAGTGAATCCCAAAAAATCACAGGTAATGCTTATTGGCAGTCCGCACTTCTACAAGTTGCTGATGAAGCAAACAGTGGTTCCTGCAATCCTCTTTGACGGCACACCCATTGTCTATGCGACAACGGCCAGGAACTTGGGAGTGCTCTTTGACTGCCATCTCTCTTGGTCTACGCATGTCAGTGAAGTCAGTCGGCGTGTCTTTGCAGCTTTCCATTCACTGCGGCGTCTCCAAAGCTTTCTCCCAATTAACACTAAAGTTACTCTTGTACAGTCACTTCTTCTTCCCATTCTTGACTATGCGGATGTTTGCTACTTGGACGCCAATGAGGAGCTGCTAGACAAACTCGAACGTCTACAAAATTTGGGTATCCGCTTCATATACGGATTACGCAAATTTGATCATGTGTCTCGTTTCCGACAAGAGTTAAAATGGCTCCCGATTCGTCTTCGCCGGAATGTACATATACTGTCACTATTGTACAAAATCCTCAATCATCCCTCATCTCCCGCAAGGTTTCAATACCTGTTCTCCGGAGAAAGATCAAAAAGATCACTTAACTCCCATCTTCTTAAAATTCCTGCTCACAATACTGGAGCTTACGGCGAATCCTTCTTTAATTTATGTATACCTAAGTAGGTAGGTATGTTTTTTTATTCTGATATCTAGTTTATGTAGTTTTTGTTTTCCTTTTTACTTTGTGTTATTTAGGCTTTTTGTAGTTTATTTTGTGCACATATATAGGCCCGTTTTTCTACTGCTTCTCCTATACCCGAAGGTTTGCTGGAAGAAATCTCTTACAGAGATAAGCTCGCCTTTGTACATGTAATTTCTTATGTAATATCCTGTTAAATGTCTTGTGTGCAATAAAGTATAATATATAATATATATAGTTTTTTATGGTAGCCTATACGAACATGTCGCACTGCTGGGCTTGCAGCTTACACCTTGATAAAGACTACAGCTTTCTAGGTCGATATTTCTGCGTCAATAGTTTTTCCGAGGCTTCGCAAACAATGTTATCAGACAGAAGATTAGATTGTCTTTGACTCTCGCTGTGCCGTTACTTGTTGAAAAGTCACTACGGATGAATTAGAATGATTTTTGTTTTTCACAAATTTTAGTTAAATCATGGCTGCGACAGTAGATTTCTTCACTATAAAATCTCAGGAAAATTCGGGCTACCGGAAACTAGGTACCTGAATTCTTTACCGTAAAATTGGTAAACCTTCAGCCTAATAAAAATTTGTTTGACAGTCTCAGTATCTTTGATAACCCTAAAAATCAATAAATATTAGCCGGTGTGCATGCATGCAGCTGATGAATATTGTTGAAGCGAAAGATTTCTTTCAGAATCGTGGCAAGTAAGAAACTCTGTTCTCTGTCTACCTCTTCGGGATACAGGCATGAGTTTATGCATGTTTGTAATACTCAATACTTTATTGCATCCGTATGTATATCAGTCGGGCACAGAAACACCTTAAGTTAGCTTAACTAGCGCCACCAATGAAATACAAATCAATCTTCTTTGACAGATCGTATTGCAAAAAGTGTCTGTACAATCTCTTAATCATGTTGACAGAGATTTTTAGGACCCACGACAAAAAACCTATTATCACGAACCTGGGACTAGATAGCATTTATGCCAAATCGGCCCTTTTTGGCGTTAATGCTACCTATCTAGTCCTAGGTTTTTTGCCTACGAATCACTATTAACATGATTGAGAGATTGTATAGACACTTTCGCTCGTAGCCCCGGCTGCCTGAGTGATCTTAAACGATCACGAAGGTTAAGCAACACAGGGCGCGTTCAGTGCATGGATGGGTCGCCGTCTATGCCTAACGCTAGTGGCATTTTTCCGAGCGGTTCCGTGCTTCACAAGGCACGTTAAGCTGTTGTTGCCGGCTGCCGTCGATAGATGGCAGTCGTTAAGCCAAATCAGAGGCCTTAGGGCGGCTTGACAACTTCTGACAGTAGACGAGCCACTAGTCTACAAGCCTCCACCAATCCGGACTTGGCCCCCGTGGTGGAGTATGGCCTATACCTTCCTCAGGGAAGAGACCCGTGCCCCTCGGTGGGGACATAATGGGTTGATGATGATGATAGACACTTTTAGCAAATTTGACATGTAAAAAAAAGTTGTTTTTTTTTTCCTTTTTACCGTTAGTGTTACTCACTGGGGCCTCTTAAATCTAAATTCTTTGAGAATCTTATAACTATCAAAAATGGTATTCAATACCTAAGAACTCTTTTGAGAACCTATGAATCGTAGTGCGTATACAAGGACACTAGACAGATGTATTTTTACAATTAATGTTATCTAAAGAAGGACGAGACCTGAAGAAGACATGAAAGGGTTGATTTAAAAGTTTGTGAAAGATGGAAGTAAAACTGAATAAACACAAGTTTTGTGATTTTAGGCGGCTCGATCTAAAATTGTTTTGTTAGGTCTTCTCGGAGTCGTTATAACTTCCATAATTATATTGAAGTTATTTAAAAACTAGTTTTTAGCTTTTCTGACGATTCCTCTACTCATGTCTCTCTCTAGTCTCAATTCCTCATTCTCAAACCTAGATCACGTGAATACCCAAAAGACTAAATTAGCACTTTCATTATTTTTTGGTTTTTCATGTAATATTATTTTAGATTGTTCGTGTAAAAGTGCAATTAATTCTCACGATGAAAGGCGTGAGTTGAAAGACCCCCATGGAGTTGCGAAATGAAAATGGAGGCTTTTCAAAATTATTAATTAACAAACTCTCTTTACTCGTGACGATGGAGGTAGAAACGTGATTTTAATTTAACAAAATGCAAATTATGTAGTTATTAACAATACAAAGTTCACTGCTCGTACACACACCCATCCGTTTCATTCCCGTGTGGCGCCGTATTAAGAATAGCGTCACTCCATTTTCTTCCGTAGATGTCGTAGAAGGCGACTAAGGAAATCAACCAGGAGACGGGCAGCAGCGTCTTCCTGAGATTCCAACCGCATACTGCGATCGCCAACCCGCCTGCCAAGCGTGGCGATTATGGCAAAACCCTTCATGGTTAAAAACTATGATGGAGGCCTATGTCCTGCAGTGGGCGTCAAATGGCTGATGATGATGATGATGATGACACACACCCAACAACTGTTATTTATTTACATGATATGTAGGAAATATATCGAGCTAAAGTGGGTGAAAGGGCCAGTAAGGGACGTCCTAGGCGTACATACTTCGACCAAATAGGGGATGTATTAGCAAAAGGCAAGATAAAAAGTACCCAAACGTCCGTGCATGCAACAACTAATTAATGTTGATGAAGCGAAAAATATGTGTCTGGATAGTGGCAAGTGGCAGACCCTGGTCTCTGCCTACCCTTCCGGAATACAGGCGTGGGTTTACGTTGTGTTATGTCATGATATTATGAAATAATTTACTGCCTCACTGTAACATAATGTCATATAAATTAATAATTAATATCAAAGGTTACCTTGAAAACGCACAAGTCGAAACAAGCAGAGTTTGTCATTTACTAAAACTTTTGTTCTACAACTCGTTCAATTTTTAAAATTATGTAAAAAAAACAAATTTAATACTTATATCTTTTACGTTTGCACAGATTAGGAATCTTTTTAGTTTTGTTAATTTAAAGATTTCTTGTAACGTGTCGTGGTATCACTAGAAACTGACAGCTAGTAGTATCTCACTTGATGACGTGCATGACATACTTCCGGTTTCGTAGATTCTGGTTCTTTTTTCGCTTTAAAAATGAATTAAAGCAGCCCAAATCGAAAAGTTCTGCTCAAAATTTGATTTTGTCGAAAAAAATAAAACAATACTTTTTTTTTAGGGCAATTCCCATTGACATTCTTCTATGTAGGTCAATGATTTACCTTAGACTGCTACTTTGTTAAAGCGCAAAAATGAGAGCTTGCATATTGAAGCCTTGATTTTTCGAAAAATATAAGTCTGATAAAATTCTCATGGGAAGAACCAAAGCTGTTGTAAAAGTCTAATTAGGTACGGTATCGGTACGGTGCGCGCCCCAACACCTGCATACAGTAGGACCTAACAATTGCAACTGATAACGCAGTCAGCGTCGCAAAGTTCTGGGCCGCAACTGTTTCAAAATCTTTCAATAAACACTGTTGTGCCATCGACACGCTAAGAAGAAGAGGAAAAAGAGGAGGTAAAGATAAAGATTTTTTAATTACCAAAGAAAAATTTGCATAGTTACAATACTCGCGGTATCCTTACTAAAGTAATTGTCAACAGGTTCGGTAACGCTACAAGTAAACGCTATAAAAATAAAAGTTCTGGAACTGCGCATTTTTAGGGTAACCTTGTACAGAGAGCTTCACAACTTTTTGTAACCTTTAAGAGTTTTAATTAGAAACTAACCATAAACCAGCCCGTGCTTCTGTTTATGTTTGATTTTAACTAACAACAATCGTGTTTGAATATAATTTAATATCGTTTTAGTGTAGAGGTTTAGCGCTGTATTGTAAATCCAAGTAAGTACGTTATTATGGGAATAATAACATAAGGCTGCTCCTAATTTCGAACGTTATACGAATAACAATCAAGAACAATGTATGGCGAAGTATATTATCTTATCCAGCTAACCCGACCTTATTACAGAGTTTATTTTCATAAAGCTATTTAACCTGAAATAATAAATTTGTGGCCGTATTCTCTCACATCATTGAATGTTTTATCAGTAATTAAGACGATAAGCGCGAATTGAGCTCACCGCATGACTGTTTGATGATTTCATAGCCACAATTTCACATTATCCAGCGCAAATTTCCTTTCACTCACTTCAATCATAATAGCTTAGGGGTGGCTCTTAAAAAAAGTTTTTACTTCCGTTATAACAGCTGCTATCTCCTAAAACCTGTCATAATGTAAGTAAAACTTTGAAATAAATGAAATATATTTTTTTTGATTTCCGCAGGTGGGTCTTTCATTCATTTTCTTGTAGATTAATTTTTACTTAGGCCTTGCTTGAGATCTTTTAATAGTCAGCTTTTTCTATGGTAAGTTTTTTTGTGGCATCATACATAACGTCATAACTCTACAAACAGCCGATCTTTGAGGTCCTACAAAAAGACAAAAATACGAAATTATATTTTAGGTAAAACCTGAAAGGAATCAAACAAGGAAATAAAAAATGCCATTAAAAAAAACTAAGCATTAATTTAAATAATATTAACAAATAGGTAATAAAAAAAAATATTATTATTGTTATTAAAGTAAAACCACGTAAAGTATGACTTTGTAATAATGGTGACAGAAAAATGCAATATACAATTTTGCCTATGCCTGCGTCCATGTCCGCGTCCACTGACATAGATCTCTTATAAATTGTATCGAATAACGCACACAAAGGACTAAAAATACCCCGCACAAAAAGTCCCCCAAATTACCGAGGACACCGAGACCCTGAACTGAACAAAAGTACGGGGGAGTCCCCGAAAACATAAAACTAACGTAACTAGGCGTAACAATGCACACAACGAACTTTAGTCTGCATTGAATGCTCGATAGTGACGTACGTATCCGGGCAACAAATGACCGCACACCCTATGCGTTGAGTCCGTGTCAATGCTCGGTGGACACTTTTTTTACACGATTCAGGGATTTTTGTCCGATAGGGACTAAAGTCCATCGTCTGCGTAGGCCTTGAAGGTTTGCTGAAACGTAATTCGCTACAGCAAATAGCATGTTGAAATCCGCTGGAATTCGATACGGGTTTCCGTTAATCAAATCAAATCAAGTTTTATTTACAGTCTTTTGACATAAAAGGAAAAAAACAAGGGAGTATTCGTTACAAAACAACAAATTCTTCCAAATCTATTTAAGGAAAACCCTATTGTATCAGAACTACCTATAACGTCCGGCACTTGGACTTATTTCGGGATGTGACTTAGACAAAAATTAACGAATTTTTAAAAAACTCTTCTGTGTCAATCGCAAACTCATCCCGATACGCGTACACAACTGAGCTTAGATAAAAATGAGGCCCCATTTTTGTGCGAACGACTTAAGTACTTACTTAATTCAAAAGTTTTAAGTGGATCTTATTAGGGCGGTGAGTTGTTAGCCCTGACGAGGGTCACCGACTGGCAGGTCAAGTCACTTCGAAATTTTTTGCAGACGAAAATAAAATGCTTTGACAAAACAGAACAGAAACGTCTCATTTCGAAATTGGACGTGGGTAATTCCATATTTGATTTCATTCCGCTTTCATTCGAAACAAACATTTCTTTTTTATGTAGCCTCTAAAAGTTGCCATCTAACTTGACATTGGCAGAATTCTAGGGTAGCCATAAAAAAGAATTGAAGTGAAACATATTTTTTAATACTAACAAAGGATTTGATAGCAGAGGTTAATATTCCTTGAATTTATGAGGTATATGAGATATACGGTTGTTACCACAATAGTTTTATAGAACAATCGTGTGTACGTAGAATATGTGACGGTAGAACTACGTACAGTAAAGTCTCGAAACCGAGTAAACAACTTTATAGACATTATTGCGTTTCATATCATTTGATAGATTTAACGTTAAAATAAGCCTTTGTTTGTTTATATGTATGAAATAGCTTAATTGATTTTTATTTACTCAAATATTGACCGTAAACATGGTGTCATCTGTTAACGGCCACAGTTAACTGAAAAAAAAAACAATGGATTGAGAATATTTAACGAACGAAACGATTGTGTTTTCCAAGCCGACTCAGAGTGAATCAAATGCAAGACACTTTGAAAGAATGGAGCAACGTTTTATTCGGGTGCACCTTTCTTTTATTTTTGTTTTGTGGTGCTCATAATCATGTTTCCTGTTTCCTTCCTGTCGAAACATGGAGTAGGGATTTCAATTCGCAGTATATTTTGGAGAACGCGTTTTCCTTATTTTGAAATGCAGCTCTAAAACATTGGAGAAATGAGAAGTACCAAATCAGAGCCCATATTATGATGCAGCGATATGTTCCGAAGGGTCGTCAACGTCGCGCTTTGCGTCGCAACATCCTGCCACTACCCCAACAGGAAACTTCGAAACTATTCACAAAACTACGCATAAAAAGAAAATTATTTTCTTACCCAAAACTACTTCACTTAAGCATAAACAAACATTATCAGGACAAAAGTAAGAAAAATTATCAAAAACTATGTTTTGGCGTCTTATGGTCGGCACCGGCCAACTACATGGTTTTTTTTTTAATTATTTACTCATATCGGACGTCAGACTCTTAATAAACGCATTTTAGATTAGAAAAAATTTTTCAAGGTTACGGCACTTCCTACCGCTTCGAATTTCCATTCACAGTTTGGAGCCAAAGGTCGGAACTCAGGCATATTTACAAATATGTTACACCATTACTGATAAATCATTAATAATACTGTTTTTCACAGCGTAAAGAACATTCCCTCAAAACACGGTGAACGAATTCAAAGTCACCCTGTAGTAATTAAAATCCTTTTTTTCTAAAATTCACCATTGGTCTTATAGCCCATATTACCTCAGCATATATACAAGGTGTAACAAAATTCCTATATACTCGTACATCTGCAAATGGGCTAGTCTAGTCATCAATACAAACAACCAAACTGTATGGAAAGCTTCGAAATCGCGAAAAAATTACATATATCAGCTTTTCTCTGGAATAATGCACGTTACTTTATTATGGAAGGGCTGATAGATTTTACCAATAGTAATAGTTATTTGTTATGCAAGGCTGCAAAGTTAATTTTTGGCGCGAGTACCTTGTATTGAAACCTGAGCAAGCGAAGGATTCTAGTATTGAGCCACGAGCGAAGCGAGTGGTTCAAATATAGAATCCTGAGCGTAGCGAGGGTTTCAAAGGTACGAGACGCTAAATAACTTTGCTGCCGAGCGCAATACACAACTTTTCACCTCACTAAAGCGAGGAAAATGTTAGGTGCAAGAAAAACAGTTTTAATAAATATTAAATTACTGTTTATTTATTTCAAAAATTAAAAGTAAAATTACTAAAATTGGTAATATTGAAAGTTAATTTTTTTTTAATCAAATTTTCTTGCCGGCCAGTGCGATTCTTTAAATGAGGCTGGCGCATCACATGAAATAAGTATTTGCATTTCAATCATCAATGGACTGGCTGCAGAGAATATAAACTATTACGAAACCAATGAGGTTCTATATATATGTAATTTATTGTACGAAACCTTTATTGAATAAAAATATTCGAATTTTAAAAACACTTTCCACGCTAGCGGATAAAGTGCGATTTTCCACGCAGATTTCGAATGATAAACAGAGCTTTTACGAGCTAGTGAGGTGAAATAGTTATTTGTTATGCAAGGCTGCAAAGTTAATTTTTGGCGCGAGTACCTTGTATTGAAACCTGAGCAAGCGAAGGATTCTAGTATTGAGCCACGAGCGAAGCGAGTGGTTCAAATATAGAATCCTGAGCGTAGCGAGGGTTTCAAAGGTACGAGACGCTAAATAACTTTGCTGCCGAGCGCAACACACAACTTTTCACCTCACTAAAGCGAGGAAAATGTTAGGTGCAAGAAAAACAGTTTTAATAAATATTAAATTACTGTTTATTTATTTCAAAAATTAAAAGTAAAATTACTACAATTGGTAATATTGAAAGTAAATTATTTTTTTTTAAATCAAATTTTCTTGCCGGCCAGTGCGATTCTTTAAATGAGGCTGGCGCATGACATGAAATAAGTATTTGCATTTCAATCATCAATGGACTGGCTGCAGAGAATATAAACTATTACGAAACCAATGAGGTTCTATATATATGTAATTTAGTGTACGAAACCTTTATTGAATAAAAATATTCGAATTTTAAAAACACTTTCCACGCTAGCGGATAAAGTGCGATTTTCCACGCAGATTTCGAATGATAAACAGAGCTTTTACGAGCTAGTGAGGTGAAAAAGTTATTTATATTTAAGACTATAGCTCTCAATTTCAAATGTATGGAGACCCCGTATAAAACAAATACATACGTAACTTTACGCCTGTGTCCCAAAGGAGTAGCCTGAGACCAGGGTTTGCCACTTCCCACGATCCTGACAAGCCTCTTTCGCTTCATCAATATTCAATAATCGCCCTGTATTAACTTAAATCGATTTTCCGATTTTCTTTTTATTGGTCTATCGGTATCACGTTTGATTGCCATGACAAAAGTTCCAGGGTTCGACTCTCACTGAGGGCCGCCGTTCATTTGTGCAAATGGCCACAGTTTGGATGTTTCTCCATGTTCTTGGTGTTCTTGCCTGGTTACTATATCACAGGGTATCCCAGTTTGGGACCATTAACTATTGTTTGGATGTCATTATTATACATTTTAGGAATCAGCGGGAGATATTGATGAAAACTGCACAAGACAAAGCAACTATAACTATGAGAACACAGCAACGATACCACAGATCAAATATTTGATGCGTCCTCGATGAAAGTGAACCGTAAAAGAACACTACTAGGCGCCTGTCCTCTTTTAAGTGTGACCCGTGCTATCGTCTCTTTTTATCTAATAATATTATTATTTTCACTTTGAAGCTCAACCATAACCCTTCTTTCAGAGAATGCTTCTCGTTTCTGCGAGGACGGTCGATGGCAAAACTACAGCAATTACTCGAACTGCATTGAGCGCATCGCTAACGTGTCCCCCACTGACGTCACAAGTCTCATCTACCTCGGCGGGTACTCCCTCAGTTTGGCCGTGCTGTCGCTCGCCGTCTTCGTCTTCCTTTATTTCAAGTGAGTCCTTTATTACAATGCTATGTACGCCACCAACCAGGGCCACGTTTCACAAAACTACCATTCACCTGCATAGTTTATTATGACAATTCGATCTAAATTGCGTTAGTCTTCCTAAATTAATTTCTGAGTTAGTCTGTACATCGAACTGTCGCAGTAAACCATGTATTGCAGTTGTATGAAATGGGGCCCAGGGGAGCTGTTGCGCTACTTCTCCGTTCTCCGGTTTAACCTACTCCAGACTGCAAAATAGATCGGTACATATTTTGACACAAATCTTTAAAATGAAAAACCCAATACAGTGGACACTTGGGTTGTTAGTTGGGTCTTGATTATGTTATTGCATCGCACTACAACTGCCAGTAATACACCACTCGAATGACAGAAAATATAATAATCCGTATCTTCAACTCTCATTAAAAGTTGTTTAATCTAATACCGTCACTGCACCAGAGAAAAAAGTTTCCAAGCAAAAAGTATTATGTTCAAAGCTTTAAAGCGATTCTGCGCGTTAACGATGCCTATTACTGGTAACGAGTCGCTGAATCGTTAACACGAATAATAATGCCTTAACTTTTCTCGTAGCCTGGTCCTGCCGCAAAATAACCGGGCTAGGAATGTCCTATCTCAGATACCAAAAAAAAAATTTTATGGGAATATAAAATATTGGCTGGAAATACACTTTAAGCTCACTAGCGCCACCAATGGAAAAAAATCATATCTTTTTTTCAGATCGTTTTTGTAAATAGTGTCAGTACAATCTCTCAATCATGTCAATAGTGGTTTTTAGAACCCACGGCCGTGAATACAATACAATGTTACTGTATTCATGTTACTACTATTGTATGTAACAATAGTAGTAACAAAACTCATTCCTGTCATTTGTTGATTTCTTCTGCGGTTTTCTTTTTGCTTCGTCTCTTTCGAAATTCGATCCTAAAAAAACGCTATTATTGTTGCACTAATCCGTGCTGAGCACAATTTTAAAAAACCTATTTAGAGGCTAAAAATTCCACCCATGACGGGACTTGAACCCACGACCTCTGGCTAACCGTACCAGCGCTCTCTCAACTGAGCCAATGGGTAAGTGCAGTCATCGGCGAAATTTCGAACCTCTTTACAAACTTCTCTGTATTACGTACAGGCAGCGAGATCTGGCTGAAATAGGTTTTTAAGACTTCACTGAAAGTTGTTGCAAAAAAGGTCTGCAAAAAACTATATGATTTGTTTGTCTATGGAACCCCTTAACCTTCTCTTACTCCAGTCTAGACTTCCACAA
This sequence comes from Yponomeuta malinellus, assembly GCA_947308005.1. NCBI lineage: Eukaryota > Metazoa > Arthropoda > Insecta > Lepidoptera > Yponomeutidae > Yponomeuta > Yponomeuta malinellus. The sequence goes on from OX371013.1 coordinate 9,180,912, forward strand.
ATTGAACAACAGCTACTTTAAAACAAACTTTTGAGCCAACATGAAATATAAAATTTATATAATTTATACATACCTACATGCCTATTTTATACATGGCTGTAAGAACCACTTTTACTAACATTTTGGTTCACAGATTTTTGGTACACACTTTTTAAATAGCTACAACTAGCACTTACTGATCGCCGGTTTCCGAATTGGGATTTCACTGAATAAATACGTATATGTCTGTCTGTCTGTTCTTTTTGAGAAATTTGAAGAGAAAGAACTATGCCTAGGTATTTACTTAATAGAATTCTCAATTCAGAAACCGTCAGTGTTCTACCATTAGTTTGTCCTTCTTATCTTTACCTTGTTCTATTTTCATTCGTAATCAATTCACAATTTTTCTTTCAGAGATCTCAGATGTTTAAGAAACACAATACACACGAATCTTATGTCAACGTATATTTTATCAGCATGTAGTTGGATACTCAATTTAGCTTTACAAGTAAGTGATATTGGTTAAAACTTGAATTGTTATCTCAATTATGTTTGTCTCACAAGATAGTATAGTATTAAGTAGTGAAATATTTTCGACCTCTACTTCTAAGATAGCTTTACGAATAGCAAAAAAACATAAGAACCTCAACTTATCTCATTAAAGTTATCGAAATTAAGTCTCTAGTATCAGTATCTAGTCTCTTAAAAAATTAAATCTTTCTTGAGAAATCTTGCAAAAAGTACAAATATTGGACATTTGACACTATCTCTTTTAGTGAGCTTCCAAGCCCCTATACTGCACAAATATTTGTTGGTGCGAGTGATGGCAACAATTCATATCCCACAAAGTACATTTACAGTGTCAATACCACGTAATTTGAAGAAAAAAAACACGTATACCTCGTTCATCTAGCAGTTTCCCACTGGATCCCGCCGTACATTTGTACACATTGGCTCAGTCTGGGTGTAGTTCTATTTTTTTAATGTCCTTGCCTGGTTACCATAGCACAGGATATCTTAGTTTGGGCCCAGGGCAAGAGACTGGGTAGTGTGGGAGTTATTTAATCATCATCATCATCATCATCATCATCAGCCATTTGACGCCCACTGCAGGACATAGGCCTCCCTCATGGTTTTCCAAGGTTCCCGGTACTGTGCCGCCTGCATCCAGCGACTCCCCGCCACCGTAACCAGGTCGTCAGACCATCTGGTAGGGGGCCTTCCCACCGCGGTTTATTTATTATTAACTTAATTCCGGATTCACTTGGTCTTATGTAGTGCTTACGAAAGTCTTAGTTCGACAATTTATTTGTTATTTATAAAATATTTTTTATTTTTCAGAATTGGTCTGAGGAGGCTCAGCCAGGCCAAACTGCGTGTATGGTTCTAGTTATATGTATGCATTACTTTTATCTGACTAACTTCTTCTGGATGCTGGTCGAAGGTGAGCTATTTTTTCTTCATTTTTAATCTAATATTTAGTTATACAGTAGTAACGTGAACTGACTGACAACTACAGGCTAAACCAATAGGCCTAGAGATTTAGCAGGAAATATTCTTTAGTAACCTAGCTAAAGCTAAGGAGAGGCTTATTAAAATTCCACTCATTAAGGGGTGAAAAGGGGTAAAGTTTCTGAGAGAAAAAAAATCGTTACGCGTCCGAAGTCGCTGGCAAAAGCTAGTATAGTTTTAAATTTATCCTGACATCATTGTTTTCAAAACAATTTGTTTAAGTACCTTACCTCTATTTCCTTTTTCTACATTTAAATAAATCACTTACCTACGTAATCATACAATGTCCTCTGAAGTATCGAAATTATTATCTACGTCTAGATCGTCCGGTTAGGAAGGTAAATTCCTAATTTTAGATAGAACGTAGGTATAAATAACTAATGATTCCCAGGTAATAGCTGCCATTTGGCTAATCGAAACTTTGCGGCGGTACCAGCTGATCAATAGTAAAAGTCAAATTAGTCTCGGATCCCTTTTGCCGAATCATGCCATCTGTCTCACTGTAACCGACCACCTTTGGCGTTTTCTCTTTAGTGTATTATTGACTTCTAGATAAGTAATGTAATGTATATTTTGTTACAGGTTTATACCTCTATATGTTAGTAGTAGAGACATTTACAGCAGAGAACATAAAGCTCAAAGTTTACACCACTGTTGGTTGGGGTAAGCTCTACTTTGTAACATAACTTATTAGATATAATCTATTATTTACTCGCAAACTTTGCCCCAGATAATTCATATTTAATTTCCTTTCATATGATCGGAAAGTTTCTTTAAATCCACTGAAGCAGTTAGTAGAACTTCATACCTTACTTCCACAAATCGTGGTTCGAATCTGTGTGATTCGAAATCGTGAAACATTTCCCTTGTCGTATGTGCACCAGTAAACTGATCCTTTTTCGTAATGATTCGTAATCAATCTTAAAGACAATCAAACGACAACATTCATGTACTTGTACAATATATTTTGGTACTTAGTATGACAGCACAATTTTGAATTTTCTTATATTATTACACCTAAATTCTATTGAAACTTTCTGATTTGAATGATCCAAAGTCAGAGTAAAACACCATCGACGCATTAATAAAATTAATAATGTAGCCCGATTTTTTTTTAAATGTGCTCATTTAAACTTTATCTATATGTAATTGTAGGTATTTTACACTTGTCAGCGGATACATTTTTGCACATTCAGTGCAAAAGTCGCATTTGACGAACCTACTTGCATAGATTTCACGCATGTGTCGAAATGTTCACGTGTAGTGGACTGTAGGCCTTTTGATACGAGTGGCGCTCCGCCAGAGGTTTTTAATTAAAGTCGAAAAGTTGAAGAGTTTCGGCGGTGTGCTGTAAGACCGCGATCCGTCATGCTTATCTTCTAATTTAATCATGGACCTCGTTTGTACAGGCGCCCCGGCCGTTTTTATTACGATATGGGTAATCTCCAGATGCTTGGTCTCCGTCGAGCCGTCGACGGGGCCCGATGAGGTGTGTGTTATTTTTTATTCTTATTACCCTTCTCAGTCCTATCCTTCAAAATAACAATCGAACACGATTGTTATTTTCAAGGTCAAGTGTGAGGCGGTTACGGCTGCTGTAGGCACGCGTGGTAATTACGCCCAAACTCTATTTCTTTGAGATAAGGCCTGTGCCCTGCATTGGTATGTAAAGAGGAAACTTACATAAAAAAAGGTTGCTATTATGTCTGATATGCCGACACTTTTTATGATTGTAGAAAAAAAATTATACTTTTGATGAATGTGGTCTGAGGGTTTGATAGATAGGTAAATTAAGGATATTCAAGCCATACTTTTCTTTTCCTGTACCTAGTTTTTGATTGAAAACTTAATCTACAACTTTAATTTTGGAAACAACTTTTCTTTATCAAAAAACTATGTTTAGAGAAATAAAAATATGTTTGAAATCTCCTTAATTTTATAATAATAATAATAATAGCTTCCACACAGTACAATGACTTATCTATCAAACCCTCAGGCCACATGTATCAAAGTTATGCAAATTTCATTAAAATAACTAAAAATGTTACATTGTGCGAGCGAGGCAACGTGCCAGACATAACAGCAGCCTTAAGGGAGTAACCCTAGCACCACCGAGGAAAGAAATCATATCTTTTTTTACAGATTGAATTTGTAAAAAGTGTCTATATAATCTCTCAACCATGTTATTAGTGATTATATTCTTTTTGTTGCACCAACCCGTGTTGAGGACAATTTAGTATAATGTTATTAGTGATTCTTAGAAACGATTGCAATAAAACTTTACCAAAATTTTAAGATGGCATAAATCGAGTTAATATTGAGAATAAATTAATGAAAAATAAATAAAGCTTTTTCATAGAAGCTTTCACAAGGCTTACTTTTCTATTTGCAATTCTAAGCACGATAAGACCTCGACTGGTGTCTTTAAACATATTGGTAAAGTTTAATTGCGATCCGGAATGTCGTTTGTAAATTACAACCAAACTTAGTTTGGTGCTTAAGGCTACTTTTACATCTGGCATCCCTCTCGCTTGCACAATGTAATATTTCTAATGATTATAAAATATGTAATGAGTAATAATGTTTTGCCTCTTGTGGTCTGAGTCGTTGGTGGAAAATATATTTTTCTTATTCTTTAATTAGTTTTTGATAAAGAGAATTCAGAGGCCTTAGGGCGGCTTGTCAACTTCTGACAGTAGACGAGCCACTAGTCTACAAGCCTCCACCAATCCGGATTTGGCCCCCGTGGTGGAGTATGGCCTATACCTTCCTCAGGGAAGAGACCCGTGCCCCTCGGTGAGGACATAATGGGTTGATGATGAAAGAGAATTTGGGCCACTCAAATTATAAACTTCTCACGCCATGTTCCTGTAGGTATGAGTATCGAAAACTACATATACGAAAATTTAAAACATGACTATTCAACAATTTTCTTCTCTAGTGAGGACTATTCAGAAGGGTTTATCGTAATAGATATAAAATAGAACGAATGTCTAACAACTTGTCCTATTTACACTACACTAACAAAAAGTTCCAAGCCGACTGCATCCCGTGAAGAATTTCTCTTTACGTAAATCAGCAGTTTACTCTCTTATACTTAGGTGGCTCTGAGAGAAAATGGGCTCGTTTATTTTCCAAGCTGTTGAGCTACTTGAGAACGGGTGTACGTGGGTTCCATACTCACGGGAGACATTTCTTACAACAAAGTTCTTTTATTCTTGAGTACTTTATTCCGACAAATAAATGTTTATGCAATCAAAAATCAGGCCACCGACTCGTGAAATTTTCTCTGGTACTGATTTGGTTAGACGATTGGAATTCATTCATAAAAATATTTACCTGAAATAGGACAGTCGTTATCGACTATATACGTTTGAAGAAGTTATTCCAATGTAATCACTTCTTCGATAGATGTATAGTTAGAGAACATTATTCGACAACAAGAAAAACATATTATTAGTGATTTCTTATACCTAAGTAAAGGTATACAATTGGCGGTCTTGTTGCTTAGAGCGATCTCTTTCAGAGGTGAACTATTAATATAAATATCTTCATAATTAATCATAATGAATATTAATATCAATTGAAACATTTACGTGTACAATCTCTGTCAAGTTAAAACAATTATTACCTCCCGCTTTGAAGCTTGCTCCTCCACCAAAAATTAATTAGACTATTTAATGAAACAATTAGTCCCATCACGCTTTTCTACTCCAAATATTTTTACTCGAGATGATAAAACGGTCGTAAAACGGCAGCTTATGAAAGGAAAGTTGATAAATTGTACCTAATTATTTAACAGAATTTAGAAACTATACGCTATATACGAGTACTACCTCTTTAAAATCATCATCTCACGAAATAATTTCTATAGAAATAAGCTCGCCTTTCTTTCTTGTGTACAACAAAGTATAATAATAAAGATGTGAAACTGTCAAGTAGCGGTATATGTAACTACTTATAAAAAAAGCCGTCTCGAAGAAAAACAAGCACTAAAAAGAAAGAATTTCGGTGGTTTTGTCATGAATTTCACCAACAAATCATATATATATACTATCTGACTATGCAAACGTTGTTTTGCCACATTAATTAGCCCACAACCTATTTTCAGTCCTACAAAATATACACAAAAAAATTCATAATAATCGGTAAAGCAGTTTCGAAGGAGTTCGACGACGAACACTGTGACACAAGATTTTTATGTATTAGATTTTTTTCAGAAAAAGAGTACCACCATCGAGGGTATTACCCTCTTTGTAACAAAACTAATTATTGAATTCGCACGAATTAACGCTGAGCATACATCAAAAATATGCAGACGAATGGATAAGCTCTTCTTTTCTTGGAAGTGATTAAAAATACTATGAAATACGAAGTATTTTTCTGTTGATTTCAATATTTTTTTTCTTTACAGCTATCATTACCAGGAGAACCTAAGATGTGTTTATGGATGCATGAGCATCAGGTTGACTGGATTCATAAAGCCCCGGCGCTTATGGGATTGGCTATCAACCTCTTCTTTCTTGTCAGGATCATGTGGGTAAGTAGTGCCATGTGACGCTCTATATCTCTACATTGGCACCCAACTTGGGACCAGTTTAGCCCCACGTTCAGGCACCAACTTTTTTAATGAAATTGAAATCTTCATACTATCTTAGGCTCTATTCATTGGCGCCCAACTTGGGACCAAGTATTAGTTAGCCCCACGTTCGGGCTCAAACTTTTTTCATGATAATTAAATCATGCTATCTGATCTGTATTGGCGTCCAACTTGGGACCCAATGCTATTTTAAAGAACCATGTATTTTTTTTATATTTCTTGCATTGTGCTTTACACACACTGCCTCTTAAGACAGTCATCTGGAGGGAACGGCGCAATTAGGCTGGCTAAGTCGAAGACCAGTTTCTCATGTGGAGACCACCTCTTACTATTTACAATAGACTGGTCCACCGTTAAACATAAGAACCTTACTTTATTAGCCAATGCTAATTATCCTGATAAATTTTTAGTTGAAAATATCGGCGCCCAACATAGACTTTACGTATTGAAATAACGCTAAACATTAAAATTGTTTTTTTATTATTACGAATAAATAATTAAACCTCTTACAACAAACAAAAGCTGCAAATTGTATGAAAATAAGAATAAAATATATTGCTTGACTACCGATTTTGAAGAAAATGTTTTGCAGCTTACGCGTTATTTCAAGGACACGTTTGTTTACGAACAGTCTTATTTATAAAAACACTATTCCTTAAAACACTCCACGGAGGCAGTTTAAATACCACAGATTATTTAAACTGCCTCTGAGGGGGGTTTTACGGGAATCGTGTTCAGATAAATCACACCAACAGTCTAAAATGCCCGTCTAGCAGCTAATTACGAGCTAAGTGCAAAAAATTATGCATTTATTACCAACAGGTCCTCATAACCAAACTGCGTTCAGCGAACACACTGGAGACGGAGCAGTATCGGAAAGCAACCAAAGCTCTCCTAGTATTAATACCTCTACTGGGCATCACGAACCTGTTGGTACTTTGCGGACCCGGCGACGAATCTTGGTTCGCCGACGCGTTCGATTACACGCGGGCTTTGATGCTGTCCACACAGGTAACCATACATAACGTAAGCAGCCTATATACGGCCCACTGTAGAGCACAGGCCTTCTCTCAGGGAGAGAGTATGGACTTAATCACCACACAGGTAACCATGACAACTAGTATTTAAACGACTGTTACACCATCTGTTAATCATTATTTACATAATTCCGGAATCACCTGGTTGAATTTTTTTCGGAATAGCCAGGTGTCGCTCGTATTCGAAGAGCTTAATCACGGCGAGGATACTCCGTTCCGAACTCCTAGGGAACAAAGACTTGCATCTCATTGGTCAAGACGGTCCGCTTCCTAGGGTAGGTTTACATGGTGGCAGTTTGAATGCAGTGGCTATTGAAGATCACGCGCATTGACCAATGGGTGCACATGGAAGATTTTCTTCGGGAGCTCGTTTTGTGGAATGGAGTGTAGAGACGGAGCTCGCGTCGTCGATTGCTCGTCTCCTGGTCAGACTCTTCCGACAAAAATTTAAGTAAGTGATTCCAAAATTAAATTAAAAATGTGTAATGCTTACGAAAAAACAGCTTATTAGGGTATGAAAAATCGGGGTTAATACATCACTTAGCACTCTCGTTAGACAAATGTTTGAACAGTTGGCCGTCTTTAAAAGGCTGTCTGATGTAGATGTCAGAGGTATCAATTGCTTTAGTTTAAAAGAAAACCTTTTTCACTAAATCGATGGCTATTAAACACACACACTTCAACTATAGGTTTTCCTTTTAATGTGTTTACTTTGTAAAGAGCTTTTCATATCTTTTCGATGATGTTAATAAATGTTCCTATAAATCAAAGGGGCTTACGAAGTTTCTTCATACGCGGCGGATTGATATCGCGACTATATCAGGAATTTATTTGTCACAAAGTCACTTTTAGCAAAGAATAATACGTATTTTAAGAAATAAACTTCGTTTCGAGTTCTGATTCAACTGTATTAGACTGAACCAACTCAGGTTTACCAAGACTAAATCTTCAGACGAGCTCGCATTGTAGTGGTTTAAAATCACAGAGTGCCAGAGTGCAGGCTTTGCGCTTAAACTATTCTGCTCTGTCTTTGTTAAACCGTAAAGTCTTCAAAGGCTACATAAACAGCGACGGTGGAACTGATCACGACAACTACTATACGCAAGAGACTTGTTTTCACAACACAGGGAATCCTAGTGTGGGAACTATGTCTCCATCCTATTGTATGAAATATAAATAAAAAAATCTATCTTCAATTATTGATTGGCGACAAGTTTAGTCGGTTACTTTGTTATTAACGATAAGAAACAGCATTATCATTCATCATTTATGAACCGTAACACAAACAATCCAATAGATTTATACTTATTTGTATGAATTCGCACACATGGCTCTTAGGGCGCTTATACACGGACGGCACGTGTGCCAACTGCAGCCGTCGACGCGTCGACGGCAGCCTGCGACGTGTGCTGACGGCAGCCATCGACGCGCTTACACGGATATTTAACGCTGACATGTCGGCGACTGTCGTTGGCGCGTCGACGGCTGCAGTCAGCACACGTCGACGGCTGCTGTCGATACACGTCAACGGCAGCTGTCAACGCGTCGACGGTTGCAGTTGGCACACGTGCCGCCCGTGTATAAGCGCCCTTTTTATATTGTTTTGGTCCAGAAGTTCGTTTGATAGATCCGGACAGTTCTGTTTTTATAATGCATTACTCTAAAAGGAAATAGCGAACTGTGAACTAATATGAACGAACGCTCTGATACACAATGGAGAACTTGCAAAAAAAGCAAAAAAGTGTTTAAATCTCAGGGCCATGTTAAAAGATAAATCATTGTAGTTTTTTTTCTCTACAATTAATATTAAGAGTAATACCTATGGCATAAAAACAATGTCACTTCAATCTATAAGTATTTGAGAGACGTTCCCCATTACACACTGATCAAAAGACTTAGTAAAATTAATGATTCGTGCCGCGCCCGGTGGTTATTTCTCTAACCTAATTACCACTCGACGCTTTAGTGTCTAGCCCACATTTTCATCATCATCATCTTCAGGCTGTCGATATCCACTGTTGGAAAAGGGCCTCTTCATGCAAGCGCCAAGCGCTGTTCTTCTGCCCACATTTTATATCGATCATATTAACCGAGGACCCTAAAAAAGTTCTTCCCTCTCCAGGGCTTCACGGTGGCCCTGTTCTACTGCTTCATGAACACGGAGGTGCGCCACGCGATCCGCTACCATGTGGAGCGGTGGAAGACGGGCCGCAATATAGGCCGCGGACGGCGGCGCGGCGCCTCCTACTCCAAGGACTGGTCCCCAAGGTCCCGAACCGAGAGCATCAGGTAATTAGGGGACTGTTGTAACAATTTTTAAAGAGGCCGAATTCCTATTCCTAATCCTCCTACTCCAAGGACTTTTCCTCGACGTCCTGGACCTCGACCGTGTGTATCAGGTAAAGAGGGAGCTGTTGTAACAATTCCTAAAAACGCAGAATTCTTATTCCTAATCCTCCTACTCCAAGGAAGAGTCTTCGAGCTCCTGGACCGAGAAGATCATGTAATGATTGGACTGTTGTGACAATTCTTAAATGCGCTGGTTTCTTATGCCTATTCCTAGTCCCCGAGGTCCCGGACCGAAAGCATTGATTAACGAGGGAACTGTAATAGCAATTTTTAAAGGCGCACAATTCCTATGCTCATTCATGGTCCTCGGGGTACCGGACCGAAAGCTGTAGTAACAATTCTTTCTTAAAGAAGCAGAAGTCCTTTTCCTAATCTTAATCCTGGTCGTCGAGGTCTTGTACCGAGGGCATCAGGTAATGAGTGGACTGCAATAACAATTCTCAATGGCGGCGCATCTTATGATTTTTCTTCTCCCCAAGATCCCAGACCGCGAGCATCACTATGGAACGAGGGGACTGTAAAACAACTTTTAAAGACACAGAAATCCAAAAAAAAGTTATCTTTAACATGTCAAGTATTTTTTTTTACTATATGCCAGCGATATCGTTGTAGGTACCTAATAATGGTCCAATTATATTCAGATTGTGGTTTGATAATTTAAAAAATTCCGGCTGTTTTATGAGTAGCTGCAGTTTTTATCTTTACATTAGGTCCTACGTTAGGTAATAACGTGACATTACTTCTAAATCACTACGGGCCTTATTAAGTCATAACGTTGCATCCATGATAAGTATTTCATATAGCTACCTACCTCTTGCATCAATTGTTCAGTAACAATAGGAGCTACCTTTGGTAGGCACATTACACGCTCAATTGGGAATTATGGAATCAGAGAGCTTTCTTACGTTAGTTAAAGTTGCTTCATGAGACTTGAGACTTGATCGCCAACCCGCCTGCCAAGCGTGGCGATTATGGCAAAACCCTTCATGGTTATGAAAACTACAAAGGAGGCCTATGTCCTGCAGTGGGCGTCAAATGGCTGATGATAATGATGATCATTTTGTATACTTTGTGTCTTATGTATGTGTGCAAAAAAGTATAAAGTACTAAAATATAATTCAAGATTTAAAATTAATCATAAAACATGCATGTGTACATAAACTCACGCGTTTATTCTGAAGGGGTAGGCCAGCGATTGTCACTTGCATAATCCTGATAGAATCATGATCCTGACAGGATCATAATCCTGACAAACTTCTTTCGCTTTATCAACATATATTAGTCGCTGCATGCACGAACGCACTTTGGGTACTTTGTATCTTTAAGCGCAAAACCACCATAATTGTGTAAAAACCTTTAATATAAATAAATGTAACAGTATTTTAATAGTACAGAAGAAGAAGAAAGACATTTATTATACCAACAAGATACATCACAGAAACAAAATAAGCACATAAGTAACATAATATGCACAACACAGAAGGAAAACTAAATACACAACAGACAAAACGAATAAATAAAACAGGACTATAGATGTAGCCTGTGGTGTATCTACATTGCCACAAAAGGCTTATACTTTACTCGCATGTTTTTAGCCAACTGCGGCGGAGTCCAAAAGAAGGGTGATGTGGTTGGCTCGTATGTATGTATGTATGTAAGTATGTCCGATTCTATGTTCCCTCATAACTCATTGGTTAGGTCAGATTTTGACAAATAAGATCTCAATCGATTGGCCGTGTTTGTGCGAGTGTCATTTGCTATATAAAATCAGGACAATTCTAACAAAAAAAATTATAATCACTTAAAGCACAAAAATAAAAAAACTGAAATAAAAATACCCACCAACCCGACTGCTGAGCATTAACTAGGTACTAAGCAAGTGGGATTCCAAATCACAATTCACCAATGTGCTCGGCAGTCGCGTTGTTGATTATTTTTTATTTCAGTTCTTTTTCTATCAATGGATAGAAAAAAAATGGGATGTGGCAGAAAGGTTATTTTTACTTATATAACTAAAACGTTTATTATAAAATTTTATATTCGGAAAAATATCAGCTGTTTCTACAAATAGTGCAGGTGTCGAAATTTTATAGGGAACAGACAATATTTTATTGACATTTGAATTGGATTTCAGACAACCTCCTACCATTAGGAGAACCGAGTAGGAGCAAGTGGAAACGCCGAATATAAATTTAATTTGTATTTAACATAAACATGCTTTGTTATACACGTATCAGTCATGTTGACATTTTCTGAACACAGGCTTAGCATCGAGGTTGAAGTTAAGGGCATTTCAGGCAAAGTAGATTGTTTCACGCTCGCAGTACCTGCCTAGATCTTTATGCGCGTTCACACACACATGTTTACTCGACGTTCCGTTCGCTTCGTTGTAGATAACTTTGTGTACCGCGTAATTACGTGGTTTTGGTTGCAAACGAATTACGGGCATGTATAAAACTCTAAAGGATACGTGAGGCTTCAGGCCATACTTTTACTTGTCTCTCGACCGCACACTTTTAAATGACTTTAAAAAAGAAGGAGGTTCTAAATTCATCGGAATATTTTATTTTAAATGATTGTACAATAATGAGCATATTTTTGACAAATCTGGTCTAGGAAAATTCAAAATTAAAGTTATTTTTATTATCATATTATTTTTGGTAGAGAAATAAAATCTTGGGTATAAAGTGTACGTAAGAATTGAATTTAACATAAGTAAGAGTAACAACGTAGCCTAAACTTGGAATAAACCTGTATTTTAGGCTGTGTAAGTATGAGCTCAAATTATTATAAAGACATAAGTTAACAATAATTCGGGAAATAAATGGTATGAATCAATAAAATCATTAAAGAACCAAAGTACCTTAGAATCAAACATAGGTTACTTAAAACTACTGAACTTTCAACATTCAGGAGGATCTTTGTCTCATCGTACGTCATTCCTTGCAAGAAATTTTGCAAAGTCGTGCAAAATTACGTTGGGAACATATACAGTTTTGATTTGAGCAGATTGTAGAGAAAAGTGCCGAGAAAGACAAGAAATCTTTGCGCAAACGAATGCTTCACCGAACTACAACTATGTCCTTATGTTACTTGTTAGTATAGTCAGTTCTGAAGCTACTAAGTGTGTGCTATTTAAGTACTGAGCTCATTACTAATATTTGCCGAACAGTAAGGCCCTTGCAGGATTGGTATAGAAGATGGGTATGGAATAGATAAGGTCGAAATACTTCTCGACCTTATCTATATTGCCGTTACTACTGCAACCTTTAGTAGGTACCGCTCTTTGAGCTCGTTTAAGTTCCAGTATTGTAGTTTTGAGCGATCCTTCCCATGGGGTAATACAATAGGCGAGTATAGATTGGCACAAAGTAAAGAACACCTGTTTTTACACATGTGCATCTGCTATGCTTCGCAGTTTTTTTAATACAAATTTACTTGCGAACTCTATTTATTACTATGATGAAAAACCCCAGGTCTTGGATGTTTACATGTTTGTGATGTCGTTGTTTCTGGTACCCACGACACAGGGTATCCTAGTGTGGGGCCAGAAGCCATGTATGTGCCTGTATGTAAATGTTTATGTTTATGTTATATATTATGTTGGTGGAACGATAGTGTGTAGTCAATAATAATGCCGAGATATTTAATACTACCTGTGTTGGATAAAGAGGGACATAGGCATTTTCTAGTGTGATTGAAACAGTGATGAGCAATAAAGTTTTTTTGTACAGCAAATAACGGGGCTACGAAGGGAAAAATTTATAGATTTAGTTTTATTTGTATTAAGCGTGAGAAGATTTTGCTGAAGCCAGGAGTTTACTTGGTTGAAACCGTTTTGTGCATATTCGAAGACTTCCTCTTTATGTATTGCTGAGAAAAGTAACGCAGAATCATCAGCATATGAAACTATCGTCCCGGAGTTTGTTTCCAAGTCATTGGTCATTGATTTTGACCAAATATAGGGTTGGGCCTAGTATACTTCGAACTCCGAAAAAAGCATTTTTAAGCTCAGAACTGATGACATTGCCTATTTTCACTTGTTGTGAACGTTCAGTGAGAAATTCGGTGAATAATTTGAGCTGTTGTCCTCTTATAGGTTATTTAGGCATGTATAATTCATATACCTTACAACTATCATTTTGTTTGTTTGTACATCTACTTCCCTCTCCAATGTATTAGTCCAGTCCATCCAAATATTGTCTGCAAGAGATCACTTTTAGTGATAAGGCCGCCATCTGTACTTTTAGGTTAAGAAATATCTATGTAATTTCCATTTTTATGTACAATAAAGTGTTCTCTATCTATCTGAATAAACACTGCGCCAAAAGCTTTAGCTAGGAAAACTCCTACAGTGGAGTTACCCTTATCCAGCTCCTCTGTTAGGTAATCTATTACATCAAGTACGGCATCTGCTGTTGACAGCTTGGGTCTAAAACCAAATTGTCTTTTTGATAGAGTTGACTTCTCATGGAGGAACTTTATAAGCCTACTGTTTATAACTTTTTCTAGAATTTTGGATATAATATGTTGTATTCGTGTTTTTTGTGCCAATTTTTTTTTTAACAGAAACTAGAATAATGAGAATATTACGTGTAAAATTTCCGTGATTTTTTAATTTGTTTGTCTCCCTAGACCAGCGCCTGGATATTACGCGCATGAAATTGTGAACCATTCCGATCGTCTAACTGTCAAATTCCATACCTACTAATTGCTATTGCAAACGTAAAGTATCCAACAGGATTTGCTGCGCATAATTTACAATAATTAAAAATGTTAATATGTGCAAGCAAGAGAGAAGCAAGATCAAAGTACGGCTAAGAAGCGGCGTGGTTACGGTTTTTGTTTCGCACATCAGTAATCCTCTGTGTCTGAACGTAACCTTTGGTTTGTTCCCTATTGCAAGGCGATTAGCTGCTTTCAATGAGATTACGCGAGTCTTTGCATTCGACATTTAATCCTAATGAGTCCCGGAAATTTGACAGTTAAGCTTTCTAAGTAGTTTCTGCTATGCGTACCTGATACGCGTTTATGTGACGCATATCTGAGAAGATCTAATTGTGGAACTAATGGACTGTCTCTTTGCTAAACGTAGACAAAGAATAATAAGAGCTATTAGAATACAGCCCATGGATGGCCGAGGACAGAAGGAACTAGCAATGGACGAGTCTGGGCTGATTGAGCGTCTAACCCCCTGTTTCTCGTACACTAACAAGCTGTTAATCTACTGTTAACAGCTGTCAGTGGTATTTTTTGTATGCACTTTGGTCAATTTACAGCTGTTAACAGTAGATTAACAGCTTGTTAGTGTACGAGAAACTGGGGATAAGTCTAATAGCTGAGAAAAAAGTATTAAAATTAATTCAGCGATAACACTTGGCGAAGAACTACAGATAAGGCCTTGTTTTATGAGATATTCAAAAATATAAAAATTATTGTTTTCGTTTTTTTTCTATTTTTGACTCTACGATTACAAAAAATTCTAAGACAAAGCAAAATGTTATTTAGAACCCAAAAAGTAAATAAATTTATTTTGCATATAAAAATGTATAAATACAAAGCGGTTGGAGTTAGCCCGGAATAAGTACCTCTATAATAGAAAAAAAGTAATTAATCTGTTATTTTTTCGTCGATGTTCGATGTTCAAAGCCAAAAGAAGGTTTCAACACAGATTATATAAATATCAGAACTATTTGAAGACCCACCAGAATTTTATTGTTATATGACGATGTTTTTTTTTAAAACACAAAAAAAAACCTTGCCTACTTTTTAGCAATTGGGGTTTCAAAAAGTTCAGACCTTTAATTTTAACATAGAGTTATTCAAACGAGATTTGCATGCTTAATTGTTTTTATAACCCCGACCGCACATCCTCCAAATCCATATTTGATCGGATTTTTTTATTCCCAATAGGCTGACAATTTGAAGGCAGCGGGATTCAATTTGGGAGCGATTTCGACATACCGGGATGGATTCTATCCCACTGCATTTAAGAAGAGAATCAATTCAAGACTAGATAAGGTTACAATGTGGATTTGGAATTGAAATGTTCTTTATTTTTTAATGTTCTTTTGGTATTAAAACAATACAGTCCAACTCTGCTTTTTTAAAACTGTCGTTTTTCTTTAAGGCTCAATTACACAAGGAGACTCTCTCAATTACAAATCACTAAACTTCTTGCGTGATAGATTTTACTACATTTGAATTTTTCAAACATGATTCGACTTACAAGTCACACTTGGGAGCATCGTGTGAGCAAATACAATCAAATAATCATTATCATTAAATATCCACTAATTTGGTAATAAGTAACTCGTCTTAACGGAATAACATCGCATAGCATTGCACTAATAGTACGCCTTTTTTCCGAAGGTGAGCTTAAATTCGAGTGGCAAATGTTACCTCTCGTCGACGAGAAGTTCTCCTTGTCTAACTAAGCCTTTATTTTCCATGTGGTTGTGCTTCCCTATTTATTTAACACGGACGTTGCTGTAATGAGTTACTGTTGCATGAATGCTTCCAACATTTTGGTTTTGAAGGTAAGCGTATATTCTTTTTTAAGAGAGGCGTTACTTTTGTATGACGGTAGAACAAGTTGTATGTTTTAATTTTGAACTTTCTTGACAAAATCACAACGTTTAATTCAGAGTGCAGGTGTAAAGCTTCGTGATTTCGTTTGAAATTTATAGAGCCGATCGTATTTGCGAGTACGTAAACAGAACAGCGGTGGTAGCCTAGTGGGTAGACTAGGAAGCGAGAGACCCAGGTTCGATTCCCAGTGCGGGCATGTACCTATGACTTTGTTTTCTAAGTTATGTACATTTGTGAAGTTACTCGTATTGTAGCAATACCACTCGCTAAGGGTGACGGAAAACATCCTGAGGAATTATTGTAATCTCTCTACTCTATGGCGAAGCTGAATTTATTCGGGCGTCAATTATGTACTTAAGTTTCCAATTTGTTGACGTCATTTGTTAATTTTTTTAAGACACGCCCGTTCTCCAGTACATATTTTAGCTCTACGGAAACTTTAACATGACTAATAACCCAACACAGTGTAAACTTACAAAATAGGGGTGGAATGTGTTAAATAAAACCACAATAATATTCTTTGTGTGGGCCAGTATTTTGCCCCTGAACTTTGGTCGCTAAGGGTATCTTTAGGTAGGTAGTTTATTCGTTATTGTTGGGTAAAAGTTTGCTTACAATCACTAATGTTACGTACATCGACTGCCTACGCTATACTTACAATAAAATTAGTATGTAGGCCAACAAATTGTCTTTAATTTTTTAGGGTTCCGTCCCAAAGGGTAAGAGACCCTATTACTAAGACTCTGCTGTCCGTCCTTCTGTCCGTCTGTCTCCAGACTGTATCTCATGATCCGTGATAGTTAGACCGTTGAAATTTTCACAGATGATGCATTTCTGTTGCCGCTAAAACAACAACTATGTAGTAAAAACAGAATAAAAAAATATTTAAGGGGGTCTCCCATGCAACGAACGTGATTTTTTGCCGCTTTTTGCTCGATATTAATAACGGCAATAGGTAGACGCTTGAAATATTCAAATGAAAGAAAGAAAGAAAGACATTTATTGGGATGAATGTTGTATAGGGTTCCTTCGAGCGTGAGTCCGACTCGCACTTGGCGGGTTTTTATGCTACGTATTAAACAAATTATGTGCCCATTAAACAAAGTATTACGAGAGCAAATTGCGTGTTTAAAAAATTATACACATAATTTTTTTTATAAATAAAATTGGCTGTAGTAATATTGAAGTGCCTATAAGAATTATGTACAAAGTAATATGAACTAACGTAAACAGCATGTAACATTCCACTGCTGGTACTGGCATTCTCTCAGAAAGATAGAGTATAGGTACATGTCTATCGCCGCTCGTAAATTTCTACCGCTGAGGTAAGTATGCGAACACCTCACACTCGTAGTTTCACTAACAATTTTTTAGGGTTCTGTACCCAAAGGGGTAAGGGACCCTATTACTAAGTCTCCACTGTCCGTCTGTCCGTCCGGTACAGGCTGTCTGTCACCAGGCTGTATCTCATGAACCGTGATAGCTACACAGTTGAAATTTCCCAAACGACATCGTTCGACTGATAATCTTGTTAGGGCATAAAACAATTTTTAGTAGTTTGTGATGGTTGAATGTGAAAAAATGTTTTTGTTAAAACCGCGGCCGGCGCGACGGTTTTTATGAAAATGCTTATAACTCGCAAATGACTGTAGGTACTACGCTCAAATCGGATTATAGTGTCATATAAATGGACACAGTTTCTTTCTACGCTAGCAGTCTTTAAGGATTCATAACAAATTGACAAAAAAATAGTTATAAAATATTATTCTAAGTAATTTTCTGAACACACACATAATAACGGCATTTTGGTGCTAAAGTCTCTTTTAAACCTCGTAACACCTCTCTCGCTATAATCAGAATTATCTATATAATTCTGCATTACAGTTAAATCTGATTACAACGTTACGATTTGTGATTTATTCACCAAAAGCCACACTAGCCGCATGTATCTACCCCCGGGACTGTTGGTATCTAGGCACCGGCAAGCTGGCGGTAAAAGGACCATCACCAATCCTGCGGTATATGAAGGTCAAGAAAAATAACTCAATAGAGTTTTCTCAAAGAAGAAAATGTTATCCACCGAACCGGACTTTCAGAGGGACGATATAGAAAAATCACCACACGTAGACGCGTACCGCAGATTGGCGATTATGAGTGCTAAGTTATGTGAACCCCTAAGTCACTAAGGTCTTGATGATAAGGTCACGATGTTTTCCTTTACGTAAACGAGTGGTGTTTCTCTAACTTATTTAGAAATTTAGAAAATTGAACTTCTTAAATGAATGAACGAAAGTTGTTTTAAATGAGAAACTCTAACCGACATGTTTCAGGAATTGCGCATTTTAGTAATAACCTAACATCATAATGTAGATAGAGAAAGATTAAGTCTCACGCCCAAAACTCACGAACTTTTTTGCAAAATCAAGACCTCCCCTCCCCCCTTTGTGAGATTCAGTAAGATGTGGACAGTACACACCTCCACTCGCATGAGATTTCTGCCATAACCTTTCGGTAAAACGGCAGCACATCAAGCTTTACACGCGTTCTCTATACTCGGTTGCGTTACAGCAGACTCTTTTACTAAAAT
This sequence comes from Yponomeuta malinellus, assembly GCA_947308005.1. Lineage (NCBI taxonomy): Eukaryota > Metazoa > Arthropoda > Insecta > Lepidoptera > Yponomeutidae > Yponomeuta > Yponomeuta malinellus. The sequence goes on from OX371013.1 coordinate 9,199,567, forward strand.
TTCAAGATTTTATTTACAATCTCCACCAAGATTAATTTTAAGATTTTGCCTTCTTTCGTTTCAAATCTGTTTCTAATCTGCTGCTTCGACAGCAAGTCAATCTTTAAATCTGTATAGCATGTAATTAAGAGGCTATTGCGGTTGCGAAAGTGCGGGTACGAAATTGAGACAGCAACCGGTGGCGGCGCCGAATGCGCCCTGAGGCCTAATTATGCCCACCAAATCCTGTCGGGATCCAGACGTTTGCGATAGCAATTAGTATAGAATTTAAAAGTTAGACGATTGGAATCGTTCAAGATTTGGTGCGCGTAATATATGAGAAAACGTAAATTTATTGTTAATTTAAAAAACGTGTCAACTAAAACGTAAAAACCAACTTGATAAGTTTCATAAATGTTAATATTCAGACTAGATTAAAGTAGTATGGACATTATAAATTGAAATAAAGGATTATAATACAATATTTTGTAACTAATTTGTATTGAGAATAAATACCCAACCGTTAGTTTGTTTTAATCAAGTTCTGGGCAGTAAAATTAATATTGACGTACTAAAACGTTACAAGTTACAAACGATTAGTAAGTTGAAGTGGCAGTGGGCGGGGCACATAGTACGTAGAACTGATGGCCGATGAGGCCGAAAAGTTCTCGAATTCAGACCACATATCGGCAAGCGCAGGACGACCAGCCACAAGATGGAAAGATGACCACATCCAAGTGGCAGGAAGGCGCTGGATGCAGGCCGCTTCCAACCGGTCTTTTTGGAAATCCATGCAGGAGGCCTATGTCCAGCAGTGGACTTCTTGGGGCTGAATGATGATGATGATGAAAACGTTACAATCATAAACATTTTATTAAAGGAATTACACCTATTTATAACTGCACGAAAATCCACCTTTACTCGGTACCTGCGCCTTAATGGACGTAATCTAGGACTCCGTGAGGTCACTACCGCCACTATAGAAAAATAATCATGTCTAGTAATTAATTTTTGGCTAATTTACTAAAAGCGTCTTTCTATTCTCTAAATAAAATATATTTATTTAAAGAAAAACATGTCATGTATATAAAATTAGAAATAACATCCAAAAAACGTGCACCATACAATCTCCACCAAAAGTTTCGTCAAGAAATTGTGTAAATCAATACCCAATGTAAATAGTGATTTTTGGACTCACAACCGAGAATCTAGGATCGAGTCCTATGGTTCTCGGTTGTGGGTCCTTAAGCTTGCTTTACATACCTAATCGAGAAAAAAGACGTCTGATTACCATGCTGGAGATCGTCGGTTCGATTTCCACTGAGGAACGCCGTACATTTGTGCAAATGGCCTCAGTGTGGGTGTGTTTCCATGTTTGTGATATCCTTGCATGGTTGCCATAGAAGATATCCTTGTTTGGGACCGGGACAAGTGATTGTCTCGTGTGGAAGTTATTATTATTAATGACACTTTTTGCAAACACGATCTGTAAATGAAGATATGTTTTTTCCCATTGGTGGCGTAAGTGTACCCTGTGGAACCCTTTAAGGTATGAAGAGCCCTTGAGGTGTTGAGGACCAACAGGTTGAAGAACAACAAAGGCATATTTAAATAAGCACTACGCATAAAAAGACCATAGAAGTATTTCTTCCTACAAAATTCAATCTCAAAAAGGGCCCCTGTCCTCTCGATTAGTCTGTACCAATGAAAAGAGCGCAAAATGTGCTGTAGAGTAAATCACTCTGTGATTGGTTCATTCTGTGCGCCGTGCGTGACGACGTGAACGTTTATTGGGCGATAGTAATGACAGCGTAACTTGTGATTGGTTTTATACAAAAATGTCAAACCATTGACTTCATGATGTTTAACCCGTCGAAATATAGGTACCTCGTAAGATGGCGGCCTGACGGTGGCAGGTGCATAGATATTTTGCCGGATACTGAACCCGCTCCGATTGATAACACAATTGATAAGCTCCGCCCACCTTCCCACAATGGGGTCATTTTTAGCGCTAGTTAGACAACATGTTTTTAACTGTCACTGGTTAACCGTGAGGAAACCTGAGTGTCTGAGCTACTCACATACCTCAGCGCTTGAAATCGCTAGTCCGCGGCGGGCACGCTTGGTCATTTAGCCCATATTCTCTCTCTGAGAGAAGGTCTGTGCCCTGCAGTGAGACGTAGGTATATAGGCTGCTTATGATTGAGCAGGGTTTTTATGGTGCAGGCTGTACAGTCACCCGTCGAAGCGTGAGTCGGCGGCATCAGAGACCACCACGACCACTCTCCTGGTTCCGAGGCACTCTCTAGCACCGCCACACGACATGCGACGATCGGTGAGTTCTCTTGATACTTGACGATGATTACTTGATACATGATGTATCATATGCCGCGTACAGATTACCTGCAACACAACAAGTATAATTCAACTCTCCTGGTGCACACGACATGCGACAATCGGTGAGTTCTCTTGGTGGGTGGTGATTACCCTGGGCAAGCCAGGGTGCCCAAGATCAGACGTACAGAGCTCAGAAGGTGCAGTCAGCACACCACCCTTTACATACGTGCACTCTAATCAGTTACGTTAAAGGCGACTTTGTAACAAAAATGTATGTGTTGACTTGCTGTAAAGTAAAAAGTCGTACGTGTAGACTCATTTCCTGCATCCCTGGTATCGTGCAACCTGGGTTCGTGTTTTACAACAACTTAGTTTATCAGTTTTTGTATAATTTATTAGCTGAAGAGTGCTTTACTGAAGACTGCAACATTGGCTCTACCAATGTTGCAGTCTTCAGTAAACCATTGTCCTACATTGTTGCCAATTCTATAAGCATTATTATTTATCAAACAGTGCTACTACGAGTACAAAGCAGAGAATACGTACAAAATCAGAAAAATACATTTAAACAATGGCAAGTTATTGTAAATGACAAACTCTGGCCGACCTGCTTTAAATATTGCGAATTTTGGAAATAACTCCGTATGTCGTACAATATATTATATACAATGTAAGATGATATGAGGGGAGAATGACCGAATAAGTCTTACCTTTTCATAAAACTACTAGCTGATCCGGCAAACGTTGTTTTGCTATATTAATTAGCCTACGGCCTATTCTCAGACCTACCAAAAATTGGTGAAGCCGTTTCGAAAGAGTTCCGTGACAAACACTGTGACACGTGATTTTTATATATTAGATGGCGTTGAAGTAAGAGGTATAAGACGTAAGTAGAGCTCAAAAAGTGGTTCGTCAACCTTTACAATTTTGTTGACTAATTGCAAGTAACGTTAGGGTTTAAAAAAGTTAATTTTCTCTCCGAGTTAAGCCACGTACATTAGCTTATCTCGCGCGCAGTGCTATCATCAAACAAAAAGGAATATAATATCTCCAGGGCCGCGTTTCAAAAAACTACATTTCATAGTTTATTATTACTATTTGATGTACATTGCATAGCAGTCTTCCTACTTGCTAATTTGTGGGTTAATCGCTTGGCAATGTACAACGAATTGTCATAGATTCAATGGTGATAGCAAACCATAAACCATGTAGTTCTATGAAACAGGCCCCACGCTGACTGCACTGACTTATTCAGGGTTGATTTGCCGCTCATTGCAGCTGAACTTAGACGTTGCACGATATGTATACTACAATCCCAAGAGAGTTAGGCCACGAACGCCCTTGGAAAGGCGGTAAGCGGATTTCAACCATAACTTTACGCATTTACGGACTCTAGTTCTTTCATAAGTTCTCCCATTATTGGTCTAGCGGTAGCACGCTTGACGACTAAGCTAAAGATCGATGGTTCGATTCCCGCTGTGGGCCGTCAAACAAATTAAACGAATAACCTCAGTCTGGGTGTATTTCCATGTCCGTGATGTACTTTACTGGTTATCAAAGCACAGGGCATTACCTGATTGTGATTGTGTTGTGACGAATCCCATATCACCCCGTACTTGAACGTCGCAAAACTCCTGAACATGGAGGCTCGACTACAACTGAACCTTACCAAACTCCTCTTTGGTGTAGTGCACACAAAAACACCCTTTTATCTATACAAGAAACTTGAGTTTTCGTCGAGACAACGCATAGTTCACAAGGATAAGATTGTCATCGCTGTGCAACGTATGGCGTTTCGAGGTAGTTTCCGTCCAAGTGCTGGAATGGCTGGCTTTTGGGTGAAAGCTCAAGTTTTTGACTTTTACTTTTTATTGAAATGACTGACAATATAATCGCATCAATTCTCGCACAAATTACATCATAAGCTACCTTTGCGTATTGTACGGCATTTATTTGCTTCAGTGCCTATCACGCCGTTTCTATTTTCCTAATTACCTCATTTATATTTACCTATTGTATTTAATTTATGGTATATCTCTATATTTTACATTAAAATTTATTAATTTAAAACTAATAATACAAAAGGGCTATGCTCGGAATTTCTCTACGAGATCGAAACAGAAATGATGAGATTCGTAGACGAACGAAAGTCGTCGACATAGCCCAGCGGATTAGTAAGTTGAAGTGGCAGTGGGCGGGGCACATAGCACGCAGAACTGATGGCCGATGGGGCCGAAAAGTTCTCGAATGGAGACCACATATCGGCAAGCGCAGCGTAGGACGACCAGCCACAAGATGGACAGATGACCTCATCCAAGTGGCAGGAAGACGCTGGATGCAGGCCGCTTCCAACCGGTCTTTTTGGAAATCCATGGAGGAGGCCTATGTCCAGCAGTGGACTTCTTGTGGCTGAATGATGATGATGAATAATACATTTTTATTTTATTATATGCCAATTATTGTATTTATTTTAATTAATTTCAAATGCACCACGACGCGCACCCTATAGTACATTTGTGAGTTACCGTAGGCACTGACTGAAAATCAGCGCTGAGGGCTCACTCCCCTTAGCACAACGCTAAGTTAGCTGCCTTTTGTGGCAATTTAGACACACCACAGGCTACATCTATGTTTGTTATATTTTTTTTATTGTTGTGTACGCTTTCTCTCTGTTATTTTCATATTATGTCACTTTTCTGTTTGTTTTTTTTCTGTGATCTGTTTCGTTGTTATAATAAATATCTTTCTTTCTAATTTATTATTCATCATCATCATCATCAACCCATTATGTCCCCACCGAGGGGCACGGGTCTCTTCCCTGAGGAAGGTATAGGCCATACTCCACCACGGGGGCCAAGTCCGGATTGGTGGAGATTGGTGGTCCGAATTTATTATTCAGTACTGTTATAATTTACTTAACATTTCTTAGGTGGAATCATGTTACATAAATTGAAACCAAAAATAATTTAAACTCCTGATTTAAACTCCTCAGTATCAATAAAAACAATCTTTCCAAACTTTTCTTTCCTTTCAAACTTTTATTTCATTCAACAAATTGAAAAACAAACACAGTATTCCGTAGGTGGTCAATACTGAAATCATTTGGTCTTCCTCAGGACTACATCACAAGCGGGAGCGTGAGCGGGGACCAGTCGCCGGTGTGAGGCGAGGGGCGGGGGAGGCTCTCGCGCCTGCGCACTTTGCCCGAGGAAGACGCGCCGCTCGACGCGTCCGCACCCGCCTCTCCCGCCTCTTTAACTATAGCCCCCTCAGTCTGGCAGAACACCGTTTCCGTAGCCCCTACCACGGCATCACTCTCAAACTTCGCAAACCTTGCAAGATTCCGCCACATACACTCCGACTATGTCCTGGCGGGAGACGCCACAAGGCTTGGAGATCGAGAGTAGGGCTGATACGAACGTTCGAATTTTAAAAGATCGATTACCGGACGATTCATCCGCAAGCTCGCCGATTCCATCGATCCGGAGTATAAATTGAAATATTGAATGCTACGGACGATTAACGCTGTTTCCAATTCGTGGAGCGCGCGTCCTAATTAAAGTGACTTGTTCTGAATTAATTGCTCGAGTCTTTACGTCGTTCGTACATAGCTATGATAAATGTTAATTAAGCTGTATCTCCCACTCTTTTTCACGAAATATTACATAGCACAATCCACTTTCGATGCGCAAAACATTGATTTTATTTTGCTTCCCCTAGAAAAGAAAAAGCTTGGCGTATGGGAATAATGTTTGTGTGTAACATTTAGGCAGCGCTTAGGGTATAACACGCATTTACTGGTGGTTATTTTATTGTACAGTCCTTCAAACAACAAATGACACGAGGGTGTCAGCGCCAATGCATCGTTGTAAACTAGTGGTCACCGTACGATTTATGTATCTAAGTAGTGTAAAAAATTCGTCTTTTTCCTTGCTTGTATAATGACCGTGCTTAATAGGTGTGTAAGAACCTACAAAATTATGGATTATTCTGGTTGTTGTGTTCTTACATTTTGAATTGTAACCAAGTACGTAGGCCATTTGAGTAAGTAGGAGGATACTAATACAATTAATTTTGAGAGAGAAAAGAGGGAAACATTTATTACACCAACAGTCACACACGCAAAACGCTAAAGAAATCGGAAACAAAATTAACAGAAAACATCAAAAACAGAACAATTATATAAATACAATTTATGCAGTATTGTCGCGGTGTTTCCGTTGCTGCTAAAGGCAGCTGACTCAGCATTTCGCTGAGGGTGTGGGCCCTCAGCGCTGTTTCTCAGTACTGACTGAGAACCAGCGCTGAGGACCCACGAGTGTCCCAATGCACGGCGCGTTTTGTACGCAAAATCAATGTTGTTTATAGATTAATATGTCTGTAACTACTACTTAAACCTACATAATGATGCCAAATATATGAAACACGTGTAGAGTTAAGAATAATTTTAAGATTTGGGAAACAAAGCGCTATTTGTAAAGTAATATAATATGGCATATCGATTTCGTACTAGGATGTCATTTTAATTTGGATCTCTCCAAAATATTTTACAAATATTTCTAAACGGGTATTGTTAATATGGAGCTATTGAATTAAGTATATCAAAATAATTGAGAAGTTAAGTTGTAAAAAGGTTGTAACTGTTGTAACTTTTTGTGTGACCTAACATAATAGTAATTATTATATAATGTGTAAATGATACACTTACTATAATGTATAAGCTAATACTACAATATTTTAGGTAGGTATCTAAAATAAGTGAAATTGCATTTAGATTATTACTATTGAAAATATTCATACGAAGAGACAATTTATAACTATTGAGATCTATAATATGCATATTCTTAAATAAATATTATGTTAAAAAACATACTTTGCTGTGTATGTGTCTCAGTCCAATCAGAAAATAAATATTTTAAACACTAGTGTAAAATTTAATATATTTACTCACATACCAAACCAAACCTGTATGTAAACTAAATGTGGAAATATTATCTATGTAAATTCACTTTACTACAAAGAAACGTATCCATGAATGCTATCTAACATAATTTTTTATTTACTGCCAAATCCTTCCCATAGAGAGGTAAATGTGTTTACAAAGTGTATTTACACTGCGACGACTTCAAACTTGATGCACAAATGATTAATGAGAATCAAATATCCCTTACTTTGAAACGGACTTTATGTATTGTAAAAATCGTTATACAATCGGCAGCGGTTGAAACTAGTTCCATATTAATATAATGTCCTTACCTCTGAGATCGACCTTCAGCTGTCTTTTCCACCTGCCACCCTCTAGGCTGTCACTGGAGGTCGTTGACACAAATTTATTAGAAACTTCTCAACGTCCACGCCTATTTACACGTCCACCCAAAAAGGTTGAAATTGATACTACTTATCACGATCACGTCCAACTTTACACGCCCTAGACGGCCCCCAGTGGGGGTTGCTGACTGGGATTTAATAAAACATTACCACTGTTCAGACGGAACAGATTTCAAAGGGGTGGTCGTTGGCGTCACTAACTCGCATTCCGATCTTTCCGCGGCTTGCGAGGAATGGAACAGAGCGTAATTTTAATAGCAGAGCTAGGTAAAAAAACTATCGGTCTTCCTTTTTATAATATTTATAAAAAAAAGTCGATTCCCTTAAAACATTGATAAAATGGAGTTAATGCCGGTATATGAGAGAAATTCCTGTTATAAACCGTTTTTAACTCCGTATTTTACGGAGATCGACTTTTTATAATCAGGACTGTAAAATTATAGTCCCGCTTAAAAAAGAAAACATTTATCTATTTATCTACCTACGTATGTCATGTAAGAAAACAGTTTAAAGAGAAACGCGGCCCATAAAAGAATAATTCCACTTAGCCCCCGGCAACGACACTTTAAGCCGTAATATGCGTCTGCTCATTATTATCCTTTCATTTCAACATTGCGTCGGACGAGAGCTCAGACATTATTATACTGCGACCCTTTCGATTAACATAATGGAATGTTAATTTCTTGTTCAGGGATACCGGGGAACGGAGAATAGAGAAAGTTTGCTCAAGTAAAGATCGAATTGTGTTGAAAACTTGCTTTTATAACACAGTAATTTTCAATCAAAGTGGGCTAGAATATGCTTTATTCTTCAGCAGCGCGAGAGAAAATACGGGAGCTGTAGTTTATTATTTTTTAGTTTTATAGAAAACTAGGAGTGCCTGCGACTTCGTTCTCATAATTGGACTAGCCTGTAAAACATAACCTCTATTTGACGAGTTTCAGGAATTGCGCATTATAGAGGTAATCATGTGAGAAGCGTTGCTAACAACACTGCAGCAATGGCTCTAAAATAGGTAATCCCACCTGAAATTTACATTTTTATGCGAAATACAATAAAATGACCGTTCCATGCTCGGCCGGATTAGTGCGCCAGAGTGGGATCGTCGATTGAAATGTCATTCACTTTTAATGGAAAAGTGAAACTTAATGGTGCACTTAAGTAGGTTCTGTCGACAGCAGGGCCGAGTTTCATAAAACTACAGTTCGTAGTTTATTATGAAAATTCGAGGTACGTTGCGTAGCAAAGGCTACTTGTTAATATGTGGGTCAATCGACTTGGCAATTTACATTGAACTGAAACCTGAGTGTCTGAGCTATTCACATCACATACCTCAGCGCTTCAAATCGCCAATCCACAGTGCACGCGTGGTGATTAAGCCCATACTCACTCCCTGAGAGAAGGCCTGTGCTCTACAGTGGGACGTATACAAGCTGCTTATGTATGTAAACACGATATGTCCCATGGAGCCGCGAAACCCTCGCGAATACGACTTTAGTCAGGTTGTACCTACTGCACAAACCAGACGTTACAGATATGGTGTATGTTAATAAGCCCTTAAATAATTCTGTCAAGGGAACGATTATTTTAACAAAGTAGGTATAATAATAATAGATGCGTGCTATTAGCAGAATAAATACTCGACATTACACTCCTAACCGACTTATCCAGACAGCAATTGAAAGAAATACTAAAACTCATACATTATCAAACCGTTATAAGATCATAAAAACATGGATTACACCTGGTCTACTACGATGCTCACGACACCGAGATAAGCTTCACAAACAATCGAAACGTTGCCCCGAGAACCTACTCTTAAAGCTTACCTACACTCGATACAGGAATTTCTGTAATGCGTTGTTCAAAAGAGTCAAACAAACATACGACAAAGAGCAAGTTGATAAAGCTGGAAACGATAGCAAAAAGCTATGGAATGCAATTAAAACAATCACAAATACTGCTAAAATCAAATCTAGTCCAAAAGAACTACTAACCTTTGGAACAACACCGATAGAGTCTGTTAGTGTGATCAATCAATATTTCGCAAATGTAGGTAAATCACTGGCTGAAAGACAACAACAAAAAGTGAATGATTTTCCAAGAACGTCATACACCCCTCCATCCACCGCACTTAGTTCCTTGGTACTTTTACCAACGGATCACGAGGAAATGGAGAGACTTATCTGTGGCCTTAAAAACGAATGCTCTGTCGGGTTTGACCAAATTCCTAATAAGCTTCTGAAGGAACACAGAGGCCTTCTTATTCCACCCCTGACCCATATTTTTAATTTGTGCTTGAAAGATAGCGTATTTCCGAGCGTTCTGAAGATAGCCTGACGACCTGTACATAAGGGAGGTGACAGAGACCGTATCATCAATTATAGGCCAATATCTATACTGCCGTTACTGTCCAAATTATTGGAAAAAATCCTTAATATTAGATTAATGCATTTTTTGGAGAAACATCACATTTTGTCAGACAATCAGTATGGTTTTCGCACTGGCTTGTCTACAGATGATGCTGTACATACCTTGACGGATCACATATCCAGTAAACTCGATGAAGGTCACAAATGTATTGGGGTATTCCTTGACCTTGCCAAGGCCTTTGATACGGTCTCTGTCCCACTGCTCTTGCAAAAGCTCCAAGCAGTTGGTGTTAGAGGTGACCAGCTTAATATATTTATAGATTATCTCTCTGACAGATATCAGCATGTCAAAGTGAATAATTTTGTTAGCGAAGACCTGCCAATGACGTATGGAGTTCCCCAAGGAAGTATTATCGGCCCCACCCTCTTTCTCATCTACTTAAATGATCTACTCTCTATTACCCCATTCCAAGGCAAAATTATCTCATATGCAGATGATACTGCTCTACTTTTCACCGCAAAATCTTGGGATGAAGTTTACAAACTGGCACAGCAGGGCCTGGATATTGTCCAGTGCTGGCTCAATGACAACATTCTTACCCTTAACTCTGAAAAGACTAAATATCTCTCCTTTTCTATGCGTAACACATCCGGTACCAACCATCAACATAAGTTAAACGTCCATCAATGCAGCACAGGTACATCACACTGCGATTGTCCACACCTAGAAAGGGTTGATTCAATAAGATACTTGGGAGTAATAATTGACAAAAATCTTAACTTTAAAAAACATGTAGAATCCCTATCTGCTAAATTAAGAAAATTAATTTATATTTTTAGGTGCCTTAGGAATATACTGGACCCAATACTACTAAAACAAACTTATTTCGCTCTGTGCCAGTCCCTGATATCATATTGTATCTCCTCTTGGGGTGGGGCCTCGAAGACAGTAATTAAGAGTGCTGAGATTGCTCAAAGAATAATACTAAAGGTTTGTACATTTCGACCATACTTTTTCCCAACCTCCTCTTTGTACAGTTATTGTGAAGTCTTAACCGTAAGGCAACTTTTTATATTAAGTATTATTGTAAGACAACACAAGTCAACCAACTTCACTCCACCCTTGAATACCCGACGTCAAAATACAGTCATAAAGCACAATCGATGCCCTCGCACCTCTTTTGTCAGAAAATTCTATGCATTTCTCGGCCCGTACCTATACAATAAAATAAATAAAGTATTAAATATCTACCCTCTCGTTAAAATTACATGCAAGCGCGTAGTATCCAAATGGTTACAAAATTTAACATACACAGAAACAGAAAATCTTCTCTCGGTTGTTGAATAAAAAAAAAAAAAAAAATCAAAATTTTGCATTCGATATACTTATTCCATACACACCCTCTTACATACACTCACACACTTTTCACACATTACACACAAAGAGGACCAACACACTATACATGTTTTTATTTTTTAGTTTAGTTAAGTGTTTTGTATTTTTCTCTTACAAAAGTAATATCGGAATGTGTTTCAAATATTTACTTACTTGATAAACTATAAAGGCATAACCTAATTTGATTGCGCCATTCCTACCAGAGGGGTGCGGCACTGTATGCTGAAACACAGGCTCTGCCTAGTTCAGCAACAGAAGCTCGCCACTTATTTTAAAATGTCATCTTTAGGTTGGTCTTTTCGGCTAAGTTTTACAATAAGTGGAGATGTGAACCAGAAATTGTTTTATGAAATAAACTATTTGTATTTGTATAAACTATTTGTATTAAAAGTAACCAAATCCGTCGTGCGTGCATGCGACGACTAATGAAAGTTAATGAAGCGAACGAGGTCACGAGAGGATAGTGGAAAGTGGCAAACCCTGCTCTCTGCCTACCCCACAGGCGTGAGTTTAATATTAAATTGTAATGTATGTAATATTGGTTTTTGCTCTTTTTTTGCTTATGTGCCTACTGTATGTAATTCTTTGTAATGTTGCCAAATAAAGTTTATTCTTATTCTTATTCTAATAGGTATAGCAAAATGGGAATAACCATATAAAGTTATGATGAAGATGATGACTACCTCTTTGGTCTAGCGGTTTCATGTCTGATTACCATACCGGAGGTCGTGGGTGCGTTCCCACTTGAGGCCGAGGTACATTTGTACAAAAGACCTCAGTCTGGGTGTATTTCCATGTTTATGATATCCTTGCCTGGTTACCATAGCACAGGGTTTGCTAGTTTTGGGACCAGGACCATTGATTGTGTTGTGTGGAAGTCATTATTACATATTGTAAGTATATTTATAGTAGCTGTGGGCGTCAAATGGCTGATGATGATGATGAAGTAACAAGGACGTCTATTTGCATACAACGGGAATATCACTGTTATAACTCGTATAACCCTCCTCTACCAGACGTGAAACCGATTCATAACTGTATAAAGTAAGTATTCATAACTTATGGTTACTCTTCTAGTTATAGTATAATTACACTATATTTTTCCAGCCCACAGACCCTTCCGAAATCTTCAAAATAATTCTATCTCTTCGCAATACAAACTCTGTTGGTTTTGATAACATAAATACTAAATTACTGAAGATTATCGCTCGACATATATCAAGTCCCCTATCTCATATAATAAACCTGTGCTTGGAGCAAGGATGCTTTCCAGAAAAATTAAAATTTTCAATTGTATTGCCTGTGCACAAAAAAGGCGACAGACAAGAACTAAATAACTACCGGCCAACAACTCTTATACCAATTTTGTCAAAAGTAGTCGAAAAGGCAGTATATAAGAGAACAATGGACTTTCTGGAAAAATATAATATTTTGACAATAGAACAAAACGGATTCAGAAGAAACAAGTCAACAACGCTAGCCAGTTATAACTTGATGAAACACGTAATAATGGGCCTCAATGACAGGTTCCCAATGGTAGCATTATTTCTTGATTTAAGCAAGGCCTTCGATTTTGTTGACCACCGTATTCTTCTAAATAAGCTCGAAAACGTTGGTATAAGAGGTACGGCACTGAATTTCTACAAAAGCTATTTAACTCAACGTTCTCAAATAACTCGGATAACCAAATTTGTAGACGAAACGAACACGGTGAAATCTACCAGAGATGATATCATGTGGTGTTCCACAAGGAAGTATCCTCGGACCGCTCTTGTTTTTAGTGTACGTTAATGACCTATCTAGCACGCTAAAATTTGATAGCGTACTGTTTGCTGACGACACTACAATTATTGTAAAGGGAGAAAATATTGACACTTCTGAAACTGACATAAACCAAACCTTAGATAATGCTCTAATGTGGTTTAAGAGTAACAATCTAATTATAAATTCAGATAAAACAAAGTACATTTAATTAATAATTTACAACAAAGAAAAACCAGGAAACTAAACTAAATATAGCAATAAATAATAATAAAATACAAGAAGTAAATCAAACAAAATTTTTAGGCATTTTCCTTGATGAACAATGTACTTGGAAACCACAAGTCGAAGCAGTATGCAATAAAATAAATAAATTCGTATTCACTTTAAGAAAAATAAGGCAAATCACGTCAGTAGAAACTACGCTTCTAGTATATCACAGCTATGTCTGCGCTACTTTGCGATATGGTGTAGTTCTGTGGAGAAATTCTACAGAAAGCCACAGAGCTTTTGTTGCACAAAAAAAATGTCTTAGGGCTATATGGGGCATGTCTTGGAGAGAATCATGCCGACCGATCTTTCAGAAATATAAAATTCTCACTTTTTACGGCATTTATATTCTTGAGGTCTGTAAATTTGTCAAGAGAAACCTGGAGCTATTTGAAATGCATAATAATGAAAATAAAAGAACAGTGAAGCATAAAACGTTAACCTATCCTAAAGTTAGACTCGAGCTTGTTAGACGAAATAGTTATTACATGGCAATAAAAATATTTAATTCCCTGCCGAAAGACATAAGTTCTCTCCCAGAAAATAGATTCGACAAAGCGCTTTCTAACTGGTTGGTTCAAAAATGTATAGGTATACAGTATAAATGATTTCTTTAAACCATAATGAATTTCAAATCCAATAATGACATCTTAAATTCTTGACATTGTATAATAATTTTGTAAATAATATAGCTTCTAATTTTAAATCATAATATTTGTATACCATATAATGGTGCTACACGCTTGTCCGTATTTATGTATTATATAAAACCTACATGTACCGTGTTTGCTGACAAATAAAGACTTGAATTGAATTGAATATGTCATATTCAGACAACCCCGTAATATAATCAGGATCATCCTATAACAACAGAAAGTTGGTGAGCCATTCCATTCTCGCTATAAGCCTGCGCAATTCTACACGCGGTGCTTTAATAATTCATAAAGCTAAATAAAACCCTTGCCTTTCACTAGATTGATAGCCCAACCAGTGGGTGTAGGAAATGATCAGCGGAAGGGCCGCTTGGTTCACGGAAATAGTTTTTCAAAAGTGTAAAAATATTCAACCCATTAAAGTGAGTAACTAACATTTGTAAGTACCCAGCTTCTTAAAATCACAGGTTCTAGAACCTTCTCCAAGCATTTTCGTTGCCTCAAATGGCAAGGATTTCAGTATCTAGGATAGTCGTATCGTAGGGCCTGGGTTCGATTCCCACTGGAGGCTGCCGTACTTGAGTTGTACAAATGACCTCAGTCTGCTGTGTTCGCTGTGATGTCTTTATGATTCCACGTATGTGATGTCCTTGCCTGGTTAGTTTCAGGTTATCATAAGCCAACATACTCTACGATACTCTAAAACTGCTATGACATCCTGGTATTCTAGTTTGGGACCAGGACAAGTGATTGTGTTTTGTGAGAGTTGTATTTTTTGGTTTTCAGATATATCGTTTGTGTGAATTGACTGCCTCGTTGGTCTAGCCGTTAAGCTTAGCTACCAAAACAGAAGTCGTGGGTTGTACGAATAACCTCAGCCTGGGTGTATTTTCATGTTTGTGACGCTCTTGTCTGGTTACCATCGCACACCGTATCCTATTTTGGGACCAGGGCCTCGATTCTGTTAGTGCATTGTAGTATAATGACAGGTACACTGTCGGGTCACGTGACGTGTTTTTTCGTACCATTGACGCCTAGAAGGTTTGATGGGTGTGCCCGCGTAGACTTAAAACAGCCATGAAATGAAAACCGCCATGTTCATGCATTTGTCATGTTACTACAATGCATTAACAGAATCTAGGCCCAGGTCAAGTGACTGTATTGTGTGGAAGTTATTATCACTAATATTATTAATTTTAAATTAAGCTTAGGGCCGGTTTCTGAATTGAGAATTTCACTAAGTAAATACTTAAGTAACGTTCTGTCACGCTCTTTTCTGAGAAATTCGAAGAGACAACATTACAGTTAACTATTTACTTAGGGCTATGGTCTATTCAGAAACTGGCTCTAGTCGGTCACAATTGTACAATACCAAACACATGCCAATCCCTACACCCACAGAAAATTATCGTGCGTTCATTTTACAATTCGAGTCTGCTCCAATAGTTTATTTATTAAGCTGAGCGTGGGTTTCGAAAAAAGTTCTTTGTTAATAATTCCACGGGTTAAACCAGTTAAAATAGTCCGAATACCCCAAGGATATTCTGCCTATATGTGCCGTGATGGAGTTACAAAAATCTCTACAAACTTAATCACAAGTTCAAAGGTAACGGATTAAGAGTTATTCTGAACTAAACTCTGTTAACTAAGAACCATAAAAGACTAAGCGTGGTATTTATTTTTCTATTTTTTGTTTACAATAAAAGAAAAAATAGCTTTATCTCGCGCGATCCAAGATTTTGAAATTTTCACCCGCATTAAGTATGTGATTATTTATTTATTTAATATTAGGAAGACTAACAGCACATAACAATGAATAACGGAAACTTTAGAAATACAAAAGGCCAGTTATTAATAAGTCTCCACTTATAGAAATATTATGAAGGAAAACATCGCGAGAAACCTGAGTGTGTGTTCACAGTGCTTGTAACCTGTGTGTTTGTTCACACTTTCACAGTGCTTGAAACCTGTGTGTGTATTCACAGTACTTGAGATCACTAATCCACGGTTGGCTTGCATGGTGATCTTATACATATAAAAATACTGATCTTAAAAAAATGGGGGGGGCGTCGCGGCCTTTTTGTCTCAATTAAAATACACATTATAATATGAGGGTAAAATTCATATAAGTGAGAAAACGCGAAACATTATGAATAACGTGGTAGTGGTGACCCGGAGACAAAGTACTCCCCTGTCATTCCCATACTAAATTATTTACATTACAATCCCTAGAGCCACCGCCTTACGAGGTTCGTTACCAACTCTCTGAAGCTCATGTTCGAAAGGGCCAAGGTTAGAACATGAAAGCTGAAACGGTTCATGAGATACAGCCTGGTGACAGACAGACAGATGGACAGACAGACAGGCGGACAGTGAAGTCTTATTAATAAGGTCCCGTTTGGCCACCTTCGGATACGGAACCCTAAAAAAGAAAGTAGCTCAGAAACATTATAAATGTTGCCTGCGTTAAGAAAGCATTAACAGATGATAGTTGTACTTCACTTAGGTATCGTTTTCATTATTTGCTATTTGAAAGTTTTCCCCGGAGTAACAAAAGCAAAAGTCTAAAATTGACAATTTATTTTTCATACAAATTGACCGCGACAGATTGAGTTTCACCGGACCCGCACAATCCGAAGCATTTCAACTGAACCGTGAATAAATGCGACTCCTGTTGAATTTCCAATGAATAAATGTCCCCGACGAGCCGCTTGTTTCCGGATTGATGGACCGGTCAAAGGCTTCACTGGCTTTTAACTAGGTGTATCGCTAAGTAGGTTTTTGCGGCGGTAGAGCATCGATAGGATGCTAACCTCACAACCGAGAGACTCTGGATTCGGATCCCGGTAAGTTATGTACATTTGTGAATTTGCAGCGCTTGAAATTGCCAAACCGCTGTGGGCGTACATGGCACTACATGGTTAATACACCCATAATCTCTCTCCAAAAGAAGGCTTTTACCCTGCAGTTGTTTGATCTTGATTTATTTACAAGCTAGGTAGTAGGGATTCGTTAAGGGATTTCTTTAAAGACACTAACATCTTAACAGATGCAAGTCGATACATTTATGAAAATATTATGTATGTTCGAAAAAATATCACCAATTTCGAAAATATTGGTACCATGTTGCCTATAATATTTTGTTGATGTTGATACTAGAAACAACATACGTTGTCATTTCCACGATTTAGGCCGACTCGCACCACTTTCTTAAATATGGCTTAAACAGCATTTAACTAAAATTCTTCATACAAAAGTCGATTTAAATGGACATTTAAGAAGTGGTGCAAGTCGGCATTAGATTTGCAAAAGTTAGTACGTCCTTTATGGGGCACTGTACACGGTTCTACAATAAGATTCCCCAAGATATAGAGTTACCACCGACGCGATTTAAAAAATGTATTAAGCTTACACTGTACAAAAAAGCCTATTATAACATCAACCCCCGGTTTCTAGTACACTAACAAGCTGTTAATCTACTGTTAACAGCTGTCAGTGATTTTTTTTGTATGCACTTTGGTCAATTTACAGCTGTTAACAGTAGATTAACAGCGTATTAGTGTACGAGAAACTGGGGGGTAAGGATTATTTGGAAGACAAGATGTTTAGTATTTAAATAAAGTTATCGGGGACGATTGTAACTTTAAGTTAAAAACTCAGTTCATTAAGTTTAAACCTGTTTTGAAACGAATAATTGTGGAGTTTCTTTGTTAGCTTCTTCTACATAATGTACCTATTAATTCTGAAACTAACAGCTTTGACGTTCATTAAGTAAACATTATGTTTTTATAGTTAATAAAATTCTTCAGTGTAAGTTTTCAGTGGGACACATATAGCCTGATTTTGTAGTTTTCGGAAAACTAGAACTATTCATAGATAAAAATTATGGGTATCAAGCTGAATGTTTCAGAAAGGTCTTATTAATTATAACAAAATATAAATAATACTTTAAAAATAAAAATAAAAACACTTTTATACTAAAAAGTAGAAAATAACTTCCAATGTTTGTGATGTTCTAAAAGCGTGGGGCAGTGTAAATAAAAATACAGTGTTGGTGAGGTCCAATGTATTGCGTCGCTCGGCATCAAAAAGCGTGAACGTGACTCTTATAAAATTTTACAGGAGACACTAAAAACTTTAGAAATCATAGCGTCGTACGTATACTAAAAATTCGATATAATGGTTTTTAGACTAACTTAAACCATGTTATTTTCTCTTTGTTGCACTAACCCGTGCTGAGGTTATTAGGTTTTTAAATGGATTTTTAAGCCATGTCTAAAACTATTACTTCGAACGCGACGGTATGATTTGTAGTTTTTAATGTCTCCTGTAAAATTTGATAAAAGTTATGTTCGCGGTTTTGGACACCGAATGACGATTGCTCAATCAACAACCGTGCCACTTACTAATGCCTGCCACACACTGGTGCACACACCGCAACCCACACAAAACGTCACACAACTGGCTGTGATTAATGTAAGCCGCGTCCAATACCGCGCGAGTGTGTGGCTCCCCTAACTTTTTCATTACAAGTTCTCAAGTTTCATTAACCTTACGGGATACCGAGCACGCATGTAAGATAAACAAGTTGTAGACTGTACATTATTTGCTTTCCAGTAGCCTCACACTACCGTCCGTGCTAATTTAAATATCTTTCAAAAACAATAAAAGAAAGAACTGGCCGATAAAATAAAGCCAAAGTCATTAGAGCCGCGGCCATTAATGGAAAAAGAGGAAAAGCACGGACCACTGACTGTCATACTTATTGCGCAAGTACCGAGCGAAGGAGGATTTTCGTACAGTTGTAATAGTGAAGTCTTTAGGTATTTTTGCTATTGTATTGTTGGTTAGGTATAGGGTCCCAATAAAAAACCCAAGTTTTCGATCTCTCGGGGCATTGAATTTTTAAAATTCAATGGCTATAGTCTCTAAATGTTTTCTCTGTTACGAGACTTGGCAAGTTTATTATTTCCTTCACACGTTTTTTTTAATAAATCAAAACCATCAAATTACTCTCAGGGTGCATATTATGTGACCTTCTTTACTTTTATGTGCGAGAGGTCGCAACCTCACTTTCGCTTTCGTTCAATCTATACGCACAAAGAGCGTATACTATGCGGTATCAAAAATTCTCCTACCACAAATCCACCTTCAGGGTGGACATTCACATAGGCTATAAGGCTTATCCATTAACCACGTGAACGTAGTCCCGGACACTGCTAGTAAAATGTAAAAAGTGCTACTTTGAACATCAATCTCGATAAACGTTAATTTCCCAGACAAGAACTGCAAAAAATGTTCCTAATCTCTGTCGGGAATCTAAATAATCAGTTACGTTACCGCCGACTTGGTCGCTGAAATATAAAGGTTGATGTGTAGTCGCCAGTACCACCACACTGTAACAGTTTTAGTTATAAAAACACGATTCCTTAAAACACTCCTCAAATGCAGATTAAATCATCTATGGCACAGGGAAAGACTTTATCACAGACCTCTGGCCTGTGTATTTTCATGTTTGTGACGTCCTTGCTTAGTTACCACAGCACAGGGTATCCTAGTTTGGGACAAGGTCAAGTGATTGTATTGTGTGGAAGTGGAGCTAGCCTTAGCTTCTTATTTATTTAAATTAATAAATGGTAATCCAGAGTTGCTGAAGCGCGTAAGTATGTGCGTGCCCGACGACTACGCGGGGCGGCGGCGGCGGCCGCGGCTGCTGGCCGTGCCGCGCGCGCGCACCAACCTGCTCGGCCGGGTCGCGGAAACTATCGACTTGTTTTCGTGTACGCTGAGCGAATGCACAAGGGTCACAGTTGGTATACTTTGTGACCCTAACTAGGATTAAAATTAGCTATGGTCTCTGTCTTCCTCCGGGGTACAAGCGTGAGTTTATGAATGTATGTAGTACTACTCTGTAGTACTCTGGAACTACTCTGTCGTATCAGGCGCAGCCTGTAAATATAGATGTAAGTGGATAAATAAATAAATAAATAAATAAAGTTATTATTATTATTTAAGTTGCTTTTGAGGAGTGTTTTAGAGGAATCGTTCCTTTTATAAAGAACGTCGAAAATGGATAGGTACATATTAGTTTTGGCAGCAAAGCCAGCTCCATTTCGTTGCCAAACTTCCACTCGGTCGGTTAACATCACCAAGATGCAGTTCGGTGCGTAGAATCTGATCACGCGATCCGTTGTGAGTGGAAACTAATATCGCACTCGGTGTTACTGGTATATGAGAATTGTATAAATAACGGCAGTTACTCCTCGTGAGGAGGTCAAGTCAAATTAATAACGTACATAATGCCTGACAGATAAACAGAGTTCAACAGAGTTTGTAATTGACATGCATGTAAGAGCTTTTTTGGGGTTACGTACCTAAAAAGGTAAGGGACCCTATTACTAAGACTGCACTGTCCGTCTGTCTGTCTATCTGTCTGGCTGTCTGTCTCATGAACCGTGATAGCTAGACAGTTGAAATTTTCATGATGTACGTGTTCCTGTTGCCGCTATAACAACAAATACTAAAACGAGATTTAATAAATGTTTAAGGGGGGCTCCCATATAACAAACGTTTCCTAACGACATCGCTCGCCGTCTAGCGGCCATCTAGGCTAGGGACATGACATCGGCGCTGTGAAGGTTAAAACCTTCACAGCGCCGATGTCATGTCCTTAAATGTCAATGTTAAACGCTTCTTGTTGGTTTCTGTAGATGGCGCTGTTTTCAATGATCCTAATCTATCTTGTCTTGATCTTTGTCTAATGTTGTATAGATAATTGTACGGAACCCTTCGTGCGCGAGTCCGCCGGTTTGCTTTTAATTATTTGTTAATTCGACTGAACTACATTCCGAAGAATTTAAAGTTACATCCCGCGTCCACAGCCAATGAGACCAGAAACACGTTCTTGCAAAGTCAATTGTTCAAGTTATTTGTCGGGCATTATACGAGCTTGTTTCAGATGCTCCACTATAACAAAAAGGCAAAGATTCTTTGAATACTTACCAGGAAGCCGCAAAGGAAGGTTAATTTCTTTTCTTCTGTTTTTATTAAAATATAAAACCTGTATTTTTTCACAGGATAAAAAATACTTTCTCTACGTTTTGCTTTTTTGTGAAAGAACAAATGAGTTATGTTTTAATAAGAAATAGGTGGGCGGGTTACTTTTATCGTATTCAGGGGTAGTAAATCAAACCATTGCCTAAAACAGCTATAACGTGTAACAGATGTAGATACCTTTACATGCACTTTAATCAGTTACGTTTAGGGTGATTTTACAACAAAAATTTAAGGTTGGCGTGCTATCCACTGTACAAACTATTCTTATACCGAGTGAAAACACGAGCCCAACCTTTTAAGCTAGGCCCCGGACGTAATTAACGTTGAGGGTTGAACCAAAATTATTTAAATATACGTGTACATATTAATTTCCTTTCAGTCTTTAGTCTCGCATTAGAGCATTAAAATATGAAGTAGACAATTTAGGATTTCTATTAGGTACTTATACATCATCATCATCATCATCATCATCATTCAGCCACAAGAAGTCCACTGCTGGACATAGGCCTCCTCCATGGATTTCCAAAAAGACCGGTTGGAAGCGGCCTGCATCCAGCGCCTTCCTGCCACTTGGATGAGGTCACCTGTCCATCTTGTGGCTGGTCGTCCTACGTACATAGCACGCAGAACTGATGGCCGATGGGGCCGAAAAGTTCCGAATGGAGACCACATATCGGCAAGCGCAGCGTAGGACTTATACATCAGCCAAACGGATATTTGGTTGTTCTCGCGCCGAGTCTTAGACTTTGCCAATTTACCACTATATTTAGACTTCACAAGTGAACGTTAATCTCTCCCAATAGGTAACCTCTGATGATCGAGGTCTACAATATACCTTGAACAATAGTAACGTATAATAAGATTAAGGTCTCTTTTACAGCTATTTTAAAACATTTACACAGCATCTAGTGACTACTCTCACCTACACTAGATAGGTGAAGTGGCCACTCAGACGCTCTAGAGCTGGAGAAATATTTTTAGACGAAGTAGGTGCGCCAAGCACCTCATATACTAAGCACGTATTAACACTGTATTTCCTGTGTGCATTTAAGCCGACTAAGTTGAGAGTATGGCTTTAATAATAACCTTCTTGGATATTCAATTAATCAGCCTGTATTCGTCCACTGGCCACGTCTTCCTGTCCTCGGCCGTCCTCATCCAGCCGCTGCCAGCATTCTACCTCAGATCGATGGTCTATTAAGGCTGTTAAGGGTTCTGTGGAGTGGAGACCACGTCCTGGCAAACGCATGGTAGGATGCCCACCAGCTCGCTGAACCGACCGAACCGATTTAATTGACAACATTTCAAAATAGTAACCCGGATATTTTAATAGCTTAGCCGAAAGTAGGTAAAAAACTAAGGGATTTGCTTCCAACCCTTTTCCAAAATATATTTTTTTTTATTTTATATTAATTTTTAAAATATATTTTTTTTTGTAAAAACAATTGTGGGCTTAAAAACTCATGAGCTATTGCCATAAAACTTTTCTGCAAAAAAAAAAACAAGAGGCAAGTAGTGTTGCCGTACTGAGAGAAATTTCTCTTTTGAAAGGAATTTCGGCCCGAGTTGCGAAGAAGGGGAAAGTTTCCCTCTCCCATTAATTAAGACGTACGGCTTTTGTTCCATTGATTTTAAAAATAATTTACTTATTAATTACCTATACATACATTTATGTTTCAGCTGTTATGTCATTGCAGCTTGAACTAATCTAAAATGGTGTATGTATTTAAAATGGGATTTTTTTTTCTTGTTTGGATCCCTAAAAAACTACCTAAATCATACTGAATAATTTTGAAGAAGATGTAAATACATTCATATCTCTATCTCAAGCTTACGAGACGTGGGAAACTAAAACCATCAAAGTGGCAACACTGATGTCAAGGCGTCAAACAAACAAACAAACGTCAAATTCAATTAGAGTGCGACAAACTTATCTGACCCGGTGAAGGCGTCACTTTTCTCATAGTAAACTTGACGTTTCCATACTATATTTGACACCTCTACCGGGTCAGATAACTTTGTGGCACTATAAACTGGAAAGAAAGGTTTTTTTTTTTTAAAACGTTTATTGGCTATTGGATACAAAGTCCTTAAGCCTAGCTTAATTAGGTATTATTACAAGAAAGGTTAATTTGGTTGGATCACAGATTATATTCGGATGTCAACATGACATTGACAATAATTTTTTTTTACTTCTAGGCAAAGGTATTGCAGCTCTTCCGCCCACATCCTTGATATTTGAGTTATTTTCAAAATATCTCTAAAACGAAGGAACTAAAAAATATGTAAAAATTTGTTTCGTAATAAGTTTTTAAGGCTTTATCAATGGACATTTAAATTTTTCACCCGGCTAGAAATGAAAACATGTCAATTTTAATTTTTAATAGACCAGTTGGCAGCCCTACATTCAGAACCGGCCTACTCCGCACGTAAGTTTGCCAGTTAGGAATAGTTACGATCGCCCACTAAAGCCAGATTATAGATTAACTTTACTGTTGCCCAAAAGCAGCGATAAAATACCGACTACCCTTATACTTACTCACCTAGACGTAGACATAATTCACATATTTTCAACTGGCGAAAATAACGAACCTAAAACGTACACTGTTCATTTTAATGACCTCTTACTTAGGTAGGTACTAAACTTTTTTCATGAGTCATAACATTGAAGCTCACTACCGTCACTACCCGTGTAACTTGTGTAAGAAATTTTTTGTCCGCTTCGATGTCTTAAAAAATCTGAGGACGACTTACCGACGACGGTAAGAAAGAGCAGATAATTCCTGGTACCTACTACACTTCTCGCAGCCTATACTGCAATAATTTTGGGTGGTTTGAAAGACATAGCAAAATGAACGTGCCTGACAATGGCTATCGAATACTCTAGTTTGTTTTCAAACATATCTCGACGCAAACTCGAATCTACTAGAAATATTAGTAGCCATCCAGAGCGGTACGTGCGTGCCGGCGCGGGTCATTGTTCTTTTAGACAGAAAAGGGGTTCTAGGTAATTGTTGCCGCATTTTTTAAACACGATAATCGCAACTCGAAACATGATTTCTCAACAATTTTTTTTTTATTTACGTCTATGCTTGAAAGTAATAGTCTAAAGAGATGCCATTTTGAATTACTAATTACATAACCGCGGCTTTCAAATCACCTAGAAATGAGAGTGTATACGTCCCACTGTATGGCACATATGCCTTCTGTTAGAGAGACAGCGTGCCCACCGCGGATTGGCAATTTCAAGCGCTGTGGTATGTGAACACCTCAGACACTCAGGTTTCCTCACGATGTTTTCCTTCACCGTTAGCGAGTAGTATTGCTACTATAACTTCACAAATGTGGTAGTGATGGTAGCGGAGCGGTAGAACGCTAGCTTCTCATTCAGGAGGTCGTGGGTTCGCATCGCGGCTTTGTTTTCTAAGTTACGTACATTTGTGAACGTGATTGATTAATAGCCGACAGAAATTATTCTTTATGTGCAGCGTCGCGTTTGACAATTGTCAACTTAGCTTGGCGAAATTAGATTACTTTAGAACTCTTTATTGTATACAGAAGAAAAAAACGTTAAAAGCCTTACATATCTAAGTTTAGTAGAGTAGTACTTAGTAGAATTGTGCGCCGATGCGTTTTACTTCGGTGGCGTGGTGAGGGCAAAAATCTATCGGCGTTGACGGCGTAATTAGCCTGAATGGCGTGCAGATAGATGATAAATAGAGAACACTTTATTGCTCAACCAGGTGAAAGATATTACAAATAGTTTATTATATCTACTTATTTTATAATAAAAAGCTTCATAAAACTCGAGAGCAATTCCATAAATTAAGAGTTTTCTGTTATGCAACGCGTTAAAAATAACGCATGATTAATCGAACCACTTTAAATTAGTAGAAGTTTTTAATTCTCAATTTAGTACGATGCGTAAATTTGCGATATTTATTAGCACCGCACCGGGTAAGCGGTGGTAGCGGAGCGGTAGAATGCCGGCTTCTCATTCGGGAGATCATGGGTTCAAATCCCGAGATGTACCAATGACTTTGTATTCTAGTGTACGTACATTTGTGAAGTTATACTTAGTAGCAATACGACTCGCTAACTGTCACGGAAAATATCGTAGGGAAACACTAGTGCCTGAGGTATTTACATACCTTAGCGCTTGCTACGTACAATGGCCTAACTATGAGGCTAAGTGCGAAAATCTCAGATCTAACTAAAACTAGAACTAGCACCGTATAACCCTAGTCACACCGACGTGAAAACCGACGGCGGCGGCGTGTCCCAAACCTCCGGTGGCGGTGCGGCACGCTCAACAAGATACATCACAGAAACAAAATAAGCAGATAAGTAACATGATATGCACAACAACAAAAAAAAAAAAACTAAATACACAACAGACAAAACGAATAAATAAAACAGGACCATATGTAGCCTGTGGTGTATCTAAGTTGTCACAAAAGGCAGCTGGCTCAGCGTTATGCTTAGGAATTGAAAACCTTTTTATAAATCATAAAATTATACCTTAGTTACACAGCAGTCTACTTAAAGAGCCCTGAGTGAGGCAACCTACTTATTTTTTTACAAATAGGACCGTTATATTGTTTGTGTTGTACTGCTGGGGACGTTCGTATAAATCAATACATGCTCCTGCGGGAAATTAACCTATGAGCTCGGTATTAAATTGATAGTCGAGCTATTTATCGACCAACAAAGAAGACTTCGAAGGTAAAGACAACTTCGACGTGTAAGCCTTGCTCTGTGACGGGCCTTGCTGTAAGCGGTTAATTACCACACCCCGATTCCCATTGTTCATCTACTTCTCCTTTCTAAGGATAACGTGCCTCAAAAGGAAAAAAGGAATATTTATTTCACACAAAATCTTACAGTATTGCAGCCTCAGCAACCGCGCTTTAACACTAAACGTACGTGATTATACTTTACCCATGGAAAGACATAATTAAAAGAAATGAAAAATAAAAGAAATGTAACAGAATATATATACAAAAGTAAAATAGGCATAAAAGAGGCTATATTCTTACTACATGTTAGTAGCTGACTCGGCAAACGTTTTTCAGATCTCATTCCATGTGGCGCCGGATTAAGAATACCGGCACTCCATTTCCTTCCGTGGATGTCGTAGACTAAGGAAATACATCCGCAGGAGACGGGCAGCAGTGTCTTCCTGAGAATCCAAACGCACACTGCTATCGCCAACCCGCCTGCCAAGCGTGGCGATTATGGCAAAACCCTTCATGGTTAGGAAAACCATGAGGGAGGCTTTAGTCCTGCGGTGGGCGCCAAATGGCTGGTGATGATGATGATGCTGATGATGACCTATTCTTAGACCCACCAAATATACACAAAAATATCATAAAAATTGGCGGAGCCGTTTCGGAGGAGTTCGGTAACAAACACTGTGACACGAGATTTTTATATATTAGTCTAGCTGACTCGGTAAACGTTGTTTTGTCATATTAATTAGCCTACGACCTATTCTCAAAGGTACTCAATACACAAAAAAATCAACCAACCAAATCGGTGAGGCCGTTTCGGAGGAGTTCGATAACAAACACTGTGACATGAGATTTTTATATATAAGATATAAAAATCTCGTGTTTGTTACGTAATATTATTAGATATAAAAAAATACAGAGGTTATTCCGTCCGCCCCTCCGTCCTGTCTATCCTTCTGTGAATTCAAGATCCTATTCTCAGGAAATGACGCAACCAAGTTGTAATTAGTAAAACGTCGGTTGAATTCATTCTATAACATTTCAAAATGTACTGTTTTGAGTAATTGACGTTAAAAAAATCTGTAAAATTGAGCCGGTAAATAAAACAGTTAAGGGCGATTATACACGAGCGGCGCGTTGCGAACGCTAACTCGTTGGTCGGTCGGCTGACTGGTTCTTCATAATCTGGTTAAATGTATATGTCATTGTGGTAAAACTACTGTTCAACGACCTCACAGCTTATGGTGATTTTCTTACCCCACATGGACTTAACCGTGAGGTTACGTACTCTAAATGTTACGCGGAAATGTAAGCTATACAAATGGCGAGATTTACTTAATTCCGTTCAGTGGTTTTTGCGTGATGCTCGCACACAGGAACAGAGTGAGAAAGACATATATCAGACAGAGACAAAATATACAGATTTATTATATTATTATGTATAGATGACTCGCGATGCTCATAGATATTCGTAGTTACACATTTGACGGGTTTAGTCGCGATTGCTTATGAGGTAAACTTAATTAACATTACCTAATAAATAAGTGGCAGTCCCTGGTCTCTGCCTACCCCTCTGGGATACAGGCGTGAGGTTATGTTATGTTATGTAATAAACAATCGCGGTTAGATAAAATTAATCGGGCTATTAGACCCGTTAGATGTACACTCAGAAACATCATGAGAAACATAAGTGTCCGAGGTGTTCACATACCTCAGCGCTTGAAATTGCCAATCCGGGCACGCGTGGTAACTAAGCCCATATTCCCTCTTTAACAGAAGGCCTATGCCCTGCAACTAGACGTACTACATAAAAAAGTACAAATACGTTTGTTCAGAACCCTGATGGCGCAAGTCATCCTCGCACTTGTCCGATTACTCCATGAATTGACGCTTCTTCGCAAAAACTCGTATAAATATACTCTTTGCGTATTTTTTTTTACTCTGATATGCGTTAGAGCACATGATTGAGTATAAAATTATTAGTATTTCTATTCTGGTTGGTCGGTTGATGGTTCTAGTCGGTAATGGTTCTGCTGTCCAATATGATTGAGCATAAAATTATTTGTATTTTGATAACAGGTATCGTGGTTGATGGCTCTGGTTGGTAATGGCTCTGCTACTAATATGCTCTCCAATGTGATTTAGTTTAAAATTATTAGTATTTTGATAACAGGTATCGTTCTTGATGGCTCTGGTTGGTAATGGTTCTATGAAATGCGTCTCACCTCTAATCCAAAAGGAAGGATTTCCCATTACGTAGACTATCTACTGCTGAAATTGGTAGCAGCAAGACCGGAGGGGCGGTAATCCTCTCTAGTATCTCATAAAGTTTTAGTGGACATTAAAAGTAATGTTCATATTACCCTTGAAAAGTAAAACATAAAATTGGCCTAGAGCTAAGACCCTGGCCACACAGAAGGGACGTGGGGCGAGGGCGCGGAAAATACGCGACGCGCTGTGTAGAGCCTAATAGGTACTGTGCTTATGGTCAGATCGATTTGCGAGTAAGTAAGATAGAATGGGGATTTTTTATTATACGGTTAATGCACTACGTGGTGATAGCCTAGTGGGTAGAACATTGGACTCGGAAGCGAGAGACCCAGGTTCGATTCCCATTGCGGGCATGTAGGTACCTATGAGTTTGTTTTCTAAGTTGTGTACATTTGTGAAGTTATAGCAGCAATACCACTGGAGGAAAACATCGTGAGGAAACCTGAGTGTCTGAGCTACTCACATACCTCAGCGCTTGAAATCGCCAATCCGCGGTGGGCACGCGTGGTGATTAAGCCCATATTCTCTCCCTGAGAGAAGGCCTGAGCCCTACAGTGGGACGTATATTAGGCTGCTTGTGTTATGTAATGCACTACAGACTATCTACAGTAAAAAAAGTTTAAACATTTATCTTAATCAACTCAGTTACTGTGAATTGTGATTTATGTTGTTTATTATATTACTAGCTGACTCTGCAAACGTTGTTTTGCCATATTAATTAGCATGCGACCTATTCTCGGACCTACCAAATAAACACAAAAAAAAATTATAAAAATCGGTGAAGCCGTTTCGGAGGAGTTCGAAAACAAACAATGTGATTTTTATTAATTAGATAGTGTGTGTTCTAGGTATTTATGTTGATGTGTGTGGTATTTTGAGAATTATACTATAACTATGAATTTTATTAAATTATTATCGTCTATGTAATTTTTTGCAATAACTCTTTCCTGGCACTACACCTTCCACTATCCACATAACCCAAGGTTAGTTGGAAGAATACACTCATTAGTAATAAGCTCGCCTTTGTAAAAATCAGCTTATAGTGCAATAGAGAATTTTGAAATCTAATCTTATATTAAGTGCCCTGACCCTTAATCAAGGTTATGGTTTATCTCCTTTCAATATTTCGTCCCTTGAAACCATTTTGCGGTTGTATTAAATTTAATTATTCTAACTCACCACGCGCCGTCTCCCGACGCTCGCTCAAACTCATTACAGGTGTATAAGAATACTCAATGTAAAACAGTGATTCGTAAATTAAATCTGTTTGCGAAATATCGACAAACGAAACATAGGGCGTCCATCAGCTCACATGATCGACGATCTAAGGCAAATTGCTGGTAGCGGCTGGATGAGGATGGCTGAGGACAGACAGATAGGACGTGCTTTGGGGTGGCCTATGCCCAACATGAATTCGAGCTAAAATTATAGATTAGATTGAGCCACCAAAACATATTAATTATCCTACGCACAATCATATAATAGTTTTAATGCGGTATCGCGCCCAGCGCAACGTCGCGTCGTCTCAAGATCTACAGTGAAAAGTGAAGAATTTGACAGGGTTTGGTGTGCATTTTAATGATGGTTTTGTGTTTTTATGACAAAAACGATGATTTGATAAAAATCTTTGTGATCGCTCGCCATCTTGCCCACGCACAATGACGTCATTGCACACGCAGTTTTGTTTGTTAGCTTCCCGTAAAGGATAAGCAACGGTCTTCAAACGTAGACTCCGCACCACCACTAAAGTCCATCGAGCTAAGACATTTTAGTTCTTATGTCAATACGAACAAGGTCTTCTCCGTAAGCGCGGAGATGGCGCGTGCTCTACCGCCTCATTTGACCTCAACTTTTTTTAAACGTCAGAAATAAAAAGTTAACATAACCAACATAACAATACTAGTAATATAAAAAAGTTTCGGTCACACTCCCGAAACGAAAAAATGTATTTATTTATTTATTTAATTATTGATACTTTCATTGCTCTTAAAAAAATCGTACAATACCAATCGTAAAATTTGACCCCCACACAACAAACAGGTGTTTGGGTTTGGTTTTTAATATTAAGTACGTTTAATTTATTACAACTTATTTAATTTCATATAATTTAATTTAACCTTATTTTTAGTTTGTATTGGAGTTGTATTGGAAATAAATTAATGTATTACGTACTAAGTATTATAAGTCATTGTAAGATAAAGAAACGAACATGCACACATCAACCTTGAAAACATTACTCTGCCTTTTTTAGGGTTCCGTAGTCGACAAGGAAACCTTATAGTTTCGCCATTTCTGTCCGTCTGTCTGTCTCTCTGTCCATCTGACCGTCCGTCTGTCCGCGGCCTAGCTCAGAGACGATTAGTACGAGAAAGGTAAAATTGACGCCGACAAAACGGTAGAATAAAAATCGTGGAAAAATGTTTTTTTAGGGTACAACTAACTTAGCGGATGCAATTTTCTTTTCTCGCTTACGCCATAGTGTGGGGTATCGTTGGATTGGTCGTTTAAAAATACTGTGGGTGTAGGAATATAATTTCTTGATTTAAGGTTCCGTTTGCTAAATATTAAGCTTTAAAGAGCAAATTTTCTCCCACCTCTCTCCTGGCTAAACGGTTGACTGTAGAAGTGTGAAAAAAATAATTCAAGTTAGTAACACATATTATGAACTTAAAAACAAAACTATCACGGCTAAGTAGACTTTACAAGTTAACGAGTAATAGGCGACCAACTTATAAAATGAAAACTTCGTACAAAATTCATTGAAAATTACGTTGACGAAGTTGTTAGTTCTGTAAGGCAGATACAACCCCCTCTATCTACGGAACCCTACACTGCGCTTGGCTGTACATGCACTTGGCCGCTTTTTTTGTTTGTACAGTTGAGTAATTAAGGAAAGTAACTTTTTCTTCCTAAAACTCGTAACAAGGTTTAATCGGGGCTTGTGTTTAGCCGGCTTGTGTTTACTATCGAATTTTTTAATGACTTAAGTTCATCGCTTTAAATGAGTTTCTGAAGAGTTCATTAGAAACAGCGACTTAGCCACTGTTCTCACTGCCCATACAGTGAAAATATTAAACATTTCTTTATTAGAATTCAAACGTAGTATGTTCATTCTCGAAGGCACAACGCCAGAGGCATGGAACAAAAGTGTGGTGATAATTTTCTTTAAGAAAGGTGATAAAACCCTATTAAAGAATTATAGACCTATCTTACTTCCGAGCCATGTCTATGAGCTGTTCTCAAGAGTCATTACGAATCGTCTCGCATGCAAGCTCGATGCCAGCCGGTTTCCGAAAAGACCTTAATATGTTGGACCACATACACATATCCTTTTCCCGCCGAAACTTTACGATCGTGCGTTAAATCGACAAAGGAATTTCAACACTAAACAATAAGAAGAAAATGAACGCTCAGCATTGTAAATCTTGTAACAAAACAGACCATACGCGTAGAACTTCACAAAAATATCTCAATTATTTGCCACCGATACGAAAGCGCAAGCTCTCCGCCTCTCAAGATGGTCTCGACGTGCAAGTGTACGTGGTCAAGCGCGGACTCGTCTCCGCTCTGTGTCCTCTGATGGATCCCGAAAAGAGACTCAGGCTCGTCGCCGAGATACGACGCGACGTACGTGACCTGTCCGGGCTCTATGTCGAACTCGGCATATTCATCAACTATTATCACAAACGAGTGCGTGAAACCGATCACACATGGCCCGAGAAGCCCAACATTTTGCACTTTACATACGCACTCAAAAATAAAAGCAAGAAAACTCTCCTCTCCGAATCACCTATTGTGCAGGAATATCTTCAACTGAGACGTGCAGCGGGCTCTCTCCCTGGTGTGGCGTGTAAATAGCCACGACCAGATGTACTTGCGTACGTATATTAAATTTTTAGTTAATTTTTAAATAAATTTATTTGAGCCTATCAATAATGGCAAACACGGAAGAAAGGAACAAGAAGTAACACCAACACTGCGTAGCAATAGAACCCACTTACCTCTTCATCGAACGAGAGTACACCTTCAGCCCCACCATGCAGCAGGAGGGCGGCGGTCATCCAGACTCGTTTATTTGGTTGATCAGGAGGAAAAGTGTCCCTAGACCGGCCGGTCAATAATACACCGCAAATCTTGGGTGGTCACTAGCACAGGGGGCACAAATTGATGCGGAAAGTCTCAAATTAATCCATCTCCTTATTTTTTTCACGTATTTTTTGTTATAACAGAAACGTCCATCACCAGGAAATCGTTGCCAAGAGAGTAAAACAAAAAACAGCGGTCAGCTCGACCAATCGGAGCCAAGATAAAATGAAAAATTGGCTCCAAAAAAGACCGGTAGCGCCATCTCTGGAGGCTCCAGTGCAACCCGATTAAATCCGAAATAAGTGGGCATTTGCACACAAGTACTAGTGTGCCTTCTTGTTGCCATGATGCTTCACCATGCACCCCGCCTTGAAAGGACTTAACTTTCAACACAAAAACATTCTCCAGTTAAATATTATCCTAACTCAAATTTTCAAAATAATATAATAATAAGTCTTTGTAAGTACAGACACAATTACAATAAAATAAAACAAAAGATATAATCCCTCTTATTGAACTTAAAAACAATTATTAGCATGTCTATCCTAACTATTGATTAGGTAAAGGATACAATTTAATGACAGGGCGCTTGAATGAACTCTGCCCAGTCTTAACTTGAGCTACTCTGATAATACCGTCTGTACCAGGAAACACCCCTGTGATAACTCCTATAGGCCATGATAATGGAGGAGCATCGTCTTGTCCAATTAATACAACAGTACCAACAGTAATTGGATGATCGTTACTCTGCCACTTTTGTCTGACTTGCAACGTGTGCAGGTACTCGATGTGCCATTTTTTCCAATATGACTCTACCAAACTATCAAGCAGATGCTTCCGTTTTGTGAGATTTCTACAAGTATCAGACAAATCCAGTGCAGGTAGATGTCGTAGAGGAGTCGACATCAAGAAATGTGCTGGTGTTATAACTTCAGGATGAGGATCGGAAGAAACAACACTCAAAGGCCTCGAATTCATGACACATTCGATCTGTATCAATACAGTTTGTAATTCCTCGTAAGTAAGGAGTTGATTACCGATGACCCTATATAAATGGGTTTTTAAACTTTTAATGTTAGCTTCCCATATTGCACCAAAATGAGGAGCTCGGGGTGGAATCATTTTCCAATGTATGCGATGGCTTTCTAGCTCTTTCCTCAGCAAGTCGTTATATTGAGAGCTAATTAGCAAATTATATATATTATCCAACTGGGCACGTGCACCAACAAAATTTGTGCCATTATCCGAATAAAGATACGATACTGGACCACGGCGTGATATGAAGCGTTTGAAAGCTTGGAGGAAGCAATCACTTGTCAATTCAGTGACAAGTTCAACATGAATTGCTTTAGTGACAAGACAGACAAATAAGCAGATATATGCCTTTTGAGCGTGCTGGCCACGTCGACGAGTAAGGAGTATACGGATTGGACCAGCATAATCGACACCAGTATGCATGAAAGCTTTTGCTTCTGTTATACGACAAGGTGGAAGATCAGCCATCTTAGGAGTCGGATGAGATGGATTCACGCGGAAACAAGCATTACATTCCCGTGTTCTAGCTCGGATAACCGTTCTAGCATCCAATATCCAGTATTTTTGCCTTATAATTGACATAAGAAGTCCCGGACCAGCATGACAGTTCATCTCGTGAAAATGTCTGATAACCAGATTCACTACATGGTCATGTTTAGGAAGAAGCGCAGGATGTTTGGCCTCAAAAGGTAAATCAGATTTAGTAAGCCGTCCTCCAATTCGTAAGGTTCCTCCAGTATCCAGGAAAACCGACAGTTTACGCAACTTCTTTGATGGTAAATTATTGTTTTTTATTAATTTTATATCTTCAGCAAAGTGCACATGTTGCACGGCCTGAATTATGTATCTTTCAGCTACCATCAACCGATCAACAGTAGGACATTGTGGTGTAACCTTTTTCAAGAATCTAAGGATGTGTCCAGTTATTCGGAGTAATTTATCCCAAAAGGACACTCTCCTAGACAACGCATATAAAACCGATGTTTCGGCATGAACTATCGCAGTCATGACATTTGACTTGTGTTCCGGCAACTCTCCGATATTTAACGGAGAAAAATTATTAATCGGCCACTCACGTGGAGGACGCTGGAGCCATAAAGGACCGTTCCACCACAGATCATGGGAAATCAATTGCGATGGCAGCAACCCACGTGAGACACAGTCAGCTGGGTTTTCAATACCCGATACATGATAGAAATTCCGGGCAGCTACATTTTCCTGACATTGGGCGACTCGATTGCTGACGAATATCGACCAACGATGAGGAGAGGAGCATATCCAGGATAGAGCAATGGTGGAATCTGAAAAAGCATACACACCTGCTATTTTTGTGCATTTCTGGTAAGTGTTAAGGACTAATTTAATTAGTTTCGACATTAAGAGTGCGGTGCACAGCTCCAAACGAGCCAAAGTCGTCACTTTGGTGGGAGAAACTCTGGACTTCGCACAAAGCAATCGAACTGTTATGTTACCTTCTGTATCAGTACTATGTAAGTATATAACACAACCATAACCGTTCAGGCTTGCATCGCTGAAACCCACAACTAGTACAGTACTAGAGTTGTTCACCCCGATATGCCGAGGAATCTTCAACAACGACAGTAGTGGCAATTCTTGCATAAGAGCAGAAAAACGCTTAATGACATCCTCAGGTGGAGTATCATCCCAATCAATCTTGACTAGCCACAACTCTGTAATTAGTAGCTTAGCTTGAAGTATCACTGGTGCTACTAAGCCAAGCACGTCAAACAAACGGGCTACAACCGAAAGTATAATGCGTTTAGTGCATTTTTCTCGAATATTTTCAGTAGTAAAAAAGAAGTGATCTCCAACGGGATCCCAAGAAAGTCCCAAAACCTTGGAACTCGCATTACCCTCATCAAAATTAACAGAGCTCCGATGCGAGTCTGGGAGATTCTTCAGTAAAGTAGATGAATTACTCGTCCATTTTATTAAATCCATGCAACCGGACTTGAACATCGATATAAGATCTTTAGCTAAACGAACAGCTGTTTGTTCATCAGGAACCGAGTGAACTAGATCATCCATATATAATTTGGATTCTGCTACACGTGCGGCGTCGGGAAAGTGCGGACTCATATCAATAGCCAACTGACGCACTGATCTCATGGCTAAGAACGGGCTACATTTCAAACCGAAAGCCACCCGAACAAACTGAAAAACACGAAGCGGCTCACTCTCATTAAATCGGAATAAGATTCTTAGATATTTTTGATGGTAAGCAGTAACACTTATCTGCAGATACATCTGTTTTATGTCTGCCTGCATGGCGACTGGGAATAGTCGGAAATCCAACAGTAGAAGGAATAAATCGGTCTGTAAATTCGGTCCCGCATGAAGTACATCATTGAGAGACAGGCCGGTGCTTGTCCTAGCACTAGCATCCAAAACAATACGCGGCATCGGCTTATCTGGACGTACGACTGCGTGATGTGGAATGTAATATCCTTCGTCATTGATTTCAGAATCAGCAACTTCAGTGAGATAACATTTATCTAAATACTCATTAATAACAGCATTATAATTTTCTCGCAAACCAGGTACTAGCTTGAATTTTTTCTCCAATGAAAACAAACGACGCTGAGCAGCATAGCGAGAGTTGCCTAAGCCCTTCGGGTCTGCACAGAATGGTAGGTCCACAGAGTAACGACCTCCTTCATCTCGTGTGACAGATGTGACAAATGAATTTTCACATTCGGTCTCTTCAGGGCTTAGGAAACCTTTGGATGCGATTGGAATCTCATCCAACTCCCAGAATCTTTGCAATGAAGAATTCAACTCATTTATAGCGAATGCCGTAAAAGACGGACTAGGTTTCAAACTTCGATTAACATTAGGGCAGTCGCCCATGAGAACGTATCCGAACGTTGTCAATAGGGCAGGAGGAGCGCGATACTCAGATTCTATCTTCTGTCCCATGTAAATGTATGGAAATAATTGCGAACCAATGACGATATCTATGGCTCCTGGAATATTCCAGGTCAAATCAGCCATCTCAATATTATGCAAGTAAGCCATGTCACAGTTCTCAATGAACTGTGAGGGCAATTGATCAGTGATGCAGTCAACGACTAATGCATGCAATCTATATTTGTTATGTGGACTAATCCGAGACTCAATATCCAACTTCACATATCCGTGAATCGGTCGAGAGGAAAGACCCACTCCTCTGATCACAGAATTATTCAGAGGCGTAACATTTAAATTAAGCTTCTTACAGCACTCTGCTGTTATCAAGTGATTTTGTGAGCCGTTGTCAATAAGACAGCGCACTAGCAATTTACCGTTACCACTATTAGGTTTCGCGTAAACTTGCGCAGTAGCTAGTAGTATAGTACTAGAATTAGCAGGAGTATTCGCACTTAAACTATGCGATGGCTCATGTGCAAGGGAAGTGTCCGTTCTGTCCGCTACATTACTCTGTGGCATGCACGATGGAAGTACCCGATCACACTCCGCAGCTGCTTGGATAGCAGAATGCCGGCATAAATGTTCAGAGCGCTCGCCGGCCTGTGAAGGAAGCGCAGGCGCGCTAGGTGCAGCGGCGGCGGTGACGGCAGCGGGTGTAATGTGAGAATCGCACGAATGATTCTCAGTGCTCAAGTGTGATAGGTGTGAACGCATCGTCTTATTAAATTTAGCGTTTGTATTATTATTAGAGAAATGCAATAGGCTGTGATGCCATTTGTTACATTCGCCACAGTTCGCGGAAGCAGAGCAATTTGAAACAGTGTGTGTAAGACACAAACAGTTCACACAACCTTGCTTAGATTTAATAAAATCAAATCTAGCTTTCGGAGACTTCATATTTTTAAATTGCCCACAATCACGGAGATGTGCATGATCACTCTTATTGCACAAAACGCAAGAGCGAATATTGCGCGCCTCTGGCTCATCACTTGCGATGAAGGCGTGCGCTCGTACATTTGAGGCGTTGTTATTATTATTATTATGAACCGCGCGCGAAATCGACAATGAACTCGAATTTTTGACATTAGACCTTTCTAATATTTTAACCTGATTCTGTATGAATAAAATTAAATCATTATATGACGGAATCTCTTTATCCGAAACTGACAGCTCGAATGCTTGCATAGTCTGCGGATCAATCTTTTTTAGTGCGCAATGCAACAGAATAAAATCTGTGAGGTTAGCTATTCAGCTGTTTTAATGCAGCAATGGACGCCGAGTACTTCTGGATGAACGCGTCGAGACTGCTGGCCGTATTCTGACAATTTTTCAAGTCGAAGATATTGTTTAAGTAATGAGTACCTAAGGTACGTTTATCTTGATATTTCGCAACCAGGCTATCCCAAATTACTTTGTACGTATCACCCGTAGGTATAATACCCGCTAAGACTTTTTGCGCGTGATGTGTGAGTTTACCAACTAAATACTGCACACGCTGCGAGTCGGACAGCTGAGAGTTCTCGTGAATATTCGACTTAAAAGACTCATAAAATATTGGCCAATTTTCAGTTTTCCCGTCAAAACTAGGCAGCTCAATCGGCGGCAATTTTATATTAGTGGTCATTGAACTTCTTGAGGCAGGATCGGAATCGGAACGCGAGCTCAAGATTCTGTTTTTCACACGTTTCACTTTTACGTACAAATCATCGAAATTCATCAAATCATTATAGTTCGGGCTTTTCGAAGGATCATGGAACAAAATTAGCTCATTAATTTGATCAACCAGCTCTTCGAATTTTTCGCGGTACTCTTCGATCGTTTCCGATTCTGTCAAGAACTTTTCATTAGACCTAGAATCAAAGTTGGAAATGTTCTTTGTAAGATCGTGAATTCGCACTAATCTTGCGTAAATCATTTCTTTTTTACCAATCAGCACTTTCAACTTAGCTTCTTTGACACCCTGCTGCGACGGAGTCGCCATTATGAAAGAAATTACCTGTTTACACTAACCAAAAACAATCCTGTGTATTAATTTGTTATTTGGTATAGGTAAGTATTATAACGTAACTTGCGATCTAAACAGTATGATCGTGGAACAAAGATAAGCTAAGTAGGAATGTTACTACTCTTATGTAACTACCTGTGCAACAGATAAATAAATGAGTAGGTATTAATATTATATACCCACCAAGTTTTTAGTGTTGTCACAGGAACCAAGTAAATGTTGTTACAACTTTGACCTAAATAATATGATCATCTCGTATGTAGGTGGCAACTTAACAAACTGGATAAAGTCCGAGTAGATATGTAGGGCCTGTCGCTAGGGCAAGTACCTTCCACAGCCACTAGAACACTTTATAGCAATTAAATTATGTACTATTGTACTAAACAATATGTACTGAGTACTTAAATTACTTAATATGTACATACAATGTTCTAACGGTTATGAACACATTTGCTATATTTAACTGGAGTATGCGACTCGGAGGACCAACTTATGGTGTGGCGTGTAAATAGCCACGACCAGATGTACTTGCGTACGTATATTAAATTTTTAGTTAATTTTTAAATAAATTTATTTGAGCCTATCAATAATGGCAAACACGGAAGAAAGGAACAAGAAGTAACACCAACACTGCGTAGCAATAGAACCCACTTACCTCTTCATCGAACGAGAGTACACCTTCAGCCCCACCATGCAGCAGGAGGGCGGCGGTCATCCAGACTCGTTTATTTGGTTGATCAGGAGGAAAAGTGTCCCTAGACCGGCCGGTCAATAATACACCGCAAATCTTTGGTGGTCACTAGCACAGGGGGCACAAATTGATGCGGAAAGTCTCAAATTAATCCATCTCCTTATTTTTTTCACGTATTTTTTGTTATAACAGAAACGTCCATCACCAGGAAATCGTTGCCAAGAGAGTAAAACAAAAAACAGCGGTCAGCTCGACCAATCGGAGCCAAGATAAAATGAAAAATTGGCTCCAAAAAAGACCGGTAGCGCCATCTCTGGAGGCTCCAGTGCAACCCGATTAAATCCGAAATAAGTGGGCATTTGCACACAAGTACTAGTGTGCCTTCTTGTTGCCATGATGCTTCACCACTCCCCTTTTACGACGCCAAATTACGAAGCTTTGTTATTCAAGAACAGGCTCACCAGTACGAGACGTGTCTCCAGACCAACGTCGAAACGCACGCATTCCCGCGTCTCAAGCGATACTTTCGCGACTATCATCAAATCCAGGACACCACTCTAGTACACGAGCAGACATACCTCGGCTTCTACAAACTGGATTTCGATTCGATACGCGACCCCGTAATACGAGACACGTGTCGGCTCATCAACTGCAAGAGCTCCTGGTGGAGCGCCCTGCCTAAGTAGATAGACATTCAGCACGAATTGGCCAGCAGAGAGCTCAAATCGTTCATCATCTTTCCTCATCCGTTGCACCGGCACAAGAGTCTGACGTACACTTCCAGGGGTTGGCATGAGCTGCTGCTTCGAGTGGGCAAAGGCGGCGGCGTCTCGAGCGATTGGCACAAAATCCAAGATCATCGCGCCGAGCTGTGGGCGCCCTGGTTCGATAATCTCAAGAGCAATTTCGGCTGTTGCATTCAAACGGATGGCTGTAGCGTGAGTCTCTCGATGAATCGCTACGTACCCAAAACTACGACGAGTAAAGCGAAAAAATCCAAATATGAAAAAATAAAAACTACACCTAAGTGGGCGTACAACACGACGCCCCTGAGCAGAAAATTCGACAGGATAATCGCAGTGGACCTGGGCTCGCGCTATCCTATCGTGACGTGCGACGACACCTTCGCCTGCAGGCGCATTTCGCGTAAATACGTCTACCGCAACAGTCTCGAGTGGAAGAGAGAGGCATTCCGCACGAGGACTACGGCTTCGGTGGAGACGGCGGAACGCGTCGATAGAGAAAGATTACAAGCAGCTCTCGAGTTTCCGCTCTCGGTGAAGAATCACCACTTGATAGAATACACGACGTTTCGCCTCAAGTGGTTCGCTGCGAGGCAAAGGGTCTACGACGAGCACCCCAAGCTGACGAGACTCAAGCTCGACAAGTACATCCGACAAATGAAGCTGAACGAGATGATCGTCCGAGATGTGTTCGGTGCGAAAGAGAAGGACCATCACGTGCTCGTGATGTATGGAGCGGGCTG
This sequence comes from Yponomeuta malinellus, assembly GCA_947308005.1. Taxonomy (NCBI): domain Eukaryota; kingdom Metazoa; phylum Arthropoda; class Insecta; order Lepidoptera; family Yponomeutidae; genus Yponomeuta; species Yponomeuta malinellus. The sequence continues at coordinate 9,239,957 of OX371013.1, forward strand.
CGAGTTCATGAACACTGCCAACTTTAGCGGCCGAAAGTTTAAGCACGACGCGCTTCTGAGACGTCTGCGCGCCCAGAGAAATACGAGCGTGGAGATCGTCGACGAGGCGTACACGAGCCAGGCCTGCTCCGAGTGCAACCGCAGAGAGCGCAAGTTTGTCAAGATAGCGTTGAACGCTCGTCTTCGCTGGGGGTTTTGCCAGAAATGCCACAGCGAGTTTGACAGAGACATCAACGCGGCGCGCAACATCCTCATCAACAATACTGTAGGCCGAACAGTAGTTCCCACAGTACCTACATACTTAGAGAGTCACCCCTCAGGTGACCATGCGGACCTAGAAATCCGCGTAGCTCGAGTAGGATCGGAATGAAACACGTAGAGTTCAAATTCATTTGTTCTTTACTGATCATTCAGGTTTGAAAGGGATATGGAGTATAATCTTTCACTATGGTTAGCGTTTGTGGACTACGCAAAAGCCTTCGATTCGATCGAGATATGGACGGTACTTGAATCTCTCCAGCGGTGCCAAATCGACTATCGCTACATCGAAGTGCTGAAGCGTTTGTATAAAAACCGGCCAAGTGCCTGTCGGGCCACGCGCGATGTAGGGTTCCCTAGAAAGAGGGTTTTTTATCTGCTTTGCAAAACTAGCAACTTCATCGAAGTAATTTTTAATGGATTTTGTACGAAATTTTACTTTTATGAGTTGGTTGCCTATTACTCGTTAACTAGTAAAGCCTACTTAGCCGTGATACTTTTCCTTTCCTATATGGGCTACTACAATGATTTTTTTTACATTTCTACAATCAACCGTTTAGCCAGGAGAGGGGGGGGTGCCCTACTCGGACAAAAATTTGCGCTTTAAAGCTTAATATTTCTCAAACGGAACCCTAAAAAGATGGTCTTCCTACACCCACAATATTTTTCAAAGACCAATCCACCGATGATCCACATGATGGGTTAGAAGAGAAAAAAAAATTATCCCCACATTTTATGTTAGGGGAGGAGGTACACCAAAAAAAATATTTTTCCAACATTTTATTCTTTAACTTTGTCGGCGTGATAAATATGTATACACATACCAAATCACAGCTTTCTAGTACCACCGGTCTTTGCGCTAGGCCCGGGATGGACAGACAGACATTCAGACGGACATTGCGAAACTATAAGGGTTCCTTGTCGGACTACGAAATCCTAAAAACGCCACAATGTGAGTCCGACTACAGGACCAGAATACAGAATACGAATCCTATTCATTTGCAGCGCGGAGTGAGACAGGGAGATGTAATATCTCCGAAACTGTTTACAGCTGCACTTGTAGACGTATTCAAACTTCTGGACTGGGAAGGATCTGGCATCAACATAAATGGCGAGTTCATCACTGACCTTCGATTTGCCGATGGCATAGTGATTATGGCTGAGACCCCGGAAGATTTAAGTTCCATGCTCAATGACCTAAACAGAGCTTCTAACAGAGTGGGTCTTAAAATTAACATGGACAAGACTAAGATAATGTCGAACTCCTATCAATCCACGTTAGTGGCTCTGACCTCGACGTTATCGACCACTATGTATACCTGGGACAAACAGTCCAGTTAGGTAAGTTTAATTTCGAGAAAGAGGTCACTCGTCGAATCCAGCTCTGATGTGCAGCGTTCGGGAAACTAAAACACATTTTCGCGTCCAACAGTGTCTGTAGACAAAGGTGTATAACCAATGTGTGTTACCAGTGATGACTTATGGATGTGAGACTTGATCGCTGACTATGGGCCTCATAAGAAGGCTCAAGGTCGCCCAACGAGCAATGGAGAGAGCTATGTTAGGACTTTCACTGCGTGATCGAATCAGGAATGACGAGATCCGCAGAAGAACCCGAGTTACCGATAGCTCGAAGAATTACTCAGTTGAAGTGGCAGTGGGCGGGGCACACAGCTCGGAGAACTGATGGTCGTTTTGGCGAAAAAGTTCTGGCCTGGCGACCGCGGACCGGATGACGCAGTGTGGGAAGACCCCCCACCAAATGGTCTGACGACCTGGTTACGGTGGCAGGGTGTCGCTGGATGCGGGCGGCACAAGACCGGCGGAAGCTTGGAAAACCATTAGGGAGGCCTATGTATGCAGTAGACGTCAAATGGCCGATGATGATGATGAGGATATTGACTCAACATTCTTTTCAAAACACTTCCGTACCATGGGACTGACCGATAGCCCACCCGACCAGGATTCCTCAAGGCAGAGGAAACAACTATCCACGTGACTATTCACTGTGAGAGTGTGGAAAAGCAACCACCTTTGGAAAACTGGGATCCCTTCAGGAAGCCGGCGGTAACATTGGAAAACTGCTGGCTTTCTGGAAAGAGATTGGCTGGCTGGAGTGATCTCATAGCCCTGCTAAGTGCAATGGCCCAAATAAAAGGCTAAGTGCGTAAACCACAGGTCAAACTAACAACTAATAACAAAAAATTACCTCACGTTCAATTGTGGGAAGATGGGCGGGACTTTTCAATTGTGTTAATACTTCTATGGTTTTTTTATTCGTAAGTATTGTGATTGTAGGATTAGTCCACCAAGTCAACGTCGCTCAGAAATGAGACGATTCACAAAAGAACTAAGGTCATAGATAAGTAGAAAAATCGTCAGGTGATTGACGTGACCTGCAAAATTAGTAAGTTGAAGTGGTAGAGGGCTGGTCACAACGGCCGAATAATCGATGGGGCCAAGTGGTTCTCGAGTGGTGCCGCAAACTTGCGAGCGTAGAACATCCATCGTATCGCCGGACTGAGGCAGACTGCCGATAGGGGCTAGATTAGGATAGATGAGGATAGAAAGAAGTGGCGTGCCTTCGGGGAGGCCTTTGTTCAGGAGTGGATGATTGATTAATACAATTATGTATTGAAAAACTATTTATTGTGAACGGATAAGCGGTCAAGTTAAATTTGTGTCGGCAAAGTCTGACAACGTTTCGCACTTATTCTCGGTGCTTAAATTTAATATAAGTTAAGTTAAAATTGCTTAAAAAATTTATAGTAATGTCAGTAAAAAAATATTGCAAACTTACATGTATTTGGAGTGTATGGGAGTACATCATTTTCCACCACAAAGTTAAGTCTGTAATCGTTTGTTTGAATAACCTTCCGAAATTTAACAAGCAATCAAGTACTTTAACAAACGTTACGGTTTAACACTTGAATTCGAGCAGTTATCATCCATAACTCGACGTACGCTCGTTAAAAAATAAAAGCTCGCAAGTCTTACAAATACTTGGGTAACTTAATTTTCCTGCGCCACAACAATGGGCTTTATTTCCTCGGGCAATTTATTTCCAGGGAGATTCGGAGTTACTTTTATAACCCCTCCTTTGTGATCCATTTACACCGTTCACGTGCCCATAGAGTAAACTGACAAATGTTTGGTTTGTTGACAGTTGGCTAAATAGCTACGCACGCTATGTAAACGGTGATAAACAAATCTTGGTGTGAAGTATGCCCATGCAATATCCTGCAGCTGATGATTATAACTAAATTACCTACAACACGATCACTTGTGCTGATCCTTGGAATCTTTGGGTCTGGGTGCTTTTATAGAAAACATAGAAAAACACCCAGACTTGGCCATTTCTTCAAAATGGCAACCCCAGAGTGAATCGAACGCACGACCCCTGTTTTGGTAGTGACAACGCTAGACCAACGAGACAGTCGATTAATACATAGTTCTGAACTTTTTGACGCCTAGATAGCCGGAGAAAACATACTTTCTCTCTGAGAGTCTGAGGTTACTCACCATGCATTTCAATCACGAATTAGCGTTCCACTCACTGATGGCACTCACTTGCCATGTGTTAGCAAATGATCTCGTGCAAATGGATCGTATCAAACGTAGATAGACATGACCCGTTCTGTTTGAAATCATCTCGACAACCATCATGCGAGTGAGCAGTTTACACAAATACACACAAAGCCCACTATACTGCAAACTAGGCAACTGGGTATAAACTTGGCACAGCATATTCTAACAAGTGAATTATTAAGGAAACGATATCGGCAGTAAGTATTTCTATTTTAGTAAATAAATTATAACTTTAAGACAGCGGTAAAAATTAAACAAATTATTCAGCCAAAAAAACTTATCACATATTACTACAGAAACCGATAGCACGGCAGTGAATATTTTTGAGCGATATTATACCTGTAACTGAGAACCTAAATAATTATTATTTTATTTATAGATAATTACGAAGTCCATAACTCCTCTAACTTTTTAGTTTTAAACTTCTTCTTTTTATTTTTCTTTACTCTGGCGCGAAGTCTGAGGCCTCAGACACATAGAAAGGGAGTAGGGCGAGGGCGCGAAAAAGACGTATCGTCTTTCCAATTAATTTTCATACTAAATATACTGAAGGGACGGGACTAAGCCCACACAGAAGAGACGTAGACGGGGCGACGCCGACGGCGCGAACTAAATACAACGCGTCGTGTCTTTTCCGCGCCCTCGCCCTACGTCCCTTCTGTGTGGCCAGAGCCTGAGGCCCATGAGGATGTTTACTATTCACGTCTACAATTTTTTTTTATTCCAGCTAACGTCGAAGTTAATTTGGGTTTGTTTTTTCAGCAGCGGATCTCCTAAATTCTAGTGAATAAGAGGTATTATAATGCGAAAATTCGTATTTAAATGAAGATTGCTCCATGCATTGAACCCGACCCAATAGCCAATTTCGAAAATCAGATAGTGGAGCGTTCGATCGTGGAATAAAACATGAGCTTTACTTCAGTATATCATTGGTAAAGTGGTGCCTTGAATACGTAAATCGAATAAAAGGGAGTAGGTACCTTACGCCGACTTGCACCACTTTCTTAAATGTGCCTTAAGTAGCATTTAACTAAAATTCTTTATTAAATGCCTGTTTAAGTGACATTTAAGAAGTGGTTTTAGTCCGCCTTAATATCTCTTGGACATCGCTTAGTGTAAGGCTAATTATATTTTTTTCCCTACGTCGCTATTTAAAAAATATATAGTTTACTGTGGAGACTATCGTTTCGACATACAATATGAGTTGCAAAACATTTGAAGAAGAAGAAACACATAGTGCAGGCTATTATTATATTTTATATTATGCTAGGATTTCTACTAAAACTTTTACAGTCAAATCCCTTCAATGGAAAATTTTGTTGAAATTTAACCTTTTTAGGGTTCCGTAACCGAAGGGTGCCAAGTGGGACCTTATTACTAAGAATTCACTGTCCGTCTGTCTGTCACCAGGCACAAACGTAACTTTTTTGCCGTTTTTTTGCTCGATATTAATAACGGCAACAGGTAGACGCTTGAAATATTTACAGAATATTTAGTCCTGTATTCTCTTCAAAACTAACTAATTAAATTAAAATATTTAAGGGCGGCTCCCATACACTTTCTCGATTTTTGTGTCTAATGTTGTATAGATAATGGTACGGAACCCTTCGTGCGCGAGTCCGACTCGCACTTGGCCGGTTTTATTTTTCCAACGTTGGACTTTTTGTGGAATGGGGAACTTGCATCAAACTTAGATAGAAGTTGTATTGCTAATTGCTTTTATACCACAGAAGACTGAAAAACTCAAGATTTTTTTAAATATAAACCCATAAAAAAAATCTTGGTATTCGGGGTCCCAAAAAATGCGAAAAATCAAGTTACTCTAATAATAAAAAAAAAATTATTTCGTTTTTTTCACTGAATTCTAAACATTTTCTAAAAAGGCTGTAGATACATAAAAACATTATTTTACGAGATAACTCGAATATTGATAAAAGCATAAGGCAGTACGTTCAAGTTGTGAAAATCATAGTTTGAGTCCGATTTGTATGGCGCGTTTTTGTACCACGTGACTAGAGTGACTTTTCAACAGGTCACGTTATGAAAAGTATTATTCGTAGAGAAAAAAAATTACCACATTTATTTATCTTTTAACATGGCCTCTCCGATTATATTAAAACATTTTTTGTGCAAGTTCTCCATTGTAGCTGTCGTTAGCATAAGAATCATTAACATACCTGATTACATGTAATAAGTATAACCGTAAGTGAGTAAGTATGTAAAGCTTTCTGTAAATAGGTATAGGGTATAGATAGTGAAATTCATCTTTGAGCGCGACTCTATGTGTGGGTAAACAGTATATATGTTATGGACCAAATTATGAATGCGGGCATTATTAAAAATGCCCGGGCATTAGTAATAGGTAATGTCTGACTTTTTACTATCCTTCATTATTTATCATATTGCCCAGTCATTATTGTATTACTACGTGACAATTGGGCAATTTGATAATAACGCTAAGTTTGACGCGGTTCGGGGAGGGAAGCTCGGTAAAATGGTGGATGCATCAAACGCTAAATATCCCATGGCTAAGAGTCCGAGTTCCAGATGCTGATCGAGCTCGTAGCGACAGAAGAAATATACTTGCCATCGGTATTGAAGTAACAGCCTCTAACCTTTATAAATTGGAAACAAAACAAGGTGTTTTAAATCAACTATATTCAAGAAACCAGCTTACAGTGTGAAGGAAAGATTTATTTCGCCTGAAGATATTCCAGAGACAGATATTTTGCTGAGAGAGTGTTGTAGAATGTCCTTTAAATAGTCAGGGTTACAGTAGATGTGGTTGTAAAAGTGGTTGCAAGTCTGGCAAATGTAGTTGTCGCAAAGGCCAAAAGTTGTGTACCTCGAAATGCCATCATAGCGGCAAATGTTCTACTAAATAGAGCTGTTAATTACTTCATATTGTATAATTATTTTTTTCAATTTTATGTTCTATTTTACTTATATTTTTATTCGACTTTTATTAAGTGTCAAGTACTGAAAACTAGTGGATTTTTAATGTAGAAGCCCTTGCTAATTAATCAAAATAATGCGTCTGATTATTTAAATTGTTTAACATTTAGTTTATTTATAAAAAATATAGTAATTAAATATGTTTGTATTACTCTACCCAAAAGGTGATGGACATGATGTATAATGCCCAGTCAATTTGATTGTTTGAATAATGATAATCAAATTGCCCTCTCATATTGGGTATTTTTCATAATGACCTGGCATTATGAAAAATGCCCAACTTATCACTTGGTCCATAACATAATATACACAGTGACTATGTGTGCGTTGCTCGGACGACGACGACGACGGCCGTGTCACTGCCGTACAAATTAAAGCTGTATAATTTCACAAACGCACGCACATATAGAGCCGCGCGCAAAGATGAGTTGAAAAGAGTGTACTGTACACCTTCTTCAAAACGTCACTACCAATTTGTAAATGTAAAGAATTTCCTTCGAACAGTCGCATCACTCAGTTAAAAAAAGAAATTTTTGTCACACGCCCAACATAGGGTGTGATCTCGCAATATTCAATTTCTCGTCGCTATATAAAATAATATGTTCCGAAAGACCGCTTTAACCACATTCGGCTATCAGAAAGGTAATATTTGTAGAAGCTACATAACACAAGTCTCATAAGACTTTATCTGGTATTATGCTGTTTTGGGATCTCAAGACCAAAACAATGGCATACATTACAAAATATATATTCTTAGCTTTAGGTGGCTATGGATTGAAAAGAAGATCCTCCACTATATTACAATAAAATTATATTACACAAAAAAAACTCGCGCCATCTCACTCGAGGGCGGAATTGGTCGATTCCTTCTCTATTTTCCTCACGCGAGATAACGGGTCATGCTTCTAGGGATAGGATTTCAACAACATTTTATCCGCCGCCACATCAATCAATCAATCAGCACATATTCGCCCACTGCTGGACATAGATCTCCCCCAAATCACACCACTTCTTTCTGTCCCTGGTGTTCTCATCCAGCCGCTTCCAGCAATTTGCTTGAGATCGTGGGTCCAGAGAGCTGTTGGGCGTCCTACGCTGGGTCTCCACTCGACATCCTTTGCACCCCATCGACCATCGGTTCTGCGATGTATGGGACCGGCCCACCGCCACTTTAACTTGCTAGTCATATAGGCTATCTCGCCTTAGTTTTGATCTATCAAAGAGATTCCGAGCATCGCCCGTTCCATAGTATGCCGCCACATCGATATTATTAAATTCTTCTTCTGTACTTTTCCACTATTTTAGTTTGGCAATCAGCTCTGTATACTCCTCTTTTCTCTTTGCCGAACAAAATAGATCTTCGAGGCTTGCCGCTCTAGTCCGTTCTCTGACGATACGGAGCCATGATTTTCCAATATGAATAAGATGAAGTAGTATCAGCAATATTCAAATAATTATATTAAATCTACTACATTTATTTCCTAAAATATTTTAAGAATTGCGAGCATGCCGCTTCCCGGCATTCCCGGCATACACTTCCTTTTTTTACAAATACTTTTACAAACTTCCGGCAAAATACGTGTCAGCTGTCACTTCGTAATATAAAAGGAAGTGCGGCGCCATTTTTGAGTCAGTCGACGTCCAACCGTCGAGCTGTGAACATTGTTGCTGTGAATATATTTTTTTTTTACTGAGAAAGTTGCAGTGTGTATCTTTTGGAGTGTGTACATTCTTCGAAGTTGATCTGAAATATAATCACGTGACAAAATTCTGTTGGTTTATATTAATTGAAAAAGCCTATCCAAATTAGAACCTTTCTAGCTAAGCTTTATCGATAGCGGCGTGGGTTCAAATCCCACTGCAGTTGGATTTTGTGAAAACGAATGCAAAATCCAACAGTAGTGTTAACGACGAAAGCTTAAATGATCACTGTAAATACATTGTTAGAATAAATAAGTAAAAATAATAGTTGTAAGACATTAGATTTAAGCGTTACGAGAATAAATATATTTCTATTTGTTGTTTTGATGTGTAGCCTGTGCGACCCGAGCTCCGATTGAAGCAACTCGAGGCGCGCAGGCACCTATATTTAATACCTCGGTGAGGCGGGGGACCGCGGGCCGGCCAAAATAGTACAAAAACCTTATTAGAAAGTCCGCGGTCACCCAAATCATTATGTAAATAGACACTTAGAGACCTAAGGTATTAAATAAGCATAGTGTTAACGACGATAAATGTAAAATAAAACCTTTTAATTGAAAATAAAGCCTGGCGGGGAAGGAGGGGCGAGGAAGGGGGCGGTGTGCGGCGCGGGGGCTGAGGCAAACAAAACTGGTCTCAGGCGGCCCAATAAAAGGCGCGCGCGCGCCGCCGAAAATTCATTCCCGATCGAGCTACAGCAGAAGAAACACCAAGGCCTCCCTCTCGCCTCTCCGCCTGCAAACACTGAAGAAACTGCGTTGTTATTTTCAAGCCCTCTTCGCCATAAGAAAATCTACAGTCCACGCCGCGCCCCGCAATAAGTACACACAAATACGAATTGCGGAGTGCTCTATGTACATCGCGTACATTGCTTGGTCCTCGTCGAAGCCGGATCACTGAAGCATCAAGAAAATTAAGAAGATGGTTGTAACCAGAAGTAACAGCGGAAAAGAAGACTCTACCGGCAGCGGCGGCACAACGACGGAAACCGAGACTACAGACACCACGACCGGGACCGGTACCACGACTGGAACCGATACCACGACCGGCACCGGCACAACCGAAGATACCAACGCGACGACGGGCACGAACACGACGTCCGGTACGGACGCACGTAGTCACGCCACGACCTCCGGTACCACTAACGCCAGAGGCCACGTCGACACGTCAGGAATCAGAGCCACACCCGCCGCCAGCACAGACACGGTCATCGAACGCCACACCGCCGAGTTAATGCCGCCACCGACGAACACGAAAACGCTCAAGCCCGCTCGGTCGTGCCGATCCAAGGCCTCTAGCAAGAGACTCCTCGCGGAGTTGGAGGCCAAGGAGAGGCTAGCCGAGTTGGAGCTGAGGCGTATAAATGCCGAAGCAGAACTAGCAAAGATTCGGCAGGAACGCATCAACGCGACGTCGTCGCCGGAAGAGTCCGAAGAAGAGGAAGACCTTGCCCCACAAAGAATAGCCGATTGGCTCAACCGAAAGCCAGAAACAGAAGCCGCGATAGAAATCCCCATCAATGAAGAACGACGGGAACTCACCGCGTGCGCTACTACATTGCGCAAGCGGCGGGAGCCGCCACAAGAAGCTCCCCTGAGACCCGCCGTGATGGACGTTACGTCGCTATCAACAGCCCTGGCCGAAGCCCTGAAAACAAGCAAATCAAACAAGAAGTACATACCAGACCTACCAGTCTTCAACGGCCTGTGCAACGAGTGGCTACACTTCAAGGCCGCTTACATCGAGTCCTCATCAAGTTTCTCTGCGTGTGAAAATGTGGCCCGAATCCGAAGAAGTCTCAAGGGTGTCGCTTGGGAGGCCGTCAGCGCCCTCCTCATCAGCCAGCCGCACCCGGAAGACGTCATCAAAGCACTAGAACGAAGATTCGGAAGACCGGACGCGCTACTAATGGGAGAAACAGAGAAGATGAAGGGGCTGCCACGACTCACCGACAGCCCACGTGACCTATGCATATTCGCCGGCCGCATCGCCAACACCGTTGCCACAATCGAACTACTAAAGAAGCCGCAGTACCTCTACAACCCGGAGCTACTGCGAACGATTGTGGACAAGCTAACGCCGATATTGAAGAACAAATGGTATGACTACGCCATAGAAAAGGAAGACACGCCCGAACTTAAGAAGATCGCCGACTTCCTGAATAGAGAAGCAGACAAGTGCGCCCCCTACGCCCCGCCCGAACAAACGTCAGACTTCCGTGAAGCCCGGCCGACGGCGCGCAAGAAGACCGAGCGCACCTACACTGCCACCACAGAAACTCCAAAGAAGAAAGAAGAAAAGCACGCGTGCCCACTATGCAAACACGCGTCGCATCTGCTCCCAGCGTGCCCACAATTCAACAAACTCACCGTGAACGAGCGCTGGGAAGTCGCAAAGAAAAACCACACGTGCTACCGCTGCCTGTCAAGCACACATCACCGCTTCACGTGCCGCGCAAAACCGTGCGGGCACGAGGGCTGCCCCATGCGACACCATCAACTGCTGCATCACGAAAAAGCCGCTCCCACCGGAGCAGCCGCCTCAGAAGAGTCGCAAAAGAGAAAAGAAGAGGTGGTGGCGGTCACCAGCGAGCGCACGGCCGCGCCCGCAACCGCTACTGCACGAGGCTACTTGAAAATTGCACCTGTCATACTTCGGGGGCCCCGGGCCGAGATTCAAGCCTACGCCCTCCTTGACGACGGGAGCACCGTGACGATCGTGGACGCCGCACTCGCCGACGCCCTCGGCCTCGACGGGCCCACCGAACCTATGTGGGTCCAAGGCGTGGGCGGCAAAGAAATGGCACACAACGAAAGCAAGCGAGTCACCCTACACATCAGAGGGCAACACGGCGGCAAAGAAAAGAAAATCACGAACGCGCACACAGTAGAAAGCCTCAACTTCGCCACGCAGTCCATAAGCAACCAAGAGATGGAAGATTGCACGCACATCGAAGATATCAAGCACGAACTCACCTACAACGAGGCTACACCGAAGATACTCGTCGGACAAGATAACTGGGAGTTGATCGTATCACGTGACATAAGAAAAGGACGGCGCGATCAACCCGTAGCTTCGAAAACTGCATTGGGGTGGGTGCTGCACGGGTGCCGCACAACACGAGCGGCCCCAATAACATACTGCTGCGCTCACCTCACACGCGTCAAGCCCGCCGACAAGACAGAAGAAATGATGAAGCAATACTTCGCACTCGAGTCACTCTCAATTGAACCAAGAAGACAGAAAAGTGATCCCGAACTACAAGCGCTGAAAATACTGCAAGAGAAAAGCCGCCGCCTCCCAGACGGCCGCTTCGAGACGGGCCTACTATGGCGTGAAAAAATAGACAAGATCCCAAATAACCGCAACGATGCACTGAGGCGCCTATACACGCTCGAGAGGAAGCTGGACCGCGATGACAACCTGAAAAAACAATATGAAGAACGCATCAACAATCTACTTACCTCTAACTACGCCGAGCGCGCCGACACGCCGCCTAGCGGAAGAACGTGGTACTTACCGCACTTCGCCGTCTGCAACCCGGAGAAAAAGAAGATTCGAGTGGTCCATGACGCCGCAGCCTCCTCACACGGCCGCAGCCTCAACGACATGCTCCTTCCGGGCCCAGACCTCCTTCAGTCGCTGCCCGGGGTCATCATGAGATTCCGACAACACAGCATCGCAGTAACGGCCGATCTGAAAGAGATGTTCATGCAGATAAAAATACGTGAAGAAGACAGAGATGCACTACGTTTCCTGTGGCGAGGCGATCGCCGTACGGGAGAACCAGAAGATTACCGCATGACCTCCGTGGTGTTCGGCGCATCGTCATCTCCGTGCACCGCTATATACATAAAGAACAGAAATGCACAAGAACACGCATCGCTGTACCCACAAGCTGCGCAAGCAATAGAACGAAACCACTACGTGGACGACTACCTACAGAGCTTCAACACTATAAGCGAAGCAAAGAAGATAACAAAAGAAGTCGACCACGTTCACAAACAAGCCGGTTTCGAGCTACGCGGGTGGGCCACAAACGAACGCGACGCGATCAACGACGTTGTCAACAAGAAAGAGCGAGATGGCAACACGGTCCCCATCGGCGGGAGTGAGATAGAGAAGACACTCGGACTATTATGGGACACAAACGAAGACACCATCCGTTTTCGTCTCAATGTAAGAAGAGCTCCGCCCGAAGTCCTCAACGATCTCCGCCCACCGACAAAGCGGGAGGCCCTCAGCATCATTATGTCAATCTTCGACCCCTTGGGCCTCATCTCACCATTGACAACACCGGCGAAAAGAATCATGCAAGATACGTGGCGCTACAACACGGGCTGGGATGACGACATCGCGGAAGGCCTGCGCGGGCGCTGGAGCGAATGGCTAAGTCGTCTACGTGACCTAGGTAACCTAAAAATACCTAGATGTTACGACACGACTCCGGCCGCCCGCTACGAAGTCCACACGTTCGTCGACAGCAGCGGGGAGGCCTATGCCGCCGCGGTGTACTGGAGAATGATACGCGCCGACGGCTCCATCAAAGCGACGCTCGCTGCCGGCAAGAGCCGCGTCACGCCCACCAAACCAATCTCCATACCACGGCTTGAACTACAAGCGGCCGTGCTAGGTGTGCGGATCGCCCAAGCCGTCATACAAGAACACGACTTCGAGATCGCCTCGAAAACGTATTGGAGTGATTCACGCACAGTACTAGCGTGGATACGTGCCGAGCCGCGCTCCTACAAGACATTCGTGGCCCACCGACTCGCAGAAATAGAAGACAACACTAAGAAAGACGACTGGAGGTGGGTGCCGACCGCACACAACGTTGCCGACGACGCCACCCGAGCGACGCCAGCGGACTTCGACTCAAACCACAGGTGGTTCAACGGCCCCTCGTTTCTATACTCACCCGAAGCGAGTTGGCCCCAAGAGCACATTGTCGAAGTTGCCGCCACCGGCGAAGAAAAAGAAGTCTGCGCTGCGGCCATCTGCCCTCGGGAGCCAGAACATCCGCACCTACCCCAGTTCGAGCGCTTCTCCAAATGGACCCGTTTGCTGAGAGCGACAGCACGAGTACTACAGTTCGTCGACCTACTCCGACACAGGCCTCCCCTCGAAGCGCCTCCGGCCACCGAAACAGTAGCGGCGGCAAAAAGAAAACGGACCCGCGCCAACAACGAACGAGATCAAGCCTGGAACAAGCGAATGAACAAAACGTGCACGAGAACGCCCGTCGGCTTGGCGCCCCCCGGCGCAACACCTCCACAGAGAAAATATGTAACGCTAGAGGCGCCGTACCTACTCGCCGCCGAACAGTTATTAATTCGTGCCGCACAAGAAGACTCCTATGCCCGAGAGAGACAACGCATACAGGAGGGCCGCACGCCAGACAAGGAGGACCGACTAGCAAAGCTGAGTGTGTACATAGACGAAAAACACATACTACGACTACGAGGCAGGATCGAGGCGGCCGACGACTTCTACGAAGAAACAGTGCGACCAATAATACTACATGGGAAACATTATTACACAAAATTATATGTTTCGCACGTACACGAGAAGCTACATCACGGCGGCACGGAAATAGTGGTCAACGAGCTCCGTCAGCGATTACACATAGCGAAGATTCGCCCGACGGTCAAGGAAGCCATCGCCCGGTGCCCCAGCTGCAGACTGAAGAAGGCGAAGCCGGGGCAGCCCTCCACCGGAGACCTACCAGCGGCACGCCTGGCGCACCACGCACGCCCCTATACCTACACGGGCCTAGACTACTATGGGCCACTGGAGGTCACCGTGGGCCGGCACCGTGAAAAGAGATACATCGCGCTGTTCACCTGCATGACTTCAAGGGCAGTACATCTCGAAGTGGTGACCTCGCTCAGCACCGACTCTGCCATCAACGCACTGCGCCGCTTCATCGCACGGCGCGGGTGCCCCACAGAACTATGGAGTGACAACGCGACAGCCTTCCGGGGTTCCTGCCGCGAGCTGGCGGAGGCAATGAAGGACGCCGCTCACGCCCGCCGCATCAACTGGCGCTTCCTGCCCCCCTCGGCCCCTTTCATGGCAGGGGCATGGGAGCGTATGGTCCGCACCGTGAAGGAGGCGATGAAGGCCACGCTGCACGAGAAACACCCCAGCGACGAGACACTGCAAACGCTGCTGGCGGAAGCGGAGGCCACAGTGAACTCCCGCCCCCTCACCTACGTGCCCGTGAACCCAGAGGACCCTCCGGCGCTGACACCCAATATGATCCTGCTTGGCCCGGACTGCTACTCACCAGCGCCCGGCACGTTCACCGACAGCGACGCCAACGCCCGTCAACACTGGCGGCGCGCGCAGCAGCTCGCCGACACCTTCTGGCGCCGCTGGGTGCGCGAGTACGCGCCCTTACTCCAACATCGGCGGGAGCCGCACAATAAAGGGACACCCCCGGCCGTCGGTGACGTGGTCATCATCTGCGACTCCAACCTCCCCCGCAACACATGGCCGCGGGGTCGAGTGACGAGGACGTTCCCGGGCAAGGACGGCGTGGTGCGAGTCGTCGACGTGGCCACCAGCAACGGCCACATCCTGCGGCGACCGACCAAGAAGATCGTCGTTCTACCAGTGAATTCGCAAGGCGACGGCGGGAGAAATGTTAACGACGAAAGCTTAAATGATCACTGTAAATACATTGTTAGAATAAATAAGTAAAAATAATAGTTGTAAGACATTAGATTTAAGCGTTACGAGAATAAATATATTTCTATTTGTTGTTTTGATGTGTAGCCTGTGCGACCCGAGCTCCGATTGAAGCAACTCGAGGCGCGCAGGCACCTATATTTAATACCTCGGTGAGGCGGGGGACCGCGGGCCGGCCAAAATAGTACAAAAACCTTATTAGAAAGTCCGCGGTCACCCAAATCATTATGTAAATAGACACTTAGAGACCTAAGGTATTAAATAAGCATAGTGTTAACGACGATAAATGTAAAATAAAACCTTTTAATTGAAAATAAAGCCTGGCGGGGAAGGAGGGGTGAGGAAGGGGGCGGTGTGCGGCGCGGGGGCTGAGGCAAACAAAACTGGTCTCAGGCGGCCCAATAAAAGGCGCGCGCGCGCCGCCGAAAATTCATTCCCGATCGAGCTACAGCAGAAGAAACACCAAGGCCTCCCTCTCGCCTCTCCGCCTGCAAACACTGAAGAAACTGCGTTGTTATTTTCAAGCCCTCTTCGCCATAAGAAAATCTACAGTCCACGCCGCGCCCCGCAATAAGTACACACAAATACGAATTGCGGGGTGCTCTATGTACATCGCGTACAAGTAGTATGTACAGTTCGTTTCCAAGTACACGATCCAAGCAACTGAGCTTCTTCTTTTATTTTTTTTATTCTAGAGCTGCCAGGAAACTTGGCGTTATTATTTAAAACTTTACGATGCGAAAATAAAGCCACTCTTCTATCGCGTTCCTACTCGATGCGCGCAGCATGGTCTCCCTATGCGATACTTTATCCGATACAGCGTGGTATCGTAAAAATAAACTGCAGCATAAATAAAACCACTTTCTCGCCGGTGCCTGTGTTAAAATTTTCTGTTTAACGTGTTGTATTTTGTTCATGTATCGACTGGACACGACTAGCAACAATTATTTATAGGCTTTGAACAAAATATGTAAGCAAAAACTCTAATCTTGGATCATCTAAGATCAAAATTTTTGAAGTCACAATTAGTTAACAAATAATTAAATTTTGAAATCAATAACTGTAAGGATACTTACAAATCATTGTAAACATCACCAAAAGTCCTTTTATTTGTTAGAAAAGTAAATGTTGATACGGAACGCAGCTGGTGATGTTTTGCCTACTCTGTATTTTTATCTCGCTCTCTCTCTTCTCTGTGATCGACCAGTATTTTTGCTACCGAATTAAATCCTTTAATATTGAATCCATATCTTTGTTTTCCGGCCCGAGCGATTATTATTCATATACAAGCAGCGGACATTGGTACCTTTGGCAGATTTGTTGCCTAACCTAAACTCGTAAGAATATCTACTACACCTATAAATCTAAACAGATTCAGATATTTCAGATTCAAAACCATAACGTCTAATTTACATTTTCAATGCATTATCTATAATTGTATGTCACTGCAGGCGTAAAATTCTACATGAAAGATTTTTTATAGATAAAATCTTGTGGTTAAACCTGCCATTTTAAACGGATCTTACTTTTTGTGCGCACGTGTAACTTACCCCCGGTTTCTCGTACCACTAATAAGCTTTTAATTTACTGTTAACAGCTGTCAGTGGTTTTTTTTTGTATGCACTTTGGTCAATTGACAGCTGTTAACAGTAGATTAACGGCGTGTTAGTGTACGAGAAACTGGGGGTTAGTGTCTTAGATTCCATTCAATCTAGACGGAATAGTTTAGTTTACTCGTACTTCATGTGTAATCCTGCAAATGCATCCACTGACGTATTCGTCCAAGTTCAATGAAAAAGAGAAATACAGGTGGTTCGATCCACTACTACCTAATACTATCAAATACTACCAATGAATTTAACTATCAAGTACTACAAACAAGTAATGCAAACTAAGTCTAGCGTAATAATAATGTATTTGACAGTAACATTAAGTCCTTAAATTTTGTTTACACTAGGAAAAAATGTTTCGTATACTGTAGTGTGGCGACACCTCAAAAATTTATGTGACGAACTCTCTCAACCAGTACAATGCAGCGTTGACGTTGAATAAGTGTTGAATATTGTATATTGTACTGAAGAAAGGTTTGATAACCTTTTTTCAGTGCATGGCCAACTTGCCAGGGTCTATCCAGTACACGTAATCAGCTAGAAAGTACGTAGGTACATACCCTTTTATATAATAGTTAGTAGCCTCATATATAAATAAAGTTTCATGTATAAGGTTGGAAATTATTTATGTGTATAGCGGTTAAACAAAAGTAAGCCGAATTATACGCCTGACCCAACTAAGGTGCGGAGTTCACTGATCTGGCGTCTGGCACGGGCAATGGGCATGGCACGGACCTCGCACGGACGTGGCGCGGACATGCCGCAGCCATGGCACGGGCATGACTAGGCACGGGCAAGGCGTGGAGCGAAGGAACGGACTGCGACCTGACCTGGAACTGACTGCAATCTGGCACGAAATGGTGTACTGTATATAGCACGTCCGACGAAAGGCCGTTGAGTGTGTTCAAATAATGACCTTATGACCGTATGTTTGGTACGGTATTTGAATGAAACAGAATGATGTCCACGCCATAACCATGCCAGACGCCAAATCAGTGAACTCCGCGCCATATGCCTTGGCTACATGAACGGGAAATGGTATTAATTATTGCGTTGTTGGGCGTTGAACGTTAGTGTGGTTGGCTTAATGCTGTAATTTTATAAACGCCGTTGTCAATGACGTTAAACGTTTGGTGATAGCTAGGGTGGCGGTCTCTTTCGACACATCAAAGGGATTATCGCGTTTCTTGTTGCGTTGATGTGGCAACACTGGGGTTAGTCTTCCGTCATTCGAGAACGTGTAGAGTTGACTTGATTTTGTTTCTTGTCTATGGTGTGTAGTTAGGAGGTTTTTTTTTTTTTTTTGTTTTGTGAGGTGCGTTGTTCCAAAATTATTTTTGTTTATTTTTAATGGAGTCTAACTGTGTGTTCAGCACTATGGATTGGTCAAATGAACGACGCTGTTGTCTTTTTTTTTAATGCAGTACATGTAATATAATATTGGCGCATCAAATACAACAAAGCAGCAGCTTCGACGTCCATCTTTGCTTTCCAATCCTATTAAATT
Source organism: Yponomeuta malinellus (assembly GCA_947308005.1). Lineage (NCBI taxonomy): Eukaryota > Metazoa > Arthropoda > Insecta > Lepidoptera > Yponomeutidae > Yponomeuta > Yponomeuta malinellus. Next base: position 9,258,269 of record OX371013.1, read on the forward strand.
CCTTGAAATTTCGTCCACGTTGAATTCACAGAAGTCACAAGTTGGGATTTTTTTTTTCATTTTACTCCATAGTCATTGCCATTGAACACCAGTGTAGCCAACAGAATTATCCCGTTTTTGACTGGCCATTAAGCGTTTCCTTAATGTGGCCAAGGCATTAGAGCGACAGAAGCTGCTACGCGTGTTCGTAGGCCGCTACGTGTCGTAGCAATTGACTTCAGTGCTACGCTGCGTAGCTAACTGCGCCGCGCCAGTAACGTTCCCTTGCACGGAAGAGCTATGCTTATGGAGCCGCTAGTCAATCTGGGAATACAGGCCTACGCAATGTATAGTTGTACATCATCGACGTACATATATGAATTTGTAGTAGCAATACCTCTCGTTAATGTGATGGGAAACGTCGTGAGGAAACGTGTGTTCCTGAGGTGATTACATACCTCAACGCTTGAAATTTCCAATGCGCGGTGAACACGCGTGGTGATTAAACCCGTAATATCTATCTGAGAGAAGGCCTGTTCCCTACAGAGGGACGTATATAGATTAAGGGCTGCATTATTATACATACAGTTGTCTTTCTCATATTTGGTGAGAAGCTTACAAAAGATTACATTCTTAACAAAACTACAATAAATTACGACAACTCGACGGCACCCCTCCTTGTGGAAGCAAAATGAAAAATAATAAATAATACAATAAGAATAATTGGAGAAATTCCTCAGTCCTTTAAAAATTATATTTATCGGTGATTTTTTGTGAAAGTATAAACAAGTGGTACCAATCAAGTAGAAAATTACAACGATTTTGTTAACAAGTTTTCTTACCAAGTGTTTATATTAAAAGGCAATTATTCTAACAGCCCTCAGCTATTTTCTTTTACGCCGACAATTTAGAGATTACTGTCGAATGAAAAACGGGATGTCTGTCCATCGGACTTAAATAACGCTTTATTATGGACTGTCTCTTTGGTCTAGGGGTATTACGTCTGATTACCGTGCTGGAAGTCGTGGATTCGATTCCCTCTGGGGGCCGGCGTACATTTGTACACATGGTGTCAGTCTAGGTGTATTTCCATGTTTGTGATGTTCTGGCCTGGTTACCATAGCACGGAATATCCTAGTTTAGGACCAGTACACGTGATCGTGTTGTGTGGAAGTTATTATTAATGTTTATTTTGTTCATAATTCTGAAACAACTTTTTATAACAATATAATCTAACCACTTTCTACTGTAATATACTATTAACATTGTCCAGAGCTTAGTAATTTGAGGAGATGTGGGTGAAACGGGCGGTAAGGGACGTCCCAGGCGGGCATACTTTGACTAAATAGGGGATTTTAGTCCGCATTAGCAAAGGGCAAGAGATTAAACTAACTCGAAACCGGCGTGAGTGCACGCAATGACTAATTAATGTTGATGAAGCTAAAGAGGTCAATCAGGATCATTTCAAGTGGTAGTCTGGTCTCCACCTGGTCCCTGCCTACCCCTTCCAATCTAAAAAAAATTTAATAACTGTGCTTGCTTAGGTACTACGTTTCCTTGCGTGGGATTTTAATTGTGTCCCTTTCAGTGAAATTTGCTTTGCCGTTTACTCGAAATTGCATAACGAACATTCAGATACATTTTGAGACAAATTAAAATACATTTAGAAACTTTCTTTAGCCAGTGGTGTATCTAAGTTGCCACAAAAGGCAGCTGACTCAGCGTTGTACTGAGGAAGTGATCCTTCAGCGCTGGTTTTCAGTCAGTGCCTACGGTAACCCATAAGTGCGTGCCGTGGTGCGTTTAAAAAGAATTAAATCAAATGCAATAAAATACATACAATAAAGTTAAAAATATCGTCATAAAATACTTACATATGTGACAGTCAATGAGTAAATATAAGTGAAGTGAAATAATAAGGAGAAGAGAGATAGAAGGATACAGACCAAAGTAAATACATGCCCGACATTACGCAATGGTGGCGTATGATTTAATTGATGCGATTACATAGTCGGTCATTTTAGTAAAAAGTAAAAGTCAATCAGAGTCACAAGCGGCGAAAAGTCGGGCGGGACAGTCTCTGCTGTTCAAGCAAATATACCTTGAGCTTGCGCCCAAAGGCATACCTACTGGAAGCGTCACGGACTGGGGGAGGTATATCATTCCAGCACTTGGACGTCGCGAAACGGAAACTACCTCGAAAAGCCATCGTACGGTGCACAGGGATGACAATCTTATCCTTGTGAACTATGCGTTGTCTCGACGAAAACTCAAGTATATCGTGGATAGACAAAGCCAAAGCATTATCGAAGCTTTAGAACGCTATATAAAAATGAAAAAACGCTCTCAGAATTCACTCAAAATATGACTTCTAAGCTGAAAGCTGTTTTGAACATTCCTGGGTACTTACAGAGTCTGTTTAGCAGTAACGAAGACCCAATAGATGCGTCAAAGAAACTGGTCAACTCAATACAACGGTTTGTTGGCATTGATGATGTTTTCGGAGACAATGGACAATGTAAGTTTTAGTACACCAGGAGCCTATTTCATAGAACTACTATTCATGGTTTACTACGACAATTCGATGTACATTGCAAAGTCTGATAACCCACATATTAACAAGGAAGTCAGTATCAAATTGTCATAATACACTATGAGTTGTTTTAACTCTTCTTTTAACGCGGCCCAGGTAGTATACAAGCCACTCCAAATAGATACAGATTTTCTTTCGGTAATGACACCATGACTTTTTTCGTGACTAAGTATTAACAAGTATTGTTCTTACAAATTCTAAAGAGTTGAAGTATTATAGACTTAGCTACAGGGCCAGTGTTCGCTAAAACACAGATTTTTAGGATGCAACACCTATTTTTTATGCATTTTCCGGGTTTCCCGAAACGGCCTAAAGGAGGCCGAAAATTACGCGTTCTTTCATGCTAACATTTTTATGGTTCCGTAGTCAACAAGGAATCCTAATAGTTTCACCATGTCCGTCCGTCTGTCCGTATGTCTATCCGCGGCTTAGCACAGAGAAGTACTAAAAAGCTGAAATTTGGCTTAGATACATATATTAATTACGCTGACAAAAAAGAATGACAACATAACATAAACTCACGCCTATATCCCAGAGGGGTAAGCAGAGACCAGGGACTGCCACTTGCCACGATCCTGACAGATCATTTTCGCTTCCTCAACATTCATTAGTCGTTGCATGCACGCACGCCGGTTTCGGATACTTTTTGTCTTGCCCTTTGCTAATACATCCCCTATTCGGTCGAAGTATGTCCGTCTGGGTCGTCCCTTACCGGCCCTTTCACCCACATTCGCTCGATATATTTATTTCGTCAATCTTTCTTCCTTTCATCCTCTCCACATGTGCAAACCAACGCAATATTCCTTTCTGAATTCTAGTCACTACATCCTCTTTCAGTCCACAACGTTCTCCAATCACACTATTGCGTATCCTGTCATTCAAAGTAACCCCAGACATACTTCTCAAGGACCTCATTTCTACTGCATTGATCCTACTTTCTTGCTTCTTTTGCCATACCCAAGTCTCGCTACCATACATAAGTGTTGGGACCAGCACTCCATTATGGATAGCCAATCTAGCTCATCAAAAATTAATTAATACTCTTTTTATTAGAATAGATGCTTCACAACTTAAAAAAGTAAGCTATGGCATTTTAACCCTTACTGTGTAGTGCATTAAGGAATCGAATTCGAAACTGATAAACTTTTTCAGTTAGCGAACGTACCTACATAAATCATCGTTAAAAACTTATAATCGAAACACTGTCTGACGATTGTACGTGTCCTCTCGCTTTCCAGATTTATCTCGTTTAAGGGGCTGCCGGAATAACAATAATAACTTCCACACAACACAATCGCTTGCCCTGGTCCCAAACTGGTCCCAAGCTGGTCTGGTTACCATAGCATGTCCTATGGTAACCAGACAAGGATATCACAAACATGGAAATACACCTAGACTAAGTCATTTGTCATTTGCGGCATCCAGTGGGAATCGAACCCACGACCTTTGTTATCTCTACTAGTCAAGCGTCTTAACCGCTACATCAACGAGGCAGTCAATTACAACTATTTTGTATTCAAATTCTTTTGTATAACTTTCTTGTGCAACTCTTTTGCAAAAAGTGACCATCACAAATCTTAATGATGGTAGCTATATTTATAGAATGTAAAGTAAGGGCCATCGATTTGAAAGATATGTGATTATGATTAAGATATAGTATTCGAACTAAAACTTTCGTAAGTACCACACAATATAAACTTAGTTCACAACTTGCTTATACGAAATAATGGTTTTTAGACTAACTTATGTAAATCTAAAAACCATTATTTCGAAATTTTTGTATGTGTACGACGGTCTGACTTGTAAAGTTTTTAATGTCTCCTGTAAATTTTGATAAAAGTTACGTTTGCCGTTTTGGATGCCGAACGACGATATGTGGTTGTTTGTTGTCCCAAATAAATAAAATAAAAATAAAATAACTTCGTCTCTACTCACCCTGATTAAGCCCTGCGAATCAGAGCGAAACCTGGTCGGACTCGTAACTGAATCCGGAGTTACGTTAATAAGATATAGTATGTCCCAGTATAGTATGTAAAGTATGAGACAATATATTTTACACTACATAATCTCACGCCTGTATTCCGGAGGAGTAGGCAGAGACCAGGGGTTTGCCACTTACCACGATCCCGGTAGACCTGTTTCGCTTCATCAACATACATTGGTCGTTGCATGCACACACGCCGGTTGCGGGTACTTTTTATGTTGCTCTTTGCTAATACATCTAAAGAGATACGAGAAATAATAACTCGCTCCCAAAATTTAGGCTGGCAAAGGTTAATACATCCTTTATGGGGCATTGTATACGTTTCTACAATAAGATCCCTGAGGATATAATAAGCTTGCCAGAAACGCGGTTCAAAAAATGTGTAAAGCACACTTTGTGCCAAAAAAGCTACTATAACATTAAAGATTATTTTGATGACGACGACAAATACGACCGTTTTTGACATAGATGCTATCTAGTCCCAGTTTCGTGTTCCTAGGTCCTCTGTCGTGATTCCTAAAATTCACTGTTAACATGATTGAGAGAAAGTACAGACACTTTTTGCAAATAAGATCTGTAAAAGAGATTTTTTATTTCATTGGTGGCGCCGGTGAGCCCACTGTTTTTGTTTTGTAGTTTTGTAAAAAAAAGGAATATTTTGTGCTGTCTAATAGAACAATTAACACCTTTTCAAAAGCTGTGGTAGCACATCGGTAGAAAGCTGGCCTCGTATTCGAGAGGTTTTGGTTTTGAATCCCGCCATATACCTTCCTAAGTTACGTACATTTGTCATTGTGTTGTAACAATACCACTCGCTAAGTGTGAAGGAAAACATATGTTACATACCTCAGAGTTTATTACGTTCAATGAGGCTAAGTGTGGAAATCTCAGGCTTAACTAAGTAACGTCGGATTACTCGTCCGTTGGTTTGACGTCAAACCTCAACAAGTAAGCGTTAATTTTTAGCTCAAGCTGCGCAATATGCTACGCTGCTCTGGCGCCATCTGGCGGCATCAGTCTAGAGGATCTGAGTAATGGCTACTTTGTTCTACTCAACGATATATATATTAATTGCTCACGACACGTATTTACAGAATTACAGCATTCACCTGAGCGACATGTTTTCGTTGCATGCGGTCTTAGCAAATGACCCCCTACTACCAAACTGAAAGAAGTTTCCCGTCAAAAGGGTATAATGGCGTATTATTTCGCAGCTTGCTCCATCTACCTGCTCGGCATACCGCTATTCTTCGGCTCGTTCTTCTACGTGGGCACGTTCAGCCAGTTGGTCTACCTGATCCAGATGTTCCCGGACAAATTAGAGACCTTTAAGGCGCTGAACTGCATAAGCGCGACCTGCGTGCCGTTGTCCAAGTACATTTTCATGTGGCTGTCCAGGTAATTCTACAAAACCAAATTACCCAAACAAAACTCTCCTCTCCTAACACAGGTTTTTTAACTTAACAGGAGAGTCCCAACACCTGTCAAATACATCCTGTTCATGAAATAAAGAAATTTTGTATTTTTTTTTTGTTTTTGTAAGTTAAAATAAGTAGGCGACGAAAGAATAGAAATATCGGCACACTATCTGTGCACCTGCGTGGGTCGTACGATGGCGCGAGTCACGCGTCTTGAAATATCATAATTACTGAAATAACATAAATTCATAACACAATTACAATAAATGTACTGGAAAGTCGCGACTTTTGACGTTACAACGCCCGACTTGCATCATCTTGCTACCCATGCTTCCTAATTTGGCGCTAATTGGTAATGGTGTACATTTTTTTAATTTGTTTACATAAACAAATTAAAAAATGTACGTCCCACTTGCAGGGAGCAGGCATTCTGCCAGAGAGAGAGTTTGGACTTAATTACCACGCGTGCCCACCGCAGAATGCTAATTTCTAGCGCTGAGAGATGAGAACACCTTAGACACTCAGGTTTCCTCACGATGTTTTAACTAGTGGTAAGTATTGCTACTACAACTTCACAAATGTACGTCACTTAGAAAACAAAGTTAGTACATGTCGGGATTCGAACCCACGACCTCCCGAATGTGACGCCGGTGATCTACCGCTGCGCTACCGCCGCTTTTAATTCAATTTGAAGGTTTAAATCTTAATACAAATCCCCAATTACATAAATAACATGGTCACAGTGTCCAGGTGCACTATTGACGCCAATTTCACGTTATCATAATCATCATCATCAGCCATTTGAGGCCCACTGCAAGACATAGGCCTCCCTCATGGTTTTCATAGCCATGAGGGGTTTTGCCATAATCGCCACGCTTGGCAGGCGATACGTTATATTATGATATAACATTCGCGCCAATGAGCAAAATGAACAATACATCAAGCGAAGCGGCTACGAAGATGCTAACCATAATGGTTTGACGGGACGAGCGCGGCAAGGTGAAAGGGGATGCAGGAGGGGCATCGCATTGCAACGAGGTGCACAGATTTTGTAACCGTGTTATACATCCAAGACCTGTCAAGTGCGTGTCGGGCCACGCGCATTGTAGGGTTCGAACTTATACGTTATGCGTACTCAGAAGGAAGGGTTTTGATTGATATTTGGATGGTATTAATTAGAAGCAGTACCCGCGACGTGACTACGTTCGCGTAGTAAGCGAATTAGCCTACAGCATGTCCACCCTGAAGGTATATCTTAAATACTGGTGAAAGAATTTTTGATACCGGAAAAGTTCTTTCGGGAATTACTCATAACATATCTTTTCGACTTCATAATATGTTTATGTTTATCATAATCTTTCGTTCCCAAAATTCTTCCAACATCCTTTATGGGGCATTGTATGTATACGTTTCTACAATAAGATTCCTGAGGATATAATAAGCTTGTCAGAAACGCGGTTCAAAAAATGTGTCAAGCACACTTTGTGCCATAAGGGCTACTATAACATTCAAGATTATTTAGATGACAATGATTTCTGGAATTAAAGCCCGTTCAATGCATGAGTTCTAGGTTTTAGAATAATTATGCAAACTCTGTTAACTAAGGACTTTGGAGTTTTTTGTCCGGTTTGTCTCCAAAATCTAGATCATTTTAACTCGTAACGTTCATTAAGTCGCAGTTTCTGTGTTGCTTTGAACAAAAGTCTTTAGAATATTTGTTATTTTTTTTTAATATGGAACATAAAGATAATAGATATAGTTAGATATAAATATTATAAAAAATATAGATAATAAGAATAGAGATATAGATAATAATCAAGATATAGAGAGATGAGTAACTACTTCATCGAAGTAATTTTTAATGGAATTTGTACGATTTTTTCGGACGGACAGACATGGCGAAACTATAAGGGTTCCATTTTGGCTACGGAACCCTAGAAATGTGAGTGTATGAATAACTTGTTAGGTCGTCGTATTGCGACTGTGCACCGCGCGCAACCCAGCACACGGGCTATGTTAGGCTGCACCTGACAGTTGGTTTTAGCCTCTCAATACAAACATACGTCTTCCAAGATATAGCTGCGCACAGCATATGATATCATAATCAAGAATATTGGATATCACAAAAAAGAGAAACTTAAAAGATTTCTCTTCAAGGCACGTTTTATCGGTGTGATCAGAGGTATCAAATTAACGAAAATCTTGGTATGAAAGGGGAGAGACCTTTGCCCTGCAGTGGGACACCCATGTCATGGAGGCTACATAAAAAATGTCTTTTGCATCACATTTAAGAACAATTTAGACAGTATAATCACATCTACTTCCTTCATTCACCACAACATAAAGCTGCATATAAGCTGTGCAAGAGACACCGGGATACTATTGCGCCGGCTCCTACATTAGGATATCCCGCCGCGCCTTTGGATTCAGCTTATCACATGAACAAGGGGCATATTCTCTAAAGTACGAGTATCACTCAAATCACTGAGTACGATGATCTGAGTAATGGCTTCTTTGTTTCATTAATTAATTAATTGCACATGACACAGCGCTCGTCGAGACGACGTGTTTTCGTTGCATACAGTTTTAGCAAGTAACCCCCTACTACCGAACTGAAAGACATTTCACGTCAAAATATCTGTCAAAGTGGGTGGTTTTAAGGGCGCAATGTTTACCAGCGAAACTACGTGGTCTCCTACACTTTCGCATTAGCAGAATGCACGGCCTGCGGCTTCGCCTTAATTATGTAGACATCTTTTAACGCATAGATCTATGTGCGAAAACAAAATACCTGAATTGTACGCGGCAAAACTTACATATGTAAGCCTTTTAATGTATTCGTCTCTCGGAGATATCCACTCAAACGCTCATATCCACTACTTGTGATTCATATCCATCATCATCATCAGCCATTTGACGTCCACTGCGGGACATAGGCCTCCTTCGTGGTTTTCATAACCATGAGGGGTTTTGCCATAATCGCCACGCTTGGCAGGCGGGTTGGCGATCGCAGTATGCGGTTCTCAGGAATCTCAGGAAGACGCCGCTGCCCGTCTCCTGATAATTGATTTCCTTAGTCGCCTTCTATGACATCCACGGAAGGAAATGGAGCGATTCATATTACATATTATCATATTACGCCTTATAATTACATGGCAGAGAGGAGTGCTAAATGTTCCACTTTCGCACACAGGTTTATTTTTACTTTTCAAAATCTGATTTACATTTCTGCATTCTTCGCATTCCAAGTCTAATGTAAAGTTGTCAGTAAGCTGAAATGTTAAAATTTAAAGTGATCATGTGTACGTGTAAGGTATAGAGTAGTAGGAATAATCTTCACTTGTGTAACTTTACTATTGTCATTCGAAGTAGCGCAATTGTTATGATGGTCTTTTATGGTCAGCATTAGCTGAGCCACTACCTTTTGCCTTATTTTATGTCATCACTAGTTAAGCCTTACTTTGTTTTAGGTTTTTTTGGTGATGAGGCAATAAATACTTTTTTATCTTATCTTTTCAATGGAAAGTCCAGGAGCATGTATGTCCAGTAAGCTCGGCATGTTATAAATGTTAATCCGGATTCACTTTTTTTTAATCCGACGGGTCCTACAGCGTGGGCAGTGTTTATTTAGTCTTTCATTCGCTCGATCGTTTTTTGTTTATTCATTCATTCATTTATTCATTCATTAACTATTGTTAAGATGTTTTTACTCATATTTAAAGTTACCTATACAAAGTGAGTTACCCGTAGACTAACTATAGGAGAACTAATTATTGAATAATATTATTATAATACTTATTGCATAAACAAACCAAGTACGTATGAAATTGTAGGCCAAATGTGGTTTGAAAATTATGGTAGCACGGTACTTATACCGCCCGCGCCCTTTATTCAACATTAACGTCACAGTACCCGAACTAAGAGAAACATTGTGTCGGAGTACTTGAACCCTTTTGAACGTCTTAATTATGCACAAGGGTGGAGATCAAATATTAAAGTTAATGTTTACTAGTTTATTTATGTTTAAAGGTAAGGTAAGTTTTGTTGTGAAAATTTATTACTCTAACGGCTTATACGTAGCACAGAATTGTTAGACAAGAGGTACTTGTACTATCCACGTAAGCCTTTACATTTTAATATAATAAGCTTGCATCCAACGAATTTTATTTTTCAGTGATGGCACATCCCGAGAGACAAGACTTCTAAATTCATAGTTGTTCAGTAGAGTGACAAGGCAATAGCTGTCTTACTGACACTTTTTGTAGTCTACTAACAAATCGCGTTCATCATCATCATCATCTTCAGCCCATCAATATCCACTGCTGACAAGGACCTCTTCAAAGGGCCACGCGTTGCTGCAAATTTATTAATTCTGATGAAAAAAAAATATTAAGCTGACTGAAAATAATTTATTTGTTGACCTCGGCTGTCAAAACATAGTATATCAAGTTTTTTTAAAAACGGGTTCTTGTATTCTTGAGCTCAATAGGGAACTAAACACCTATTTTCATACGAATTACTGAAATAAAAAGCAGCAAGTTCCAGTAATTTGAACTTAGTTTTTTTTTCGTGGTACAAATTCAAAACACAGCAACTCAGTAGTAACTGTATGAACTTTCTAGGTTTTAAACTTGCTGTCGGCACCTCTATTTTTTTAATTTGTGATGGTACAAACCGTGATGTTATGAGTGAATTTAGTAAGTCGAGCAGCGCTTAAAAATTGATAGTTTTTCAAAATGGTGTTCGAAAAAGATGAAATGACTGAATGCAAGATTAGAAGTGAAATGGTGTTAAGTTAAGGTTTTAAGTTAAGTGCCTTGCCTATTAGGGTTACCATAGCATGCACCTTTGCTAGTGATGTGTGTAATTGTAATTTTCTTTTTAAGATGATTTGTTTTTGATACAATGTTAACCCCTGAGCGGATGCGATGGGGCTTACAATAAATGGTTGATTTGAATATTCGTTAAGTAATATATGGATATATATTTCTTTCCTAAATTATGATATTTTGTTTTCATGACAGGCCCTTTTTAGATACTAATAGGTACGTAATTTTAAGCAGATACTAGGTTTTTAAATTATTTTATAGTTTATCTTTTGAAAAAAAAAAACTATATCAAAACCTAGCAAATACTATGTTGCTAAATGGTTTTTACGTTCTTATTATGATCAATAAACCAAAAAATTAAGTAAGTAGGAGTATGATATCTGTTGTAATGTTATTATTATTATTATTAAATCCTTTATTGCATTTAAAACAAGCATTTTTGCACATAGGCGAGCTTAATGCTACTTAGCATTATCTAACAGCTAACCTAAGTCTTGAAGAGAAAATTAGCAGGTATTGCAACTTACTCGTAAAATATTAACTACTAGTGTGAAACTACAGCTAAGTATGTAACTCATCTTTTGATCCGACCTACTCCTAGTAGCTATGTTAGAGTAAGCATATAAAATGACCCACCTTATTTTAGGTCTCCTGAACAATTTAGAAAATATGAGATACTATGTTTTGAATTTTGACAGCCGATCTGTTCCGCTGACAATTTTTTTGGTCATGGATTGACGTTTTGAAGATCCGATATTTATTTTGCTTATCATTTAATTCATTATCATCATCAGCCATTTAACGCCCACTACAGGACATAGGCCTCTCTCATGGCGATTATGGCAAAACCCATGAGGGGTTTTGCCATAATCGCCACGCTTAGCAGGCGGGTTGGCAATCGCAGTATGCGGTTGGAATCTCAGGAAGACGCTGCTGCCCGTCTTCTGGTAATTGATTTCCTTAGTCGCCTTCTACGACATCCACGAAAGAAAATGGAGTGACGCCATTCTTAATCCGGCGCCACACGGAATCATTTAATTAGTTCCCATAAATAAATAAGCCATAGACATACGCAAATTGTATCTCGGATAAGATCGACTCATTGCGCTAACCTATAATTTTGTCCTCTGATATGTATCCTATCTCTGTACATTTAAATCACTTAGGTCACCTGTACCAGGGTTTTTTCTAGACAATGTAACTCTGAACTATCACCTTTCTGTTGGATCGCAGAGTTTACTAGCTTTGAGGGAGTAGGAGGGTGTCCCGAGTTAGGATAAGATCATAGTATTGCTTTGACTCGTATGTTTTGTCGCATTTACGCATCTCACTTACACTTGACTATAAACATTACCGCCTTGAAAGTACTCAAAAGAGAAGATATGATGATACGAGTACTATGGTACAACCTTTGACTCGTGAGTGACTTTGCTTTGAGGTGATTCGTATTATCTACATCTATCTGAGCGTGATATAGGCCCTGATCGAAGGGCGATGATAGCGCATCGGCATGACTCTGGCTTCACATTCGGCAGGTCGTGGGTTCAAATCAAGACTTTGTTTTCTAAGTTACGTACATTTGTGAGTTTACAGTAACAATACCACTCGCAAATTTTGAAGAAAAACATCGTGAGGAAACCCTAGTGTCTAAGGTACTTCACATACTTCAGCGCTTTCTACGTACAATGGCTAAGTGGAAATCTCTGATCTAACAAGGCCCCGATGGTTTGCAGGAGCCGCCTCAGAAACGTGTTCAACATGTGCCGTCAGGGCCTCACCTCGTTACCTGAGGGGAGTATCTCGCTGTCAACCTTCCTGCACACTCTGCGCAGGGCTCAGTACATGGCTTGGCTGGTACTCTCCAACCAGCTCTTCACACACGTTCTCTATCTCCTCATCCCTTTCGTGATGACGTTGATTGATGGTAGTGAGAGATACTTGCCGACTACCCCTGGGGACTCTTACGGTATGGTGGTTCTATTTACCAGACTACGGCAGAGACAAAAACAGTCTATGTGTGTTCATATGCATTTTTGTGTTTACGGATGCTCCACCTTAGCGCCTAAACTACTTATCTGATTTTGATGGATGAGATTGACCCCTCATTCAATAAAATTAAACGATTCGAATATTATGATCTGGGTGACATAAACTACATTTTATACGAACAAAATTAATATCACGCATTTTAGGTACCTACATTTCTGGTTCCCACAACACAGGGTATCCTAGTGTGGGGCCAGAAGCAATGTATGTGCCTGTATGTAAATGTTTATGTTTATGTTTATAAAAAAGTTAAGGTCTCTGTATTTTTTTTTCTTTCATTTCGAGCGGGATATCAAATGAAAGATGAGAAAATTCTGAATTCTCAAATATACTACAATATCAAAATATTCCCAGCGACAGAAAAAATAATTAAACTGTATTTCTGCGTTTATTAATGCTACTGACTCCATCTATTAGTGGTCGGATTAAAGGGTTTTAAACTTTGGTGTTTTTAAAAGTAACGGTAATTGTAACAATTTTGTAAATATTCGTGATTTTTAATTCTTAATTTTAGGTCTATCTCCGAAATACGAAACCCCGTACTACGAGGCTACATTCGTCGTCACAACATTTGCCACTTGCTTCTCGGCCATCAACCAAACCGGTTACATCATACTTTTCGTTTTCATCCTGGCACACGAGCTGGGGCATTACTATGCCATCTCCGAGACTCTGAGGCAGCTGAGAGAGAAACTATCTGCGGCAGAAAGGGACAACACTATCGGGACTGAAGAAACTGATAAATTCGTAAAGGAAACTTTAACGTTCTGCATAAGACATCACCAGTTCATCATGCAATTCCACGCCAAAATAAGAGACCTTTACAAAGCTATATTTGGCGCTCATTTCTTCATGATGACTATGGTGCTCGTAACCACGTTACAGACGTTAGGTTTTTGGGATATAAGAAACACGATCCTGACAGGCGCTACGGGAATCCTGCCCCTGTTCATTTACTGTTTCGGAGGCGAGTTGTTAATAAGCGCGCGCACTGATTTGACGTCGGCTTTGTACGACTGTAGCTGGGAGATGATGGCTGCAAAGCAAGCGAGGAGTGTTTTGCTTATGCTGAATATCTCACAGCGGCCCCTCAATTTGACAGCGGCGGGAATATTCGTCATGAACCGGGAGACGTTCGGTGACGTCGCTCAAGTCGTCTACAAAGTATACACGGTCTTTAATTAAGAGTGAACTAACTTTAAATTACTAAGGATTATTAAATAGAAGAGAAGCAACATTTGCGTTTTACTCATTTGAAACTGTCACAGGATTTTAACATGACGGCAAACCGCTATTGGTTTAATCTTTCGAATTGTGTTGTACTAGCTTTGGCCCGCGACTTCGTCTACATGGAATGAGTAATTTCTGGGATGAAAAGTATCCTACGTTCTTCCCCGGGACTCAAACTATCTCCATACCAAATTTCATCTAAATCCATTTAGCCGTTATTGCGTGATTGAGTAACAAACATTCAAACATCTTCACAAACTTTCCGATCCGGATCCGTATCCGATCAATAAGCGGTCTGAAATCAACTGAGAGCTGCAAACCTGACTTTATTAAGCTTGGCGTTCTAACGATGCCATCCCTGTACATTCTGGAGACATGCACCTTTGTAAAGTCAAATATGGATCTTTTTCAACAACAGAGCAAAAGAAACTATGATAAAATACGCGCCTTGCCACGCTCTACAGCTTTATTCCAAAAAAGCGTTTTTGGCATGTCGTCGAAAATATACAATCACCTCCCAGGATCAATTAGAAAAATTAACGAAAATTATTTGTTCAAAACTAAGATTAAACAATTATTAAAAAACAAGGCTTACTACACAATTAATGAATACTTCGCTGACAAGGACCTAGGGAATTAGGAGTTATTGGGTATATTGACATTTGATTTACATAAGCTGGAGGACTAAGTTGATAATATTTATAATAAATTAGTTACTTTGTATGACATAAAGTTCATTATGTAAGGTAACATTATTTCTGTAAATAAATTGTAAATAGATGTCATTGTGTGCATGCCTACCTACCCACATAAAAATGTATCCATTTGCATACTGCTGTTAAGTGGTAGAATACACTGACTTATGGCAATTAAGACCTGTGCAAAAACCTGACTGTGTGTATTCGCAAATAAATATTTTGAAGTTTGAACTTTCGCAATTATAATATTTGTAGGATAGTAGGATACCTACAGGGTAACACAAAAACCATACAGATTCGACAATAATTCTACTCGTACTAACAAGTAAAAATAATTCTTTGTACTGTCGAAGAATGGAGAACTTGCACTAAAAATGTTTCAATAAAATAGGAGAGGACACGTTAAAAGATAAATACGTGGTATTTTTTTTTCTCTGCGACTAATATTTTTTATAATATAACCAGTCGAAAAGTCAATATAGTCACGTGGTACTAAAACGCGCCATACAAATCGACCTTAGATTATGACGTTACTCCCTAACGTAACGCTTATAATGTATGAAGATTTGAGTTATCTCGTAAAATAATGTTTTTATGCATGTAACCTTATAAGAAAACGTTCAGAATTCTATGACAAAACGAAATCTAAGAAGTTTTATGTTATTACAGTAACTTTATATTATGTATATTTTGTGACACCGAAAACCCCAAAAAAAATTTATTATTTTTTTTTTATTTTTCCTAGGTTTTTATATGATTTTTATGGTATAAAAGCAAAGTAACTCCAATCTAAGTTAGACGCAAGTTCCCATTATTTTTATGGGGAAAACTTCGAAATTGCAAAAAAATATTCATCATCATCATCATCATCAACCCATTATGTCCCCACCGAGGGGCACGGGTCTCTTCCCTGAGGAAGGTATAGGCCATACTCCACCACGGGGGCCAAGTCCGGATTGGTGGAGGCTTGTAGACTAGTGGCTCGTCTACTGTCAGAAGTTGTCAAGCCGCCCTAAGGCCTCTGACTTGGCTTAACGACTGCCATCTATCGACGGCAGCCGGCACCAACAGCTTAACGTGCCTTGCGAAGCACGGAACCGCTCGGAAAAATGCCACTAGCGTTAGGCATAGACGGCGACCCATCCATGCACTAAACGCGCCCTGTGTTGCTTAACCTTCGTGATCGTTTAAGATCACTCAGGCAGCCGGGGCTACGAGCGATTAAAAAAAATATTAACTTTTCCAAACATTTTAACAGCTCGGTAACTTTAGTATGTAGCAGCTGATATTTTTTATACAATTTCATAATTCTCCTTACAGTAAAAGTTGTTTGTATTGTCGATTCTACGTCGTCGTTCCCTCATGACTGAGGATCGCGATCATGGGTCGCTTGTTTCCACAGCGAACGGTTTTCCGCCATGTCTGCCGCCAAGGCGGTCCGCCTGGTACATGCTGTCATCGGCTGCCGCTTTTATAACACCTGACCACCTTGTCGGTGCCCTTCCTCTGGCTTGTTTGCCATTCACATGGCCTGTGATCATCAGCCTTACCAAACTATAGAGAACGCATGATGTGTCCGAAGAACCCGATGGCAATTTCTTGGCAAAACGTAGATAGGCGTTTTTCGATAGAGAGTTCTAAGAGGACAGACTCGTTGGTTTTCTTTGCTGTCCAGGGGATTATCAAAGCCTTCTCCAATACCACATCTCAAACGCATCAATTTTGCACAGGTCTGGTCTTCGCAGACACCATGTCTCCGCACCATACACGAAAATGGAAAAGACCAGGGCTCACACCAAACGCACTTTTGTTTTGCGATTTATGCGTCCGTTCCTCCATCTTCTGTCGAGGTTAGCCATTGCAATTTTGACCATACCATGATTTCGTCGGTGCAGTTGCCGTTGCTTCCAGTATGCGAAATGCGCGTGAATTTCGTAGTCCTCGATCTGCCCAATTACTATATACGTCACTCGTAAGAAGCAAACTGGAGGCAAGCGCTTGCGTTTAAAACCCACATGAGGGGAAGTACAAACTAATGCTAGAGAAGGTACAAAAACGTTTCTTAAGGTATCTATACAAAGCTATGTATAGACGTTACCCTTTCATGTACCCCTCAAAATTTTTGCTGGGAGCTCTTGGGCTTAACTCCCTGGAAACAAGGCGCAGTCGAGACCAAATGTTAATAGCTATACAGATTTTACGAGGGAGACTCAACTGCCCCATTCTACTGGAAAAACTGCTTAGAATGAACGTACCTAACTGCTTTCGACACGGTATGAGGAGACTTCGGCCGCTTTTCAGCGAAGATAAAACACGCACGTGCGCTTGTCGTTGGTCTCCGCTGAAACGAACTATTGCTCGACTGAACCAACTGCATGCGGCAGCACCACAAGCCGATATCTTTGCTAGTCGGTGCAGGGATGTTAAGAAAGAATACCCGGCGATTTGTGAGAGAGATGAATGATTTTATTATAATCTATTGACATTTTGATGCATTAAAATTATTGACATTTAGATTTATTTAAATTATTGACATTAATAAATTATTATAATAAATGCTGTTTTGTTAAGTTTCTCTTCTTCTTTTTATATTATTTATTCTAATTTATTGACATCTAAATAAAATTGTATAACAGAACTATAGGAAATGTAACAATGACAGGTTCACAAATCTTGATTTACGAGCTATGTTCCCTTTCTTTCTGTAAATCTTACAAAGGAAGTACAGATTATGTGAATTAGTATTAGAACATGCGATTAATTACGAAATAGTCATAATTATGTACTGTAATGTAATTATAAAAATCGCAAATATAGAATATATCCTAAATCCTCACCTTGAAAATAGCAATGGTTTTCGATAGTTATTTCCAAGTTCAGAACTTAGGATGTATTGGCATTTAACTACAACACTTTATACAAAATGACGTTGGAATGGCTACTTACACATTTAAGAAATGTTGCAAAACGGCCTACGTATAAAAAACAGATTTAAGGTAATCAAGTGGTTTCGTGTTTAGCTGAGATTTATACAGCGCTCATTTAAATAATAGGCCGGGTCACGAATCGCTGCTTTTCTTCACGATAACGGCGCCAAATTATTGCCGACGATCAACATACATACAACCGCCTCATTTCTGCCCCGGATCGCATTTAAAACAAGGGAAACGACTTTATTTTCAATTAAGCTTCTGGGGCCTATTTACTCACACCCGGACTTTGCTTTTTTCCGAGTAGGTATTCGTTGCGAAAGGGCAGAGGTAACTTGGAATAAGAAACATGTTAAGGGGCGACCTGGAGCTATCTAGCGCCACCAATAGAAAATAAATATCTTCGTTTATGTGCAAAACGTGAACATAATGATCGCAATAAAGGTGATTGCTATTTAGAACTACTGCACAGGACATCTACAGCCTAGACCCTAGGCTGCAAGAAATATTCAATTAAAAAAACACTCAAATAGCTCTTCTAGAACCGCCCCTCGCGCACAGCTTTGGGCCCCTCGCGCTCAGCTTTGGGCGCGTCTAGAGCCGCCCCTCTCTCTCAGCTTTGGGAGCGTCTACAGCCGCCCCTCGCGCTCAGCTTTGGGAGCGTCTACAGCCGCCCCTCGCGCTCAGCTTTGGGAGCGTCTACAGCCGCCCCTCGCGCTCAGCTTTGGGCGCCTCTACAGGTACCCCTCATGCTCAGCTTTAGGTGACTCTATAGCAACCCCTCGTGATCATCTTTGAGCGTCTCTACAGTCACCCCTCGTGCTCAGCTTCGAGCACCTCTACAGCAGACCCTCGCGCTCAACTTTGGACGCCTCTGAAGGTTACTATTGTGACTTAAGAGTCATAATAGTTCCAGAAAGCAGGCCATCCATTGGCGTTCTGATAGATAGATAGAAAACATATTATTGTTCCAGTAGAAAAAATAATATATAATTATATTGACTGGATTTTATTATTATTGACTCCTACATTTACAACCATGTTCTACAGTGACTTGGATTTACTCGTGGCACTCGTTAATTTCCTTTATTCAAATGTTACATTTTTGGCAGTTGGGACTTTAAGAGGTCGGCCCGATGCTCACGTTTAACTCTAAGCTTACGATAAGAGTATCCTATTAATTTAAAAAGATAAAGCTGTTATTGGCGTTACCATTGAATAAAATTTAAAACACAGGCCGACCAAACCAAACCCGTGCGACTCTCAGACCGGGTACGAAATTTACCCCTTACCCAGTTAAAGAGGTCAAGACCCGGCAAGCCCGGTAAAATCGACCCCAAGTCAACTAAACTTTTATTGTTATTTTTACAATTATATTTTTTGAAATTTTGATTTTCTTTTGTTTTTTTAGGCGGACTCAAATAATAATAGTATGATAATGTAATGTAATAATAGTACTAATATAATTTAATACACAAAAAATTCAAAAGTATCGGTGAAGCCGTTTTGGAGGAATTCGACAACAATAGATCGATAACAATAGATAGAAATAAATAGAATAAAATATAAAAGAAGAAAGAAGCTTATTAATAACATAGTGTATAAACATAGTGCAAAATAAAGAAATGACATATCACGGAGTGTGCGACGGTCTTCAGGAGATACCCATCTGATCTGACGGCAACCTTCTGTGTATGTTTTTACGGAATTACTTAGACAGTAACTTAAGTTGTTCACGAAGATTCTTTGAATGCGCTCAAGACGATTTATGTGGACACCTTATTGAGGTGACCATATCGGAGCAACATATTCCAGAATGCTACGCACGTAAGCGAATCCTATAAAGATTCGGGAATAACCTAAGGTATCCTAAAAAGAATGAGAGACAAAGGTATCCACTACCATCCAGTACTAGTTTTCGCTTCTTTCCTACTTCAGCTTCGACAAACCGTCCTTTTCAATTCATTCGGTCAAAGAAAATTAAATAAAGGAATCTTGTCTTTAGTCGGCAAGAAATTAAAGCGATAAATATAAAATGCAAAGCGAAGTGACAGATGCTGTCAGTGGCCAGGGCTCCGCGCCAACTTTAGCCTGTGCGGTTTCAGCACAAAGACATGCCTACTGGGATTTATTCCTCTACGACCTTTGGTATTTCAGCGCCACTATTCTGTTAAGACTCCAGTCTCCACTGGCTTGGATTCAAATGACAACAGTATTTATTAGTGACTCGCGATCAGTGATAGTTGAAAACATAGTGTCTAATTAGCGCTTACAAATAACCCCACACGTTCAATTGTGGGAAGGCGGGCGGGGCTTGTCAATTGTGTTACCAATCGGAGCGACTTCACTATTTCCCGGCAAAATATCTATGCACCTGCCACCGTCGGACTGCCATCTTGCGAGGTTTCTACCTAGATCTTTCGACAGGTCAAGTCAATGGTTTGACATTTTTGTAAAACACCAATCACAAGTTACGCTGTCATTTACTATCGTCCTAACAACGTTCACGTTGTCACGCATGGCGCACAGTATGAACCAATCACAGGTAGTTGCTCTACAGCACATCTTGCGCTCATTTTATTGGTACCAGACTAGTCGAGAGGACTGGGGCCGTTTTTTAAAGTGTATTTTGTAGAAAGAAATACTTCTATGGTTTTTAGGGTTCCGTGCCCGAAGGGTGCCAAACGGGACCCTATTACTAAGACTTCACCGTCTGTCTATCTGTCTGTCACCAGGCTGTATCTCATGAACCGTGATAGCTAGGCAGTTGAAATTTTCTCAGATGATGTATTTCTGTTGCCGCTGTAAGAACAAATACTAAAAACAGAATAAAACTAATATTTAAGGGGGGCTCACATACAACAAACGTTGTCCAAAGACAGCGCTCGCCATCTAGCGGCCATACAGTGCCGATGTCATGTCGTTAAAATGTCAATGTTAAACGCTTCTCCTTCTATAGCTGGCGCTGTTCTCAAATTCGATCGTTGTCTAATGTTGTATAGGTAAAGGTACGGAACCCTTCGTGCGCGAGTCCGAATCGCACGTGGCCTGTTTTTTTTATTCGCTCGCGATGCTCATACATAGTTACTAAACGGGTCTAGTCGCTATTCTTAATAGGTAAAAAAATGTAATTACCACGGCAACTGCAGCGTTACCGAAAGTCGGGAATTACGGTAATTGCATTTTTGTTTGATATAGGTATATATTTTTAACATCTATAATGAAATGTCTTCTTCTTCTTCTTAATACTAATATTGAGTGCTACATTCTATTGCAATATGTTTTTAGGTGAGTTTGAAGTATATTATTTTGTGGAATTGAATAATATCCCGTAGCCTACAGAAAACTTGCAAAGGTCGATGTTATTATTGTATGTTTACCAGGTACAATGTACAAGGTTAAAAATTAATGGAACGAGTATTTTTTTAAGCACTGACCGACAACAACAAACAGAAAGATACTTAATGTTTGCTTTGTGTTTTTTGTTTGATATATAAGTTGAAAACACTGTTAATTCAATTCAAAATAAATAAAAAAGCTATTTACGTTAGCTTCTTCACGTAGGTAATCTAATGTTAACCAACCACTTTGAGTAAACATTTTATTTTTATATTGACTATTTTTTAATATTTTTTAATTAGAATGAATTTGAATAAATTACCGGTGACTCTTAATTTGACCCAAGGATATTATATTCCTAAAACATGGCAGGTAAGTTTACCGATGGTGGGGTCGGCAGATGGCCCGTGGATGCGAATAGCGGGAGACGGCGAAGATGGCGTGATATGGAAAAGACCTTTACCCAACATTGAGCAGAGGTGGGCTGATGATAATGATCATGAAGTTTACCCTGTAGAGTTCTCGCAAAAAACGTCCTTCTCGTATCCAACGTATTTTGAGACAAACACACATTTGTTCACTAAACAGCTTTTCCAAAGAAACCATGCGTGGGAAATCATACAAGTAACAAGAAAGATATTGAGTTCAAACTCATACTTTTCTATTGCAATTTTTGGATAAACGCGTCTAGGATCGTGTACCTACCACACATTTTGAGAAAATATGGTTATCGTGCCTTACGTTTATGTTTAATGTTTAAAGACAAAGCTATCTTTAAGCTACCTTTTCGAAAACGAATTTAAAATTCCGACGCGTGTAATCTAAACATGAAGCGTAGATATGGGCATATATGGGTTATACCTGCTTAAGTTCCGTGCCATAAACGTTCAATGTTCTTCAATCGCGCGCTAACATTTTTTATATTTAGATATTCCAAAAATGTTAAGTGATTTCCCAGCATAATTTTATAGATAAATAAATAATATCTTCCACACAACATAATTATTTGTCCTGGTAACCAGGCAAGAACATGAAACATGGAAATACACAAAAACTGAGGTTATTTGTACAAATTTACGGCGGCCCTAAGTGGCAATCGAACCCACGACCTCCGGCATGGTAATCCGAAGTTATACCGCTAGATCAATGAGATAGTAGTATGTTTTGGTGTACCTACATTATTGCGCAGCTTTCGCGTCGGGCGTGAGTATAACACCCTGTTAGCCATATAACTTTACTTTAGTTTGACGTTTCAATGGGGTGCCAATAGATTTATGAGGGTGGAGGATGTATGTTACCGATCCATAACTTTCGAGGCAGCATTTACGATATTTTAAACATAAGTATGTATATCCTCACTCCTTATCTACTAATATTATAAACGCGAAAGTTTGTATGTATGGATGGATGTTTGATACTCTTTCACGCAAAAACGGCTGAACGGATACAGATGAAATTTTGCACAGAGATAGATTATAGTCTGGATTAGCATATAGGCTATTTTTGTCCCGAAAAAATACACATCAAAATTACCACGCGAACGAAGTCGCGGGCAACAGCTAGTAATACATAAGTACAAATATCTCGTATCAGAGTGTTTGTTATCGAACTCCTCCGAAACTGCTTCACCAATTTGTATGATTTTTTTGTGTGAGAGGTATACTTGGTAGGTTTGAGAATAGGTCGTAGGATAATTTTATTAATATGGCAATACAACGGGTCAGCCAGTAAGTATACTTATATTTTTTGTCTCGTTTTTACTCCGATCAACTAACCTTGTATTGTAATGCAGCCAGTTCTAACTATTTAGTTCGAGAACAGAATGTCCAACTAAACTATGCGGATTCCCATACTTTAACCTACCTGCCTCGTGACACAAATACCTACCTTAACTTTTGCAATTTTCTCCCAACACATGCAGACCTACTTGAAGGCTACTTGCGCGTATTTTGTCTGTTGTTGGCAATTTAGTTCGGCAATGAGGAAATTCCTGGCGCGGCCGCCTGCCAGCACTACTCCCTCCACCTCGTTAGTCACGGCCGCTTACTCCTCATCGTCCGATTTACATTACGCCCCTGCACGTGGAGTGAGGTAGTGTGTTCGTGTAAACGCACTACGCTCGTAGCTTGCAATGCACCAACGGGTCCAGGGGCGCTAAATACTATGTAAGTTCTCCTCCGATAGACCAGTCCGATTTAACCTACCCTGAACTGACCAATAATTTACCTACAAATTTTAACACTTCGGAAACATCAAAATGGATAATCTAATGGAGTGAACGGTTAGGAGTGTAACAGGAGGGCTGACCCTAAATTAGGAGTTCCCAAAGTGAGGTGTCGTTAAGAGTATACAGCGGAGTCGCGAAACAGTACTGTTACTTTTTGCGTTGTTTACATTGCTATGCCATAGTGTCATGGTTGTGGTTACTACCTTCCAGTCGGTCGGGACTTACAATAATCAGCTCAGGGGTTTAATTATGCGCACCAAATCCTGACCGATTCCAATCGTGTAACTTTATTTATTAGAAGGTGAAGAAACAGATACAAGTACAATTAAACATTTGAAAACAAACAGATGAAAATAAGATAACTGTCAAATTCCATACTAATTTGACAGTCAAGGCTCAGTTTTAAATTTTCATTTTATGTTTTATTAACAGCTAACGAGATAATTTATATCTAACTGAATGAGGATGACCGATCTGCAACTTGTTAGTATCTAACAACTTTATCAGTTTACGTTTACAGCTTACGAGTTATCTTTTATCGCTAGTTACAGTTACGTACCTACAGACAACGTATCCGAGCTACGTGATGACCCATATTGAATCGTCAGAGTACTACAGTCCTACAGTCCTACAGATAAAGTGGATACTTTAGTATTATCATATTATTAGAATTCGTCAGATTACTATCACATAAATCCTTTCAATATTACTTACTGATATTAAAGGAAAAGAAAGTAACCAGTGTCTAATTAATGTTTATGAAGCGAAAAAGGTGTCAGGATCGTGGCAACTGGCAAACCCTGGTCTCGTTTCCTGATCTCCTGAGTTAAATACATGTATAATTAGGGTATTGGTTCCATCTGTACTCCTCAGCTCCTATATAAATCCTGAATGATTCCAGTTGTCTAACTGTAAAATTCCATACTGATTGCTATCGCAAACGTCAGGATTCCGACAGGATTAGGTGCGCATAATTAGGCCTCAGGGGCCGATTGGAATCATTCAGGATTTGGGGTAATAGGTATAGGAGCTGTTGCACTTTCCCCTTATAAGAAGCATCAAGAAGCTGCGCGCCGAGTGCGCGGCCCAAGAAGCGTTGCCAATGGGGGGGTTAGATTTATGGAAATACTTTTGTCAGGCTCGCGTCTCCTGCCGCCTCGCGATAAACAAACCGCCGACGTAACGAGCGCCGCAAACCTCCCGCACGCATTCAGGGCAATCTCACTTGAATCCTTCACTCAAATTATACCCTCAAGAAAGCGAGTTTTCGCGAGTAACCCTCATAAAAAATCCTATTATTTTAGTAATACCCTCGAGAACAATCGGCGTCACCCGAAGATAGGACTTCTGGATATATCTAAACTTGGATTTATGTCACCTACGATCAGTGACAGTATTTAAGTAAAAACTTCTTTAGGCTGTGAACGCAAGTGAGCCGTCCCGCTCGGGGACGACTAACGCTGAATCGGATATGAGTATAATCAGCTCCAGTCGGTCAGTGGCGCTGTAATGCGTATACTCTGCTCCACTCGTAATTTAAAGAAAACCATATAATATATGTTTTTACCACACGATATAGTGTGGTCATAACACTAACTTCCATGATCAAGGTCAGTACTATGACCACATTAGTATCCATCCCACTTACCCTCTCTTTTATTAGTAGTGGGACAAGTATGCGTGAAGACCTATCCATGTCTGTAAGCTTTCTATTTTAATTTCGCAAACTAATGTTATCGGGATACTAATGTTATTCATTTGTTCGCACAAACGTAAAGCACATTAGGTCGACGCTCTGCACCCGATCCTTTCACAACTCAAAATGTTCGTGAATTTCTAACCTTCATCCCATCGCAATCCTCGGGGGATGATCCCGGTATTTCTAAAGAGCTTACTTGCGCTGAACCGCGTCGGCGGCTTCTTACGTCAGCATTTGTAGATGATATCTCGACTAAACCGATGTTTAGAGCATCTTACGTTTAGGTTATCTGAGGAGCTCGCGTGAGTGACACAACGTGGGAAATAAATCCTTGTAAAACTAAGCTAACGTTACATTGCATTACTGCTAAGCTTAACAATTTTCATTCCGCAAACTGTAGCAAGAGTGAATTGCTTATTTTACTTTATTAGAGTTATTAGAGCGAAGAGGTCGAGTGATTCGTAAGTTAGAATGAAATAAACTTTTACACTTTTGAATTAGGTACCTACGCTCTTAAACATGTTCTATACCTAATTACGCCATGGTTGAAATTTTAGGTACCTACTTTTAAAATTTGACTACCTCCCCGAAGATAAATATAAATGGTACCTAATTATGACACAAATATTAAATTAATATTTTGCTCAAATAACCTTTTCGATATTTCGGTTATAACAGTCGAATGGAGTTTCACAGACAGATTAAAAAATATTTCTGTGGCTGATCGAAAATACACCACGTCTAAACTTAATGGAGGCGTTTATTGGGCATTTCTAATAACAAAGTAACATACTACTATTTCGTAAAGCTACAACTAGCAAAGTTATATTTCATTTCATTCAGCTTTTTCATGGGAGTAAACTTTTTTTAGGGTTCCGTAGTCGACAAGGAACTCTTATAGTTTCGCCATGTCCGTCTGCCTGTCTGCCTGTCTGTCCGTCTGTCTGTCAGCGGCCCAGCTCAGATTCGATTAGTACAAGAAAGCTGAAATTTGGCATAGGCATACATATTAATCACGCCGACAAAACGGTAGGTCTTTTAAAAAAATTTTTGGGTATTCCCCTGCACCTAAATTAGGGATGCAGTTTTTTCTCGCCTACACAATAATGTGGAGTATAGTTGGATTGGTCGTTTAAAAATATTGGGGGTGTAGGAAGAAATTTTTTTTATTTAGGGTTCCGTTTGCGAAATATTAAATATCAGGCCTAAACGTCAGGCATTGATGACTGACGCGGCCTAGTCAGTACTATTGATGTCAGTCACCGGTACCTGACATGGCAGGGAACGTGTTAAGCTTTAAAGAGCAATTTTTTGTCCGAATAGGGCATGTATATCTAAGATTCTATATTTACAATACAAATAAGCCCCATTTTACAAATCTTACCTAAGAAATACTCCCAGTCAAACACTGCAAGCTAAAATGCGTTAGATAAAAGATACTACTCAGTTGACGCAATGATCAAATTCGTTTGTAGCAAATACACGTCCAATCAATGTCGCAATTTGTCATAGATCAAGACGGTTCGAACTCTTCATAATCGTCAGCTATGAGCTATTTCTGAAGAGCGAGTTTTATTAGCGGAAAAATGGTTAAGTCGCGATTTATCTTATTGTAGACATATTCGACCAAATAGGGGGCGTATTAGCAAAGGGCGAGATAAAAAGTATCCGAAACCGGCGTGCGTGCATGAAACGGCTAATGAATGTTGAGAAAGCGAAAGTGATCTGTCAAGATCGTGGCAAGTGGTTCTGGTCTACCCTCTGGGATTTATGTATATATGTATGTAGAAGAAGTGCAAAAATCTTTGTACAAACTGTTTTACACTTCGGGACAACGCAAAAGGCTTAGCAGACAACTTTCTTTGAAACGACGACTTTCCATTCCATCCAATCCATCTCTTGCTTTGACAATTAAAACCAACCTAGGTGCATTTGTTTCCAAGGACATCTTGCGGTCTTAGCTAACGGTTACGTTACCTAAGAGTGCACAAATGCAAAAGTTGATATGACGTTGACCAGATGTCGCTTGAGGACGTAGAATGAAACTCACTTGACCACACGAACAAAGACGGTTTATTAGATCATGTCACTCCTATATAAGGGAACGTAAAAAGCAACGATACCGCGTTTTAAAAGACGTCTAACGCCATCTAGTGACATTTCTTAGAACTAAATTAACTTCGCAATATTTTCTATTGGGGAACGGGACTAGATAAATTATACATGTTTAAACTCAGATAGGAGGCTGGTGACCCAGCAGTGGGAACACGTAACAGACTCGAATTTGGACAGTACATATGAATCTTCCAACGACTGCCGAGGCGCATTGTTTTAATATTTTGTTGTTCAGAAACTTCACGGAAATTCCCATTAAATTCCTTCTATTCGAGGCCGTGAGCTGTGTACTACGAGTATGTTACTCTCTTAATATTTATTGGTCAATCATCATCATCATCATCAGCCATTTGACGCCCACTGCAAGACATAGGCCTCCTTCGTGATTTTCATAACCAAGAGGGGTTTTGCCATAATCGCCACGCTTGGCAGGCGGGTTGGCGATCGCAGTATGCTGTTGAAATCTCAGGAAGACGCTGCTGCCCGTCTCCTGGAAATTGATTTCCTTAGTCGCCTTCTACGACATCCACGGAAGGAAATGGAGTGACGCTATTCTTAATCCGGCGCCACACGGAACATTATTGGTCAATGAATGCGCTCAACGCTGTTTGTGCCCGTCCAATTTCCGAGTGTTCAATAAAGAATTATATTCTATTCACTGATATTTCCGAGCCACTTCCTGTAACTGCTAACGCTTTGTAATTTTCGCAATCAAACATTTAAGGGGCATTAGATGAAGCCTTTCCGGTCCCGGCGTTGTGTTCAAAATACTTTAGCTAGATCAAACAGATAGCCCAGAATCATGCCCGAACGTGTGAAAGAGTTGTCAATCTCCACAAAAATGTACAGAGACAACTAGCTAGGTATTTTACCTTGAACGTTTAGCTAGACTTCGAGCTCGTTACATTATTACGTATGCTTCTTGGGTAGGTAGGTAGTAGAGCAACATCTTGCTCTCAAGCGCTACGTAAGTAGGTATAGCAGAGATAAAGCGAGAACACGCAGAAGCGTGTTATAACTTATAATTTACGGAGATTACTTAGCCAAACATTACACCATACCTACCTAGCAGGTAAGGTATAATTCCTGACACATAACTTGACCAAAGTACTTTAACTGTGCATGGACGTATGTCGGGTCTCGTTGGCGAGGTTGGGCACGCGGAATGTGACTTATAATTATTCGGAAGTCGGAACTCTTCTTCAGTCCAACGACTTGTCCTAAATGAAAGTTTGAAAATTTCTGTAGGATTCCTGGGGAAGAAATGTTCGGTTTAACTCTGTATAGCTGACATGCTTGAAATGTGTGCTTGGATGGGCTTGCTTTGAATATTAGGTTCACAATAATTCAAAGCGAGCGTAAGTAGCTCTTAAAAGAAAGAGGTAATTAAACGCCCATACATTGCTGCAACAAAAACTACGTTCTGAAATGGGTTGGTACCCAATTAAAAATCTTCTGTCAGCTCCTATTAGAACCGTTAGTTGTCTATGGGCCTATTGGGCCGGAAGTCTGGCAAAACGGGGACGCGCCCGCTTCCTGTCTCTGATGAATTTTGCGGGACTTGGGAGAATTTCTCCCTTAAAAGGGAATATGACGGTGGGCAGCGAGTCACCGGGTCTACAGAGGCAGCTTTTACGTGCTTATACCTACTAACTAGGTGCACAGAGAGATAGCGCCAGGCCAAGCTCCCGCCCTACCCGATCTGACGGGCCGCGGGCGTGCTTTTCAGAATCGGTTCGTATGAACACGAACCATGAACCGATCTCTCTATCTTCGATGATGTTAGGTCCATGACTGACTGAACTTTTGCAGGGATAAAAAAAATTACTTACTCTGAATTTCAAGCATCTAGCTAGTTTAGTTTCCAAGAAATGGGGTTCCAAAAATCGCTCCAAATCGGGTCCAAATTTTCGCCACGTAATGAGTCATTTACGGACACAGACACACAAACACATTTAAAAATTCAAGACAAGTTCTTGTCTCAAAAATACATGGTTCGTAGGAACAAGTTCTAATAGGTACCTATAACTTTTCAACGTCCTCTAAAAACTTTCCAAAAATGTCAACCGTTCCCAATAGACAGAAGTATTAAACTTATTATTTACAATAAATAAATAAATTCCACTATTTCGTAGGGAGGTCATCATCAACATCAGCCATTCGACGCCCACTGCAGGACACAGGCCTCCTTCGTGGTTTTTATAACCACGAGGGGTTTGCCATAATCGCCACGCTTAGCGGGCGGGTTGGCGATCGCAGTATGCTTTTGAAATTTCAGGAAGACGCTGCTGCCCGTCTCCTGGTAATCAATTTCCTTAGTCGCTTTCTACGACATCCACGGAAGGAAACGGAGTGACGCTATTCTTAATCCGGTGCCACACGGATTCTTAATCCGGTGCCACACGGGAGGTACATAATAATTACATAATTTAATTCCCTTGGTTTCACTAAAGATTTCGACCTGTGAACAAGTGAGATTTTATCTTATCCGTCTTTAGGTAAATTATGACAGTTAAGATTAGAAAACCAATGCAATACCAACTAATTACTTACCTACGTCAGCCTACGTTACAGCATAGCCAAAATAGGAGTTCGCATTAAGAGGTAACGTACTTAGCAACGGGCGACCCATTCTTAGACCTAGTTTTTAAGCTCTAGGTTCTAAAACCTATAGCTATCACTATTATTGAGGTTGAATTTTGATTTTTATTTTCAATCGCTCAGTGTGCCCCGGCGTAAGTCAATCACACTGGCTTGGCGCCTCGAGTAATATTTAATCCGATTATCGCCATGAATGGAACGAATACATAACTGAGTTTGTAGCATTCATTACTCAGTTTTAGAATTTAGCGAAAGCGTCGGGCCTAATTCATTTTCAATAGCTTTGAAATTTCGGTAAAGCAATTAGTTGATACTGAAAAGCCTCCTAAACTTTGATCCAATGTTTACTTGCGCTCCTTAGAGGCTAAAAGGGTAGCAGAGGCGAGACAAGCACACAACCATTCCAACGTTTTGCAAACTAAGAAGACAACTTTCCCATACAAACTTAGTTTGGTTTTTATTCGCAAACGACATGAATGAAACTTTACTAATATTGTCTTAAGTCTTAATATTGACTTTAAAGCCAGCCTCTCTACTCTCGACGTTATTGCGTTTTGCGTCACAATTAAATGCAATAAGTCAGAAATACCGACTTGGTAAACGTTAGTTGTAAGAAATAGCATTAAACTTAATGGAACTACAAAGAGGCTAAATTATTATAAATAAATGCACGCAATTATAACGCAAGTTGGCTAAATTTGCGTCGAGGGTAGAGGGCAGATCTGCATCTAATGTAACCTAATAGATGAATTAGGTAGGTACCTATTTACTTAGGTAGGTGACTACCCACTTTAACATTTCCCCTCAGCTGGTCACGGTTTGCCACTTGGTTACGCAACTAGGCAAAAAAACAATTCAACAAAGGTATTACGAAGCGCATCACAAAAACGGTCCGACTTTTGTTAACCTGAAGTCGGCAAAGCCGGATAATTCTAAACAAGTTGAATACTTTCCTCTCTCCCCTAATCAGTGTTTATGGATACTCTCCGAAGTCAACCGAGGTATCACCGTCACTTAAGTTAAGCGAGGAATGTTACTATCAGGCGTGACATCACCGATAAACTCACGTCTGTATCACAGAGGGGTAGGCAGAGACTAGGGTTTGCCATTTGCCAATCCTGACAAAACTCTTGTGCTTTACCACATTAATTAGTCGCATTATGCTCGCACGCCAATTTCAGGTACCTACCTGAAACCTGAACCTGAAAACCCGGTTGGTACCTACCTACCTTTTAATACGTTAATATACGAATAAAAAAAATTATCACTGACGTTAATAGGTACCTACATCCTGAATTTGTTCGACGTATGTCCGCCTGCGGCGTCCCTTATCGAACCCTTCCACACCCATTCGCTCGATAATATCTTATATCAATCTCACTTCCTTCATCCTCAACATAATTATGTCAAAACCAACCCAATATTTCCTTTCTATTTACACAGTATGAAAATCAGGTCAACTTTACAGTCGAAAGCGAATGAACCTTTACATCTGGGGGCACGGCAGTGCCTCTGCAAGTCGAGCAAAACAGCGGCACGGCCGTACCATACTTTTCTCGAAACAGTTCAGACCATTTTCGCCCCCTTATAACTTCGTTGTGGATAAAGTTATAAAGTTATAGCCTGAATTTCCAGTAACCTAGAAGGCATTGTATAAAAACGGTATATTTCAAATTTCATTCAGTTTGAACCAGTAGTTTAAGAATTATAACTAGTCAAAGTTTTTTAACTTCGTCACTTACTGACTGACCTATCATCAAACTCTAAGGCACTTCTAGCAGACGTAGAAGCTTCAAATTTAGAATACAATAAAATTAGTTTTAATCAAAACAAAAAAAAAACTGTTCTGTGGTTTTACCAGTTCACAAATAAACGTGGCATAAAGTTATATCGTGTACAAGTTTCTAATAACAACGATTTTGTATGGATATGGAGTTCTTATTTCATACTTACACCAGATACAACTTTATTCCACGTTTATTTGTAAAGCGGCAATTTCGGTCCAGTTTTCTATAGATACACCAACTAGCTGGGCCACCGCACTAAACAATCTAACTTAATATAATGTATTACTTGTGAGATGCATTGTGTTTTCATGCGATGGCCAAGTCAAGCTATTTATTTAAAACATAAAGGATTTTTAATATTGATATGGTCACTATAAGATGTTAGGTTAGCTAATGACGTAATAACTTACGACAGAAGGACCCTTAAGTAGCTTAAGTAGGGACTGAATAAATTAACCGACTTGGTATTACATGGATCTCACAACTTTCTACGGTAGAAGAACTGAGTTGCGAGACTTGTTTTTTTATTTACAAGTTTTGTTTTTAATGGCATTTTTATTGCAGTTATGTACCATTGACGTAACGGAGTCATAATGCACGTATAAAAAGTTTTCTATGTTTTCGACTATTTAACAAACAAGTTTGTTGGCATTATAATAATTTGAGACATGAGAAAATGTAAGAAAACAAAGACTTGTCCGTTGTAAGTTTTATATTTTTTCTTTGTAATACGTTACGCAACAATTTATCTATTCTACGGTTCTTTACATGTTCTCACACTTGCGCATGTACAAGTATGTAATAACTACTATGTTTTAAAGTAGCGACCGACTCAGGGTACTTTCTACTCACCAATACGGACAACTTTTACTATATTACCAACTCTAAAATCTTTAAAAAAAATCAGCTCTTCCATTTTGTTCAGAAGGTATTTTAATACTCATTGGTAGGTACGGAATTTTAGTATAGCACAGCTGTTTTTTTTTTTCGCGATGTCGATAGTATAAGTTGTTCGTGTTGATGAGTAGAAAGTACCCTGAGTCGGGCGTTACTTTACAAATCAACACGTTAATAAGGTTTTCATGCCCTACCAACTTATACATAAAAACCAAGATAAAAACCCACATTTATGATGGTTCATCCTTAAATCCGTTTTGTACTTATCGTTGACAGTCTCAAGAAAAGTGCGAGTAGACTCGGGCACCGAGGGTTCCGTACTACCATAAACATAATACTTATTACGTAGTCGACAGCACATCAATTCGGCCGTGACGTAACGATGTGCTGTCGACCGTATACTTAGCATGTGTCTTACTTTATTCAGTTCGAGACCCTCAGCTGAAGTCCAACTTGCACGTGGCCGGTTATTTTTTTTTTTTTTTGCTGGTGGAATTTCACAAAGTTTAAAACAAAAAACCTCCTAGGGACCCTGTGTAGGGACCCACCTTGTTTTATCAGTATTTTTTGTAATTTGTTAGGCAATCCGCCAAAATATGTATATGTGAAACTGGCTAGCTAATACGGTTCAGGTGCGCTACTACGTAGGTTCTCCACTGTAGGAAGCGGTCCGATTCACTTTGTCACTTTGGAATCGTCAATATGGTTACCCTAATAGAGGAGGGTAGGAGAGACAGCCCTTTAGGTCAATAATAGTAATAGGGTCCCGTTCGCACCTTCGGGTACGGAACCCTAAAAAAGCACATTAGGTACATTAGGTTATTCTTAATAAAATAGTAGCAAGGGATAAACTCGCCTTTGTCCATGTATTTTTCTCTGTATTTTTTCCTGTACTGTGTTTTTCGTGTGCAATAAATGTTTTTCAAAATATCTATTACGTATATTAATATTAGCACGAGTCCCTAAAAAAGTATGACAACTTTATTTTATATAGGACAACCTTCCTTACTGTAACACTTGTGTTGTGCAATGGACCGCACCCCCACGGAGCTCTTATCGCGCACAAAATGTGTAAGGTTAGGTTACACAGTTCAATCCGATTGAAGCAATGCCATTGAAAGGCATTGAACATTGGACATTAAACGACTTTACCTATTTATACGGTTCAATTAAACATTGCGCATTAAACATTGAAAAATGGTCCCGATCGTTCAATCTCCGTGTTTACACTTTTCAATCGCATTGAATTATTGTCTGCGTCAATCGCATTGAAAGCGTTCGCCGAAATTTAGCTTTCAATGAAATTGCGCAATGGCATTTATTTAGACGTCTCAATGCGATTGAAGCAATGAAATTGAAAGCAATATTGCACCGAAATCGAACCGTGTAATATCGCCTTCTGAGCAGCCGGCAGCGAAGTCCACTAATGTACTACGTAGTGTAGTACAGATTCTTTCATCCAAAAAAAATACTCTATCGTCTTTCGTAAAACGAAACATTTACACACAATTTTCAACAAATATTTACATTAAATCTACGAAACTATCTGATCGGCTAGTTGATACATGACTGATATGCACCCCTATCCGCTGACGAAGGAACGGACCACAGTGGTCTATGTTAAAGATTCCACTCACTTACGCCCAACTTAGTAACGCAGGCGGCTTTTACGAAGTCTATAGATAGGTTATCATCATCATCATCATCATCATCACCATCATCATCATCATCATCATGCAGCCACAAGACGTCCACTGCTGGACATAGGCCTCCTCCATGGATTTCCAAAAAGACCGGTTGGAAGCGGCTTGCATCCAGCGGCAGCAATGGGGAACTTACGTCCAACTTAGACTTTTTTTATTTTATTTTATTTAATTAGGACAACCAGTAGCTAGTACACTAATACATTATAAATTATAAAAATTAAAGGCTTTTAAGGTAAGTGCTAGTGATTAAGTTAACCTAAACTTTATGTCTAATTTTATAAATCTACGATTAGATTGGAGTGACAACGCTTTTATACCATATAAAACGCATAAAACATAGGAAAAATTCAAAAATAAAACCATTAAAATATTTTTTTCACTATTTTCGGGATCACAAAAATTAAGTTCTTATAATAAAAAAATTATACGATTCATCATTGAATTCTAAATGTTTTCTTATGATGGTGTAGACACATAAAAACATTATTTTACGAGATAACTGAAATATTGATAAACGCTTCATACATTATAAGGCGTTACGTGCAAGTTGTGACGTCATAGTTTGAGCCCGATTCGTTTGGCGCGTTTTTGTACCGTGTGACTATATTGACTTTTTGACAGATTATAATATGAAAAGTATTTGTCGTAGAGAAAAAAATTACCACTTTTATTTATCTTTTAACAAGGCTTCCCCGATTATAATAAAACAATTTTTGGTGCAAGTTCTCCATTACTCTTTACAAGTCTAATAAAGGTTTAGCCTGGTGCGGTTGCGTTGGTTGAAGGGCATCCGCTTTTGGGAAAACTGCGACCCGCGCGGGTCCTGCTGCCTCTGGTTACCGCGGATCTCGTTGCTTAACAACTGATCGAGAGTCTGCGGACAAATTGAGTTATATTGCGTTGGCACAAGGTGCAAGAGACTTCTTTATTCAATAATTGACGTAAAGATACTCGTAATAAAGAAAACAAAGCGGTTGTCTTCGTACATAACCAAGTTACATTACTAGCAATGTATAAAGAAAATATATTATATTCTTCGCACAAAACTGGGTAACGTTACAAGAAACAGCTACTCGTATTTCTGTTTTGTACAAGGAATAGCTATTTCTTTGTACAAAACCGGGTTATGTAGGAACCACCCGACTCCCCAAAGCTAAGCCAATGTCGGCTCCCTAAGATTATTTAAGTTAGTTTAGCTGTCATGTCACTGAATTTAAAAGACTTTTTGCACCCAGCTGTCAATATATTACAAATCCTTTCTATGCTCAACTCTTGGTACGCTTTATCTTCAGAAAATTATCCTCCACTTTATACTGAGGACTAAGGGCCAGTTTCTGAATTGAGAATTTCGATAAGTAAATTGTTAAATTGCTGTCTCTTCGAATTTCTCAGAAAAGAGCGGGACAGAATGTTACTTAAGTATTTACTTAGTGAAATTCTTAATTGAGAAACCGGCCCTAATTCTATTAAACATTGTGTTTCGAGCCACGCAGTATTGACTGAAGCGGACAAGTAATCCCTGCCAATGCTTGACGGATTTGATGGCTACGTAAGAGGACTTCGCTGCGCACCGGGGGATAGGCAAACTTAGTCGCCAGCCTATTAGGTATAAAATATCACAAAAACTTACCTGATTGTCGACAAGATTTCTGTCCTTCAAGGCCTTCTCGATATTGTCCAGATTCTGCTTAATGTCTTTGTCGTTCGACTTCTCGACAGCCTGTCGGACTTTCACGATAGTTTCATCGAAGAATGTGTGCTTGTCTTTCTGTTCTGGAATGTCGATGTCGAGGATACTTTTGAGTATCGCCAAAGAGTCGCTGAACCTGCCCGTTTCCGCTAATGCCACTGCCTGTAAATGAAAAGCATTTCTCAATCACAAGATCATCATCAGTTCTAGTTCGACTTGAGATTTCAGCACTTAGCCTGTTAGTAGGGTCGTTGTATTTAGCAACTGCTGAGGTATTTATTAGAGAGGACGAATGGGGAACTTGCCTCAAACTTAGATCAGTGTGATATTGTTTTTATACAATAGCAGACAGAGGAAAATTGAGAAAAAAATTAAAAAACTTTATTTTTTTTTTATCGTCATAGTTTGAGCTCAATTTGTACGGCGCGTTTTTGTACCACGTGACTAGAAATACTTTTCGTCAGATTATTATGATAATAAGTATGAGCCGTAGAGAAAAAAACTGGAAAAGTGCGAGTCGGACTCACGCACGGAGGGTTCCGTACCATTATCTATAGGTACACAACATTTGAATATTTCAAGCGTCTACATGTTGCCGTTATTAATATCGAGCAAAAAACGGCAAAAAAATTCACGTTTCTTTTATGGGAATCGTGAAGAGAACATGTGAGGCATATAGAATCGAAGCCAGCCGGATACTATACAATAATAATGTATGTCACCCAGCCACGTCCAACTACAAATGCCTCAGGTGCTTCCTCACGCCTCATATTGCATTTTGTTACATGTTCAAATCCTATGTTTTAATATAAAAAGAAAATACGAAAACCGGCCAAGTGCGAGTCGGACTCGCGCACGAAGGGTTCCGTACCATTATCTATATTACGTACTATTTTTTATTCTATTTTTACTATTTGTTGTTATAGCGGCAAAACAAATACCCATCAACTATGAAAATTTCAACTGTCTAACTGTCACGATTCATGAGATACAGCCTGGTGACAGACGGACGGACGGACGGACGGACGGACAGCGGAGTTTTAGTAATAGGGTACCTTACCCTTTGGGTACGAAACCCTAAAAATGACAAGCGCAGACAGGACAACAATTCGTATTAAACATACATTGTCAGTCATTTTCACCCAACCTAGCCTCATCATTGGTCAGTTGGGCAAAAATTACTATTGTATGTTCATCAAATTATCACTAATACTACCTTTATGAAACAAGACGCAAATTATTCTTACCTTTATATTTCTAATGGTCACATAGTGAGGTTTCATTGATGATATCACTTCTAAAGCTACATGTGGTAAACCTTGCTTCAATGCCAGAGCTGTAAAGAAAAAATAAATAACTAAGATATTTTAATTGTTCTATATTTTCTTTGTTAGGTTTATCGGTGTCGTAGTGTCGTTTACACTGCAGTTTATTTGATTACGCTCGTATGGACTTTTTGCTAACGGCAACACCGAGAAAGGTAAAGTTTATATACCCGGTTTGGAACACTTGATGGGACGGTGAGTAGGAGCATTCTGGCTGGCAGTCCGTTCTGTTCAGCCGAGTAGTTCGGACGAAAAAATATTAAGAACGCTCTTGATGGTTGCATAGTTTTTTCATGAAAGTGATTTACTATTAAAACTAAAAGATTTGTTGGACGTGAATGTGTGGTGTAAAGAATAAATCATTGTTAAACTGAAGTGGAACGAGTATCATTTTCTACTACACTATTTACTTATCTATTTTAAAATAAAATGAGATGGTTTGGCTGGTACACACAACAGCTGAGCAATCATTACACTAAGGACTTTGCACTGGTGCTTGTCGCAAACGCGTAATTGAAGACCGATGTTCAATATGAATTTTAAGAACAGCATAAGTGTTTCGAAATCAAGGATGTGGTTTTATATCATCATCATCATTCAGCCACAAGAAGTCCACTGCTGGACATAGGCCTCCTCCGTGGATTTCCAAAAAGACCGGTTGGAAGCGGCTTGCATCCAGCGTCTTCCTGCCACTTGGATGAGTTCATCTGTCCATCTCGTGGCTGGTCGTCCTACGCTACGCTTGCCTATATGTGGTATCCATTCGAGAACTTTTCGGCTCCATCGGCCATCATTTCTGCGTGCTATGTGCCCCGCCCACTTCAACTTACTAATCCGCTGGGCTATGTCGACGACTTTCGTTCGTCTACGGATCTCATCATTTCTCGTAGTTCTCGTAGAGAAATTTCGAGCATAGCCCTTTCCATAGCTCGTCGCGTTACCTTTTGGCGTGTGGTTTTATATACTTACTTGAATCCAATAGATAAATTTGAAGTAAACCACTATTAAACTTACCAGCAAAGAATGTAGCAGCTCTCCTCAATGGCACGGTACCAGCATTGGTCATATCTGACCATAACTTTGACGCATACTCCATACTTTGTCGCGTATTCTGTAAATAATAGTAAAAAATATTTATTTCAGTTTTAAAACGTCTTATTTATAAAAACACGATTCCTTAAAACACTCGATAAACGCCGCATAAATAGTCTGTGGTGGCGATTTTACGAGGAAAAAGTCGTAACCACATATTAAATAAAGTGCCTTCTGAGGAATCTTGTTTTTATAAATAAAGGTTTATTTTTAGAGCATAATCCAATCCGTGTGGCGCCGGATTAAGAATAGCGTCAGTCCATTTTTCCTTCCGTGGAGGTCGTAGAAGGCGACTAAGGAAATCAATGAGGGCTTTTCAAAGCAACATTAAAAAAAATACAGTGCCGCAAGTTACCGATAGGTGGTGCTGACGTCACATAATATGTCAAAATTGACATGACATCACTGTACCTTCTCTGCGGTTTCTGTCAAGTTGCTCGCTTGTTTCGTTGACGAAAGGAGAGATGTGTAGATTATCACAGAGTAATAACGATGTATAACATTCCGTGTGGCGCCGGATCAAGAATAGCGTCACTCCATTTCCTTCCGTGGATGTCGTAGAAGGCGACTAAGGAAATCAATTACCAGGAGACGGGCAGCAGCGTCTTCCTGAGATTCCAACCGCATACTGCGATCGCCAACCCGCCTGCCAAGCGTGGCGATTATGGCAAAACCCCTC
Organism: Yponomeuta malinellus; assembly: GCA_947308005.1. Classification (NCBI taxonomy): domain Eukaryota; kingdom Metazoa; phylum Arthropoda; class Insecta; order Lepidoptera; family Yponomeutidae; genus Yponomeuta; species Yponomeuta malinellus. Next base: position 9,297,133 of record OX371013.1, read on the forward strand.
ATGGTTATGAAAACCACAAAGGAGGCCTATGTCCTGCAGTGGGCGTCGAATGGCTGATGATGATGATGATGATAACATTTAAAACGAATGATGACATTTGTTCTCCTTGCAGCGCCATCTCGTTTTTTTTAATGAAACTCAACTGACAGCTGTCATTGAAAAGCCCATATTACCAGGAGACGGGCAACAGCGTCTCCCTGAGATTCCAACCGCATACTGCGATCGAAAAACCCGCCTGCCAAACGTGGCGATTATGGCGAAACCTCTCATGGTTACGAAAACCACGAAGGAGGCCTATGTTCTGCAGTGGGCGTCAAATGGCTGATGATGATGATGATGAATCCAAGCGTGATGAAAATTGTATGCAAAATGGGAACCTTGTGCAAGTGAATCCGAAATATCAATATTCTACGGCCAATAACCGTGTACATGGGTCATGAAATTTTTGCCTGTACGTTATACTCGTAGTCGGAAAATATAATGTACATATACAAGCTCGGTATTGGCGATTAAGTACATACAAGGAACCATAGACAATAATTATATTCCAGTTGAGGAAGAATGATTTTATACATACTACATAAAATCACGCCTGTATCCCGAAGGGGTAGGCATAGACCGGGGTCTGTCCCTTGTCACGATCCTGGCAGATCATTAACATTCATTAGTCGTTGCATGCTCGGGTACTTTTTATCTTGCCCTTTGCTAAAACATCCCCTATTTGGTATGATAATGATGATGTTATGTACACGATTTATCACCCGTACCGAGCCTCCCAGCCAGTTATAGTAATAAGTATATAATATTTTATTGACAGATTTTTTACAGCAAGACAATGTCCCAGACACTGCAGCGTCTGAGTGATCTCTTCACCCATCTAGTGTGAGGGAAGGTGCCACTGGACACTGTATAAATCATCTCATAACGCAAAGGACAAAGTTTTTACAACAGTATCGACATAATTTACGAACACAAGAAGGTAATACAGGCAATATTAAATCATTTAAAGACAAAATTATACTTTAGTCCTTCATCATGGTTACTAAGGTCTAGGCACAGGCTAACCTGTAACATTTACTAATAAAGATACCACTATTCACTGACCACGTATGGTACGGGCAACAATGGAGAACTTCATCATCAACCCATTATGTCCTCACCGAGGGGCACGGGTCTCTTCCCTGAGGAAGGTATAGGCCATACTCCACCACGGGGGCCAAGTCCGGGTTGGTGCAGAACTTGCTCAAAAAATATTTTAATATAATCGGCGAGGCCATCTTACAAGATAAATAACCGTGGTTTTTTTTTTCTCTACGACTAATACTTTCCATAATGTGACCTGTCGAAAGGTCATTCTAGTTTCGAGGTACAAAAATGCGCCATACAAATCGGACTCAAACTATGACGTATCAAATTGCATGAAACACCTTATAATGTATTATTCTCTTCATAAATATGTAGGTATATCACATTTTTGTCGTCCGGATCACACACTTGTTATAAGCCACTATTTATGTAAGTACGTGTAGTTATGTTTTTTTTTTCTAGTACATATTTTTATCATCTAAATTTAGAATAAGTGGCATGTTTCTGTAATATCTCCGTATTAAATAAATATAGTATTCAAGTATGACATAATGTGTAAGCTTATTATTATTATTACGTATATGTATGTCTATGAATATTCGTATTTGCACCGACTACCCGTGTCTACTTCTCCTTCGGCAAATTCTCCGATATGAGGTTGCCTGGAAGAAATTGCTATTAGCAATAAGGCCGCCAATTGTATCTTTTCTTTTGTCATTGCTGTTTCTGTAACATTTTTTCCCACAAAACCAATTGCTTGGATTAAGGCCCCACAAAACCAATTGCTTGGATTACATAAGGCCCCACAAAACCAATTGCTTGGATTAAGGCCCCACAAAACCAATTGCTTGGTTTGACTGTGGGTGGGAGCAGTCTCGTTTACAATACCTTTACCACAGATCACCCTTTGAGAAAACGTTTAGAATTCAATGAAAAAACGAAATCTAATATGTTTTTTTATTATTAGAGTAACTTGATTTTTTGCACTTTTTGGGACCCCGAAAACACCGAAAAATATATTTTTATTGTTTTATACATTAACTTTTCTTGAGTTTTATTGTGTCCTTTAAGGTATAAAAGCAATGCCACTTAAATCTAAGTTTGTCGCAAGTTCCCCATTCACGTCCAATTTAGGTACCTACATGAATTTATTGACTGTACATTAACAATTTCCAGAATTCGAATTAAGAGGTCACTTTGACAAGATTCCATCTTATTCCTATCGCCCTTGGATTACCTTACCTGTTTATAACATGCAGCCAGTATCAACACAACAGGGTATTTAGGAAACTTGGACATGTTTATCTGACGTTCCTGAACTGTTTTAAATACTGAAAACATTTCATCATACATTTCATTGTTGTATAGAAGATCTAGTAAGATCTGGTATGAGACTAGCTGATCGAAAAACCCATTATTTGCTGGGTCTTCAAAACACTGAAAAGAAAAAGGTATGGTTATAAATTAGAAACTTGAAAAAGTAATGCAACTATTACCGACAGGTAGGGAGTGATAGTAGAACACTACAGAAAAACAACAAAAAACACTCTCTAAAAGAAAAAATTTTTTTTAATCTGTCACATTTATCCTACATCATGTGTGGTAACAATTGCACAATGCCATTTGATTTGTATGAAATTTGGCCCACAGTTAGATCATCTGGATTAAAGGATGAGATATTTTTAATCCGAATTCCATGCTGCCATTCTAGTCGGCAGAAAGTAGTGCGGATGGCTAGGGATCATTAAAGATACCACACCCAAACAGCGAATGACATTGTGAGGATACCTGCAGCTTGGTTGGCTCGGCACGTATTGACTTTTCTTTCCTGTGGGCTAGGCCGGCTAAGCTGTCAGGATGGTACAGATGCTGGGCAAGCCTACTCTATCTAAAAACAATGCTCCAGGCACTGCAGCGTCCGAGTGGTCCCTTCAGCCATCTTGTACCCTCAGTACCACTGGACGCTGTATGTCATTTCATTACATAGATGCAAAGTTTACAAATGGGTATGAATACCAATGACTTTGTTTTCTGAATTAAAAACATTCCAAATTTTTAGTAGTAATACCACTTTCTAATGGTGAAGGTAGACATTGCAAGGACACTTGAGTGTGAGGTGTTACAAACCTCAGGTCTTGCTCCATACTTGGCTCAACTTTGAGGCTAAGTGCAGATCTCACTACAATGAAACAGTATTAGTTTAGCTGTGCCATCATCAGCCAAGATGCCATATGTTTGTTAGCTGGGTCTATATAAAAGATAATAAAATATCAAAATAAATACCTTCAAAGCCTCATTTGGAGCATCAAGAAAATGGAACATCCTCATCACTACTGGCCCAAAGATGAATGAACCAAATCTGTATTCAGTATTCTGTGTATTAAATCTAGAAAAGAAAGACATGATATCAAACAAAAAGGAAATGTGTTATGCCATCAAAAAATATCACCACAGGAAAACAATGCAATGATTTCACCAGCCAAAGTTCTAATATGACAATTTTACTATGTTTGCACAGTACCTAGTGGAGTATCCAAGATTGATCGCCGTCTACATTTGTAGAGATGGTTAATACTTATGCAAATAACTTAATTGGCGAAGAAAGCTATACTTATTACATAATCTTACTTTTTGATCATGTTTATGACCAATTCAACATCTGTAGGTTCAGCCATGTGGACAATATTTTTCAAATCCTCAGTGAAGATCATAGTTTTTTGATCAGAGACAAATTCCACCATTTTACTCTTGAAATTATCCGAGTGTGTCGCAAATCGCTCCTTGACCGTCTTCCTTGTTTGCAGATAGCCATCAATGCCAAGGGCAGATGGAGAGTATAGATACCTTGCTACAAAAAATTGGAAGTATTTATTTACGCAGTGGTAGCGGAGTAGTAGAACGCCGGCTTCTCAGTCGGGAGGCTGTGGGTTCGAATCCACCAATGTACGAATGAATTTGTTTCATAAGTTATGTACATTTGTGAAGTTATAGTAGCATTACCAGCTACCACTGGCTAGCTTTGAGGGAAAACGTAGTGAGGAAACCCGAGTGTTTGAGGTATGACATACAATGGATGGCCCAACTATGAGGTTAAGTGCAGAAATCTCCAGTCAAACTACATGGAACTAGAACTTGGTATTTATTGTTTTATTGATTATATATACGTGCATTATTGTAAATTGGAAAAACACCAAATTCAAAGACATTGGTAGACAGACCAACAACCCAATGGGTCGATGACATTATTAAAGGAGTCACAAAATAATGTACTTGATTAGATGAGATGCTAGGCGTGACAGGCGGGAGGTCTATGCTGAGAAGAGGGCACAATTAATGGGCTGAATAGACATATATATAGATAGATTGTTTTGTCAAGCAGGTGATGGATTGTTTTCTAGGTTATGCCGGAACTTGGTTAACTATGTACCCTTTGCTAAACAAAACTTAAAAGGAATATTAAGTTTACGCGCCTATGTGACAGAATTAGGACAACTATTGGTTGATGGGTAAAGTTGTATTAAAAAACGAAATGTATAAAGTTTCTAAAGCTACAATTATGTATAACGAGTAACTCGTTTATAAAATAAAATCATCAAACCTTCCGATATGTAAATCATCCGTAAAGGCGTCAAAAGTCTTTTGTTGTTCTGTAAAACATTTTTTATAACGCTATTACTGAAATAAGACATTTCTGTTTAGATATAAATAGAGTAGGTACTAGCAAGTTTTGAAAATTGAGGTTAGGATAGAACTTAGATAGGTCTTTCCTGTGTTCTAGTCTGTGGAACAGGATAGCAATATACAGGTGCGATTAGACTCTGACGATTACCTACTCGACGCGCCATTTAACTACAAAGGCGTGTGGTACATAGACAGGACGTTGGATGAGGGCGCGGAAAAGACGCAGCGTCCTTTTAATTCACTTTCATACAAAATATACTGAAGTGCTGGGATACACACCTACGAATAAAAAAAACCAATAAGGCGCGAGACACATAGATGGGACGTGGGGCGAGGGCGCGGTAAGATGTATAGAGTCGCAGACCACAGTCCTTGCTCTGCGGTCGCTCTTGGTCTGTAACTGTGTCTTGGTCTTGGTCTTGCTCTCGCCCCACGTCCCATCTGTGTGTCTCGAGCCTAGCTATTTCTTCCCACAACATTCTGTCCTCTCGATTAGTCTGTACCAATGAAATGAAATACCAATGGGTAGAACATTGGACGCGGGAACGAGAGACCCAGGTTCGATTCCCAGTGCGGGCATGTACCTATGACTTTGTTTTCTAAGTTATGTAGATTTGTGAAGTTATAGTAGCAATACCACTCGCTGAAGGTGAAGGAAAACATCGTAAGGAAAACTGAGAGTCTGAGCTATTCACATACCTCAGTGCTTGAAATCGCCTATCCGCGGTGGGCACGCGTCGTGATTAAGCCCATACTCTCTCCCTGAGAGAAGGCCTGTGCCCTACAGTAGGACGTATATAGTCTGCTTATGATGGTGATGATGAATGACATGAGCGCAAGATCTGCTGTAGAGTAAACACTCTGTGATTAGTTCATTCTGTGCGCCATGCGGGATGATGTGATTGGGCGATAGTAGGTAAATGACAGCGTAACTTAAAATTGGTTTTATACAAAAACGTCAAACCATTGACTTCATCATATTTAATAGATATTTTGCCGGGTAATACTGAACTTGCTCCAATTGGTATCACAATTGCCCCGTCCACCTTCCCACAATTGAACGTGGGGTCATTTTTAACGCTAGTTAGACATCTATGTTTTTAACTATTGTAGGCACAGATATAGATAGATTGTAGGGTTTAGCTTACGCGTCTAGCGCGATTCTATTGCCTAGCACCCTACTCTTTCTATCAATGCAAAAAGACTTACGTTATGTCCAAGTTGAACCACTGAAATCCAATTTCACGACACCTTTTCATGTTATCACGAACGAAAGGATAATGTTGGTTCACTATTATTTCAAAGCTAATACCTACGTATTTCTAATTATTTTTCCACTTTTCACATTGTAAATATTGTATTTTGCTTTACTGTCAACGTTCAACTGTTAATCAGATATTTCTTTTATTTGAATATTGTTCTTTATTTTTCTAAATTATGTCAAATAACCGTCATACTAAGAAGGTTGAATAAGGAAACTTCTGGCCTATGGAGACTTCTAGAAGACTATTCGCATTCCAATTCGAAATTATTAATTTAATGCAAGAAAGAGAAAGAAGATCTGAAATCTTCTAGAAAGACATCTGCGTTCGAAATTATGGATTTGGAACAGGATCCGGAAACTTCCAGAAGAATTCTGACGCAGATTCAGATCCAATTTGAATATTAGAATCGAACTACTTTTGGGATATAACAGCCGCCCAAGAAGGCTTTCGAGTCAGTTTTACCTGAGTCTTACTTGTGAGTCTTACCTGAGTCTTACTTGCGAATATAACCTGAGCTCTTACTTGAGAGTCTTACCTGAGCTCTTACTTGAGAGTCTGACCTGAGTTCTTACTTCCTGTCTACCTCTCTGCGGAGTGCCTATTATTATTCGGAATACCTGTGGGACTCCACGACTTACCTGCCCGTCTCCACGGCCTGCCTCCACGACTTGCCTGCCCGTCTCCTCGGCCTGCTTTCTGTCTCCTCGGCCTGCCTACCTATTTGCCTCCACGACCTGCTTAGCCTTTTGGACTTTAAGGTTTCTTTTTTATATATTTTTGTTGTTTTTATTAGTATTAAGATTAGTTTAATTGTACGTTAGGGGTTCTGATGATTATACTTTTACATTTCTAAATCTTTCTTTTATTTCTTTAGCTTCCGTTACCAAGGGTTGTGCCTTCACAACCCTCGGTAACGTGACACTATCACTGCCCCACACAGATATATTAAAGGGCAAGGACGCTAAATCTATACAATGCGTCGCTTCTTTTGCGTGCCCTTGTCCCATATCCTTCCTATGAGCCTCACGCACACTGTGGCGTGGGCCAAATAAGAAAGACATGGGGCGAGGGCGCGGAAAAGACGCGATGAGTTGTTTGTATGTATAGAGTTTGCGTCCTCGCCCTGTCTTAAATGGCGTCCCGTCCTTCGGCACAGTGTAACTGTGCCTTCAGTACATTTTGTATGAACGCCCTTTCTATGTGACTACTCTGCCTAAGTGATAAGTATCTAGTCTGTGCCTGGATGACAGTGACGTTTAAAAATATAATTTTTGTTCTGTGATTGATTTCCCATTTGCTCACCAAAAAAACGTCATGTTCTAACTCAATATTTAATTTTATTTTCCTCAGTGTACAGTGGTGTACCTACATACATGCAAATAAGAAAAGTAGTTTTCATTATGCAGTGATTAAGTTGTTACCTATTTGGCGATATAACAAGTGAAGCCCATCTTTACTCCACCTGTCGTCAGATTCATACTGTCATACAATAATGCTATGTTACTCAAGTCCTCTTCCATGAAAAGAAGCTGATTTACTAGTGTATGTATCATTTTCCCAAATCATCTCTAGGGGTTGAGTTGAGATGGGCATTCTTATCATTGTAGTACCTACTTACCTAAGTTGTCAATATCTCACCAGTTACTGAATACAGAATTTCACTAATTAAACATTCTGTCAAGTCTGTCTCTTCAGATTCCTTTAAAAAAAAGACCGAACGATACCTTTAGATGTGGCGCTATATTTAAACAGTGAATGTCTGCCTGCTGCAGGTGTCTGCCACTCAGAGGTACACTTAAGGACATTCTCGATTCAGACACAGGCAGTATACATAACAGTGGACAACACATCAACCATGCATGCACTCTACATAGTTATATTAGTAAGTGACTTTGGAACAAAAATGTAAAGGTTGATCAGTTGTTTACTGCACAGATAACTTACTGATGTGATTCTGCTTTCCACATCTTTGTAATGGACCATTTATGCAAGTGGCTAATTGAATCATCTTAAAAGGTACCTAACTACCAAGTGCCCTTCTGTAAATGATCTAATATGTTAAAAGAATTCTCTCATGCCAGAAGCCAGTTAATTTGGTATCTGCAGCATTGTTATTTAGGAATTTCACTTCTTTATATGTAAAAGTAAATTAAACCAGGTGTAACACATTTCAAACATTAGCATTTCCATTGGCATTGGAGGTGATATATTCTTAATCAAGTTTAGTATAAAAATGTTAGTCAACTCATTTTCATAGTACTACAGTAACTGTGAATGCAGTGAGGCATTTGTTACTGAAAGAAAAAACCCCACAATAGCACTTTTGTCAGCCTCAACCTCATTCGTTTAGCTGAAACAGTCTGAACTATCCAAACGGATGTTATGGGTTTGAGTCCCACTGGAGGTTGCCAACTAGATTTATACAAATAGTCTCAGTCTGAGTGCATTTCCGTGTTTGTGATGCCCTTGTCTAGGGCATGACAAACACAGAAATGCACAATTATTGTGTTATTATTATTTTATCAGATATGAGCCCTTGTAGTTTTTTCTGATCAGCTAATATATAAAATGTGACATTAGCAAACCAATCCTGGCTAGCTGTTACAACAATAAAAACATGTACTATGTTATACTACTCTACACTACACCCTTATTTATAAAAACATGATTCCTCTAAAACACTCCTCTAATACAATATTATGTCAATTAAGGAGGGACTAACTTAAACTGCATTAATTTAATTTAAGAATTCATGTTTTTTATAAATAAGACTGTAAGATCGTGTAGGACTTGATGGTCTAAAATAGGAGGTTTTCGTAAAACTAAGCCAGAATCAATCTTAAGATCTCATCATGATTTGTAATGTAAGGGTGTAGTTCATTTAATATTTTTTGTGGACTTTGCCTATGGACGGCCTCTTTTTCGGTATTAATAATATCATAATAAGTACATAGGGATAATACCCTACATATAACTTGAACAAATGACGTACTTCAGATGAACGTATTTTGGGACTCACTGGCGGAGTACTTAGAATCTTTTGGGCTTTAGATAAGTCAAGTTAACAACATGTTCTTAAGCTGCGTATCGACTTCGCGCGGCCAGCGTGCGAGCATTGTTCGACAGCGGCAAACCTATGTTTTGGCTCGCGAGTCATTTTTAGCGCACAAGTCGCTGGTAGCGAGGCTGCCGCGCGCGGCAGTCGATCCATCAACCGGGAGTTCGCGGTAACTATGGACGTTGTACGTCGGCAACGTGCAGCTGCTGCTTTTATCATTATATTTATCATCTTATTCTAAAGAGACCGAAGCGAAAAGTTCGTTTGTGGATGAGAAAAATATATGAATAGAATGTAATTAATTAAAGTACGACACTTGTCGTTGTCCAAGTTTTTGCCGCGCGCATCAACTAAAAATACAGAGATCAAAAACCGACATGAACTAGTTCGTCGCGCGGCAGGTTCGTGTACGCCAATGTTCGAGTTGCTGCGCGCGGCGGCACAGTATCCATAGTGCGCGGCTGCCGCGCGAGCCAATGTTCGATGGTTTGCCGCGCGAAGTCGATACGCAGCTTTACATGTCCATCACAAACTTATCCCCACTGTGCGGATGTTTGTTCAAGTTACCTGCTGGCATTGAATTCATATGAAATACAAAAAATATACCTCATTAGGTGAAAGGATGGATATGCTTTTGGATGTAAAAGTAATAATGATACCTGTCATTGATACTTTTAAGACCAGTCTCAATTTTAGTTTGGGTCAAATGTATGTAAATTGTTAAACCTCATTATTCTCTGCAGTAAATCAATCTTGTGTGAACCCTGAACCATATCGAAAATACTAGGCTGAGTAATGTTATGCCCTACATATTATTATTATTTAAATTGACTTTATATTGTACTTAAGTATCACTATTTTTAACTGTTTATTGAATATTCCAGAAGGTCACTGAATGTTACTAATCATGGATGGTTCAGTAAAGTGACACTAAAGATATCTGGCCAAAGTGGATCATTTTATTAGAAGTCAGAAGAAAAGTCCATGAAGATGAGGATGGCTATTCCACTGAAATATCCTGTCATGTCACAAATAGGGTGGAAATGTAATCATAGACATAGATTTAAAAAAAACATGACCTACTTATGTCACTTTTTTACTCATCTAACTGCTGACTATTGATTAAACCATAAAAATTACAGCATTTTTATTATAATAGGGGTTAAAGTATGAAATTGCCGTTTTATTGCAATAGGTTCTTTGAATTGACATAGAATCTTCATGGTTTGAGGTTTTCGAATGAAACTTTTTTCAAATAGTTTCTATGATGTTCTTTTTTTAAAAAATGTGAAACATTTGAATATCGACTTTCAATTGTTTTTGTTATTCAATTTAGACAAGAAAGATGGATACTGCGAAAATTCGAGTGATTTTTGAATACGAGTTCCGACGCGGAACTAACGCGGCAGAAACAGCCCGCAATATCAATACTGCGTTTGGAGAGGGGTCTACTAATGAACGCACCGTGCGATTTTGGTTTAAACGCTTTCGTGATGGAAATTTCGACTTAAAGAACGAGCCACGAGGAAGACCGCCCACACAGGTGAATAACGATGAATTAAGAGAGATAGTGGAAGCCGACCCTAGTCAAACTACCCAGGAATTAGCGGCATGGTTTAACGTTACCTTACCCACAATATTGACTCACTTGCGTCAAATCAATAAAATAAAAAATACGAAAAATGGGTGCCTCATATAATCACTCGAATTTTTGCAGTATCCATCTTTCTTGTCTAAATTGAATAACAAAAACAATTTAAAGTCGATATTCAAATGTTTCACATTTTTTAAAAAAAGAACATCATAGAAACCATTTGAAAAAAGTTTCATTCGAAAACCTCAAACCATGAAGATTCTATGTCAATTCAAAGAACCTATTGCAATAAAACGGCAATTTCATACTTTAACCCCTAATATTTTGCCATTTAATGAAAGCATAGGTATATTTTTTATAACTTCTAATATATCTCTTTTGTTCACAGGTCTGAACACTGAACAAAGTATATAGTACAATAGCAAAAGCTCATAGCACAATGGCTGATCAATCACTCTCAAAACACATAAAAAGAAGAAACAGTAGTAAGGAAACGGAGACATCCCATTCTAAACAGAGAAAAAGTTCCACCAGTTCAGATGATGTTAGAACACCACCACTACCAACAGATAGCACTATAGAAGAGCTGTTCATGAAAAGAAAAACACTTAAAGAGGAACTAAAAAAAATGAATAACCACTCAGATAACAAAATCCAACCAAAACATAAGGTTGAAGTCCATAGCAAAAGTTATAACAGCGCTCTCGAAAACTCACCTTCAAAAAAGAAACATTTACAACAACATAGTCCTGAAAAACATATACCTAAAGGTTCATCACCAGAGTTTACCGAGGCAATAGATTCTGAAAATGAAGAGTACATTATTGAACAAAGACGTAAGAAACGAAGACTGCTACTTGAGAAACTTGGAGATATTCCTGAAAACAAAACTATTAATGCTCCACCAGATACAAATTCAAATAATAAGACTAAGAAATCTACTGTGAAATCAAGCAAACCAAAAGATCCATCCCCAAAGACACACATGAAAGAAACACCTGACATGTTTTCTGAAAAAGATGACTTTGATATAAATGAAGCAACAACTAATGATAATGAAGGATACAATGTCCAACTTAGTGACAACTGGGATGATGCAGAAGGCTACTATCAGATTTTCATTGGAGACACACTTAACAACAATAGATATAGAATTAAAAATCTTCTTGGGCAGGGTATGTTTGCTAATGTTGTTAATGCTGTTGAAAAAGACAAAGGCCGAGAAGTGGCTATTAAAATAGCAAGGAACAATGACATAATGTACACAAATGGGTTGAAAGAAATCACTATGCTCAGAGAGATAAGTAAAGCAGATCCACAAAATGAATTTAACTGTGTCAAGATTATTCGATACTTCATGCATAAAGGGCACTTATGCATAGTCTTGGAATCGCTAACTATGGACATGCGATGCGTGCTTAAGAAATTTGGCAAAAGCCGGGGTATCAACATGAAATCATTATTGAACTACAGTAGGCAGCTACTTACAGCTTTAAAAATCTTAAAAAAAGTTGGTATTATCCACGCCGACATAAAGCCAGATAACATTTTAGTGAATGAGAAGAAGAACATCTTGAAGCTTTGCGACTTTGGTTCTGCCGAAAAAATTGGCGAAAACGAACTCAAACCATATTTGGTATCAAGATTTTACCGAGCGCCAGAAATAATTATGGGGTTACCTTACGGACATGGTATAGACATGTGGTCTGCTGCATGCACAATATATGAGTTAGCTACAGGAAGAATACTTTTCACTGGTGGCACAAACAATAAAATGCTGAAATGTTTCATGGATGTCAAAGGAAAGTTCCCCAAAAGGATGATAAAGCAAGGCAAATTCAAAGACCAACATTTCAATTACAATAACAACTTCCTATTGCACAAAAAGGACGAAGTGACTGGTCGAGAAAAAGTGGTTGAGATTTCTAACGTTGTCCCTACAAGAAGTATACTTGATGGATTGAAAAAATATTGCGTTAATGATGACGACACCCCACAAAACCATCATAAAAAGATTGTGCAAATTAAAGAACTTTTAGACAAAATGTTGATGTTAGATCATAACCATAGACCTACTGTATCGGATTGTTTACGACATCCACTCTTTCTAGACGAAATTAAACTGTAAATATTATATTTACTTACCTGAATTACATAAGTATCCAACTAATAAATTTTATCATTCATTTCCAACTAGGAAGCAGCTTATAATAAATAGATCTTATTTAAAGTAGGCATTTATTGATAAATTCTATGATATAACACAATTAACCCAAATATCACTTAAATGTTAATTAATCACATTATACACATGAGGTTTATCACAATCAAAAAGGAAAAAACTACGTACTTAATGATTTGCCTTGGTATATAAAACCGGGTGAAAGAATGAAAACAAAATCTAAAATAGAGATTTATAGCTACGTTGAACAAAATAATACATAATTACCTGTACAGGGTTTAACAGAATCCCCATATACTTTCTACTACACGTTAATACAAACAACATTGACTGAGATAAATGTTGAAATCGCAAAAAAATATCAGCTTACCGCCTGCGCATTTTTAAATATATGGAATAGCAGATTTTTTTTGCGATTAAAAAGTTTTCCCCATAGTGAATGGTTTTAGTATTGACGAGTAGAACCCCCGGATACATATATAGTGATTTTGTTACATCCTATATAATTTCAAAACAGGGTTATTTTAAAAATACGCAATTCCTAAAACATGTTGGGTAGAGTTTTGTGGTAACAGTTTTGTTCTACGACTTTTGTATTTTTTTTGTATTAGAAAAAAATTAACCTTCATTTGTAAAGAGGATGTATGCTTTGGTTATTAGCAGTGTTAGGTTTATTTACTAATAAAATGTAATAAATTCCAGCCCAGTTATTTATTTTATTTTGACACAGTTGCTTTCCGATTTTATCCATTAAATTAATATGTGTTACAGGACATTTACTGAGGTTTATTTAAAAATGTCAATTAGAGTATCTCTCACAAAAATAAAAAATATATTAAAATGTTGACTTACCAATTTTTTTACTTAATCTTTAGATATAGAGATAACATTTTCACTCAAAACATAAACTTGAAGCTTTAGAGAATGAAAAAATAATAGTACATTACAGTTAAATAATTTTGGAGAAAAACCATATTTCATTATGTCCGTTTTTTTTTCTGCGGAACCGCAAAGAATTTTTTAACTAAACTTGACACAGTTACACTTCTAGACGTAAGTGACTAGAAAAAAACTGTCCATTATCACGAAAGGGCATATTTTCTTCCCTTAATCGGAAACGGCCTTTCCCTGTTTTTATGCTCTGTCGTAGCGCTGTTTGAGAGATAATGTTTGAAATCGTATGTCTTAAACAGAATGGACATTGCAGGACGCGTTTAGCGCGAATTTCATAAAATGTTATAAACCCCGATATTTTGAACAATAAAAATCTGCAAAAATTGGAGTATCTCAGGAATTGCGCATTTTAGAAATAACCTTGTATATTACAGACTAACAAATAAATACGTACTTACTGAATGAATTGTAGATATTAGTTGCTAGTAGGTAAGTATATAAAACCACGACTGTTCAGGTATTTAGATTTTAAAACATTAGCAACATACACACGACAGCTGATCAAGCTTACACACAACTCAATTTACACTTGTATAATAATACATTAGTTTACAATAACATTATATTAAAAATGTGAATCATGATCTATTGTCGTGAGTATCCTATATTAAATACTGAGTAGTTGTAAAAAGATATGCACCTAAAATACATTTTTAAGGTGTGGATATGAACTTAATTATGGTACAACAGACGAGGTTTTAGGACAAATCACAAGTTCCAATAGTGCCTAAGAGGACTATTAATAAAATAAATATGATAGTTACCTACTTGTAGGTATAACAAAAAATAAATTCCAAAGAAATCACTAAAATGCAAATAAATTCATAAGGAATATTACAAGTCACACGAACAATCTTAATTAGGTACTTAAGTATTTATTTCATAAAAGGATAAGTAGATAGTAAGACCTATGGTTAAATTACTTAGAACTTTGAATAATTCCGAACACTTACGGTCTTATTTATAAAAAACGGCCAAGTTCGTGTCGGGCCACGTGCAATGTAGGGTTCCGTAGAAAGATAGTTTTTTTTATCTGCTTTACAGAACTAACAACTTCATCGAAGTAATTTTCAATGGATTTTGTACGAAATTTTACTTTAATAAGTTGGTTGCCTATCACTCGTTAACTAGTAAAGCCTACTTAGACGTGATACTTTTCCTTTTAAGTTCATTGTATGTGCTACTACCCTGAATTTTTTCATATTTCTACAATCAACCGTTTAGCCAGGAGAGGGGGGGGACGCCCTACTCGGACAAAAAATTGCGCTTTATATTTCGCAAACGGAACCCTAAGTCTTCCTACACCCACAATCCAACGATACCCCACATGATGGGGTAGACGAGAAAAAAAAATCATCCCCACTTTTCAGGTTAGGAGAGATAAAGTAAAAAAAAATCAACATTTTATTCCTTAACTTTGTCGGCGTGATAAATATGTAAATACGGTCTTTGCGCTAGGCCGCGGACAGACAGACAGACGGACATGGCGAAACTATATGGATTCGTTGTCGGACTAAGGAACCCTAAAAACACGATCCCGACACTATAAATAATTTGTTAAATAAAATGCCTATTTTAGATAAGATAAGAATATCCTTTAGGTATGGTATGCCGGAAAAAATGTTACAGAAACAGCAATGACAAAAGAAAAGATACAATTTAAGGCTGGGTTCTCGGAGCGCACGGATTTTTTTGCGCGGACGGGACTTATTTGCGCGAGCGAATAATTGGGGGAAGAGAGCATTTTTGAAATTACAGAAATAAAAATCCTATTAATAGAATTTTTACGACCGTCGTCACTTACACATCCAGTGAGTCATTTTGGTACATAGATACATAAACTCACGCCTGTATCCCAGAGGGGTAGGCAGAGACCAGCGACTGCCACTTGCCACGATCCTGACAGATCACTTTCGCTTCCTCAACATTCATTAGTCGTTGCATGCACGCACGCCAGTTTCGGGTACTTTTTATCTTACCTTTTTGGTATGTTTTTTATTATCCAAAACTCAGTACAGCTTAAATATAACCGTATCTAGTGATAATTTACACTCACGTTCGCGATTTTTAGGGTTCCGTACCTCAAAAGTAAAACCGCTTTTACATTTTATAGGATCACTTTGTTGTCCGTCTGTCTGTCTGTCAAGACTCTTTATCTCGGGAACGCGTGGCGGTATATATTCCCTTGAAGCTGTGAATCAAACTTCTAAGTTAACGTGCAAAAAAGATACGCCCGTTTATGCCGCAAAAAAACGCTTATTTCGACTATGAAGGGAATCATTTTTGGCAAGTAATATCGTCTTATACTATAAGTACAGGGAAAAATCTGAAAACTATACATTTTTAGTTAAATCATAAAAAATTGTCTTTGAAGTTCGGGAAAAGCTCGCAAAAAACTGCGAGACTCGATTCCTGAACTATATTTATAATATTTAAGTACCTACATACAAATTTGAACGGAACCCTCGGTGCGCGAGTGTCCGACGCGCACTTGGACGGTTATTTTTTTATGCTATAAAGTTTAAAAATAATGACCTAGGACATTGAAGTTTTTTTTTTCAGATTTTAAATACTAACCATTAGAGTAAAATGTATATTAAAGCACAATGATAGGGGTAATGTGGGATAACCCAGCCTTAAACTGACTGTGAGGAGTGTTTTAAGGAATCGTGTTTTAAATAAATAAGACCACAAACGTTTATGGAATTCAGATCTTTGGATTTTAAACAATGTTCAAATAAAAATAATTCTCCATTTGTCAGATTTTATCACTGGCATTTATCTATCACATAGGAAATGCTTTAAACAAAAGAGTAATTCTTATAAATATCTACTTGGATTGAGATTCAAAAATAATCTATGAGTCTACCTATTCATACTGTTACGATAATAAGTATGTAGATACAATATATTGGACATTTCATCAAGTATATATGCAGGATGTCCCAAAACTGAACGATAAGCCGAAACGGGACGATAGGATAGATGGTAGTCGTCATCAGAAAAATAAAATGAAATACCCTAGAAATTAGAGGCATTCAAAAAAAGTCACAGATTTCGTGCCTCACACGACTATCGAGCACATTGGAAATGAATCAATTCATAATTAAATTGGCCATGCTACTTATTTTTTATATACGTTTTTAGACAATTTATTTCGATAATATGGACCACAATAAGAAACTAATTTTGTTATTTTTGAATTTTATTAATTATTTCTATTCTTAGTATTTTTCTAAAATTTTGTGGTGTGTGACGTCATCAGATAATGATTAAAGAGACAGTCTTTGCCTACAAAAAAAACAAATGTCATTAACGTCAGTTGATTTGGTCGGCTAAACAAACGCTGTGAAACCGACACTTCAACACGTTGACATTTCGTTTTTCTTTTTTGTAAGGCAAATGATTAATACTCAAACTGCCTTTGCTGACGTCATACAAAAGTCATTTAAGGTCAAAGCTTTTTATTGAATATCTTAAAAAATATAGACTTATTTACAAATCTGATAAATAAAAATTGTACGGAAAGCAAAATTCACGAAATGGTTTTGAGATTTCCGGTCATATTAAAAACCGCAGCGTATACTGAGCTCGAGGCCATTTTACCGCTGCATAGACATACCCTGGGTCCCTTATTGTTTTGGGATTATTTTTGTTTTTTTTTTTTTTCATATTCAATTGTTTGTCCGTTTTGTTTTGTTTTGTTAAATGTATGTCTTTGTGGTGTTAAATAAATGTTTTTCTTCTTCTTCTTCTTCTTCCAATTATGTCATGTGAAAAATGTCGTTCTGACTTTTTGACTTTTTTCAAAAAGGTTAGGCTACAGGCAAGAACGTTTTACCCGGCTCTAGGGAAAACCCTTAATCCGATCATCTTTGTTTTAAGGCTCAAATTGTAGCTGACTAAATTGTCCAGAGGAGTTTTTCTCAAATTTTCGATATCATTCTTCGTTTCTAAAGTACCTTACAGCTATCGTGTCTTTAATACGCGTCTTTTGAGCCTTACTTGAATATCATCCGAGATATGAGGGGATCGCACTTTTTCGTGAAATCGGAGCCTACACTGGAGCGAACGAAAAGGCTTTTCCAATGTCAAAAACACGAAATTTCTCCGTACTATAACTATTTTTCGGTTACTCTGGTTAATGTGTGTTGTTTTCGTCCATTTAAATGTTGTTACCATAAAATATCAATAACCACAGTCAAGAATAGTAACATAATTGCCCCAAGTTTTTTAAAAATAACACTTTTTTCCGAACTAAGAACTCGATATTTTTGAAATTACTCTACTTTGACAGGGCCTCCTTTAAAAAATGTACTAGAGCACTTTGGAAAGTGATATCAAAAGTTGACGCCTTTAATCAGGATTCCAAAATGGTACAACACTTGTTGGTTTTATACGAAAAAAATGTTAGAAAAAAATAAAAACCTGAAGTGACCCGATTTTACGCGAATTTTGTTTACCTGGTTAAAATGTTTTCGAACCGCGCAAGCTTTTTCGAGATCTTTAATTTAACGCCAGAATAATGAAAGAGATGGATAGTGAGATATTTTTGCCAAGAGTGAGCGATACAGATAGTGACGCCACTTTTATCAAAGTCAACAAGTGTAAGTAAAATGAATAATATATCTAGTAAAACCAACCAGACTTAGCTTAGTAGTGATTTGTTTCGTTTAAGTTTCATCATCATCATCATCATCAGCTATTTAATGCCGACTGCAGGCCTCCCTCATGGTTTTCCAAGCCCCCCGGTCTTGTGCCGCCTGCATCCAGCGACTCCCCGCCACCGTAACCAGGTCGTCAGACCATCTGGTGGGGAGCCTTCCCACGCTGCGTCGTCCGGTCCGCGGTGGCCAAGTCAGAACTTTTTCGCCCCAACGGCCATCAGTTCTCCAAACTATGTGCCCCGCCCACTGCCACTTCAACTGAGCAATTCTTCGAGATATATCAGTAACTCGGGTTCTTCTGCGGATCTCCTCATTCCTGATTCGATCACGCAGTGAAACTCTTAACATAGCTCTCTCCATTGCTCGTTGGGCGACCTTGAACCTTTAGGTTTGTTGGAATTAAAATCTTTAAGAAAATCTAAATTTATTAAAAAAAATTATACAATTGTTAGAACTACTTTGATTAAAACTTTGCTTTAGTCTTATTACAGTACATGTTCAAATTACTTTCCTTCAGCCTCAATACACGCTCTACATCGTCTTAAAAATGACCTGGTTATTAGACGGGCATATCCTCGAGAGTTGATAGCAGTACATTTTTTTAAAGGAGGCCCTTTCAAAGTAGAGAAATTTCAAAAATGTCGAGTTCTTAGTTCGGAAAAATGTGTTATTTTTAGAAAACTTGGGGGAATTATGTTACTATTTTTGACTGCGGTTATGGATATGATATTTAGGGCTATGGTAACAACATTTGAATGGACAAAAACAACACACTTTAACCACAGTAACCGAGAAATGGTTACAGTATGGAGAAATTTCATGTTTTATTTGAATGCCTAATTTCTAGGGATAGTGGTATGGACTTTTTTTATATTTTCCTGATGACGACTACCATCTAACCTATTGTTCCGTTTTGGCTTATCAATGAGTTTTGGGACACCCTGTATAGGGCAGTCCTAAAAACTTTCAAATGTCCTGAGCATAGATAAACGTGAAAGAAAATAAAGCAAATTGACACAATTCAATGTGATATTTTCCTCCACTATCTGACCATTAATAATGTCACCGAATGGTCATGGCTTACCTGAGCATAATCGGAATTCGAAATTAACCTACATGACCTCTTCATCAGTGGCATAGGTACAATACAATGCACATACGTACTCGGGGCTTACTTTTAACTTTGGATGATAACTTAACACCCCCTCGTTAACACTACGAGATAAATTGACGGCAGAAAAGAGGGAGGCGTTACTTCTGAAGAAGATGACTATGTGAGCAAGGTACCTATTGAAGTGTGGTACATTCTTTTCGTAGTCTTGCAATTTGCATCAAAACAGCTACCTACTACAAAGAAACAGCCTTTTCACACCATTGTAGTATCTAGACCTAGTATTCTAGGGCTATATGTACCTAGTACTAACATTTTCCCGAATAACCCTGTGAGGGTGTCCCGAAAGTGTCAGGCCAAAAGTCGCTCAGAGACATCCTGAGTGAAACCGATCCCTGCATAGTTATTAACGTATCGCACCTGCATGCTGTTGCTATGTCGACGCCATGTTGCGCGGGGCGTCTAGGGACTGGCCCGAAGCGATGGAGTCGGGGCTTTGGAGTGAGGCGCTGTAGGCAGGGTTCATGGGAGTCGCGCCACCAGCCTCGAAAAGTGTGCTATCGTACACACTGTTGCTCTGGAAAGGAAATGGCACTATTTATGGAGGGAAAAAAAAATGGTATAATCGTAAACAATATCTACAAACTCAATGATAAGCCAAGTTTTTTGTTGAATCTTGATACCTATGTGTCATAATGTATTATTACTTCGAAATAGCTATATATCAACTGGGGCCTGTTTCATAGAACTGCAATTCATGGTTTATTATCACAACTCCATGTAAGTACCTACAATTTGTTAATTAATTAATTGTAAGTTAATTAATTGTCAAATTCTGACATTTTTGCGCCACAAAACGCGTGACTCGCGCCTTCGTACTACCTGTGGCTGGAGTACTCCACAAGTGTCTAGGAAACAAACTGACCTGGTAAATGTAGTCGGAATCCGTCCTCAGCGAGCTGAAGCTCTGCTGATGCGGCAGAGACACCTGGTCGTCATCCAGGGGCTCATCCATTTGCGCCTTGTATGAGAACATTATGCTCGGCTGAGAGACGCTGTGAAAATGAAGGAATTGTTTTACAATCCAACCATAGATACCTTTCGTGTTGTGTTAGTAGTTTTGCTAACAAATTGATTACGCATAAACATAAACGTTAAAAAACTGTCAACTTCTCGTTTCAAAAAAATACATGACATGTACCTAATACCTTGCAAAGACCCTTGTCTTTACGGAATCAGTAGAGTTTTGTTAGAAATAGACTTGATGATCCATCAGTGAATGAGTTAGTTAATGCTGAAAATTGCAATTGTACCTTTGGAGCAATATTTTTTTTTCGGTAGCAATATCATTCAATCAAGCCATTTATTCAGATTTACATTAACTTAAATTCAATTACAATTACAGTTCATTTCACATTCAATCCTGTTTATATTAATAATGAATTTAATCAATTTTATGTTGTTTCCCTCATTTGTGTCTGTTTGCCCTTTGGCATAGGCCTCCCCCAACCTCTTCCACTCCCATCTATCCTGTGTCAACCTTGTCCAGGTACCTCCAGCTACCTTTTCTATTTCATCCCTCCATTGTTATGCTGCCTGCCAGGGTTTCTTTTTCCCTTTACTTTACTTTATTGCACACAAGACATTTAACAGGACATTACATAAGAAATTACATGTACAAAGGCGAGCTTATCTCTGTAAGAGATTTCTTCCAGCAAACCTGGGGAACCAAGTAGTCGCTGTTTTGCTCCATTTGTCTCGGCCTCTCATCATGTGACCTGTCCATTTCTATTTCCATCACAGCGATTTTACTCTTTCTGCTATTTCCGGTACATGGGTTTTTTCTCTAATACTAGAGTTTCTTACCCTATCTTTACTCGTGATATTTAACATGCTTCTTTCCATAGTGTTGGAATGTCATTAATTTAACCAAGTTTGACTGGGCGCCCAGGTCTGACATCCATATGTTAAAATAGGCAGGACACATGTAGATGTTTTCTTTTATGACTTTTTTAGACTCCAGCACTTTTTCCAAGCATATGTTGTTCTTCTTTGGATCTCTGTTCATCTGATCTGTGGTTGCAATCACTTGTCCTAGATAAATATATTCATCCACATACTCTATTGATTATCCATGTACTTGTATTGGATGTCTGTTGTTCAGTGTCATGACCTTGGTGTTTTCGAGATTCATTCCCAGCCCTTCTTTTTCGCTCTCTATAGCAAGTTCAGTCAGCATGAGCTGTAGGTCTGCGGAGTCATATGCTCTTTGTGGCAACTTTGACACACAACAGGATGCAATCTGACGCTTTGGCTTTGCCCTGTCCTATGTTGTATTTATGTAACTTGTCTTTCCTTTGTGCTTGTTTATGTTACTTGGTATGCCTTTTTTCTTGTGATGTGTTAATTGGTCCCAATGTCTTTCTTTCTTTTTGAGGGGTTCGAAAATAGTACAAGGGGTTCTACAGATCGTAGGTGAGACAAGGCAGACCCATTTACATTGATTCCATGGTGGCACCAGTTCAGGTTTCTGAAGATCTCTTCCAATCATAATAATCATCAGCCATTTGACGCCCACTGCAGGACATAGGCCTCCTTCGTGGTTTTTAACCACGAGGGGTTTTGCCATAATCGCCACGATTGGCAGGCGGGTTGGCGATCGCAGTATGCGGTTGGAATCTCAGGAAGACGCTGCTGCCCGTCTCCTGGTAATCGATTTCCTTAGTCGCCTTCTACGACATCCACGGAAGGAAATGGAGTGACGCTAGTCTTAATCCGGCGTCACACGGGCGTCACAATCTCTTCCAATACAGCCGTGACAAGCTTAGGGGACACAGGATCTCCCTCTCTCAATCTGATATTGGCTGTGGAGTCTTTGTATATCTTATTTAGTACCTAATCGAATGTATTTTCCTTCAACAGCTTAGTTTTTGAGTGCCATCCAGATCATGTCATGGTCAAGGGAATCAAAAGCTTTGCTGTAATCGACGAAGGAGCAGTATAGTTGTTGATTGTACACCTTACATTTTTCTATAACTTGCCTTACTGTGTAGTAAGTATATGGTCCAAGTAAGTATATGGTCCAACACTGAGAAACCGTTTCTAAAGCTTGTTTCTTCAATTGTCTGGTTTCATCTTATTTAAGTCTCTCTTCGAAAAATGTGTGTTGATGTTAGGCTTATAGGTCTGTAGTTTGATATATCATACATGTCTTCTTTCTTGTACAGCAGTATCATAGTTGACTCCATCTACTGAGTGGGGATTTCCTCTGTTTTAATAATCTCATTGAATAATTTAGTCAATGTTGGTGCCAGAGATTCTTTTGCTGCGATCAATATTTCGTTCGAGATGTTATCTGGTCCTAAGGCCTTTTCTTTTTCGAGGATTCAATTGCCCATTGTACTTCTCTAATTTATCTGGCACAGTATCAGCTCCTGGAACATGCGTCTGTTGAGGTTTGTGTCTCTTTTTGTATAAATTTCTGTAAAACTCCGTGGCAGTTTTCATAATTTCTGGTCTCTTTGTATTTGTTGTACCGAAATTGTTTTTTTTTATATTCGGGAACTATTCTGTTTTTTCAGTAAGAATTTTATTTGCCTTCTTTATACCACCTATTTTGTTATAGATCTTTCTATTAGATGCATTCTTTCTTCCTTTCTTTCATTCCTAATAGTCTCTCTTATCTTCTTGCTAATTTCTGAGATTGATCTTCTGTAGCAATAATCCCTCTGCAAATTTTCAGTCTTGTGACATCTTGTGAAAGGATTTCGAAAAGGGCTCGAATGGGTTCGTGTAAATACAGTGCTGATCTTGGCCCAGCGCACTCCATACTCCTTGATAGATGTGATATCAAGATATTATCATCTGACTAAAAGGGTGAAGACTTTTTTCAAAACTTAGTTTGGCACAAACCTAAAGAACTCGCTGAGGAAGGTGCGGTAGACAAGCGGCGTGTAGAGTGAAAAGTAGAGCCAGGTGGTGACGTCGACGACACAGAGGCCGGCCGGCAGCGCACCCCACTGCAGCACCGCCGCGCCCGTCGCCTGTGCCGCGTCCAGCAGTGCCAGAAGCAGCACGTATATGTAGAAGGAGAGTCTCGCTAGAACGACACCAGTAAAACAGACTTCTAAGTGCATTGTGCCTGTTCAAACTCTGGTTACAGGACATGTATTGATGGTCTCCGCTGAACCGAACTATTGCTCGCCTTAACCAACTGCAGCACCCCAAGCCGATATCTTTGCTAGTCAGTGAAGGGATGTTAAGAAAGAATGCCTGGCGATTTGTGGGAAGATGATTAAATGAGTATTTTTATTATTTACTGTCATTTTGATTTATTTAAATTATTAAAATGGTGCCTTTGTTATGTTTTTCTTTTCTATTCAATTTTACTGAAATCTAAATAATATTGTATAACAATAGTATAGGTAAGGACAATTATCTGTATAAGCATTAGTGCATGTAGTCAATTACGTAATAGTCATACTGTACTCGGACAAAAAATTGCGCTTTAAAGCTTAATATTTCGCAAACGGAACCTAGATCAAAAGTAGATCTTCCTACAGCCGCAATATTTTTAGGCGACCAATCCAACAATACCCTACACTATGGTGTAGGCGAGAAAAAAACCATTGCATTTCTAATTTAGGTTTAGGTTAAAAAGTTCTTTCCTTTTGTCAGCATGTATAAGTCCGCATAGATCTTTTTGGCGGTAACGTGAACATAGTCACAGATCGTTTGCACATCGCTTACTGTCTTTACACTGTGTGAGTAATTGACACGTAGTGTGATGCGTAGTAAATTACTATTAGTCAATTACTAAAGTAGTCAAGTACTCACACATACACTGTAAAGACAGTAAGCGATGTGCAAACGATCTGTGACTATGTTCACGTTACCGCCAGAAAGATTTGTGCGGACTATAAAATATGTCTATGCCAAATTTGAGCTTCCTCGTACTAATCGTCTCTGAGCGAGGCCGCGGACAGACAGATAGACGGACGGACATGGCGAGACTATAAGGGTTCCTTGTCGATTACGGAACCCTAAAATTAGCAAATAAATAAAATATAGGTAACTGTATCGATTCTGCTCCCCCTTCCACAGACACAGATGTTTAATCAACGCGCCTGCTCCTCCTGAAAAGACTTGCGGCCGCGTAAGGATGTTCCGCTTTTCAGCTACCAAAGAATTACGCGCGCTAGGCCGGTAAAGATAGGCCTGCCTAGGGCAGGCAATCGCGAAACAAAACACTAACACGCGAGGGCTGATTTTAAATTCTATAAGAACGAATAAGATTATTATGCAGACAATATACAAAAAAATCATAGGATATATAGCTTATGAAATAAAGCACAGAGGCAGCGAGTATTTGCAACGTGGCCAATACAGCTATTCCATTTCTGGTGCTACTAGTTTCATTAATTAGTAAGCCAGAGAGCACTATTGAAAAGGATCTCTGTATGGCAGACGAGGAATGAGAATATTATTGTCAATTTTAGGATAGGCCTTGCAGTTTATTTTGTACTGAAATTGTCAGTTCGCAACAGTGTGATATATGTAGGAGATAAAGTTAATTTTATATTGTAAATAGTGTCAGTCATAGTCACATCAGTCAATTGAGTGTGATAGTTTAATCAATCCCTGGAGCCATCCTTACTCACATCAACAGGAAATTGATAAGCTGAACAAAGAAATTACATAAACAAACTGTTCCCTCCATAATCAGAATCATAAATACTGAGTCAAGTAATCAATTGCAGAATTTATTGTGTTGATTGATAGCAATAAAAGCTCTTATTTAAATATTTTTAATGTGTTCATTCCAGAGATTACAAGCAGTAAAAAGCAGCTACTAGTGTAACAATTAATATCAAAGCCATTATCATCGCGTAGTGAATGTTAATTACTATCATAAAGTCGTGATGCTGTATTAAAATCAAACATTAGAATTTTTGGACAAAAATAACAAGAACAAGTATAGTTAACTAAGTTTTAACATTTCCACCAGTCAAACAGTGAAACATGCATTTTATAGAAAAAGATAAGACATTATTTTATGTGACAGAGTAGAAAATGCATTTTGTAAGTACTTACTTGGTAGAGCTAAATATTCTCTCAATGGTGTCCATGGCAACAGCAGTATGACAAAATATATGACAGCAAACACCAGTGACGATATGAACCAGAACATCATTCCTCCATGTCCAAACAGGTCATAAGCTCTTGTAACAATGTGAAACATGTCATCGGGCATCACAATCTCTAGTGTTCCTTGTGTCAGTGTGAACGCCAGAGATATCAGAGAGGTTGCCAAAAGAACATATCTGATGCTGCTTCGACTGTCAAGGTGCCCTGAGCGATTAAACATAAATATTAAATTTCAGCGACTGGATGAGGGGGGTCTTTTTCAAGCAGTGCATTGGGGGCTGATGAATTGATCATGTTTAGGATTTTTTTTTGTTTTCTGGTGTACAAAGAATATTGTTATCTTAGTCAATAGGTGAAATTTCTTCTTCTTTAGTCCTTATCTAATAGAAGGCTTTGCGCAACAGTGTATGGCACATCAAGTCTGATTACTATGTGTAATGATGAATAATAGATTATCTTCAACTATCGATCTAGACATGGTTACTAACAAACTAACAAAAATCTATGATTTTTTAAAGCATACGATTTTTCCTTTCCTAACAATTTTTGGTCATTAAAGGAGGGGGAAGAATAAGTAAACTTACCAAATGCCAAACCGAAAATAACAACGCTCATTTCAGTGGCCAGTAGGAAGAATCTCACAATAACCCACAGCACTTTGTCTACTATACCACCCAATGGTACTGCTGCATTCATGGTCATAGAAACTCCACACCGCACCAGACTTATAATAACATTTCCCCATACCAACACGTAGAACGTCAGAAATATAGGACTACTTGTCGCGCGCAATTTCAACTGGGCTTTGTTGAATCTTACAACTAAAAATAGTATGAACAGAGCGTTTGGTATCAGTATTATCAAATCCCATATTCGAACCCTGGAAAGAAAAAAGCTTTTATTGAATGATTGATTTGGCAATGCGAAGAGGTCAGGTACGAAAGTAGGGAACGTCGATTACCTTGAGTTGTTTATCTCGTAGTACAAAACTTGTTTACAAAAGTGTTCCTCATTGACAGGTGGAAAATCTGACCCATTGCTGCTGTACAAACCAACCATTGTGATTCGTTAGTTGTATTATATTAAAACACTACGCTAAAGGCTTAGCTAGAGCTAACTTCATTTAGAAAATCAAATTAGCATTGCGAGAGTCCAGCACGAGCCTGGCTACGTAGTCACTGATACTTTTATAATACACAAAGAAATTTTAATTGCATCATTGCCGTTTACACACAATTAGCTCTTTATATATTACAAATGATCTAACGAAGTCACCACAATTATAATCGACCAAAAGATTGCAAAATACCTATTTGATATGCTAAACGCCATCATCGAAATAAAACCAAAACACAGACGAAACGCAATGTTGCCAACAACTTAGGATGTGATATCGCCATTTTTTAAAGCTTAGGTAAGCTAAAGTAGCCGATTTCTTGCTGAGGTAGCCTAGCTAAGTAGCCTAAACTCTAAACGCTAATAGTAAAATAAAAAGGTAGTGTTTGACAATTTATTTATATTTTATGAAACAGATTCGGCATCATCTGCTGCTAGCAATAACAAAACATCCACAAAGTGACAAAAAATACTTGTCTTTTACCAACTAGGTATCGGTATAGCCACGTCTGTGGGTATAGCACAGATGACTTGCACAATGCTTATTAACAGCGAAACAAATACTAACAACACTATTACATCCCTAATTCGGTCAAATAATAGCTTGCTTTTCCTGTGGGCTAGGCCGACTAAGCTGTCAGGATGGTATAGGTGCTGGGTAAGCCTACTCCATTTAAAAAACAATGTCCCAGGCACTGCAGCGTCCCCTTCACCCGTCTAGTGTGAGTGAAGGTGCCACTGGACGCTGTGTAAATCATCTCGTTCCAGTTAGCTATGACGAATTTCAGCACGGAACATTGTTCTATGAATTTGGGGCACACTGCAAGGTGTGACCATCATAATAAAATTATTCTCGATAATTTTCACACTACTTATCCCGTGATCGTATTTTTTAAAATTTACATTTGTGTTGTAATTAGTTCAGCTAATTTAAGTACTTAGTTGTCCCCTGACCGAAGTACTCCAAACGGCTACCAGTCGCTTTTTAGATTTTTTCGTCGCCGATTTTACTCCCGAGTAGCCTAAATGGCGAAAAACAGTCTAAGTTGGCAACACTGATGAAACGAACGAACAAAACGTCAAGCCACAGATTAATCTCATTATCCCAGAATATAATTCTAACTGAGGCATGAGCTGATGAGGGCATGAGGGTATGATCTCCGAAGAGATTTCTTGAGCATCTTGTTAATAGTGATGATTAAAATTTTTGGCACCGGTATTTTCCGATTACTTAAAAAAATAACCGTTTTATTATGTATTTTAGGTTTTTTCATTTGTATCAAAAAAATAATGTGATTTTTATGAAAAGTAATGAAAATGCATTGAGTAAAAAAAAGAATGATCATTTTGGTAAAAAACGGGTCAAATACATAATTCAACAGCCTGCTGCACCTAAAAATGTTGACAAGGGTTTCCTCTCGTAAAAAAAATCATGAAATCAATCTGAATTTTCTCTTAGCCACTAGCCGCACTTAACAAAGTACTTACACTATAAAAAGTAATCATGTTTTTTAAATAACCGAGGATTCTGCCAATGTCGAGTAAAACCGGTTTCTTCATCGGTTTGTTAGAAGCATCACTAGTGCAGTGTTTGTACGTGTTCTGTAGTTTTTTTTCGGCATTTTTTTTTTAAACCGTTTATTGGCTATTGGATACAGAGTCCTTAAGCCTAGCTTAATTAGGTTTTGGCATGTTTAAATTGTACTACAGATTAATGAATAACATAATTTTATTCCCTATATCGTCTGTCTGATTCTGAGTGTACTATGTACCTACCTACCTACTCTTACTTAACACTGCTCTTTGTACATTTTATTTAGTTGTGTTCTGTGATTTTATTATGTGCTTGCAGTCAGCAGTTTTTCAATGTTTTGAAACAATAATAGTTAATCGTGATTTTGTAGCTGCATCGTAAAACTTACCCACCGCTAAGCACTCAGTATTTAATTATCTAAATTATTTTTGATCGTAGGCAACCTAAATTAACTGTTGGTTGAGGTTATATAACAGTGAATACGGAATAAAATGTCTTTTTCCACAAGATGTTGCAGGAATCTCTATCGCAGATTATCTAGAGTTAAGGTTAAGCTATCAGCCATTCGAGCAATTCCAATTTACAACATTCCAAAGGGTGGCCCAGCGGTAACTTTTGCACTGGGATTCTCTATGTATACCTTATTGGGATTGGAGCCGAAATTAAGTGCCGAAGATGAACTTATTCAAACCATCAAACATTGCGTACTATTCATACAAAAAAGCGACTTCGTGAAGGCAGAACAACTGCTGCATGTGGCACTTAGGCAAGCACAACAAATACGGCACCAACTTGGCATAACATACATTTACGACGTAATGGCAAACTTGGCACTAGAGAGAGAACAGTTCGACAAAGCAAAAACTCTCTTTATCTCAGTCTCACAGAGGCTGTTATCTGATGGAGTAGCACAGGATGACCCTCGCATAGTCCATATTAGCATCAAACTAGCAAGGATTAGTCATATGAAAAAGGAATTTGAAGTGGCACAGGTAGGCTATGACTGGTGCCTAAAAAAACTAAATGAAGCCTTTAAAAACGAACAGAACGAAGAAACAAATAAGCTGTTAGCCTTAACTGAAGATTGGTATGGCAGGCTTTTTATAGACTGTAATAAGTATGAACATGGCCTAAATCTAATGATCAGTGCTCTGAATAGAATGAGACAGGCGGTTGATATTGAACAAGAAGACATTGTTCAGCAGATCAATGATCTTGGAACAGTTTATGACACACTAGGCAAAGCTGATGAGAGTATAGCATGCTTCAAGGAAGCTATTGAACTGGGAAAAAGAATTGAATATAAATACCTTGGAGCTATCCATGTTAATCTTGGAAGAGTTTATATCAAGAAAAACCTACTAGCAGAAGCAAGAAAAAGCTGTGGCTATGGATGGAAGCTTGGGAGTCTAGCAAAGATTGAAGATATCCAAAGTGAAGCATCTGAATGTTTAAAGGAAATAAATAATCTAAAAACATAAATTTATCACTGGTTCTTTTATTTCTATAAATTTTAGTTTTAAATCAAAGGTTGTGACCAAAACCACCAGTTTCTGAAATGAGAATTTCACTAAGTAAATACTTTAGTATATGTCTAGAGACACAAATACCTAAATGTTTACCTAGTGAGTTCTCAATTCAGAAAGTGGCAGAAAATTAAACAAAATACTTTTTTCCTTAGAATGATACACATAAATTGATTTAAATTCAATTCATTATATATTATTCCTAAGCACTCTCCTTTGAGACACTGAATGGCTCTGCGACAACTTCAACACGGGTGTCCACAATCTCTACGTCTTTAACAGGACGGTCATTAGCTCCTGTTGTAGTACCCTCAATTTTCCTCACCACATCCTGTGGGCAACAAGAAAAAATCAACTTAAAATGCAAACATTTTCATTTCTCTGTAAACATCAGTTTCGTACAACTGAATTCTTGTATCCAATAACAAAGCATTCTTATCAGTGTTTATAATCGGCAAACCACTCCATTGGCTACAGTTACTACACACATTTTTACGTAAAATTAATTAAACAGATTTAGATTATTTTTAATTTCTATAATATTTAATAGGTACATATTTAAAAACACAATTCCTTAAAACACTCCTAGGAGGCTGTATATAATTAGTCTGTGCTAAAGGGAAAGATGAAGCCACAGATTATTTATGCTGGCTCTGAGGAGTGTTTTAGAGGAATTGTGTTTTTATAAATAAGACCTTTTATATTTATAGAAGCCATTATCAATACGTGTTCCTGTGCACCTTACAATCCGAAGAACACCTCATATCACAATAATATTTTATGATTGGAGTTTTACTACTTAATTTAAACATGTTAGAGTTTATAACACATAACAAAATTACACCTAATGCCCAACAAATAACTTGACCGAATGTCTGACTTAGCATGGATGTAATACTGGACATATTGTATTGGGGGTGTGTGCTGCAGCTTGGAGTTTTTCGGACCTTCCTTTAGTCAAATTAACAAATAAATTAAAGAAAATGTTGCACTTACGTGGCCACGGTAAACTCATCCCGACTGCGCGGATTCCTGTTTAAGTACTCGGTCGGGCATTATACCTAACTACAAGGACAGACAGAACTGACTAATACTCTCATCACTATTAATACCATCTTAAGCTGTACAAAAACTTACCATGCCCTCCAAGACTTTGCCGAAGACTACGTGTCTGCCGTCGAGCCACGGAGTCTTTGTGGTGGTGATGAAGAACTGTGAGCCGTTGGTGTCCTTCCCAGCGTTAGCCATGGACAGCCACCCGGCGCCATAGTGGCGGAGCTTGAAGTTCTCATCTTCGAAACGCTCGCCGTAGATGCTCCGACCTGTAAACGTGGGGGCTTTAGTGCATGTTGAAACATAATATAAGCAGCCTATATACGTCCCACTGTAGGGCACAGGCCTCTCAGGTAGAGAGGAGTAGTGCATGTTTGCCATGATATAATTATATGATGGAGATGAGATAAGAATATTTTTTATTGTGCAACACATCACATGACAGCTAACAGAAGTTATGGAGCTTACTTGAGAGAGTAAGATTATGGTAACGATTTTGTCTTTAAAATAAAAATCCATTTATTTTTTTAAATACGGGTAGAAAAAAACAAATATTGTGTATAGCAGAAGATTGTGCTCCATATTTTCCATTTCGCTGTTGTTACAATACTGACAATAAATGACCGAAAAATTGAAAAATTAAACAAACCACTGCCTCAAGCATCTACGTATCTACGTACGCAAAGTTATGGGATGTAAACGCCGTCCAGCGCTGAGGTATTAGCGGTGTTCAGTTCACATGCACACGTGAAGTTCACTTATTTATATGCGTGTGAGGTGTGAACACAACAGAGTGTGAACCCCACAGATAGGTACTCAAGTTTCCTCACGATGTTTTCCTACACCATTAGCGAGTGGCATTGTTACTAAAAAATCAGAGACGTACGTAACGTAGAAGACAGAGTAGAGAACACATTATACACAAAAAAAGGAAAAAGTCCACAAAATAATCAGTCTTTGGTATACACTAGAATCAAACTCAGGACCTCTCAGTTTTTTTTTTTTTTTATAAAAACGTGTTTCCAAACGCAGCCGCAAGACGACTTACCTCCGGTGCCGTCGCCCTTAGTGAAGTCTCCGCCCTGGATCATGAAGTTTTGAATGACTCGGTGGAACTTGCTGCCTTTGTAGCCCTCGCCCTTGGGCTTCTGAGCCAGTTGCACAAAGTTCTCGGCTGTCTTGGGCACGGTCTTCCCAAAGACTCCAATGACAATAGTGCCAATGTTCTCCTCACCAACCTTCATGGTGAAGCTTACCTGCAATTCAATAAAAAAAAAACAAGTGCTCAAAAGTCGTTCATAAGTTGTACATAACAAGCGGCCTATATACGTCCCACTGTAGGGCACAGGCCTTCTCTCAGAGAGAGTGTTGGGCTTAATCACCACGCGTGCCCACCGTGGATTGGCGATTTCAAGCGCTGAGGTATGTGAATCTCACACTCAGGTTTCCTCACGATGTTTTCCTTCACGGTTAGCGAGTGGTATTGCTACTATTACATCAAATGTACATAACTTAGAAAACAAAGTCATAGGTGCCCGCACTGGGAATCGAACCTGGGTCTCCTGCTTCCGAGTCTAATGTTCTACCCACTAGGCTACCACCGCCACATGATTCCATTGAATTTTGAACCTGATTTGGTTCAAGCAGTTTGGTCCTACTCGGTAATGTTAAAAATGCAATAGACTCAACTCGGCCTTGCTTGTCAGACTTGCTTTTTTAGGGTTCCGTACCTGAAAAGGAAAAAAACGGAACCCTTATAGGATCACCTCGTTGTCCGTCTGTCTGTCAAGACCCTTTATCTCGGGAACGCGTGGAAATATAGTTAAAATAAAATCCATATACTCAGGTCTACAGTCCCTTGAAGCTGTGAAAAATCAAACTTCTAAGTTAACGTAAATATGAAAACCGGCCAAGTGCGAGGTCGACTCGCGCTAGCAGGGTTCCCTACCTAATGGTACGGATATAGATATACAACATTATACACAAAGCTATACAACATTAGACACAAAGATCGAGAAAAAACGGCAAAAAATCACGTTTATTGTATGAGAGCCCCCCACCCCCCCCCCCCCCCCTAAATATTTATTTTATTTTAATTTCATTATTTAAGTATTTTTGAAGCGAATAGAACGTTTGTTGTATGGGAGCCCCCCCCCCGTAAATATTTATTTTCTTCTGTTTTTAGTATTTGTTGTTATAGCGGACACAGAAATACATCATCTGTGAAAATTTCAACTGACAGACGGAGAGACAGACAGACATACATACGGACAGTAGTCTTAGTAAATGGTCGTGAATTCTTTCCCTTCACCACAGACTTAATAAACTGCACTTGAGGAGTGTTTCAAGGAATTGTGTTTTCATAGTAGGTAGTGCACAAATGAAATAGAATCGAGTCTATTTTTATGTTTAGTTGCCTCGCCCTCTGCAATGCCTGTACTCCGGTAGGTGGGTCTCATGTGTCGGTGTATGAAGATACTTAGCTAAATTGCTAAATTGTGTGTCCACTGACCACTTAACATTCAATTGTACACTTAACACAATGTACACAGGCATAAGTACAAATAAGAGAGGGCATGCCTACTGATTTTTAACCGACTTCAAAAACGGAGGAGGTTATCAATTCGACGCGTATATATATATATGTATACAGGGCGTCCCAAAGTTATGGGACATGAAGGGAAAGTACCTTAAATATCGTAGATAGGGTATTTTGCTGAAAGAAGACTTTATGTTATTTTTAAAAGTTAGTAATTCTGCATTCACAGATTTTCTAAAAATTACTTGCTTCGTCTGGGAATCGAACCGACTTAAATGTAAAAAAAAACACCCCTACTTTTATGATTCCAATCGAAAGAATGGCCAAAAACTAATAATGCTTCTCAAGATTTTTCTAAATGAATGTTTTCCTACTTGGATTGGTACGAATGGACCGATTAGATGGCCGGCCAGATCCCCGGACCTTACACCATTAGATTTCTTCTTTTGGGGATACGTGAAAGATATGCTATACAAAAAGCGATACGAGAACGTAGGCGAGTTACAAATAGACTTGTGCCATATCATATCGAGTATTCACCATAAAAAGATAAGAAAATCAACAGGCAGCGGACTCATTAAAAGATTGGCAATTTGCGTAAGACAAGAGGGATCACATTTTGAGCATTTAATTAATTAATTTAAAAAAAAATACCCACTACGGCAGTTTCATGTATGTTTTTAATTTGATTAAAATGATTAATTTCACACTGTTTCTTTCTTTTAAAATACTATGTTACTCAAGAAGAGTTATTAGTTTTTGGCCATTCTTTCGATTGGCATCATAAAAGTAGGGGTGTTTTTTTTTACATTTAAGTCGGTTCGATTCCCAGACGAGGCAAGTAATTTTTAGAAAATCATTGAATGCAATATTACTAGCTTTTAAAAATAACATAAAGTCTTCGTTCAGCAAAATACCCTATCTACGATATTTAAGGTACTTTCCTTTCATGGCCCATAATTTTGGGACGCCCTGTATATATTTTGGCTATGTTCCTCCATAACTCCGTCAAATCGTAACCGATTTCGACAATTCTTTTTTTGTTCGAACAGGTATAACGTCCCACTGGTCCCATTTTAATTTGATGAAGATCTGATGGAGACTTTCAGAGATGGAGAACGGAACTCTTCAATGGACAGCAGTAAATAAGCCCTAATGGGGCCCATCCTTTAGTAATATCCGTATGTTTAATAAACTAGCGTAAAAGTAGTCCCAAGTTAATTTGGTGATGTCCTGGTGAAGACTTTCGAAGATGGAAATTTAGAACATCAAATTTTAAAGTAACGAACTAAGTAGGGTAAATTATTGTTATAAGGGACTTATTTATTTTTCTCCCGCTCCCCCACTAAAAATTGAAAAATAAACATTTTTAAATAAAAAATAAAAACAGACTTCGAAAAACTACAGCACTAAAAAGTTAGAAATAATTTAAATAATTAGAATTATTTATACATGCAGGTATTGTAGAAGTATAATTTGGAGTCGGTGCCCAAAATATATGTGCTGGTCTTGAAACTGGGCACCGACTAATATAAATACTTCTAATTATTTAAATTATTTCTAACTTTTTAGTGCTGTAGTTTTTCGCTGTCGGTTTTTTAATATCGGCTGGTCCATACTTTTTAATGTCATAACTTTAGTTTGATACAGATGAAAATTTTGGTGTCCTGTCATTGACAAAAAACAAATTACAAATTTTCAAATTTGCACGGTTAGCCAGAAGTCGCAGGTTCAAGTCCGGGCATGGGTGGAATTTTTAGCCTCTAAATAGGTTTTTAAAATTTTCTTCTGACAAATAACGATTAACAAAATTATGCTTCTCTAATTGATCTTTATACAAAGTATTATTTCTGTAAATAACTCATTTGACAAATAATTATCAAAGAAATTATTATTTTATAAAACATCATTTGACATATAAATCAGTTATTATACACGTGAATTGTTAAAACAACGCAAGGTATAAACAACTTTTGACAAAATGCAATTTTAATACAGAAATATAGGTGTGACGAAGAGCGCAGCGAGGAAGAGTGTCAGGTTCCATGATGATAAAAAGCCCAAAGCCGAGCGAAGCGGAGCGGAGCGAGGCGTCCCGGAATGTTAAACTACACAAATGTACACAAACTAAGTTCGTCATTTTGTAAAACATAGTTGAAACATCCACTATCTTAACAATTTGTAAAATCGCTGACAAACGAAATATGTGGTCAAATAAAAATTTACAAATTATAGTTTTAACAGTTAACTCATTTGCAGACTAAAACATTTGCGAAATGTGTATTTGTCAAATGATCATTTATAAAATGATACGTTTGATATTTGCCAAGTGACAATTTTGTAAAACGTTATTTTTAAAAATGATCTTTTGTCATACGTTTTTTGTCACACATTAGTGAACCGAAAATATTTCCGCAATATTCGAGTTGTTCCCACACTGTAATTGTTATTTGTATTGACAGACTAGAAGACTCCATAAACTTTGTATCACCCACATCAATCTTTATTTTTCTGACCGTTTAACCTTAACCCTTCCCTGGACTTCCACAAATATAAAAAAAAGAATTAGCCAAGTCAGTCCGAACGAAACCAGACAAGTGCGAGTCGGACTCATCCACCGAGGGTTGCGTACAAATTTGTAGGTACTTACATATTATTATAAATAGCTCAGGAATCGAGTTTTTTTAATCACAAATTTACAGTTTTAAAATTTTTCCCTGTACTTGTAGTAGGTATAAGACAAACTTGCCAAATTTGATCGTTCTAGGTCAACGGAAAAAACCCTAGAAATTTTGATTCCCTTGAGTGTCCAAATATACGTTTTTTTGTGGCATAGACTTGGCTAATTCTTTATGTTTTTTTTCTTTGTGGAAATTGAGGGAAAGTTTAAATGGTGAGAACAAAAAAATTATACATGTAATTTATTTTAAGTTCACGGGGTCTTGTATTTTTATATAAATACATTTTAGCTGTCATCTCCAATCTGCCTGGGAGATAGTAGAGCTCTGCCTTACCTACCTAGTTATTCAGATCAAAGTTCTTAAATAATCATAATTTTATCACAAGTTAAAAAAGAGTTGCCAATTAGCTGGCAGCACAGTCTACCATGCAATGATAGTCCTTATCATGTGGGGAATATGTGCAAGTATTAATGAAAATATAGTGTCTGTCCATGCGGCTACAGGCTGTGAGAAACAGGATTTTTATATCAGATAGGTACTAATTTGATACACAATTGCTTTATTGATATGCCCTTTAGGGGTTAAAGTATGAAATTGCCGTTTTATTGCAATAGGTTCTTTGAATTGACATAGAATCTTCATGGTTTGAGGTTTTCGAATGAAACTTTTTTCAAATCGTTTCTATGATGTTCTTTTTTTAAAAAATGTGAAACATTTGAATATCGACTTTCAATTGTTTTTGCTATTCAATTTAGACAAGAAAGATGGATACTGCGAAAATTCGAGTGATTTTTGAATACGAGTTCCGACGCGGAACTAACGCGGCAGAAACAGCCCGCAATATCAATGCTGCGTTTGGAAAGGGGTCTACTAATGAACGCACCGTGCGATTTTGGTTTAAACGCTTTCGTGATGGAAATTTCGACTTAAAGAAAGAGCCACGAGGAAGACCGCCCACACAGGTGAATAACGATGAATTAAGAGAGATAGTGGAAGCCGACCCTAGTCAAACTACCCAGGAATTAGCGGCATGGTTTAACGTTACCTTACCCACAATATTGACTCACTTGCGTCAAATCAATAAAATAAAAAAATACGAAAAATGGGTGCCTCATGCAGAAAGAAACGCGTGTTGAAACTTGTGTTGCCTTGTTGAACCGGTACAGAAATGAAGGAATATTGGATCGAATTGTAACATGTAACATGTTAGTAGACCCCTCTCCAAACGCAGCATTGATATTGCGGGCTGTTTCTGCCGCGTTAGTTCCGCGTCGGAACTCGTATTCAAAAATCACTCGAATTTTCGCAGTATCCATCTTTCTTGTCTAAATTGAATAACAAAAACAATCGAAAGTCGATATTCAAATGTTTCACATTTTTTAAAAAAAGAACATCATAGAAACCATTTGAAAAAAGTTTCATTCGAAAACCTCAAACCATGAAGATTCTATGTCAATTCAAAGAACCTATTGCAATAAGACGGCAATTTCATACTTTAACCCCTAATATTTAAAGGGGCCAATCCATTTATAGCTGTGCATGTGATTTATTCTTGAGAATTTTCTGATTAACTAATTTAGTAGCAAAAGGATTAGGAAAAGCTTTGTATAGGTTTTACTTTGTGTAGGTAATCTTAAAGATCCAAATTCTGCAAGCTAAAATACTCAGTGATCCTATATTTCGAAGGCGGAATTGACCCCCTAGTTGAATCAATGACAATACAATAAAAGTGCAAAAGTCAGTGAAGAGTTCAAGCTTCTCCCTGGTGATTGATTCCTCAAAGTATTAAAGGAATATCTACTTGTTATGTGCCTATACAATCTGCATGAATATTATGAAAATTGCAAATAGTTTTTAATACTGATTATTGATCAAATGCTGAAATTTTACTGATTTATTATTTAATGAGCTATTAATTAATGTACCTTATGTTATTATTATCTATTATACTAATTCTAAATTATCAAATTGCTATGCCACTATCGGTAAAATTACACTTGTACCACAATTTTTGTAAACATCATTATCATACTATACTGTAATTTATTGCAATAAAATGAAATGAATTGAATTGAATTGAAAGAAAAACAATTGAGCAAAAACATTTCAATGGGATTTAAGAATCTTTATATAAGATTGAGCTATTTGACCCACACTTAGGAAAGTGGTGCGTCTGACCCCTGTTTCTCGTACACTAACAAGCTGTTAATTTACTGTTAACAGCTGTCAGTGGTTTTTTTTGTATGCACTTTGGTCAATTGACAGCTGTTAACAGTAGATTAAAAGTGTGTTAGTGTATGAGAAACTGGGGGTTAGTCTTATATACCCAAATTTTTCTGTTGTGCTTTGCTGAACTTACCTTTTTTCAGTTTAAGTGTAGGTTAGTGTGCAATTTTGTAATTCATTCGTCGAAAGAGGTCCAACTCCTAAGATACAGGTACGTTTAGGAGTTGGAAATCGCTTTTAATCTGCAAATCACTTGCTACTAGACTGTCGCATATTTATTTTATTTCTTATTATCTATTAGGGGCGTATGTTTTTTGGTCAACTAAACACTTTTTTACTTTTATTTATAATTTAGTTTGTATGTTGCAAGGTGGCTTATAAATAACGGAAACGAGCAACAAAGGAAGTTGTTTTTTCAGCCTCTTTCAATGACAGAGTTCACTGACCTGACCTCCCACTTAAAAAAACAAAGAACCGTTTAGTTATAAAATAGGTACATACTACCAAAATACAAGTGTGTAACTTTACTACATACATAGTTTCTAATAGGTAGTAAGGATTTAAATATTTCTTACCTTGTGCGTGACTTTAGGTCCTTTTGGGGCTTCATCGGACCAAACCGAAGCTACCAGGAGTAGAGTACCAAGGGCCGCCAGCGCACCCATGATTATAGCGAGTTTTGCCTTAAGTCTTGCTATTTTAATTAAATAAATGCAGTAGCCAGTAGCTACTATTACTTGCTTGCTCTGCACAACAATTGAGGTAGAGTGCCACGTAAACCTACTGTTTTACGATAAAAATTAAAAATAACTACGGGGGGAATGATACAGACGGCTACACGTCACCAAGAGGTGCAGCAGGGTGACCATCTCAAAAGTGGAGAATCTGCCACACACTGGGCCAAAAATCTGTCAATGTTCTGAGGTCAAACATGACGCCAAAAAAAGCCAAAAATATCCTTCAAGGCAACGAAAAAAATCAAATACCTAATTTATATAAATTCTTTAATCAAAAAAAATACAATAAATACCTAAAGTTATCACTGACTAATTGAAATAACTTAATGGAACTGAAAACTACAGCATCTGCTTGAAAAATAATAAACTAATTCAGTACCTACCTATCGCAATCACAAATTTTCACAGACAGACCGAGAAAAAACAATTTACAATCTAAACATTTTACTTCCCGGTTACTCAACCATGTATAGCCATTGAGATAAAATACTACGTATAGGGACGCCATCCCGAACAAAATTTGTATCGCAAGCTTTGCGGCCATTTAGCCGCACCTCATTTAGTCCATGACGAGTGCTTGCCGCGAGAACAAGATTGTACACATTACGAAAATGCCTTCATGTGTTCTTAGACAGTGTAACAACTACTCACAAAAAGTACAAAAACTGGTAGATTCACTTTTAAAAACCTATTTAAAGGCTAAAAATTCCACCCATTCGCTGTACGTAATACAGAGAAGTTTGTGAAGAGGCTCGAAATTTCACAGATGCCCGCAGTTGCCCATTAGCTCAGATGCGAGAGCGCTGGCACGGTTAGTCAGAGGTCGCGGGTTCAAGTCCTGGCATGGGTGGAATTTTTAGCCTCTAAATAGGTTTTTAAAATTGTCCTCAGCATGAGTTAGTGCTACAAGAAGAATATGATAGTTCACTTTTTATCGGAAAGTTCTGCAAAACTCTTGACAAAACTAAGATTACAGAATAATTTTACTTTTTTTATGCCCTGTCACTTCGGCGGCTTTTTTTTCATAGATTAAAAAGTACAGAAGTTACCAGCTCACTTACCCAGTAGCTACCTACGACACTAAAATATTGTTCAGATATTAAAAACCTCAGCACGGGTCAGTGCAACAAAAAGAAAATAATATTGTTTAGTTCAGATTGTTCACAATTTTATTATATTTTTTGGAAGGTTTCTTCGCTTGGGCGATGACAGAAGGGAGTCATGGATCAATATGTCTAAGACAACTGAAAGGAAAAAACATAGATAACCTTGAATCATACATACATATGTTCCGCGCATTTCAAAGAAAAGTACAAATATAGGAGCAGAACAGGACGTATTTTGATTGACAATAAAAGTCTTACAAGGAAAACTTTCCTGCTTGTTGAATTAAATTTCTTAACATGAGATGCCAACTGCAGAGTTTTTCAAATTAATGGACTCGTTTAGGTTCTGTTTAAGTCTTATTAACAGTCGGGTTTTTGTTTTTTTTTTATTTAGCACTTATACGTATCACTGCTGGGCACAAACCTTCTTTCAGAGAGAGTATTAAGAGTATAGCAATATTACTGATTGTAATATAATTCAGCCGAATATACTGGTCGTTACTTTTATTAAGTTAAATGGAAGTACTTAGGGAAAGGAAAATTAAATACTGTCTAGTCTTTTGTCCTATTTTCTTTGGGAGCCTACAACGTAATGCCATTACGTAAAAGCGTTCGTCATCTTATGAAAACTACACTTTCTTAGATAGTTAGCTATTGTGCTACACTCTGTATATAAGTTATTTAAAAAAATGTGCTTTTTACGTTATTGGCAAGATTTGTCAGAGCTTGTCAACGTATTGTATATAAAGAATTGAAGAGAGTGAGGATTCTGTAACATCGGCTTAAAGTCTATAAACGGTTGTCCGTTGACAGTGACGTTGACGTTGTTCAGTGTTACCATGTAGAGTTTAGTTGACCGGTACAAATAGCAGTAGAAAATAAAAAAATCTGACGATTTCTGTCGAGTCCAATTACGTAATTTGAAAGACTACTTTGGCGTGGATACTTTAATACTGTGAATACATTTTTTGAATCTACGAAAGCGATATAAAATCTGTTGAACCGTTTTACCGAGCCGTGCTTAGATATCACTGTTGGTAACACTGTTTATTTTATTGTGCGACACAAATTTTGTTCGGGATGGCGTCTCTACTCTCTATACGTAGTACTTTAATTTAAAACTTCTGATAGCACAATTTTTTTGTTGGTGATAGAAACCTTCAAGTAGTAGTCCCGCAGCATCATTTTATGCTCATGAAGCTGCTTCATCTCCAAACTGGAATAAAATGAAGAGAGTTCATGTAGAAATAGTATTATTTTATTACTAAGTTTATGTGGTACCTAATGTGGTTAATTTTACAACGATTTTCGATGTTTCCGAGTAACTTTCTTAAGTAAATTTAGCATTTTACACTTCATAATCAATAAATCAGCCAGTAAAGAGGTATTTTATCAAAGATATTAGATTATTTCAGCAAGAAATGTTTAAAAAATATTTTTGTGGTTAACTTTGTATTACAGTCTGGATTGCTTTCGTGGAATACAAAACTTTGTTTTTTTCAGTTTTGATATAAACTATAGGTTTCCCTTTTTTTTAGTGAAAAGCATTTCATGACGTTTTTGTGATGAATTCGGGGCAAATCTCAGTGGCGCCATCTGTAATTAGTTTCGTGTTGCCATCCCCATTGTAATCGGTTCACACACATCACTAGTCAGCATGACTATGTTGCACAGACTATAGAGAATACTACAATGTCATTGTAATGTCAAGTTTGGTCTCTGTTCACAGATTAAAAAGACAAATCTCTGTTCTGTGATCAGTGTTGCAAACTCTTCTGATTTATCAGGAGATTACATGATTTTAGGCCTAGTCTCCTGGTCTACTGGTTTTTTTTCGTAAATAGAGAAAATCTACTGATTTTTAGGAATTTGTAGTTGTGTTATGTTGGCGACTATTATTTTAATCACATCGCATTGAACGGAACGTTTTCTTGTCGAGTGAGGTGAGTTATTATTCATAATACTTAAATTTCGTATCTGTGCTGTGGGATTAGTGTCTGCTGTGTCTAATCTGTCGAGTTGGATTGGAGTTGGGAGTAAGCGAGTATGAATTGAAATTAATAAATAGTAGCGGTAATTTGAAACATTGATAAAGTAAAGTAAATACATAAAGTAAATGCTAGGTGTTGTTTGTGTGTTGGAACAATCAAGTTTTGGTTTGGCCTTTTTTTTTGATGGTGTGGTGCTTTTGCTTTTAGGCGGTTTTTGGTATATAAATAAACAAAATGGCCGGTGCTGAAAAAACGTTTTTAATACAGTTGCTCAAAAAGTGGCGTATTGCAGGGACGTATAGCGTTCGGGATGTGGGCTATTACACACTCGTGCTTTTTTTTTACCTTTCCCGCACTCGTGCGTTCTCTTTCCCAACTGTCAAAATAATGTCTATTAAAAAGAATAACCAACCATGAAGTTTTTACTAAAAAAAATCATAGAAGTTTTTATGATTCATGCAATTACGTATATTTCTAGAAAGAAGCTACTAATTTTTTTCAATATCAGATTTAATTACTTGATTGAATGAGTTTGGTTAGGTTTCATTTAATTTATTCATCTCATTAAATTTCATTTTCATTTCATATCAATAAAAAACTTCTACTGAAGACTTGGCTGTATGGGCATAGTTCCCTTTGCCTACCAGAATGGGTGAAGAAAAAAAAAACTCTGCTTATATTCTACAGTTGGCGCCATTTTTCAGAAATTTTCTTTGCGAGTTTAGTTGTTTGTTGCACAAGATGAGTAATTTCGACCCTAGTTTTTTTGAATTAACACCACCGGAACTCAGTATAATTGCACAAAATGCTTCGGAGAACATTTTACCGGAAAAGTCAAAAAGTCGCTACATATCTACATACGACGAATTTATTGCGTGGAGAGAAGAGAAAAAAGCAAATAGTTTTTCATTTTTTCGCAACTGTATTAAAAATAGTCGTTCAGTTCAGTACACGTGCGGAACCGTCATTGCAACTTGTTCCGACTGTCAACCCTCGCCTTCGGCTGCGCCTCGGCTCGGGTAGACATTTGTCGGAACTCTTTGCAATGACAGCCTTTCCACACTTGTAATGAAATATACTATTGTTTGCTTATTTTCGGGAAAAAAAGGTACTTAGTTTCCTCCTGATTTTTATTACTGTCTCCTGGTTTTTTCGTTTACCATCTGACATCTCCTTTTTTCTTGAAGTTTGGAGTTTGCAACATTGTCTGTGATCGAGCTCGAAATATTCGAGCCTCGAATAGCTCGATGATCGGCGGTGCCGGAAATTTTGAAAAAAAAATAACTGATTGGTTTGCTCCACTACTTGCTCGGATTAAGAAATTATGTTTACTCGCTCCAGACTTCTTCTTTCCAGAGCTATTCCACTCGTATGTAATTTTAATCACAAATCATTATATTGTTTTGTGTTTTTTCTAACCTATTTTACAATCATTACTTTCAGAAAGCTCTTAGAACCGATTATCAGAATGATTTTCGTGTCGTGTACAGTATCAGAACAAGAAATCGATCTACCACACCACTGAATACAATCATTATGTTCGTTCCACAGCAAGAGGTTTGTTTAAATTTCCACAGGCCTAACTGTTATGTACTTCTTTGCTGACTGATCTGTCGTGTTTATTCTTTCAGGCGTGGATTGTTGAACGTATGGGCAAGTTCCACAGAATGCTTGAGCCCGGCTTAAACTTACTTTGGCCAATAGTTGATAAGATTAAATATGTACAGAGTTTGAAGGAAATTGCTATTGATGTGCCGAAACAAAGTGCTATCACCTCAGACAATGTGACCCTGAGTATTGATGGTGTACTTTACCTTCGCATTGTAGACCCTTACCTTGGTGAGTTTATGCTG
Organism: Yponomeuta malinellus; assembly: GCA_947308005.1. Lineage (NCBI taxonomy): Eukaryota > Metazoa > Arthropoda > Insecta > Lepidoptera > Yponomeutidae > Yponomeuta > Yponomeuta malinellus. The sequence goes on from OX371013.1 coordinate 9,341,240, forward strand.
GTTCTTACACTAGAAGCTGGGTACATTAATATCCACAACCTAAAATGCCGCTCTCAACCATCCAGTCGATTTTGTTTGACTTTTTGATGACATTTTAATCAGAAAAAAATTCTATCGATTCTTCCAACCCATTTTTTCCTAGCTTTTATACTTCCAGAGATAAAAAACTGAAAATTGCGGTTATGTTAGTTTAATTTTAAATAATAATTCTGTTTAATGACACCAAAAATATATGTTAGTTAGGCTGAATTTATTGTTACTAATTAATGGTAAAGCTATTTCCTAGTACCTACTCTAAAAAATCTATCTATCTTATCTTTGTGTAGTCAAATTATGTATAGTTATCAAGTAGCATTTATTTTTATTATTTCCCTGGTTTTTTGCGCATAACTCGAAAGTAGATTTTTGGAGATAACAGCGTTTTAGCCTGTTGAGTTGGACGGCAGCTCAGTGGAGAACAAGCTCGACAAAACAGAAACAGGCAACAAATCTGATCATAGTCCGAGGACTGATTGCAGTTCTAAATAGAAAAAAAAACTCTGGTCTTATTTATAAATCTTGTTTTAACCTTAAAAAACTTCTCAGAATAAATTTACATAGTCTGTTGCGCAAGGAAAGATTATTTAGACTGCCTCTGAGGAGTGTTTTAGCGAATCATGTTTTTATAAATGAGACCATTGAAGATCATTGACCTGATGTTGATCTACCTACTCCAGTAACTAATACATGATAATAGTTTCCACCATTTTTGGATGATTTTTAGCAGGAGACACGCTCTATCTAACATGTACTCTTTGCTTCAGCTTCTTATGGTGTGGAAGACCCAGAGTTTGCCATCACACAACTGGCTCAAACAACAATGAGGTCGGAACTGGGCAAGATATCTCTTGACAAAGTGTTTAGGGAGAGAGAATCTCTTAACGTCTCAATTGTAGAAATTATTAACAAAGCCAGCGAAGCGTGGGGTATCGCTTGCTTGAGATATGAGATTCGTAAGTTACTGAACATAATTTCCTCTAGCTACCAATATTATTACTTCTCTAAGTATTGACAATTTATATTATATCTTTACTATTTTTTATATAGGCAATAATGCTAACAGCTACAATAATGCGACAAAGGCCAAAGTTAAAAAGTATAATTGGTTTTTAACTGAGTTTTCCAATGTAACAGCACTATCACACTAGCGATTTGCGAGCGGTTTGAAAGCGATGCGATTGTGCAGCGAGCTCGCCGCGATTGCGTAGCGATTGCGCGGCGAGCAAACCGCGACGGCGCCGCAAATCGCTAGTGTGATAGGGCCCTTAAAGGGAATAACCGATTTCTATTTATAAAAATCCTAGTAGAGTACTGTAACTAGTGTTCCACAGCCTAGTGTAGAGATGCCCAACTTTATCATTACCAACAAAACCTTTATTTATTTTTAGAAGGTGTATTATTATGAATAAATACACTTCTATATATAAATGTAATTAAAATATCAGTAAATACAATAAAATATATTGTTAATCTGATAGATTGACAGTTTTTATTTAAAAAAAATAGTAAAATAGACGAAGATTAAAATTTAAATATAATACCTAAATCACACTAAAAACTTAATGAAGCCCTCTAATGGCACCCCATATGAAGCATCTCCAGACTCAAGCTAGAAGAGCATTAGAAGGTTTGCTACATAAATGTATAGCCTACTCCATCTAAAAAACAATGTTCCAGGCACTGCAGCGAGTATGAGTGAAGGTGCCACTGGACGCTGTATAAGTCATCTCATTACATAGATGAAAAGGCCAAAGTATAGCAATTTTCATTGGAAGATGCAAATCAATCACCATGACGAAACAGCTTATGGTAGTGGGCCAGAGAAAAATATACAGCACAGAGTATTCGGGGAATATTACCAAAATTAGGAATTCCTCTTCAGTATAGTCATAAGACACTCATTATTAGTGGTTGACTAGCTTAATATTAGGGGTTAAAGTATGAAATTGCCGTTTTATTGCAATAGGTTCTTTGAATTGACATAGAATCTTCATGGTTTGAGGTTTTCGAATGAAACTTTTTTCAAGTGGTTTCTATGATGTTCTTTTTTTAAAAAATGTGAAACATTTGAATATCGAATATTGAATATCAACAAGGCAACACAAGTTTCAACACGCGTTTCTTTCTGCAGATCAGTCAAATCATGAGGCACCCATTTTTCGTATTTTTTTATTTTATTGATTTGACGCAAGTGAGTCAATATTGTGGGTAAGGTAACGTTAAACAATGCCGCTAATTCCTGGGTAGTTTGACTAGGGTCGGCTTCCACTATCTCTCTTAATTCATCGTTATTCACCTGTGTGGGCGGTCTTCCTCGTGGCTCGTTCTTTAAGTCAAAATTTCCATCACGAAAGCGTTTAAACCAAAATCGCACGGTGCGTTCATTAGTAGACCCCTCTCCAAACGCAGCATTGATATTGCGGGCTGTTCCTGCCGCGTTAGTTCCGCGTCGGAACTTGTATTCAAAAATCACTCGAATTTTCGCAGTATCCATCTTTCTTGTCTAAATTGAATAACAAAAACAATTGAAGGTCGATATTCAAATGTTTCACATTTTTTAAAAAAAGAACATCATAAAAACCATTTGAAAAAAGTTTCATTCGAAAACCTCAAACCATGAAGATTCTATGTCAATTCAAAGAACCTATTGCAATAAAACGGCAATTTCATACTTTAACCCCTATTATGTTTACCAGGGGACATCAAGCTGCCGGCCCGAGTGCAAGATGCGATGCAAATGCAGGTGGAGGCGGAGAGGCGGAAGCGGGCGGCCATCTTGGAATCTGAAGGCGTGCGCGCAGCGGACATCAACGTGGCCGAGGGCAAGCGGCAGGCGCGGATACTGGCTTCGGGTAACACCATTGTTTTCGAACCACCATTACACTATCATATAACGCGTGAAAAAATTTGTGGATCGCCCCACGTATGTAGGATCCCAAATGACAAATGTAGCTGGTTTTAGAAGAAGCATCTTATAGCCGTCCTCTAAAACCAGCATTGTCCTCTAAACCTGTAGATACAGGCGAGTCCAGACAAAATTTTGTACAGAGTTATCTCTAATCTATATTACTCTCGTCTACTGCAGAGGCGGAGAAGCAGGAACAGATAAACAAGGCGTCAGGTGAGGCGCAGGCCATGCTCGCCGTGGCGGAAGCCCGCGCCAAGGGTCTGACACTCGTCGGGTCTTCGCTCGCCAACACTGTAAGTTGACGACGCGACTTTCAAATTGCTTTCGCTTTTTTTAGGGTTCTCAATACAAAAAAAAAAACAATTAATATGCTTACAACGTCTCTGTCCAAGAAACATGATTTTTAAGTTTTTTTTGTGTTTGCTCTACCGTAATAAATACTTTTCATTGGAGTACTGCTGGCTCTTTGGAACGATAGGCTGGCTAGAGAAATCTCACAGCTCTGGCAGAGGCGAAGTGCGGAAATCACAGGTCCAATTCGGCTGTCTCAAAAATAAACACGTTAAGGGACTTTTTTTTTTCAAATCCGAGATATTACCACTATTGATTATTGGAACCAAATTAGTAACCAATAGTGGAAATATCTGTTTTGAAAAAAAAGGTCCCTTTCTGTGTTTATTTTTGGGACAGCCGAATTAACCAACTACAAACTCGGTATGATTTTGATATACAACAAATAACAACCGCCCAAGTGTGAGTCAGACTACCGCTATGGGTCGAAAACTGCATTAAATTATACACATTTGTGCGACGTAATATCATATTTATTGATATGGTAGTACTGAACCCTCGCTATGCGGGTCTGACTCGCATTTGGTCGGTTTCTACCCGTGACTACAGCAACGTTGCAACCATCGTGAGTCATTAAAAATACTAAAAATGCGCAACATGATCGATAAGTGAAGGATCCGAAGTTTGTAGCTACATAGTAAAGGATTAAACACACCAACGCGGTGGCGGTCCATACAAATGTACACATAAATACTACTGCAGTAAATGAAGTAACCGCCACCGCGTTGGTCTGTTTCGTCCTTAAGGATTGTTCCCTCAAGCATACAAAGCTCCGATTGTTACAAACACCGAGGCCAAGGCTTCTGCTACTATCAGTTCTATATTGACTCCACTAAAGTCGGATCTCGTTTGTCCACCTTCCAGGACAGCAAGCACGCGGCTTCGCTAACTCTTGCCGAGCAGTACGTGGCGGCGTTCAACAAGCTGGCGAGAACCAACAACACTCTCATATTGCCCGCTAACGCCGGCGATGTCTCCAATCTAGTCGCACAGGTAATTACACTGGCGCCAGTGCTTTGGAAGAGATGGTTTACAGCCATTAATTTGTCTGACCGTATAGCACAGCGTTGCCTGCAGTGCGACGAGGCACGGCATAACTCCTATACAAAATCCATGAGCCTACATGCGACTTGAAATCGTACACCGTACTAAACTGGGTCGAAAGGTCCGGTGAATCTTAAACGGGCTATGGGCTCTTATAATAAAAGTTATTTGTATTGATGACCAAACCTCTCAAGTTTGACTGGACCTTTCTGAAACACCCAGTGTATAGTAAAGCGCCAGTCTATGACGGCCTTTTATCAGTTTACGATTGATGACCAATGGAGGCTTTTGCTTGCAGGCAATGTCCATTTATTCGACGGTGACGGCGCACAACTCACAGTTGGCGCGAACGCCCACAGAGCCAGCTGACCAGAGCTACAGGGACTCTTTTATTAACATAGCCCTAGCCGACAAGGGGTCAACGTTAGCTGGACACGCCGTCCCGCAAGATGACCTCGCAGAGTACTTCTCAGACGACGAAGAGAGAGAAAAGGCGCTCCAACAGCAAAAGAAAGAAAAATCACTAAAAAAAGACAGAGATACATAGACGCTTCCAAGTAGTTGTTGTTAATAAATAAAAATGCATTTAAGTTACATATTTGCTCCATAATTTTTTTGTCTCATTTTAATTCGGCCAAAATAACTTAACGCGTACCACCTGTATATCAGACTAGAAAGCTTTAACTACTTAATTAACTAATGCATTAAATATGTCACTTCTAAATTAGAGGAATGTCTATAAAATAAGTATCGAGAGTAAACAATTGCAAAAACCTTTAACCGTCTACGTTAATATAAACACCGTTCTTATCGCTAGCTATTAGTACAAAAATAACCCCTACATTTCTCGTTATTCCGGATCTCGACGCCAGTTCCCTTTGTTTGTTCAATACTGGCACTATGGCGCTTGCAAGAAGAGCGGGTATGGCAAGCGGCGAGGTCCACCACGTAGGCATTTGTTCAAGAATATGTATTACATATATATGTATAAGTACCTGTCCAGCTCTCTTTCGCTATTTATTCAAAATAAAGTACACAAATTCGCCTTACTGAAAAGCAGGGTGGTCAGCACGTTACGTCCAACTTTCTTTCAACGTAAAAGGGAAAAATGGAAAAGTGGAAGTAGGCGGCCGAACAGATGGGGAAGACTTGCTAAAATGGAGACCCAGAATTATGTAGTCTCAGACACGAGTATATTAAATGTACATATAGTACATTACAGCACATAAACTCACGCCTGCATCCCGGAGGGGTAGGTAGACCACGGTTTGCCACGATCGATCCTGACAGACCTCTTTCGTTTCATCAACATTCATTAGACGTTGCGGACACGCACGCCGGTTTCGGGTACTTTTTATCTTGCACTTAGCTCATAAATCCTCTATTTGGTTGAAGTATGTCCGCCTGTGACGACCCTCACCGGTCCTTTCACCCGCAGTCGCCCGTTATTATGTCGGCGAATTTGGGTGGCACTTTTACAAATTGCCATTTATAAAAGTTGCTCTGGTGCTATTTTCACTATACGTTAAGCAGACCTCGGCTGGGTGCGCCAATTAGGATGCATAGATACAGCATTGGACTGAAGAGAGAGAAAAAAAAACGGCCCTTATCTATACAACATTAGACACAAAGATCGAGAAAAACGGCGAAAAATCACGAAAAACAAAAACCTACTTTGAAACACTATAGCACTAAAAAGTTAGAAATAATTTAAATAATTAGAAGTATATACATGTAGGTATTGCAGCAGTATAATTTTTAATCGTTGCCCAGTTTCATGACCAGCACATATATTTTGGGCACCGACTCCAAATTATACTTCTACAAAAACCTATTTAGAGGCTAAAAATTCCACCCATGCCAAGCAATTTACATCACTTGCAGCCAATGAGGCTCGAAATTTCACTGATGCCTGCACTTGCCCATTAGCTCAGTTGGGAGAGCGCTGGCACGGTTAGCCAGAGGTCGCGGGTTCAAGTCCTGGCATGGGTGGAATTTCTAGCCTCTAAATAGGTTTTCAAAATTGTCCTCAGCACGGGTTAGTGCAACAAAATAAAATATATCACTTCTAATTAATTAAATTATTTCAAACTTTTTAGTGCTGTAATGTTTCAGTCGGTTTTTATTTAATTTTTTTTTATCTATTTTGACAATTTATAATACAACGAATGGGTCTTTTATTATTTAACTGAACATTCACGACTATTATCTTTGGCCAATAAATTTTCAGAAAATGTACAAGGTTATGTTTCATTTGTTTATACATTTTATTTACGTGGGGAGGTGGCGTCTTCGCATTTAAATTTTATTTGAGTTACTCCCCTTACTTTACAAATTCCATCATCATTCTATTAACATATCTTTTGTTTGACACAATTCATAAGTCTTATTAACTTCGCCATTCTTATTATTAACTTAACTCCGGATTCACTTACTTGATTACCTTCATACATTTTACCATTCTTATTCAACAGTTGAGTACACGGTGATATCATGAGCTATATTTGAATAACTTTACAACCAATTTGTCTTAGTAAAATATTTTTGCTGTTTGACACAACACTTGTTAACATAAAAATAAGTCATATCTCAAGTTTTGCTGTTCGCTATAGCCTCAGCTGAAAAATTAAATAGTTTTATAGTTGATAGAAGACCTAACCTTTTTACCTAAATACTACGCCATACTTAGTGATTAATTCAGTCTGGCTCGGTTCTTCGGGAGGAAGTGATGACGGACTGATTGATAGGGTTTACATATTCACTTATGAATGATTATTTTTATATAAAAGAGAAAGTTAAAGAAGAAAACCGGCCAAGTGCGAGTCGGACTCGCGCACGAAGGGTTCCGTACCATTATCTATACAACATTAGACACAAAAATAAAAAAACAGCAAAAAAAATTACGTTTGTTGTATGGGAGCCCCCTTAAATAATTGTTTTATTTTTAGTATTTGTTGTTATAGCGACAACAGAAATACATAATCTGCGAAAATTTCAACTCTCTAACTATCACGGTTCTTGAGATACAGCCTGATGACAGACAGACGGACGGACGGACAGACAGACAGCGAAGTCTTTGTAATAGGGTCCCTTTTGGGTACAGAACCCTAAAAAAAAAAGAAAAACCAGCCAAGTGCGAGTCGAACTCGCGCACGAGGGGTCCCGTACCATTATCTATACAACATTAAACACAGAGATCGAGAAAAAACCGCAAAAATCACGTTTGTTGTATGGGAGCCCCCTTTAAATATTTATTTTATTTTAATTATTTATTTTGGAAGCGAATATAAAACTAAATATTCTGTGAATATTTCAAGCGTCTACCTGTTGCCGTTATTAATATCAACCATAAAACGGCGAAAAATTACGTTTTTTGTATGGGAGCCCTCCTTAAATATCTATTTTATTCTGTTTTTAGTATTTGTTGTTACAGCGGCAACAAAAATACATCATCTGTGAAAATTTCAATTTTCAGCTATCACGGTTCATGAGATACAGCCTGGTGACAGACAGACAGACGGACAGAGAAGACTTAGTAGGTAATAGGGTCCCGTTTGGCACCCTTCGTGTACGGAACCCTACAAAGTATTATTTTAAGTATATTTTCGGATGCAACATGCAAAAATTTCTAATATATATTTTTTTAAGTCATCGGATCATAGCACCCGCCGCTCTCATCACCCCAACCCAAATCAGAAATTGGGGGTTAAAGAATTCTTCATTCACTTCCTCTCAAGCTTCACTAAGCGTAATTGGAGTATTTTTACTAAGCTTTTGCCTTCAACTTCTTCCTTTCTTTTCATTTAAAATCACTTAAAAAACCTAATGATTGCAAATAGGGAAAACATGCGAATGGTCCAATGTCGTAAAGCTCTTGTGCCGGATCTCATGAGATTTTCACAAACTTGTCCCGTTCGTTGAAGTAGCTGACGGTTCCCTCCTCGGGGTTGCTGGAAGACGGCGAAGGCTTGAGCAGACTTACGTAGGACGCAGAGTGAGGTGTGTCGTCGAACTGGCGAAGGTGGATCTGGAATAGGTTTTTTAATAAAAAATAGCATGAACTCACGCCTGTAACCCGGAGGGGTAAGCAGAGACCAGGGTCTGCCACTTGCCACGACTTTAACTACATATTAGGGTCCGTCCGTCCGTCTGTATGTCAAGATCCTTTATGTCGGGAACGCGTGGAGGTATCGAGTTGAAATTAAAACCATATACTCAGGTCTCCAGGCCCTTGAAGCTGTGAAAAAAATCAAACTTCTTAGTTAACGTAAAAAATAGATACGCCCGTTTATGCCGCAAAAAAACGAATATTTCGACACTCAAGGGAGTCAAAATTTATAGGGTACTTTCCGTTGACCTATAATTATCAAATTTGCTAAGTAATATCGTCTTATACTACAAACAAATACAGGGAAAAATCTGAAAACTATGCATTTTGTAATTAAATAATAAAAAAGTCCTTGAAGTTCGGGAAAAGCTCGGAAAAAACTGCGAGACTCGATTCCTGAACTATTTATAATTATGTAAGTACACCCTCGGTGCGCGAGTCCGACTCGCACTTGGTCGGTGTTTTTTTTAAATCCAAGTACCTATAACGCCGCGCCAGACTTAAGAAGAAGGTGACACAAAATGAAGACTATAAACTAATCCCCGGTATCTCGTACAACAACAGTGTTAACAGTGTCAGTTGTATTTTTGTATACACTTTTTCGAACTGACAGCTGATAAGAAAGAAAATGAATAAAATAAAAAAATAAATAAAGAAAAAACATTTATTGCCGATCAGCGATTTTTCCGACCCGAGGCAAAAACTTGATTGCACTTGATTGACTTGAAACATATTATTTACTGGGCGCTGTGGTGAAGTAAGCTTTAATGTTTATAACATTGCTATAGAGCCTACTATTAGAATAAAATGATGAGAAATGAATCAGAAATGATGAGATCCGTAGACGAACGAAAGCCCAGCGGATTAGTAAGTTGAAGTAGCAGCGGGCGGGGCATATAGCACGCAGAACTGATGGCCGATGGGGCCGGAAAGTTCACGAATGGAGACCACATATTGGTAAGCGCAGCGTAGGACGACCAGCCACAAGATGGACAGATGACCTCATCCAAGTGGCAGGAAGACGCTGGATGCAAGCCGCTTCCAACCGGTCTTTTTGGAAATCCATGGAGGAGGCCTATGTCCAGCAGTGGACTTCCTGTGCCTGAATGATGATGATGAGGATGATTAGAATAAAAGGGGGTTTTCAAGACTTTACAATGTTTATTTGCGCGAGACAATATTTTACGCGGTAGACATATTTGCGGTTCACAGGAGAGAGGGTTGAAGAAGAAGAAGAAAGACATTTATTATACCAACGACACACAGGGGTTGGGGGGAGCGTTACCCCTGATAAGTACGATTTTCGCTTGAGTTCCGTTTTGTCATCTACTGACTGAACAACAATACCTACCTACTGAATATTTTCAGAAAAAGTCTTCCGTTATGTTACTAGCGTAAGGAACGCATACATGAACTTGGCGCCTCTGCTTGCCCCTCATAGTTACGGGCCTGATTGCCGTGCAAGGTTTACAACCAACAACATTCGATTGACAGATTAAACCCCAGTTTCTCGTACACTAAAACGCTGTTAATCTACTGGTAACAGCTGTCAATTGACCAAAGTGCATACAAAAAAAACCACTGACAGCAGTTAACGGTAGATTAACAGCTTTTTAGTGTACGAGAAACGGGGGTAAGTGTACGAAAAACCTGGGGTTAGCCTATTATTTTGTGGAATCAATTGGAGTCCCCACCCACATACCCACTTGTTCATTGGGAAGATGGCGGTACAAACGATGCGATAGCAAAATGAATTGTCTTATAAAAAGTTTTGTTTTTGTATTCTTTTTCGAGAAAATAGGTACATAATTCTAGAGTTGGCGGACAAAAGCACTTCAGTCTAAAATTAGACTTAATATGCTTTTGTCCGCCAACTCTAGAATTTTAAGAGCCTAGGCCAGTAGAAAAAAGGGTGCTAGTTGGTGCTAGTCATTGTCTACAGCGGTGTAACTATACCACCTGAGGCCCGTGGCAAATTCATTAGATGGGGCCCTCCCAGTAAAAATAATATATATATATATATATTATATTTATTTTTAGTTGTATGTAGTACATATGGCCCAACTTTAATTGATTTGAAGTACTCATATAGTACACACACAACGCACACGAACATTTTTTATTACCTAGTTCTAACCTCATTTAAGTTTTTTCATTAAATATAAGCTTTCGTGTCAAAAGCACAATATATTAAAAAGGTACATTCTGTTCACCTTCAAAATGTAAAATGTTTTTCGGAGGAGCACTGCTTATCCTAAACCACAGGTTTTAACCTTTTTTAGGGAACAGGGTACCACTGCCTTAGTATCACTGTATCACTTAGTATCACCTATAAGGTCACTGTAAAATGTTCATTGAATAAATTATCTTATCTTATATAAACAGTTGGACTCTTATACAATTGTTACAAATATTAAGTTACTTCTGAGCTCGCGGCCTCATACTTCGGGGGCCCCCTCAGGTCGGGGCCCATGGCATTTTGCCAGCCCTGCCACCCTATAGTTACGCCACTGATTGTCAATCATGAGCGCTTGCTGTGATGGTTCAGAACTCTGTGGTTCAGAATAAGAAAAAAATTGCGACGCAAAAGCTCGCTGCATGCGCGCACGCTAGTTTCGGTTCACGAGGAATTATAGCCTAAGAATTAACATAACACTTACAAGTAAATGTAAATTGACTTCATCGCTGCGACTCAAATAAGGGAAGTTGCCACCACTCTTCAAGTGTGCCAGTTTAGCATGTGGATATGATTTGTACAGTTCCTCACGAACGCTAGAGCTCAGAGCACTTTCGTCCCAGACGTCCATTATGGTAATGGGGGTCTGATTTAGATGCTGCGGTTGGACATAGCAGGGGCTGCAGTTTAGAGTCAGTCTTGAAGCTAGCTCTGCTTGGGTTAGTGTCTCCAACTGAAAAAAGATAAATTATCACACAAGGTGAAATTATGGCTTCCTAAGTAGTCCGCTAATTGGCATAGTAAGATAAGAATATTCTTTATACTACACCTGCTTGGAAAGTACCTTGATACTTTATCAAATTTACGGTAGAAAGTACGTCATTGCATATCGAACAAATATGCGGGGAGAAAACGCATCTAAGCGGGAGAGAAAAGTGTATGAAAATCCATTTCTTACGTGGTTTTTCTTTTTTAATTTTGGGTAAGACTATGCGCCGGTAACCTAAATATCAAAAGCCCAAAAGTTTTTACAGTGAGTTTTTATCTCCAAGTTCGCAAAATGACACTGGCCACTAGCTGTGTGTTGGATGGTGTCGGGCTGGCAGTAAAAAAAGAACATGTGAAAATTGCAGACGCCATTGGCGCCATTTCCAATTTGTGTGTTGTTTGAGGATTCAGTTTTCGTAGAAAGTAAAATAAAACTATCAAGCAGGTGTAGTATAAAGCACTATGTATCACTCGAGAGAAACTGCGATTCCCGATTTCGGGTGTTTTAAAGCCCTCGCCTACGGCTCGGGCTTCAAACGACACCCTCGACGGTAATCGGTTACTTTCTCCTCTCGGTGAACAATGTACTATTATTGTATACCGGAAAAAATGTTACAGAAACAGCAATGATAAAAGAAATAGTAGATTGTGTCTCAAGGGAGCAAAATGATATATTTACGGCGAGGGCGTTATATTGAATCCTGAGTGAAGCGAAAGATTCTAAAGTAGAATCTTGAGCGTAGCGAGGGATTCAATTGTTTACGCCCAAGACGGAAATAATTTTGCTACCGAGTGACATATACTGCTTTTCACACCTGCTATAAGGAAAAATTATTTATGTGCCGTGGAAGACAATTATGATCGATTGCAACAAAATAAAAATCGAATTGGAATTACATTTTGTGAAAATCTGCACACGGATCATGCTAAGGGCAATAAAAATAAACTAGAATATCAGGGAAGAAAAGTACAACTTTGATCCCTCATTTGAGGGGATCAAGGGATCCTTTCTGAATAGCAGGTGTGAAAAGATAGATAGATGGCGGCCTTATTACTAATGGTAATATAATCATAAAGGATGGATGAAACATCATGTGATCGCCTTAGGGCCCTCGCCCACGGCGACTTTTTGTAGCGATGCAGTAGCGATTTGTAGTACTTTGATTTGTACAAATAGCTTCAGTTTGGTTGTTTTACCATGTTTATATGTTTTTCGTGATTGTCAGGCTACCATATCACAGGGTACTTTAGTTTGGGACAAGGAAAAGTTGGGTGAATGTTATGTTATAAAGTGTCACTGTCCTCTAATCTCGACATTATTTTGTTCCAAATTGCGATAAAATCAATTGCAATATTATATATTGTTTGTTGCACTAACCCGTGCTGAGGACAATTTTAAAAACCTATTTAGAGGCAAAAAATTCCACCCATGTCATTCCGATGTAAAAACCTAACTGCAAAGTGGGTTACTTGGGCTGCAAGTGATGTAATTCGCTTCGGCCAGATGTCGCTGCCTGTACATAATACAGAGAAGTTTGTAAAAAGGCTCGAAATTTCATCAATGCATGCACTTGCCCATTAGCTCAGTTGGGAGAGCGCTGAGCCAGAGGTCGCGGGTTCAAGTCCCGGCATGGGTGGAATTTTTAGCCTCTAAATAGGTTATTAATTGCAATATGTCACAAATAACGACTCAGTAAATGTTTTAGCCATAACAAATTGCATTATACTTATTGATACTTTAGAGTGCATCAGAAACCTAAGTGGGCTAAATTAATTTATTAATGCAAGTTGACTAAATTAATGTCGAGAGTACAGGGGCTGGTCAGAGAATCATGTATTAACTTAATCAAATAAAGAGGCCTACTCTTTAGACAGACTAAGACTAACAGACATACCCTTTCGACCATAAAATCTATAGACTCAGCCATCCGCCGGTCAACTTTGTCAGTAGTAAAGTTTGCCATGAGCATTCTCTTAAGCACCAAGGAGGGAAGCAGCCAAAATAGAGCAGCAGAGTCTTTGTACTCAAACACTGTGGTGTCAGTGAATGTGTTGCAGAGAACCAGAGACACCACTCTGGGACAGTTACTGGTCAGCTCAGCAAACTTTTGGGCTATGAAGCCTCCTGAGAAAGAGAAAAATGTTACAGGTGTTGAGAGAATAGTACAGTCAGTCAGCAGTCTCATGCAAAAATGTTGCTATATGACACTTGAGAGCATGGAAATTTCTGAGCGAATCTGTGGTTAATAATTTTCAGAAACTTTAGATATTGATTATTGCAGCGATACTGTTACTACTTTAGAAGTGACAGACTTATTGTATTACTTTATTGCACACAAAACTTAGAACAGGACATTACATAAGACTTTAGAAGTTTTGCAATTTTGTTTGGAAATAAGTAATGATAGAGTATTAATCTAATCTAATTCCACACAACTCAAAACTTATCCTAGTCTTATTCTAGGATATCCTTTGCTATGGGTAACCAGGCATGGATGTCACATGCATGCAAAATACACCCAGATTGAGGCTATTTGTACAAATCAGGCAGCGGTGGTAGCCTAGTCGGTAGAACCTCGGACTCGGAAGTGGGAGACCCAGGCTCGATCCCCGGTGCGGGCATGTACCTATGACATGGTTTTCTAAGTTATGTACATTTGTGAAGTTATAGTAGCAATGCCACTCGCTAACGGTGAATGAAAACATAGTGAGGAAACCTGTGTCTGAGCTATTCACATACCTCAGCGCTTGAAATCGCCAATCCGCGGTGGGCACGCGTGGTGATTAAGCCCATACTCTCTCCCTGAGAGAAGGCCTGTGCCCTACAGGCCGTATATTATCAATTGAACAACTATATCGAAAGGGAAAAAATTCTACCCACCCACCAATCCGGTTTTCGCAGCGGTTGCGGTACCTTGACGGCGTTGCTTGATGTAACCGACAATATTCTAGCTGAACAGGACGCTGGACGCGGCACTGTCTTGACGCTTTTGGATTTCTCACGAGCATTTGATAGTATAAATCACTCTCTCCTATTATCGAAACTTGTTTACTACGGGTTAGACCAGAGTTCTATTAATTGGTTCACTAGCTATCTAAGTGATAGATACCAGTCGGTAAAGCTCCGAAAACGTGACGGAAAGGATCTTACGTCCGTACCTAGGCCTGTAAGTTGCGGTGTTCCCCAAGGATCAATATTGGGCCCGCTCCTTTATATCGTATACAGTGCAGATATTGGTAGAGCTATTCAGCGCTGTAACTTTCACCAGTATGCAGACGACTTGCAGATATACGTATCTGATGTACCTGATAGGATGCCCCAGGCTATACTGGGAATGAATGAGGATTTGCGTCGTATAGCTTTATGGTCTAAAAATAACGCACTTATACTAAACCCCAACAAATCCAAATGCATGGTGCTTGGCACGAATGCTCAGGTGTTGAAAATTAAAAGGGAGTCGCTTGGTGTCACGATTCTCGGTCAAAATATTAATCTGGTTAATGAAGTTAGAGATCTGGGGATCACGTTGGATGGTAATTTGCGTTTTGAGGCTCACGTGGAAGAGCTGGTTAAGAACTGCTTTTACAGACTCAAGGTTTTGTATAAAATTCGTCACCTACTTACTGAAAAAGCACGTGTGACTCTTTGTGAGTCACTCATTTTATCTAGGCTTAATTATGGCGATCTGGTCTACGGTCCAAGACTCTTAAACACATCTAAACGGCAAATACAACGCGTACAGAACGCCTGTTGCAGATTCTGTTTTAACATACCACCGCGTAGTCACGTAACTCCGTACCTTAATAACGCGTCCATGCTCAATATGGTTTCACGGAGATTTCTGCATATGGTGTCACTGATGTTTGATATTGTCAACACTAAGCGTCCGGCCTACCTTTTCTCTAAGCTCAAATTTTCTAAGTGGGCGACTAAGCATCCTCGATCAGCGAGGCAACCACTCGAGTCTCATCATCATCGAAGTACTGCATTTACAGGCAGCTTCCGCTACCATGCAACCAAGTGCTGGAACAATATTCCTCCTCCTATAAGGCAATGTAATTCTAAATTTTGTTTCAAAAAACGTATAAAATCTTACCTTCTTGAACTACAAAAGCTAGGGGTTTCACCTCTGGCACTTGGTGCAGGTAGCGGTCTTGCTTTATATGGATAAATTCACTCTGTTGTTGTAATAAGTTAAATAAAAAGGAATTGATTTGAATGAAATTATAATAAAATAAAATAAGGTATATAAATTGTATTGAAAATTGAATCTGATTGAATTGAATTTAAATTTAATATTTAATTGGTTTGAATTAAATTAAATTACTATATGAAATTGGACTAAATGAAGTCCAAATGAATCGAATTACATTTCAATTACACTAATTTAATACATTAGTTCCGTTCACAACCTCCAGGCTGTAGCTGAAAACCAGCTATCTGTTCTACTGAGCAGATAATAACGCTGAGATACGGCCGTTTTGTACTGCTGCTTCACGCACACGCCACACATGACTTTTTATCTGCTCTCATCGTTGTTGTGTTTTGTTACATTTAATTTGTCCCGCATGTCGAATTTTTACTTTTTATTTTTGTATTTGTTTTTATTTTTGTATTATTTTAAGATTTGGTTTTTGGTTATCTGATTTTAAGGAACTGCTTTTACGAGTATAATGTTCAAGATGTGTGTGTGTGTGTATGTGTCAAAAAGTACAAATAAAATGATTATCTATCTACAGTGGGACGCATATAGGCTCCTTATGTACAAATCAAGTATGGCGGCCTCTAACAGGAATCCAACCCACAACCGCTGTTTTAGTAGTCAAGCGTGACCAAAGGCACAGTCCAAAGAATAGTTACCTAATGAAGCACCAAAAATATGCACTTTATCTAGCTCCAAATAATCAATAAGTCTTTTGAAGCCGTCACACCATTCCTTCAAGTTCCAGTATGCAGGAGGTTCGGCTGCGATGACACGGACACCTCTTGAAGCCAATCCCATCACTTGACGAAAGAACACATCAGCTGTTCCTGACACTGGTGGCAGACATATTAAGGGGCACCCTACAGACTTTGGGCCTGAGTCGAATATCCTCCATGTCTGTGAAAGTCAAAATCAGACAGTTCAGTTTTATTATTATTATTAATATGTTTATTGCACATTAAGGGGATCCAGTGAACTAACTAGCTCCACCAATGAAAAAAAAAATCATATCTTCTCTTACAGATTGTATTTGTAAAAAGTGTCAGTACAATCTCTCAATCATATTAACAGAAACAGCCATTTCTGGAGTTAATCCAATCTAGTCCCAGGTTTTTTAGTTTAGGTTCACGGCCATGGGTCCTAAAAATCATCATTAACATGATTGAGAGATTGTACTGACACTTTTTGCAAATTTTATCTGTAAAAAAAGATACGATTTTTTTTCCTCGGTGGTGCTAGTGTTACTCCCTGGAGCCCCTTAAGTAAAGGTGGAAAGGCACATTGTCTGATGACCATAGGCTGAAAACGATTGATTTGGCATAAACTACATTATGTAGTCCTTGATTGACTTAGTGATTGAGTTTGGAAAGACTTTTTGCAAAAAATATCTGATGAAGTTTTTATAGTTGGGGCTAGTAAATTTTAGTACCATCTAATGCCTAAAATCTGTCCATTGACAGTAAATTAGATACTACTAAAATATGTCTAACTCGGCTCGAAATGCCGTACCGCGCCCGTCGCGCTCCGTACTAATACCATGCCAACATATCGCTAGGACCAAAAAAGACCTATCACTTTCCAACCACTGATTAAAATGCTTCAGATTGAAAGCCTTGAGCGAGACCTACAGAGTGACTGAATTACATACCTTTGAACCGTCTGAGTCAACAGCTACTTTTCTCAAGGGAATGCTGCTTCGGAAGCTCAAGTACTCACTAGACTGTGATAAGTCACTCACGTAACTCATTGTGATTATATTTTAGCAAATAAATTCGCGTTTTCCCGTCGTGTTTACGTTGTTTTTCGGTAGGGGTAGGTACCTAGCAAACAAACATTACAAAAAGCAAATGCAATGCACAGATTATAAAGTAATCTGAGCAAAAGATATTTGTCAAGCATAAATGCAGTCTGTCTGTAGTCTGTGGACAGACCAAGGCAAGGATGGCTAGATGGCTACAGTGCTACATGGATCTTTTGGCATCTAGATGACATTGACAGGGGGGCGCAACTGAGAAATTAGGGTTACCAGTCATAATGAAATATTACCCGATTTAGGGAATTCAACCTCGTGTATTTTATGGAACCTCGATGGACAGATCCGTCCAAGCAGCCATCGTTTAAATATAGTTTTTCTTATTCGCTAGTAAGGAGATAAAGGGCCTCTTATTCCTTGTTCTCATGACAGGCGTTTGCAGCTACATACATTTTATTCAGGCCGTACACATGCTAACGCGCCTTTTATGTATGTAGCTGTAAGCGCGCGTTTCCAGAGCGCGCGTTGGGCGCCTGTCATCTGAACAAGGCCTTAGTATTATTTACTGAATATAGGACATTGACAAGAAAACATTGTGATTCGATTTAGTAAACAATTTAATTTAAGCACCTACCTATCAGAAGTAAAGTCAAAAGATTATTTATTGCTTATTTTGTAATCTAGGTTAAAAGTTCCTCGATAGAAGCATGGTAAAGAAACTACAATAATCTTACAATATAGTTTTTAAAATAATACATTTTGTAATGTAGGTTAAAAGTTCTCCGAGAAGAAGCATGGTAAAGAAACTAAAAGGATCTTTTGACACGTTGTACATTTTTAACCCGATTACAATATTACAGCAAAATAATTTAAAAATATTTTTAAATTATTTTGCTATAATTGTGATCAACATGAACTACGTTAAGGGGTAGTATTCTATCCATATCTTCACCATCTTCACTGGCACAATCAGCTTCCTCATCGCTACTATCTTCGCTGTCTGAGCACACTTCTATAATGAAAGGCTCCTCCAAATATCCGTCTTTTTTTCTGTACTCATCTTCCAAATGCTTGACATGGGTACAACAACTTTGCCATTCGTTGACAGTAATGGCATGAAATGCCTTTTCCACCATTTCCGGAATTTCGTTTGGTGGCTTCCCTATGTTCATCTCTGACACTTTTCTTTTCATTGAAGCCCAGATCATTTCAATGGGATTTAGGTCACAATGATACGGCGGTAAACGCAATATCTGAAAAGAGTGAAAAAATAATTTACAAACACTTAAAGGGGGAGTTTGCACAAATTCACTAAGCCCAAATAATAATATTACCTCGTGACCCAATCCTTTTAAAATAGCATCAACGGCATAAACCGGCGCAGGTTTATGTCTTTTTACAATTTCCAATAACTGGGGTTTGGTGTATTCTTCAGAATATTCAATTTGTTGTCGTGACAACCACTCACTTATGTCACTTTTCCTGCAGTTGCTGTTTGGTGGCTTATTAACGCTTGTGTTGTGGTATGGAGCGTTATCCATGACGATGAGACTGGGCTTCTTTAAATTGGGCGCTAATTTTTCAGTCACCCACTTTTTGAAATTAGCATGATTCATATCGTCATGATAGTCTCCGCTCTTTGTTTGAGACTTAAAAACCAGGCAAGCGTTCTCCACAAAACCTTGCTCACCGCCAGCATGGATGATAATGAACCGTTGCCCTTTGGATATGGGCTGTAATACTCCATCTGTAGAAATAAATTTTATGTACTATTAAAAAACCGTCGAACCGTCATCCATATCTCTTTGAACATTAATGCATTAAATAAAAGGATTAATAGACCAACTATTCCGACCTGTTTCACAGTCGTCGTCGTCGTTCTGCCAGCATTTTCCCACTGTGAGACCAGAATGAATATATGTTTCGTCTAAATAGACCACTGGTAATTTTTCTGCCTCTTCGTTATGCTTGATTGCCTGAAACAGAATAAGTATAGTACCTACATAAGTATAGAACAGAATACTTAAAAAAATTGAAAATGTTTGGTTTATTCTTAAAATGCTTTATTGATGAAGACTTCTTAAAATGTTACCTGCAGATAACGAGCACGCCACGCACTTATGTCATTTCTTTCTGTTAGAACCTTTCGATTCGATTTAGTTTTCTTAAATCTGAAACCGATCTTTTTCATGTGTTGCCGCAGAATTTCGCGACTGCCATCAAATCCAATTTCTTTCCGGAGTTCACTGAGTACTTTTCTCACTGACGGTATTTCTTTTTTGTAGGTGTAAAAGCCATGAATCGTTCGCCTTAGAACACCAATATCAAAGTTGTCCAATAAAACTTTGTCTTTCCTTGTTTTTCTATTCTTCCCTGGCGTAACTATTTTACTTGAAGATGCAACAGCCAATATTCCTTCGCCCGTTATTCTTGCCACAGATCGTAAAGATACACCTGAAAGATGTAAAGTTGGTAAATGGCAGATCGAATGTTGATTTTTTTATTTACGTAATTCAACATTACATAGGTACACTCCGGGTACACCCAACAATGTACAAGAGCACTAACCAAAAAGTCTACGCGACAGAACGTTTTATGTTGGGTAATTTAGAACTGCACTTGATGGTATCACTTACCGGTCATGGCGGCGACCCTCTCATTTACTTTTTCAAACGGAATTATTGGGTCAATTGATTGTTTTTCCTTCATACAAAACTCCTTGACCTTTAGTACCACTTCTCTAACACCACTTCTAATCACTTTCGGCATGGTAATTGAATTTATAAGTACGAAATAAATCGAAACAACCACTCAGCACAACAAACACAGCGAACCACAGCGAACTGTCAACAAAGTGACGCTTCCAAGATGGCCGCGTTAGTTCCGATTTTGGCCACGTGCCAAAAGATCCATGTAGCACTGTACCTAGTTAGTTTTACTAGTTTTAGTCCTGCTGCTGACGCCTGAGACCGTAGACGGTATCTTTTTGATAAAAAAAAACAAATGGGGGTGGCAACTGTCAAAAAATTCAAAATGGAGGATGTCCCGTTTTCTTGACTATTTGTGTAGGAAAAGCACAACATTTTGTAATTATATAAATCCAAGAGATATGTTGTGTCTTTAAAAAAAAAAAGAAACAGTGCCTACTACGCAGTTACTGCCCAGTTTACAATAGAAAACTGTGGCTTCTAAACCATTTGCAGGAAGTAAATCGATTATCAAGAAGTTAATAGGTTATAAATTGTAGTAAACAAATACCAAAAAAATTATTTACATGCAGGTGAATATCTACTAATGAATTACATTCAGAATCACAGTTAAAACTTATGTTTAATCATTCTTGTTTGTTTTCAGGTCCGCATCTTTCACACTCGTTAAAAACAGAGGCAGTGTTTATGTAACTAGACTTAAACCTAAAACTAAGTAAAATTCAACCCATTTTTAGCAAATGTAAAGCCAGCTATTATTGCTGCAATTGTAAGCGAAGTAAAACAATGTTCCTGAGTACTTGTAAACATCGGTTTTATGTAATAAAATCATAATCATACAATGTAATACGCATTTCTTTGGGCCTAAGCCAGTATCTCAAAATAGGTAAGCAGCAGCACTTAATTACCCAGAGCCGCCCACTGAATAGATATCAATATTTCTGATCTGATAGGACAATTTAGTTGTTGGTAATAAATAAAATAAGAATCTTCACTAGTAGTCCCGCAGCATAATTTTATGCTCATAAATAAAGCGTAAAGTTCGTCTCCAAACTGGAATAAAATTAAGAGAGTTCATATAGAAATAGTATGATTTTAAAAGCAAGTTTTTATGGTATATATAGTAGATAATAAAATTGTACAACGATTTTCGATGTATTTTTTTTTTGCCACGCTTGGCAATGCACGAGACTGTGCTTAGATATGCCATTATCAAGTTAAAAGGTAGGGAAACAGGGTTGTCAAAATATACAATAGGAACGGAATTAGGAAGGAGTTATCTGAGTTACTTTCTTAAGTAAATTTAACTTTTATACTTTATAATCAATAAATCAGCCAGTAGAGAGGAATTTAATTAAAGGTATGCGATTATTTCTGCAAGAAATGTTTCAAAATTATTTTTGTGCTTACTTTTGTATTAGGCCTAGCGCGCACTAAGATTTTTTGTCGCACAATATTTTTATCGCAGAAATGCAACGCAATAGTTAGTAAGGCAGTGCGCGCACATGCGACTGAAAAATCGCAGCGATTTTAAAATTGTGATTTGTCACATTTTTCTGCGACCGCTCGCGACGCGATTGTGTACTCTATGGCGATGGTCGCGAAAACAAAATGCAGCGTATGAATTTGTATGGTGCCGCACGCACTGCGATAATAAAATCGCGTACTCGCTTCATTTGTGCTTCGTCCGTCCAGGAGCTCTATTTTTGAATCACTCGTATGAAATTGTATCGTCGAATGCGACTTAAGTCACACTCGTCTTCTAAGTCGCATGATGTCGTTTTTCCGTATTTTTGAATCGTTCGCCTGAAGTGTTGCCAGTACAATTTGAAGTATTGTATTTTATCCATTCCACGCAGAAATTAAAAAAACCGGAAACTACCGTAACAGAAACGGAACGTAAAACACTGTTTTATTGGCTGTTTAAATAAAAAATCTTTGTCTTTTGATACAAACAAAACACTACTACTGTCATTTTGGTTTGTGTTCTAACGAAATGTCGAAATCGTTTTTGACAATTAATCTACCGATCGCCATGCGAGACGAGTGGTAAGGACCATTCGTTGCAGTTCGAGTGATTAAAAAATACGGAATTTCAGATGTCGAACGAAAATCAGTAGAAATCGAGCGCTCGACGCGATACGAGTGATTAAAAAATAGAGCTCCAGAGCGTAAACATGTCGGCGCCTGCATCTCCAACGGAGTCTCCATCTATCTATAACATTGATCTAGCCTTGTGTTCTGAGAGCCATCTAGTATTTTTGTATTCAATATGAGGTCCAACAATTATTATTAATCTGTCAAATGTTTGAATTTCATTCAATAATAGCCAAAGATTTTTTTTGGATACGCCCGAAGTTCATGGTATTTCAGATAAAAGAAACTATTGATAATTCTATCCGGTCTGTAAAAGGATGTGTCCAGTATTGACGGATTTTCTTCTTTTTTCTTCTATCCTTCGAAGTAGTAAATAAACACAAGCAATTTGTATAAAATCCATGGTGCAACTGAGCAGCGGCCTAATTTCCTTAAAACATTTGTACGCGTTATTGGCTAAACATAGCGCACATTTGATTTATAAGACCATGCATATATTGTATACCTATGTTTGACAAATAAAGTATCTGCATCTGTATGCGCACCAAATGCTGAGCGATTCCAATCGTCTAACTGTCAAATCAGTATGGAATTTGACAGTTAGACGATTGGAATCGCTCAGGATTTGGTGCGCATAATAAGGCCCCAGATCTCCGATTTTTTATCGTAGTGCGCTCACCCACCGTAGTTTACAATTTTTTACAGCGTGAAATACAGCGTTTAAAATCGTGTCGCAAAAGTAAAAATCGTAGTGCGTGCTAGGCCTTACAGTCTGTATTCCTTTCGCGGTGTGGCGACTTGGCGAGCACATGTCAACTCTGCGCGCGCACTATAAACTCCAACATTCCTGCATCGCGCAAGCAAAATGTTTCACATGACATACCATAAATATAACGTCCGACGGACATCAGTCGGACCGGCCGTCCCAGGCATACGATCTGCCTGGCGGGAAATTTCCCTTTATAGTGGAAGAACACGACCACCCGCTCTTCCCTATAGCGGTATACAAAACTTTGCTTTTTTACTGTTGGTATAAAGGATTTCATGACGTTTTTATGTTAAAATTCCATGGAAAAATCCGAAAATAAGCAACCCATAAAACAAAGTTTTGTCGGGACAAATCTTAGTGGCGCCATCTGTAATTAGTGTTGCCGTCCCCATTTGATGTCGAGATTTAGTAGTTTTGCTACTCAACGTTAGATGGCGTGGCTCGAGTAATTCTTTGCCAGCGGCTCAAGGAGGGATGTGGAGCAGGGGCGCCGGGCGCGGCAGACGCGTCGTTGATCCAATTGGGTATTTGACAAAATATCAAATGAGATACTTTTAAAACGTAAATCTGTATGAAAATACTGGCTTATGACGTCACATTTCAGAGCACTCTTATGTTTTAATCTATTTAAAAATTGTAATAACTAGTAATTGACTAAAAGAGATACATTTTCCGAGATATTTCGTAATTTTTGTTTTAATCGAGCATATGAAATAATTTATTGTTGATCGTGTCAAATACCGTATTCACTTTCATACAAAATGTACAGAAGGGGCGGGACGAAACCAATAGGTACAGAAGCGACGTCTCTTTTGTGTGGGCTTCGTCTTGTCAATTGCTGCTTTAAGGACATCAGAAAAATCTTTACAAAAAGTTGAAACGATGCATACAATTTCAAAATAACTTTGTCAGTTGCGCTTTTTTATTTTCTAATTTAAGCCCTAAGAAAGTCCCGCACGTGTCCCGCATTGACTTTTCATAAAGTTGGCAGTTTTACCCACTATATTTTAATTCATTCACCAATTATACAAATATCAATCCCTGTATGTAACCAATTCTTGAATAAAATATATACGCTAAGTTCTCTTCAATAAAAAAATTATGTATCGCATCCAAACACATCTCATTTATTTATTTCAATAAGTAATTGTAACACTTTCATCTTTAAAATTTACCTACGAAGATCTCAAACCGCTTACCTTTTTTGTTAGTGCCTAAGTAAATTAAACAATTCGGACGAATTTCAGAACTATACATTCTAATTCTTACGTAAATGTGAATAATTCATGAGATGTAACATATTGATTCAGTGGAGATAATTTGGAACAAATTATAATTGGCAAATCATTTACTAAAGTATTGTTAAGCCCAATAGGTAGGTACTAACTTAGAAACTTACTAAGTATTTTATAAGTATCATTCATCACTTCATACACATTAAATACCTAATACTTAATACGCTATTAATTTTAGCTTAGTGCACACTAACCGTAAGATATTTTACTTAAGTCATTGATTACCTAATTAAATTTATATTACAGATAATTTCATTTACGAACCAGGATAAGACGATACAGATAGGATAGGTTTGTATCTATCTTAAAATTAATATACTTAGGTGGTTTATATTTATAATTTTGTAAAATTTCTTTATTTGAGCATACTTTTGCATTATGAATTTTGTGTTGTCTGAGTGTTGCATTACCACAAAGTCTACGAAAAACGTCTATATACATTTAGGTACATAGGAAACAGAGTGGGCGTAAGTATGTACGTACATACTCAGTTACAGTTTACCTAAATAAAAACTAAGAAATTGATCTAAGTCACTATGTAGTGTAAATGCGTGCAAATCAAAATAATTAAGAACCACCTACGTCACTTAGTTTCTTTTAATGTTTTGTTATCGACAAGCTAAAAAAATTACGAGAGTTGTCTTACTGAAATATTTGACATAAAATGTACATTCGATTAGAGACATTTCTACTCGATGGGCCATTAGAAAGCTGGCCCAGCTGTATACTCGCTATAAGAAACAGTAATTGTTAGATATTGCGACTTGGAATAGGCCCACCAAGATTTGAATTATTTCCTTTACCCGAATCTCTATTTAGTATTGTCTTACTTATCTTATAGTTTGAGTTGGCAAGAGAGATACTTTATAGTGTGACACAATGGAACTTTGCTAAATTAACAAAAAGAAAGAGTACAGTCGACAGCACCTTTAAATGTTTGTTGCTAAGTCACCTCCAATGTAACGAAGTAACGTGCATGCATGTAAGTCGTTATGCTGTCGCTGCCGACTGGACTAATTAAATTAATGTCATCACAAGTTCTACTGGAAGTTCAAATCTGTCTGGAGTTCTTCAAGACAATTCAGAATTAACATAAATTAATAGTTCAATCGCATGAGTTTACCTTTAATTTTTTTCTGAGGAATTTTAAAATAACACCTATCACTAGCTCTACAATGAAATGAAAATCAACATTAATACAATATACATTTTTAATACAAACTAAATCGTCAAGACAGAAAATGTTTTATAATTATTTTAAACATGCAGCTTCTTAGACAAGCAACTGACGTAAGAACTTTTTGTTTCTATATCATGCATGAGTGACGTGACATGCAAAATAGAAAATCAGAAGATTCCTGATTCCTGCATCACTAGTCAAAGACAATTTGCTGGTAGCATATTCTTAAAATCGCGCTTGAGATTGGCTAATGGATCCGCCATTTTGTTTTTGTCATTCACGGATTTGCAGTGATCTTCTGCGCCGCCGTGTATCGACAAATGAGGTGCTCATTATAGTCATCGCGAACAGAATTTAAGAAACAGCCGTGCAGTAATTCGCATCACGATACCGTTTCCGTGTGTTACCCGACTGCGCAACCAAGGGGGTTATAATGAGTACAGAATATGTCCCAAACAGATGACTCCACTTAATAAACTTCGCACAGGATGCCGACTCAGGCCATTAGGGCAACTGAACTACAGCAGAGTCAGTTTTAATTCATGACATACAAAACTCAGTGGCGGATTTACCAGTAGGCTGAGTAGGCTGGAGCCTAGGGCGGCAGATTTTAGGAGGCGGCAAATTTGGCCCAATTTTTTTTATCTTACAGAAATTAAAAAAACATTATATACACAAAGAAACGAGTGACAAAAATTTTTATATTTTAGTAATGCACAGTATACTGAAAACTGACGTCCGTAATCCGTATAATAAAATAAAAGATTACTAAACGCACTGTTAAATATAGGTACTTATTTTCAACTTAGTTTCAATATTAATTACAATTTAAATTTCGTAACGTAATGAGGATGTTAGAACACAAATCATAAAGTTGCAATTTCAGAATAAATATGATTGTGAACTAAACTAGCGTAGCGTAGGTATTGAATTTCAAAGGTCAGTCAGCAGGGGCGACAAAAATTGAATAGCCTACTAGCAGCACATTTGTAAATCCGCCACTGACAAAACTAGTTTTACTTTCGTTACTGACCACAACGCCACATATGACACCGGTGTCACGGTCTTTCTACAAGTCACAAAGCACTAAACTAAGTCGCAATGCGTGTGAGGGACCCGTTATATCGTGTAGAGTGAAGAATCCCGAACTCCGATGGAGAGCATGTCAGTCAGTCAAGACCTTGGAATACTCACTGTCTGCATTTAGCGTAGTGGGGTCTTGGCCACTGGCAGCATCAGACAGTCACTGATCAATACAGTCGCGGAAACTGTCGGTAACACAATAGTCGCATAGGATTAAAGCATCATTGTCGCTGATCACTGTCAGCATAATTATCGGCGTCGTGCAAGTACTCTACGACGACAGTGACGACTCACTGTCGGCTTCGAGTATTTGCACGTCAATAATTGAAGGCATCTGGGTAGTCACAGATAATTATAGGCGTCGTGGTGGCATGGTGTTGTTTTGCAACGGATAGATACTACCATCAGATAGTCGCAAATCATTATCCACATCGTGGCAGTAACTGTCGACAAGGGGGTAGTCACAGATAATTATCTGCGTTGCGGCGCGCGCGCTCACTGTAAGTTTTCGTAGATTATTTATACTGTAATAACTAATTTGCGACTATCGACATCGACTATTTCCGATGCTGATATCGGATAGTCGCAAATCACGATCGGCATCGTGGCAGTTACTGTCCGGTATCGGGATAGTTACATAATTTTTATTTTTTTAGGCGTCGTGGTAGTAACTGTCAGCACCCGACAACAGTTCATAGACTGTTTAAACGGTAATAACCATACTTCGACCAAATAGGGGATGTATTAGCAAAGATAAAAAGTACCCGAAACCGGCGTGCGTGCATGCAACGACTAATGAATGTTGAGGAAGCGAAAGTGATCTGTCGGGATCGTAGCAAGTGGCAGTCCCTGGTCTCTGCCTACCCCTCTGGGATACAGGCGTGAGTTTATGTTATGTTATGTAATAACCGTTTAACTGGTAATTAATTTGCGAATATCCGGACGGCCACAAATCAGCATCGCGGTGGTAACTGTCGACATCGGGTGTTTGCGCGGTAATAACTGTCGGCATCGGGGGTGGTCACTGTCGGGGTAGTCACAGATCATTGTCGGCGCCGCGCCAGTCACTGCCGGCAGGCGGCGCGGCGCGGCCGCTTGCGTGCACGCGCGACCCGCGGACGCTCTCACGACTCGCCGTTGCCGCTGTCGTCGCCGTCGCCGTCGCCGCCGCCGCCCTCGAGCTCCTCCTCGGAGTCCGACTCGAGGTCGTCGTAGTCGTCGTCGTAGAAGTCCGTCATATCCAGCTGCGGACGGAGATGGGGACGTGGATTATCTTCACATTTTTTTAAACTAAAACTATAAGCTAGGCTAACTCCAGACTTACCACTCCTACTTTGTGAAAATGATACTTAAATAAGAATAATCGTAAATTACAATTTATACACTTATTCTTTACTAAGTATTTCATCAGTACAATGCGCAGGCCCATACATATAGGCAAGATGACTAACCACCTACTGCGCCACCACCGCACCATCCACTGTCTGAGGTTAGTGCTGGCAGTGCTTCTACATACTTGCGGCTCCTCCATCGTGTACTTGACCTGCGGCTTGATTGCAATATTCCTCGAGCGCGAGTGCACCACGATCTATCCACTATCCACTTCGCTACCACTGCCCTGTTGCTAATCGTGCTACATACCTGCGGCTCCCGCGTCAGGACTTGACCTGAGTCTTGATGCAGTAGTCGTCGAGCGTGGAAGGCACCACGATGCCTTCCTTCCGTCTACCCACTACACTATTACCGCACTATCCACTGCGCTACCACCGCACCATCCACTGCTCTGTTGCTTGGTTTGGAATATACCCGGGGCTCCTGCGTCGTGGACTTGACCTGCGGCTTGATGCGGTAGTCTTCAAGCGTGAGAGGCACCACGATGCCCTCCTTCCGTCTACCCACTCTATTACCACACCATTCACTGCGCTACCACCGCAGCATCTATAGCTTGTGTTGGAACGTATCTGCAGCTCCTGCGTCGTGGACTTGACCTGCGGCTTGATGCGGTAGTCTTCAAGCGTGAGAGGCACCACGATGCCCTCCTTCCGTCTACCCACTCTATTACCACACCATTCACTGCGCTACCACCGCAGCATCTATAGCTTGTGTTGGAACGTATCTGCAGCTCCTGCATCGTGGACTGGACCTGCGGCTTGACACAAAATCCTAAGTGTGAGCGCACCACGATGCCCTCCTTCCGTCTACCCACTGCAGTATACTGCAGTATCCACTGCGCTAGCACCTCACCATCCACAGCTCTGTTGCTTGTATTGGAACGTACCTGCGGCTCCTGCGTCGTGGACTTGACCTGGGTCTTGATGCAGTAGTCTTCGAGCGTGAGAGGCACCACGATGCCCTCCTTCTCGGCATCCATGCGGGCGACCTGCGCCTGCTTCCTGGAAACGAAGAAAGGATAACGGTTAATAAATATTCGACATTTAAACAGAGTAGACCTCTAAACATCTACAATTTCTGAAACACGTCCACTAGAGGTTGTTATTTAAAACCATTTTTCTTGTACGAATTTCGTTTCATTTTGGTTCAATTAATTTATTATTATTTAAATATTATGTCATTTTTCTGATTTATAGTGGTGTTGCGTAATGAATTAACTTTATAATGTAATTGTTAAATAATGCCTAAAATCGTATGTGTCAAGTAGGATGACATTCTTTCAGTCTTCTATAAAATATCCTATCACCATCTATCATCCTTGTCCATTTTATAGGACAACGATTTACCGGAGGCTGTGACATTGCCAGTGCGCGTAAAGCGCTAATTAAAAAAATATTAGATAGTTCACCAAGGGCGGAAACAACATTTTTGCGTCGAAGTTGTGAAATTGAATCCAGAGCGAATTGGGGCGATTCTTGCATTAAAGCCCGAGCGAAGCGAGGGCTTTAACTAAGAATCGCTGAAAGAGCGAGGGATTCAATACTACCGAGACCAAAAATGATTTGCGCCCGTGTAGAACACTCTGCTTTTCACTACCATCTGAGAGGAATGAAATAAAAGATAACAATTAGGTACATACCACTCAAATGTAACTTCTGGCAGGAGGCTTTGAATTGCTTGTGTTGCCTGTTTTTTTACATATTCTGGTGTTAAGAAGACACTATCATCATCGCTTGACGACATTTTTCCGAGAAAATAAGTGAAAATAGACAAAAAAAAAGCGCGCCAATGTTATTGATTTTTTGCATAGAAAAAAAAACTTGCGTTCCAATTTCAAATATTTGACAATTAGGTACTTAAAAGTTTTGAAGCCAAGAGTTTGGTAGTTCAGTAAGTAGTTCCAAACTCGGTTTTAAAAGTTATTGCTTGGGTTGGAGCGAAATAGATATAGGACGAATCCTCAAGAGTGAAAGAGAAGTCCGACTTCTTAGTAAAAAAGTGCGTTAGTATATAAATTCAAAATTGGATTTTGAGAGGTAAATAGTTTCAAAACCCAATTTTGAGTCTATTTTACTTTGATGCATCTTAGCTTGAACAACAATAGCGTGTTTTAGGTCCTAAATTTGGGCATCAAATTGCATCATTTCGAGCAGATGGAGTGAAAAATATCTTTCCGAGGAAAATAGCATAGAACGAAAGTAGTAAAATACACTGAATAACGAGTTACTAACGAAACACCTCAAAACCATTTGTTCAGTATACAAATTAACCGCTAAATATTGTAGATTTCATACAATTTATATAAATTGGATTATTACGAGTATTATTCTAAGACCAAATATATACTAGAACTAAGTATTGAAAAAGAAAATAACTAATCATTTAAGTAGTAAATCGAGGCCACATCGCCGCCCCATAAGGTCCCTTGCATTATTACCCCCCCCCCCCCACAATTTATTTATATAGATTGTACGAATAATTAAATTGAAAATCTTAAACTTTTGATTAGGTATGGGAAGAAAGGGAGAATAATGTAACGGGTATTTCCTTACAAAGCGAGAAACGCAAATAGTACAACATATTTTATTGTTGATTCCTAGAGGTTAGGTTACCACTGGAAAAACACTGGATATTCGCTGTAGATAAGTCAATGTAGGTAAATATAACTGCTCGTGTGAATCGAACTTATGACATCTATATTGGTATACATGCGACATACCACTAAACCAACGGGTCAGTCTAACAACATTAGAAACACAATTTTCTCCATCACGCGCTGAATGTGAAACGCTTCTGAGTCGCGTCAGTGCAAAAGTGGCCTAAGCTTAACATAGTATGGAGATAATGAGCTATACATTTTCATGAATTTAAATTGAATACATAGTCTGCTTCGTTGGCCAAAACAATACGTGCAAAAATTATGTCTACAATGCCAAGGAATAGGCTGGTTTTGCATAAAAAATTATTATGTTTTAAATAAATTGCAATAGATAAGTACGAATATGAAAAATTGTGGGTTAGGCCACTTTTGCGCTGACGGCCTCAATTTATTATGACAATTCGATTAAGTCTTCCTTCTTGTTAATCTGCTATGCAATGCATACATCGAATTGTCATAGTAAACCATGAATTGTAGCTTTATGGAATAGGGCCCAGGGGCCTTGTTCTGTTAACGTAATATTTTACTAAACCATTGTTAAACCACTGACTTCGACAGATATTTTTATTACATTGAAGCTCCAAAAAGTTTATTTGTTTATGCGTGCAAACTAGAAGCGGCGATGGAATAACGACATCAAAGACAGTGATTTGACAATGGTTTCTCGGACTTTGGCATCCATGAGGTCCATGAAGTTCCTTTGCGCCACCGTTGAAAAATAATCACATCTGCAGTCGGGTAAAAAGTGGATCCCAAGTCTCTCACTCAACCATCTAAGTAGTGCTTTTTACGACCCAACGACCGAGAACCTAGGGTCAAGGCGATGGGACTAGATAGTATTTATGCCAAAAACGGCCGTTTTTAGAGAAAATGCTATTTACCCGTAGGTTTTTGGCTTCAGGTTTCAGACGGACTTTAGAAGTGGATCCTAAAAATAACAATTTAAATTATTAAAAAATATGTTTTTTTTACTGGTGTCACGTGACATGTCCGTTCGCATGCTTGATTTATCTCCAGTGAGATGTGCCCATTCAACTGTTTCCAGTTGCTTCGGTATATGCAGTCAAGACTTACTATATTAGGCACACACGAAATCTCTGAACATAAATTAATATAATAGCCTGAAATGCAGTTAAAATTGTCTTTCCCTTTACCGAAGACTGTATTGTAACTGAATTTTAGGAAGTGTCTTTGGAATCGTGTTTCAATAAATAACACGAGGAATGGCATTGCTGTCCGTCACTTCACACCGCACGGTCAATAAAATATTCATATTTTACATTTGTATTGTGTAAATATTCTAGCAATTTTTTTGGCTTCTATCAAAACAACAAAAATGAGATTCGCGATTTATATGCAGCGCTAACCTGAATAAATACATTTATATTTATTGTATAATTTGCGTGAGTTGGCTGATGTTCGAGGCAATTCGGTGTACCTGATCGATATAAGTTGCTCTAGTCAAAAAAGGAGAAAAATTTAAACTAGAAAATTATAGACCTATCACCCTATACCCATATTTTCTAAAATTTATGAGAAAGTGATGTATAATAGAATTAATAATTTCTTTGAAAAGAATAATATTTTGTCTGAATCACATGGGTTTCGGAGAGATCGAAGCACAACACTTGCCACCTTTAAATTATTAAAACGTGTAATAACTTGCGTAGATAAAAAAAATACTCATAAAATTTTGTATGTCACAAAAGGCTCCTCGCAAAGCTTTATAAATATGGTATACGTGGTTCCGCAATGGCATGGATTGCTTTTTATTTAAGTAACACAGCGTGTTGATAATTTAAGATACTGCTCGAAAACTAAAACTATTGTGAAATATCAGTCGTCATGCCTCAAAAATAATTTTGGAGTGCCACAGGGGTTCCCCCCTTAATATTCTTGGCCTATATTAATGACTTGCCTAGCCATATTTCCCGGGAATGTATATTATTTGCTGACGATACAACTCTGATTGTCGAGGGTAACGATAAGGCGACATACAATAAAGAAGTAAATGAGACGTTAGGACAGGCTATCTCGTGGCTTTTAGCTAATAATCTAAAGGTCAATATTAACAAAACTAAATTCATGCAATTCTGTAGTATTAAGGGTACAAAACAAAATCTCTGTATTGAGTACAATGGGGACAAAATAGAAGTAGACGAAATAAAGTTTCTGGGTCTAATGATAGATAGCCATTGCAGTTGGAAAACACATGCACATAGTGTCTGTAACCAAATTTGTATATGCACTCAGAAAAATAAGCCAATATGTATCATTAGAAGCAGCAAAAGTTGCCTATAATGGATACATAGATTCCACGTTGCGTTATGGCATCGTTCTCTGGGGCAACTCTACAGAGATGGATAGAGTATTTAAATTACAAAAACGCTGCATTCGGGCAATATTTGGCCTAAGACAAACTGATTCATGCCGTTCATACTTTAAAGAAAATAATATTTTACCCTTACCTTGTCTGCACAAACTAGAAGTCTGTGTTTTTGTGTATAATAACAAATAATTAATGCAACACAAACAGGACATATCTGAACGTGCGTTACGCTCACAATATCAAAATAAACTGCACCGACCCTATGCAAGCCTAAGCTTTACCTCCAAAAATTGCTATATTATGTGTATAGTATAGATATATATAACAAGTTACCTCATGTATATAGAGAAAATCCAACTAATTGTTTTAAAATCCGTATATTTCAATATCTTATAGACAATTGTTTTTATTCCATTAAAGAATATTTAGAGTTTAAGTAACAAGTTCCTAATCACTGTGATAATAAATTTAAGATTCACTATATAATTAAGAATAGTAATAGTAATAAATTGTGGTAATAATTAATCGTTATGCATGCTATTATAAATACCAAAATATGTGTTTACACCTGAAAAGGTACAACATGGAGATCTATATGTAAGCAACTACAACCGCTAAATGTAACCTATGTTTTTAGCACAATAAATTCATTCATTCAGAGTCGTCACTAGAATTAAACTTCTGCAAGTGAGCTTAATCATTTTCCATTTTTGGTGCAGTCGACAGAAAGCTTGAACACCTTTGTTGAACATTTTCGTCGCAAAATTGGCCACACAGAATGGACGTGGGGCGGGGGCGCGGAAAAGTCGCGCGCGACGCGTATCGCGCCCTCGCCGTCTCTTAGGTGTTGGCTTCGTCGCGTCCCTTCAGTACATTTTGTATGAAAGTGAATTGGATTAACGACGCGTCTTTTCCGCGCCCTCGCCCCACGTCACTTCTGTGTGGCCAGGTGCTAAGGATAACAGAGTGCACGAATATAACGGTTGATGTGCCTTCGACTATTACACAATTTTGATGTAGATAAATCGGTCCCAATGACCAAACGCGTGATTTCGATCCAGAGGTGATGATTTCATAATCAAATATTCCCACTCGATTCCCAATGTACCAAGTTGACTTTTTTTCTTTTCATGTGTGTTTTTGACGTGAGGGTGTAACGAAATCCTCCTCATATCTATGCGAAAATAGGGGGAAACAGATAAGTATCAGATGGTTCAGTTCATAATTGTTATCTATGCTATTTCGAAGTTGTCACCATCGTAAAAGTAAATTAGAACCCCCTATTTCCGGATCATCATCATCATCATCATCATCAGCCGTTTGACGCCCACTGCAGGACACAGGCCTCCCTTATGGTTTTTCTAACCACAAAGGGTTTTACCATACTCGCCACGCTTGGCAGGCGGGTTGGCGATCGCAGTACGCGGTTGAATCTCAGGAAGACGCTGCTGCCCGTCTCCTGGTCATGTATTTCCTTAGTCGCCTTCTACGACATCCACGGAAGAAAATAGATTTTCGGATAGATAGAGAAATTTTGTTGCATCCTGCATTTGCCTGAGAGAAGGTACTACAACTAGTAGGACAGCTACTTTATGTAAAATATTTTTAATGACTCCCGATTTACGTACATTGTTATACATTTTACGGGTCTAATCGAGATTATTTGTTAGGTTGGCGAACAACCAGGAATAAAGGTAATTAAGTTTACCTAAGAAAAAAATCGCGATTACCCCGTTAAACGGCTAACAATTTTACAATTTAACGGTTCGGAAATGCTATCTCACTGTGGAAAATTGCTGCGTGTTGCAGACTTGGCTCAGACAAAGCTAACCTTACCGAACAAATACTTGATCGAACTGATGCGCCTTCTTTGTGCGCCTGAATGAAGGTCGTGTATCTGATAATATTCGCGTACGCTATATCCTTGCCCTTGGATTTGCGCCAGCAACGGCAAATGACGCATGTACTCAACTCAAGTTCAGCGGTAGGCAGACAAAACTATGGTTGACTTGATCTTTTTCTTTAAATACATATCACCGACCCTTTAATAAATGTATCTGCTGTGGTCAACTTCCTAAGGTAATGGTCGGACTAATAACCAAAGTCGACCAACCTCCTCGTCAGTATCCAAAATCAAGGGGGAATATTTGAATGTACTTTCAAATGTAAATTAGGCTGTTGAAAATTAATGATTTGCTCTAAAAGTTTACGGATACTAATTTTAAGTAAGTACGATCCTATTTATAAAAACACGATGCCTTAAAACACTCCTCAGAGGCAGATTAAATAGTCTGTGGTAAAGGGAAAGAAGTAACCACAGATTATTTAAACTGCCTCTGAGGAGTATTTTAGAGTAATCGTGTTTTTATAAATAAGACCGAAAATCTTTAACCTTTTACATTAAAATAAATTCTAATAACTTTAAAATTAATAGTCGGAGACAGAAACAGGATCGTCCGTATCAAGATCTCTTACATAACAGCACAGAGCTATCAAGACTTCGGTTAAATTAAATAACGGATTTACGGCCATTTTCTCTTGTTAAAGTTTACAAAGCGCGATTTCAAAGCTTAAAAAGAGGTTTCCAACTTTACCTCTACGCTTGATGTAGAGGTAAAGTTGGAAACCTCTTTTTAAAGTTCATTATATGGGAACATAAATATACCCTTATACCCTGGTTTCTGCCTAGCCTTCCGGGTTACAGGCGTGAATTTATGTATTGAGTGTATGTAAGTATGTAACTACAAAGGAAATTTGCGTAAAGCAATAGCAATTGCCGAAGGGAATTAAGGCAATAACAACAGCAATAACAATAAATGACACTAACCTCTCTTTCATCCTCGATGGACAAAGCATTTTCAAAGTCAACAGTGCACGTCACTCGTCTGAGCCAGCGGCCACACAGAAGGGATGTGGGGCGAGGGCGCGGAAAAGACGCGTCGTTAATCCAGTTCACTTTCATAGAAAATGTACTGAAGGGACGCGGACGGGACGAAGCCCATACAGAGGAGACGGGGCGAGGGCGCGATTTCTATGCAACGCGTCGCGTCTTCTCCGCGCCCCCGCCCCACGTCCCATCTGTGTGGCCGCTGGCAAGTACTTGTACCTGGCCCTGTCTAGTAACATTTCAGAGGCTTCGCAGCAACTGAACATAACAGCCATTGTTCGGACATTTTACATAGCAACGAAACTTATAACTTAGAGGAAACCCGCTAACAATTAAACCTACCACGCAAGGACATTATTGGAAAACTTGGAAAGCTAAACAGCCGTCATAAGAAGAAAGCCCGCAACTACCTTGAACTTAGTTTCGTATAAAATGAGGTTTAGTGAAAAGTTATGCTTGAAGCATTTCTGATAACTGGTCACAACTACCATTAAATAAGAAAAGAATATTATTTTTCAATTATAAGAAAAAATTACGTAATTTATTGTGTCAAAGGACAATTTCGTAAAATAAAAGATAAAAATAAGTTTTAGTAAACAAATTGAAAGGCGTAACTTGTGTAGCTAACCTTATTTATTTATTCAGATTGGAGAATCATCAGCTTACAAATCTTATAGTTGATTGTTAACTACGCCTTTTTTCAGTAGTACCTACTACAAAGTAAAAATATTTCTTCAATGAAAGGCCGCAATTGTTTAGTAACGCCTCTTTTTGCAAGGAAACTATTTACACCAGGTAAAGTTTTTCAAGCTTGTGAAAATAAAAATTTGGAAATTTTCGGACTTAAAACAATCATAAGAACTGGTACATTATGACCTGAGGTATACTTCATTATGATCTGAAAAAAAAAACATCACAGAATCAGGATATGAAAGTAACAGGATAAAGATAAGATATAAAGTAAACTTCATTATTATAACGGCAAGCCAATATTCACATGTTTGCACTATTTATGTTTTGTTATACGGTAATGTTATGGTTTATTACGTGCTTATGTTATGTTATTAAGTCTGATTTTGTTTACGTTTTTTATCGTTTTACATTGGTTAACACTATCACTCCACTTCAGACACTATACGATAAAAATCTTTGTAAGTTTTGCTCCTTGATTATGTATGTTCTAACGCATACATACGTATGAAATATTGTGTACGAAAACAATAGTATATTTCATTACGAGTGCGGAAAGCCTGTCATTGCAAAGAGTTCCGACAAATTTCTAACCGAGCCGAGACGCAGCCGAAGTGAAGTGTGTTGCCAAAGAGTTGTAACGGTCAGGATAAAAATTTGGGAGTTAATAATCTGATCATAATGGGTACAAATTTTGGCGGCCATTATGAAAGTAGTAAAATCATAAGGGTAATTTTCAAAATGCGCAATTCCTGAAGCTTATCAAAGTTTGTAATTTAATAAAGCTTAGGAAGTTTGTAACTTTTGTTCTATAATCCAATTTGTATTTTAAAAAAGTTTGACAGTTACAACGCCGCAGCAAATACCAAAATAGTTAGAATGCAACAAAATATTCTAACTTTGAAAGGAATTAAATGTCAAACGATTTTTGTTCATAGAAATTGCAGTGTATGGGTTTTGATTTTTTTTATTAATTTGGCATTTTTTTTATTTTAATTGGGTTTACTGATTTTGGGTTTGTAGTTGCACTGCTTAATAGAAAATTCTTAAAACCATGAGTATTGACAAATTGACATTCTTCTGTGTGGGACAATGATTTACTGTGACGTCGCAATATTGGTACCTATTTTACTTCAAGCGCGAATTTCACGAAATTGTTTAAACCCTGATATTATCTAAAACACAAACCTAGCGGAATTGTGCATTTTAAAAATAACTTCGTATACAATATCCCTGCATAACTCAGTCTTCAGCTGAATTCACACAAAGACAACCGACCTTGAAGACCTTGGGGAGACGGTCTAACAAGACAGTGAATCCGATTCATTGAGCCGTCTATTGGGTAACAGAGACGTGCTCCCGAGTTGCCAACCGACTGCGTCGTGTGTGACGTCAGCAAGATCAAGGTGTGTGTTGCCAAGATTTCGTTACTCTATCTATTGTCATCAAACTTTACCATGAAGCCGAAAATCCAAGTCTACATTTCGGCATTCGGCATTATGCAGAGTTCGCTTCTAGAAACCGTAGAATCTCCGGAAAGATATGCATTAACTAGCTATTTTGGGTTTTCTGCACTTACATTAAAACCGGATACTTGTGTACGACGCATCCACCAGACCCTCTGCCATGGACTGATCGAATCATGGATATTCCAAGGCATTGAGAGCCCTGCTATTACACGGTAACAAAGTTGCGGCGTCATTGGATCATCCAACATACTGTTACTAAAAGACTAACGGTTTTATTTATCAAAAACACGGTTCCTTAAAACGACGATTAAAATAGTCTGTGGTGGAGATTTTACAAGGAAAAGTCATAACCACAGATTAAATAATCTGCCTCTTAAGAGTGCTTTAGAGGAATCTATGTCCTTCCCCTTACAGACCCACCAGCGCTGGTACATGACGCTAGCGTCCACGTTGGCCGGACTGAATGTGTCGGGCTCGTTGAGCAGCGAGATGACGGACAGCAACACGGTGCCCACGGACTGCGATTAGCACTCACCTGATAATGTTCTCGTACTCCTTGTCCTTCCCTTTGGAGTCGCGCCAGCGCCGGTACATGACGCTGGCGTCCACGTTGGCCGGACTGAAGGTGTTGGGCTCGTTCAGCAGTGAGATGACGGACAGCAGCACGGTGCGAACGGACTGCGTGGGGTTCCAGCGCTCGCAGGGCAGCTCGCCCGACTGAGGGTCGTCCACGGGCGGGTGCAGGATCGATATGCATAAGTCGCCGTTCTGCGGGAAGGAAGGGACTGGTCAGTTCAATACGTATTTATCTTATTCATTATCTAATGAGATAAATGGGAAACTACGCTTAGGTTTTGTTCCGCAATCATTCCGTTTGGTTCTTTCTCGTTCGCACATTTTAAATGATTGTGACATTCTTTTGACGAACCGAGACTAGATGATACATACAATGATAAACATTTCACATATAACTTAGTTTATAATAGGAAAAAATAGGTAAGAAAGATTTTATTTCCAATGAGGATCATTCAAGTTTTGAACTAAGTATGTAGTTTTATAGAGACATTAAAAACAAATCGGATAAGAAATGACGAAGTTACAGCGATTTTAATGCAAAGGTTCCAAAAACGGGCGCAAACTGGCGCCATACGCTGGACACGTCACAGGTTACGACCCGCGCGCTTTGTTGCCGCGCACACAGCATCTCAGGTGATCTCGATCTGTCTCAGTGAATTGATGTGTGCGCGTGTCGTTTTAACGTTGTGAAGGTGATATTGTCACCATACAAATATTGTATTACGCCAAAATGCAAGAATACGACCGTGACTGCGTCCGAAAAACTATTTGGTCGGGTTTCACAAGACGAAAAACTTTCAAAGAAGTAAATGGTTTAATGGTTCATGGTTATGAAGACCACGAAGGAGGCCTGTGTCCTGCAGTGGGCATCAAATGGCTGATGATGATAAGTGGTTTAACGTTATGTGTTACCCGATTTTAGAGCGTGCCCGTTGTAGTTGACGAGAACACCCGAGTGCCAAATATGTTTAGGTAAAAAAAATCGTACTTGAAAATCGGCCTTTTCTCTTCCAGTGGAACACAAAAAGTTTCCTTGGTAAATATTTGGCGTACTAGTTGGCAAATCGATTTTGTGCACTAAGTCCAAATAAAAACTACGAATTGTTATGGGGTCCGTGCCGCAGGTCTTTTTTAAAAAAACTCTTTATTACACACACACACACACAGGTTTATTGGTAAAAGACAAGTTTACAGTACCGCGGCTATGGGCTGACTGACTCACATGGCTTGGAAATACTATATAAATGGAATTGAAAATGCTAGCGTTAGCTAAATCTAAGTAATAAAGTAGTTTATAACAAAAATTTCAGTAATTTAGGTTTTTAGTTCCATTTTCTCGAAGATCCTACCATAGTAGGACGCGCTTTATTTATTTATTTTGATGTACAAATCGCACCCAAATACAGCGGGATCTTCGAGAAAAGAAAAGATAAAACTAAAAAAATATGCTTATTTCTCCTTTTCTGGGGTATATCTTTATCGCGATAAAAACTAGGGCTAAGTAACCATTTTTATATTAAGTCATAGGGTTTGAACATGTAATAAAATGAAAAATGAGGCCTTTGGAGTCGGAGGTGGCTGGGTGCCACACATTATTGTATGGTGGCTGGGTGCCATACATTATTGTATGGTACCTGGCTGCCTTCGATTCTATATGCCTCACATATTCTCTTTACGATTGTTTTGTTTTTTTTTTGTGTTCGTGTATTTTGTTAGTTTACCTATTTGTTTACTCTGTGACAATTCGAATAAAATGTCTTCTTTCTTTCTTTCAATATTTGTAAAGGTAACTTGACAAGGGGTCTAGATATTGTGGTCCAATTTCTAGATCCCACGGTATTTGGAAGTGAAAGGAAGGAAGTGGAAGGAATTCAACTGTTGGTGGATCTTTGAAAAAAAAAACAAACTAAATTACTAGAATTATGGGGATGGTACGAAATAGGTTTAGTATGCACTTTAGAAACACAAATAGGTAAATTTTCCAATTAACGTGTCAAATTTTGAGCAAGGAATATTCTTCCTGTTTTACGTGAAGAAACAAGTCCGATTTTTAAGTATTCTTATTGGCACTCGGGTGTCTTGTCTCATATTTGAAATTAATTATAGTCTTTCGGTATATGCAATAATTTTTATTGCACTTCCAAAAATCGGTTACCAAAACACACTGGCCGACAACTGGCTCGCCGGCGTCGCCCCGGTCGGATCCTGTGATGTCACAATAGCGTTCAAGTCTCGCCAGGCGCGTAAAACCAAAAACAGCCAAATTATAAACTTTGTCATTTATTGGTGGATTTGAGTAATTCAAAAAGTAATATGATTTATTGTCCTCCAACCGCCTTAGTACTTAGAAATCCAATATTTGGATGTCTGAATGATCGTCATTGTGTTAATTCTCATTTTCGCTTAGACAAGATTTGTCAAAGAAAAGTATAGAAATACTCATTCTTTCACAATCATTGAAGATGTTAGTTATGAAAGACGGAAGTACCGTCTTAAGCGATTGAACCAATTTGGATATTTGGCTCACAGACAGACCATGTAGTTGATTAATATAAAAACTACTTTTATTCGCATTTCAATTCACATATTGTGAAAGTTTATGTAGACGCGGTTTGAATG
Organism: Yponomeuta malinellus; assembly: GCA_947308005.1. Classification (NCBI taxonomy): domain Eukaryota; kingdom Metazoa; phylum Arthropoda; class Insecta; order Lepidoptera; family Yponomeutidae; genus Yponomeuta; species Yponomeuta malinellus. The sequence goes on from OX371013.1 coordinate 9,382,345, forward strand.
ATAATACTATATCGGTTAACCAAGTATTATGTGTAGTAATCGCATCCTGGATTAATACCTATTAGGTATACTTCGGATCATCATGAACAACTCGTATTATAATGCCCGACAAATAACTTGCCCGAAAAAAAAAAACTCCGCGCAGACGGGATGAGTTTTTTTTTAATATTTGTTAATTTGTGTTTACGCCCGTTTAAGGATTGTGTGGTTTTGATGCTGGCCGACTCATGGTTGGCATCGGAACGGGCTCGTGGCTGCCTTGGAGCGGAAAGAGACCTTGGTTCCTTTCTTGTGGGTGCCGCGGGTCAATCCACCTCATTTCGGGCTGGCCTCAAACTTATGCGTGGCAAAGACAAATGTTTAAATCAAAAGTGTCTGTGGAAAAGGCAATGTCAGAACTGACTCAATTTTGTCACAATTTCGTCAAGACTATGTGCATGGAAAACGATAATTAAATATATACCAAGAGCTGCATAATATCGCACCGCCGCTGCCACCCGCTGCCATCGCCACCGTCCTCACTAGTCAAAGGATCGTCCTCCGTCATACGCAGTTTAGAGGCCTAGGTATTTCTCAACCTTTGTGCAGCCAACGAAACCACTAGTTACTAGTTGTCCGCCTGATCCGCCCGCATACAGTCCACTCAGTTTCCCACTCGCGCCACACCAATTTGACTAAACTAAAGTCAGAATAATTCTAATTCACATTCCTTTGAGACTCGAAATAAGTCCATGTGAAGTCGTTGTCCCTGGCCACAGAAGGGACGTGGGGCGAGCGCGCGGAAGAGACGCGCGCGAAGCGTTGTATGGACTTCGCGCCATCGCCCCGTCTCTTCTTTGTGGGCTTCGTCAAATCCCTTCAGTACATTTTGTATGAATGTCAATTGGAAACACGACACGTCTTTTGCGCGCCCTCGCCCCACGTCCTTTTGTGTGTCTCCTCAGGCCAAACGGTGTTATTTTTAAAACACGATTCCGCTAAAACCCTCCTCAGATGCAGTTTACATAGTCTGTTGTATCCCTTTACCATATACTATTTAAACTGCATTCGAGGAGTGTTTTCAGTTTTTATAAGGTAGACTGAAGTAAGCTATTTGTCGGGGATGATACCTATAGCATATGATTCTGATTTCGTAAAGGGTTTTATCAACTTCATTGATTACCGCGCGCCGTTTCATTTACGTTACGTAGTAAAGCGGCTGTTGCATAAACGACTATTGTTGCCGACAGGCGGTGGTGATCTTCATAACAAGTGTTACGTAAGCAGAGCTCACGTCGCTCCTGCTTTGAGCTGGAAAACACTAACATTTTGACATGTTTTATTAAGGAACGATTTCATATTTTCGAAGCACTTTTTACTATATAACATGATAGACATGTCATGGGCGGCTAACATTGTACCTTGAAATTTAACAAACAGAACGTAAATTCGTTAAGGTCAAATATTTTTCGATTTCTGATTGATTGAAATAACGCAAAACCCGGAAACCGTTTAATCAGTATCGATATTAAACTACTTCTAACAGGCAAAATTACGAAATTCCGAAGGGTGCCCAACGTGATGATCTGATGTGACCATTGGAAACTCATCCCAACTACGCGGACTTTTGGTCAAATTATGTTCCGAGCATTATAAAAACCGGCGTGCGTGTCAATGTAGGGTTCCGTAGAAAGAGGTTTTTTATCTGCTTTATATAACTAACAACTTCATCGAAGTCAGTTTCAATGAATTTTGTACGAAATTTTACTTTTATAATTTGTTTGCCTATTACTCGTTAACTAGTAAAGCCTACTTAGCCGTGATAGTTTTCATTTTAAGTTCATTATATGTGCTTCTACCCTGAATTTTTTTACGTTTCTACAATCTACCGTTTAGCCAGGAGAGCGGGGGACAACGACGCCCTACTCGGACAAAAATTTGCGCTTAGTTTAATATTTCGCAAACGGAACCCTAAATAAAAAAAATGGTCTTCCTAGACCCACAATATTTGTCAACGACCAATTCAACGGTGCACCACATGATGGGGTAGACGAGAAAAGAAAATCATACCCACTCATCATGTTACGAGAGGCTCTATCTCTAAATAATGTTTCCATTATTTTATTCTTTAACTTTGTCGGCGTGATAAATATGTATACACATACCAAATTACAGCTTTCTAGTCCCACCGGTCTTTGCGCTTGACCGCGGACGGACGGACAAACAGACAGACAGACATGGCGAAACTAAAGGGTTCCTTGTCGGACTACGGAACCCTAAAAACGTAACATCCTGTAAAAATACGGTTGATAAAAGTTAAATTATTATGACCAACAATCAGATTACAGCTGTTAATAGATAGATAGAAAAATTACGGGCACCAAACTAAAAGTAATTTTACATCAATACAGCAGCATAATGGAACAGCTGTTATTACCCCGAGTCCGGCAACAGTTTCAATACAAATTCAACATAATGGGGTACTAAACTAGTTGTCCAGTTATTACTTCGGAAAAAACCGGTTAGAAATGCATGTGAACCGAGAAGGCTAAATTTTGGATATTACGTGAGGATTTCAAATTGTCGACCATCCTATGTGCATTTCCGCCATCTTGAAAAAGGGTTAAATTCAGTTTTTTCACAATAATTCGGTTCTCCGTTGCGATAGGAAAATTGTGATGCAATACTTTTGTGTTGCTTTTTTACCATCTACAAGTAAGGTCCTCTACATTTTTTACCTATCGTTATTGAGTTATCGATCGAAAAAGTAAAAAATTAGTTGCTTCGTTATTTGCCTGCGTTGTAGTGGGTAAATACGCAAGAACGTCGCCAGTCGACATTCTATTCAACGGCGACGACGATGATGATGATGTTTCGACCATCAAAGCATCATTTCCTGCGGTTCAAGAGTCTTACCAACTTACAAGAGAGTACCGTGGAGAAACTTCTTCAGCCAGGACCATCAAAACAACGAATAATATTTTTTTTAAATGACCGCCTTAAATTATAATTTTTTACTACACAAAATAATATTTTTTTTAATAAATATCATGTGTTTGATTCATAATTTGGCGGGTTTATTTATTTTTTTGTATCGTAATAATTGTCTGAACAACATGCATACAACCGTGCAAGCGACTAAACCGAAACTGGGCACAGACTTAGCAACTTTGTATTTTTTGTCGGAAAAAAAAAATTAAAAAACGAAATTCTAATTAATTCTGAACACGCTCTACATGTTTAATACTAGACATTTTTTCGACATCTTTCACGAGAAAAAAGAAAATTAAGCAAAACGCTACCTAAATTTATGAGTTTTCAATAAATCGATAGATACATCAGTACTTTTCTAGCCCCCCCCCCCACGTAATATCCAAAATCCTTCTCGGTACACATGAATTTCCAAATGTATATAATGACTGTACTATATAGTACATACACTGACGGTGGACCACGGGCAAAAAAATAACACCGTGGTCCACCCGGGTGGACAACGCAGGTGTACCACTGTAACGAACGATCGCTTCTGCTCCCTAGCGAGTAGCAATGGAAACTACAGGTAAGGGTTGAAATATAGCATTGGGGGTCACGTGATTTTGTAGGGGTTGCTATTCGACAAGTGCTTGTAGCATGACAACTTCAGTGTCGTACATTGATTACGGTTCTTTCGGTAGTCTACAGGGTGAAATTGAATTCGTTCACCGTATTTGAAGGGGACATTCTAACCATGATTCAGAAACATATGGTGCTAGTTTTGAAAAAAATAACGCGTAAAAAAATGTTTTCCTTACCCGAAAATATTTCACTTAAGCATAAACAAACAATATCAGGAGGAAAAATAATACAAATTAAAAAAAACATATTTTGAGCGACTCATGGTCGGCGCCGGCCAACTCAACTGTTTTTTAATTATTTACGCATATCGGACGACAGACTCTTAAGCATTTAACATCATTATTAGAAAACATTTTTCAACGTTACGGTGTACTTCCTACCACTCCACTTCAAATCTCACCTATTCTGATTTAGGGGATGGGGGTCTCACGTCAATGTTTTAATTCATATTCATGCACTTATAAAATAATATTTTATCATTTTTTCATTGTTATACCCAAGTAAAAGCACAGGACAGAATACAAGTACATAGTATAGGCGGGCACTTCTGCACGCTTGCCTCCAAGTTCCCGTACACTAACCATTTGTTAACAACTGTGGGTTCCCAAAGTAGGATGCCCTGTGCTATCGTAACCAGGCAAGGACATTACGCTACCTAGGAATCCTGATAATACTACGAGACAACACAACTAACGCAAAAAAAGCCAAGACGGGCCGTCACGGTACGGTTTTTTTGCCCTTGTATTGTAGTCTCTAACTTCTTTAGTATTTAAGGATGATTTCAGTTTACATCGTCGCGCCCGCACGTACGCGGCCCGTTGTCACGTGGATAGACCTTTACTCTGACTTCCTCACAACTTTCAAAGGAGAAACCGGAAGCCGGTCGGCGTATCAGCCGGTTGACCTCCGGCAGCGGCCTTGGCGACCCCGGCAACGTTCTGTGCCCCTACTGCAAGCATCACGATAGGCCGGTTTTACATTTCACGATAACCGTAACAACACATCATCGGACTGGGCCGCGTTCAAACTTCAATTCATAGTTCATTATGACAATTCGATGTGCATTGCGTAGCCAATTAGTACAATTACCCCCGGTTTCGCGTACACTAACAAGCTATTAATATACTGTTTCTTTTTTGTATGCACTTTGGTCAATTGACAGCTGTTAACAGTAGATTAACAGCATGTTAGTGTACGAGAAACTCCCCAGTTTCTCGTACAGTTAGTCGTACTACTTAAACCTAAAATATCTGCACGCACTGCGCCGCGATATACGTTTTTTCGCGCGATAAAAAACGTTTGTTAGCAAAGAGCAGTGTTTTTCAATCTGTGGGTCGCGACCCCTAGAAGGGTCACGATCGCCGGCCAGGTAAAAGTAAAATGCAAGCTTTGTAGTTAGTGTTGCCAGTGGAAAAATAGGCGAGTGGTAGTAGAATAAAACAAACGTTCAGGAACGGTCGGGATTTGGGGGGCTTTAAAATTGATTTTTTATTCTTTTATTTTCGAGGGCGCTGACTTTTTTGAGATATCCTAGTGAAAATGTCAATCTAATAGCAAATGCCAAAATATCAGTCTAATAAATTTTCGGCGAAAACATTTATCGGTTTTTACGGAACTTATGAATTTCTCACCGTCAGTTGATTAAAATTTCATGACAGATCTTTTATTTTTGGGAGTGTTAGTTGTTACGAAAATTTATGGAACTGAATCGAAATGCCATCGATAATTTTATTTAGTAAATTTTCGGCCGCGCTGACGCGAGAATTGCTTTAATCATCGACGCATTTTAAGTTGCAACCCCGAAAGAGTTAAAGTGAGACTGGTCCCACTTATTTTTTTCATTAAGGTCCCGATATTTGGTAAAAAGGATATAGCAACACCACACTCGTTGTAGGTTTTAACTACATCATCTTTGAAATTACTGACACTTTCAATATGGTCTTGGGGGTCTGGGAAGTCGCTAGAATTTTTTACTTGTAAAGGGGGTCGCGTCTTCAAAGACTTTATATAGGTTAGGTACTTTAGATACTTTTTAGGGTTCCGTGGGGACCCTATTACTAAGACTTCACTGTCCCTCTGTCCATCTGCCTGTTACCAGGCGGATCGCAAAATCCGTGATAGCTAGGCAGTTAAAATTTTCACAGATGATGTATTTCTATTGTCGCTATAACAACAACTACTAAAAACAGAATAAAATAGATATTTAAGGAGGGCTCCCATACAGCAAACGTAATTTTTTTGCCATTTTTTGCTCGATATTAATAACGGCAACAGGTAGACGCTTGAAATATTCACAGAATATTTAGTTTTATATTCGCTTCAAGTATAAATTATTAAATTAAAATAAAATAAATATTTAAGGCGGGCTCCCATACAACAAACGTGATTTTTTGCAGTTTTTTCACGATCTTTGTGTCTATTTTTGTATAGATAATGGTATGGAACCCTTCGTGCGCGAGCCTGACTCGCACTTGGCTGGTTTTATTATAGGTTTGGACGAACTATAGACGAATAATTACAACTTTTAGTAGTCAAAAAGACAACATTTAAATAACCTGGTTTTCGTACCGTGATTTTAACGTGAAGCTCGTAATAGCCTCTGCGTTACGCGTTAAAGTTTAGACGGTCGCGAATATTGACATTTCGGTCAATAACACACCAAGGTGATTTTGGCCCATTAGCAATTAAAATATTAGTAATCGGTCAGTAAAATCAATTCGCTAAAAAAATTAACGAATCGAAACTGGCCGGTTTACGCAAGAAAAGAAAGTTAAAAAGAAAAAGTTGAAGAACTAACAGCATAACAGGAGATTTAAAATTCGTGAGTCGTGTATGTAAAATATGCTTGCTTCTGAAATGAAATCTCTTATAAAATAGGATGAAGAATAAAATAAGGTTTATTCAAGTTGGCCCACTATACGCTCTGTTATGCTACCGATGATGACTCGATGACCTAGATACCGTATCTGTTGTTACGATGAGTGATATGGTGACCGACATTATAACAAGCGTATCCAGTCACACTACTTTGTACAGCATGCTACGCTCTAGATGGTTTCCTAAAGAAAAAGAAGCTAATGTAAAATATGCATAAGATGGTTTACATAACTTTTAGGAAGTGTTATTATGGTCGGCAAAATTCTGCATAAACGCCCACATAATGTAAGAATCTATTCGTTCCGCTGCCATTTTGGATTAGGTCAAGTACCGAGAATCTGGCATCCGTATTAATTTTAATCGACACAGTGTTCCGAAGTTTTCTTTCGAACTCCTTTTTTTTTATATTGTGTTTGAGAGTGGGATTGCGTTTCATCTTGTAAGATTTCTATTCACACATGTCAAGCATCTCAGCACACAAAATGTGTAAATGTAATCACCCATTGTAGTGTGAAAAAAAACATTACAGTGAAAGTCCATTCCAACGGCAATATAACTTTTTCACCAATCTCGTTTTACAACTTGTTAATTAGAAACGTACGTTGGCTCGAATTTTCAACCACACAAGTCCATTGAATGGAAAACAATAACCGTTTTGATACCATCATCTCATAACAACATAACAGCAATTGCGAACGCACGCTTGCTCGCGAATTGCGTATTGACTGATTGTTAGCGCGAAGATCGGCTTGATTGCCAAAGAGCATTCACTCGTGGGTACATTTTATAATTTGTAACACGTAACAAAGAATTAAACAATGTTATTCACAAGCTGGAAACTATCTTCAACCATCACGCATCTATGGTACAAAGCGCCCTTTGCTTTTTTGCGTCGATTAACACAGCGACCTTCACAAAGACAAAAGAATAATGACAGAAATGCGCAGAGTTGAAATGCTTTCCATCTGCGTCACAACAGTGAGGCACCACGTAGATATACGTCTGCGAATTAATGAGAATTAGAGAGTTCACCTTGCGGGGTTCGCAAGCCGGAGCGAACGCCCTCGTTTCTAAAAATACATCACCAGTTCAACGCGCGCTCCCCACAAAGAAAACGCATGGATTGTGACCTCTAAATCGGGAAACACTCGAGAAGCATAATTTGTTTACTTTCGTCTTTGACAAACACTGGAATACCAGAACGAGGGACGCCGAGGTCTCCGGGAAAACCTAATTACAGGCCGCTTCGTCACTTATCTGTCGTCGACAAAAATAATCATCTGTGTCAAGATATAGAAGTGTCTTTCAGATTGTAAGAAAACCTCCAGATTGTTTTAAAAGAAGACTTGACACTAAAAGGATCTGAGAAGTGTTGGACTATTTCACAGCCAATGTCGACTAGTATAGAGTTGACAAACATTATAGTTTCAATGTCTTTGGACGACCTAAAGGCGTTGAAACTTCGATAGGTTACAAAAACGTATCGAACGAGAAAATATGAATGATATTAATTGTCAGTACGTAGGTACAGCAAAAACCAATAGTACTCATAGAATAGAATAGAATAGATTTTATTTTGGAAAATGGAAAATCGTGTTTTTTATCTTTGATCTGCCGTAGACCGATCGCGATGGAGGACTTATGAAGAGACACACATCTAAAAGTGGACAAACAAAAAAATGCTGCTGAAGAAGATGAAGAATCTTTGATTTGAAATGCCGAAACACTGTTCACCTTGGACGTGATGTCACAAAATTTGCAAATTTTGAATCGTCGTGGTTCTGGACGTAGCCACGGCGATTCAAAATTTACGTGTTTGTTTCCAATATAGTCCGCACAGATCTTTTTGGCGGTAACATGAAAATAGTGAGTAAAATGCAATTTTGTGTAACTGTCAAAACGGGGTTCTTGGATTTCGACAACTATAATAGTAATTTACTACGCATCACACTACGTCTATTACTCACACGTACACTGTAAAGACAGTAAGCGATGTGCAAAAGATCTGTGACTATGTTCATGTTACCGGCAAGAAGATTTGTGCGAACTATAAAACATCCTCGATCATAGCGTTGGTGTTATGCCTCCAGTCAGTTACATGGGGTGAATTAGCATGTTACTTTATGATTTCCCATCGTCGCAGACGCAACGAGCTATGGAAAGAGCTATGCTCGGAATTTCTCTACGAGATCGAATCAGAAATGATGAGATCCGTAGACTAACGAAAGTCGTCGACATAGCCCAGCGGATTAGTAAGTTGAAGTGGCAGTGGGCGGGGCACATAGCACGCAGAACTGATGGCCGATGGGGCCGAAAAGTTCTCGAATGGAGACCACATATCGGCAAGCGCAGCGTAGGACGACCAGCCACAAGGTGGACAGATGACCTCATCCAAGTGGCAGGAAGGCGCGGGATGCAGGCCGCTTCCAACCGGTCTTTTTGGAAATCCATGGAGGAGGCCTATGTCCAGCAGTGGACTTCTTGTGGCTGAATGATGATGATGTTGATGATCGTCGCAGAAGTTCTAGCAACCCTTGAACTCGCCGACATCTCAGTCGTCTCACTTCAATGAGGAGGACAACATCATCAAGTATCAAGCCAACAGTGTCTTAATTGAAGTCCGGATCTTAAACTTTCGTAAGCAGTACATATTATTAATCTAAGTCAAGATTCACTCACTTGTAATGTTGTCGGAAGAGTCTGGCCAGAGACGAGCTCTACTTGAACTCTATGAATCAAAGCGAAACCTGGTTGGACTCTTCCGACAATATTACAAGTAAGTGAGACTGAACTTAAATTTATATTTGCGCTTACGAAAGTTTTAGTCCGAAAACTATGTCAACAGTAGTAGTTTAGTTAGACACGTTTAGGCGCAAAAACTGCAGGAACAAACCTAGTATCTACGCACGCACGAGTCAATTATGATTGTCAACGCAACGCAGGTGGAGACGCGAAAAAACTTGGAGCACGTGGCAGTCACAAAGGGAGAATGTGATTGAAATGTTGGCACGGAGCGACGGGGCGCAGCGTCTCTGGGACGTTGTACTTTATATTTAAAAGCAGCTGTTTGTGGCACAAGTTCAGCGGGGCCTGCAGAATAAGGTTAATTACCCCAAGGCCGGGGGTGTGCCAAGAGGAAGCCGTTTCTTGGGACGATTTGCGTCTGTAAACAGAAGCATTTCAACGAGATGTTATTCCGATGACCGAGAATCTTCGCCGAGATGATGTTTATATGCTAGTTTCTGTAGACACGGTTCTGTAGAGGGTTTGTTGGGCTTTCTCAACATTCGCGGGTAAGAATTTGGTTGCCCTTGGAAACCAGTATTTAATAAGTATAACATGACGACGCGAGTCGTCTTAACTGTCAAAAGTCGCGACTTTCCAGTATATTATTTAATTCTGTAATTTTAGCGCTGCTAAACACGCGGCTCGCGCCGTTCATGGTAGAGAGAAAACGAAATAACTAATATATAACATACAGACTAAATGCAAAGCAAGCTGTGGGAATCGAATCTACGACCTCTGTGCCAGCCAAATAAGCAATCGACCTTAAGGCCAACACACCTGGCTAATAGTTCAATGTTCAAATAGTTCTGACTAAAGTCAGACGAATATCAGTATTGAATCAATAATGACCGACTGATGCATTAATATTCATGCGAAATGTTTTTTCTTTTATCCAAGATATTTCGAGGTTAGAGTTTTTATAGTTTCGGAGTCGCCGCTTTTTGTGTTCTTTCGCTAACAATGGTGGCTAACAGAAATGATTCATCCATTTAAATTAAAAACTTGGCCGGTTCACGCCCGTGGTTTCTGTGGTCGGTGGCCGCAGCAGGCGAGGTCGTTCAACTTTTGGAGCATCCTGTTCAAGGTGGCACAATTGACAATCAAAGGACTAACGCACTAAAGTCAAAGATAAACAAACACAACACAACGCCAACTAGCTTTTACAGTGCAGTGTTGCCAGCCGCCTTGGCATTTTTTACTGTGCTGTTTACATTATTTATTGATTCTGTTTATAGCGACATTTGCGACATAGATTTCTTCTATCAGTCGTCCGTTTCTCATAGAACATTATAAAACCGTTACTTGTTGGCAAATCACTAACATATTAGAGGTACACAGCCACATTGTACAGCTATTTTTTTGTCCTTGCTTAATTTTGGGTAATGTCATGAAATTATACGTGACGAAATCTGTCCATATTATACGGTTTTCGCAATGCGCAGTTATTAAATTAATTTAACTTTTAGGGTTCCGTACCTGAAGGGTTTCAACGGAACCTGTCGCTAAGCCCACGCCCGCTTCTACCCCGTTCTTTCTTCTGTTATAAACCTTTAAAGGGGTATATTAGATACTAGTCCCGGCAAACATCGTACCGCCACAAAATCCGTTTACATATACGATTCTTGCACAACACCATATATTTTTAAAACACAACGATCGCTCGCACAACGCCATCTATTTTAAACTTAAAATAAATATTATCCCATGGGAACGCATTACCGGGATATCAAGTATGCTATGTCTCAATTCAGGTCTTTATCTATCTGTACGCCCCATCATCATTATCATCGGCCTACGCTTGTACACTGCTGGACATAGGCCTCTCCTATTGCACGCCACTGAGCACGGTCCTCGGCTTCTCCCATCCAGCTCTTGCCAGCCGCCCTACGAACCTTAGCTGTACGCCAAGTTTCATTCGTTCAGCCGTTATTGCGTGATTGAGTAACAACCTCCAAACACCTTTACAAACTTTCACATTTATAATATTAGTAGGATAATATTTGATTTTTCATGTAATTTTATATCATACGGTGTGCAATAAAGAGTATTAATCTAATCTATATTTTGACATGGAATATGTAGCCGGTTGATATTTTCAAAGGAATGTAGGTAATTAGTGGGGTTAGTCCACCTAGTTATGCAATATAACCGAATGCTATTAGTAATATACTATTAGTATTATATTATACTATTAATTATACAATATAACAGAATGGACAAAAAAAGTCCTATTTGTTATACTGCTCAATATAAGATAAGATAAGAATATTCTTTATTGTACCAGGAAAAACACAACATAAAATATTTATAAAGATACAGTACAGTATAAGTTATTGAATTCGAAAAAAATAATAGGGGCTTGTCCGTGTAGTTATACCATTATTTTCTCTGTCATACCTACATATAAACAGTTATAAATTAAACAACAAAATCTATATTCAAGCAATTATTACGCTCCTGGCTACTAATAAAGAATATTCTATTTATCTATCTAATAGGTATAATGACGTAATAAAATTTTGACTCAATTAATGTTCATTGCCAAAGGTTCATCATGACTTACTTTTTTATCTTATTTACTCACTTGTTGGGTCCTTCCCCATAAGTTAAACTATTCATATTATTTTGTAGTTTAATTTATCTGGGGTACGGCAGTGCCCCCGCTAATTCAAGAAAAAAAGCGGCACTTATCGACCCCCTGTAACTTCGTTGTCGATAAAACTGGAAGCCTAAAATTTCAGTAACCAAGCAGGCATTGTATAAACACGGTATATTTCAATTTCGTGTTTAGTGTATAAATAAAAGAAAAACTAAAATATTTTGCAATTTCAGTCCAGTTTTTTAGAAAGCTAATATAAGTGTTTTAATGTAAAATTAATAATTAATGTTTGTGAAGACTAACATTTTATCTTATCTATAAATAAGTACGTGTACTTTAGCAATGCCCTGACCAAGGTCAATAATGTGAGACTTGAACATGATTAACATAATTTTATGTACCATTATAAACGCTAATAAATGAATATGAATATGCATACACCAACTGCACAAATAACTTTGTAATCCCATGAAAATATATAGGATTACAACCTATACTAATAATATGTTCTACAGTACCTGTAATAATAATATGTTCTACCTGTAATATAATTATGTTCAAAGGTAACTTGTAAAATGGTCAACGGAATGAAAAAGCAAGAATGGGACATGTCTTATGCCGATGCCTGCACCGGGCCATCGCATAAATACACAACGTATCTCACAAGTAATACATATTATATTTAATTAGATTGTTTAGTGTGATTAACCGACTTGGTATTACGTGGATCTCACAACTTTTTACGGTAGAAGAACTGAGTTGCGAGACTTGGTTTTTTTTACAAGTTACGTTTTAAATGGCATAGCTGTTTATATGTAGGTATAACTACATGGACAAACCTCTATCATTTTTTTCGAATCCAATAAGTTATATTGATCAGTATAAAAGTACTTTTTTCGTCCATTCTGTTATATTGTATAACTAATAGTATAACTAGATGGACTAATCCTAATTGGGTATGTTACGGCCGATTTCCTAACAAATAAATAAACAAAAAGTAAAAAAATATGGGAATGAGAAAAGTATTACAGGTAAAATAAAAATATAAAAACAAAAAGTGAAAAATGGTAATGAGAAACGTATTCTTTTACACGTTGTGGGTTTTACCCTAAAGTAAAACAATAAATTGTAAAAAACTGGCCAAGTGCGAGTCGAACTCGCGCACGAAGGGTTCCGTACCATTATCTATACAACATTAAGATGCAAAGATAGAGAAAAAACAGCAAAAAAACACATTTGTTTCACCCCTCAAATATTTATTTTATTCTAATTATTTATTTTTTAAGTGAATATACAACTAAATATGTATTCTGTGAATACCTCTTGCCGTTATTAATATCGAGTAGGACGACCAGCCACAAGATGGACAGATGACCTCATCCAAGTGGCAGGAAGACGCTGGATGCAAGCCGCTTCCAACCGGTCTTTTTGGAAATCCATGGATTAGGCCTTGTTGTGGCTGAATGATGATGATGAAAAAACGGCAAAAAAATCATGTATGCTGTATGAGACCCCCCTTAAATATTTATTTTATTCAGTTTTTAGTATTTGCTGTTATAGCGGCAACAGAGATACAGCATCTGTGAAAATTTCAACTGTCTAGCTATCACAGCTGGGGACAGACAGACGGACATTGGAGTCCAAGTAATAGTGTCCCGTTGTTACCCTTTGGATACGAAACCCTAAAAACCGGCAGAAGGTGTCTATGGGACTTCGCAAGGAACTGAATGAAAGTAAACACATTTTTAGGTAAATATATAACACAAATTTTATATAACTTTGAACTGGTCCCACAGTGCACTTGGTCGCTTTTAATCTCTTACTAATCGGTCTAATCAGTAGCACTGTTCAAGCTGTAACATGGTTTGTATTGTACATGCGTCATCGTATTTCTGTTTTGCAAACTCAGTAGTGTTTGAGATTTCGAATAGATTACACGTATAGACCGATGTGTATGACTGTACCTAACGTAACTGCGGTGAAACTAATTTAAAGTTTAAAGTCATGAGGATAACGGTATTCTCAGATGTCCTTATTAGCGAGTCTAATGCCGAAACGTTTTCTCTTTTGGTAATATTTCGGATGAGGTTTTTAACGCGTATGACGCGTGACGGATTAGCGAATAAAGCTAGGAACATACAATCGGACACGAGATGACCGACAGATGTGTGTGGTCATAGGCTCTGCGGCCCAATAACTATGCGCACCAATTCTTGTCGGAATCCCGACGTTTGCGACAGCAATTAGTGTGGAATTTGACATTAGACGACTGGAATCGTTCAGGAATTGGTGCACGTAATATTCCTATACAGATGATCTGAAAGTGTGCACACTGAAGAATATTTTCCATTATATATATATGTATAATAATCATTGTGAAGATAAAATATGTTGCAATAGATTCAATAAAAACCCCAAACAAACAAACAATAAGTAAACTAGATAGATTCAATTTGAATAATGTTTTCCCTTTTGATATACGGAACCCTAAAACAAGTGTCTTCTTATTTTCACCAACAATGTATTAAACTCCCTCGGTCGCAATCGCAACCGGTCACGACTACCGACCGTAGGTATGTGCCCGGCTTAAAGAGAGAATCGGTATGATGACCTCAGCTGCTTTTTTTAAAGGCGCTGGCGACAGGCCACGTCTCTTCTAACAGCTAACGGTAGATCGCGATGCGAAAACTGTACAACTGTACAACCGGCTAGAAGTAGGGGTTTTATGACCGAAATGGAACGAACCCACTGAACTACTGAGTCATACGAAAATTTGACCGTACGAGTCTATGGGCCTAATGCGTATATGACTGGAAGTCATGGCCATATGGGAGTGAGGTTAATGCAAACAGCTTTCATTCGGGAAGAAAAGGCCAAGCGAATAGTGGAAAGCAAAACCAAATCTTATCTAGGTAATAATTTGCAATTATTTCTTCTGGTTGTGCAATAAAGTGTTGTCTAATCTAAGATAATAATAGTAATTACTTCCACACAATACAATCACTTCACCTGGTCCCGAACTAGAATACCCTGTGCTATTGTAACCAGCCAAGGACGTCACAAATACGAAAATAAATGTCCCAATAAATGTCTTTCTTTCTTTCTTCAAAATACACCCAAACTGAGGCCATTTGTGCAAATGTACGGCGGCCCCCAGTGAGAATCGAACCCACGACCTCTGTTTTGGTAGCTAAGCGCCTTAACGGCTAGACCCACGGCCTAGTCACATGATAACAATATTCCTTATTATATTGTACACCAGAGTACTCAGAGTTCTTACTATTTTCGTATGTACTAATCTAATAATAATATGTAGATTTAAAAGTACAATGGGGAACTTGCGTCTAACTTCGATTGAAGTGACATTCCTTTTATACCATAGGAGACGTATAAAAACTTAGGAAAAATAAAACAATAAAAATTTTTTTTTGGGGTTTACAGGTCCCAGAAATGCAAAAAACTACGGTGAATCTAATAACAAAACCGGCCAAGTGCGTGACGGGCACGCGCAATGTAGGGTTCCGTAGAAAGAGGTTTTTTTTTATCTGCTTTACAGAACTAACAACTTCATAGAAGTCATTCTTAATGGATTTTGTACGAAATTTTACTTTTATAAGTTGGTCACCTATAACTCGTTAACTAGTAAAGCCTACTTAGCCGTGATACTTTTCCTTTTAAGTTCATTATATGTCCTACTATCCTGAATTTGCGCTTTAAAGCTTAATATTTCGCAAACGGAACCCTAAATAAAAAATGGTCTTCCTACACCCACGATATTTTTCAACGACCAATCCAACGATATCCCACACGATGGGGTAGACGTGAAAAAAATCATCCCGACTTTTCATGTTAGGGAAGGTACATAAAAAAAAAAATTTCAACATTTTATTCTTACCTTTGTCGGTGTGATTTGGTATACACTTACCAAATTACAGCTTTCTAGTACCAACGGTCTTTGCGCTAGGCCGCGGACTGACAGACAGACGGACATGGCGCACTAAACAATCTAATTTAATATAATATGTATTACTATCAATGTAATTTAATATAATAATATGTATAAAACGCTGAACAAATGAAAAAGACTGCAAAATATATCTGTGTTAGTATGTGACTTGATACAATAATAGGTTCGCCTTGGTGATACTTCCTATAGGTTAACAATAACAAATCCTATTTTAAATAGTCTATATCCTGTAGTCTGTAGAAACAGACCTAACTGTTGTCGACATGTAAACGTCGCGTCCTATGATACAGAATTAGAATTTTTCACTTTTATACAAAACTGAATAATTAGAATAGGAAGGGACAAGGAACCATGGACCATGATATGGTTACTATAAGATGTTGTTAGGTCAGCTAAATATGTCATAATTTTAGACAGAAGGACCCTTAAGTAGGGACTGAATAAATTAACCGACTTGGTATTACATGGATCTCAAAACTTTTTAAGGTAGAAAAACTGAAATGCGAGACTTGTTTTTTTTTTACAAGTTATGTTTTTAACGGCATTGTTATTTCGTGAACCCTAGTTTACCCTTTCAGGGTAAAATCATATGAAGTTTTACATAACTTTTCAGAGAACATCATACGATATTGTTCTCTGTAAGTATTATCAAATTGAAACGTGTCTAAAAAGTTTGTAATTGTATTGTTAATCAAGTGACGCCTAAGACGACATTAAATTTGTGAAGAGTATATAATAGGGGTTAAAGTATGAAATTGCCGTTTTATTGCAATAGGTTCTTTGAATTGACATAGAATCTTCATGGTTTGAGGTTTTCGAATGAAACTTTTTTCAAATGGTTTCTATGATGTTCTTTTTTTAAAAAATGTGAAACATTTGAATATCGGCTTTCAATTGTTTTTGTTATTCAATTTAGACAAGAAAGATGGATACTGCGAAAATTCGAGTGATTATGAGGCACCCATTTTTCGTATTTTTTTTATTTTATTGATTTGATGCAAGTGAGTCAATATTGTGGGTAAGGTAACGTTAAACCATGCCGCTAATTCCTGGGTAGTTTGACTAGGGTCGGCTTCCACTATCTCTCTTAATTCATCGTTATTCACTATTCACCTGCCCGTCTTCCTCGTGGCTCGTTCTTTAAGTCGAAATTTCCATCACGAAAGCGTTTAAACCAAAATCGCACGGTGCGTTCATTAGTAGACCCCTCTCCAAACGCAGCATTGATATTGCGGGCTGTTTCTGCCGCGTTAGTTCCGCGTCGGAACTCGTATTCAAAAATCACTCGAATTTTCGCAGTATCTATCTTTCTTGTCTAAATTGAATAACAAAAACAATTAAAGTCGATATTCAAATGTTTCACATTTTTAAAAAAAAAGAACATCATAGAAACCATTTGAAAAAAGTTTCATTCGAAAACCTCAAACCATGAAGATTCTATGTCAATTCAAAGAACCTATTGCAATAAAACGGCAATTTCATACTTTAACCCCTATTATTACAATCGTTTGCACGCGGGACAGCTGAAGCCAGACGTACATGGATCCAACGCTGAAGAAATGAAAAAGACTACAAAATATATTTGTGTTAGTATGTGACTTGATACAGTAATAGGTTCGCCTTGGTGACACTTCCTATAGGTTAAAAATAACAAAACTTATTTTAAATAGTCTGTAACTCTGTATAAACAGACCTAGCCGTTGTCGACATGCAAACGTCGCGCGTGTCGTATGATAAAGAATTAGAATTTTTCACTTTTATACAAAAGTGAATAATTAAAACGGGAAGGGACAGGACAAGGAACCATGGAACAGGGTAAACTCAGTGACGATCATAAATTTAATAAGATATGAGCTAAGGTCGTATGACGCATCGTGCTAGCCACGAGGCACCTTGTAGAGGCGATTGCAAGTTGTCTCTATCTATCTAGAAGTTGTCTCTGGTCAAGGTTTATAGGAAGGAAGCCGCAGTGCTAACCCTGAGTAAGGTGAAGGATTAGGACAAATATCTTAGGCAACCACCTCCAGTACTTGAGCGCTGCCACCTTCAACTTACTGGCATCTATTACTTAACTCCACGGGGAGTTGGTAATTGGATTATATGCAAATCATCGGCATAGTTTAGGACTGAAACTGTGTCAGTTGTTTCATCAGCATATCGTGCATATATTATTATATATTTGCGCTCGCGCCGATTTGTAATTTTCTTGGAAATATATATATATATATATATATATATATATATATATATATATATATATATATATATATATATATATATATATATAGGTAACATACATTTTTATTCCTAAATACATAGATTATTATGTTAATTATGTAAGTACAGTACACAGCAGGTCAAACGTTACATTTTTGTTGCAAAGTCGCCCTTAACGTAACTGATTAGAGTGCATACATGTATGTAAAGGTCGATGTGCTGTCGACTGTACACAGTTTTAGGGGTACCAGGGACTCGTGAAATATGGGTCTGGACGTAGCCAGCGTTGAAAATCTGTTTCTCTTGGCAAACATTTTAGAAGAATACATCCTCCATTACTGGATAAACACAGGAAAAAATATTTAGAAATGACTTTTTAGGGTTCCGTAGTCGACAAGAAAACTTATAGTTTCGCCATGTCCGTCCGTTTGTCTGTCTGTCTGTCCGCGGCGTAGCTCAGAGAAGATTAGTACTCGAAAGCTGAAATTTTGCATAGACATACATATTAATCAAGCCGATAAAACGGTAGAATAAAATTTAAAAAAAAACATTTTACGGTACCTCCGCTGCACCTAAATTAGGGATACAACAATTTTTTCTCGCTTCCACGTGCGAGCTGTGCTGTGGGGTAACCATTTTTCGATTTAGAAACAAACAAGAAAGAAGACATTTATTAGACATTAGGGTTCCGTTTGTGAAATACTAAGCTTTAAAGTGCCCCTCTCCCGGCTAAACGGTTGATTGCAGAAATGATTAGCGAGTAATAGGCGACCAACTTATAAAAGGAAAACTTTGATGAAGTTGTTAGTACTGTAAGGCAGGTAAAAGAAACCCCTTCTACGGAACCTTACACTGCGCGTGGCCCGACACGCACTTGTTTCATCATCATCATCAGCCATTTGACGTCCACTGCAGGACATAGTTTATTGTTTTTTGTTGAATAATTTATAAAAATCTTTGTGAAAAAACGTGTCCAAAAAATCATTTTTCTAGGTAGCATTTTATTAGCGTCTGTGGAACATGAATACTCTCATTGTGGGTGATTCCAAAAGTTTATGTATGACGCGAGGTTTTGGTTTTAAGATGACTCAGACACGGCCGTCAGACTAAGAGGCTGACACACCAGCCTCAGTCATACCTATCGGTGTAGATACGAAAAAGAAGAAAAACAAGCCACTGGAATTACGTAAACAAAATAAAAATCTAAGGCCTGGGGCAGACAAGAAGGACGTGGGACAAGAAGAAGAAGAAGAAAGACATTATACAAGGGAGCGAAAAAGACGAAACAGGACGTTCAATTCACTTTTATAAGAAATGTACTCAGGCGATGGTACAAAGCCCACAAGGATCAGACGGGGCGAGGAAGCGAACTCTATAAAACGCGTCGCGCGTCTTTTCCGCGCCTTCGTCCCACGTCCTTCCTGTGTGCCCCACGCCTAAAAAGCTAATAGTAGTGTATTGAAAATGTAAAACAACAACGTTTTTAAGTAATCGTGAATTATTATGAACTGTTGCAAATAAACAACATAGATATTGACTCGTCGGTCTAGCGGTTAACACGCTTCACTACCAAAGGTTCGATGGTAATTTTAAGGGGTAAATCTATAAATTTGTTTATCAAGAGATTTCGATTATACATAATGTGTTTCGGAGACAAAGATGTTTTCAGAAATATTGTCAAGAATAACAAATATTCTTTTGACTTCAATAATATACTAAAAAGATTTTGCTAAAAATGATTAACTAAAGCACAATTAGCTCAATTTCACTGTTATCAGCGCCTTAAGGCCATCGCGGAGGGTGAAATTGCGACTTAAGAAAATATTAGATAACTGGTTATCTGTGAAGATTTTTTTCAGAGGATTTTGGGACAATATAATTTGGACGTCTTTGGTACAGTTTTTATACTGTGATTTTGGGGGTCTCACTGGGCGCGGGTGTGACTTAGAATTCCTCTTTCTTTATTATTTTAATACCTACGTCCCACTGCAGGGCACGGCACATGCCTTCTCTCAGAAAGAGAGAATGGGCTTAACCGCGGATTAGCGGTTTCAAGCGCTGAGGTGTGCGAATACCTCAGACACTCAGGTTTCCTCGTGATATTTTTCTTCACCGTTAGTGAGTGGTATTGCTACCGTACTATAACTTCATAAATGTACGTAACTTATAAAACAAAGTAATTGGTACATGCGGGGATTCGAACCCACGACCTCCCGATTGAGAAGCCGACGTTCTACCGTTCCGCTACCACCGAAAAATTAACAAATAATTAGAAAAAAATGTGCTCCGTGCCAAAACTTAATCCGACTGGATTTTTGTTCAAGTAATTTGTCGGGCACCTCTACTTTTGATAATTTTCTCTGGCAGCACTAAAAGAAAACACATTTTGTTAAGTTTTTTTTTCTGATGAGGCAATAAATACTTTTTTATCTTTATCGTTAATACTTATTCTTTTAAAATTCGAGCCGTTCGCGTCGGAGTGGAACAAGCGTTTGCGTGGAGTTCCGAATTGAAATATGGTGTGCGTTTCGACTGCTCGGCCACGGCGTATTTGCATAAAAAGTTATATGCCAAGTTTTTGTAAAAATTTGTCAAAGTCGATTCCCAAAACCGTGAATTTGTTAAAGCAATGGTTTAATTAAAAGATATAAGGGTTTGAACGTGGCCGCGCCATCGAAACGCGGAGAACTGCGCAGCCACGGAGATCTTCAAAATTAAGCGTTGCAGACTTGTAATTTAGGTAAACAACAGATTGAATTAGTAAAAAAATTGTAAAAATACAGAAAAAAATCCCACGATTATATTTCAGGAGTTGTGAGACAAAAACCCCATCGCCGCGCTGAAAACACATAATCGCCGATATTTCGGTAAAAAGCGTCGCAGAGGTCTGAAATAACTTGTAAAACATAGATTTGAATTTTTCAAAGAGATTACACTACACCAAAGGAGTCCCAGGTTTACATTTAAGGCGCTATGAGACTAAAACCTTATGGCCGCGCAGACGAACCGGCGAAAAACGAAAAAGCGTCGCAAAGGTCTGAAATAACTTGCAAAACCTAGATATTTTATTTAGAATTAGCAAAATGTACTATATTGACTCGAATATTTTTTTATCTTATAAGTTTGTCAATTCTGTTTTTTCTCCTTGAATAAATAATAAATACATCTCTGAATTTGTCAGAGATTACACTACACCAAATGAGTCCTAGGTTTATATTTTAGGTGCTATGAGACTAAAACTCCATCGCTAGAATTTTTAACTTGTAAAGATTGAAAAACCCCGCGCTAAGCAAACATCGAATTGTCATAAACTACGAAGTGCAGTGTAATGAAACGCGACCTTGCTTGGTGTAGTGCATAGACATTACATAGGCGTTCCGTGTGGCGCCGGATTAAGAATAGCCTCACTCCATTTCCTTCCGTGGATGTCGTAGAAGGCGACAAATCAATTACCAGGAGACGGGCAGCAGCGTCTTCCTGAGATTCCAACCGCATACTGCGATCGCTAACCCGCCTGCCAAGCGCGGCGATTATGGCAAAACTCCTCATGGTTATGAAAACCATGAGGGAGGCCTGTGTCCTGCAGTGGGCGTCGGGTGGCCGATTATAAGGCGTTCCTCCTGGTTAATCAGTGTAAGTACAAAACTTTCCACTTACCTCATAAACATTAGGATGCCAGACTTTTGTTAAAAATCTAACCGATGGCGGAGAGTATGGATAGTCTGGAGGGAATTTCATATGTGCCTGAAACAAACAAACAAACAATAACTCTTACCGGTTTCGAAATGAAGTAAAACAAACTAGTCTAGAGGCATAAGCGATATTCACAATCTAAGTTTTACATCTGTACTATCTAAAAAGTTATGTTTTGGGGATTTTGTAACTAATATGACTGTAAAGACCTATAATATTTAGAGGCTAAAATTGTCCTCAGCACGGGTTAGTGCAACAAAAAGAATATATAATGACTGTAAAGGTTAATCAGCTATATGTGTAGGTACAGCGATATCATTCCGATGTAAAAACCTAACTGCAAAGTGGGTGACTCGGGGCTGCAAGTGATGCAAATTGCTTCGGCCAGATGTCGCTGCCTGTACGTAATACAGAGAAGTTTGTAAAGCGGCTCGAAATTTCACTGATGCCTTGCCCATTGGCTCAGTTAGCCAGAGGTCGCGGGTTCAGGTCCCGGCATGGGTGGAATTTTTAGCCTCTAACTAGGTATTTAAAAAATGTTAAATAACTCCGGCGCTGTGAAGGTTACATAGAAGGGCGCTAGATCGCGAGCGATATCTTTAGACAACGTTTGTTGTATGGGAGCCCCCCTTAAATATTTATTTTATTCTGTTTTTAGTATTTGTTGTAGCGGCAACAATATATCATCTGTGAAAATCTTTACTGCCTAGCTATCACTGTTCATGAGATACAGCCTAGTGACAGACAGACAGACAGAAAGACGGACAGTGATGTCTAGTAATAGGGTCCCGATTTTACTTTCATAATTTTACTTATTTAATTTTATAAGTTGATTGCCTATTATCGTTAACTAGTAAAGCCTACTTAGCCGTGATACTTTTCCTTTCCCGTTCATCATAATATGTGCTACTACCCTGAATTTTTTCAAGTTTCTACAATCAACCGTTCAGCCAGGAGAGGGGGAGGACACCCTACTCGGACAAAAATTTGCGCTTTAATGCTTAATATTTCGTAAACGGAACCCTAAATCGAAAAATGGTCTTCCTACACCCACAATATTTTTCAACGACCAACGATACCCCACATGATGGGGTAGACGAGAAAAAAAAAATCATCCCCACTTTTCATGTTAAAAAAAAAATTCCAACATTTTATTATTTAACTTTGTCGGCGTGATAAATATACATATGTTACGGCTAAAGCCCGAAGTGCGGCTAAACCTAGTTTTAGCCGGTTAGAACTAGGTGTAGCCACTTACTCTTGGTTAAATCTAATATAAGCCGATTGTTTTCGGGTAAAACTAGGTCTAGCCGGTATCAATCCGTCTAGAACTAGGTCTAACCAAACCTTAGTGGCTGATGCTAGGTCTAGCCGATATTATGCCGGCTATATCTAGATTTAACCAAACCCTTTTGGATAAAACTAGATGCAAACAAGTTGAAACGTGTAAAAAAGCGACTAGCTCGCGCCCCTGCCGCCCGCCACCCGTCCCAGCGCTTGACGTTTTATACGCGTTGGGCCGTTGTACAAAACAGTCGT
The DNA here is from genome assembly GCA_947308005.1 of Yponomeuta malinellus. Taxonomy (NCBI): domain Eukaryota; kingdom Metazoa; phylum Arthropoda; class Insecta; order Lepidoptera; family Yponomeutidae; genus Yponomeuta; species Yponomeuta malinellus. The sequence continues at coordinate 9,405,618 of OX371013.1, forward strand.
ATTTTCTGCGCGCTCATACGTTCGAATTCAAATTGGCTGTAAATGAAGACCTACAGACTATGAAGTCAAGTCTTTTGGAACAATTGCCGTGTTAAAAGTGTGATTGTTAATAGTAATAATAATATTCTTAAAAAATATATTCTTCATACTTATAAGATACAATTATTTCTGTTGTTAAAAAAATGTTTCTGATTGCTTTTATTACGTCAAAGTTTATTATTGTTTTTTTTTAATATCTTAAAAGCCAGAAATATATGGCTCTGTAGAGTTAATAGAATAACTTTAACCAACCTCCTAGTAATAGCCACCAGGGTTTGGTTGAATCTGGTTGTAGCCGGCATGATATCGGCTAGACCTAGTATCAGCCACTAGGGTTTGCTTGGACCTAGTTCTAGCCGGAATGATACCGGCTAGACCTAGTGTTACCCGAAAACAATCGGTTTGTACTAGATTTAACCAAGAGTAAGTGACTACACCTAGTTTTAACCGGCTAAAACTAGGTGTAGCCGCACTTCGGGTTTTAGCCGTAACATATACACACACCAAATGACAGCTTTCTAGTACCACCAGTCTTTGCGCTAGGCCGCGGACGGACAGATAGACAGACGGACATGGCGAAACTAAAAGGGTTCCTTGTCGGACTACGGAATGGATGGGATGGTGATTTTTAGGACCCTAGGCCCTAGCCTAGGATCACGGACCTGGGACTAGATAACTAAGGTAAATAGTTAAAGTAAATCGTCTTATCCGTTTATTTCGTATGCCTACGAGTTAATTTCTTGCACCACCTGTGGTCGACTGGTAGAAAATGCTTAAAGCATTAAGTTCGCCACATTACCATTGTATTTTTTACTTATGTGCAATAAACGTATCACTTAATAATAATAATAATAGCATTTACGCCAAAAACGGTCAGTCGGTAGATGGTCGGACGATGTGGTCAGGTCGGTAGAGGGCCCATGGATGCGAATGGCGAGAGACCGCGAAAGATGGCGTGATGGGAAAAAGGCCTGTACCCAGCAGTGGGCAGAGGTGGGCTGATGATGATGATGCCAAAGACGGCTGTTTCTGGCGTTAATGCTATCTAGTCCTAGGTTTCTGGCATTAAGGTTCAAGGCCATGGGTCCTAAAAATCACGAGAAGTAGGCATTTTTGCACATCTAATAATTAATACAATTTTGACGATCGACGTCACTAACACATTCAGTGATAATCATTTTACTTAGTATACTTTTTAGTAAGTATCCAATACTCAGTATGGATATAATAAAACCGTATTTAGTCATAATTTAGACTCATTTACGCGATATTTTTTATGCAATAAAGTTTAAAAATCACAAAAATAATGACCGTCGGCCCTAGTGGGAGATTGCAAAGTAATATATCCTACTAATAATATTATAAATGTGAAAGTTTGTGAAGATGTTTGTTACTCGATCACGCAATAACGGCTAAACTAATTTAGGCGAAACGGGGCCTCCTGACTACATTGGTAACAAAGTGTTACGTCTTTCAACACCTGGGGGGAATCCAGAGGAAAACCGAAAACTAGGTGGGTGGATGTAGTGAAGAGAGATCTCACAGAATGAGGAGCCTCCATAAGAGTTCATGAATTGGGCGAACTGGTGAGAGAAAATAAGGAAAGCTGACCCCACCACCATGTGGGACTAAAGCTGGGAAGAGAGTGAGAAGAGAGAAATATGACGATACCTCCGTCGTATCTAGACAAGAGGCTCTATACAATGCAATAAAGAATTGGGTATCCAAAGTATCTGCCCTGCAGTTTGCGGAGAGCCCCTTAAAGGAGCTCAAAACTGCAGATGAAATAGTAGTTGTGTCGAAACCAGAGCTTCTTGCTGAGGTTGAGAGATTTTTGGAACAACACTATGCCGTACATAATGCCTAAGACTGCACCCCTCTACACCGACTCCAGAGCTCCACTAATACCCCACTTCACTAAGGATATTCCGGATATCGACTTGTGTGAGATTAAGTACGCTCTCGAGCAGCTTAAGAAAGGTAATACTCCAGTCCAGCTTCTTAATTTTTAGACAAGTTACAGGATCATTTTAACACTGTCTTTCACAAAGCCATTATACAAAAAACGTGGTTGTGTTATATTATAACTCCTAGGTCACGTCTAAAAGCTGTTCTCAAGGGTGATGACAAATCGTCTTGCCAAAGGTTCGATGAATTCCAGCCCATACAATACACACAATGCATCAGACAATACAGAAGACCGACGAGTATAATCATCCGTAGTTTGGCATTTGTAGGCTAGACTCCGTCGAGACCTCGGCTGTTCTGGAGTGCATGCTTATTTAATGCCGCAAAATTGACCGTCCAAGTCCAGGAACAATAAACGAAACCTATCTAACTGCAAGCAGGCGTTAGACAGGGCGATCTCATTATCTCCAAAACTGTTCACCAATGCATTGGAAAATGTCTTCGAAACAGTGGATTGGACTGGACGAGGCACAGCGACGATATTCCTTCGGCCGTTAAGGTAACCGGAGTTTGGAAACCAGTTTCTTAAAAGGATTTTTTTATCCTTCTAAGTAACTGGTTTCCTATGTAGGCTATGAATATTTTTTTATCCCTCTATGGCAGAATCGATGCGCTAACTCAGTAAGATGCTCCGCGACCTTAATATTAGGGGTTAAAGTATGAAATTGCCGTTTTATTGCAATAGGTTCTTTGAATTGACATAGAATCTTCATGGTTTGAGGTTTTCGAATGAAACTTTTTTCAAATGGTTTCTATGATGTTCTTTTTTTAAAAAATGTGAAGCATTTGAATATCGACTTTCAATTGTTTTTGTTATTCAATTTAGACAAGAAAGATGGATACTGCGAAAATTCGAGTGATTATGAGGCACCCATTTTTCGTATTTTTTTATTTTATTGATTTGACGCAAGTGAGTCAATATTGTGGGTAAGGTAACGTTAAACCATGCCGCTAATTCCTGGGTAGTTTGACTAGGGTCGGCTTCCACTATCTCTCTTAATTCATCGTTATTCACCTGTGTGGGCGGTCTTCCTCGTGGCTCGTTCTTTAAGTCGAAATTTCCATCACGAAAGCGTTTAAACCAAAATCGCACGGTGCGTTCATTAGTAGACCCCTCTCCAAACGCAGCATTGCTATTGCGGGCTGTTTCTGCCGCGTTAGTTCCGCGTCGGAACTCGTATTCAAAAATCACTCGAATTTTCGCAGTATCCATCTTTCTTGTCTAAATTGAATAACAAAAACAATTGAAAGTCGATATTCAAATGTTTCACATTTTTTAAAAAAAGAACATCATAGAAACCATTTGAAAAAAGTTTCATTCGAAAACCTCAAACCATGAAGATTTTATGTCAATTCAAAGAACCTATTGCAATAAAACGGCAATTTCATACTTTAACCCCTATTACTTATTCCCGATGCATGTGAACCGAGAAGGCTAAGTTTTGGATATTAAATTGGAGGGGCCTAGAAAAGCTTAAGTTCAAACGGTCGACCATGATTTCCTATGTGCATTTTCCGCCATCTTGAAAAAAGGGTTAAATTCCGTTTTATTACAATGGTTCTCTGTTGAGATACGAAAATTTTGATGAAATAATTCTTTTTGCTTTTTTCACGATCTACAATTAAGGTCCTTTACATTTTTCACCTATCGTTCAACGTTATTCAGATATCGATCGATTTATTGAAAAACCATAAATTTAGGTTGTGGAATTTGTTTTTTGCTATTTTCTTTTTTCTCGTTAAAGGTATCAAAAAAATGTCTAGAATCAAACTTGTAGAGCGGGTTCAGACCTACAATTTCGTTTTATAATTTTTTATTATTATATGCATTTCTAACCCGTTTTATTTCAACGTAATAACTAGACTACATTGCTTTCTGTAGAAAAGTTTTGACTACAACTATTTTGTTGTTTTTTTTCTTATATCTCTACTGTGTACGAATCAACTTTGGGTGATTTAAAGCAGAAACTTGTGTTTCTTAAGTTTTCATAATTTCAGTAATTTTAAACTTTGATAACTTCTGTTTCTGTTTCTCCAATTGGATTCTAGTGCCTTCAGCAATTTTGTAAACGGTATTGGAGAACCTTTAAATGAAATACAATTAGCACGCGTTTCTAACAAGTTTAAAAAAATCGATAAAATAAATAAGACTGAATGAAAACGGTGGATTTACCCACTAGCAGTTCCCGCGACTACGTTCGCGTGGTAATCGGATTAGTTAGCCTAGAGCTTATGGCTATCCTGAAGTTCCATTCTCAATACTGGCAAAAGAATGTTTGAAATCGTATTTAGTACTTTTGGAGTACTTTTGGTACTTACGATTTTGTATGTAGGGACAAACTTATAAACTTTTCCTCTTTATAATATTAGTGTAGATAATAAATGAGTCTTGTGACATTTTGCTATTGTTTCTACGTAAGTAGCTAATTTTCTCTTGCATAAACTGTCTCTTTGAGGGCAAAAGTGTAAAGATAGAAAATTATATATACCAGACTCATGAAATAACATTTAAAATCTTTCAAATGGGATACAATATGGCAAGGAGTAATTAAGAAAAAAATACTTTTTTTCATTTAATTTGTTTATCTGCCATTAGCAATCACATGGTGCCTTTATCAGATTTTGTCCAGCATCAAAGTTAATTAAATGTATTATTGTAATAAGTGTTTGTTTATTATAGAATATTCTTTCTTTTTAGGTGCGCCACAGTATTGTTTAAGCGCAGTAGGTCTTGGACCAAGGGGTTTGATGGCTTTGTATGTGGATTTGTAAATATTTAACTAAATATCTAACAAACACTATTTTTTAAAGATGGACCAACTTAATTTCAGTTGACGAAGGTGCCAACGTGGTATTCTGTTACACTGATAATAAAAATATAGGGATTGGAAAGTATTATTTGCTACACATTCATACATATGGTATTGCCATCCGTAATTTGTGAGCGAGACAAATACTTATTCAGTCCCTTTCTTAAATTAACCATGCTATAGTCACATTACGCACGCACGCACGCATGCACGCACGCGCACGCGCACGCAAACGCACACGCACACGCACACACACACACACACACACACGCATGTGCCCATATATGTTCCACAGGTGTTATAAGTGCACAAAAAATACATAATATTTATGAAGTTTGTAAATTGGCTTTCATTGTATCAATAATATCAATATTTAATTTTTATTGATTGCATTACATTTGTGTTGCAACATTACTCTGTGTTTCTTTCTTCCTGGTGGCACCTGCATTAATTTGTGTGCACGTTAACTAGTGGTGTAGTTTTTTTTTTATCCAAGAGAGTGTGCTTCAATACCATCTGTGGATTGGCAATTATGAGCCCTGAGGTATATAATAATAATTTCCACACAATACAATCACTTGACCTGGTCCCAAACTAGGATACCCTGTGCTATGGTAACCAGGCAAGGAGGTCACAAACATGAAAATACACCCAGACGTCATGTTATGTTATGTGAGGCCATTTGTACAAAAGTACAATGGCCGCCAGTGGGAATCGAACCCACAACCTCTGTTTTGGTAGCTAAGCACCTTGTCGGCTAGTCCAATGAGGCAGTCAAATCATATGAACACCTCAGACAACCAGATTTTCCCAAAATGTTTTCCTTCACCATTAGCGAGTGGTATTGCAACTTGTTCTGAGTTGCAACTATTATAACTTTACAAACATTAACTATATAAAATAAAATTAATGACTTTAATGTCATTGTAGAAAACATTTTATCTGCTTACATTGAAAGTATGTGGTAGGCAAAACAATGAATGACATTGCACAGCTGATTGTAAGATATCAACCTACCTACAAGTGTTCTTTATCTATGTAGAGGGCAATTTAATTTACACTTAAAAGATACATGGACACTTGTCCCAGGACACAATAAGTATGAACGGTCTTAAATTTATAAAACTTTTCTCCATAAAACAGATAAACGATGATTAAAATAGTCTGTGGTGGAGATTTTACAAGGAAAAGACGTAACCACAGATGAAATAAACTACCTCTGAGGGTTGCTTTATAGGAATCTTGTTTTTATTAATAAGGCCAGAGATGTTTATACAGAATAGTCTCAAGTCATTCACTCATCAGACATTGATTTAGATGAACATTCATAGGTTGATCGTTCATTCTCACTTTATTCCTCAATCATTTTGTATAATATTAAAATCACAGAAAATTTTAGATTGTACAAGCAAGACAGCATCCTAGATGTAACAGCAACCTTAACAGCTTATCTGCAGTGTCATAGATCTGTGTCCTAGTTTGTGTAGACCACTTATACACCCCATTAGCACGGGCAGTTGTTAGGTTAAGCAACACAAAAGCCAAAATGGAATGGAATTTGAATGTACGATTTTATATTCAGAAATTTCACTCTTCTTTCATTCTGGATCTGGACTAATAAAATATGCCCAATGAACTGAATTAACACTATTGGATCCATTCATGAAGTCATTCTGTGTTTAGATGATTTATTCTGTGTGTAAGATGCAAATGAATTATCAGAAATAAACAAAAAGTGAACTTATAAGAACCCTTGCTTATGGGTTTGAATTCCAGCATGAACTTACAGCATGACTTTGATTTTCTAAGTTACATACTTTTGTTAACTTATAGTAATATACTAGCACTCTCTCAGTCGTAAAGTTTGTATGTAATCTTATATAGAAAAGTCTATAGCTGTTTGTTAGTCTCGCTAGAACTCAAGAACAGTTGGGCCAATTTGGCAATTTTTTCTTTTTTTATATTTATGGATGTCCAGGGAAGGTTTAAACGGTGAGAACAAAAAAAAAAGAATGTCATACGAAGTTCATGGGGTCATCTAGTCAAATATATATGTATGTATTTGATAAGATAAGAATATTCTTTACTGTATTATGACATGTATATTAGTTGTTTGTTTTAAGTTGTGCGAAACTACTGGAGCAATTTCAAAAATTCTTTCACCTATATTTACAATGGACCTAGGCTATTTATATCAAAATAGCATGGATGCAGGCACAGCTAGTAATTATTAAAAATTATAATTCGCTAGTTATTGTAGATCAAACACATAAAAGGCCCATAATAAATATGCAATGCACAGGACATCTTAGGATGTCTGGCAAACAAAGCAAAGTTAGTAGAAACTTTTCTCATCGGCTCTGTCTCCTCACCTTGAAGTATCCACCTTGGTAGAGCGTATCGGGAGGACCGAATATCGCTACTTCCCACTCAAACAGGTTCTCTTCTCCTAACAGCTTCACTCTGAACCCTTCCACAGGCTCTTCTTGCAAACTCTTGTATTCCAGGGCCAAAGCCCTGAGGGCAGAGCTGGTAGGCACCGTGCTAGACATGTTTCAACTAATTTTTTTCCCACTAAATAAAAATTAAATCACTATCTACAAATTGAAATTGATTCTATTGACATAACACTGCGGAACTTTCCTTACGGTCCACGTATTCACGAGGCATTTCAACTGGACTCACTTTAACAACGAACGTCGAATTTTTGTAAACATAATGCCGTGTTGTAGCCTTTTTTGATTTATTTTGTTTGATGGTAAAAAAAATCAAGCACTACCAACGCGTTGGAGAAAACTGATCGTCTGTCAATGACTGGTTACCAATACACGTTGAAAATGGAAGATTAGATCGAAAAACTTTATATCACAATAGGTAATTCACAGGTCAGTTCAAACAATAGCACTTTCAAGAAAGGCTGCTTCGCTTGCACTCCACACAGCTGCTGTTCGAGATGCCCAACCGAATATTGCAAAGAAATTGTGGAAGTTGACGAACAGCTGTTATTTCCGTGCTTGCTTGCGTTGCGCAGATGACGCACAGTGCTGCTAGATCGCCCTTTGAATTTCTCCCCCAATCTCAACAAAATCTCCACTAAAAGAGCCATTTTGAAAAGAAAAACCTCAGTTTCAACCTTAATTTAAAGAACAAAAACAGAAAAATTGGTCAGTAGATACGTTTACAACAAATAAAACACAAACTTTAAAAAAGATATATTTTTGTTTTAGCTTTTAAAATATCTTCGAACTTCTTCTTCTTACCTATCAATTTAGTATTTGTTTTTTCTGAATTAAGCCTTGGTAACATTTGTGGAGTGGCGACGGAACAAAACACATTCATCCTTTTTTTTAGGCATTGAGTAATGAATTCTAGGAATTGCCTCTGCAGTCTCTACGGCCAACCTATTGCGCAATTTATCTTTAATTATATTTAAAGAAGAGAAAAAGCTCGCTCATTAACTGCACAAAAACTGCCGGCGGAAAATGGCAGCGACAAAAACTGCCATTTTCACACTCAGCGAAAAGTAAATTGTAATTTGTATGAATGAATGCTTTACAGCACAATGTGGACTCACTATAACAACGAACGTTTGTAATGGGGTAAGCATTAAAATTTTATGAAAAGGCCGTATGAGATTCTTTGAGAGAAAAGGTTATCGTTCCATCGTGTGTTTCCATACTTTTGAGATAAAAGATTAACCTCCGAAAAACACCGAATTTCATTTATTCCCTCCAAAATTCTTCAGAACTTCTCCCCTAAGCAAAAAAAAACCTCCAGTAGGGAATACCCCCCACCTGGCAACACTGTGACACACAACGGTGCCAACCTCCTGTTATCGACATAGACTTAATTAAGCGCGCTACCTAGCGGTGAGTAGTGATGCCAAATAAAAAAACATACATAGCGCTCTCTTTGCTGATTTAATTTGCGCCACCTATTGATGAAAAGCAGTGACAAATCGAAAGTGTCTTCAATCTATAATAGATGGCGCTGTAAAAGGACATCTAGTGACGAGTAGCGTTCATCACAGTTTACTGTATCACAGCTACTAATTAAAATCGCCACTAGGTGGCCTCAACTGGAAAATTGCTCAAGTATTTCCTGAAACAGTTAGCCCTTCGTTATGTTCCGACTATATTTGGATTGGGAGTTTTTCCGGTTATTCAACCACGGAAAGTCGTGTAGTTACTTCTAACGGTGTATTTCAGAAAATCCGCGATATATTAGATTTTCTCTGCTGTTTGTCTGTGGAGTCAAACAATTTCTTTTCGACGCTATTAAATAGCAACCTGTAAGTTTCAATCATAACGGTTTGTGCTTATTCGACTTATTTGTGAGGCTATGCTGCAGACAATCCTCTGTGGGCGCATGATTTAATGGTCGCTCGCCCACTCGCCTCGCCTTGTATAGTCAGCGGCTGAACCGGGTTGCGTTTTCGAAACCCACGTCTTTCGGTCACAGTACAAGGAGAAAGCTGATAGCGAGATCCTACTCTGAGATTCTTCAGGTGCTTATTACGTAATTAACTAAGTAGCTTGACACATAAAGTTGGCAGTTTCAAAGGTGTTATTATAAGTGTAATTATAACTAAAAAAACAGTGTTTCTATTAACAAAGTCCCCATATCTATCCGAAAAGGGGGTTCTACTGGTAAATAGAGTAACTATAAAAATAAATAACAACAATTGTTTAGCTTTAGCACATAACTACGGTGACACTTCAAAATAATAAAACATAAGTACCTACCTAGATATTATGCAAGACCAGAAGATATCTTCAGAGGACCATCTGATATTCTTTTCACGATTCCGGGGTTTGCCCATTGTGAAAGTAATTTTTTTATGTAGCCTATATACGTCCCACCGAACAGACCATCTCTCAGAGAGAAAGAGTATGGGCTTCATTATCACGCGTGCTCACCGCAGATTGGCAATTTGAAGCGCTAAGTCTTTATTTGTACTGTGGCTGAACACCTCAGACAATCAGGTTACCTTACGATGTTTTCCTTCACGGTTAATGAGTGGTATTGCTAGTACAACTTCACAAAGGTACGTAACATAGAAAACAAAGTCATTGGTACATGCCGGGATTCGAAGCCACGACCTCCCGAATGTGATTCTACCACTCCGCTACTACCGCTCTTTTACTTGAAATATTATTTTAGATCTCAAACAAGATATCATATCATCGCATAAGGGCGCTTATACACGTGTCATGCCCCTATGTTCGGATAATTAAGTTAGGATTTGGTTGGGATACTTTGCAATAGGTTTGAAAAGCTTATACATATTATGCATAAAAGGCATTAAGCACGCCCTTGTACACCTACAACGTAATTAGTACAATAAGGACAGTCAAAACAAATCCGCGGAATACACACTGCCGACTTTATACACCAGCTTGAGAAAAAATCGGCTTGTAACATTTTTTAGAAGAATACGAATTTGCATGTCTTGATGCACTGACAATAAAAGAGACAAAAAGTGCCAACACACACATACATAATGTACGTTTTTTTGCAGCCATAATTTTTTCCTACTTATTTTGTTATTTTCACTAACTAGGTACCTTGATGAGTATTCACATTTGGCTGGTAACTAAAAAAATCAGGCTGTACAAGGAGGAACCAATAATTTAGCAATAATAATTGAGTATGTCTGGTGTTACTTTGAGCTTTGAATGACAGCGTACGCAATAGTGTGATTAGAGAACGTTGTGGACTGAAAGAGGATGTAGTGACACTAGAATTGAGAAAGGAATGTTGCGTTGGTTTGGACATGTGGAGAGGATGAAGGAAGAAAGATTGACGAAACAAATATATCTAGCGAATGTGGATGGAAGGGCCGGTAAGGGACGACCCAGACGGACATACTTCGACCAAATACGGGATGTATTAGCAAAGGGCAAGATAAAAAGTACCCGAAACAACGACTAATGAATGTTGAGGAAGCGAAAGTGATCTGTCAGGATTGTAGCAAGTGGCAGTCCCTGGTCTCCTTCTACCCCTGTGGGATACAGACGTGAGTTTATGTATGTATGTAATTTAGGAACAGATGAATTCTATGTAGATAATTATAACGAATTGCAGACACACTAAAAGCGTAAAAAAGGGGAACATCATAAATGGATTTAATAAACTACAAAGTATTTTTTCTATAACGAAATTGAAGAGTCGCTAAAAGCTTATTGCTAGGACAGAAGCTGTACAAGCCCGGCAATCAGTGACAGTCTCAATATGGAGGTAATGAAGGTAAGTATAATACTTGCGTAAAAGATTTCTAGGTAGGTATACATTCGCAAACCGCGATGGTTATTTAAAACTGGCTGATCCGGCAAACGTTTTTTTGCCATATTAATATTTTGGTTTATTTGTTCTGAGATAGCTTTACAAAAAAAAAAAAAAATCATAAAAATCGCTGAAGCCGTTTTGGAGGAGTCTGAAAACAAACACTGTGATTTTTATACATTAGATAGTGTTTATTCTAGGTATTTATGTCGATGTACATATTTGGTATATTGAGAATTATACTCCAACTATGATTTTTTTAATAAAAGATTAACAATAGCGTCACTCCATTTCCTTCCGTGGATGTCGTACCTATAAGGCGACTAAGGAAGTCAATTACCAGGAGACTAATATTGATATAAGTAGTAATAATGAAAATCTATAGTGAGCGATAGTAGCCTAGTGGGTAGAACATTGGGCTCGGAAGCGAGAGACCCAGGTTCGATTCCCAGTGCGGGGATGAACCTATGACTTTGTTTTCTAAGTTATGTACATTTGTAAAGTTATAGTGGCAATACCACTCGCTAACGGCGAAGGAAAACATACCTCAGCGCTTGAAAGCGTCTCTCTGAGAAAAGGCCTGTGCCCTACAGTGGGACGTATTTATATAGGCTGCTTATGTAATATAATATTAAGTGGCCTGACCCTTAATCAAGGTCATGGCCTATCTCCGTTCTAAATTTCGTCCCTTGAAACCTTTTCGCGGTTGTATTAAATTTATTATTATATTATTCTACCTTACCACGCCGTCTCCCGTCGGCGCAGCAGCTTGTCGCTCGCTCAAACTCATTCCAGGTGGAATAGAATACTCAATGTAAAACAGTGATTTGTAATTAGAATCTGTTTGCGAAATATTGACAAACGCAACATAGGGCGCCCATCAGCTCACAGGATCGACGATCTAAGGCAAATTGCTGGTAGCGGCTGGATTAGGATGGCTGAAAACAGACAGAAGTGGCGTGCTTTGGGGAGGCTTATGCCCAACATGAATATTCGGGCTAGAACGATAGATTAGATTAGACTGAGCCACCTAAACATAACACATTCATATATAGTTTTAGTGCGGTATCTCTACAGTCAAAAGTGAAGAATTTGACAGGATTTGGTGCGCATTTTAAAGATGGTTTTGTGTTTTTATGATAAAAACGATGATTCGATATAAATCTTTGTGATCGCTCGCCATCTTGCACACGCAGTTTTGTTAGTTTCCCATAAAGGATAAGCAAAGGTTTTCAAACGCAGTCCGCAACACCCCACTGAAGTCCATTGAGCTAAGACATGTTCGTCCTTAAATATGTCTTCTCCGTGGGACATGAGTGATAGTGCGTGCTCTAGAACTAAAATTTTTTTTAATGTCTGAAATAAGAAAGTTCCGGTCACAGTTCGGAAACGTCCAAATTCGACCCTCATTTAAAAGGTGCTAAAAAAAGGAAATTAAAAAACCGGCCAAGTGCGAGGACTTGCGCACGAAGGGTTCCGTACAACATCTATAGGTACAACATTTGAATATTTCAAGCGTCTACCAGTTGCCGTTATTAATATCGAGCAAAAACCGGCAAAAAAATCACGTTTGTTGTATGGGAGCCCCCCTAACTACTTATTTTATTCGGTTTTTAGTATTTTTTGTTATAGCGGCAACAGAAATACATCATCTGTGAAAATTTTAACTGTCTAACTATCACGTTGGAGGACGGACGGACTGACGAACGGCGGAGTCTTGGTAATAGGGTCCTGTTTTTTTGGGTTTAGAACCCTAAAAAACAATGTTTTCTAATAAATATAAACAGTATTGAAACATTTTTCGTCTCTTATGCAAATATAAACTATTTGTTCGTGTTGATTATTCGTCGTGGGTGGTACATAATACTTAGAGATCATATTTTTCGTTTTAGAATCTTATTACGTTTCGGAACGCAACTATCGGTAGTAATTTTTTTAAGTTTGCGTTGTTATGTTGATTATGATGAATGTTTACTTCTGAGCCCCCTATGGACTTAAGCGTGATGTTATGTAGCCTACCTACATGTTACACGGGAACCTAAGCTAAGATTCTAGTGAGTTTTACTTCATTCCGTTCAGTGGGGTTTGCGTGATGCGCGCACAAAGAAACAGACGTTACATCAGACAGAGACAAAATTACAGATTTATTATATTCATGTATAGAAGATACGTTTGTATCGCCTAATGTTTGAGATCCTTTTGCTTGTATGTTTTTTCGGAACGCGACGTTTCATTAACTAAAAAACCTCCCTCAAGCAACTTATCGAATAACACAGTGAACAGAGTTACTGCGTGCACCTTAAAACGGTCTTATCTATAAAAATATTTTTTATTTAAAGCACTCCTCCTATGCAGTTTAAGTAGTCTGTGGTAAGGGGAAGGACGTTATAACAGATTATTTAAACTGCCTCTCACGCTTTCGGCCAGATGTCGCTGCCTGTACCTAATACAGAGAAAGTTTGTAAAGAGGCTCGAAATTTCACTGATGCCTGCACTTGCCCATTAGCTCAGTTGGGAGAGCGCTGGCACGGTTAGCTGGGAGGTCGCGGGTTCAAGTCCCGTCATGGGTGGAATTTTTAGCCTCTAAATAGGTTTTTAAAGTCATTGGCACATGCCGGTACTCGAGCCCACGACCTCCCGAATATGAGGCCGGCGTTCTACCGCTGTGCTAGCATCGTTTCATATAGAAAAAAATGGCTTAGCAAAAATACTGGCACTGTATGCTAGAGGCTTAGCAGCCTATTAGGTACGCTTAAATGTTACATAAGTCTTTTGTTATTTATTTCGCTGTAGATTTCCCTATCATTAAATAAATAAATAAATAAATATCTTCGGTCGAAATCATTATTGGAATATTTCAAAATATACTGTTTTGAGTAATTGACGTATAAAGATCTGTAAAATTTGAAAATGTAAGTAAAGTAAAATAATAGTTCCTTTACCTACTGGTCGAAGTCGTTTTATAATAAGTGATTAGGAAGAATTCTGAAATTAATAATAATTCTGCGTACTGTAATACCTCTACTTATTACAACCCGGATTAAAGGGCAAATCCACCAAAATGTACTTTATTAACCTTTTTCATCAATCGCCTAGCTGGGGATCGACTGACATCTAAAACAAAACGTAACGATTCCCTTCTAAATATTCAAATATGACTAGACGGCTATGCCAGCCAGCTACTATAAAGAGGAATCGTTACAGAACATAAATATGGTATTCGCGGCAACGTGCTAAACCTTATAAAATCATATCTGGAGAATAGAACTCAATATACACAAGTTTCGAAAATTGACATTAAAGAAAAAAAAGAAGAGATATTCACATCGGACACTAGGAAAGTAAAATATGTGGTGCCACAAAGCACGTGATTTTGTAGATGTTCCGGTAATGATTCTGACCGACTATACGGGCATAGGATGGGTCCTCTCTCGGAGAGAGAGAGAGAGAGAGCGAGTATGCCCATCGCCTTCTTTTTGTGTTCTGAGCCCACCGCGGATTGGTGATTTCAAACGCTAATGTACCTATGCGACGAATAAAAATGTCTGTGTCGTTCACATAGGTATGTGAACAGACACTCAGCTTTCCTCATGATGTTTTCCTTCACGGCTAGCGTCACGAGTGGTATTGCTATTACAAGGTCACAAATGTGAGTACCTTAGAAAACAAAGTAGTTGGTACATGCCGGAATTCAAACCCACGACCTCTCCATGAACCAACGAACCCATGCTAGTGGTGCAGGTTCGAATTCCGCTTCAGCACGGTTTTTTCTTTCTATGTGAAGTTTATTTAAAAGCTTGACTCTTCTGTCGACTTTACTTAGTTCAGGCTTTATGAGTCGCCGTCCTTCCATGTGTTAAAAATTACATTCCTTTATGAGGTCTTCAAAGGTATTGAAAATCCCCTTCAAAATGCTGAAAGTGATAGGCAGTTGTGGAAAATTATCCCTTTGACTTTCTTTCATATAATGTACAAGTCATTAGTCAAACTGTGTAGTTGGAATGAGCAGTATAATTTTGATTTCTGACCTTCCACTCCCCTCACTGAACCATCTTCTCCCATCCAAGGAAAAATGGTGAGAGAACGTCCCGCCATCTCCGCCTTGGCAATTCAATGGAAAACAAAAAAAGGTCGCAATCGCCCATAACCCGCAAAGTAATTTTCGGCGTACACAGTGCAATTTTAATGCCAAAACCACTTGAATAGTGTCCGGGTCCCCTTGAATAAATTATGGGGTTCAGGATGCTAATTTCTTCAGATACTGCAATGAGAACATTTTTTAGGAATTTTCACGATATCAAGCTGTTAGGATTTAAGTGTATAATAAAAACCGGCCAAGTCCGAAAAGGTACAATTGGCGGGCTTATTACGAACAACGATTTCTTACAGGCAACCTCAGTCACTTGTATAGTGCCTGAGTTGCCACACATGTAAAGGTTGACTCGCGGTACAGATAGAATTGCCTACTTGAGGAAAACGTTCCGACAATTTTTTTCATCAACATTCAACAAGAACATAAAGAAATTGGGTCGACTCGACTCTGCCATATGCATCGAGAGATCGGGGCAGCCTATAATGGAAACTTGAATCGCTGTACGGAGGCTAACAACCAAAATTACATGTAAATTGATTACGAGACTTGTCTCAAAGCGATGCACTGAAATGCAATCCATATGTACCTACAGTAAAGTAATGTAGATATACCTAATTTACCTACAACATGTTATAAGTAGGTAGCTAGGTTTCCTTCTTGGTGATGGTTGTAGGTCAAGTGGAAAATTACTCTACACTTTCGACTTTGGATTTGCGCACTAACTTTGGCCAATTAAATACAGGAAGTAAGTAGGCAGGGTAGAAGACTATGTTACGGAACTAAAATAAATAATTAATCATTCCTCTCCATCAAGGCCTATGAGTAGCGGTGGAAGCAAAGTCAGCACAACAAAAGCCTACGTCACCGTTAGATTCGCCGAGTGACTACTTACTCTGAAATTGAACAACACTTTACACCATTTTTGGTATCAGTCCAACTGTTGTGCGAACGCTTACGTGTCTCGCGGCTTGAAGGTCTGCTGGTGACGCGTCGCGGCGGCCGCGCGGGGGCGCGGGTGCCGGCGTCGAGCTGCGAAGGGGGGACCGGCGCCGCCGCAGAATCCGCGAGCACGTCGCAAGCTGCGCGCGCGCCACACGACACGAAACGACTCTCGCGACCACAACTAACAACAAACACTCCATGGCAATTGTTTGACTAAATAATGTGAAAATTTTATGTTGCGACTGCACTATTTTTTAAATAACTTATTGAGTTTAGAATCTCATAGCTTTTAAATACGTATTAAGAGTTGAAAGTTTACTAAAATATACGACGACAAAATGACTATAAAAAATAAAAAGAATAAACAATCCAATCAAGTGAGTACATCGAGTACAAGTGCTTCGAGTAGTGTGCAGAAGAGCTCGAGCACGTCAAAGACTGTACAGCAGAGCAGCAGCAGCAGCTCGACCAAAAGGGTCATCTCCAGCGGAAAGCAGGTCCGGTACATCGACGTCAAGGTCGAGGAGGATGACCCGCTGATGATCACTGACGTCACGCACGACGATCACGCTTCGGTTAGCTCCGCCGTCTCTGAACTCTACAACAGCCATCCCCACTACATCATCACGGAAGCACCCTCCATGTCCGATGTGTCTGACGTCTCCCAGATCAGATCTAAGGAGTTCCACGTCAGCGACATGTCTTTGACTCAAACTGGCGAATTTGTCTCTTCTGGATCGTTGCAGCAGTCCTCGACGTCACACCAGCAAAGCTCTACAAGTGAGACCTTCCAAACATCATCATCATCTACGCAACAAACTGGCTCCACTCACAGCCAGTCCTTTGACAGGACTGTGGACTCGTCCGCCGGCAGCCAGACGTTGAATACTGCTTTCATCGATAACTCTGCTACAAATGTCGGCTCCAATACTGCTTTTGTAAACAGATCTCAAGGAGCTAATACCACCAACTCGTTCTTGGAGGCTGAAAGGCAGACATTAGCTCAGCAAAGGAACTTAAGGGACAGTGCCATGAACGCGAAGATCACCGGTCAGAAGTTTACGTCTGTTGACCAAAAAAATATTCACCAACGTGACAATACGACATCTCGTACACCACCTGGCACATCTCGTGGTTCACCAGCTCCTTCGGGTCGAAACCAGACAGTGAAATCGGACTCCACGAATTTTTTTGGCAACGAAGGTACTCTCGACAAGAATGTCAAGAATACACAGTTCAGCAGTGCATCTCAGACCAATGAGAGTAAAAGCAGCAGTGTTACAAAGTCATCATCTTCTTCTTACGTTGTTGAGATTGTAGACGGCAAAGAAAGAATCATTGACAGCTCGAAGAGGGAATGGGGTGACGACAAAGAACATGCAACTAAAGAAGCCTATGCAAGTATCAGTGGCACTAACATCAAGCCACAAAGCGTATACAGCTCTCATAAGTACGACATGGATTCCAATTATGATACTGGCAAGGATGGAAAACCTTCAAGTCAAATGACTATCAAAGAAGACTCGAAACTTGTCAAAGATGGAAAACAAATAAGTACTCATACAAGCCATATTTCTGAGAAGGACAACGTGAGACAAAAGCAAATTAGCTCAACTCAGGAGCAGCTTTCATCTGGAAGTCAATTACAGCAGTACAGTTCTACTTCTGATAGGGTAAGTTCAGAGAAGATTCAATCTTCAAAAATAAGCGACCAGCAGCAACAATTTACTTCCACGACCGACCACCAGCAACAATTCAGTTCCACGACTGATAGAGTCAGTTCGGAGAAAGGTCAACTGTTGAAGACTACTAATGAAAAAGCAAGTGATAACAAGCATCGTAGCAACAGGACCGACTCTTCCAACTTCTACGGCTACGATACAACCATTCAAAATGAGCTTCGAAAAGTAGGAGACATCCTGCAAGTTGGGGATGTCAAAGATTTCAATGTTTCTTCTAAGATACTGAAAAGCAACACCAACAGTGCCCAGCAAGCTTCTACATCATCTTACACTTTCGAAGTTATTGATGGTAAAGAGAGAATTGTTGACAGCTCCCACAGGGAATGGGGTGACAGCAAAGAGCGTGGTAGCTATGAGACCAGCCATAACATCAGTGGCACAGGCATTAAACCCGAACATGAATACTCACGTCATGTACTTGACAAAGAATCTCACTACGATACTGGAAAAGACGGTATACCTAAAAGTTCTACTCAAATAACAGAAGAATCTCTCTTGGTAAAAGATGGTAAGGAAGTGGCGTCAAAGAGCAATACTTACATCGGTGATTTTACTAAAAAGAGGGCTATAACAGATCACACCACGGATGTTACTGATCTGTCAAGGCAGCAATTGAGTGATATTACTGAGCGTAGCGAAACAACTTCTGATTACCAGACATCTACTGATACTCAGCAATACACAACTGACTCTACTAATGTCGTTCAAGACACATCCGAGTTTTTGACCACAGAGAAACAACGCTTGGTCAAAGAATCCAGTTCTGAACGTGATTCTAAAACATCAACTGTGAAGGAAACTCTCACTTCATATGAGCGAGGTACTGGGACTTGGAATGGCAAATTTGTTTACGAAAAAGATGATGACACTAAGAAGAAACCGAAAGAATTATCACCATTTGGAAGGCCTGAGCAACCAAGGCATCATCTGAAAAGACAGGACACTGAGGAAAACATTATTTTATCCTCAAGAGACATAAAAGATTTCACATCAATAAGTGATCTAAGGAAAATCATTGAAACTTCTCAGTTCAGAAAGGATGTCAAAGTAAGCGATAAAAGTATCGTCATCAATAGAAAAATAGATGATAGAGTTCTGAAAGACATCATTGAAACTGTCAAGAAATACCCTTTTAAGAGGATCGAAAAAGTAACTTTCGATACAAAGATAAACGAGGACGTTAAAGATCTCTACGAAGGTGTAGATACAGAACAGACAACTATACTTAAGGCGAGCGCGGGTGACATCACAAAGAAGTCATTCGAAGTTGAAAAGACGAAAAGTCAGATCGAAGTTACACGGTACATAGTCGAAAATGGAATCAAAACTAAGATAACAACATACGAAGACGCAAAGGTGGACGACAAAGTCAAAACAAACGTTTTTGTTGACAAGAGTTCGTTGCTGGACGTCAAAAACTTGGTAAGTTTAGAACAAACAAGTATAACACTTGGCAGAATGTTTGTACAACCTACCTTGTGACCTCCAACTAACTTCCAAATTGCATTCACAGAAGGATGTCCAAACGACGGAAGAAGTAATCCGAGAATACGACGTGGTCGACCGCGCAATCACCGACACCAACATCACGAGCTCGTACGGCGAAACCATTATCGACGACCGGAAGACCTCGCGTGACGACAGAGTCACAGAGGAGACTTGGATCGTCGACGAGAGACGACCCAAAGACGGTCCCAAGAAACCGGAGAAGGTTGTGAAGACAGAGCAGTGCATCTGCGAGATCTGCACCTGTGGGTGAGTTGATTGTTTCAATATTTTATTCAGCACAAAACGTAGACGATAGATTAGCACAAAACATGAACCAACTTGACTTAGTTACTCTAGGTACTCTAGTTCTGTGTCACCAATTTCAGCCAACAGGATGATCAGATGTGTGGGTCGGTAATTTGTATTCTCTCGACCGGCGGTGGACCCAATATATACTGGCTGATGTTGTGTTGTACTCCAGTAAAGTTAGAAAAGAAAAAATGAGACGATAATACTACTAAGTAAACGTGGAAAAAAAAGTTATTTAGGTAGGTACGAACCTAATCATTTCAGTAACCTTTCTAGTTGATACGGTTAACCAGAAAGTAGTAGAGTGAGTAGAGTAGAGCCGAGTTAGTCAATAGG
Source organism: Yponomeuta malinellus (assembly GCA_947308005.1). Lineage (NCBI taxonomy): Eukaryota > Metazoa > Arthropoda > Insecta > Lepidoptera > Yponomeutidae > Yponomeuta > Yponomeuta malinellus. Next base: position 9,425,630 of record OX371013.1, read on the forward strand.
TACTCCAGTGACATACGAACTGGTTATTTCTCTTGGATTTGTCGTAGTTTAAGAAGGCACTTCCGGAACGAGTTCTTGAGTGGAGACCGCGGATCGGTAAACGTAGTGTAGGACGTCCTCCGACTCGGTGGAGCGATGATCTTTGCAAGACGGCTGGCAAGAGCTGGATGAGAGTAGCGGAGGACCGTGCTCAGTGGCTGCACGCCACTGAGCACGGTCCTCGGCCTATGTCCAGCAGTGGACAAGCGTAGGCCGATGATGATGAAGAAGGCACTTATATACTAATTTGAATTCCACAAGATAATAATAATAACTACCACACAACACAATCCTTAATCTGGTCCCAAACTAGGATACCCTGTGCTGGTAACCAGGCAAGGACAAAATATTCACTGGTCAAACTAAATTTTTACTCAGGTACTTAAAACGAAATTCAACGAAGCTTTTTTAATGAGGTAGATAGACAGACACTGAAGATAACAACTGTTTTTGTTATTATAATGCGTAAAATAATAATATTAGTATAGCACCTATCGACCTTCTTTACAATTGTGCTCATTGAGGTATCACATCATACACAACAGATTAACCTGTATAGGTTGATGTGCTGCGCATGAAATTCAAGCATAGCAGAATCAAGAAGCAGGTCTTGGTAGAATTTTTTTCTCTACCTAAGCAAAATAAATGTCAAGAATATTCTACTCCACGGATTCATTTTGAGTCGTCATTAATAGTCTTACCTTCTCAATTAATTTCGATCAACTATCGGTCTACGGTGACGTGCTCGTATGCTTGGACAACCAAAAGAGGTCGTCGGTAGTTACGTAACTCTCACAACGAATGTTGAGCGTGACTCGGTAACAGAGGCCATTATGGGTACGCTCGGACGCCAGTGAAAGTAGACAGAGCGACCGTGGTACTATCGACTGAAAACTTTATCACACTGTAAGGTTTAGAAGGTATAATAATATAGCCTATATACGTCCCACTGTAGTGCACAGTACGGGCTTAATTACCACGCGTGCCCACCGCGGACTGAAATATGTAAACACCTCAAACACTCAGGTTTCCTTACGATGTTTTCCTTCACAGTGAGAATGTTTGACAGCATATCAACGTTTACATGTGTATACACATACTGTCCAGAGGGACAGTTACGTCACGGGCGAACTGTCCAAAGGAACACAATATATAAATGAGTATTTTCCTTACATTCTTTGTAAAACGATTCAATCAATCAGTAAAATACTATTAAAAAAATGTTTTTATTCAAAATAACACAGAAACTACAAGTTAAACTAGGCGTCCAGTTCAAAATCTCAAGCATTTTGGAGAATAAAATGGACAAAAAAACCGGTGAAGTGCGAGTCGGACTCGCGTACGAAGGGTTCCGTACCATTATCTATACAAAATTTGAATATTTTAAGTCTGTTGCCATTATTAAAAACACGTCTATTGTATGGGAGCCCTCTTAAATATTTTTTTTTTGTTTTTACTATTTGTTGTTATAGTGGCAACGGAAATACATCATCTGTGCAAATTTCAACTGTCTGACTATCACGGTTCATGATATACAGCCTGGTGACAGACGGAGGGACGGTCCCTTACCCTTTGAGTACGGAACCCTAAAAACTCCAATACAATGATTCAATTTTGTATCCCGATTGTAGACTAGTAATTGAATTTTATTGGAGAGGTGAAGTGTTGTCTACTGGCGCGCATGCGTAGCCCTGAGGTAACTGTAATATAATTATAAGCTAGTAAATTAAGTTCAGAGCCTCTTCTAAGATTCTCAAAGAAATCTCTCCTGGGATGATCTATTTATCTGTCTGATATTTCGCAACGAATTTCTTTACGTAGGTATTTCCTACGATGATCGACATAGCAGAATATGCTTTGCTCATTGAGTCATCTTGCATTCTTACGTACTTAATTTTATTCAAATGACGAAGTAACTTTATTCATATCGTGTTAATAGGACGTATTTACAAACAGATTTCATTTCAGATTGCTGATTCATGAATTTCCACTATTTCTTCGAAAATTGGCACTCCGCCTGCAAATTCTTTGTTTAGTTTCGCAAATCCAACTATGTAAGCGTTTAAAAGACCGCCAGCAATTAAAATTCTGACTAAAGGTTTTGGCCCATTGCAATGTTTTCTATGGTCTGTTTTACCGGGCTAGCGGTTAAGCTATAAATCTATATATTATCTATAAATTATCGCAGAGGTCGTGGATTCGAGTTTAGCAGAAGGCTGCTTTGGCAATATTGATATAATGTACAAATACCCTCAGTCTTGGCATTTTTAATTTTTGTATTGTTACCATAGCACAGGGTTGTTTTTTTAATACTTATCGTAACATTTTTTAATGTATTTTTAGATCAGTTTGTACGTCCCATAACGACCCAGGCGGTAAATAAACATTATTTATTCTTCTTCATAAATTATTACGTCTACAGACGTCATATTTTGCGGACAAAGGTAGAGACAACGGCGAGTGTAGTCGTTTGGGCTCAATTAAGGGGTACTTATTACCCCGTGTTGTGATTTTATAGTGTTTTGTGAAAAGGTGACTGTTTTACTTTTGGAAATATCTCGATGTGAGCTAGAATAAGCCATGTTCATAAATCGCTTCAAAATGAACTAATGGGAAACTGACCGCAGTAAAAACTACTGCTATGTAACGCTATGGATTCAGGGTGTAAGGAAATAAATATAAGACATAGTCACAGATTGCCTTAAGAGGCTGAGAGTAAATGGCTCTTAAGTAAAGGCTGAGTCAGACTGAGTGGGTATTCGTTTTGCAAACAGCCTCGAAGCCGTGGGAGGTGGGTGATATAAGCTGTCGGCATCGGCCTCAATCTAAAACTTGTTTTAGATAAAATCCAATGGAAACGAAAACTGAGAAAGTTATTTTGTTGAAAAAACTTCAAGGAGTTTTGTTTACATTTTTTGGATCGATAACACCTTTATCTATATATGCGTGAACTTTACTCAGCCACATAACGGGTACGAGCAACTGTGCAAAAACAAGTAACACTATTAACTTAATTCCTGAATCACTTAGGGTACTTAAATTTGGAACACTGAATATTGTTTTAATATTTTAAGCTGTTATGTCTAGCTGCTTATGTCTAGTTTCATCGGCATCAGTTGTTAAAATTACATGAAAAACAAAAAGATTACGTACAAAAAACCTACACGCTAGAATCACTATAGTCACTATCATTTACTATGCTGTAGTTTGACTTAAAATCTTTCAAATCTAGAAAATTGATTACGTGCTTTACATGTATGCACTCTGTTCATTTATATGGCGGGGGACCTTATCAATAAAAAGTAAAGGTTGATTAACTGTCTACTATATATAATGCCACCAACCGACAAATACGGACTATACTCAGACAAAATTTTAATTCAATCCAATTCAAATATTTTTATTAATTGTAAAAACAAAATGTTTACTTAATGAACGTCATAGTTCCTAGTTTCACAATTAATAGATTATGTGGAGAAGAAGCTAACAAAGAAACTCCACATTTATTCCTTTCAAAACACGTTTTAACTTAATTAACAGAGTTTTCAACTTAAAAATTATTGCTCGTGAATGTGTTGAACACTAGACACAATCGTCCTATAAATACCCTTTATTATTAATCTACTGTTTTAATCTTTGTCTTCTAAATAATAGTTAAGCTGGACGGTTCGCTTGACTCGATTTCATAAGGTCGTGGGCAGTTAGCTCAGTCGGGGAACGTATCTACCTTTACGTTGATCTAAAATATTGAAACATATTTCACTTTATCCACATTTAAAATTCTCTGCATGCAACACACTCTCCAAGTAAAACAACGAAATACAAACAGCTAGTACGTTGACCGGGCTACAAATATCTCAGTTGTGAATCAGAGTAAAGTCTTAGCTTCTCGCTCATCCTCTAATAAATCCAATTGGCGAGAACAGTCAAGTGGTCCTTGGATGACATCTAAAACAGCTAAATCTTAATCACGCGGCCGACTCTACATCGCCAATAAAAGCAGTCAAGGCAAAAATGCATATTTTTGCGACAGAAATTTTGTTATTAAGGGGCAACCCAGAGCTAACTAGCGCCATAAACCTAAAAAAACCTTAGAAAGAGGGTTTTTTAAGCTGCTTTACAGAAGTAACAACTTCATCAAAGTAATTTTCAAAGGATTTTCTACGAAATTTTACGTTTATAAGTTCGTTGCCTATTACTCGTTAACGAGAGAAGCTACTTAGCCGTGATACGTTTTCTTTTAAGTTAATTATATGTGCTACTACCCTGAATTTTTTTACGTTTCTACAATCAACCGTTTAGCCAGGAGAGGAGGAGGGAACGCCCTACTCGAACAAAAATTTGCGCTTTAAAGCTTAATATTTCGCAAGCGGAACCCTAAATCAAAAAATGGTCATGCATGGTAGGGTAAAAAGATTTTTTTCCAACATTTTATTCTTTAACTTTGTGGGCGTAATAAATATGTATACACATACTAAATTAAAGCTTTCTAGTACCACCGGTCTTTGCGCTAGGCCGCGGACGGACAGACAGACAGACAGACAGACTATAAGGGTTTCTTGTCCGACTACGGAATCCTAAAAACAGATCTTTTCTTACCAGCCGATCATGCAAAAAAGTGAACATGAAAAACCGCAATAATGGTGATGAATGAACCTAACCTACAGCCTTAAAAAAGCTGTTTTTGACAAAATTGCTTCAAAGTTGGACCGGACCTACTTACTACCTAGTCAGCGCTGGACAGCGGTTGACTGATGATATGATAATGGTGATATTATCGTAAAGAAACAGACTATCAGTACACCTAATATGATTGAATTTTATGTCGGAATTGTGTATTATGCCTTGCACAGCGTATCAGGCAAGTATCTGAAGCGCCCCGTATTATAACCTATTGTGGCAAGTTGCGTTGGCAATTGGCGTGTAGGTCGCGCCTACTCTACCGTGAAAGCTTCCGTCCTAGACTTCTAGCGTAAGAACATTTGCTGCACAATTATTAATTACATTTTCAACTGCAATTAGATGCATTGACAGGGTACCCGAGGTGTTTGACGTAGAAGGGAATTGGTGCACGCCCGCCCTACAGCGGGCTCTGACTATGATAAATGAGGAGCTTCTGACTGATGCACTCTGTAAAGTTGTATAAAATATGTATGGCGTTCCTTTGTCTCCCCTTTACCGACAAATTTCGTTAATTATACAAAAACAATATTCTTGAAGTCTAGTTTTGACTAGGTTTTAACCAAACAAAAACACGCTAATCTTCGAAAGTGCATTGAAATCTAAATTGCACTCGTGAACATTAACGCTCTTTGTGTACACCATTCACTTGTTTTCAACTCTTTTATGTCAGAAGGTCGCGTGCATTGTTAACTGTTGAAAATCACGCCATAGTCTAGTCACTATCGACATTCGGCATTGCGATCATCACTTGTTCAATGCTCGAGCGCTTGATCGTCATCGTTGCTTTTTTGATCAAATTTCACATTATTCTACTCAACATTCCAGAGCTCGTAGATCTCTGAGAGTAGAGTTAACTATACACTCGGCAGCAAATCAACTTTTACATTTTAGTTGCAAATTCGCCCGTAACGTAACTAGGTAGAGTGCACGGGTGTAAAGGTTGATGTGCTGACGACTTTACTATAGTTTATCTATAAAGTTAAGTCCAAAAATGTCCCATAGTATTTTGCATTTTGTATAGTCCACAAACGTCCCACCACTTGTATTTTGAAAAGGCATTACCACCCGCTTCTGGTACAAACTCCTCACAATTGTTGAGGTACACCGCAAGTTAGCGCTGTCCACTGCGATGCGGGAATAATAAGAATCAAGCCTCCCGTGCTTTCTCGCGCCTGGCACATTCAGTTGCCTGCCGCACACCATCTGTGCTCTAGTTTTGTGTTACCTGGGTATGAAGTTAAAGGGTGGGTATTGATATTTTCATCATTTCAAAGCGAAGTGAGATGTCTTCATGTTGTGTCTCGGCATCAGTTGAAAATAATGTAAATAACCACTCTAAAAGTATATAATAATCGCTAAATAAGCTGAGAACCTGACCTTTGAACTATACAAATAAAATTTCTTAGCTGTAGAAAACCCTTAGCACATTTTTTCCGTCACGGTGCCCACATAAACGGGATTGTGGGTCCATCATAGTCGATAAATTTTATCAATGCATCGTTCAAGAGCTGGGAATGAGACTGAGATTCTCCTCGGCTATTGAATACCCCTTTCACAATCTGTCTTGTGTCTGCGGCATACTTTGTAGCTAAACAAGTGAGCTACTGATAAGTTGATAACACGCTCAAAGCCAAGGTCGTGTTCTGAATTTATCATAGTTTGTTTACGAAAAGTCTTTATTTACTTTCTTGAATTTCTCATACATTTAGCACATAAGGAGTAAGTTACCACAAAAAAAAACTGTGACTTGATAAGACGCTCAAAGCCAAGGTCGTGCTGTGAATTGAACATAGTTTGTTTACAAGAAGGTTTTTATTTATTTTCTTGAATTTCTCATACATTTAGCACATAAGGAGTAAGTTACCACAAAAAAACTGTGACATTTGTCCCTTTTTTACCCAGTCACCACAGGATTATGTGGGATCGTAGAATCTGATCGCGCGATCCGTTGTCGGTGGAAACTGATCTCGCACTCATGGTGTGTTTTGATCTAAAAAAAAGAATGAAATGTAGAATCTGATCTCGGGATCCGATTAAAACGAAACTTTTTTATTTAAAATGATGACTCTGATCACACAAAGTTTCATCATCATCATCATCATCAGCCTATGCTTGTCCACTGCTGGACATAGGCCTCTCATATTACACGCCAGTGAGCACGGTCCTCGGCTACTCTCATCCAGCTTTTGCCAGCCGCCCTGCGAAGATCATCGCTCCACCGAGTCTGAGGACGTCCTAAACTACGTTTACCGATCCGCGGCCTCCACTCAAGAACTCGTCTACCCCATCGGTTATCAGTTCTTCGGATGATGTGGCCGGCCCACTGCCACTTCAGCATGCTAATTCGGCAGTACGCACAAAGTTTACAGTGGTAGAAAGACAATAAATTTGATGAAATAGATTGTTTATTTACAATAAATTCTAACAGCGTATTAGTTATTTGTTACTATGTAAATTTTATATTTTATTATTACAATCTCTCAATATATTCTAAAACTTACAAAACATTTAACAGAACATAAAAACATAAATTAATTATAAGTAAAAAAAATAAATAATAATATATCCACAATTGTTTCGTCCAAAGTATTAAATCAAGATGTCGAGAACGGGAAATATATATAAGTATACATATACACACACAAGAATACGAAAGATAAATTAACTGTCAAACAAACCGCAGCGAGACATACTCGAGCCAAAGGTTGTTACTTGTTTGATTATTTAGTATATAAAAATCTCGTTTCAGTGTTTGTTACCGAACTCCTTCGAAACAGCTTGACCCGTTATTGAATAAGTTTTTTTTTTCAATAAAACTGTGTTTAATTGACTGACACAACTTTCATATCATCTACCCATTTATGTCCCCACCGAGGGGCACGGGTCTCTTCCCTGAGGAAGGTATAGGCCATACTCCACCACGGGGGCCAAGTCCGGATTGGTGGAGGCTTGTAGACTAGTGGCTCGTCTACTGTCAGAAGTTGTCAAGCCGCCCTAAGGCCTCTGACTTGGCTTAACGACTGCCATCTATCGACGGCAGCCGGCACCAACAGCTTAACGTGCCTTGCGAAGCACGGAACCGCTCGGAAAAATGCCACTAGCGTTAGGCATAGATGGCGACCCATCCATGCATTGAACGCGCCCTGTGTTGCTTAACCTTCGTGATCGTTTAAGATCACTCAGGCAGCCGGGGCTACGAGCGATTCTATCACTCAGGCAGCCGGGGCTACGACTTTCATATATCGTGCTTATTCCAATTATCACATCTAATGGTTATTGGTGGAATTTAGGTACCAAGTGGGTAACCTTATTCTATCTGCTGAATTCTGCTGTTAGGTATAGTCAGCAGCAGTATGGGAGCTCGGAATTATCTCACTGCAGGTCATATTGAGCGCGGCATAAGTGCGAGTTTAGAATGTAATGGTAAATTCCCGGCATGGATGACTGTACCTAATTGAATAATTAATTAGCGAGAGAGTCACAGAGTTCAATGATATTCAGCGCGTCCGATGCGACCAGTGATCAATCGGTTATTTCTGTCAATGCGAACACAAACAGATAAGATCCCTGTCTATCCCTGTATGACATCATGACATCATCTCGGTGCTCTTTAAAGATAATGTATCACGCACTGACCACATAATACCCACTGAGCCAGCCAGTAGCTGAGCTACTCACCTCACAATAACCATACTTGGCAAAGTAAGTAGTTCATAGCACATAGAACCATTTATCATTCTATACCATAAAGGTATCTAGTCGGTATCTCAAATTTACATACTGTTTCATCAACTAACAGCCCTCTGTTAATGAACTTTAGTTAACCTTTAATTTGTTGGTGCTGTTGGTGTGCCTTAATAAATAAAATAAAATAAAAACTAAAATGCAATAAAGTACAGATTTAAAAGCGACGTTTGTGATGATCTATATTCTGCATTTGGCCATGCTCCGTTGGATCCTAATTATTCCTAGCAGTGACCGAGAAAGTGCTGCATTTACTCGAGTCATCAATAATGCATTGACACCTTCTATTTCTCGTCATCTAACAGATAGACCGTGCAGTTGCACGGCACTCTAGTTGACAACGAAACCTTACTTGAAGTCGATAGGTAAATAGATAGAGAACACTTTATTGCACAACCAGAAAGAAACGAAGAACAATCCTGTGCTATCCATCTAGTTAATGTTCTATTCTTGCCTCTGGGTTATTTGCTTAGGTTTGGTGATCAATAACTTGATCTTGACCGAAGAACGCTGTTTTCTCTATCTCCCCATATTGTTTTCCAAAAATACTTTGCCTGGTTTTTCTTCCCTAAGAACGTCGAAGAGCATTAAGTCCTTAAGATAGTTAACCCTTTTGTATATAGTAAGTATTTTTAATGACTCGCGACACTCAAACATAGTTATGCTTATATTAACAGATTAATCAAAAATAGTGTCTAATCGATTATTTATCAGGTAACATTTAATTCCTAATCACAATAAATAATCGCGATTAGACCCGTTTAATATATAACCCTTTGCTATGGTAGCAATAATGTAGAGTCAAGTTGCTCAAAGCTCAAGCTGGCAAATGGCCCAGTTGGACATTACTCCTGTTGGTGAGTGTAACACGTGGTTACACATATGCACACACCATGACTGAGCTATATTGTTGCCGCTTGCTCAATGCGACATTGTTGTGCGGCGGTGAGTATCAAGGAATAGGCTGACCCATGCTAAAGACCACCCAATGGTCTAGTCAAACCCAAAATGACAAATTTGGGAGAGTCAATGCCTACAAAGGCTTGCTAGGCTCACCATGCTGTAACTAAACTTTGTTCTAATTTGCTGTTAAACATCCTTATTTAGGGGGATTACAATCTATAAAAGCGCCTTTTGTGCACTAGTTGTGATGACTGTTGTTACTAATAATAGATTCATACCACGATTATTAATTTATTTGAGTGCGTTTAATTATTTTTATTTTAACACAGTCGAGTAGCTACCTGTAGCTTCTCAATACTCAAGATTCTAATCCCAGTGTGGCTTTTCAACTAATTGCACCAATACAAAGCTGGGAATGGACACAAATGAATAATTAATTAAGTTTGAAACTCTAGTTACTATAAAGAATGTTATTTTAATTATTCTTTACGATCATATTTAAATGAGTTGGGGGAGGCCTTTGCCCAGCAGTGGAACACAAAAGAGGATTACGTATCCTAAAAAATTGTTTATCCTACTATTATCTATAATATTATAAACGTGAAAGTTTGTGACGATGTTTGGATGGTTGTTACACAATCACTCAATAACGGCTGAACGGATTTACATGAAACTTGGCGTACAGATAGACAAATACCTGAATTGAGACATAGCATACCTGATATCCCGTTAATGTGTTCCCGTGGGATGACATTCATTTTAAGTTTAATAGATGGCGTTGTGCAAGAATCGTATAAACGGATTCTAGGGCGGTACGAAGTTCTCCGGGACCGCTAGTTATGTATATTTAGTTCACGCATAATACTAAGCAAACCATCGATTTACTATGACGCTGACGCTAGTAGAAAGAGCAAATAAACATTAGGCAACTCATTTGATCATTGTTTACTCAGCCAATAACTCTTCCCACTTTATAATAAATTAATTTAGAATTTTTGAAACCGGTTTTTGCCGTAGCCTGTATTTGTATTCCAATTGCTAGGTAAAGGCCTTCCCAATCCCCACTTCAACTCGATCCAGTTTTTAGCTTATTTTATTTTGTGAAAGTTTTTGTCGTTCGCCAAAATGAAATGCAACAGATGCGTGGGATTAAAAATTTTTTCGACATTGTTGTCTCTTCCAAAATGGTAACTAATTAAGCGGTCAATGCCGTTCACGTCTCCATTGTTGACCGTTAGTCTATAAGTAATTATTAAGGTTTTCTTTGTTCTGCCACTATCAGTGGAACGTGATTGAATTGACGCTTAAACTGCATACTAGGTGTCCTAAGTATGCTTGACACGTCCATAACGGTTTTTCTAACACTTACATGAATGAATTGACTCTCTCAGCGTATATTGTCACAATTGTTTTACCAAATGTTATGAAGGTCCGTCCATTCGTTTCACATTTTTGAAATTCGTGTCGTAGAAAGGTCGGGGGAAATTTAGGGGATATTACAACTGAAATCGCCAAAATCAGATGTTCCATACTCCAAATATAAAAAAAAAAACAGTTAATATTTCTCGCGCTGACAGAGTTGGTATTTTTTGTATTGATACGTAGAACCCTTTTAAGGTTTACTGGACCTTTCTATAATACACAGAGTATTCAATACTTAATCATTGCAATACTCTGTATAAGGGGCTAGTAATATGTTTTTATCCATCTCGATGTATTTGTCATGTAGAGTTGATATTCTGCTTAGGTATTCTCTAGCAACGTTTAGAAATAGCTTCTCGAAATTTTGTACAAGAGCACGTTTTCTGCAACGAACGTACTGTGTGCAAATTAAATTGGTAACTATGTGACGTGAGGTTCATACTGACAAACACTGCTATACTACCTAGAAAACTAAGTACCTACAGTAAAGCATGTTTAGACGAACAACAACATAATCTCTACATAGGCGTCTGCACATCTGAATTGTAAATTGCCCCTGCCATAAACGTTATTGCTTGCACTTTGCATCCATCTGTGTTGACAGTGATAGCATCACAAGTCTTGAGAGGTTTTATACACGTTATATCTTCGCCCACGTCTGCCTCTTCCTCAATTGATTCATTTCTGTTGACCTTACTTGTAAATTAGCGTTGGCGTTGGCCAAACATAATATTAGCTTCATGTCACCTCTATGACAATCTATACAACGTGATATTAAGGTAACGTAAAACCTTAAAATCATTCCTTCAATATCAATATTCAAACCACTTCTAATAAACAGAAGATTAAATCTCAATTATTTTATTGGTTTTCTTGACGCGGTGAATTTATATCACCGCGTAAAGTTTCTGAAATGTATGAAAAACCTAAAAATGAAATTGAGGATTTTAAACTTTTACCGTGTTATTTAACATTCTTCAGAGGCACTTTAAATAATGTGTCGCAAGGTTGCAACCAAGTCGCCACATCTTTTCCTTTACAACAGACTAACTAAACTGCCTCTGAAGAGTGTTTTGAGGAATTGTGTTTTTATAAATAAGACCGCGATTCACTGTGCTTTAATAATTACTCCTACTGAAGAATAGGTTTTTAGGTTTATAGGGCATAGATAGAGGTAAACTGAAGATATTAGGACGTTGTACTAGATAGTCTTGGGCTTGATAATAATCCACAACTATAGATGCATTCAATGAATGTTAAAATGAGAATTAACATAACAATGACAAAATGTGGCAAACGTGAATGTTAGTTGTTCACCTAGTTCTATGGTTATGCTAGTTATTTATAGTTAGCTTGTAATTTGTATCATTGCTGGGCACAGGCCTCCTATTCTGCCATCAAGTCTTCCCACCCTTCCACCTACATGGCCGATTCGCCCCATCTCGGCAAGAATTCGTTTATACTTGCGGTTTTCGCGCAAAACAACCTCTACGCCTTGTTCCAAAGTTATATTTCTCTCTCTAAAATCAAACCTACCTGTTGAAACGTTTATCATTTATTGAACGTCTTCCGCCATTTACACCCTATCTTGAACGAAAAAGTTGCCTCGACGGACATACAGCGATGTTTATCTGACGGACGAGTTAATTTTTAATTGTTAATAATTTTGCCGTGCCCGGTAAAATTACACTTGTACTTGTATGAATAATACCTACTTAAGACCTATTTACTGTAATTTATCGCAATAAATTGAATTGAATTGAATTGAATTGAAATTGAATTGAATTGAATTGAAATTGAATTGAATTAATCGACGTTTTGCCAAAACGAGGCAACAGATAGAGCTGCTAACTGAGGTAGAAATGTAGAAATAAATAAACGGCCAGTGCAGGCCTGCGACCTCAGCGGCTATTCGAAGTGATGATCTCACCACGCGCCTGCGCAGCCGCCGCCGTCGCCGCTCGAGGCAAGTGCCCGTGTCCTCGCAAACCCGTCCTTTTGCTTGTTTACTGGCGCGAACGTCGGAACTTAACGAATATGAAATAACGCTGTATCGTTTCGAGATACAAACGACAGCATATCAACTGTACACTGTTGAGTACTCTATTAATTTCGGAAACTTGGCGAACGAAAATGTATCTGTTGTTGATTGTAAGTAGGTATAGATACATATTGATAGAGAACACTTTATTAAAAATACAAAAGTATTTATTAAGTCCAGTAAAGTTTATTGTAAATATAAAAGGAAGTTACACAGATATTTTTTAACCTACAGGCGTACATCTCTTTTAGACAACTTTCGAGACTACATAGTAAGTCACAATAATTATAGTCGATTTATTGTACACAGATATATCACATCTTTCTGCCATTACACGCGTGAACTATAATATTCACAATTTTGAAACAAAAGTTCTAAGGTACTAAGATCAACTTTACAACCTGTGTTTTACACGAAAATATTTGGGTGTAGCTTCAGCGACTTTCTCTAAAAAAGAGATACGAAAATACCAATAATAATAAGTAATATGTAGTACAAACGATTTTTAATTGCAAAAAATAGTGATCACGTCATTGCCTAACTGAAATTCTATAATTGGTGTAACCACTATCAGCTGGTAGTGTGGGTAAACAACTGATAAGAAGGCCTAAATTTTGTTCGATATCATGTGCTTAACACTGCAATAGAGGATTAACACTCAGTAGTCATCAGCAGGTGTACAATGCAAATCGCGCTATTCGCGCTGCCAAGTTTATGGTGAATTTTCCCCTCCGTCGACTCTGCAGCCGAGATCTTTGCGATAATACGTCGTATGACTTCATCGCTTGTTTTTGCGGCCACTTTGCCATGGAATGCAGCGTAGCGTCTCGCGGCTTAAGGTTTTTTTTGAGTTATCTACACTATTTTGTGGTCTTATGTAATATCGAACTGTATCCTACTAATTTAAGAAATTGTTTTTATCACCACCGTAATCGAAAGAGCAGGACTTTCCGTAATACAGGTTTTTACCAAGTAGGTACGGGGTCTTTACCCTTTTATAAATTCAGAAATTTCGTAATAAACAATATTTTTATTTAAAAAAAAATGTACACTTGACGTCGTCCTTAACTGGTTAGAGTGCACGTATGTAAAGGTTGATGTGCTGTCGACTGTACTGCCTAGAGTCAATCGATAAGGTATTTGTACTACGTAACTCCTAGCACTGCATTATACAATTTATTATAAGATTATAAGGTCCTAGATAACGTACGTACATTTTTTCTTGCCGTGAACGCTTGAAATGTTTTAAATATCTAATTTGTGAGTGAAATCGAGTTTATAATGGCTAGAATCTCTTGGCACTTGTTTTTTTTTATATATTCCAGCCGTTAACAACTCGATTTCTCAGAATAGAATTAAAGCGATCATGGTACCGAAAAGGTAGAAAATGAGACATAATAATATACAGGTGAATTTGTAATTGTTAGCATGCCAGGATGCCCCCTTAAAATGTTGTTAACTAATTCGATGTCACTCTGTAGAATCAAGTTGGGTCCTAGAACACGAGCGTAAGGTGCTGGCCATATAGATGAGACGAGGGGCGAGGACATGGCAAAGACGCGTCGCTTTGTATACTGCATAAATTTTGGGTGGTTTGAAAGACATAGCCAAATGAACGTGCTTGACAAAAGCTAACAAATAATCTAGTTTGTTTTTTAAAAAAAACGCACTTTAAAATATCTCGACACAAACTCGAATCTATTTTAGAACTATTAGTATCCATGCAGACTATGCAGAGCGGTGCGTGCGTGCCGCGGGTCCGCGGGTTATTGTTCTGTTAGACGAAGAGGCGGTACGAAGAAGAAAGAAGAATAATCTAAATAGATGTCATTTTTAACTACTAATTACATAACCATTATTACACCATAACTACACCCAGAAAAAAGCGTGCAGAGTTCGTGTCCTCACCCCGTCTTATCCGTGTGGGCTATGTTCCATCGCTTCAGTATATTTTGTATGAAAGTCAGTTGACAGGAGACGCCGCCCGTCTTTGCCCCGTCCTTGTTCCACGTCTCATCTGTCTGGCACGCGCCTAGCAGTGTAGCTCGAAGAGTTGCTACAACAACTCATAGGCACAGAGCAATCGGATCAAACAAAGGAATACTTTTTGCACTCGTTAGGAAGCATACAAGGTGAAAAAGCAAGGTTTTGTGGCCACAGGAAACAATTTAGCCGATCAATGGGGATTGCTTTTTTTATAGGCATTAGATATTATAGTAGATAATAGTCTGTCCGGTCTATGGTGGACAAACAGGTTTCAAGGACTGTGGATTAATATCATTTAGTTAGGTAGGTACCTACTTATTTCAATCAGATTTCAATAGAAAAGTTGATGCCTTGCCTTGAAAATGCCTTGTATTGTGTTTAAGGTGTGAGTTCTATTTTATTTTGTTTATCAGGCATGTAAAACCTTAATCTAATGCTTATATAACAATCTCGTGTTACCACAGTGTTTGTTATCGAACTCCTCCAAAACGGGTTCACCGATTTTTATGATTTTTTTTGTGTATTTTTGGTAGGTCGGAGACGACATACGTAGGCTAATTAATATGGCAAAACAACGTTTGCCGGGTCAGCTAGTATAATATAATATTGTAATATAGGTAGTCCTCATATTTAGGAATAATGAGACAAGCATTATATAAAACTAAAGCGGACCTTAATTACATTTTTTAAACACCTTTTCTATACCTACTTATTATATTTTCCAACTAAAACTTTCGTAAGCACTACACATTATACATTATTAGCTTCTGCCACCACGTTGTCATGATTTGGAAAAACTAGTTTCGTAGTTTATCTAAGGCAGAAAAAATCGTAACGATTTTTATGTGTCAAGGAAATGGACGTGCGCGGCACGATATCAAAAACATATCTGCGACTCTTATCACCAACATCTAAGTATCTACGCCCTTACTGTAATTTCGTCGATAATTTTGGCGATCTTACCTATACTTTTTATCACTATTATTTTAGCTAACAAGTTCTTACTTTTGATGGATACCTAATGAATCGTTCATCACCATGACCATCAACTTAGATATCTTCTTTCAAGAAGGCAACTTATGAAAATATGCTAAATTAGTAAAAAGATTTTAGTAATCTGAGGTTAGTGACCGCATGTTACATTTATCTTTGGCATGACTTAGGCCTGTAGGTATGGTTATTTAAAAAAAAAAGAATATATAGTGGTTGGAATTTGTTCCAAATAAAGTTCAGTATTGGATGAACTGAGACAGACAAGCCATATGGTCGTCGACCTTGTCTAAATTCTACCGAGTGAATGGGAACTTTACTGGTTAGACACCCACTGCGTCTTATTACCAATTCTTCATAGTTATATTTTGTTTCTGCCAAAGGCCACACCTCACTCTAGTGCAAATATTGGGGGATAGGAATACCGAGGTATCTTATCTGTAAATGTGACTTGTTTTAAGAACAATAACCTTAACTTCGACGTTTATTATCATGTTCGTTAGGTAACTACTTTGTTTTAGCCACACACTTATAAAATGTAACAAAATAGTAAAGTACCTAGGTAGGATACCTAATTAGAACAAGCTGCAAATATAAAAGAACAAAATTATATTCTGTTTCACTAACCCGTGCTGAGGACAATTTCAAAAACCTATTTAGAGGCTAAAAATTCCACCCATGCCGGGACTTGAACCCGCGACCTTTGGCTAACCGTGCCAGCGCTGTCCCAACTGAGCTTATGGGCAAGTGCAGGCATCGGCGAAATTTCGATCCTCTTTACAAACTTCTCTGTATTACGTACAGGCAGCGACATCTGGCCGAAGCCAGATTTTTAGCCTCTAAATAGGTTTTTAAAATATATTTAATTTAATTGATATTTTCCTTGTCTTATTTCAGCAACAGATCTTCAGCAAAACTCGTGATTACAAACTTCAAAATATCATCTTTCTTGTGCCTATACCCAGTAGTGGGGTCTATTAATTTAAAAACGTTTTAGAATGGTATGATTAATGGAGCGCTCTTACGAGTACTTCTGAGATCGCCCTTGAGTGCCGATCTCAAAATGCTATTTGAAACGAAACAGCAACTTGACATCGCAATCAAAAGCAATGTCAGAAGTAAGAGCGGTTTGATACTACGTGGTTTATCAGATTCCTAATTTCATGACCAAACGAACAATGCGCATGTTTAAGAAAACTCGCTTTAAACCTTCCACTGGTAGAATTCAGTGGCAGGTTCAAAGCTGGTGATTTCATATTTAAGTACTTTCGGGTGTACTTACAACAAAGCATTATCTTCCGAAGAGAATTTGTTTATGGAGATATTTTTTTTATGCTTTCAATCAGTCATTTATAATCCTACCCATGTTCGAGGGCGTGGCCTTATTATATTGGACATAAAAGCGATATTAGGACGATAAAATTGTCGGATACACAGGTCACACCCAAATCCCAAGACCAGTTTTGCTGAGACAAAGCCACTTTTGGTTGTAGATGCTTGTACAGCTTTCCAACTCCTATAAGGCTGATTTACGCGATTGAGTGTCACTGGATTCCTCAATCCTCAACGCGTGAGACATGCAACGTGTTAGTATGAAAAATATAATTTAGAATCTTAAACTTTTGCTCGTTGTAAGGTAGAAGATTACCTAAGATTGATACTGAAGGAATGGTTTTTATGTATTGGTTATTTCGATTACACGTTTTTGACAATAGCTAGGTACCTACCTACATTATTTTAGTTGCAATCCAAAAAAAATACAAATGTCCTCGAACAAAAATTGTTGTAAATGACAATCTTTAATTGACGTACTTTTGCGCGTTTTTGAGGTGACATGTCTCGGCGATAAGCGTGAGGTAACACTCCTGTATATATAATGAACAGAGAAAGAATGTAGAGAATGCTAGAAGAAGAAGATACATAAATGTATCTAAGATCCATAAAGGTAAACAGCTTGAGTTCTTAAATCTTGCGACTCTCCCAACATTTTGCTTAGCACTAAAGCAGTTCGATGTTAATAAACAAGTCCAACTTGTTGAAATCAGTTGATGTATCCTTCCTAACTCAAGTCACTATTTGTATAGCTGGTTGAGTAATATTTCGAATATAGTGGGTGTCTTCAGGCGATACTCATTCGATGTTCTCAGTGAGTGAGTCACCTACAAAGCTACAGAACATCTGTGCGTAATAAACGTTCAATTACTACACTGACATGTCATTAAAGCAATGCCAATCTCAATAGAGAGATTGAGAAAGGAACATCGTGGTCCATAGCGAAGTATGAATACAGACGACATAGTTCAACCATAACATTTTTGTTGCAAAGTCGCCCGTAACGTAACTGAGGTGAGTTCACGCGTGTGCAGATTGATTGACGAACAGCATTTCACAA
This sequence comes from Yponomeuta malinellus, assembly GCA_947308005.1. Lineage (NCBI taxonomy): Eukaryota > Metazoa > Arthropoda > Insecta > Lepidoptera > Yponomeutidae > Yponomeuta > Yponomeuta malinellus. The sequence goes on from OX371013.1 coordinate 9,443,830, forward strand.
TTTATTACAGTCGACTCCACGACTATAATTGTGGTGTCAACTGTAAATAAAAATAAAATTGTGTTAGTTGCTAAGCGCATTACTCGGGAATGGTTGGACCGATTTGGCTAAGAAAAAATTGGTAAGAATGCCCGGATAATTGGAAAATTTGGAAAGTGCTTTTCGGAGTGGCAATGTCAAGCGCTGGGGTATGTGAACACCTCAGACACCCACGATGTTTTCCTTCACAGTTAACGAGTGGTTTTGCTACAAAAAATTCACAACGTACGTAACTTGAAAACAAAGTCATTGTTACGTGCCGGGATTCGAACCCAAAATCATAGATTGTTTTTAAGTGAAGCCGATGCACAATAACGTCTTTGAATGTAATTTCCAAGAAAAATACTCTGCTGATGAAGGCGTTCCGTCATCTCTATAAATATATCACGTTGCAAGCAACTATAGAGTCACGAATCAAAAATTCTTAAAAAGGAGCACTGTGTATTTTCACTCGCGAAGTTCTTTTTAGCCGATGACGTCAAGTTGGTGGTTTGCGAGGGAGATGGCTGTAGCTGTGTCAGGGTCGGCTTCCTCGAAATGTCCTCATTGCCACTGAATCACACTACAGGCTTGATTGTTACGCGTAGGATTTTCTTATTATCCTTAATGCTCCCTTCGATTTTATTCAGTACAATTTTCAGTACTTATTTTTATTACCCTATTAGAATATATCACTTGTAGAGTTTAGACTTATTTCTCTACCTTTGAATACTAGACTAATTCTTGATGGTATCGACCAACCGCTCTGTTAGAACTTTTTAACTGCTCTACCGAGTTGTGACACATGAAGGTTACGGCTAAAATTACAATGACTATTCTGAACTGTCATGTCAGCTCAGTTGAATATCTCACCCGTCCCGTTATAAGTCTACCCTACATTAGCGTATCTATTAATTACTTGTAGGTGTACGTATAATTACGGCCAAATCATTTCTTTCAAGAGCTCCTCCATCGTTCATCGCTCTCTGGTACCTTTGTAACTCTTTGCAGTCGATTCCCAAGCTAATGAAAACGTGATCTATCTAAGTGTTGATATTTATGCATACCTGGTTTCAACTGAACGAAATATTGTTATTTTTAACTAAGTTAAGTACATCTATCAGTGAAAACTTTTAATTTGCCTTTATTCTGTATAAATTACATCTTTTTCACAGGTATAACTTTAATAAATTAAAAAAATATATGGACTTTCTTAACTTTAATCTCGCTTCTAAATAAAACTTTTTTGTCTCTACTTTACTTATTTGTTTCTCAACTCTGTTTGTGGCATTTGTGCCATAGACCTATGACGCGATTATTATTTGGTAATTATTTGTAGGTAACACTACAAACAAATTAGATTGCTTAAGAAAGTCTAGTACCTAGTTTGGCTTAACTCGATTTCAATTATCTTTTGATACTATCAACGGAGCCTAATCAAGATAGAGCATAGATAATAAAGCTGTATGCATGAATGCAGTGAGAAGATAACCACGGCCGGTAGCTTTGCCAATTAAGCTCTCTTATCAACGGCACTAATCGCCCTTTCAGCCTTCCTAAACTGTTTGTTACACCGCTAACCGGTGTAACTAGGGTAATAATACTGTGTCTGTATCTGTGTTAAGTACTTAGTTATCAGTTTGAAGGATTTTGTTGTATTTTTTGTTGCAGTCATCGTTTTAACGGTGCGCGAGCGAACGTTCATAATTTTATTTAGTTATTGCTGTTAGTTGTGCCGTGCATTTGCTTTTGATTTGAAAAGTTGACATTTATGGTGTCTGTAGTAAGGTAGGTAAAGGCTAATCAAGGTTCTCTTCTTTAAAAATCAGCCGAACCTTGAAGGCTCCGTAACCGTAGATGAAAACTAGACTTTTACAGAGATTCACACTTTCCGAGCTCTACATAGTCATAGATAAATAAAAATTTTAGATACATCGATCGGTACAGTCGACTGCACAGCAACCTTTACATCCGTTACAGGTGACTTATGTATTTAGTGTGCTGTTGACTGTACCTACGCAGTTGCCAAAAAACCAAACCCCCCCATAGTTATGTGCCTACCTTACACCCCTATGTATGTTTTAGCCGCAGACAACATTGTGACAATTTAATTATATAGGTATCTACCTAGGTAAGTTCTTCGTCATTCGTGTAAAAGATCCTAATAGGATTTGTCATTAGTATCGAACGGGGGTGAAAGCAATCACGAGTTCACCATTTCGTTGATCACACAAAGCCTACCATTTAAGCTCAAACGTGATGGTCCGGCCTGAAAGTAGGTTAGTGCGTGTGGATAGTCCCATATTGATCAGGCGAGGGGAGGCTCCGTTTCAATAGATTCAGGCCATGTTTGGCTGCGGACGCTAAGCGACACTACAAGGGGAGTTACTTAGGAGCACTCGAAAGAGGTGAAAACAGAATGGTCGCCCGCACGCCTACTCGCTTGCGTGATAAGTTGTAGTGCAGCTGCTCTCGCCGTGTAGCCGCATCATACTTGTTACTGTATGTCTGAGTCGGTCAGCACCTCGCATCCGATCTACTATACAACATTTCACGTTAATCTTCTTCCCCCACCATGGCACAGACACTGGAACATCCGACATTTTATACAACATTTTAGACTTATATTTCAAGGAAATTATCCCTACCGCGTTATGGGTCCAGGCGGGCTGACTATTCCCATGCGAGTACAGAGTCTACTGTCATGCCAGCAACTCGTACTGTGTAACTAGGGTCTTAGAACTGTTGATGCGGAGTAAGTCCCTAAGCTACACTGAGCGACCGAAACCTATTAATGGTCCGAAAGTTGGTGTAAGCAACAGACATCAGACTGATCGATACATTAATGATACATCACCTTTGGTCATCATTTATTCAAAAGCGAGGTCATCGTCTAACCAAACCAACATTTTTTAGTTATTTCGGTACTAATAGACAGGGTGCTAAAAAAGTAACACCTGACCAGAAAGCTACGCATACTGGACACCAAAACAAACTACTATATCCATAAAAAATTGTCGGGAAAACAAAAAAAAATCGGTAATGAAACAAAAAATATGTTAGGATGCAATGGACGTGTAACATTCAGCGCTATACTTGAGATCCTGCTGTTTTGGATACATTACGTGTATTCAATAATATACGGACTATATTCATCAGTAAACGACAAGATAAAAAGTAGCCGAAACCGGCGTGCGTGAATGCAACGACTAATGAATGTTGATAAAGCGAAATAAGTTTGTCAGGATGGCGGCAAGCGGCAAACCCTGGGCTCTGCCTTCTCCACCGGGATAAAGGCGTGAGTTTACGTAATGTAATGTATTTAGATTCAGGAGGGACCTGTTTTTGCTACGGGCTACTGCAAGGAGTCAAGTTCACTGGTTTTATTGTACAGACAACAGGACATCAACCTTTACATGCGTGGCCTCTTCAGAGAACTGAATAGTAGTGCACTCTAATTACGTAAAGATCGACTTTGTAATAAAAATGTAGAGGTTGACCTGCTGTCGACGCCGGCTGGCAATATATTAACGATCGTTATTTTTTATTCGTCGACGACGAGCCCTAAAAGTCAAAGTAACTTTGAGTCAGAGCCTGCAGGCTGCAAACGTAAAAGGTCTCCTTGTATTGAAAGCGGGTCATTGCTTACAGCATTTTTATCGAGGATGTGTTTTTCTTTCTCTTTGGAAACTGGTAAAATACGTGAAAATACTATTCGGAAAGTCGGATAGTCGGAAATACGACTCCAATAGATACTCGTAATTAGAGTTCCCCAAAATATTAGCATTCGGGAAATTGACTTTGTTTTGTAACTTACGTACATCTATGAAGTTGTAGTAGTAGTAGTAGTAATAAGTAGCATTCGCTAACTGTAAGGAAAACATCGTGAGGAAACCTGAGTGTCTGAGGTGTTCACGGTGTGAGCTAGAAATCGCCAATCTGCGGTGGGCACGAGCAGTAATTAAGCCCATCCTCTCTCTCTGTGAGAACGTATATAGGCTAAATAAAAAAAAAATAAAAGAAAAACTTTTAGTAACAAATTAATTTAGCCCTCAAATTCAAATAATACTTTTTTGAAAACTTTGTCGATCTGTGGATTTAGAAGGCACAATGAAAATAAGTAAAAAGTTATCATGGAAAGAAAAAGAAAACAGGTTTCCAGACCCATTTAAGTGGGTCAGGTTTCCAGATTTGCAGACCCACTTAAGGTGGAATTTAAATTCCACTTATCGTGTTTGTAATTTAAGATGTTCGTCACGCAATCACGCTTAAACGACTTAACAGATTTGGATGGAATTTGGCATACCGATAGACCATGTTCTGGATAATAACATCACTTTTTATCTGATTCTCATGTGAACGAAGTCGAATGCATTGCTATATAAAATTTGAAGTGCAGTTCACCCTTCATGCAACTTACATGATTAAAAAGGCGAAAGCAGGGTCATTGCTTGTGGCTTGTTTGAGTCACTTCTATATTGGGCTCGAGACGTAGGGTTGCCGACTATACTGTTAAAAACAGTATTATACTGTTTTCACTACATCATACTTTTTACTGTTGAACAAAAATAAGGTATACAAAATACTGTTTTCAGCATCAAAATGCTTATTACTGTAAGTGTTAGACTTAGACGCTCACACGATTTTTTTTTTATTTAGTCAGAGGGCGCTCAGTGCAGAGCAGCCACAAACTATTTTAGATGTGTTTATAACATTATGAATTGGTTTAAATACTGAGCTAATTGAAAGAAAAATTATAAGTATTTTGGCCATGAAATGAAAAAGTATTCAAAACTATTACAGAGTCTTCCCAAGAAGTTTTCAATAGAACTATTAATAACTTCATACTTTTTATTGATAAGGCTTTTAATTTATATTCAGAATTAACAAATTTCAAAGTAATTTATGGAGAAGTGTCAAAGGACAAAGATTTTCTTGACATAAGTACTAGCCAAAAATGAAGCTATTTATTAGTAAACACCTCAGATGAATTTAAAAATATTGTTAAAATTGTCTCTTATCTACTTTTTGTTCCCACCACCTCAGCATTTACTGAAAGGGTTTTTTCAGTAATGAATGCAAAGTGGCGGGAGGATAGAAATAGAGCAACTATTAATTTCATAAAAAAATAGGTCCTCATTTATTTTAATTTTAGTTATAATTGTGGTGAGACGTATAAAGTTTTTAAAAAATACTTTAAATTAATAAGTTACGCGAGAAGCTCTAAAAAATAAGTACATATTTAAAACATTAAATAAATAAAATACTGTTCATTTTTCTAAAATACTGTTTTATATTGGTCTCAGACCTAACTATACTTAATTACTGGTGAAAAAAGTTGGCAACCCTATCGAGACGCTCGGTGCATTCTCCAGCCGCCTACGGAAGGCCTGAGAGCTGAGACATACAGAAAGGACGTGGGGCGAGGGCGCGGAAAAGACGCGACGCGTTGCATAGAGTTCGCGCCCTCGCCCCGTCTCTTCTGTGTTCGTCTCGTCCCTGCAGTACATTTAGTATGACCGTGAATTGGAAAGACGATGCGTCTTTTCCGCGCCCTTGCCTCACGTCCCTGCTGTGTGGCTAGGGCCGAAGTGCCTTTACTTTATCCAATTAAATCGCTTTCATCCTGCGTGCACTGGCTCTCGTTTTGGAAGCTTGCGGTTTCCTTCGCGTGATATTCAAATATAATAGCAGATAGTCCACGGTAAAGCGTTGCTTTGCTTCATGAGATATCCTGTATGTGACTATAACTGGCATAACATTGTCTTTGAGCCCCAATCCGGTGTTTTCTCGGTGTCCCGAGAGATAACTTTACTATTGCTTGTAGTCCCATTGTTCTCCATTGATGGGACACCTCGATCATTGTTGGGACCTCGTAGTACCATTGTCTCCACGAAGCGTAATGCATCATTCACGCGCGCTATACTATGTCATAGCGTGGCATAGCTTCCATACAAAATCCACACACGGGCGCTAATACTCCTACTAGACATACGCCTTGAAATTGTGCCCTGTGCTATAATTATACCTCGTTATAATTAAAGTATAGCGCCCGGCTGTGACGGCCTCTGGAACGACGAGGGATAACAAAAGTTCATGGTCCTGCTCGTATTGAGAATGAGCGTGCTAGCGGGAACATTTTCAAAAACTTTGTGTCCAATAAATACTACTTGAATAGAGGAATTTATCGCGGGCCTGTAGGTGACCCCGGGTATTGCTGACTACCCTTATTTTACTAAAATATACAACAGAAATTTATATGTAGTGGACAGTTGATAGAAATCATCTTAGGTAGGATTATTATATTCAGTCCATAACCCAGTCCTTACTACCTCACGGGGTGTTCGTGTTCCGATATCTCGAGTCGGCACGAATTAGCCTTTAAAATAATAAATTGTACAGCGTGTATCGAAATCTCCTTGTGTTCATGAAGAAAGTAGGGGAGTTCTGTACAAACAACTTTTTCTAGAGTTATAGGAACAACGTCGAAATCGCGAAACTGTTCCTTAGTTAAGTTCAATCCTACGACACCAAAATGTGCTTCGTATGTTCGTCAACTTCAAAAACGCGAAAAATTATCGTTTGCTCCGCAGTAAAGTCAATCCCATGACACTTACATGTATGTGCTTCATACATAGTGGCGTTGTAGAATTAATTTGTAAAGCAGCGATTTTGAAGTTGCCCATAGTAAAAGTTGTTCGCATTGACTAGTAGAATCAACCCTCTTCAGGAAGATAGGGAGATTTTAATACACCCTGTATAGTGAACGCCTCATTTCCCCATATCGCCCGCAGAATGAATTTCCTAATGAAACCCCACGGGTTTCATTCACCGCCTGTTTCAGGAGGTTCAATAGCGTCGCCACGGCAACTGAAGAAAATAACACTGCAGCAATTTCGTGTGTGCACGAGCACCAGCCATTATCGTTGTTTGCAGATAAACTATTTACATCGACACATGTAATCTTCAGCGTGAATGTGAAAAAATCCACTGTTTAAACTGTCTCGTCTACCTAGTGGGAATGAAGTACGGCTTTCTCACTGCAGAGTATTTGAAACGTGCCTACAATCTTTCACTCTGGTACCTATAGGCATTATACTTACAAATACGCTTTACCTTATCTACTAGGTCTACTGCGGCTACTACTCGTAGGTACGAGTCGAGGGTAGGTATTTGGATGCCAGTTTTTCGTAGAGAAGTGATATCCGTATGTCCATACAGCACTGCGCAGTTGCGTGAAACAATGCCCGCGAGCGCGGCAGTGCACGGCCGGCACGCGGGCCGCAATAACACGCGTTGCCAAGACGTTCAAGTTTAAACGATAAAGCGACGATAAACCGAGATCGCGACCTTACCTCCTTCAAGTTTATTTTCGTTCTCGAACGAAAACAAAAAAAAAAACAAATCGCAGTGTCGCCTGGAGAGACAGAGTTCGAAATTCGAAGCTTACAAAATGCGTTCGGCATGGCTGTTAATAGATGTCTCTCTGGAGTTTTCAAGTGCAGGGCTCTGAGATTGATGTGTTGAGCGTAGTTTATGGTGTTGAGTAGAGTGCGGGGGTCGGGCGAGCGCGATGTTCCTCGATGTCTCAGCCGCTCACGCTGCCGCCGCTTCCGCCCGCCCGACGGTTCCATGTCTCGCTGCACCCGTATCATTATAAAAGGTGCTATTTCTAAGCATACTGATCGACTAGCAAAACTGTTAGCTTTCTCTAAACAACGTGTTATCGAAATAGATTAGATTAGAACTCTTTGGTGCTCACAAAAAATATAGGAAAACGTGAAAACCTAAACGGTTTGTCAGTACCTACAATTAAACCACTTCCATATGTTTCCTTGTCAATAACTGAGGAACCCTTTTTATACGAGTGTTTTTTCCATTAATTCACCGCGTCGAGTTTCAAATTACCGTTCAAATTAAACTTTTGCTTACATTATTGGAAGTGGTTTAAGTATCGATACCTACTGAAGAAAGGATTTTCAGGTATTAGGTACTTTACATCGCAAGGTACAGTCAACAGCAGGTCAACCAATACATTCTTGCTGCAAAGTCGCCCGTAACGTATCTGAGTAAGTATAGGTAGAGTGCAAGCGACGCTAGTAAAGGTTGAAGTGCTGTACCTGCACTATACATACAGTCAACGATCACTACCTGTGTATTTTAGAAATTATACATACCGACACAAGCCCCACTAAAGCACAATTTTCGTAAAGTAGGTACCTAGTAAATAGGCTAGTCAACAATGAGTTTTTGTAAAGAAATTTTTATCTGTTCCAGGCGTCACCGCTGCCCACACAACGATGTCCCGGAGCCATTGTTCGATGTGGCGCATACGACGAGCGTGGTCTCCGCGTACACACAGGACTACGACCAGAAGCACGTCAGCCGAACCACGGCCGTCCACCATGAGGACCACCTGCGTATGGAAGGCGACTTCCAGACTCCGGAGCGTCCAAAATGGCAACCAGCCGAGCGCCCCAAGCAAACCCGGCCGCAGGACAACCTTAAACCTGAAGGAGAATTCGAGAAAAGGCGCCCAGAGGAGTGGTACCCAGGCGATAGAGCGCCCGTGAGGAAACCAGAGGACAACCTCAAGCCAGAGGGTGACTTTGAAAAGCGCCTTCCGGAGGAATGGCGTCCCGGTGACAGAGAGCCAGTCCGTCGCCCCGAAGACAATCTCAGACCAGAGGGAGAGTTTTCTACTCCAGAAAAAGAACAATGGCGCCCAGCAGACCGTCCCCAGCAGAAGAGACCACAAGACAACCTCAAACCGGAAGGGGAATTCGAATCTAGAAAACCGGAGAAATGGCAACCTGGTGACAGGGAACCAGTTAAGCGCCCAGAGGATAATTTGAGGCCTGAAGGCGAGTTTGCTACTCCTGAGACGCAAGAATGGAGGCCAGCTGAGAGGCCAGAGCAGAAGAAACCTAAGGATAACCTTAGACCTGAAGGTGATTTTGAGACACAAAAGCCTGACGAATGGCGGCCAGCTGAGAGGAGAGAACAAACCAAGCCGAAAGATAATCTGAGGCCCGAAGGAGATTTCGAAAAGCCAAAACACGACGAATGGCGCCCAGCAGAAAGGCCAGATGTGAGAAGGCCAAAAGACAATCTTAAGCCAGAGGGTGATTTTGATACACAAAAACCTGAAGAATGGCGTCCAGCTGAAAGAAGGGAACAGACTAAGCCTAAGGATAATCTTAGGCCCGAAGGAGATTTCGAGAAGCCAAAACATGACGAATGGCGCCCAGCAGAAAGGCCAGAAGTGAAGAGGCCGAAAGACAATCTCAAGCCAGAGGGTGATTTCAGTACACAAAAGCCCGAGGAATGGCGTCCGGCTGAAAGAAGGGAGCAGACGAAGCCTAAAGATAATCTGAGGCCCGAAGGAGATTTTGAGAAGCCAAAACACGACCAATGGCGCCCTGCAGAAAGGCCAGAAGTGAAGAGGCCGAAAGACAATCTCAAGCCAGAGGGTGATTTTGACACACAAAAACCTGAAGAATGGCAACCAGCTGAGAGGAGAGAACAAACCAAGCCGAAAGATAATCTGCGACCCGAAGGGGATTTTGAAAAGCCAAAGCACGACGAATGGCGCCCTGCGGAAAGGCCAGAAGTGAGAAGGCCAAAAGATAATCTCAAGCCAGAAGGCGACTTCGATACGCAAAAGCCCGAAGAATGGCGTCCAGCTGAAAAAAGGGAGCAAACTAAGCCTAAAGATAATTTGAGGCCTGAAGGAGATTTTGAAAAACCGAAACATGAGGAATGGCGCCCGGCAGACAGGCAGACTCCCAAGAAGCCCCAGGATAACTTAAAACCGGAGGGTGACTTTGAATCTCCGAAGTCCGAAGGATGGCGCCCCGCTGAAAGACGCGAGCCCACCAAACCAAAAGATAATTTAAAACCAGAAGGTGACTTTGAGACCCAGAAACCCGATGAATGGCGTCCAGCTGAACGCAGGGAGCAAACAAAACCCAAGGACAACTTAAGACCAGAGGGCGACTTTGCTCAACGTCATCCGGAAGAATTCAAGCCTGCTGAAAGACCAGTCATCAAGAAGCCTGAGGATAACTTACATCCCGAAGGGGATTTTACTACAAAAAGAAGGGATGACTACACGGTTGTCGTTGGAGAGCGCGCTGAAATCATTCGACGTACTGACAATATTATTACAGAAGGTGAATTCCTTGGTAAGTATCTTAAGAATATTTTTATCTTAATCGAAGTTGTTGGATGTCATCATCATAGTCATCGGCCATTTGACGCCCACTGCAGGACATAGGCCTCCCTCATGGTTTTCCTAACCATGAGGGGTTTTGCCATAATCGCCACGCTTGGCAGGCGGGTTGGCGATCGCAGTATGCGGTTGGAATCTCAGGAAGTTGTTGGATGTAAAATGTAATATTTTAAACGCTTTTATTTATTCTCAGATACAACAACATCGCGATCGGAGTACACTTTGAAACCAGTCGACAGAACGACACCGGTACGTCGCAACACGTGGACGAAGCTTGAAGGTGAAATGACAACAGAGACGACAAACCAGTCCGAATACATCGACTTTAGCGAAATCAAAGAACGCACAACGATGGTCGCGCGAAGAACTGATAACCTTACACAAAAAGGTGAAATAGAATTTGTCACTTCAAACCAATCTGACTATCCAGAGAAGATGACACCAGTCGAACGTCCACAGCGGCGTCGAACTTGGACAAAAGAAGACTTCGAAAAGTTTTATTCAACGGAAGACTTGCAGAAGATCACAACTTCACAAGAAGAATATAGAACTTACGAAGAAACCGACATTAGGCAGCAAAAAATAATAAGACAAGATAATTTACAAATGGAAGGCATTTTTGAAAGCCATACTATTTCTCAAGATGATTTTGGACCAAAAGTATCTGAGAGACCCAAACAAAAGAAACCCACTGACAACTTGAAGCCAGAAGGCGAATTTGAATCACCAAAACACGATAAATGGCAACCAGCTGAGCGTCGAGATGCCACAAAACCAAAAGACAACTTGAAACCGGAAGGTGACTTTGAGACCCAAAAGCCAGAAGAGTGGCGCCCGGCGGAAAAAAGGGAGCAAACTAAACCCAGGGATAACTTAAGACCAGAAGGTGATTTTGAGACGCCTAAACATAGTGAATGGCGTCCAGCTGAGCGAAGGGAGCAAACTAAGCCTAAAGATAACCTGAAACCCGAGGGAGACTTCGAAAAACCTAAACATGATGAATGGCGTCCGGCAGAAAGACATACTATAAAGAAACCTCAAGATAATTTGAAACCGGAAGGTGAATTTGATACGCAAAAGCCTGAAGAATGGCGTCCAGCTGAACGAAGAGAACAAAGCAAACCTAAAGATAATTTGAAGCCCGAAGGAGACTTCGAAAAGCCAAAGCATGACGAGTGGCGCCCGGCGGATAGACAGACACCAAAAAAACCCCAAGATAATTTAAGACCAGAAGGCGAATTCGAATCACCTAAGCTCGAAGGATGGCGCCCGGCAGAAAGAAGAGAACCTACAAAGCCTAAGGATAATTTGAAACCTGAAGGCAGTTTTGAGACACCAAAAGAAGAAAAATGGCGCCCTGCTGAACGTAGGGAGCAGACAAAGCCCAAGGACAACTTAAGACCGGAAGGAGAATTTGAGTCCCCTAAGCCTGAAGATTGGCGCCCCGCCGAGCGAAGAGAGCAAACTAAGCCCAAGGACAACTTAAAACCAGAAGGCGAGTTTGAAAAGCCAAAATCTGATGAGTGGCGCCCAGCTGAACGGCAGTCACCCAAGAAGCCTCAAGATAACCTTAAGCCGGAAGGTGAATTTGAATCCCCTATGCCTGAATATTGGCGTCCTGCCGAACGAAGGGAGCAGTCTAGACCCAAGGACAATTTAAGACCGGAGGGTGAGTTTGAAACTCCTAAACATGATAAATGGCAGCCAGCCGAACGAAGAGAGCAAACAAAACCAAAAGATAACTTGAGGCCAGAGGGAGAATTTGAGACTCCTAAACATGATGAATGGCGCCCGGCTGAGAGACCAGAAGTTAGAAAACCTAAGGATAATCTAAAACCTGAAGGCGACTTCGAGACCCAAAAACCGGACGAGTGGCGCCCGGCTGAAAGACAAACGCCTAAGAAGCCACGAGATAACCTCAAGCCAGAGGGCGATTTTGAGACTCCTAAGCACGACAAATGGCAGCCAGCTGAACGTAGGGAGCAAACAAAACCTAAAGACAACTTGAGACCAGAGGGAGAATTTGACACTCCTAAATATGACAAATGGCAGCCAGCTGAACGTAGAGAGCAAACGAAACCTAAGGACAACTTGAAGCCAGAAGGTGAGTTTGAGACTCCTAAGCATGATGAATGGCGCCCTGCCGAGCGTAGGGAGCAGACTAAGCCAAGAGATAACTTGAGGCCAGAAGGAGAATTCGAGAAGCCTAAACACGACGACTGGCACCCAGCTGAAAGACCAGAAGTGAAGAAACCCCAGGATAATCTAAAACCAGAGGGCAAATTTGAAACGCCTAAGCACGATAAATGGCAGCCAGCTGAACGTAGAGAGCAAACAAAACCTAAAGACAATTTGAGGCCAGAAGGAGAGTTTGACACTCCTAAACACGACAAATGGCAGCCAGCTGAACGTAGAGAGCAAACGAAACCTAAGGACAACTTGAGGCCAGAAGGTGAGTTTGAGACTCCTAAGCACGATGAATGGCGCCCTGCTGAGCGTAGAGAGCAGACTAAGCCAAGAGATAACTTGAGGCCAGAAGGAGAATTCGAGAAGCCTAAACACGACGACTGGCACCCAGCTGAAAGACCAGAAGTGAAAAAACCCCAGGATAATCTAAAACCAGAGGGCGAATTCGAAACTCCTAAGCACGATAAATGGCAGCCAGCTGAACGTAGAGAGCAAACAAAACCTAAAGACAACTTGAGGCCAGAAGGAGAGTTTGACACTCCTAAACACGACAAATGGCAGCCAGCTGAACGTAGAGAGCAAACGAAACCTAAGGACAACTTGAGGCCAGAAGGTGAGTTTGAGACTCCTAAGCACGATGAATGGCGCCCTGCCGAGCGTAGAGAGCAGACTAAACCAAGAGATAACTTGAGGCCAGAAGGAGAATTCGAGAAGCCTAAACACGACGACTGGCACCCAGCTGAAAGACCAGAAGTGAAAAAACCCCAGGATAATCTAAAACCAGAGGGCGAATTCGAAACTCCTAAGCACGATAAATGGCAGCCAGCTGAACGTAGAGAGCAAACAAAACCTAAAGACAACTTGAGGCCAGAAGGAGAGTTTGACACTCCTAAACACGACAAATGGCAGCCAGCTGAACGTAGAGAGCAAACAAAACCTAAAGACAACTTGAGGCCAGAAGGAGAGTTTGACACTCCTAAACACGACAAATGGCAGCCAGCTGAACGTAGAGAGCAAACGAAACCTAAGGACAACTTGAGGCCAGAAGGTGAGTTTGAGACTCCTAAACACCATGAATGGCGACCTGCCGAGCGTAGGGAGCAGACCAAGCCAAGAGACAACTTGAGGCCAGAGGGAGAATTCGAAAAGCCTAAACACGATGACTGGCGCCCAGCTGAAAGACCAGAAGTGAAGAAGCCCCAGGATAATCTGAAACCAGAGGGCGAATTTGAAACTCCTAAGCACGATAAATGGCAGCCAGCTGAACGTAGAGAGCAAACAAAACCTAAAGACAACTTGAGGCCAGAAGGTGAGTTTGACACTCCTAAACACGACAAGTGGCAGCCGGCTGAACGTAGGGAGCAAACGAAACCTAAAGACAACTTGAGGCCAGAAGGTGAGTTTGAGACTCCTAAACATGATGAATGGCACCCGGCTGAGAGACCAGAAGTTAGGAAACCTAAGGATAATCTTAAACCTGAAGGCGACTTCGAGACCCAAATACCGGAACAGTGGCGCCCGGCTGAAAGACAAACGCCTAAGAAGCCTCGAGATAATCTCAAACCTGAGGGAGAGTTTGAGACTCCTAAGCACGACAAATGGCAGCCAGCTGAACGTAGAGAGCAAACAAAGCCTAAAGATAACTTGAGGCCAGAGGGAGAATTTGTGAAGCCTAAACACGAAAAATGGCACCCGGCGGAAAGACCAGAGGTTAGGAAACCTAAGGATAACTTGAAACCAGAGGGAGAGTTTGAGTCTCCCAAATCTGAACACTGGCGCCCTGCCGAGCGAAGGGAGCAGACTAAGCCTAAAGACAATTTGAGACCAGAGGGAGAATTTGAGAAGCCTAAACACGATGAGTGGCACCCAGCGGAGAGACCGGAAGTTAAGAAACCTAAGGATAATCTTAAACCTGAAGGTGATTTCGAGACACAAAAACCTGAGGAATGGCGCCCAGCTGAAAGACAAACGCCTAAGAAACCTCGGGACAACCTCAAGCCAGAGGGAGAGTTTGAGACTCCTAAGCACGACAAATGGCAGCCAGCTGAACGAAGGGAGCAAACGAAACCAAAAGACAATTTGAAACCAGAGGGACAGTTCGAATCACCAAAACCTAAAGAATGGCGCCCTGCAGAGAGGCCAGAGGCGAAGAAACCAAAGGACAATCTCAAACCCGAAGGCGATTTCCAAAAGCCAAAGGAAGAACAGTGGCGTCCAGCTGAGAGGCAGACTCCTAAGAAACCACAGGACAATCTGAAACCGGAAGGAGAGTTCGATAAGCCGAAAGAGGGTACATGGCAGCCAGCCGAACGTAGGGAGCAGACAAAGCCAAAAGACAACTTAAAACCAGAGGGCGATTTTGAAAAACCCAAGACAGAGAAATGGAAACCAGCTGAACGCCAAACGCCTAAGAAGCCTGAAGACAATCTTAAGCCTGAAGGCACTTTAGATGTAAAACGCCGAACTGACTACACCGCTACTCGCGGGGATCGCGTCGATGTTGTCAGACACGAAGATCATCTCAAAATGGAGGGTACAATTGATACCTATCGCTCCAGTGACGACTACAAGCATATCGAAAAGACAGAAAAGGTTGTTATCCGGAAACACGAGGACAATCTACGAACTGAAGGAGAGTTTATCGATATGACAGTTCGAAATGACTACAGTGCAACTAAAGGTGAAAGAGCTACCGTTGTAAGACATGAAGATAATCTGAAACCCGACGGAAAGTTCTATAAACCAGAGGTTATGCCATCTCAACCAGCTGAAAGACGCAAACCTATCAAACATACTGACAACATTACGATCCAAAGAGATACAGACATGAGTAGAAAGCAGAAGATTGAAAGACTTGACATAATTCGTAGAGAAGATAATCTAAAAATCGAAGGTGAATTTATCGATCTTAATCAGAGAAATGATTACAGCACCGTTAAAGGAGACAGGTCAGCTATTGTAAAACATGAAGATAACTTGAAGATGGAAGGAACGATGGAAAATGTGCGTTCATCTGATACTTACCGTGTCGTCAAAGGTCAAAGAGTTAAACTGACTCGTAGAGAAG
This sequence comes from Yponomeuta malinellus, assembly GCA_947308005.1. Lineage (NCBI taxonomy): Eukaryota > Metazoa > Arthropoda > Insecta > Lepidoptera > Yponomeutidae > Yponomeuta > Yponomeuta malinellus. Next base: position 9,459,336 of record OX371013.1, read on the forward strand.
ATAACCTGAAAATTGAAGGAATATTCGAAGATCACACACGCCGAGATGACTACAGAATAACCAAAGGCGAAAGATCAGCTATCGTTCATCATACTGACAACCTAAAACCAGAAGGGATTTTCACAAAGAGAACTGTCGTTGAACACGTCAATGGCGAGAAGCGCTCTCCAATCAAACAAACTGATAACTTGAAGCCAGAAGGCGATTTTGATAGACCTTCGAGACCGAAATGGGCAACAGCTGACAAGCCTAAGATTGTTATGCCACACGACAATCTATACCCTGATGGAGAGTTCGAAAAAAGGCCACAAACTCAATGGCAACCTGGAGAAACTCCTGCGCAAGTGCGTCCTAAAGACAATTTGAAACCTGAAGGTGATTTTGACCGCCCTGCAAAACAAAAATGGACGGATGCTGATAGACCTGGGCAAGTCAGGCCAAAGGACAATCTTTATCCAGACGGTGACTTTGATAAGCGACCAAAACAGCAATGGCAACCGGGTGAAACTCCTGCTCAAGTTCGGCCACGAGATAATCTGAAACCAGAAGGTGACTTCGATCGCCCATCATTGCCAAAATGGGCTAAAGGTGATAGGCCTAGTCCAGTCAGACCAGAAGATAACCTTCATCCTGAAGGCGATATGATTGACTCAAGAAAACCAGGTAAATGGACGCCGGGAGCGAAAGCTACTCCGTTCAGGCCGAAGGACAATTTGCATCCCGAGGGAGACATCGACGCAAGAACTCCGAGCAAGTGGGTTCCAGGTGAGACACCAGCTCAAGTGCGCCCTAAAGACAACCTTAAGCCTGAAGGCCAATTCGATCGGCCAGAAGGAACAAAATGGGTGCCCGCGGAGAAATCAGAACCCATTAGGCCTAGAGACAATCTGCAAGTCAGTAGGGAAACTCAAAGATTTGAATCTAAGGATGTAACTACAAATGGTCATATTCAAAAGTCCGGTTATTCTACAACTGTAAGTGGACAATCCTCTTCTGTCACCGGTAATGTAGTTTCAAAAACCTCCGTATCTGGTAAACAAGATTACTCTTCAAAGTCCCAAGTGAACATCGTTTCCGGTTCGGATACGAATATTGAACGAAATAACCAGGTCAGCCAAACAAATTCAGAAACTACCATAAAGCAATCGAGTAGTCAATCTAGCATTGATCAGAGTACCGCGAGACACACTCATTCGGGTGTTCACAAAAAAATCTCTGGTTCTTTATCCCAAAACATTGTGGATAAAAATATTATCAACAAGTCCGACTCCAGGCATGTCAAGAACGTCACATCCACTACAACGAAGTCCACTAAACAAGTAACAGAGAAAAAACTAATCGGTGGCAAGTTTGTTATGGTCACTCGCAATGTTGAGTCACACATTGGAGGTGATGACAGCGGCAGTAGTGGTCGGATCATAAACAAAGTTGCCGGAGATGATCATACGACGACGTCGGGAACAAGGCAAATCGCAAACGGGGATACTTCTCAAAGAGTCACTTCTTCATCTTCGTCAATAAAGCAAGGAAAGGATTCTACATCGATGCAGAGCCAATCGTCTGACCAATATTCCTCCATACGCCAAGTTGGCGGGGCAGAAAGCAACCAGAGTATAACTACGTCAGCAAGAACAACTTCTTCCCAAAGCATGAATACAAATCAAAGCCATTCCTCGAGCCAAGATCATGTTTCTTCATCCCGTCAAATTGTTGGCGGAGAAACTTCGTCGAGGATTATTTCATCTGAAGCAATTGCAAACCAAGGAATGAATTTGCGTCAAAGCAGCGTGGCTTCAGGCGGCAGTCACATCGATCAGAGCTCTAAAAGCACTCACATTGTAAAAGGAAGTAGCCAGATGGCTTCAAACATTTCATCTCGTCAAATGCATAGCTCTAGCCGAAGCCAGCTCAGCGACAGTGTGACGAAGACTAGTCTGGAGTTCCAGCAGGCTATGCATACTGGCGGCGATACAGGTTCGTCTACCATTGACAAGACAGCAAGAATCGGCCACCATAAGCGCTCATCAGACTTCGTTAGTGACTCAAACGCGACCAATGTCTTACTCCACCGCAAAGGCGTCACAACGACCACTGAAGCTCAGCATTCCACTAGCTCCGCGGCTGCGGCTCAACGCAAAAGCTACGGCAACCTCAATGAGCGTGGAGAGTACATTAGCAACTCTACGAGCAGCGCCGATAGGAAAAGCATGAGCTCCATCCATAGATCCAACAGAGACAATATGACCGTTATATCTCAGCACACGGAAAATGCTGACTCTCGTCGTCAAGTGAAACGCGACGGCCAGAGTACACTGGCTAGCGAGCGTCAACAGCGTGTCAACGTCAGGGACAACCTCCAGGTTGGAGGAGAATTTTATGGGAATTCTGAGGGACGATACGGAGGCTTCTCTCGTTCTGACCATTCACAGCGCGCGGAGCGTACGGACCGCACAGAAAGAGTGGAGCGCGTCACACGCCACCATGGCGCCTCCAGCTTCGTACTAGGAGATGGAAGTAGCAGCTACAAACGGGAGTTCACCTCACATGTGCACGGAACTTGTCCGGCGACACTCCTAGAGTCTCCTCGCACTCCGTTCAAACACACCCGAGACTCCAGAGAGCACAAATTCTATGCCACAACTAAAACTACGCAAGTAAAGCAATAACAGTGCTTGTAACTGATTCCAATGTATCCATTCCCTGATTACTCGAGCTTTTTAATCCTACTTTTAAGACATTTATAAATTGTCGCTAACACTGCTAGTCTCATTAAGAATATTATTGTAGTTTTGCCTTGAAATTTTAAGTACATTATTATTTTACCATAAATATTATTTTAATTTTACAAAAGCATAATCATTTCTTATTGTCAAAAATTGCCATGAAATAAAATTTATATTTAAATCATCGTTTTTCATTTACTATCCAATTCTAAACTACCTTTTGAACTGGCTACTCATATTGAACGAAGCTCGCTAGCTGGAGATCAGCCTAAAGTGCAGTAGTATAAGTATTTTTAGGGTTACGTACCCGAAGAGTGCCAATCGGGACCCTATTACTAAGACTTCACTGTCCGTCTGTCTGTCTGTCACCAGGCTGTATCTCATGAACAGTGATAGCTAGGTAGTTAAAATATTCACAGATGATGTATTTCTGTTGCCGCTAAAACGACAAATACATAAAACAAAATAAAATAAATGGGGGGCTCCCATACAACAAACGTAACGTTTTTTGCTCGATGTTCATAACGGCAACATGTAGACGCTTGAAATATGCACAGAATATTTAGTTGTTTAATCGCTTCAAAAATAAATAATTCAATTAACATAAAATAAATATTTAAGGGGGGCAACTACAACAACAACATACAAGAAACGTGATTTTTCGTCGCTTTTTCTCGATCTTTGTGTCTCATGTTGTATAGATAATATAACTAAAATGCAATATCAGAGAGTTTAAGTAATTTTAATATTACCATAAAAATATCACAACAATGGACATTGAGGCTTAAAATTATAAAACTAGAAGGTAAATTTAATTCTAAACTAATATTTTACCACAATAAAGAAGATTCGAAGGAAATAATTTACTCTAAGAAACACAGCAACTTGAACACATACTTACTACGGCCTAAGGTTTAGTCTTTCCAGAATCGGAGAGTTGTTTCACTCGACGTATTCTCTTGAATCGGCTGGTTTCCGTATCGGGATCTTGTAGTAGCGGTCCAAAAGAATCTATTTCATGATAAATTGGTGCGTTTACTGGCGTCCCCGTAACTTTTTGTGGTGTCACCTCATCAGGAACAGAACGTCTCACGCGGATTTGATTGGTTTCTTCACTGTCGTTACATTCTACAACGTCAGAGTTTTGAGCAACTAATTCTGAATTTTGTTTGCTAAACATCATATTCTCATCTACACCTACTCCCGCCAGAACACCGTCTGTGTCAGAGCCCAAATTCGCCTTATCGTCCCTTAGATTTTTTTTTTCTGGCTCGTCATTAATCACTTCGACTTCTTGCTCTGCCGAATTTCTATCAATTTTGCTGCTCATATCGTTGACCTTCAAGTTGGATGTACGATCATAAAAGCCGTTGTCATCAAACTCATTCGCTTCATCATTATCCTCATCATCATTTTCCGCTTTGTACGGAACGAATCCTACTTTAGCATCTGGCATAATAGCTGCTGCTCGCTTTTTTACTAGTGCTGGAACTGATCCCATATTTTTCCTTTTAACTCGCACTAAGGGTAGCATATCGGATGCCGCGTAAGGGTCTGAGTCCTCATATGCTTTCGAGTTTGGAAAGGATTCTTCAAGTGATCTCTCAGAATCAGATAACTCCGAGTATTTTTGGTACGAAACTTCTCTTTTCCGTGGCATTTCCGGTTCTTCAGCAGATTCGTTATCCTCGGCATCAGGTGAGTCATCTTCTTGTGAAGCTAGATATCCGGTTTCACTGTCTCGTTGCCCGTAACATGTTTTGTCAGCCGTTTCGTTAGGGTTTGCATTGTAATCATCACTGTGCGCCTCACGTTTATTAGTGGATTTTGTTGAGGCTGCAGCGCCTACGTCTTGCACGGACGAGTAGGCACCTGTACTCACTGAGTGCGCGTGTTCACCATTGATAGTATTAAGTAATTGTTGCTTTTCGTCACTGGAACTTATAACATTGGCTTTATTTTCGGAGGTAGTGTCAACACTTTGGCCCGAAAATAAATCGTTACTGGATACGTTTTCCGATTGTTTTGCAGTTTCAGGAGCTTCCGTATTTTGTGATACTGGTGAATCAGAACTTACAGTTAACGGGCTTACACTTTGTAATGGGCCACTTTCCATTAGGTTGTTTTCCTCCACTGCGCCGGCTTTCTTTGTGATTTCACGTTTGATAAGACTACTTTCGGATTCATTGTCAATAATCTTTTTTAGAAGATTCCTCTTGTCATCAGACAATGAGTTGAGTAACTGCTCAAGTTCGTTACTGCTAAGTTTTTTGACATGTCGTTTGATTGCGGCTTCTTCCTCTTCGCTGGATATCTGTGTTTCTAGTTGGTCTTTCAAATTGACATTATCGTTAGAAGCGATCGCAGCTTTCGGAACTTCACGCCGGTTACGATTTAAATTTGCGCTAGCAGCTTCGTAGTTCCCCCTCGTTTGCTTGCGGTTATCAGTGTTATAGTAGCGCCGATAATAACGCGATTGCTCACCTAGATCCTGGTTTTCATCGCGGTTGTTGAATGCTATTCTGCCATTGGACTTTTGCTGGTTTCTTAAATAGTTTTCAAATAGCAAGTCACCCTCGTCATTTCTTGAGTTAACGGCGTTCGTTTCGCTGCGTTTGTTAACTCTGTTACGGTCCGCCGTTCGGAGGTTCTGCTTGAATGCGTCGATGGCTTCGTTGTAAGCGCATTGTGCGTTTTGTTTTTCACTGTCGTCGTGGTTCTCCTTATACTTAACCTCGCTCTGTTTAGATTGAGGTTGAAGTTCGGTCTCTTCGTGGTCCTAAAGACGAACAAAAAACACATTACTTTCATCTTTTGACTATCTACCTATGTGCTAAAGTTAGGTTAAAGTAAAAATAAAAAAAATAGCAAGTTGCTCACATTTTCATTGGCTTGTTCCTCGTTATCTTGTTGCCCGGGATCATAATTTGCCGCACCCTCATCTTCTTCTCTGTAATCCTCAGATTCCTCAGCTTGGCTGTAATTTTAGTTTGTGTTATAGCCTTGTCCGTAGCGTGTATACTTTTCGTCTATTGACGAAACGGTTTTGGTGAAGCGAAAGAAACCTGTCAGGATCGTGGCAAGTGGCAGACCCTGGTCTCTGCCTACCCCTCCAGGATACAGGCGTAGGCGTGAGTTTAGGTTTTACATTGTACTTAAAGCGAATAAAATCAACCGGCCATATAGGTAGGTACACCTCCGTAACATATGCGTACGTACTTAAATGATCCTAGACTGCCTATACTTACATGGTAACAAAACTTTTAATAAGAGGCAAACTTCGTAATCACGAAAAAAAGCTATTCCATACTTGTCGTAGATGGTAACTTTAGTATTGTACAGATGATATTTTTCCACGATTCCAGTTTTCCCCGTTGTAAAAATTGTTCGTGTTGACGATTAGGACCCCCCCGATTTTCGTAGGTACTACTTATCTGTAAGTATATGCTAAATAAATTGTGTTACACCCTGTATAGTCTACCTGCTATAAAACAACGCTTGTAGTCGATGCTGTTAATTTCCTTTCTTTATGCACAATAAAGTGTTCTCTTAAAATTCAATGTCGTCTACATTATGTGCGCGAGAGCCAAATACCTACTTATTCAGTGGTCCCGACTAGCGCCACCAATGAAAAGATAAATCATAAATATATTCTTTTACAGATCGTATTTGCAAAAAGTGTCTGTACAATCTCTCAATCATGTTAACAGTGATTTTTAGGACCCACGACAAAGAATCTACGATCAGGTTCGAACAATGTGGATCGACCCTGCGGACTGCCGTCTGTGAATGTGGTGTAGTGTTTATCACCGGCCATTATTGCGACCGTGACCTACGCTGCAAGGCTTCGAAACAAATTCTACTCATGTGAGATAACAATCGGGTGATACACAAGTTATCACACTTACTCGACCGCCTGAAGTTCGCATTTTCCAGGCCTACAACACGCGTAAGTAAGTATACAGCTAAAAAACAAGAAAAGCGACAGAGAACGCATTATTGGGCTAGACGGCACAAAGTTTGCGAATAAAATTGTGACAAATGACGGCGTCAATAGACGCAAGTTTCTTTTGGACGTATAATTTGAATAATTTTTTTTAGAGACATATTCAGCCAGTACAAGTTATACTCTTGTTTTATGACATTCCGATAACGGATCTGCACATAAATAAACCCAAAAATAATAATTAGGTATGTACTTCATTGCCATTATACAAAATTGAATTGAATTCTTTTATTGAAGAACACAATTTTAATATGAAATGGCTTTAGATGATAATAAAGAACTGGATGCAAAACACGGCTGAAAGTGCCAACTGCAGCCGTAGACACTCATCCGGATATTCGACGCTGACATGTTGTGCCCGACCGATCCGTACTCATACTAGTGTGGCTACGGTTAATTTTGTTTTTCCGTAGTCACGCCACTTTAACTACTTAAACAAAATTAACCTAGTATGACTACGGACTCTGAAGCGGGAGACCCAGGTTCGATTCCCAGTGCGGGCATGTACCTATGACTTTTCTTTCTAAGTTATGTACATTTGTGAAGTTATGGTAGCAATACCACTCGCTTACGGTGAAGGAAAACATCGTGAGGAAACCTGAGTGTCTGAGCTATTCACATAGCTCAGCGCTTGAAATCGCCAATCCGCGGTGGGCACGCGTGGTGATTAAGCCCATACTCTCTCTCTGAGAGAAGGTCTGTGCCCTACAGTGGGTCGTAGGTATATAGGCTGCTTATGATGACTACGGATAAATAAAATTAACCATCAGTTGCGGACATGTCGGCTTCAGTTGGCATTGTCGTTCAGAACGTGCCGCCCGTATATAAGCAAGCAAGTACATAATAGAAAAAATTAGTCTGATCGAAATCGTAGGTACACTTTAACCACAGACGTTTTTTTAGAAGTCTGTGTCTTTAATCTTTACTGTTTCTTACCAAGCCATAATCAGCCCATTTCTCGTACAACAACAATATGTCCATTTACTGTCTGGCCAAAATGCACGTACGAGAAACCGAGGGCTAGTGCATTATCAAAAGAGAAACTTTTGAATAAAAATGCCCAATACTTACAATTATTTTATTTTTAAATGAGACAATTCTCTCTATCACACTTATTATGTACATTTGGTTTAAATAAAACAAACCCTTGAAACACCTTACTGGATAATTCAATAACTTTGTGCATATTTGAGAAAAAACATTTATGTCGTATTATGAAGACAGACGAATCGATGAAGAGGTCGTAATATGTAGATAATTCTGATTGATCAAGTCGGTGTCTCGTTGCTTCCATGCAACCCGTTCTCGCAACTGCACGTACATATAGAAAATATTAAATCTACACGTAAACCTAAACTCCAAAATGCAAAAGGTACAAAATTTCAACATATTTTAGAACTTTGAGTAATCATCAAATGCAATCTGGCTGCAGACAGTGCCAGCCGTAGCCTTCGACGCGACGACCAATCGAAGTTTTATTAAAAAAAAAATGCCATTTGGCTTGAAAATAGTTATGTAATTAAAATTTTACAATAATTCTATATTCAACGAGACATTTTATAAGAAATCGAGTTTTTTTGCAATGGAACAGTGAACCGTCACGAGCACTTCGTTTCATGATTAAAAAAAAACCCAGTCAATCACCGAGAAAAATTTGAAATGTTTTCAACAATTTTAAAATCTTTGATTTCCTAATATGAATTAAATCAATCACATGCAGAATATAACATTATACAAAACAATAAACACTGCCGACATCGGCTAAGGGCAGTTCATTTATTACTTAACACAATTTTAACTACTTTAGGGCCACGTAAGACAAAGTCTTATTTCAACCCAAACATGAAAAGTAAGACTCGTCCGGGCCCCTGCGCCATATCGTCTAACGTAATAAATAAACCACCCCTTAGGCAACAAAGTTGAAGAAATTGTTAGCTCCGGCCGACAGGCAATCCCTTCAGCGGTAAAGCCGATTTCACTATTCAAACAAAAATTTATGAGACTATTAACTAAGTTAGAGGCTCCTTCTCGGAATGCTTAAACGTGATCAGTTAGGAATCACGTCTAACTTGAATGGTGAAATCGGCATTTATTCGGATGTGTAACACCATATTGCACCTGATCCTGACTCGAATTTCAAGACTTATAGCCCTTAGACACATTCTCTGCACTTGACAGATAACTTATTACAATAACATGTGTACACAACGTACCTAACTATAGAAAAGACTATGGAAAACTTTAAGAAAAGAGAACTTACATTTAAACATCAGATTAGGCTTCTCTATGAATTATGTTGTGCTTTTTTCCTTTATCACAATTATCATACATTACTATATATAATACATTAACTTTGTCATACATTTTACACACGCCGCAACAACCGGAACCAGATTTCAAAATCATTATAAGAGTTTAACGTTTCAATTAAAATATCAATGTGTACATTGTACACAAAATCCCTCTAACTAGATCTCAAAAAACACATCATGTATTTGATTGGACAGTTTGGTCACGTGATATATGAACTTTTTAGTTTGTTAATCGTTCAAATGAAATTCCATACCAGCTTCATTCTTCGCATATGCGCTCAAATGCTGAGTGTTTTGTGGAATGAAAAATTGCACGGATAATAAACTTATTAATTTATTATCAAGATCCGACAAGGTAACAAGTTGTATGTCATTTTGAAACACATAATTTGTTGACTAGACTCTTAAAAACGTAACAAAATGAGCATTTACAAAACGAATAATATTTTCCTACCGATTGTCATTGTACTCATAATATTAACAAAGAATTTAGTAAAACGTTCAGTGAAATGTTCGTATTGAAAATTAATATTATCCGTACACTGACTGACTAATCAATAAAAAATGTATCATACTTAAAAGGTACTAATGTTTTCCTCTATGTTCTAGGGATGTAATAAAAACATAATAACCTAACCGTCAAGAATAGATAGCAAAATCACTCATAACATAGACCAATACTCTATGCTCATAATAAGGAATGGAGGGATATAAAAAAAAAATAAAGCAAAGATGGACTAACAACTTGAATTAAACAAGATTGATAAAAATCTTACGCTTATAAACTATAATGAGGAGTATTGATGAGCGATTTCGCTAGCTAAGTTTGAAGTTGCAGTGTGTTGGGTATGTCATATATTCACAATAAGTAAGTTAAATTTATAAAAAAGGGAATGGGTGCACAATAAAGAATTGACGCGACGCCACAGGGCGTCCCCACAACCACACACAGACATACAATAGATATGTTTGCGACAAAAGCCTATTAAAATCTGCATTAACTTTAAAACCCCTGATTCACGATGCTATGCCAGAAGGGAGAAGTCTTAACGATTGAAATAATAGAATTTCTGGCACGAGTAATCTAGAAAGACATCGGCGTTTTGGTCATATGTCGTACGTTATTGAAAAGGAAAAATAGGTTGATAGGGAAGCTATAAGAAAGCTTGATTTTGAGAAACACAAAGTACAAAATATATGAATGACGACAATTGGTGGTTCCCAAGCCCAAGTCTCGCTAACTTGTGATTTACAAAAAATATTCAATCTTTTTGTACATTGGTGAAAAATATATTTCGACTTCCATCTGTAAAACCACTGGAATAGCAAAAAAATCTTTTTAATAACAAGTCGTTTAGAATTCCTGTAGGCTTCTGAACCACCAAAATTGCACTGTGTTAATTGCAGAGACCAGAAGTATAATGTAATAACGTTTTATAGTTTCACCGAGAAAGCTTTGCTTTTACCATTCCATGCTGAAGCAATTGACAAAATGCTTCTTACATTTAAAAATTGAGAACGGCGCCTCCAATAGAAATTCAACAATTATTATTACTAAGACGAATGATAAAATGGTGTTATTATTCTAGCATGCATGCAACAATAGCATCTTAAATGCAACCAGCATCGAATTGAACACTTTCAAGTATATTATGTACAAAGGATTAACCCAGTCATTCATCCCATACGCAGCCGCCGAGCCACGCCCGTACCTACGATATTCGAGTAGATATATTCACAAAACACTAACTTAAAACTGTACAGGGACCGGCGACCGATGACGGTTTTCGATAATTCTTAAAACATAACGGAACTAATTTTAATTAACACATCTAATCCCTCGAATAAGAAGTACGAGAAAAATGTTTGAATCGACATTGTATACTCGCGTTATGGCACTGGGGCATGACACGCCAAGTACACCAATGTGTACAGACGCGCTTTCAGGAATGCTCATGTCTGCCTACATGTAGGGAGGATACCAATGATATTGCAGGTCATGATCATGATGACGCACTTTTTTTTACACTCGTGTTTTTTGTCCTGCTTTACTTCCGTGTACTCAGGTTACTGTGAGTGGCTTGTAGTTTCATTCTAAAACTTCTATTGCTGTCTAAACTATCAAAATAGTAGTCATATCGTTCTAAAAAAGATGTTACCTAGAAAGTTCACCGGGAGTTTACCTTTTTGGCCAAAACGCGTGTTAGGATAGAGGTTACTTTGCGGCGCTTGTATGGCAAAAGTAATGGTAATACAAAATAAAAAAAGTAATAAATTAAATTAAAAGGATTTTTCTCTGGTTTCATTTTGTATATAAGTAAACGTTTTTATCGTGAAATGGATCGGAAAGAAGATATTATCAAAAAACTACTTTTAGGCGTCATGTTTCCAACATGGCGGCACGAGAACCAAATACCTAGGTGGCAATGTTAAAATTCGGAAGGAGCACATCGAAATATATAAAACTACCCATTTTTAAACTCCTGAAAAACTTTCCAGGTAAAACTATCTGACACATTATTATAGACGTCACTTAGGGGTGGTATTCCAAGCGCGTTCGCTAACATGAAACCGCTAAGCCTCGCACGAATTCGGGGGAATGTTTCACGGAGTGAGCTCGCCCGCCGCCCGTCGCCCGCCAACCATCTCGCGAATTTTCGTTAACGCTACACTAGAGACATCAGCTATCTCACGTTCTTATTTTCCTAACTCAGACTTTAAATGATAGAATTGTCATGAAGTATCGGGAGTGCGTGTACCGAGCTAGCATTTACTACCGAAGAATCTCTCACTCCGCACTTTCATCTAGTCAAGACAGCTGGCAGCCTTCATTTGCCTGTCCGGTCAGTCTCCTCACGAGCTTATTACCATACTCATAAGCAAACTGAGTCAAGTGCTTTCCTCATTGGAGGTACTCGTAGAGCCGAGTAATTTCGGCGAATTCCGGAGCGAGTTATGATACCTAAGTCTGAATCCCAAAAGAATGTAAAAGAATCCCAACGGGACTACAATAAAAAGAATCGAGCGAGAGACAGGGTCATAAATTCAAATTATTGAGCGCGACAGAGCTACAAACCGTAAAGTCGATATTTAATTAAATATCCCTGCATTTTTAGGTGGAACTTCTGTTTACTTACTTCCTTCCGCTATCGTTTCTCTAAGAAAGTGGACGCGGACCTTTGTCCGTTTGCCTTTGCAAACGATAGACAGTGTGATACAAAAAAGTTACAATAAAGAAACTATGAAAATATTCTGTCGGTAATTTGTATGAAAACAGATGAATTACTCGTAGAAACAGGCGTAACGTTGCGTTTGATAAATAGGTTTTTAAGCGTACAAATTCATAACGCATTGCGTACGTTGCATACATGGGCTCAGTCTATTTTTAGCTTAATACACCGCGCGCTATTTCCATCGATAATTCAAACCAAGTCATGCTAATCAACTATCGCTGTATCGAATTCACGAGTGAAATTACCGATTAGTTTAATTTTTCTCTCCCTCGTCTGTTTCCAACGCTCCCTTAGTCTTGCTTGGTCCACTACGGTCGCTCGGGTTCATTCAATACGCATATGGCACAAGTGTGGTCACTATCGTCACTCAGTCTAGACCGGTCATTCCTTCACTTACTTCGTCACTCCATCGCTCAGACTAGACAGGAATTTCTCTCCTTAATCCATACCGCGTCGCTACCAGTAATTATTTCCCTAACACATACTACGTCACTCAGTATAAACGGGTCATTTGACCTAACCCTTATTTTGTCTTTAAGGCTAGATCGGTCATTAGTACCGTAGTCCATACTTCGTCACTCGCTCAGACTAGACCAAAGGTCCGGCAAGGGTTAGGGAATGACTTTTTGCTAAAGCTCAATTCGTCACTTAGGCAATACCAGACGCTCCTTCCCTAACCGTTACTTCGTCCTAAGCCAGGTCAGACGCTCTTTCCCTAATCCATACTTCGTCACTCGTTCAGGCTAGACCGGTGATCCTTTCCTTAACCCTTACTTCGTCCTAAAGCTAGACCAGACCTTCCTTAACCCATACTTCGTCACGCGCTTCGGCTAGACCAGTCATTCCTTCCCTAACCCTTACTTTGTCCTAAAGCTAGACCAGACGCTCCCTCCCTAACCCATACTTCGTCACTCGCTTCGGCTAGACCAGTCGTTCCTTCCCTAACTCACACTTTGTCATTCGCTTCGGCTAGACCAGTAATCCCTTCCCTAACCCTTACTTCGTCCTAAAGCTAGACCAGACGCCCCCTCCCCAACCCATACATCGTCGCTCGCTTCGGCTAGACCAGTCGTTCCTTCCCCAACCCTTACTTCGTCGCAATAGTCGCTCAGGCGGCGGCGGGCGGGCGCGGGCAGTACTACAAGCGGTCGAGCCGGAACTCGTGCTCGACGCTCGAGTCCGGTAACAGAGAGCTGGGCTGGTCCAGCATGGAGAGATCATCCAGGTCCAGCTCCGCGCGAAGCTGTGCCTCCTCGCCGCCGAATATACCCGCGTCGAGCTCGCCCGAGTAGTCTGCAGAAAGACACGGTGAAGATGATGTTTTTAAAATTACACATCGGATTTTGAGCATTTGTGTGTGGCATAGGCACATGAACTTTATCAAACAACAATAGTACATTACTGCAGCGGCCAGCAAAAGAGGCGTTGATGGACGAACGTGTAAATGTGGACCGAGGCGAAGTTGGACATTCGTAAGTCCATCGACGCCTAGTTGTGGCCAAGGTACTTTTCTCAAATAATGCGCAGAAATTAAAACTAAGTACCTAGTAGAACTTTTTACTTTAAAAATTAATAACGAACAACAATAATTTTTCTCGCGTTAAAGTGTTCATTTGTTCTTTTTTTTTACAATAAACAGCTTCTATTTCCAAGCCAGTTCGAAATTTAAATAAAACGTTTGATAAGTTACCTCCTTGGTTGCCATGTTTCGGAGTAAATAGTATATTTCATTACAAGTGTGGAAAGGCTGTCATTGCAAAGAGTTCCGACAAATGTCTACCCGAGCCGAGGCGCAGCCGAAGGCGAGGGTTGACAGTCGGAACAAGTTGCAATGACGGTTCCGCACGTGTACTGAACGACTATTTTTAATACAGTTGCGAAAAAATGAAAAACTATTTGCTTTTTTCTCTTCTCTCCACGCAATAAATTCGTCGTATGTAGCGACTTTTTGACTTTTCCGGTAAAATGTTCTCCGAAGCATTTTGTGCAATTATACTGAGTTCCGGTGGTGTTAATTCAAAAAAACTAGGGTCGAAATTACTCATTTTGTGCAACAAACAACTAAACTCGCAAAGAAAATTTCTGAAAAATGGCGCCAACCGTACAATATAAGCAGTTTTTTTTTCTTCTTCACCCATTCTGATAGGCAAAGGAAACTATGCCCATACAGCCAAGTCTTCAGTAGAAGTTTTTTATTGATATGAAATGAAAATTAAATTTAATGAGATGAAATGAAATGAAACCTAACCAAACTCATTCAATCAAATAATTAAATCTGATATTGAAACTGTAGTGCATCCTACATGGAGCGTTCGCGCGCCTCACGCATGCTGGCCGGCGGAATATTCCCGCCGCCGCCACGCGGCTCACCTGTCAAGAGTCAGTGGTTTTCAAGTTACTCGTTCTTATTGACACGAAATTTTCTCGCATACCAAATACATCCTGCAAATCCCTTCTGGTGGTTTCAATTGTTGAGGAGCCAACGCCCCTCACATTGGTGACCCTTATACGAACCGCAGAAACCAGGATGGCGAGCGGCGACAAAGTATGCGAAGTGACACATTGTCCGCCACGACAAGTCGCGGGTGTATCAATGTCAAGCCTAGAAGACATGTTCGCGAAACTGCAAAAAATGATGTCGGCAAAAATCACCGAAGAAATAGCGCAGTTGAGTATCAATCGCAATTCAAATGAGCGAAAATTGCAAGGCCGACACAGGTCCGTATCTAGGGGGCGTCAACGATCCCGCAGTAGATCCCCCGGGGTATGTTGGTACCACTCGATGTTTGGTGACAAGGCGAAAAAATGCACATCCCCGTGCACCTATAAGACCGCCACTAAAACGGAAAACCAACCGGACAGTCAGTAATGGTGGCAGCCGACTGTCGTCCTACACGCAGCCGCCTATTTATAATGGATCCACGAAGCAAAATCGAATTTTTAATTGATACCGGCTCCGACCTATGCGTTCTTCCGCCAAAATTCCTTCAAGAACCCAGAAAACCAATAGCCGGTTACAATCTGTCAGCAGCCAATGGCACATCAATCAAAACATTCGGGACAATGAAGATGTACCTGAATCTAGGCCTGCGCAGAGACTTCACATGGAACTTCGTTGTGGCCGACGTAGATAGACCAATCATCGGCGCAGACTTCATCTCGCATTACGGATTACTGATAGACTGCAGAAACCATCGACTCCTGGACAGCGTAACTACGCTCACAGCGGTGGGCACAGTCAAGCCGTGCAATACTCCTAGCGTGAAGGCTATCTCTGGTTTGAGCAAATATCACCAACTTTTGGTCCAATACCAGGAACTAACAAAGCCCTCTGGCATCGACAGGCAGGTGAAACATACGACGGTTCACTACATCCGTACCACACCTGGCCCCCCGGTTTTCTGCAGACCAAGACGCCTCGCCCCAGATCGGCTGAAGATAGCCAAGGCACAGTTCGAAGAGATGGTCCAGGTCGGAACTGCGCGCCGCTCAGACTCACCGTGGGCTTCTGCACTCCACTTAGCACCGAAAGGTGATGGCTGGAGACCCTGCGGAGACTACAGAGCCCTCAACAACCGCACCATTCCAGATCGATACCCGATACGTCATATCGAGGATTTTGCACAGAGACTAGCTGGCAGCACAGTTTTTTCAAAATTAGACCTTGTAAAAGCTTACAACCAAATTCCCGTTTGTCCTGACGATATTCCAAAACCGCCATAACCACACCATTTGGACTTTTTGAATTTCCCTTCATGTCATTCGGACTGAGAAACGCCGCACAATCGTTCCAAAGATTTCTTGACGAAGTGCTCCGAGGCTTGAATTTTTGTTACTCATACATTGATGACATACTCATATACTCAAGAAACCACGAAGAGCACCTCGCACACGTCGAGAAGGTTTTCCAGCGACTCAGTGAGTACGGAATGCTCCTGAACGAATCAAAATGTTGCTTTGGGGAAAGCGAAATAACTTTCCTTGGCTACAAAATTTCTGCTGAAGGCACTCAACCACTGGACGATAAAATCTCGGTCATCAAAGAGTACCCACCACCTAAGACTGCGAAAGGTTTGCGAAGATTCCTTGGAATGCTGAATTATTATCGACGGTTTATGCCAAATGCAGCCGAAGAACAGGCCCCACTGCACGAGATGCTGGCTGGGCCAAATGTCAAGGGCAACCACTCCCTGACCTGGACACCAGCACAACAGCAGGCTTTCGAAAACTGCAAGTCGAGTCTTTCAAGATTTACTCTTCTTGTTCACCCTGTTCCCAATGCACCCCTTGCTCTTGTCACTGACGCATCCAACACTGCTATAGGCGCAGTCCTACAACAACTCGTCGACGGCAACTGGCAACCACTAGCGTTTTTCTCAAAGAAGATGACCAAACCCCAGACACAATACAGCGCCTACGACAGAGAATTGCTAGCCATCTATCAAGCTGTCAGGCACTTCAAACACATGGTTGAAGGTCGTCATTTCATCATCTTCACGGATCACAAACCCATTACATTCGCATTCAACCAGAAGGACCGAAACTGCTCACCCCGACAATTCACGTACCTGGATCTCATCGGACAATATACCACAGACATCAGGCACATATCAGGCAAGGATAACCTGACTGCTGATGCTCTCTCTAGGATTGAATCCATCTCAGTGACCCCCGACCCCCTTACCATCTCCCGCGCACAGGAAGATGATGCGGAACTTCGATCACTGCTGTCGGGCGGATCTTCATTAAAACTTCAGAAAGTTCCGGTACCAGGCACAGACGTGACTTTGTTCTGCGATGTGTCACAAGCCAGACCTCGTCCTTTTATCACGAGTCAGTTACGCCGCCAAGTCTTCGACTCAATCCATGGCATGAGTCACACAGGCACCAGATCTACAACAAAGATGGTGTCACAGCGGTTTGTATGGCCTTCGTTACGCAAGGACTGTCGTACTTGGGTCCAAACCTGTCTCGCATGCCAACGCGCCAAGGTGCAGCGACACACAGCAACACCACTTGGAGTTTTCCAGTCACCTGGAGCACGATTTGCACACGTTCACATCGACTTAGTCGGACCATTACCACCGTCAGAGAACTACAGATACTGTTTGACAGCCGTTGACAGGTTTACCAGATGGCCTGAGGTTACACCACTTTACGACATAACTGCCGAAACTGTAGCCAAAGCTTTCTACGAAACCTGGATAGCAAGATTCGGATGTCCTCAGATAGTGACTACCGACCAGGGCAGACAGTTCGAATCGCAACTGTTCAAGGCACTGGCAAAGTTGTGTGGTATCAAACTGCAACATACTACTGCATACCACCCTCAAGCCAACGGCATGGTAGAGCGCCTACACAGAACCCTGAAGGCAGCGATCATGGCTCACAATAACACGCGATGGACGGAAGTGTTGCCCGTTATACTGCTCGGCATCCGGACAGCATGGAAAGAGGACCTAAAAAGCTCTGCTGCGGAACTTGTTTATGGAGAGCCACTAAAAGTGCCCGGAGAGTTCCTACAAACAACTTCAACTCTAGCCACTCCACAGACTCAAGATTTCGTTGCCAACCTGCGGGAACACATCGCAAAGTTAAAACCGACCCCAGCATCAAAACACGGCAACAAATCTCTGTTTGTACATAAAGACCTCGAGAGTTGCACACACGTTTTCTTACGCAAAGATGCATTGCGCGCCGCTTTGGAAGCGCCATATACGGGTCCACTCAAAGTGCTGAAGAGGACTAGCAAAACAGTCACTGTCGACTCATCACGAGGACCAGTGACCGTTTCTATGGATCGTGTCAAGCCGGCCTACATACTCGCCGATGACCATCCAACTCCACTCTCCTCAGTCCCACCCACAGAAGCAAACAAACCATCTGCAGCACCAAAGAACGCACAGAATGCACCCACTGCCACCATCCCGCGCCGCAGCTACACAACGCGGTCAGGACGAAGAGTTAGATTTAAGGATTTTCCCCCGGATTAACTCTCTCCAAGGGGGGTGATGTAGTGCATCCTACATGGAGCGTTCGCGCGCCTCACGCATGCTGGCCGGCGGAATATTCCCGCCGCCGCCACGCGGCTCACCTGTCAAGAGTCAGTGGTTTTCAAGTTACTCGTTCTTATTGACACGAAATTTTCTCGCATACCAAATACATCCTGCAAATCCCTTCTGGTGGTTTCAATTGTTGAGGAGCCAACGCCCCTCAAATTAGTAGCTTCTTTTTAGAAATATACGTATTTGTATGAATCATAAAAACTTCTATGATTTTTTTTAATAAAAACTTCATGGTTGGTTATTCTTTTTAATAGACATTATTTTGACAGTTGGGAAAGAGAACGCACGAGTGCGGGAAAGGTAAAAAAAAAGCACGAGTGTGTAATAGCCCACATCCCGAACGCTATACGTCCCTGCAATACGCCACTTTTTGAGCAACTGTATTAAAAAGATCGTTCCATTTTTAAATTACACGACATGAGTTTACTATGTAATTTTCTGGCCGCTAAAACACGACAGATATGGATTTTCATACAACTTTTGCCGGTCTCTGCTCGTATGTATTGGGCCAGTACAGCAATTTCGATTTATCTCAAAGAAGGTTGTCAAAATACTGCTCAAATTTTCAAGCATGTTTGAGAAAAAAAATTGCAATGCTGACTACGTTACTAGTTATCGCTTGCAGTTATAAGTGCAGTTGTTAGGCCACTCAGAGCACGGTGACTGGTGGATCAACATTTGGGAGCTGTTGCCGCCCGGTACCGGATCCCGCTCCTGCCTCGACATAAGCCTTCACTGCGGTGGGTTGTGTAAGAGAAATGCGTATGCAGGATTTGCTGTGCTGGAAGGCGTTGTGATCTGCACCACCTTCAAACAATTGTGAGACTGCAGCGTAGGGAACACCGGCCCGTTGACTTTAGCCTTCACTGGATGTACAGTAAGATATGCACCTGTAAGGACGACGTCGGGGATGCTGGCGGGCATGGTGGCTTCACCGGCTCAGCCAGCAAGTGAAAGCTAAAGACCCGCTCGATGACTTCAGCCTGCACTGCATGTGCAGTGACAGATGCGTGTGCAGTGAGTCACCTGTGAGGATGATGTCGTCGATGCTGGAAGGCGTGGTGGGAGACTGCTGCAACACCGGCCCGTTGACTTAAGCCTTCACTGCATGTGCAGTAAGAGATGCGTGAGCAGTGAGTCACCTGTGAGGATGAGGTCGGGGATGTTGACGGGCGTGGTCGGTGACTGCATCGCGGGGAAGACCGACCCGTTGACTTTAGCCTGCACTGCATGTGCAGTAAGAGATGCTTTGCAGTGACCCACCTGTGAGGATGATGTCGGGGATACTGGCGGGCGTGGTCGGGGACTGCAGCGCGGGGAAGACCGGCCCGTTGCCGCCCGGCACCGGATCCCGCTCCTGCCGCGGCTCGGGGCGGCACTCGTGGGCGTGCGTAGTGCAGCCAGCGCTTGACGGCCGGTGCTGCGTCTGGAACGGCGATGTGCCGTTGTTGCTTGGCTAGAATGGGCATTGTCTTATAAAAAAAATGTTCGTTTTTCATACAATTTTTTTTTGAGAGAATAGGGAATTTTAAAGTACGTCATCGACTGAGATCCTACAACATAAGTTTCTGGAATCCATTCCCCCAGAGGAATGAAACACATTTCTGACGAAAACCTCAATACACCACGCACAGAAATAAACATAAATTGTCATTTCCACTATTTAGACTTGCAAAAGTTAACACATCCTTTATGGGGCACTGTATAAGGTTCTACAACAAAATTCCTCAAGATATATTAGAGTTACCTCCAACGCGATTAAAAAAATGTGTTAAGCACATTCTGTGCAAAAAGGCTTACTATAACATCAAGGATTATTTAGAAGACAAAGATGTTTGGCATTAAACAGTAGATTAATATTATTTAAAGGACGATTGTGACTAGTGTTCAACACATTCATGACTAATATTTTAAGTTGAAAACTCTGTTAATTAAGTTAAAATGTGTTTTGAAAAGAATAAATGTGGAGTTTCTTTGTTAGCTTCTTCTCCACATAATCCATTAATTGTGAAACTAACAACTTTGACGTTCATTAAGTAAACATTCTGTTTTTACAATGAATAAAAATATTTGAATATTGAATATTGAACAACTTATCTCATGAGTGTTGAGAAAAGACACGGTCAGTGAGTAAAGTTACCTCAAAAAAACAAAACTAAAAATAATGCTAACCTGTGCGCATCATCATAGATGTTGAAGCTTTATTTTATAGTAAAAACCATATATTTCAGAGCTGTTTATTAATTTATAGAGACGGAAATTATTTTGTAGTGTTGTGCATTTTTGTTATAGGTTTATTTGATTGCAGTACAACAATTTATTCACCGCGCGATATAACATTATTTATAATCATTATTCATTAATACACAAGCAGCTTTAAGCTGATGCGTAAGTATCACTTTCGTTCAGAGTTCACGAGTCCACTGGAGGAGCTCTAATTGCTGTATCTGGTTGTTTATTCCACATATTTACTCCAGTGTATATCAAATATTTTGTATATGCCCAGGCCCCAGTCTTAGTGGTTACTTCCCCTGATTGGTATGTGGCAGTTGCTACTACACTCTATAAATGTCACAGCATAGGTAAATACCTAATGGTGTCATTAATGAAACACGATCCCCTTGAAACGCAGCATAAATAGTCTGTGGTAGTCTTGTAAAATCTCTAACACAAACTATTTATGCGGCGTTTATGGAGTGTTTTAAGGAATCGGTTTTTATAAATAACAAGTTAAAATACTAACTCACCTGTGAGTATGTGTGGGGGGAATTCGTTGATTGCGGTGAGTGCGGTGAGCTGTGATTGATATACGTCGCGTTGTAGCCGGATACCGGGTCGTCCAGCTAAACGAACAATAGATGATCAACGGTTAAGCACAATACTGGAGGTTAAAGGATGGTAAGAAGCGAGAACACAAGAACTGTCACAAGTTTTCATAAGACGTTATGAGGACCTATTTCAGCGGATTATACTAATATCTACATATTTAAAGTGTTTTTACACGGTTTGGTTCGGTTCCAAAACGTATTATGGAAATTTGTGGTAGCCCACCTGTTTCAATGTTATGTTTTCCGGTTGTAAGCGAACAGGAACTTTTTGTATTAATTTGTTCAGAAATTAACTCTCGAAATTGCTTAGAAATACTATCCGTTCATATATTTCGGACTTGCTACTTGTAATATAGTTTGCTTACTCCTGCCGGACATTAAATTGAAATAGGTTGAACGAATAAAGCAGAGTTTTCATCAGATAGAAAAAATGCTTTATCTGTAGTCTTTCAACGTTCTCTTGAAGTGAGACGGAATCATGTTGTATTTGCCTGTGAAAACCCAGCTTGTGTAGGATCGCCAAACTAAGCATTGATTGGTACAAAATCAAGAAGAAAGTCTGCGAACCGCGTTTGGCGATACTGAAATTAGATAACAAGGCCAATTAGAGAAGATTCACTGTAGTCCCATTAAGGGGATCCAGCGGGCTAACTGGCGCCACAAATGAAAAATAAAATCTTTTTTACAGATCTTATTTGCAAAAAGTGTCTGTACAATCTCTCAATCATGTTACTAGTGATTTTTAGGACCCATGGCCGAAAATCAAAGGCAAAAAACCTAGTATAAGATAGCATTCATGCCAAAAACGACCGTTGCCATCTAGTCCCAGGTTCGCGATCCTAGATTCATTGTCGTGGGTCCTAAAAATCACTGACATGATTGAGAGATCGTACACACACTTTTGCAAATACGATCTGTAAAGGAAGATATGATTATTTTTCATTGGTGCGCTAGTTAGTCCACTGGATCTCCTTAAGTAAGTATCTCCTCAAATTGGTCGTATAATAGAGAGAAAAATACAACAAAATTATCCTGAAAATAAACATACATAACAATCGAAAGAAATTATAACAATAAAAAAGATTAGTAGTTATAAAAAAGCAATTTCAAAATAGACGAGGCACGCAAGTATCGTATCTACCTATGACTACACATTGGGAATATGAGGAGATGCAAACTGAAACTTTGATAAGTTGTTTGTCGTATGTATGGAACTTGATAGAAGTGTATGTTCCAGGTTTTCAATCATTCGAATGAACATTCGAGTTAACTAACTACCAAACTAAGTACTTATAACTAACTGTATTGTCAAGCTTCTGATTCTTTTTAATATTACAAATAATATTGTTGGTATCGTGTGCATTTACAGTGCTGTACCTACGTACCATGCAGAAATGTGCATTAATAACATTTATGTGAAGTACATAAAAGCTAAAAGAAACTAAGTACTGACTATTGATTTGCTCTAAAATGTTTTGAATCCATTATGTGATAATTGGTAAATGCATGCAGGGGCAACTATCGGAATCTATGTTTCTATACTGCGTTCAATAAACATAGAAAATATAAAAGTTATACAGCCGCCAAGACATTGTGCTTTACCGTGTTGTAATGGATTTGCAAAATTAGCAGTTCCCGCCAATAAAGTTAACATATTAATAAAATCAAAAGATTCCACACCGCTCTCAACTTCACTCAGTGTCCGCTATAAACTGGGCATATAATATAATTTCCGTCTGATGTAAAACTGACAATGCCCAAGCTGCGTTAAGACTGAATACATCTGATGTGGAATTACGCGAAATTATTCTATTCGAGTTCTTTCAATTTCAGTCACAGTAAAAAGCTGAAAGCTCGCTGGCATTGTAATGGAATAACGCCGTATTTAGATCAACATTTCACCGCGCTCGTTCATAGCCATGTTGTAGTACGTCTTACACTATTGAGTTTTTTGCGATTAACGTCATTCCTTTATCACTCTAGCATATAGTGTAAGCAGAAGGAAATGGCGTCATGATGGCGTTGGCAATCGTGTGAACGGACCACTCTCTCGGCAAAACACAAGCACAATATCTCCGCGTCATACTCCTCGGTGTAGTGTGTAAGTGTGTGATGGGTGTCGTACATTCTCCGCGACTTGAACGTGTGCCGTCCAGCCTGACTCCACGAGGCTCTGCACCAGCTGCGCCCAGTCCTTGGCCAACATCCACCAATGTTACACTTACATAGTCACTTATGCGCAGACGACGCACCAGCGAGCGAGATTAGGATCTATTTTATGAAGCGTACGGATAAAAAAGGAACGATATTGTAGTTTTGAGACAATGGAGAACTTGCACCATTTTTTTAATGACATTGAAGAGGACATGCTAAAAGATACATAATCGTGGTTAAATGTTTTCTTTACGACTAATACTTTTCATAGTATAACCTGTCGAAAAGTAATTTAGTCACGTGATACAAAAACGCGCCGTACAAATAAAAGCTTATTAACAATAGAATAGGGTTTAGCACATAAGTAACCATAAAATGTTCATCTTAAAATTAACTAAATAAATCGGGCTCCAAATATGAAGTCACCATGTGCACCTAACGCCTTGTTACGTACCTATGAAATGTTTATCAATATTTGATTTACCTCGTAAAATGACGCTTTCGTGACCCTTATTAGAAAAGGTTCGAATAATCTAACGTCTTATTTATAAAAACATGATTCCTTAAAACACTCGATAAACGCCGATTAAAATAGTCTCTGGTGGAGATTTTACAACGAAAAGACGTAACCACAAATTAAATAAACTGCTTCTTAGGTGCTTTCAGGGAATCATGTTTTTATAAATAAGGCCTTAAGTTTTTTATTATTCGAGTAACTTGATTTTCGAATTTTTTGAGAAAAAAATATTTGCATGGTTTTTTTTCTGAGTTTTTCTATGCCTCCAAAGATATAAAATCAATGTATCTTCAATCGAAGTTTGAGGCAAGTTCTCCATTGATAAGAGATATTATATCGTGGTAAGGACACATTTGAGTTTTCAAAGTATGCTTCCGTAGACCTTGAAGACATTGGTAACTGTCATCCGTATGCCACATATAATAAGCTAGCTATATAAGTACATATATGTATATATGAATATAGGCTTTAGATTCAGTAGCTCGATAGTAAGGCAACAGCGGAATTAGAGTCTTAAAGAGCAAATAAGGACTCCAGTTTCTCTCGTTGTCTAAATTACGAGAAGATATACAGTGAAACAGTGGTTTGAAAAGGTACGAGTATTGTTATCTGTTCGCTAACATCGTGCTTTAAATTAGTGCCAGAATTTTTTTGCGTTTGGAATTCTAATAAGTCCGAGATACCGAATTCATTTCTATTTCGTTTATGCGTGTTTTTTGAGATTTGATCCAATATATGCAAAGTATTTTGAAATCAGCATTGTCTTGTTTGGATATTCTCAATTATTGCAGGGTTTTCTAAATCGTATCATCAGAAGCATTTATTTATTATCACATAATGTGCGATTGAAATCTAATGACAAAAATGTACTTACAACTCCTTGCTGTTCCATTGAGGCGATAAAATGTGAAAGGTATCATGAATTAGATTAGTTTGTGTGACGGTTAAAATTAATTCATACCTCTTAGCAGCTTTGTTAGTCGAATGTTTGCCTTTAGTTTTAACAGACAGATGAACACGATTACTCGTGTTTATCATTCATCAAACATTCCAAAACCTTACCATATTTTATTAGCTCTGTACTGGTTCAAAAGTACCTGCGATGAGGTCTACCAGCCAGGCACTCACCATAGTGATTTGTCCGAAAGGTTCTAAGATCTGTTGGTGTAAACTGCTATAGTCTGCCCGCGGCGACTCCACAGGACTCCCTGGACTGTGTACCATCTGCAAGGCAACACAAAACAACTTTGAGTACATGTTTTATTTATTTATGAACAACTGTTACCATGGGGATAATTTTGAAATCGCGAAATGATATCAGCTATTCCATATATTTTAATGTCGCGGAAGGTGAATTTAGCACGAAGAAGCTGATATATTGTTCTTTAAAGTTCTTAGAGAACAAAATATTCGTGGGAACAAAATATCGTACTCGTGGGTTCGAAGCCCGCTGTGCCAACGACTGTTTTCTAAGTCACGTACGTTTGTGAAGTTGTAGCAGCAATACCACTCGCTAACGGTCAAGGAATACATCGTGAGGAAACCTGAGTGTATGAGGTGTTCACATAGCGCAGCTCTTGAAACAGCAAATCCGCATGATGCACGTGTGGTAATTTAGCCCACACTTTGCTTCAGAGAAGGCCTGTGTCCCGCAGTGGGGCGTATAATAGGCTAAAAAAAAAAAAAGTTCTCGCCCTAGAAACTTGTTCGTGTTGAGGAGTTCCTATTTTCGGTCGTGTACGGGGATTTTTTAGCCCATTTTGTGTGAACACGGTGTTTCACAAAGGTCTTGTGAAACTTCAGAGGGTTTTCTCGTGGTTACATTGTTTTGTGACGTTAATGTGTACAGTAGACAGCACATCAACCTTTACATACGTGCACACTAATCAGTTACGTTAAGGACGACTTCGCAACACAAATGTAACGGTTGACCTGCTGTCGACTGTACACGAGAGATAATAAAATAGAAGAAGAAGAAGAAAGACATTTATTATACCAACAAGACACATCACAGAAACAAAATAACATAACACAAAACAGATAAGTAACATAATATGCACAACAACAGAAAGAAAACTAAATACACAACAGACAAAACAAATAAATAAATAAAACAGGACCATAGATGTAGCGGTGGTTGTCCAGTGGGTAGAACATTGGACTTGGAAGCGGTAGACCCAGGTTCGATTCCCAGTGCGGGCATGTACCTAATTTGTTTTTTCTAAGTTATGCACATTTGTGAAATTATAGTAGCAATACCACTCGCTAACGGTCAAGGAAAACATCGTGAGGAAACCTGGGTGTCTGAACTATTCACATACCTCAGCGCTTGAAATCGCCAATCCGCGGTGGGCACGCGTGGTGATTGAGCCGCTACTCTCTCTCTGCAGGCAGGCCTGTGCCCTACAGTGGGACGTATATAGGCTGCTTATGATGATGACGATAGATGTAGCCTGTGTTGTGTCTAAGTTGCCATAAAAGGTAGCTGACTCAGCGTTGTGCTGAGGAAGTGATCCCTCAGCGATCCAATCGCGTGGTATCGTAGAAAAATCACTTCTTTTTACTGATTTTTTATCGATTTCTTGTCATTCATATTTTCTACTGCTTACCGTGGGTGAAGGTATGTTGATATTCGACGTGGAGGAATATTGCGAGGGCGGACTACAGTGGGGCTGGTAGCTGGCCGTCATCCAACTGTGGTCCAGAGGTATGTTCTGCCGACAGGCGAAAGGGCACAGGTCTAGTAAGAACGACAAAGGAGAGTTACACAGTAATTAAAGTTCCTTTTAAGCTAACGTTAAGCCTTTGCCTGCAACGACTACAATACTGGCTGGCTTGAGGAGGCATCTCACGAGGCGATTCCGATACAAACGTAGTTTAGTTTTACATTACAAAAGATTGCAATGAAACTTTACTGATATGTTTAGAGGACACAAATCGAGGTTTGATAGTGTTTAAAATTGCATAAAAACTAATCAAAAATAAATTAGGGCGTTATTAGAGTTTCATAGAAACTTCTGACAACGCTTAAACCTTGCGTTTAGTCCAGTAATTTTATCCAAAAAACCGACCCTACCCGTGAATAATCAGTTCTTGGATTTTTTTTCGTAGGTCCCTCGGGGGGGTCACTGGGAGTGTAACTTCAAAAAGTAGACTGAATCAGGCTCCTGTGTATATTCGAAAAATGTTTTTTTAGAGTTATTCAAGAAAAACCGTTTTTTTGGAAAAAAAACATTTTTCAAATATACAAAGGAGCCTGATTCAGTCTACTTTTTAAATTTACACTCCCAGTGATCCAACCGAGGGAACTACGAAAAAAAAATCCAAGAACTGATTATTTACGGGTCAAAATCGATAATGAATGACTGAATTAATTCCGGTACGTCGTAGGTATGTAAATTATAACCAAACTACGTTTGCATAGGATTTACGGCTTAAGGCACCCACTGTGAGTCATTGTTTCAAGCCACTCAGACGAGAGGTGAAATTTGCCGAGTCCGTGAAATTTCTCGTTGTGAATACAGTCGACAGCACATCAACCTTTACACGCACGCACTTTACTTGGTTGGATTAGGGGCGAATTTGCAACCAAAACGTAAAGTTTGATTCGCTGTCAACGGTAAAACATAGAGTAATTGGTAACATAAAGGCGTGGTTTGGTTTTGTATTTTAAAGCCTTAAGGGTGTTCTCACTCGAAGCATGCCGTCTCGCTCGCACAATTTAACTTTTTAATTATTGTAATAAAATGAGTCAACTTTTGGTAAATACGGTCTGAGGGTTTCATGCATAATTAAATTACGGACATTTTCAGTATATTTTTGTTTTCTTATTCGTGATTTTTAAGAAAAGTTGTTTCCAAAATGAAAAATTCGATAAATCGAAAACTTAGTACAGGATCCGCAATTTAATTATCCATCATACCCTCAGATGACATTCATCAAAAGTATACTCATGTTATTACAATCACTAAAAATGTTAAATTGTGCTAGCGAGACACCATGCTCCACATAAGAGCAGACCTAATCTCATGGCTGTATCAGCTGGCGACCATAAAATACCAGCCCAGGTAGCACGACAACGCGAGTCGCGCATTTCAACGTCAAAAGCCGCGACTTTCCAGTACATTGTCAAATTCTGACATTTTAGCGGCACAAAACGCGCGACTTGCGCCATCGTACTATACCCATGCAGATGTCATCTTAGAGACTTACGGTCCAGACCAGTTACATTTTGAACATTTTTTAAATAATTATGTGCAGTTCTCCGAGGGTAAGTATACATACCCACAGTTGGCGCGTAAACATAACACAGTTAAAACCACTAAATATAATTGTACACAATTATATAGTTATTTTAAAATGCGCAATATCTGAAACATGTCGGTTAGAGTTCCTTATTTAAAACAACTTTGGTTTTAAGACTTGAATATCTCTTTATAAACTCTAATTGGGGTGATTTGGGATTAGCGCATTTTATAAATAACTGTACCTATATTAACTAAATTTTTGTATACGTGAAATTATTTATTTATTTAACACAAGATACTGTTAGAAGATACTATTTACAACTTAATATTTACATATTACACACATGTACAGACAGATTTCTTTTTGTTGAATTCCCAAATCACTGATACTGTCGTATTTGGGTAGTAGAGTATGCAAAGAAATTTTAGACCAACGATATTTAATGTACCTATATATGGTAATATAAAAAAAAGCGGGATTTCGGAATATTAACGTTCGAAATTATGTAATATTTGAGTTACCTTATTTACCACAATTCCTGGGATATCGGGATTCAACGAAAATAAATGAAATATTTGGTGGTTTTAATATCCATGTTATGTTTCCTTAACAACTCTAGGTATTTATACTCGGCTTATTCTGATAAGTGACTGAGGCTTCTCTTTGACTACAAAACCAAACTCAACCTTATTTAAACTACAGATTTAAGCTCAGGCTAAAGGCAACATGCGGTTAGAACAATGTTCTTTACACCAAATGATGACAGTAACTCAGATATACTGGGAAACTGCATAAAATAAGCTAACAATAAAACCCATCTTCCCATGGTGTTCAACTAAATGTATGGCACCAATTGGGAGCTACATAGATATTATTACGTCTGAATTTGTAGTAGGGCGATAGACGAAGGGTCTTAAATAAGTATGACTTACAATATAACTTAAACAGCATAAAGATAAGACTTAAGTTGCATTAATAAAAAATGCGATTTGAAATAATAAATACTTTTCAACACACTTGCTTATAAAATGGCTCTAATTTCACCGCACATAATGACGCCTGTAATCAAACTGTGACTTTTTCATTGCTTGAGTTATAGGTTTTTTTTAATTTATTTTATGGATTGAGTTGCTTTGTTCTTAAAAAAGTTTCAATACAAAAAAGATCGTGTTCAATAGTACAAATAAATTAATGTACCTATTGCTTGCTCATTTCAAGCAACTTCGTATTTAAATAGATAATTTCAACTTGTGCATTTTTAATAAATAAAACTCTCACTCAAATATAACTTTTGTTTTCTCTGTAATAAAGAAAACGTTGAATTCCTCATTTTGTACGTGGCTAATACGCTATCCGCGAAAAGCGAAAAAATGATTCTTTAGTATTATTTTCTTCACAAGTGTGTTGAAAAACGTTGTATGATACACGTGTGTATTGTAATTACCGCCCTCGGCTCTCTTAAGACCCTCACCTAACGGCTCGGGTCTCAATGGCGCCTCAGCGGTAATCACCAACATTACACGCTTGCACCATAATGTACTATTATCATGCTTTCTCAATACCTTTAACGTAGAGAACTATATGAAAAGCTTTCATGCACATGCCGAATCTCATTGTATCTTGTACTGGAATAACGGGCCAGACCTGGGTTAGCATGTATTTCATAAGCAGGTAAGCAAGTATTGCCAGCTACACGTTGCTGAAATGTACGGGAGGATATGAATTATTAAAAATGTTAGTTTAGCAGGGAAGAAACAAATATTCAGTATTATCCATTAAATGAATAGGTTAGTAGTCACTTTGTTGAGAAACAAGAATAAAAGGTTATTGTTATACAACAGACGAAAATATGGCAGCATCGATGTTACAATAAGGCCCATAGAAAAAGCATCGAAGCAAAAAAGTTCAATAATTATGAATGTGAAATTGAACTAGTAGAAAAAAACCGGTATGGAGGTTAAAAAAGGAAACGAACCTTATTTTGATGAAGGTAATTATTTGTGTTTGGTACAGATAAGTGGTTCTGAAATAAACAAAAAAATATGGTTTGTGTAAAGAAGCAAAACAGAAACGAAATCAAACAGAGGAACACAACATTTTTAACCACTTAACATTCTACACCAATGCCATTTTAGTGGGTTTCTCTGCTGGTGATTCTTTTGGGTGCATTTTTGTTCTACACAAGCTGTTCTCTATGGGGATAAAAGTTTATTCAATTTTCATAGATACCAGAGGAGCAAGGCAGTTTTCTACTTTAAACTAGTGATGTAAACCGGTTTTACGAAAACCGGTATAACCAGTTCTTTTTAACTGGTAATAACCGTTTACTTTCAAAATAAGATAAGATAAGATAAAGTTTATTCATCCTTATTACAAGTTACTTATCACTTACATCATATGGTACATTGTTTTATTGGTATATGTAGTAATAGTTGCTTGGTATCCATAGTAGACTACAAACCTGTGTTATGAATTACCAGAACCTTTTTTTAAACACTATTTTCAAGTATAATGTGGGTAGGTAGTCGGAACTTACGAACGATACACTTGAGGCAGAACTTTTTTAGCCAAAGCAATGTTGACTTGAGGACAATAATATAACTTAACTACGTAAACTAAGAACCTAAGTAAAACTTTTCTGACAGCACTTTCTGAAAATCATTACTTTCTGTAACGTAATTTGTAGCGTGGCTGGTAGCCAAAAGAAAAAAGGTGTTGATTTATGAGGTGAAGTCGTTGTGTTCAAACTAAGACAAGCATTAGTACCCAATTCTTTACAGTTTATATTTTGGCAACCTGTATCGACGATGACCGGTATTTTTGGGCTGAGCAAGCTGTTGGATGATGCAGTTTTCCTGTTTTTTGCACCGAAGTCATAATTTTATTTAATAACGTTCAATCACACGACAGATGAAATCAAGTTTATTAAAACAATGAGTTTTCAAAATTTTCCATAAATTTTGAGAAAAGAAACTTCGGTTTACATCACTATTCGAAACCACTAAAAATACACGATTGATATTATGCTCCAATTAATGACAATAGGTACCTAACTAGACCGTAAAACGTGAATATCCTTTAATAAGGCACATAGGTACTTCGAACACAGAATAGCATGCTTCATTCGGAAACTCCACAAACTATTGTTGTTTCCGGAAAACCACAATGTTTACCCGGCGGTAATCATTTCGGCTACATACAACTACACGACTTAAACATACATTCTAACAGTTTCAGGCATCTAAAAAGCTTTCGGGACACCGACAATTTCTTTTCTAAAAAAAGAAGGGCATTCTAATTTATGTCTAACATAACAAGTTGCATCGTCAACGTCTATCGTATGAAACGGTTTCGACAAGGTGGATTTTATACTCATCGTTTTTCTCACCACGGACTATCTCAGTTTCTTGATTGAAATGTATGCTCGATAAGACCTACTTTAGAGCAATCGGCGGTGAGACCCACGATATCTGCTCCAACATCATATTTGCTGGTTAACATAACCTAACCTAACCCACATAAGCATATCAGGGCACTGAACAAATACTCTAACTGAGAAAGTTTAGCAGCTTCCTCTTAGTATCCTGATCAGTAGCTTCGAGGTAAACAAAGTCTAAATTAAGTCCCTTTAGGTTACCTAATCGCTTACGAAATGGGTAATTCACAATTTGAAAAAGGAAAACTCACTACCGAGGAGGTTTTCATTTTTGGAATCCTATAATTTCTCCAAGATAAGATAAGATAAATAATAACTATAGTCTGTAAAACATAGCTTGAGCTCCACGACAGCCGTCACGCTAACAGGGCTAGGGATGGGACGATGTCGACATCAAATGTCACTTAAAGCGTGTTGATGACGTGGATGGAAAGAAGAATTTCGAGCAGTTGGAAATATGAAATCAAACACGAGTAATATTATTTTACAAAGTTTTATTCAAGTACTGTACATCCAAAAATCCCTAAATCAGTTTCTGATTCGAATTCTGAATCAGAGTCACTGGAGCAGTCTTCCAAATTTATAATCAAGTCTTGTTCAATATTATCAAAGTGAACATCTCGCTCCCAATCTTCTTGCATAGTATTTCTGCATTTCGTAACTACCTTCTTCCAATTTTCTGGCGTAACATGCTTACATGCATTTTGCAGCAACTTTAGCATGTTATTCGCTGTGAAATTCGATAATGCTTTTCAAACAAATAAACTTCAATTCCAATAGTAAACCTGCAGTTTAGATCATCCATCACCAAATCATCAAAAGTTTGTAATTTGCAGTTACGATACTGGTTAGACATCACTATCTGTGCAGTAAGTACGGAGTTTTCGCAGTACAAATATTCTGTGAAAAAATTCCAACTTCATGGACGCAATTTCGATGACAGCTGTCGCGGAGCTCAAGCTATGTTTTACAGACTGTAGCTTAGAGTTAATGGTTACTATTGACTGTGCAACTCCTAAGGTAGTGAATTGGGGTTAAAAAATGTCCTCCACGGTAGTGGCATTTCGTTTTTTTTTTAAATTAGCTTTACCCAAATTGTCAATGATCTGCGGCTAACTAATATTTGACCCGCTTACGCCCTGGCCCGAAGAACCCAATGAGCTTACCTTTGCTTAGGCAGCCTACTACGATCAATGACGGCCTAGAGGCTTATTCTGTCAGGACAACAGTTTACAATACTGATGTCTCCACAGAATAAGCCTCTAGGCCACTGACTTTATTAGATGTTTTAAAAATTTAACACGACAAACACTTGACGCGTTTTTAGAAGCGAACTTGAAGCGGCAATGTTATAAAAACATTTGTCAAAGACGCAGCTCGACATTGGTTCCTTGCATTGTTGCATTAACAGAATCTAGGGCCTGAAATTCAGCTCTACTAGCGAACGAAAGAGATTATACTCTCTTCAACGAACGACTAACGGTGTAAGGGTGCATGCATTTTATGTGCGCTACGCCCCCACCTGAGTGTCGTATATGGCCGCGGCGTGGATGGCGTCGAGGGGCGTCAGCGAGGGCACTGTAGCGCCCACGGGGGAACCGGACGCGGGCGACAGGCCACCGGTCGCCGGTGATACGCTGCCGGCGCCCGGGGAGACCGCGCCAGGCGACGTCGGGCTCTGCTGGCGGAACCGGCCGTTCGTTTACTTCTACCATCGACTCGGACGAGGTTTAAACTTTACCCGCTACCTATTAGGGTTATACATACTTACTTGTGTAACTGAAGAGCATTCATGATTGTGGTATAGGCACCGAAACTTTGTTGGTCTGTAAATGTTATGTAAATGGGCTGTAAAATTTACCTTAGTTTCTGGGTTCTCGCCTGTCTCCCAAATACATTAGTACTTCCGAGGCCGGTGAAAAAGGGGCGGCAAGGGGCGCCAGCGATTGCACTTTGGCGCCCACGGGGGAGACCGCACCGAGCGGCGTCGGTCTGCTAGCGGAACTGCTATGCTAAACAAACTGGTCAAGACGCATTTAATAGGCCAGTTTCGAGTACAGACAAAGCAGTCTGTACAGTAGCCAGTATCAAATGTTAAGTACCTACATAATATATATGACGACCGATTTCCTCATGGTGGTCCAACGACGGCGACCTGAAAGTCGCAGGACTACTGCGGCAATGTGGCTCGCGAAACCCAACTTGTTTTAAGTCCGATTACAACGACCGCTGTATAGTTCGCCGCGATCGTCGGGTTTTGGATGAGCCCTGCTCTGTACTCCTCCTCGATAATAAATAATATACTTACCAGGCGGGTGGAACTCTATGTACTTTTTTATCTCTAAGACCATGAAAAATTTATTTATACTACACCTGCTTGGAAAGTACCTTGATACTTTATCAAATTTACGGTAGAAAGTACGTCATTGCATATCGAACAAATATGCGGGGAGAAAACGCATCTGAGCGGGAGAGAAAAGTGTATGAAAATCCATTTCTTACGTGGTTTTTCTTTTTTAATTTTGGGTAAGACTATGCGCCGGTAACCTAAATATCAAAAGCCAAAAAGTTTTTACAGTGAGTTTTTATCTCCAAGTTCGCAAAATGACACTGGCCACTAGCTGTGTGTTGGATGGTGTCGGGCTGGCAGTGCGACCCTGCGGCGGCAGGATAAACAATTTGAAAAAAGAACATGTGAAAATTGCAGACGCCATTGGCGCCATTTCCAATTTGTGTGTTGTTTGAGGATTCAGTTTTCGTAGAAAGTAAAATAAAACTATCAAGCAGGTGTAGTATAAAGCACTATGTATCACTCGAGAGAAACTGCGATTCCCGATCTCGGTGTTTTAAAGCCCTCGCCTACGGCTCGGGCTTCAAACGACACCCTCGACGGTAATCGGTCACTTTCTCCTCTCGGTGAACAATGTACTATTCTAGTGATAAATAGTTGAAGAAGATAGGAAGATTGGCTGCGAGCTTCTTTCTTTAAATTTTGCACGGCCGTGAGGTCGGGCAGCGAGTCGTCCGGTAAAAGTAATATATAGGTTAGACCTGGTCAGGTCGCCAACGCATTCAATACGCAAACAAGGCGCAAGTCAGTATATATTGCTACATACATAATAAGTACAAGCTATAGCAAAAAACCCTTAAAATAACAAAATACATTTTAATCCCCAGGTGATAAATTTTGTTTGGAACAGCTGATATTTATTTCTCAGTTTAGAAGTTGTTCGTATTGGCGAGCAGAATCTTCCATTTTCGGATGTATATGGGGATTTTTTTACAGCCTGCATACTTACCAGATGTACTTCGTTATCAGTAGAAAGAAGTTTAGATAAAGTTGAAAAAGGTGGAACATTGTCAGCTTCTTGAAGGAAATCTACAATTCGTTTCGTTCGATGCGGTCGACATGTATGGTACGGTTAGGTTTTCCCTTTCGCTGGCATACACCGGGTGGCGGTAATGCGGCGCAGCGGCGGTCCGGCGCGGCAGCGGCACGTACGCGGAGTGCGGCGGCGGAAATTCACGGACGTGAGGTCGGGCAGCGAGCCGCCCGCCAAAAGTCGACTATGTATCTAAGACCTGGTGCATTTGTGCGCACTCAAGGCACAAGGCAGTTTGTAGTGTAGACAGCTGAATTTTTTCCCGCGATTTCGCAGCTTTCCCCTTAGTAAAAGTTGTTCGCTGATTGCATCACCCTCCCTCCCAGTGTTTACCTATCTATTGCGCCCTGTAATTTTACTTACCAGACGAATGGAACCTTTTATTAGTAGAGAGAAGTTTAGATAAAGTTGAAAAAGGTGGAACATTGGCGGCGACCTTCTTGGAGGAATTCTGAAATTCGGTTCTCCTTCCGCCGGCACTCACCGGGTGGTGGTAATGCGGCGCGGCGGCGGTCCGGTGGGGCAGCGGCACGTACGCGGGGTGCGGCGGCGGAAAGTGCACGGACGTGAGGTCGGGCAACGAGCCGCCGGGTACCTGGAGGTCGCCGCACGACAACCCGCCCCCGCCCCCGCCGCCCCCGCCGCTCTCGTACACGCTGGGGAGAGACAAGGCGTCATCATCGTCTTTCCACAAATTCTACTATATATAGATATTATATAGGAAACACTTTACTGTACATAAAAATGGAAGTTAGAAAGAAAGAAGACATTTATTTAAATTGTCACCGAAACACAAAGTTATTACACAGATATTCACCTGGTTGTGCAATAAAGTGTTCTCTATCTATCTATTTATTTCTTAACCGAGTACAGATGGCGCCCTTAGCACTAAAAGTGATCTCTTCCAGACAACCTATACGCATCTACCATCTGTACCTATATAATTGCACTTGATCTGTGGATTGAGAAAATATTTTTATCATCAGTTCACCAGTACTAGGCCTAGGCCAGGATAGTGGGCTGCAAATCAGCACTGTGATGATGCATGCACTCACAGCAGTAAGCTGAGCCATGTCCTTTTTAGCACATACCTTTTTCTAATTTCGATATACTATGTACATTTTCTCCGATCTAAGTGTGTTTTATTTCAGTGAGAGATGGCATTTGGGGGCAAAAGGCCTAGATTGTTTCCCCAAATGCCACCTCTCACGGTCCCTTGCTATCTACGGACCTTCCGCCGACGCAACGATATCATCCGACCACCGGGCTACTGATCTGCCCGCTGACAAGACATGTTGACGGAACAATGGCCGACTAATATGGTGTTCAGACACCCTGAAAATGCCGATGATTTTTCATTTCAATTATAAAAATTCAATAAATATTGTGAGTTAAACGCAAAAGTGAAACTAGAAATGTGCTGTTTGTACCAGCAATATGTATTACATACATAGATAAACAATATGATTAGAAGTTTGGAAAGTGATGGGTTTGTTACATAAGCTTTATTGTAGTAAATATGTTACAGGCACTATACTTACTTAGTATTGTTAGGTATTCTAGGGATTTCGCATGACGATCGCGGCCGGCTGTTCATATTCACACCCATGTTCCCTAGCGCGTCCAAATGTATGTCAGCTGGAAACAAAATCACACCAACATTAAAATGTTATTTGAGATATCATCATCATCATCATCAGCCATTTGACGCTCACTGCAGGACACAGACCTCCTTCGTGGTTTTCATAACCATGACGAGTTTTGCCATAATCGCCACGCTAGGCAGGCGGGTTGGCGATCGCAGCGGAATCTCTTGAAGATGCTGCTGCCCGTCTCCTGGTAATTGATTTCTTTAGTCTCCTTCTACGACATCCACGGAAGGAAATAGAGTGACGCAATTCTTAATCCGGCGGCACACGGAACTGAGATATAGAACGAGAGAAAAGACCCTACGGGCAATTAATGTCTCGTAAACAGCGAATTTACAGTAACTTTTAAGGCATACTTGCTTTGCACGTGGTGGCACATGCAAAGCTACTCCCACTTCATATTAACGTCCATAACATGTGAGCGAGAGGCAGATACTTTCCCAATAAACTTTGAGAAACTATCTGCTGCAGCAAATGGTTAAGTCTCATTGCAATCCGGCATTTCGTTTGTAGATTAAAACCAAACTACTACGCGCGCACAGGTTTGCCTATGAGTACCCCTCCCATTCCCACCGACCTTAAACCTGCATCCGTTTGCTAGTCATCTCTGAGTGCGGGACGTGGAAGTGGTACTCATTGGCAAACTTTCTGCGTGCACCCGCACGTTTGTATGGGAATCAACTCGTGAGGAACACTTCCAAGTCTCACTCACCTCTGCGGTGATTCTGATGTTGGTGAGCGTGTGGGTGGGCGTGGGAATGCAGCGGGTGGTGCGGCGAGAGCGCCGCAGGCGGCTGCTCAACCCCGCATGACTGGTGCAGCGCTGAGTCGGAGTTGGTGCGCCGCCAACCGCTGTCCTGGGGAGGACTGGAAGAGAAAGGCGCTCGATTAGATTGTCTTATATAATATCTGTGTGGCGATAAATAAATGTTTTTCTTCTTCTTCTTCTTCATTAGGCAAGTGTCATTTTATAGATTGAAGTAAAATTCGCCGTATTTAAAATCACAGACATATCACACAAAGAAAGGGTGTGTCGAATCTGACCATTGGTTCAGGAGTTATGAGGGAACATAGAATCAGACATACTTACATACATACGAGCCAAACACATTACCCTCCTTTTGGACTCTGCCGCGGTTGGGAAAAAGCGGGCCTCTTTCCACGGACACATTAATGTAACATTGTGTGTGCTTTAGCGGATTGTAGGAAGTGACGTTCGCAGACACGCACACATTCGCATTAATTTTGCAACGATGACAACCGGCTACGCTAAGCATGCCAATTTGTCCCCCTCACTTTGGAAGCTCGGACTGCGGTTCTACCTTATAATAAGTCTATGTTCAATACCTACCGCCAAGCTCTATACACCTGTAACCTCAGGAGCAGCTACAGCTACATTATACTTTATTACTGTTCAAGTATGAGATGTAATTCCTGGTGTACTTACAATAACGAATATCTATCTAGTTTTGCCATTACAAGAATAAAATTCTGATTACATACATACATAATCAGACAGTTTCTAATATTTTAAAAAGAAATAATTACCTACACACCTATACTTTAGATGCCTTATTATTAGTAATCAAGACCGTATTAATCGCTCGTAGCCCCGGCTGCCTGAGTGATCTTAAACGATCACGAAGGTTAAGCAACACAGGGCGCGTTCAGTGCATGGATGGGTCGCCGTCTATGCCTAACGCTAGTGGCATTTTTCCGAGCGGTTCTGTGCTTCGCAAGGCACGTTAAGCTGTTGGTGCCGGCTGCCGTCGATAGATGGCAGTCGTTAAGCCAAGTCAGAGGCCTTAGGGCGGCTTGACAACTTCTGACAGTAGACGAGCCACTAGTCTACAAGCCTCCACCAATCCGGACTTGGCCCCCGTGGTGGAGTATGGCCTATACCTTCCTCAGGGAAGAGACCCGTGCCCCTCGGTGGGGACATAATGGGTTGATGATGAAGACCGTATTAAGGAATAAACCGGCCAAGTGCGCGTCGGGCCATTATAGAGTTCCGAAGTCGTCAAAATATACGATCCGAAAAGGAGGGGTTTGTGATTGATATTAGGAATTTATTTTACGTACCTACATTAGCTAACTGCTTTATACAACTGACAACTTCATCAAAGTAATTTTCAATGGAATTTGTACGAAGTTTTCCTTTTATAAGTTGGTCGATTGTTACTCGTCAACTTGTAAAGCCTACTTAGCCTAAGACCGCCAATTGAATAACATTACTTAGATTTAAGAAGTTATCATGGTTATTCATTTTTCTTTTGTGCAATGAAGTGTTCTTAACCTATATTTTATTCTACCGTTTATATATATGTGTAGAAGTCTTAATCACTCCATATATAAATTTCAACTTTTAGTACTAACCGTCTTGGAACTAAGCCACGGACAGACAGACAGACGGACATTGTGAAACTTAAAGGGTTCCTTATTGACTACGGAACACTAAAATATTATAAATTCGCTCATTGAAAAATTCGAATGTTATGAAATTCCTAATGTCGATGACAGCAGGAAAAGATTCAGTAAAAACAATGTACCGTAACAGTTTTGTTGCGTGAATAACCTTTTATTATTAAATTCGTATAAAATAGAGATTCCATTAACGTGTATAGCGCGTAGGTCAATGTTATTCAGTAATCACAAAATAGTATTTGTTATGCAAATACAAGCTGATCAATGATCACAGCCTGTGTTAAATTTTGCAAATAACTTGGTCAATCTATTGTTGTTTCGTTAGTTATGTAAATGTAATCATTATGTACCTAATTGTCAAGCGAGGAAGGAGGATATATCTTGAACCGAATCTACGAGATTTTATTACCCGTTGCATTTAACACAATTGTGTGCACAATGCACTGCCAATTGACTGATCAAATAGCTTTTGGGATGGACATTTAATCAATACTATAGCACCGACCAAATATTTATTACAATATTATAGTTTCCTATTATATAAGCAGCCTATATACGTCCCACTGTAGGGCACAGGCCTTCTCTCAGAGAGAGAGTATGGGCTTAATCACCACGCGTGCCCACCGCGGATTGGCGATTTCAAGCGCTGATGTATGTCAATAGCTCAGACACCCAGGTTTCCTCACGATGTTTTGCTTCACCGTTAACGAGTGGTATTGCTACTATAACTTCACAAATGTACATAACTTAGAAAGAAAAGTCCCTATGACCTATAACTTAGAAAACGAAGTCATAGGTACATGCCCGCACTGGGAATCGAACCTGGCTCTCCCGCTTCCGAGTCCAATGTTCTACCCACTAGGCTACCACCGCTTCCCAATTTCCTATTTACAATTTTCCTATTACGCTTTTGGAACTTTAGTTCAGGCTCTGTTGTATTTACATCCTAAAGTTTAAAATCCCTCGAGTGGAGACTGCAAAATGGCAAAGGCAGCGTGGGAAGTCCACCAGCTCGCTGGACCGACGATCTCAGGCAAATTGCTGACAGCGCATGGATGAGTACGGCCGAGGACAGAAAGAGGTGGCGTGCCAGGGGGAGCCCTACGTCTAGCAGGGGGAGCCCTACGTCTAGCAGGGGGAGCCCTACGTCTAGCAGGGGGAGCCCTACGTCTAGCAGGGGGAGCCCTACGTCTAGCAGGGGCAGCCTTACGTCTAGCAGGGGAAACCCTACGTCTAGCAGTGGACGAATACGGGCTGGTTAATTGAAGTTTAAAATCGCTAATTCACAAGCGGCACGAGAGAAGAAGACCTATGGCTTGTGGTGGAACGTCAATAGTTCAATTGTTAGGAATCGACTCTAACTGTAGTTTTTATGTGATAGCCTATTGTTATAACAGTGGCAATCGGTTATCAGTATACGTGTGCGCCGCTCCGCTTAGTCGGAGGTTTTGGACACGCCGCCGCCGCCGCCGCCAGTTTTCATGCCGGCGTGAACTTGTAATCGGCGTGACTTTCCTTTTTTTCCTCAATTATTATTATTATTGAAATAACGCAAAACCTTATGTTTCTCCAGTTTCTTTAAATATAAACCCACTTTATAATTACATAAAGGGTTAAAATCCTACCGCATCAAGTTTCATGATTGCATGAAAAAAGAGAATTTTCAACTTTTACAGGTGCTTTTTTTGCAGGTGGTTTAATTATCGATTCTTGTGTTATTTTAATAACATGTTGTATAGAAAAAAATATCGATGGATGGATCTGCTCGATACCACTTTTTTAGCTAACATATTTTCTAAAGCGATTTCGAAGCATCACTCGATCACCTTAGGTAAGTTGTGCATGAGCCCCACACAAGAGGAGTCTTTATAGTATGAATAGCTGTTGCCCGCGACTTCGTTCGCGTGGTAATTTTGGTGTATATTTTTCCGGAATAAAAAATAGCCTATGTGCTAATCCAGACTAAATCTATCTCTGTGCAAAATTTCATCCGGATCCGTTCAGCCGTTTTTGCGCAAAACACAAACTTTCGCATTTATAATATTAGTATAAGGAAGTAAAGATTTACAGGCTCTTTAGTAGTGCTGCTGTTGGGGCTATTGTCGAGCTTGCGCTCGGCATTGATTACATTAGGAAAGTTGTGCTGCCGCGGGGGTTAGCGCCGAGCTTAATTACTTTAGCAAAGTAGTGCTGGCCGTAGGGATTGATTACCTTAGGAAAGTAGTGCTGCTGTAGGGGCTGGTGTCGAGCTTGCGCTCGGCGGGGCGCCGCATGGGCCCCACGGAGGAGGAGGCACGACTTCGCGGCCCCTGTGAGCGGGAGGGGCTCGCGCCGCCGGACCGCCCGCCGCCCAGCCCGTACTGTGTCGCTAAGGAGGTCTCCTCCGGCTGTTGGCAATGGAAGACGGGGGAATACCCTTGAGGAGAGTTTCAGTGTTAACGGTAAAATTAAAAGAGGTGGAGTACTTAAGTAGTTTGCTAGTCAGTGATATTATAATACTAGCGACAGACATTCTGACCAAATATCAATAAATTTGTTTGTGACCGTTTTGTGAAATTCCAAAGAAAATAAAAAGAATTTTCTGTTGTTCCAGAGTTGTCTAAATTTACAGACAATTTTTCAAAATTATCTGCACTTGCACCATATTTGGACTATCATAAACTTAAAAAAATAGCCAAATTTCTCCTGCTGTTCCCAAATCACACTTTCCAATTAACATAATTTAATACGAAATCCTATACAAAAAAACACTCGGCTTTTTTCCTAATTTTCCATGCAATTTTTATTTTGTTTATTTTCTTAAAAACTTTCTTCGGACTATGACAAACTATTTAAAAAAAAATCTTAATTGGCAAGTGATGTGCTTACCAACAAACAGCATTTAAATTTCATTTATAGATGGTAAACTTAGACAGCAAAAAAAATATCATTTTGGTACCAATTCAATAAATAATTTCTCCTACACCACAGATATCTCTAAGTATTACATTAATACATCAAATTACCAAAAATCTGAAGGACTAAAATCAGCCTTCTTTTATTGCATGTAATTTATCTCAATTTTTCACTACATGTTCAGTTTTATTTATAGATGGTTACTTAAGACAGCACATAAAAATCATTTTGGTATCAATCCAATAAATAATTCTCGTACACCACAGATATCTCTAAGTAATACATGAATACATCAAAATACCAAAAAATTAAAAATAAAGGACTAATATAAGCATTCTTATATCGCATGTAATTGTATTGCATGCGATTTCAATTGTTTGCTAAATGTTCAGAGGATCTATGTGGTATATCATCATATCTTAAGCAGCCTATATAGGCTATACGTCCCACTGTTGGGCAGAGGCCTTCTCTCAGAGAGAGTGTGGGCTTAATCACCACGCGTGCCCACCGCGGATTGGCGATTTCAAGCGCTGAGGTATGTAAATAGCTCAGACACTCAGGTTTCCTTCACCGTTAGCGAGTGGTATTGCTACCATAACTTCACAAATGTACATAACTTAGAAAACAAAGTCATAGGCACATGCCCGCACTGGGGTACCCACTAGGCTACCACCGCTTTTTTATTATAAACAAATCAGCTACAGCATGCTCTAACTTGAGGACTTTCTGTTTTTTATTGCAGCACAAACTAATCTCTTAAAAGTTTTCAAATAGTTTTAAATAGTTACTAGCAAATCCACTCCATTATGCTCCATTCCACGAAACGAGCTCCCAAAGAAAATCGTCCATATGCGCCCATTGGTTAATGCGCCTGACCTTCGATAGTCACTGCATTGAGTAAACCTAAACTATGAAGCTGACCGTCTTCGCTTATTGTCTCACTTATCTCTAGCCGCGCGCATTGACCAATGAGATGCGAGTATTTTGTTCCCTAGGAGTTTGACTCGTGGAGCAGAGTATACTAGGTAATTACTGGCCTGCCTCTCTCCAGCCTTCCGAAAAACATAAAAGTTTGTATGTATATGATAAATTGTATGTAGGTATAAGATAAATGTATATGATAAATTAAATTTCACCCTTTTGTTGGCTATATTTCATTTCTGATAATTCTACTAAGCATGTGTAACATAAATGACGGACCTATCTTCTTATTAATTTCTAATAGTAGTAAATCCATAGGAATTGCATAATTCTCTAGAACAAACAAGACATAGTAATCATGCTTGAAATACGCGAAGAATCGCTGAAAGAAGTTTACGTGTTTAAAATGAAACTAGAACTATTAAGTACGTAAGATTGGGGGTAACTATTCTATGACTAGTTCTAGCTATAAATAACATACAAGTTGAAAATAATAACCAATACTTATAAAACTTCTACTCTGGTACTGGGGCACCAGTAACATGCATCAGGAAGACTATTTACACTAAAAACAATTTTAATATTTGTTTACACAGTGACCATATGAGGTGGCTTGCGTGCTGAGTATGTCATAAAAAAATAGGAACTTCAAACATAGCACATGGCAAAGTTTAGTGTAAACATAAATATGTCAACAATGCCTTTAACTTGACTTCTATTCTGATAAGAAGTTTGCCGCCAATCGTGATTCGGTTCAGTTT
This sequence comes from Yponomeuta malinellus, assembly GCA_947308005.1. Classification (NCBI taxonomy): domain Eukaryota; kingdom Metazoa; phylum Arthropoda; class Insecta; order Lepidoptera; family Yponomeutidae; genus Yponomeuta; species Yponomeuta malinellus. The sequence goes on from OX371013.1 coordinate 9,502,891, forward strand.
ATGTTTAGATGATATAACCAATTCACATGTATGTACAGTGATTATTAATAATTCATTGATTCATTTGTGTGTACATAACACTTTCTTTAGGACTGGAATGACATCCTAATGATGCTAATAAGGGTATTTAGCGAGTATACAGCCAAGTAAATATGCCCAGCAAGTATACAAAATCATAATACGGCCAGCTACAACTGCACCACTACCACAAAATACAAATAGCAAGGACTACAAAAAACCAAAAGAAAATCATAGGGTCACATTTGATAAAGTAATGGAACCTCGGTATTCTCTGGCTCAACATTGGCGGCCTGTGGTGCAGCCACATTTGGCAAAGAACCACTGCGAAAGGTCCCCAAGCTCTGCTGTGCAGGCCTGAGCGTCGACTCAGTAGCTACCATCTCAGGGGGTTTTGCTCGAGCCTGTTTGCTACTGGGGTTTACCTGCAACCACATCATGGTCTTGCTCATTTCACATTCACACTTTGAAAGATCGATGAATTTTCTTGAAAGAACTCTACGGTTAGAATACTATTTTAATGTTGTAACGGCATTGATATTTGCCATATATTATTTGAACAGCTTACAACCTTGTCTTCAAGCTAGAGGCATGTAGAATGGTGTTTACAATGAAGAATGTTTTATGTCAGTGGGTAGATGCTGTACATCATAAATACCTATGCGATATGCATTGTTATTGTAGGATAAAACGTGAAATAAATAATGAGCACAATAGTGTATTCCAACAATGAAAACTTCATCATAGATCTGCAGTACTTGATAGGCGTAGTTTTGCTTTTGTATTTAAAAAAGTGCTTAATTATTCAGACTTTGTTACTTCGTCGCAATAGAAATATAATGATTATTGTTTACGTCGGACACATTTGACGGCCAGGAAGCGATTGCCTGAGTAAATAGGCGACATACCCTATTGGTCGCGGCGGACACTTCTTGCATAATCTTTTCGAAGGCAGCCGTCTCCTCGGCTTGTTTTTGATTGTGGAGGGCTATTTTTTCACTAAACTTTCTAGGGTTCGCCATGTTGGCTAACAAAAGTTAATATTTCTCTTTTTACATCACAAAAATCTGCGCTCGTATCAAAACGCTCTGTCGCGCTTGCTCGCTGTGACAGTTTCAGTGTTGCCAACGTTATTAAATTATTAACTTTTTTTCAAACCGCAGTGCATACGAAAATGTGTAATGAGTTTTATTTGACGTTAGTATGTAAGTTAGTTTTAGTCTGACGGACAGTTACAAAAGACTCAGAAAAAAGACAATCAAATTCAAAGAAAAATGGCCACTAAAATTAGAAACTTTTTATGTTTCATTCGACAGCAACGAGGCAATAAGAAATCAATTTTATTTCTTCTTTTATGTAGGTATCTTTGATTTATCGTAAATCATGGGTGTGGCTGTATCAAAAATTTTGCTTTTTGAGTTTGAACTATATAGTAGCGGAAAAGACTCATCGTCTTTCCAATTCTCTTTCATATAAAATATACTGAAGGGACGGGACAAAGCACACACAGAAGAGATGGGGCGAGGGCGTGACCTCTATGCAATGCGTCGTGTCTTTTCCGCGCCTTCGCCATACGCCCCTTCTGTGTGGCCAGGGCCATACTACTCGTAAAGCTATAGAGCCATGCTGACCAGCCTTCATAGAGGCATTTCCGCGCCTGCAGCTTCGTGGCCAGGACATCTCGTGGAGTTCCTCGGTGAAGTACCTGGGGTCCATCATCGACCGCAAGCTAAGTATAGGGGCCCAGGTCGACTACGTCATCCACCAAGCCCGAACGGCGAGTGCACTATTGCGCCCCGTGCTAGCCTCCAGACTGCCATCCCAGACCAAGCTGGAGATATACAGGACGTACGTGCGCTCGCGTCTCACCTATGCAACGCCTGTACAACCAACCGCAAGGAGCTGCAGGCCCAGCAAGACATTGCCCTGAGGACCGGGCGTTACGTCCATAATGACGTGATTGCCCCGTTACTTAGTGGTGGGGAGTGTGGCGGAGATCGTGGTCCGTCAGTCACACCATATTCACTGCGCTGACAACGGGCCACACCGGCACCTCCACCACAATGCCTCCAACTACTTCTGGCCAGATGAAGGACGTCCATATTCACGGGAGCTCCTCGAGCTGTTAAACTCCGAGAGATCGGAGCTCTCATCACCAGCCAAAGCCATGATGGCAAAGTGACCCGGAGGTGGAAGCTCCCAAGCTCCCGGAGACGATGCTCGGGGCAAGAGGTTTAGCCTCACATCCCACACCTGTAGCTACTCGCTTCGCTCACAGCTCTAGAAGACCCCGACTGACTGACTGCAGAGTGATAAAAATAAAATAAAAATCCTAAATAAAATACCTAGAAATATGTATTTGCTGTGATATTTTAATAAATTTAAGAATCAAGAATTTCAAGAATCATTTGCTTGTTTTCATAACGATTGTATTCTAATAAAAACAGATGTTTACTCGACACCTCTACATCGCGTCTTAAGACCGCACAAATATTCCACCATTCCTTCTTCCCAATCGCACAATTTATCATTTTTGCTGCACGTAAGACAAGCCTTACCTTAAGGCTGTTTTTATGCCGAACATTCTGTCTCGCTCGCACAATATAACATTTTTAATTATTGTAATGAAATGAGTAAACTTTTGGTAAATGTAATCTGAGGGTTTGATGCATAATTAAATTACGGACATTCAAGACAAATTATCCTTGTCCTGTACTAAATTTTTGATTGAGAAAATTTGATTCCAAAATTAATATGTTTTTAAAAATAATGAAAAATGTGCTCCACGTAAGCAGACACGCGGCGCGGCGCGTCAAGTAAATTTCTGTGTTTAAACGCATCTTATAAACATGTCCCAATAAAAGTACACGATCCATTTTTTTCTATGCACTTTACAGCTCTGTGATTTGACCGCTGACATCAACGATTGTTCCGATTATTAAAAATGCAGCGTTAAGGCGGGTCTTCTGCTCGTGTTTATCATGAAACATTACATAAAACAATCGGTCTTCAATGCTCCAAATTAACTTTTTATTTTACCGCTAGCAATGAAAATGTTTTGTGCAAGGAAAACGGAATGTTTTGTGCAATGTTTTTTAGGAGGAGACACGACGCGTTAAGTAGTGATTATATTCTCTGGGGCATTAAGGTGTGTCTCCAGCCGAATCAATTGCCCGCCAAGAAAGCGCGACTTAAGCGTGCGATTTCTTTCTTTGGGGTTTATTGAAATCGCAGGTCTATGTGGATAAACCGCCGACAATTCCAGAGCTCATGGCCGAGATCCAACGCGTCATCGGCGAGATAGAGCCACATCTTTGTCAAAATGTCATCGCTAATTTAGTGAAAAAAGGAATTGCCTGTGTTTGAAGCCGCGGTGGTCATATGCCTGATATGTTATTCCATAGGTAGGTACATAATGTTTACGCCTGAGTGGCAACTGGCACGGGCTATTAGTTGCGAGCATATGGCGAACAGTGAGAGGGGTTCGTGGAGGCTTAGGAGTGGATGCATAATCAGCCTATATGCGTCCCACTGTAGGGCACAGGCCTTCTCTCAAGGAGAGATTATGGGCTTAATCACCACACGTGCCCACCGCGGATTGGCGATTTCAAGCGCTGAGGTATGTGAACAGCTCAGACACTCAGGTTTCCTCACGGTGTTTTCCTTCACCGTTAGCGTGTGGTATTGCTACTATAACTTCACAATGTACATAACTTAGAAAACCAAGTCATAGGTACATGCCCGCACTTGGGATCGAACCTGGGTCTCTCGCTTCCGAGTCCGATGTTCTACCCACTAGGCTACCAAAGCTTCCCAATTTCCTATTTAGTGGATGCAAACTTTGGTTTCTCCCTTCGTGGACTCCGCGGGTCAATCCAGCCAGCACTTGCACTTCTGGCCGAACACCGTCTAAATTCGAAGTGACAATGACAACCATAATAAATAAAACTGACATACGTACATACGTTTTTGGGATTGAATTGTGAAAAGTCGCCTTATTGTTTGATTCGCATTTATATTGAAGAAACGTGAACTACTTTTGGCATACAAGACGTCGGGACAATCCAGCGCCCACCTAGGCTGCCGTGATCGTCCTTCGTCATCCGCGGGTGTGAAATACAGGAACGTCCACCCCAACGCTTACCAACGAGCACCCTCTTGGTGTTCTCCATTTTTCGCCAATACCGTCCACCCAGTTGCCGCTCCCAGTGAGAAGTGTTCGGCCAGGAGGCCAGCGCAAGTGCTGGCTGGATTGACCCACGGAGTCCACGAAGGGAGAAACCAAAGTTTGCATCCACTCTTAATCCTCCACGAACACCTCCCACTGTTCGCCTAATCGGAACATATCTAGTTCACAATGCAATAAAAATATCAACACTAGCTTGAAAAAAAAAATGCATTTTTCTTTTAAATTAAATCGTGCTCTCTTGTTGGGACACCCTATACAATACAAATTGCACAGACTATTTCCATTATCGGACGGACTTTCCTGTCTCTTGTGATGTGGGGCTGTCAGTGTCAGTGTCAGTCAGTCAGACAGTTTCAAATAGGGACAAAAATGTTGCTTGCGGTTGGTTGTTCGTTTTAATTTTATCCTTGGCATTTCTGTACGTACACAACAGATGTCCTATTAATTTAAATCAGTGTAGGTGCCGTGTGCCTGATAGCCGCCGCTTATCGCCGTCCGTCGACCACGATGGAAGAAAAATATATTCTAACGTTAGATATTGGCACGACTACAATTCGCTCTTTTATTTATAATTCTAACGCTGAAATTGTAGGCAAAGCGAGTGATCACGTAAGTATTGTTAATTAAATAGCTCTAGCACTATTAGTCTGAAGTGTTTCAATCAGGATATGGCTGTCATGAAAGATGTCAGGGTTTCCTAGGCAACAAAAAGTGTGTGTAAAAAATCCCATGTCAAGGTGCACATCACAATTATATAAAATAACCGAGAAATATACAGAACCCTATTGTGAACTAAGACGCTGTATCATTTCTCAACATATGGCGACCGTGAGGTTATCTAAACCTGAAATTTCAAACATGGAGGAGCTAAAAAGGAAGAGGACGCAGTTACGTAGGGCCTTCACCAAAATGGCAGATGCCCTTGAGAAGGCTCTATCAGAACCTGTGACTGCGGAGGCGGAGCTCTCCATAACAACCGATTGTGCAGACGAGCTGTTCGAGGTGGAAGCTGCTATCCGGGACTTGTGGTGCTCTGGTGAACTCTTTAACGAACATGAATTCACCGAAGACCAAGATAGAGCACTAGAATATAAAGTCCGGTGGTCAAAACTCCAAACAAGAGCCAGACAGGCTGAAAGGCAGCGTGAGGAAGCAGAATCTACGACAGCAAAGACGATAAAGTCCTGTCCACATGGTAAACGATTGAACATGCCGAAACTGGAAATAACAAAGTTCAATGGTGAAATAAAGAAGTGGCTGTTATTCTGGGGACAGTTTAAAAAGATAGATGGAGACCCAGACATAGACGAGGCAGACAAATTTCAGTACCTCCTTCAATGCATGGAAGTCCAGTCAAGTGCCAGGCAGCTGGTAGAGAGTTACCCACCATGCGCTGAAAATTATAGAAAGGCGTTAGGTGCATTAAAGGCCAGATTTGCCCGGGATGACGTTCTCATAGAAACATACGTGCGAGGGTTGCTGACACTGATGCAAGACAAAAACCAAACTTCAGCGCAAACCAAAGACTTGCCGATGCTCTATGACAGCCTTCAGACCCATCTACAAGCTCTGGAGACATTAGGCGTCACCAAAGATAAGTACGCGTCTATTTTGTTCCCGATGGTTGAATCAGCCCTGCCGGATGAAGTTTTGCGAGCGTGGAACAGGCACAGAGCTGACGGCAGGCACGACGACGATCTTGCTAGACTTGTAGATTTCTTAAGACAAGAGGTGGAATCTGAGGAGCGGATTTTATTAGCACGCCAGGGTGTAAGGAATGTGTCCACTCCAGAGCCGAATACACCAACTTGCTGTTTCGTCGCAGGGGAAAAATCTGAGAAGCGAAGCATACTGTGCATCTGGTGCGACAAAGACACTCACTGCAGTGCTGAATGCATCAAAGCATCAAAGATGACCCTGGAGCAACGAGTCGAGCACATAAAGTCTAAGAAGGCGTGCGCGATATGCCTCCGACAGAATCACCCAACGAAGAAATGTAAAAGCTACCCAAAATGTCTTTTCTGCAAGAAACGCCACTCAACCTTAATGTGTCCTGACATTGCGGAGCAAGGCGGCAACAAGAAACAGGAAGATACAAAGGCCAACAATCTTCATTGCGAGCTGAAGTCAACAACTCTGCTACAAACCATAGTCGTCAAGGTTTTTTCTAACGACGAAAAGAAGATGGTATGTGCACGAGCCCTAATTGACAGCGGAGCGCAGAGGTCATACATCACAAAGGATCTCGCAGAAGAACTCAATATGAGGCCGACAAGAAAGGAGGTTTTAAGTCACTGTCTATTCGGCGGAAAGGAAGAAAAACCAGAGGAGCGTCGGATTTATGACATTGTCATGAAAAGTGTCATTGATGATTTTAGGTGTCAGTTGTCTGTTGTAGAACAAAAAATAATTTGCGGATATGTGCCTAAAGTAAATTGTACTAAATTAATGCAGGAGCTAGGAAAAAAGGGGGTAACCTTGACAGACGTGGCTGACGGCGACATTAAATTGTTGATTGGGGCTGACTATTCGGGGTTACTCATGACTGGTGAATTCTTGCAGGTGAGTGATGGCCTAACCGCAGTGCGCACTAAAATGGGTTGGACCGTTCAGGGCCCTACAACTGGGATATACATGGGGGCTATGTCTTCGCTCCATTTCCTAACAAGGGTTGATATTCCAGATTTGTGGAGCTTGGAGTCGCTGGGTATTAAAGACCCGGCAGAACAATCGACCCAAGGTGAGCACGATAAAAGAGTGCTTCAAGATTTTGAAGAAAGTATTCGAGTTAACAGCGAAGGTAGGTACGAAGTTTCTTTACCATGGCGTGACGTACCACGACCAGAAACTAACTATAGAGTTGTAGAGAAAAGATTGATCGCAACTACGAACCGACTTAAACAGCTGGGCAAGATAGAGCAATACGGTGAGGTTTTTAAGCAGTGGCTCGAGTCAGGAATTATTGAGGTAGCTCCCGAACAAAGCGTAAAAGGCCACTACATGCCCCATCATGCGGTAATAAAAGAATCCAGCCCGACGACAAAGATAAGGCCGGTGTTTGACGCTTCGGCTAAAGATGCCAATGGTATATCGCTTAATTCTTGTTTGGAGAAAGGCGTTAATTTGCTTGAACAAATACCGCAACTTTTGATCGACTTCCGCAAGGAAGCTATAGGAGTCACGGCTGACATTGCAAAGGCTTTTTTGCAGATATCTTTGAGACCTGAAGAAAGAGACTACTTAAGATTTCTTTGGTGGACAAATTTGAATGATTGGAGTGAAGGAACGACAACATACCGGCATAAACGAGTAGTGTTCGGAGTAGCATCGAGTCCCTTTCACCTGATCGCCACAATAAATCACCACCTCGACAAAAGTCCTCAGGAGCTTAAGGGTACTGCAGAGAAACTTAAGAAATCTTTTTATGTCGACAACTGCGTGACCAGTGTCAAATCAGAAGAGGCTTTACATAAATTCATCAGTGAGTCAAAGCAGCTGATGCTAAATGGAAAATTTGACCTGAGAGGTTGGGTTTCCGGTCCGGTTAAGATTTGTAGACAAACTAAGTCCATGTCTGTTTTAGGTGTAGTGTGGAACATCGACGACGATTCTCTTCGATGCAATGCTGGATTGATAAAGAACATTGATGGAAAATGGTCGAAGAGGACTCTACTTTCTGTGGTACAGAGAGTTTTCGATCCTATTGGGGTAACCTGTCCTACTACAATCATTCCTAAGATGATCATTCAAAAGACATGGCCAAGAAAACTCACCTGGGACGAAGAACTACCAACAGATCTGGCTGACGAATTCAAGGCATGGTTAGAACAAGCACATCTGATCAATGAGTGTACGATTCCAAGGCGGCTCTCAGAATTTTCACTGGAGGAAAGCGAAAACACGCTGCACGTTTTTTGCGATGCTAGCAAAGAGGCCTACGCGGTGTGCATCTTTTTGAGAACAGTGTACAATGGAAAGGTGAATTTGAGCCTAGTACTAGCCAAATCTAGAGTCACGCCAATCAATAAAGTGACGAATATCACAATACCCCGCCTGGAACTGATCGCTGCGACACTCGCTACCAGATTGGCAAAAACAGCAATTAATTCGTTGAATTTAACAAACTGCATGGTGCATTACTGGACAGACTCGAGCGTTGTGTTAACTTGGATTAAAGGAGAAGGCGATTGGGGGGTATTCGTCAACAACAGGATAAAGGAGATAAGATTAGCAACGACAACCTCAAGTTGGCGACACGTTCCAGGCAACAAGAATCCAGCTGACCTGCCTTCGCGAGGAACATCTCCAAAGGGACTGCTTGATAGTCGTTGGTGGGCAGGACCTGGCTGGTTAAAACTTGACCAATGTGATTGGCCAGTCACTGCTTTTGAAGCCGGACTTTGTGAAGTCGATGAGGAACAATATCTACGATCCAAAGTGGACGTCGACGGAAAAGAATCACAATTTGAGACTAAGGAAACAATATGTAGCGCGACAACTTGTTCGTATGAGAGTCTGATAGACGGAATACAGAAGTATTTTTCTAAATACACTAAGATAATTCGGACAATTGCATGGGTGCTAAGATACATTCACAATATTCGACATGCAAATAGCAAAAGAAAGGGTGAACTTTCATATGGGGAGTTTGAAAGGGCTGAAAGGAAAGTAGTTAAACTAATACAAGAAGCTAACCAAGAAAACATAAATAAAGACGGTGGAAATGCTACTAAGTATATAGATAATGAAGGCATAATGAGAATAAAAACTAAACTTACGCTTTCACCAGACTTTCCCGAGACAACACGCACACCTTATGTGCTACCAGCAAAAGATCCAGTTGTCAAATTGATGGTGAGACAACGACACGAGCTGTTACAGCATGTGGGAGCTGACCAGCTCATTGTGGACTTACGGACTAAGTTCTGGATTATAGGTATACGACGCTTAGTTAAATCCACGATTGCAAATTGCGTCATATGCAAACGATTCCGGTCGAAACCGTCACAAGCACCAACTGCTCCATTACCAACCGAGCGACTGATCAGCTCAGCGCCGTTCCAGAATACTGGGGTAGATTTAGCTGGTCCACTTCTTCTACGCAGTGGAGAAAAGTGCTGGATCGTATTATATACGTGTGCAGTGTACCGCGCTGTACATTTAGAGATAACACGTTCCTTGTCAACAGAGGCATTTATTATGACTTTGCGAAGATTTATAGCTCGAAGAGGCCGAGCAGATATAATAATGTCAGATCAAGGAACAAATTTCCATGGGACGAAAACATTGCTGTCTTCACTAGACTGGGAGGAAGTCCAACGCCAATCTACTGTGCGCCGCATTCAGTGGAGGATGAACGCCCCTGCTGCAGCCTGGTGGGGAGGCTTCTGGGAAAGATTAATAGGTGTTATGAAAAACTTACTGAGCAGGATTATTGGTAAGGCGTCGTTGACTTACGACGAACTGGAGACTACACTCTGTGAGTGTGAGGCAGTTATGAATGGTAGGCCCCTGACTTACATTAACGACGACAAGGGAGAATGTTTGGAGCCACTGACTCCAGCACACTTTCTACAACCTGCTAGCCAGGCAGTAACTGAGGTAGGCGATTTAGATAAAGTTGACTCAAATAGTTTAAATAGCCGATTAAAATTTGTCCAGAAACTTCGGGAACAGTTTACTGGGAGGTTTAAATCAGAATATCTAACATTACTGGTTCAAAGGGGCAAGGAAGTTAAGAGTAATTTAAGAGAAGGAGATATAGTTCTGATAGAGACAGCTGAGAAAAGGATTAAGTGGCCGTTGGGACAAATTCAAAAACTAATTGCCGGCAGGGATGGAGTAGAAAGGACGGCAGAAGTAAGAACAGCCACGGGTGTCAGAATCAGACCTGTGCAACGCCTCTTCAACTTAGAAATACCTGACAGCACCTCACTTCCAACCCAAAGATCTGTACCTAGTCATGCAGAGTCTGAGACCATAACTCAGGCATCCCAAACTGAAACTGGCAAAGCAATCCCACCACAATTATCTAGATACGGTAGAAAGGTTACCTTTCCAAGCAGATATGATATATATCACAGACTTTAAGAATATTCATGTAAAAGACGTTATGGCTCAACTGTCTGAATGATAACAGTGGTATTTGTTTTGATTTAAGAAGATTCATTGTATGAGTCGGAACAAAACAAAAGGGACCGTTTAATTAATGTTGTTTAATTCACATTCAGTAATGTACAGTACAAAAGTATTACATTGTAACATATAATAAGTATTACGAGATGTAATACCTCGAATGTTTTAGTGTTTTTTACGGTTAGTTTATTTTGTACATTTTGTTTTCAGTGTAACAACGTCAATCTTATGTTATTAGTACTTATGTAATTTCAGTTTAACGCCATCTAGTGGCAAATAGTGAAAGTAAAAGTAGATATCAGAAGTTATGGTTTGTGGCTCACGCCATCTAGTGGCCGATAGGAAAACTGAATGTTATATTTAATATAGTCCTCTAAAGGTAAACTACCTTCTGAAATATTATTATAATAACTATTAATTTTCTCCTTCGGTTTTTTGCGCCGCGGAGTGTCATGAAAGATGTCAGGGTTTCCTAGGCAACAAAAAGTGTGTGTAAAAAATCCCATGTCAAGGTGCACATCACAATTATATAAAATAACCGAGAAATATACAGAACCCTATTGTGAACTAAGACGCTGTATCATTTCTCAACAATGGCGTTTCTTACAGGTCGTCCTACAGTACCCCAGTCATGGTTATGTTGAAATAGATCCTGATGTATTATGGTCGAATATAATAGTAGTTGTGCAAAACTCATTAAAAGGCAAGTTACTCTACTTCGTATTTTGCTCGGAACTTTTGCTCAGCTTAAAAATATATGCTTCCTTAATTTTAAAAGTTCACTGATCAATACGTAAAATTAATAGGTATAATGCTTACAAATTACTTTACCAGACTTTGCTTGGATGTATTTCGGGTCCCATTGGAGGGAGGCGCGGTATGTGGCCTGGGATTCTTCAAACTTTAGTTTGTTTAGCCCAATGAACTGTTATAAAAAAATACTTTTATGTGTCCAATTTTCATGGCAAATGCATCTTGACTGTACAGATTTTTGTAGGCAGAAAATTGCTAATTTTTAATTTGTTTGAATTCTATTGTAGATGCCAGTTTATCACCAGGTCAAATTACTGCTATGGGTATATCAACACAGAGGAGTACATTTATAACATGGTCCAAATCAACCGGACAACCATTTCATAATTTCATCACATGGAAAGATTTAAGGGCGGATAAGTTAGTTAAGCAATGGAACAACTCATTTATGTGGAAGGTATCTGACCTAAGTTTTCTGTTTAAATTTTTAAAGTGAATCATTGTTTCTGTTTCATCAGTAAGATATTCATAATTTAAAAAGAAAAATATGTTATGTAAATATTTGCAATTAACTTTGATAAAAAAAAATTCACAGCTATTCAAAGCTGGCTCCTATGCTCTCTACCTTTTATTGCGAAGCAGAAGATTCAAGGCTGGCAGCTCCTTAAAACTGATGAATACTCAGGTATGTATTGCCATCAATACTAAAGGGAATATTTTTATCTTACAAAATATTAATCAGGAAACCTAAAAGTGCAAAGAAGACCCTTATTAATTTACTTCCAGACAAAGCAGTAAATTAATAATTGTGTACTGCTTACAAAATTTGTAGTTCCTTTATTTATCCTACACTAGAATTTTAAGCTTATTAGCTCTTAAGGGTCAGCAAGAGGTCATTTTTTGTAATAAGATTGCTGACGAGCCTCTTAGAAGAAGTATAATATATTTTTGTGTTTTTCTTCCCGGGACCCTATTACTCTGCCCCCGTTGTCTGTCTGTTTGTCCATTTGACCTTTAAAGGGTAGTTGAAATTTACACAGAATATGTGTTATTACAACGCATTACCTAAAAAATAATAAAATAAATAAAAAAATAAGGGGGTCCCCATACAAGAAATGTGTATTTTTTATGCTTTATCGTTAAAGCGGTAATACATACAGGCATCAAATTTGGCGTGATTATTATATACTTATTATATATTTTAACGACAAATAATAAAAAATAAGTGCGAGTACGGAACCCTCGGTGCGCGAGTCCGTCTCGCACTTGTTCGGTTTCTTGCTAATCTACTTTCAAACATTTGTTGATGGAATAAAAAATAAATTTCATTAAATTTGATTCCATTACAGATACATACATACAGAACACTTTTGCACAGCCAGAAAAAAATAATATAAGATAAGAATATTCTCTATTGTACACCAGGAAAAACACAAAAATAAAATATGTGGTACAAAGATACAGTACGCCAATTGTACTGTATCTTATTGCCTTATAAGGTACAGTACAATTGCCCGTGGGCCTTATTGCTAATTTACTATAATGTTTTTTTTCTTAAAACTTAAATCGACTGGATTTCCAGGCAGCCAGGCTGGAGAGCAATCTTACTCAAGTCAGTTTGTATAGAAAGATAGATAGAATATTCTTTGTTGTATGTACACCAGGAATAACATGAGAATAAAACAATTATATAGTACAGTAGCAGTGGCGGGAAGACGCTGGATGCAGGCCGCTTCCAACCGGTCTTTTTGGAAATCCATGGAGGAGGCCTATGTCCAGCAGTGGACTTCTTGTGGCTGAATGATGATGATGATGATAGTACAATTGGCAGCCTTATTAATAAAAGTAATTTTAAATCAAGCATAATATCAATTTATTAGCATTACCAGGTAGTATTGGATGAGAGACATACACAACATGATTAGGGAATTGCGAAAATAATTATGGTGTTATTTATAAAAACACGATTCCTTAAAACACTCCATAGATGCCATTTTATAAAATAGTCTGCAGTAGAGACATTATAAGGGAAAGACTTTACCACAGTCTATTTATACTGCTTTTATGGAGTGTTTTAAGGTAAATGTGTTTTTATAAATGAGACTCACCTCCAGTTTCTCGTACACGAACAAGCTGTTAATCTACTTTTAACAGCTGTCAATTGACACAAGTGCATACAAAAAAAACCAATGACAGCCGTTAAAATGAAATGTAATTCAGTTCAGGGTATTATACAACTTTTTTTGTATGCTTTATCTCATCTCAATAACTACGAAATATAATAAAATAAAATATGTATTGTATCTTTGCTAATAATATGGCACCTAGTGGATGCAAAGTGTAGACACGTTTAGATTAGGGTGAATATAATCAAAGTGGCATATAATATGAAAAAACACAGTTATTAGTAAGAACAAATAGTCTGTGTTAATCTAGCAAGGTCTCCTTTCAGACAACAGTGCGATTCAGCTGGGCTTTACAAAACAATGCAGCTTTAAAGAGTGCGGTGGAAAATCACGATGCAATGTTTGGAACACTGGACACATGGCTCTTATATAAACTAACAGGTATATACTTACAATTATGTAAGGCCCATATTAAACTAAAGTAGATAATTACATGATCATAATGTGATCTAATATGCAAATGTGGATGGAAGGGCCGGTAAGGGATGTGCCAGGCGGACATACTTCGACCAAATAGAGCATGTATTAGAAAAGGGCAAGATAAAAAGTACCCGAAACCGGCGGGCGTGCATGCAACGACTAATGAATGTTGAGGAAGTGTTCTCGGCTCTGGGATACAGGCGTGAGTTTATGTATGTATGTATGTGATCTTGTTGCATGTACTGTAGGACGTAACTTGCTTCTGATTGAGTAGAAACTTAAATGGATATCACATAAAATCCTATTGTATAAACTCACGCCTGAGTCCCGGAGGAGTAGGTAGAGACTAGTATTTGCCACTTGCTGTGGATCCTGACAAACCGCTTTTTCTTCGTCAACATTAATTGACAATCCTATTTACCTAGTCAGAGAGTAAATACATAATTATGTTTGCTGATTATTTGTTATTATAGTATTATTTGCATTAGTCCACTATTATTCAGTATCCAAATAGGTGCCCAATCACTGGTCCTTAGAGCCGGATTAGTGATTGGGTACCTATTTAGGTGTGTACTTTCTCTCTGAAAAGTAAGTGAGTGACACCCTGTCACTCGTCCATAGACCACTAGGCTAGTGTAATATGGCTTTTAGATAACTTGATCATACTTCTGTACCTAATGACATCTATTAATTTATCATAGCTTATTATTGCTGGTCCTATTAAGTAGGTGACGCAATAACAATTGATATCTCTGTATAGTCTTGAGTTTTATATGAATGGTTGTTCATTGTCACATTGTTGGTTGCCTAGAATAGTACATTACTGCAGCGGCCAGCAAAAGAGGCATTGATGGACGAGCGTGGAAATGTGGGCCGAGGCGAAGCCGAGGCGAAAACGAACAACAATAATTTTTATTGTGTATTTACTTCTACATAGTAAACAAATATACTTTACCACATTTCTTTCACAAGCCTTGCAAATCCTCATTGAGTTTCATAAAACCATTGTCAGTGTGCCAACAGTGAAGTTGGTGGCACAGGGGAAATTGCTCTTACGGCCAGCTCTTAATCGTGTACGCCATAAGGGCGTGTATTGAATGAAACTGCTGTATTCACGGAAATCACTGATGTCGCTGACCTGTTTCCTCAGTAAGGTCAACGGAGTTAACTCTCAATAGCACTTTTGTCTGGGTGACTCTAGATCACAGTTCAATGTCACGTTGAAGTTGCTGTTACGTCTGGCTTGCTGTCTCGCTCGCACAATCTAACATTTGTGTGGAAATAAATATATTCTTATTCTTATTCTTATTCTTATTCTTTTAATCTCCGGCAGAGATCTGGCTACCACCCCCAAAAACGAAAACGACTGGCCCTGGTAACACACAACATTCGCACATTGAGGACAGACGAAAAGCTAATTGAGCTGGAAGAGGAAATGGGTAGGTTACACTGGGATATCCTAGGTTTATCTGAAGTCCGTCGAGAGGGCGAGGACACGATAAGCCTGAAATCCGGTAACCTGCTCTACTACCGGGAGGGCGAGCAACAGTCCCAGGGTGGTGTCGGGTTTCTCGTCCACAAGTCCCTTGTAAATAACATTTTGGCCATCAACAGTGTGTCGAGCAGGGTGGTGTACCTAATACTCAGAATATCTAAGAGATATTCGCTGAAGGTCATTCAGGTATACGCACCGACCTCGTCACACTCCGATGAGGAGGTAGAGGCGATGTATGAGGACATTAGTAGGGCCATACATGCCTCGGAGACCTATTTTAATGTGGTTATGGGGGACTTCAATGCGAAGCTGGGCACAAGAAGCGAGGGTGAGATGAGAGTGGGGCAATTTGGTTATGGGCAACGGAAC
Organism: Yponomeuta malinellus; assembly: GCA_947308005.1. Taxonomy (NCBI): domain Eukaryota; kingdom Metazoa; phylum Arthropoda; class Insecta; order Lepidoptera; family Yponomeutidae; genus Yponomeuta; species Yponomeuta malinellus. Next base: position 9,518,456 of record OX371013.1, read on the forward strand.
CCGAGAGGACAAAGGTTGGCAGACTTCCTGGAGAAAGAGGGACTCTTTATGATGAACTCTTTCTTTCAGAAGCCACCTCACAGGAAATGGACCTGGTTGAGTCCCGATGGTTCCACGAGAAACGAGATAGACTTCATCCTGACCTCCAAGAGACAAATATTCAATGACGTCTCTGTGATCAACATGGTGAAAACCGGAAGCGATCACCGAATAGTAAGAGGCACATTGAATATCAATGTCAAACTTGAGAGGTCTCGTCTCATGAAGTCCACGCTCCGACCTACTCGTGCCCATATCCAGAACCCCGAGAACTTTCAACTCGAATTGTCAAATCGCTTTGAGTGCCTGGAGAGCGCCGCATCGGTGGACGAGATCAATAACAAGTTTGTAGAAACTGTCCGTACAGTGGGCTCGAGGTTCTATAGACCCAACCGTACGAGTAGACCACAAAAGCTCTCAAACTATACTCTCGACCTCATGGCTAAACGTCGCGCGTTGCAACTGCAGTCCTCCGAGGATGCTAAGTCATATAGGCAGCTCAATAGACATATCTCAAAGTCTATGCGGCACGATATTCGGTCCTTTAATACCGAACGTATTAAAGAGACTATAGAGCGGAACAAGGGCTCCAAAGTGTTCGCAAAAGACTTGTCTATTGGGCAAAGCCAGCTGACGAAGCTGAAGAGAGAGGACGGCAGTATAGCGTCGACCAAATCAGAGGTGCTGAGGGAGATTGAGAGTTTCTACGGACAGCTATACACCTCAGTCGCAAAACCTGTTAGCAGTTTGAACAAAGATCCGAGAGCCAAACTGACCCGACATTATACCGAAGACATCCCGGACATCAGCCTGTACGAGATTAGGATGGCCCTGAAACAGCTCAAGAATAACAAGGCACCAGGAGAGGACGGAATCACATCAGAGCTACTGAAAGCGGGTGGAACACCAGTATTTAAAGTCCTTCAGAAGCTCTTCAATTCCGTCGTGCTCGAAGGAAAAACGCCAGAAGCATGGAACAGAAGCGTGGTGACGCTGTTCTTCAAGAAAGGGGATAACTCTCTATTGAAGAACTACCGACCCATCTCGCTTCTGAGCCATGTTTATAAGCTGTTTTCGAGGGTCCTCACGAATCGTCTCGAACGCAGGTTTGATGACTTCCAGCCTCCCGAACAAGCCGGTTTCCGAAAGGGCTTTAGTACCATAGACCACATCCACACGCTGCGGCAAATTATACAGAAGACTGAGGAGTATAATCTGCCATTCTGCTTAGCGTTTGTGGACTATGAGAAAGCCTTCGATTCGATCGAGACATGGGCAGTGCTCGAGTCTCTCCAGCGTTGCCGTATTGACTATCGGTATATCGAGGTGCTGAAGTGCTTGTACAACAGCGCCACCATGTCGGTCCGAGTACAGGAGCAGAATTCGGAGGCAATTCCATTGAGAAGAGGCGTGAGACAGGGAGACGTTATCTCTCCGAAACTGTTCACGAACGCACTGGAAGATGCCTTCAAGCTTCTGGAATGGCAGGGACGCGGCATCAATATCAATGGCGAGTACATCACGCACCTTCGATTTGCCGACGATATAGTAGTCATGGCAGAAACGATGGAAGACCTCGGCATAATGCTCGACGACCTCAGTCGAGTTTCCCAACGTGTGGGCCTTAAAATGAACATGGACAAAACGAAGGTCATGTCGAACGCCCGTGTTGTGCCCACCCCAATAACATTGGGGAACACGACTCTCGAAGTTGTAGACGAATACGTCTACTTAGGACAAACAGTCCAACTAGGCCGGTCCAACTTCGTGAAAGAGGTCAATCGTCGAATCCAACTCGGCTGGGCAGCTTTCGGGAAACTTAGAAAAGTCTTTTCGTCTAATATACCTCAATCGCTCAAGACAAAATTATACAACCAGTGTGTGTTACCAGTGATGACTTATGGCACTGAAACGTGGTCTCTCACTATGGGCCTCATAAGAAGGCTCAAGGTCACGCAACGAGCTATGGAAAGGGCTATGCTCGGAATTTCTCTACGAGATCGAATCAGAAATGATGAGATCCGTAGACGAACGAAAGTCGTCGACATAGCCCAGCGGATTAGTAAGTTGAAGTGGCAGTGGGCGGGGCACATAGCACGCAGAACTGATGGCCGATGGGGCCGAAAAGTTCTCGAATGGAGACCACATATCGGCAAGCGCAGCGTGGGACGACCAGCCACAAGATGGACAGATGACGTCATTCAAGTGGCAGGAAGACGCTGGATGCAGGCCGCTTCCAACCGGTCTTTTTGGAAATCCATGGAGGAGGCCTATGTCCAGCAGTGGACTTCTTGTGGCTGAATGATGATGATGATGATGATTCTTATTCTTATTTTTAGTCTTATTCTTTTGATAGAATGTGGTCTGGGGCTCTGCTAGATAATGAAATTGCGGACATTTTAAATATATTTTTGTTTTCCTATACTTCATCATCATCATCATCAGCCTATGCTTGTCCACTGCTGGACATAGGCCTCTCCTATTGCACGCCACTGAGCTCGGTCCTCGGCTACTCTCACCCAGCTCTTGCCAGCCGCCATGCGAAGATCATCGCTCCACCGAGTCTGAGGACGTCCTACACTACGATCGCGGTCTCCACTCAAGAACTCGTCTACCCCATCGGTTATCAGTTCCACTTCGGCATGCTAATTCGGTGGGCTTTGTCGGTGACTTTGGTTCTCTGTCGGATCACCTATACTTAGTTTTTGATAAAAAAGTTGTTTCCGATAGGATAACAAAAATATGTCTAAAATGTCCAATTTTATTATTTAGCTGATCCTGCGACCAGATTTATCAAAAGTATACTATTTTTTACAATAATTATAAATGTATAGCATGCATGCTAGATGCTAGGCGTAACGGCGAAATCAGACCATTTACCAGTAGTAGGTATTCCCCGATTCCCCAGCACATTCCGTGGTGGTGGTCCAAAAACGGGATTTTGGTCCATCGAATCCTAAAAAAAAAAAAAAAAAAAAAAAAACGAAACACCCCACTTAGAGCGATTGGGCAGGGTCCCAGAACGCTCCGCCCACTCCTTCCTGTACATATGTACTTCACTTTAATTACAATAGCGACGTCTAATCACATAGTCATAAAAGGTTCGACCCTTTCCTTTGTTCGCGAGTAGCCTTTTGTTCCGGCTCGTACTACCTGTCTACCTGCTCCCATGCGAAGAAAACGTAGCGATGCCTAATCACCTCCTCATAAAAGGTTCGATCCGTCCCTTTGTTCGCGAGTAGTCTTTTGTTTTGGGCTATACTACCTGTTACCTGGCGTTCCCAACGTGGGGTTTATCATATGACTAGGGGGTCCTTTCTGATAAATTTCGATCCAGTGGGATCTTGTGTGTATCATCTGGGATTTGATTCACACCTTGTATGATTTTATGCCTTTTCAGTTCGCTTATATACATTTTTTTTTTGCTAAATCGTAACTTTCAGAATTTTCATAAATCTAACCTAACCTAACCTATATTTTTGCACTATACCTAATATATATATTTTTTTTTTTGCTAAATCGTAACTTTCAGAATTTTCATAAATCTAACCTAACCTAACCTATATTTTTGCACTATAGACCTAATATATGCTATACAGTGAACGGTTGTAATGAAGATAAGAAGTTTGTAAAATGTTACATTCTTTGGCTACGCTCTTAGATGTCGGTTTTACATCAATTATTTACTGAATGTCTGTTGCTTTTTATGAAATCGTTATCTCTTGATATTTCATACCGATTGTTGAATAAAAATACTGGTTTAAACTTGTAGCTGTGCGATACACATAAAAAGGAGCTGAAGAAAGCGTTTATGATAGGTGATATTCTATAGATAGGTACACAATGAATGTTTTATTGTTTCCTTGCATCAAACGAACCGTTGCCTTTTGTGTAATTTTTTCACACCTATTCACTTATCCTGCTAAGATGCTGGTTTAAACCTGTTCGGCAAGCAAATAGCTTCTTTAAAATGCTTACTTGTTCCAACTTGTAGAATTGCATCAGGTATAAAACAGCGTCAAGACAACTCCGCTTCATATCGTCTCAAATAATTCATCAGACAAGATCTCCGTCAAACCGAGTCGCGAAGTGTGAAGTGAAAAGTTCAGTGTTTGGTTGTGTAGCCGTGTTTCGTTGCTGAAATGGATGTAAGTATGTAGTTTTAATTTGAAAACTTGTTTTATGTTTTTGATTTATTGTTTATAGTATACGTTTTAGCCATTTCTGTGTCTACCGTGTAACTCTAGTTCGAAGCACTGTTTGAATATATTTTTTGTATTGTTATAGCTTACAGAAGAAAACACATTTAAACACTATTATTATCCTGAGAAATACGACGACCCAAGCGATGAAGAAGGGACGGTTGGGCTCAAAGTAAAGAAAGCACTCGCCAACAAGAGAAACAACAGCATACATGGATTCTTCGAAAAACGCAAGAAAAAGAAAATTGACAACAAAAGGTCATCGAGTGTGAGCCAAGCCACCGCGGAGGGTGTTGCTTTCATTAAATCCAACCAAGACGACGGGGCTTACGCATCACATCTCATCAAAATTGAAGTGTATGACATGATGAAGATCAAAAACATTCCCCCGACAGAACACTGGAAACATGCAGAAGTGCGTGTTAAATATTACGCACACTCCGAAGTAGATGACCACGTCCAAAAAGCGAGGGACGTTATCTACGACATCACAAAGCAGCTGGCGGCAAAAAGTGATAGTGTTAATTTCGTTCTAGACAATGAAAAAGAAGATCAATAGTGCAGTTTTAGGAAACCAATTAATTTATTTATTGTTTTTTTAAAAGGTTGCTTGCTTAACTGTTGTCTATCCTTTTGTTTGTATAACCTCTTTGTAACTTGTTCCTAAACATTATCATTGATTAAGCTCCTTTGTATTCTAAAGTGTCAGTTGGCGGCTAAAAGCGATTGTGTTTATTTCTTTCTAGACAATGAAAAAGTACATTAAGTGTAGTGAAACCAATTCATTCCTTTTATTGTTTAACTTCTTTGTAACGTGTGCCGAAACATTATCATTGTTTAAATCATTGTTTCTTTGGTAGGTGAAGAAACAATTATAAACCTTAGCTTTGAATAAATTTTTAATAAAAACTATCATCATGTTTCTATTTATTTGTATTCTGTACCATTATTACCCTTATACCTTAAAATAAAACAGGAAAAATATTTTTCTAAAAGTATTTATTTCATAAAAAATGAGTTTTAAACATATTTCTTACAATTAAATCATTACAAAGAGAACTCTCGGAAAACAAACTTTGAAAATCACACATAGTTTTTCCTTGTTTCTTAAAATACAGATAAACTAAACAATATTCTCCACAAACCGAGGTAAATGGGTTTTGAAATTGTTTGTGGTTGTAAAACCATCTCCTAGCATTTCTATTTAAAAATCGCTTTTGATAATTAGTAGGTTTACGACCAAATGAATCGAAGTATTCACCTATGCCATTAACATCGATGTGTATAGCTACCCAGTGAGAGCCAGGCTTTGAATCGGGATCCAAATTACTTATAATATAAGCAGGTTGATTTACCCAAATAGGCAATCGGTTTGCAGCAAATACATTTGATTTAAAACTAGAACTTATTTTGTTCATACATAACTGTATTTCATTTGTATCCATGATAAATAGAGATAAAAGTTTGATAATGATGCTGTTAACAATGTTTAATAGCGAATGATATATCTTAATAATTTACACAGTATTTATGTATTTGTTAACTGTTATAATCCACTGTTACGTCGCGATTTTTGTTTATTTCAATAACATTATCAAATTCAGCATAAACAATACAGTTCACAGTCAGATTGAGAGCCGTATCAAAGCGAACTTCTAAACGAACACTACCATGTCTAACAAGATTCCAGTGTGAAGTTGAACTAGCAGATAAATCTGGAGTCAAATCAAAACACAGCAAACAATATCCATCACCATAGTTTGTTCTACTTATTGCGTTTCCTTCATTGTGAAAATGAATACCAGTTCCAGAAAATAAAGTGTGATATGTTGATGCTATTATACCAGAACTAAATGATGGTTGTAACGTTCTTGAAGGAATTTCATGACCATCTACATACAAACTGAATGTATTCATATTGAAGTGTTGAAAATTGAAAGGATTTATTGCTAAATTACCATTAAACCCCGAATTTAACACAAAACCAACAATACATCTTTTAGGAACTTGTCCGAGGAATATATTGTCTAATGTTTTACCTTGGACACCTGCAGGTATCGTAAGAACCTTAACTTCCGCTCTTGTTATGGGATATTTCGCAGTTGTTGTTTCTAATACTTTTTGGTGAGCTAATAAAACGCTAGGGTTGATTCTAGCTCTTCTTATAATGAGACTGGCATCCATTATTTTTACTTTAAATTTCTTCTCTTGGTGACAAATAAGATTAAATGATTCTTTCGAGCGTACTAACTTAACACGCATTTCTACACCATTGATTAAAAATTTTTCTTGGTTAAACATATCACCATGCAAGTGACCAATCATTTCAACTTCTTTACTCTCTTTAACAAATTCCATTCTTGTGTGAAAACCTTTGTTCGACGCGGCAATGGAATCCATATGTTTTGCAGTGTCTTCATACCACAATCCGCATGTTAGATGAGATTCTTTGGCAGCTGGACCATAGTTGAGAAGATTTTCCAAATAAGCACGGTACGCATATGTATTGTTTGGTGGTGATATGAGTTTTTGATTTAAATAAACATCAAGCTGGTTGAAAAGGGAATGTAACCAATTATTAACAGGGGCAACTTGCACATCCGCTTTTAAATTTGTGTCATCCTGATTTAAAATTTTTGCTTTGATATGCAGTAACGTATGTGAGAGGTCAATATAGTCATCACCGGATCCCGCGATTTGAAATTCGATGGGGCCGTCATCATTTAAAGATGAAATTGGTTTATAATGAACCCACTGTCCGCTTTCAATACTAGTTTGAGTTGATGGAAGGGCAAATATATCTAACTCAGATTTTGCGCACTCACAGGAATGATTATGTAAGAATGACATTATTTACTTTGAAAATATATCTTCAATACACTTTTTGTTTTTTCTACCTCCTCTCCGCTGTGATGCTTTCAAAGGAATGAGTGGTTGTCGTCTTTTAGTTGTCATTTTATAGCCCGATCCTGACATTAGGGATGTAATTTTTTCATCTGCTTTTCTTTTTAAGTTAGAACTTGCTTCCTTAAATCGAGACTTAATCGAACTCTCCATAGGACGTGAATTCACCATATCAGATAGTAGACCGATCCCTGCATCTAATGTTTCTTTACCCACAGCTCTAAAACCACCAGTTAACAAAGGAATCACAGACCTAAATAGACCACCTAAAAAACTTCCAATTCCGTGTCCTCGTTGAAATGGAACACCTTTATACACAATTCCTACACCAGAGCCAGCTTGATGTGTATAATAATGTTCATATGGACAGGAGACAGATGACCGTTTATTATTCATTTTATTCGCTGAAAATGTAGCTTCACGCAGGAAGATCCAAATTGAAATGGAACTCTTGCTCCCGTAGTCGTTCTTATATCTATTTCAATTGTGTCGAACTCTCTACGTAAAACAGGTACATAGTGGGCAGGTGAGAAGACATGCATTTTGTAGGCTCCATATACGAACGTTGTTGGATCTAATGGAATTATTCTTAGCAATGATGTTACAACATCTCCCACAACTTGTGGTTCAATGATGTCAGAATACACAAATATTTGTGATGGTAAACCTAAATACAAATTTGCAGGGTTTTTCCCAATTGAAGTTTGTTTTAAATTTGATCTTGGTTTGAAACCCAATTGCAAACTGAGTATCGGTGTTGTGATGATTGAGATTATGTCATCAGTTGCAGTTACAACCACAGTTTTTGATATTTTATCATATCTTAGTTTAACTTTTGTTTTCATCTGTGGGTTTTCATTAAATGCTTCAAGGAAATGGTCAATACTATCATACGTCGTAGCGGGTATGTGAGTTTTTATATCCACGATTTTATCTAACTTTTCATTGGGATCTCTTACTTTCTTTTTTATATAAATAATATTTTCATGGTCTTGAACGTTGTACATGGAGCAAGGATATTGAAATTCTACTATTCCAACAACCCATTCTCCTTCTAATTTTACAGTCTTAGGTAATTTTGTTAAGAAATGGGCTGTTGTATTATCAGTATAATAAGACGTTGAGCTATTACTTAACAAAGTAATATAAAAATTTTCGTTACTCATATTTTTTCCAAGCTTGATGCAGGTATCCAAGAATTAAATTTATTCGGATAACCTTGCCACTTCACTAACACTTCCTTTCTGCCAGAAAGACGTCGCGAGCGTATTATTTTATCAATTTTATACTTGATGGAGGGGTTGTAAATTACTTTTTGTAACTCTTTAGAATAAAAGGTGCCCATGATTGATTCACCCTCCAAGTCCTTTAAAGTGTAAACAAGACGAGGAGATCTTTTAATTATTGAATCAATTACAAAGATTTCATCGCTCCAATTAGTTTCATAACCTTTTTGAAAAATGTGTTTGTATTTAGTTATTCTAACATGGTCACCTACGTTCAGTATTGCGGTTTCTAATGAAACCTGTTTATCTTTTTTTCTATCATATAAGTTACACCAAACAGTCATGATATTACTAAAGTTAACATCTATTGGTCGCATCTTGATACTAGAATGATAACTATTGTTATAAGAGTGAAGGAGTTCTTGTAATATATTATTGTATTTGTAAGTATTTTTATGTGTAAAGTAACGCCACATTTTCATTTTAAGAGTTCTTTGAAATCTTTCAACTATACTTGCTTTAATGTCAGGATTATTAGTGGTATAATAATTAATGTTTTTGCTCTTAAAGTAGTCTCTTACCACCTTTGAAACAAATTCTGTTCCTTTGTCGGATTGAATATGTCGAGGGGTAGCTTTGGCTTCTGTAAATATGCTTTCGAAACATTCTTTAACTGTTTCTGAATCTTTCTTTTTCATGGCTCTTGCAAAAGCATATTTACTAAACACGTCAATAACACAAAGAATATATTTGTAACCATCATTATATTCACTATAAGTTCGCATATCACTTAGATCAGCTTGCCAGAGTTCATTAAAATTAGACAAGATGTATCTATTTCTCGTAAATCGCCTATGAACAGGTTTATGTAGAGTGTACGTTTCCTGAGACTGCAACCATTTCTTAACTTCCTCTTTGTCCATTTTATTCTTCATTTCTTTCGCTAACTTATTTATACTACTATATCCGGCTGGATCGGATACATCGTAGTAAATCCTGTTGATTTCTAATAGGGGGTCCATTTTTCCCAATCTAATTTCTTTTTGGTCGATTCACGTGTTCTAGTAGCAATAGGTGTGGATGCTTCTTTTACTCTAAATGATGAATCCCTTGTATTTATAGACGAATTCGGTGTGCAAAGCTCGTCTATTTCTCTCTCGCTACGAGCTCTCTTTATGAATTCTAAGTTAGTAGGGTTACCTATACAGGATGTAGGTACTTTATTTTTTTTTAAAACCAAGGCAAACTGTTCCCATCCTTTTGGTTTTGTGCGCTTAAGAGGTCTAATCACGTCGTTTACTAGATCTACAATATTAGTATTTGGGATGGTACGATTGTTTAATACAACTTCCCCTCCTGTCTTCCACCAAATATTTTCTTTATGAAGTATAATATTGTCCATTAAAGTTTGGGTTTTTTGCTTGTAAGATTTCGGTACTCCCTCTATGATATAAGAGGGAGTTAACTCTAAAGGATAATATTGATTCGATCTATCAGGTAGTGGTGTCGCAGCAATATCATTATGTTCCATCGCCGAGTTTGCAACTGAGCCTCTATTTACATTTTCTTCGTTGTTTAGCTGTAACTCTACATTTTTGCTATCGTTGTTAGAATGATCATTTCTATCCATAACTATGGGTATTTTAAAAGGTTTTCGATCTACTTCAGCAAAATGTAAAAATCGCTGTAGTGCTTGAGAGTACAATGCCCATTTTTCACGATCATCCATTTTGCTTTTTAGTATTTTTTGCATCTCTCCATCTAGACGAGATGATGAGTTTTCAGAAAGATTATCGTTGTGTTTGAGTCTTTCAATGAAATCTTGTTCTACTAGTAGCATTTTTTTCATATTCTCCATTTCTATTATGTTAAAGAGTTTATTAAAGCACTTAAAACTGCGCCTAATATAACAGGTAGAAATGCGCCACCCTTTTGAATAATAATTGTTTTTCTAAGTTTGTTTTTTCCTTTTGAAACTAATTTTCGTAATACGTTCTTATGTTTATTTAATTTAGATTTCTCTTTTTTTTCTAATGGAATTTTCCCTTTTAAAACATTATAAATACACTCACAAATAATATTTATTTCGTCGTCGTCACAAGCTTTAAGCAAAGCCGTGCGATATTTTGGTTTAAGTACTTGCAGCGCTTCAAGTAAATGTTTATATGTGCTCACACTCGAATGCATCATTTAGAACTGACCAAAACTTGTTGATTACTGTTATATTTAAATCCCTTTTTAGGAATGTATACTATGCAGTATTTGTCGGATGGAAATATTTTAGTTTTGAACCGACATAAGTCATCCGTATTTTGTTTCAGATCAATCATGAGGTATCCATGGGCGTCTTTAGTGGAGTCTTTGTAGGCTTCATCTACAAATTTTGAATTTTCAGGGTAAACTTGTCGCGACAAGTGGCGTATCTGAGTTTTATCCCTGGGATTTTTGAAGTAAATAATGTAACTCGTGTTAAGCGAGATGTCACGTTGACCTTTTCCTTGATGAAATATATTTTGTGTAATATAAAACACGCTTAAGTTTCTATGGTGACTACCTTTCGTGAAAATGTCAACGATTCGCCCATCGGACTCTCTCATTAAATCATCGATTATAAGAAGTTTAGGTTGTTTGCCATCAAACATGCTGATATCAGGTATGCCTTGACTATAATTTACATTTTCCAGGTTGTACAAAGGTTGCATTTCATCATAACACCATATCACTTCCGAAAAAGTTACATTGCACAGAACTTTACAATCATTTAAAAAGTTTGTGACAAAATTTGATTTTCCACAACCACTTGGACCAGCAACAATGGCTGTGAAAGGGTGGCAAAAGTGAATCATTGTTATTATGTTGTGCTAAGAAACACGTGTTGAATTCGAAAGTTCTAAATAACAAATGATGGATGCCAAAGTTCAATCATGGTTATATAGATACGATTATATAGGTTTAATTTTTCAACAAAAAATAAAATAAAATAAATTTAATTTTGATATTTTTTTATATTACAATATACCATCGTCACAAAAAAAAAAAAAAAACATGAGTAAGAAAAACATTACCTACACATAGTCTTATAGCTAGTGCATGCATACATATATTACAAAAAAAAAAAAAAAAAAAACTTTACAGAACAGTTATTATGTATATACAATGAAACGCAAATTGAAACATAATTATACATCATGACATCACATACAGTACAGAAAGTAATATTAACATTGAATGTTCTCTATTCTATAGTGACCCCAAGCAAGCGTGTCAGTAGAATTTGCTAATAAAGATCGTTTCGTATCGCTGTGTGATAAGGATATTTTGTTTATTTTTTGTGTAAATAAGACATGTTTTATAGATCTAAATCGCAACATTTCAGACAGCAAATTGGTTTTTTCGAACAAACAAGCTTTATAATCGTTCATGTTTAATTTTTTAGTTACACATTTATTTACTCCTTTTGCTTTAGCCATGGTTTCGTTTTGTACATCCATTGCATACATTTTCGAACGAAGACCAATAAATTCTTTGAAAATTTTACCATTATTTTCGTCTTTAAAGAAACCTAATCGCTTTTTATTGACTAATGGCAAACCGTAATGATTATCAGAAGGATAATCAGAGGTATCGAAGTATGATTCCAAATCTGATTTAATATCAGCGTAAAAGTTATTTGTGAATATTTGATAAACCAAACTATCCGTGTCTGTATACAGTAATTTTAAGCTATCTGGATATTTAATTTTCATGAAATCATAATGAAATTCATACATCAAAGTCTTTGATAAATCTAGTATACAAAATCCCAAGTAAATAGGTTTGTTGTATAAAACTTTTGTTTTCTTCAGTTGTACTGCAACTAAATTTTCTGAAAATATAGATAGACTGTGGAACTCTGGTTTTGCTATTAACGATTCAACGCCTTGAGTTTTTCCATGATTTTTCCAGTGGTTGAGTAATTTAACATTTACTCTCTTATTTACATTTTCCATAGTCTTGCCAAATACAGAATTATTCATTAACTTAAAAAAGTCTTTTTCAAACTCTGAACTTGCCAAAGAACGCTTATGTGTATTTAAATCAATATAAGGCTTTAACCACGCTTTTTGTTCAAACTGTAAGATTCTATGAATTTTAAGTAAACGTAACCCTGATCGTAAACATTGTTTCAGGTTTCGATAATGGATAACGTAATTTGTCTTGTTATTTAGATTAGGAATCAGCTTTTTGTCTTTGGTATCACCTAGACACACATTTTCTGGACAGAAGGGTAAGTCTGAATGGAAATCGTGTAAGTTATGTGGATATTCCAAATCAACTTCTAAAATGTACCCATTTTCAGCGTCGTCGGGGACATTGAAATTTGTATTAACATCCACCCACTCAAATTTACCAGTGGGTAGACATTGTGACATTGCCCAGCCGTATAGATTATTTGCATCTAGGTACATGAGAAATGATGATGGTAAAGTACGATCATATTCAGACATAAATATATTATTAGCTTTTGCATATCTATTACTACATTGAGAAATACCCCCTCTTATATTATTTGTAATAAAAGCAACTTTCTCAATATCCGTTAGGAGTTCTAAATTAATTTTAGTAGACATTAACATGGCGTCCCAGCTAAGTCCAGGTGCTGTGTAATAATGAGCAGGATCCAACCCATAAGTTTCCATACAAACATTTCTAAAGTTTTCAAATACATCAGCTAATAACAAAACGTCAGTTTTTAAATAAAGGTTTGAAAAATCCCCCATGTTTTGACACTTAAAGTGATTCCATACGTCACAAGCGTGTTGATAATCAGTTAGTGAAATATTTTCATCATTTAATGAGCTGTAAAAATCACTGTGATCGGGAAGGCTAGTTAATTTTAAGGAATCTAATGATGTCATATGTTCATAAGGATATACGCCTTTCCGTAATAAACGTTTGAAGTCTTGTTCACTGGGGAAATTTAAATGAAGCTCTCGGAACTGTTCGGTTAATAAATTTTTGGTTAATTTATCAAGACTACTACTCATAAATTTCAATGAATCAAGAAATCGTAACTTGATGACACGGTTATTTATATATAATTGCTTCGAAAACGATATATATTTCTCTTTGTTTTGTGGAATAATTTCTATATTACCATCTTCAAATCCAAGTCCGTGTACGATAAAATGAGCATCATAGCTACTTAAATTGTGTAAAAACACAGGTACAAAATCAGGGGTACGATACTTCTCGGTGCAAGATGGATGAGCTACTCCTTCAAAAGCACCGGTATGATTGTTATGAGATATCGTTGATTCACCATTTAAATTGTTTTCACAAATATAGCAAGAGTTAGTTCGAATAATGGTTACTTTATCTTCTTCTGACAAAGGTAAAGGACATTTTACAAATGTGTTCTTCTTGCTAATGCTCTCTAAATCTCTTTTAATAAATTTCATAAATGATTCGGCACAATTTTCACCTGTATATGTTCTATATACAGATAAACTGTTATCATATGAACATTTAATGTAATATCCAAAACTATACACCTCATGTTCCTGAATGTTAGTGGTTGAGGATTTACTCGGATCGTTGATACAAGTTTCAATGGGTTTTAAAAATGCTTCGAAATCAGCATATATAACAAATGGAACCCTCAATTTCCGATCATAATTTTCGAATGATATTCGATTAGATGGAGCTAATTCATTAAACCAGTTCCTTTTAGTTTCGTTTTCGGAGGGCAATTTCGTACACACATGGAAACAATCATTTTCTTGATGCTTCTGCAAATTTTCATGTGAATTAAAATAAATTAAACATCCATCACAAATGTAGATGGCATGCTCTGACGTCGTCATTTGTTTTGACACTAGTCGCGAAAGGTTTTTGATAAAGCAGTAATGCCCATTAGTACCTTGATTTATATACAACAAGTTTAAATGGGTAGCTTTCCTACTTTTCGTTAAGTGTAATGGCCCAACTACTTTATTTTGCTTACTTACCGAATCATATTCTAATCCAAAGACATTAATACTTAGATCATTCATTTTCTCAAATTTATGAATGTCATTTATTTTTATTGGGAATGAAAGATTATCAAATTTCAATTTATTCCTATGAGATAAATATGATGTAACCCTATTAGCGTTGTAAGTAGGTTTATGCAATCCTGATAATACAGCCCAACGAAAACATTCATGGTCATTGTTTTTTACGTTTATAATCGCATTTTTGTGTTTTATATCTAATGGTAAGTCTATGTAAGATGAACCTCGTAATGGATTAAATTTATTTACGTTCATGTCTAAATGATTTATTTTGACAAGACTCCATCCACTGTCTTTTTTTTCAAAATTGGTTACTTTATTTACAATTTCATTCGCAATTAATGAAAATATATCATCCTTTGCATCTCCATTGCAAACAACATAATTAAGAGTTTGAAAGTCAAAAGTAGTATTTAGTTGTTTAGTTTGTTGTGTAAAGTCCGCAGTAAGAATGAAATTTACTTTTACAACAAAGTGTTGTTCAATGGATCGTTCTAATAATTTAAATACTTTGTTTTTGGTATTTTGTAAAAATATTTCTGGTGTTTCTAAAGGTTGGTTAGCAATGGAATCCGATGAAATTCTGTAAGTGAGTATCCTATTCCCGAACGCGCTTTCAATTAATTGAACATTAGTAAATTCTTGGTCTGAACTTAAAACATTGCTTTTGTGGATTTTGCTTTTTAAGTGGTTTGAATAATATTTTTTCGATACTGACACGTGACACACGGAACATTCAATTTTATCATTACTTTCTGTACTCACATTTTGATTTGCAACCGACGCTGTTGATGTTGATGCGACTGCGTAGCTAGTTGAAGTTGAAGGGTTCTCTTGTAGTTTGGTTTTCTTAGCTGGAGACTCCTCAGTAGATGCAGACGACGCCATCCTCTTCAATGCACCTCTTCCTCCTCCTCTTCCTCCTTGTCCAGCTTGTGAAGATCTGTAGAAAAAAAAAAAACATTAACATTACAAATTGTAACAATTGATTACATAAACTTAAAAACTATAATATTAAATACTAACTTGTTTCCCTTTTACAATGTAAACAATATGCTTGCATTGCCAATACTCCATCTATTTCATCGGATGCTACGGACTTATCTCTCTTTACGTTAAATCCATGTCCATGACATGGTGTAAAGTATGGTATAACCTCCGAATCCTCTAACAATGTTTCCGGTAAAACTTTTCTGATAAACCACAACCGAATTGATCGATGAAATTTTGTTAGAATTATAGTTTTATCTAAACTTGCAATTTCGTTAAGAGATAAGTCCAAATTGAAATACATTTTATCGAAATTCTTAAAATGCAAACTTGAGACATCGGTCACAAATGATTGAAGTGAGCAAGACACACGTCTTAAATACCCGAAGATCCAACCCCCCGCCTATTGCTACTGACATCAAACTGGTTGTTACATGTTTCAACAACTAATAATAACACAAAAAACTAAGGGACCAACCTCACTTATGGCTATTGACATAAAACTAGTCTTAACAAGTTTTAAAAAATTACTTACGTTTTATCATAATCCTGCTCGATTTTTTCACACAGCTCGTACAACTCTTGATCTTCAACAATTTGGTCGAGTTCTTGATCGAAGAAATCACAGCTTAGTGTATCCATGGTAGTGAATCGCTAAGAAATGTGTGATTTTAAAGAGCAGCTTGGAGCTTATATATACTCTAAAATTTACCTGCGTTAAATATCTTATTTTTAAGTTTGAAACAATGTGGTCTTTATTTGCAAAAAATAACAAAACTCTTTAGAATGTAAAAGTGTTTAAACAATGATAATGTTTCGGCACACGTTACAAAGAAGTTAAACAATAAAGGGAATGAATTGGTTTCACTACACTTAATGTACTTTTTCATTGTCTAGAAAGAAATAAACACAATCGCTTTTAGCCGCCAACTGACACTTTAGAATACAAAGGAGCTTAATCAATGATAATGTTTAGGAACAAGTTACAAAGAGGTTATACAAACAAAAGGATAGACAACAGTTAAGCAAGCAACCTTTTAAAAAAACAATAAATAAATTAATTGGTTTCCTAAAACTGCACTATTGATCTTCTTTTTCATTGTCTAGAACGAAATTAACACTATCACTTTTTGCCGCCAGCTGCTTTGTGATGTCGTAGATAACGTCCCTCGCTTTTTGGACGTGGTCATCTACTTCGGAGTGTGCGTAATATTTAACACGCACTTCTGCATGTTTCCAGTGTTCTGTCGGGGGAATGTTTTTGATCTTCATCATGTCATACACTTCAATTTTGATGAGATGTGATGCGTAAGCCCCGTCGTCTTGGTTGGATTTAATGAAAGCAACACCCTCCGCGGTGGCTTGGCTCACACTCGATGACCTTTTGTTGTCAATTTTCTTTTTCTTGCGTTTTTCGAAGAATCCATGTATGCTGTTGTTTCTCTTGTTGGCGAGTGCTTTCTTTACTTTGAGCCCAACCGTCCCTTCTTCATCGCTTGGGTCGTCGTATTTCTCAGGATAATAATAGTGTTTAAATGTGTTTTCTTCTGTAAGCTATAACAATACAAAAAATATATTCAAACAGTGCTTCGAACTAGAGTTACACGGTAGACACAGAAATGGCTAAAACGTATACTATAAACAATAAATCAAAAACATAAAACAAGTTTTCAAATTAAAACTACATACTTACATCCATTTCAGCAACGAAACACGGCTACACAACCAAACACTGAACTTTTCACTTCACACTTCGCGACTCGGTTTGACGGAGATCTTGTCTGATGAATTATTTGAGACGATATGAAGCGGAGTTGTCTTGACGCTGTTTTATACCTGATGCAATTCTACAAGTTGGAACAAGTAAGCATTTTAAAGAAGCTATTTGCTTGCCGAACAGGTTTAAACCAGCATCTTAGCAGGATAAGTGAATAGGTGTGAAAAAATTACACAAAAGGCAACGGTTCGTTTGATGCAAGGAAACAATAAAACATTCATTGTGTACCTATCTATAGAATATCACCTATCATAAACGCTTTCTTCAGCTCCTTTTTATGTGTATCGCACAGCTACAAGTTTAAACCAGTATTTTTATTCAACAATCGGTATGAAATATCAAGAGATAACGATTTCATAAAAAGCAACAGACATTCAGTAAATAATTGATGTAAAACCGACATCTAAGAGCGTAGCCAAAGAATGTAACATTTTACAAACTTCTTATCTTCATTACAACCGTTCACTGTATAGCATATATTAGGTCTATAGTGCAAAAATATAGGTTAGGTTAGGTTAGATTTATGAAAATTCTGAAAGTTACGATTTAGCAAAAAAAAAAATATATATATTAGGTATAGTGCAAAAATATAGGTTAGGTTAGGTTAGATTTATGAAAATTCTGAAAGTTACGATTTAGCAAAAAAAAAATGTATATAAGCGAACTGAAAAGGCATAAAATCATACAAGGTGTGAATCAAATCCCAGATGATACACACAAGATCCCACTGGATCGAAATTTATCAGAAAGGACCCCCTAGTCATATGATAAACCCCACGTTGGGAACGCCAGGTAACAGGTAGTATAGCCCAAAACAAAAGACTACTCGCGAACAAAGGGACGGATCGAACCTTTTATGAGGAGGTGATTAGGCATCGCTACGTTTTCTTCGCATGGGAGCAGGTAGACAGGTAGTACGAGCCGGAACAAAAGGCTACTCGCGAACAAAGGAAAGGGTCGAACCTTTTATGACTATGTGATTAGACGTCGCTATTGTAATTAAAGTGAAGTACATATGTACAGGAAGGAGTGGGCGGAGCGTTCTGGGACCCTGCCCAATCGCTCTAAGTGGGGTGTTTCGTTTTTTTTTTTTTTTTTTTTTTTTTTTTTTTTAGGATTCGATGGACCAAAATCCCGTTTTTGGACCACCACCACGGAATGTGCTGGGGAATCGGGGAATACCTACTACTTTTACCCAGATGAACAATGAATGATCGAATGATCGTTCATATTCCATGATCATATGACGTGGTCAAAATTAACGTAAATTTTTATAACACGGTCAAATAGAAAAGCATTTCTATTAATATTTTTCTAAATATCACGATTTACATAATTTTATAAAACTCGTGCCTATAGACCAATGCCATTGTTGTAGTAGTCGAAATAGTGTCTATTTAACACATATAAACATTTAAAGATTAACATTTAACATTTACATGCAGGCACATACATTGCTTCTGGCCCCACACTAGGATACCCTGTGTCGTGGGAACCAGAAACAACGACATCACAAACATGTAAACATCCAAGACATGGGGGTTTTTTTGTGCCCAGTCGGGATTCGAACCCGGGACCTCTCGCATGGTATGCAGATGCACTACCGCTGCGCCACGAGGTCGTCTCATATGGTTTTAAGCATCAGCTAGTGCCACCAAAAAGCAGAAAAACAGCAAACTCATATAAAATAAAATGGTAAATTGAGTAAAAAATATCAGATGTAGTAAATTACAAACACTTGAACGGTTTTCAGAAATTGTATGGAGGCGTTACTTTGCGGAAATCCATAATAGCAATAATATTCTCACATTTTAATGCGATTTTCAGAAATTGTGTATTTTAAAGCGAAAGTGATCTGTCAGGATCGTAGCAAGTGGCAGTCCCTGGTCTCTGCCTACCCCTCTGGGATACAGGCGTGAGTTTATGTTATGTTATGTTATGTTATGTGTATTTTATAAATACCCCGTATATTAAATTTATTTAGTAATGCCAATATTATTTAGGACTAATTGTGGAGAGTTTGGAGCACGGAAACGCTAGATTCCACACATTAACAATGTATTATAAATTCAAATGTTATAAATTCACCTTTCAACGGCAACACGGAGAAGGGAAAAAGTTACAATGTTGCCGCAGCTACAATACATAAAAAATACTACGCTTTATTGGGTTGCCTACACACATATAACACACGTACAACGGTGTTGCATTGCGGGAGTGCAATGCAACACCGTACAAATAGATGAAGTTCGTAAGTTTAGTGGTTATTTTGTTCTTTAGTTTAAACATATCTCGTTAAATGCGCTCTGTCGCGGCCTTTAACTCGCTCTTAAAATACACACTATAATATGAGGGTAAAGGATTGTGTAAGCAAGTAAACGCGACACATCATGAATAGTGTGGCAGTGGTGACCCGGAGGCAAAATCCAGACCCTGTCATTTCCATGTTTAATTATTTACATTTGCGATCCAGAGAGTGACCGCCTTACGACGATCTTGACCAACTCTCTGAAGCTCATGTTCGAAGGGCCAAGTTTACCTTCTTTATGAACACTGAGCGCCAGCGGAACCTTTGTGTTCCGTGGATGGACCTCCTACCTCCCCTTATAGTCCAACCCAAGCCACCAACTGGTGTTCAACTACCCATCCACAAGCCCAGGGGGGCCATCTGGGATGCACTGAAACCAGTATGTAACAAAATGGGAACATCTCGCCTCCCGGTCACCACCACTTTCAAGTTATAATCTGATTAAGAATTATCAACTCACCAGGGTAACCGTCGAGTCTTGCCACGCAGCCACGACAGGGTCATGGCTCGTGCGCGAGGAGACAGCTCTCATCCAAACTTATAAATTTACTTTCCTCAGAAAAGTCAGAAATCTTCCTCTCTCTACCTTACCCGCCATATCGCCTAATTGTCAAAGTAAAAAAGAAACATAGCTCAGAAACATTTAAATGTTGCCAGCATTAAACAAGATTGACAGATGATAGTTGTACTTTACTTACTATCGTTTTCATTAGGTCGAGTTCGCGGTACTCCGCGACACTCCCGAAGGCAAAAGCAAGTTATAACAAGGCGGCAAGCTGGCGTGTCCATTCGGCAATTTTTTCTCTTGCCCGAATAGCTGCTTCCCTTTTAGACTTAAGCTCTTCAAACTCTTCTGGTTTTTCAGTCACCTCCTCTTGTGATCCTTCTACATGTTCATGAGTAGCAGCGGAAGGCTGTGAGTCACCAAGAGAGTCCTGCTCAGGTTGATCGTCAACTTCCATCTCAACAGTGTCTCCTTGATATTCGACTGCTTCCTCAACAGTCTCATCTATGTGAACAGGTTTTCGATTAGGCTCTTGTTGCACAGGCAAAGTATCTTCGGTCACTGATACTTCTTGAGGAGTCACACTGATATTTGGAGTATGTTCCGGTGGTGTAGTAACATCAGCATCGTCTATATCTACCTCTAATGGATACAAATGTCCGACAGAGCGAATAAGTTCAGAATTTCCGACTTTTATCTTTGCTGATCGGTACTGACCATCTGAACTTTTGATCAGAGATGTTATTTTCCCAACCTTCCAGTTGCTTCTACTTTTGGTGTCATCCTTCACCTGAACCACATCGCCAACTTGAGGTTGTTTGTGCGCCTTCACACGGGGTTGACGATGCGAATTATTGTACCTTTCTCTCAAATTCAACAAGTATTGATTTATAAACATATGTTTAAAATCATTCATGACAGCATGTCCTCTTTTCCAGCTTTTAAGAAGATCCACTTTGGTGTTTGTCTCAGATCCAGTAACATGTCCAGATGGGGCTGGTGTTAAACAGCTTCCTAATGACAGAAAGTCTGAAGGCTTCAATATATGTTCGTATTCATTGCCTAGAGCAGTAAGCGGTCGCGAGTTTATGACAGTTTCTATCTCCTTGACTACTGTCATTAGCTGGTGGTCGTTCAGCAGGTGTTTGTCGAGCGTCCGTTTTAAGCAATTCTTTACTAATGCTACAAGGCGTTCATAAAACCCGCCATGCCACGGCGCTAACTGTGTAATAAATCTCCATCTTATACCATTTTCCATACAGTATGGACGAGTAAGGACTTCTGACACAAGCTTGAAGTACATTGCATTATCAGAGACAATCTTCTTCGGTAGTCCTCTTGCAGCTATGAACCTACGTAAGGCTAGCAGACATTCTTCGGCTGTTAGATCATTGACCACCTCAAGATGCACAGCGCGAACTGCTAGGCAAGTAAAGAGACAAATCCATCTTTTTTCTTCGCCAGATCTCATAGTAACATATAGTGGGCCCAAATAATCAATTCCCACGTAGGTGAACGGAGTACTGTAATTCACCCTTTCAACGGGCAAGGCTGGCGCAGGCGGAAGTTTGTAAGGGCCTCCACCGTACTTGATGCATTTTGGACATCTTTTCAATACTTTCTTGATTTGTGCTCTGCCTTGAGGTATCCAGTATTTTTGCCTGATGCTACTGAGAGTATGTTCTACTCCCACATGATAATTATCAGCGTGGGTGCTTTTTATTATCTCTGTAGTAAATTCGCTGACCTTTGGCAAAAGGATCGGGTATTTCTTGTCATATGGCCAGTTTGTGTTTGCCATACGGCCTTTACATCTAAGAACTCCGTCAATGTCTGCAAATAGGCCAAGATTTCTTACTAAGTGCGTGACTTTACCACGGACTTCTTCTGGAAAGTGTCTAGACTGCAGTTCTTTTATCCGGAGTATAGATTCATTTTCAGCGTGTGCATCAGGCACAGGTGTGCGAGTTTCTTCGTCTCTCTCACTTTCAATTAATCCTGGACTGTTAGCATTGTCCAGGGCCTCCCCAACTACAAGGGTGCTTTCTTCACCAGACTGTTTGACAAGTGGCCAATTTCCCTCTGCTTGAAGAAGGAATTCAGGTCCATAGAACCATAGAGGTTGTTCACATTCCCAAAGTTCGGGCCTCGTAGCCACATCCGCTGGATTTATCTTCGTGTTAACGTAGCGCAGTTCTAGATCTTTGTTTAACTTGATCTCGTTAACCCGGCGCTGGACAAAAGGAGGTAAGAGTTTACTGGTTTTCATCCAAGCGAGTACAACGAGGCTATCAGTCCACAATACTTGACGTGTAATGTTTAGTTCCAAGTTACTCTTGACATACTTCGTCAATCTACTTCCAATTAAAAAAGCCAATAGTTCCAGTCTTGGTATTTTCAAGTTAACTTTGTCCTCCTTTGGAGTTACCCGTGATTTCGACATTAGGAAGGCTGTCTTCCTTATTGCTTGACAAGTCATCCGTAAGTATACGACAGTAGCATAGGCGTCTTTCGAAGCGTCGCAAAAACAGTGTAATTCGTATTCCATTTCACCTTCAGGCATTAGATTCCCAACATAGCGTGGCACCTGTATGTCTCCAGTCATTCTCAGAACTTGTAATGCATGAAGCCATTTTTTCTTCAGATCATCAGGTATGGGTTCATCCCATTTTAGTTTTCGCGTGCACAGTTCTTGAAATATTATCTTAGCTGGCAATATAGCAGGAGAAACAAACCCACAAGGATCGTACAAACGAGCTAGAACGCTTAGGACAACTTTCTTTGTGATTGTGTCTTTATTGGTTTCTGTTATTTTATTCACATTCAGTCTCAGACTATCCTGTTCAAGTTGCCGTATTAATCCAAGGATCTTTACCTCATCAGTTGGCTTTACTCTCTGAGCTTCTGGGATCTTCTGTATAAACTGTTCGTTATTTGATGTCCAGTCTCTAATGTTCATCGAAATTTCATGAAATGCTTGCCTAGTCTCATTGTACAGTTGCAAGGCTTCGTCCTCAGATTGTACAGACAGTACAAGGTTATCAACGTAACACTTATCTGCTACTTGAGCAAGAAGAGTTTTGTTTGTCTTGGCAATGTGATGGCGGATAGTTGCAGTCAACAAGAAGGGACTCGAAATAATGCCAAAAGGCACCCGACAAAATCTGAGATGCATTAAGTTATCTTCAGTCAGCTCCTTCGTAAGGTCCTTTGGCCATAGAAATCTTGTCACATCTCTGTCTTGCTCTTGTAGAGCCACTTGCAGAAAGGCCTTCTCAACATCTGCAGATATTCCTATTTTACCTGTCCGGAATTTTATAATTAATCCGATAAGGTCTTCGAGCATAGAAGGTCCACTATAGAGACACTCATTGAGACTTTTCTCACCTTTGATTTTTGCGGATGCGTCATATACGATACGTCCTTTCTTTCCCCCTTGTTTAACCATATGATGTGGAAGATAAGTGATAGGTGGGATCAACTGTTCATATGGTGATGTCTTTGGCTCAACTACTTCAATAATATTCATCTGGAGTTGCTCATTCAGAATATCACTATATTCCTTTAAAGTGTGTTTATCAGATCGTTTCAACAAACCTTTCAACCTTCCAAAGGCTATCCCAAAATTGGTAGGTAGATCTGGTGGATATTGTATCCATGGCCATTTAACTTCATATCTTCCTTCTCTGTGAAGTGTTGTGTCATTGAAGAACTTTACGGCTTCTTCCTCGCGAGAAGTCTTGGGAGAGTCAGTTATTCCAATACTCTCCAACGTCCACAAGAATTTCATGTCTATGTTACGAAGAGGTAAGTCAGGTTCTGTGAAGTATAAACAGTCTGATTGATGACACTGACAATAAGTCATCACAGATAAGGTATGGTTACAGTCAGATCCACGGACTTCTCCGGTCACCAGCCAGCCAAAATCAGAGTTCAGAAGGTATGCATTATCCACCAGTTTCACAGATTCTGGTCTCAGAAACGAATAATAGCAGTCATTGCCAATTAGTAAGTCTATACTCTCCCCCACCGTGCTGTCATCTGCTAGTAAATCAACCTCATCAGTAACATCTATTTCAGGCACTGGTATGCTGTTGGTAATATGGGACACAATATTCACACGTATTTTTCTCTGTACTCCTCGTTTTGTAGTTATATGCACCTCTGCAGACGGGCTTATTATTTCCTTTGGTTTTTGTGATCCAAATGTATACACCATGAGTAAGTCTTCTCTATCGGGTTTCAGTTTAAGTTTGTTAGCAATCCGGGAAGTTAAGTAACTCCTGTGGCTTCCGGAGTCCATGAGGAGTCTGCACACTATGTGGTCATCAATTTTTGTGACAGCCGTCTGCAAATAGATTTTGTGATTATTGCTGGGGTTTTGTGTCATTAATGTGGTGTCCATTGATTCATCAGTATTACCACTGCCAGCTGGACGATCCTCCCTCTGTTCATCCTTATTATTTTTCATAGAAGCATCCTTTACAGTTGACCTGAAGCAGAGAGCACGATTGTGACGCTTCTTACAGTGCACACATAGTGTCTTCGACCTACACTGTTTACTGTTGTGACCAGTGCGGAAGCAAAGGTAACACTTGTCGCCTAGTTTCTTCTTACGCTCTTTCAGTGACTTGTATTGTTGACATTGGTCTGAGTAGTGGCTTTGCTCACAAAATGTACACTGTATTCTTCTTCTTTTTATGGATTGGCTGATTGTTGTAGTAAACCTTTTCTTTAAGGGTTGGTCGTTCGACATTGGATATCGTCTTTTCAAGGGAGGCCGCTCTGCCCTAACATGGAGAGCTTCTGTAGTTGATGGTCCTTGATGATCGACAGCACGTTGACTTGCAACTCTAGTAAAATCTTCTGTGTCAGCACTTTCCATAGCAGTCACTACCTTTTCGAGAGCAATTTTGATTGATTTTACTGACCTATCCTCTGGAGTGAGAAGATTAACTTGGTACATTATTGAATCTGGAAATTTACTTGAGATGATCACTCTTAGATGGCTACTATTGATATCCTCATTCAAGGTGCCTAATACTCTCAAATGTTTTTCTATGTTGTTCAGTGTCCTTCTGCAATCGGTACTGGTGTTGTTCGCTCTCTGCATGCTATTAAGTGCTTCATAGTGAGCATCTACCATTTTTTCCGTGCCACCAAAATGCTTACGGAGAATGTCTACTGCAATAGCGTAATTTGCATTAGTCGTAGTAAGGCCTACTACTACCTCTTTCGCAGGGCCTTCTAGTGAGGCTAGTAGATAAGCCAACTTCTCTACGTCTTTCAGATTTCGTGAACCTACATTGGCCTCGAAAGTATCCCAGAACTCTGAGAACTTCAGTACATCTCCATTATACTTGGGCAATTCTAACTTTGGTAACTTAGAAGAACTGTTTTCCTTGCTGTTCTCTTGAGACGCTGTAGCTGAATTAAGAAGAACTTCAATCTGGTCAACTAAATCTTCGGCTGCCATTTGGTCTCTCATGCAACTCTGCATGAGGTCGCTAGAGCCGTTTCCTTTTTCGATATACTGCATGGTTTCACTTTGGATTCTATCGATGCATTGTTTCAAAAGGATTTTTGACTGTTTTAGCGTATGTTCTGAGACGCCCTTTGTATGACATAGGCCTATGACGGATTCGGCTTCTCGAGAAACTTCGACAAGTTTGGCTTGCCTAAGCTCCAGCCGACTACGTAGTGCCTCCTCCATTGATGAGGCAGGATGGGAGCCCGCTCCTTTCTTTACTGAAATACATCATTACCATTATCGACACTACATTGATGCTATAAGAAAATCATTGCACGATTGCACAAACCTTTCAGATGTTTTCCTGTTAAATACAACTCAATCCAATATAAAATAGTATCACTACGTAGCCACCCTTTATTTTCACTTGAATATCACTCGCACAGTAACCTTTTTTCACCTTATTTTTACACTTTATATCTTCTTAACTCTCGTAAAGAAAATTTTTCTTCAATACGCGGGAAAGACAACGCACAGATTAAAAAGAATACAAGTCAATGTTATGTCATAGAGATGGCTCACTTACCCTACCCCCCTTTTTTTTTTTAGTTATACTCATTCAGTCTAATACAACGACGATGTTATTGCACTAAAAAAAAAGAAATCTTATACCTAGATGTCGGGGATAATAAAGAAACACGAAAACTGAAAAGCCATCTTTATTTTAATCGTACCACATTAGTTGCAAAAAAAGTGTAACAATAAAATCTGTAAAGGAAATCGAAATTACGATTACTTAATCGATCGATTCGAATAACTCATAGACATACGTCACTAGATGTAGCGTACATTATCAGTGTTGCCAGAAATGAAAATATACTAGGTGCGTACAGACTCTAGTGATAGTTCTACGGAATGTCCATTCGACGCGCCGCGCAACGATGCGCGTGTAAAACAAACGAAACAAAAAACATCTATATATATTTTTTAAACACGGGAGCACGTCGTAAAAAAGTGTGCATGGATCTCTCACGTCTAAAAAAAAAGAAAAGAAAACACAAAACAGGAACTAATCCTTAGGGTAGCCCTGATTAAGAATTGATTGATTGATTATTATTGAAATGTTTAGATTTATATATAAATTAAAACAAAGTTCTGTAATCTCTGCCGCAGTCAGACCCGAAAAGGAAAACGTTATATAGATTGAAATAAATATAGACCGTTCACGGGAATACTGGCAGGGAACCGTTAAATATTATGATATCCCCGGGGTGCCCACTGCCCCCGGCAGACTATCCATCGAAATCTTTGGAGTACCAAACTGCCCCCAGCAGATTGTACATGATGTAGGAGAGTTGCTTGAGCATTTCGCCACCAGCCAACACTTCACAAAATCTCTGAGGTGCCCACTGACCCCAGCAGATTATACATGATGTAGGAGAGTTGCTTGAGCATTTCGCCACCAGCCAACACTTCACAGAATCTCTGAGGTGCCCACTGCCCCCAGCGGATTATACATGATGTAGAAGAGTTGCTTGAGCATTTCGCCACCAGCCAACACTTCACAGAATCTCTGAGGTGCCCACTGCCCCCAGCAGATTATACATGATGTAGAAGAGTTGCTTGAGCATTTCGCCACCAGCCAACACTTCACAGAATCTCTGAGGTGCCCACTGCCCCCAGCAGATTATACATGATGTAGAAGAGTTGCTTGAGCATTTCGCCACCAGCCAACACTTCATAGAATCTCTGAGGTCTAACTACCCCCAGCAGATCTTTCTTTGTCTATATCAGTTCCACCTACCCCGTTCAGCTGTAATTCAATAGACGGTCTTTGACCAGCGTACTACCCTCCCACTTGCAGAGGGTACAACATGATACAAATGCATGAACTAACGCTTCTGTTTAACGGCCATCGACGTACGACAGAGATCCCAGCTCCTCCACCAAAATATGTCGCGGCCTTTAACTCGCTCTTAAAATACACACTATAATATGAGGGTAAAGGATTGTGTAAGCAAGTAAACGCGACACATCATGAATAGTGTGGCAGTGGTGACCCGGAGGCAAAATCCAGACCCTGTCATTTCCATGTTTAATTATTTACATTTGCGATCCAGAGAGTGACCGCCTTACGACGATCTTGACCAACTCTCTGAAGCTCATGTTCGAAGGGCCAAGTTTACCTTCTTTATGAACACTGAGCGCCAGCGGAACCTTTGTGTTCCGTGGATGGACCTCCTACCTCCCCTTATAGTCCAACCCAAGCCACCAACTGGTGTTCAACTACCCATCCACAAGCCCAGGGGGGCCATCTGGGATGCACTGAAACCAGTATGTAACAAAATGGGAACATCTCGCCTCCCGGTCACCACCACTTTCAAGTTATAATCTGATTAAGAATTATCAACTCACCAGGGTAACCGTCGAGTCTTGCCACGCAGCCACGACAGGGTCATGGCTCGTGCGCGAGGAGACAGCTCTCATCCAAACTTATAAATTTACTTTCCTCAGAAAAGTCAGAAATCTTCCTCTCTCTACCTTACCCGCCATATCGCCTAATTGTCAAAGTAAAAAAGAAACATAGCTCAGAAACATTTAAATGTTGCCAGCATTAAACAAGATTGACAGATGATAGTTGTACTTTACTTACTATCGTTTTCATTAGGTCGAGTTCGCGGTACTCCGCGACACGCTCATCGCGTCATTTGACGTACCCCACATTTTGTTTTCTTGAATGTTTGGTTGTACTGTGCACTCGGGAGGAAGGCTGGTATTCGCTACACAGGTTTTCTGCCTACTGTGCATACCATTCTACATCAACTGTGAGATAATAATATTAACTATAATAACTATGTACCGACCTATTAAATCTTTTGAGTTTGTTGTTTTTTTCCGGTTTACAAGAAAGAATATTCTTATCTTTTTTTCATACTTTTATTTATTCAAAACATTAACCCTTAATATTTCATACACAATTTCGCATTAATGTAACATGTATCTCGTTAAATTTGATCAATAAATCTAATTTTTTATTTTATTTTATTGTTTATTGGAAAACCAACAGCCTATACGAGAAGCATATTTACAAAATTGAGACGATTAAAGTCAAAGCCAATAACGGGTTTTCACTGATAGTCAGAACTAAACATATACAATATTTTAAGTTAATAAGCGCAATCTTTTCTTATCTTGGTTTATATTAAAATTTCTGGTATGCATCTCTGCGTTTCGTCTCTAGGCGGTAAGGTCCACATGACAGACGCCTCTTCCGCGTCGGCGACCGGTTTCTTTGACCCGTTCACGATGCACTGGGCCGGCTGGTGCCTGGGGCTTTTCCACATACCCTCGGAGACCCTGCCGCCCGTCGTGGACACCGTCGGAGAGCATTTCACTGAGACAGACGAGAGCATCTGGGGACACGCGATACCGATACGGAGTTGTGTAAGTATTTCCAATTGAGCTGACTGATCTGTTCTGAAAATCTGGTTAGTATGTCACAGTGAAAAACTATCTGTTATTCTTGAGAATATTTCTTGAAACACCTTTGTCTCACACATTATAATCGACTATTTATATAAGTACTAGCTGTCCCGGCGAACTTCGTACCGCCTCAGAATCCGTTTATACGATTCTTGCACAACGCCATCTATTTTTATAACACAACGTTCGCTCGCACGACGCCATCTATTTTAAACTTAAATGAAATATTATGCCGCAGTACCGCATTACCGGGATATCAAGTATGCTGTGTCTCAATTCAGGTCTTTGTCTATCTGTACGCCAAGTTCTATGTAAATCCGTTCAGCCGTTGTTGCGTGATTGAGTAACAAACATCCAAACATCTTGACAAACTTTCACATTTATGATATTAGTAGGATTGCCCTGCCTCCCCTACTTTTAGTATTTTGCACTACCCACCCAGCTATTATCCACAAACCAAAGGTTGACTGGTAGAAAATGCTATTTACCATAAATCACATCTTTGTACCAAACATGTGTTTGGTGCAATGAAGAATTTTAATAATAAACGCAAACCCTCGATAAAAAAAGAAAGTTACTAGAGACCTAGTTATTATCTTTATCGATAAGATTAAGGGAAGCTACTCATCATAACATACATAAAAATATTGTTGATCTATATTTTAAATTAATCTATTAGCTTTTTAGTAGATCCACGTGAACATCCGGACATGTGATTGTGATCGATCACCTTACATATCCATGGAAACACTGTTATAATGGGGAACTTGCACCTAACTTAGATTGTGGTGACATTGCTTTTATACCATAGAAGGCATATAAAAACCTAGGAAAAATTTAAATATTTAAAAAAATTATTCGGGGTTTACGGGATCGTAAAAAATGCAAAAAATAAAATTACTCTAGTAATAAAAAACTTATTAGATTTAGTTTTTTCGTTGATTTCTAACCATTTTTTTATAAGGGTGTACAAGCATAAAAACATTATTTTACGAGATAACTCAAATAATGATAAACGCTTCATACATCATAAGGCGTTATGTGCAAGTTGTGACGTCATAGTTTGAGCCCGATTTGTGTGGCGCGTTTTTGTACCACGTGACTATATTGACTTTTGAACAGGTTATATTATTGAAAAGTATTGATTGGCCTTAGAGAAAAATATACCTCGTTTATTTATATTTTTTAAATAGTCTCTCCGATTACATTAAACATTTTTAGTGCAAGTTCTCCATTAGTAAATCGTACCATCAAAACAAGTACTTTGTGAGCACTTTTTGCATTGTATTATACTATATCGATATTCAAAAACAATGTTGTAAACAAATCTAATGATGCTGCCAAAAATTAATACGCTTGCCAATTTATTCTATTGCGAGATTTGTGATAGTCATTTTTTTTAGGTAGTTGAATAACAAAAACACGACTACTAGCCAACTTTCCCGTTATGTTTATGAAGGCGTAAACAACGGCAATTAATATTTTTTTTGGAAAAACCTGATGAGAGCCCCAGACATTAGGACTATTAGCATAAACAATCTATGGATTCAGACAGATCTACAGACAGTAAAAATTTGACAGATTTCTTACAACTGTTGTCAAGATGGATCCGTTACACTCGTTACAGGAAACGGTCATAAGGCATTCATCCGCATGCCGTGAATAGGTACATCTACTGATACGGTTTGCCCGCAGCTAGATTCTTAACCCTAGACACCTAACCTTCGTCGTTTCGACGAATACGCGACAGAAAAATTGTTGTCTTTTTGGTGCGTGTGCGGATAAAACCGTGGCACAGTACAAATAAAGACCGCGGTGTCTCTTGTCAACTCGGTGTTCACGATTTTTTTTTTTAATTTTACAAAAATATTTACAATTTCGCAATTTATGGTGAACATAAGATAGATTTTTGTGCTGAGTGGGCGTAAAAAGTATGTTTTTTTTTCTCTAATGTCTACAGTTTAAGTTTTCCCTTAAAATGAACAACAACTTTTTTAAATTTCTGTTGTAATAAAAACAATGTAGAAACGCGTGCCATTTTGAACAAAAAGAAAAATTAATGAGAGTATGTCATAAATAACAACAAATAACTTTATTAAAATAGTACAGTACATTACTGCAGCGCCAGCAAAAGAGGCATTGATGGACGAAAAGCCGAGGCAGACATACGTGAGGACATCAATGCCTAGTTGTGAAAATCTGTGTTTTTCCCCGTTGGTGGGGCTAGAGCCCGATAACCTCTGTCCGATTTCCAGATGGCAGACCAAACGGCCGCGATGTGGGGCGCCTGCTGCTTCGACGTCGGGGACATCAAACTGACTATGGGAACAGGGACGTTCTTCAACGTCCACACGGGCGAGATTCCCCACGCCAGCGCCTCCGGCTTGTACCCCGTCGTGGGATGGCGAGTGGGGAAGGAGTTGGTGTACGCCGCTGAGGGGTCGAACAATGATACTGCGTCGATTATCAAGTGGGCGCAGAAGCTTGGTGCGTTTTTAGGGTTCCGTACCCGAAGGGTGCCATACGGGACCCTATTACTCTGCCTCCGCTGTCTGTCTGTCTGTCCTTTATAGGGCTCTATCTTTGGAACCGTTATATGTTGCTAGTTGAAATGTTCACAGAATATGTGTTGTTATGGCGGATTACCTAACAAGTAATAAAATAAAAAAAAGATAAGATAAGATAAGATAAGAATGTTACCAAAAATAAGGGGGGTCTCCATACAACAAAAGTGTTTTTTCGCCGTGTTTTTGTTTATGCTCTATCGTAAAAACGGTAATACCGACATTCAGTCATTAAACTGGGCGTGATTGTGGGACTTATTATATATTCTAATGAATCAACTTCAATTACGCTATCCGCCCTCGCACTCAGAGAGAGAGTATGGGCTTAATCACCACGCGCGCCCACCGCGGATTAGCGATTTCAAGCGCTGTGGTATGTGAGTAGCTCAGATACTTAGGCTTCCTCACGATGTTTTCCTTCACAGTTACCGAGTGGTAACTTAAATGGTAAAAAAATCGAAATTTCACTGATGCCTTGCACTTGCCCATTAGCTCAGTTGGGAGAGCGCTGGCACGGTTAGCCGGAGATCGCGGGTTCAAGTCCCGGCATGGGTGGAATTTTTAGCCTCTAAATAGGTTTTTAATAATTGGAAACTAATTAAGTTTGATAATCGTATGTGGTAACTATAATATGGAACAGGTTCAATAATTGATAGATACAATTCTTTTCATTTTTATATTGTATTGTGCATGGTTGTAACATAACATAAACTCGCGCCTGTATCCCGAACGTGTAGGCAGAGACCAAGGTCTGCCATTTGTCACGATCCTGACAGGTCTCTTTAACTTCATCAACATTCGTTAGGGCCCGTACACAAAACTGCGATGCGACGTCGCATCGTATAAATCTGCGAGCTCGCGCGACGCATCGCAAGAACTTGCGAACTGATTCGCATTGGAGTTCATAATAGATAACAGTAATAAATGGATGAACCCAAAATCTCATAGTAATTCTTAGTAATACCAGAAGTGAGCACTTTTTTTTACGATCCATGTCACGACCTAGTTTACAAAATACGTTCAGTACAGTTGATAGCCGTCGAAGGAATGGTCACCCGAATCGTGGAAGGGAGATCCCTAGATGCACGAAATCGCATTGGAGCAATTCGTGTCGCAGTTTTCTGCGTTGCGAATTCGCATCGCGCCGATTCGCAGTTTTGTGTACGGAGCCTTAGTCGTTGCATGCACGCATACCGGTTTCGGGTGTATGTTATGTGGAAATTATATTTCCGAATCCCACACGAACCTAGTCGGGGGCACAGCTAGAACCATATTTACCGAGTCATTGTTTCGCAGAGTAATTTAAATAAACTAACGATTCGGTAACCTAGCACGAGTAACTCCAACCAAAGCCCTTGGAATTGTAATAAAACTCGTTTCTACAGGCCACAAGGTCGAGGTAGAACTATACATTGCCGAGAAACCATTTTTTCCATCTTGTTTTGCGGGGTTATTATAATCATACTCATAGCATTACCGTCAATGAATTTTAAATTAATGTTACCTTGTACCATTAAGGATACAAAGGTGCTTTTAACTGGCGTGACAATACAAAACAATACGATTGTGTAAGATTCGCGAGGCAATTAAAGCTGTTGATGACAATGAGACATGTAAGGAATAGGTACTTACGATAAGATACAAATATACTATAATATATTGAGAAATATATTATAGTATATTTGTATCTTATCGTAAGTATTCCTTAAGTATTAATATATTGTCCGTGTGGCGCCGGATTAAGAATAGCGTCACTCCATTTCCTTCCGTGGATGTCGTAGAAGGCGACGAACGAAATAAATTACCAGAAGACGGGCAGCAGCGTCTTCCTGAGATTCCAACCGCATACTGCGATTATGGCAAAACTCCTCATGGTTATGAAAACCATGAGGGAGGTTTATGTCTTGCAGTGGGCGTTAAATAGCTGATGATGATGATATTGAGAAAGGAATGTTGCGTTGGTTTGGAAATATGGAGAGGATGAAGGAAGAAAGATTGACTTAACAAATATATCGATGCGTGCAATGACTAATGAATGCTGATGAAGCGAAAGTGATCAGTAACAATTAGAGAGATAGAATATTCTTTATTGTATGTAGGTACTCGTATAAGGATTTACATTCGAGACTTGAACAATAATACATTTAGTATTTTTCACGTTGTCACCGTACTTAAAACTAAATAAACTCACGCCGGAGCGGTGGTAGCCTAGTGGGTAGAACATTGGACTCGGAAGCGAGAGATCCAGGTTCGATTCCCAGTGCGGGCATGTACCTATGACTTTGTTTTCTAAGATGAACATTTGTGAAGTTTTAGTAGCAATACCGCTCGCTAACGGTGAAGGAAAACATCGCGAGGAAACCTGAGTGTCTGAGCTATTCACATACCTCTGCGCTTGAAATCGCCAATCCGCGGTGAGCACTGGGTACGCGTGGTGATTAAGCCCATACTCTCTCTCTGAGAGAAGGCCTGTGCCATACATGTGGGCCGTATATAGGCTGCTTATGTAAACTCACGCTAGTATCAGAGTAGGCAGGTCGTGGGTTAGATTCCCACTGGAGGGCACCGTACATTTTTACAAATGGCCTCAGTCTGTGTGTATTTCCATGTTTGTGATGTCTTTGCCTGGTTCCCATAGCACAGGGTATCCTAGTTCGGGTCCAGCACAAGTCATCGTGTTGGATGGAAGTTATGACATACCTACCATTCACTTATTTGCGTTCCCTTCCAAATTCCAGGTCTGTTCGAAAATCCAGAAGACACGGCGGATATAGCCAACTCAGTGGCGGATTCAGACGGAGTCTGCTTCATACCCGCCTTCAGTGGTTTAGGGGTAAGTTTATCAAATGTGACGTTCCACTGGAAATGGTATCTCGGGACTTGTATGCGATGTGTTTTTTTTAAGTAACGCAAAATCTAAAAATAGTGATACTGAAGAAACATGTTCAGGATCAATATTTAAACCATTACATTGTTATAATATAATTTTAAGCTGATGATTCTCCGAACTGAATAAATGAAATAAATAAATAAGATAATTATGTAAGTTAAGCAAAAGCAAAGAACCGTGTGGCGCCGGATTAAGAATAGCGTCACTTCATTTCCTTCCGTGGATGTCGTAGAAGGCGACTAAGGAAATACATTACCAGGAGACGGGCAGCAGCGTTTTCCTGAGATTCCAACAGCATACTGCGATCGCCAACCCGCCTGTCAAGCGTGGCGATTATGGCAAAACCCCTCATGATTATGAAAACGGTTATGAGGCCTATGTCCTGCAGTGGGCGTCAAATGGCTGATGATGAAGCAAAAGCTTGAAATTCTCACCCTATTTCTCGTAACAGTCTGTTAATCTACTGTTAACGGGAGTGCATACAAAAAAACCAGCCTAGTGCGAGTCGGACTCGCGCAGGAAGGGTTCCGTTCCTTTATCTATACAACATTTGAATATTTCAAGCGTCTACCTGTTGCCGTTATTAATATCGAGCAAAAACGGCAAAAAGTCGCGTTTGTTGTATGGAAGACCTCCTTAAATACCTACTTATTTTCTTCTGTTTTTGTTAGAAAATTTCAGCTTTCTAACTATCACGGTTCATGAGATATAGTCTGGTGACAGACCGGACGGATGGACAGCGGAGTCCTAGTAATAGAATCCCTTACCCTTTGGGTACGGAACCCTAAGAATCACTGACAGATGTTAACAGTAAAGTTGACAGACCTGTTAGTGTACGAGAAAGCGAGGGTCAGTTATACCTTTTTATATTAAATGATTGGTTGAAAGCAAAAAAGCAAATTGACAAATTTCAATAATTTTAATAGGAAGGATCGATTAGTTACTTGTATTATTATATTTATTAATAAAAGAAGATGTTACACACTTGTTACGATAAGGCACCACAAAACCAATATTACTTAGTCATACTTTATTGCACACGAAACATTTAACAGGGCATTACGTAAGAAATAACATGTAAAAAGGCCAGCGCATCGATTTTTACCAAGGTCTCCATACGACTATGCTCTCTATTATATAGGACTGTCCCTGTTAAATAAATATAATAATATCTGCCACATGTTCGAACGATATCAGCAAGAAAATTTGGAATCTTTGCTTGAAATTTTTTCTTTCCACAAAGAATGGGAAAGTTTTGTACATTGGTTTAGCGGTTGCACTTATTTTTTTTTAACGTCGGGATAGCCGACTAGTTTCGACCTCGTCCGGAAGCCTTAATCATGGAGGAGAGTCGATGCGTTCGCCGATGCCAACTTTCGTGCAGTGCTTACGAAGTTGTAAAAATAGGAAAGTTTGACGATGCGCCTGATACACTTTGTGGTCTGTACTGGCGCGTGAGAATATAGAAGGAAACTCTAATGGACTGTACGAATTAGCTCCGATCGTCCGCAAGCAGCATGTCACTTCTCTCTGCCCTCGGCCATCCTCAACAAGCTACCAGCAATCTTCATCAGATCGTCGGTTCAGTGAGCTGGCGTCCCATGTTGCGTTTGCCTGTTCGTGGTTGGGGCTATCTTCTTCTTTATGTGCCGTCTCCTAACTGGGGTTGGCAACCAATTCTATCTTTTTTTTTTTATCTTTATTTAAAGAACTTGGTACACAAAAAAGCGACCATGTCGTCCTAGTAATTCTATACATAGTTTGTACTGTGACAGGTAAGTATCTATACAATTAAGTATCTATAGCTAATAAAATTATATCCTGGCTTTCAAACCAAATTTAACCAATTTGTACAATGTTTTGGCATCTTCTGAACAACCAATTCTATCTTGCTTTTCGAAGCGTAGGAGCTACAGAATTTACGACAGTGGTTTTGAACTGAGTACCAGTTTCTCGTTTGTATTGGTTGGACTTTTTTGGTAGGCAAATGGTCCTCCATTGTCAGTACTCATCCATCAGTTGTTCGTCTCCACAGGCCCCATACAACGATGGCACGGCGGCGACAGGCTTCGTGGGCATGAAGCCAACGACGACGAAGGCGCATTTGGTGCGCGCGGTCCTCGAGTCGTTGGCCTTCCGGACGGTGCAGCTGTATAAGTGCGCGCGCGCCGAAACGCACTTCAACTTTCACACTATAAGGTTTGTGATATGTTGGCGGGTCGGCTTAGGGCCCCATGTCATCGAACTACAATTTATGGTCTACTATGACAATTGGATAGGATAAGGTAATTGCTTTAATTGGCGTGCGTGCATGCAACGACTAATTAATGTTGAAGAAGCGAATGTGATCTGTCAGGATCATGGCACGTGGCAGTCCCCGGTCTCTGCCTACCCCTCTGGGATACAGGCTTAATTTATGTATGTATGTACGTGTAAGATAATTGCTTATTTGAACGCAAAAAAATTAAATTTGTTTACGATATTATAATGCCCTGACTCCTAAATAGTTGAGGCCCTGTATCTCAGGAGCCAGTGCTGTCCCAAAATGATGATACAATGCTATTCTGGTGGCGCTAAAAATTCTATTAATTAATTTATTTAATTTAATAGGTAAACTTACAGTTTACAACCACTTAATTTATTGTCATAAAAATACGTGCAGTCTTGTATCTAGGCTGCAACTCAAAAACAGTTTACACAGCATGCTAGGTACTAAGTAACAGAGTTAAGCATTGTAATATTTTTAACATTATAACTTCTATAAAGTTACCCCCTGTTTCTCGTACACAATGTGTTAACCTATTGTTAACAGCTCTCAGTTGGCCAAAGTGAATACAA
This sequence comes from Yponomeuta malinellus, assembly GCA_947308005.1. Lineage (NCBI taxonomy): Eukaryota > Metazoa > Arthropoda > Insecta > Lepidoptera > Yponomeutidae > Yponomeuta > Yponomeuta malinellus. Next base: position 9,555,687 of record OX371013.1, read on the forward strand.
AAAAAACACTGAAAGTTGTTAACAGTAGATTAACAGATTAAAATAGATTAACAGAAAAAATGACTGACAGTTGTTAACAATATACGGGGAACTGTGGGTAAGTAGCTTATATTTTTTTATTGACTTAGCCGACGTGCACCACTTTCTTAAATGTGGCTTGACTACATGGGGAACTTCTTGCGGGCGGGTCATCATAGTGTTTTTTATTTTTTATACAAATAGGTTACGTAGGATTGAATTAAATTTCATCATACAATTTTGTTTTAATAAGTAGCCCATATACGTCCCATTGTAGGGCACTGGCCACCTCTCAGAGAGAGAGAGAGAGAGAGAGAGAGTAGAATTACCAAGCGTGCCCACCGCGGATTAGCAACTTCAAGCGCTTAGGTATGTGAACACCTCAGAACCACGAAGGAGGCATGTCCTGCAGTGGGCCTCAAATGGCTGATGATGATGAAACATTACACTATAAATACGATACACCCGTTAAAAATTTAATCATAAGCAGCCTATATACATCCCACAGTCGGGCACAGGCCTTCTTTTAGAGAGAGAGTATGGGCTTAATCACCACGCGTGCCCACCGCGGATTGGCGATTTCAAGCGCTGAGGTATGTGAATAGCTCAGACACCCAGGTTTTCTCACGATGTTTTCCTTCACCGTTAGCGAGTGGTATTGCTACTATAACTTCACAAAATGTACATAACTTAGAAAGAAAAGTCATAGGTACATGCCCGCACTGCGAATCAAACCTGGGTCTCCCGCTTCAGGGCGGTGGTAGCCTAGTGGGTAGAAAAATTTAATAAAGTAAACAAATTCTGCCATGGATTCGCCAATATTACTGTGCATACCCAATTCTGGTCGTAATTTAGTTAGAGTCCGCTTTTTATCCGGTTCCTAACCGCAATAAGTGATTATTTTGTGTGAGTGTGACGTTCGGTTTTCAGCCTGGACGGCGGCGTGTCCAATAACGACTTCATCGCCCAGCTGGTGGCGGACCTCACTGGGCTCATGGTGGAGCGGCCCGTCAACGTCGAGATGTCCTCGCTCGGGTGCGCTCATATCATCGGGCTGCAGTTAGGTGAGTTGAGTCACCTGACTACCAAATTATCATCATCATCAGCCATTTGACGCCCACTGCAGAACATAGGCCTCCCTCGTGGTTTTTCAAGCTTCCCGGTCCTGTGCCGCCCGCATCCAGCGACTCCCCGCCACCGTAACCAGGTCGTCAGACCATCTGGTGGGAGGCCTTCCAACGCTGCGTCGTCCGGTCCGCGGTCGCCAGGTCAGATCTACCGACAGGGACTATAACTCTGTTTTTTTTTATAAAAAAACAGAGTGGTATCCTGATACCCTGTGTTATGATAACCAGACGAGGACGTCACAAACACAATCGATTCTCGCTGGGTGCCGCCGGACATTTGAACACGTGGGTGTTAAGTCTCACTCAGTGTGGTTGCATTTCTAACTCAGACTGAGGCCACGTGCTCAAATGGCGGCCCCCAGCGAGAATCGAACCCACGACCTCCGGCATGGTTATCAGATGCGATACCGCTAGACCAATGAGTCAGTCAAAATTTGTTCGGATAATGTCGCGTTCAACTCTGTAGAGTTCCCTAGTGGTGGCAACTACTCTTACTCTATAGCGTTGCCATCACTTAAAATGAAAAAGCCGGACTTTGAGCGCCAAGGCCGGACGCTTAGAAGAAAGGGGCTGTTGTTGAAAAAGTTGTCGAAAGTGCTTATGACTATTCTGTAAGAAAACAATAAAATGCGACTACCACTCACAGGACAATCTAAGTACACATAACTGACACGTAAGAGCATTTTTTAAAAATTATTGCTTAATTAGACTAAAATAAAGTCCGAATAAATTTCTATGTCACAACCCGCGTCCCGCGCCAAGGTGACGGGGATTATTATATCAGCACTGAAATAAACAGAATCCATCACTATTTTTTAAAACAAAAAGTCTACAGAACGTAACATGTGCGTAACGTAATATAGAACGTAACATTGCCTTGAATTTGAATTTTGAACTGATCTGCCAGGCATAGTTCATGTAGAAGAAATATTCGTAATGATGCAGAGAATACACGGGTAAAGGCGTTAGTTATAGGAGTGAGATATTATAGGAAATATCCGGCTTAGGAGTGACCCTTCACGCCTGTACTGGGTACACTTTGAATGGGAATAGGTACACTTTGAAACAACCAGTGTCATGTATTCTTTTGATGGAAAGGTATCTTTTCATAGTTCTGCCTTACAAAGTTATTCAAAACTTTCGTGAGCACTATACATCGCGAGCTCCGTCTCTACTCTCCATGAATAAGCTCAGCGCGTATCAGAGCGAAACAGAACTCTTCCAGATTCAACTCTAAATAAAGTGTACTCAGAATAACATTTCTAGCGATATCATTCCGATGTAAAAACCTAACTGCAAAGTGGGTTGCGAGCAAGTGATGTAAATTGCTTCGGCCAGATGTCGCTGCCTGTACGTAATACAGAGAAGTTTGAAAGGAGGCTCGAAATTTCGCCGATGCCTGTACTTGCCCATTAGCTCAGTTGGGAGAGCGCTGGCACGGTTAGCCAGAGGTCGCGGGTTCAAGTCCCGGCATGGGTGGAATTTTTAGCCTCTAAATAGGTTTTTAAAATTGTCCTTAGCACGGGTTAGTGCAACAAAAAGAATATAAACATTTATAACGGTTATTTATATTATCGTTACAGGTATCTGGAAATCCAAGGAGAAGTTGAAATCGCTACGTAAAATCGGCTGCGTGTTCTACCCGCGGCCTGCCTTACGTAAGGCGTACGAGATTGCCTTGGAGCGTTGGGAAGAGGCCGTTAACAGACTATGCGGTTGGTACACAGAAAAAAAGTCACAAAATCTCTCCGTCGTCACAGACTCGAGCGCCACAATCCCTACACAGAGCAGCTTCAAGATCCCACCCGAGAGGAACCATAGTCTTAGCAAATAGCGGTGGCTTTTCTATTTGTTTACATTCCTTGCCGCGTGCTTGCCAATTTTGTTCAGGTGATATTTGCCTTGCCGATCCCCCGGGGACGTTTGTTGGTATTTTTGTAAGTTATTTACGTCGTAGCTGGTAAGTTTGGTTTTCAATTACGTATTTTACTGCTGTAGGCTGCACGGAGTAAGGGTCTATTCACATTACAACGAGCCGGGGATATTTTATTACTGTAGGCTGCGCCGAGTAAATGTATATTTACATTATTACGAGCCTGGGGTGTACGAGCGCTGACCTGACTTACTGAAAGAATACCGAAGACAGCTTTCAAGGAATTCTCAAAACTTAATTTCCCAGAACTATTCTAGTTTCGCTTTTGCGTTATATATATTTTTTGTGTTTTTGTAATTTAAATAAAACGGCATTCTCATGGGACTACACTGTAAAATAATCCTTAAATACTTACAAGCTTCCTTTAAATAATCCTTAAATACCTTTTTTTGCACTAAAAAAAATACAGCCCTCGGCCAACGTTTAAGGATAATTTTTGATTCAAATCGTGGCACCCAAATGTCGCCGGCACGTGGTAACTTTGATAGACCGTAAACTCTGATTACCAGTGCTCTAACTCGGTAAGTGACAGTAAAACGGCTGTTGTGTGGGCAGAGTGACATGTTTAAATAGAGAATGCGATATCTGCGCTAGATAGTAAACAACAAGTGTTGAAATCAAGTGTACACAGATCCTAACGTCCTGTTGATTAAAACATGGCTCTATTTCATAAAACTACAATTTAAGGTTTAGTATGACAATTCGATGTACATTGTAAAGTCGATTAACCCACAGATCAACAAGTAGGAAGTCGGCTACCCAATGTAAATCGGAATGTCGTAATGAGCTATGAATGGAGAACTTGCACCAAAATATGTTTTAGTGTTAATTATTTTCTCTACGACTAATACTTTTTACAATATGATCTGTCGAAAAGTCAATGTAGTCACGTGCTACAAAAACGCGTCAAAACTTGCACGTCATGCCTTATAAATTATGAAGGGTTTATGAATATTTGAGTTGTTTCGTAAAATAATGTTTTTATATACTTAACTACACCCTTATTAAAAAAACATTTAGAATTGAATGAAAAGACAAAATCTAATAAGTTTTGTATGTGTCGTAGCCATATCATAGAATTGACCATATCATGATGTGGTTAGCCATATCACGAAATGTGTCCTTTTCATGAAAAGGCCAAGTCAAACTGGCCGTATCATGAAATGGCTTAGCCAGATCAATGAGCGACCGACGTTTGACGATTTGAATAGCGAAATGCATCACTATTTCATGATGCGGCCAAACGTTAGCGGCCATATCGTAAAATACCTACTTCCATTATCCACCGTTAGAGGCGCTGATGTTAATTTGTTGTGTATTTCTACCATGGAGGCGACAGAAAATATTTCTAGTGACGGCAATATTCCCGTAAATACTGTGAAAAATGAGGAAAGTAGGGCAGCAATCTCATTTTGTTGTAATCATTGTACCGCATTGTATTTTACGAGTGATAAAATATAAACTGTTGCTTCTTTTATTGGTATTTTAATCAACCTATAAGGTTCAAATGCACCAAAACACTAAATACGTTAGGCATCTTCAATCTATATTTCAGCTCAATGCAGTAAATATGTCAAACTTATGATATGGCAAAACGTAGATTGCCATATCGTCAAACGTTGATGCTTAAACGATACGGCCAGTTTGACTTGGCCTTTTCATGAAAAGGACACATTTCGTGATATGGCTAACCACATCATGATATGGCACAATCTACGATATGGCTACGACATATATACAGTAACTCGATTTTTTGCTTTATGTAGACATACCGAAAACCCAAATAAAATATTCTTATGGTTTAATTTTTTATTTTTCCTGAGTTCTTATGTGTCTTCTATGGTATAAAAGCAATGCCACTCCAATCTTGAGTTAGGCGCAAGTTCCCCATTGTAGTTTTATGAAACGCGGCCCAGGTTGTCTGGCCAGTCTAAACACTAGCCGTTATTTTTTTATTATTATAACCTGAGTGTCTGGGCTATTCACATACCTCAGCGCTTGAAATCGCCAATCCGCGGTGGGCACGCGTGGTGATTAAGCCCATACTCTCTCCCTAAGAGAAGGCCTGTGCCCTACAGTGGGACGTATATAGGCTGCCTATGATGATGCTTTTGATGTAATGTTTACACGGTTTTGGATTGTTTTTGTACGGTGAAGGGGACGGCGAATATATATATAGTAGTACCTAATAAGCAGTGGTCGGAGTAGGTATATTGATTTTAGATACTTGCGTCATGATATCATAACATGGACATGCATTTCTTCCGGAATGTACCGGAGTTTCCAAAAATTTGGTAAATAGAGTAATAAAATAAAAAAACCATATGTAAGCAAACAAAATTGTTTATTGTTAATACAAATAATCATTATTACAGTTTTATTAAAAATAATTATTTTTAATCCTCATCGGTTACAAGTTCTACATTTTGATTTTTTTTTTTGACCAGTCATTTTTTACTATTAAATTCTGGTCATCTACGCCACTAGCAGCATAGCGTTGAGAGTATTGATACATTTTTAACTAGTTTCATGTAATAATTTCGATGTTTCGGTATTTTTATCATAATAATCCGGAAACTCGGAGGCGTATCCATATTAACATATACGTTTGATGTCAGTGACCTTAATTCAATATACCTACTCCGACCACTGCTAATAAGAAAAGGTGTATGATTCCTCGATTAATAGGTTGTACCAACAGTTTTCTCGTGAAGTTGTAAATTATTTACAACTCAAGGATCCCAAGGATGACTGAAAGCCCATATCGCAATTTGCATTCTCTGACTGATTTGTCTTGCCAGCGTGACCTTTTTACATTATCTAAATAGATATAGTAAGAATTTTGTTCAAAAATGCTTTTTGTTAAGTATCCACTGCTATGAATACAAAATGTGTTATTTGTATATGTTTATAATGCTCAAAATTATAAGACTGTAGGTTTTATAGCTGTGACATTTTGTGGTAGGAAGTTAATTTTTATTTTTACTTATGTGACAGGGTCTGTAGATTGTATATCTTTTTGGACGCGTTCCTTTTTGAGTAGCTTTTTTATTCCTATTTAGAAGTATTAGTATTTACAGATCTTGTGAGATAAGTGCAAACAGCAATTGTGAAGTTCAATATGTTTACCTACTATATACGATGAGGTTTGCGTGGTCTTGCTGCTGTTGTGCTGGTGATTTGGAACGAATTTGCTCTGTCATACTTCGAACAAAAATAATGCATCTTGTCGACAAGAACTGAATTTCTTTGCTGATCAAAACAAACGATGTTTCGAATCACCGAATACCTCTCTGTCGCAAGGCCACTAATACTAAGCATTTATATTATTGGCTCATTTAGCAGTCGAACTTTATAGAACTTGTAAGAAATCGAAATAGTTTTCTTCGCTTTAATTTGAAAATCTGAACACACGCAGATCTTATTTTTCTTTTGACCAATATTTCTGCTAGTCTTTCAACAAAATCATAAATATATCAGTAAGATTTAAGTTAAGTGAAAGTGGTCTGTCAGGATTGTGGTAAGTGGCAGTCCCTGGTGTCTGCCTACCCCTCTGGGATACAGGCGTGAGTATATGTATGTATGTATTTAAGTTATTAATGTATGAAATCATTATTAATGTTTAATTGTATTGTATCCTTTTACCTTCAAATTTGTCACGGCGTAAGCGCAAACTGCAACAGACATTTAAGAAGACAAAAATTTTACAAAAGTTCCAATATACGGTGTTGTAGAAATGTTCGGTAAAACTCAAGGGTGTTAGTCTGCTGACAACTTTCGTTGTGGGACTAAGGGCGGCTTGTGCCAAGTCTTTGGATAAGTAAGTAAATAGATAAATACTTACCCAGGGATATGCGAATAAATAGCTAATTGACATCCAAGGATAGCTTTGCAAACGTGTACGTGTAAGACTTTTCTGTACTTATTTACTGGACAGGGCTTAGCCATAGATAAACAGATAGCACTATCGGATAGCTTGGGCGCTGGTCGGGTTTAGTCTGAAATCGTGAAAAAATATCATCTGTTCAATACTAAATTTTGATATTTATAAGCAGCGTATATACTTCCCACTACAGCTTCTCTGTACGAAAGTAGGCAGGACTGAGTTTCGTAAAACTACAATTCGTAGTTTATTATGACAATTCTATGTGCATTGCGTAGCAGTCATCCTACTTGTTAATAGTACCTGCCCGGATTCGAAATCACGACCTTTCGCATTTGATTCACGGGCTCTACCGATGCGCTATCACCGCGTAGCTACTAAATTTTGAAAATAGCTTTTTGCGAATGTGTGAAACAGTTGGTATTTTTTTCGCGATTTCACAGATAGTCCTACAAGATTTCGATGTTAGGTGATGGTAATAACTTCCTCACAACACAATCACTTGTCCTGGGGCGCTACTCCGTAAGTCCTCCACTGTATAGAGTTGTCTGATTTAACCTACTCCGAACTGTCAGATACATATATATTTTGACACTGGAGTCATCAAAATAATGGTTAACCCGATAGAGTGGACAGGTACGTGGTAGAAGGGCTGGTCCCACACTAAGATACCCTGTGCTTTGGTAACCAGGCAAGGACAACACAGAGAGACACGCAGCTTTGTCCAAAAAAACACAGTATTCTTCTAGTCGCACCTAGCAGTCATATAATTACAAAATGACATTAACGATTTTCCCATTTATATTTTTTTAGATCTACCAATGTATATGACTTTTTATATAGCTTAAGTAAGTACGTAATTGATTAAGTACGTTGAAATAATTAGCACTGAGAATTTATCAAGTAGCTAAATTTTATCAATGTTTTTTATATTATCCAGATAACTTAAGAATAAAGTCGACCTAATCGAGTATTTTTACATTGTTTACTGTTTCATTATAGATAAGTACTCTATCCCTTTAATTACTCTGTAAGTAAACATATCAAACCTTATAAATATGCTGCTCAAAAGAGTTAGGGGAATAAGAATTCAAAGTGGAGTAAAACTATTTGCTTAGATTTTTAATTATAACTGGCCTCTAAATTATTGTTAAAGTGGCATCCTTTACGAAAATTAAAGAACATCATCGTTTTTGTTAGCAGTTCTTAATATGGTGGCCTAGAGTCTACGTACAGCTAAAGCAAACTGATGCCATTGAATTTTCTTCAAAGGTTTAGTTACGGTTGTTATTGATTATTTCCTCTCAGGGGGACAAGTACTAAGTAGAAATTCCATCTCTAGTTCCTACATATGCCATGGTTCGACCCTCTTGAAGCAGGTGACAGCTCGGGATACTTTGTAAACCAAATTAACACTTTCATAGGCAGCCTATATACGTCCCACTGTAGGGCACAGGCCTTCTCTCAGGGAAAAAGTATGGGCTTAATCACCACGCGTGCCCACCGCGAATTGGCGATTTCAAGCGCTGAGGTATGTGCATAGCTCAGACACTCAGGTTTCCTCACGATGTTTTCCCTCACAGTTAGCGAGTGGTATTGCTACTATAACTTCACAAATGGACATAACTTAGAAAACAAAGTCAGGTGCATGCCCGCACTGGGAATTGAACCTGGGTCTCTCGCTTCCGAGTACAATGTTCCACCCAATAGGCTACCACCGCTCTTTAACAGTTACTTCAATCAATACCAACACTCAGGAGACTTGAAAAGCCACATAAAATGAGAGAATCTGTCTGTAGGTGATAAAAATTAAGAAAATTCAATGACATTACTTGTTTTTAGGTGTACACAAATATATAGGTACATAAATACATGCTCTTGGTTATCATATTAAGAACTGCTAACAAAAACGCTGATCTTCTGTGTTTTATTTTCATGAACAACGCCACTTTAATATTTGGTGGGCAGTTATAATAAAAAAAAAACAAATAACTTGTTTATTCCACTTTGAAATCTTATTCCTAATTGTTGAGCAATATATATATTGAAATGGAAATTACTTCATCGTATTACTGCCAGTAGGTAATAAACTTCTTCATTAGTGCTCATTCAATATATTCAGAAAGCCATCCCGTCCGTGAGCGGCCGCAAGTGAGCTAGTGATTAAATAAACCACTTGGCATTTCGATATTTGCGTGCCCAATAAATCTCACACAGGTAAACAGCGAAAGACACGACGTAGCCGGTCAGTAGCAAAGCAAATCCTATGCGTAGGTCCGAGAGTTCAATCTTCGACGTGGGCCGGGGTCTGTTGCCGCGGACCTTAGGCTCGGGGATACGGAGGGCGAGTTGGGTCCACGCGTAGTACTTGGCTGGTAAGCCGGCTTCTGTGATGCGCTGCAGGAACAGTTGGAACGCCTCTTCGAACAGGAAACCTAAAAGAAGGGTTTGATTACTTTTCTTTATTTTCTATTTAAAGGCTTTTAAAAATCATTGAAATTAAATGACTAAAAATTATGACTAACATCATTTAATTTAAATATTCAATGCTAACATAAATAATGCTAATTTGCACTGTGAAAAAAATGTTCTGACTGAAAATAGATCTGACTACAAAATATTTATGTTGCTATAAATTATTAAACAGCACTGTTGACGATTGTGACATTGCAGCATTGAAACAAATGGTTATCTGGAATAAATTACTTTAAGTAATAAGGCCGCCAATTGAACTATACTATATTATTGGTTATTTATCATAAGTAATTCTTGGTTATATACAATAATATCTATACAATCGCTCGTAGCCCCGGCTGCCTGAGTGATCTTAAACGATCACGAAGGTTAAGCAACACAGGGCGCGTTCAGTGCATGGATGGGTCGCCGTCTATGCATAACGCTAGTGGCATTTTTCCGAGAGCGGTTCCGTGCTTCGCAAGGCACGTTAAGCTGTTGGTGCCGGCTGTCGTCGATAGATGGCAGTCGTTAAGCCAAGTCAGAGGCCTTAGGGCGGCTTGACAACTTCTGACAGTAGACGAGCCACTAGTCTACAAGCCTCCACCAATCCGGACTTGGCCCCCGTGGTGGAGTATGGCCTATACCTTCCTCAGGGAAGAGACCCGTGCCCCTCGGTGGGGACATAATGGGTTGATGATGATGATATACAATAAAAATATTATTATTATTAATACGTTCATTTATATACACATAAGTAAAAAAATACAATGGCAATGTGGCGGACTTAATGCTATAAGCATTTTCTATCATTTTCTATTTTAATATTATATCCATCTATCTAAACAGCTCTAAAATATGTGGTTTCCACTATAAAATAATATCTAAACCAATATTTTTGTTTCAATATCTAACCGGGCTTTGTAAACTTCAACAGTTCTCCTGTTGTGGCCTTAAAATGTGATAGATCAGAGGTATTGTGTCAAGATGCTGATACGAAGGATCCGGGTTCGGTTCCCAACTGTGCATTATTCACCCTGGATGTTAATTGTTTTTATGTATAGTTGATATTGAACCCTCCATAGTCTTATAATGTTCGTCTTATGTCACTCACCATCAGTGACGATATACGCGCTAGAGTAGCATCGAAAGCAATCGTCGACAATCGACAGTAAAGGCTCTCTGTTTGTATCACTATAAGACATAAGTATCTCCAAAGTTGCGTCGGCCCTCCTCGACACCACCGCTGTGTTTTCTGTCTGGAGAACCATCTTGAATCCGCGGTTTTCGTCCGTAGGTCGCATGTACAGATTGTCTCGGAAAACCATTTCTTGAATCTCGTTGTAAGGCGGTTCGATGAGTTGCTTAGTTCCCGGCGTAGTATATACTTTCATTCCCATCTCGTGGACTTGTTCCAATGTCTCGATTTTAGGAAAAGGTATGCGAGTTGCGAACACGAAGTTTGCGTGACCCTGCAAGACTTAACCTGAGTTTTATGGAAATATAGGTAGCCGTTTTTGGTATAGCTCAAATTTGACTTACCTGAAATGTAGCTACGTGTATCACAGAATAAATTAAACAAAGGCCTTTTAAGAAATAGCACGCCGGTTTCTTCCCAATAAAAAACCCTAAAAATCCAGTCAACATTGCGTCCCATATGTGAAATAATAGACTTTGTGTTCTCAAGTATCTGTAGCCTATGTATTTTGCCATTAGAACGTTGCTGCCCCATGATGAAAAGCCCAGTAGCATCAACATCGGGATTATAAGCAACCACACTTTCTGTTTATAGGCTTCAACGGGAAAGAACCACACGGGCCTGTCACTGGGTTCCCTTCCGAAAATGCAAAGACAGTCCGTCCCGACGGCATGCAAGAACGATATTCCGCAATCTACATAGGGTACCATGAATCTTGAGCTAAACGATATATCCACTTCGCCGCGTAAGACGTTTCCTAAGCTGCCCGTTATGGTACCGTCCGGCTGCATGTAACCGAAGGTCCTGCTTCCAGTCAAAGAAAGATTTAGCTTAAAATGTTCCACTAAGTTGGCCATGATTATGCCATCTATTCCACAATATTTGCGGCTATATTTCGTGTTAGGAATCATGTAGTATTTCAAATTATCGCAATTTTTTATGGCGGTCGGAAATCGTTCGAAAAGGTTCGCCCGTAGGGGATAACCTGCAGTCAATAGCTTGGTTTCTTCTTTTACTGCCATCGTTGTGATCATTGATTCGCGAGCAACCATTTTTATAGTTCGGTTGTATAGAGGACGCCCCGATGCCTTTTTTTTGTCGTACTTAAATAGTTTCCCTGGGCAAACATATGGAAGTGACAAGCTTGCGTAAACAATACGGAACTTGTGCCATAAATCATTTAGAAACGTTTCTATATCTTCGTTTATACTTCCGTCTTTGAAGCAATTGTATTTGGGATTGTGTGTAGTTATTATTATGTGGTGGTAGGACCACTTTTTTTTCAGAAGATGCCCAATCGGATTATTGAGTGTATCTGGGTCAAGAATATTCGTTATAAATAAATAATTCGATTGTTTATTAATCAATGCGTCAATGATATCTTTAGAATAGTTAATGTGTGGACTGCCTCTGGTGAAAATAACCACAGTTTGATTATCGTCGTAGCAATCTTTAATTATGCAAGTCTTCATTTTAGAGTCAACATCCTCAGAGTCCAGTATAATAGTGTTAGTTGTATTCTTAATAGCTGATAGTCGAAGCTTACACGATTCTTGGTCTGTAGGGAATGTTATACCTGTACTCGCTCCTGAAGCCAAAACAAGGTAGGTTAACAAAAAATATATTTTGTGAAAACTCATTTTATTGCTAGAGCAAACGGCACGGCGCTTAAGTACGGCTTAGAAAACTGGACATCAACGATTTTTCAATCTCCTAAGTAAAACGATGGTCATTTGAGAACCTATGTTTGTCAAACAACGCTACTCTTATCTTAGAGAGTAATCAAAATGTCATTTACACAAACATTAAACAGTTTGTCGAAGTTTCTTTAATGGTTTCACTTGTTTATTTTACCTTGGCCATAAAAATGTCACGGCACTGGGCTACATTGAATTTCCTTCAGAAATTGTTTGCTCCTCGCAGTGATTTGATCTAACATGATGTACATTATATTAACACTTTTTATTTCAAGTGGTTTTTGTATTCAAGCCGAAAAAGAGTGTGACGTCAAGTGGAATGTACAGTACCTTAGCGGCAATCCCAATATCAAGCATCTTGTCACCATAGACATGGCGAACGAAGATGATACCGAAAATTACGACTGCTATTACAAACGCATATCAGAACGCGGCATACCAGCAGTCACATTGTTTGATAAGAACACCACAGATGAAAAAGTTCACCGAGTTGATATGGATGCTGTGAAAAAAGCATATCTCTATAGGACGAACTCTATAGCGTTTGTGATTTTAATGCCTTATCCTAGCGTTAGCAACATTGCACAATGTAAATACATAACTGTGCTTCGTAGACATCCTAAGGCACTGGTCACTTTTGTATTTTACAAAGCTGACGATCTGCTTTCGAAACATCGCATTGAATTAGAGGATCCAATTTATTTCTTCGTCAATTATGTCCTCACGAAGCTCAAGTTCATGAATGTTGTGGGAATTATATTGGGTCCTAGTCTTCCTACGTACTTTACGTATGATGTAAACAAATTCGATGCCACAAGCTACGTGTGCGGCGTAAAGCTATCACTAAACAATTTTGATTACAATATGTTAGTGCAACAAAGTCACAGGCTCATTGAAAATTATCCAGTGCGTATTACAACGTTCAATAGACCACCTACCAGCATACGATTATCAGAATTTGCATGGCAACACTTTGCAAGACGCTTAGTGGTTCAGCTTTCGGGCAATAAAGTTGTTGGCAAAGATGGACTCCTGATAGCCGACATCGTAAAACATTTAAAATTTAATCCCATTTACGTTCCTAAACCTGGCATCGAGCCCTTTGGTTCGTTTTTGAGTAACGGCTCTATAAATGGCGTACTCGGTGATGTTATTAAAAAAAATATTGAAATATCAAGTAATTCTCGCTTCATAACATCTTATGGCGCAGATGATCAATACTATTTTTTGGGATACAATCACTTTGATCAGATTTGCGCGATGGTTCCGAGATATGAAAAGGTGCCGATATGGATTCAAGTTCTAAAGATATACAGCAAATTAACTTGGTTACTTCTCAACATCGTAGCTGTTTTAATATCGGTTCTCCGTTGGATTAATTTTAACCTCGTAAAGAAACGAAAGAAATCACTTATCAACGTTTTGTTCGAAACGTATTTTTCGACAATTGTTCCAATCGGCAACTTTCGACATTCCTCGCACCGAATCATTCTCGCAGTTAACCTCATTATCGGTATTATCTTTGTTCCTATATTTCAGGTAAATTAACTCGATATGTTAATTATCTCTTAATCCACGGTGACTTGACCCCACTATGAAGCTGCTTTTATTTTTTTAATATTTCTAGGGAAACATTCGATCTTCATATATGAAAAGGAAATTCTATCCTTCAATTGACACTCTGGAATCACTGGACAATCACATCACAAAGATTTTCCTACCTTTTTTGGACAGGCGCTTGGTGTTCCCAATTGGAATCAATGAACTCTACGACAGGCTAGATAAAAAGGTCGATCCTATTGACTTTGACTATATAGAGTACGTAATGTACAACAAATTGAAGCCAGGCCAAGCTATATTGGTTCCGAAGACAGACGCAAAAGTAATGCTGAATTTCGTTAAAAACTCCGCTTCTCGTTTTACCTTTGTGAAGGCATGTCCGTGGGAGTATTTGTTTTCTTTTATCTGTAGTACGGGTAAGTATTTCACTGTTTACTTAGTAAATTTACTGAAAATTCTATTACTATAATAATTATGCATAGAAACATTTTTTGTAAATATAACACCTTGTGGGGATCCTGCCTTTTCGCAGAAAATTGTTACGCTGATTATCACTTGCCAACCAACCAAGTATCGCTCGTAGCCCCGGCTGCCTGAGTGATCTTAAACGATCACGAAGGTTAAGCAACACTGGGCGCGTTCAGTGCATGGATGGGTCGCCGTCTATGCCTAACGCTAGTGGCATTTTTCCGAGCGGTTCCGTGCTTCGCAAGGCACGTTAAGCTGTTGGTGCCGGCTGCCGTCGATAGATGGCAGTCGTTAAGCCAAGTCAGAGGCCTTAGGGCGGCTTGACAACTTCTGACAGTAGACGAGCCACTAGTCTACAAGCCTCTACCAATCCGGACTTGGCCCCCGTGGTGGAGTATGGCCTATACCTTCCTCAGGGAAGAGACCCGTGCCCCTCGGTGGGGACATAATGGGTTGATGATGATGAACCAACATTTCACCTATTTTTCACTTTGACAACAAACGATTTACAAATTTTTGTATGGCAACGTTTCATTTGGTAGGATTGTTGTTAAGCTGATTATTATAATGAAACAAAACGTTTTGGGTATTTATTATTTTTCAAATCTTTTACTAGGCCAAACAATTATTAGATGAATAACGTTTCGTCTGTGAAACAGTTCCCTTTTCGTAAATAGATATAATATATAAAAAAAAAACAATAAATGTAGGATACGTATTAGAACATGTTAAATTAAAGTTCAAAGCATACGGGTGCTATTTGAATACAGTTTTTTTTTTTGCAAACCTATAGGTTAGGTTAGGTTAGAACTGTGACCAACACACGCACGAGCCGAGCGAGCGAAGCGAGCGTGCCGCGGCAGCGGCCGGCGAGTGCTAGGAAAATTCTATCCATTTTACTAGGTTTTCCTAACCTTTAGGTTAATCTATAGGTTTGCCCTAACCTTCTTACCAATATAATAATGATAAATCATAAATACCTGTCACAAATTTGGTATACAATAAAAAACTGAATGAATATTACGCTAAGTAAAACATACGCTACTTAAAAGTTGGCATTTTGAAAAAATGTCATTATAAAAAGCAAACCAAACAAACAGTTGGCAACTGCGAGGTTGGGAAATAAAAAAAAAATAATAAGAAAAGTTGGCAAATAATTATTCCGCAAAATAATATTCTTCGAAACGTTAGTTGCCAAATGAAAATCGGCCTAAAATGTTTCTGCAAAAAGGCAGAGAACCCACCTTGTGGCCAGTGTAAGAAAGTGATACAAAAATTTAGTAGGAAAAAAAAACGGTCTTATTTAAAAACACGAATCGTTAAAATAGCCTGTGATGGGAGACTGCAAGGGATGAACTTTACCACATACTGTTAATTTATACTGCGTTTGTGGAGTGTCTTAAGGGAATTATCTTTATATCTATTTATTCTATATTCTATTTTTATAAATAAGACTGCTAATTGCTAATGTTTAGTTGATACACATTAGTTTCTTAATTAAATAATTTTATACTTAACGTGTCCCTACCTGCCTTAACTCCTGCTCTAAATGTCAAACTAAGAGCTGAGGAGTGCTGAAGCACCAGCGTTGGTTACTAGATGGTGGTAACCGACATGTTAGCTGAGCTCTCTCCAATTACCAAAACGGATAGACGCAGTCTAAAAAATTGTAAATCTCTGCTATCATTGCTTCTTTCAAATTATTTGTGTTTTGGTAGTAAACGAATTCTATTCTGTTCTGTTCCGTTCTGTTCCGTTCCGTTCCGTTCCGTTCCGTTCAGTTACATTCCGTTGCGTTCTGTTCTGTTCTAAATAACACCGTGGGAGTCTTAACTCGACTGTTAACTACAGTGGACAGCAAATAAACCTTTACATTTTAGTAGCAGTCACCAGCCCTTGTAACCGAAACTTTCCACTCTAACGACTCCAATGTGTTTGTATACAGACAAAATATGTATGTATTTCCAAGTAGGGTAAATCAGATAACTGCATACAGTGGAGGACTTACGTGATCGCACCCCAGTAATGAGAAGATAGAGTGAACGCTTGTAAAAGTTTATGTGCAGTCTATACTTGTTATCATCTTTGTTCATTCTCCTCCAGGGTATATTGGACAAAGTGTCAAAATGACCAAGTGTCAAAACGTCAAGGAAATAATATCAAAGTGGCAACATGTCTAGTGGTCAAATGGTTAAATTGTCCAATTGCCATAACATCAACTGGTCAGAATGGCCTTGCAACCATATGCCAAAAAGTTTATTAGTCAAAATGTCATGTTACTAAAACATCCAATTGCCAAAACGTTTAATATTTCACCCCAAAGGCTATATAATCACTAGCATTTTTACGCTTAAAAAACTCCAAATTCCAACAAGTGACAACAATATAAATCCGACTACAGCGACGCCGCCACCGGCTCAGATAAGTTTGTTGCGCTGTAGGTACATTCAGTGTACTGATCAAAGTGGTTTATAGGGTTCCGTAGCCGAAGGGTCCCGAACGGGACCCTATTACTAAGCCTACGCCATCTGTCTGTCTGCCTGTCCATCTGTCTGTCCGTTCGACATATAAAGCGCTGTATCTTTTAAACCGTAATAGGTAATAGGCTTTCTAGCATCTGGACATTATGGCCCCTTGGACATTTTGACACTAGCACTAACTGACTAGTGGTCTTTTTAGCATCTGGACATTATGGCCCTTGGTCATTTTGACACTTGCACTAATTGACTAGTGGTCCTTCTACCATCTGGACATTATGTCCCCTTGTACGTTTTGACACTTGGTCCAATATACCCCAGAGGCGTTCAATCAAAACTGCGAATTCGAATTCATCTTTACACACATTACAGATTTCCCCTGGGCCGAAGAAGTGGAACTAGCTACACAACGTCTGGTAGCCGCTGGTCTTCCCACTTGGTACTATCGGATGACCGAGTTCACAGTCCAACTGATCACCGCGAGCCATCCTCCGGACCAGGCTCCGGAATTTCAGGCACTGAGCCTCTACATTTTATCCGGGCCGTTTTACGTTTTAGCTGCCGGTATTCTCATGTCTATAGCAGTGTTTTTTGTAGAAATAGCATATAGTTATAGCAAGATTAAGTAACGTATCTATTCTACTTGGAGATTCGTGCTGTTTTAGGCGTCTGTACCAGAACGGTCCATATACGGAGTGAGGCGTCTAGTGGGTACCGCCCTTTTGCAAGCGGAGTAACCCTAAATTGTGGAAATCCTAATATACTAGATACGATACCAATACACAGCATGTACCTGCATAAATTCTGTACGTAGATACGTCTAGAGCAGCAAACACTGTCTTTGTATCCTCGTCACAAAGGCATGTTTGCTGAAAATGTTAGGAACCGCAGTATTATTTCATATTCAGTATCGTGCTAACACCCCATGTAAGGCAACATAAATGAAAATTATCACCTCTCATTGTGTTTTCGTATAAAATGGTCCATTTGCACGGTCTCTGCGGTAGTTAAAGTAAGCCTTCAAGTCATGGCGCATTACTTTGAATTCTTCTTTATATTTATCGCTATTAATGTCGCACAATGTTTCGTAATGAATGGTATGATCTTAAACCCCGAAGTTCTTAAGACAAGCTTTGGGGTCCGCGTGAGAGGGAACGATTATATTGATTACAATCCAGAGGAAGGAAGTGAAGATGTCATAATATTGGAGGTCCCAGTGCCAGATTTGGCCAACGTCACTACGATTGTGGAGATCAATAATGCTGAGATATCAGTGTTGCGAGAAGGACCACAGAGCTTCGAGGTGGTGACTAATTACATACCTGAGTCTGTAAATAGTGTTAATTGATAAATATACCTGTACCTACTGTAATTGTACTATAATAGTACTGTAACCCCCAGTTTATCGTACACTAACACGCTGTTAATCTACTGTTAACAGCTGTCAATTGACCAAACTGCATAAAAAAAACCACTGGCAGCTGTTAACAGTAGATTAACAGCTTGTTAGTGTACGAGAAACCGGGGGTAAGTTATGAATGTTGAGCCAACCAAATATTAATATAACCATTATGTAGCGTAATGTGCGGTATGGAGAGTTTTAAATAAAAATAAAACTTGTATTATGGACTATTTATTATTGCCTCGGTTTTGTTTTTCTGGTCCGCATCAGCTTCACCTTTACATTTTCAATCCAAAGTCGCCTTAACGCAACTGAGTAGAGTGCATGCTAGTTAAACACATGGTTCACGTGCTGTTGACTGTATATTAAATAATTCTCTAAGTCATTCAGTAAACGAAGTAGAACGAAGAAGTTTAATTCTAAGACATGAATCTCGTTTATGGAGATAGGTACTAGTCTTGAAGATTTAAAAAAAAAGGCTTTATTAGTCAGGATTTATTCAGAGTCATTAGTAACAACATCACATATACTCACGCCTGTATCCCGTAGGGGTACGCCGAGACCACGGTATACCACTGACCAATAATTGTAAATAATAACAAATTCCACACAGCACAATCCTTTAAATCTTGTTAAAGTAATACGTAAGTAATTTAGTGTATAAGGGTGAAAAATATTTGTTCTTGGCAATAAATGGTTATTCATTCATTCATTCATATTTGTCCTGGTCGTCCTTGCCTGCTCATTTGTACAACTCAAGTACGGCGGCTCCCAGCGGGAATCGAACCGACGATCTTTCTTTTGGTATTCAATCGTGCTACCGCTAGACCAACGAGGCAGTGAAACAACTCAGTATGTGTATTAAATATTTATTTGTAATTCAGTAGGTATATAAAAATAATAGGTACTAGGTACCTTCTCCTAAAAATCCCGTCCCATCACACCACTTGTTACATTACAGCTGCTCCTTCACCGCTTGCTTACAGCGATCCTTCTATGGAATGCTCGACCGGCGGAGGTGCGGAAAGCCAAGTCCCTGCCCATTTTTAAAACTATGGTAAAGGAGAACTATCTCGCTGGCGTACTGTAACACTTGCTATAATTTGTTATACTGTTTTGTTGTTATTGGTGTTTTATTTATGTCCTATCCGTGTCTTTACTTATACATTTATGTATCTATACCTATATAGTATGTATATTTTCTATACAAATTTTTATTTGTGTGCATTGTATGTATCTGTTGATATTTTATATATTGACTTTCTTATTTAGGCGTGTTTAATTCATATACCTCTGAAATTGTTATTTTTCTTTGCTTGTACTATACTTCCTTCAATACACTGGTATTGGCCCAGTCCATCCAAAGGTTGTCTGGAAGAGATCACTTTCAGTGATAAGGCCGTCGTCTGTACTCTTAGGTTAAGAAATATCTATGTAACTTCCTTTTTTATGTACAATAAAGTGTTCTCTATCTCTTTCTATCTATCTGCACCTCAAGTATTTACAAAATAAAATTAAAAGTATGTAGTTATTACTATAAGTAGAATATTATAAAGTAACAGTTTTAGGACTCCACAACATAACCTAATGACAACGTTCACTTCCCGACCCAAGTGGGTAGGAACTTAATTCGGCGGCCGTCGAAGCTGGACAGGCCGCTGTCCAGCTTCAAGTTCTCGAAGTCAGCCAGCAAGTCGTTGCTCGGGTTGTCACCGCGGAGCGCTGATCTCTTCACAATGTTGTGCTCTGTCGCAGGGGCGTCAGTTACTGCTTCTGTCGTAGTCTCGTATCCGATGGGGATGACGACCGGAAGCTCAACAATCTCTAGCAATGCGACGAAAGTCTCATTTCCGTTCGACGTTGTGGTCTCCTCAGCGGATTCGCGTTTGTCAAGCGGCGCAGCGGCGGCGCCGGCGATGATGGTGAGCGAGAGAAGGACAAACAGAGTGGAAGCCATGCTCTTGGTGGGCCTCTGGGAACCTCTCCGCTTGAGAATATGGGATATCACCCAACAGTTGCTTTTGGTACTCTTGCCGTCTGATGGCACAATGGTTTTGGTTAAACTGCGTAAAGTTAAACGTATTTATACTGGATCGGACGTAATTGTGCTAAGAGATATGATATCCAGAATTGGTATCATTGACGCATCTTTGGTTTGTTTGTATATTTCATTTCGTTTCTCGTGGGTGGTAATGACAATGGCAAATGCATTCAATAGCAGAGAGACCGTGAATGTGTTTTGTTGGCGATTTCTGTTCGTGAAAACATCTATGGATGTTGACTGAAAAGACGTGATTTAAATGTCCTTCCGTGTATCCTATTATCTTGGCACCTGATTATTTTCGGTAATATTTGTGCGTGACTACGTGATAAATCTGTCGTAGTCATACTTGCCTTTCAATGTTTTCAATTCAATTCTGCTTTATAGTCATAAGCAGCCTTTAAACGTCCCACTGTAGGGCACAGGCCTTCTCTCAGAGAGAGAGAGTATGGGCTTAATCACCACGCGTGCCCACCGCGGATTGTCGATTTCAAGCGCTGAGGTATGTGAATAGCTCAGACACTCAGGTTTCCTCACGATGTTTTCCTTCACCGTTAGCGAGTGGTATTGCTACTATAATTTCACAAATGTACATAACTTAGAAAGAAAAGTCATAGGTACATGCCCGCACTGGGGATCGAACTTGGGTCTCTCGCTTCCGAGTCTGATGTTCTACCCACTAGGCTACCACCGCTGTAGACTGCTTTATAGACTCGATGCAATTTTTTATTTATTTTGAAGATAAGTAATTTACAATATAGCCGCTCCCAGAAACCGATTTGGTTTATCTGAAAGTGGCGCGGCGATCGCTCTTTTTAACCGACTTAAAAAAAGGAGGAGGTTAGATAGTCTATCAATTCGACGCGTATATATATATATTTTTTTTGGCTATAACTCCGTCAAATCTTAACCGATTTTAATTTTTTTTTTGGTTCGAATAGTTATAACCATCCCATTGGTCCTATTTTAATTTGGTGAAGATCTGATGAAGACTTTTAGAGCTGGGGAACGGAACTCTTCGATGGACAGCAGTAAATAAGCCCTATGGGGCCCATCCTTTAGTAATATCCGTATGTTTTATAAAATAGCGTAAAAGTAGTCCCATTTTAATTTGGTGATGTTCTGGTGAACTTTCGGAGATGGAAATTTAGAACATAAAATTTTAGATCAACGAAGTATAATTTCTAGTCGGTGCCCAGTTTCATGACCAACACATATATTTTGGGCACCGACTCCAAATTATACTTCTACAATACCTACATGTATAAATACTTCTAATTGTTTAAATAATTTCTAACTTTTTAGTGCTGTAGTGTTTCGAAGTTGGTTTTTATTAGTGTTATAAGTTTTGTAGTAGGTACAACATAAAAAAGCTTAACTCTGCAGCATAAATTTAGGGGCTGACCAGCTGTCGATCGCACAGCCGACTGTAACCCATCCTCCCGTGTTTATGGAATTTTTAGATTATTTTTAAATAATATAAAAGTTCTAAACATAAGGCACTGCTTTTATAATATCAATGCGAAATACTATTTCTAAAACACACATTTTCTGAAAAATGACAGTTGGAATGGGTGTTTGACTAAAGCTTTGGTCTACTTGTGATATGTTTTTTATTTAATTTATATTTTAATTCGAATTTAAAAAACGTTTTATTTTTCAAATTTTCTCGGTTTTTCTGCCCTGTACCTAGTGGCGCTGTTCTATACAGTGCTTAAAACCATAATGTATTAAGTACATATAATAGTCATTCTTAGGTAGGTATATGTTGGATAATCATTTACTGAAGGCTGCGACATTGATAGATATAAATCTGAGAACAAACTCAGAACAAGAGTTGTTATAAAACACAAACTCCGATTTCAGGAATTGCGTATTTAAGAAATAACCCTGTATGAGAATAAGAATCATAACGTAGCAGGTGGCCACGGAACCCTATTGCTAAGGACTACTCTGGCTCTTTTTATGAATCTTATTTTGTTTTCGCTCTATCCTAAAAGCTGTCTGAACTTAATTAATAAAGTATCAAACTTGGATGATTATAGTGCCGTACATACCTATAGTACATGAGGCACACTAAAAGTTTTGCACTTCTAGCTAATCGGAACTATTTGAATTTCGAATGTTATATTTTTTTAAACGACTTGCAACGTTCTTAGTAATAAAAAAATGGGCGGGAAATCGTTTTTAAAAAACCTATTTAGAGGCTAAAAATTCCACCCATGCCGGGACTTGAACCCGCAACCTCTGGCTAACCGTGCCAGCGCTCTCCCAACTGAGCTAATGGGCAAGTGCAGGCATCAAAGAAATTTCTTACGTAATACAGAGAAGTTTGTAAAGAGGCTCGAAATGTTCGTATTAAGCAATAAAATAAAAGCTTATTGTAAAAACAAACGCCCGACTTGTGAAAATCTTAAACGAGGCCTAGATAATTCTGTGGCGAGCACATGTCAACTCTGCGCGCGCACTATAAACTCCAACATTCCTGCATCGCGCAAGCAAAATGTTTCACATGACATACGATAAATATAACGTCCGACGAACATCATGCAGTCGGACCGGCCGTCCCCAGGCATACGATCTGCCTGGCGGGAAATTTCCCTTTATAGTGGAAGAGCACGATCACCCGCTCTTCCTTATAGTGGTGACTCCGACGTGATCATTGTCAACCTTCCTTCGCTCTCGCAGCACCCCACATACAATCAGTCTCAAAGCAAGGCCAGCACCCTCTTCCCTCTCACCTCATCAGTTCCACTACAGTCAACGCACCGACTACTGGTACTGATGGTGATCTCCCCCAACCCCTCGGCACGGCAGCCACACAGCAACAGCGCACGTTGCCAGTGGTACAGCAGCCTTCAGCGGTTCCTACCACATGCGCGGTCCCCATGGTACTGTCGCCGGTGAAGTGACTGTAAGCCGCCGAACACCCTCAACCGCTAGTCGATTCACTGACTCAGTGCCTCCTGGCACTTGCAAGCTTTAGAGCACAGACTTCGATTCCTATCAGACCTAGCTATGCGTAGCTACGGTCTTGAAGGGGAGTGATGTGGCGAGCACATGTCAACTCTGCGCGCGCACTATAAACTCCAACATTCCTGCATCGCGCAAGCAAAATTTTTCACATCATCATCAACCCATTATGTCCCCACCGAGGGGCACGGGTCTCTTCCCTGAGGAAGGTATAGGCCATACTCCACCACGGGGGCCAAGTCCGGATTGGTGGAGGCTTGTAGACTAGTGGCTCGTCTACTGTCAGAAGTTGTCAAGCCGTTTGTTTGTGAAACAAATGTTTCACATGACATACGATAAATATAACGTCCGACCAACATCAGTCGGACCGGCCGTCCCCAGGCATACGATCTGCCTGGCGGGAAATTTCCCTTTATAGTGGAAGAGCACGATCACCCGCTCTTCCCTATAATTCTGTTGAATTTTGAAACCTAAGCAGGCGGGAACAAATTAACTTACCTTCAAGAACTCCAATCTGGGGTCCCGCCTGATGAGATCGAAAATTCAACAGATTGATGAGCATTGCTAGTCGTATAAAATAACATCTGGCGCGAGTTTAAGACACTTTAGCAAGCGGTTCTCTTGTAACCCAACATGACAAATAAGTAGGTACACTAAAACGCATCTATTAAATGTTAAAAAAAAGGTGACAGCAATGTTATATTTGAATATTAGACCTTGTAAAACAAACTGTATTTCTATGTATCACAATTGATGCAAAGCTTCAACGGGTGCCTCATATAGAAAAATTGGCAAATAGTCTTAGATCTGATGCATACGCATTGAAAAGAATCTGGGAACTAACTGACGCCCTAACTGCTAGTCTTTAGTTAGTTCTATAGCATACGTCTGACGTCTTAGTACATTATGAGCATGACGAGCAATTACTAGAGCGTACGCTAGATTGATCGTGAAAATTTTCGTAGCGATGTTTGGCTCTATGCTTGGCGCTGTTCGTTGTTCAGTTTGACAAATTTATGCTCGATGTTTGTTGCAGGTTATTTCTCTCACCACCTTCAACCTTACTAACTGTATATTAGCATAAATACCTGTCTTAGTCATATCTTTACAATTAACATGGTACTCACACGCCTGATGATTGTTTCGCAGAAAATGGCCGAACTGAAGCAAATAATGCCTCTGTTAGTTCGCAAGTTTTGTCGTTCTTAGTTCTAATAAATTCTGTTTACAATTTCTATTAGCACGCGGTCTGTCGTCCCTTACGTGATAACATGGCTATAGAGGGACGTTATAATGTAGCTCTACGAAACTGACAGACAATATGAAAGTACTAGCGTATCAGTTAACCTATCTACTAAAATTATCCATAACTACTATTGCCTTAGCTATCCTGTCTATGTCCAGTCTTTATTTCTATTTGTGAAGATTTTTTATTTGCTTATCGATGTAAAATTTTTCGGAGTACAACAATCTCATTGAAATTAGCTGCTATTCTTCGTATAAATACTAAATAAATAAATAAAGATCATAATAACCTGGATGTGTCATATAATTGACAAGCAAACTTCGTGCAAGAAAGGTAGCCACTCATAACATGGACAAACAGCGTAGTTTTCCGAAGCATATAATCACTGGATTTACCGAGTATTTATTTATTTTGCTGAAAAACCGTGCGTCAATGCCGCCTCTACAAACAACAGTAACCACGCGCTTCAGAACTGATTCAATAAACACACCCCCTAATGCTTTATGCAAATCCGCTTTTCACTTATAAAGCCAATTCCGCTAACGGCCACCAAGTATTCGCTCAAACAAGTTCCAAGTGAAGCAATATAGGACTCCTAAGCCAAGATGCAGTCAATAACTTTTGTCGTCGCGTTCGCGGCGTTGTTGGCGCTATGCGCTTGCGCACCGGCCAAGGAGGACGTGATCGAGAAAATACCTCAAAAAGTGGAAGAAACACCATTAGTTATCGTAGGCGGAAGTGCGGTATCTGGTGCTGCGGCAAAGGACTCTGGTGCTGGTGAGGAGAAAACCACCCACGAGGCTAGAGTGCGCAGAGATGTGGCTGGCCATGAGAGCGACCTTTTGCCTTCGGGCGGAGAGATCGAGGCTTCGCCCTTCGGAGAGTCCTCCCAGCTAGCCGGCCATGGGCACATCCGGGTGCTGCCTGCCTTCCTAGGTTGATGGATATTTCATCTCTATATTTGGACCGCAACGATAATTCGCATTGATTTCGTATGTTTAGAAGTATATTTAAGTCGTATTTGGCAATACTATGATTGAGCCCAAAGATGTACTAATTGTAATTAAACAAGAATTACGTGTTTTAAGTAATTACATTTATAATTTATGTATGTATAGATTCATATTTATATCTTTGCAAGAATAAATTATTTCTTTACTACGTTGCTATTGGTTTAAGTTCATGTGACATCATGTTTTGTTATTGCATTGGCTAATTACTCTAACTATTGGCTTAGTTAGAAGTCTGCTGCGAGTTGTATAATAGGCTATATATGGGAGAGAATCTAAACACTGTCACATTCGATTATCAACCTTCGTTAACAATCTAGACCACTTCAAAAAGCAACATGAAATTGACTTGGACAATTTTTTTCATCGCGAGTGTAACTTTGGCTATTCCAATTAGTTTTGATGATGAGTCCCTAAAAGTGAAGAGATATATATCTCTTGACAACGAAGTGTTAGAGACGGCGGAGAGCGATAATGAATACTTCTATAGACCGCTGTTTTCGTATAGGAAAATTGAGCACAGCAAAAGGCGATTCAATATGTACAACTCGTTCGCAGGATAATTGAATCTAGTGTTAGAATTACCTTTATTGGCAATTAGGCCAATAGTTGCTGAAATCGTAGATTCATTAAAAATATAACAAGCAATTTGGCATGGCGTTGTGAAAAGGCCATTTTCCAATCGACGGCTGCTCGTGGAAGAATCGTGATAATGGGGCCCGATGTCGCAAGGATTTTTGGTTTTGTGCTACTTGTAAGTATAATAGATTATGTTAAAATATCATTTTCCTAAAAGGAAAAAAAGCATCACAATAGACACATATTTGTACAGATTATGAAACTAGGTAAAAAAAAATTGTCCAAAAGTACAGCCCGGATTATGTTTCCAAATTAAGTAAGCTGGTGCAGTAACACCTCACGACTTTTTATATTCTAAATCTGTTTCATTTGTGTCAAAACTATTTTAATTGTAGTGTCTTTTTAGGTTTCTCTAGCCTCGGCTGGAATATCCCCGGTTCATGATTTCAAGGCGAGAACAATCTTTAAAGATGAAGTAAGTGAAAAACTAGCAATGAATTCACCTTATCGTGTTTTAAAACACTTGGACTATACAATCTCTAAGACAACAAAAAACGTGACACACAACCCAAAAATGGAGGAGACCCTTTATCAGATTTCCAAAGATTTGGTCTCTGCGATTTTATCTAAGCTAGAGATTCAGGATAAAATAACGAGGATAACCAGAGAAGCCTTGGAAGCACCAGGAAAGAATAAAGGTGTCACTGCGATCGAGACTAGACGGATTTTGGACTACATTTCAAGAACACTATCAACAAACATTTTGGGAATCACAAGGCAAGCCACGGAACCAGAGCTGCACCGACTCGTCTACGGGCTGGCACAAGTGGCGGCTGAAATATCCATCGTGTCCGCGTTAAAAGACATTACCTATGCGAGTTCATTATCCAAGAAACAATCAGTGGACTTGTCTCTACGGAAGAAAAGGTCTATTGAGGATAACGAAAAGAACTTCAAGATGAACACTGGCCCCCCAACAGTATCCACAGTTTCCGTTTACAAAGCTATACTCAATAAAACCGATCTTTCCACAAAGTTGAAACACAACAACACCGATTTGAATCGGTTGAAGTCTGTACCACTAGGTATCTCCAATCCTTATCACGTATTTAATCCAAACGATAAAAGATCTGTTCAAGTATATGACACTAACCTCACAAAGTTGCCTAAAAAAGGCTTTTTGAATCAGACAGCTCTAGATATAGACAAAACAAGAGGCCCAAAAATAAATGAAAGCGAACCTATTTTTCTTGACCATAGAGTTAATGGTACACAATACAATATAGCTGACACTCCAACTTCAGACAGCCTGGAGCCAAATGCACCAGGTCTCGTAGATGATTGGCTCGGGAGCAAAGAACTCAGTGTCCGAGCTGGTCCTTTGAACCCAGATATCGTCGCTGAAATGGAACTGGAGCAACAAGAAGGCGAGGAAGAAATAAATGAGAAGAAGCAGAAACAGAAGTTTGAACGACTGGAAGCTAAAGCCAAGAAGGCTATACTTTACGCGGGCGATGTTGCGTACTTGACCGCGGCCAGTGTAGTTGCCTTAAGGCGGGCCTTGACGGCGTCGATTGAAGTCCAAATGTCTGTTCGATTTGCCAAGAACGGTATGTCCAATCACCAAAACCTGATGATGAATCTGGCCAGGACGGCGGCCCAGCAAGCCGGCAAAGAAGCCAAGAGCGCCTCGTCCAAGTCGTTGGCCTGCGAACGCGTCATCAAACTCGCCTTGAAATACACTGCGCAATCTCATGGCGCTAAACTGAACCATATTGCTAACAGAATAGTGATGGATACGCTGCCTCTGGGTATGCTCGCTAAGTCTATGGCGTTTGTTGCTTCCGATATTGCGATCAATTCTCTGTATCAAGCTACTGATGTTAAAACCGCTTCTTAAATTTGTCTTGATGAGATGAGAGCCTGATAAAGGAGGTTAGAGCTTTGTTTACTTAGATTGTACTTGGAAATAAGTATACCTATCAGCTAGTATAAAAAATATCTGTCTTATTATAACACTAAAAAATTACATCACACTGAACCAAAATGATATCTGATAAAAATATTATTAGACGTTATTATTAGGTATTAAATTACTGTACCAGAGAAAATTGTAAAATTTGCGTGTTTAATCTGTACATGTAATCTATATATATATAAAAATGAATTGCTGTTCGTTAGTCTCACTAAAACTCGAGAACGGCTGAACGGATTTATCTTATCTTAGTCTTGAAATGTTCGTGGAGGTCTAGGGAAGGTTTAAAAGAGGAAAAATCGAATAATTTCCGGGAAAACCCTAAAAACAGCCCTTTTCTATTACCCATACAAACGTTTTCTGTGGCGTGTGGCGTTACGAAGTTCGCCGGGACAGCTAGTAAATAATAAATGCTTTTCGTTGGTAAGCGCCTCACTTGGGAACTACTGGCCCGATATGAGAATGTTCGTAATAGACCGTTTAAGGTTTTTAGGGAAGGGTGAGGGAAAGGTGAGGAAAAAATGCCTGAAAAGTTGGAATATTCGGGAAAACTGAATGTGCCTTTTTCAAGGAGATTTTTAAAAAAATACAAGAGTTGGGTAGGACTACGTCTGACGGGACAGCTGGTACTAAATAGTAATAATATACTACACTAAAATAGAAATGTTAATTAGGTACCTGATGATCGTAAGTATTTAACACAAACGCATTAAACGCATTTACGCTCATTTCCAGAAGTGGCTAAATGTAAATTCTGCTTTATGGACTCGATTATCCAGTACAATTTCACCAATGTCACGTGTTACGCAAGAAATAGCCAATTACAAGAGAACCTCTATCCAAATATAGTTCATAATAATAATAACAGTTTGATTAGAGAACTTTGTGGACTGAAAGAGGATGTAGTGACTAGAATTGAGACAGGAATGTTGCGTTGATTTGGACATGTAGAGAGGATGAAGGAAGAAAGATTGACGAAACAAATATATCGTGCGAATGTGGATGGAAGGGCCGGTAAGGGACGCCCCAGGCGGACCATTCGACCATTTAGGGGATGTATTAGCAAAGGGCAAGATAAAAAGTACCCAAAACCGGCGTCCGTGCATGCAACGATTAATGAATGTCGCGGAAGCGAAAGTGATCTGTCAGCATCGTGACAAGTGGCATTCCCTGGTCTCTGCCTACTCCTCTGGGATACAGGCGTAAGTTTATGTATGTATGTATGTTTGTCCAAATATTAGATTAAATGCCTAAAAAATTGCAATTTAGACCGGATTTCTCAAAAGAATTCAATTTCAGATAAAACTCAACTGGAGAAAAAAACTGAAGTTGTCACTGTCTTGTCGTACGACTTAGACAGTGATAGCATGCAATTTAGTCTCCAGTTAAGTTTAAGTGACTACTGAAAAATTGGCCCTTAATCACAGATTTTAATCTATCGATGGAACTGCGCGTTGATGTCTTTTAAACGTCATCCAAAAAGACACACAAAAAGACAGCGCTCAAAATAGTTCCCAATGTTAGATAGACGATAAAAAGATTTCTCTGAACGCGTTATAATAATATTAGTGATGATGTTATTGTGCATTGTTGTGTAAGATTTTTTTTGTTACATTATGGAAAACTTGAATAAACAAAACTAATTTTATTTTCCGACATCGTAGCTCCATCTGGTTACAATCATCGTGATGTCAATAGATAAAATAAATTCCAGTACCAATAAACACCACGCTCCATACTTACAAAATATAATATGGGCAGAAAAAGTGGGTACATTAGTTTCAACGGTGCTACAGAGATGGAGCTATGTACGTTTCAACGTTTTTAATACAATCACCTGGTACCATGGAAGTAGTACGTAGTACTACGTACCGCTTCCATGCGGTACAAGCTGTGGTACCTACAACTGTGCTACAAGTCAGCAAGGACACCACTGGTTCTGAACTAGATTTATTATTTATATTTTCTTTGTGCTTGTTCTGCATACGTTTACAGGTGCAAGGTTAATCATATATTTAAATACTTATAGCTTCCTCTTTATTTTATTACCTCGCATCAACTGGCATCGCGATTGGTATGATATACACACAACAAAAGTATCAAGTGTAGAGATCAAGTACCTACTCTAAGATTTTTAGAGCGTTTGTTATAGCGTTTTTACTAGACACAAATTCTGCATCGGATTTGAAAAACATTGCATCGATATGGATCGACGACATCATTTGACACAAGAAGAGATGATGAGAGCCGTGGGAATGTTGCATAGCTGGTGCCAGGCAACCTCCCGTGGCTGTCACTTTTGGCACTAAACAGAGCGTCGTAAGCCGCCTCTGCACACGCTATCGTGTCACGGGCAGCATGGCCGAGCGACATGGAGGACGATTTCGCTTCACCACACGTGGACAGGACCGGCACATCCAAAATACTGCTCGACGGAATCGTACCATGACCGCTTTGATGTTGGCTACGAGGCTCCTTGAGGCAGCTCTTTAGATTTTTAATTTATTATACTTTATTGCACACAAGACATTTAACAGGACATTACATAAGAAATTACATGTACAAAGGCGAGCTTATCTCTGTAAGAGATTTCTTCCAGCAAACCTTCGGGTATAGGAGAAGCTGTAGAAAAACGGGTCTATATATGTGCACAAAATAAACTACAAAAAGTAAAATAAACTTTGTGTTATTTAGGCTTTTTGTAGTTTATTTGTACTTTATTTAGGCTTTAGACTTACTGATAAGCGACCAAATCATCCAAAATCGTTTACATGAAGTGGGTCTGCGTTTCCGAAGGTCGCTGAGAGTTTCACCTATAGCACCCCGCAATCTTAGGGCCCGTTAGCAATGGGCTCGCGAACACAGAAATTGGGAGGGAGAACACTGGCGTTGTGTTTGCTTTGCCGATTAATCTCGTTTTGGTATGAGGCCGGATTTGGAGGGCCTCTGGACGTCAAAAACGTTTGAATTTTTGCCAGGCAGTTCATTTATTTGGAGAGGGAACAATAATGGTTTGGCCCGGTATTTGGATCGGTGTAAGGACCGATCTAATTTGCACCAGGGTCAACCTCAATGCTCGGATTTATGCGGAGAGGATTGTTTCAAACGTGATTATCACTGCGAAGCCGGTTGGGTGATTCGTTTCGGCCAGTGCACGATAATGCACGTCCACACACGGCTAGAGTCGTAACACGCACTTTTTCCGATGCTCGCATCAATGTTCTGCCGTGGCTTGCTCAATCGCCAGACCTCAGCCCAGTTGAGCACGCGTAGGATATGCTCCAAAGAAGAGCTCTGCCGAACATGGATACCGTGCATAGAAAGAACGTGGGCGGCCATTCCTCAAAGTGATTTTGATGAACTGATTTTAAGCATGCCAAATCGCTATAATTGTATGATTTATGTCAATGGTGGAAACACAGACTATTTATTTTTTAGTTTTACAATACACCACGCATGATGATTAAGCCCATACTCTCTTTCTGAAAGAAGGCCTGTGCCCACAGATATAGATGTGCCTATGCCATTTGGTGGGACGTTTACAGGCTTATTTCTAATATGCGCAATTCCTGAAACATGCCAGTTAGAGATTGTTATTTACAACAAGTTTTGTAACTTTTGAAGTTCTTTTGTTCCATTATTTTTACGTTTTTAATGAAGATGTCTTGAATAGAATCGACATTGTTTTCTTATGACGATAATTTAATAAAGGCTGCGACATTGGCAGAGCGCGTAAAGCGCGAATTTAATAAAATCTTACGTCTAAACCTTTAAATTTTGATGCAATAAATCTGATCAAAAACTCATGCAACAAAAGTTGTTATCAAACACAAATTCTAATTGGCGTGTTTCAGAAATTGCGTATTTTAGTAATAATCCTGTACACATACAAATTATGTGTTGCTTATTTACGGTTATTCCCATTTACTATTCAGCATTAAATTACTCTTTAGATTTTTATGTACTACTGCATTGTACAGACCTTCTCTCAGAGAGAGAGAGAGAGAGTTTATGAGCTTAATTACCACGCGTGCCCACTGCGTATTGTCGATTTCAAGCACTGAGGTATGTAAACACCTCAGACACACAGGTTTGTTCACGGTGTTTTCCTTTACAGTTCTTAATAACTAATTAAAATACTGAAGTATCTATTTATAAACCGAGAGAATATACTCGTACTACGTAATCACGTAATGTGAGTAGAGTGCAAGCGTCTAATGTAAAGACAGATCAGCAGTCTACTCGCACCAAGGAGACCATCGAAATTACATGTGTTTCTTCCAAGGTGTTGGTTTCCTGTCAGTCTGTAGTCACTAGACAGCAAGGAGTAGATAATGAAAATGGATTGATGAGTCCATTATCCATTCAAAACCTAATCCATTCAAAATTAAAGTCTCTATGACAACAATACCTGTCTTGCTAAACGTTTACGTTTATTGAGAAACACTCATTAACATTAGCTTAGTTTTCTTCATTATTTTATGTCTGTTTGTGGTAGGTAGGTGTAAAAAAGGAGGAGGTTCATTTGAAATGCGTTTCTGGCATGGTTATTATATTTTCAGGGATTGTAGAAACTTATACAATGCCCCATAAAGGATGTACGAGGGGTTTGCAATAAGTAGTGAGAATGAGGTACCTATAAACTTCTTGGATAGAGAAAAAGAAAATACTGGCAGGCATAGGCCCCTTTTTTGTCGACATAATAAAATAAAAAAAAATTGATGCTCTTTTGTTTTTCCAATCATAGAAGGTTCTTACTTGTGTTCTGTCGCCACGAGTAATCGAAAACGGACAAAATAAAGTTAATTAAATACCTATCTATGTTTGAAAAATTTTACTACGGAACAAGTAAATCAAGACTTGCAAGAGATACGTTAGGGGTTCACGGTCCTCCTTATTCTACAGTTGCGCGTTGGTGTGCTGAGTTTAAGAGGGAAGAACATTGACTAATGACGACTCGCGCTCAGGGCGCCCTACGACTGCAGTAACTGAAGAAATGATGAAAAATGTTGAAAAAATAGTTTTGAGTGTTCATAATACATGACAATTTGGGAATAAAAGGATTTTCACAAAGCTGTTTGGAACTTTTACAACAATATCGTGACCGGTTTTTGACTCGATTTCTAATAATGGAATTGTAGTTGACTAATTTGTCCAGAGGAATTTTTCTTAAATTTTTGATACCATTCTTCGTTTCCAAAATATCGAGCACCAAAGTCAAAAATTTGGAAAAACATTATTTTTTTTCACTATTTCGGGCATAACTTTTTTAATTTTTGACTGTCTCGAATAATTCTTTTTGCCCCTTTCAGATCTTGTAAATAAGCGTTTTTTGAGCTTTTTTGAATATCATATCTTCACAACTTTCCGAGATATAAGGGGATCGAATAAAAAGACATTTCCAATGTCAATGTCACCTAACAATGTGACATGTTATGGACCGTGAAAAACTTTGGCCTTTCTTATTACCATCTACGTAATAAGATGATTTTTACAGCGTCCAGTGGCACCATCACTCACACTAGATGGGTGAAGGGACCACTCGGACGCTGCAGTGCCTGGGACATTATTTGAACCATGAAATCATTTACATATATTATGAGGAAAAGAACGGTCCCAAAATAGATCGCTGTGGTACTCTCATCTTAACCTCTGACCCTGATGATTTAGTCCTATTTATGTCCGCTTTTTGAACCCTCCTTCTCAATACGATCTCATAAGTTTTATGCTTTTCCCATTTATTCCGTAGTGTTTTAATCTTTTCAGAAGTGTTTCATGGTCATAGAGCAACATAGTTTGGGGCCAGAACAAGTGACTGTGTTTGTGGAAGTTTAGTTCACGTATAGTTTCATAAGCATATTTTATTATCTATGTGAAAACTAAGATATTGGGGTCTTAGGCAAATACTTAATTATTCCTGAACGGCTAAAGTTGGTTCGCATGATGTTTGGCACACGTCTTGAATGAATTAACATAAGACATCACAGAGACTTTATAAATGTTCTGAAGGAGTAATTAATGACACTTTAAATTCTGTGAACGAATTCTTATCAGGCAAAAGCCATGACATAGCAAAAGAAGATATCGCCAGTATGCATATACGATCACACTCAACTTACTGTGAGTCTTGTTGAGCTGGATATAAAGGTGAAAATCATATAAAAATATGTGTAAGGTATCTACGTGCAAACGTGTGCTATCAGTTCTTATGTATGTCAAGAGGTGTGTAGCAATAGTTGAGAGTTGCGATGACAGATCATTAAGGCTGGGTTCTCTGCCATTACCCCTAAATCAGGTGTTTTAAAATATTAGGGGTTAAAGTATGAAATTGCCGTTTTATTGCAATAGGTTCTTTGAATTGACATAGAATCTTCATGGTTTGAGGTTTTCGAATGAAACTTTTTTCAAATGGTTTGTATGATGTTCTTTTTTTAAAAAATTTGAAACATCTGAATATCGAATATTGAATATCAACAAGGCAACACAAGTTTCAACACGCGTTTCTTTCTGCAGATCAGTCAAATCATGAGGCACCCATTTTTCGTATTTTTTTATTTTATTGATTTGACGCAAGTGAGTCAATATTGTGGGTAAGGTAACGTTAAACTATGCCGCTAATTCCTGGGTAGTTTGACTAGGGTCGGCTTCCACTATCTCTCTTAATTCATCGTTATTCACCTGTGTGGGCGGTCTTCCTCGTGGCTCGTTCTTTAAGTCGAAATTTCCATCACGAAAGCGTTTAAACCAAAATCGCACGGTGCGTTCATTAGTAGACCCCTCTCCAAACGCAGCATTGATATTGCGGGCTGTTTCTGCCGCGTTAGTTCCGCGTCGGAACTCGTATTCAAAAATCACTCGAATTTTCGCAGTATCCATCTTTCTTGTCTAAATTAAATAACAAAAACAATTGAAAGTCGATATTCAAATGTTTCACATTTTTTAAAAAAAGAACATCATAGAAACCATTTGAAAAAAGTTTCATTCGAAAACCTCAATCCATAAAGATTCTATGTCAATTCAAAGAACCTTTTGCAATAAAACGGCAATTTCAAACTTTAACCCCTATTACATTTTACTCCTTAATGGTTAGTATTTAAAATCCGAAAAAATGTATGTTACTTTTCATTGTCCTATTTTGGGGCCGTCGCTCATTATTTCTATCATTTTTTTTTAACTTTACAACCATAAAATATAAAATCGCTAATATGAGTCTAAATTATCACTAGGTATGGTTTTATTTGAGCTGTACAGAGTTTTGGATAATAAAAAATATACCAAAATGACTATCACTGAATATATTAGTGACGCCGGTCGTTAAAATTCTATTAATAGGATTTGTATTGTATTGAGAGATTTTATTAAAGAAAGAAAATAACATTGTATTTCTGTAATTTAAAAAAAGGCTACTTTTCCCCCAGCTTTTCGCTCGCGCAGCGCAATAAGTCCCATACAAATCCGTGCGCTCGGAGAACCCAGCCTTAACGATAATGCTTGGATAGTGATTTGTTTAGTTCCTCAAGGTCTTATGGTTCATCACCTCTGAATAAATGTGTTTTCGAACTAAAACTTTCGTAAGCACTACACATTAGTAGCTCTACTTAATTCCGAATCACTTACTTTATTTTTTGCCGGAAGAGTTCGACCAGGTTTTAGAGACGAGTAACCGACAATGTGAGCTCCGTCTCTACTCAGAGCGAAACCTAGTCGGACTTTTATGACAAAAAATCAAATGAGTGTATCCGGAATTAAGCTAATAGTGGATAGGGTTGTCTTAGAAATGCACAGTACCTGAAATATGTCAATTAGAGTTCGTAATTTACTACCACTTCGCAGGATAGATTCTATTATTTTGATTTAAGTACCTAATTTCATAAAGTTTTCCGTTTATTACATGAAAACACAATGTATCTCACAAGTAATACATAACTATTATATTAAATTAGGTTGTTTAGTGCGATTGCTAAGTCAATCTATATCGATTAGCTAATCTCACAAATTACAAAAATGATCCAACCTGTGTAACCTGTGTATAAATTCAACCCTACAAGTTGGAAATACGTTACTCACCCATTTTAAAAAGTAGGTTAGGATATTACTGTTATGTTACTCCGCCCTCTGTTGTTAACTTAACATCAAGGTCTGGGCAAAATAAGGCCTTGCGGTATACCCTGGCAACACTAGATGCGACGAATGGAAGGAGAGGGAGCTCGAGAGAAGAGACAAGTGTTGAACTTAGACAACTAAATTTTGGCAAACTTTAGGAAAGTTTATTACCTAATTACATAAGTTTGTGCATAACAACAAATGGTTATGGAAAAATACGTGATTTAGATGCTCCAACCCCAGTTTGGCTGAATGTCTAAGTGTCTAAATGTTGCTAATTTGATTAAATATTTTGTCCAAAAATATTTAAACCAAATTAGACATTTAGCACTAACTAGCTAAATGTTTTGGAAAGCGATTACTATACTTCGGCTACTAAAGCAAAATAGTTACTTACTTCATCCCATTTGATCAAATCGAGTACTTTTTTTTGGATAATTAGGATTTTAGTAAGCCTTATTAAACTTTAGTTGGAATAGCTAGAGCAACATTTACTAAACAGCAACGGAATCTGTTCCTTACTTAGTTTGGGAATAAGTAGCTGAAGTTTAGGAGATTGTAACAATACTTCAGTTTAGTAAACCAAGTTTTTCAGTGTTGGCCCGTCTTAAAAATGCATCAAGTTTACAGACCGGAGTGAACGAACGTTCGTGTGCGAATATCGGTACATACTATTCAGTAGCATGTAAGTATCTGCCGGGATTCGAACCCACGACCTCCCGAATGTGAGGCCGGCGTCCTACCGCTGCGCTACCACCGCTTACTTACTAGATAACTACCACAAATACGTTTATGGTAATGCTATTTCCAGCAACATAAGGGGAAATATAACACATCTATGGAGAATATTAACAAACCGGACCAGACATGGTCATTACTGATATAATAATAACCTTTAGCTGCCAGTGACGCAAATATTCTAATGACGATGTTATGTTGGTGTTAGAAAATACCTTAGGGTGTTTACTGTAAAGATACGGAACTTTGTTTACAATAGACCACTTCTAGAAAATCCCAAGTATTTGTTAAACACTAAAGTTTACCACGGTGTAAGTATAAGTATCGTTACTGACACGGAATTGGGTATTTGACAAAATATCAAACGAGTTACTTTTAAAACGGAATTTTGTATGAAAATACTGGCTTATGACGTCACATTTCAGAGCACTCTTTTTATGTTTAATCTATTTAAAAATTGTAATAGCTAGTAATTGACTAAAAAAGATACATTTTCCGAGATATTTTGTAATTTTTGTTTTAATCGAGCATATGAAATAATTTATTGTTGATCGTGTCAAATACCGTATTATGCTACTTTTGTTCGATACTAGCGCTTTTCGACCATTGTAGGTAAAGTTGGACTCCACTAGAATGAAAGGTTGATATGCTGTTGTCGACTTTACATAGCTGTGATATAGGTTCCTGCGAAAGTTCTTAGTTGCGAGGTATATTACAACGAATTTCTTTGCAGCGATTTACGATGTAGCGAATGTACGTTGCAGCGAAAATTATAACTCATGTATACGGTGTTGGTTGCAATGATCATTATGTGGGCTAGAATCAGATGCGACGCACAATACTGCTATGCACGTTAGCGTTACTGCGAAGGTCATAGTTTTGTACGTCGCAGTTACGCAGTGGACTCGTAATCGACGTACTTACCGCTGCGGCTACTCGACAGTAGTTTTTGTTGCCCTAAAATGGAAACCGGCATTCAGATCAACCCTTTCGTTTTTGTTGCATAGTCCCTTGTAGTAATGTAATCGAGTAGGACTACATTACTATTCATCATCATCAACCCCTTATGTCCCCACCGAGGGGCACGGGTCTCTTCCCTGAGGAAGGTATAGGCCATACTCCACCACGGGGCCCAAGTCCGGATTGGTGGAGGCTTGTAGACTAGTGGCTCGTCTACTGTCAGAAGTTGTCAAGCCGCCCTAAGGCCTCTGACTTGGCTTAACGACTGCCATCTATCGACGGCAGCCGGCACCAACAGCTTAACGTGCCTTGCGAAGCACGGAACCGCTCGGAAAAATGCCACTAGCGTTTTAGGCATAGACGGCGACCCATCCATGCACTGAACGCGCCCTGTGTTGCTTAACCTTCGTGATCGTTTAAGATCACTTAGGCAGCCGGGGCTACGAGCGATTACATTACTATTAGCACTATGTAAAGGCAGTTCTGCAGCAACACTCAATAGCACCTCAAGTTTAACATTTTATTTGCAAAGCCGTCCGTAACGTAACCGATTAAAGTGCAAGCGTGTAAAGGTGATGTTGTGTTGTCGGCTGTACGTACCGACCGCACTGCATGACGCGACGGAAGGTGTGGTGTTGTCCATAGAGACACCACGCAAAGACAGAGTGTGCCAAACAAAATTCCGCTCCAAAGCGAGGCAACATGAATACATATTGTATGCCTTTTTTTTTTGTTGACGAGGGGGAAATCTTCCAAAGATACCCGACTCCCCGGGGGAGGAGCCGAGTTATGTGGGATTTTTACCCACTAAAACCCCCCCGGTGGCCCCCTGTGTGCAATTGAGGGGGGTTCCGGGAACTCAGAGAACACTCCGGAACCCCCTCGCACTGTGCGCTTTGGCGCTCCCCGCTGGTAGGCCGAAGCCTACCTGGTGCCTCCGCCACAGCGGTGTGCGGCCACCACACACCGCCGCCTTCCCGGAGCCGGTTGACAGACGGTTCGAGCCCCCGCTCTTGCCGTCCTCGGCTCCGAGGTCTCCTTTTAGTCGCCTCTTACGACAGGCAGGAGATACCGTAGTCCTATTCTACGCCCGGTACTACAGGGCTGACATATTGTATGTCTAAGCGGATTGTGGTAAGTGACGTTCACAGACACACACACACACACACATTCGCAACACTGACAACCGGCTATGCTGACCATGCCAGTATAGCTACCAAATTGTTGCCTCACATTGGGAGTTCGGACCGCGGTTCTATGACTAATAATAATTCTGTGGTGTGGACTAAGCTATTGAGATGTTCCGAGGCCAAATGGAACCTTCTCGTTGTATCGCTGGCGAAAGGCATCGCGGGTCATTGGCCGTTGCAATGTTGGAATTGGATTAAACCCATAAAAGGTCGCATATGGTTCTGGTTAACTTTTTGTAACCCTACGCGGTGCATTGAGGCATTAAGGCATTGAATTTTAAGTTGCTGATGCTGATTAACCGGCACAGAGATGGTTTGCTTAAATTCTACACCACTGGGTCTTAAACAACAAATTTTGTTTTTTAAGAACCAGTATTTTAAAAAAAACCTCATTCGTGCACTCATGGGGTACTCAAAGAATATTTCCTCTAAATTTAATTTAAATCGCTGTGCGTTGTCTGTCAGTCACTCGATACCATTTTAAAAATATGGATCTAGTACCGTACTTTATTAGCATTATTTTATTAGGCAGTAGAAGTTGACCTGCTGCACACTGTACCTAGCTGTACCTAGTCGAAGTACAGAAATAATGTATTTGCACGAAACCAAAGATGCACTGCACGCGTTCAGTCGCTAGCACATGAAATTTTATATTTTAGTTGCAAAGCCGTAGGTCCGTAATGTAACTGAGTAGAGTGCATGGATATACCTAAAGAGATGTGCTGTCGATCGTATAAAGAGCAAACAATGTAAAAGGAAGCCCAATGCTACATCTAATTACAAATGTAAATAACATTTTAATTGTACTGAATTTGGCCAAGGTAACACCTAATTACGTCTGGTTCGGGGTAATTATCTCTATTTTAATAGGCCTCTGCTGTTATTATCGTATGACTTTGGTTATGTGCACTAGAGATGCTCGAATAGTTTTAGCAACTTCATCGTCCATCAAATTAAAGATGTAATTACTTGTGCGAGTGTACTAAAGCCTGTAACACACAGCGCTGCCGCGATGGTGGCCGCTGGCATGCCACGGCCCATGCCAATCGCAATCTGTGCCCTTTTACAAAGCTTACAAACAAACAAACGAACAAACGAACGAACGAACGATCGGACGGACGAGGTTTTAAAAAGGCCATTGGATGGAAGTATTGGATAATTGCAAAATAAATAAATCAATGTTATTGGTGCTGTTAGTTTAAATCGTAACTCAATCCTTATTTATTTAAATAAATAAATGCTTACATTTAGTCGATGACTAACTTTTTCAAAAGAAGAAAATGATATTCCACCAAAACATAAATGTTAAAAAACAGTCCAATTTCAAGTAAATAACTGTCGGCATCGTTGATAAAATAATTGCGATCTAAATAGGTGCAGAGTTCTATGGAGGTGTTCTAAGTGAAACAGTGAAGTTGTTGGGCCCTTTGTTACTGATTATCTAATCATGTCTATTTTGTTTTATAAGAAAATATACTATT
The DNA here is from genome assembly GCA_947308005.1 of Yponomeuta malinellus. Lineage (NCBI taxonomy): Eukaryota > Metazoa > Arthropoda > Insecta > Lepidoptera > Yponomeutidae > Yponomeuta > Yponomeuta malinellus. Next base: position 9,596,200 of record OX371013.1, read on the forward strand.
TAGATGACAAAGATGTCTGGCGTTAACACTAGTTCAATGCACGATTTCTAAGTATAAAAAAAAAGAAGTTCAACTCTGTTATGAAAAAGATAAACGGCGTTATTTATAAAAACACGATTCCTCTAAAAGACTCCCCAGAGGCAGTTTAAATTATCTGTTAAGTTACGTATTTCCCTTCACCACTGACTATTGTCTCTACGCTCTGCCTCTGAGGAGTTATTTAAGAAAACGTGTTTTTGTAAATAAGACCGTCTGTATCTGGATTTATTCCAATTTTTAAAAACAAAATGTTTGCTCAATGAACGTCGAAGCTGTTAGTTTCACAATTTATAAATTAATAAAAATAAACTCTACATTTATTCTTTTCAAGACAGGTTTGCTTAATTAATCACAATCTAGATCTTGCTTAAAACGGGGACATAAGCACCTATGTTTAATTTGTAACGTAGGTACATTAATATACAGTTTCTGCGCTATAATGGATACAAATAATTTGATTTTATTTGCCTGGCTAAAAGTACATAGCTTGCGAATTTTAAAATATTGGAATAAACGTTATGAGGAATCTCGAAACGAATTCCCTGCGGATTGACTATATCTGTTGCTGTACTGTTGAATGCCAGAGAAAGTTCTGTTCAACACGTTCAACAGGTTTTGCGCGACGTCTATTCATGGAGTGACACTTTGAAGGATAGCCATTTCTATACAAGGCGTAGAAACTTTAGAAAATATGATATCGTCGTATAAAGAAAAAATGTTTATTTACCAAAATCACAATGCATCAAAAATACCGAAATTTTAAAATTACATTAATTTGCATTCATTAAGTTTCGATGAACATAAAAATGGAAAATTAATACAAAACACTAACAAAAGAAAACACAAACAAAGACAACTCCAGTGGTCTTATTTATAAAACTTGATTCTTTAAAACACTGGTCAAACGCCGATCAAAATAATCTGTGGTGGAGATTTTACAAGGAAAAGACGTAACCACAAATAAAATAAACTGCCTCTGATGAGTGCTTTAGAGGAATCGTGTTTTTATAAATAAGCCGCCCGGCGCCGTCGTAGGTATTTAGTTTAATTTATTTATTCAGATAACTGTGATCGCCAACCCGCCTGCCAAGCGTTCGAAGGAGGCCTATGTCCTGCAGTGGGCGTCAAATGGCTGATGGTGATGATGATGATAATTAAGAGGAAATACAGGGACAGATAGTGAGTATTTTATGTTTTAAATGTTACGGTGCATCAACATTAGAACAGGCTGTGATCATTCATCTATTGCCCAAAAACAGGCAACCTTTATTATGAACCCATATACCTCTATACCTCTTTTTAGGGTCCTTATAACGTTACTTAAGTCGCAGTGTATGCCCTACTTTGAATAAAAATGTTTGGACTTGGACTACCGAGCCGAAAATAAAAACTCAAAGTTTACGGGAAAACTTATGAGAAAACCTTAAGTCATCAAATAATTGACTGCTGCCTTTGACTCTATATGCCTCACATGTTCTCTTCTCGATTGTTTTGTTTTATCTCTGTTTTGTTGACGTTTGTGTCTTTTGTTTGTGTACCTTTTGTTTACTTTGTGTTTCTGTGACAATTTAAATAAATATCCTCTTTCTTTCTTTCTTCTTTCTTCTTTCTAATTATGTAGTTATTTCTGTAATTATTTGTTCAGAACGGGTACGTAGTACGCCCACACAGTAGGTATGATAAATCGGGTATCGGCATTTTGTACTTTCGGGATTTTGATTTTCTATATTTTAAACATTGGTATTGATACCTACATACCAGCTCGGAACCACCAGGGGCCTGTTTCAGAGCTACAATTCGTAGTTTACGAAATTAAGTAGGAAGACCCTGCTACACAAGGTATCTCGTATTGTCATAATAAACTACCAATTGTAGTTATATGTAGCTTGGCCCAGTGCGCGAATTATCTTTGTACTTGTCTTGAGAATAATTTTATGACTATTTCCAATATAGAAGCCTTCGCCTGTTGTTTGCAGTGACCTTTTACCTAGGTATATCACAAAATGAGTAACAAACTTAAGCATAGACGTGTTTCTATGTGAGTTATTAACAGCTCAATTAGTACAAAATAGCCTTTCAGCCGTGAAATTGTCTCTCTGAATGAGCAGAAGTTATTGTGATTTTAACCTGTGTTTTCTGTCATCGAGTGGTCCTTTACAATCTTCACGTTGACTTATTCCAGCAGAACATAATTGGCGTTCGTGAAATGTAATTTGTTAATTTGATTTTATGGCGCCATATCCTAATTTTTTATTTTATGCCGCCACATCCTAATTATTTACTTATACCACAGACGTCATTGCGCTTTTGCGGTTGAAGTTGGACTTTAGACGATGATGACACTGCTGTCAATAACGAATGATGAGAGGAAAATATGTAGAGTACCTACATGTATCTAAATATTTATAGTCATTTTCTTGAAGTTTTGCTCAGTTTGAGAAAGATTAGATTAGATTGGATTGGATACTGGATTCTTTGATAGCGTACTGGGATCAAAGAAGAAGAAAGTGACAAGGAACCCTTATAAGCTAGATTGTGAATGGCAATACACTTATTTTTATTCTTATAGTTTCGCCATGTCCGTCTGTCTGTCTGTCTGTCTGTCTGTCCGTCTTCCTGTCCGCGGCCTAGCTCAGAGATGATTAGTACGAAAAGGCTGAAATTTGGCATGTACATACCTACTATTAATCACGCCAACAAAACGGTAGACTAAAATCTATAAAAAAAACCTTTTTTTATGGTACCCCCCCTAAATCTAAATTAGGAATGCAATTTTTTTTCTCGCCTACAACATAGTATGGGGTATCGTTGGATTGGTCGTTTAAAAATATTGTGGTCGAAGAAAGACCATGTTTTAATTAAGAGTTCCGTTAGCAAAATATTAAGGTTTAAAATTTTTGTCAGTGTAGGACGTCCCCCCCCTCTTCTGGCTAAACGATTGACTGAAGAAACGTGAAAACATTCAGGGTAGTAGCACATATAATGAACTTAGAAGGAAAACTATCATGGCTAAGTAGGCTTTACAAGTTAACGAGTAATATGCGACCAACGTATAAAAGGAAAGCTTCGTACAAAATCCATTGGAAAATTACCTTGATGAAGTTCTGTAAAGCAAATAAAACCCCCTCTTTCTACGGGACCCTACACTGCACGTGGCCCGACAGGCACTTGGCCGGGTTTTTTTCTAAATAGAATTTATGCGATGATTGACTGACCAACGAGCAACGAACTTGACAGACATTATAGCTGCCCGTATTTTAAAGATTTCTATCAACGGTTTGTTTACATGTAGAAAAGCTGATTGAAATGAAATATAAAATACTAGGAATAATATTAAAACTTCATCTCTCATCAATTATACATCAACGCAAGCGGGGCAGTATCTACCTAGACAAAATCTGTCTTCTTTTCTACAGCGATTTGGGTTCTAGACAAAATTATCAATAACAATGCTAATTATGTTGTCACAAGAACGTTGTTGTCACTGTAAATATAACCGGAGAACGTTTTTTTGCCAAACGGACCTTACCTAGATTAGCATACGATTAGTATTATTATTATTCATTCTTTATTGTACAAAGACAGTGTACAAAAGGTAGACTTAATGCTAATGGCATTTTCTACCCATTTCGTACCCATAATTACCTACCGAAAAACAAAAACAAAAACACCATGCTGACGCCTTATTTGCTCAGTTTAAAGTAATTCACAAAGGTGTGTTTATTGCAACAAAATAATCCGTTTTCTGTGCACAAAACACTGGAAACTATTTGAAGTCATTACGTACTAAAAATATGGGAAATCACTTTGAAAGTAATAGTTCTAACATACATAATGCTACTTCGCACTGTAAGAAATTGGCTACACAAATCCAATAAAAGAAACTTAATTTAATAAAAATAAAAATAAAAAATATTTTCCGTTGCTATAAATTATTGACTAAACAAAAAAAAAATTACAACAGCTTTAAAAAGATGGTTTTACATAATAACATAACATAACCTCACGCCTGTATCCCAGAGGGGTAGGCAGAGACCAGGGACTGCTACTTGCTACGATCCTGACAGATGACTTTCGCTTCCTCAACATTCATTAGTCGTTGCATGCACACACGCCGGTTTCGGGTACTTTTTATCTTGCCCTTTGCTAATACAAAAGATGGTTTTACCAAAAATAAAGCTTCCATTTGTAAATGCACTTCTCAAATATTAACAATAGAAAGTTGCTTTACAATGTGTTGCTTAATTTCACCGGTCTAACATCTTGATAGCTCAGTCGTGGCCATTCTGTCAAGATTCTGATGCAGATGATAGAGGACAGTGGATGAGGTCCCCAACCATCCACATTTTTCTAGCACTACCCCTCTCCACCAGCTAGTTAGCTAGAAGAAAATACTATCTAGCTCGCGTTTGTACAAAGTGTTTGCAATTTTAAAATAGAAAAAATATTAGAGTACAGATAAAAAGTACAAATTTTAAAGTAGGTAGTTTTTAAAATTGTTCTTAAGATGTCAGTACATACAATATGACGGTCTTATCCATAAAAAATGAAGTAATGCCTCTCTTAAAGTCTCTTTAAGTAAGACACTATTTACCTTTAGTGGGCCTTAAAGTTCGAGCTTTCATTCATTTTTATGTAGTCTGTGAAAGTCCTAAAAAAAGAATTAACGAAGTTTTGCGAGGATTTTTTGTAAACTCGAAGTTTAATTGAAGAAATTTAAAACCGATGAAAAATGACGAAAATGTACTTCTTAAGACGAAAAAAGTAGGTGCAATTGCAATTTTTTGCCGCTATAATGGAATCATCTGGCAACACTGACAGAAACAGCTTTTTGTGTTTGACATTCATTCATTCACTCATGTGGTGCACAGGACACACCAGAGATTAAATACACTGCTTAAAGTGGGTTTAAGGGACATTTAACGAGATTTTAATTGCGGAGGGCTTAAAGCTTAACTAATGTGGAGATTTGACATTATAAATCATAATTTAGTAAGGATCTGCCTTAAAATCGACATAAGCCCTACTAAGGGCTGTTTTAGTGGAATCGTTTTTTTTTATAAACAAGACCGTCACAGTGTAGGTAAACAATTTATTTTAAAGATCAAAAGCTTCTTGCAAACCTCTATTTTAAAAGTACGTACAATTAATTTACCCGTTAAACATTATAGGGAAACCAAAATAAAAACAATGTTTTCTGCATACCTATAAGGCAGATGTTTTTTGTGTAATGTTTCATGAAAACGCGGGGGCTGGCAGTATACGTATTGGTGACGTTCAACATAGCCTACTCTTAATTAAATCTGATGCTTGGCTAGACGAGATAAGGTGTCATTTGTGTTGACTGGTTGTGCGTGCTGCCGTGTAGCCGCGTCGTGTCTCTCGGTTGTTGGACTTTGGAACTAGAAACGAGTAGCCACAGTACATGGTGTATGCTTAGCTAAGCAAGCATAACGCAAGGGGACTACCACGAGTTTTCTTGTTTATGATTCATTATTAGGGTTCCGTACCTCAACAGTTCGGGGAAAGCTCGGAAAAACCTGCTCGATTCCTGAACTATTTGTAATACCTATCTACAAATTTGTACGGAAACCTCGGTTTGCGAGACCGAACCGCACTTACACAAAACCACAATTAAACAATTTTGCCAAACTGCTAATGCAGTTTATCGGCAAGGTCTTGGTAACAATTCGCAAAGACTATTTTTTTTCTTGAGGGCTGAATCAAAAACCATTTCGAGATTAACATCTAAGTAACCATATTTTCTATATTTAAGATAAATATTAAGGAAGATGAGCGTTATTTTTGCCAAAAAACAATAACCTTCATTTGACCTTCTGATGACGTCACATTTTAAAATAAACATAACATATGGCAACACTACGTTACTTAAAAAAAAGACTTGCTGTCATAACTGTCATATGCATATCATTTCCTGTCTGTGAAAAAAACGTCTGTGACAGCAAATCACAGAAACAAAGTGTGACAGTTTGCGCGACGTTTCGGCGTGTGCACTCGAAAAATATGACGTCACGCTTTCAAATATTTTAAATAAATAATTTATAATAATAAACTTAACAAATCGCTGAAAAAATGAAATTAGTCTCTAGAAATTACTTCTGCTTTAAGAAAAAGATATAAAATAAGATCGAAATAAAAAATATACTGCCCGAATTCCTTGTAAACTTACACAATCTACACAGCCAACAGTATCGATAATACTTTCTGAGTCTTAAGCATAGCATGGGTACAAACTGCTTAATACAAAGCGCTCAAATTGTGCTTCTTTGAGACTTTGCATAATCATGTTAGAAGGCCATTAAAAACATCCGCACGCAATGTGATGCGATTTGTGAAAACAATGCAAAACCTGAATGCCCTTATTTTAGAAACTCTCGATAAAAAAACCAAAGCTTTAAAATTATCAATTTTAGTTTTGTCTATTTAATTAAGCTTTTGTCTACATTGTGATGATTCAATCAATCAATCAGCCCATACTCGTCCACTGCTGGCCATAGGCCTCCCTCAATATTTGTGGCCTCTCCAAAGCACGCCACTTCTTTCTGTCCTCGGCCACTTCATCCAGCCGCTGCCAGCAATCTGCCTCAGATCATGGGTCCAGCGAGCTGGTGGTGGGCGTCCTATGCTGTGTTTGTCAGTACGTGGTCTCCACTTAGGAATCTTTGTACCCCATCGACCGAGTATCGGTTATATTTGTTATCATTTCAAAAGCTGATTGAAATGACAACAAATACAACCAAAATCTATGTATGTATACATACATTATTTTCATGCGCTTTCCAATGTTCCTTTGTTTCAAATCAAATCCCTACTACTTATACGTAGTTTCTCGCTTGCTATTTTTTGTCGCAAATTTTCCGCGGGTGGATGGCATGGGAAATACTACTGATGATATGAAGAGGTTGGTACAGACGACCTTTACATTTGAGTTGCAAAATCAATCATAAAGTAACTGTATAGAGTGCACGCAAAGGCTGATGGTTGTTGGTTGATGTGCGACTGTACCTCGGTGTTATTGCGGTAAATGTGGTTACAACAACCGCAAAACCTCAATAGTCGGTTGAGTTGTTTTTTTACCCGATTTCTTATTCTATTTGCTTTGAAAAAGACGTCTTAGTACAGTCGATAGCACATCAACTTTTACATATATGTAGGTACTGTAGTAATTTATGTTTAGGGCGCTTTTGGAATAAAAATTTAAAGGTTGACCTACTGTCGACTGTTTGTGCAGTGTAGTACCTATGCCAACAACAATTAAAACCGGCCAAGTGCGAGTCGGACTCGCGCACCGAGGGTTCCGTACAAACCTGCAAGGTTTACAAAGTTCGTTCATTACGACAATCGAGTCATAACTATGGTATTTTTATTGCAAAACATGAGGAAAAAAGTAATAAGTTTATATTTATTAAAAAAATATATAATATATTTTGTAATGTAACTAAAAATTTAAGGTTTTCGGAATTTTTCCTTTATGTGTGCTATAAAACGTTGCTTCATGCCAAATTTCAAGATTCTAGGTCGACTGGAAGTACCCTTTAGGTTTTGATTCCCTTGCGAGTACTTGCGAGTTTCAAAATATGCAGCTTAAATTGCTGTTTCTTTTGATTGCGTTGACATAGAAGTTAGATTTTGTTACAGCTTAAAGGTATTATAGACCTGAGTATTTGGTATGAATTTCAATTTAATACCTCTACGCGTTTATGAGGAAATGGGTAGTAAGTTTAAAATTATTAAAAAAATATATATTATGTGATGTAACTAAAAATTTATGGTTTTCGTAATTTTTCCTTTATCTATGCTATAAGACGTTGCTTCGTACCAAATTTCAAGATTCTGAGTTCACGGGAAGCACCCTGTAGGTTTTGATTCCCTTGCAAGTGTCGAAAATTTGCGGCATAAACGGCTGTATCTTTTGATTGCGTTGGCTTAGAAGTTTGATTTTTTCACAGCTTCAAGGGACAGTAGACCTGAGTAATTGATATAAATTTCAGCTTCATACCTCCACGCGTTCCTGAGAAAAAGGGTCTTGACAGACGGACGGACGGACGGACAGACGGACAACAAAGTGATCCTATAAGGGTTCCGTTTTTTCCTTTTGAGGTACGGAACCCTAAAAAGCAGCCAAACCGTGGGATAAATATACGTTAAATGGATAAATGGGCTTAGGGTCACGAACTGATTGAATCCTTCACTTAGAAAATACATTACTAGGAAAATACAATTATTAAGTATATACCTAAGTAAAGCTAGGAATTACCTACTTATACAACATGTTAAAATAACGCAAAACCTGAGAAACCTTATTTCGGAATCAATAATGAAACCACATCCAATAAGTTTAAATGAAAATTATTAATTGGTAATAAAAACTGAATTTACACGGATATTTACTAGTTTATTTTTTAATTTTTCAATTTTCTGTCGTTTCGGTACTTTTAATTTTTATTCATTACGTTTCAAACAAATTGAGCGTGTTATTTTAATTTTCGTGTTTTAAAATGACGTTTCGCGTATTTTTTTTTTTATAAGTACAATCTCAAAACCTGTAAGATTGTATGAAAAGTAAGGAGATAACTTTGTGTTAAGTTTGGCTTCTCGAAAGTAGATTTATTTATTTATCGATGCTAATGAAACGGTTTGCGGTTTTGTGTTCGGTATTTCAATAACAAGGTATTGTAAATAAATAAAAAATAAATAAATGTAGTACGCACCCTCGGTGCGTGAGTCCAACTTGCACTTAACCAGGTTTTTTTGGTATCGCCAATATTTCACATGAAATCTAATCGGTATCGTATCGACAAAACCGCAGTTACTTCGGTAATATCGTCGTATCTCTATATATGTCCTATTTACATTATAATATCGATGCCCTAAATCTTAGGATTAAACTGACTGGCAGACAAATTGACCTGATTATTATTATTACTTACCTTTGTTTGCAACGAAGTTTAGTGTTCTCTTTGTTATTGATTAACGCAAAACCTCTGTAAGATGTGTCTTCAGTATCTATATTTAAACTATTTATAAAAAGTAAGCAGATTGTACATACACACAAAAATGTAAAGGTTGACCAGCATCGGTAGCGCTGACGCAGTTCGCGCGTTTTAACGTTAAAAGTAGCGACTTTCCAGTACGTTAGTTGTTGGGTGCCACCACCCATGTAGAACGTTACTGCCATTCATGGTTTACTATGGCAATTCGACGTAGGTACATTACAAAGTTGATTAAGCTACAGACTAACAAGCAGACTTTGCTACGCAATGTACCTCGAATTGTCACAATAAACTACGAATTGTAGTCTTATGAATCTCGACCCTGCCATTGACCATAGGGCTGTCGACTGTACAAGTATACAAATTTGCTCTTCGACCTTTACATGCGGACTCTGTACTTAATTATGTTATGAGCGACTTTTCAGCTAAAATTAAAAGGTATTACGCACTAGGTAACCACCGCCATAAAGGTTGATGTGCCATCGACTAAATGTTCTAGAGACGCTACAGACCTCGATACTCGCATGGCACAAACAACATCAAAACCTGTTCTCTCAGTTGCGATCGGTTGTGAAAGTTTAAAAATGCCTAGGACATAACAAGAGTCTCTTAATTGGCATTTGGACGAAGATCTAACTGCGGTTCTAGGCAGGTACAGGGCACAGGCGACAACAGCTCGAATTTTATGTTATTGTTGCAAAGTAACCCGTAACGTAACTGCGTAAAGTGCGTGTACGTAAAGGTCGAAACGCTGTCGACTGTACTAAATAAACACCTACCTATTAGCCTAACGAGGTCCAGTAGAAATACGTACCTACATTACTGCGTAATGTGTTTGACGTCAATGTGCAGATAATGCTTTGTAGACAAAAGTGGGTGTGTTTGGTTCCACCTCCACCGGGCATACCGCACAGTCCGTATGGCATATACTAGCTTCCATCGCCCTCGCGAAATGGGGAACTTGCACAAGAAAATGTTTTAATCTCACTGGAGAGGCCATGTTAAAACATTTTGCCTCTACTCTGCGACTACTTTTTAATCACTCGCGATGCTCATACATAGTAATATACATACATACATACATACATACATACATACATGTATCGCGAGTGCGATGGAAGCGAGAATATGCCACACGGACTGTACGGTTTGTCCTGTTGAGGCGGAACCAAACACACACATAGAAACGTCGGGAATCTAAGGTAGGTACCTAATTAAATTTTACCTAATAAATAATCGCGGTTAGACTCGTTTAATATATTACTAATACCTACTTTTCGTGATACAAGCGGAGCTGTCGAGGAGTAATTCTAGTGACGTGGTACAAAAATGCGCCATACATATTACATAAGCAGCCTATATACGTTCCACTGTAGGGCACAGGCCTTCTCTCAGGGATTGAGTATGGGCTTAATTACCACGCGTGCCCACCGCGGATTGACATACTAAATCGGGCTCAAATTATGACGTTGCTAGGACTGGAAAACATTTAGAAATAAAAAAAAAACATTTTTAAAAAGTTTTTATTATAGGAGTAATAAACCTAATTGCCAATCCGCGGTGAGCTCGCGTGGTAATTAAGCCCATACCCTCTCTCTCTGAGAAAAGACCTGTGCCCAGCGGTGGAACGTACATAGGCTAAATAAAGAAAAACCAAGGTACCTAAATGGCGAGTCAAACTCACGTACTTTATAGGTAGGTAGGTACTTACATATTATAAATAGTTCAGGAATCTAGTCTCGCAGTTTTTTCTAAGCTTTTCCCGACCTTCAAGACAATTTTTTATATGAATTAATTACAAATGTATAATTTTCAGATTTTCCCTGTATTTGTAGTATAATACGATCATCATCATCATCATCATCAGCCATCTTTACGCCCACTGCAGGACACAGGCCTCCCTCATGGTTTTCCCTAACCATAAAGGGTTTTGCCCTAATCGCCACGCTTGGCAGGCGGGTTGGCGATCGCTGTATGCGGTTGGAATCTCAGGAAGACGCTGCTGGGCAGTAGTCTCCTGGTAATTTATTTTCTTAGTCGCCTTCTACGACATCCACGGAATGAAATGGACTAACGCTATTCTTAATCCGGCACCACACGGATAAGACGATATTACTTGTCAAATTTCATAGTAAAGTACCCTATAAATTTTCATCATCATCATCATTCAGCCATAAGAAGTCCACTGCTGGACATAGGCCTCCTCCATGGATTTCCAAAAAGACCGGTTGGAAGCGGCCTGCATCCAGCGTCTTCCTGCCACTTGGATGAGGTCATCTGTCCATCTTGTGGCTGGTCGTCCTACGCTGCGCTTGCCGACATGTGGTCTCCATTCGAGAACTTTTCGGCCCCATCGGCCATCAGTTCTGCGTGCTATGTGCCCCGCCCACTGCCATTTCAACTTACTATAAATTTTGATTCCCTTGAATGTCAAAATACACGTTTTTTTTGCGGCATAAACGGCCGTAACTTTTTTTTACGTTAACTTAGAAGTTTGATTTTTTTGCAGCTTTAAGGTACTCTGCGCGTTTCCGAGATAAAGGGTCTTGACAGACAGACGGACGGACGGTCGGACAATAGAGTGATCCTGTAAGTGTTCCGTTTTTCCTTTTGAGTTAGTGTAGAGAATTAGTAAGTAATTAGATTTTTCGCATTTTTGAGACCTGTAAAACTCGGATTTTTTTAAATGGTTTTATTTATATATATTTTTGAGTTCTATGTCGTCTACGGTAAAACAACAAAGTCACTCGTGAAGTGAAATTGAGGCAAGTTCCCCATTGCAACGTAGATTGAAGCACTGGGCACAAAATCGGAAGGTTTCGAGTCTCTTTGTACCGATAGGTCCGCTAGCGGTTTTCCAACTTGGCCGGTTTGTACTTTCAAGGCTTCGTGGCTTCGGCTCGGCCATCAACCAGACTTGACTTCATACACAATCAACTCGCGGTATCGATCGGAGCTGCACGCTGCACGCGATTATTATCTAGTCTCCTCGCGTATTTAACTAATACGTGTGAACCGGAAAATTCTTACGGGAAAATCTACTGATCAATTTAAAAATAAACGGAAATGTATTCCATCGCTGAAGTGACGCTAGCCTTCGTCGTTTTCTACACTTTCTCGTTTTTGTTCGAAGTTGTTACGGGACTCATAGTGTAGGGAGATGGGTCGGAAAGCGAATAAAATGTGATATTTTTAGTAGTTAAATAATTTAATTAGTCTGTAAGAATTAAGTCGACTTTTCAATGCAATCATTAGGTTCTTTAAGTTATTTATAAAAGATTTAAGATATACCTACCTGCGTAATTTGGTTTTCAACGGCATCTCAGTCATAATCACCATTGCAAAGAGTAAGTACCTGTTTATCTACCTACTAATATTATTTTTCGGAGGGGTAGGCAGAGACCAGGGACTGCCACTTGCCACGATTCTGACAGATCACTTTCGCTTTCTCAACATTCATTAGTCGTTGCAGTCGTGGCAAGTGTTAGTCCCTGTTCTCTGCCTACCCCTCTGGGATACACGCGTGAGTTTATGTAATATTATTTTAGGTACCCACATTAATTGGTTAATCAATATTCATTAGTCGCTGCATGCACCTACATCGGTTTCGGGTAAGTTTTATCTTGCCTTTCGCTAATACATCCCTTATTTGGTCGAAGTATATCCGCCTAGGACGAGGTTTGAGGGATCGTGGCTTATTTTTAGCTTATAGTTACACTAAGTATCAGTCCTATTATAATGTAAGCTGCAAGTTTCCCAAATGAATAATAAAAAAAATAAAGTGCAAGCACTGGTCTCTGTTTACCCCTCCGGGATACAGGCGTGACATGCTAATAAGTGACTATTATAATGTAAGCTGCAAGTTTCCCAAATGAATAATAAAAAAAATAAAGTGCAAGCACTGGTCTCTGTTTACCCCTCCGGGATACAGGCGTGAGATGCTAATAAGTGATAAGTGATTGACAACCCCTTAGTTCCTTGGTCACACACATCTGCCGAAAAACTGATTGTCTATGAGGAACAAAGTTTCTCGAGTGGTGACCACGAATGGCACGAACTGGCAAACGACGCGTGCGTATTGAGTATTGAGGCAGATCGGTGGTAGTGCCTGGATGAGGATTGTCGAGGACAGAAAGAAGTGACGTGCCTTATGGAGGCCTATATCCAGCAGTGGTCGTGTACAAGCTGATTGACTGATTTCATAAGCCAGCTGTTCCACAAGTAATAAGCACAATTCTACGCAACACTAACAAACCTCTTTTATTTCACGGAACCCCATAATAAAATATCAAATGCAAGTTACCCAGTGGCATCTTTCAGACACTTAAAGTTTACTCCTTATTACATACAAAATCCCATTACATTAATCCAAAATAACTGGATTCTCGGAACCCCAGTGGCTCTTCCATGGAACCCTTGGGTTCAGCGAAACCCACTTTAGGAATCGCTGTCTTGTGCTAAAACACTTATCCTAAGTAACCCTCGGTGCTCTAACAGTTTATGCGCCATAAAAAATTACTATGGACGTAAAAAAACACCTCCGCAAAAAATTAACCGTGAGAGCATCTAGCGGGAAAAGCTTGCCGGATGCGTTTTTCATGTTTTAATGAACGTAGTAGGTACAATCAAAATAAATAACATCTCTCTAGGTAGCGACCGACAAGTTGACGAACCTTTACATCTTCACATTATCTCGCATAATGTGGCATTTGTAGGTAGGTAAATCTGAATGTTTGGATTTCGATGTTTTTAGGGTTCCGTACCCAAAGGATAAGAGACTTCGCTGTCCTTCCGTCCGTCCGTCCGTCTGTCACCAGTCTGTCTGTATCTCATGAACCGTGATAGTTAGACAGTGGAAATTTTCACAGATGATGTATTTCTGTTGCTGAAATAACAAAAAATACAAAAAAATTAATAAAATAAATATTTAAGGAGGGCCTCCCATACAACAAACGTGATTGTATTGCCGTTTTTTGCTCGATAGGTATTAATAACGGCTACTGGTAGACGCTTGAAATTTTCAAATCTTGTATAGATAATGGTACGGAACCCTTCGTGCGTGAGTCCGAACCGCAATTGGCCGGTTTTTGGATTTTATTTACCTGAACGTTTAAACAAAACCTTCGATGAAGTCTTCGATGATATCGTGTTCATCCAACACTTATTGTTGATCAAAGTTTGTTAAACTTTTTACCTGGATCACACGCTGTATCCCAAGTCTTGCCGACTAATCTACCAAGTGGGTAGGTGGATCAGTACCTACCTTCGAGCGATTGTGAAGTGCCTACCTACATACCTACCTAACTAAGTTTAGAATGTTTCCGACGGTCGCATAGAAATGTATTTTTGCGTTGCTCAAGATAGCCTTAAAATAGTTCCCCGTCCGCTTGGGCTATTACTCTCGGTGGCCTTGTGAATCTTGTAGCGTGTGAAGAAATTATTCTTAAACTAATCAAAACGAATCCTTATAAAAAATATACCTACTTAACAGATAAAAACATAATCTAAAAAATGGTAAGATGGTACCTAGCTCCCAGGTGCTCAGTAGTAAATTGTTATTAAATTACCTACCTCACATATGGTCTCGAGGTATGTACCAAACTTGGTAAAAAAATTGTGACCAAACTACACATTTTATAAGTATTTTATGTGAATGCAGAAACTTCTTTTTTTATTGTCCCGAAGTTGCAAGAACGAAACGCCAAATGTCAAAATCAGCTGTTTCCTGTCACCGTGTGCGTATTGAACACAGACAGATATTGAATTGAGTATATTGTATGCATAAAACGTAGTGATTATATTCTCTGTGATTGTATGTGTTGTGAAATGAGACAAAACAGATTATAAAGATGCTATATGCACGATTTTTACGTAAATTGCACTTTAAACACGGTCAAAATCTCGCGAACTATAAACGGCATCATTTCGTGAGCTGTAGTAAAAAGTGGCGAAGTGTTGTTGGACTTGAAGTGCACGCACAGTTGAATACTGAATCCAAACTCTTCTCCGGGGCCGAAAATGTCTTTGGCGGCTTAGTGAACAATTGCGTGGCCCTATTCGATGC
Organism: Yponomeuta malinellus; assembly: GCA_947308005.1. NCBI lineage: Eukaryota > Metazoa > Arthropoda > Insecta > Lepidoptera > Yponomeutidae > Yponomeuta > Yponomeuta malinellus. The sequence goes on from OX371013.1 coordinate 9,611,317, forward strand.
CGCTATACCTGGAACTTTACCTGTGTTGAACAGAAAATGTGTAGAACTAGGCGTAAAGACCGCACTAGCGCTGTCTTGCAAAGTGAACGCAGTGTCAACTTTTGATAGGAAACACTACTTCTATGCGGATCTGCCGACTGGCTATCAGATCACACAGCAAAGGGCGCCTCTGGCTAGCGACGGTGTCATTAGTTTTCAGGTATATTTTATTCATCGTTAATTAATTCACCTTCTAACCTCAAAAAGTAGTGACCATTCATCTCTCTGCTGTGTTTTCATAATCGGACTCGTTGACTACAGAGGACAAGACAATCGATCTCACAACGTTCGATTCCCACAGGGGGCCGCCGTACATTGTACAAATGGCCTCAGTCTGGGTGTTTTCCATGTTTGTGATGTTCTCGCCTAGTTACCACAGGATATCCTAGTTTGGGACCAGGTCAAGTGATTGTGTTCTGACCTCGATTGCAGCGACCTAATGAGCATTCTTTGCTGCATGTTTCTGAAAAAAAAAATAAGATAAGATTCAATCCTAACTTCCACTTATTTGGCCTTCAGGTATTCACACCGGGAGTCCACAAAAAGCCATACAAGAAGAGTTCCCGCATCAAGCAGATCCAGCTGGAACAAGACAGCGGGAAGTCCCTTCATGATGTGGAGCTCAAGCGCAGCCTCGTCGACCTGAACCGAGCAGGGGCCCCGCTAGTGGAGCTGGTCTTTGAGCCCGACTTGGAGGTATGGTTGCAAGTTGATTACAGAACTCCAACTTCTACAATTAGCAAGCAACGCTGACCACACATTTGCTGAAAATCTGACAACAGAAGATATCAGAAGGCTCCTATGTGGATTCCACGAACCTGTAAACAGTGTATTATGCAGGTTGCCACTTTGTGAGCTGAGGACAGAAGATAACCATTGCCTGGTGGAGGCCAACATCAAGCAGTGGTTGAATGGACTGATGGATTAGTTAGATTCATTAAGTGATGATGATGAACTGATGGATTAGAAGTAATTAGTAATTTCATCATCATGAGTTCCAGTTATCCATCATCAGAGACATAGGGCTCACAAAGCAAATTTTAATAATGGCATATTTTGCACCTTCAATTCAAGCTCGTCCATATTTCTACAATATGGTGCCGATACCTCATAACACATTTCTCTTGTTTCTACCTTTATTGTTGCATTTTGCATAATACGCAAAATTTTATTTCGCATTCTGTGTGAGAATCAAAACAAATGAAGTAGAAGGTATTGGCTCTTTTTGACAATACATCAAAGTAGTCGCTAAAGTAATTTAAAATGTTTAACATTATTAGCAAGACTGTCGGTTCTTTGTTACATGTAGTTAGCCTACTATCGTATTACGAGTATTATTGCATTTTGCATAATACACAAAATATTATTTCGCATTTCGCGTGAGAAGCAAAACAAATGAAGTAGAATGTATTGGTTCTTCATCGTCAATTACATCAAAGTAGTCCCAAAACTGGTCGCTAAAGTAATTTAAAATGTTTAACATTATTAGCAAGGCTGTCGGTTCTTTGTTAGATGTAGTCAGCCCACTGCCTAACTAGTAAAATAACTTAGTTAAGATTCAGTCCTAACATCCACCTTCTTTCTGGCCTTCAGGCCACTAGCATAATTTGAAATGTTAAAATTCAGATGCTAAAATGAGTATGTACATGTATTTTTTTTAAATTACTTTCTCTAGCAGGAGTTTTAAATTGTCACTGCCGTATTTATAAAAACACGATTCGTCTAAAGCACTCATCAGAGTCAGTTCATTTAATCTGTTATGTACGTATTGTCTTTGTAAAATCTCCACTACAGACTATTTTAGTCGACGTTTATTGAGTGTTTTAAGGAATCGTGTTTTTAAAAATAAGAGTTTTCTTTGTTTGTGTTTTCTTTTGTGGGCGATCAACTTATAAAAGTAAAACTTCGTACAAAATCCATTGAAAATTACTTTGATGAAGGTGTTAGATAAAGCAGTAAAGCAGATAAAAAACCCCCCTTTCTACGGAACCCTACACTACGTGTGGCCCGACACGCACTTGGCCGGTGTTTTTCATTGTATCTTTTATTTCTGTATTTTTGTTTCTCGTGTGCGGATATTCAGGATATTCTTATTTTATGTTACCTAACCACCACTCTCCCTTGCTTACAGGATGGCGAGGAAGCGGCGGCGCTAGTCAAAGAGCTACTGCTGATAGTGCAGCGTCTGGGAGCATGCAGTGGGCGCATGGAGGAGGGGGCGTTGCGAGTCGACGCCAATGTCTCGATCCATAAGCCTGGGGAACCATTGGGCACGAGGACTGAGGTGGGCATGTGATTTTTTGCCCTTTGTGTCTTACATTTAGAGTTGAGATCATGCTCTTAAATTTAGAATCGAGATCATACAGTAGTCGTATGGAGAAAGGGGCGCTGCAAGTCGACGCCAATGTCTCGATCCATGAGTCTGGAGAACCATTGGGCACGAGGACTGAGGTGGGCGTGCGATTTTTTATCCTTTGCGGCTTACATTTAGAGTAGAGATAATGTCCTTAAATTTCGATTCGAGATCATACAGTAGTCGTATGGAGGAAGGGGCGCTGTGAGTCGACGCCAATGTCTCGATCCATGAGTCTGGAGAACCATTGGGAACAAGGACTGAGGTGGGCATGCGATTTTCTACCTTTTTACTCTTGTGCTTAGAATTAAGAGCTGCTGCACTGAGGGTCAGCACCATTGTCTCGATCCAAAAGTCTTGAGAACCATTGGGCACGAGGACGGAGGTGGGCATGTGATTTCCTGCCCTTTGCCTTTTTAGGGTTCCTTAGTCAACAAGAAACCTTACAGTTTCGCCACGTCCGTCCGTCTGCCTGTCTGCGGTTTAGCACAGAGACGACAAGTACTAGGAAGCTGAAATTTGGCATAGATGTACGTATTAATCACGTCGACAAAAAGGTTGATAAATCTTAAAAAAAACTTACGTAAGCCAAAAATTTGTTTTTTTTTTAAGATTTAGGGATTTTATGTTTTTTTAAAGATTTAGGGATTTAGGACACCTAATTTAGGTATGTTTTTTTTTCTCGCCTACACCATAGTGTGGGGTATTGTTGGATTGGTCGTTCAAAAATATTATATTATGATAATCTCCCGGCTAAACGATTGATTGTAGAAACGTGAATAAATTTAGGGCAGTTGAACATATTATAATGAAATTAAAAGGAAAACTATCACGGCTATGTAGGCTTTACAAGTTAACGAGTAATAGGCGACCAACTTATAAGATTCCTTATAAAACTTCGTAAACTTCGACGAACTTACAACTTCGTACAAATTCCATTGAAAATTACTTTGATAAAGTTGTTAGTTCTATGAAACATGTAAACAACCCCTCCTTCTACGAAACATTACACTGTGCATGGCCCGCCACGTAGTCAACAAGGAACCCTTATTGTTTCGCCATGTCCGTCCGTCTGTTTGTTCGTCTGTCTCTCTGCCGCGGCTTAGCACAGAGACGACAAGTACTAGGAAACTGAAATTTGGCATACTAATTACGCCGACTAAACGGTAGATAGAATGTTAAAAAAAAAATATTTTGGGTTACCTCCTACACTTAAATTAGGGATGCATTTTTTTTCTCGCCTGCACCATAGTGTGGGGTATCGTTAGATTGATCGTTTAAAAATATGTAGAAAAACTGTTTTTCGATTTAGAGATCCGTTTGCGAAATATTAAGCTTTAAAGCGCAATTTTTTGTTCGAGTAGGGCGTCTTCCCATCCTTCTCTCTGCTAAGCGGTTGATTATAGAAACGTGAAAAAAATCAGTGTAGTAGCACATACAATGAACTTGAAAGGAAAACTATCACGGCTAAGTAGGCTTTACAAGTTAACGAGTAATAGGCGACCAACTTATAAAAGGAAAACTTCGTACAAACTCCATTGAAAATTACTTTTATGTAGTTGTTAGTTGTGTAAAGTAGGTTAAAAAACTCCTCGTTCTACGGAACCCTGCAATGCGTGTGGCCCGACTCGTACTTGGCCGGTTTTTCATTTAGAGACGAGATCGTGCAGTGGTTGCATGGAGGAGGGGGCGAAATTGTAATATTTGAATGCTCTCTACTGGCTAAACGGCTGTTGTAGAAACGTGAATAAAATCAGGGCAGGACACATAACGAAAAATAACACAGATAAGGAGCCTTTACAGATTAAAACATTTATAAAAAGCAAGTTTCGTACAAATTCCATAAAAAATACTTTGATGAAGTAAATGTAAAGCCTGGCGTCGACTACAGCAGAAATGGAAGCGAGTCGCATTTATTCCTAGAGCGTCCATCTCCGAAGAATCGAATCGAATTATTCATTCATCGCAACTCTTTATCAAATTAGGTCGTTTTTGCGTCATGGACAGCTCGGATGAAGAGATTTTATTTCAAATACTTTTTGATGAAGAAGTCCTGGGTACTCCAAAATACTGGGTACACGACATTAATATTTTTATTTAAACAAAGATTTTTAAAACGATACATAAATACGTAGGCGCGCATTGCCTGTCGAGCAAATTCCGCGGTCGATTCAATTCGGCGCGCCCCGGCTCGTCGCTAATGGACGCAGTTTCGTAGTAAATATATTGGAGTCGACTTTCTGCGATTCGGCTCAGCTCGGCGAGCCTAGTGGACGCGAGCCTTTATTAGATACACTATGAACTCCATAAATATTTTCATATTAATAAAAAAAATCCTTCTACGCATTTTTTGACCCAACTACGGCTACTTGCGATGCGAGTGGCTCGACACGCAGATGGCTGGTTTCTTTTTGTATTTGTGGGAATTAGTATTGAGGGTGTTGTAGAAGCTTTCTAGAACTAAGATTTCCGCACTTGGTTTTATAGTTGGGCCCAGGATGGACCATTGTACGACTGTACGTAGGAAGCGCTGCGGCATGTGAACACCTCAGATAGTAGAGTTTCCTCACGATGTTTTCCCTCACGGTTAGCTAGTGGCATTACTACTACGTATTTACAAATGTACGTAACTGAAAAACGAAGACATTGATACATGCCGGGATCCGAACCAACAACCTTCCGAATGTGAGGCCATCGTTCTACCGATATGCTACGGTGTAAGTAGGCATGTTTACTTACTTTCTGTTTTTGTTGTTGCTTTTATATGCCTACTTGGAAGTGTACCACAGACATTTGAATTGAAAATTTAAATACCAAATGGCATTGTCTGATTCAACTTATATAGGTCAGCACCTATATGAATAGTAAGGCCTTTATTGTTTCCCAATACAATGAAGCCGAAGCGAAGAAGTAAATATCACATTGTTTTAGTTCTGGGAAAATTTCCAGGAAACTGCAATGTGGTATCACACTATTTATTATCAGAATATATTCGGTCTTCGTACGAAATCGTATGTAGTACTTAGGCACGAAAGGCATGTTTTGGGATATCACGTAAAGTTGCTGAACAGTGTAATTGACGTTCGTTAGCCTACAGTCCAATCATCCTGAGAATGTTAATGACGTTTGCATCCAGTGATGGCAGTGCTTAGAACGCTTCTGGCGTCAGATGGCACTGACTTTGCACATTCAGCGAACACCCAGCGGCTAACATTGTACTTTGACATTAAAAAAGTAGAATGTAAATTCTTTACGTTGATATTATTTTTGATTTCTGATACATGTCAAATGAAGCGTTATATTTCAATACAGTACAGGTATATTTCCAAAATGCGCCATTCCTGATACATATCACGTTTATTTCACATTCCTAATACATTCCTGATACATGTTTACAACAGCTTTTATTGTAGGCGGTTTTTAAATTTTTATTTAAAAACATATTTCACCATATTTTGGGAATATCACTACGACTCCACCAAGTTGTGTTTACGAGAGCAAATGCGAGTCACTATAAAACACCCGAATCGTTTCAAGTGTGCCTTTAAAATTTTAAGAGTTCTGTCGATTTCTCCAGGATCCCATCATCAGATCCTGACTTGTTGACCACACGTGGTCCCTATGAAGTCTACCATTTTAAACAAAAAAGAATTTTGCAAATCGGTCCAGGCATCTTCGAGTAATCGTACATAAAAAAATATATAAAAAATATTCCTTTTTTGAAGTCGGTTAAAAAGAAATGGATTCTTACAGTTTTCTGCTTTATTGTGGCGCTGTTTGAGATATAATGCTTAAAATCTGATATATAAGTAGGTATGAGAAAAACACGCAGAACAAAAGTTGTAAAATACAATCTCACGTTGGCATGTTTCAGTAATTGCGCATTTTTAACGTAACAACAGAATATCTATCAGTTGTCAATACAAATAGAGTTCAAGCTACGAACACCTTGTCATTCTTACGTGGTTTTGGTGGGTAGGTACACGACCTTAAACCGATCTTATAGTTACTTATTTAGGTATAAACATCGCAAAAGCGATGCATAACACGTAAACAACATCGGTTCCAACCGTGGCATACATTTAGGGGGTGCCGTTCGGCATCGTGACTAAACCCAGCTCTTTCCCAACATAATATAAAGAACATCTTTTCCGTCCAGGGCGTCCATATAGGGGTACCATTAGGCAACGTGACTAAAGCCGGATCTTTCCCAACAGATAAAGAAGATCAGTTCCGTCCATGGCGTCCATCAAGCGGTACCATTGGGTACCAACCCTAGTTTGACCCCTTACCCAACAATAAAGAATATCGATTCCATCCAGAGCGTATGGCTAAAGAAAGAAGACATATATTTAAATTACCACATAAATACAGAGTCGTCATTCAGCCAGCGTCTTCCTGCCACTTGGATGAGGTTTTCTGTCCATCTTGTGGCTGGTCGGTCGGCTGGCTGGTCAAATACAGAGTAAACAAACAAAATAAATCAAAGGAAATAAAAACAACAATAAATGGTAATATTCGGCACCGTGACTAAACCCAGCTCTTTCAGCTTTTAATGTTTTTTTTTTCTGGTGTGTACCTACTAAGTCCTAACCTTGAAAATAACAATAGAAAACCATTGTTATTTTCATCAGGTCAGGACTCCGAAATATAAAGAGTTGTAATCTAATCTTTCCCAACAGATAAAGAACATCGGCTCCGTCCGAGGCGTCGCCGGCGCGATACGTCACGAGATCGAGCGACAGACAGCGCTGTTGGAGCGAGGGGGTACTGTTGGCAACGAGACGAGATCCTGGGACGCCGTGGCCAGGGTCACCGTGCCCATGAGAGACAAGGAGGTTGTGCAGGACTATAGGTTGGTCCCTTTCCTACCCGTTTCTTAGGTCCGGTAATTTCTTTGAATTCGTTCACCGTATTTTGAGGGGATGTCTTGTAAAATGTAAAATGTCTTCTAATATGTTAAATGTATAAGCTGTCCTCCGATACGCGTAAACAATTAAATGAACAAAGGAGATGGCTGGTGCCGACCATAAGACGCTCGGCCCATATTTTCTTTTGATTTTTATAACTTTTCGTCTTGATATTGTTTGTCTATGCATAAGTGAAGTAATTTTGGGTAACAAAAAAAATATTAACGCGCCATTTTTTTGGCAAATTGGGTGCCGTCTTTGTCTGGTTACCATATCACAGGGCATAATGCCCTACCAATTAAATTTGTAGGGCATTATGCCCTTATTACTTTAATTTACAATTCTTCGGGCTTAAGTGAAAAATTAAGTTCTATTTTTTTGTTCGAGAAAATAGGTAAGTATGAGAGGCTGGGCTGAATATTTCGATTGGGGCTGCTTTAATTTATTGTTAAAGTGAAAAAAAAGAACCAGAGTCTGCGATCCTACAAGCTGTTAGTTGCTAGTTTATACCATGACTATAAAGACTCCTAATCTGTGCAAACGTAAAAGACATATTATATTTGTTCTCTTTTTTACGGAATACCGAGATATATATTTACTTATGAAACGAACGTTAGAAGGTCGAATTCGTCACACACTTATTCACAAATATAAAAGAAATCAGTGAATATCCATTATTTACTAGCTGACCCGGCAAACGTTGTTTTGCCACATTAATTAGCCTGCGACCTATTCTCAGACCTACCAAACATACACACAAAATTTCGTAGAAATCGGTGAAGCCGTTTCGGAGGAGTTCGATAACAAACACTGTGACACGAGATTTTTATACATTAGATAATTGTAGTTTTGTATTGGCTGACCTTATACCTTTAAAATGAAGTATAATTTGTAACTATTGTCAATACAATAAATGAATTTTCTTCTTCTTCTTCTTCTTCAATGCAAAATCCTACGTGTTAATCGTAAACTCATCCCGACTGGACGGATATTTGTTGAAGGTATCTGTCGGGCAATATAATCCAATTTTAACAGACTTCAAAAAAGGAGGAGGCTCTTAGTTCGTCAGTATCTTTTTTTATGTTTTCCGATAGTTACTCGAAAACGCGCGGACCGATACGGATTTTTTTTTTGTTTGAAAAGGTAGAATTCTCAGGTGGTCCCATGGTCATCAAGTCAGGATCTGAAGATGGGATCCTGGAGAAATCGAAAGAAATTTTCAAATTTTAAAGGCTTACTTGAACCGATTCGGTTGCTTTTATAGTGACTTATGCATTTTCTTTCGGAAAACACAATTTGGTGGAGTCTTAGTGATGGTGAAGACCTTAATTGCAATTGAAATTGGCAGACCGGTTTCTTCGCCTATATACAGTATATTTTATAAAAGTTCTTCTCGAAAATCTCACTCCTTTTAGAAGTGGCTAGAATGACTTTTCGACCTCACACAAGAAAAGTCTTAGTCGCTGAGAAAAAAATTAACCACTTTTATTTATCTTTCAACACGGCCTCTCCGATTATATTAAAACATTTTTTGAGCAAGTTCTCCATTATTTTGCATTGTACTCATAGTATCTTGTTATAATAATAGGGGTTAAAGTATGAAATTGCCGTTTTATTGCAATAGGTTCTTTGAATTGACATAAAATCTTCATGGTTTGAGGTTTTCGAATGAAACTTTTTACAAATGGTTTCTATGATGTTCTTTTTTTAAAAAATGTGAAACATTTGAATATCGAATATTGAATATCAACAAGGCAACACAAGTTTCAACACGCGTTTCTTTCTGCAGATCAGTCAAATCATGAGGCACCCATTTTTCGTATTTTTTTATTTTATTGATTTGACGCAAGTGAGTCAATATTGTGGGTAAGGTAACGTTAAACCATGCCGCTAATTCCTGGGTAGTTTGACTAGGGTCGGCTTCCACTATCTCTCTTAATTCATCGCTATTCACCTGTGTGGGCGGTCTTCCTCGTGGCTCGTTCTTTAAGTCGAAATTTCCATCACGAAAGCGTTTAAACCAAAATCGCACGGTGCGTTCATTAGTAGACCCCTCTCCAAACGCAGCATTGATATTGCGGGCTGTTTCTGCCGCGTTAGTTCCGCGTCGGAACTCGTATTCAAAAATCACTCGAATTTTCGCAGTATCCATCTTTTTTGTCTAAATTGAATAACAAAAACAATTGAAAGTCGATATTCAAATGTTTCACATTTTTTTAAAAAAGAACATCATAGAAACCATTTGAAAAAAGTTTCATTCGAAAACCTCAAACCATGAAGATTCTATGTCAATTCAAAGAACCTATTGCAATTAAACGGCAATTTCATACTTTAACCCCTAATATACAATATGAAATGGTTAGAGTGGAGATATTTTTCTCTCCCTTTTCCCCGCTACAAACTCGACCCGAAGGCAGCGGCTAGCATTGTACGTTGACATTCTACAAACTAAATGTAAATTCTTTACCTTAAAATATAAGTCGTTTCATTTCTATTCATGCCCAAAGTAGAAAACCAAAATGTGACGATAAGTTCAGCCACAACCAGAAGACAGTATTAACATTTGTTTTCCTATCGTTCCAGGTATATGCCAGAGCCCAATCTGCCTCCACTACGCGTCAACCTGGACACCAAAGACGACCATACTGACGTCATCAGTGTCCCATTAATCCAGGACAGCATACCAGAGCTACCGGAGCAGTCTCGTAGAGACCTGATAGAAAAATACCAATTGCGACCAGAAACCGCCATTCAGCTGGTCAATGAACCCACTTTATTAGAGAATTTCATGCTCCTGGCAAAAGAAACTCAAAGAAGCCCAACCAAAGTCGCAAATCTTCTAATAAACGATTTTCTGACGGTGCTAAATAAAGCAAAGATTGACGCATCAGAATGCCCTATTACCACAAAACAACTGTCTGAGATCACAGACTTGTTGTTACAAAAGAAAATCAATTTAGAAGCCTGCAGAGAGATTCTAAGCGAACTGGCTAAAAATCCTGATGTAGAAAAGTCGCCTTTGAACATGTTGGAAGAAAAAGGACTTTTCTTAGTCGTCGATGAAGGAGAAATCGAGAAGCAGTGCCGCGAAGTATTAGAAAATCATGTGAAATTGGTAAAGCAGTACAAAGATGGTAAAATTAAAGTGTTAAAAGCTCTGTTAGGTATATTGGCTAAGAATACCCAACATAAGATCGATATGGCTCAGGCTACCAAAAAGTTGGAGGAGATGTTGAAAAAGTGATATAAATAAATCTAGTTTTGAGTAAATCACAGTTGTTTTTTTTTATACATAGTAAAATGTAGCCTTTTACTGCAACAGAAAACCCCGTGAACCAGGCAAACAAAAACACCTGCCTATTATAATTTTATTTTACTTTATTAGGAGCAACAGCAGCGTAAATTGATTATAATGACCACGGATCGGTAAACGTAGTGTAGGACGTCCTCAGACTCGGCGGAGCGACGATTCCCGCAGGGCGGCTGGCAAGAGCTCGATGCGCGTAGCCGAGAACCGTGCTCAGTGGCGTGCAATAGGTGAGGCCTATTGCTACAAGCCTACGCTTGTCCACTGCTGGACATAGGCCTCTCCTATTGATGATGATGATGATGATAGCCAAATATTCAATGCATGGCAGAGTAGTAGTTAAGTACGTAAGTACTTAATGGTTTGATTGGACAACAGATAAGTTAATTGCAGCAGTGTTTGTCAATGCAATCTCAGTTAACCATAATAGGAGGCCGCTTGGTATGCAGGCAACGCAACGGCGAAGGTTGTTTGTTTACTGATCACGCGCCCCGAATAACGTAAACACCAGAGGATGGCAACAGAATTTCACCTCATTCTCTTCAAAGAATCTAGACAATACATGTTCGATCTCTACACCTCCACTGCATGGATAGTACGACGGCTGTAGTCTCACGTTTTGATTGTCAAAAGTTGCGACTTTCCAGTAGGTACATCAATGGTCAAATTCTGACATTTTAGCGCCACAAAACGCGTGACTGGTGGTATCATACTAGGTACCCTTGGTGATCGTTAATCGATTAAGTAATTTCACTATTAACTTAATTCCGGATTCACTTGCTTGGTCCGACTCTTCCGACAAAAAACTAAATAAGTGAATCCGGCATTAAGTCAATACCTAATGTGTAGTGCTTATGGAAGTTTTACTTGGAAGAAAGTAATTTCACTTTAAGTGAAAGATCTCCAATGTTGAATACCCCTGCATCCAACGGTTGAGTATTATCAACAAACAAATTCTGCGCAGAGCAAGGACGTCCTAAAGTCACGTAAATTACGTGCTTACGTTTGACCGATTGCCATTTGGTCATCAGCATTGGAAGACTTCGGTCCAGTGACAATGTTGTTTAAAATAATTGTAGTAAGCTGCTCGATGCTGTCCATTGCGTTTGGGTTAGTAAGTGAGCCCAAGATCGACCGGCAATACAGCGACAATGTAAGACCCGAGGGGTACAAAGTCATTTACGGCGACGAGGAGATGACGGTGGTGAATCAGGTCGTGCAGGAGTACGAAAAGTCGGATCTATTGAAGAGTAGGGCTGATCCGAGGACGACAATCCAGCCTCTACCAGCCATGGATGTGAAGTGCATCATGTCTGTCGATAGCTACTGCTCGCAGGACATGCTGGAGGTCAAAAGTGAGTATCTATCTACATATCTATACACAAACTCATGTCTGGATCCCGGAGGGTTTGGCAGACACCAGGGTAGGTATTACCGCGATCCCGGCAAACTTCTTTCGCGTAATAAGTAACTACCTAACTTCTTTACCTATTGATTGAATAAAGATTTTTATTCAGAAAAATACATAATTTGCATAACAGTTTGCTTACAGATGCTCTTGGTTTTACAATTTCTGTAACTCTTAAACATTACATGGATACAAATACTACAAATAACTGTCGCAAGGTATTTGAAACTCCCTACACACTACCCTCTTGCTAGCTAGAGGGTAGTGTGAAGCTACCAATACGGTAGGAGTAGCTAAATATAGCTAGCTTCTGACTCTCAAGCGCATTGGCGTACCTAGGGTTATTTTACAAACGGGCTTGGCCCCGAAAAGTGACGGTCTGCTGTAGCAGGATTTGGCGTACCAAATCCCAAGGTATTGTATGCAGTAACCATGCTACACCATTCTGGGATGGGTAATAATGGGCATGACCCACCAGACCCTTCTCTATCTACGCCAATGCCCAAGCGTATGTCAGATGACGGCTGACGGACGGGTAGGTAGCTGTGGTAGTAATATACCGACCTACGAATGTAAATTTTTTAACGGGCTCACATTCTAAGCCAATGCAATGAAATGACCCAGTCGACTAAAGTTTTTGTTTAAGTACTTACTACCTATGTTGTTGTTAGGGCTTATGAGCAGTGAAAATGTTGAAATAGGTACCTATATAGGTAAGTGTGAGTCATTGCCGATGCAATTTCAAATTAGATATTATTTACGATAGTAAAGCAGTAATTTTCATTTAGCAATGGTACTGCTAGAGTATAGTTTCAACGAGGCTACTTATTTCACTAATATACTTAACAGCGAAAGAGGTTTGTAGGGATCCTGACAAGTAGCCAACCCTGGTCTCTGTCTACCCCTCCGGGATACAGGCCTGACGTTGTATCAGTGTATCTATGTTTGTGTGTATGTGCTTAGATACGTAATATCCATCACATCACGTCTCTTCCAGAGATACTAATCCAGGCGCTAAAGGAGAACTGCGTAAATTGCTCGTCAACTGAGAAGGAGCGGGCCGGCCGGGTCATCTCCTCCATGATGACCTACGACCGTGTGGCCTGGAAACTCTTCCTCACCAGGTACGGCGGAGAGAAGACTCTAGAGAGGATTGTGGGATAAGTTAGCTCATATTTTTAACCAGGAACAACCCTAAGGCCGACTCGATTTACTTTTTAAATGAGGTTAAAGGGGAGCTAGTTGGCTAACTAGTGCCACCAATTAAAAAAAACATGTCTCCTTGTACAGATCGTATTGCAAAAGTGTCTGTACAATTTTTCAATCGAATTTGCAAACAGTATCCGTACAATATCACAATCATGTTAACAGTGATTTTCAGGACCCACGACAAAGAACCTAGGATCATGAACCTAGGACTAGATAGCATCGCCAAAAAGGGGCGATTTTAGCGTTTATGCTACCTATCTAATCCTAGGTTTTTTGCCTTAAGTTAAGTCCTAAAAATCACTATTAACATGATTGAGATATTGTACGGACACTGTTTGCATATTCGATCTGTAAAAAGAGATATGACTTTATTTCCTCGGTGGCGCTAGAGTTACTCTCTGGAGCAGCATTACCTAAAAGTCTTAGATACCTACAATAGTAAATTTAAGTACCTAATCAGGTGATTTTAATTATTCCAAGCATCTTCGACTTTCCGAAACCTGCTTAAGATCGGTAAGAAACTATTAACTGTTTGACGCATAACTAATTCAAATGTTACCCATAGACTATTTATGCTGGTACTTTCATCATTGTGTTAGATAATAGACGAATTGTTATAGGTCCGCAGTTCAGCTATTGCCAGAAAAGTCGCAAATTCCTCTCGAAGATCAAAGCCGAAAGATGAAAGTTGTAGGGAAGCCAGAGTTTGTACACAACAAGAGAAATCGCTATACTATGCCGGGGTATAAAGTAAGAGTTCAGAAGTATGCTGTAAAATCTTATTAGTTAGGTATTTTGAAAGTGACGCACACTTTTTTCCAAAATCTCTTGACAGTCTGCTTTAAACCTCATTTCAGTTCTTCTACGATCAGTTTGCGTACGGTGCAAGGAGAAAATACTGGTTATGAGAGATAATACAGGAAACCCTAAAGCGACTGTAGCACCAGTTATAGCTGTCACCACACGCATACTAATAGTGATGTTGTAAATACTTCCCTCGGTAGCTAGGTTGTAAATACTTCCCTCGTTGTTAAGTAAGAATAATTCATAATTTATGAATTACTGCATGAGATGATATTGCTATCACAAGCGCTGTCGGCCAAGTAAAGGAAAGAGTTGAACGGACACTGTACCTACCTGACAGGAACTCATAAGGGTATTGTAAAACAGACCCTTACGCATTTGTATATTTGAGTTGGTATTTAAGAGTTACAAATCAATGTCTGAATTTATTATTGTTTCTATAACCATGTGTATGGGAAACTTTTCCCGTTCCCGAGTTATCTGACAGGTAGGTATTAACTATTAAGTCCATCCCATGATTTTGTATTATCAATATTAAAGCAGTTGCTATTCATTACAAGACTTTGTTTTCATTTATTAAAAGACGTTTAATTAATGTAATTCCCATAGCTGACTCGGCAAATGTTGTTTTGCCATATTAATTAGCCTATGACCTATTCTCAGACCTACCAAATATGCACAAAAAAAATTCATAAAAATGGTGAAGCCGTTTCGGAGCACTTCGATAAAAAACACTTTGACACGAGATTTTTATATAATAGACCAGCTGATCCGACAAACGTTGTTTTGCCATATTAAGCCTACGACCTATTCCCAGACTTACCAAACATATACAATGAAATTGATAAATATCGGTGAAGTCATTTTGGAGGAGTTCGATAACAACCACTGTGACACGAGATTTTTATATATCAAATCAAATCAAATATCATTTAATCCAGAGAGAAATGTACAAACACACTTAATGTACCTAAGTACGGTGAAGCTATATAATATAAAGATTTGGTACGGTACATTTAAGTTTTTAGTTTTATGTTGGGCGACTTTCGTTGTACTTCGATATCTACTACCTTTTTTTCATTCAATCCGTTGTGCATAAGCGTCGTCATTGTGACATTCTGGGTCAATTTTAGTTTTACAATACGATTTCTATTCTTCTTCCTCTTCGTTTTCAGGAGTTTCAGTAGCATTTTCACTGTCAGGAGTAGTTCCAGTAGCTAAGGCTGCTGCTGCTTTCTTTCTTGCAAGATACTGTTCTTTGTAGGTGCCATCCGAGTTGTACCTGTGAAGATTTATGTGGCGTTGACTCTACCTAAGTAGGACTTGAATAACGGTTAGGTACTGACTTGCCGAAACCCATGCAGTTACTGTAGAAGGGTTCGGTGGACAAAACTTTTATTATTGACCCATTTCTGAAATCGGGAAAAAATATCAGCAGTTAAATACATTCGCTATAGCAAGAAAGTATCAAAATTAAGTGTATCACACCTGATATTATTTTCGCAATTTCGGAGTTGGCACCATAATAAATAACCCCTATACTGATTTTTTCTGCAACTCTCTGTATAGTCGGAATAAATGTTATAAAGAAACTAGTTGACCCAGCAATCGATGTTTTGCCATATTAATTAACCTATGACCTATTCTCAGACTTACCAAATGTACACAAAAAAACTCATAAAAAATAGTAAAGCCGTTTCGGACGAGTTCGATAACCAACACTGTGACCTGGCGCATTCTGTGCGCCTTTATATTTTATGTACTTAGAAAGTAAATATCTATCGTTAAAAAAATCTACATTAAATATTTTCAGCTTGTCCTACTTATTAGACCGTTTTGACTACTGCCCTGACTGGCTGGATTCACAATTTAAATTACAAGGAGGCAAATCGAAGTAATCATTAATCGTAGTCAGTCCTCAGACTCTGTGGAGCGATGATCTTCGCAGGGCAGCTGGCAAGAGCTGGATGAGAGTAGCCGAGAACCGTGCTCAGTGGGGTGCTATAGGAGAGGCCTATGACCACCAGTGGACAAGCGTAGACCGATGATGATGATGATGATGAAATCGAAGTGCTAAAAATTGTCACAACTCACTTTTCCTCCAGCTTAGCCCAGTCATCAGGCCGGTGGTCGATGATGTAATCCATGACTCTGTCAGCGCCCTCTCTCTGTTTGGCCGTGCACTTCGAACAGTCGTTGTCGATGGCGTCGGGGAGGTTTCCTGTATAACAATAACAGTCTTATTTATAAAAATACGATCCTTTGAAACAATCCTCAGATCAGTGATTCTGGTTTTTTTTTTATTCGTAGCCTCAGATGCAGTTTAAATAGTACGTGTAAAAGGGAAAAACGTAAACACAGATTATTTAAACTGCCTCTAAAGAGTGGCCTAATCCAAGTGGCACGAAGGCGCTGGATGCAGGCCGCTTCCAACCGGTCTTTTTGGAAATCCATGGAGGAGGCCAGGTCCAGCATTGGACTTCTTGTGGCTGAATGATGATGATGATGAAGAATGTTTAAGAGCAATCGTGTTTTTATAAATACGACCGGTATAAGTCTTTCTTTAGAGTAGCTGAAAAGTGGGAATCATGTTTCCACTGCACTGTGATAGTTATCGACAATACAGGGAGATCTTCACTCGAGAACCTTTGCCTCTAATAAACCATAGGTTCTTCGGTATGTGTGACAAGCCCACTGTCACCTCATTGGTAATCTTGGTACTGCGTGATTTCGGCTTACTAACGTTTGAGTTCCTTTCCATCAGGAGTGCAGGGTCCGCGGTCCAACAGGCAGTTGACGTATCCCGTGAGCAGCCTCTCGCTACCCAGAACCTCGTCAATGTCGACATTATCGTACTTAGTGGTGTACGTGCCCTGCTCTTCGCTGACCGACCTTCCTATCATAAATATCAGCAGTAGTAGGGCGGGTTTTGTGGCCTTCATGGTTCCTAGAACAATGTGGGAAACGAAGCTGAGTATTGGAGAACTTGCCCAAAAAAAGTCTTTATAGCATAAAAAAAAAATCGCGAACACGAGTCTAAATTTTCACGAGATAGGGTTTTATTTGAGCTGTTATGAGTTTTAAATAATAATAAATATACCAAAACTTGCTGCCCGGACAGACTTCGTTCTTTATATTCTTTTTGTTGCACTAACCCGTGCTGAGAACAAATAGGTTTTTAAAAATAAAGACTTCGTTTTGTCAAAAGTTAAAAACAATCCAATGACACACAGCGAACCTGCTTTGTGATATATTTGGCCTTGTATCGCCAAATTAAACCAAAAAATTATAGCTTACAAACTACAGTTATGAAAGAAAAAATAAATTAAACCGAAAGTTATTACTTGTACAAAAAAAGTCTTGTTACCCTACAAGTTGGCACGAAATTCTAACAAATTATATTTATTAGCGCCTTAAGTGGGATTTACCTATTGATGACTCTACAATAGAGTTCATTATCTTGTAGTCTATGGTGGCTCACCAAATTAATAAATGATGATAGCGATAATGCGGCCCGTCAATTTGTAGATCTAAGAAAATGTAATTACCGTGAGTCCGTCAAATTATTTGATCGCTATTATTAAAATCATTTTACTATCCGCCCGGCAAGAAATCATTGTACTTTTGTTTTTCATTTAAGTAGCATCCAATTAAATAGGTACTTCAATGGCTCCAGACATTTCGAATCATGGCATACTGCGAAGACTATGCTGGATGATGAAGATTTGCGGTCTGGGGGATTTTTGGTACGAGACCCAGGATGACGATTCAGTCTACTATCGATGGTTCACTGGGATTTCATTTCTAAACTTTATCTCCATGATTGTGTTTGAAGTATTAGAAGGATTGCTTGACACGTACCCAGCAGACCTACATAACGATGCGGTGTTCCTCGGTGCAGCTCACATATTAGTTCTCTTTCGATTGGTTATGGTCGTCCGAACTAAACACAAGATAAGAGACTTCCACAAGCACGCGATTGAAGACTGCAGAAGCTATGAAGACGAGGGAATTATGAAGGAGCAGTATCGGAAAATCAAAATCGCGCTTCTAATGCAGACTTGGTCCATCTATATCATTGCGGTCTTGTATTGGTATGAAGGATTCAGCAGGGTGTTGAGGAAAAGTAAGAGAGCTTAAATCACTGATCTCAATGCTTTCTACTTAAAAAACTGGAGATCAGTGATTCTGATTTCTGATATTTATCGACCAGACCAGGAAAACACAAATATAAAATATTACAAATAGTCAGAACCACTGATCTTCTGTTTTTTCTGTATTGAAGAAGAAGAAAAAAGACATTTATTATACCAACAAGATACATCACAGACATAAAATAAGCATATAAGTAACATAATATGCACAACAACAGAAAGAAAACTAAATAAACAACAGATAAAACGAATAAATAAAATAGGAACATAGATGTAGCCTGTGGTGTATCTAAGTTGCCACAAAAGGCAGCTGACTCAGCGTTGTGCTGAGGAAGTGATCCCTCAGCGCTGATTTTCAGTCAGTGCCTACAGCGCGGATTTTCAGTCAGTGCCTACTGTATCATATGATAAATTGTTTCTAATTTTTCAGATTTACCATTTTTTGTATTGGCTGTTTATTGGCCCGCGTATGAAGACAATTCCAACATAGCGTTGGCTGCCCGAATTCTAACCGGTTTTATTTTATTTTTTATTTTGACCGCTGTGATCTCAGTAGAGAATCTAGTAATAACTCATTTCATTTTTATGAACCACAAACTGAAGAATTTGACGATATACTTTGAAAATATCAGAGAGGCATTCTTGTCACCTGGCAGCTCCACAGACGGGTTAAAAAAAACAATTCTCGATGGAATAGTTTTGCACAATAAAGTTGCGAGGTAAAGTGATAAATAGACTGCAGTTTATTACTTTGTCTCTGTCACTCACTAAATCACTCTTATGTTACAGTTCAGCCAGAAAAATGCAAGATTGTTTTGGCTACATGATGTCGATTCAGCTCATGCAAGGATCCGCCATTACAGTGTTAGTGCTTTTGAAAGTAGCGGTAGGTAAGATTAGGATAAGGTAGCTTAAGGTAGCGCTTGAAATTGCCAATCCGTGGTGGGCACGCCCATACCCTCTCTCTGAGAGAGGGCCTATCCCTGTAGTGGGACGTATCTAATAGGCTACATAAAAAATCAAGGAGTTTGCAATAGAATCTTAGGGACCATCCATAAAGTGCGTCATACGTTAAGGAAGGTGTGGGGGGGGGGGGGGGGAGAGTAGGTAGGTCGACAGTGTGACATCGTGTGATAAGGGGTGGGAGAGGTCCTAAGTGTGGGCAAGTCTGATTTAAAAAAAAAATTACTTAATAATAATTTATTTATTGTTTTGTTAAGTGGAAATAAAACTAATTTTGGAACTGCTGTTTTAATTTAGTAATTTCTCGATGTAAATTGCAAAATATGTGACGTGACTCTAGGGAGCGGGGTCTCAAAAATGTGACCAACAGTGGCAAGGACGGGGGAGGGGTCAAAAATCACGACATTAGTGTCACGCACTTTATGAATGACCCCTTAAGAGCAAAAAAATTATGGATGATTTAACTTAAGTCCATAGAGTTTCTAAGTCCATATCCCCCGCCATGACACCCGAAATCGGCCCATGCGGAGTCAGTCATTTGGTCAAGTTATATGCCGGGAATTATAGATATTTATTTATTTATTGATACTTTTATTGCACTTAAAAACCTGTTAATTATATATGGCCTATACTTGCTAAAAACCTGAACAACATTTTCTTTCAGCTCAGCAATGACTTCAATATAGCACTTCTTATAATGAATATTTTTACAGTAGCACTCATAATGACACAACTGATTTTGTACATGTGGAATGCCGGTGATATAACCTATCAGGTAAAGAGGCTAAGGTTTCATTTAGTCCACACATATTTATTATGTTATTTTGGGTGTTTTTCGTTGTCCCATTAATTTGTCCATTTTATTTCCATACAAATTGACTGCGTCGGGTTTTATAATTGGATGAAATGCAGGAAAATATATAAAATTGAGAATTCCAATCTTTTGTGAATTAGAAATGTAATAATTAATTATCGATACCGCTCCCATATTATGAGCACCAAATCTTGAGGGATTTCGGACGTTTGCTATTTCAAAGAATCAACAGTTAAATAGTTACGAATCCTTTAGGGCCGGTTTCTGAATTGAGAATTTCACTAAGTAAATATATAAGTAACGTTCTGTCACGCTCTTTGAGAAATTCGAAGAGACAGCACTACAGTTAACTATTTCATTCTCAATTAAAAACTGACCCACGTTTTTCGTGCACATACTTAGCCGAAAGAACCGTTTTCAGTTTTTACGTTATTTCGGTAGGTAATACGTTTGCTAATATAGGTGTGTAAGAAGATAGAAAGAAAAGCAGTGAATTTAAGTGTTGCAGTACCATTGCAGTACTTTACGAATCACTGATCGATTCGTAACTGTACTACAGTTTTTCCTGTTTCAATGTATAGATCTAGCGTGTTAGGGGTTGCTGTGACAGGAAAGAAGCCTATGTCCAGCTACGCTCTATTGATGGGCGAAATATGTAGATAGCAAGTAGTCAGATAGAATGAGAATAAAATTTAGGTTTTGTGGAATGTTATATTCATGTCATTACACCTTCTTTCAGGCATTACTGATAAGCGATGCAATATTCTACAGCGGTTGGGAGCGGCGCGGTGCGCGCACGCAGGCGGAGCGCGATCTGCGCCGCGTCGTGCTCATGGGCATTGCGCAGGCGCAGAGGCCGCTAGTCTTCAAAGCGTTCGGGATGCAAGAACTGTCGTACCGCTCTTTCGTTTCTGTGGGTGTTTTTTGGATCTTCCGGCCCTGTGTTTATATGCCCTTCTAAAGATTTCAGCATTTGAGTATTTCTGCCACTCAAAAAAGAAGGCTTTGTAGTCAGCAAGCGTTGTTAGGATGCATGATCCCAGTGATAAATGTCTTGATCCAAAGATTTAACGTTAGAATAGGTTAGATGGGCTGAGTTATGTTCCATGAAGATAAGACAAGAATATTTGTGATTGTACAAAACAGACAATAGAGGCATAGCAACGACATGATTCGTAACTCTATCTTACATGAAGATTGTCTTGCCTAGTAATTTTATACGTAAACTAGCTGACCCGGCAAACGTTTTGCTATATTAATTAGCCTACGACCTATTTTCAGACCTACGAAATATACACAAGAGAAAATCATATAAATCGGTGACGCCGTTTCGGAGGGGTTCGGTAGCAAACACTGCGACATGAGATTTTTAAACTTTATACGTGTAAATTTGATTTCAGGTTCTTCGGGCTACCTACTCGCTGTTTGCTGTGGCGTATTCAACTAAAAAGTGACGATGAGATGGACTCCAAAACGATGCTATCCGCTAAAGGATGAGTAATTACATAGATAAATACAAACTTGCCTTATGATTTTATATACGCACTAAAATAAATGATCTACGAACTGCGAGTGAATTTGTATGACTTTCTTGAACGAATAAAACACTTGAACCATATCCTAGTCATGCATGGTACTTTTATAGGGTTTGTAACAGCAGTAATGATATAATGGAACAAATTGTACTTACAATAATGTAGCGTATTAAAGAAAAAGTCTGTAAAGTGATCACGGAAGACATGAGTTTAAACAATGACTCTACGTTCTAGAGTTAATGGTGCAGTACATTATAGCAGATCTACTTTACATGTTTGTACTGTATTCCGTCCCGCTCTCCTCGTCGTACCACCAGCTCGTGCCACCAGTGGTACGAGAAGGAATTCAATTTTCCTCGTCCGTTACGTTACGGGTGACTATGCGACTAAAATATAACAGTTTCATCTGCTGTCACTTTGATTTGATGTGATGATGCTGCTGAATTTTGGCTTCATTTTATAATAAAATATTTAGAAGTACATTTTAGTAATTAATTATCCATTTAGGAATTTATGTGTGTATATCTGAATAGATATTTGCATGAAAGTTTTGAGTTATTTCAACGATAAGGTAACTGCGGGTAATGTGGCCTATTATAGGCCACATTACCCGCAGTTACCTTTAAGGTATTAAGGCATAGGGGAAAGAAATCGTTTAAAAAATTAACGTTCTCGCTCAGGACTTCAGTCACACAGATGGCTTATGCAATAAAATTTCACTGTAAGGTCAAAGTAAAGGGCACGGCATGCGGCACAACGTTTTCCGTCTTTAATTTTCCATTACGCGTCGGAGGAAGCGGCTGAGCAGCACGAGTAATAGAAATTGATCCAAATTTATCCATTTTGTCCATTTTTCCCTTGTATAGTTTTTGGTTTTATAATGAGTTTTAAATTATTTTTATGACGTTACATAAGCTGCCTATATTTATACGTCCTACTGTAGAGCCTTCTCCCAGGGAGAGAGTATGGGCTTAATCGCCACGCGTACCCACTGCGGATTGGCGATTTCAAGCGC
Source organism: Yponomeuta malinellus (assembly GCA_947308005.1). Lineage (NCBI taxonomy): Eukaryota > Metazoa > Arthropoda > Insecta > Lepidoptera > Yponomeutidae > Yponomeuta > Yponomeuta malinellus. The sequence goes on from OX371013.1 coordinate 9,633,828, forward strand.
TGAGGTATGTGAATAGCTCAGACACTCAGGTTTCCTCACAATGCTTTCCTTCACCGTTATCGAGTGGTATTGCTGCTATAACTTCACAAATGTACATAACTTAGAAAACAAAGCTATATGTACTTGCTCGCACTGGGAATCAAACCTGGGTCTCTCGCTTCCCAGCCCAATGTTCCACCCACTAGGCCACCACCGCTGGCGTTACGAATGACCAGATTTTGAGCTGATCGTACGGTGCATCTGTGGGAATAATTGAGAAAAACAAAGCGTTGTTTGAGATAAATAGAAGTGGTAGGATTGCACAGCACGGAGTAGAGAAATGTGAGCATTCTTGCGAAGGCGGATAGGGAGCCACTTGAGCTTAGTATATGTGGTCATAACCGAAAATAAATCGTATAGCAAAGTTCTGGAGGCGCTCAAGCTTACCTAATTGCTCTTGTGTAATGTCAAAATAGCTAGCATCAGCATAGTCGAGGATAAGGAGTACCTAGTAGAGATAGTGCAAGCGCAATTTTGGTTGGAGTTGGCGGGAAGTTCCATAACCCCGTCAAGGAGGCCGCCGAAGCGAAGATTTTCCGGCTCACCTCGGCTAGCTATGGCACCTGTCGATCACAACACAATCCCCAAGTTCTTCACCTTCAATAATATGAAATGCATAGTTCAATCAAGATAGTTAGTAGGTATTTATTTTTTCATAAATGTTTACGTGATTACTCAACTCTCCACGTTTTCGTTACACTGTATTTATTAACATGAATTTCCTTGCTTTATGAAGGAAGTACTCTTTCTTTCCTACAAAATGTTAGTAGGTAAGAAACAGCAAAAAATAAGTCATTGTCACTAGAAGGTACGTCGATTATCAAGGATTTGAGGTAGGGCTTAAAATTATGTCCAAATCAAAATGCTTCCTCTAAACTGTGAACATGACCTTCTTTGTTCTGTCTATCATTACTAATATTATGAACGCGAAAGTTTGTATGTATGGATGGATGTTTGTTACTCTTTCACGCAAAAACGGCTGAACAGATCCGTATGAAATTTTGCACAGAGATAGATTATAGTCTGGATTACCACATAGGCTATTTTTTATCCCAAAAAAATACACATCAAAATTACCATGCGAACGAAGTCGCAGGAAACAGCTAGTCTGATAATATTTTATGTGGCTATTAAGGGCATTTCTCCACGGGGTCCGAACTTGACGGCCCGGCGCATAACATGTCCAGATTATCAAAATATACCCCTGCAAAAAATACTACAGTATACTCTAGGTCCTCGTCTACCTGGAGAACATGCAAACTTTGCTGAAAACCGTTTGCAACTCACAGAAAAAAAATCTGAAATGGCTGAAAATGACCTTCGGTGGCTTGTCCCCAACCCAAAACTTGACAATTTAAAATTATTTTTGTAAAACTCAGACTGTTTTCGGGGAATATATTTATGTTCACATATTCTCAGATAGTTAAAGTACCTCTCATTTAAATACCATAAGAATCTAAACAATAGCTCGCCTACAATAGCAAGATGTTTGAGTGTCCCTTGCTTCTGCCTGAATCCGGTGGCACTTATGAACCAAGCGTTTCTTCGGTCGTAGATTACTCTAGGAATTCGCGGTGTGGATGAGCCATTTTGTCAGTCACGCCGTAGCAACCGAGGTCAACGGACGGGTGATTGAATGAAAGTCTTGGGAAATATCAGGGTAAGTAATTGATTCTTGAGATTTGGTCCAGGGCACACTTTGACTTCGGTGGAGGTGTTATTGGAAAGAATACTTGTTGACTGTAAAATCTAGTGCTTACTGTATAATTTATCTCAGTGACTAATTTCTAGTGCCTTGAGCTGGGGTTGATACGTGTTGTTGTTTAAGAGTGAACTTGAAAAAAAATATCTTTTCTGATTTCGTTGTGCCTGATTTCGGTGGCTTTTTGAGCACCGAAGTCAGAAAAACTTCCACCGAAGTCAAATTTGCCTGATTTCAATGTATTTCGTTCGACTGTAGAGAACCGAGGTCAGATACCTTACATGTAAGTTTCAAGTAGGATATGCGCATTTGTTTTTTTTTTAAAACTAATCGCTAGCTGTAAAAGAAAACATCGTGTGGAACTATGAATAGTTTTACACGTGTAGATATTTTCTTTACTGTTAATAATAACGACAAAAATACATGTGTTGTTTCTGTCATAATTGATTTCAGTTAGATTGTTAGTTAACTTGAAAATGTGAAACATGTGTACCTATTCGTGTGTACATTTTTTCATGTGTCTATGTGTGCTTATTATGTCTGTATTTGTGAATTATGTGAATGTGTCAACAATGGCAAGTTAAAGTACCCACAAGAAAGAAAGTGGGTGTACATTTCTTTAACATAGTTTTCTTATAGTTTGTGGTCAGTCGGTGTGTACGTTTATGTAGGTATGTACAGAAGCCTCTACATCAACCTACTCTACCTACCAATCTATTCTATTTCAGCTGACCATGGAGCAAATAAAGCAAAAACAAGCTGCGAAAAAAAAAACAGGAACAAAAAGAAAGAAAGAGATTGAAGGAGCGTGCTAGGAAAGTAAAAATCAAGAGTGATCCAGTCCTTTACGATCGACTTAAGGAAAAAGACAGACAGCTTTACTTAAAAAGGAAGATGGAAGGGAAGATTGTAAAGCTATCTTTACCTGTACGTTGTATTACCTCATAAATTAAGTATAAAAGACAATATTTTTAAGAAAGACATATTTTTCTTAGTAAGTTTTATCTTTATGTTAAATAAATATTTTCCGAAGACTGATTTAAGTCTGAAAAAAATTTATGGAAAGTTATGATTGTCGATTTTTTAATTATCTCAATTACTATTATTGACAAGTACAAACCGTAGCATAAAAAATAATAATAAAAACATATCTTTGAATGTTTACACAACATTTTGTGTTGAATAAGTCCAAAAGACTATTTTGCTAAGTAAGTTTTATAATAAGGTTATCGACAATGTTAAACAAATATGTTCATAAGACTGATTTAAGTTTAAGGAAAGTTTTGTTTGTAGAATTTTTATTTATTATTATTAAAACACCTTTTACCTAGGTACGTAGATTATTTTATTCCATTTTATGGCATTTGAAGTTGAGTAATGTTAAATTCGCTTTTCATGAAAAAAAACGTTAAAATGGAATAAAATAAAGTCCGGAAATAAAATTAGCATAGTATGTGTAATTTTATTAAAATCATTTATCTCTTTCATAACTAATTATACCATGTTAAAACCAAATAAAGGGTGTCTCGAATTCCTTTTTGTTTTTGGTGTAGTCACTTTATAAAAACAAGGCTATCATCATCATCAACCCATTATGTCCCCACCGAGGGGCACGGGAGACCTGAGGAAGGTATAGGCCATACTCCACCACGGGGGCCAAGTCCGGATTGGTGGAGGTTTGTAGACTAGTGGCTCGTCTACTGTCAGAAATTGTCAAGCCGCCCTAAGGCCTCTGACTTGGCTTAACGACTGCCATCTATCGACGGCAGCCGGCACCAACAGCTTAACGTGCCTTGCGAAGCACGGAACCGCTCGGAAAATTGCCACTAGCGTTAGGCACAGACGGCGACCCATCCATGCACAGAACGCGCCCTGTGTTGCTTAACCTTCGTGATCGTTTAAGATCACTCAGGCAGCCGGGGCTACGAGCGATTCGATCACTCAGGCAGCCGGGGCTACGAGCGATTCGTAGCGAAGGCTATACTGAGACAAAAATGTATAGTTTGACTTTATTGCGAGTTTTGATAAAATTTTGCCACTTTTTTTTTGAAGAATTATTATTTTTCGTTCTAGAATAGTTAGCTAGAAATAGTTACCTTCTTACGCAATTCGTGTTAGATTTTTAGCGCTTGCATGACGAGCTGACAGACTGACAGATGAGAAAAACTGACTGAAAAAATGTGATTTTAGGTAAAAGAAGTAGGTACTTTAGAGCTTAATAATGTGTGAGAATTACAATAAACAAGTTGATTAATTATATCTGCCCGGTTTTTATTTATTATATCCTCTTTTAATTACTAGACAATGCCTAACATTAATGGTATCAAATTGTGACTTTGGCACGTTAAATGATTCTCTGGTCATTTTCTGATTCCAGTTAATTATTTCCTGATGTCGATGCTTACAATCTGATTTCGGTGCAGGTAGTCAGATTTCGGTGTTAGTTTTTCTGATTTCGGTGCTAGTAGTCTGATTCCGGTGTACAGTTTTCTGATTTCGGTGTAGTCTGATTTCGGTGATTTAAATATTTCGTTTTACAACCGAGAACCTGGCTACCCAAAATATATCATGATTTATAGTTTTTAGCCCTTTATCCAAAACAATCGATAAAATTCCCGAAAGACGAAAAAAAAAACGACCACCGAAGTCAGCCATTTTTGCCTCTTCTGGAGAAATACCCTTAAGCCATTTTTGTTAAAATTCCACTTGTGGCTATAATATAATATAGACACTTTCAATTTTAATGTTTAACAATTTGGTTGCAGATAGTGCAAAAGTTTGGAGTCTAAAAGTTGTACCTGACTAGTTATTAAAATAGCTATTCTGAACTGTCATATTTTTACATATACACTTACGTATATCTCGTTGTACCTCGAACTTTTGGGTCGGATATGTTCTGGGGCTGTTTGACAGACTGATTATATATTGTTTGTATTTTGTGTGCATTTTTTTAATGTATAATTAATAGTTTTAATTTTGGACAAAAGATTTGTGGTCATATTATTTGAGGCGGTGAAATGTGACATTATTTTAATCAATAAAATCATTTACCTAAATTACAAAGTTGGATAATTGTATGTCAATTAGGTGTACCTGTTTACCAATTAAGTAATTTGGATTTTTACTATAGGTACATAATTAAAGTTAATTGTCTAGAAAAAACCGGCCAAGTGCGAGTCGGATCCGCGCACCCAGGGTTCCGTACAAATTTGTAGGTCTCGCAGTGTTTTCCGAGCTTTTCCCGAACTTCAAAGACAACTTTTTAATGATTTAATTATTGTTTAGTTTTTAGATTTTCCCCTGTATTTGTAGTGTAAAATGATATTACTTGCCAAATTTCATAATTCTAGCTCAACGGAAAGTACCCTATATATTCTGATTTCCTTGAGTGTCGAAATATACGTTTTTTTTGCGGCATAAACGGCCGTATCTTTTTTTCTACGTTAACTTAGAAATTTGTTTTTTTTCATACCTTCAAGGGACTGTAGACCTGGTTTATGGTTTTAATTTGATTTAAGCTCACTGGATCGCGATCTAAGGCAAATTGCTGGAAGCAGCTGGATGAGGCCATGAATCGAATGATATGGCGTGCTTTGGGGAGGCTTAAGCCCAACATGAATATTCGGGCTGGACTGAGCCACCCAAACATATTAACTTCGAACGAAATATCATTTGTACGGCCAATCCTGCACGATCACACATAATTTTAGTGCTATATTTAAGGCGCGAAATCGTCGCAGATCGTGTCTGGACCATGAGTCATGAATTTGACAGGATTTGGTGCGCATTTTAAAAAGGGGTTTTGTGATTTGATATCGATGATTCGATAAAACTCTTTGTGATCGCTTGTCATCTTCATCACATCTTGATCTTGTCACATCACATCTTGTCATCGACATCTTGTTATCACATTGTTTTTTATGTATTTTAATATGTATTAAAGTACATAAAAAACAATGTATTTTAACAAATAAAAACAATATTGAAACATGTTTCATCTAAAAACCTATTTAGAGGCTAAAAATTCCACCCATGCCGGGACTTGAACCCGCGATCTCTGGCTCACCGTGCCAGCGCTCTCCCAACTGAGCCAATGGGCAAGTGAAGGATCGATGAAAAAAAAAAATAATTTAAAATTGTCCTCAGCAAGGATTAGTGCAACAAAAAGTTAGTGTTTCATCTGTTATGTAAATATGTTCGTGTGATTATTTGTTGTATTACAGTCTCCTAAAGAGATAAGGATTTTTTATCACAGAATATTATTATGTTTCGGAACGCAACTATCAGTATGTTTATGTTAGCGTTGTTAAAGTATGGTAAACGAAAGCGTAACCTGAGAAATTGGCGGGATATTAAAAAAATATTCATATGGTATCATTAGCTATACTAGGAAACAAGATTTGATAGGTACTTGTTTAGAGGGTGAGTAGGTATTTATATTTTATGCTTCGTCTTCAAGAATACAAAATCCTTTGTTGCTACTTAGGCATATTGAATTTTTTGTACTCTCCAGGAGACAGATTTTTGCTAGGGACAGGTAAACAACTTATCATTTATTAATATATTAATATGAAACGGCACACCAATGGCTGTCCTAGATAATATTACAGCATACTATATTAGATTACGGTACAGCCAGGATTCGCCACTTATAGGCATGCACAGCAGTGCATACCAATACATCTTAAACAAAAATTACAAAAAAATAACGTCACAAAAATAAAATTTGGCTAAATTGTGTTATTTACATTTTAGACAATTAAGTAAATAAAACTTAAATTCATCATACTCATCCACATTGAACACTATATTGCCCTCTATTTACATTCAAACCATTTATCAGCAACTAGGTAGTTTTCTTATAGTGTTCGCAAAATTTAAACTCGCAAATCCATTTATCTACGCAATAAATATAAATAATCAGCCAACAAGTATCAAAATTATAAAGTTACAATGGTAGCAGTAGTCCGACAGCACTGACAGTCATTTAGTGGTGTGATGTAAAGACAGGTCACGCTTTCGTTTGCCACACTCTATACGCGTACGCGGTACATACACGGTATATACACGGGAATCTGAGCTATTATCATGGTAATCACAGTTAAAAAATTATATTTTATCATCCTTGTTTGTTTTCAGGTCTCACACTCGTTAAAAATGGAGGCAGAGTTTAGGTACCTAGACTGTTAAACCTAAAACTAACTAAAAACGAGAAATGCAAGCCTTGATATCAATGATTCAATCGATTTAGCAAATGAAAAGCCAGCTATTATTGCTGTAATTGTAAGTGAAGTAAAACAATATCCCTAGGTACTTGTAAACATAGGTTTTATTTAATAAAATCATAATCATACATTGTTACGCGCATTTATTCTTTGGGCCTAAGCCCGCCCATAGCATTGAACTGGGCAGATCTGAATAGATATCAATACTTATAATAGGACAATTTAATTGTTGGTGATAGGAACCTTCAAGTAGCAGTCCCGTAGCTTAATATTATGCTCATGAAGCTGCTTCGTCTCGAAGCTTTAATAAAATTAAGAGAGTTCATGAAGAAATAGTATAATTTTATGAGTAAGTTTATATGGTGCATCGTGTGGATAATTTTACAACGATTTTCGATGTTTCGGTGTAACTTTCTCAAGTAAATTTAATATTTTACACTTGATAATCAATAAATCAGCCAGTAAAGAGGTATTTAATCAAAGGTATGCGATTATTTTGACAAAAAATGTTTAAAAAATATTTTTGAGGTTACCTTTGTATTACAGTCTGTATTCCTTTCGGGGTATACAAAACTTTGCTTTTTCAGTTTTGTTATAAGCTTTCCTTTTTTAGTGAAAAGCATTTCATGACGTTGTAATGTTGAATTTCCATGAAAAAATCCGAAAATAAGCAACACTCATAATAACACATAACATTTTCGGGGCAAATCTTAGTGGCGCCATCTATAATTAGTTTCGTGTTGCCATCCCCGTTCCCTTCAGTGGGTTTTGCGTGATACGCGCACAAAAAATCAGAGTGAGCCAGACGTAATATAATATGTTGGACAGAGAAAAAATCTACAGATTTATTATAAAACTAGCTTTTGCCCGCGACTTCGTCCGCGTGGAATGAGTAATTTACGAGATGCCTATGACCTTCCCCGGGACGCATCTATCTCCATGCAAAGGTTCATCTAAATCGGTAGTCAGCCGTTATTGCGTGATTGATTAACAAACATCCAAAGATCTTCACAAACTTTCAAATTTATGACACAGTACAAATAAAGAGTTATGATATTAGTAGGATCGGATGTATAGATAATGGGAAGTTTTCTTTTTGACTATTAAAAAAAAAAGTAGTTCCCAAGACTCTGTAGATGGCGCTGAACTGACTACGTTACCAGCCGAACGTTCCAATTTGCGACCGTGGGCAAACCTAAACGCACTACAGATCGCTTAAATACTCAGATTAATTAATAGAAAACGTTTAAATTATACGACTTCAATGAGGAAGACATTAAAGTCGTAGGTTCTTGCTAATTTCGCATACGAATCTGCGATATGAACAAAAGAGAGGAAGTAATGCTGTCAGTACATTTCATTTTATCATCCAAGTTTAGAATAAGTGTCATGTTTCCGTAATATCTCCGTATTAAATAAATTAAATGAAATTAAATACATCCAAGTGAATTAATCAAAAAATAATGTGACGTTCCCTTCCTTGCAGTAACGTACCAACTGCAGCGCCATCTGTCCAGCGACTAGGGAAAAAATAAAAAAATAAATAAAAAGAAAATCCCTCAATCTATGAAAAAAAGTTTGATCTACTAAGAAGCTTTAGCTTAATAAGTGCAACTTTGTTCATTCTTAACGATCAATTCAATGTCGCGCGTTGTCTTTTTCACACGCTGTTTTTGAAACACAAATATTTAATGCAGGTAATGTGTGTGATGGATGCCTGCGAGTTGCGACAGATCAAAGAGCAACCTGTCACGTCATGTTGTCTCACTTTTGTGCCTCACTTGTTCCAGCATCCATGTGAATTCAATGTAAATGACAGACCATAACAACGTGCGATATTTGTATTGACGTCAGTGAATTCTAAGGATCGAGATTTCCACTCACTGCATCGAGTGTATTCGTAATTCAGTCAACTGATTATTCCACAGCATTACGTATAATTCGACGGATTTATCACAGGCCATCAATTATTTAATAATCATTATGTTTGCTACTATGACGGCAATGATTGATTAGAAGGGAATAGGTCGGCTGAAAATTATGATGATTATGATGCTAAGTATTTAGTGACATTAGTTGAGCAGTGACACAGTAAGGTCAACTTGTGCAAAGTCCCTGGATAAGTAACTTAATAGATAAGTGTATATCCAGGGATAAACGGATAAATAGCTGATTGACAGGGTTGTCAGTAATACAATTTATCTATGGATAGATCTGCAAATGTCATGGTGCATGCAACACGTTTTTGTACTTATTCATTGGATAGAGCTTATCCCTGGATACACAGATATATAGTACTGTCAGATAGCGTTGGCACGAAGAGTTGTTGAGTATCTTTGACAGTACATCAACCTTCAAATCAGTGGACTCCACTCAGTTAAGTTATGGGGGAGCTTGCAACTAAAATGTGTAGGTCGATATTCTGATCACTGTAAATAAGGTCATTTTCACAGATAAATAGCATACATATATAAACTTACGCCTGTATCCCAGAGGGGTAGGCAGAGACCAGGGACTGCCACTTGCCACGATCCTGACAGATCACTTTCGTTTCCTAAACATTCATTAGTCGTTGCATGCACGCACGCCGGTTTCGGGTACTTTTTATCTTGCCCTTTGCTAATACATTCCCTATTTGGTCAAAGTATGTCCACCTGGGTCGTCCCTTACCGGCTCAAATAAATAGAAATTAACAGATAATAGCCACTAGTGTAAAGGCGGATGTAGAGTAAAAGCGGGAAATTGTGTAAACGTGCCTTGCACTCCTTCATGAGTAGCCAAAACAATTCCGAAAGATTATATATTCTTTTTGTTGCACTAACCCGTGCTGAGGACAATTTTAAAAACCTATTTAGAGGCCAAAAATTCCACCCATGCCGGGACTAGAACCCGCGACCTCTGGCTCACCGTGCCAGCGCTCTCCCAACTGAGCTAATGGGCAAGTGCAAGCATCGATGAAATTTCGAGCCTCTTTACAAACTTCTCTGTATTACGTACAGGCAGCGACATCTGACCGAAGTGAAGATTGAGCATTGAACTCAAATCTTCCAGGGTCTCAGCTGTAAACAGTTTCGGAGATATTACATCTTCCTGTCTCACTCCGCGCTGCAAATGAATAGGATTTGTATTCTGGTCCTGTAGTCGGACTGACATACCTAGCGAGACTTGGGTATGGCAAATGAAGCAAGAAAGTATGTTAAAGATTAATGCAGTAGAAATGAGGTCCTTGAGAAGTACCTATGTCTGATGTTACTTTGAATGACAGGATACGCAAGAGTTTGATTAGAGAACATAGTGGATTGAAAGAGGATGTAGTCGATGTAGTGTCTAGAATGGAGAAAGGAATGTTGCGTTGGTTTGGACATGTGGAGAAGATCAAGGAAGAAAGATTGACGAAACAATTATATCGTATGAATGTGAGTGGAAGGGCCAGTAAGGGACGTCCCAGGTGGACATATTTAGACCAAATTGCAGATTTATTAGCCAAGGGCAAGATAAAAAGTACCCGAAACCGGTGTGCGTGCTCGCAACGACTAATGAATGTTGATGAAGCGAAAGTGATCTGTCAGGATCGTGCCAAGTGGCAGTCCGTGATCTCTGCCTACCCCTTTGGGTTATGTTATGTTTTTGATTATGTAAAGGCAATATTGAAAACAGTTTCGAACCGAGCCAGTTCCAGATTTAATAAACATCGGTGGGAATCCCCACGGTCTCACGGGGCGGAGCAACGTCATTGATACTATTATCTTGTGACGCTGATGACTTTGGCAATAAATACGGTGACTTTCCGTGAGCTGAAGTATGAATAAAAAATATGAATCAGAAACATACTAGTTAATATAATATTAACGAGTGCGTGTACCTGAGCCAAGTTGGGTTTTCCTTTTATGATTCTCAGCTTGATATGATTGCATTTGTTTATTTTAAAATAAAGAGAGGAGAATTAAGACAACCTACGATGTTTTATGGGAAACCAGACATACCAGGGCTATGTTTCATAACAATACAATAAACATAGTTTATTAAGACAATTCGATGTAAATTGGGTAGCCGATTAGGACAAATGAGTGTTCCTACTTGTTAATCTGTGGGTTACCCTAAACTATTAATTGTGCTTACTTATATCCTATTGTCCCTCATCAGGGACATGGGGCCTTTATCTATCTGCGTTCTTGAGCGACGACTTCAAGGTCATCTTCCCATCGCCAAGTGTTTTCGCCTCTAACAAAACTGATCGGCCCCAGGTGGTTTTTGGACGCCTCTTCTTTCTCATGAATTGTAGTTTTATGAAAAAGGGCCTGGCAAACGCTGTGTTCGTGCAGTTAACAGTCACATTGAAACTGTGGACAATGATGTCACTAGTAAGTATCCATTCCGTCAAACTTTTAATAACTCATAAACCAGTTTTGGGTCATTAGCAGGTGTAATCACCTTAATTCCTATATAAACACTTGCCATTGCCTAACGTAATCAGTCCATTTCAAAAATTTCACTGGAACCTTTTACTAAGAAAACTCAAGGTATTGTATATTTTGTTGACTTAAATTTTTAAATTGTGATTCACGTTTAGAAGTACACTCAAGAGCAATAATTCATTCTCGGCAAAGAACAATGCTAGTTTAATAAAATATAAAGTGTAATAAGGACCATTTATTGTTACTATTTAAGTATGTCACATAATATTGCAATCTTCCTCAGGAGATATCAAATATTTTGTCAGTGACCGTCATTCATTGCCCTCGAGTGTAAATTAAGAATAAAAGCCATTGGATTTCCAAAAATTTATCCTTCAAATCGCGTTAAGAAATAAGAACTATGTGCGCCTCCTTTGACCATTAAAACACATGTCAACCTCATTTTCAGGATGAAAACCTTCGTAATCCTTTGCCTGGCTCTGGCGGCAGTACAGGCAAGATCCCAGCAGTACACCGCACGCTACGATGACGTCAACATCGACGAAATGCTGGAAAATGACAGGCTTCTGATCCCATACCTCAAGTGTGTTCTGGATATTGGGAAGTGCTCGCGTGAAGGCAAGGAGCTGAAATGTAAGTACCTATAGATGCTATCGAACCTCCCGTGGTAACCTCTGAGAAATAGAAAGAGGGGGCGTCCATAAACCACCTGGCGACGGTCAATCAAGACCGCAGCAATTGGAGAGCTTGTATAGAGGCCCCATGTCCCTGACGAGGGGCCACAGGGTATAATAAGGCATAGATAATATTAATGTTCTACAGTCGCAGTAGGTCATGATGATGCCGACATCGACGAAATGGTGGAAAATTACAGCTTTTGGTCCCATACGTCCAGTGCGGTCTGGAAACTGGGAGGTGCTCGCCTAAAGGCAGGGAGCTGAAATATAAGTACCTATAGATGCAATCGAACCTCTCGTGGTAACCTCTAGGCAGGAGAAAAGAGGGTTCGTCTAAATCAACTTGGCGAATTTCAATCAATCAGTGACGTCACATGCGAAAATACTAGGTCGGGAATACCTAAAGGTCGCCGTTCAAGACAGCAGCAAGTGTAGATGTTTATATTATTATTATTATTAATTCTTTATTGCACAAAGACAGTGCACAAAAGGTGGACTTAATGCTATTGGCATTATTTCTACATGTATCTAAGTAAGAATACTTTTGTGTAATTAGGTAGTATTTGATATGCTTAGTTTTATTATTTGTTCAACTAAGCATATTGCTTCAACAAATTTATAATTTGTTTCCTACTTACCGTAAAATTGTAGATGCTAATGACTTACGTAATTATTAAAAACCGGCCGTGGTAACGAGCAAAGAAACACATCCATGAATCACTTTCAATGGCTATTTTTAGTTCCTACATATTTTGAAAACTATTTCTGTACGACATTGAATTCTCTTTATACACGACTGTCGTAGCCGACACAGCCGAAAAAGGTGTGTACAGGGAACGTTTTCAGGGTTTATGTATGTAAGTTTGTGCATTTCTGTATTCCACCATCACATCTTAATGATTAAACCGCTTTAGTAATGTTATGTGTTGTTAGAATTACCACAACGGTGGTAGGATAGTGTGTACAACTCTGAAGCGAGAGACCCAGGTTCGATTCCCAGTGCGGGCATGTACCTATGACGTTGTTTTCTAAGCTATGTATATTTGTGAAGTTATAGTAGCAATACCGCTCGCTAACTACGTCCTACGCGTACTACGCTAAAAACGTCGTGAGGAAACCTGACTGTCTGAGCTATTCATATACCTCAGCGCTTGAAATCGCCAATCCGCTGTGGGCACGCGTGGTGATTAAGCTCATACTCTCTCCCTGAGAGAAGGCCTGTGCCCTACAGTGGGACGTATACAGGCTGCTTATGTAAGAAAGTGGTGCAAGTCGGCCTGAATTACTCAGATTCCTATAATTATTTTAAAAATAATAGGACTTTGTTAACCAAAGCTAAGACTAATAACAAATACACATGGAAAAATAAATAATTACTAAAAGTAATTCTGTACTACTTTTTTTCTTGAATTTCCCAATAGTACTATAGTTTTTGTAATGTTCTGAGAAAAAAAACACAATTTTATCCTCCAAAAAAGGTAGCAACCGTATACAACATCAAACAAATGTAAATTTCTATTACTCTTTCAGCTCACATCGCCGAAGCCCTGGAGAATAACTGCGCCAAGTGCACAGAGAAGCAGCGCCTTGGCGTACGGAAAATCATCGGCCACCTAATTAACCACCTGAGCGACTACTGGGATCAGCTCAAAGCCAAATATGACCCCCAACGCAAATACGTGAATAAGTACGAGAGCGAACTGCGGACTGTTGCTTAGGTTTCAAGAAGCTGCTAGAATGCCAAAATTACGGTCGAAACATAGCGAGCTGCTATAAAGCTGGATGATAATAAAGCTCTAATTAGTAATAAAACAACGAGCCAATGTTGAGGCTAGGTTATAAATTACAAACAATTCATTTATGAATCTGTGAGTCACAAGTACGTAAAGATACATTTAAAAAGTTAAGGTGCTATGTGCTCTACGTAAAATAGGAATACAAATTATACCCAAAGTAATAGATTGTAATAAAATTAAAATTAAATTGCAATAATAAAATAAAATTAAGAATGTCAATAAAAATGTAAGTAAACGTAAATTGTAAATTTATTACTAATTTTAGCTTTATGAAATCAGGCCCTGGGCGTGTTTTATAAAAGTAATAAAATAAATAAAATAAATAAAATAGTAGTTTATTATGACAATTCGATGTAAGTACGTAGACAAGTGTTCCTTCTATGAGTGGGTTAATCGACTTTGCAATGTACATATAATCTTCATTTAGAATCTTCCATCTACGTTTAGCCTAGTCATTGAATTTGAAGCAGACTTAGTTAAAATTCAATGGCCTAGTCTGTCTACGTCTGTCGCACCCTGGACAACAATCAGCAAGTCCCTAACGCTGATTGTTGCCACCACATTCTTTCACCACGATGGCAAACTCAATTCCAGCCTTGAAGCCAGCTTATACCGACCCGCTAAGAATAAAAAGAAAAACAGATCTAGCATTGTAGTCCTCATAAGTGGTAATGGAACATTTCCTTTCTCTACCCTACTTACAGTTATGAAACGTAATACTTATCACAGATTGGAAATTCCTTGAGCTGATGTTAGCTGCGTCAGAAGATTGTTGCTTCTGAAATAAATTATTGTTACCGTAAAATGTTTTTTTTTATCATCAACAAGCCAAGGTTGCAGTCATCAAGATAGAGTTACCTAGACAAGCTTATTGCAGAATAAGTATTACCCTTAGCGCAATATGGTGATTATAACGTAAAATAGCGAAACAAAGATTGCAGCGTCAATTTGGAGGATGATTTGACGTAAGTATTGTTTCTTAGATTAGAGTTCATAAGATGAGCGGTGGTTCATAAGAATCATGAGGTCGAGGGTTTTTCTAAGTTACCTACATTTGGTGGAAGGTGGAGGGGAAAAACATCGTGAGGAAATCCTAGAGGTATTTATATACCCCAGCGCTTGCTACGCAGCAACCGTACACACCTGAGATTCCCGCACTTAATGTACGCACATTAAGTGCGGGAATCTCAGGTGTGTACGGTTTATAAAATGTTTATAATACAGATATTTGGTCTTATTTATAGA
The DNA here is from genome assembly GCA_947308005.1 of Yponomeuta malinellus. Taxonomy (NCBI): domain Eukaryota; kingdom Metazoa; phylum Arthropoda; class Insecta; order Lepidoptera; family Yponomeutidae; genus Yponomeuta; species Yponomeuta malinellus. Next base: position 9,648,927 of record OX371013.1, read on the forward strand.
CTTGGAAGCGGGAGACCCAGGTTCGATTCCCAGTGCGGGCGTGTACCTATCACTTTGTTTTCTAAGTTATGTACATTTGTGAAGTTATAGTAGCAATACCACTCGCTAACGGCGAAGGAAAACATAGTGAGGAAACCTGAGTGTCTGAGCTATTCATATAGCTCAGCGCTTGAAATCGCCAATCCGCGGTGGGCACGCGTGGTGATTAAGCCCATACTCTCTCCCTGCGAGAAGGCCTGTGCCCTACAGTGGGACGTATACAGGCTTATATATATTTATAAAAACTCGATTCCTTAAAACACTTCAAAAACGCCGATTAAAATAGTCTGTGGTGGAAATTTTACACGGAAAAGGAGTAGCCTCAAATTTGACGATAAAACGCGCGACTCGCGGCATCGTGCTACCTTTGCTGGGGTTTGAGCTTTGACACTTCTTCATAAACATAAACATAACATAAACATTTACATACAGGCACATACATTGCTTCTGGCCCCACACTAGGATACCCTGTGTCGTGGGAACCAGAAACAACGACATCACAAACATGTAAACGTCCAAGACCTGGGGTTTTTTTTTGTCCCCAGCCGGGTTTAGAACCCGAGACCTCCCGCATGGTATGCAGATGCACTACCGCTGTGCCACGAGGTCGTCAAGACGTCATTTATTTTCCAACATTTCGTTTCTTTCTTGGTCCGAACGTTTGGTGTAGAGTTTCTTCGTTAGCTTCTTCTCCACATAATCTGTTAATTAACAACTTTGACTAACAACTAACAACCCGCCTTTAATGAACACTAAGGCCGGGTTCTCCAAGGGCACGGATTTGTATGGGACTTATTGCGCTGCGCGAGTGAATAGACATAGAGAAAATATAGGTATTTTTGAAATTACAGAAATATTAATAGAATTTTGACGACCGACACCACTTACCTCCAACGCGATTTAAAAAATGTGTTAAGCACATTTTGTGCAAAAAGGCTTACTATAACATCAAGGATTATTTAGAAGACAAAGATGTTTGGCATTAAACAGTAGATTAATATTATTTAAAGGACGATTGTGAATAGTGTTCAACACATTCATGACTAATATTTTAAGTTGAAAACTCTGTTAATTAAGTTAAAACGTGTTTTGAAAAGAATAAATGTGGAGTTTCTTTGTTAGCTTCTTCTCCACATAATCCATTAATTGTGAAACTAACAACTTTGACGTTCATTAAGTAAACATTCTGTTTTTACAATGAATAAAATATTTGAATTTGAATTTGAATTTGACACAGTACAGCTCAAATAAAACCATATCTAGTGATAATTTAGACGCATGTTACAATTTTTTATGCTATAATGAAGAACAACATATAAATAATGGTTATGAAAACCATGAGAGAGGCCTATGTCCTGCAGTGGGCGTCAAAGGGCTGATGATGATGATGACATAAATAAACCGTTTAGCCACGACCTTTCGTGAGTGAGGACGCCCTGTTCGGACAAAAACATTAAAGCTTAATATTTCGAAAACGGAACCCTAAATCGAAAAATACTCTTGCTACACCCACAATTTTTTTCTACGACCAATCCAACGATACCCCATATTATAGGGTAGACGAGAAAAAAAAATCATCCCCACTTTTCATGTTAGGGGAGGAACAGTAAAAAAAAAAATCCAACATTTTATTGTTCATCTTTGTCGGCGTGATAAATATGTATACACACAACAAATTACTGCTTTCTAGTACCACCGGTCTTTGCGCTAGGCCGCGGACGGACAGACAGACAGACGGACATGGCGAAACTATAAGGGTTCATAAGATGAGCGGTGGTTCATGAGAATAATGAGGTCGAGGGTTTTTCTAAGTTACCTTGAAGAAATTCCTTATCGGACTACGGAAGACTTAAAACCTTATCTAGGGGTAATGTCGGAGAACCCTTAAGTAAACATTTTGTTTTTATAATGAATAAAAATAATTGAAATGAATTATAATTAATGTCCAAGATGAAAGTGACGACGACGATAATTTCAAGTTTACAACTTTTATCATCGTGAACAAATCCAAGTGAACATTCTTATCTTATCTTGTCTTCTACTTCCTCTAACATCCAGTTTGAGGAAGTAAATAAAAGTATAAAGTATTTCCTTCTCGTTTTTCTTTGAAAGTCTGAAGAGATAAAATGATAAGATTAGATAAGAATGTTCTTTATTATACACCAGAGATAAAAATTTGCAAACATACACAGTACAATACTTAGGTATTTAGTTATTAAAATTCTCAATTTAGGAACCGGTAAGTGACTATCATATAACACATTGTTTCCTAACCTGTGGTCCGCGGACCCCTGGGGGTCCGCGAGCATATGTTTGGGGGGTCCGCGGTCCCGTACGCATCTATCTAACTTAGAGCATTAACATCTCGTAACGATTACGCTTACTGAGCGCGGCAAACGAGCGCCAGTGGGCATTGCCCTCCGCGATTTGAATCTTCATTGCGGAATTATTTTTCAGAACCTGACAAAAATAAAAATTGGATAGCAGACCCTTTCACCACAGATGTTTCTGATATAAGTGGCTTGAAAACGGTGCAAGAAAACCAATTAATAGAAATATCGTGCGATTCTGCCTTGAAACGTAATTTCAAAGAACGCTCCTTGTGTAGTTTCTGGGTGATAAAAAAAGATTGAAAGGAAGTTTCAGAAGAAGCACTGAAACATTTGCTGCTATGTGAAAAGGCATTCTCTACTCTTGTATACATAAAAAACAAATACAGGAACAGGTTAATAATAATATCAACCCGAACATTTCTGACTTAGTTGCAAAAAAGCAGCACCAACCTTCTCATTAATGTTTTTCTACGAAAAAGTTTGGTTTTTGTTTTTTAATTTAATGAAGGAATACTAAAATATAATATTGTCTGAAAATTGCACCTTTTTTTCACTCAGGGGTCCTTGGCATTATGCTTGATTTCCTTGGGTCCGCGGCTGAAAAAAGTTAGGAACCGCTGATATAACAGACATGATCTTTCAAAGGACAGTATCCTGTATCCATGATTTTTGAGACGTTTAGCCATATCTTAAACATCGCCCAATAAATATTGTAGAATATTAAACGTGGTACCTAATTAGATACAATTAACGTAATAACAGCTAAGAATAAAATAATAGTTGTAAAGTTGATGGAGTCATCGAGAATTTAGCACGTTTGACATTATGTGCGTTACCTGTTATTTATTATGATTTATGATACTTAATAGAGGTACTGAAAACACGGTAATGGTAATGCATTAATAATGTATCGTAATAGTATAAGCAGTGTATATACGCGAGTAGCTCAGACACTCAGGTTTCCTCAAGATGTTTTCCTTCACGGTTAGCGAGTGGTATTGCTACTATAACTTAAAGTTTTTAAGGTTTATTTATTTAATTTTATTTATTTAACAGAAACTTTTCAAAGTTTTTCTTCACACCGTCTTTTTAAAGTTTTTTAAAATTTTATGTCACGAGTTTTCAGTACCCATATTAAATATCACAATAAACAACAGGTAAGGCAGATAATGTCAAACGTGCTGAACTCTCGATGATTCCATCAAGTTTACAACTATTATTTTATTCTTGGCTGTTATTACGTTAATTGTATCTAATGACCACGTTTAATATTCTACAATATTGCGCGCAGTTTAATTTAAGATATTGCTAAACGGCCCAAAAAGCATGCATGCTGTCTTTTGAAAGATCATGTCTGTTATATGATTGTCATTTACCGGCTCCTAAATTGAGAATTTTAATAACTAAATACTTAAGTATTGTACTGTGTATCTTTCTAAATTATTGTCTCTGGTATATATAAAAGAACATTCTTATCTTATCTTATCGTTCTGTCTCTACAGATTTCTCAAAGAAGAAGAAGAAGGACATACTTTATATTTTTATTTACTCAAACTTGGCGTTTGAGGAAGTAGAAGAGACAAAATGATAAGATAAGATAAGAGTGTTCACTGGGATTTCTTCACGATGATGAAATTTTCTTTTTCTCTCAGGGATGGATTCAAAGATTACACGAACAAGCAAAGTTTAAAAACTATAATCCGCCTACGGAAGTCAATTCCCGTTACAATAATAATAATAAAATCGTTTATATACCTTACAAAATATTTACAGTAACGTAATCGGGCAAGAACTTCCTTTTAAGTTGGAAATACCTGTATCTGGAAGCTCCGCACTTCCACACTTCGAAATGTTGGTTTACACATGCATTATTTGATATTACCTAAAGTTTTCTCGGTAGGTATTATCGTATATCTGTATGATGATGATGTGTATGTGTGTATGTTTATGTGTGTATATGTGTGTGTGAATGTATAGTGAGTAATATTTTTTTTAATTAAGCTATTAGTTTAGTACAACTCGTAATCTCGGAAGAAAAAAATTCTTCTTACATTAAAACTCAACTAGTAACAATATTCTCGCAAATGTTAATTTATAACAATCTCATTACCTCTTTCCCGGCCCTACGCCACAGCTTGGGATCGGTATATACGTACGTAACTAATACATTATTAAGACCACAAGACAAGACGGTGCATCAAACATTCGTCAAACGATCATCAAGAAAATTATTTAAATACGAAAGATCAATTCATACAAAAGATAAATCTGTAGCAAAAACCCGTGAAGTGAAACAATGTAGCCTATGTTACCCAGACCATAATAACGAATCGACCGACATAATATAATTCATCAAAATCGGATCGGCAACCAGATGAGCTTTATTTGGCAACATAAAAACTTTAAATGGTAGGTACATAATGAAATAAACAATTTAAAAAACCGGCCAAGTGTGAGTCGAGATCGCGCACAAAGATTCCGTGCTTGCAGTTATTAATATCCAGCAAGAAACGGCAAAAAACACGTTTGTTGTATTGGAGCCCCTCTTAAATATTTATTTTATTGTGTTTTTGGTATTTGTTGTTATAGCGGCAACAGAAATTAATTATCTGTGAAAATTTCAACTGTCTAGCTATCACGGTACATGAGATACAGCCTGGTGACAGACAGATTTGGTAGTTCTAACAATAGGCCGTAATTCAGCAAATCAGCTACAAATATACCTACACAATTATAAACCTGGAGAGTCTCATACCTTTTGCTGCAAAAACATAATGTATAAAGTACATAATACTGAGTCAAACTAAAAAAAAAAACAAAAAAATGAGGCTTAATGGAAGTTGAAAATTAAACATAGATATATTTTATGTAGCGTGACGTTACGATACACGTACAGTACAGTAATTAATGACTTCGTGGCTACATCTACGTCATTCAAAGGTATGTTTTTTCTAAAAGACAGATTAAGCCGAAATAAAAAAAAAATTCCATACAAGCAACGGCAAAGGTGAACGAATACCATAAACAAAAATATACATTCAAAAATAATTACATACTCATCGGGGTACAACGTCCAAACCAAGATCGTATATAAGACAGCGGCCAAAGTAGGGTGGTATAATCAGTTGTGCTCGACAGGTTCAGCAATAAACACCTCAGGATTATTTTAATAAATAGGTACGTACAATATTGTATGCACGTAAATAGCCGTCCTTCATTACGGTAGTTATACTGTACGTGTTCATTCTTTGAATATGAAATAATTTGTTTTAGTTATTATTTACGTGTACTGTCAACTAAGTAGTGGTAATTTTTTCTAGTTGTGTCTATTGGTCGCTTCCACCAATCATAATATGAGCGGATAAGCCTACCGACTTCGACGGCTATAATTTGACAGTTTATTCAAACAACTGGTATCTAATGATGACCGTCAGTTCTATTGCAAACGGGTTGACTATAAGAAACGACCAAAGTAAACAATTTTAGTATTATATATTATTTTTGTTGCACTAACCCGTGCTGAGGACAAGAGGCTCGAAATTTCATCGATGTTTGCACTAGCCCATTAGCTGAGTTGGGAGTGCGCTGGCACGGTGAGCCAGAGGTCGCGGGTTCAAGTAGCCTCTAAATAGGTTTTTAAAATTTTAGTATTGTTTGAGAACGTGTCCGCCTTCGCCTAGAGCAAATTAGGTGGTTTTGTGACAGATAAACACAAAAAACCGGCCAAGTGCGAGTCGGACTCGCGCACGAAGGGTTGCGTACCATTATCTATACAACACTAGACACAAAGAACGAGAAAAAACGGCCTAAGTTTGATAAGCGTTATTTATTAACAAATAAATAAATTGATAAACCCACTTTTAAACTTTTCTAGACCCAAGATGCAGAAAGTGATAATCGTCTCCCTGATGGCTCTTGCCGCCTGCGTGGTCGCCCGCCCCGAAGGCGAGGCTGCATCCACCTACACCGATCGCTATGATAACATTAACATTAAGGAGATCTTGGAGAACCACCGCCTTCTTGTGCCCTACGTCCAGTGCCTGCTCGGCAAGGGCAAGTGCACTGCCGAGGGCAAGGAACTGAAGGGTAAGTTTGAAATTCAAACTCTTTTACGCGGCCCATTTTGGGGCATAGAATGAGAAAAGTGACTGCATTAAGTAGTTTCCATAACTAGCAATCTTGAGTGGCCAGTGTTGATCAAGTCACTGTAAGGCCAGGTTTCGTGTATCCATACAACATACGTTCTCCGTGATAGGCGGTATAATGTTGCCGTACATAAATCGCTCTGCTTTATCAATTGTGTGGGGAAAAACGCACGGGATACCCGGCTTAAGAGTCTGCTCTATGGTCCACTATACAATGTAATTCGTGGTGTACATACAATCAAGAATATTCTATCTATCTAATGTAGTATAGAAATAACGTAAAACCTGGAAACCGTATTTTTACTATCTCACAGTCTCGACGTGTTCAATTTGAGGATTTTAAGTTTTCATTTGAATAACAAGTTTTGTATCTGAAAGATTCTCCATAACAGTTAGTTCTCAGTTTAAGAATATGACCACCCCGGCTCATGCTTTGAATGACGTAAGAAGCGAATATGGGAAATCCCGGAGGTGAGCTCCAGAGCTGCTGGAGTACTACAATAAACCTCTACTGCGATCACCAACCCGATTGCCCAATGAGGTGATTACGGGGAAATCCCCCATATTCGGCATATCTGTGGCGTGACAAAAATTGGTTGACGACGACAGCCAGAAAATTAGAACCCTTCACCGGAGGCACAATTGCCTGATCAAACAAATGCAAATCAAACCAGTTTTTATTGACTCTTCATCAAAGAACTTACGTCATCGAAGAGCAAACCAGTTTCAGTCGTTGTATACACTCTGCATCAGAGCTCTAATTCTAATTTCGTTGGTTTTACCCTCCATCAATGAAATGGATAAGTTTAGGAGAAAACCCAGAATTTACTTAAGTGCATTCGATCAACAAGGTTAATGGTCTAACCGCACACAGTAAATTACCTACGAATTATGAACTTATTCTTGAAATTAACTGTCGTCAATGATATTAACTTGACTCTCCATCAAAGAACTTACGTCATCGAAGAGCGAACAAGTTTCAATGAAATTAACATGTAAGATAATTTCCACTTTAGGACGTGTGACTGCCATATTATCACAAGTTCAACTCGGTCGCCTTAATCACATCAAGCAAAGTCCAAAAGAACTGCCACAAAAAACCACTTCATACATATCATTTAATTGAAAAATTTTCATCATCCGATCAGTACAGTAATACATAATGAAATTTTTTAAAGATTTTTATAAACCTAAATCGGGGTTTTGCTTATTTTAAGGCTTTGTAAAATATTTCAGATTTTCATGAGGGTTCAGCTGAGAAAAAAAAGTTTAAGAACTGCTTTAAAGTGTGCAAGGGTAGATAATATGTATTTTTTACAAAAAAATAAAATTAAGTACCTACTACATCATCATCATCATCACAAATATCGTAAAAGTGATAAAGATCACCTTTAGCAGTTGTATATAAAATAGCCACGATCAATGATTAGATAAAAAGTTCTTGAAATATTTTCTGTAATTGGAACCTTACTATGCTATTTTTCTTTACAGAGCACATCCGCGAGGCGCTCGAGAACAACTGCGCCAAGTGCACGCAAAAGCAACGTGACGGAACTCGCCAGGTCATCGGGCACCTCATCAACCATGAGGCAGATTTCTGGACCCAGCTGAAGGCCAAATACGACCCCGACAACAAGTTTGTCACCAAATACGAGGACGAACTACGCACTATCAAGGCCTAAGCATCACTCCCAAATTATGCTTTACCATCGCTGACTGAAATCCAGAGATTAAAATTGAAGAAAATAACACTTTTTTAAGAGCAAATGTTGGATTGTAGAGATTAGCCATGGGGAGTTTAACCGTACTAGTATTGTTAGAAAATTGTTCAAAATGATCACCGACGTTTGTTGGTCATTGTTCCTTTTTTACGATATTTGTGTAAATAGATCAATAAATACATTTTATACATTTATTCAAGCAGTTTTTTTGTTTCCTACCTACCTATTAAAATTGGGTAAATTAACAGTTATCGAACACTTTTTCCTGTTAATCTGGTAGAGAGCATCAAGTTCATGACGTGCGTCAGTTCCCTCTATAAGAGAAAAAACTCACACAAATAGTCACAAACCAGTTTTCTGGGGATCTCCGGGAGTCAATGATCTACACACGTAAATACAGCTATATAAGAGCCATGAGAAATGACCGGTCCACAATATCTTGTAAAAGTTGCTGGAGATAGTTCGCTTTGAGAATCCAAGCTCAAAAGTAAGTCCTTTGAGATATTCTTTGCTATTTTGGTTATTCTCATCTATCTTAAAGTAATGAAATAAATTAATGTGACCTTTAGTAAATATAATTTTCTTAAATAGTTAACAGTGGCCATCACTGGAAGAGTGAAAAAAGTACCAAAACACGATTCCTTAAAAAGCCGATTAAAATAGACTGTAGTGGAGATTTTATATGGAAAAGTCGTAGCCACAGATTAAATAAACTGCCCCTTAGGAGTGCTTTAGAGGAATCGTGTTTCTAAAAATAAGTCAGCAAAAGTTAATGTTCTGCCAATTAATTACTGTGTTATATAAAATTCAATTATTTTCTTACATCAACTTACCGTCACTGGTAAGTTAGGTACAAGTAGGTAATAAGTAGCTTTTTACTAATACGTGTGTGATGAAAAGGTTATCTCTTTACAACCTCGGCATCATTAGCTTAGAATCACAGACACTGAAAACAGCGGTTTGAGCGAATCGAGCCTTACCTAAACAAGTTTTTATTCAAATCTGGTTAGTCTAAGATAGTGAAATCATCATCATCAACATCATTATCAGCCATTTGACGCCCACTGCAGGACATAGGCCTCCTTCGTAGTTTACATAACCATGAGGGGTTTCGCCATAATCGCCACGTTTGGCAGGCGGGTTAAATAGTGAAATAAATATATGTTATTCTTGAAGAGATTCTTGAAAAAATCTTTACCTTTGAAATATTTTACTTAATCAGAATCCCTCGATAAAATTTTCAAAAATACTCCCTCAGTTTCTCTTTTCTTTCCTTCATTTACACAGCGACAGTGATGACTGGGGCTTGTGTGTCACCTTCTTAAGATGTGTTTGTTCTCTCTCACAGTATGCAGAGCCTCATAGCCTTAACGATCTTGGCTGTACTAGCCGTAGCTTACGCCAGACCTGACAAATACACCGACCGCTATGATAACCTAAACATTTCGGAGATCCTGGCAAACAAGCGGCTCAGGGTTCCGTACATCAAGTGTCTTTTGGGCGAAGGCAAGTGCTCGCCCGAGGGCCGGGAGCTGCGATGTAAGTACCCACGAAAGAAAGTAACTTGTTCAAAATAACAACATTGTGGTCTAACGTGAGGATGAGCTTGTGAGGATTTTACGCCGTATAATGGTTTAAAAGGTACTATTTTAACTGGAGACTAGACCAGTTGTTTCAAGCTTGTAACGTAAGGCGCGAGACACATAGATGGGACGTGGGGCGAGGACGCGCGCGCGCGGTAAGACGTATAGAGTCACAGACACCAGTCCTTGCTATGCGGTCGCTATTGGTCTGTGACTCTATACATCTTACCGTACCCTCGCCCCCGTCCCATCTGTATGTCTCGCGCTTAACATTTTTCTTCCTCTTTCACTCCCTTTCATGCATACAAATAAAGTTAGATCTAAAGAAATAAAGATCGTAAATCGCGTAGAAATCGCACTAAGCGCAACTTACAAAATATCAGTGTTTTGTAAACAGCGGCACATCTTCGAAAGACGCCCAAGTTTGGCATATTCAACTCTTTTGGGACAAGTGGCTATGGTAAGCACAGATAATACGTGTAAATCGTGTAATATCGAATGTAATATCATTGTTTTAGCCAATCATACTAACCAGCGAAGACGTTTACTACCAACACCGTATTCCAATGATTAAAAAAATGCATTATACCAAGGCTGAAATGCACACTTGGTGCGTATGTAACATATGAGTGTAATGATATATTGTACGTAGCAGTTCACAGAGGTTTTAGGGCCAAGGTGAAATCTGAATACGACTGACTCCCACTTAGCATAATCTAAATGCTGAGTCTATATGTTTGTAGAGTTTATTTACATTTTTCATAATAACACAATCGTAAACGAGTGATAGAAATCATCATCATCATCAGCCATTCGACGTCCACTGCAGGACATAGGCCTCCATAGGTTATGAAAACCATGAGGGGTTTTGCCATAATCGCCACGCTTGGCAGGCGGGTTGGCGATCGCTGTATGCGGTTGGAATCTCAGGGAACGCTGCTGCCCGTCTCCTGGTAATTGATATCCTTAGTCGCCTTCTACGACTTCCACGGAAGGAAATGGAGTGACGTTATTCTTAATCCGGCGCCACACGGAATAGAACTTTAACCAGTGATAGAAATAACAATAGTAAAAACACACGTCAGTAATAATGGTTATTCTTGATTGTGAAAATAATTATGTATATAGTTACCAATATGAATTTTGAGAAGTACCTAAATGACTATCCAGGTTACAACATGCCGCCGGCCGATGAGCGTCCCGACTTCAATCCAATATACCTATTCCTTAAAAAAATATGGTTTCTATTTCATTATTCCTATCCGGTTGTGCTAGGTGAGGTCGTCACGGGGTTGCGCTTTTTTGCACTCGTATTGTAGTCGCTAAGCAGTATCAACTGTAGAGAAACGTTGCGCGTTACTCGCGCGTTGAAACATTCTATGATTTATCAAGTGGTCATCTGTCAGGAAAACAAACACCAGTAAAACGCGTCTACTACCCTTTCTGAGACAAAACCAACCCTAGAAGTGATTCCTAGAGTGGATTCCATGGAACCCAAGGGTTCCGCGGAAAAATTACAAATATTATTTTGGATTCATGTAGGTACCTAATGGGACAGTGACGGTACCTTCAGAAGATTGTAGCTTGAAGTGAAGTCAAATCTTGAATTTGATATATTTTTATATGGCGTTCCATGATATAAAACAGTTTTATTAGTATTTATTGATTGTTTTCTCCGTGTAATTTCCCACAGAATAGCGTTGTATTATATCTTTTGGGACAGCACTGGATCTTGAGATACAGGTCTCCGCCTTGTTCACGAATCATGGCACCATATTGTAAACATGTTTGATTTATTTGTGTTCAAATAAAGTATTATTAACTTATCTCACATTCCATCACCTGGAAAGTTTAGAAATCACTGCCCCAGAGATATGATGACCTAGGAAATTTCACCAAGACTGCAATATAACTTATGACAATGTTTCTTTTCTATCACTCCAGCGCACGTGAGAGAGGCCCTAGAGAACCATTGCGGCAAGTGTACGCCGACGCAGCAGCAAGGCACCCGCCAAGTCATTGGCTACCTGATCAACAACGAGCCTGCGTACTGGCGTCAACTGACGGATAAGTACGACCCACAGCGTAAATACGTCACCAAGTATGAGGATGAACTGAAACAGGTCGCCGCTAGCGGTTAGAACCCTGATATAACCTCCTAAGTCCTGACCTTGAAAATAACAATGGTTTTCAATTGTTATTTTCAAGGTCAGCTCTTAGGAGGTTGTAGGATATGGATAAGGCAAGAATGGGTAAAATATTCTTGAGTTAAGGACATGCAGTGTTAAAGATCAAATCTGTCGTTAAGTTAGGACGGACACTATTTACAATGCTCTGTTTTATAGGACGCTATGTACCCGTTCATTGGTTATTGTTTTGTGATCGGCTGATCGGTTGATTGCTCGACATCAAAGGGAGTGTTGATTTGTGATTTGGATCTACCACGTGATAGTACCTGTAGTGCCTATTGTAAGCGATGAAGAGAATACTCATTAAACTAAATTGTAAGTAAGACGTTTCATTGTTTCAATCTCTTTAGACTCTCCCCTCTCTACAATCATGCAGTGTTTCTTTTTTTTAAATGTCATTCCTAAAACGATTGTATGCTGGTGAGCAATGAGCAAGAATGTTTTCTGGGCTCTATGCAGTATCATACAGGTTGTTGCTATGTTGGTCGCAAAATGTTTGGACATCCGACGTATTAACACATTATAGGATAGCCTGTAATAGTAGTTTATGCAACTGTCATATAATGAAGGGTATTAAAACACGAGTGTGAGTTTATGAAACGAGCGCAGCGAGTTTCATAATAGTAACGAGTGTTTTAATACCCGTGTTATATGCAGTTGCATACACTACTTTATCTTCACTAATGCAATTAATCAAACAACAAATTTATTAAATTAAATTCACGCGTACGTGTATAATCACAGTGGTTTTGCAGCCATTAAAATTTAACCAATGAGAGCGCAGCTTCAATAAAGCGCGACCAACCTGATTGGCCCTGCAATCTAGTTGGTCGCGATTTATTGATGTTATAATGAGATTTTACGATATCGATGTGAATATTATAACATCATGTGAAATTGCTTAAATTGAGTTTTTTGTTGTCTGCGCTATAACAGTAGTAATTATAAGTAAAGTATTGAAAACATAAGTAGAATGTTACAACATTAGTGTAGATAAAAACTTTAATGATCTTCCATAGATTAAAAAAAAAAATCCCTTTCAGAATGGAACAGAAGGGTGTAAATGTTTTTTTCACTCCATTTGCTCGAAATGATGCATTTTGATGACCAAATTTAGGACCCAAAAGACGCTATAGTTGTTCAAGCTAAGATGCATCAAAGTAAATAGACTCAAAATTTCGTTTTGAATCTATTTACCTTTAGGTACCTTTAAGTAAATAGACTCAAAATCCAATTTTGAATTTATATACTAATGCACTCATTTACTAAGAAGTCGGACTTCTCTTTCGCTCTTGAGGATTCGTCTTATATCTATTTCGCTACAACCCAAGCAATAAGTTTTAAAACCGAGTTTGGAACTAGGTACTTACTGAACTATCAAACTCTTTGCTGCAAAACTTTTAAGTACCTAATGGTCAAATATTTGAAATTGGAACGCAAGTTTTTTTTTTCTATGTAAAAAATCAATAACATTGGCGCGCTTTTTTGTCTATTTTCACTTATTTTCTCGGAAAAATGTCGTCGAACGATGATAGACGATTCTTAACACCAGAATATATAAAAAAACAGGCAACACAAGCAATTCAAAACCTCCTGCCAGAAGTTACATTTGAGTGGTATGTAAGTGTTATCGTTTATTTCATTCCTCTCAGATGGTAGTGAAAAGCAGAGTGTTCTACACGGGTGCAAATCATTTTTGGTCTCGGTAGTGTTGAATCCCTCGCTCCTTCAGCAATTCTTAGAATCGCCTCAGTTCGCTCTGGGTTCAATTTCACAACCTCGGCGCAAAAATTTTGTTTGCGCCCTAGGTAAACAATCTACTATTATTATCTATTTTACGACATGAATTCAGTTTTTTTTATGCTTACTTCTTTTTTCCCACATCACACAAAATGAGCAAGATTTAGGGTGCGAATAGATTGTTATTAACATAAACAAGTTAACAACTAAAACTGCTCACGGGCAACGGGACACGATCTCATGCCGTATAATCTCTAAAGACGGCGAATTTTACTTACTAGTCGGTTCGTACATTAATAATTTCCTCAGTGTGCGGCTTTCTGCGAGTGGTTATTTGCGTCACCTCGGATATAACTGGTTTATACGAGAGCCGACCTTACCCGCTGTCGACCTTCAACTCTTGTTATTGCTAGCATCACTCCGGCAGCCGACAGTTGAACTGACAATGAAGTAAAAGTTAACTAACTGACGTTAGAGAATGAGGAAAATTAACTAATATAAATAAGTAACACCTAAAGATGCAAACTAGTACCAACTTAGCTTTTGTTTGGAAGCCTACTTACTATTCTTAGGCCCAGTAGACTGGGAGGGCTGGGTATGCAATACATGGTGGCAAAAAACTAAAGCTCATCCCCATGCTACTGTATGCTACACATACTAGACAAACTACTTTAGAAACAACTATGTTACAAAACAAATTACCTACTTTATCTGTTTAAAATGTTCCTGATAATTGTATTTTTTTTTTCTTGGTTTCGAAAATGACAGTATGCAATAGACGCGTAAAGCTAGAACCACACTAATTTTATATAGGTACGCTACGCACGTGACATCACGTAAGACCTAGCCGCTTCAATTTGTATGCTTAAAGAACGGCAAAAGGCAAGAGGTGGCCAGAAACAGGGAGGAGTGCTTTTGCTCAGCAGTGGGAGAATGGGACACAAATAACATAACTCGCTGAAATTATACAAAGATTACGTGGATTTCGGAAAATGCGTTAGTTACACAAAATAAACTCAATCTACTCAATAGTTTTATTTAAGACTAGATATAAATATCGGGATTAATATTCTGAGAGAGTGTATTTAAGTAGGAAATACAGGTAGATCTATCAATAGCGATAAAAGTTAAGAGCGTTTTTGAAACAAGGGGCAAGAGCAAGAACGTTTTTGAGTAAATCATCCTTTGGCAAGAGGCAGTCTCTACTGACACAATTAATAATATACAATTGAGCAAATTACATACATACATACATAAACTCAAGCCTGTATCCCAGAGGGGTAGGCAGAGACTAGGGACTGCCACTTGCCACGATCCTGACAGATCACTTTCGCTTCCTCAACATTCATCTGTCGTTGCATGCACGCAGGCCGGTTTCGGCAAATTAAAATTATTTCATTTTCCCGATTCTCGAAAACAAATTTCGAACCTAACTGGTCCGTTATACAACTCGTTTTGTAACATCTAGTCAACAGCAGCAAAAAGAAGGCTACGTACTGGGCTTGTGTTCTTTACTTTTGGGTTACAACTGCACAGGGTTACCATTTGTACAAATGTACAGCGGCCCCCTGTGGGAATCGAACCCACAACTAATAGGGTCGCACTTCTTCGCTCCGGAAAGGTGATAGTAAATATATTCCTATATAAACTCAATCTAGATTAATTCATGACTTCTGAAACAGAGTACCTACCTACCTAGTTACTTAATTAGAAAAGATAGAATAATATCAATATCGATAAAATCGGTTCCTTTACACAAAGGGCAATGTCTCTACAATTACATAACCCCCGGTTTCTCGTACACTAACAAGCTGTTAACCTACTGGTTTCTTTTTGTATGCACTTTGGTCAATTGACAGCTGTTAACAGTAGATTAACAGCGTGTTAGTGTACGAGAAACCGGGGGTAAATTAATCAAATAGGTACAATTGAGCAGAATACAATAACTTAATTCTTCCTATCCTCGGAAAAAAAACTTCGAGCCTTACTGCTCGGATATAAAAATCGTTTTTCAACGTCTAGTCAACATTCTTGGCCTTGTGTTCGTCATTAAGGTCGTACTTCTACGTTTTGGAAAGGTAAATGAAAAGAGTGCGAACCACCCGAAGGGGGTGCGGAACCCTAAAAAGGGGCATCTCCAAGGCCGCCAATCGTACTCTGTTTTTTATATCACGAGTGTACAATAAAGAATATTCTTCTTCTTATCATATCAGCGCTTCACTGACATAATTAATCAAATACAATTGAGCCGAATAAAATAATTTAATTCTCCCGATCCTCAAGAGCAAACTTCGAGCTCGTTTTGCGACGTCTAGTCATCAGCAGCAAGGAAGGCCTCATACTTTGGCTTGTGCTCTTCATTAGGGTCATACTTCTTCTTGACTTGCTCCCACAAGTCCTTCTCATTCGCCTTCATGTGGTTGACAACCTTGCGCGCTGCTTTGCGCTGCCATGGGGTGCACTTCTCGCAGGCCGTCTGGATGCCGTCTACCATATGCTCTGGGAACAAACAGTACTGAAGTAAAAAGTTTGAAATTGCTCAAATAGTTCGATGTAGTCTACTGAGAACATTTTTCAGCAGCGACGAAGGTTCATCTCGAATTACCACCCTGTAGAATAAGTATAGTGACTCATGAAGTTGATACTAGTTATACGTAAAACGGGTTATAATATTGTGATTGGGTAAGATAAGAATATTCTTTATTAAACCAGGAAAAACACAAACATGGAAATATTTACAAAAATACAGTACAATTCGATTCGGGTACTTATTCGACTACGAATAAAAAAACAATACAAGTATTTCCCTCTCAATAGTTTGAGAGTATTAACTTCCGTGTGGCGCCGGATTAAGAATAGCGTCACTCCATTTCCTTCCGTGGATGTCGTAGAAGGCGACTAAGGAAATCAATTACCAGGAGATGGGCAGCGTCCTGAGAATCCAACCGCATACAGCGATCGCCAACCCGCCTGCCAAGCGTGGCGATTATGGCAAAACCCTTCATGGTTATGAAAACCACGAAGGAGGCCTATGTCCTGCAGTGGGCGTGAAATGGCTGATGATGATGTTGATTAACTCTCAAAAACGGCCCCTGTCCTCTCGGTTAGTCTGAACCAATAAAATGAGCCTAAGATGTGTTGCCTAGAGTAAATCACTCTGTGATTGGTTCATCCTGTGCGCCATGCAAGATGGCGGTCTGACAGTGGCATATGCATAGATACTTTATAATACTTTATTGCACACATAAATATAATATATAAGCAGCCTATATACGTCCCACTGTAGGGCACAGGCCTTCTCTCAGAGAGAGAGTATGGGCTTAATCACCACGTGTGCCCACAGCGGATTGGCGATTTCAAGCGCTGAGGTACTCGTATGTGAATAGTTCAGACACAGGCTGTTTTCCTTCACCGTTAGCGAGTGGTATTGCTACTATAACTTCACAAATGCACACTATGCAAAAATTGCACACATAAAATCACATAAATAAAACAAAACATAACATAATATAATAATAATAACTTCCACACCACATAATGCAATCACTTGACCTGGTCCCAAACTAGGATACCTGTGCTATGGTAACCAGGCAAGGACGTCACAAACATGAAAGTACACCTAGACTGAGGCCATTAGTACAAATGTACGGCGGCCCCCAGTGGGAATCGAACCCATGACCTCTGTTTTCTTTGCCTTAATGGCTAGACCAACGAGGGAGTCTGATATTTTGCTGAACTCGCTTCGATTGGTAACACAATTGAAAAGCGCCGCCCGCCTTCCCACAATTGAACGTGGGGTATTTTTTTAGCGCTAGTTAGACTTCTATGTTTTTAACTATCAATGGTTTCCGCACTTAACCTCATAGTTGGGCCATTGTACGCAGCAAGTCTGAGGTATGTAAATACCTCAGATACTAGGGTTTCCTTACGATGCAACATAACTGCAAGTAAGAAAGAGAGGTACAGTACGTGGCTTCATAGAGTGCTATGCAGGTGCAAGAATTAGTTTTCTATAAATCGGGCGGCCGCCTCAGGTCCAAACCTGGAAAGGCCGCCTCTGGTGTTACCCCACCGCTTTTGTCTTTGTCTTACCTACCGAAGTGTGAAGCAGTCTACACGTGCCGACAAAACTTAATCCAGTACACGGTATCAATAGCAAAAGCCACAAAGATCATAATTATAATCTTTGCAACCGTAGTAATTTTCACATGCTTAATTCCATTGTTTCAAAATATTTTTAACGTGATTTCAGGGCGATTTCACGTTTTTCCGCTTGTACCTACTGGCGCTGTGGGGTATATCTATCTATACAGCCCATGAAAGACGCCCAGTGTTGGAAATAGGCCTCTTCACCGCCCTTTGTCATATGGCGGTGAAGGTAAATAGTAGATATATGGTAAATTGAATTAAATACAATTATGTTACAACCTTATATTACAAAAAAATATTAATTTACTCATAGAACAAAAGTGATTTGTAAGACACATAAGTTTCTATTATATGTATTTCTTTTTATTTCAGTTCACCTAGTAGTACGGACACGCATGTGTGTTGTATACAACCACGTTTTTTGTTTGCAGTCATACTTTACAATTACGTCAGTATAATACATACACATAATTATCTGGTTAAAGTATTCTGGATTTGACACCTGGATTTCTAATAGAATCCCCTCAAAATTACAGCATAAGTATATTTAGGTAGAGAATAACAGCTAACGTTACAGTCACTTACTCTTGAGCTCCTTGGCTTCAGCCACGCACCGTCCCTGGTCCAGCACGCACTTGATATAAGGGACGAATAGCCTTCTGTTTGCCAGGATTTCATCAACGTTTATATGGTCATAGCGGTCCGTGTACTGTTCCCCCAATGCTAACCCGCTCAGGGATAGTGTCATTACCAGAATCATCCACCTCATAGTACAATAAAATATCAATAAAAACTGAAGCTTGTAGGAATAAAAGAATGTCTTTTATAGACTAGCCTTTTATATTCATGTGATGGATATTCCACTGGTCTATGGCTGAAACCATTGTTCTGCTATTACACAACTCAATAAACTGCTACAATCTATCTATTGTGTTTGTCTAAGGTGTAATTGCATTTAATATTATATTTTTCATATATTTTTAGGGTTCCGTATCGCAAAAGAAAAACAGGGACCCTTATAGAATTACTATGATGTCCATTCGTTTACTTAAGAATGGATCCGGCTATTATGTTGAAATTACGTGCCCATGGTCCCTCAAAGATTTAAATGATTCTAGCTTCTAAGTCAATGCAATCAAACTGACTTTAAAAACTTATCCCTATAGATTTTAAAAGGTAACCTATAGTAAAAAATGGCAGTAAGCAAGGTCTCATAGCATTAGTAAAGAAAAAATCTGAAAGGAGTTAATTAATAGCTATAACTCATGTTTTAATAAAATTAACTTTGCAGTTGGAATCAATTGAATCAATCAATGAATCTACTGCAAAGTTAACTTTGTAATCATTGTTACGAACAAGCAAAAAGGAGCAAGTACTTGCAGGCAAGCAAGTAGGTCCGGTCAGTTAAAACTGGTAGCCACTAGGGTAGAAAATTGGACTCGGAAGCTAGAGATCCATGTTTGATTCAATTCACCGATTCACAGTGCGGTGAAGTTATAATAGCAATACCACTGGCTAACTGTGAAGGAAAACATCGTGAGGAAACCTGAGTGCCTGAGCTATTCACATGCCTCAGCGCTTGAAATCGCCAATTCACGGTGGGCACGCGTGGTGATTAAGCCCATTCTGAGAGAAGGCCTGTGCCCTACAGTGGGACGTATATAGGCTGCTTATTATATGATTATGATGATGCCGCAAAAAACGCATATTTCGACACTTTCGAAACTTTCCGTTGACCAAGACCTATGAAATTTGGCAAGTAATATTGTTGTATACTGCAAGTAAAGTGAAAAATCTGAAAACTATACATTTGTAATTAAATCACAAAAAAATTGTGCTCGGAAAAAACTCGGAAAAACTGTGAGATTACAACTTTGTACAGAACCCTCGGCGAGCGAGTCCGACTCGCATTTGTCCGGTTTTTTTATAGGATGTATGACATTTGCTTTGCATCGAGAACAATCAGAATAAATGGCTGAGGTGGTGATTAAAAATATTTATACATGCATAGGAAATAGACGACTAACAACAGTAAAATAATTATTTAATTAACTATAAAAACCCCTCAAGTGAATAATAACCCAAAGAAGATTTATGACAACCTACTAACAGTGTTCTACAATTGTTTATCAAATCACTACGCAAATTTTATATTTCATCATCTTTATCGTTGATGAAAACTAAGTTCCGTGCTCTGAATTCCATTTAGAGACAAAAGGCTCATCGGTTTTATAGAGATAGAGAACACTTTATTGTACATAAAACGGTATTTCTTAACCTAAAGAGTACAGATGGGTCCTTATCACTAAAAGTGATCTCTTCCAGACAACCTTTGGATGGACTGGACTAATACATTGGAGAGGGAAGTAGATGTACAAACAAACAAAAGCATGGGCATTTTTGATGCAAAGGATATCCCTGGCTGTGCAGCGCGGTAACGCTGCCAGTGTCATGGGTACCTTTGGGTCGGACATGTCTCGGGGCGGTTTCTTTAATTGACTGTACTGTATGGTGTGTGTGTGTGTTTTTTTTTGTTTCCTTTATACTTATTTTATTTTTTATATTTTTGACATTGTGGACGAAACTCTTCGTGATGCTTACGTATATTTTGTCGTTCGTTAGGGTTGCTATGTTGGTTATAAAGAATAAAAAAAAAGAGTTTGTTTATTATGTATTTTATGTATTTTCGCTATGCAACAATTATTTAAGTTTTGTGACATTGCTGATTTTTATAAAATATTTTGCATAACTTTTAACAGGTGATAATTATATCTCTGTAATTTATTTCTTTCGAAAAATAAAATATTTTTTGTGTAATAAAACACAATGAGATATATTAATTATGCAGGCCTAAATAACCTTATAACAATAACTTTAGTTATATTAAATTATCATCAAATACATATAAATAATTTAATAAATAAATACATAAAATTATAAGTTAAGCCTACTTAACAGAATATACATAATGACGGGACATATTAAGTAAAACACAAATAACAACAGAACAATATCACAAATAATAATCATCATCATCAGCCATTTCACGCCCACTGCAGAACATAGGCCTCCCTCGTGGTTTTCATAACGATGAAGGGTTTTGCCATAATCGCT
This sequence comes from Yponomeuta malinellus, assembly GCA_947308005.1. NCBI lineage: Eukaryota > Metazoa > Arthropoda > Insecta > Lepidoptera > Yponomeutidae > Yponomeuta > Yponomeuta malinellus. Next base: position 9,669,940 of record OX371013.1, read on the forward strand.
TGACAGGCGGGTTGGCGATCGCAGTTTGCGGTTGGAATCGCAGGAAGACGCTGCTACCCGTCTCCTGGTAATGTATTTCCTTAGTCGCCTTCTACGACATCCACGGGAGGGAATGGAGGGAGTTAACATTTCAGTTCTAACTATAATCTATCACCTCATATTTTGTCCACTGCTGAATATAGGTCAAGGTACGGCTCTTCTTTCCATACTCGCCCATCGCCAGCCGCTACCCAGCCTCAGATCGTCAGTACAGGGAGTTACTAGGCTTCAGTTGCTTACTCAGAATAAAACCGAAAGGCAATTTTAAAAAAAGAACATTATATAATATGCGTTAAAGAAGAAATAACACAGTTATCTCAAGTGGATCTACTCGGGAATCTCGATGCCGTTCTCGCGGGCTCGCTCCTCGTACTTCTTGCGGAAGGCGCCCTCAGGGTCGAACTTGGCTGCCAGTTCGCGCCAGATCTCAATCTCGTTCTTGATGAGGTGTTCTATGGCCGTCTGCGCACCCTTCGCCTGCTTCTCTGTGCACTTCGCGCAGCCTGTCTGCAGGGCTTCCTCTAGGTGCTCTGGGGGTATAAATATGGTTAAAGATTGAGTGAAAACAAATACAAAGCCGCGCTGAGAAGGTCGGGACGGGGCTTATACGACTAAGTTGATATTTTGTATGTCAGGAACCTAAGTGGAAAGTTTGTGGCAATTATGACAAAAAAACAGCAATACTTGTCTGAGGTATTTACCTACTCAGGACTTGAAATCACTAATAGGGACAAATAAAATATAAAGTTATAAACTCAGCGGCCATAGTAGAGTACCGGAATTTTTACTGGCAAACACTGGTCGGTGCCTACCCCTCCGAGATACAGACGTGAGCTTATGTTATGTAGCATTAGGTATGCTACAATTTTTTGTTTTGATAAAATTATATTACACGCCAATCCTTCAGTATGTCTATTCAGTACAGGTTTCTCGGGCCAGCTTTAAAGCATCTACGAGAACTGCCCCTATATTATGCTCACCAAATCCTGAGCGATTCCAATCGTTTAACTGTCAAATTAGTATGGAGTTTGACAGTTAGACGATTGGAATTGCTCAGGATTTGGTGAGCGTAATTAGGCCACAGATTTCAACAGTTAGTCTACCTTTCAGCTCCTTCCCCTCAGCGTTGCATCGTCCTTTGTCAAGGATGCAGTTGACATAGGACATCAGCAGCCGCCGGTTGTCCAGGATCTCTTGCAGATTGATGTTGTCATACTTATCCGTGTACTTGTCTTCGGCCAGCGCAAACGCTACTAGGCCCGCCAGGATGAGAAGGAGTTTCATAGTTCTGGAATAATTGATAGAGTATTGTAAGGCAGAGAATACTCTTTGCGCTGTGAAACAGCTGTAGGGATATATGATGAACACAAGGATACTCTTGGATGAACATTAGTAAATTCTTGACAGTTCCTTGACATGAAAGTTTCTAGCGTGGTCTTGACCACTGATGAAGCGAAAAAGGTTTGTCAAGATCGAGGCATGTGACCTACCCCTCTTCGATAGACGCGTGAGTAACATGCCTAGATAGTTTGAATAACGTCTCTGGTTTGTTATATATAGATAGAATATTCTTTATTGTATGTACACTAGGAATTACATGTTGTTTGGACTGTCAGGAGAGCTAATTTGGTTTTGGGCGAATTAGATTAATTCAGTATTATCAGAGAATAAGTCTATCCCAATTAAATAACTGTTATAATCCGTAGAAAATCACTACGACACAGATGATATTATTTCTGGGATACTTCCACGTTTCTTTTTTTATTTTCTTAAAGCTATAACGTAAATCCACATCACTCTTAATGCACAGACAGTTACCGTGATATATGTTTGTCTAAACGCGTGCACAGTGCCATATACCTCGGGATGACTTGTGATGTTGATATGAGTGCTCTACCCGGTATTTATAGAACAACGGTCGTGCTCAAAACATCTAATTTTCCCTCGGTCGGCTCATTATTTAATTCGTATTCTATCCGTGAAAAAACTCCTTTGTCCACATACAGGGCGATGTAATTTTTCTTTTAAGCCATTAGCTGCAATTCCAAGTAAGAAAACGCAAAGTTGTTCAAAAAAGGCATCACCCTACGTAGCTTTTGGAAGCGAGCCTTCAAATGAGTTCATTTAAATTCACTACCTGCAATTCACATTTTTATTAACTCAGAAATCTAATTTACGTTGAGGTAGCCTTGGTATAAGGCTGTGTCGGTGTTGTTGCAAACAAACACTCGTTAGTGAATATTCTTGCATTTGTGGTTTCCGCAAATTGACCCATTCTTAAGGCACTCAAGAGTAGGAAAACCCCATTTCGGCGGTAAACCCTCGTAATTGTCCTCAAAAGACCTAAAGCCAAGTGTCATGTCACTCAATTGAATGGCCTTAGAACTTTACAGGCCATTACAACCACATAATAGTCGTACACACCCAATCTGCATAAATAATGTCATTGACACATCTCTATTTTACTTTTATAAGTTAGTTGCCTATTACTCGTTCAATTCAATTCAATTAAAATATTTTTATTCATTATAAAAACAGAATGTTTACTTAATGAACGTCAAAGTTGTTAGTTTCACAATTAATGGATTATGTGGAGAAGAAGCTAACAAAGAAACTCCACATTTATTCTTTTCAAAACACGTTTTAACTTAATTAACAGAGTTTTCAACTTAAAATATTAGTCATGAATGTGTTGAACACTAGTCACAATCGTCCTTTAAATAATATTAATCTACTGTTTAATGCCAAACATCTTTGTCTTCTAAATAATCCTTGATGTTATAGTAAGCCTTTTTGCCCAGAATGTGCTTAACACATTTTTTAAATCGCGTTGGAGGTAACTCTAATATATCTTGAGGAATTTTGTGGTAGAACCTTATACAGTGCCCCATAAAGGATGTGTTAACTTTTGCAAGTCTAAATAGTGGAAATTACAATTTATGTTTATTTCTAGTATTAACATTATGGTGGCCACCAACATTTTCGAAGTCTTTGATATTTTTTCTAACGTACATAATATTTTCATAAATGTATTGACATGCAACTGTTAAGATGTTGGTTTCTTTGAAGAAATCTCTTAGCGAATCCCTACTACCTAACTTGTAAATAAATCGGATGGCTCTCTTCTGCAAGATGAAGATAGTCTCAATGTCTGCTGCCCGGCCTCATAGTAGTATACCGTAGGACATAATACTATGGAAGTAACTAAAATAACTAGTAAAGCCTGCTTAGCCGTGATACTTTTCCTTTTAAATTCATTATATGTGTTACTACCCTGAATTTGTTCACGTTTCTACAATCACCGTTTAGCCAGTCAATCAGGGGACGCCCTACTCGGACAAAAATTTGCGCTTTAAGGCTTAATATTTCGCAAACGGAACCTTAAACCAAAAAGTCTTCGTACACCCACAATATTTTTCAACGACCAATCCAACGATGCCCCACATGATGGGGTAGACGGGGAAAAAAAATCATCCCCACTTTTCATGTTAGGGGAGGTATAGTAAAAAAAAGCTTTTCCAACATTTTATTCTTTAACTGTGTCGGCGTGATAAATATACACCTACCAAATTACAGCTTTCTAGTACCAGGTCTTTGCACTAGGCCGCGGACGGACAGATAGACAAACAGACAGACAGACACACAGACAGATAGACAGACAGACAGACGGACATGGCGAAACTATAAAGGTTACGGAACCCTAAAAAGTAGGAAGATCTTAGTTGGATGAAATCTTTTTTTGGGTTCCGTGGTGGCCAAGGACCCCTTATAGTTACGCCATGTCCGCCCGTCTGTCCGTCCGTCCGCGGCTTAGCACAGAGACGGTAAGTACGAGATTTTACTAAGGAGCAAAGGTTCAGTCGCCTAATTATGCGCACCAAATCCTGAACGATTCCAATCGTCTAACTATCAAATTAGTATGGAATTTGACAGTTAGACGATTGGAATCGTTCAGGATTTGGTGCGCATAATTAGGCCTCTGCTCCTTTATTACGCGCACCAAATCCTGAGCGATTCAATAGTAGTTGAGGCCTAATTATGCGCATCAACTCCTGTCGGAATTCTGACGTTTGCGATAGCAATTACTATGGAATTTGACAGTTAGACGATTGGAATCGTTCAGGATTTGGTGCGCATAATTAGGCCTCTGCTCCTGTATTACGCGCACCAAATCCTGAGCGATTCCAATCATAATATAGGAGTTGAGGCCTAATTATGCGCATCAACTCCTGTCGGAATTCTGACGTTTGCGATAGCAATTAGTATGGAATTTGACAGTTAGACGATTGGAATCGTTCAGGATTTGGTGCGCGTAATACAGGAGCAGGTCTCTCATCAATGTGGTTGCGTAACAAATGACAGGCTTACGGAAGTAGCTACGGAGGTTTTCATGGAAAAACCAATACATACGTACAGCCGACAGCAGGTCAGCATTTACATTTTTGTGCAAAGTCGCCCGTAACGCGACTGAGTAGAGTGCACGCGTGTAAAGGTCGATGTGCTGTCGACTGTCGCTACGTAATTTGAACAACAGACGTGACTCTTTGCATTGCTCGATGAAAACTCGCCACATTGTACTCGGAGTTTTAATTAGTGTAGAATCAATGCTTCTGAATGGTTATTAAAACAACTCTGCATATAATTAGGGAACTCCGCGTTTGTGTATTCAATGCAACGTGGAGTTTCAAGGGAATTGTTTTTTCACGGAGCATCTTGTATTATTTCTTACGCAAATAAGCTACAGTTAACTTCTTCATGTTCGTAAGAAAATGGATGTGGTTTTTGATTCTTTAGATAGATAAGATTTACAGTTATTTCTTTATACAACTGTTAAATTGGCGGTCTTATCGCTTGTCTTCCAGACAACCTTTGGATGGAGTAGATGGACTAGAAATCATTATAGTGTTTTAAGACCTCTTATTAAATCCTCTTCCTTTTTGTCTATGCTCTGAGGATAAAAATACTCAGTTGAAAGTAATCGTTTTGTGTACAATATTTAAATAAAGTGTTCTCATAAACGAAGTTTAGCTCGAAAAAAAAACTAATTTTATTTCACTATACGAACGAAACTCACTAAACGTAGTTTACGTCTTCTCATCTAGAGCGGTCAGCTCTAAGCATGAAGCTACATGAGCAATTCATGCTGACAATACCACTACCACAGGTGCAGTGAAATATACGGAATATGTGTTTTAGAAAGATTTTTGGCGAAACTTAAGGGAGTTATTCTACTCATTGATACAAAGGAGACCAACTCTGAACTATCGCAAACAAAAAACCGGTCAAGTGCGAGTTGGACTCATGCACCGAGGCTTCCGCACTCGCGCTTGGCTGTTTTTTATTATTTGTCGTTGGAGTATAATTGAATCGTGTGATTTTAAAACGACACATGTCCTTTCATTACAACTTTGCAGGAAATAGAAAAAACTGTTTTATTCAAATACTAATATCTACAACAGCAATATTTTAGCATATTAAACTGATTTCTGTATGAATAAACTAAAATTTTTTTTTCTAATGTAAATCAATAGGTAGGTGTAAATAATTTAATAAAAAAAAATGGGCAAGTGTTATTTTAAAAACACATGTGACTAGTGTTGTTTTAAAATCACACGATTCAATTATAATAAGTCCCACAGTCTTAGTTATTGATCAGTAATGGTATAATATACTTGTCAATATTCCTGATTTCCATCCTTTGGCTCCAAGCTTCACCGTTTGGAAGTGGTAGGAAGTTCACATCCAAATTCGAATTGGTATGAAGTACGTTGAATAATGTCTTCTCAGACGTTGGCCCCGGGCCACACAAAAGGGAGACGTGGGGCTAAAGCGCAGAAAAGACGCGACTTGTATAGAAATCTCTTCCGTGTAGGCTTCGTCCCGTGTCCTTTCAGTACATTTTGTATGAAGGTGAATTGGATTAACGATGCGTCTTTTCTGCGCCCCCGTCCCAGAAATAATTATAAAATAATTAAGTTGGCCGGTGCCGAGCATAAGACGCTCAAACCATAGTTTATTTTTATTACTTTTCGTCCTGATATTTTTTGTTTATGCTTAAGTGAAGTAATTTAGAGACACAAAAACCAAAATTGCTAAATCGTGGTTAGTATGTCCTCCAAAAACGGTAAACGAATTCAAAGTCACCCTGTACCGAACAGAGTGTAACAAAATCTCCATATTATACATATTATAATCGTCGCAAAATTACTCATTGCACCTGCAATTTTTTACGTTTACGTTTAGTAATGTACGTTTGTGAAGTTATAGTAGCAATACCACTCGCTAACGCTGAAGGAAAACATCGTGAGGAAACCTGGATGTCTGTGCTATTCACATGCCTCAGCGCTTGAAATCGCCAATCCGCGGTGGGCACGCGTGGTGATTAAGCGCATACTTCTCTCTCTGAGAGAAGGCCTGTGCCCTACAGTGGGACGTATAAAGGCCGCTTATACCTGCAATTTTATTATCATCATCATTATTAACTGCCTCGTTGATCTAGCGGAGGGTTCGATTCCCACTGGACGCCGCCGTACTTGATTCGTACAAATGGCCTCAGTCTGGGTGTATTTCCATGTTTGTGAAGTCCCTGCCTGGTTACCATAGCACAGGGTATCGAAGTGATTGTGTGTTGTGTGGAAGTTATTATAATTCTTTTGTCGTTATAATTTTTAGTGAATGTTCTTTTTTCAATTTATGTACATTCAAGGACTCGATCTCGGTGCTGTAGTGTGGTGAAAAATTACTTTAATTTTTTATTCACTTACTTACCATACGCGAAATAGTAGATTGTACAACAAGTGCATAAAACGCACCATTTTACTCGAGACGTTTATCCATCCGAGCGAGCTTGCGAGCGAGGATAGATATAAAGTCGAGTGTAAAATGGGTTTTATGGACGAGTTGTACACTCTACTTTTCACTTCGATTGCGAGGAAATGAAACAGCAACATGTAATAGTAGATTGTACAACAAGTGCATAAAACGCACCATTTTACTCGAGACGTTTATCCATCCGAGCGAGCTTGCGAGCGAGGATAGATATAAAGTCGAGTGTAAAATGGGTTTTATGGACGAGTTGTACACTCTACTTTTCACTTCGATTGCGAGGAAATGAAACAGCAACATGTAAATATAGTAAATGCTAATTTAATTAAAATTGAAAGTTACATTAGAGCAATGAGAAATATTTAAAGTAATCGTTTTTCCTGGCATATTTAATGTTGTATTAGATTGTATTTGTGATGCGTGTGGCTGTTGCAGCGATTGCCTTGGTCTTCGACGAAGATTTTACTTTATGCTCTAGAGCATAAAAAGCGACTTTATGTCGCCTACGCACGACATAAAGACGAACTTTTAGAGCATGAGAAGTGAAAACTTATTTTTAGCCTATATGTAGTTACTCTAAGTAACTGTCCATTTATAATGTAAGCTGTAAGTTTCCCAAGTAAATAATTATATAATTATCATATTTAAGAGACTCTTGTCGGTGCAGCATCTTTCAAGTAAATTTTCGGGCTAATTTGCAACTAAACGGTCAGGCTGCTCTCGACTATACGGCCACGCGCAGGGTAGAGTTCCGTAGAAAAAGGAGTTTTTTATCTGCTTTACAGTACTAACAACTACATCAAAGTAAATTCGATAAAATTTGTACGAAATTTTCCTCTTATAAGTTGGGCGCATATTGCTCGTTAACTTGTAAAGTCTACTTAGCCGTGATTGTTTTCCTTTTGAGTTCATTATAATTATGTGCTACTGCCAACAATGACTTTGTTTTCTAGATTTCGTCGATTTGTAAAATACCACTCGCTAACTGTGAAAGAAAACATCGTAAGGAATCCTGAGTGTCTGAGGTGTTCGCATAACTCAGCGCTTGAAATTGGTAATCCACGGTGGGTACGCGTGGAATTAACCACTCGTCTGCCGCGACACAGATCTGTGTCCAACTTAGTATGGGCCACCTATACGTTCCATTCCGCGAGGGCAGTTCAGAGGTTACGCCCCATACTCTCTCTCTGAGAGAAGGCCTGTGCCCTGCAGTGGGACGTATATAGGCTAGATAAAAATAATGTTGGTCGCCTATTATTCGTTAATTCATAGTTAAGTCTACTTAGGGCCAATTTTTTAATAGACAAATAAAACTTAACTGGAGAATAAAGTGATGTTGTCACTGTTTTGTCGTATGTCTTAGACAGTGATAGCATGCAATTTATTCTCCAGTTAAGTTTTATCTGACTATTGAAAAATTGGCCCTTAGCCGTGATAGTTACTCTTTAAAGTTTGTCTTTTAAGTATGTGCTGAATTTTTTCTGCAATTAACCGCTAGCCGAGGTCCTGGCTAAACGGCTGAAAATTGCACCTTAAAGCTTATAATATTTCTCAAAACTAAGGCGCCCTACTCTAACAAAAAATTGCGCTTTAAAGCTTAATAGTTCGCAAACGGACAGACAGATAGACAGACGGATGGACGGATGGACGAACATAACATTATAAGGGTTCCTTGTTGCCTACTGTACCCTAAAAATATCTGCTGGGTTTTCGTTACATCAATAAAATTACCAATACATCTGATGGAATTACGTATCTCTATCATTTGCTTGTCAACAAGAGATTCTAATTAATTATCACAGCTTTATACAATGTTGTTAGTAACAACAGTAGAGCTGCACCAGTATCAAGTTGTCAATAGTTATTTATCAAGTATTTTACAAGCCACATAATTTACATCCAACCTCAATATTTACATAAACTACTCGGAAACTGTTTATTATGTTGCTTTATTAAAGCTTTTGACATGTTTCTGAAGAAATCTAATGCATAATGGATAAGGCAGAATTCCTTGCGATGTTTCCATTTTATTTATCTGATCTATCTATACAGCCCAGGAACGGCGCCTACTGTTGGTCATAAGCCCTTTCGCCGTCACACCAACCTCGTCGGCCCTCTACTAATCTTGTCCATTGTCTGCCGTCTTCTTAATGTCATTGACCCGTCGGGCATATTTAACTTTTGCTAGGGATAATTTCAATATCAAATTCTACGACTTTTGGCCATGTACCCGGACGTAAAAACTCTATTGAGCTATCATAGTTCAGAAAAATCGGTAGATCGAGCCCCAATTCGAAGGACCTACCTTACTACCCGCAAAAGGTTGCTGATAAGTATCACACTACCGTACTGCCCCTATATTACGCGCACCAAAACTTGAACGATTCCAATCGTCTAACTGTCAAATTCCATACAAATTGCTCTCGCAAACGTCAGGATTTCAACAGGATTTGGTGCGCATAATTAGGCCCCTGTACTTATTCGCAACCCAGAGCCGGATTTTGAGGTTTGGAGGCCCTAGGACAACGAAGGAGCGGACGCCCCTAATTATTCCCAAATAAAAAATACGAAACAAAAACTACAATGAATACGACGATTTTTTTTTATTTGAAAAACAAACAGACGTTATAAGTACTCACAAAAGATTCGCGTTTAATGATAGTACATATTAGCCTTTTGTGGGGGCCCTTTTCTTGTGGAGGCCCCAGGGTAGTAGCCCCGCCTGCCCTCCCCTAAATCCGGCCCTGTCGCAACCTCATGAGGGTGCGGGCGAACGAATTCAAAAATCGTACAGCGCGAGCTTTTGTACATTTTCACACATTCTGTAATGCAAGCATTTGACCGCATGCTAAATGACAGATTGTTTAGGTCTTAGTCCACTGTATGAAACACCAGACCAGCATCTGACCGAGAGAAATGGACAATTTGTAATAACAGGCCTTCATGAGAACCACGACGGCTCTGTCGAGAGCTTACCAGTTATTCGTAGGTGCCGACGGAAAAGAAGAAGGACATAGGGAAGAACATATTTACTGTGTCGGCATTTTTCCCGTTTATTCAAATCAAAACCAACACACTAGCCCAGTTATTATAATATACATTTGGAAATGAATGTGGACCGAGAGTTTTGAATATTACTTGGGGGGGCTAAAAAGCTTTACTTCAAATTGTCAACCAAAATTTCCTGTGTGCATTTTCTGTCATGTTGAAAAAAGGGTTAAATACAGATTTTTTTGATAACTCGGTTCTCCGTTGAGATACGAAAATCTTGGCGAAATAATTTTTATATATTCTTTTTGTTGCCCTAACCCGCGCTGAGGACTATTTTAAAATTAAATTTAAATTTAAATTATTTTATTTATTTTTTTTAACAATGTTTTTTACGTAATACAGAGAAAGTTTGTAAAGAAGCTCGAAATTTTATCGATGCTTGAACTAGCCCACGGTGAGCCAGAGGTCGCGGGTTCAAGTCCCGGCATGGGTGGAATCTTTAGCCTCTAAATAGGTTTTTGAAATACTTTTTTCATGCTTTTTCTACGATCTACAATAAAGGTCATTTACATTTTTCACCTATCGTTCACCGTTATTGAGATATCGATCGATTTATTGAAAAACCATAACCAAGTAGTGAAATTTGTTTTATGCTATTTCATTTTTTCTCCTGAAAGATTTCGAAAAAATGTCTAGTATCAAACTTACAAGTTGGACGCTTTACAGAGCGTATCTACCTATGATTTCGTTTTTGACAAAAATTACTACGTCTAGCTCGTCGAAATGTCGGTAAGTCTGTGCCCATTTTCGATTTAGCCCCTCGTACGGCTTCTTCTTCGGAGAATTATTACGATACAAATTTAATAAATAAATAAACGAGCCAAATTATGAATCAAATACATGAGCCCCCCCCTTTGCATTTGCCACCCACACATTTATTAAAACAAATATTTTGTTGTGTAATAAAAAATTGTAGGTAATTAAAGGCGGCATTTTTTTAAAATATTTTTCTTCGTTTTCGGTCCTGGCTGAAGAAGTTCCTCCACGGTAGACGCTTCGAGTCGTGTAGACTCTTGAACCGCAGTAAATGAGGCTTTGCTGGTGGAAACATCATCATCATCGTAGTTGTCGTTGAGTAGAATGTCGACTCTGGCGACTTGTTGCATGGTTGCTCACTACAATGCAAGCAAATAACGGACAAACTAAATTTCAGCTTTTCGATCGATATCTCATAACGATGAACGATAGATGAAAAATGTAAAGTACCTTAATTGTAGATTGTAAAAAAGCAAAAAAAAGTATTGCATCAAAATTTTCTTATCTCAACGGAGAACCGAATTATTGTAAAAACTGAATTTAACCATTTTTTCAAGATGGCGGAAAATGCACATAATCTTGGTCGACAATCTGAAGTTAAGCCTTTCTAGACCCACCCCAGGTAATAACCAAAATGTAGCCTTCTCGGTGCACATGCATTTCTAACCCGCTTTTTCCGACCTAATGACTGGATTACACAGCTATACGTTTTTTGTTTTTCTAGCTACAGTCTCGCCATCTAGTGGCCATCTAGAGCAGTCGCTTACTGCCTTTTTAAAGTCATATTAATGTAGAACCTTTGTTCATGTGTTTGTACTGAAGAGTTTTCCTTTTGAATTTACTTCATTATTCAGTCCCCAGATGGCGTTGCTATCCAAGTTTTTTCTTGGAACCTTGTCATATTACCAGTCTTAATGTTCTTTTGAAATTGCCCTAAATTACCAGCAGGATGACGTGCGATAAAGCTAGTAATGAGTTCCAAATTCAAATTTCTGGCCAAACACATCTGGGTTATTTGTATAAAATAACTTTTAAAAAATGTTACGTAGATAATAATGTACAGAGTACCTTAAAGTCAACTAAGAACTTCCTGACAACTTTATTTAACGCAGCATAAGTTCGAGTATGGCACAAAAATATTCATCAGAGTCAGAACAATATTTGTTGCTATAAAACGCACCTACGTATTTTATTTAACAGCAAAATCATCAGTCTCTTCCAGAGTCCCACGAACAGCCGGTTGTAAACAATGGAAACCTACTGCAAAAAGCACATGAGGTTATCTGGCCGAGCGCAGCACGCACTCTTGCGCAGTAAAGACATGCAACTTACAGCAGAGCCATTATTTGAATATTCTTCTGGTTTGCTGCGCGTCTAGGTAATTGTTTCGAATCTTAGGTCTCCAGGAGGCGGACCCTAAAATCCGTGAGGCTTTCGGGAGATCGACAGAGATGAATATTTGTGAATAAATAAATAGATTGTATGGGAGATAGCTAAGATAAAAAGATTGTGGTTTCCAAATTACTATAACGGCAAAGTTCTTTAACAGTCCTTTAGTTTTTATATGTAACATTCTAACTTTCTCAAATCTAACGGTCTTATTTATAAAAATACCATTCGTCAAAACACTGCTCGGAGGCAGTTTTAATAGTCTGTGGTTAAGAAAAAATTAAGGATCATGTTTTTATGTTCTATTTTTTTAAGTCAAATAATCACTTTCACTTTTCTAACGAATATTTCGAACCTTCAAGCTTTTGGAGAACCTTTTAAATTTTCAAAATTCTACTAGCTACTGTTACCTATTACTTCTGTTTATTATCCGACTTAGGTTATGCCTTTAGCAGTCTATGTATGTACGTGTGTAAGTATGTTTGTTTGGATTTACGGACGGTCCACTGCAGCCTCTAAACCAATCTTCCGATTTTAATAAGTTATCAATCGATTCAGTTGTTATGGCCTGGGTGACATATAATACATTTATTTAAATGAACAAAATCAATACAATATTAGGTACATTTTGTAGGTATTCATGTATATTATTATTTAAGTATGTTTACATGATGCTATTACTAATACTACTTATCGTACTTGATTCACTATCTCATATTTTATTTATTTAATCTTATTTACGATTTAGAACTGGTTCATACTATATCCCCGAGCCCAGCACGCCGCGTTACGGGTACTGACGGAAGACCAGCTATCTCCAGCGTATGCTGAGTCAGAGCCCTTTTGAATTTTATCAGACCCACAGTACTCACACTGGGTAAGGCATTGCTGTGTGTCTCATTCTAACTACTGTTTTATTGTTTTTATTGCACGTGTGTGTAAGTGCAAACATATAATTCATCTATTCTATCTTATATAACTGTTTAATGCGGGGATTTCGCGGTTCTCTGATTTTGTTTCGTTTCCAGTGGGATATCAAATGGAAGAAGAGAAAATTCCGAGCTCATAAATGTCAATATTAAGAGCAAGAGTAAGACCGTTAGAATTATTTATTTATAGACTATAACACCAGACATAACAAACAATGTTAAATGGGAACATATTAACATAATATTAACAATACACTAATAATACAATATTAGAACATAAAATCAATTTTACTACTCTATATGGCTCTTAGCAGTTCTAAGTATCAATCTAGTAAAAATAACTTTCTTCGGTAGTCGGTTTTTAAATTTTGAACTTTTGTTTGTTCTCGAACTAAAACTTTCTTAAGCACTACACATTCTTAACTTAATTCCGAATTTACTTGCTGGAATTCTGCTTAAATTCCTTATATCGACTGTATTAAAGTCGAATAATGTTCTTTTTTGCTCTACGACTGCTGGCTGGTAGGCCGTAAGACTGGCCAACAAAATTTCTCCTTGGTTTTTCTTACATCCATAGAAATACCGGATACTTACCAATACATCTGATGGAATTAGGTATCTTTATCATTTGCATCAATCGATTAATCAGCCCATACTCGTCCACTGCTGGACTTATCCCCCCAAGCAAGACACGCTACTTCATTCCGTCGTTGGCCATCCTCATCCAGCCAATGCCAGCATAATGATGCTGAACAAATCAAATCTAATTTCCTCTTAATATGCAGATGTGCATATTAAGAGGAAATTATATTTGATTTGTTTAGCTTTGTACAATGCCCACAATAACAACCGTAAAGTTGCACAATAAAAGCTGTCAAAATGGGTTCTCGGGGCTGCAATTGATGTAAATTGCTTCGGCCAGATGTAGCTGCCTGTACGTGATACAGAGAAGTTTGTAAAGAGGCTCAAAATTTCGCCGATACTTGCCCATTAGCTCAGTTGGGAGAGCGCTGGCACGTCCCGGCATGGGTGGAATTTTTAGCCTATAAATAGGTTTTTAAAATAGTCCTCAGCACGGGTTAGTGCAACAGAAAGAATATAGTTATTTATCAGATAGTTTACTAGCTACATAATTACCAACCAACCTCAAAATTTACATAAGGCACTTGGAAACTGGCTATTGTATCGCGTTATTAAAGCTTCTGACATGTTTCCAAAGAAATCTAATGCATATTGGATAAGGTAGGATTCCTTGAGATATTTCCATTACCTATATTTATAGGCCAAATACGTCACTTCGATCAAACTCATTATAATCTTGCCGTAAGTAAGTGTGTTGTTTATATTTAAACGTTAATTGTTGATGTTAATTTGCAATTACTGTTGTAACCCTACCGCCACCGCCGCTACATACAATACATAATGATTGGACAAACAATGATCTTGTGCAATACACCATCGAGGAAACGATTTAGCTCTTGCATACAGTCAACTATAATTACTGAGACAGGGCGACATGATATCCTTATGATAATGACCAAAATATCACCCCATACATAAAACAATAAAAAATGAAGCGATGGACCCCATACATAAAACAAAAGAAAATGAAGCGAGGGACCCCATACATAAAACGTGTCTTTTAACGTATTTTTTTCTCGTAATAACAGTAATGTAATGTGATTACAGCACCAAGTTTGATAGTTATATTAGGTACCTATATTACCGTTTTCACGATAGAGAAAAATAAGAAAAAGGAAAAAATACACCTGTTTGTAGCAGCCAAGTGTGAGTAGGCTCCAGCAGAAGATCTCGTACTGATGTTTAAGACGAATACAGAACCCTCAGTCTCGAGTTCGACACGCACTTGGCCGGATTTTCTAATATTTTGTACCTACTTCTGTAAAGACAACTGAAACTGAAAGGACAAGACTGAAATTTTTATTCGTTGGAATTTAGTCCAGTTAAATAAATGGATCTTGATGACTTATTGCCCAATTATTTTTCCTTTTTGTTTTCATCTATCGTAATCCCATTCAAAAATTACTTGCGGCGATTTAGGACAAGATAATCTGTGAAATGATTAGCTTAACCACTCGTCTGCCGCGACACAGATCTGTTTCCAACTTAGTATGGGCCACCTATACGTTGCGTTCCGCGAGGGCAGTTCAGGAGTTAATAAATAAAACAATCAATCTAAATATTTCATCAACTGGTATCAAAAGTTATAATTCAAGACAATTGTAACATACAAGATGCCCACAAGAACAATTGCGACTACAGACAAAGTCAAATGATCTATAGCTTGGAACACATTCATTGTCGTATAAAGTTTCCCAAGAGGAATAAAACGAAACAGGATTTTTTATTAGATCAATATTTCCGTATGTTTATTAAGATCACAATCGTCAGCGGATGAATGATTCACGATAACCCTTATGGTGTCAACAGTGTGGACGCAACACTCAGGTCTCGCAGCCCTGTGACGGTATAAAACGTTGGTGTTAGATGCTAATCGACACACACAGTCAAGGAACTGCCGTGAAGTGAGTGGTTGCAACTGGCTGCAATTGTTAAAGGTAGGCATAAAATCTTTATTGTTTTTTTATCGAACTCCAATTTCTTGCGTGGATTTCGGATAAAATGCGTTAAAGTAAGACAGCGTTTACTTTATTGACTTACTGGTCTTCACGGCACGGTGATTCACGCCGGGTCCTTTGCGGACCCTTTGTCAACATTTATCTTGGTCTTACATACATACATAAACTCACGCCAGTATCCCAAAGGGGTAGGCAGAGACCAGGGACTGTCACTTGCCACGATCCTGACAGATCACTTTCGCTTCCTTAACATTCATTAGTCGTTGCAGTCGACATTCATTAGTCGCCGGTGTCGGGCGCTTTGCTAATACATCCCCTATTTGGTCGAAGTTAGTCCGCCTGGGTCGTCCCTTAGCGGCCCTTCCACCCACATTCGCTCGATATATCCTCTTCATATGTCCAAACCAACGCAACATTCCTTTCTCAATTCTAGTCATTACATCTTTTTTCAGTCCACAACGTTCTCTAATCAAACTATTGCGTATCCTGTCATTGAAAGTAACACCAGACATACTTCTCAAGAACCTCATTTCTTCATCTTGTTCTTCTACTTTGAGAACCGGCTCGTATTAAAGGTTGCCGAGTGAGGACAACAACAGAAATAGGTGTACGCAATGTTTTTTAGGGGATCTTAGGTCTATACTTAACGAAAAGCGCATCAAAATTTGCGCTGATGATTTTGATATCGGGGAGTATAACTTTGGAGATATGATGTCATCATAAATTGTATTCACAGGTTTTGCTTACATGGTACAGTTAGTATAAAAGTGACATCGTTACTTTTTTTACTGTGCTACTATTGGGCCAACCGACGTTTGAGTAGAAAAGTCAGAAATAGAAGTTTTAAACGCTTTTTTCGATTTCTGACCACTCTGCTGACTGTGATACAATGACCTTAAATAATCCTTGCCTTAAATGATCCCACAGGTAATGTTGATCCTTATCAGCGGTTGAATTGACTAATATTGCAAAAATTATGTAAGAAATAACACCTTTTTTGCTGAATAACATTTTCCAACATGAGTAGGTAGGTACTTTTTTTATTATTGTTGTGTTTATTTTTCATCAAGAATTCCATATCCAAATAAGCAACTTTAAAGTTCATTAAAGAATATAATTTTTATTGTAGTAATAATAATAATGTATTTTATTTTCGACACACGTACATATCCATATTATATTAGTAAAAAATAAGAACTTACGGCTATCTTAGTAACTTAACTACGTATAGGTACTATACTAAAGCTTATTATTTACACTAACTTGCAATGCTTACGAAAGTCTCGATCGAAATATCGAAAGAATATTCTTTGTTTTTACATTTTGATACTGCAATAATAAATTATTCGATTGTAGTACATTCAAATTGGTCCATGGAGCAATTTCAAGCGGACACCTTTGGCTATCTCGTCTTTTTTTTTTTAAAAAACAACGCATACATCCAAACTGTGAGTTTAAAATCATAGTAACGCAAGTGGAAAACGGACTTAAAGAGACCATCATCTGAATTTTATAGGTTTCAAATCTAGAAACGAGTTTCATCCTTCGAAAATATATTCCATGTTTTCGCGGTAACAGGCATTACAGTGAAATAAAAGCACGTTTGATACAATGACAATTGACATTAATTACGTTGCAAATAACCAGTCAGTTGTAACCAGGTGAGTAGGAGGTGCTAGCTTAGCCTGAAGCATGTGTTTAGTTTCATAATTCCGACGAGATATACTTCTAACTCGTAATTAGTTCTACTACACTTTTGCGAATTTTGTCTTAAGAAACCATTCATAAATTTTAAAGCAACCTGTATTTCCAAAGTTACAAAGTTTCCATTCGAGTTATTTCAGTTTTTGGTATGACTAACACGACATAGTACTTGTTACTTAAGTAGAAGTACTAAAGCCTAGTTGTCCCCGTACCCATTGTAATTCATGGCCAATCACTAAAGACAGGTTCTCTACGAATCCAAGCAAATCGATTTAATTGATCTATTATTGACATGACGGGTAATAAAGAGGTTAATTATTTTATTGTTAATAGATAGATAGATAGAATATTCTTTATTTTATGTACACCAGGAATTACATATGAGAATTTAACAATAATATAGTACAGTTGGCGGCCTTATTACTAAAAGTAATTTCTTCCAGACAACCAGACGGTTAATAAACTAGGTTTTGATTAAAATACCATTAAGAGGCAGCAAAATATGACCTAAATTATTTTTATGCTGCAAAATGACCTACTGCAGCTCAGGTTTTAGGTTTATTACCATAATACGTAACATAGTTTAGCAGTACTGAGCTAATGGTCAACACTACCAAACTGAGGGTCAACCTAATGATTGACGTCGTGGTCGTGACTACTAGAACCTTGTATTTGGGGTAGTTGGAACAGTCCACAGTACACATTCACTCTACTTAGTTATTTTACGGGTGAGTTTGCAACTAAAATGTAGCCGTTGATGTGCTGCCGACTGTATTTAGCTTAATTTTGTCGGTACTACTTTACTTTACCTTATAATTTAACATAGTTGTTAAGTAATTAATAGTTAACACTTAAACATGCCGACGTATTACACTACTACATTCAGTTTACATCTGATTCTCAGATTAAGCCAAATTAATTAAACAATGGAGTTATTAAAATCAGCAACAATAAAACAATGGGCAATTATAATAATTGAAAACCTGGCTTCCTTAAGTAAGGAGAATACACCCTACGTGTAGGCACATGTACGGTATACTTGGCCGCCGTCTACTTCATTGATTATTATTATTATTATTATTAAATCCTTTATTGCATTTAAAACAGGCAGTTTTGCACATAGGCGAGCTTAATGCTACTTAGCATTATCTACCAGCTAACCTAAGTTTTGAAGAGAACATTACCAGGTATTGCAACTTACTCGTGGCAATTGGCAAAGATTGGGCTTCAAGTAAGCTGCCGTGCCGTAATACTGCCGTGGCAACTTTTATTTCACGGAACATAAATACGAATATTGAATATGTTTCATACACATTCATAGGCTTGTGGCGAGCACATGTCAACTCTGCGCGCGCACTATTAACTCCAACATTCCTGCATCGCGCAAACAAAATGTTTCTCATGACATACCATAAATATAGCGTCCATCGAACATCAGTCGGACCGGCTGTCCCCAGGCTACGATCTGCCTGGCGGGAAATTTCCCTTTATAGTGGAAGAGCACGATCACCCTCTCTTCCCTATAGTGGTGACCCCCGACAGAATATGACATACAATCAGTCTCAAAGCCCTTGCATTGTACATTTGTACATACTTGTACATAGTCATCCTCCTCCCTCTCACCTCATCAGTTCCACTACAGTCAACGCTCTTCCCTATAGACTTGTATCCTGGTGGGATTGGTAAGCTTTACCAGTTGCCACGTATCGACTATCATCTCTTCATCAACATTCCTTAGTCCCCGTTTCATCACTTTTGTTACTAAATATATCGACGCTTAGTCGACGAATCTAATAAATACTTAAGTACCTATCTGCCTCTCCAAGTTCTAAGTTTAGAAAACGCGGCGGTAAACCTAGAGTTTATTTTTCGCCACTTGTGTACAAAAATAGGGATAAAAGAAAGCCTAATGTTTGATGCTAAGATCGGAACGTCGGCATCAATAAATGCAACAAACACAATAAATACATCATCCCTTTTTAGGATTCCGTACCTAAAGGGTAAGGGACTCATTAAGAAGACTCCGCTGAACGTACGCGTCCGTCCGTCCGTCTGTCACTAGGCTGTATCTCATGAACCGTGATAGTTAGAAAGTTGAAATTTTGACCTTAAATTTTGATCATCTGCACAGATAATATATTTCTGTTGCCGCTATAACAACAAATACTAAAAACAGAATAAAATAAATATTTAAGAGGGGCCCCCATACAACAATCGTGATTATTTTTTGCCGTTTTTTGCTCAATATATTAATATTAAACAGCAACAGGTAGACGCTTGAAATATTCAAAAGTTGTATAAATAATGATATGGAAGCCTTCGTGCGCGAATCTGGCTCGCACTTGGCCGATTTTTAAAGATACTGGTGCCAAAAAAACGCGTTATTATCATCTTGTGTCATGTACAGCTCAAACCACAGACATGAATCTAGCAAGATATCGTAAACGGTCCAAGGACCTATCAACTTGTATTCTACTGTTTAAAACTTCGCAATAAGGCACTTTGGTAATTTGCGGGGACGTCCAACTATAGTAAAATAATTGCCGAGCGCGGACTGAAAGTATCGGCCGCATGGGTGCCGGGCACGTTGTCTCCAGTCATGTCTGAGGCTCAAACCCAGAACATCGCTCAAATGCACACGTCATTGTTACAGACAACGATGAAACTGCTAATCCTGGTTGCGACGTCGTGCTTGGCGGGCTTCGCGTGGAGCAAGCCTGCCGCCACCTACACCGACAAATGGGACAACGTCAACGTCAGCGAGATCCTCGAGTCCCAGCGCCTCCTCAAGGGCTACGTCGACTGCCTCCTCGAGAAAGGCCGCTGTACGCCCGATGCGAAAGACTTGAAGGAAACCCTCCCCGATGCTTTGGAGAACGAGTGCTCGAAGTGTACCGAGAAACAGAAGGAGAAGTCTGACCAAGTGATCCGGCATTTGGTGAACAAACGTCCGGAGTTGTGGAAGGAGCTTTCGGTGAAGTATGACCCCGACAACATCTACCAAGAGAGGTATAAGGACAAGTTGGAGAGCGTCAAGGAGAAGCAATAAAGCTGAAGGTACTTAGAAGAAACGTTACTAGTGTAGGCATTTAAAATTTGACTTCTCTTGTAGTCGTTTTATTTATACTACGTAGTTGGTATTAGTACCAAAGTATTGAATTCTATAGTGATTGGTCAGTGTGATACGTTTATGTTTAAGTTATAATAAACAAGTGATAACAAATGTGTAGTTTGTTTTCTGAGATTTCTACAGAAACATCTAGGAAACTCACTTCGGGTTTCTGATTTCGATGATAGGACGATAGATATCGTTGAGTCGGTGGGAGGACCGTGGAGCGCGGAAGATGGCAATTGGGAGAAAAGCGGTTAGTTGATGACGATGATGATGAAGTTAACGTGAAGGCAAATTTGTGAAAACCCTTCGTGTAGAGAACCATGCTTAAGAAATGGAATCGTTGGTGCAATTTTCAAATCAAAAACTTAGGGTAAATATTTTGAAGATTTCACAATAAACACTAATAACAATAACAATATTTATAGAGCTTTTTAGATACCTAAGATAAAAGATAAAGCGAGATTACCAACTCTACAAATCCTTTATGAAAAACGACGGTGAGTTGAACGAGTTGAGTCATATGTTTTACATTACGGTACTAGTTTCAGTAATCAACAAAGTCTTTGCTACACTACCTGCAGAGGCAATCGAGTTTACGAGTTCAACTGAAGCGAAGCGCCTGCCAATATAATTATAGCAACACGTCAGAAAACACTCATAAACTTGTAGAAGGCCTCCCTATATTTCTTATCGTGGTCGTATCTTTCGAGTATCTCTTCCCAGGCCTCGGGGTGTTTTGCCATGAGGGCCCGTATCACGGTCTTGATCAATTGCTGCTGCTTTGGCGAACATCTGGCGCAGACCGTCTGCAGGGCTTCGGGTATCACTTCTGTAAATGACAATAAGCGTATTGAATTAATTATAATGAAAAATAGGACTGCGTTGCACAGGGCTGCCCTAGCATGCGATCTTAGTCTTCAAATGTTAGCACCATTTCACCAGGTGTTATCAGAAATCCACAGTTTCACTTTCTGTAGGCATAGAATAATCATAATAATTCGGCGTACAATAAGCATAAAACCCTGTGCTATAGTAACCAGGCAGGGACGTCACGAACATGAAAATACACCCAGACTGAGGCCATTTGTGCAAATGTATAAATTCTCAATTGGGTGTTGCAGAAAGGTCCGGTAAAACTTATGGGGGTTATTCTACTCATAAATAGGTGCACACAACTTTTTTTAAGAGGGCAACTACGAAGTCAAAAATATCAGCCTTCCCGTACCTGCTTTTGATTGTTTCCCTTGCGAATGTATGAAACAGCGGATATTCAAGCGTTGCTCTCATAATACAAGTGTTTTGTATTGATGAGTTTATACAATACACGGTTCGGTCTCTCAGACGGGCACAGGACTTCTCTCAGAGAGAGAGAGAGAGATAGAGAGAGAGCTGGGATAAGTCACCCATCACAAACCGCTCTACGTCACAGACCGTCTGTGTTCATATGATTTGTATCGCGACACTCCACGTCTACGCTGCGCCGCGAATTATAGTGACCCCCTAAGTTTTTCAGCTTGCTGGTAGCGGCTAGTTGAGGTCAGCCGAGGGCACAAATAGATTGCTGGTAGCGGCTGGATAAGGATGGTCAAGGATGTCCTTCAGAAGACAGATTGTTGGTAGCAGATAGACGATGAGTATGGCCAAGTGGCGTGGGGGATGCCTATCTCCAGAAGTGCAATAATTCAGGCTGATGGATGAACCCTTAATCTATGACCCTTTCTGTTACAATCAGAAATAATTTGCGGAGGAAATAAGCGTCGCTATTGAACTGCTAACAGAGTCGCACCACTTCTTTGCTGTGAATTGAATAAGGCTTTACCAAAAATATTAGTTACAACTTTCATGGTCTTCTTCTTGGCCATAAGCCAATCTTCCTTCTGTCATAAAAATGTACGTAATGTGCAAGCGAGAAGGTTGTCAGAAGTACCTAAAGGCTGTGCTAAGATTCTTACTCTTAAAGTCCTTGGCGTCGGGCGTGCAAGGCCCCTTGTCCAGGAAGCAGCGTATGTAGCCGACTAGGATGCGGTCGTTCTCCAGCAGTGGACGGATGTCAAAGTCATCGTAGCGCGCGCTGTAGAAGTCACACACCACTGATGTAGCCAGGAGGATCAGTGGGAGAGATCTTCTCAGCATTGCGTCTGGAAAGTAATTTCATATCCAACTTAGCTGCTCCGTTTACCTAGAGGTAACAGGCGTGACTAACATAGGCATCAGGTTCCATTCCCTCTGAAGGCCACCGTACTTGATTTGGACAAATGGCCTCAGTCTAGGCTAATTTCCATGTTTGTGTTGTTCTTGCCCGATTACCATAGCTCGGGTCATCCTGGTTTGGGACTGACTGTGAATTGCTATCATTCTTTTAGCTATCCTGGCTCGTGAACTAATATAGAGAAACGTATTGCTAAACATTAAAAATAAGCCTTGTTAGGCAATATAGTAGGCATAGTAATCGTTGTAATTTTGTGGCGTCCATCGAGAGTGTCGACTGGCATAACTTGGTCGGGCGGAAGGACGATTTAAATGAACTCGCGCAGTCCATTGTTAGGGTAATTACCAACTCTGTCGAAGTCTGTTTTCCTCTCAGGAAAGTTACATATAAAAATAGCAAAAATGCTTCTTGGGTAACAGAAGATATTCTCAATATGAAGAGGTTAATATTCGACATTAATTGCCTGTTGGAGTTATTTCCAAGCTATCCTGTCTTAAACAAGATGTTGGACAGTTGTACTAAAAGCTACGACCGTATGCTGCGAGATAGGCGATCGGAGTACTATATCGATAAAATCAACCGTTCAAATAACCCTATAAGAACAATGTGGCAGTTGTAAACACGGAATCGGGTAAAAAAGTTCGTAGCAGCACCGATTATACCGACCTAATTAAGAGCATTGACGGAAGTGCCGTAAAGTGTAAAAAAATGGTTGTAGACGCAGTTAATACGAGATTTGTGGGAGCCGCGAGCGCATGCGGCGCGCCGCCTGCGACCGATCGCTGCGCCTGCGCCTGTTTACGCCATACGAAGTCTACATACACCATACGAAGTCTACTTTTGTTAGTTTACGTGCGACGCGCTTAGTAATGAACTAAGCGCGTCGCACGTAAACTAACAAAAGACCTTTACGATATATCCATTGATCTGTTATACTTGGTTGCGGCATCTTTGTCCGGCGTGTTATGCCATTTATATAACAAATGCCTTAGGTCGGGCTTATATCCAGCTGCATTAAAGAAAGTCAAGGTATAACCTCTGTACAAAGGGAAAGGTAAAAAGGATGACGTGAATAGCTACCGGCCGGTATCCATCATTCCCAGTGTCGCAAAAGTCTTCGAAGCAGGATTGAGCGAAAGACTGACAACATTTCTTACAGCAAATGAATCACTGTCAGATAGGCAGTACGCCTATCGGAGCGGGTGGTCTACAACATCTGCAGCTCGTGAGGTCGTGCGTCGCGTGCTCGAGGCCAGGGAAAGAAACCAGCAAGTGGCTGTCCTCTTCTGCGACCTGTCAAAGGCCTTTGATGTGGCTAACCACAGACTCCTAGGAGAGAAACTTAGGCATTATGGTATCGACGGGCCGCCTCAAAATATATTTATAGATTTTTTGCGGGGACGATCGCAGGTTGTTGTAGGCGAAGCAGGCAAAATAAGATCCTCTCCTTTAGACATACTGCTGGGTGTCCCTCAAGGGTCTTCTGTCTCCAACATACTCTTCTCCATCTTAATGAATGACCTACCGGAAGCCATAACGGAGGGTCATGTACTGATGTATGCTGATGACGTCGCAGCTGTAGTGTGTGACCAATCTATCAATCAGCTCGAAGAGAAATTAGACAGAGTAGCTGCAGGTGTATCTAACTGGTTTAAAACTAATGGTTTAATACTTAACTTAAGCAAAACTCAATACCTACATTTCAATCTGTCAGGTAGAGCCTACAAACCCCTGCATGTACGTGTTGGAGACACAGTCCTAGAGCAGGTCCCCGGCGGTGTGTTCCTAGGATTCCATACAGACAGAGCCCTGACGTGGGAAATCCACATAGACAACCTATGCGGTAAACTCGGCAGC
This sequence comes from Yponomeuta malinellus, assembly GCA_947308005.1. Lineage (NCBI taxonomy): Eukaryota > Metazoa > Arthropoda > Insecta > Lepidoptera > Yponomeutidae > Yponomeuta > Yponomeuta malinellus. Next base: position 9,694,414 of record OX371013.1, read on the forward strand.
GCGTGCTTCGCTCTGTACAGGCTGAGCTGGACCTTACCTCCTGAAACGGTGAGATCATGTTACTTTGCGACGGTGCACTCACTGCTGCAATATGGAGTGGAGTTCTGGGGATGCGCGGCCGACTGGCTGCGCGCCTTCAGAATGCAGAAGCGAGCTGTCCGAGCAATAGCACGAGTTCCGAAAGACGAATCCGCCAAACCGTACTTCGAGAAGTATAATATACTGACAGTGCCTGCAATGGTTATTATGCAAGCAGCTGTGTACACGCGGGAGCATATGCTAGAGTACACAAGACTTGGCGACTGCCATAGGTACAGCACCCGTAACGTGGACAAACTGTCATCTGTGTCCCACAAGCTTACCAAATCAGGTAAGCTAATCCATGTTATGGGACCGAGAGTGTACAACCGCCTGCCAAGTGATATAATTAATTCAACATCATCGCAATGTTTTAAAATTAAACTAAAAAAGTGGCTTGTCAAGCAAACGATCTACAGCTATGACGGCTGGCTTAATTAGCTAGTCTTATTATTTTGTTACTTTCTCTTACTATTAGTAAGTGGAATTAACTGTAATTTTTCATTGTGTTAATTGTAATTATTTTGATAATTGTAATAATTGTGATAATTGTAAATTTTTAATTATTGTATCCGAATTATCAATTGACGTGTAACTAATGATTATGAATAAAGATGTCTATGTCTATGTCTATGTCCATTAATATTCTGACAATTTCAAGTGCGGATAGGTACTCAGGCACATGGTAAGCAGTTTTCTCGACATTGTTTCTCCTCCTTTATATACCAGGGGTTCTGATAGCTACACTACATAAGGTTAAAATATATCATCATCATCATCATCATCAGGCATATTTGACACCCACTGCAAGACATAGGCCTCATTCGTGATTTTCATAACCATAAAGGGTTTTGCCATAATCGCCACGCTTGGCAGGCGGGTTGGCGATCGCAGTATGCGGTTGGAATCTCAGGAAGACGCTGCTGCCCGTCTCCTGGTAATTTATTTCCTTAGTCGCCTTCTACGACATCCACGGAAGGAAATGGAGTGACGCTATTCTTAATCCGGCGCCACACAGAGAATATATATATAACGTAAAATAGTAAGAGTACTCTAAATTGTTTTTCTGTTTCTTTTACACGTAGACTACGCTTAGCTCGTAAGGGAGAGGAATAAAATACACGTGCCAGCTCTTACTAATTACTATTCATTTACACAGAATTCTACTGATCTTACCGTATCCATTAGGAGGGTATATGATACCTATAGTTTTTAGATACTACTGTATCAAACCCGGTTCTTTGTACGTTAACAAATTATTAACAGACTGTTGACGGTTTGCAGGTGTTTTTTTTTGTATGCACTTTGGTCAAATGATAGCTGTTAAAAATAGATTAATAGATTGTAAATTTAGTATTGTAACACCTACCTTTGATTACCGAAACTTTCAGAAAGTTAAAACAAAATATATCTCTCGTTACACAAACGAATCACTGAGATATACCATACAGGGGCACCTCTTTATATAAAGCATGTTGTCATTGTCAGTAAATGCACATATGCTATTCCTAACTGCCAATTACGAACCTTCAACCGTGTGTGCAATGTTAATGGGTACATTATAGACCGGAGAAGCAATAAATTAGTTTCATTCTGTCGTTTCCTACTCTTCGAGTTAGAGCGCTTATACACGGGCGGCACGTGTGCCAACTGCAGCCGGCGGTTGTGGCAGTGGGCGGGGCACATAGCTCAGAAAACTGATGGCCGTTGGGGCGAAATAGTTCTGACCTGGCGAACGCGGACCGGACGACGCAGCGTGGGAAGACTCCCCACCAGATGGTCTGACGACCTGGTTACGGTGGCGGGGAGTCGCTGGATGTGGGCGGCACAAGACCGGGAAGCTTGGAAAACCATGAGGGAGGCCTATGTTCTGCAATGGGCGTCAAATGGCTGATGATGGTGATGATGGTGATGATGGTGATGATGGTGATGATATAATATCAAAACAAACAGAAGTAGGTTAAATCAGCATGTTATTAGAACTCAAGGCAAAGATCGTTTCTTGCAAGCTGATTAATTTATTGGCTTCGGTGAAAAACACAGAAAGTGTAAAAACGTGCTTACTACGCCATTTTCAAACAAGACAGTGCAGTAGACAATTAATCCTCTTTAGAGTTTCACACATTTTATTTAACTACAACAAAGCAACTTATACAGTGGAGAACTTACGTAGTGTATGGAGTTGACTCCAAACTCTTAAATAGGTAGTCAATAATAATAGGAAATAGGAATCGTCAAATAGGTTAACTCGATAGAGTGGAGAGTAACGTGATAGATAGATTAAAAAAATATTCTCATTTACGCACACACATGTACAGGAACAACACAAAAGATAAGAACAATGTGCATACACCATATAAAGAAAAAAAATAAAATAAAAAACTAATACAGTAAAACAATGCGCAGAAAGAAAAACAATAGACACATAGAAGGGCAGGGGCGCCACTATAGTCCTCCACTGAACGGAATTGTCTAATTTAACCTACTCCGAAATGTCAAATACATATATATTTTGACACAGACGTCAAAATGGTTAACCCGATAGTCGCCATCGGCTGATTGCCATTATACAAAATTGAATTGAATTGAGTAGAAGGCCGATCCTCAGATTAAATACTTCTGAATCAGTCATTGACCTTCATGGCACGGTACCATCTCACTGACCTTCATGGCACGGTACCATCTCACTAACCTCCATGATACGGTACCATATTGATGACCTCCATGGTACGTTACTACTACTACTGCTACGGATTTTACGCATGAACATTAAATATTGATTTCTTCTTTATTTAACTCACTACGCAAAATTTTACATTGTACAATCAATCAGTTTATAATTATAATAGTACAGTTTCAATGACAATTGTTTGCTAGTAGGACAAATAGAAGTTAAAAATATTTTTATCGGAAATACAACGCCACTTCAAAGTTACCTCGTCCGTCCGATCGTGACCTGTCAGGATCGTTTTCTCCCAGCCTTTTTAATCTGTGCTCCCAGCGGCCGGACATCAACAAGTTTTTTTTGTAATCTGTGATCTAGCAGAGACTGGATTTTGAGTTTAGTTTTTCTTTCACGTGATTTTATTTGTCCGAAACGTAGTGTAGGTAACCGTAAGCTTAAGTAACATGGCACTATGTGGGAGAACGACAGGGGGAAAAGGAAATATTGGGCATTTCTTCGAGCGCCAACCGAACATATGCGCGGCCGGTGTGACTAGCTCGCAGCCCGAGCAGAACGTCGCCGAGTGCCTCCATCATTACCTGCTGCAAGAAAAAGTCGATGCCCTCATCAGCGATGCCATCATCCCGCCACCCAAGCCACGTCCACTACCACCCCAGCGCAAGAAAATCGTTGACCCCATCGGCCTGGGCTCCGAGCTCATCAACCCTAAGCCAAAGAACAAAATACAAAGTCTCGCTGAAGACCTCAAAGAAACCACGTACACGTCCTACTTTAAAAGACCTCTGGGAACTTTCAGAGATCCTGTCCCGTATTTACCAGCAGGTTTTGACATGGGCCAGACGTTAGGGAGAAAATCGGAACGCGACCAATTTTCTGCATTTGAATTATTATTTCCTAGGGAACCAATACCCGGTCAAGTACCTGTTTCAAAGTTACCTGGCGTACAGACATGCAGAAAATACTGCACTCCACCGTTTAAACCCATGGGCTTGTACGGCAAAAGAAGCGGTACAGACAGAGAAGGCAAATTAGTCCCGTGCTGTCTTACAGATGATAGACAGCTCTTGGGAAACAGTCTGAAGGTTGTTTTATCTTCCAAAAAAGCTGATTACCAAGCGGCTAATGTGGCAAAAATAGGAAAAGCTGTGAAGCCAATAGATAACGCCAAATTTTTGCCTGAAGGCTACATTTTTGGAATTAAACATCATACCCATAACATTTCTGCTTGTATGAGTTCTTGTGTGTTAGACCCAGAGGCAATATTCTACAAAAAGTGCCTAGCCCATATCAACTCACTAAAAAACATGTTTGCCAGGCGATTTATACCAAAATTCTATCGGGATTTATACTTGCATCTGAAGAGTTACGACCTGGACAACTCAGGCTGGATACCAAAAGAACATATCTATAATCATTGTCAGACTGTGCAAATCAGACTCACGCCACATTTGCTTGAACCACTTTTAGAAATGTGGAACGCATTCGATGGATCCCGAATTGAATATAAAACATTTGTACATGTGCTAAACCACAAGGAACCTACACCCGAGTTGAGGAAACTGCGATACATACCGTCCAACTGCTTATATTACGATACGGAATACAGAATGATGAGTAACTTATGCCAGGAAGTGGATCATAAGCCGAACGCGGGGATCGGGTCAGGCTTCCCCAAGATGCCGGACAGCTACTGTCTAGCCGATAAAAACTCTCTGCCGATGGAGAATACGGTTAAAAGCTGCGTGAGTCCCAGCGCCTTGACTCACACGACGGTAACGCACCGGGATATGTTCGCGCAGCGGGATCCAGCACAGGTGCGTCGTGTGTTTCAGGCCGCTGGCAACACCTTTACGGACGATCAGTTTGATGCAGTATGGAAGGAGGCCCAAAAAGAACACTCACAGGGTTTTGTCTGCTATGAGACTTTCCGCCAAGCTATGGAGACACTGGCAGAAGCCAAGCAGTAGACAATCTGTTAATGTTCTTTTGTTTGCTCTAAACGTAAGCATGAGTGTGACGAATAAAGGTATCAGAAAATAAAATTTTCACACCTCCTGCTCGACAATGCCTTATTACGTACCGTCAAATATCATCGTAAAGCATGGCCTTGTCTCTCGAGGGCAATAATAATGAAGAATTTCCCTAGGGAATAAAGTGATTTGAATTTAGAATGTCAAAATTCGCATGAAAACTATGGAGAAGCCCCGCATTGCAATTCGAAATTCGAATTGTTGTTCGAAACTCACCTCTTTTTTTTCTTTTTTTTCTGAAATACTGTGTCCTGTGACCGCGCGAAACACCAACAAAAAAAAGAAAAAAAGGCGCGAATTGCAAATACGAATTTAAAAGTTATATTCAATTTAAGTTGCTAAGCCGTAAAAGAGTGTGGACTTTATATTTAATTTCAGGTTTTAATACATATTTTCAACTTATGCAGCCCTGTCTTTTTATTGTCTCCCAGATGGTGTGAAAAGTAGAGTATTCACCTCTGGAATAAAACATGTCTTAGTCTCGGGCGGTATGAACCCCTCGCTTCACTCAGGACTCTACATAACTCCCTCGCTTCGCTCAGGAGTTAAAATTTAACTCCCTCGCTGCGCTCGCGAGTTAACTCGGAGTCCTTCGGTCCGCTCAGGGTTCAATATGCCGCCCATGACATAATACATGGTTTTATTTCCTTAGTGCATAATCTACTATTATTCAATATTCAGGCCAACGTTTCCATTAAATTGCGTGTTTTTAAACAATTGTGGAATTACCCATGGATAAAGTTACAAATATTATTTTCGTCAATGTAAAATCTACGGGTGAAACCGCTGACTTCCAATATATTCGTAGTAGGCACCATGGAGGTTCGTGGGTAAAACCGAGTTCCATTTGTCAAAACCACCGATTTCAAAACTTCAAGACAACAAAATAAACATTACGAAATAATTTACATATTTTGCCTAGTATTTATTATTTAGATTTGTATGTTTATTTGTCTAATCATAATCAGACAGTAGCACATAGAAATGCCTCGCTGCGGAAGATTAACAAGTGGGGGGAAAGGAAATTTAAACATGTTTATTGAGAGAGATCCCAAAATCTGTGCGGCGGGTGTCCCGACCAGGCAGGCCAATGTGAACGTGGCGGATGGACTACAGTACTATATGCTACAAGATGAGGTAGATGCCTTACTGAGCGATGCTATCAAACCTCCTCCAGACCCTCAGCCGCTACTGCCACTGCGCCGCTCCACTCCCCTCGACAAACGCAACGGAGGTGTCTACAGCGATGTTGCAGCGATCATAAACCCACCCGTAAACAGCAAATTCCAGTCGCTCATCACTGATGTCAAGGAGACCACGTACGCGTCGTATTGGAAGAAACCTCTCGGCAAGAGTAGAGATCCCACCGCAATGCTTCCAGCAGGATTTAATCTTCAGCAGACATTCGGGAAGCAAAATCCACCACATGTAAGTCTGTATGACGTAGTATGTCCGAAAGTACCAAATCTCGATACAAAGAAACACGAACCCGCCATTCAAACGAATCGAAATTATTGTGAACCATTTGATGCTAATTTGACATTTGGTCATAGGAATAAGATTAACAAACAGGGAGCATGTATGAAACAATGTTTAACAGACCCTAAATTTATATTAGGTAACGGTCAGAAAGCTGCGCTTAACAGTATAAAAGCCAATTTTATGAATGCAAAAATATCAAGATTAGGACGACCACAAACGCCTAATGACAACATTAAAAATGTACCAGAAGGTTATGCATTTGGAATTGTGAGTCCCGTACACAATATTTCGGAGTGCTTATCATACTGTGATTTAAATCCAGCAAAAGCGTTTTACGCAAAGTGCTTGACACATCTTAATACTGTAAAGATTTGCAACAGAAATAAATTTTTGCCATCGTTTTATCGTAAGCTCTACTTGAACCTTCGATATATGGACAAAGAAGAACTTGGCTGGCTCCCCAAACAGACCATTTACGACTTCGCGATTTCAAAGCGCCTAATTTTTGATCAAAGTTTAATAGAACCACTATTACATCTCTGGAATGCATATGATGGTACAAATGTAAAGTATGAAACTTTTTCCCATATAATGAATGATAGGGAACCAATTCCTGAACTGCCTAAGATAGAAGACATAAGAAAGGAGTGTTTGAATTTCGAGACAACGTACAATGAAATGGTGAAGCCTTATGAGCCAGATATTTCGCCGATGGCAGGCGTGCCTTCTGGACGATATTTTGATCAGGACTACCCAGTGACACCACAGATGTGCTGTCGTGCTGACCGAGCGTGTCTTCCTGAAGAGTCCGACATGAAGTCCTGTATAAACCCTAGTGTGATGACTCACTTCCACGTTAGCCATCGAGACTTCTATGGGAAGCGGGAGCCCGCCGATGTCAAGAGAGTATTTGAGGCCACCGGAGAACAATTAACTGATGAACGTTTTGACGCCCTCTGGGAAGAGGCTCAGAAGTTACACTCTCAAGGATGGGTTTGTTATGAAACCTTTCGTAGGGTGTTAGATAGCTCAAATAAGAAATGCTCCTTCCCCTAAGGGAAGACTATAAAATTAATTTAACTATTTCATATTATTTTTGGCTAACTTTTCTGACTATTAATATTTACCTGTAGCTTATGAATTTATTTATTTTGTTTTTTTTTCATTTTTTGAAATAAATCATGTTTTTGTCCGTATAAAACTTTTTTATTTACTGTGGAAACTTGTTCATCATTGCTAACGTTAAGCTAACTATTGACTAGATCCGAGGAACGAATCTTGGTATTTGCCTTCAGGGTCGTATTTTTCCGAGAGCTGCATGAAGATGTCAGGGTGGGTTTTCTTCAGTTCTACGGCCAGCTTCTTGCCCAGTTCCTTCTGTCTGTCTGTGCACTTGGCGCAGTGCGTCGCGAGCGCTTCAGGTAGTTTTTCTGAAAAGACCGAGACGGACAAATAAACTTTTGAAAGGGGCAACTTTGTGGTAAAACACTGTGAACTGGACTACTAGTTTTTTCTCCGTTTTACAATAAAGCCGTCCATATTGTGTGATAGAGAGGCAAATAGTTATTCAATATTAATTATAATGTTTTAATAGTTTACCTACTAAATAACGCGAATAGACTCGTTAAATGTACAACTAAATAGTTATCCAGTCCCCTTCTTATACTAACAGTGCTAAAATATTTTCTCGTTCTTTTTAGGGACACCACACTAACAACTTTACGTTTATAATTTGCCAAGGCAGCTTAGAGACAGAACACATTCAGGTTTTGGAACGAATAGTTCATAGCTCTTCATTAGAGATATTCTCGTCTAATTGTGATCTATAGCCAAGTTGGTTGGAGGTCTTTGTTATGTACCTTTAGCAATCGTGAACATTGCAAAATAAACAGTACCAAAAATATCAATGTAGAACAAAACTCATTCCCCTCTTATTAGAAAGCCTAACCCTCACCTTATAATCATAATATACCCTACTTAATTCGTTGCTTTAAAATTTTATGTTCTTTTCCATCTTCGAAAGTCTTCACCAGAACATCACCAAACTAACTTGGGACTACTTTTACGCTATTTTATGAAACATACGGATATTACTAAAGGATGGGCCCCATTAGGGCTTATTTACTGCTGTCCATTAAAGAGTTCCGTTCTCCATCTCTGAAAGTCTCCATCAGATCTTCACCAAATTAAAATGGGACCAATAGGACGTTATACCTGTTCGACGGTTAAGATTTGACGGAGTTATGGGGGGACATATCCAAATTAAAAAATTAAAATTTCTTTTTGTTCGAACAGGTAGCTATAACGTCCCATTGGCATCGGTCCCATTTTAATTTGGTGAAGATCTGATGGAGACTTTCAGAGATGGAGAACGGAACTCTTCAATGGACAGCAGTAAATAAGCCCTAATGGGGCCCATCCTTTAGGATTATCCTTATGTTTCATAAAATAGCGTAAAAGTAGTCCCAAGTTAATTTGGTGATATTCTGGTGAAGACTTTCGAAGATGGAAAAGAACATCAAATTTTAAAGCCACGAATAAAGTAGAGTAAATTAAGATTATAAGGGACTTATTTATTTTTCTCCCGCTCCCCCACAAAAAATTGAAAAAATTTTTTTTTAAATAAAAATAAAAACCGACTTCGCATCACTACAGCACTAAAAAGTTAGAAATAATTTAAATAATTAGAAGTATTTATACATGTAGGTATTGTAGAAGTATAATTTGGAACCGGTGCCCAAAATATATGTGCTGATCTTAAAAACTAGGACGAAGTCGACCTTTATTTTTTATTTTTGTCAATTACCTTTGACTTGTTTGACTTCAGGAGTGCAGGGTCCCTTTTCCAGCAAGCACTTCGTATAGCTTAGCAGTAATCTCTCATTGTTTAGCAGGTCCGATATTTTGAAGTCATTGTCAAGTTTCGAATTGTATGTCTCCTGAGCGAACGCTAACGCCACCAGACAAGCAAAGGCTACTAAAATTTTCATCTTTACTTTTGATAGTTTTTTACAGTCTCTGTTACAATATGATACAATATGTCTCTTCGTCCGAGTTAAGGAAGTGTGTGCAACAGTATCGTGCGCTCACATATTTATATGTAGCACGAACTCTTTCTGATGTCATTGCTGTAACTGGTTCCATATGATATACGTGAACATAAGTAAAGTTATCAATAAACAATCAGTCTTTAATCGTGGGTTCAGAGAATAGCCGCAATGTTATTAGAGGAGGTATAATTGTAACGAACGTCATAATTGACCAATTATTAGCAAGTAAATCCGGAAAGCTTTGATGCAATATTGTACTAGCTATTGCCCGCAACTTCGTGTGCGTGGTATTTTAAAATAGATCAAAGCACAATTGTACGACGACAATAGTTTTATCTAAAATATTCCTTTACTCTTTCAACGGGCTTGAGCTACAGTCGCATGTATTTTCAAAAAAAAATATTCTTAAGGCTCACTTATGGTTTCCGTGTGGTGCCGGATTAAGAATAGCGTCACTCCATTTCCTTCCGTAGATGTCGTAGAAGGCGACTAAGGAAATCAATTACCAGGAGACGGGCAGCAGCGTCTTCCCGAGATTCCAACCGCATACTGCGATCGCCAACCCGCCTGCCAAGCTTGGCGATTATGGCAAAGCCCCTCATGGTTATGAAAACCTATGTCCTGCAGTGGGCGTCAAATGTCTGATGATGACTTATGTTGTATAAGGATTTCCTGAGTTAAATTTCGTATGGTATACCTAAACACCGGTGTTCGCCTTCCCAAAATGTCATCACTTCATTTGCTCCTAGGGGATGAAACTTTTGCCAATGTGTTATTGAATTTCTTCGATTTCTTTCGATTTCTTCAGTATCAATAATTACCTAAGCCACTTCCATATAAGAAGTTTAAATTTTGTTGGAATATTTTTTTATTTCAACGTTTGTTTATTGGAATTTGTATTATTCAGCTTTTGTATTATTTTAATAAGACGTTTTAAAAGAATTTGCTAAATGTTACGCCTCTGGACACACTCGTTTAGGCTGTGCGTTGTCTGTCAGAAAACATTTGATATACATAAATTAATGTATAACCATTCATCTATGTTGCTCTGAACTATAAGAGCTGATTTATGGAGAATGTGGAACTGGAATCCATGGCAATCAAGAAAGCCGTTTATAAAGGAAATCCCTGTTACTTTGCAATTACTTATGTATGACACAGTACAGTCAACGTAGGATATCCTATTTTATTGTTATAGAAGAGATTGATCTTGTTGAAGAAAACACAATTTTATTTTATTTTGTTTACACACAGTTTTTTCTTTTGTTTCTTAAATTAACATCATTAATAACTTAAATAGTAATTGGTTAAATTAAAACAGCCCTACGATTCTGTAAGTAGCTACATTCAACATTCTATTCCCTTTATATGTTTTTTTTTTTCGAAATCCCATATCGCAAGTTGTCAAGATTTAAAACATACTTGCAGTCTAGACAAATAACAATTTTCAACGGAATGTAACGCCGAATTCAAATAGAGAATCCTACGGTTGGTTTAGAAAATAGGAAAAGAAATTCCTAGTTGCCAGTGACTAGAAAGTTGTACAACGCCTCGCGGTTAGTCCGGGCTGGGTCATACTTGTCGAGCAACTCGAGGAATCTGGGCTCGCTCTTAGATCGTATGCCCAGCAGGAGTTTGCGCACCACCAGTTTTTGCTTGGGAGAGCAGCGGCTACAGGCCGTTGTTAAGGTCTCAGGAAGGACACCTGAAAGTGGGGAAAAAATCCTGTCAGAAGTGATCGTTGTTAGAAATGTCAATATGACATTCCGTTTTACGAGGCTGTAAACTGAGCATTTGAGATACATTATGCATTTGAGATACCTTGTGTAATGCCTGACAGATAACTTGAACAAGAATCCGAGCAGTCTAGATGATTTGCGATATACGAAGTACATTCTTTTTCTAAAATTTGTTAATTTGATTAAACTCAATTCCAAATAATTATTATAAGCCTCATCGTCGCACCGTCAATGAGGCCCGAAATACGTTCATGCTAAGTCAAAGTCGTTTTTTCAAGTTATTTGCCGCGTATTCTACCAATAGTTATATATTTACGTATTCATATTGATATTGCTCAAAATATCAATCATAAGATTGTTCAACGTACGATACGACCTCCACGAGGTACCATAATGTAGTTAGTTGTATGAGGCTTTTGAATTTTTATGGGATATCTGTCCTGAATCCAAAATACCAAACCTATTAAATTTAACTGGTTTTAGACGGTCGGCAACAAAGAGAGCAACTTACGTTTAAAATTCTTCCCGTCCTTGGTGCAAGGTCCTTTGTCCATGACACACTTGTAGTAAGCCAGTAAGATGCGATCATTTTGGATGATAGAGTCAGTATTGTAGTTCTCATATTTGTTCGGCAATCCTTGGCTGGAGCAGACTGCTACAGCCGTCAGAGCCCAGGCTAGAAGTACCCAATTTCTCATGGCGATCTAAAAAATAAATAGACAATTAAAGAATTTTTAAAGATAATTTTTTTTTTCACATGTAACTGGCACCATTACTCAGCAAGCCACAATTAAAAATATTTAACCGAAAGCTTTTCTTTACAAAAAATCCTGCCAGAATCTGCTAACAAGGATGCAAGACTATGCGGAAAAACATACATTGAATCAAACCATATATCTAACTAATCATACATAAAGTATGGAAGCTAGGTGTTAGTCACAACAATACAAGTAGGTTGGTTCTCAAGCGTTTCCATGGCAACAAAAAAAACGAAACTAACTCTTTCCCAGACGAACAATGGATTCACTAATTAACAACATCTGCGAATGCTGTGTTTTTTCCAATAAAAATAAATTTTTAATCACGATTTAGGTTTTATTCCATTCGAGAGGATTGTTTTCCTGTTGATCATTTCTTGGTAGTGTAGTGACCCACCGTGCTCACGAATACTAAATTTGTTTTGTAAAACAAAACCATCGCACGTCATTGGTACCCCAAGCATGACGCCGACATCTTTTTTCCACTTCCTAAGTGCTATTTTTATCACGTCAACAAGGAGGATAAAGTTGCTCTTATAAATAAACGATTCTTTAAAGTCACTCTACTCTAGAAAACAATATCCGTGTAAACGCTTTCACTTCTTTTGAGGAAAACACACAAAAATGCACGTACCTATCTACCTAATTGAAATAAAGTTAATAAAAGGTGCTTACGGGTGTAAAGTGTACTAGGTCCTTCGAGTGCGACAGCCAAGGTCCGTATGAGTGCGGCCCGTGACGGCGAGTGTAAGCATTTCTCTCAAACCTGCTTTGTGAAAGAGGAGGTCGATAGAGGCCCGTATGCAGGGACAGGTCAGGGCCCCGTTGCTTCAGCTCAAAACAAAATTGATCCATTAGTAAAACCGGAGGCCTAAGAAACTGCAGAACTACGATCGACAGCTTTAAAATGAAAAATTAAAATTAAAATATTTTTATGTGTGCAGAAAATGGGTTACTCCGGTCGTATCCGCTCATTCGTTTAATAAATCGTTCGCGGACAACACAGCGCGTACTATTTCCGAAGAGATGAACAGTGCAGTGGAGGATCGGTATCATGAGTCTAAAATTTACTCACAGATCCAATTACTATGCATACGGCATAGCTTCATTATACAGGAAAATAAAAATAAAAATCTTAATGCGAATGTGGTTTCGTGGTATTTTAGGAAAGTAAAAAGGTAATGAGCAGTGCGTGGAGTAGGAAAAACCTCTTATAAGACTCACCCAGCAGACCGCACTAAGACGGATTCCTTCCTGGTCCATTCCAAATATTTCTAGGCTCCAAAAACTCAAAATAATATTAATATAACTCTGGGGCCTAATTATGCGCACCAAATCCTGTCAGAATCCTGAAGTTTGTTATAGGAATTAGTATGGAGTTTGACAGTTAGTCGATTGGAATCGTTCGGTATTTGGTGCGCGTAATATAGGGGGAGATGAGAAAAGTGTTTCAAATTATTCCCTGTAGGGGAATATTATTTAACTATTCTTAGTATTTTGTATATTTGTTTCTTTTTCGTTGGTCCACTGCATCTAAACAAAGTGTTTTGAGGTCTCCTATCCTAGATACATCCCTGGTTAGAGGTAACGGGCCCACGGACGACGCTGTGTGTCCCCATGAATACGTGCGCGGGCGCATGTGAATGTGACGGAAATGGTGTGTGAGTGATCTTGGGGAACTTTCCTTTTGTTTTGGTTGCATCTCTCGTGCGTAGCTTCATTTTGCTACATACACGCGGATTGGAAATTTCAAGCACTGAGGTATAAAAACACCTCAGGCACTCTGGTTTCCTCACGATGTTATCCTTTACGATTATCGATTGGTATTGCTAGTACAGATTCTCAAATGTACCTGACTTAGAAACCAAAGCCTAATATACGCTGCATTGATATAACCTGGCGTTCAAACCCACGACCTCTTGAATGTGAGGTAAATATTCCGACCGCGCTACCATCGCTCCTAAGCCCCTGGCTACACGGAAAAGACGCGTCGTTCACATTCATACAAAATGTACTGAAGGCACGGGACGAAGTTCAAACAGAAGAGACCAGGGCGCGCACATCGTCTTTTCCGCGCCGTCGCCCCACGTCCCTTCTGTATGGCCGGGGCCTACAGCATCTATCTTTATGAGATTAAGTAGTTGTTTTTGTTACGGTTTCATATTTTTCCTGTTTCCTGTTTCGGTACGTGATATGAAGCTTAAAACGTAATTTAATTGTTTTTTTCTGTTGTTTATAGCACAATTAACAAAATTTCACTGCACTTATTCAAGAACATTTTATCCGCCCTAAACTCAGATATCTTGTAATGGAAAACCCCCTATCTCTAGACTCGGCCGAGTTTCATTGGATACGTAAGTTCATGGATGGTTAAGATTCTTTGACCCTCATTTAATTCATATCGTATCACGGTCGCATTGGCGAACAAAACAGCAATAGTGATCTAGGCTAGTGTAATATGGTGATTATATTACACTAGCCTCAGGATCCTATGCGATAACTGTTCCGGGTTTTTCAGGACGGTTTACCTGGTTGAGCAAATCCCGCAGTGGATATCATATAGAATCCTATACAAATGATAGTGTGATATAGACCTGAGCGAGTGCTGGGTTGTCGTTAACTTTAGTGTGGGACAACTAATTATTTTATTTTCTATTTTTAAGTTATCATCAATAGCAACAATTGTTTGTATCATCGTCAAAAAAACACCTATTTTTGGATAGAAATTATGATTTTGTTACATCCAGCATAGCGATTCTATTTCATCATCATCATCAGCCATTTGACGCCCACTGCAGAACATAGGCCTCCCTCGTGTTTTTCATAACCATGAGGGGGTTTGCCATAATCGCCACGCTTGGCAGGCGGGTTAGCGGTCGCAGTATGCAGTTGGAATCTCAGGAAGACGCTGCTGCCCGTCTCCTGGTAATTTATTTCCTTAGTCGCCTTCTACGACATCCACGGAAGGAAATGGAGTGACGCTATTCTTAATACGGTCCCAAACGGAACCTATTTACATCAACGTAAATAGACCACCGAAGTATGTAGGGATTTTTTACGTAGTCAATTCTGTGTCCTACTGCTGGGCTAAGACGTCCTCTTTTAGCCCTCCATTGCTCTACATTGCCATTTTCTGACATCCGGCAAACAGGGCGTGAAGTCGTCCTGACATTTCCGCTTTGATAGATAGATAAAACCATTTATTTGCATTTTCACACACACATAGATACAGAACATATAAAGAAAATTACAAAGCAAAATCGTACAGCAAGTAAGGACACAAAAAGAGTAACAGAAATAAGCAAACACAAATCAATAGACAATACGAGAGAGGGTTTGGTCAGCCTCGTTTGCGTTGTCTGTCGCGTGGGACTAGATCAGCAATTTTAGTCCATCTCTCTGGGCCCATAAGGCCTACATGGCTGGCCCACTATTTCAGACTAGCGTCATTTGAGCGCACAATGTGGTATCCTGAACTCCCATTTCATTCTCTCCCTTTTTACGCTCAAGATGGTGCAACCTCTGACAAAGATTGAGTCTGGACTTATATACTTATAAACTGAATTATTGCATTAATAAACTTTAGCTGTACGTGGGTACTTTTTTTTTAAAATAACCATTAATGATATTCATCAACCTACATTTAAAGCAGGTTTTGGCACAGAGTCAACAGCCTTGCTCTATGCTTAGTTTACACTAAGCCCATTACAGCCAAAGTAATACTTTTATCAATCTCATAATCCCGTCTTACCACACTTTCAGACATAGGTTTTCCCTGATGATTTCTTCAGACGTTTAAAGTTTTCTTTTTTTTCTTTTAATTTAATTTAATTTTCTTCATTGTGACAGGAAACTTTAAACATCTTATACAGTAATATTATATGATCTTTTTGATCCACTAAGGTGACTATAGTATAAAAAACTGAGTGGTCCGATCGATCGGGTCCGATCTGGTCTTTTCTTTATTCAATATCCTTATTTAACAAAAATAATTGCAATAAATAAATATAAATAGTAGAATGTAAATGCAGCATATAACCTCAAATGTTCACTCATCTCTACATTGTTTTTTGCGGTATCCTCGGATCTAATACCTGGTTTTGTTTACTGACACCAAACGGTATTTTCAACACGATGTCAACTTTGTTATATGTAGATCTTAGAACACCTATTCTATTACCACTGTTCTATGATGCTTTTGTCTGGTTACCATAGCACAAAGTATCTTCGTTTCATCATCACTATAGGCCTTTGCGTCCGTTACAGACGATTTAAGCAGTGCCTAAGAGTTTGTCACTTTTTCGGATGACTAAAAATTCCGATTCGAGAGCGCCAGGCATTCCTTCTAGTTTAGGACCATGTGATATTTGGGTGTTATGTTATAACATCTGTGATTTTCGAAAATTGAGCATTTTCAAGTTCAAGTTTTGTATTGTACAAAACTGCATGTAGTTTAAGCATCATATAGATACGTAGCTGTTTATTACAGTACATTGTATTAGCCGTGTGGCGCCGGATTAAGAATAGCGTCATTCGATTAGCTTCCGTGGATGTCGTAGAAGGCGACTAAGGAAATAAATTACCAGGAGACGGGCAGCAGCGTCTTCCTGAGATTCCAACCGGTTATGGCAGAAACCGCTCATGATTGAAAACCATGAGGGAGGCCTATGTCCTACAGTGGGCGTCAAATGGCTGATGATGATGATGATGATTGTGTTATGGAGCAGTGATCAGAAGTTTCAGAGTAGATCCAATAATTACACCAAAGTAGGTACTTAAGACCAATGTTTATTATCTAATCCTTTTGCCTTTACGAGTTTATTTTATTGTGGTTGCAATATGCTGTCAATCGTCAGCAGGTCGATTGGCGATGGTCTCTAACGCTTGCTGAAATTTGAGCTTTTCTTTCTCCGTACAAACTTTGCAGTTAGTTGATAACATTTCCTGTATGTCCACTAAAAAAAGCAAGAGCCGTATTCAAACCACTCACAATAAATTTCAATTCATATATAAAACAGGGTAATTTTGCGCAATTCCTGAAACACAACAATTACACAGGATTTGTCATTGACAACAACTTTTATTCTACGACTTAGAACAGAATGTATGTATGTTCTTTTTATGTAGAACAATAAATACGAGTATTTACGTTGATTTTGCACTATAAGCGTGAATTTCATGACCTTATGATAGTTTTACCAAATATCAATCTAAAAAAAATCTCGTAAAGTAAAAAATACTAACATAGGTAAGTTGACATATTTTAAGAATTGCGCATTTTAAAAATAACCTTATGTGCCGTTCGAGTGATCAAATATAAACATCAGTCAGTTAATTGCTACAGCTTTAGTGGATATAGGCAACGAAAATTATCAAGACCCGGCGAAAGAGTCTTAACCCGACGAACTTCGTATCGCTTCAGAATATATTTTTTCAGATTTTTCCTGTTTGAATAATTTTGCTATTCGGGGCGGAGACAAATCCAACAAATCAAAGATGTTAAAAATCAGTCCAGATGTTCTTGACTTTGAGTTTGAGTTATGGTTGGGTTAGTTACACCACACCATATTTATGTGGTGAATCATTTGTCTTTGCTCACCCTAAGAACAGAACTAAATATCGTGGCTTAGCAAACAACACCGCACAAGCAAGTTTTCCCTACTTTACAGAAGAGACTAAACACTTTTTGATTACGTTTATGCGGTGTTCCATAAAAAAAAAGATTTACGCAGTGTTACAATTTTTTTTAAATCGGCCGCTGATTAGTTTGTATGCTAGAATCCCATAGGTTGATCGATTCGCGCTTCAAATCTGCACTGAATGGCATTCAAGTGTCAAAATTCGCAATTTTCAAATTGAGTGGTGTTGTTTGCTAAGCAATTCAATTCAAGCATGTGTGCTAATTTTACAATATGTGGATAGTTTTGCATCGGTTGTGATGCTCAGAAATACAGTATCTTCTACAAATTCTAGTTTTTCATTTTAAATTAAAAGCGACGCTATTAAATGACAAGAAGGTAGAAAACAGTTAAATAGAAATCTTACGTTTTAATTCTAGGTCAGCAAGCTTTTCACATTTTTTGTCGTCTTGCATGCACTCTACAAATCTTTGCGTTTTCTTTTTATCCGACAATATGGTATCAATTTCAAAGTTCTCATAGTTGTGAATCTTGCTCGATACCATGACACTTTTTAGGATGTACATTATAAAGATCACAAGGAACAAAGGCTTCATTTTTGAGGCTTCAGGTAACAGCACCTCGTCTGAGTATCCCTGATATAGGCCAATAGACGGCTGAAAAGTGAAAGAGTTTGTAATAAACGATACCAAGTAAACTATTCTTTTATTTAAAGTTATGGAAGTTGATTGGGCCATGTGTCACAGGAAATGTATGAACATGAACAAGTGCATCATCATCAGCCATTTGACGCCCACTGCATGACATAGGTCTCTTTCGTGGTTTTCATAACCATGACGGGTTTTGCCATAATCGCCACGCTTGGCAGATTGGTTAGCGATCGCAGTATGTGGTTGGAATCTCAGGTAGACGCTGCTGCCCGTCTCCTGGTAATTGATTTCCTGAGTCGCCTTCTACGACATCCACGGAAGGAAATGGAGTGACGCTATTTTAATCGAGCGCCGTGAGGACCCGTGCGGACCCGTGCAGTGCGTAAAGATTGCTATGACTGTAGCAATAGCAGAGTTATTTCTATGTCGCTATTATGCACAACTTATCTATTACCTACTTATTATTATATAGGTATTTAGGTAATCCAATATTTTACATAAATTTCGTTTGACTGCAGCATGATAACAATAAGTTTATATCCACGTGTACACGTGTAGTCGACATATTGCATGCCTTATAAAATATTTTTTTGTGATTTGCAGTTTTATAGATTTTACATCAGACCATGAAAGTGCTTCCATCGAAATCGCACATCGTCGTGATCGTTATGCTGTATACACTTGGTTGTAACCATGGACGTAAAGACGTATTAAAAGTGTACAAGTCGCATGTGAAACAGCAGTACATTTAGAGAACACGTTATTTTGTATAATGAGTCACTGTTTCATCATCATCATCATCATCAGCCTACGCTTGTCCACTGCTGGACATAGGCCTCTCCTATTGCACGCCATTGAGCACGATCCTCATCCAGCTCTTGCCAGCCGCCCTGCGGAGATCATCTCTCCACCGAGTCTGAGGACGTCCTATACTACGTTTAGAGTCACTGTTTAATTTATCTTAATGTCTTTCATTTCTAGTGGTTGTGCCAGAAAGCTTCTTAGCACAACCACGATCACAATTTTACATTTCATTATCTGTAGAAGTACAATTTTCGAAGGCAAAAGTAGAATTAAGTACATTTTTTGTCATGACTTTATACAGCAAAGAAATAATCAAATGCGCTGTCACCATGCTGCGTATGTATGATACCAAAAGGCAAAAAATCTGCTAGGTACTATGTTAAATTCTAATGTTGTTATTTTTCGATGCATACCGAAAAGAGAGTTACCGTGCAGTTTATTGGAAAAGAAAAATTATTGGAGTTTTTGGATGTTGCAGAGGTATTTTGACTTCCGACCAAAAACCGATCCTTTGTAAGGAAATTGAACTATTCTTGGTATATACGTCAACACTTTGTGAGATAGCGATTTAGGTAGTAAGGAAGGAAGAAGTTTCCCAAAACCGATTTTAAAGTTATAGTTACTTTATAAGCATAAACAAGTAGATATTAAGGGTTTCGAAAATATGAAAATGTGAATATATTGCTAAAACTATTTATAACCGAGACGATAGCTAGGTTACAAAGAAATTATATTCAAATTTGTACTTCTGATGTATATTCTTCTGTGTAGGACAATGATTTACCAGATTGGTAGAGCGCGTAAAGCGCAAATTTAAAAAAATTATGGAGGCTCTGATATTTAAAAAAATTATATTCTAGGAAAAAACAAATAGAATAAAAGTTGTACTTACAACATAACTCTAACTATTAGGTTTGCTTTTATAACATCGCCCGTTCTTAAATTAACAAAAATGCCTGATGTCTCCATTATAGCAACGAATTACAGATATATGAAAACCGAATTATTAAACGAAGGCGTACATAAAGTAGACGTGGAACGCACTTCCCTTTGGTCCGCCTCGTTGGTCTAGCGGTTAACATGCTTGACTATCTAGACAACAGAGGTCTTTGACTTCAATCGAACCCACGAAGGCCAATGAAGGCCACCGTACATGATTTGTACTAATGGTCTTAGTCAGGGTGTATTTTCATATTTGTGATATCCTTGTCTGGTTATCTATTAAAAAGATAGATAGAGGTGTTCATCGCACAACCAGAAGAAAGACTTACAAATCGTTTCTTATATCTAAGTAGCCTCATACTGGTGTGCAGGTCACGTTTACAGGGCACTTCAGAAAAGTCCTGGCACGAAAAAAAAAAATGACTAAGTGCCAGTTAGATTTGCACGCGCCTACTCGCACTAATATTTCGCGAAAAAAAGCGGGTGGGGCTGTGACGGATTACACGGCCGTTAGTTTAACGAATTGTAGTTTAAATTTTGTTTTTTTAATTAATCTTAATTTTAAATCAAATCTAAAGTAAATTGTACATATGTGTATAATTTTAACGTTCTAATTTTTATAATTTTTAAATGTAATCATGTATAATGTAAATAATGTTTAATGCAATTAATTACGCAATAGTTTTAACTCTAATGTAATTATTTTTCTTGCAATAATAAATAAATAAATAAACGAGAAACGTTAATAAGTAAGCGTTAATTTTTAGGTGAAACAACAGCCGCCATAAGCAACTTTTAGTTTAGTAAGAGTAAGATATTATTCGGTACCCAACAATGTAAAGCACCTTTAATTCAGTTCAATTCTGTCTGTGAAAATAAATAAAACATATGAAAAACATCTTCAGAAATCTCTTTTTTTTTATTTATTACAGTCCATAACAACTTGAAAAACTTAATCTACGACTCTATCTCAGTTCATTCAGACTTCGGGGAGTACTTGTCCAGCAAAGCCTTGTGCATTTCAGGGTACTTTTCGCTCAGGATCTTCTTTATTTTGTCGTATTTCTCCTTTTGTTTCGGAGTACACACGGAGCAGTCGGTCTGAATGAGAACCGGCACCGAATCTGTGAAAATATAATGATTGGTTACTTGCAAAGTCGAATACATATCTACCTTCGAATTCGCCTATGATCAAAAACAATATCTACATCGGATTTAAGGGCCATATTCGTTTAAATGATTTCTGTGTGTTCGTGTCAGTGCCGTAGTGTTTTGAAGTCGGTTTTTTTTTTAATTAAAAAAAAATATATTTGACGATTTTTTGTGAATATCACTACAACTCCGCCAAATTATCTTTTCAGAAAGCAAATTCTCGAGTCACTATAAAAACCGGCCAAGTGCGAGTCTGACTCGGGCACGAAGGGTTCCGTACCATTATCTACACACCATTTGGATATTTTAAGCGTCTTTTCTTTTTCGTTTTCTATGTAGGTATGTTCCCTGATTTTTTTATGTAAACGTCCCACTGCAAGGCAAACTCCTTCTCTGAGAAATTACACATACATTTTTCATTTAATGGCACAGAGATAGATTATAATCTGAAAAAGCACATAGGCTGATTTTCATCCCGAAAAATACACATGATACACACAGTTTAAGCAAAGCCGTCTGAAGGATTGCTCAAAGCCAAATTCTACTAAAAGCCGTGGGTACCGTGATTCTGAAATAACGCTATAACCAAAAACCGTTTCTACAGCATAAATTAGTTAAATCACTTTCAACAAACAGTTTTTTTACATTTTTAGGTATTTACCTACCCTTTGAATTTTTATGCCATTTTAATTTCTGTAATTTCAAAACGTTGATTATTTTAAAGCTTTAATAATTTATTAATAAGCATTGTTTCAGCATCGACTTAGTCAAAAAGTGGTTTAATTAATTGAAGGACGGTTTTTAAGTTTTGCGTTTTTTCACGTTATTTGTAGAGAACGCACAAAAAAAAGAAATTAAAAATAAACATTTACATACATTCACATACATTGCTTCTGACCCCACACTAGGATACCCTGTGTCGTGGGAACCAGAAATAATGACATCACAAACATGTAAACATCCAAGACCTGGGTTTTTTTTGTCCCCAGCCGGGATTCCAACCTGGGACCTCTCGCATGGTATGCAGATGCACTACCGCTGCGCCACGAGGTCGTCATTACACAGACATTAGACATAGGCACTGGATCTAAGGCTTTACCCCTAAGCGGCTGCAATTCCCCACAAGGTTCCTTGTCCAACAGACACGACATGGCTGTTTTCAGCTTGGCTTCATCACTAAGCTCCTTTTCTACATCAATATCCTCAAATGTCTTCTCGGCCCCCATTGCCGCTGACACCAATATCACAGCAAGCGATGTGAACAATAGACCCTTCATTGTAGTATTTCTAAAACAAAAAGCTAATTTTAGAAGCTTATTTTAAGTTCATCCGAGTAAAGAGTGGAGCTAATTTACTGCCATCTTCTCCACTAAAGATAGAGTCATTAAGGCAAGCTTAATATTATATTATTATTATAGTTTATTGCACAGAAAACATATAAGAGGACATTACGTAAGAATTAACATGTTCAGAGGCAAGCTTATCTCTGTAAGAGATTACATACATTTGTTTACATTGTGATTGATATTTGACACACTAAATATTAATAATTTACGTTGAGATTCAGTTTTTTTTTCTAGATAATTTACTTTAAAATGTCTAACAACTAGTTAATAGGTACGGGCTAACGACAGAGAAAATATATATGTTCCAGCCCCATCGTGCCATACCATATATTAATAGATGACGAAGAGTATTTCTTCTCTATCTACATTTAAACGAATATTAAGTAGGTATATTAATTACTTTTCAAAACAATGTCCCAGGCACTGCAGCGTCCGAGTGGTCCCTTCACCCATCTAGTGTGAGTGAAGGTGCCATTGGACGTTGCATAAATCATCTCATTAAGGAGATGCAAAGGCCAATGTTAGTTAATTACTTTTCAAAGGAACATAAGGTATCTATAATATTAGAAACTGTACCTTTTTGTAAACTTACAATTTACTTTTTTGTTTCAATTTTCCAAACAGATGATAACACTTCAGTATCCTGTTATATGGAAACTCGGATCGGATCGCCACTTATATAGACCAAGCTACCTACTTAGGAGACAAAGGCTGATTATAAGATTGTAGGAAATATCCATGAGGTCATTAGTTGGACCAATTACCTATAATGTATTGTTGCAGTGTGAAACATAAAAGGTCGCAGTAACCGAGCCGGATTAACTACCTAGATAATCAAAGCTGGAAAATCGGCAACTCATTAAAAATCTCTTAGTATCAGGTCTATGGACTATTAATATATCCACAACAGGATACTTACGATCTACCGCAATACAAGTTCGAACAAAGAATTTTATATAGGAGAGGTCAGTATAGCCTTAGAGGATGAAATGTCGAAAAAGCAATTTTTCTTAAAAATCGACTTTGAATGCAGTCTTACTCAATTTTTCAAGCTATTTTAATCTGTATGTTCCCTTTCCTCAAATTCGCAAAAATGGCTTTACTACCTCGACTTTTAACAGGCTTCACAGTTTTTTTATTAAAATATGCTGTAAAAGATACTGATGGTACTTAATTTTTGTCGTAAAAGACATTTTTTATGGCTTGAATGTATTTTAGAATGTACTTTATGGCTTATACTGCAATTATTTTATTTGCTGCAATCCAAATTACTAGTACAATAATTTTTTGCTGTAAAAGCCATTGGATGCAGTTTTTTTTTTTTAGTAAAAGCCACGCTAACTTCCAAACTACTAAAGATATTGAATTTAAAATTCAATATTCATAAAACTCGTTAAATTTTTAGTCTATATCTGTAATCATTGAATTATATGGCGTTTAAAAGAAGAAAAAAATTTTTGTTTTTGCTCTCGTGTAAAATTCGTGAAATGGTTTTTAATACATTACTTCCCCAAAGGGTCGATATATTCTTGTACATTCATAAAAATGTTAGAATATGCGAGCGACGTAAGTCAGTTAATATATTGCTCATATTGCTATTGGACCCTTTTATTGTATATATCGTGTTCGTGTTTGATTTGCCTACCTATCAATTGGTACTTATCAATTATCATTAATTTTAATATTTTAATGATTGACATTACTAAAGCGAAGAGCTGACGACTGCAATCATGATTAAGTATCGTTATCAAGGTATGTAAGAAACTAGCTAAATTAGCGTAATGTCGGTATATAAAGCAAAAAAATATCCAGTGCTAAAACCTACTAGTGGCTAACTGCAGGACTTTTTGTAATATAAAATTCATCAACGATTCAATTTCCTATACTCAAAGTTAGTGCGCTCTGTTGCTATTGTATTGTTATTATGGTTGACCAAAATAAACGTGTTTATTTATTTTTTATCACACCTGCTCTGAAAATACATACTAATTATACCAATTAAAGGGAAGAAACGCCTTTATCCCGCCCTTCACATCCTTTCATCCCAAGGTATGGAAGTTTGTATGAAAATCCTTCCGACCCAAGGGTGGGAAGTATGTATGAAATTCCATTACATACCCGGTTTTTTTTTTAAATTTGTCAGCAGTCATACTGCAAAGAGACTTTAACTGTCTACTAATTAAATTTCAAGTAAATTGTTACTGGCCACATACAGTTGTTTTTTTTACCAGTTACCTACCTCCTTGGTGCATACAGAAAATTAAAAACGAAATTATTTTTGTATATAAAACGCGCGGAATCACGGAAGAAGTGGCTGCATGACCTTATGATCTTAGCCTACTCCAGAAACGGGCGAATAAAAAAAGGAAAAGCCCGCGCATTTTCGCAAAACTTCGATTGATTTAGCATTTATCTTTGTGATAATTTTCCTCGTAGGTGTAATAAAAAGCACTATACATACCTCAGGATAAAGTACAGTTCCATACCTCAAATGGTTTGCGCCCCTCGCAAGCTCGTGGCGCAAATGCCATAATCTCGGTATGGAACTGTCACTTTCTTCCCTCTGAAGTAATGTACTATTACATATCTCTTGCTCTGTAAGTAGTCACTTACTTCCCTGAATGCCGGGGTGTATGGATATCATTACAGCATAGGTTTCAAAACATACCATGTAATGTTAACATTACAGCATAGGTTTTGGAATTTGAAAAAAGAACTGTCATACTCATAGTGCAAGAAGAAATTTTTTAAAAGTTAATATTTTTTTTCTCGGTATCGATTATTTACTCGAATCGGAATCGAGACAATTTATATTAGAATTTATGAAGATTTTATTTTAAATATCGAACTATTTGTTTCGCAGTCATATCTTATGTTAATTGAAATCGATTTAAAAATCAAACTGGCCAGCACGATTTGACGCGCTTGCGTGCCATAAAATCGTGAAGAGTAAAAAAGTCAGTCGACTAGCTAGGCGCGAAAGTAAATTTTTTTCGTGTTTTGGAGTTCTTTCTCAAAAGCCCTGCTTTCTTGTTTTTGTACTTACCTCACAATCGATATGTAAAGCAGAGTGTTTACCTCGGGTGTAAGCATCAATTGCATACTCGGGCTAATTAGCGCCCTCGCTGCGCTCGGGCGCCTAAAACATCGTATAAAATTGATGTCATATGGCCCTTGGTTAACAATCTACTATTATTTGTTTAACGAGAAACAAAAAGAATTACAAACTAAAAATATTAGAGTCAATAAAGCGAATTTTGCGACTTCCTCAGTATTTCCCACAGATAGGTCTTAATATTATCATTAATAAGACGTGTGTTTGTTTTTTATAGTTAATAAAATGTTTGACAATAGTGGACTCCTGAGTCCGCACAATATTCTTTGCTGATGAACGGCAACGCTGCATCGCAGCATTATCAGTCGCTGCAGCCGTATTCGCTTTGATGATAATTAGTCTCAATGTCCAAAATCAAATATCTCATAACGATGCGCCTATCGCAATAACACAGCATCAGAGAGGTCTTGGGACAGAAAAAGAGTAATGAATCTATTTCGCGACTTCAGATTAGATTAAACGTAGCTTAAGTTAGGAAAGAAATGAAATAAGGAATGTTGAGTTGGATTAGTCATATGGAACGGATGCAGAAAGATTGACGACAGGGACAAATGGACAAAATAAATATATCTAATATATAGAAGAATCGATGAGAGACGTCCCAGGCGGACATACTTTGACCAAAACGGGTCGTAAGTATTAGCAAATGTCAAGATAAAAGTACATGAAACGTACGCGCATGCAATGACTAATTAATGTTGTTGACGCGAAAGAGGTCTGTTAGGATCGTGGCCAGTGACAAACTCTAGTCTGTGCCTACCCCTCCGTGATACAGGCGTGAGTTTATACCGTAGCACAAGTTGTTTTTACTGCTGAGTAGAAAAACTTCCACAAGTTCTGTTGGGCCCGATTCGATATCGACTCCGTGTTATCATACATATATATACCTCAGGGCAACCTAGTTTGGCACCAGGTGAAGTGTTTGTGTTGTATTTTTTCTGTGTGAGTTCAATTCTGTATCAAAGGCGAACTATGGTTTTCATTTATTATAGTTTAAAACTCCAAAAACTTAATCTTCGACTCTACACAGTTCAATGGGACTTCGGGGAGTACTTGTCCATCAAAGCCTTGTGCATCTCGGGGTACTTCTCGCTCAGTGTCTTCATCACGTTCTCGTACTTCTCCTTCTGTTTCGGAGTGCAAGCGGAGCAGTCGGTCTGAATGAGAACCGGCACAAAATCTGGGAAATAATGATTAGTTACTTGTAGAGTCGCTTGCATTCCTTCGAATTCGCCCATGATCAAAAACGATTACTACATCGGATTTAAAGGTCATATTCATTTAAATAATTTCTTGTAAACTCCGTTAGCTTCATTTGAATTTGGGCATGATCACGTTTCTAAAAAAACTGAAGCCTTTCGCGATGAGTCCGTATTGACTTTTTAAAATGTACGTTCGCTAACGGTGAAAGAAAACATCGTGAGGAAACCTGAGTTTCTGAGCTATTCACATACCTCAGCGCTTGAAATAGCCAATCCGCGGTGGGCACGTGTGGAGATTAAGCCCATTCTCTCTCTCTGAGAGAAGGCCTGTGCCCTACAGGGCGACGTATTATAGGCTGCTTATGAAAATGTATGAATGTTGATGAAACAAAAGAGATCTGTCAGGATCCTAGCCAGTGGCTGACCCTGGTGTCTGCCTGCCCCTTTGGGACACTGGCGTCAGTTTATGTTATGTTGTGTTACGTATGTTAAAATTTATGTTACGATTTTGGCTTTTCTTGACGAAATTCACTTTTCCACCTTATTAATTATACCCATATTTTTTATGCTATTTGCATAACTCTGTGCCCATATATTTTGGGTCTTATCTATTTAAATCTGTTGTAAAATATAATATCAAATCTTCTAACTTTTTATTTCTGAGAATTCTCCTTGATACAGGCGTGAGTATATGTATGTACGTTTTTAAAATACACCAAATTATTTTTAACCTCCACCTTGAAAATAACAATGGTTTTCTGAGGAGGTTAAACAATAATAAAATGGTCACCAATTTGACTTCGCCATTATAAGTAACTTATCAGCAACCATTTTGATTTGACAGAAGACGTAATAGTAATTTGGCTTTGGCTTTTTTATGACTGGGGAATACGCCCCCCGATTTCTTGTCGGAGGGGTGCAGGCAAAATTTAGATTTTACAAAAACTAATTTGATAAAACTGCTATGAAGAACGATTATAATCCCTCTTTATAATATTAGGTGAAATGATGATGAAAAATTATTAGCAGGGGCCTGATTCTCGCCCATGCGAATTGACGGCGTACATACGCAAAATATTCGAAGGATTAGACATATTTTGTCGTATAAAAATCAGTTTCATGTATTCTCACAAAGCCGTATGCGCTGCTAATAATTTTCGCTCGCTTTGAAGTGTCATCTTGTCGCATGGTGTTTACCATGCGACTGGCAAAAGGTGTATGAAACCACATGAAACGCATTCATTGACAGTTGGCGTTTCTTGATTGGAAAGTCCAAAGAAGAAAGAGGTTAGGTTAGATTTGGGAACTATTGAAAAACTTTTTCAATGTATCATGGCGTTAAGAATACAGATTTTGGCTGTCGTTCGACGGGCCGCCGTGCATTTGTACGTGTGGCCTCAGCCTGGGTGTATTTTCATGTTTGTGATGTCCTTTCCTGGTTGCCATAGCACAGGGTATCCTATTTTGGGACCAGGTCAAGTGATTGTATTGTGTGGAAGTTATTACAATTAAATAACTTCCGATAAACATTTGTATCTCCATTTTTATGATTCTCTCATTTTTCAGACAAATTCAGTATGAAAAATTAAAGTTGGAATTTCGAAACTTTTGTTTATACCAAGAAATATTCTTTCAGTGTTGATAGTTCATTAGAAGCAGTTTAACTAACTGAAGAAACGTTTTCAAGATTGTTAGTAAACTTCAAGTTATATTCTTTTTGTTGCACTAATCCGTACTAAGGACAGTTTAAAAACCTTAGAGGCTAAAAATTCCACCCATACCGGGACTTGAACCTAACCGTCCTCAGCACGAATTAGTGCAACAAAAAAAAAATTATCATGTAGGTACAGCGACATCATTCCGATGTAAAACCTAACTGCATAAAAGTACTTGGGGCTGCAAGTGATGTAAATTACTTCAGCCATATGTCGCTGCCTGTACGTAATACAGAGAAGTTCGTAAAGAGGTTCGAAATTTCGCCGGTGCCTGCACTTGCCCATTATCTCAGTTGGGAGAGCGCTGGCACGGTGAGCCAGAGGTCACGGGTTCAAGTCCGGCATGGGTAGGATTTTTAGCCTCTAAATAGGTTTTCAAAACTTCAAGTTATGTCCATAACATCTATAAATATACTTTGTCTATCAATTTGATTAGGTACATGATAGACATGACTCGCTTGTGCTATGAATGCCGTTACAGGTACTTCTGAAACTTTACCCCTGAGCGGTTGCAGTTCTCCACACGGTTCTTTGTCCAACAGACACGACACGGCAGCCTTCAAGTTGGGTTCGTCACTAAACACCTTATCAACTTCAACATCCTGGAATGAATTCTCAGCACCCATTACCGCCGACAGCAAGATACCCGCGAGCGATGTGAGCAGTAGACCCTTCATTGTATGATTTCTGAAAGAACGAAAGGACAAAAAACTAATTAAGCTTAACATAAAACTAGCTGCGGCCGCGAATCCGTCCGTGTAGGATATGGTTAAAAAGTACATACCCTTACCCATTGATCCTAACATCAATTGTGAAAACCTTTTTAGAGGCTAAAAATCCCCACCAGTGCCGGGACTTGAACCCGTGACCTCTGGCTAACCGTAGCCTCTAAATAGGGTTTTAAAATTGTCCTCAGCACGGGTTAGTGCAACAAAAAGAATATAATCAATTGTGAAGTTTTTACGATAGCTTCCGCGCGCAGCTTGCTTTTTTAGAAGTTATTAACGGGTAGCAATACCACTCTCTAACTGTGAAGGAAAAGATCATGACGAAACCTGGGTGTCTGAGGTGTTCACATACCTCAGCGCGTATACCAATCCGCGGTGGCACGCGTGGTAATTAAGCCCACGCTCTCTCTCTCTCTCCCTCTCTCTCTCCCTCTCTCTCTCCCTCTCTCTCTCTCTCTGAGAGAAGGCCCAGCAATGGGACGTAAGGCCATTGCCTGTTTTTCTTCTTTTCCATTGTAAAATTTGTTTTTATAACTTAAACTTGAATTATTTAACTTTACTTCCTGTCCAATACTGTGTTCCAGTCTACTAGTTAAGTCAACATAATGTAAGCCCTTAATTGGCCTATGGTTGGATATACTTAACATAACTATACTCTAGAAGTTAACTTGTGCTGTGGGTTTTGTATTAAAATAAAATAAAAAAAAAAAAAAAAAAATAAAAACTTACCGACTACACTGCTAAACGACTACATAAAATATAGGATGAAAAGAAGGCAAAAAAAAGTTTATTTACTTCTACTTACTCGTTTCAACAGTAGCTGAGTAGATTCAGATTCATAGATACTCTTAATATCAGGTGACTTGCATAAACATTTTCAGGAAATTTTCGGACTTCTGTGACTTTTACTAATTGATACTGTTTACGTAATGTAAGTAATAAAGTATTTATTTTCAGAACCGGCAAAGTGCGAGTCGGACTCGCGTACAAAGATTTCCGTACCATTATCTATACAACATTTGAATATTTTAAGCGTCTACCTCTTACCATTATTAATATCGAGCAAAAGGCGGCAAAAAATCAAGTTTATTGTATGGGTGCCCCCCTTAAATATTTATTTTATTCTGTTTTTAGTATTTGTTGTTATATTGGCAACAGGAATACATCATCTGTAAAGATTTCAACTGTCTAGCTACAGTTACAGGCAGAGAGACAAACGGACAGTGGGTTATAGTAATAGGGTCCCTTACCCTAAAACCACACAGGAGATTAAAAATATTATCCAGGTGCAAACTTACAATTATGGTCACTTATTGAGACATGGGTGGAAATTACAGCGGATTCCACGCTACATTGGAGTCTGTGTTGTGGTAATCCAGGAAAGACGAGTTATTACTATGTGATATTCTGAACATAAAGATGTTAAACATAATAATAATAACTTCCACACAATACAATCACTTGACCCGGTCCCAAACTAGGATACCCTGTGCTATGGTGACCCGCGATTTGTAAAAAAGTACGGTGGCCCCCAGTGAAAATCGAACCCGAGACCTCTGTTTCGATAGCAAAGGGCCTTGACGGCTACATTTTTACAGCTATTTACAGCTAAGGAGGAACTTGTTCTTCCTCGTCCCCGTCCTCAGTCATCCTCTGTTGTTCTCAGATGTTCTCTGTCTTCCTATATTTTGTGTCACTTTATATTTTGTCAGGTTACCAGATATGTCGACATCACCTCATGTGATGTCCTATTGATCGGCATTGTTCTGACATGATTGACTGACTTTTGACACGTTTTAAGTTTTTGTGCCCGTTTAAAATGACAGCCAGCACGCGACATTCTTACTTAGAAACGGACAAGGGCGAGTTAGACTCGCGCACAGAGGGATGCGTATCACCACATAATATAAAATTACGTATTTAGCAAAAATGAAGCCTTGTTGGCAGTCCAACTTAAAATTGAACGATTTGTATATTTTTTGTTGTACTATAGTAGGTACTGCACTATAATCACACCAAGATTGATATGTATTTTTAATATTTTTATTTGTACGGGGACCACAATATTTTCCACCCGTTGTGTTTTTACCACTCAATGGTAAATCCGCCATAACAACACATATTTTGTGAAAAAAAAAGTGGCTTCATATTACGATACGAGCGATA
Organism: Yponomeuta malinellus; assembly: GCA_947308005.1. NCBI lineage: Eukaryota > Metazoa > Arthropoda > Insecta > Lepidoptera > Yponomeutidae > Yponomeuta > Yponomeuta malinellus. Next base: position 9,725,696 of record OX371013.1, read on the forward strand.
AAGCCCTAAAGTTTGGCACCTTTAATATTAATATTAGGGGTTAAAGTATGAAATTGCCGTTTTATTGCAATAGGTTCTTTGAATTGACATAGAATCTTCATGGTTTGAGGTTTTCGAATGAAACTTTTTTCAAATGGTTTCTATGATGTTCTTTTTTTAAAAAATGTGAAACATTTGAATATCGACTTTCAATTGTTTTTGTTATTCAATTTAGACAAGAAAGATGGATACTGCGAAAATTCGAGTGATTTTTGAATACGAGTTCCGATGCGGAACTAACGCGGCAGAAACAGCCCGCAATATCAATGCTGCGTTTGGAGAGGGGTCTACTAATGAACGCACCGTGCGATTTTGGTTTAAACGCTTTCGTGATGGAAATTTCGACTTAAAGAACGAGCCACGAGGAAGACCGCCCACACAGGTGAATAACGATGAATTAAGAGAGTGATGAGGGCCTATGTTATTCCGGCCTCGGAGGTCTAATAGTTTCTGCGCACAGAATAAATAGCAAACAGAAAAGCTGACGGACAGACAAACCGACAAAAAAATATAGTATTGCGTTCTATTACTTATACGATAGGTACAGCCGAACTGAGAAACAAACACCACACAGAAAATCTGTGCACATTGTACCTACCTCTTATTAGTATATACAGAATATTTTCTAACTTCATTTTAGCTAATATTGAGAACTGACTTATTCTAAACATTTAAAACTTTAAATATTAACATAAATTCTTAAAGAAAAGCCTCTGTAAACTTACATTCCACTTTTTTGTTTCAATTCTTCAGACAGATGGTAACACGTCAGTGTCCTGTTACACGAAAACTCGGATCGGATCATTACTTATATAGAGCAAGCTACATAGGAGACAAACTGATTACAATATTGCAGGAAACATCCATGAGGTCATTAGTTGTACAAATAATTTTATTATAATGTATTATTGTTGCAATACGAAACATGAAACATCGAAAAAATAGTATCAAGTAAGCCATTATAACTAGTCAAATCATTAGAAAATGTCTTTAGTATTGGGTCTATGAACTATTGATTTTTCTTTGGATTCTTATGATCTACCGTGATACGAGTTTTTTTGGTGGTTTAATGACAACCAAAATACGGGTTAAACACAGAATTTCATTAGGATAGATAATTACAGCTGCATGAATCGTAGAGATTTAAACCGTAGAAAATTGTTCGGTTTATGACATTGACGTTTAGAGTTTATTAGATTTATAATCGATCATTAGAGTAGAATTTATCACGTTTACGGTACTATCTCATTGTGACATGTTTACTGATTTCTTCAAAATCAAAGTCAAAGTCAAAATTTTTTATTCACTATAAAAACAAAATGTTTACTTAATGAACGTCAAAGCTGTTAGTTTCACAATTAATAGATTATGCGGAGAAGAAGCTAACAAAGAAACTCCACATTTATTCTTTTCAAAACATGTTTGCTTAATTAACAGAGTTTTCAACTTAAAGTTACACTTCATATTTAAAATTTCATATTCTTAGTAATCGACAGAGAAACATAGCATAGGAATTTCATGACTGGGTGACTGACATAGCCTATAAGCTATAACATTAGTAAGCTGAAATGACGGTGGGCAGGTCACATATGCCGAAGAACCGATGTTCGATGGGGTGCAAAGGTTCTCGAGTGGCGACAACGAACTGGCAAGCGCAGCGTAGAAAGCCCACCAGATCTGAGGCAGATTGCTCGCAGCGGCTGGATGAGGATGGCGGAGGACAGAAGGAAGTGGCGTGCCTTGGGGGAGGCCTAATGGGCTGACTGATTGATTAAGATGTTTGAAATTTCCCTGATCTGTCTGTTACTTATAGAGACATTTGTCAAAAATATAATGTACACTATTTTACAATCATAACAATTGTTACAGTACACTGAGTACATAAATTAACACCATGGTCATATTACTATAGTCCAGTCATTGCGTCAGAAAAAACGGGTTACAAATGCATGTGAGCCGAGAAGGCAACATTTTGAATATTACGTGGGTGAGATCAGTCGAATCAAGAAAGGCTTAACTTCAAATTGTCTATACATAGGAAATCTTGGTCGACAATTTGAAGTTAAGCCTTTCTGGACCCCTACGTAATATCCAAATTTTAGCCTTCTCGGTTCACATGCATTTCCAAACGTATTAGTGACTGGACTACTCCTGGACCCTTTGGTTTGGTTTGAAAGACATAGCAAAATGAACATGCCTGACACTGGCTATCGAATACGCTAATTCGTTTTTGTTTTTATTGCACTTTTCAAAATTATCTCGACACAAACTCGAATCTCTTAGAACCAACTCAAATAAGCCATTCAGAGCGGTGCGTGCGTGCCGCGGGTCCGCGGATCATTGTTCTGTTAGACGAAGAGGCGGTACTAATTGTTCGCGCATTTTTTTTTATTAATTTACTTCTGTACTTAAAAGTAATAGTCTAAATAGATGACATTTGATTAATTGCTAATTACATGACCGCGGTTTTCAAACCACTCATATTTGAGGCAGTATAAAGAAATTATGAAGGCAGTGCTAAATCCTACTTATAGCGATTACTTTCAATATAAAAGACATCAACACAATTTCCGACATTCAAAGTAAGTGTGCTCCATTACCATTGTATTGCTATGATTGACCAAAATAATCGTAATTATTTGCTTATTATCAATAGTATAATACTTTCAGTATTATCCCGAGCAGATAAATCAAAGGTCAGCTGAATTAAAATTGGAGTGATATTAAAATTGCAATTAGATTGTATGAAAGATAGTACATATTATGGTAACAAAAATAACGAACTTCCGCTTATTTTCAGTATAAATATCAATTCTGTTTCAAAATTTTCATTAAGGACTCAACTTTCCGGACCCTTGCTAGGACTTCAATCTGAACTGGTAAGAATTCTTTTTCTTGTATTAATAACAATATTACTGCCTATGTATTGTGTGGGGAAATGGTTTTACTTAAGAAGTCTTACGCACAGGTTAAATTGTGATGGAAATAATTGCGTATCCGGCTGATCCACGTTTAACTTGAATTCAATATTTTCTAAATGATACAGTACAACTGCAATTCAAGTAGTTAACGTTGTTGAACTGTACGTATATAGGCTGCTTATGTTACTCGCCACCAATAAAACATAACATAATTATATAATAATCTGGTTTTATGTTCAGTTTTGGCAAAAAGTGACCAACAGAAATCTCCACGTTTGAGATTTCTGTTGGTCACTTGTTTCTAAATTAGCTATATTTGGAGCATGCAGCCTGGAACCTAGAGGCAGGAACTGATTTATAGATAGGATTTCCGGCGCTGGGCGCTTTTGACAATGCTATCTAGTCCTAGATTCTAAGATCAGATTAAATTAGCTGAGATTAATACGCTTTATTGTACACCATACATTATACAAACAATGCTTGTTGGTATAATTAATGTCTTTCTTCTTCTTCTTCTTCTTGAATATCTAAGTTACATAGCATACAACTGGTGGTCTAACAGAGATAGAGATAGAAAAACTTTAACTTTGGCATTTGCATCTACGTAATGAGATGATTTATACAGCGTCCAGTGGCACTTTCTCTCACACTAGATGGGTGAAGGGACCACTCGGTGGCTGCACTGCCTGGGATATTGTTTTTTAGATGAAGAAGGCTTGTCCAGCACCTATACCATCCTGACAGCTTAGTCAGCCTAGCCCGCAGGAAAGAAAAGTCAATACGTACGGAGCTAACAAACCGCGGGTTTCCTCACCATGTTTTCCTTCACGATTAGTTTTTGGTATTGCTACTACAAATTCTCAGATGTACGTAGCTTTGAAAATAAACAAACAGTACAGGCGGAATTTCAATAATTTCAGAAATATATGAAACCTGCTAAGCTGTCGGTTCTAAAAATAGGTATCTATTTCAAAAGATGAAGTTACGCAAAAAGGAGCTGTGGTAGCGCAGCGGTAAAACATTCACATTCGTGAAGTCGTAGGTTCGAAACCCGGAAACCATAGACTTTGTTTTCTAAGTTACGTACATTCGTGAAGGAAAAGATCGTGAGGCAACCCTAGTATCTGAGGTATCAACATACCTCAGCGCTTGCTACGTACAATGGCCCAATATTCAGGACGATGCCCATTAGATCAGTTTTTGCACTTGTATTTTCTAGCAAGTTCTTGTTGCTGGAAAATACGTAAAAGTTTAAAACACGATAACAAGTAAAAAAATAAAATCTGTTGCAGCATAACCATGAAAATATTCGTTTTCGCTCTATGCGCCGTGGTCGCGCCTCTAGCCATGGCTTACGACGAGAAGTATGACCAGATCGAAGTAGACAAGATCCTTGCTGATGAAGGCCTCTTCACCGCTTACATTCAGTGCATGCTGGACAAGGGGCCCTGCTCCGTCGAACATTCAGAGGATTTCAAGAGTAAGTACGATTGCGCAGATTTTTGAAGTGACAACTTCTTTAGGGGCGGTGGTAGTTGAGCGGTAGAACGCCGGCCTCGCATTCGGGAGGCCGTGGGTTCGAATCCCGGCGTGTACCAATGACTTTTTTTTGTATGTTACGTGCGTTTGCGAAGTTGTATTTAGCAATACCATTCACTAACGGCGAAGGAAAACATCGTTATTAAACCTGAGTGTCTGAGGTGTTTACATACCTCACCGCTTTAAATTGCCAATCCGCCGTGGGCACGCGAGGTAATTAAGCCCATAATTTCTCTCTGAGAGAAGGTCTGTGCCCCGCAGTTGGGCGTTAGTATATAGGCTACATAAAAAAAACCTGTAGGCGTACTTTTTCTGAACATTGAATTTGCTCGAGACAGTATCAAATTCTGGTCTCTGCATATTCCTCCGGGATACAGGTGTGAGTTTATATAATGGAATGAACAAAACTGTACCCCTGTCATGCTTGGGTCAGTGACGCTGAATCAGATATTTCTCAGCTCCTGTCATCGTCTACAAAATTCAAAGTTATATTATTAATTTGGTCATACGAAACCCTTGGTGCTTGAATCCAACTAGCACTTGATGGTCCCCCCCTTCCCCTTCTCTCCTGGCTTAACCGGTTAAACGGTTAATTGTAGAAACGTAAAAAAATTCTGAAAAATAGCACATACTTTAAAGGAAAACTATCACGGTTAAGTAGGCTCTACAAGTTAACGAGTTATAGGCGACCAACCTAGTGGGTAGAACATTGGACTCGGAAGCGAGAGACACAGGTTCGATTCCCAGTGCGGGCATGTACCTATGACTTTGTTTTCTAAGTTATGTATATTTGTGAAGTTAAAGTAGCAATACCACTCGCTAACGGCGAAGGAAAACATCATGAGGAATGTCTGAGCTATTCATATACCTCAGCGCTTGAAATCGCCAGTCCGCGGTGGGCAGGCGTGGCGATTAAGCCCATACTCTCTCCCTGAGAGAAGGCCTGTGCCCTACAGTGGGACGTATATAGGCTACTTATGTAGGCGACCAACTTATAAAAGGAAAACTTCGTACGAATTCGATTGAAAATTACTTTCATGAAGTTGTTAGTTCAGTAAAGCGGATAAAACCCCTGCTTCTACGAAACCCCGTACTGCGGGTGGCTCAATACGTACTTGGCTGTTTTTTTATTCATAGGGGCGAGTCTCCAAAATGCATAGTGGTTCATTAGAGTCATACTAGTACGGTTATGGGTTTTTCATTGACACTATTGGTAGTCTGCTAAACTACCGCATTCCAATGGCATAACCCGTGCAACTTAACTCGGCACCTCGCGCGATTCGATCTTCTTCGCGAGAGATACCTATTCAATTTGCGCGGGTTATACCATTGGAATTCCATTGAACTGCTATTGCTTTATAGACCACCAAACAGAGGCAAATAACAACTATTGTCGTTTTTATATCATTGTTTTGAAAGCTATGCGTGTGCGACTCTTAGGGCCTGGTCCCAAACTAGGATTCCCTGTGCAATGGTAACCAGGCAATGACATTGGCTTTCAGAGATTCTACCGGAAATCGTCGAAACAGCCTGTGAGAAATGCACTCCGATCCAGAAGACGAACGTCAAGAAGTCTGTGAAGGCTCTGCAGGACAGAAAACCGGCCGATTTTCAGGAGTTCCGCAAGTTGTACGACCCGAAAGGGGAATACATTCACAAGTTCACCGACTTCCTATACGGCTCTAACTAAGTCTTTCAATTCATTAAGTAGAAATATACTATCTCTGTAAACATCTTCGAGGTTTCAGCAGCTGAAATAGCATTGAAACTTTCACACTTTAACATGTTGGTGTCTCTGTATTGTATTTGAACAAAAGTAATTTCTGCTTCTCCGAGCCAAATTTGAACAATTACCGACGACTTCGGCTTTAAAACGGTATCATGTAAATGTAAATGATATGGGTATATATTTTTATTTTAAGAATTTCTGAAACACGTGGAGCATTGTCTTACATAAATTTGGTTTTCGAATAAAGTATGACTTAAAGTATTTTGTGTGTTATCTGAAAAGTTGGTTTATTACTTGGCACTGGCTGACCATAAAGGCCTGCGCAGACGATGGACTTTTGTCCCCATGGGAGTACTAACGAGTACTTGTCACGGACTCAACGCACACGGTGTGCGGTCATTTATTGCCCGGATACGTACGTCACTATCGAGCGCTCAATGCAGACTAAAGAACGTTGTGTGCGTTGTTGCGCCTAGTTACGTTAGTTAAATTTTTTCGGGCACTCCCCCGTAAAAAGTCCTGTCCAATTCAGTCTCTCGGTGTCCTCGGTAATTTGGGGGACTTTTTGTGCGGGGTACTTTCAGTCCTTTTGTGTGCGTTAATCGATACAATTTATAATAGATCTATATCGATGGACAAAAAAGTACCCGGGAGACAGTACCTTGTCTGCGCAGGCCTTAAGTAGTAAAGTTAAAAGTAACATTGGAATCCCGATTGTCAACGATTTTTAATCACTCGGTAGTTAATTCGATTATTAGCACAAAAAATGTCGATAACGGCTTTGAAATTAGATTTTATTCCTCGAAATACAACCGTAGATACACCGTAGTAATGAATGAAAGGTATGAAAAAAACTGAAATAAAAAATAACCAACAACCCGACTGCTGAGCATTAACTACCAAGCAGGCGGGACCAACCTACGGAGTTACATTGCTGAATTTGGGTCCCGTCTGCTTAGTATTAACTACTCAGCATTCGGGTTTTTGGTTATTTTTTATTTCAGTTTTTTATTTTTGTTTTTTTAGTGATTTTTTAATGCTGATTTATATTTTATATAGCCCGCGTACTGATGTTTTACGTACATTACACATGATTGGCGTAGGTAAATAAAATTAAGCTCCGAGTACGATAAATTAAATATAACAACGCCATCTAGTGACTCATGGTTGTACTACAATGTTACTTAATAGCGATTTTTGTTTTTTGTTACTTTTCTGTTCCATTAATGCTAATTTAATATAGCCTATGATACTCGTGCAGGGATAATGAATCGATTGTGACCTTATTTGTCAAAATCTGACCATTGGTTAAGGAGTTATGAGGGAACATAGAATCAGACATACTTACATACATACATACGAGCTAAACACATTACCCTCCTTTTGAGCTCCGCCGCAGTCGGGTATAAAGGCAGTGCAGACAAGTGAATATCCAGTAAAAATTGTATTCAAACTGATAGCCATCATTTGAAGGTCGTCTTTGCTCATACAATCGAAATTTGTTTTTTAGTGTTCCGTACCTCAAAAATAAAAAAAGGAACTCTTATAGGATCGCTTTGTTATCCGTCCGTCCGTCCGTCCGTCCGTCTGTCTGTCATTTTGTTCTGTGGTCAAGACGCTTTATCTCGGAAACTCATGGAGGTATGGAGTTTATATAAAAACACATACTCAGGTCTACAGTCCCTTGAAGTTATTAAAAAAAATTACTTCTAAGTTAATGTAAAAAATGTATATTTCGACACTCAACGGCATCAAAATGTATGGAGTACTTTTCGTTGACCTACAACTATGAATTTTGGCAAGTAATATCGTCTTATACCACAAGTACAGGGAAAAATCTGAAAACTATACGTCTTTGAAGTTAGGCAAAAGCTCGGAAAAAAGTGCGAGACTCGATTCCTGAATTTATAATATGCTATTTATAATATTTATGTAAGTACCTACAAATTTTATACGGAACCCTCGGTGGGCGAGTCCGACTCGCACTTGTCCGGTTTTTTTTCTAGTTTAATCACTGTGTCCCAACATTCTGTACTAAATGACAACAGCATCGCTGATCCATATTATCCAACGATTTGCTACGCGCGACTGGATTGATCGAATCGTGACGTAAATTCCGACGGTATATGAGGCGGAACGGTTGCGTGCTCAAACTAAAGGCTCAACCACACAGCATAGCTATACGCGTTCTAAAATGGTAGACACACTACCTACTAGTACTATGCGCTACTACTATGCACAAAAAATTAAGGAAATTGTTCTTGCCGCAAGATTTTCTCTTCGCTTCGATGATACTTAGGTGATGGCTTTATTTGTTCATGAAACTTGCTTGGCCTGAGCCAAGCAGGACGATTTTAGACTACCTGATATACCTACGCATCACTGCAAGGCACAGGCTTTATTTATACTGTGGCACAGGCCTTCTCTTAGAGAGAGTATGGGATGACTCATCCATCACGCGTGCCCACCGCGGACTGGGGTATGCGGACACCTCAGACACTCGGATATCGGATACCCTAATGATTTTTTTCTTCACTCTTAGCGAGTCCTTTTGCTACTACAAATTTACATAGGTACTTAAATTATAAAAAATGCCGGGATTCGAACCCACGACCACTCGAATGTTTTACCAGCGTTCTAGCGTTGCGCTATCACCGCGTCTGGCGAGGTGTGACTCAATCGAAAGGGTTATATAAGCCAATATACTCGCAGTGTCGCGGGATTACAACAGCGAGCCTCAAGCGCTGGCGCAACAACGAGCGCGCTTCCACCACAGTACCGTGACACACAAACACCAATACAACTTCACTGTTGCCGCATGCTTAGCACGCTCACATGGTACGACTTCGTGCAATTAATGTTGCGATGCTCGCTAAGTATATTTAGTTTCAATTAGCATTTATCTAGGTGCGATATTGTTTAATACTGATTGAGTAAATAAATTGATTTTGTATTTATTGGATCAAGAATAAATTACCTAGGATGAGCAAACAACTTGGTATAAATATTATTGCTTCCAGTATTTTAAATATTTGTATCAACGGCTTGTTTAAATTTGGGCTAAGGCCGTCGCCGCCTCTTAGTGTAAGAAATATCTGTGTGATTTCTTTTTTTATGTACAACAAAGTGTTCTCAATCTAAGGCTGAATGAAAAGAAATGTAGCTAGAAATACAGACTGCCTAATCAGTACCTAAATCTTCTGAATTCCGCGAATCGGATCCATGCTAAGCATGCTACACCTTCTTGTACGATTTTTTTGCCTTTTAGTAAAAGTTCACAAAATTTTTCGCTATCGAAAGAAAACAATACTGTTTATAATTTTTTTTATTAAAATTATCAGTCCTTAAAGCTGTGAGATAAAAATCTTCGATGCACAAATCTAGTTTACTGTTAACTGTTTACAGTTGAACATCAAATAAATAAAATTATAAAATTGTTAAATTTAGTGATCACGTTTTGAACGAATCAATATTTTGTATAACACGGCCAAATAAACCAAATCAGCGACGTAGCCATGGTGAATCTATGATTGACATTGACTACACAAGCTTAGTACGGGTATCCACAGAAAACATCTCAGAAAAACAGAAAGCCAAATCTGAAAGCCATTTTTCCAATGTCGATAAGTAAATGCTCAAAATTCTCTACATAATTTTTTTTCACACAAATTGACCGCATTTGGTTTCAAAATTGCATGAAAAATGAAAACTATAATTGAGAATTTGAAAATTTTACATGGCTTTTTAGATTTTGCCTTATTTCAACGACACGTTGAAGATCTTAACGGTCTCTAGAGAATGGAAAGTGTAATGACGTGCTTCAATTAGCGATGGGCGATTCCTGTGTATATTCTCCCAGGCGGAAATATAAGCAGAGAATATATCCGTAAATTTTCGCCTAAATGCTCGCCGGGGATAATCGCCCAACTCCAGTTACAGTATTGATGCGGCCGACTTATACCAAGAAAGAGAAAGAGAGCATTGGTTAGAAACTAGAAAGTTCGATGAGTTCAGCTCTCCTGAATGAACTTTTCGAACTTTTCTCTGTGGTTTCCGGTGGGGTCGTTCTTCTTTACCAGCTCCTCCCACTGCTTGGGGTGGCGCTGCTGAATGGCCTTGATAACCTTCTTGATGTTGTTCTTCTGTTTCTCTGTGCACTTCGAGCAGGTCGTCTCTACCGCCTCAGGCAGCGCCTCTGTGGGAGAACAAATGGATTTAGATAAAGGTAAAAGTTATTTTTTGTTCATACCAAAGACACAATTTTCCTTTCTTATAGAATAATTATGAATAATTACCTAGTCTAGTTTCAAATTAGATCTAGTGGTTTGAAGAGCAAAGGGCTTGTTTCCGCGGTTTTAAAGATAATGTAAAGATTACACACAAAGTACGTAGGTATTTGGGATTTGCATCTACGTAATGAGATGATTTATACAGCGTCCAGTGACACTTTTACTCACACTAGATGAGTGAAGGGACCACTCGAAAGCTGCAGTGCCTGGGACATTGTTTTTTTAGGTGGTGTAGGCTTGCCCAGCACCTACACCATCCTGACAGCTTAGTCGGCCTAGCCCACAGGAAACACAAGTCAATACTTGCGGAGCCCACCAAGCCGCGGGTTTCCTCGCAATGTTTTCCTTCACCGTTAGCGTGTGGTATTGCTACTACAAATTCGCAGATGTACGTAACTTCGAATATAAACAAAGTCATAAGTGCCCGCATTGGGAAATCGAACCTGGGTCTCTCGCTTCTGAGTCCATTGTTCTACCCACTGGGCTACCACCGCTTCGTGGTAAAAGTAATGCCACACACAAAGTACGTGTACGCAATAATCATTACCTAAGACCTGTAATTTGCGCTGTAACTAATCGCAATAAATGAATTTAATTGGGACGACTAATGAATGTTGATAAAGCGAAAGAGGTCGTGGCCAGTGGCAAACCCTGGTCTCTGCATACACCTTCGGGATACAGGTGTGAGTTTATGTAATGCATGAATTGGGACAGAATTCTTTATACGGAACTAAACGATGGTTACATGTAATAACTTTGCTGATAATATTGCTTGTTTTGTACAGAAGACCCTGTGAAACAATTTCTTCGCAATAGTATTTTTAATACACGATAATCTCATAATTATAATATATTAAACGAGTCTAATCGCGATTATTTATTACGTAAAATGTCACAATGTCAAATGTCACAGATTCTTCACAATGTCAAAGCTGTAGCAAAATAGGTATATATCACACAATCAAAATAAGTTGTTTAAAAGATAAACATAAACATAAACATAAACATTTACATACAGGCACATACATTGCTTCTGGCCCCACACTAGGATACCCTGTGTCGTGGGAACCAGAAACAACGACATCACAAACATGTAAACATCCAAGACCTGGGGGTTTTTTTTTTTGTCCCCAGCAGGGACAAATTTACACCCAGAAGTTGATAACATAGTTCAATACTTTGATAGCCCGAACGAAATACTGAAGTACCTACAACCTACAATTTTATTCTATCCTTTTAGAAGGTAGGTGTCATGCGCGCCCCTGACCCTGACACTTTTATGGATCTACGGCATTTGTATGAGCGAAGTGTCCGACTTCTATTTACTTTTGTTTATGTAACCACGTTGGGAACGTAATGTGTAAGCAGCGTTCACGTGTTAGGATACACAAAGTGTAATAGAAATAACGCAGAACCATAAAAATGTTTCTTCAGTATTATACCATTTAAAATACGTAAATAAAAGTTGAAAATACTCAATTTTTTATTTTCTATACAATCTCGAAACTTTTCGCGGTTAAAATACAAATTAAGAACATTAAGTTTATGTTTGAAGTTTTAACTTTTGGAAACGGTTTAATCTTGCTACTATTATAAATGCAAAAGTTTTAAGTTTAAGTTACATCTACATTCAATTGTTACTTAATCGTATCAGAACGGCTGAACTGACCTGGATGACACTTGGCACAGAGATAGATTAATTATGTAGCAAGTTTTCGTCCCGAAAATATACACACAAAAATTGCCTAGCAAACGAAGTCGCGGGCAACAGCTAGTAATTACTAAACGAAAAATTATAAATATAGAATTTGAAACTTGTAATATAAATTAAATAACACGTTGTATATGATGTTGCCTCGGACAGTATTTTTATTACCATAAAGGACGTCAATGTATGGAAGATGCGAAGGTTAACTGCTCACCGTATAACTTACCTAATTTTGACTTCAACCTTATAAACAATGTATTTCGTATTGCACGTGAAAATTTTCTAAACGTTGGTCAACAGTAGATCATTCTTAACAAATGCAAAAAAAATTACAGTGGATGATACCTACTAATCAAATGAAAAAAAAATAACAGTGGATGATACTAATCAAATGGAAAAAAAATTAACAGTGGATGATACTCATCAAATGGAAAGCGACCTCCTTCAATCAGGCCGGAAAATTAATTACGTATTATATGTACGTGATATGTAGCATCAAATAGTTTTTTTTTGTCAAAACTGAAAATAATTGGTTTCACAAAACAAACACCTCTACAGCGGTAAATACCTCAGAAACCCTTAAAAGTCCGTCCCAGATTCAGCGGAGATATGCAAAGATTTAAAACATATAATATCATCATATTTAAAATTATGGAACTTCATTACCTATTCCCAAATTAAATTGCTGCTAGTTTTAGTTGGGCTGTATCCAGATAATAAGGCGCACTCACTTTTAAAATCAGATCCTTCAGCCGTGCACCTTCCTTTTTCCAGGAAACAGTTGATATATGACTTGAGGAGCCTGTCGTTGCTGATAAGCGTCTCCACGTCAAAGTTGTCGTATTTGGAGTTATATTTGTCAGCTCCGTACACAGCCACTGTCAGGCAGACTAGCAAGATGAAGGCTCTCATTTTCACTATCTGAAATAAATGTTCCGCTAATTAGTTTAAGGATGACGCGACCGAAGTAACTCACGCCTGATGAACAATGACAATGAAATCTTTTGCCTGATGTGTTGGAGGTTGGAGGACACAAGCAAGGGATGTGTGTAGAATTTTAGATTAGTGACTCAAGAAATTGTGCGATGACAACGCTTTGAATGGTTTCATTGGAATTCATTAAAACGGTGATGAATTTAAAAGACTTGGTAACTTCATAAATTTTAATGCATATTGAAGATTTGTCATTCATTAAAATAACTCGAGAGCTACTTTTTATTTTTATTTTATTTCACTTTTAGGTCACTGTTAATCTAAGTAATTAGCACTTGTGCTATATAAGTCACTGACTGCAGTGTACCACTAGGCATTGAGCCAGACGATGCAGTTCGTTCACCCACCTTTTACTTTCGTCAGCTGACCCAAAGAACTAGCTGTGACAGAAAGCAACAGTGCTTTTATATTGTCGACGTTAAACCACTACCTCCCTCGAGGAGCCAAACAACCTTAGCCATCAGCGCAAGAACAATTTCGGACCTTTTGCTTAATGACATAGAACGTAAATTCGAACATTTGAAAGCGATTGTTTTGGTTCGTTTTATTACTGGGTTTAAAGGTGCGTGGCCAGTTGCAGCCAGTATTTTACGCATATATTGCTGTGAATTACTCGGAACTTGGGCAACACTCTGCGAGGAAAAACCCTCTTTTTCTGGCTCCAACTATAGACCACGAAAAATAAACGTTATCAATAAATAATGCAATCATTTATTTCTATACAAGCTGTGCCCGCGACTACGTTCGCCTTAGATTAGAATATGAAGTGCCCTTAGGTACCCTTAATCAAGTTCATAGCCTATCTCCGTTCAAAATTTTGTCCCTTGAGATCTTATCGCTGTTGTATTATTACTATTCTATTATCCTACCTCACCACCCCGTCTCCCGTCGGCGCAGCTTGTCACCTGCTCAAACTCATTACAGCATCATGTAGTACGAAAGTGTGCGTAACGCGTTTTGTGGCGCAAAAACGGCAGAGTTTGAAAATACATAAACTTTTAACATTGAAAAGGTGTAACTCGCGTGTCTTCTTCATCTTGGTGGTAAGACGACGGTATACGGTGACCAAATCTGTTGGATTTTATTGGCCCAGAACTCGGCCACGCGCACTCCAGCATCTGTGGCCTCCGGTTAGGCTTGAGTGCATTTGGACTGGCACAAGGGACACGCAGAGAGGTGCTACGTAGTCTGAGGGAAGACTCCGCAACAGCAGTGGTTTCGCCCATGCGATGTTACTAGCCCTGCTGGTTTTCACCAGCATGCTCAATTTAATACAGTGATTTGTCATTTGGATCTGTTTACGAAATATTGTCAAAAGCAGCCTAGGACGCCCACCAGCTCACTGGATTGACGATATAAGGCAGATTACTGGTAACATTGAGTTGAACTCAATTGTACTTTAACTCAATGGCTGGCAACGGCTAGATGACGATGGTCGAGAACAGAAAGATGTAGCGCGCATTGGGCAAACGTAAAAGATGAGAACGATGAGAGATGTTTCAACATTTTCGGTTTTTTATGTAGTTAACAAGATTATTAGTACAAACACAACATTTTTTACTTGAGCATTGGTATTATTATGTAGTCTATCTTGCCTTTTAACTTCGGACACTCAAAAAAAAGTTTACATGTAATGAGGTCGTACGTTCGAACTTTTGCCTACCAAAACAACGAGACTTAAAAAAAGCAGAAGTTGACTCTAAATAATAAATTTCATAGCTAATTTCATCATCATCATCAGTCATTTGACGCCCACTGCAGGACATAGGCCTCCTTCGTGGTTTTCATAACCATGAGGGGTTTTGCCATAATCGCCACGCTTGGCAGGCGGGTTGGCGATCGCAGTATGCGGTTGGAATCTCAGGAAGACGCTGCTGCCCGTCTCCTGGTAATTGATTTCCTTAGTCGCCTTCTACGACATCCACGGAAGGAAATGGAGTGACCCTATTCTTAACCCGGCACCACACGGTTAACATAGGTAATTTAGTTTCTTTCTTTAAATAAATAATTCACCTGCCTTATAATAAGAGAAATAAAAGTAACTACCTACAGCAATGTCTCTTAAAAGATAGATTATGTTTTATCTGTGCATTACTTTGTGAGTAAGCGCGGTGGTAGCCTAGTGGGTACGATGAACTCGGAGACCCAGGTTCGATTCCGTGACTTTGTTTATTTTCAAAGTTACCTACATCTGCGAATTTGTAGTAGTATTATCACACGATAACTGTGGAGGACAACATCGTGAGGAAACCCGCGGATTGGTTGGCTCTGCACGTATTGACTTTTAACTTTAACTTTGACTTTTATTGATACACAGATTAATAAACCGAATCTGCTACGCAATGTACCTTGTTATAATAAACTACAAATTAAAGTCTTATGAAACTCGGCCCTGAAAGATCTGAGGTTATAGATCATTGGTTTTTCTATAGTGTCTGTTACATTTAACCAGTTTATGAAGATATTTATAGTAATTTTCTCGCCCCCTGTAGACTTGACCGCGATCATGTAGCCGATATGTTAGATGGGAATCTAAGCTATAATCATAGCAACTTTTATTCAATTCCCTTCGATGTTTTTTGCGTGATGCGCGCACAAAGAAATAGAGTGAGACAGACACATAAGACAGACAGATAAAATTTACAGATTTATTATATGTATAGAATAGATTTAACAACGATGTCATCCACTCTCCGGCATCTTGTCAACACTGTATATGCCCAATAGTTAATGGACTTGAGCGTAGCCACATTTGCCTATCTGGGATATTTTTTAAGGGGAGCCTAGCCTTCATAAACGAAGGCCAGCCACAAAGGATCCCAATGTCCAAGAAGGGTGCCCACCTCAGTATGTTGTATTACTGTTTATGTTGTAGGATATTTTGATAATGCGGATCTATTATCATTATTATTATTAATATCATTTCTCTACTATCCCACTCTTCGTTAGTATCCTTGAATACTAATGAAGATCTGCAAATGATCCAATGATATCCCAAGACTTGCACTACCCCAGACTCTGAAGGATGTTGTGCAGTAACGTAACATCCTTGGTTGGGTACCATTCTGAATGGACCTGGCTCTATCACCAATATACGCCAATGGACTGCCAGTTCAGTTATTGCAAATCGGTACTTATTATCAAATGAGCCATATTATTTACGGTATTATGCTCTTGAGGTTTCCAACTATAACATACGATCTTTAAAATAAATGGATTACTTTATAACTTTACGGAGTGTAACTAAAAAAAATCATCTTTAAAATTACTACTTTTAACTTCAAAATTGCGTAAGATAATAAACTTCAAAATAAATAAAATAGTTGAGACCCAATCACGAATCCTTCGTATTAGGATACAGGATTTTGACACAATACCACTAAGCTTGAAACTTCGGTGAAATTAAGCAACATAAATTTTAGGGCCACTTTTATGGCAAAAACAATCTATTTTAGAACTGACTGCTAATTTATAGAGATGAAAATTATTTTCTAGATGGATGCAAAATTACTACGGTAGGTGTATTATATTTCAGTGTATAAGTTCTTCACAGTACGAAGTAAAATTATTTATGTTAGAAACATTATTTTTAAAGTGATTTCCATTACATTAAATCGAAGACGGAAGTTCACAACCCTTAGCTAAGGGCTGGTTTCTGAATTGAGAATTTCATTAAGTAAATACTTAAGCAGCGTACCGTCACACTCTTTTCTAAGGAGTTCGAAGAGACAGCACTACAGTTAATTATTTGCAAAATTCTCAGTTCAGAAACTGGCCCTAAGTCGCATAAAAACTTCCAAAACAGTTTAACACGTTTATATTAATAACACTTATTATCATTAATACGTTTATTGCACATAGCTACACAAAATACCTACAATGGCAATGTGGCGGACTTAATGCTATAAGCATTTTCTACCAGTTAACCACAGGTGGTGCAAGAAATTAACAATTTATAATCTAAGCATTGGCGATAACTTCAGAGAGGGCGTGGTAGAACATGTTCCCGGGGTCGGTCTTCTTCTTGAGCGCTTTCAGCTGATCTGGGTAAGTCTGCTCGGAGACCTCGAGGAACCGCCTCAAGGCGTGCTTCTCCTTGTCACTGCAGCTCTTGCAAGCTTCAGCCACGGTCTTCGGGTACTCGACTGCGAATGGTAAGAAGAAAGGTGAAGAGACAAGTACTTAACATAGGATAAATAACTAACTTCCACACAACACAATCTCTTGTCCTGGTCACAATCAAGGATACCCTGTGCTATGGCAAGACAAGGACATCACAAACATGGAAATACACCCCACACTCAGGCTATTCGTACGGCGGCCCCCAGTGGAAATCGAATCCACGACCTCCGGCATAGTAATCAGACGCGATACTGCTAACCAACCAACGAGGAGGCAGACATAGATAGATAGGCAGAACATTCTTTATAGTTATCGGAATATTATTTTATTTTATTTTATTTTATTTGGTGTACAAAACAGATCACAACCATTACACGATATATAAATAATAAAATGACATGAGTACTAAGTTGTGGTCTAAAGCATGCACACACAACATTGCCACATGTGAATTAGAGTATCAGAATTAAGTAAATTTTAGGGATAAGAATTTTTATAAAACCATACAACTCGATGAAGTCAGGATTTTGGCTGAGCATCTCTTAAATTTAGCATAATGTGCGTTGAAGATATCGACTTCGGAGCTAGTGGCCACAACTTCGTTGTAGAGTCTACACATTCTCACTATCGGATTGTAGTTCTTTATATTTATTGGAATAGACAGAACATTCTTCATATTTACATGAGTAGTCATTATATTATTAATTATTATTATCGCTAGTGCTCTGGTGTACAATAAAGAATATTCTTGTCTTATCTTATATTTTTTAAACAAAGTCGTCAATTTAACAAAAATCACTCACGGTCCATTTACATCTACTTAATACATGGAACTCCCATCATATCGAGGTAATACATGGAATCTCGTCATATCGAGCTGAACAAACTGAACTACTTTGTTTAAAAAAAAATCCTTTGTGTATAAATATCCTATTCCATTGTTTATATTCTCTGGCTACCCATAGCACAGGGAATCCTAGTTTGGGAGCCAGTAACCACTTTTTTAACCTTTTTCTGAATAAAGTTTTTTTCATTTTCATTTTCATTTTCTGTCTGTGAGCCAAATTTAATTAATATCTGAAAGCGATATGTACTCCAAACATTCCGATTTACGAGACAGTGACAATGAAGCCTACAAAGCTAAGTTTTTAATATTCATGTGATTATCGTGGTATTTTATTCCAACCTCGTGTTGATCATGCACTTCAATCGTCTTCTTTCTTTAATTTACGTAAGTTATAATTTTTAAAAACCTATTTAGAGGCTAAAAATTCCACCCATGCCGGGACTTGAACCCGCGACCTCTGGCTCACCGTGCCAGCGCTCTCTCAGCTGAGCTAATGGGCAAGTGCAAGCATTGATTAAATTTCGAGCCTCTTTACAAACTTCTCTGTATTACGTACAGGCAGCGACATCTGACCGAAGCGATTTACATCTTTTCAGTTAGGTTTTTACATCGGAATGATATCGCTGTACATAAATGTTGAACGTTATATTACATACACTCGCGCTCGTGACCCGAAGGGATAGGCAGAGACCATGTTTTGCCACTTTCCACGATCCGAACAAACCTCTTATTGTTGAAGCTTCCATTTTTATTATTTTATTTGATTTTATGGTTTTTTTGCTTTTAGTGGAGCTGTTTGATAGATAATTAATATGTTAAATAAAATTGAAATACATATTTCATAGGACAACAATCAACCGGAGGCTGCGAAATTACTAGAACGCACGAAAAAAATCATAAAATTGTATAGTCCCTGATATTCAAAACATCAAGAAAAATCTCTTAAAACACATGTTGTTGCAAAACACACACTCTAAAGTGGTTTAGCAATGCGCGTTACAAAAATAAACTTGTTTTGTAAAAAAAAAATATTATTGTGGAACATAGCTCTACATTTAAAACTATCTGTAAACTCTACGCAGGAAACTCTGTTTCTTTGACGTACCTACCATTCGACTGAAACCTTTAGATGCAAAATCGACGGTAACGTAACTGAGTAGAGTGTCACTCGCAAAGGTCAACGTACTACTGAACATTCAAGGAATGACTATAGGAAGAAAAAACAAGATAACTCACCCTTCAAAACTTTCAGCAATTCATTGTTGCACTCTTCTTCTAGGAAGCAGGTAAAGATGTTCTTCAGTCTTTCTTTATCGGCCAGTACTAACTCTACATCAACGATGGTCCCGTTCGACGTGACGTCACTGGGCTTGGAACTATATATCTCTTTGGCAGCGCAGGCTCCGAAGACCAGGATAGCAATGAGTACAACGAACTTCATGATGGTGGGACCGTGCTGGCTGCCGAGAAATATGAACAACATGTAGGGCGCAGGCCCGGACTGGGACCTGAAACCGGCCCGGGTATTATTGAAACGGTCCTCCATTCTTCAGGAGAAAGGAAAACTACGAACAGAGGCCTAATTATGCACACGAAATTTTGTCGGAATCCTGACATTTGTGAGAGCAATTAGTGTGGAGTTTCACAGACGATTGGAATCGTTCAGGATTTGGTGCGCGTAATATAGGGGCGATTCCACTTGAAACTACAACCACAAACCATTCTAGACTTTTCGTTCTAATAGTTGCTATCACATTTATTGAGACTTATGATGGTACATTTTTGCAAAAACCTGTTATAAAATAGTAAGATATGATTTTTTCTATTGGTGGCCGCTAACTAGCGATGGGTTGCCCCTTAATCTTCAGCGTGTCCCTTAAATAATAGATCAAACGTAAATGGCAGATAGCTCAATTGATTACAAACAACTAATTTGAACAGTATTTTTAAATACCTTAGGGTCGTCGGAATTTTTTTTTTTAATATTTTTCTGCCTTAAGTTGGTTTTTCTGAAGCCATGGTCGCAACTGATGATTTTTTAGATCATTTTTCTTTTACTGCATATACAACAAAAATTTCTCGACAACCCTAAGAGGTATTTTAAAAAAAACTGTTCAAATTAGTTGTTGGTAATCGAGCAAGCTATCTACCATTTACGTTTGATACATTATTTACGGGACACGCTGTATACTCGCCTTGATAAATTTTTTTATAGTTTTATGTAAGTGGAAGGTAAGTATAAAGCAAAAGAATATTTTTTAGAGAATTGGTGAGTTTAACTAAGAAACTGACTGTGAATAAAAATATAAATATACAACTGACCGTTTGTGTAGCCAATTATCCGAAAACTAACAAAACAATAATTGCTTCCTTGCTTTTATACTGCAAATATTCACAAAGGGTTAACTAGGGGTCATTTGGGATTAGTTATATTACTTACTTCTTCAGAAAAAACTTCATTGTTTTCTTCCTCACAAAAACTTCATTTGTTTTAATTTATAATAAATCTTGGTATTTTGTGGCAATCACAACAACCACATTATAAAATTTTCCTCTGTGAACACGATTTTGATTGAGATTCGTTATTATATTCTTTGTTGCACTAATCCGTGCTAAGGACAATTTTATTCGTTATTTCATTTCATTTATTTAATGCATTTCATGAACAATCTCGAAAAGATACAAAAGTTACTTAACTAGTTGAACATGAACCCTGTAGGGTATAGCATATTGATATGTGGCGTATACAATTGTAGAGCACGCATGTACTTAAATAACTCAAAATTTACATATAAGATATTAAGCTAGTTTTCTTTTTATACCTAGGTTGTTTTAATTCTTTATCACCTATATATTCATCTATGGAGTAGTAGCACTTTCTCATTAGTAGATTTTTAAGTTGGGTTTTGAATCTTGTGTATTTTTTTTTTTTTTCATTTTTAAGACGGTAGTTTATTGTAAATGCATCTATACTGTGGGCTATTCTTGAAAATTTCTAATTTGGGGGAAGGACCTATTTGTTTTTACGACAATACTATATTACACGTTAAAAGACACCACCCAAAATACCGCCATATATTTCTTGCACCACCTGTAGTTAACTGTTATAACATGGTTGCAGCATTAAGTCCGCCACATTCCCATTGTATTGGTTTACCTATGTGCAAAAAAACGTATTAACAATAATGATGTAAGTAGCATTAAGCTCGCCTATGTGCAAAACTGCCTGTTTTAAATGCAATAAAGGGTTTAATAATAATAATAAGTAAGGTCAATATCACATCAACCTTTAAACGCGTGCACTGAATTCATTTACGTTACAGGTGACTTTGCAACTAAAGGGTAGATTTGCGTTTGACTGTATTAACTCGTAAAAAGTGGGTTTACCAAATTGTTTTCGGAGTTGAATGTTATGAGTCCAAGTTGCAAATAAAAATATTCCAAACACGTTCCAAATTGTTCCGACTTATTTTGCTCGAAATCGCAAGATCAAGTTCCTTGAAAAAATGTCAGAGAAACAGCGCTTTCGGTGTGGTTTGATATTGCAATGTATACAGGAACTTCTCGCACGATAAAATAAATGCAAACGTTCTTTAAGCACGTAGCTTTATTGAAGGACCATTACAAACTAACACATGTTTGCTTCGCTTTTCGCTTTTTACCAGATCTTCATAACTTTGTCAAATATCTCTAGAAATATCTATTTAATTCTCTAACCTTTAGTACTGCAAAGTTTGTTATTAGATAGTATATCTTTTGTAACTATTGTTTCTGTAATTGTTTTCTGGCATGTACAATAAAGAATATTCTTACCTTATCTTAACTTATAAATAAATGTATTAATGAACTATCAAATTTGCTCTTCTTAATAAACGTTACACGATGTTTTGACTACGTAAGATTATAGATGATAGTACAGTTTTCCAGCCTTGAAGTAAGTCCGGTTTTGCACGTATTTTTTATCAGAAACTTGTTATTTAAGTTTCATATAAATAAAAGTAAATAAACAAACAAACCCTCCTCGAATTATCCGTTAATCGTGCATGTATGACTTCTGACAGCACTCTACCGATGGCCGCAACAACTAAAGAACAAACCTATCACCAACGGTGTCAAATATTTTATTTTTGTCGGGAAATTTTTAGGGTTCTGTACCCGAAGGGTGCCAAACGGGACCCTATTACTAGGACTTCACTGTCTGTCTGTCTGTCACCAGGCTGCATCTCATGAACCGTGATAGTTAGGCAGTTGAAATTTTCACAGATTATGACGGTATTTCTGTTGCCGCTATAACAAAAAATACTAAATACAGAATAAAATAAATATTTGAGGGGGGCTCCCATACAACAAACCTAATTTGATAGGTTATTAATGCGATTATACGATATTAATAACGGCAACAGGTAGACGCTTGAAATATTCACAGAATATTTAGTTCTATATTCGCTTCAAAAATAAATAATTAAATTAAAATAAATATTTCTGATTCGATCTCGTAGAGAAATTCCGAGCATAGCCCTTTCCATAGCTCGTTGCGTGAGCTTGACCTTTCTTATGAGGCTCAAAGTGAGAGAACACGTTTCAGTGCAATAAGTCATCACTGGTAACACGCACTGGTTGTATAATTTTGGAGGAGGCCTATGTTCAGCAGTGGACTTCTTTTGGCTAAATGATGATGCTGATAATGATGAAAATACATATTTAAGGGGCGCTCCTATACAAAAAACGTGACGTTTTGTCGTTTTTTCTCGATCTTTGTGTCTAATGTTGTATAGATAAATGGTACGGAACCCTTCATGCGCGAGTCCGACTCGCACTTGGCCGGTTTTTTTAATGTAGTCTTTCTATATACATCCCACTGCGGGGCACAGGCCTTCTCTCAGAGATTTAGTACGGGCTTAATTACCACACGTGTCCACCGTGGATTGGCAATATTAAGCGCTGAGGTATGTGAACACCTAAGACACTCAGGTTTCCTCACGATGTTTTCCTTCACAGTTCTAGCGGAGCTCGGTATAGATGAAGGATTCTCGAGGTACCTTCGAGATAGGTTAATATAATGTAGAACTTCAATTCTGTTTTTAGTATTTTTTGTTATAGCAGCAACAGAAATACATCATCTGTGAACATTTCAACTGTCTAACTATCACGGTTTATGAGATACAGCTTGGTGACAGACGGTCGGACGGACGGACAGCGGAGTCTTAGTAATAGGGTCCCTTACTCTTTGGGTGTGGAACCCTAACAATTTCTCAGGTACTGCAGCGTCCGAGTAGTCCCTGCACCCATCTAGTGTGAGTGAAAGTGCCACTGGACGCTGCATCAAAAGCCGATGTTTTGTTTGTGTCGGCAACATCATTCGGTCTCAGCGAGCAGTTTCTCCAAGTCCTCCTTGTGCTTCTTTTCAGGATCGAAGGTCTTCACCAGCTCCTCCCACTCTTCGGGCAACTTCTCTCTGTAGGCCATGATCATTTTGCGGATCATCGTCCGCTGCTTCGGCGAGCACTTCTTGCAGTTTGTCTCGATCACATCGGGCATTATTTCTGGAAGGAACCAGTGATGGTGGTAAGTGAAGGTCTAGTAATGGAGTGGAGTACTAGAATGGGTTTATGTATGATGTCCAGTGATCCGAAATGGCAGTGTTTTTTAGCTTAGTGTGGATAAGGAACACGACAGGCGCGGAACAATATTTAGAGGCGTGCTGTAAATTACGTAATTCCTAAAGTCTGCTGGGCTCGCTCATATCCATATCAACATAGCGTTTGACGTAATTTAGTGAAAAAATAATACCTCTTTCCGAACACTGATGATGGTGCCGGAGACGTCTCTGTCTATAGAGGGTGTTAAAATACTGAAGCACGACGCAAAAGCTTTAGTAACAATTCATAAAATTTTGCTGAGAAATCAATAATTATGTTTTATTAAAAATTAATAAATGTTAGCGGCCGCCTACCCGATTGGGAAGTTCAATAGACGATACTGGCAGTGGACGGGGAAGGATGGCGTGACGGTGAAGAGGCCTGTGGGCATTACTGTCATGTGCTGTATATATAGATAGAAAAGGTAGCGCGCTTTCAGCGTTCTTAATGACACGGAACGTAAATATAAACTAGCGTTACACTCTTGTTCGAGGTCCCGATGTAAAAAAAATCTGGCCAGCTTCTCGTCCCAAAAAAATACTTTACATACCGGTTGGCGCAAAAGTAATGTCATAATTTGAATTGGCTGGTATTTTGTTATAAATAAAAAAAAGACTCTAAAAAAAAATTTTCATCAAAAATTTATTTGAAAGTGTATAATTGGTTACATTACTTGGAAAAAATTATATAGCTCAAATGGCCACCTCCCGAGTTGATACATAATTGCGCTCGCTTTACGGCCTTTTGAATTGTTGCTCGCAAAACATATCGCTCCAAATTGGCGATTTCTTCTTCAATATTAGCTTTCATGTCTTGTACGGTTCGTGGTTTGTTGTGCTATACGCGAGATTTTAAAAAGCCCAAAAGGAAGGAGTCTGGTGCTGTAAGATCTGAGTGCTTATACTGAGTTACGCAAAGTTGATCGAATGACTTAACCATCGCGTTAAGGGAGTAAACGTCAAACGCATCGAGAATCGAACTCGCAACGAAATGTCAAGTGAGACCGTTCCACTTGTGACAGCGTTAGGTTCAGTAAAGTTTGTGAAATTAAATGTCATAAACTCGCAAAATGCTCCAAAGCGAGCGATAACGCTGTCACTTTCGAATGATTGTCCATGGTCACTACTCGATATCGAGCGCGATAGAACTGGGAATCGCCTTTTTAGTTTCTCCAAGTGACAACTAGGTGGCGCTTTGTCACTCCTATACAAATTGAAAACGCTCTCGCTATCGAAATTAAAATGAAAAAACTCAGTATAAGCACTCTGGCGATCTGAACGGCCAGTTCAAATCTCCAAAACGGTCGATCAACTGGAAATTGGTGTCTCAAAATCTCCATTGGCCATATGAGCGATATAATTTTTTCCAAGTAATGTAACCAATTATACACTTTCAAATAAACTTTT
This sequence comes from Yponomeuta malinellus, assembly GCA_947308005.1. Lineage (NCBI taxonomy): Eukaryota > Metazoa > Arthropoda > Insecta > Lepidoptera > Yponomeutidae > Yponomeuta > Yponomeuta malinellus. The sequence goes on from OX371013.1 coordinate 9,750,928, forward strand.
GATAAAACAGAGCTATTTGTTTTCATTTATAACGAAATGCCAGCTAATTCAAATTATGACATTACTTTTGCGCCACCCGTTATAAGAACTTGCCAAGTTCCTTGTCTTATCAAGTCCTTGTCCTTGACTTATCGGAATGATCAGCGTTATAATAAATAAGGAAAAAATTAATAACTTTTTACTTGGCAAGTTTTTAGAAGATGTTGAATAGTTTTACAATGAAAACTCGCCAAGTTTACCAACTTTTTGTTAACAATGTCAGTATGATGAAGTGCATAATAGCTTAGAAACGAGTAATGGAGTATAGAAACGAGGAATAAGAATGTCCATTATAATAAGAAAATGTTAAATTTTATTTTCTGTTTATCAGACCTCCTAACAAAGCTTTTTCTGTCTAATAATAAAAGGTAATATACCGCCTCAACTTACGACCCTGTATAACACGTTCACCCTATGTCTTCATATGTCTTGTTTCTAAAAAGTTGTTTGCGACGAAATTTTTATGTTTTTATTTTAATTTGCTGCTGACAGTACATGTTTTATTTATGAATGCAGAAATGCATAACTTAAATAAATAAGGATTTCCTTCAAAAGTTTTTCTCTGATAATTACGGATTAGGCACTTAAAGCACCGTCTCAAATTATGTCCCTGTATAACCTGATCACCCTGTATGTGTTAAACTATCTTCATTATTTTTTTATTGGTCTTGACTTGTCTAATGAAGCGCTAACAAGTTTATAAATATGATCTATTGTCGCTATAAAAGTACAAAGTGCTATTTTGTTTTTTTTTTTTTGCTGGTACTCTCAGAAAAAAAAAACAAAATCTATAAATGCAAATATATATACCTTTATTAATTAGGATAGGTATTGTAACAAACTTTTTCTCGATTAGGTAGTTCCCCTCAAATTACGACCCTGAATAACCTGTATATTTCTTATGATTTTAGATTTTTTCCGTTACTTACCTACTTAATACAGACTGTTTATATTCCAAATTTCAAATCTCTGTTTCAATTAGAAGTACGCTAGACTTTTCAGTGAGTGAGTCAGTGAGTACCAAAAATTGCAATTTTCGGACCCCCACATCTTCTAAATTACAGTAGCCGGAAGCTTATTACAGTAGTCTGAAATATAGAACAATCTTTCAATTTGGTAAACATAACCCCTCCGAAATTTTTTGGTCATGCATGTGACATAAGTGGCTTCTAAGATAGAGGGGGGTCGAAACGTGCTCGAATCGCTTTGTATAAATATATGCAGTATAGCGCGAGCCGAACGAGAACTTGGCCTGGCGCACTGTCGTGTGCCTTGATAAAAAGTCGATTCCACTTGTAAATAAGAGTGTGTGGATCGGGTTATACCCATGGTTTTAAGATTACTTACAGTTGACAGGTCATCAGCTGCTTGCCACCCTTTTCTAGTGATTTTAGACTTGTGACTGTCCTTATAGCAAAGGCATAGATAGAGTTGATATCAGTTTGTCAATGTAAAAATCAATGTGCTCTCGTTTCTACCTAACCAGACTATCTCTTCAGTGCTACTTTGGTCACATGGCATAACATGACATCTCGAGGTCGCCACTTCCTTTTAGTTTATCTGGGCTATTATAATGTAGGTACAAAGGTACCTAAGAGTGCTTAAAGTAAGTAGTCAGGTCAGGTGTATTAAGTGACATAATCACTGGGTAATCGGTGTTGACTAGAAGCGCTATCATTACGCGTCAGATTTTTTCGCATGTTAAATCGAAGCAAACATATCGAGTTCTTCAAGATTCCAAAGTTCAAGCGACCTAAAAACTTATGATTTCTTACTTGACATTCTTGTAGTTACTTGGAACTGATCAATGAAACGTTGGAGCAATATGATCTATTATGTAGCTTACTAACTATTCATTTATAATCTTGGATAGGGATTGTCCATTAACCACCGAAAAATGGGGGATGTAGTGAGTGATATTTATTGTGTCGTTGTACGCTCTGAACCGATTTTAACATGGTTACACCTTTCCTTTATATTTTTTACGCTTGTCAATAACAACCTGCAACTTTAATGTCTATCTGAAAATATTTATTACGATACCTAACTCTTTTAATTTTCCAGAATTTATTTGTTTATCGATAATTCAGATTTCTAAAAATCATTAAGATATTTTGTAGCAAAAAATACACGTGATTTTGGGTAGGGGGGTGGGGTGTAGTCTAAAACCTCGCCAGGGAGGGGCGGTTTAAAAAGTTGTTAAAAAAGATCACGTGATTAATTAATGGACGACCCCTTATTAAGCTAACCGTAGGGTAGATTCGAACCACCTGTACTTTATTATATATGTGGACAGTATGTTAATGAAATACCGCACAACCTTAAAACCGTTTCTTTTTCAGTAGGCATTGAAATTTCCAATAATCTAAAATTGAAAATACTCAATTTTGTTCTTTTAAAATCTTGAAACTTAAAGCGGTCTGAATTTGAATGAAAAATAAAAATAAAAACTTAGGAAAACTTAAAAAGAGATACTCTCATTGAGAGAATGCCTGTGCCCTACAGTGGGACGCATATAGGCCGATTATGCTAAAAAGGGATAAAAAATAAGATTTTTCTAAAAAAAAAAACAATTTCCTTACCGGAAGTGATTAAATCAAATCGCTACTGATAAAACGGTTCGGTAGTTTTCGTATATATATATTTTTTTCAGTAAATGATCCAATTCAATTCAAATATTTTAATACGTTTTATAAGTCTTAGATAGAAGATGCCTTTTTAAGTGTTGCAAGCATATTGTTCGTGACGAAGTACAAAGTATTTCTTCTACACTTCTACATTCTGAAATCTGGGTAGTTTGAAAGCCGCATTACAAATACCATCTATTTAGACTATTACTTTTAAGTATATACGACAAATAAAAATAAAATTGACTTGAGGGATCTTGTTTCGAAAAATTCGCGTACAATTAGTACCGCCTCTCCGTCTATTAGAACCTGTGATTAGAACAATCGGCGCGCACGCACAGCTCTGGCTAGCTACTAATGGTTCTCATAGAGTCGAGTATGAGTCGAAATATTTTTGGAAAGTGCCTATTAAAAAAAAAACTATAGCCTATTCGATAGATATTAATAAGGCACGTTCATTTTGCTATGGCTCTCAAGCCACTCAAAATTCATGGTGTATATACCGCCAATCGTCATGTCCCATAATAGTCACTAGACTTCGTAGACAACCACTCACTTTTAATGGACTTGCCCTCGGGAGTGCAACTGCCCTTGTCCTGGAAACACTGGGAGTAGGCCTTCAGCAGGCGCTCGTTGGAGACCAGGTCGTCCACATCCAGGTCATCGAGCTTGCTGTCGTAGCCCTCTTCCTCCGACTGAACCAGGGCTGTGGCGGCCACGAGCGCCAGGACTATAAACAACTTCATTGCTGATGTTTTCTGGAAGTGTTAACAACTGTAGGTTACTTTGGATGATTTTTCTAGTTGTAGGTGTAATAGGCTGGATGAATATGCTTTGCTCTCATTCCGGAGGTCATGTTACAAGATAAATTATCCTGATAAAGATGTTTCTCTTCAACAATTTTTTTGTGTACCCTATATACATCCCACTGTAGGGCACAGGCCTTCTCTCTTCAATTTATGCCTTTCCTAATAAAACATATGTAAAAAAAAATTTAATTATGTGCTACAAAAATGCTCCCTGAGAATCAGGCACTTAATAATACTGAATACTATTACGTAAAGTTGCACGTACGTACGTTGTATAACGTTACAAGTTAATTTGATTCCGGATACACTTACTTGTAATGTAAGAGTCCGACCAGGTAAGAAGCTTTTATGAATATTTTATATCTGTCGTTAAATAATAATATTCCTAAAATGTTTATATAAACAATGCATCTACTAAGTTTTTTGATTATTAGAGCAGACTTTTTGTAGGTCCTGTATAGATTAAATTTGATTAATACTTTTTATTGCACACTCTTTATACAACCCCAAATCTAATTAAATATGTTCTGTCATATTCTGGTGGATCGTTTCTTGGTTATTACTCAGCAAAATTATAATATTACAACAGTTTAACCTAATACACGAGTACAAGATAAGATAACCTAAGACCAAGACAATATAAGATAAAAAGTGTCCGAAACCAGCTTGCGGGCATGTTGCGTGACTGCTTGGATGATGATAAAGCGCGATAGGTTTGTCAGGTGGCATAAGTGGCAAACCCTGGTACCAGTTTCATAGAACTACTCGGAATTCTTTCAAAGCTCTTGTCCAGAAAAAACTTCCTCCAGAAGTGTTACCCAACATCCCTTTAGCATCTTGTCATGATAAGAATCTTTTAGCGGTATACATTTACATATGCTACTATATTAACATACTTCGTTCTCATCATTATGTATGGTGAATTATATGTATCATTGCTCTCCAGTCTTTATTTGTACTGTGCCAATAGTGTGTATAGCATTTTATAGTATTTTTAGTTTTAGCTTATGTACTTTTTTATTATGTATAGCATTATATTAAGGGGGTCCAGATAACACTAGCGCCACCGAGGAAAACATGATATCTTTTTTTACAGATCAAATTTTCAAAAAGTATCAGTACAATCTCTCAATCATGTTGCAGTCGTACCACCTGCATTCAAACTGCAACTTTGCAGTCGGAAAGCAGTTGAAATGAAGTCGACCGTACAGAACCTTAAAAGGTAAAAAGGCTCTGCCTACGCAGTGTTACTCGAATTGTCAAAATAAACTAGGAATTATATTTTTATGCAACTCAGCCCCGGTCTCTACTTATCCCTCCGGGATACACCTCACGCCTCTATCTGTGTGTACAAGAGGATCTAAAAATATTTCATTACTAAACCATTTCGCTGAAACAGAAAAGTAGTTCTTGGTCTCTGCCTACCCCTCCAGGACAGACATGTGCATGTAAAAAAACGTCCACCCATAATTTGACCTGCAGATAATCCCTTATCCGAGATTTTAGAGTTGGCTCCGTATTACAATGACTACCTAGGTAGAATCTGCCCCTAAAACAAATTTCCGAAATCGTCCTCTAAACAAATTTTCTGATCCGGTAGGTTAGGGTACGTAGTTGAAGGAATACCGTATAGTGTGAAATTTGGGGGAAAGTAGGGTATGACCCAAAACTGGATACATACAACTTAAGTCCACAAAAGCAGAAATTACGTACATACATACATAAACTCACGCCTGTATCCCAGAGGGGTGGGCCTCTGCCCTGGTCTCTACCAGGGACTGCCACTTGAAGCAGAAATTCTACGTAATTTTATTTCGTCCTTTAGACCAAACTATACGTGAGAAGCTTCGCTACCATACGCTGAGAGAAGCTTGCTGAAATTAACGTCTGGCACTTGTTCGTCAGTTTGCTAATGATTATTTCTGGAAGGTGATAAGTGTAGCCCACAAAATAGGGTCAGCATGAAATAAAAGAAATTTTACTCTTGTTATTCTTGCTCCACTAACTATCCTCTAAAAACAAAGCACCCTGTATGTCCTTCTCTTAGAGGGTCGGCGATTTCAAGAGCTGGAGTATGTGAACAAATCACAACACTCCGGTTTCCTCACGATATTCATGGTGAACTGCCTCGTTGGTATAGTGTTTATTAACACGCTTGACTACCAAAACAGAGGCCGTGGATTTGATTTGTACAAATAGGACAAGTGATTGTGTTATATTTTTTGTAACACTATAAGGTTTAACCTATTGTTATTCAAATTAGCTAATCATAATTAGAAGTAAAAAAAATATTTCAATGTAACGAATTTACATTGTGTCTGTTGAATGTCTATGTACAATGTTATATTAATCAATGCTAAGTGCTGACTCTGCCTCTGCCAGGAAATACGGTAACCCACAAAAGGTCGAATATTCTTAAGGCTGCTGTTACGTCTAGCATCCGTCTCCCTCGCACATTCTAACATTTTTAATTATTGTAAAAAATAGCAGAATTAATGCAGTAGAAATGAGGTCCTTGAGATGTGTGTCTGGTGTTACTTTGAATGCCAGGAGGATACGCAATAGTTTGATTAGAGAACGTTGTGGACAGAAAGAGGTGTACTCGTAGTGACTAGAATTTAAAAAAGGAATATTGCGTTGGTTTGGACATGTGGAGAGGATGAAGGAGGAAAGATTGATGAAACAAACATATCGAGTGAATGTAGGTGGAAGGGGCGGTAAGGAATGTCTCAGGCGGACATACTTCGACCAAATACGGGATGTATTAGCCAAGGGCAAGATAAAAATTACCCGAAATCAGCATGCGTGCATGCAACGACTAATGAATCTTGATCAAGCGAAAGTGGTCTGTCAGGGTCATGGAAAGTGGCAGTCCCTGGTCCTCTGGGATACAGGCATGAGTTTATGTTACAGGCGTGAGTTTATGTATGTGTGTAAAAATAGTATATGTTTGATAAATTTAGTCTGAGGCTTTGCTAGATAATAAGATACAGGCCTTAAGGACCCCTGGAAATTAAAAGTCAACGAAAATCCAAGAAGCTCACCGTGTGTAATGGACCTGAGTACTGCAACAACAACAGCTCGAGATTACTGACATAATGGTTTGTATGCGTTACCTTTTTATATTTGATTTCCCAGCAAACCCAATCCTTGAGGTAATTCATGCATTATGTTGTCGAGCACTTTGGTTGGATGCAATAATAAAAAACTAATGTTGTGGTATTGTTTTTTTGTAGGTTCAAGAATGAGCATCGTTAGACATACGGTTTGTTCCAATCAAATGTTACTAGGAATCAAATACACTTGTACCATATAAAAGCCTAATATATCCTTGTTTCCATCATTCCTTTCTTTGCATTCTTACAGTGTTCTAACAATGTGACAGATAAACGATAATTCGAGGTACATAGTCCAAACTTAACACTGCATTATGTCACCCAAGATCTGTAATGTTATGACTCATCTTCACGCTTACGTACTTATATTTCTTGTTCTCTAAAATTGTAAAGTCACTTTTTAAATATTTAAATCGCCTTCCGTTACTACCTCACCTCTAATCGCCAATTTGCGTTGAGCATGCTTTTGCAAAGAAATGCCTACACGCCTTTCATGCCGATTACGACGCCGACGTCGACTGATATTTGCCCTCACGCCGCCGCCGCCGAAGCAATTCGCACCGCGGCGCGGCGCACTATCTAGAGGTACAGTCGATAGAACATCAACCTTTACATCATCACCATCATCGGCCACTTGACGCCCACTGCAGGGCACTAGCCTGCCTCGTGGTTTTCATAACCATGAGGGGTTTTGCCATAATCGCCCCGCTTGGCAGGCGGGTTGGCGATCGCAGTATGCGGTTGGAATCTCAGGAAGACGCTGCTGCCCGTCTCCTAGTAATGTATTTCCTTAGTCGCCTTCTACGACATCCACGGAAGGAAATGGAGTGACGCTATTCTTAATCCGGCGCCACACGACCTTTGAATAGGTGCAGTCTAATGAGTTACTTTGAGGGTGACTTTGCAACAAAAATGTAAAGATTGACCTGCTGTCGACTGTGATTGAGCCCGCTCCCTGACTCGTTGAGATTACTTGAGGTTTTTTTTTGTTGTTTATTATTCACTTGAACATTGCACTCGTATAAGTGGTATTGTCCGGAAGATTAATTTATATCACGACTCTACCATCGCGGTGATGACGAGAAAGATTAGCAGAAGCGTATATAACTGGAGCAATGTGCAAGATTTTCCTGTTTGTGCTTCAAGTCAAGGAGGTTCCTCGTCCGTGAATAATGATTAATGACTACCTAGCCAGGTTCCTACAGACTATCTTCAGTGTTGACAATGGAAGAACCCAGACCGTTCGTTGTAGATTAGTCTCACATGATGTGACATGACGGCACATTATTTCAACCTTCATGAGCTTAGCTTCAAGCGGTTTTTTTAAAGGCAAAAAAGCCGGCCAAGTGCGAGTTGGACTCGCGCACGAATGGTTCCCTACTATATGTACCGTACCATGGTTCTATACAACATTAGACAAAGATAATTTGAGAACAGCGCCATCTATAGAAACCAACAAGAAGCGAAAACAATGACATTTAACCACATGACATCGGCGCTGTGAAGGTTACAAGGTTACATAGATGGCCGCTAGATGGCAAGCGCTGTCTTTAGACAACGTTTGTTGTATGGGAGCCCCCCTTAAATATTTATTTTTTATTATAGCGGCAACAGAAATACATAATCTGTGAAAATTTCAACTGCCTAGCTATCACGGCCTACAAAAAAACGAACCTTCGATAACGGTATGCCAGTGACTGCGTGCGTGCATGCAACGACTAATGAATGTTGAGGAAGCGAACGTGATCTGTCAGGATCATCGCAAGTGGCAGTCCCTGGTCTCTGCCTACGCCTCTGGGATACAGGCGTGAGTTTATGTATGTATATGTAAATATATATAACACTACAGCACTAAAAAGTTAGCAATATTTTGAAAGAAAACCTTTTAATTAGAAGTATGTATACATGTAGGTATTGTAGAAGTATAAATTGTAGTCGGTGCCCAGTTTCATGACCAGCACGTATATTTTGGGCACCGACTCCAAATTATGCTTCTACGATACCTACATGTAGGTACTTATACATACTTCTAACAATTTAAATTATTTCTAACTTTTTAGTGCTGTAGTGTTTCGAAGACGGTTTTTATGTTTTATTTAAAAAAAAACATGTTTCACGAGTTATGCATATGTGACTATGTGACTAATACTCAGGTTCATGGCAAAATATCGTGAAAAAACCTAGGTAATCTATTAACGGCATGCGCGGGAGTTTAAACCCTTAGCTACTCTTTAGGGGCTAGCCCTGAAGCAATAATTTTTTTTTTCAGTTTATTTCAGACTGTTTTAATTATACTGCTCAAAACAACTATGTTAATCAGGGCGCTTATACACGGTCAGCACGTTGCAAACTACAGTGCCAACTGTAGCCGTCTTAATGTGGTGGTCAAGAGTCTATGTGCACCTAAAAACAAAGTGACGTCATTGAATTTTCTTAATGTTTGATTACCTAGAGATAAATCCTCTCATTTTATGTGGGCTTTCAAGTCTTCTGAGTGCTGTTATTGATTAAAGTAAGTGTTAATTTGGTTTACAAGGTCACTATGCCAGTGGCCTAATTACGCTCACCAAATCCTGAGCGATTCCAATCGTCTAACTGTCAAATTCCATACTAATTTGACAGTTAAACGATTGGAATCGCTCAGGATTTGGTGAGCGTAATATAGGGGCTGATCTGACTGAAATCCAAGTATCCCGACCTGTCACTCTGCTTCAAGAGAGTCGAACATTGGCATAGGAGGAACTAGAGATGGGATTTTTACTCAGTACTTATCCCCCTGAGAGTAAATACTCAATCAATAACAACACTCAGAAGACAAAAAATGCCACTTACAAGTCTTCTGAGTGAGTTTTCTGCAATTAAAAAGTTTACGAAAATTCGATGGCGTCACTTTGTTTTTAGGTGTGGGCAAGGTGTGGGTACGTAGACTTTTGGCCGCCATTTTAAGAACTGCTAACAAAATCACTGATGTTCTTATGTTTTTAATTTTTGTAAAGGACGCAAGTTTAATATTTAGAGGCCAGTTATAATTAAAAATCTAAGCAAAAAGTTTTACTTCCCTTTGAAATTTTATTCAACTAATTGTTTTGAGCAGTATATGCATGTACTAGTCCGCCAGTCCAAAATCCAACCAATGAGGTATAGGTACTTTGATCCTATTCTGATACTGAAGCCAAAGCTGAGGAGTCGCTGAATTATTTTCTTAGTTTGTTTCAATTGTGAATGTAGTTCGTGAGTAAATCTCCAACTTAATAGGTTTATAACCTAGAAAACATAACCTACTAATTAAGTTGAACAAGCTAAGAGTTATATAAACCTACTAAACCTACTGAATCAATAAATATTTCTTTCTCGAGATATCATCAAAAAAGCATTTGCATAAAATGTATCAGAAAATTTATTTTTATCATTACATTTTTTTCGAACACGCCCATCTTGTCTCTCTCTCTCAGAGAAGGCCTGTGCCCTACAGTGGGCCGTATATAGATTGCTTATGTTATGTTATGTTTCCCATGTTTTATTACTTATTCTTCTATTCGAAGTCGAGACAAACCCAACCAAACCAAAGTTCATAAAGATCGGTCCAGCCTTTCCTGAGTAAAAATGGTGTAACTAACCCGACTTTGTTTTGTATAATAAATATTTTATACAGGTAAATAGATTTAACAGATTTTAATAAAATTAACAATTAACTATAAATTAAATCTTTTTAATGTTTCGTGTTTATGCAATAGTTTAATATGTAGTAGTTTATGCAACTGTCATACAAGAGAGTTGCTTCGAATACGAGTGTGGGTTTATCATACGAGGCGAAGCCGAGTATGATAATCACAGAACATTATTTTCTTTGTTCTGTGATGATAATAGTATCATACGAGTATTCTAATATCGTTTTATATGCAGTAGCATACACTACTTTATCTTCACTCATTTATAAATGAAACTAAAGTAAACAAGAAAGGCAATTATTTTCCATTTTTTTAGCCGCACAGAAAAATTTGTAAACTAATAAAGGCGGCAAAACAAATACAAGCTGCGCAGGTCCGCTTTCTTTTTTTTTATTTGTTCTTTTTTGAATAGGCAAAGGAGTCATACCTACAGACAGCCATGTGCTCAGTGTGGGTGAATCAGACCAAAGATTCACAGAAAAGTTTACTGCAAGGAGAATTTTAACCGGTAGTGTATCACCAAGGAGAATTTTGTATCGTAATAACAAAAAAAGTTATTTTACGATACAGGTTGGCAGTAATTGTCACACAAAATTTGTATCGCAATTTTTTTATTTTTACAGGTGTCACTGAAATAACACTAAGCTTTTTGTATCAACTTTTAAGATCATAATTCGAATCTTACGACATGAGTGTAGATAAAGTATAATAACGTTAATAACATTTAATTTTTGTAATAATTAATAGTTGAGGAAATCCCATACCCAACTTCCAATCCCATTACCAAAGCCTGGTCACCGATTTTCACCAAAATTCATCAAGCTCGACGAAATAAGCCGAAACTGGAATTCTTTTACTGTTGAGAAGGTTGAGTTCGATTCCTTTTAGTTCGATTGTCAGGCCCTAAGTTTCACCAAAGTCCTCATAATGACTGATGGAGAGTCTCCTATTGTCCGTTGAGATACTTTGTCCATCTTCCATCATTAAACCCTAGTCATCAAGTTTTGCAAAAGTCGTGTAAAAACTGATTGAATAACTCCAAACTCGTAGGATGTTATCCGTTGAAGACATCCCGTATCCGGCTTTCGTTCCATCATCATACCTTGCCCCCATATTTTTTAAAGCATCTCCTTATAATACTCAAACTCGACAGATCTGATGTTGTTCAATAAAGAACTTCAGCGCCTGTTTATTCCATCATCAGGCGCTGACCGCCATTACTACAATATTTTATTATACTAAAGTAGCCTAGATGCAGGGCACAGGCATTCTCTCTCCGAGAGAGGGCCTGTGCCCTGGAGTGGTACGAATATAAGGTACATAAAAGAAATGCAGTAGACGTGTTCTAAAACCCGTGTACAGTCGATAGCACATTAATCTTTAAATTTTAGTCGCAAAGTCACCAGTAACGTTCACGGATGTAAAGGTTGATGTATTGTCGACTGTACTTACGTCTAGCAAAGATACGTAAAGCCTAAGTTTTCTATAGTAGAAAAATTCCTTAGGTATCTTGTGCGGAATTATACTTAATTATCTAACATTTAAAAATAAAAACTTATGAATCAGCGGACGGTCATATTTACAATTCTTTCCCGCTATTATTTTGGCTGTTCTGTAATTATAAAATAATACACAATGGCTAGATAAATATTAAATTTGTATTTTATTTTCCACGCGCTTAAACGTGCCAAATTAGGTATGTACTTATATTACTATATAAAGTAGTAGCCAAGAGCACGTATGTCAAATAATTCGGCAGGTAGAGGCGTGCTTCAAATTGGTACGTGATCAAATAAAACCCTAACTCAAATAATCAAGATGATCATTATGATTATATAATTACATGTATGTTAATATAAAGTTTTTTTTTCACTAATGTGAGTCATGTTGTCTTATTTTTCATATTCTTTTATAATTGATGTACATCTATTTATTTTCTTCATCTTACAGTCGTATCCATTTTAAGGTTGTCTGGACGAGATCGCTTTTAGCGTTAAGATCGCCAGTTATATACTATGTAAGTTAGACATTTAAGATTTTTCATGTATCTTTATAATGTAAGTGTGCAATAAAGATTATTAATCTAATCTAATCTATGTTTACTCTGTACTCAAAACGTACATTATTAGGTATTTATTTATTATCTTGCATTTTGAGTATCATCGTTTGGAACCAAACCTTCACATACCTTCAATCCAATCAGCTTACTTATTAGGTACAGAGATTTCTTAAAGGCTGGGAATAAAAAAACAAACTATAATTCTTAACGAAACATATTTTAGTTAACAGGACTTTTGTACCGCGGAAATATCACAGGCAAACTTGCAAATTGTACGTAACCAAATAACTATCAATCATTATTGTTTTATCTAAATTTTGTAATTTGTCATTTAGAGTCCGTTGCGTATGTTTTAATACTAATTGTGATGGTTGTTCTTTAGTTTTCAGCGTCATCATGAATGGTTCTTTTACACTGGTCATTATCCCTTTAAAGTAGGTATACTTTTACTCTGTCTCAGACTGGTTGAGGGTGTCCGAACTCAAAGAGTGGTGTGCCTTGGGGGAGGCTTAAGTCAAAGAGAGATTGCGACCAATGTAAACCATCTTTTGCCCAGAGCACTTCTTTAGTTGGTGTCACTGAGGAACTTGTTGAAGGACTCTGTGTATTCGTGTTTGGGGTCAGTCTTTTCAACCAGCTCCTGCCAGACGTCGGGTAACTTGGTCTGGAAGCCCTTGATGACTACGCGGACCAGCTCGCGCTGTTTTGGCGTGCATTTGGCGCAGGTCGTCTTCACCGCCTCAGGGAGTACCTCTGGGATAGAAAAGATGGTGTTGTATTTTTTTGGAATTACCACAACGAAATCACGAAATTATATCTAACTGCATGGCAGAAGAATCAAGAAAGTAGGATTAATTCAGTAGGAATGAGGTCTTTGAGCAGTATGTATGGTGCTACTTTGAATAACAGGATATGCAATAGTTTGATTAGTAGTGGACTGAAAGAGGATGTAGTGACAAGAATTGTGAAAGGAATGTTACGTTGGTTTGGATATACGGAGATGATGAAGGAAGAAAAATCGATTGACCCAGGCGGACATACTTCGGTCAAATAGGGGTTGTATTAGCAAAGCGCAAGATAAAAAGTACCAGAAACTGGCGTGAGTGCATGCAATGACTGCTGAATGTTGATGAAGCGAACCCTGGTCTCTCCCTACCACTCCGGGATTTGGGCGTGAGTTTATATTGTTGTGGTTGTTGCCAATCCGCGGTGGGCACGCGTGGTGATTAAGCCCATACTCTCCCTGAGAGAAGGCCTGTGCCCTACAGTGTATAGGCTGCTTATGTATGTATGTTGTTAAATCATCACATACATAATGTCTAACTTCACTCATACAACATAACCCTCTATTAGCTTTGCCTAGAGCTGGCAAAGAAGTAAAATACTTTAAACAAGAATTGGACGATATCAAGAAAGCGGCTGGAGAACAATGGACAAGACTGACTTGGACTGGGACGGGGCTTTGGGCTTTGATGTGACAAGACTTCTAATGTGAGTTGGATAGACACGAGTAGATAAATTCCTACAATAATAAATAGATAGATAGATCATACTATAAAGGATAGACAGACAAATATTGTGTCTTTTCTTAAATATTCATAGCTTTAGCCTCGACAAAAATTACTATGCAACAAACAGTATAAATAGTGTTTTCTGTAAATTTTTGTTTTTTAAGTTTTAATGATTGACGAAAAACATATTATATTCGGTACATAATATCTATAAGTAAGTGGTTCTATGGAAAATCGTTTATTTTTTTGAGAATTAAGAAAAAACTTGTAAAACAAAATTGATTCAGTATGCTGAGTAAAATCACCCTTCAATCGGTTCAAAATGTACAAACCAACAGTGTGAAAAGCACTGGCTACTCACTCTTGAAGTCGGTTCCCTCGGCGGTGCAGGGTCCCTTATCCAGGAAGCAATTGCCGTAGCTCTTCAGCAGACGGAGGTTCTCGACCAGCTCGTGGGCGTTGAAGCTCTCGTACTTGGTGTCGTAGGTTTCCCCGGGGCGAGCCATGGCCACCGCCAGCAGTGCACATAGAGCGATGATTGTCTTCATGCTTAAAAGCTGGAAGAGTCGAAAAATGAGGAGACTATTTTAAAGTGATTAACCACTCGTCTGCCGCGACACAGATCTGTGTCCAACTTAGTATGGGCCACCTATACGTTCCATTCCGCGAGGGCAGTTCAGGAGTTAAAAGTGAGTGTGTTTGAGATGATCATTGGCGTACGTAGGAGGATTTTTTAACCCCCCCCTCGGTTGGCCCTGAAAAGCAATGGAATGCGGCACCGAATCCCAATGCACGTATGGAGTAACCCAACGTCTTGGGGTGGCATAAAACCATTCTGTGACGTGTAGCCCGCCTGGCTCCCTTTCTTTCTACCAGTGATATGATGAGGAAGAATTCAATATAAAAAAGACATTGGTACAATCCAGTGTTATGAAGTCTCTAACAAGAATTGTGTTTGCAGAAGACACGCTATAATTAGAATACACTTATTGTTAGATAAAGTTGATGATAGAGTCACGTATTATATAAGACACTAAAACTTAAAAGGCTCACTTACTCTATTGTGTTCCGTTCTCGTCAGCAATTCGAAAAGTACTATGCTCAGATCATCAGATTGGGTTTCTTATATATGTGACGGTCGACAGGAAAATATGTATGAATAAGTTTGCTAACTAATCAAATTGTAAACATATCAACCGCATCGATCTTTAATGTTTGCTGACGCGATGCGGTAAAAAATACATTACTGTGCAAATGCGGCGGCGAGAGGTGAGAGATATTCTGTAGGATTTTGCTGGGGTGTACTAACTTTCTGTTGAGCCTTAGGGAGAAAAAGCTCTTACAAAGTGGCTATACAGGAATTGACCGCAAGTATGCACATCGCAATTTGATGGCCGATTATCTTCGGTAACGGGCATAATTATGTTCAGTGCGGAGGATACTCGTAAATCGCCATTGGGCTCACTCCCTAACCTTCTCTTGTTTAGGCTCCGTCGGATTGTTTGACAAATATATTTTTTCTTGGATCTACTTAAATGTCTTTAAATTACCAACTGTATAGTTTGTAAGAGAAAATAATTTTTCTGCCGTTCTCTTATTTTGTCAGTGACGTATAAGTGGGTATAATGCATGCAATGGTTTTTTTCATGTTTGATACAGCGTTTGGTAAATATACGGACAGCAAATCGTCCTTACAGTTGTGAACTCTACTCAGTCGTGTTACGAGCGACTTTACAATATAAAGGTCAAAGTCGATCTGCTGTCGACTGCACATACTTGGGTTGAAATTTAAAATGCCTTCAGAATAGCCCTCAAAGATGTTAAACTGAAATACGAAACGAGTTATTTAGCAAACAATGGAAAAATACCTTCTGAGGATGCCTCTAAGAACCATTCGGTACTGTCGAGATTTTATGTTGGATTCCATACCCGAAGGATGCCAACGAGACCCTTTTATACCGCCTATGTAAAGTGATGACAGAGCAGCGGTAGTACGCCGGCCTCACATTCGGGTGGTCGTGGGTTCGAATCCCGGTATGAGTGCCAGTAACATAGTTTCGTACGTAAGCTACGTACATTTATGAATTTTCAATAGCAATACCACCCACTAACTGTGAAGGAAAACATCGTGAAAAAACCTGAGTGCCTGAGGTGTTCAAATAGCTCAGCGTTCAAAATTCCCAATTCCCAGTGGGCACGCGTGGTGATTAATCCCAGAGAGAGTCTGAGAGAAGACCTTGCCCTACAGTGGGACGTATATAGGCTGCATTATATTATAATGTACTATTTTTTGCCCGTGACTGCATCCGCGTGGACTTATGTTGATCAGAGTGTTTCTAAATAAGTGACATATCATATCTTTTTAGCGCATATGAAATAAATATCGCAATTTTTCTTTGTGTAAATTAGAATTTAATTACGGCCTTTGGTCGAGTTTGAATTTTTTTTAAACGATTCGTGTAACGTTTTAAACGAATATTGTAACATCCGAAACACGAAACCTGGGGCCATAACGTTTAGGCTGTATTATTATAATGTATGATACTCGGCTAGTGCGTCGCCCTTTCGGCTCGAACGTGACTTGACAGGCGGCCGCTGTTTTATTTATATTAAGGAACACTGTGTGAGAGTCTGACTCGCACTTGGCCTATTTTTTCTCGCCCATCCACGGGCTTAGCTACATCTCGCTTCGCATGGGAATATTAATAGTCGAGATGGGACTCCTACTCAGTATTTAGCCGCCTTAGAGTAAATACTTATAAATGCCCGTTCTACTCAGTATTTATAAGGATACAGCATCAATTAATGCTGCATGGAAATGGAATATTTTTTATCAATTCTTCAATGGCCTTTACATCTATTGCAGATGATTTATGCAGCGTTTTTTGACCTTAAGTTATAACAAAATATGATATTTATTTTCCCATGCAAAGGTACGAAGTTAGTTGCTGAGCTAATTACAGCTGTGGAAATAATTCTGAACTTAGAAAGTAGAACATGTAACTAATTCGTCGTGGATTTTGTAACTAATTTGATTAATTGATTAATCACGCTGTTGAACTACAAATTAAATTGGTATAAATTGGTAGAGTTGCCCACAAATATATCGGTAGATTTGTACCGATATATACAAAAAATGTTACAACTGTGTCCAAAAAATATTGTGTATGTCGCAGCCATATCGTATAACACGCCGTATTACAATTAGGCGCGCCGGCCAGAAAAACGTCGCTGTAGTGTACTGCGTCAACTTCACGTTCAGTCGGATTGTGATGGCGATGCGTTCTACAAAGCGGCTTTCAAAGTTTACCTTCATTGTCAACAAGAAGCAATGTAGGGTGACTATAAACTATACAACCAAAAGAACACAACCAAGACTAGTTTATTTTTGTAAAGCAATTTATAAAAAAGTCTTGTTGTTATAAGTATCTAATATTGTCACGTGGGAATCACACGAACTGTAGGATTATCAGGGGATTTTTTCATTTATTTATTTATTGAGTTTTAGGAAAACCATCGACTAAAAGTAACATGATAAAAAGGTACATTGTACATTATAGAAACTAAGAGTCATTAAAAGGTTTTCACTTATAGATAAGATAATCTTCGTTACCGATATTTATTATATCATACTTTGTACCCCAGTAATATTGCTCGGTTGTTCGACGACTACCAAAACAAGGGCGCGAGACACACAGATGGAACGTGGGGCGGAGGCGCGGAAAAGACGCGCCATTAATCAAATTCACTTTCATACAAAATTTACTAAAGGGACGGGGCGAAGCCCACACCGAGAGGACGGAGCACGGGCGCGACGCACACTGGTTCAGGATCTCGAAAAGGTGGACTTGTACTTCTTATTATTTAAATTATTTCTAACTTTTTAGTGCTGTAGTGTTTCGAAGTCGGTTTTTATTTTTTATTTTTGATCATCAGATGTTTTTATGCATTTGAGGTTAGAATGCATAGTAGAAAGGTTAGATATTTTATGTCCGTAATTTTTCAATATTGGAGGACGTGGGATGTCCGTTCTGCGCTGCGTCCTTTCTGTGTGCTTTGATCAAAGGGCGGAGACATCGAAGCGTCGCACACTGGTTCAGGATCTCGAAAAGGTGGACTTAGGGGTCAAAGTGAAATAATCGGGCTGATATTTTTTTCTTGTATTCTTTGCATGATTAAAAAATGATTTTAAAGATTACGTTTTTCGATTAATTGATTCATTTCAGAGTAAAAAAAATTTTTATATTTTTTTGTATGGGGAAAAACTAATTTTTGACTATAACTCTGAAAATGGCACCGATGTCAAAATAAATCTTTATGATCATAATATTGGACGTTATTCTTAACATATCGTGCCTAGAAACCTACTCGATATCTCTGCCGTAAATGGATTGGTGCCTACTTGAAAATTTCAAAAATTTATTTCTCATTGCACTACAAATTTATTCATGTTTAGACCTTTTATTTAGTCTTGGCTAATAGATTTCTAATGGTTATACACCTATTACAATATACGTTCGTGAATTAAACCTATTATTTAGTCTTAGCTTCACATTGCTAAGTAAAAAAATTTACTACTCTGAATATGGTCTGACATACACATATGACCACAGTTTTATAGAGTATGTTAAACTATATTCAAAATTATTCAGGGCCGTCTGCCACAAAGCTAAATGCGAACATATAAAGAAACAAATCCTCCAGTCTTCAAATAAATCTAAAACAATCTGGACTATTATAAATAGGGAAACTGGTAAAGCCAAATCAGGAGATCGCGAATTTTCTCTAAAGATAGATGATAAAGTAATAACATCAAATGAGGACATTGCTGCGGCCTTGCCCAGTTTCAAGACCAGCACATATATTTTGGGCACCGGCTCCAAATTATACTTCTACAATACCTACATGTATGAATACTTGTACTTCTTATTATTTAAATTATTTCTAACTTTTTAGTGCTGTAGTGTTTCGAAGTCGGTTTTTATTTTTATTTAAAAAAGTATTTTTCAATTTTTAGTGGGGGAGCGGGAGAAAAATAAATAAGTCCCTTATAACCATAATTTACCCTACTTAATTCGTTGCTTTAAAATTTGATGTTCTAAATTTCCATCTCCGAAAGCCTTCACCAGAACATCACCAAATTAACTTAGGACTACTTTTACGCTATTTTATGAAAGATATGGATATTACTAAGAGATGGGCCTCAATAGGGCTTATTTACTGCTTGTCCATTGAAGAGTTCCGTTCTCCATCTCTGAAAGTCTCCATCAGATCTTCACCAAATTAAAATGGGACCAATGGGACATTATACTTGTTCGAACAAAAAAAGAATTGTCGAAATCGGTTAAGATTTGACGGAGTTATGGAGGAAAATAGCCAAATAACAAAATATATAAAAAAATATATACGCGTCGAATTGATAACCTCCTCCTTTTTCGAAGTCGGTTAACAAGAATATCATTAAAGAAGTAATAAGCAGATATAAGTAAATAAGATGAAAATTAAAGACCTGAAAATAAAAATTATTGAGAAGCATACCTACTTTGAATCTATGAGATGAAATAGCGATCTAAGATCGACATACAATTTTTTTTTACAAAAATGTAAATAAAAATTAAAAATTATACGAATTGAAAAAAAAACATGATAGCGATGTTGCTGTAGGTATAGTCTCGAGCCCGTGCCGAGTTACAAGACCAGCACATACATTTTGGGCACCGACTCCAAAATATATTTCTGGAATACCTACAACGACTTTAAAGGACATATTCGCTTAAATTATTTCTCTGTTTTTAGTGCTGTAGTGTTTGGAAGTTTGTTTTTAGTTTAAAAAAATCATGATTTTTTCGTGAATTTCGCAGCGACACAGTTGACTCCCCCTGCAAACTCCCGTGTGAGAGGAAATTAGGGCTGAAGTGGAGTGTTGCTGATGGCCAACCCGCAGGTGGGGTTCAGCTCAGCCACCAGGATCTGTTCATCCCTCCGTACGAGCTCCCACGCACTGCAAACACGCGGGTGGTCTTTAAATCCCCCTTCACACCAGCCGACCATGTGATGAAGAAGCGTCATGAGCATGACCACGGGGCTCATGAAATAGCCCTCGCAACATCCTCCAGTAATGTTCCAGTCCACGAGTGGCCTGTGCCACTCCCAAAAAGACGCGCGAAGGCCTATATGCCGGGCTCCCCGGACACCTGGCAACCCTATCCGCCCCCAGAGTGAGAGCAGATTGAGCCACCAAGGTGGCAGCGGCGATGCGTTTAGCCAATAAATAGCAAGAAAGCGATGGCAAGCCGTCGGCGTATGTCCATGTAGACTGCAGTTGTCTTAATGTCTAAAAAGCCAAAAGGAATGCCAGAGATGGCAGGGAGCAACCTACTAATGTCACTAATTATTGTCACCGGGGTGTACCGTCAGTGGGCTTCCCTTATTGACGACGTATCATCAATAAGTGCTGCCCAACTGCACCCCAGGAGGTAGCATCACACAACACCCCAAACAACTTCTAGTTGTAACACCAATATGTACTGTCAGTCAAGAACAATAAATAAAAACATGTTATAATTAAAGTGCACCATGTATGAAGATTTACAAAAGTTGTCATTGTGCTACCCTTTTGTATTGAAATGAAATAAACGTAACAAAGTGCGTTAGTGGTAAACATGCTATCAAAACGCCGACAATGATCCAACTCTTTTACTCAAAATCTTGCCTAATTGACAACCAACGAGAAAATAAGGATATAATGCATAATGGATAAAATGTACTTCCTACCTGAAACACAGAGACAATATTCGAAAACACAATATAGCCGTTTACAACGAGGGGGCTGTTTCATAGAACTACAACTCATGGTTTACTATTATAATTCGATGTACATCGCAAAGTCGATTAACCCACAGATTAACAAGCACACTCTGCTACGCAATGTACCTCGAATTGTCATAAAAAAAAACTACAATTGTAGGTAGTTTTATGAACCTCGGCCCTGCCTGGTTGACGGCAAGGCGATGCGATCTGATGATATATAGATGATAAACTTTAGCCTTTTAGCCTTACACTTAACAGTCTTTAGCACCTCTATCTTTATATTTTAGCTCCAAACTCGCCTGTAACGTAACGGAGTAGAGTGCAAATTTAAAATTTAATTTAAAAATGTTTTGTTCAAAGTAACACAGAAACTGCGACTTAATACGTTACAACTGGGTGTCCATTCTAAAATCTAAATCGTTTTGGAGAAAAAAAATACAAAAAAATATAAGCGTGGTTGTAAAGATTGGTGTGGTGTCGACTGTACGTAGCAAGGGTAGGTATAGGTATGCAAATAACGCAGATACTCGGGTTTCCTCTAGATGGTTCCCTTTACGTCAGCGAATGGTAATGAACATCGTACGCTACTAAGAAAACAAAGTTGATTCCTGCCGGGATTCGAGCTCACAACCTCACTCATGTGAATTACGGGTTCTACCTACTTCTACCGATGCAACACCAATGCTAACATTATGAACGAAGTGCCTCCTCCGATCATACATAATGTAATGCCTTCAAGGGATTCTGTGACTTTACAGAATATTATGTATACTAGATAGGGGAAGTGACCACTTATTAGCAGTAGTGCCTAAAACGTATTTTTGTTCAGCTTATAGTTGGCTTAATCCTGTGAAAGGCCATGTCTATACGAATGAAGCCAACAAAGCCGCATGACAAATAAGATTCCACCAAAAATAAATGTAAAAAAACCGGATAAGTGCGAGTAAGACTCACGCCGCTTAGGGTTCTTAAAAAAATATTCTAATAAAATAACTAATAAATAAAATAACTTTGCACTTGAAAGTACGTACTCCCAGCCAAAACAACTGCAAAAGATGAGTTTGTAATAGTTTTTTTTACTTGGCCTTAGTCCTGAGACACATAGAAAGGACGTGGGGCGAGGGCGCCGAAAAGACGTGTCGTCTTTTCAATTCACTTTCATACTAATTGTACTGAAGGGACTGAACGAACCCCATACGGAAGAGACGGGGCGAGGGCGCGAACTCTAAACAACGCGTCGCGCCTTTTCCGCTCCCTCGCCCCACGTCCCTTTAGTGTGGCCAGGGCCTAAGGGATTACAGTACTCAGGGTATTTAATACCTACTAATTTCAACTTACAGACCGACAGACAAGCAAGTGATTCTATAATGGTTCCGTTTTTTCGTTTTAAGGTATGGAACCCTAAAAACGGGCTGGAACTCCATTCTGCGAAATTCCTTGCAATATTTATTCATATGAAAGCAGCAGTCTTTTGTTAAACACGAAAACATATTTTGTTACTCTTAACAGTTCATAATCGGCAAGTTTTCAATATTCAACATCCTACAAAACCTTCTTCTTTAAGTGCCGTCTCCTATCGGAGGTTGGCAACCAATTCTGCTATCTTGCTTTTCGAGGCAGCCTATACGAACAAGGAGCTGGTACTCTGTTGAAACCACTGTCCTAATTTGTGTAGCCATGATATCTTTGGCCTCCCAGGTCTCCTTCTTCCTGGAATCTTGCCCTGTATGGTAAGTTGGAGGAGACTGTACTTCGTGTTACGCATTACATGTACGAGATACTCAAGCTTTCGTTTCTTGATGTTGGTAAGTACCTACCTCTGTCTTGTTCTTCTTCATTCTATGCAGAACGGTAGAGTTGCGGAACTTTTGAACCCAAGAAATTCTAAGCATCCGGCCGGTTCACCCACATCTCAAACGCTTCCATACGTCTAGACACAATCTGCGTAAGTGTCCAGGCCTCCGCTCCGTATAAGCACGGGGAATATGTAACACCTTGCAACTCTAGCGCGTGTCCCAATTGCAGAGGACCTTCTCCATTTCCCGGAACCTTGCCAAGTATTTTTGCTTGAAGGATAGAGGCGGGTCGACAAGCGCTGGAAATAGTTTTTAACCGACTTCAATTCAATCAATCATTATCAATTCGACGCGTATATATATATTTTTGGCTCTATTTCTCCGTAACACCGTCAAATCTTAACCGATTTCGACAATTTTTTTTGTTTGAATAGATATATCCTCCTATCTCTCCTCTCCTCTCCTCTCTTCTCCTTCACTTATATTTACTTATTAAATTTAGTTTATTGTGGTGTTCCTCTATATTTCACACATATTAATTTAAAACTAATAATATATGTAAGTATTTTATGACGATATTTTATTTATTTTTTTACTTTATTGTATGTATGTTATTGAATTTGACTTAATTCTTTAACTGCACCACGGCACGCACTCCGTAGTACAATTATGGGTTACCGTAGGCACTGACTGAAAATCAGCGCTGAGGGATCACTTCCTCAGCACAACGCCGAGTCAGCTGCCTTCTGTGGCAACATAGATACACCACAGGCTACATCTATGGTCCTGTTTTATTTATTTTTTATTAGTTTTGTCTGTTGTGTATTTAGTTTTCTTTCTGTTGTTGTGCATATTATGTTACTTATGTGCTTATTTTGTTTCTGTGATGTATCTTGTTCGTATAATAAATGTCTTTCTTCTACTTCTTCTTCTTCTATATAACATCCCATAACGGTTCCATTTGGTAAAGATCTGATGAAGACTTTGAGAGATGGAGAACGGAACTTTTCACTGGACAGCAGTAAATAGGGCCTAATCAGGCCCATCCATTAGTTCATAAGCAGCCTATATACGTCCCACTGTAGGGCACAGGCCTTCTCTCAGAGAGAGAGTTGGGGCGCGTGCCCACCGCGGATTGGCGATTTCAAGCGCTGAGGTATGTGAAAAGCTCAGACAATCAGGTTTCCTCGATGTTTTCCTTCACCGTTAGCGAGTGGTATTGCTACTATTACTTCACATACGGATATATCCATTAGTAATATATCCGTATGTTTCATAAAATAGCGTAAAAATAGTCCTAAGTTAATTTGGTGATGTTCTGGTGAAGACTTTTGGAGATGGAAATTGAGAACGTCAAATTTTAAAGCAACGAATTAAGTAGGGTAAATTATGGTCATAAGGGACGCATATATTTTTTTCCCGCTCCCCCACTAAACATTGAAAAATCAAAACCGATATTGAAACACTACAGCACTAAAAGGTTAGAAATAATTTAAATAATTAGTAGTATGTATACATATAGGTATTGTAGAAGTATAATTTGTAGTCGGTGCCCAGTTTCATGAGCACCTTGGGCACCGACTCCAAATTATACTTCTAAAATACCTACATGTACTTCCAATTATTTAGATTTAGAGATAGACCCATTTCTAACCTTTCAGTGCTGTAGTATTTCAAAGTCGGTTTTTACTTTTTATTAAAAAAAAATTATGTTAAGTATATTCACGATGAAGGCCTGCCGAGAATTTGTTCCGGCGCAATCTGTGCGCAGTCGACACCACGTGGATCTTTACATACATGTTCTCTAATTAACCGAAATGTAAAGAATGTAAAGGTAAACCTGCTATCGACAGTACAAAAAAATGATCAGTGTTTTTGCCCAACATGTCTATTTAAAATATACACACGTTGAACTTTTTTGTCGAGTTCTTATCAGTGGTTTTTATAAAATAAAACTCACGCAAGAACTTGTCGCTCAGGGACAGTCACCAATTCACCGATGTGACATTGTAGTTAGGTATGACTACTAATGGTGAATTAGTGACTAAACATATTAAAAAAGCATAGGTAGATAACCATAATCCGACAACATCCAATAACACTTTACATAGCAACAAGTTTTAGCTTCACACAAGGAAAGATAGAAGGAAAAACTTGCCAAGTGCGAGTCCGACTCGCGCACCGAGGGGGTTCCGTACTCACGCATGGCCGTTTTTTTTTATTTGCCGTTCGAATATATAATAAGTCCCAAGTTTGAATCAAGCAGTTTGATGTCTGTATTACCGTTTTTACGATGGAGTATAAATAAAAAAATGGCTAAGTGCGTGTCAGGCCACACGCAGTGTAGGGTTCCTTGGAAAAAGGGGGTTTTATCTGCTTTAGAGAACTAACAACTTCATCAACGTAATTTTCAATAGATTTTGTTCGAAGTTACTCGTTAACTTGTAAAGCCTACTCAGCCGTGATAGTTTTCCTTTTAAGTTCATTAGATGTGCTACTACCCTGAATTTTTTCGCGTTTAATCCGAGGTGGGCACGCGTGGTAATTAAGCCCATACTTTCTCTCTCCGAGAGAAGGCCTGTGCCCTGCAGTAGGACGTATGTAGGCTAAAAAACGACTTTTTAAAAGTTTCCACAGTCTGTTTTCGCAAAGAAACGCAAATATTGCAATCATCATCCTGCCGTGACACCAAAAGTATCGGTACCTACACGACACTGATACGCTGCCATGATCGCTCGAGCGGCAGCGGCAAGCGGAATAGACTAAGTTGAAGTATCAAAGACCCTGTCCGCTAACCAATCATCATAGTGTGCCATGGTTCCCCTAAATTCCCTGTAAATAAAATAATAGTTATTTGTTATGCAAGGCTGCAAAGTAAATTTTTGGCGCGAGTACCTTGTATTGAAACCTGAGCAAGCGAAGGATTCTAGGATTGAGCCACGAGCGAAGCGAGTGGTTCAAATATAGAATCCTGAGCGTAGCGAGGGTTTCAAAGGTACGAGACGCTAAATAACTTTGCTGCCGAGCGCAACACACAACTTTTCACCTCACTAAAGCGAGGAAAATGTTAGGTGCAAGAAAAACAGTTTTAATAAATATTAATTTTTTAAATCAAATTTTCTTGCCGGCCAGTGCGATTCTTTAAATGAGGCTGGCGCATGACATGAAATAAGTATTTGCATTTCAATCATCAATGGACTGGCTGCAGAGAATATAAACTATTACGAAACCAATGAGGTTCTATATATATGTAATTTATTGTACGAAACCTTTATTGAATAAAAATATTCGAATTTTAAAAACACTTTCCACGCTAGCGGATAAAGTGCGATTTTCCACGCAGATTTCGAATGATAAACAGAGCTTTTACGAGCTAGTGAGGTGAAAAAATTATTTTATTGTTGTTCCGAAAAAAAATGTTATAGATAATTTGGTACAGTACCTATCTATAAGTTATGTATAGTATTCAAGTATGATATAATATGTAAGCTTATTATTATTACGTATATGTATGTCTATTAATATTCGTATTTGCACTGACTACCCGTGTCTTTTTCTCCTTCGGCAAATTCTCCGATATGAGGTTGCCTGGAAGAAATTGCTATTAGCAATAATGCCGCTAATTGTATCTTCTCTTTTGTCATTGCTGTTTCTGTAACATTTTTTCCGCTATACAATAATAGTTATTTGTTATGCAAGGCTGCAAAGTTAATTTTTGGCGCGAGTACCTTGTATTGAAACCTGAGCAAGCGAAGGATTCTAGGATTGAGCCACGAGCGAAGCGAGTGGTTCAAATATAGAATCCTGAGCGTAGCGAGGGTTTCAAAGGTACGAGACGCTAAATAACTTTGCTGCCGAGCGCAACACACAACTTTTCACCTCACTAAAGCGAGGAAAATGTTAGGTGCAAGAAAAACAGTTTTAATAAATATTAACTTACTGTATATTTATTTCAAAAATTAAAAGTAAAATTACTACAATTGGTAATATTGAAAGTTAATTTTATTTTTTTTAAATCAATTTTTCTTGCCGGCCAGTGCGATTCTTTAAATGAGGCTGGCGCATGACATGAAATAAGTATTTGCATTTCAATCATCAATGGACTGTCTGCAGAGAATATAAACTATTACGAAACCAATGAGGTTCTATATATATATATATATATATATATATATATATATATGTGTGTAATTTATTGTACGAAACCTTTATTGAATAAAAATATTCGAATTTTAAAAACACTTTCCACGCTAGCGGATAAAGTGCGATTTTCCAGGCAGATTTCGAATGATAAACAGAGCTTTTACGAGCTAGTGTGGTGAAAAGAATATTCTTATCTTATCTTATATATCTCTATCTATCTACAGGGGCAACTATCTCGCGAATACTCGCCATCGCTACGGCTCGCCGTGGCCTCTAGTCTTCAGGGTCAGGCTCAAAGGCTATCGTTTGCACTGCCACTATCGCGCAAATACTCGCCGTCGCTGTCGCTTACCGCTCCGCTCTGCGCGTGGCCTCTAGTCTACAGGGTCAAGCTCAAAGGCTATCGTTTGCGCGGCAAATATCTCGCGAAAAATCACCATCACAACCGCTCTACCGCTCCGCTCTGCACGAGACCTTTCCGAGAGGGTCAATCCGGGCTCAAAGGCTATCGTTTCCTTATTCGTTTGTCAATAATCAGACGGTATAAATTATTTGTCAACCCATAACTCTTAACCAGTTAAGAGGCAATCTTTTAGCTAATTACACAATCTACAAAAAAATCAAAAACCATCATGAAGCTCACGGTAAGTGGTAAAATCGTCATCCGTATGTCAAATAAATATGTTATTTTAAGTACTTACTTAATACATATTAGGGGTTAAAGTATGAAATTGCCGTTTTATTGCAATAGGTTCTTTGAATTGACATAGAATCTTCATGGTTTGAGGTTTTCGAATGAAACTTTTTTCAAATGGTTTCTATGATGTTCTTTTTTTAAAAAATGTGAAACATTTGAATATCGACTTTCAATTGTTTTTGTTATTCAATTTAGACAAGAAAGATGGATACTGCGAAAATTCGAGTGATTATGAGGCACCCATTTTTCGTATTTTTTTATTTTATTGATTTGACGCAAGTGAGTCAATATTGTGGGTAAGGTAACGTTAAACCATGCCGCTAATTCCTGGGTAGTTTGACTAGGGTCGGCTTCCACTATCTCTCTTAATTCATCGTTATTCACCTGTGTGGGCGGTCTTCCTCGTGGCTCGTTCTTTAAGTCGAAATTTCCATCAGGAAAGCGTTTAAACCAAAATCGCGCGGTGCGTTCATTAGTAGACCCCTCTCCAAACGCAGCATTGATATTGCGGGCTGTTTCTGCCGCGTTAGTTCCGCGTCGGAACTCGTATTCAAAAATCACTCGAATTTTCGCAGTATCCATCTTTATTATCTAAATTGAATAACAAAAACAATTGAAAG
This sequence comes from Yponomeuta malinellus, assembly GCA_947308005.1. Taxonomy (NCBI): domain Eukaryota; kingdom Metazoa; phylum Arthropoda; class Insecta; order Lepidoptera; family Yponomeutidae; genus Yponomeuta; species Yponomeuta malinellus. The sequence goes on from OX371013.1 coordinate 9,778,823, forward strand.
TCGATATTCAAATGTTTCACATTTTTTAAAAAAAGAACATCATAGAAACCATTTGAAAAAAGTTTCATTCGAAAACCTCAAACCATGAAGATTCTATGTCAATTCAAAGAACCTATTGCAATAAAACGGCAATTTCATACTTTAACCCCTATTATAAAAACTTAGGAAAAATTACAAAATAAAACCGAAAATAAATTTTCGTTGGGGTTTTCGGGATCACAAAAATAACAAAAAAATAAAGAACTTATTACAATATTTAGTTTTATTATTGAGTTATATTATGAAAATTAATAGTCGTAATGAAAAAAAATACCGCGTTTATTTATCTTTTAACATGGCCTCTCCTATAATATTGGGGTTAAAGTATGAAATTGCCGTTTTATTGCAATAGGTTCTTTGAATTGACATAGAATCTTCATGGTTTGAGGTTTTCGAATGAAACTTTTTTCAAATGGTTTCTATGATGTTCTTTTTTTAAAAAAATGTGAAACATTTGAATATCGACTTTCAATTGTTTTTTTTATTCAATTTAGACAAGAAAGATGGATACTGCGAAAATTCGAGTGATTATGAGGCACCCATTTCTCGTATTTTTTTATTTTATTGATTTGACGCAAGTGAGTCAATATTGTGGGTAAGGTAACGTTAAACCATGCCGCTAATTCCTGGTTAGTTTGACTAGGGTCGGCTTCCACTATCTCTCTTAATTCATCGTTATTCACCTGTGTGGGCGGTCTTCCTCGTGGCTCGTTCTTTAAGTCGAAATTTCCATCACGAAAGCGTTTAAACTAAAATCGCACGGTGCGTTCATTAGTAGACCCCTCTCCAAACGCAGCATTGATGTTGCGGGCTGTTTCTGCCGCGTTAGTTCCGCGTCGGAACTCGTATTCAAAAATCACTCGAATTTTCGCAGTATCCATCTTTCTTGTCTAAATTGAATAACAAAAACAATTGAAAGTCGATATTCAAATGTTTCACATTTTTTAAAAAAAGAACATCATAGAAACCATTTGAAAAAAGTTTCATTCGAAAACCTCAAACCATGAAGATTATATGTCAATTCAAAGAACCTATTGCAATAAAACGGCAATTTCATACTTTAACCCCTATTATTAAATCATTTTTAGTGCAAGTTCTCCATTGCTGTTTATGTAAAATCTGGAAATAAGTTTTTAGCACAACAGAGCTAATACCATAATATATATTTTATCAATTAATTCAGTATAAGATGGTACTGGAAGGTCGTAGAAGGCGATTAAGGGAATAAATTACCAGGAGATGGGCGGCAGCGTTTTCCTGAGATTCCAACCGCATACTGCGATCGCCAAACCGCCTGCCAAGCATGGCGATTATGGCAAAACCCTTCATGGTTTGTAAGGGAGGCCTATGTCCTGCAGTGGGCGTCAAATGGCTGATGATGAAGATGGTATAAGGAATGAAACGGTGCGGTGGTAGCCTAGTGGGTAGAACATTGGACTCGGAAGCGAGAGACCTAAGTTCGATTCCAAGTGCGGGCATGCACCTATGACTTTGTTTTCTAAGTTATGTACATTTGTGAAGTTATAGTAGCAATACCACTCGCTAACGTGAAGAAAAACATCGTGAGGAAACCTGAATGTCTGAGCTTCAAATCGCCAATCGCGCTGGGCACGCGTGCTGATTAAGTGGGACCATTGAAGTATCCCTACTTAAAATTCAATGGTGGGACGTATATAGGCTGCTAACGTAAAGAACGAAAAGAAATAACCAAAGTCATTATCCAAGGATTGACTTCCTTCTTTAGCTTCTCTCTATACTTACTACTGAAAAGTTTTTTGAACAGCATTTATTTCATAGTGAGTAAATTTTTGCTGGTACCTATTTGTTAGCAGCTAGACGATTTTTCTACAGTATTCTTTTTATTTCCAAAGAAATGTGTAGTGATGTGGCTTGTATTTGTTTTCAGTTCGTCTTGGTACTAGTGGCGCTAGTTGCCCTCAGCTCTGCCTACCCCCAACGTGAGTATACAAATATTTATTTTTATGTTCTCTAGTACACAATGCACTTAAAAATAATTTATGTACATTCATTCTCAAAGCGGACCGTGCCCTCTGCATTAACGCAATATTATAGACCGCTGGTAGAAAAATTGAGCCGAACTTGCGAATGAATGAGGACGACGACGCAGTCACTCTTACCCCTAGTTTCTCGTACACAAATAATCCGTTAATAGCTTTCACATGGCCAAAGAACCTACATACAAAGAACATGTGACAGGTATAATATTAGATAACAGATTGTTATTATACCAGAAACGCGGGTTAGTCTTGCGCTACTTTAAATTAAATTTAAACTCAATAAAATGCATTTGTTTAAAGCTGCTCTTACGTCGGGCATGCTCTAACATTTTTAATTATTGTAATAAAATGAGTAAACTTTTGAAAAATTCAGTTTGAGGGTTTAATGCATAATTAAATAACAGACATTTTTAAATATGTTTTTGTTTTCCAATACGTAGTTTTTAATAGAGAAAAGTTGTTTCCAGAAGTGTTAATTTTGCAAACAAATTTTCTCAATCATAAACCTAATACATGATGAAGAAAAATATGCCTTGAATATTCGCAACTTAATTATCCATCAAACCCTTAGACCACATTCATCAAAACTATACTCATTACAATGACTAATAATGTTAAATTTTGCAAGCGAGACAGTATGCTCCACGTGAGAATACGTAGCCTTAAATTATTTTGTAGAAATCTTTTCTGATGACGACGCCGTCTCCTTCAGTACAGTACGTTGTTAAGCTCATACTCTCTCTCTCTCTCTGAGAAGGCGGCCTGTGTCCTGAAGTGCGACGTAAATAGGCTACATAAAATATAATAAAAAAAATCGACTCCACAACATTACTGCACTAAAAGGTTAGAAATAATTTAAAAGAATACCTTTGAATTAGAAATATGTATACTGTACATTGTACGAATTGTAGAAGTATAATTTGGAGTCGGTATCCAAAATATATGTCCTGGTCATGAAGCTGGGCACCGACTCATGTATACCTACATGTATACATACTTCTAATTTAAAGGTATTCTTTGAAATTATTTCTGACTTTTTAGTGCTGTAGTGTTTTGAAGTCCGTTTCTTTTTTTTTTTTTTTTTTTCATTTTTCGTGGGGGAGCGGCAAAAAAATAAACATGTCCCTTATAACCATATTTACTGTACTTAATTCGTTGCTTTAAAATTTAAAGATCTCAATTTCTATCTCCGAAAGTCTTCACCAGAACATCGCCAAATTACCTTGGGACTACTTTTACGCTATTTTATAAAACATACGGATATTACTAAAGGATGGGCTCCACTAGGCCTTATTTACTGCTGTCCATTGAAGAGTTCCGTTCTCCATCTCTGAAAGTCCATATCAGATCTTCACCAAATTAAAATGGGACGTTATATCTATTCGAACAAAGAAAGAATTGTCGATATCGGTTAAGATTTGACGGAGTTATGCGAGACCGTCTTAAAAGCTCTAATTTCTTAAATACCAAACTACGAGTCCCGTCGTGAGGCATCCTCTTAAGCTTGATGTGCTGTTGACCGATCGGGAATTCGTGGCTCTCGCCGTAAGACCTACACATTTTATCGCCATTTGGCTTAAAAACTGGTATCGACTGTTTGTTTGTTGCTGAAATTCTTGTTAGTGACATAATTTGTTTTGTTTCAGTTGGGGCCCTTGGAGGCGTTGGGGGCCTTGGGGACACAGTGAAAGGCGGTATGGATCTTTGAACTTTGTTACAACTAATACATACATACATAAACTCACGCCTGCTTCCCAGAGGGGTAGGCAGAGACCAGGGACTGCCAACTACAACTAATGATACAATACAAAACAATACGATAAAATATATAAATATTTTTTTTAATATGAATTATATGGGGATTACATTACATTTTTGAAATTACAGAATTACAATTCCTATTAAAAGAATTTTGACGACCGACGTCACTGACATATTCAGTGATAGTCATTTTAATATATTTTTCATTATCCAAAACTGAAATAAAACTCAGCTTTACACTATCACTGCTTTTTTATTGTTGATCTTTTTCTAATAGTATGAATTGTCTAATTCTTTTGCAGTTAACGTTGCCGACAAACTCCCAACAGACCAAGGTAAGAATAGTTTGAAAAGTTTCTTTGAAATTATCCATACTATACGTAGTTTCGTTAACAAAAATATGCTTTAGCCGGGCTTTTAAAAACTTTAAAGCCTAGTAAGCTAAGGCTTGGCTTTCCAAGGAATTCCAATGTAGGTAATTGTATTTTTATAATTAAAATGTTTACTATGTCGTTATTCTTGGCAACGTGTCAGAAATAACTATCTTCAACACGGTGACTTTGAATTCGTTTACCGAATTTTAAAGGGACATTCTAAGATAAGAATATTCTTTATGGTACACCAGAGCACACGACATAAAATTGAAACATACACAGTACAATTGGCGGCCTTATTGCTAAAAGCAATTTATTTCAGACAACCCTATGACGGAAAGTTAGTGAAGGAAAAATGGGACGGGAAATCGATGCAAAAATTAATATTTATTAATATTCATAGTTACAGACTTATATAAATAACAATATACCTACATAAACTTTTACATATAATATATGGATATGATAAACATACATAAATAACTTACAATAAAATCTACTCGGGAAGGAAATAAACAATATTATAGCATACCCGCATAAAGGAAACGTTAACAACGTTTTCAACACTACGGTACTTCCTACCACTTTGAATTTGGATTCACTGTTTCGAGTAAAAGGTCGGAAATCACCAATATTTACAAATATGTTGTTACTGATAAATCCTTACTAATATTATAAACGCGAAAGTTTGTATGTATGAATGGATGGATGGATGTTTGTTACTCTCACGCAAAAACGGCTGAACGAATCCGGATAAAATTACCACGCGAACGACGTCGCGGGCAACAGCTAGTTATTAATAATACTGTTTTTCACAATTAAAAGAACATTCTCTCAAAATACGGTGAACGAATTCAAAGTCAGTATGTGTTATCTATGGCAGTACAATAATAGTACTATTATTTATTGCAGTTAATGTCCTCGACAAAGTCCCAGCGGACAAAGGTAAGAATAATTTATCTAATAAATTCCAACCTTTGTTTATTCATAACATAACAAAAAGAAAACTAATTGAAATAAGAAACTGGACTTAATATATAAATGTTAAATACTATTTTGGACAAATATACGTAATTATTATTTGGTATCTAACTCGCTTTCCCGGCAAACTTCTTACCGCTCAGAATCAATATTTGTTTTTCTGAAATGTTCCCAAGTGGTAATAGTTATTCGGTTTTGTATAATAATAATAATAACTTTCACACAACACAATCCCAAACTAGTATACCCTGTGCTATGGTAACCAGGCAAGGACATCACAAACACAGAAAGGGGCGGAAATAGAATCCAACAAATTAAAGGTCATCAAAGTCTATCCAGCCGTTCTTGAGTTGTATAATATGGTGGAACTAACTAACTTACTAATAAAAACCGGACAAGTGCGATTCGGAATACAACGTTTATTGTATGGTAGCCCCCCTTAAATATTTATTTTGTACTGTTTTTAGTATTTGTTGTTATAGCGGCATTAGACATACATCATTTGTGAAAATTCCAACTGTCTAGCTATCAGATCACGGTTCATGAGATACAGCCTGGTAACAGACAGACAGACATACTGACAGTGGAGTCTTAGTAAAAGGGTCCCGTTTTCACCCTTTGGATACGGAACCCTCAAAAGACATGATTTTTTTTCTATTTGTGGCGCTGCGCTAGTGTTACTAGAGCCCCTTAACAAAAATATTGTTTAAGCTGGCTAGACTCAACTTTCCGATGAATTCTAAAATGTAAATAAGTTTATTAGTGCAATTTTATAAACAACAATTTACTACTAGATCGTTATTTCTGGCATATAGTATCGAAAATAGTAAGCTTAAGAAGATAGAGCCAAATTTGAGAAGATGGCTAACTTGTTAGGTGTAATTCTTTGGCCTATCAAAAATTTAATTAGGTATGTTATTCTTTTTGCAGTTCAAGTTGTGGATGGTGGTAAGTACTTTACCGTAACTCTGTCTTATAGATTAAAGAGTATTTTGGTTAATCCTAACGGTCAACGAATATTATAAATGCGAAAGTTTGGATGGATGTTTTTCTGTCTCCTTTATTTTTTGTTACTCAATCACGTCAAAACGGCTAAACAGATCGAGGTAAAATTTGGCACAGAGATAGATCTACAAGGTGACTCTGAATTCGTTCGACAATTTTTAAGGTGACTAGCTAAGGAGCTAGCTTTGATAAAGTTGGAGTATCAAAAAAAATTTCTTTGTTACCTGAAACGTAATAAAAATCAGAAATAGACTAAGGTTTGAGCGTCTTATGGTCGGTGTCGGCCAACTCAATTTTTCTTTTAACAGACTCTCAAACATTTAACATCTTTTAACGTTATGGTACTTCCTACTACCGCTTTGAAATTGGATTCAAAGTTTCGAGCCAAAGGTCGGAATTCGGAAACCACGAATTTTTAAATATGAATTTACGAATTTACAAATATTTTATAGCACAACTGATAAATCATGAAGAATAGTATTTTTTAAAGGGATTCCCTCCAAATATTGCTAACGGTTTCAAAATCACGCTGTAGATTTTCGATAGAGTCAAGCTTGGGAAGTTGACTTATGTACTTGCTAGAAATTTTTTTTGCAGTTGAAAACGAATCACAAAATTAATGAGACCTAATGTCTTTTTTTTACAGTTCAAGTTGTGGATGGTGGTAAGTACTTTACCGCACCTTTGTCTAATACATTAGACTTTTTTGGTTAATCCTAGCGGTCAACGAATATTATAAATGCGAAAGTTTAGATGGATATTTTTCTTTCTCTTTTCTTTTTTATTTTAATACTCAATCACGTCAGAGCGGCTAAACAGACCTAGATAAAATTTGGCACAGAGATAGATTATAATCTTCAGAGTCACTTTGAATTCGTTCGACAAATTTTAAGGGGACACTCTAACCATGATCCAGAAACATATGGTGCTAGTCATGAAAAAAATGGAGCGTCAAAAAAAACGTTTTCTGTTACACGCAATTACTTCCCAGCATAAAAAACCACATCAGGACAAAAAGTAATAAAAATCGGAAAAAAACTATCGTTTGATTGTTTAATTGTTTACGCATATCGGACGACAGAGCACTCTTAAGTATTTAACAATAGAGAACATTTTTCAACATTATGGTACTTCCTAACAGTTTGAAATTCGATTCACGGTTACGAGCCAAAGGTCGGAGTTCACGAATTTTTTAATATTAATTTACAAATACGTTATAACATCACTGATAAATCATGAATAATACTCTTTTTCACAATGAAAAGAAGATTCCCTCAAAATATTGTTAAGTGAACTTTTTTAGCAGTTGAAAACGTATCACAAAATTAATTGGGTATGTTCTTCTTTTCACAGTTCATGTTGTGGATGGTGGTAAGTACTTTAACGTACCAACTCTATTTTTGATTAATCCCACTAAATACTAATATTATAAATACAAAAGTTTGGATTGATGTTTCTTACTCAATCACGTGAGAACGGCTGAATCGATCTGGATAAAATTTGATACTGAGATATTTTGTAGTTTGAAAAATAGCACATAATTATATGTACTACTTTTTATCTGTAGTCCGAAAATTCTCCAACAGATGGCGCGTATGGCGCCATTACATTATTATCGTGAGAGCAAATAGAGCTCGCATACAAATGCTTCTTGTATTTTTCGTACATATTTTTATAAAACACGTATTTTTTTATAAAAGAGCGTAACTATTTCACTTAGACAAATAAAATGAGACCTCGACTCTTACGTAATAAAAGTGTAGGTCCTGTAAAAGCGTGGCTTTTTACGACCCCTTCGGTGGCGGTAAATAAATGTTATTTCTTCTTCTCCTTCTTTTTTTTTCTTCTTCTTTACCACCAACTCCCGCTCATTGCTCGTTTAAGAGGCTCCATGCAGTAATACTACCACCAACGGAAAAAAACATATTATATTATTTTACAGATCGTTCTTGCAAAAATCATGTTAATAGTTAATTTTTTGGACCCATTGTCGTGAAGCTAAGGCAAAAACCCTAGGACTGGATACAATGGACGCCAAAAACGGCCGTTTATGGCATATATGCTATCTAGTCCCAGGTTCGTGAACCTTAGTATCGTGGTCGTGGGTCCTAAAAGTCACTATTAATACATAAACATAAACATAAACATTTACATACAGGCACATACATTGCTTCTGGCCCCACACTAGGATACCCTGTGTCGTGGGAACCAGAAACAACGACATCACAAACATGTAAACATCCAATACCTGGGGTTTTTTTTGTCCCCAGCCGGGATTCGAACCCGGGACCTCTCGCATGGTATGCAGATGCACTACCGCTGCGCTACGAGGTCGTCGAATGAATACGAACACGAATGAGACATTGATCTGATACTTTTTGCAAGAATGATCTGTTAAGCAAGATTTCTTTTTCTACTGGTGACGCAAGTGTTACTGTATGGAGCCCCTTGATCTTAGCTAACGCATTATTTTTTTCTCGTTGTTCACAGTTCCCGGTGCAGATGGCGCGCTCAGTAAGTATAACGTTTTATTAGCATAGCTGTTTTAAATCGTGATAACAATTTGTCTACCCTGATGCCGATATAACTTTTTGTCTTACATGAAAGTGTATTTATTTTTAAAAGTTAAAATAACCCAGTTACACGGAACTGGGACTAGATAGCATTTACGGCTAAAACGGCCGTTTTTGATGTTAATGCTATCTAGTCCTGGGTTTTTCCCTCACGGCCATGGGTTCTAAAAATCACTATTAACATGATTGAGTTAAGACTGGTCTAACACTTTTTGCAAAAAGTATCTGTAGAAAACCGGCCAAGTGGGAGTCGGACTCGAGCACGAAGGGTTCCTTAGCATTATCTGTATGTACAACATCAGACACAAAGATCGGCAAACAATCACGTCTATTGTACTGAAGCCCCCCTTTAATATTCATTTTAATTTAATTATTTATTTTTGAAGCGAATATATGTAGAACTAAATATTCTGTGAATATTTCAAGAGCCTACCTGTTGCCGTTATTAATATCGAACAAAAACGGCAAAATAAATACGTTTTTTGTATGGCAGCTCCCCTTAAATACTTATTATGTTTGTAGTATTTTACATGCCTCATAAACAAAATAAAAATAAAAATTTGTTGTTATAGCGGCAACAGAAATACATTATCTGTGAAAATTTCAACTGTCTAGCTATCACGGTTCATGAGATACAGCCTGGTGACAGACAGACAGACAGACGGACAGTGGAGTCTTAGTAATAGGGTCCCTTACACCTTTGGGTACGGAACCCTAAAAAGATATGTTTTTTTCCATTGGTGGGGCAAGATAGTTTTACTGCATGGAGCCCGTTAATGGGCTATAGTACCCAGTATATGCGACACCATTAAAAACAAAAAAACCTTTTTTAATACGTTTTTGCAAAACGTGGACTGCATGATTCTCAACAATGCTGATAGCTTTTTTTACAACGTACAGAATAAAATCTAGAGAAGAGAGAATAACCTGGGTCTTGAAGACCAATTAAGCCAATTTAAAACAACAATTCCTGTCCTAAACCGGCTCGAACTCCAACTCATATATATCTTTATATATAAAAATGAATTGCTGTTCGTTAGTCTCACTAAAACTCGAGAACGGCTGGGCCGATTTGGCTAATTGTTGTTTTTATATATTTGTGGAAGTCGAGGGAAGGTTTAAACGGTGAGAAGAAAAAAAACGGTTGACGTCGGTGATACGAAGTTCACGGAGTCATCTAGTATTCATATATATTCTTGTTTTAAATTGGCTTAAACTCCGTCTTAAGAGTGTTTTAGTGGAATCGTTTTTTTATAAATAAAATTTAAATAAAACCATGAACCCTTTGAATACTCCTCAGCTGCGGTTAGTATGGTCTCGTCCTCACCCCCAGCCTATTTTAGATGCATTCAAAGTGTGTTTTAGAGGTCTCGTATTTTTACAAATAACACTGTTTTTTGTTTTATTTGCCGATGTCTTGATACACAAAAAATGCATTGAATAACTAACAGAGATATGTTTTGTTATTTTCAGAACCACTGCCCCGCGTACTCTGAGCTTGCAGTTACTTTATATTGTAATCGTATCTAACAAGGTACTTAATAAGATGTTGCGATGCGGCATGAATATATGTTCGTAATAAATGTATAGTATTCTTCCTGATGTTTCATTTTTGAACTGACCTCAACATCGAGATCCTCGTGACATAATCAGATAAATTGTCGCCAATCATAAATTCACACTAACACTACCTACGTTCTATATGGCGAGAGGACGCTGTTCGACCTTTGAGTTTAGGCAATCGGGTCAAGACTGTACCGACAATAGCTTCCGCTGTAGGTTGATATAAAGCGCATATTATTTACATCTGATCTGACAGACAACTAACACAACGCAGCCTTGAAACATAAACAATATATATACCTACAGAGATACAGTCTACAGCACAACATACACCTTTACAACAGAGTAGAGTGCACGCATGTACAGTCTGTTCATCCTTACTTGTCCAATTTAGTAAACAATATTCTAACCTCAAAATTGACATTTGATGCCGAAACTAGATATTTTCTTGCAAGTTCGTGCACTTTGTTTATAAACATAGCAGCGTGTTATCCATAATGGTGTCCAAGTTACTTAATTTATGGAAATATGACAGTTTTAGACTAAAAAGTCATACTTTGCGGTTCGAATCTTGTTTACTAAATTGGACAAGTAAGAATGAATAGACTATAAAGATTGCTGTGCTGTCCATTGTACAGGCTCAGCAATTTAAGTCAATGCGTCTCTACATTTGACACCAACACAAATAGGCACCTTACGGCTGTAGAAATGAGGAATTTGGTGGAATACCGACATTTTGTAATTCAATCGCTTCATTTATAAAGAAGGTATCAAATGAATAAAACAAATAGCTGACTGTTCACAGCTGGTAAAAATACTAGAAGGAAACCAGACAATGCATCGCAGAAGTGCAGGTAAAGCCGACAAAAACGGGTGGACCTTTAGAGTTTAGTGGCGTAGTTACCAGTTACATTGTGGTTACATTGTACAGTTATGAGTAAATTGTCTATACGTACAGGTTGATATGCTGTCGGCTGTAGGTAAGTAGGTACCTACTTATTGTGTAGTTTTCTAAAACACATACTGTTTTTTTACTGTCGTGGTCGACGTACCTACAACACATTCATCTTACTTACTCTTTTTTATTGTAAATGCAAAGGATTGCACGGACGGATGTTTGTTACTCATTCACGCCAGAGCGGCTTAATAGATCTGGATGAAATTTAGCACAGCTAAATATAGATATATAGCACAAAAGCTACATTTTATCTCGGATTTTTTTTTCTCGCGAACAAAGTCGCCGGCAACAGCTAGTTGTCTAATATATATGCAGCCGATTTTTTTATTATAGATAGATAGATAGAGAACACTGTTGCACAACCAGGAGAAAGAATCATCCACTCAATATCCCTTATCAATCAGACGGTAATGTTTATGACTTCTTCGGCATTGCTCGGTGACATCATTAGCTAAGGAGACATAACAAATTTTAATTGACAGCGGCTCGAGATCCACGCTTGGCCAGCTGGCTCCTCCGGCCAATCTAAACGAGAGGCACACGACACATTCCTGCAGAATATCACTCGACTAGTCGCGCGTGAATTGTGTTTAAAATGAGCTCCATATGCATTGGATTCATCTTCGCTATTATACTGGTGAGTAACGAATGCAGTATTTATAAATTGAGAATCTGAAATATCTAGGTAGCTACCTCGCATCCTATCTACTACAACACCTCTTGCCAGATACACTTTAGCAGAATGTCAACAATTACTTTTTTAAATACCATCATAGAAAACGTACTTAAGCGTTAGAATTCCTGATTGCTTGCTGGTGTTTAACTGTGGGTGTTTATCCAATAATCGTCACGTATCGTAAATAATTGTCAAATATGACATATTCTTAAATTTGATAAAGTGCGCAGTACCAAATTGCTATCAATTTGCTTCCGTTCATTCATGGGTGAGGTGTGGAGTCTATATAATTAACTCGAGTAAAACGCCTGATAAAGTGTAAAGGCAAATAGATGTTGCGCAGCATGTTATTTAGTTCGGCAGGCGTTCATACATTCCACAAATAGACAAATGAGTGGCTATTCATGAACAAACTCTCACAGACAGAGACTCACAGACACAGAGAAAAAATTGGTTGGTTTTCTTAAATTATATCTGATCCCCGCCCCGCAGCAACACTGTGTGGAGTTTGGAATTGTAGAAATGAGGAAGTATGAATCAATCCAACTGTTTGTCTAGCTAGATACGGTCGCCAGCACGTTAACTTTACATACGCACTCTAATGAGTTACGTTAAAGGTGAATTTTGCAAAAAAAATGTGAGGGTCGGCCTACTATTGACTGTATCACATATAGCACTTGTAGCCTACCTGGGTCTATGATGTTTTTCCTACAATTCAATACAAAAATATCACTTCACAAGAAACATTTACCAAAGTTTCATTTAACGAACTATCGTTTTAACAATGACATCTAATACAAAGATTCATTTGATATGCAGTCATTTTGAAAATGTATCATTTATTATTTATGTTTAAAAGACTTCCATATCAACATTTGAGAGATAACAAATAATGCATTTTGCAATACCAATTTAATTCGCTTTTTAAAGTAACAAGAAACTAATTTTGTTTTGTTAGAGGCACTTATTGGTAACAAATAGGATGCTCCGCTTAGCGAAATCACAAGTCAAACCCAACCTAACCTACTGTTCCAGGGCGAGCATATTTTTTTGAATGCGGCTTCGCTCCCCTGCACTCCCCATGCCTTGTTTACTGACTTGCGTGTACTGTATAACTTAAATCATATTAGTAGAACCACAGTAGAACTTTGATGAACTATGAAATTTTACAGTTAGAATATTGGAATCGTTCAGGACTTGATGCGCGTAATACTCGCTGATGTCTGGGTGGTTTCAAAGCCGCGGTTACATAATTAGAAATTAAAAACCGGCCAAGTGCGAGTCGTACTCGCGCACAAAGGGTTCCGTACCATTATCTATACAACATTAGACACAAAGATAAAAAAACAGCATAAAAAAAAACGTTTGTTCTATGGGAGCCCCTCTTAAATAATTATTTTATTTTGTTTTTAGTATTTGTTGTTATAGAGGCAACAGAAATACATAATCTGTGAAAATTTCAACTCTCTAGCTATCACGGTTCTTGAGATACAGCCTGGTGACAGACAGACAGACGGACGGACGGACGGACGGAGAGGCAGACAGCGAAGTCTTAGTAATAGGGTCCCGTTTTTACCCTTTGGGTACGGAACCCTAAAAATGGCATCTATTTAGAATACTTTAAGTATAGATGTAAATTTAAAAAAAACGTTGAGAATCTTGTTTCCAGTTAAGAAATCTTGTTTAAAAAAATGCGCGAACTATTAGTACCGCCTCTCCGTCCAAAAGGACAATGACCCGGTGGCCCACGGCACGCACGCACCGCTCGGGATGGCTACTAATGGTTCTAACAGATTCAGTCGAGATATTTTTGAAAAGTGCGTTCTTTAAAAAAAACAAACTAGCGTATTCGATAGCTATTGTCAGGCACGTTCATTTTGCTAGGGCTTTTAAACCACCCAAAATTAATGCAGTATAGGGTCTTGTTTTATTATCAATGGTTTGTTTACAGGCCGTGCTTGCGCTCATTTGGATAGCCTACTGTATGTTCTGCCGGGAGCGACACAAGTCTGAGCTGTACCAGTACAATATATCGGACTTAAAGTACAAACAAGGGCTAGGAGCCAAGGTGGAAGAAGAGAAGAAGGAGGCAAAGGGACTCTCAGCCGGGATATTCATCCTGCCTTCGCGGCGCAAGCATAAGGACGATGAATACGAGAAGAGACCCGACTACCCCGAAAGTCCAGTGCCAAATGTGCAATCAGGGACAGAGGACTTTATCAAGATGTTCACCGACGATTCAAAGTCCCCTGACGTCAGTTTCGAGATAGACTCTAACTCACAGTTTCACAGCGAAGTCTGAAACTACTTTTTAGTATTTTTTTTACTTTGGTCAAGCACCTTTTTTGCCTATGGAGACTGCACTTTGTACCTAGTAGACATGTGCGCCGCACCGCGCGCCGCACCGCGCGCCGCTGCCCGAGGTTTATGATGACGCGCCGCCGCGTTTCATGCCGGCGAGAAAACGTCGTGACTTGAAACGTAATTGAGTTCACTTACAGTGAACTTTAAAACTTTATTTTTTTAAACAATTGACCGCGTCCAATTTGAAGAATCGGTGGATTGCCCTGCGACCAGTTTTTTAAAAGCTCTTCAAATCTTTAGTTGCATACACACTGCTCTCGCCTATCGCGCCGAATTCTCCATAAACATCGTTTTGTTCTCACGAAGTAATGCGCATCGGCGCACATGTCTAGACTCTACCACCGACTAACCACACACCGTGGGGCTTTTTTCTCACTATATTCCAATAGTTTTCTTGAATTGACTTTGCGGAGTCGAAGAGTGAATCGACTGACGCTACAAAAAAACCGGCCAAGTGCGAGTCGGACTCGCGCACGAAGGATTCCGTACCATTATCTATACAACATTTGAATAGCGTCTTTCTTTGCGTTTTTTTGCCGAGCAAAAAACGGCAAAAAAAAGGCAAAAAAAATCACGGTTGTTGTAAGGGCACCCCCTTAATATTTATTTAATCCTGTTTTTAGTTTTTCTTGTTGTTTAAAATTTCAACTGTCTAACTATCACGGTTCATGAGATGCAGTCTGGTGACGGACGGATAGCGGAGTCTTAGTATTAGGGTCCCTTACTCTTTGGGTACGAAACCCTAAAAAGAAGACATCCGGGTTTTGGAGAGTCCCAGGCCGATCGGATCAAAACAACTTTTAGTACAAGTGTTTTGCGTTTAAGGTTCCGATAATGAATTCAAGACTTCTACTATACATTTTGTGTCCGGTTTGATTTTTGTAAGTAACTGTAAAGGATAAAACACACCAACGCGGTGGCGTTGGCGGTCCATACATAAATGATTTTCGGCCATAGTATTTTGTATGGACCGCCACCGCCACCGAGTTGGCGTGTTTTATCCTTTAACTGTGGGCGAGAGAATCATAGGATTAGGTATAATTAGGTATTACGATTTCTAAGAGTATAAGATAAGACAAGATAAGAATATTCTTTATTGTACCAGGAAAAACACAGACATGAAATGTTTACAAATGAAACATATTTTATTTGTCGTGTTATTAACAACAACAATAGCCCCTGTAATAGTTATTTATGACAAACGAGTAATGAATCAGTGACAAGTGAGTGACGGACGCTGACGACAAAGGAAGAACCTTGTTTGGTTTTGTTGAATTACGCAAGTAATATTGTGAATTTATAGTTTTGTAGAAACAACAACAATGAAGTAATTACAATTGAATTTATAATACAGGTGAAGAGAAAAAGTTAAGCATAACGACTAACGCTGAATATATTTGAATCCATCTGACCAGTCCTACCTGGACCGGACTATGACAGTTTATTTTTGGATATTATGTTTTTTGTTACATTTACATTTGTAAAGAATTGTCGAGGCGTATCGTTATTTATAGTCGTTTTTCTTCAATGTTGACACTTGACACATTTTAATCTTTACCTACACAAGTATATGACATAAGTATTATTGTACACAAGAATAATTATCAAATACACAACTTCTGTTCAATGAGACTAAAACTACTTGTTTTTTATCATTTCATTACAACATCCTATATACTACTTAGTTTATACAATAAATGCCTCCTACATAATTACATGCACAGCTTACTGGACTTAATGGAGAACTTGCACTACAAAATGTTTTAATAGAGGCAATGTTAAAAGTGTTTTTTTTTTTCGCTACGACTAATACTTTTCTTAATATAATCTGTCAAAAAGTCAATGTATTGCGTGCGCGAGTCCGGCTCGCACTTTGCCGGTTAATTTTTTTATTTTTCACGAGTTTCTATTTATGCGTTCTGTAGTATAAAAGCAATGTCACTCCAATCCAAGTTAGACGCAAGTTCCCCATTAAGGCTAGGCGCGCACGGGTTACTTTTGTCAGCGTGACTGTTTCGTCATCGTCACTCTTATCAAGTCCGTGGATAGTATGGAGATGCGCGCATGTTACGACGTGACAACTGGATGACGTTTACGTGCGCCGACCGGCGAACAAGCCCGAGACGAAACTATCGGCGCGCACACGAGTGACAAAATTGTAAACTCCTACAAGTTTACAATTTGTGTGTTATTTACCCGATGTATATTACTATTAAATAGATATTACCCTATAAAAATTCAACTCATTAGAGCCTAATCGCTATTCCACTGGATTGGAAGTAAAGTAAAAACAAGGCTTTGTTATAATATCCCACAAACCTCATCAATTTGTGACGTGCCTGACAAATACATACGAGAGGAAAAAATTACATGTATAGAAAAGTATTTCCCAATAATGTCAACGGTGCATAAACGTTTATACGCGTGTACAGTCAACACCACATCAACCTTTACACGAGTACACTCTTGACTCAGTTACGTTAAAATTAAATTTAAATTAAACTAGTGTCGTCTTTACCCTACTTAGTTACGCAACGGGCGAACTTGCATAAAAAGTGTAATGGTGGATCAGCGGTCGACTGTACGAATTTGATCTTCGTAGAATTGTGGAGGCCCGTTATTTTTAACGTTTGTCTGTACCAATCAATCAACTCTTAACAGCTTTACTAAGAAAAACAGTGAAAGTAAAATTCTTTATTGCCAGAAAGAATACTAGGATACTCTTTAATTCCTATTGATTGTGCAGATTTTGGTTTTTTTCTCTTTGTACCGGCGCTGTTTGATGGTAATTCTTACAACTTACTGTTTACATTAAATAGACATTAATAAAGCGCGCAAAGCGCGAATTTAAAGTTTTGTAAGGCATGATATTTCAAAAGTATAAATCTGAGAAAAAGTCATAGAACAAAAATTCTAAAAAACAAATTATAATTCTAATCTTATGCTTACCCTGTATGGCTAAACCGAGCCTAGCTCTATTCGCGTACATTGGCAAAAGCGTTTTAAAGCCAAAGATCTATGACTCCGTACACAAAACTGCGAATCAGCGCGATGCAAATTCGCAACCCAGAAAACTGCGACACGATTTGCTGCGATGCGATTTTGTGCTTCAAGGCATCTTCAAGATTTTCACGATTTGGGTGACCATTCCTTTGACGACCGTCAACCGTACTGAACGTATTTTGTGCACTAGGTCGTGACATGGATCGTAGAAAGAAGTGGTCACTTCTGTTACTGCTAAGAAGATACAGGAAAAAGATACAAAGAAGATTTTGGGTTCATCCATTTATTACTATTATGAATGCCGATGAGAATCAATTCACAAGTCCTTACGATGCGTCGCGCGAGCTCGTAGATTTTTACGATGCGACGTCGTCACATCGCAGTTTTGTATACGAGCCTTAAGTCTGTGCCTATAGCCAATCAGATTCGAAGGACCAAAAATAACTTAGTCTAACCGCTCTAGTTAACTAATAATATTTAGTACCGACATTTTCCAATAACGGATACATTACATTACACATCTAGCCAAGTCATATTATATTATACGATATTTTCTCCGGTACCGAAAATAATATTATGTATTGATATCACAGACCACGACATGCAGAATGCTCATAATCATATTATTATAAATTAATTTACGTCGAGCCAAGTGCCGATTTAGTGCAACCTCTAATACTCAGTGTACAGATCAAATGAGTACCTCTATTCGAGTTTGCTGGATAAATAATAGATGAATTTCAATATTTAATATTACTGATGTTGCAACTAAGATGAATATATCGGTTCCATATTTATAGTTAACCACAGACAGCTTACACTTGCCGAGAGCCAAGACCACTCTAGCCAACGGCGTCACCGAGTCCCTAGATAGTCCCTCCCTTGCTAGACATACAACACATCCCTATGTGAAGGTAGCCTTCACTTCATCGACTATCTTATCCACAGTGCTCTTCTCTGTGGGCCTGAACACGTACACCACGTTCTCGCCTGCATGTGTGAGCATCTTCACCACCTCGTCCCAGGCTCCCTTGATGGACTCCAGCACATCGCGGCGCTCGCGGGAGTGAGCGTGCTGCTCGGGCAGCGCTGACACACTCAGCAGAATCAGCTGAAAGTCATACCCAATATTGTAAAACATAAAATATCTATTATCTGTGCCTGTATTTTCTCCAAATAAATATAAGCTGCTGGTAAACTTTCTTTACATGTAGGATATACTTCCACGTATACCAATCACGAACCAGTTCTTTGATAGCCTGGGCTGAGTTTCATAGAATAATATACAATTAATAGTTTATTATGACAATTCGGGGTATATTGCGTTGCAGTTGCAGAGTAGTTTTGTTAATATATGGATTAATGGTCTTTCAACATCAATCGTCTGTCTTCATCGAATTGTCATAGTAAACCATGAATTGTAGTTCTATGAAACAGGCGCCCCCTCTTCCCCTAGCCCTCTTTCCTTCCGTTTCCTTTTATGATGTTTCTTATAAAACTGTCGTAACATAGTAAGTGTCGTTTTTCCTCTTCAACATTCGGTCATCCTCAGCATAAGTCTTCTCTTATTTTTCTTTTGTGATAGGTATTCGTGGAAAATTCTGCACCGACAAGAGTCTCTAATCTTAAACTGTAATTATGATAAGGTTCACACTTAATTGCAAGAAGATATACTTTCTGGCAAGAGCTGGATGAGAGTAGCCGAGGACCGTGCTCAGTGGCGTGCTAAAGGAGAGGCTTATGTCCAGCAGTGGACAAGCATAGGCTGATGATGATGATACTTTCTGTTAGTAGTTTGCAAGTGGAGATAATGAACCCACAGGTTTACAATGTAATGGTAGATAAATTAAATAGCCTCAAGTTTTCTGCTCTTTTTCATCCTTATTTTGCAAATATTACAGATTGAACGGTGTTACACTGGTCAATATTTTGTTCATACAACATCCCGCTAAGGCCGTAGTGAATGTAAGCGGATGAAACTGGATGTCGTGGCGTGACTGTTATCGTCCAATGTGAAACCGTCCATAACCCTAACAACAATTTGCAACAAATCAATTACTTCGGAATGAAAAGAACGTAAAGCATATGACTCTACTTTCGAGTTTTATCGCTGTAGACACGCTTCAAAAAGCCATCAAAGTAGTCCTAAGATGAATAAATTTTACACACATTAATCGAAATTTTGCATTGCACTCTTTTGTTGTTGATGTTCGTGTATGATTGCATGTTGACTGTGAAGAATAATAATAAATCGTTATTACTTACAAAACAGAAGAAGATCATGAATCTAAAATCCATATTGTTCTTGAATTTCCACTGCCTTCGTGTAATCCCAACAAAGTTTATTAAAAAAATAATCGTTTTGCAGTGAAACTGCAAAAACCTATTGCTATATAAACAGTGTGCGGTTAGGTCAAAGATCTGAACCCTACTGGAAAGCAGTGTGCCATAACAGGATGTTCTGGATTCGCCACACACGTCTGACGCCAATCAGCCGGGGCCGAGCCAGAGCGGACAATAGTACGCTCCAAGGGCTGCTGACCACAACAAGCGAAAATTACACAACTCCCACACGAAAATATCTTCCTTTTCAATTGTAAATTAACTTAATTCTTCGTGACACACTTTGTTTCACATACTCGTTTGAACAAAAGAGAGCCAGCGTGGTTATTGTTGGTCTATGATACAGTAAAGGTACCGGGAGTCTTCACGAAACCTGTATTCGCCATATTATCTTGCTTGACTGTGACTCTTTCGTTAGTCTAGCCGTAATGCGCTTGATTACCAAAACAGTGGTCGTGAATTCAATTCCCGATGGAGGCCCCAGTACTTGATTTGTACAAGAAGCCTCAGTATAGTATAGTTTATGTATGTGTATTAAATATAGAAATATCTCGCTATGTGTTGTTTAGTTGCACCGACTACTCATCATTTGGCTTCTCAATTTTTTTCCGTCAGTGGTTGTCTGGAAGAAATCACTTTTAGCAATAAGGCCGAAAATTGTAATGTACTATATTTTATTGTTTAATTCTCATATATAATTCCTGGTGTACACACAATAAAGAATATTCTATCTATCTATCTATATATGTATTTCCATGTTTGTGATTGTGCCCATAAATTTCGTGTATGACACTGGAGAAAACTGCATCTACAACCACATTAGGTATCCTACTAATATTATAAATGTGAAAGTTTGTGAAGATTTTTGGATGTTTGGAGGTTTGGAAGTTTGGATGTTTGTTACTCAATCACGCAATAACGGCTGAACGGATTTACATGAAACTTGGCGTACAAATATCCCAGTAATGCTTTTCCGTGGGATAATATTTATTTTAACTTTAAAATAGATGACATTGTGCGAGCGAACGTTGTGTTTTAAAAATAGATGGCGTTGTGCAAGAATCGCCTAAACGGATTCTGTGGCGGTACGAAGTTCGCCGCGATAGCTAATGATTATAAGGTGTGTCAGTGGTAACAACATAAAATACTTCTTCAACTCTGGGAAGTATAAATTTACTGTTCTAGGTAAAAACAGCAATAAAATGCTTCATTTTCACGGATAGTCGTACGGTCTTATTTATAAAAACACGATTACTTAAAAGACTCGTTAAAGGCAGTTTAAATAGTATGTTTACAGTATTTTCCACAGATTATTTAAACTGTCTCTGAGGAGTGTTTTAGAGGAATTGTATTTTTATAATTAACACCGTAAGTATTTACTATTGTTAACGAATGTGTTTAGTTTATTGATATGGCCTTTTTAGCCTCGTCAACGACATTGTTGCTAAATTTTGTGATTGATTCAGAAGCACCACGGCTCCAAACGACGATGTCGCTCGCGGCGCCGCTACACCAGTCCACCACCTTGCCCCAGGCTGTTTTATTTTGTGCACCGGACACCGATACGATACTCGAAAACTGAAATTTATTGACAGTTTAGTGTTTTGCCACTACGTGTAAGATTAAAAGAGGTAAATAAGTAGACAACACAGCAGAAAAAATATATACAACTTTTTCACATTGGATATCCACAATGTGTGTTACGTGTATTAAGAAGAAGAAAAAGAAGAACAAAGACATTTATTTAGATACACCACAGAAACAAAATAAGCACATAAGTAACATAATATGCACAACACAGAAAGAAAACTAAATACACAACAGACAAAACGAATAAATAAAACAGGACCATAGATGTAGCCTGTGGTGTATCTACATTGCCACAAAAGGCAGCTGACTCAGCGTTGTGCTGAGGAAGTGATCCCTACCATTACGGGTAGGTAGCATGCATGACATTTTGAACAATCGGTGCATGTAAAAGTTGTCAATTTTTTAGACTAGCTATACGTTTTATAGATTTCAGGAAATATTATTACTTACAAAACAAATGATGACCACGAAGCTAACCTTCATTGTCTTTTAGGTATAAGGAACTAAAACATAAATTACACCTACATCTTAAGTAGATTATAGAGCATTTGACACTTTACTATTTTATTTGTGCAAACTGTACTGTAAAAATGTACCTACAGCAGTTATTAATGTTAATGAGTTAAGTAGGTATGAAATTCTGAAATTTAAATTTACTTCGGTTTAAATAAGTATGAGCCCTCTAGGATTATGCAATCATCTTATGTGAGTGGTGTCCCAGTGTCTAATTATTGGTTATTCCTGATTCCAATTCCAGGTGCTTTTACTAGATCTTTTTACCCAATAACGGCACTTATCTTTACCGCCACCGCGTCTACATATATTTTCCATAATAAGGCAGAATTATTATCAGTGTGACAAAGCGAATGTCACGGATCTGAAATGGTTTTTTAAATCACAAATACTAATATTAACTACCTTCTTGAGCAGTAGGCCGAGGCAGTTGCAGACTCGACCTTATTTAAACTCACCCTAGAGATGTTTATTGAATATCACTTTATTCAATAAACATCTCTAAGGTTCTTCAAATGCGATTGATGCGACAGCATCATACACAAACAGATTCGCGCGTCGCAACACGGGAAGATAAACTTGGATAAACCTCTAGGCAATTTAAGGCCAAGAGAGGAACGTTCCCTTATCGGGATAAAAGTTCATTATTGCATTTTTCGCAATCTCGTACTTACTCAAGAGGCTACCCGGAGCTAACTAGCGCTCCTTTTGCAAAAAAAAGTCATATAGGTAGGTCTTAATTTATAATACGTTTTTACAAAAAGTGAACATCATGAATCTCTATGGTTATCTTTAGAACCTTAGCTTTTATAAAACGAGATATCATTTTCTTTCATCTATAGAGCTGCTTAAACACTTATCTGCTATCAAAATTAGAATTTAAAATTACTAAATTTAATTATAATATTTTCGTTAAAAAACAGAACACTAGCAAGGAGTTTTTAATTCCACCTTCGTTTTCATCATTATTACCTGTTGTTCAATTGCCTAATATCTTTTTATACTCCTCCATGACTATATCGAAGGCTTTATCGCTAGCTCTTACAATTTGAACCGAACTATCACTGCAAAATTGGACAATATTGCTAGAAGCACCTTTGCTCCATTGAACAATATTCGAAGACGCATCTTTACTCCACTCAACGAAATTCGAAGACGCAGATTTGCTCCATGTGACGATACTGACTGATGCATCCTCAGTCCAGTCGGCAATGTCAGAAGATGCTTGTTTACACCAACCGATCACATTTTGCCAAGTCGAGTCAGTTTGCTTCTGGGCTACGATACTCGAGAAAAACTGAAATAGGAGTTGCTTGAGAGCTTCACAAACAACATCATCAACATCATCAGCCACTAGACGCCCACTGCAGGACACAGGCCTCCTTCATGGTTTTCCTAACCATGAAGAGTTTTGCCATAATCGCAACGCTTGGCAGGCGGGTTGGCGATCGCAGTATGCTGTTGAATCTCAGGAAGACGCTGCTGCCCGTCTCCTGGTAATTTATTTCCTAAGTCGCCTTCTACGACATCCACGGAAGGAAATGGAGTGACGCTATTCTTAATCCGGCGCCACACGGATATCCGGCGCCACACGGATTCTTGCCACACTTTATTTAATATTTTGTCCGTAATGAGACAAACATACACATCTTGAGAAAACATGCCTACTAAGCTTAAGAGGGTTATGGGTGCAATAAAGTATTGAGTAAGTAGGTACCTAGTTTCAAGTACATAATAAAAACGAGCCAAGTGCGTGTCGGGACACGCGCAATGTAGGTTTTTTATCTGCTTTACAGAACTAACGACTTCATCGAAGTCATTTTCAATGGATTTAGTACCTAATTATAAGTTGGTTATCTATTACTCGTTAACTAGTTACTAGTTAATTACTTTAGCCTCAATAGTTTTATATTCTTTTTGTTGCACTAACGTGTGCTGAAGACAATTTTAAAAAAACAATTTTTAGCCTCTAAATAGGTTTTTAAAATTGTCCTCGATGGTAGTTTTCCTTTTTAAGTTCATTATATGTGCTACTACCCTAAATTTTTTCACGTTTCTACAATCAACCGCTTAGCCAAGAGAGAGGGGACGCCCTACTCGGACAAAAATTTGCGCTTTAAAGCTTAATATTTCGCAAACGGAACTCTAAATCAAAAAATGGTCTTCCTACGCCCAATCTAATGTTTCAATCCAAGCCCAATTTTTCAACGACCAATCCAACGATATCCCACACTATGGTGTAGGCGAGAAAAAAGAATTGCATCTCTAATTCAGGTGTAGGGGACCTCCCCTAAAAAAAAATTTTTTTCGAGGTTTTATTCTACCGTTTTGTCGGCGTTATAAATATGTCCCACTTAAGTCATACCAAGGATACGTGTGTAAGCGGACGTTTAGAGGTTCAATCGTCGTTGATACAATGGATACAAAGTTATTTATAGCTAAAATTCAAAATCATCCCGCTATATGGCATACATAGTAGTCGCTCTCTCCCAGTGGATTACTTGATAATAAATTCTTCCAGATTCGTCGTTCCTTTTGTATCCCGCGTCCTTGACAAAGCCAGCAGTAGTGTTTCCTCGTCAGATCAATCCACTGTGCTACTGAGTGTCAAAAACGCGGAGTGTCGCGCAATCGCCTCGCTTTCAAATCGCTCGCAAATGACTACTGTGATAGGGCTATTATTTCTCACATAATTTAGTGACAATTACTTACAGCGCTGAGAATAAAGATCAAGTATGCGCCATACATTTTTCTGCAGGAGTAAGTACTTTTTTCTGCTTGGCGACTTCAATATTAGAACTCTTAAAGTAACTGGCAGAGTAACTGTTACAACTCAAATTCATGAAACAACCTATACTGGTATAGGTATAGATTTACTCGATACTATCGATACAAAGTACAATACTACATCGTGTAGTAATGCAAAATCTAAAAAGCGATCTTCAGTATCTATAAAATTAAACAACTGGTTCAAGTCCTGGTATGGGTGGAATTTTTGGCCTCTAAATAGGTTTTTTAAGACGAAGTCAACTTGTATGAAAATAAAAAAATAATAAAATGTGAATTTTATTTCTGCACGTTGGAAGTGATTTAACTATTAATAATACTGAAGAAACAGTTTTTATGTTTTGTTTCGATATTCCAATAACCCCTTTCATGTTTTTCATATGCTTTATACGCCACTTTATCAGTAAACTAATTCGGCCGAAACGAGATAAGAAATATATAGAAGTGAGAGAAAACAATAAAACATCAAATAAAAAAAGCATGCATTACTCAAATATTTATTTATTTAAATGCAACTATCGACGGCTCGTCAACATTTGTGCTTTTAATTATGTGAAGGCATAATAAGTGTGATGTTGCTAGTTTGAAAATGGAATGCAGTTGAATGCACCTTTGAAACTATATCTAGAGTGTTAAAACTATCAAATACTTATCATGACACTATATAGTTTACGAATAAAGAAACACGGGCTTCGCGCACTACTCTCAAAACGCTCTCTTCAATTACTGCCTCTTCTCTGTGATTAAGTTTATCACTGAATTTTAAAATCATAGTCCCATTGCAGATTTGACTCTACGCGTACCCTTCATGATCTTATCAGTGACCATAACGCACCAGTCCACGATATTATTCCAGACACCACCACCTTTTCGGGCGTGTATCTCTTCTGGTTGGGCTGGTATAGTACACAAGGTAAGCTGAAATAAAAATATTACATGTTTGGTTGCCGTCGTATAAAGAACAGCGGGTGATCGCGCTCTTCCTTTCAACTATGAAGAGAAATTTCCCGCCAGGCAGATCGTATACCTGGGTATGGCCGGTCCGACTGATATTCGTCGGACGATATATTTATTGTATGTCGTGTGAAACATTTTGCTTGCGTGATGCAGAAATGTCGGAGATTTATGATATTTAGATGCGCGCGCGCAGAGTTGACAATGTACTCGCCACAATAGCAATAGAAAAGAAACGGGTGTGGCTGTAACGGGTTACACGGCCGTTGGTTTAATGTGAAAAAACTATAAGTAATCGTTAATGTTACGCGGCACTGGCGTCATCTAGCGGCACGTGTCAATAGGATCTGAGTACGGGCTATTTTGCTCTACCCAACGATATACGAATTGTACTGTGCACGATACGTAATTACAGAGTTACATGCAGCCCTCGCCGAGGCGACATGTTTTCGTTACATCCGGTTTTAGCAAGCGACCCCCTAGTACCGAAATGAAAAATATTTCGCGTCAATAACTTTGTTTACGGCTAACTTTTATGTACCGTAGTGAGTTTTGAAAGGTTTCTGAATTTTGTTTCGAATTTCTACAAGACTAATTTAACCCGGAAACGGTACCTTGCACACCTTTACCAGGCTGTTTACTTACGAAATAAAGTAAAATTATGAATTGGACGTTCATTTTTCACCAGATTAACGGCACACGTAGGTACTTATTTAAATTAAGACCAAGACCTGAAACAAACACAAATTACAGCGTGGTGGATGAAGATACTGTACTAAATCTATTGAATGGTAAACACGAAATAGGCTAATGTGTCAAAATAGGGTCTGAATTTACTAGCAGTGTGAGCTAGTGTGCAACATACATTTTGCAGTGGACAGCAATTCTAAGACGGACTTACTGAACCTAACTGTCTGCGCAGCATCTTGCATCACCTCCCTGATTTGATAGGTATACCTAGCGCTCAAATTGGGTAGTCGTTATCCGGCTGTACGTTATAAAAAGTTTAACGTCATACACACCCTCTGTGGAATTTAGTAACCTAGAGATGAACTCCTCCGCAGGATGTAGGAGAAGAAAACTGACTTCTTCACTAGGAAGAAAAGCGAAGGGCATACCTGGCTGGTAGGCTCCGATCATACAAAATATATGTGGTTTTCCTTTGTAAGTTTTTATCAAATAGAATAATGCCAAAATCTGAGACATTTTTGCATTATTCTATTCGATACATTCGACCCAATACAACACAATACAATACAAGAATATTCTTTACTGTACAACAAGAATAAACAAACAAAATATAAAGACACAGTACAATTGGCGGTCTTACTCGAATTTCTCCCAGACCAGCGACGTTGGAGAGTTGCTGAATATAAAGGCAGTTCTATCATTCAATACTGTTGTAGGCTTCCAAAAGTTTTGGGTATACATTATTCTATATACCCAAAACTACGGTTGTAGGCTTTCAGTAGTTTTGGGTATACATTATTCTATATACCTACAACTACTGTTGTAGGCTTCCTGTAGTTTTGGGCATACATTATTCTATACCCAAAACTACTATTGTAGGCTTCCAGTAGTTTTGGGTATATATTATTCTATCCCCACAACTACTGTTGTGGTCTTGCACTAATTATTCTAAACCCAAAATTACTATAGGCCTAATTTATCGTCACTGTTATAGACTAATTGATTTTTTTTTAAATAGGGCGATAATAATGACATAAGGCTCCGATGGCTTCGAAATGGAATTAAAAACACACAGAACTCACGGAATATCAAACTTCATCTTTTTGAAAATACGTAGCCCTTCAACCTCACAGCTTTTTACTTCCAAATAGTAATAGGGGTTAAAGTATGAAATTGCCGTTTTATTGCAATAGGTTCTTTGAATTGACATAGAATCTTCATGGTTTGAGGTTTTCGAATGAAACTTTTTTCAAATGGTTTCTATGATGTTCTTTTTTTTAAAAATGTGAAACATTTGAATATCGACTTTCAATTGTTTTTGTTATTCAATTTAGACATGAAAGATGGATACTGCGAAAATTCGAGTGATTATGAGGCACCCATTTTTCGTATTTTTTTATTTTATTGATTTGACGCAAGTGAGTCAATATTGTGGGTAAGGTAACTTTAAACCATGCCGCTAATTCCTGGGTAGTTTGACTAGGGTCGGCTTCCACTATCTCTCTTAATTCATCGTTATTCACCTGTGTGGGCGGTCTTCCTCGTGGCTCGTTCTTTAAGTCGAAATTTAAATCACGAAAGCGTTTAAACCAAAATCGCACGGTGCGTTAATTAGTAGACCCCTCTCCAAACGCAGCATTGATATTGCGGGCTGTTTCTGCCGCGTTAGTTCCGCGTCGGAACTCGTATTCACAAATCACTCGAATTTTCGCAGTATCCATCTTTCTTGTCTAAATTGAATAACAAAAACAATTGAAAGTCGATATTCAAATGTTTCACATTTTTTAAAAAAAGAACATCATAGAAACCATTTCAAAAAAGTTTCATTCGAAAACCTCAAACCATGAAGATTCTATGACAATTCAAAGAACCTATTGCAATAAAACGGCAATTTCATACTTTAACCCCTAATATTTCCAACCGGCAGCGGCATCCTGAGACCAGAAGACTATCTGCAGTGTAGTATAATTGTTGTAAGTATTTTGGCAGGTTGAACTAGACAGGAATTCTAAAATAAAATCAACTGAATGAACGCTACCCACATAAGTCTCATTACTTCGTTATCACAAATAACAATATATACCTACCTGGATGAATGAATACCACTTGTGTTCCTCCTTTAACAGCTTGTGAGTTGATCCTATTTATCCGATATATGTTTTACACAGTAATTAGCTTTCAACTTCTTTTATTTTACTTAACTGAATTGATAAATAATATTTCTATTATCTGGGATAATAAAAAACCGGCCACGTGCAAGTCGGACTCGCGTACGAAGGGTTTCGTCATCATCTACCCATTATGTTCCCACCGAGGGGCACGGGTCTCTTCCCTGAGGAAGGTATAGGCCATACTCCACCACGGGGGCCAAGTCCGGATTGGTGGAGGCTTGTAGACTAGTGGCTCGTCTACTGTCAGAAGTTGTCAAGCCGCCCTAAGGCCTCTGACTTGGCTTAACGACTGCCATCTATCGACGGCAGCCGGCACCAACAGCTTAACGTGCCTTGCGAAGCACGGAACCGCTCGGAAAAATGCCACTAGCTTTAGGCATAGACGGCGACCCATCCATGCACTGAACGCGCCCTGTGTTGCTTAACCTTCGTGATCGTTTTAAGACCACTCAGGCAGCCGGGGCTACGAGCGATACGGGTTTCGTACCATTATCTAAACAACAGACACAAAGATCGAGAAAAATGGCAAAAACAAAACGTTTGTTGTATGGGAGCCCACCAGAAATATTTATTTTGTTTATTTAATTGATTATTTTTGAAGTGAATATGCAACTAAATATTCTGCGAATATTTCAGGCGTCTACCTGTTTCCGTTATTAGTATCGACCAAACAACGGCAAAAAAATCGCGTTTGTTGTGCCCCCCTTAAATATTTATTTTATTCTTCTTTTAGTACGCGTTGTTATAGCGGCAACAGAAATAGATAATCTGAGACAATTTCAATTGTCTAGCCATCGTGATTCATGCGATGCAGCCTGGTGATAGACAAACGGACTATTTTACCCTTTGGGTACGGAACCCTAAAAAGAAAAGTCGAATAAGTTATGCTAAATTCCATGTCCACCAAAAAATACACAATCACTAAACGATGAAAAAATATCGCTAAAAGCGCTTAAAACTCTCCAGTGGCCTAATTATGCACACCAAATCCAGAGCGATTTCAAATCGTCTAACTGTCTTATTCCATACTAATTTGACAGTTAGACGATTGGAATCGTTGAGGATTAGGTGTGCGTAATATAGGAGCTAATCTAGTGACAAAATCGCCAAGGTGACACTGTGACTCATAGTACTACCTACTACCGATTGCCGCCATCGGCTGTTAGTCCAGTCATTTTGATACTTTCAGGGGCCTATTTCATAGAACATTCATGGTTCACTATGACAATTATGTGTACATTGCATAGCCGATGAACCCACAGAATTATCACAATAACTTATGAATTATAGTTTTACGACACGCGGCCCTGGAAACATATTATTGCGCTGCCCTCAAAAATTATTCAATACCAATAATTAATTAACTTTACAATCGTGGGACATAATCCAGCAGAAGTTAATAAAAGCATTCATAGAAACGGCGCAAATGTGTGGATACAAGCAGAACCAACTCTCGTTAATAATTTATGCAATAAAAGTTTTTATGGATTAGGTTTCTGTGTAACCAATTTAGTTCCACGTTTTTAGGGTTCCGTGCCTCAAAAGGAAAAACGGAATCCTTATGGTATCACTTTGTTGTCCGTCCGTCTGTCCGTCTGTCAAGACCCCTTATCTCGAGAATGCGTGGAGGTATTGATGTTAAATTAAAACCATATAGTCAAGTCTACAGTCACAACAAAACCATACTTTTAACTTAACGTAAAAAAAGATACGGTCATTTATACCGCCAAAAAACGTATATTTCGATACTCAACGGAATTAAAATTTATAGGGTACTTTCCGTTGACCTAAAACTATGAAATTTGGCAAGTGATATCATCTTATACTACAAGTACAGGTACAAATCTGAAAACTATACATTTATAATTAAATCATAAAAAAATTGTCTTTCAATTTCGGGAAAAGCTCTGAAAAACTGCAAGACTTAATTCCCGAACTATTTGTACGGAACCCCTTGCACTCGCACTTGTCCGGTTTTTTTGTGGGGGTCTACGAAATAAGACAAGAATAATGTCAACTCCGTCGAAACAATGAGCTCCACAACAGACTAAAATCTGAAATGTGAAAATCAAAGCATGGGCTCGAGTTGTGTAAGTAAGAGCCATCGCCCACGACGATTTAAAAACGCGATTCAGGCGCGTTTCACGAGCGCGGGCGTAGCGCTTTTGTAAAAATGGATGCTATTCTGCATGCAGCGCGTTAAAAAAGTCGTCGTGGGCGATGGCTCTAACCGGTAAGTGTTAAAACCACACTTAGTACAAAAGTATTATTATTAAAAACATTTTTAAAAAATCGAAAGTCTGAGAGCAAGTTTAAAAAGAACTGCCTTATTATATTATTGATCATTTTTATACAAACACTAGCTGACCTGGCAAACGTTGTTTAGCCATATTAATTTGCCTAGTTACATTAATTTCTCAGACATAAAAAATCATAAAAATTGGTGAAGCCGTTTAGGAGGAGTTCGATAACAAACACTGTGACACGAGATTTTTATATATTAGATAAAGGAAAATGATCAAGTGATTAAGACACTTAGTATCGCTATCAACAAAGTTGTGCCACAATGAAATAATACCTTAATTTGAAGTACTGGCTTAGAATTTTAAAATACTATTGTTAGCATTAAAGTAATTCTCCGGACGAGGATGTAATTAGGTCATTAATACTACCGCATTTTTCTTGTCCTATACCATGTCATGACATGAAACTGTCATTCTCACACGTCGTGTGTATACTCTCCGCGTAACTCAGGTGAATTCAGCTAGCGAAGAGGTTGCACCGGGACTAAACTGTTCGTCCAGACTAAATTCTTTCACTCATTCTTCTCCAACCGCTCTTGAGATGAAATAATAATAAGCCATAACCCACACAAAATGCATGGAAGCTGTTTTATTTAAGCTGTAGTACTATTTATGCCCGGTTCCTATATTCAAGAACGACTCGTTTTGCTTACGGATAGTTAAAATGTCTACTCAAGTATTCCTCTTAAAAACGGTTTCGAATAACGTACCGTGCGATAAATGTATGGAGATAACAATTTGTAAAGTTCCTAACAATTTTTTAAACATCAACCAGCTATTCAAGTTACGGGACGCTTGTTAATGATAAGTTACCGATTACCAATAACGATTCATTAAATATAGGAACCGGGTATTAGAGAAGAAAATGGAAGTTGACGAGTGTTGACGATGGATTTGAGGCGACAATGTTCGTTTGTTACTAACACTTGTTGCAGCGACGATGACTGAGACGTAGGAGAATTCTAAGGGTATTCTTATAGTATAACAGGCCAGCGCAAATCCATAATGATGGAGTGTGTATTTTACGATAGAATACACACCAATATGGAGACTTACAAAAACACAAGAACTCATTCACTCCGTCACACTCCGTCTCACAAAAATACTAACATTCATGCGAAATAGTTCATAAACAAATATACATTCTGATCATGAAGAAAACAATCGCAAAACTGTTATAATGATAGGTGACAGGGCATAGCACAGATTATGAACGATGACGTTCAGTGCTGCAAAATGTAATTTATATCGATCATCAATTCGATTCCATCAGTCACCATTTCATAAAATATAACTGAAATGTAATATAATTGATTAACGTGATGCGAGTAGAAAGCCCGGTGATTATGCGTCATATCACCTTTACATAATAACATATATAATGTTTAGTCTATGTACATAAACCATGACATTTTAGTTGCAAAGTCACCCATGCGTAGGTACTGATTACGTTATGTGCCCACTTTAGGGCACGAATCGTCTCGCACGCGAGCTCGATGACTTTCAGCTCCCCGAACAAGTCGGTTTCCGATAAGGCTTTACATACGTTGGACAAAATACATACGCTGCGGCAGAATGTACAAAATACCGAGGAGTATAATCTGCCACTATTTTTAGCTTTTTTGGAGTGAGGTGAGGTATGGGGACATGGGGTGTACCTCATACACATGTTTCCTCTCGATGTTTTCTGTAAACGTTGGACAGTCGTACTGCTATAAAAAGATCACATACAATGTCCGATTCGAACCCAACACCTTGGAATGTGATGCAAGCGTTCTGTTAATACATAACCACCGCTTTCCTGATTTATTTAAAGATCAGCATCCGAGCGATTCCGTCAAATTAAGGTCCACAAGATCCACGGATCCTTGTGGCACCGGATTAAGAATAGCGTCACTCCATTTCCTTCCGTGGATGTCGTAGAAGGCGACTAAGGAAATAAATTACCAGGAGACGGGCAGCAGCGTCTTCCTGAGATTTCAACCGCATACTGCGATGGCCAACCCGCCTGCCAAGCGTGGCGATTATGGCAAAACCCCTCATGGTTATGAAAACCACGAAGGAGGCCTATGTCCTGCAGTGGCCTTTAAATGGCTGATGATGATGATGATGAAGGTCCACACTGTTGAATCTGTTATCTAGTGTTAGTACCTAATATGTAATGTAAACCACAAATAATCTTAATGAACAGGTGGATAAAGAAATATGCAAATGAAGTAGGTATTATCAAACGAAATAACAAAAGTTGTTAGGTATGCAATTTTTTTCAGCTAAATATGCCTATTTCTTCCCTGTATCGATTCATTCGATTTGAAAAGTAGCGGTCGGTTGGATGGCAACACTACATTATTGAATGCACAGATTGAGATTTAAACAGGTCTGTGAATGGATCAGTAGACTTGTATCAAGATGACAGCGGTCGTTAAACCGGAAGCATTAATTATTGTATAACTTTATTAATTTAGAATTACGGAGAAGTCATGGTTTAATAAGAAAACCCCTATTTTTTATAATTTAAAACATGAATTATGGACACTGAAAACTGGTGACACTATTTAGATTTTAGCGATACTGCTAATGGTCGAGATCCTTTAGACATAAGTTTACTGAATAAGTAAATCGGTACGAGAGTCCTCCGTACATCCTCATCCCCATCCTCTATGATGTATGTAGGTAGAGCAAAATTTTAAAACAACGGAATGAGAATATTTTCCTATCTCCCAGGTTGGATAAACCTACCATTAACTATTGTGAATACTTTGAGAAGTAGTTAGGCACAATTATAGCCAATTGGTCTATTTCCTGCCACACTACAAGTGTTCTATGCTATTTAAGCGAAGTACCAATCGTTTTCACTCAAAGAACTGTGGAAAGGTTACGCCAATATGACTTTGGTAAAATATTCTTTGCATATTAAAAAAATACATAATAATTACCATGATCTTAGTTCTGTGTCAATACGTGTGGAGGCAACCAAGCTGCGGGTTTCCTCGCAATGTTTTCCTTCACAGTTAGCGTGTGGTATGGCTAGTACAAATATTGCATAATATTGGTATTGCTGTCAGGATGGTAAGCCTGCTCCATCTAAAAAACAATGTTCCAGGCACTGCAGCGTCTGAGTGGTCCCTTCACTCATCTAGTGTGAGTGATGGTGCCATCTCATTACGTAGATGCAAAGGCCAAAGTTTAGTTTTCTTAGTTTCTTTGAATTTAATACCACTTATTTTAATAATCAGCAATAATTTAACTATTTATTTCCGCTGTCCTCTACTATCTAATGGTATCGTATCAACCTTACGGACACCAATCGTAAGGTTGATATTATACATTTACATATGCTCAAGTAGGCAGTAGATTACTATTTGGGTACATTTTATTATTTAAAGTATCTACCTTTCACTTACCTACAATATTTTATTGAACAACGAGACTTAGCCTCACGAGCAATAATAATAACTTTTGCACAATATAATTACTGGTCCTGGTCCCAAACTAGGATACCCTGTGCTATGGTCACCAGACAAGGACATCACAAACATGAAAATACACCCAGACTGGGGCCATGTATATGGCGGCTCCTAGTGGGAATCGAACCCACGCGGAGGTCGTGGGTCAGACTTGATACCGCTGGACCAACGAGGCAGTCAATAATTTTAAGTTGTCTTCTCCTTTTCAGCTACAATTATGCTTGTGGATTCTGGTGCTGGTAGTGATGTCGACAGAACAACATATGAATAGTGAACTTTTGCAAACACGACTCGAAACTACGCCTAAAAGTCTTGGGGATGATGAAAATGTGGCCTTGAACAGACTGAAGTCGAAGAAGCCAACTGGCAGTAGTGGTAAATTCTTCTATCAAAGCATAATAATTTCGAGCCACAAGCCAAGTTACTTGTTGCCGTTAACTCCCATTGAGAACGAGAGCAATAATATGTACATTTATTATTCCGACGAATCAGCCTCGGCGCCGATCAATCTTAAGTTAAATAATAAGGACAGTGACCAATGACTTCGCAGGATTTTTATTGTCAATCAAACAATCATAACTTTCTTTTGCATATATACAGGCTGACTTTGAATTCGGTCACCGTATTTGAAGGGGACCTTCTAACCAGGATTTAGAAACATTATGGTGCTACTTTTCAAAAAAATTACGCGTTAATTTTTTTTTTGTAACCTAAAAGTACTTTACTGAAGCATAAACAAACAATATGAGGACAAGAATTAATAAAAATCGAAAAAACTATGAGCGTCTTCAGGTCGGCGCCGGCCAACTAAATTGTTTTTTTATCATATTAGAAATTAATTTTCAACGTTACGGTACTTCCTACTGTTTGATGATAATGTGTTTCACGATAAAAAGAACATTCCCTCAAAATACGGTGAACAAATTCAGTCACCCTGTATTTGTAAATAAAATAAAATAATTTTTATTGTATTTTTGTAACTGCACTCCTAGCCGTACCTCCGGCCTCCGCGCCTTCCTGAAATATGTTTACACGCATTAACTATCTCGCTATTATTATCAAAAAACCTCCACAAAATTAAAAAAAACCGGCCAAGTGCGAGTCGGACTCGTGCACCGAGGGTTCCGTACTCGCACTTGGCCATTTTTATTATTTTTCGTTAAAATATGAATTCTGTGAAAATTTCAACTGGCTACCTGTTACGGTTCCAAAGATAGAGCCGTTTAAATGTTGGACGGACGGACACGGACAAGCAGAGAGACTGTTAGCGGAGAGACAGTAATAGAGTCCCGTTTGGCACCCTTAGGGTACGGAACCCTAAAAACCATCGAAGATCAATAAGATCTTATCTAAAGACAGTAAGTAAACTATTATTTTCGTATACTATCAATCTGTTCACCTGATGTTAACAACTGTCAGTCGGCCAAAGTACATACAAACTAACTGACAGTGTTACGCCGTTGTCAGTAGAGTAAAACATTGTTAGTGTACGAGAAACCGGAGGTGAGACCGAGCGTTTTCCAAAACAAAGAAGAAATCGGGTGAAATAATAAATAACTTAATCTCTGACGGATCACAGTCGCAGACGGATCGCTTCTCTAGGTCATCACAAACATGGAAAAACACCAAGAGTCCATTACAAAATAAATATAAATACGTCGGCCTACAGCGGGGATCGACCCACGAACGCTGACTTTTTTTTAGCGCGAGCATCAGTTTGACAGTTGACAGCACATCAACCTTTACATAATATGCACTCTAATCAGTTCCGTTAACGGTGATTTTCCAACAAAAATTTAAAGGTTGACCTGCTGTTGGCTGTACATTTACTATACCGATGAATTCAGCGCCGACAAAACTCAGTAAAATAAGGAGGAAAATTACCAGTGATTATTTGTAAGTTATACCTGTCTAATTGTTATAGTCGTTAGTAATACATTTCTTTTTCTTCCGGCCTCGCTTTCCTGAAATATGTTTACATTCATTAAGGCTTTAAATAAGGCTAACTAGCGCCGCCAGTGAACAAAAAATCACATCTTCTTTCACAATTCGTTTTTGCAAAAAAGTGAACAACAAAAATGTCTGTGTTTTTCAGCAATTTTTAGAACCTACAGCTTAGAAATTAGGTTCAAGAATCTGGGCTACAATTTAGTTTTTTGGCAAAAGCGGCCGTTTTTGGCGTAAATGAAATTGTGGACTAGGTTCTTGGCCCTAGGTTCTAAGTTGTAGGTTCTTAAAATAGCTATGACTAATACAGAAAACTCTGTCATTCACTTTTTTGGAAAAATGGATACAAACGAAGATGTGATTTTCTTTTTCATTGGCGGTACTAGTTAGCCCTTATTAAAGCCTTAACTACCTTACTTACAGTGGTGACAGCGTATTGATAGAGCCTCACATACGAGAGGTCGTAGGTTCGAATCGCGGCATGTAGCTTTGACTTTTGTTGTTTATTTGTTTTAACAATGAAACTCACTGACCATGAAGGAAAATATCGTAAGGAAACCCGCGGCCTAATTGGCTCCGTACCTAGTAACTCTATCTTTCCTGAGGATTAAGCCGACTTAGCTGAGAGGATGGTATAGGTGCTGGGCTAGCCTGCTTGAATAATAATGTCTCAGGTACTATAGCGTCTGGGCGGTTACTTCACTTATCTAGAGTAGATAAAGAGTTGTCACTAGACGCTTGTATAAAACATCTAGCAGTGATACAAATGCCCAATAATAAATTATTTACTTTCAAATTGAAGAAACCAACTCCAAAAATCAAATTAAGATACCATGAAGATCAATAAGGATTTGGGGAAGTAAAATCCTCGAATCTTTCGATTAAATTACTTACCTATATAATTATGTGTATGTTCAAGGTAATTTTTGACATATTCATTTTTGTATTTAAGAATTTTATTAATGAAAAATTACAAATGGGTTAAAAAATCTTGCCAAACTGGGCAGCAGTTTATCGGAAACATTTTAGTCTTATTTATAAAAACACGATTCCCAAGAACACTCCTCAGACGCAGTTCAAATAGTCTGTGGTAAGGGGAAAGACGTAACCACAGATTACTTAAACTGCCTTTGAGGAGTGTTTTAGAGGAATCGGATTTTTTATAATTAACACCGTTCGTGTTGTGAACAACAATTTCTGAAACCTTATTTTCATATTGATCGTGAAGTTGTTGATGATGATGAAACGAATGACATCATCATCATCGACATCAGCCCCTGATGCGGAAACTTACCATAACCGCCCCGCCTCCCCCATTGGGGTGACCTGGGGGCCCGCAGCAGCGGTTTGCCAACCTCACCCGAGTCAGAGGAGTCCAGGGACCTGGACTCACCAGCGACGGTAGCCAAGGTCATGGCCAGCAATACCAGCAGCCAATAGAAAATGTTTAGCTGAAACATACATGTAAACTCACGCAAGTACCCCGGAAGAGACCAGAGACTAGATTCCAATAAACACGAGTCGATGGTAGCGCGGCGGTAGAACGCCTTACAACCGGGAGGTCGTAAGTTAGAATCCCGGAATGTATAACTTTATTGTACTCCGGAAGGCGATATAGATTCATCATTAGAGACCGGATTATATGCACCAAAAATGCCCAAAATATGCATGCAAATATGCAAGTAAAATAGCTAAAATAACTAGGCGCTTGCCACGTACAATGGCCCAACTATGAGGCTAAGTGCTGAAATCTCAGGTCTAACTAGAGAGTCGACAATGGCAGTTATTCGACGCTATTTCGTCTACCAAGCAATACCATTCCAATGTAATTCCAATAACCCGCGAAAAATAAATAGGCATTGTCGCGAAGGAGACCGAATTGCGCGAGGTGCTGAGTTAAGTTGCATTGGTTACACCATTGAGTTGCGATTGGTTACTAGACTACCAATAGTGTCAATGAAAGGACCATTACCGCACTACTATGACTCTATTGAACAAATATGCATTTTAGAGACTCGCCCCAGAGTCTGTAACAGATTACGTTAAAATCCATTGTATTACAATGACAACTGCATGAACGGGCCGACCTCATTTCATTGCTTTAAGTCTACGCGCACACGCGTCACAAACCGTGTAGGCGTCAATTTCTTGTAAGCATCATTGCACTGAATGCACTATTAACAGAATCGAGGCCCAGAGTCTTCACTTGCCACGACCCTGACCACCCCTTTCGTTCCATCAACATTTATTAGTCGCCGGTTTCAGGTATTTTTTATCCTGCTCTTCGCTAATACATCCCCTATTTCATTCACCTATGTCTGCTTAGGATGTCTCTTGCCCGCCCTTCCACCCATGTTCGCTCGATACATTTATTATGTCCAGATGAAAATGTAGAGAAGCTCCTGTAAAAACCCTCGTAGCAATCGTGAAATTTGCCTTTGCAAAAATGTACAGGGTTTAATCCTGGTTTAATCAGTCCATCAATTCTTAATGTGTAGCTTCCCTACGGATTCTGCCAAAACAGCTACTTATTTCTATATGATACTTACAACTAATCAACTACTCTGAGGCTGATCGCTTCGAGTAATATTGGTGCCAATCATTTAAGCGTTAATTTAAGTCTTTTTTAACACTTTTCTTTGCCTTGCTCGTAAATTGACTCTTATTACACCGTTTTTAGATTCATAGTTTAGCAAATAACCATACTTGTGCTGTAATAGTACATTATGATACAAGTGTGGTATGTTGGTCATTACATTCGAGTCGGTTTTTAAGCCTGAGCCGAAGGCGAAGGCTTAATGGAGACGAGAAGTGTAATGACCAATGCTCACGTGTTTCATACGACGTTTTTCAACACACTTGCGAGGAAAAGTAAATAAAAGTTCACATTTATTTAAACTTAACAAACAGAAACCCATTTAAAAGATGGCGGCCGTAATTTTATTTTTTCGCGCG
Source organism: Yponomeuta malinellus (assembly GCA_947308005.1). Taxonomy (NCBI): domain Eukaryota; kingdom Metazoa; phylum Arthropoda; class Insecta; order Lepidoptera; family Yponomeutidae; genus Yponomeuta; species Yponomeuta malinellus. The sequence goes on from OX371013.1 coordinate 9,817,858, forward strand.
CTCAGCGCTGCATGCGCGCGCAAGTCTGAGATAAGGGCACCGGCAAAGTAGCTAATCAGCCACATATTTATAAATTTTGAAATTGGGTATTTATAGGTAAAAATACACCGTCAAAATATAAATACCAACAAGCTAACAAGCAGTTTCATGAAATTCTTTAATTATTTATCACATTTTGAATTGAATTTTATATTTACGCAAATAACTACTTAGCTGTTTTCGAAACATTAATACTTCTTGCTAATATTTAAAAAGATATGTAATGAAAAGGCACTAGTGCGATAATGTAATGTAAAAGGCACGGCATGGGTAATATTCTGCATTATCAGTGTAAATACGCTGTAATAAGACCTACTTTACGATTGTTACGAGCAGGTGTGTTGAAATAGTAGATTGTACAACAAGTGCATAAAACGCACCATTTTACTCGAGACGTTTATCCATCCGAGCGAGCTTGCGAGCGAGGATAGATATAAAGTCGAGTGTAAAATGGGTTTTATGGACGAGTTGTACACTCTACTTTTCACTTCGATTGCGAGGAAATGAAACAGCAACATGTAAATATAGTAAATGCTAATTTAATTAAAATTGAAAGTTACATTAGAGCAATGAGAAATATTTAAAGTAATCGTTTTTTCTGGCATTGGTCTTAGAATACGAACGAAACGAAATAAAATAAAGAGGTTGTTGTATGAAGTTAAAGATGTTCGTGTGGCTGTTGCAGCGATTGCCTTGGTCTTCGACGAAGATTTTACTTTATGCTCTAGAGCATAAAAAGCGACTTTATGTCGCCTACGCACGACATAAAGACGAACTTTTAGAGCATGAGAAGTGAAAAAAACATTGCCGTACAAGTGCTAAAAAATAAACTTTTTTTTAAATTTCAGCAAAAGTTCATGTCTAAAAAACATTGAATATTTTTGCGAATATTAAATTATTTTAGGGTTACATGACAAATAAACATTTCAGTTCATGAAATTGTATGTTTATAACACAAATTAACTTAACGATCGTATATTAGAAACAGTTTTATTTTTTATATTTCTGCTGCTCCGGCTGAACAGCCGGTTTTTCCTGTGCCTTTATTGAACCTGCGCGCGCATCGAAAGTGCGGCGCGCGAAAAAACAAAAGTTACATGCCATTTTTCGTAAATATTTGGTAAAGTTGCTGCTGTGTGGTTAATTTAATTACTATCAAAAATGTGTACTTCAAGTTACTAACAATACAAGTTTTTTTTCCTCGCAATTGTGTTGAAAATCGTACACACTCAGCTTCCTTACCGCGCTCGCCTATGCTTTGTGTGTAATGACCAACATAGCACACTTGTATTATAATGTACTATTAAACGTCAGTTCAAACATGTATATTCTTTGTCATATTTCGTGTACTGCGTTTTTCGTGTGCAATAAAGTATAAAGTAAGTAATATACTAAACAAGTGGCAAGTCCGTGTAAAAAGTTATAAATGAATGTTTAAGGTTTTCCTTAAAATTACATAACATAAACTCACGCCTGTGTCCCAGAGGTGTAGGCAGAGACCAGAGAATGCCTCCTTAAATTACTTACTTAAATATTTGTAATATGGTTCTTTGGATCTAAAATTAAATAAGAAAGTAGCTAAAATTATTCCGACCTGCTTTAATTTTTTCACATTTTTTCGCGAGCTTTGAGGTTTAACGCCTAAATAAACATTTCCCACAGGACCTACAAAGCAACTGGATACAATTTAAACGGTTTCTACGGAATTACTTTTTAATAAAAAAAACCGACTTCAAGAAAACACGGATGGAAAAAAAAGTGCGATGATTTCCTCACGTATCTAATCAACAGATCTTTACTAAATTTTTATAAAGGACACCCTCGAGCCTCCTTTAAAAAAAACTGATAATCAAATCGGTCAGCGTGGTAATGAATTAACGCTGAACATACAAAAAAATATACTTATAAATACGAACAAATTGAAATGTCATCCTTCTTTTTTTAAAGTCGGTTAAAAGTATGAAACTGTGGTATCTATTCATAGTCTGGGTCGGTAGTAAATAGGTTAGATGCGCTTAGACACGCATTAGATAAAAAGTAGTGCACATACCTTCATTTCGCTTCTCTTCTTGTTAATGGTTAAAGGACAACACTGCCGGCGTAATAATTAGCATCCCAGACAACACATTTCGTTTATATATATCAACTTGCCTGCGTCAAGATATAATTTACCCTGAGACGAGTCACGAAGGACCACAATTAAATATGCCATCAATTACTAACTGCGTCGCGGTAAGATAAACACTTGTAATTATTACATTAATTAAGAGTATGTACAGTTTACTGGACACAAAACTTTAATTCCTTTACCAAAACACATATAAAGTTACTGGATAGAGTGGAAGTGTGTAACGGTTTATGAGCTGTCGACTGTACAGTGCCCCTCCAATGGTCACAAAGCTACACGATTCTAGCACTTATGAACCATATTATAGAAACTTCTTTCGCGTATTCCGAGTCATATGTGATCCGCAACAAGTTGTCATCGCCTGTAGTATGAATACCAGTATCGTCATTGATTAACAATAACAATTTGTCAAAGAAGTTTATATTGATTAATTTCACGGCTGACATGTACTCGGGATGTCTGTAGTCACTAGTTTTCGTAAATATTAAATGTAATCATTAAATCTATATATACCCTCTGCCGCATGCAGCTCATTCTGCAAGGCAAAATCCAGGGACGAAGGAGACGTGGCGGCAGGAAACCATCGTGGCTCCAAAATGTGGCAAAGTGGCTAAAACGACAAATGTAGAACTCTTCCGAGCCGCTTTGTCGCGGGACAAAGTAAGGACGGGATGATAGCCGACCTCCGTTAAGTGATAGCACCAAAAGAAGATGTATTTGTAACTCAAGCGCGGGGGAGATTTTATTTATCTTTGGTTTTTAGGGTTCCTTACCCCAAGAGTGCCAAACTGTTACTCTGCCTCCGCTGTCTGTCTGTCTGTCCGTCCGTCCGACCTTTAATGGGCTCTTTGGAACCGTAATAGGTAGCCAGTTGAAATTGTGATATATGGGATAGTTGTCAACGGGCAAAATAAGAACAATTGTACGGTAGATCAATTTAACTCTCTTCTAATTAAACGTTGCACCGAATAGACGTGTTTATCTGCAACCCCTCTGTAAGCTAGATAGCACAGTGTCTGACCCGAGTCCTAAGTACCTATTCTTCAGAAATGTTCACAGATTATGTGTTATTAGGTACGGCAGAATATCTAACAAATAATAAAAATTTATTTTAAATATATATATATTTTATATAATTAAATTTTAATGAAATCAATTTAATATCAAAAGTCTAGGGTACTTCTGTGGCAATTCCGTGTGGCGCAGGATTAAGAATAGCGTCACTCCATTTCGTTCCGTGGACGTCGTAGAAGGCGACTAAGGAAATACATTACCAGGAGACGGGCAGCAGCGTCTTCCTGAGATTCCAACCGCATACTGCGAACGCCAACCCGCCTGCCAAGCGTGGCGATTATGGCAAAGCCGCTCATGGTTGGGAGGACCATAGGGGAGGCCTATGTCCTGCAGTGGACGTCGGATGGTTGATAATGATGATGTGTGTATTTCGTTAAGTTTAACTTTGGTGGATTTTTCCTGTTTGTCGATTCACAACACAACGTATGAGTCCTTTATTATTTAACTTGACGATCACGACTATTTTCCTCGGCCAATTAGTTTTCAGAAAATTTATATCCCTTCAGATTATTTGTTTATATATTTTTATTTACGTGAGGAGATGGCGTCTCGCATGTAATTTTATTTGAGAGACCCCCCTATCCGTTACAGTGGGATCACATATACTTGATGACATACAATATGTGTTTGATATTGTTTGATGCTCAAGGCTGCACCCAGTCACCAATAACCGGCTAAACAGCTATCAAGAGAAAAACAAATGTTACGGTTGTTTACTTCATGATACCATTAAAAAAACTAAAGAATCGGGGATTGAAAACCTTTTTAAGGTTGGTATAATTTTGAATTGGTATAATTAGACTAAGTACCTGAAAGCGTCAAAAGACCAGCAAGCTCTACCACAAGGAGTTAACATTGGCAACAACACTTTCGCTGGCGTCAATGATTTCGTATACCTGGGATCCTTAGTAACCGAAAACAATGATGTGTCTTCAGAAATAAGTAGGAGAATAATGGCGGCTAACAAGTGCTACTTCGGACTACTAAGACACTTTCGCTCAAAACTTCTTTCAAGAAGCATAAAACTTATCTTGTACAAAACCTTACTAAGGCCCATACTCACCTACGGTTCTGAATGTTGGGTGCTGAGCAAAAAAGACGAAAATTCCTTGTTGGTATTTGAGCGTAAAATACTAAGACGCATTTTCGGAGCTGTGATGGAAAATGAGAGATGGCGAACGCGTTATAGCTACGAGCTATACCAAATGTACGATGAGCCAAACGTAATTAAGACCATAAGGATCGGGCGCCTGCGATGGGCAGGGCACGTGATACGAATGGACGAGGCCAGAGTACCCAAACGCCTTCTAGAAGGCCGACCGGAAGGCCGCAGAAGTCGAGGCAGGCCCAAGCTTAGATGGTTGGACGGCGTCGAACAAGATATCAAGATCTTGGGAGTGACAAGTTGGAGAAGGAAAGCCTCTAACAGATCGGACTGGAGAGCTTTGCTTGACCAGGCTAAGGCCTACCCGCGGCTGTAATGCCTCAGATGATGATGATGATAATTTTGAATTCAATATTATATATAATAACTTCAACACAACACTATCACTTGTGCTATGGTAACCAGGCAAGGACATCACAAACATGGATATACACCAAGACTGAGCTCATTTGTACAAACGTACGGCGGCCCCCAGTGAGAATCGAACCCACGACCTCTATCTTGGTAGTAAGCGCCTTAACGGCTAGTCCAACGAGGCAGTCGAATAAAAACTAAGCTTATTATTTTAAAAGTCGCATCAGTGTAAAATAATGTCAGAGACAATTTATCAATATTCCAACATGCAAAAATAGCCTAAACTTCAGAAAATAACCAAAATTAAATAAAAACTAGAAAAGGAAAGAAAATGTTTGATCAAGCATAGACTGAAATACATTTTGGTTTTCCACGTACAATGACGTATGTATAGCTCTCAATGCGGTATATGTCATACTATTAGTAGAGGAGTGTTAGATTTGCCATGTTCTTCATAATATGTTCAGTCACTCTCAAAGTTCCGAAGGTGTTGCCAAGAGTGGTTGATCACTAGAAGAAGCGAATAGCTCGAGGGTTCTGTTACATTTATTATGCCGTCTCGTCCGCACATTTAAAAAAATATTGAAAAAAATTAGGATTCTTTTAATAAATGTGGTTTGAAGCATTGCTGCATAATAAAATTATGGACGCTTAAATATATTTTTGCTATTTTAATTTTTGATTGAGAAAATTTGATACAAAAATTAATAAGTGTGGAAATTACTTTTTTAAGTTATAGTAGCAGTACCACTCGCTAGCGGCTATTCACATACCTCAGCGCTTGAAATCGCCAATCCGCGATGGGCACGCGTGGTGATTAAGCCCACACTCTCCATGAGAGAAGGCCTGTGCCCTACAGTGGGACGTATATAGGCTGTTATGTATTATGTTTTGTAACTTTTCTTTATCAAAAACTAGAACTACAAAATGTTATTTTAAATGTCAGTAATTCCCTTATCTCGCAAATTATCGAAGGTATACAAATTTAAATGTAAATACGCTGCGTGTGGCGCCGGATTAAGAATAGCGTCACTCCATTTCCTTCCGTGGATGTCGTAGAAGGCGACTAAGGAAATCAATTACCAGGAGACAGGCAGCAGCGTCTTCCTGAGATTCCAACCGCATACTGCGATCGCCAACCCGCCTGCCAAGCGTGGCGATTATGACAAAACCCCTCATGGTTATGAAAACCACGAAGGAGGCGTATGTCCCGGAGTGGGCGTCAAATGGCTGATGATGATACAAGTATATTTACAATCATCAAAAACGTTAGATTGTGCGAGCGAGACAGCATGCTACACGTAATAACTGCCTTAAATACATTTTATGCACTAACCTCCATGGTTAGGATAAATAGATAGTTAGCTACCATGGAGTTCAGTGATTTTAGCCTAAGCGTAACACATCACCCATGAACCATATCAAAGCTGCATGCACCCCAAGTACTACCGGCTTCGATTATCAACCTAAAGTTGAAAACCACTGGTTCATATCGAGTTCTAGCTGTTGCCTGCCCATTCGTAAACAGTAGTCACCACATGGAATACCCGAAACACACAATTTAACTATTTAAAGGACGAATTTTTCCTTGGATAATCAGTTAGTTCTTAATATTCAGAGGATTCAAAACAAAATGAAGAACCATCAAGTGAGCACTTGTTAAGTTTATTTAACTTTACAGCCAAATGTTATGCATTAAATATGAAAGTAAACAGCATTTCAGTTTCTTAGTAACAACTAGGTACTGAGTCTTTTGTGAAATTAACCCCCGGTTTCTCGTACACTAACAAGCTGTTAATCTACTGTTAACAGCTGTCAGTGGTTTTTTTTTATACACTTTGGTCAATTGAAAGGTGTTACTTAACAGTAGATTAACAGCGTGTTCGTGTAAGAAAAACTGGGGGTAAGACTTATTTCTGTAAGAAACCTTCAACAACTTACAACTAAATAACAAAATTTATTAATTTCAATATTAAAATACTACAGTACTCTAGTACCTACTGTAGTACTATTAATATTACAATATTTCCAAGTCTGTGATGTCCTTGCCTGGTTATCATACCACAGGGTATCCTAGTTTGGGACCAAGACAAGTGATTGTGTTGTGTGGAAGTTATTATTATTATTAAATGACTACATCTAAAACGAACGCTTTATTACAGGTAATAATCATACTTGTGACCTTCGCGGTCCTGGCCTCACTGGCCCTCGCCCAGTTCGGCGGAGGATTTGGTCAGGGCGGATTTGGCGGTAACCAAGGATATGGCAGACAAGGAGGATTCGGCGGCCAAGGAGGCTACGGCGGCGGCCGGGGATTCGGCGGACCAGGAGGTTACTACGGTGGTGGTCGGGGATTCGGCGGACAAGGAGGCTACGGTGGCGGTCGGGGATTCGGACAAGGCGGATATGGACAAGGAGGATATGGCCAAGGGGGATATGGACAAGGAGGATATGGAGGAAACCAAGGCGGTTTCGGATTCGGGGGTTGAAAGAACACCTAAGTGGTTTACCAAAATTGTACCGGTTTCGAAGCGAGTTTTGTGATATTGTTTTAGATTAAAGTATTTTTTAAGTGAAACAATCGCGTGTTATTTTTCGGGGAAATGGAACTCAGGATCGGGTCCTTTGGCTACTTTCTTCAGAACAGACTGTGTACCGGCCAGAAACTGCGTTAGTGCCTGTCCGAACACATTGCCGAAGTATATCGCCCAGCTCTTTCCGGCCGCCAGTGTCTTAATAAACTCTACCTTCTTTCCTGTAGGCTCTTTCGGGGGAGGCGGAGGGGGCTCAACGATTTTCTCCTTCTCCGCAGGTTGAAACAATACCGGAAACTTTTCTTTGATCTCCTCAAATTGTGGTTTGATGGTTTCAAAGACGTGCAATAGTGGAGACGTTCCTTTGATATCGGTGTACAAACCGCCGTTTAGTTTGAACTCCGTGCTGGCCTTGAAAGACTTTTCCTTTAGTGGTGGTGGTGGCGGTGGTGGTGGTGGCGGTGGGGGCGGTGGCGATGGTGGAGGTAGAGGTGACAATTGTATTATAGGCTGTAGTTGTATAATCGGTATAGGCACTTCCTCTACAATATCTACAGGTTTTGGGGGCTCTTCTTTGGGCGGGGGTAGCGGTGGCTCGTATATAGGTATGTATTCGTAGCGCGGTTCTCGCTTCTTGATGATGTGTTCGCGCCATGCCTCTGTTGGTTTTAGCAAGGCTCTTCTGGGAGGCGCTTCCAACACTGAGTTCTCCCAGCCAGGCGTCACGCTGGCTAGCGTCACGCCCGTCAGAGCGGTGACTAGCAGCTCAATTGAAATCCCAATGAGCAAAATCTGCAACATTGCAAACACGTACTTATTCTAGTATCACCCACTGATTTTATATCACTAAATTTAGCAATCTATTATAGAGCACAATACCTGGACACAATTAGCCATATCGCACGGTCTGAAAGAAAATACTCCGTCCAGACCGGTGAGGAAGCCTTTAAATAAGAAACTAGTAATTCCATTGTGTTAGAGAACCATCCTCTTGTGTAAGTCCTTAGGTAATCACTCGACCTTAGGGACGATCAGACACGCAAGATCTTAGTTATTTACAAATAACAGCCTAAACTGACCTAGACTTGGGGACCAGACTAACCGTCCTATTGTTCATAGCGATGGGAGATTAAAAATTCACTCCACCCAAGACGATTTCATCAAACTTCCCGATTATATTATAATTTTATGAATAGTTCTTAATAAATTACTAGAAAAGAAACGGAAACATTTCCGTAATTAAGTTTGTACGATCAACAGTAACTGTCAAAGGCAAGGCTAAGTAAGTTCTCTCTCACTATTGTTAGACAAGTAACTGGGTTAGAATGTTAGTAGCTAACCGCTTCTTTAATTACAAGATGGTGACAAATGCATAATTAATGCGAACATTGCGGACCATTCGAAAGCAAAAACCTGAGTAAAAGGTGCGCGTGAGTGGAATAATAAAAATCAGGTCCCTTCGAGGTCACTGGAGTGAAATTTATAGGATAGGATATACTGATATTATTCCTTACTTCTATATGCAGTTAGTATTACAGTCTTACATAAAATAAAGAAAAAAACTCCCAGAGGGTTCCGTACAGAATATAATATTTATCTCACTTAGCAAAGATGTGTTTTCTTTCATTCAGTTCGCGACTCTTAGCGGTAGTCCAATCCACATAGTTTGTAGGGTTCCATACCCAAAGGGTAAGGGACCCTATTACTAAGATTCCGCTGTCCGTCCGTCCGTCCGTCTGTCACCAGGCTGTAATCTCATGAACCGTGATAGTTAGACAGTTGAAATTTTCACAGATGATGTATTTCTTTTGCCACTATAACTGAATAAACTAAATATTTAAGGGGGGCTCCCATACAACAAATGTGATCTTTTTGCCGTTTTTTCGCTCGATATTGATAACGGCAACAGGTAGACGCTTGAATTATTCAAATGTTGTATATAGATAATGGTATGGAACGTTTCGTGCGCGATTTCGACTCGCATTTGGCTGGTTTTTATATTATAGAGCGAAAATAAACAAAAAATCTTTAAAAGAACACGTTTTATATTCTATTTCGTTTTCTGTGAAAATCGCCACTAGCTACCTACATAATATTACGGTTCAGGAAATAAAGCCCTGTAGAGGTTAGACAGACAGGCATTGTGGGCGTATTGATAGAGTTCGAGTTTGGCACGGTCCCACCCTCGTGCATCGAGTAACCTGTGACATCAGTGTGAAAGTGGTGCATGCAAGCGCGGCGCACGCGCCGATTTGCCCTCAGTCGCTAATGACTCCGTGAAAGTACTCTGTCCTGTCCGCGAGGTGGCTCGGAATTTGTGCAGTTTTCGCGAGAGAAAAAATTGAGACAATATAGGTACAATGGTGAAAAGTGACTCGCATTTTTCTCGAATTGTTAGTCATTGTTGATGTAACAATAGCGATAGAGGAAAATTTTAAAAAAAGGTAAGTTTATTTATTACTAAGTGTCCTTTGGTTATTCATTATAGTGCTAATTTATTACCCGGTAATGAGTGCGGAAATACCAGTGACAAAAGAAATATAACTTCCTGAAACATCATAAATGTTACCATAATATCTATTTTGGGTTCGTCAAGCACAGCTATATATATGTACCTACGCCTTTCGCCTCAATTATTATACATTGCATGCGTAACCATCATATCGATTACTGTTCCGCGCTCATCCGTGTTCAAGCTAAGAACTTTGATGAAAAAATGCCCACGTTTATTTTATTTATTTTAAGTCTTATTTATAAGGATACGATTCCTCTAAGACATTCCTCAAATACAGTTTAAATAGTCTGTGGTAAAGGAATTTCCTTTACCGGCTAAGACTATTATGTTTTTTCAAGTTCTGATGATATCATTATGCAAAATTAAAATATAATAGTAGGTTGTTTACCTAGGAAGCAAACAACTAGTTTTAAGGCGAGTGTTTGCTACGGCCGGAATTCTACTCTAGAATCCTTTGCTCCACACTGGATTCAAAGTACACCACTTGAGCTTAAAATAATGTTGCTCCCGAGGTGGATACTCTACTTTTTATCACCCTCTATGAAAAAATAAGTAAGTGCAACTTATGAATAAGAATAGAATAGAACGTTTGTACCACATTTTTAGCGTCCGATTCTCTGGAGTTAATAGAACACTTTCGTTTTCACTACTTGAAGAAACACTCATTTTTATAAAAACTTAGTAAAATCCGAATTTGAGTATGTAAACAATTACGAACAAAGGCGGAGGAACCCATTTCATGCGCCTTTTATTTTATCACAAACTTTTTTTATTTGTTTCGCTCGCGGTTTCTTTATCATACAGCCAGTTACTTGCTCATACAATGTTCGTGATTGATCTCTTTGGCGATTGGAACGTTTACTAGAAATATCCACATTCCAACTTCAAATCATTTTTCATCCCTAGGGATCAAAGAGCTATTTTGGTCCCTGTTTACGAGGATTAAAGTAGCTCTTTTTGAATACATGTGATAAAATATTATTTTATTATTGGATTAAAGAAATTACATAGCATACGCATCCTCCGATCTATCACTACAGGACACCGGCCTTCTCTCAGAAAGACAGAAAATGGGGGGTATGACAAAAGGTATGAATCGCGGCCCTCTGTCACCTGCTGTTATACCTGTACCATTGAATTTTAAATTCAATGCCTGTACTTACTTTAAGTAAGTTAAAACGTTTTTCACGAAGTGAGATCACTTTCATGCATGGATTTGTATTTCGGCCAAGAAAGTGTGCTTACATATTTTCTCATTGCCTGGTCGTTATTGCTGATCTAATTACTGGCCTGAGAATACTTGGCTCTGCAGTCACCTTGGTAGGTACACTACTTCTTAATTACTTAATTCCTATAGCGATACAACCCGGTGTGGATCTTAGCCTCTTGAACCTCTACGCTCGGTCAATTGCATCTTTCTTCAGTGCTGATCCTATCTATCTTCTTTTAAGATAAGATAAATAAACCGGCCAAGTGCGCGTTGGACTCGCACATGAAGGGTTCCGTACCATTATCTATACAACTTTAGACACAAAGATCGAGAAAAAACGGCAAAACATCACGTTTGTTGTATGGGAGCCCCCCTTAAATATTCATTTTATTTTAATTTAATAGCGAATATAGAACTAAATGTTCTGTGAATATTTCAACTGTCTACATCTTGCCGTTATTAATATCGAGCAAAAACTGGCCAAGAAATTACGTTTGTTGTATGGGAGCAACGCTTAAATATTTATTTTATCCTGTTTTTAGTATTTGTTGTTATAGCAGCAACAGAAATACATCATCTGTAAAATTTCAACTGGCTAGCTACCACGGTTCGTGAGATACAGCCTGGTGACAGACAGCCAGACAGACAAAGAGACGTACCACTGTGGACGTACAGTGAAGTCTTAGTAGGCTCCCGTTTGGCACCCTTCTGGTACGGAACCCTCAAAATTATTTATTGCGTAATCAAAAAACAACTTACAAAAAAGTAAGCTTCTTCCCTATCTTCTTAAGATCTTCCTCTATGCAAACAAGCGACCTCTTTTTCGGCCTGTCCCTCGGTCTCTTTAGTTGTGGAACCCATGTGGACATTACTTTCGCCGCTCTGTTATCCGGCATGCGTTCTAGGTGGCCTGCCCATCTAAGCCGTTGATACTTACAGTACAGGTACACCTACAAGTATAAAAGGGCGATTCATATGAAATGTTAAAAGAAAGGGCTCCATCCCTTTCTTTTACGGCCTACACTACACGGATGTATTCCTACTATAATGAGAACGTACCAATGTGTGATAAATTTTAATTCAAAAATGTTTTATTCTAAATAACGTTACAAGTTAAACTGGGTGTCCCTTTCAAAATCTAGATAATTTTGGGGGAAAAGTGGCCAAAAATACTCCAAAGTTAGTTTTTTCAAAGTCCTTAATCCTCTTCCATCTAACAGATAACTTATACCGAGCTAACAGATACCGTTAGCGAACAGACGTGTCGCGCATCTTTTATTACAAAGTGTCCACATAAATTCAACAGAGAAATTCTCGAAGGACCAAACAGTGAGCGAGCGTCGTAGTGGGTGAGAAACACACACATACACGGTACCCACCGTTAACACGCAGCTAGTGGCACGACACCGACTACCTAAAGCTTGGGTCAGACATAGCGACTAGTCGCTGCGGGTGCATTCGCCGCGAATAATAGTCGCAGCGACCATTCGCTGCCGCGCCGGCCTGTCACACACGTCGGGTCCAATGCAATCAGTCGGTCCCTCAAGGCTGAGGATCGTGGCCGTTACGACGAGGATGTGTTTAGAGTGCTCTCCATCTGGACCTGTCGTTAGCTGGGTGTTGAAAGCGAGTACTACACGAGAATTTCGACAGTCTGTTGGTGCGCAAATTTCAATATGTCGTCTGTTCGTCGCACACGTCTAAAATGGGTGCGGATATCGTCACAACACATCTCAGTTTCAACTGAGAGCATACGGTGTCTACAAGAATTTTCTATACTTTACGGTACTGCTTGCATGACTAAAATTACATCCTAGTAGGTACTGACGGAGTACTGGCTTAGACAAGACGTACTCTCATTCTTCTCGGCTACATTGTATTTATTCTATTCCAAAAACTACATTAATCAAAATTACGAAATCCTTACTAATATTATAAACGCGAAAGTTTGTATGTATGGGTGGATGTTTGTTACCATCCATACATACGGATCCGGATGAAATTTTGCACAGGGATAGATTATAGTCTGGATTAGCACATAGGCAATTTTTATCCCAGAAAAATACAAATCAAAATTACCACGCGAACGAAGTCGCGGGCAACAGCCAGTAGTAATATAACATTGAAACAATAGCAGAGGAACCAGCATTTCTAGATGCTAACAGTTTCATACTTAAAATAGGTAATGAGCTAAACATAATTTCCATATAATTGATTCTATAAAGAATATTCTATCTATCTATCTATCTCGCCAATTCGCTTTAACTCGCTTTTTAGGGTTCCGTACCCGAAGGGTACTAAACGAGACCCTATTATTAAGACTTTACTGTCGGTCTGTCTGTCTGTCACCAGGCTGTATCTCATTAACCGTGATAGCTAGGCAGTTGTAATTTTCACAGATGATGTATTTCTGTTGATAAGATAAGTTAATTGTTTATTTGAACAGAAATAAATTAAATTGTTTACAATATCATTAATGTGCCCTGACTCCTGAACTAGGCGGGGACCTCTATGTCAGGAGCCAGTGCTGTCCCAAAAGGTATGATACAATTTTATTCTGTGGGAAATGACTTGGATAAAATAATCAATCAATAAGGCAATTATAATATATCTTATGTATACTTTCTTGTGAAAGAAAGTTAGAAATTAACGTCAAAGTAGGTTGCTCTTAATTAGATAGAAATTATCAACAATGATAAAATTGTAATGCAAAAATATTAATGAACAGCTTGTGTGTGTGTGTGTGTGTGTGTGTGTGTGTGTGTGTGTGTGTGTGTGTGTGTGTGTGTGTGCGTGTGTGTGTGTGTGTGTGTGTGTGTGTGTGTGCATGCGTGCGTGCGTGCGTTCCTGCCTACGTGCGTGTATGCGTGCGTGCGTTTTTGCGTGCGTGCGTGCTTGCGTGCGTGCATGCTTGCGTGCGTGCGTGAGTGCGTGCGTGCGTGCGTGCGTACTTGCGTGCATGCGTGCGTGCCTGCGTGCGTGCGTGCGTGCTTGCGCGCGTGCGCGCTCGCGTGTGTGCGTGCGTGCATTTGTGTGTGAGAAATGGAAAGAATTTTCTGAAGAAGGATGTTTTGAATTGAAATTGTTGTTCGGGTATCAGAACGATTTGTAAATGCTTGTTAAGGACTGTCTGAAGCATAAAAGTTGCCGCTATAACAACAAATACTAAAAACAGAATAAAATAAACATTTAAGGAGGGCTCCCTACAACAAACGTTGTCTAAAGACAGCGCTCGCCATCTAGCGGCCATATATTTAACCTTCACAGTGCCGATGTCCTGTGGTTGAATGTCAATGTTAAACACTTCTTGTTGGTTTCCGTAGATGGCGCTGTTCTCAAATTCGATCTTTGTCTAAGGTTGTATGGATAATGGTACGGAACCCTTCATGCGCGAGTCTGACTCGCACTTGGCCGGTTTTTTTTATGTTAGATTTGCTGGTTTTTCGCTGGTTCCACTTTGATATCTGATGCACAAATTACAATTAACTGTAACTTCCATCAAACATAGCCATAGTTTCGTTCTCGTAATTGCTACTGGACGTTACATAAATCAACCAAAATGTATCCAACGTCTAATTGCAACTCCCGTTTAGGGTAGGCAAGGATATATTTTAAAATGAAGTAGGACAAATTTTTAATTTAATTATAAGCGGGCAATTATTATTAAGGCATAATTTCAGAAATTGGTTATTGACAACGATTATTTTAGATATTTCAGCACCATTGCACCATAGCACCATAGTCGTGGGTTGACTGATTAAAAAGTACCTGAGTGTTGGTCACAGCCTGAGTATATAGGGTGTTACAAAATCTCCATGGGAATATATTTTTCTTTGCGGAAAACTACATAAAAAAACTGAAATCACATAAAGTATCAGCTTTACGATACATTTTAATTTTGCAGGTAGCATGGGCCATATTTTTTGGTGATTTCGAAGTTTTCCCCAAGTAAAAGTTGTCCGTATGGAATTCCTCATTTTCGGAGGTATACATGGACTTAGTTACACCCTGTATATGTATACCACGGATATTAGTCTCTTAAGTTTTTAAGGATAAAACATTTTTTTGTTCATATTTGTATGGTACATAAACGTGCGGCTTTCTAAGTAGGTAGAAGGCGTGACGCGTCGGGCCGTCTCGGATGGACAGGTTCCAAAGTCAATTATTCGCGATTCGTGACACGGACTATTATACAACTTTTTACAAGCGTATTTTTATAACGGAGTGTTCTACTTACTACTAATTTACTAACTTGCTTACTAAAAGGAAAAACGGAACCCTTATAGGATCACTTTGTTGTCCGTCCATCCGTACGTCTGTCTGTCAAGAACCATTATCTCAGGAACGCGTGGAGGTACCGAGTTACAATTAAAATCATACCCTTGAAGCTGTGAAAAAATCAAACTTCTAAGTCAACGTAAAAAAGATTCGGCCGTTTATTTCGACAACCAAGGGAATCAAAATTTATAGGGGACTTTTCGTTGACTTAGAACTATGAAAGGAGAATGATCAAAAACAGTCTATGTTGCGCTTTGAGCATTTATACCTCAAAATGTTTCTTTTGAAAAATGATTTCATAGTTCCATTTGATAAATTAAAAGAATCAGGGGTTTAAAAGTAATAATTAAAAAATATCTGTATTGATTGTATAACTAAAAAACTTCAGTCAGTCAATACAGGTTACAAACACAGATTAGATTACATTATTGCAAAAATCGCAAATCGTGTAGGTACATACATAAAATGCGAAAGTGCAAACTGCAAACGGGGAGATTTTGACGGGAACTCAAAAGAGCGGTTTTATTACTCTTATATTTTTGCAAATTGATTCCAGTGGATTTTATACTGTTTAATTAGTGTAGATTATTGTTAAAATGACCTCTCAT
Organism: Yponomeuta malinellus; assembly: GCA_947308005.1. NCBI lineage: Eukaryota > Metazoa > Arthropoda > Insecta > Lepidoptera > Yponomeutidae > Yponomeuta > Yponomeuta malinellus. The sequence goes on from OX371013.1 coordinate 9,833,763, forward strand.
TCTTGGCTTAAATAACTATTTGGTAAGAGCACGCGTAAAGTCAAGACATGTCAGTGGACGCACATACTTTGTTTACATTTTGGTAAACCGAGATACTGACACAGCGAACACATTGAGCTCTTTGGTGCAATTGCATTGTTAGCAAAAGAACAGTAGGATGTTGCGCTCACGTGATGACAGTGGTGTGGTACTTGAGCTGGGGACGATTTAATGATCCAGCTCCTTTCTTAGATAATATTTATTTGAAGAGGGTATTTAAATAAAAAATGTTATATTACTTACAAGACCTCGTTTTATTTTAATTTTTTTCCTTCTTAGATATGCCTTTGATTTTTTTTTAAGATATAATTTTGCATACTGTCGTACAGATATGCGATAACATTAGAAAACCCATGAAACCTACGGATATTTTGTATTTTATTTATCAGAATTATTACTTAGCACTAACTAACCATACCTACCTAATAATGACCTATGTTTATAATTCAAACTGACTAGGTGCCAATGCCAACCCCAAAATAACACTAAACCACCAAAGTTGTGATAACCTCAAAATATGGGCTCAAAATTAAGATTTCTCGAAACTCCCATCTAATATTTTCATAATATTTTTCCTGCATAATCCAGAGCTAATTTCTTATAGTTTACCGTTGATTTCATCAATGCGCAAGAAGACGCAAAAATAGACTAACTCCTATAGTTTTTATCTACGATCATTTCATTCTCTTTTAGCAAGAAATGTGGTCTTATGCTACAAATACAGAGAAAAATCTGAAACTATACATTTGTAATTTGATCATAAGAAAATTAGTCTTTGAAGTTCGGGAACAGCTCGGAAAAAACTGCCAGACTCGATTCCTGAACTATTATAATATGTAAGTACTTACTTTCAAATTTGTACGGATCCCACGGTGCGCGAGTCCGACTCGCACTTGGAAGGATTTTCTTTAAGTACGTACACACATAAACTCACGCCTGTATCCCAGAGGGGTAGTCAGAGACCAGGAACTGCCACTTGCCACGATCCTGTCAGATCACTTTCACTTCCTCAACATTCATTAGTCGTTGCATCAAAGCACGCCGGTTTCGGGTACTTTTTTTATGTAAGTACCCTATATACGCCCCAATGCAGGGCACAGGCCTTCTCTCAGAGAAAGAGTTTGGGATTAATTACCACGGGTGCCCACAGCGGACTAGCCATGTCAAGCGCTGAGGTATGTGAGCACCTCAGACACTCTCGTTTCCTAACTTCACAAATAAACGTAACTTAGAAAACAAAGTTATTGGTACATTCCAGGATTCGAACTAAATAATTTAAAAAAAATGTGGTTATTGAGAATAATACTGAAAAGATCATTGTCTCCAAAACACATAATAATCGAAATCCCCCGATAAAAATGTACTATACGATTAGTGCACTAAAAGCATTAATAAACGAAATAATATAGTCACACATACTAGGCAACTCTACTCTACGCTGATTGTAGCTACCTCTGATAAATATTCTGTATGAATGAAATAAAGAAATAAAGTAATTTAGAGCAAGCATATAACGATCTGATTGATTTCAAGGCAGTAACATTATTTCTTAGTGTCACGCAACGTTCACTTTCTGTAGCTCCTAACGTCTTACGATTACGTGCGAGTATCGAATAAAGGCGTCGTATCTTCTACAGTCGTGGACTGCACAAACGCTAATCGAAGGTGATAATCAAAGCACAGCTCTATTTTCCATTTATTTACACCTTCTATGTAGCTTTTCACCTTACATTTTCCGACGTGAAATCGCTCTACTAGGTACATTCGATAGCGGGTAAACCTTTACATGTTTATTGCAAAGTCGGCCTTAACGTAACTGTGAGTGCACGTAAAGGTTAGCGTGCTCCCGTACATAGCACAACAATCGACATACCGTGGCAGATCTATATCTCATTGAAATAACGGGAAACGAGAAACCCGAGAACCATCTTCAGTATCGATAAGAAAAGAGAACGAGAAGCACTTCCTATAGACAAACGTTAAAAATTCTTTTCTTTTTACATTTCATATCTTGAAACTTGTCGTTAAATTGATTTAGTTCATTTTAAGTTTTGCGCCTCTTTCAGCGCTTGAAATTGCCAATCCAAGGTGGGTACGGGTGGTGATTAGGTAGGCCGTTCTCTCTCTCTCTCTCTCTCTCTGAGAGAGAAGGTCTATGCCCTGCAGTGGGGCGTATATGGGCCTACGAATTATAAAACCATAGAAGTATTTCTTAATAAGTACAAAATTCACTCTCAAAAACGGCCCCTGTCCTCTCGATTAGCCTGTACCAATGAAATGAGCGCAAGATGTGCTGAACTCTGTGATTGGTTCATTCTGTGCGCCATGCGTGACGACGTGAACGTTAATTGGGCGATCGTAAATGACAGCGGAACTTATTGGTTTTGTAAAAAAACGTCAAACCATTGACTTCATGATGATAACCCGTCGAAATAGTGGCAGCCTTGGCTTGCCATCATATTTTGATGCATTCATATTTTGCCGGGTAATACTGAACTCGCTCCGATTGGTAACACAATTGACAAGCCGCGCCCGCCTTTCCACAGTTGAGCGGGGGGGTCATTTTTTAGCGCTAGTTCGACATCTATATTTTTACCTATAACTGATATAGGCTGCATGGCCGAACTTACTGCAGAATGTCAATAAGACGGAGGTGATGTCCCTGGATATACACGGTCACGAGACACTGGCCATAAAACTTGGTGAGGATGTGCTGAAGCAGGTGGATAAATTTCGCTATCTGGGGAACACTGTAACATCCAAGTGTGAACTTGATGCTGAGATCAATAGCAGGGTCGGTGCCGCAGCTGCAGCATTCGGCAAGCTATGTTCCAAGGTCTTCTGCTCTCATGACCTTAAGTTGGCCACTAAGATATCGACATATATGGCAATCGTGCTGCCAAACCTCTTTTACTCCTCTGAGACGTGGTGTGTATACCGCCGCCACATTCGCACTCTGGATCGCTTCCACCTTAAATGCCTCCGTACCATCATGAAGATCAGATGGTCTGATAGAGTGAGAAATACAGAAGTTCTGCGACGAGCCAATGTTGGTGGCATTGAGGCCTATTTAATGCGTCGACAGCTTCGGTGGTGCGGTCACGTATCTCGTATGGCGGAGGAAAGAGTGGCGAAGCGCATCTTCTATTCTGAACTAGAGGAGGGCAAGCGGAATCATGGCGGTCCCCTCCTCCGGTACAAGGATGTCCAAAAGCGACACATATAGAGATGCAAAATAGAGCCCTCCCGTTGGGAACGTTTGGCAGCACAGCGGCCAGAATGGCGCAGGATGGTGAACAGTCAAGTACGCGAGTTCGAGGTTCAGCGTAAAGCTGACCTGGATACCAAACGCGACCAGTTAAAGGCTCGCCCACCTGCTGCCATAATATATAATTACGAGAACGGCATTCTCACGTGCCCTCAGTGTGCACGGAGTTTCGCCGTGAAGATAGGCTACATAAGCCATCTTCGAGCGCACCAGCGCCTCATCACTGATTAGGGGTCAATGGCCGAAACCGGTCGGAACAATCATCATCATCATAGGCTACATAAAAAAAATTAGATAGTACCTTCATCGTCAGCCATTTGACGCCCACTGCAGGACATAGGCCTCCCTCATGGTTTTCATAACCATGAAGGTTTTTGCCATAATCGCCACGCTTGGCAGGCGGATTGGCGATCGCAGTATGCGATTGAAATCTCAGGAAGACGCTGCTGCCCGTCTCCTGGTAATTTATGTCCTTAGTCGCCTTCTACGACATCCACGGAGGGAATGGAGTGACGCTATTCTTAATCCGACGCCACACAGAAAGTACCTAGGTATATGGAAAATAAAAAGAAAGAACACAGAAATTAAAAAAAATCTTCGAGATGTTTACAGGTTTTGTGTTCATCATCATCATCAGTTTTGTGTTACTTCGATAATATAACAAGTTGCCGCTATCAATTTGTATCCATATTTTTCCCTTTTATCTCTGTTAAACTTCCTAGCTATAGCAGAATACTTTATTCCTTTTTTGGGGTTCATATAACAAAGAGTCCAAAAAACTAAAAAAGAACCGGTCTCGATAAAAGAAATATAACTTTTAGTGTTCCGTAGGTACCTACCTCGAAAAAAAACACAAGTTCCTATATCACTTTATCACTTCGTCGTCTCTCTATCAAGCAAGGCCCTTTTCTCAGGAACCTAAATATAACAGCAAAACCGGTCCCGAACTGAATAAAAGAATTTTTTTTGCTCAATATGTATGAAAAGCAAATACATTGTGGTGTACGGAACCGTTGATGCGCTAGACCGACTCGCACTTGGCCAGTTTTTAACTACCCATTGCAATCCGCACCACTCATTTATTTTTATTCTTTTACAGAACATAACATGTCTTCAAAACTCTACCTCCTGTCACTAATGGCCGCAATACTCATCACAGCGTGCTCGGCGAATCTCTTCACCGACTGGCTGAAATATCCCGACGCAGGCGCACAGGACAGTCGGAGTCTCACGGATGCCATCACGATGTACTTGGACGCAATGTTCGGCGAGGGTGACGATGATGCTGACATCATGGGACAGATCTTCATGATGTTGGACGAAGACGGAGGCAGCATGTTTGAAAGCTCGCTCTCTGGATTTGACCGATAGTCCTCGGGGCTTATTCTCTAAAGATAAAAGTGTACCAAGCCCAGGATAAAGCCACTGGCAAGATATAAACAGAAGTTTTTTATTACCTACATTGAGATCCCAAAGACACAAAGCCTTTTAAATAAATACATTTTCAATCACAATTGCTTTAAGGTTGCTTTGAAGAATCTTTAGCATTTGTAGAATCTAGACTTGTAGTCTCTAGATCCCAGTGGACTTGCCGACTAGCAAAAAAAAGTTCATCGAAGTCCTATGCTCTTAAAAATGTCTTTTATATCCAAAGAAGTAGGTTCAGGCAAAATAACATTCTCTCTATGTTAGAGGGAAGGCATAAGCGCGGCGGAAACAAGCTATGATTATATTAAAATTGACATGGACAAAATTTTTACAAATCTCCACTGGTGGGGATTAGTGAAATAACCTATTATAAGGTTAAATATACTTTTGAAATAGTTTATAAGAAAGTTACTGTGTTACAATACTCAGCAATAAAATTGTTTAAGAATGAAGTTTAAAATAAACGCCTGATATACATTTTACAGCAACAATTAGCATCACCAGAGTTTCGCTTTATTGACTATTGTCTACGCGTTGAATGAACATTATTAAGTTTAAGAATTCATTGTACGAAAAATAAACGCCTGATATAAATTTTACAGCAACTATTGGCATCACCAGAGTTTTGCTTTATTTACTCTTGTCTACGGTTGAATGAGCATAACCTACCTTCCCTATATTTACTGGCTCTGAGACCACGTTTACAAGCGATTTTACGGCCACGTTTTTATCTACCTAAATAGAGCAGACAAGACGTGTGATAGCCCAAACAAAGTCATCACATACGTCGACACATTATTCGATCATTAATATCCACACATCTAGTAGCATACTTTGACTTGCCCGTTGTCTTAATAAGCTCATTCTGCGGTACCCTCTTTTCTTTTGGCCCAGCAGAAGACCAAGTCAGTCTCATAGTCTCTGCAATTGACTTGGTTTTATCGGTGTCGGAGTCTGGTTGGTCCCCGGCATTGTAGTCCGGCCCGGGCTCATCAGCGTAATGGGGTGGAGGGCGCCGAGGGTTCGTATAGGGTGCCTGCACATAGCCACACTCGACCCTCCCCCCGCGTAGTCTACAGCCATCAGACAGCTCTCGATATTCCTGGTTATTAACCAATCTTCCCCTATTCCTGTTGAAACCGCAAAGTACCCGGTCGTTCACTGTCCTGCACAGCGAGCTGTCGAAATCGTAAGGACAGCACTTTTTCCTTTTCTCCGCTCCAGGCTGCTTGGTAGAAGACACGTCTCCGTGCATACCTTTTCCCGGTGCTGATTTTGGTGGTGATTCGTCGTTTTTAGTCACATCGGAGCAACATAGACAGTTGGCGGAACGAATGCGGCATGTGATGCAGCTTGCAATAACTATTGTAAGTAGAATGACACAGCTCTGTAAAACAATAAATAGTAAGCACCATGTCAAATTCTGTACGTTGCATTTTCTATTTGAGCAAATGAAATACAAAAATTTTCACTGACCGCGATTGGTTTCGGCTGCCAATCTGCCATTGCATCTTTGTGTAATCAAAAATAACTGTATAATCCCGCACAAATTTAATTAACTTTCTTAGTGAATGTAGCGTTTGCAGAAACTGAAATTTTATTATTTGATAGATAGATATCCTACTAATATTACAAATGTGAAATGTTTGGATGTTTCTTACTCAATCATACAATAACGGCTGTACGGGTTTACATGAAACTTAGCGTACAGATAGACAAAGACCTCAATTGAGACATAGCATACTTGATATCCCGGTAATGCGTTCCCGAGGGATAATATTTATTTTAAGCTTAAAATACATGGCGTTGTGCGAACGAAGGTTGTGTTTTGATAAATAACAACCGACTTCGAAACACTACGACACTAAAAAGTTACAAATAATTTAAATAACTAGAAGTATGTATACATGCAGGTATTGTAGAAGTATAATTTGGAGTCGGTTCCCAAAATATATGTGCTGGTCATGAAACTGGGCACCGACGCCAAATTATACTTCTACAATAGCTACATATATCATCATCAGCCATTTGACGCCCACTGCAGGACATAGGCCACCCTCATGGTTTTCCAAGCTTCGAACATAACCATGAGGGGTTTTGCCATAATCGCCACGCTTGGCAGGCGGGTTGGCGATCGCAGTATGCGGTTGGAATCTCAGGAAGACGCTGCTGCCCGTCTCCTGGTAATTTAATTCCTTAGTCGCCTTCTACGACATACACTACATGTATACATAATTCTAATTATTTAAATTATTTCTACCTTTTTAGTGCTGTAGAGTTTCAAAGTCGGTTTTTGTTTATTTTTTTTTATTTTTCAATATTTAGTGGGGGATAAAGTGGGGGAGCGAGAGAAGAATAAACAAGACCCTTATAACCATAATTTACTTAATTCGTTGCATTAAATTTTGACGTTCTCAATTTCCATCTCCGAAGGTCTTCACCAGAACATCACCAAATTACCTTGGGACTACTTTTACGCTATTTTATGAAACATACGGGTATTACTAAAGGATGGGCCTCATTAGTCCTTATTTACTGCTGTCCATTGAAGAGATCCGTTCTCCATCTCCGAAAGTCTTCAAGACATCTTCACCAAATTAAAATGGGAATCTATTTGAACAAAAAAAAATGATGAAATAGCTTAAGATTTAACGGAGTTATGGAGTAACATAGCCAAAAAAATAAATATACATACACTGCAAAATAATTACTGATAAACTGGATACACTTTAGTACATAGTAGAACAAGACCTCGAATTGTGCAAGGGGAAGGACAGCATTAGAAGGAGTAGCATTTAGTGCTGCAAACGAAAGAAAGGTTCATGTTTTCTGGATACTCAACAATAACCCCTAAGTTTACGTTAAAGGCATATCTGCTGGTAAGGACCTTGACAGGAGGAGGAATGTCATTCCAGCATTTGACGCCGCGAATCTGAAGCTGCCTCGAAAAGCTGCAGTTCGATGTGCCGGCACTACTGCTCTGGTCTTGAATTTGTACTTATTACGAGACCACTGAATTTTGTTATACAAATATTCCGGGGTCTCAGTTCTGATGACATTGAATAGCAAGCCAGCAAGATGAAGGTTTCGACGCGCGGACATCTTTACCAGATTCGCATTGTCCAAATACGATGTGACATGGGTTCGTGGTGGTATTCGGAAACAGAAACGAGCACACGCATTCTGCACACGTTGTATCAATCTTTCAGACCTGCGAATTAAACTGCCGCTATAGACAACGTCACAGTAGTTTAGTTTAGACAGGACAAGCGACTCAAACAACTTGACTCGCATGTCAACACTGAGGTAGTCTCGTATCCTGTACAGCATGGGTGGCCAATACAACCAACAGGTCGATCGCGACTGCTAGTCCAGTCGATCGTGGCAACGCAAAAAAAAATACCTAGACCAGACTGCGCAACGTAATCACCATCTGCTGCACGCATCATCTTGTATAATTTTTCAATCGCTATTTCAAGAAGTATTGGTAGATCGCACAGGGTTTCGTTAGTAAACAGGAGATTTTGGGTCTCATCAAGTTGGCCACCCCTGCTGTACAGTAATTTAAGCCGGTACAAACAATTTAAAACCACTTCGACGATGTGGTTCTCAAAACGGACCCGCTCGTCCATCACAAAGCCCAAGAACCTGGCTTCTGATTCTCGCTTAATCAGCTCACCCTTGGGGGTTGGGGGGTATTGGTACCGATGGGCCTTGTTTGACTCAACCAGTCTACGGTATTTCTGACTTGATCAGCCGATCCCAGTACCTGGTACTGGACTTGTTTGGGTTAAGCGACAAACAATTCCTTTCGGACCACTCCGCCACTGCCTCCAAATCTTCATTGAGCTTGCTCACAACCGTCGGTATTTTTTCAGGAGAGCACGAAATATACAACTGAAGATCATCTGCATACAAATGATACCTACGGTGTTTAATGGCTGATTTTATACCAGCACTGTACAAGATGAAAATCAGAGGCCCCAGAATCGAGCGCTGAGGGACCGCTCCAGCCAAAGGACATGGAGCCGAGAAGAGAATGCTCCCGTCCATCTTTTGCAAACCAACGATTTGCTCACGATTAGAGAGGTAGCTGTCAAACCACTCCACCGACGCCCTGTCCAAGCCGTAATAACTCATCTTAGATCACAAGAGGGCGATGTTCAGACAGTCAAAAGCCCTGGAGAAGTCAAGCATTACTAGAAAGATGCTTTTGCCAACATCCCGCGCAACGAGTGTATTATCCACAACATCTAGCAGTGCCATCGCAGTACCACTCCCCTTGCGGAATCCTGACTGCAACCCTGGTAGTATACCTGGGCAGGTAGGAGAGGGCTCTCCAGGTATTCAGATAGCTGATCACATACTACCCTCTCTATTATCTTCGTTATACAGGGCAGAATACTCACAGGTCTCAGATCTGAGACTTGTACAGGATTGGGCTTTTTGGGAAGCGGAGACACTTTAGCAATCTTCCAGTCAGTCGGATAAGTATTTGTCAGAATACTACGGTTTATACATAATACCTAAGATTATGTCAATAGTTTTTGGTAGTGTCATAATTAACATGTCAATCGAAATATACCCTTAGATGTCTTAATGTTTTTGATAACTTTAAATAAATCGTCTTCACGTTGCATCAGAGTATCTGTTGAATTCGTAATACGTCAGGTCTGATATCGTCACACCCGGTTTACCAGGTATGGTCAAAAAAGGTCTATTGATAATGTCCGGCCTTGTAAAAGTAAGGGTAAGTCATTTGGATGGTTGGATGTTTGTTACTCAATGACGCAATAACGGCTGAACGGATTTACATGAAACTTGGCATACAGATAGACAAAGACCTGAATTGAACCAAAACATACTTGATATCCCGGTAACGCGTTCCCGTGGGATAATATTTATTTTCAGTTTAAAATAGATGGCGTTGTGCGAGCGAACGTTGTGTTTTAAAAATAGATTCTGTGGTGGTACGATGTTCGCCGGGACAGCTAGTCTATCTATTATAAATGTAAAGATGTTTGGATGTTTGTTACTCAATCACGCAATAACGACTGAACAGAATTACATGAAACTTGGCATACAGATAGACAAAAATTAAAATTGAGGCATAGGATAGAATGCGTTCCCGTGGGATAATATTTAATTGTTACCGTAACCTTTTGTCAAGCCAAACTCCAAAATATTTATTTATGTGTTGCCATGGTAACAAGAATCTTCCTAAACGGATTCTGTGGCGGTATGAAGTTCACCGGGGCAGCTAATGCCACAGATTAAAAAGAAAAAAAGACAAGCTAATGCGACAAATAATTTGACCACACTGACTTTGCAAGGACTTATTCGGGTCTTACTGTCGTAGGACGCGGAAATTCACTTACAATTCTTAGGAGGCTAATTTATAGAATTTATCTATAAATAAATCTTGGACCAAATAGGGGATCTATTAGCAAAGGGCAAGATAAAAAGTAAGCAAAAGGCAAGATAAAAGGCTAAGGGAGCCGGCGTGTGTGCATGCAACGACTAATGAATGTTGAGGAAGCGAACGTGATCTGTCAGGATCGTGGCAAGTGGCAGTCCCTGGTCTCGGCCTATACCCCTCTGGGATACAGGCGGGAGTTTATGTATGTTGTCTACAAATTTAAAGAAAAAATGTATTCACGTGTCTATCGCAAACTTATCCAGACTGCTCGAATTTTTGTTCAAGTTATCTTCCGAGCATTATACCAAATAGAGTAAATGTGCAGAGGCACTAACTCGTTTACTTCAATCTAATTAATTACAAATATACTCATTTTTTTATGTACTACCCAGGCAACGGATAATTCATAGATTATCTCGGTGTTGAGAGTTATATTTTACACGAGAATGACGTAAAATATAGAGTCTATTTTTCGCACAATTGCAGTTTACTTACGCAAGACACGTAGTACCTACCACGATATAATCACTAGATAACTAAGATAATAACAAAAATTAGTGTGTGTACTTAATTTCAATACACTATATATAACCCAAGACAAGGTTGCTATTATCACAATACTGAGGATCATCGAGTGTTACTGTACTACATCAATAAATCCTTGTCACTATGAAAACCACAGTAAGTTACGATTTTATTAATTATACATCCATGTTAAGTCCTTTATACTACCTACTAATTATTGGATACACACTACTCCTAAATAATATTGAAGGTGTTAAATTAATACACCTTCACATTATGTCGCGACGTTCGGTGTTCTCTACTAGCCGTCCTGAACTTTCCTGAAATTTCACCACAATTAATCTTAAATACCTTATAAGAAAGTTTCTATACAGAAAGACAGAAATATCAAGCACACATTCCAAAGAAGACTATCCTGACTGTAAGAGGGGCCAACTTCCCTCAGTGCTGACGATTCGTGACCGCTATGACGGGGATGGGTGTAGAGCAGTGATTAAAAATCGGCCAAGTACGTGTCAGGTTACGGGCATTGTAGGGTTCCGTAGTAGGAAGGGTTGTTACCTACTTTACAGAATGATGATGATGATGCTGACAATGAAATACAATCATTATCTACAAATTTCTTCATTTTTAGAAAATACGAAATATTTCCGTTTTATTGCTTTTAAAGTACGGATCACTTAAAAATATGTAATAATAATAAAATCAAACATTTCAAATATCAGACTAGCCTGCGGCTAGGTTTAAATTATTGGCATGTATTGGAAATACGTTAAAACTCGTGGTAAGTACTTCTGAACATCGGTCAGTTTTTCTTCAGCGAATATAGGTTTTTCGAAGCTGCAAAATTTGGGTATACACTAACCTAACTGGACCTAACAACATATAAAACAATGCACCACGCTTTGCGATTGAGACGCATCACGCTGTCTTCGCCCTTCGCACCCAGCTATTTGTTCTAATCCCAGCTGCAATCATAACTCTGTAAGTCGTAACCATTTTTCCCTTCAGGTATATTTCCTAATCCCAGCTGCAATCATAACTCTCTGAATCTTAACCTTTTCTCGCTTCAGGTATTCTTCCTGATCCTAGCTGGGATCGTCCAGTTGCTGGCTGGGGCTCCCCAGTGGGGCATGATGGGGCGGCCCAACGGTAATATGCAGGGGTCTCGTGGCGACATATGGCGTACAAACCGTAACCTTGGAGTAGGTGGCGGGCGATTGATGGGATAACTTGTAAGGAGCAATTTTGTTTGAATTTGTGTTCTTGATATACGGTCAAATAAACATGATTACTGGTTTTATTATTATTCTCTTTATTTATTTTCATGACTTAGAATAGGTTTATAAAGGTTTATGTTTATTGCACATAACTAAAAAATACAGTGGCAATGTGGCGGACTTACTGCATGTTTTACATGTTTATAGCGAAATTAATTCCTTTGCGCCTCGACCCTTTCTCAATAAATGGTTTCTATTTCTTCCTTTTCCATCCTTCTCAAAGTCAATCGAAAGTACTGCAGGCATCATCATAGATTTCCCTGTCGTTCCAAGAATCAGTTAAATTGTCCTTCCCTTTGTTAACTACTTTATTTTTTTTGCAAACAGTACCTTATTCGTTTCGGTGTAGTAAAATTTGTCGTTATAATCTAAGCTTATATAACTAGGAAATAGAACTTACACTTACAATGCTATTGACGGTGCACCTGAGTAGAATTATCAATTGGATAATTATTACAAAAGTAATTTTGTCCACTTGTGCTCCTAAGCTTGGAGGAATACTTTTTGACCCTTTAATATACGAAACAAAACGTCTCACAGCTCATGAAGCTGCGAGAAAATTGCCAGTAAATATCGACGACATTGTAGTGCCAATTGAAACCATTCTGTTTTCCACCAAAATAGACGGAGTCAGTCGTGTCAAAATAAAAACAGAAACTCTAAGAACACCAGAAAAGAAAAACGACATAACTACACCATCCAAAACAACACTACAATCTACTCAGTCAGTATCAGCCAACTTCAGAAGACAGAATGATAAAAATCCAACAGGAAGTCCTAAAAAGAAATGTAACGGCTACGATTACGACGATACAGTGTGTACGCTTGTCAATGAGAGAATCCAATGTGGATACAACAAGAATCACGGAACTCTCGTCAAACCAATTGTAGACCTTGGTAATGGCTGCCGGATACGCGGGCAACGGGTAGAGTGTGGATATAGTGAAAAGCCTTTTACTGGCATCAGAAGACCACTACTATATTGGAATAATGATCCAATAAAGAATGACGAAAACTCATCGAAATTAAGGCTATTGCGAAAGGCCAAATATGATGCAGACAGATCAGATCATAAATCTTCAGAGAATATCAAAGTGTCAGTTAAACCCTTGTTAACTTTTATAGAAATCATATGAAAGACATCAGATACTGCAGCGGAAACCTTAACTACAGTTAGTGTTACAGGTAATTTAAATACAACTATAGCTAAGTATAAAAAGGTACGAATAATAGACGTATCTAAGAGTTAACTTAGTACAGTTACGAATAAAATGAAGTCAACTGCCACCAATGAAATATCTTCTTTGAGGAAATATAAAAAATCTTGTTAAAGAATATTATTTAAATTTCAAAAAGGAAAGTGACCTCGTGTGTATGTACCTACGAGTGATCGTGTTGTCTGCTTCAAATTCTCTAAATAAAATGGTTCTTAAGTAAATAACGATTATACCAATAAGTTACCTAATTAATGAAGTAATTTTACCTAATAAAATAATCGCGATTAGACCCGTGTAATATATAACCACCAATTAGGTTTTTTCTAGTAAGTTTCATCTGAGATTTCTGCACTTAGCCTCATATTTGGGCCACAGGTAGTGGCGCTGTCGTATGTGAACACTTCATCACTCGGGTTTCTTCACGATGATGCTACTACACATTGACAAATGTAAGTAAGTAATCAGTAACTTCATCAGTAACTAAGAAATTAATGTCATTAATCGTTCGAAAAATCTTTCAATTGATGGGCTATTACCAATTGTATATTGTCAGTTAGCTATCATAAGCAGCCTATATGCGTCCCACTGTAGGGCACAGGCTTTCTCTCAGAGAGAGAGTATGGGTTTAATCACCACGAGTGCCCACCGCGGATTAACGATTTTAAGCGCTGAGGTATGTACACAGCTCAGACACTCAGGTTTCCTCACGATGTTTTCCTTCACCGTTAGCGAGTCGTATTGCTACTATAACCCTATAACTTCACAAATGTACATAACTTAGAAAACAAAGTCATAGGTACATGCCCGCACTGGGAATCGAACGTGGGTCTCTCGCTTCCGAGTCCAATATTCTACCCACTAGGCTAACTCCACCACCTTCTTAGCTAACATTACTTCTTTATTATATTGTCGTTCTTGCATTTTCCTAAAACATATATGCTGGCGTGTTAGCACTTGGCTAGGCGTTGCCGACGATTTACAATACATCGCAGGTTTTACAAAATCAGTGCTAAAGATTCATCAGAAAACCTGGCAATAGTAAGAGCATTTCTCCAATTGGGGGGGGACGTCTTGATTTCGGACGGCTATTATTGTGTGATATAGCAAACGAACTACAGTTAGACTAAGGTGTTATTAATTGGGCACCTAGATTCCGAGAAGTTAACCTTATGTTTCAAGCACCGAATTCAGTTTACACCGAAATCAGGAAACAACGCACCAAAATCATGAAGGTGCTAATTTTTCTAAGAATATTCCAAATATAATGAAAAATTATCAAAAACGTTTATCAGGAGACACGATCTTAAGCAAGAAAGGTGTGAGTAGAAACCTGTATAATTCGGATTTTTAGCTCACCTTTCCAACTTGCAGTTTTTTATAGCCTACTGCAATGATCCAAGTAAAACTAAGGTTGATATGCTGAGTCATGGAAGTAAACTTCACTTGCATCAGACCACAGGTCAATTTGGACATTCCTGGAAGACGAGGTCAAAGGTTCTTCGGCAGATATCTTAGTGACTATGGCAATCATCTTCGAATGCTAAGAGACTGTAAATCGGTGGACTAATCTTAGTATCAGTGTTTATATTTTGGCTCCTTTGATCATGAACGGTAAGATATTTTAGATACTACGAAATGGCTGAGGACAGCACCTGCCATAATTTTCTGAACGCAACCAGCCAGCTTATTTGTTGCCCTGGTACTCGATATAGAAGCTGTCCAGTAGAAGTCTACCCTAAGTAGACATATTCCTAGGCTTCAGCTTTAGAGGTCATCTCACCAACGAAGATCGACTCCAACACGATCTTATTTTTGAACGTGACCTTTGTCTTGATAAACAAAGGTCAGGTTTACTATATTAGGAATACAAACATAAATCATAACAATTAATAGTATATAAAAGTCTCCCCCGATTTGAGCCCGATGGTCGGACGACGTGGTCATGTCACCAGGGGGCCCGTGATACGAATGGCGAGAGACCACAAAGAATAGCGTGATGGGGAAAAGGCCCAGCAGTGGGCAGAGATGGGCTGATGATGACAATGATGAAAAACACTTGAATTATATGGAACTATTTGGCCATAATATGGGTGTACCACTGCAGCCCAAATAGGCCATGTCTCAGCGTTACAAATGCCGTTACAAATAAAAAATTTATATGACTATGTTTATTTTACAAAGCTGCTGAAATTGAGTTTAGATCTCTCTTCTTCAGCTGTAGCTGAAAATCGTTAAAATGTTAATTTTCTGCTTGAATTAATATTTTACCGATTTTCAGTACCTATGCATTTATCGATTTTCAGCTACCGTTAATTAATATTTTACCGTTTTTCAGCTTTGGTCGAGAATACGACTCTAAACTCTATTTCGGCAGCGTTGTAACCTAAACATGGTCATGTATTTTGTTTTATATTGTATTTCTAGTATTGTGTTTAACATGCGCAATAAATTATAATGTGAATGAGAAATAAAAAAAAATATATTTTATAGAGGGACATCACTATGATTTCTTACTTTGGTTAACTTGTATATCCATATTGATAATAGTCAATTCCTTTCTCACATCCCTCGGCCGTCTTCCCCAGTCGCTCAGTATCAATTTCTTAAAGGCTTCTGACTTTTCCTACTGTTTGATTATCTTGTAGGTTTTTAGGATTGTCCCCTGTTTCTTGAATGCAGCATAGAATCTCTATTCAATTTCTTCTCAGTGTTTCTTTGAAACTATGTTATGTGCTATTTCAGCTATTTTCTAATCTGAATAAGTAGATAGCAAGTTGTAAGAAAAGACTGCTTGTCGGCCTTTGTATTCATCATAATAAATAAGGACTCCACAATAATTTGATTCACCAAAAAATGGTTATATGGTTTTAGGGTGGTCGGCTTAATTTCATAATAAGAAGATTTTAAAACGAGGCACAACACTTGAGTGAGAACCGATTAGCTTGTTTCTTTTTAGAAATGAACATTTTCACAAAATCGCATTCTCACATGGCAAATTATGTCTTTTAATTAATATTTAATATTGATTTTCTATAGACACATGACTCCCGTGGAGTGATTTTCTAACTTCGGTGCTCAAAAAGCCACCAAAAGACACGGAAGTCGCAACCGCAGGAGTCAGAAAATATGTTTATTTTTATTTTTATTCAAAATGGAAATCTTTTTAAAACCAATCACTTATTGCTATAATTTAGGCTCTGTTTTATATACCTATGACACCAAATATCACCGATCATTAGATTGTTAATTATCCTAAATATAGGGTGCGCAGAATTCAGAAATCAGCCTGGACAAAATCTGAGGAATCACATACTGTACCCCAAAAAATCATGAACTCGTAGCGTGACCTTGCTTTCTTGGGTTAAGGGACGTCTAGTGCATCGGTCACTCACCCTTCTGGAATGCTTAACGCATGATGTATAGCACGGTTAATAAGAGCCACCGCAATCAGGCGTAGGTCCGGGACACTTAATATGTTCTATTCTGGTTAGGGACGCCCCACGGTATGTCGGATTTAGATTTTAGCTTTTTTTTCAATAAGTTTTAGTAGGTTTTTATGAAAACTTACAGCTCTCCAGCTAGACCATCCCAACTACGTGTGGTATTTTTTGCAGAATTTTATTTTAGTATTTAATTTCGTGATTCATGCGGGGTCGCTGAAAATCTCACCCTTAAAGAAATGCTTATTTCTTTGAGGGTATTTCATAATCATCATCATCAGCCATTTGACGCCCACTGCAGGACATAGGCCTCCTTCATGGTTTTCCTAACCATGAGGGGTTTTGCCATAATCGCCACGATTGGCAGGCGGGTTGGCGATCGCAGTATGCGGTTGAGATCTCAGGAAAACGCTGCTGCCCGTCTCCTGGTAATGTATTTCCTTAGTCGCCTTCTACGACATCCACGGAAGGAAATGGAGTGACGCTATTCTTAATCCGGCGCCACACGGAAAGGGTATTTACCACATAATATATTTGCCACTTACCCAAATACGAGTAGCCAGTGAGGCTCCAGCTTAATAATATGCAACGAGTGGATAATATCCAATAGTGTTCTAATAGCCAAATTATAAATTTGATTTCCCTCAAAACGAGTCGCAAAACAAAATCGCTAAGCTACAATATGATTAGGGAAATCAAAATCCAGTTTGAATGAAAAGTCAAAAATAATTTTTCGGAACGGAAAAAAAAAGTCGGAACGCGAAACCAAGGATGGTTTTACGAATCACAAGAGGACCACAAAATTTATTGAGACTATTTACATTATTTGGCTTGGATATGACTTGGATTAGACATAATTTGCCGGTTCGTCACAAGAACATTTACATTTTTTAGAGAAAATTAGTTCAAAAACTTTCGAGCATTTCGACCTAAAACGTCACGATATTTGCAAACAAACAACTGTCGCAGTAAGGCAGAACCGGAAAGTTGGTCCTCGTAAACAGTTTGGAAAAACCATGCGACGTAAGTATTGGTGTCGTTTTCAATATCCCCGCTACAACGGGTCGGCGACCGCGCGGACAGCAATATTAAGAAGTTGAGACCAGTTAAAAACATATAGGTATGTGTAACTCGTGCTAAAAATGACCCCACGTTCAATTGAGGGATGGTGGGCTGGGCTTGTCAATTGTGTTACCAATCGGAGCTAGTTGAGTACTGGCCGGCATAATATCTATGCATCTACCACCGTCAGACCACCATCTTGCGAGGTACATAGATATTTTGACGGGTTATACATCAATGAAGTCGATGGCTTAACGTTTTTATATAAAACCAACCATAAGTTACGCTATCACATAGTATCTCGCCCAATCAACGTTCACGTCGTCACGCATGGCGCACGGAATGGTTCAATCACAGAGTGATCTACAGCACATCTTGCGCTCATTTCATTGGTAAAGACTAATCGACAGGACTGGGGCCGTTTTTTAGTGTGAATGTTGTAGGACGAAATACTTTTATGGTTTTTTTATTCGTAGGTTGAGATTACAATAGGAGTGCACAAAAGCCCGTTCCCATGACTTGCCCTTCGGCCGCCCGCCGACGTTACAATACCGGACATTTTTTAACCTTTTTGCACCTTAAAAGTAGAACGGTCTTTGTTATAAACACACGATTCTTTAAAACACTCTTCAGAGGCAGTTTAAGTCAGAGGCAGACATACAATATGTCTTAAAAGGAAAGACGTAACCACAGATTTTTTTTAGTCTTACCTTACCGTAAAAGTATTTAAGGTTTCTTTTAGTTCGCATCGTTGCGCCCGCACGTCGCCGACCGTTGTAATGTGGACAGACCTTTAGGAGCCCAGTACGAACAAGAACTAGAACAACTGCGTTGATACGTCCGCAAGATTTATGTATGTGGAGCCAGAAATACTGGTTTGAGTCTTCTGTTGTAAACTTATTTTTACCCGGCTGCAAAAGTTAAGCAGGGTTATGTTTGTTTCCAAAAATAACAAACGTGTTAGTGAAATAACGTAAAACTTGAAGCCCTGGTCACAAAGAAGGGACTTGGGACAAGGGCGCGGGAAAGCTGCGTTGTCTATCCAATTCACTTTCATACAAAATGTACTGAAGGGACAGGACAAAACCCACACAGAAGAGACGGGGCGAGGGCGCTAACTCTATACACGTATCGCGTCTTTTCCACGCCCCCTCGACCCACGTCCCTTCTAACAAACGTGTTACTGAAATAACGTAAAACCTGAGGCCCTGGCCACAAAGAAGGGACTTGGGACAAGGGCGCGGGAAAGCTGCGTTGTCTATCCAATTCACTTTCATACAAAATGTACTGAAGGGACAGGACAAAACCCACACAGAAGAGACGGGGCGAGGGCGCTAACTCTATACACGCGTCGCGACTTTTCCACGCCCCGTCGCCTTACGTCCCTTCTGTGGCCAGGCCTGAAACGTTCAGTTTTAAATCTTAATTTTGTATTAAAATTGGACTGCTGCAGCCCCAAACGAGGCCTAATACCTACCTGATGCAGGGTCCTGCTAAGGTTAAAAATTTAATAGTCTCATTAGGCCTAGCTCTCGACTTTTTAGCAGACAGGTTTTTGTTTTTATATTAAGTATGTTATTTTTTTATAATAGGTATTTTTTAACTGTTCTACCTACCTACGTCTATCCGAGTAAAGTGAAAAATACGCCGCAATTCGCACCTTCTAAGCAATTCTCGTGTTTACAATTAGTCATTGCACAATTGCACATGTCTATAGGAGAATTAGGAGAGGAACAACAAAGATAACCGTCTGGGTAAACCCGTTATCTCGTAAAATCGCATTTTATTCTTGAAATACATCCTGCACGCCCACTTAAAGTCCAAATTGCCGTTGGCATTAAGAGAATAGGTTACATCAAGTTGGGTAACATTGAATTTCCTTGCAACTTTGAATAAATATTGTCTTTGGAAAAGCAAGCCGGCCAAGTGCCAGTTTTTACTGTTAGTCTTTCTATTACCTTAGAAGTTTTTATGTGTGCAATTTTCCAAAGACAATATTTATTCAAAGTTGCAAGGAAATTCAATGTTACCCAACTTGACGTAGCATTCATCGATAAAAAAAATATTTGTAATACATAAGGAACTGGAATTTTTAATAGGTCAGAAAACGTTGTCACAGCTTACCTACGTAACAAAAATGAGCATTAGTCTTACCCTGTGTTATTTGTCTACACAGTGATAGTTAAAAACATCGAATTCGCCGGTAACTAAGATGAGTACACGTATGTAAAGGTCGATGAGATGTCGACTGTACATTGTGTCTTAAGGGTGTTCGTAGAGCATGCTGCTCGCTCGCACAATTAATTTTTATTTTTTTTATAATATGAGTAAACTTTTGATAAATGTGGTCTGAGGGTTTGATGCTTAATTAAATTACGAACATTTTAAATATTATATTTTTTGTTTTGGTTTGGTTTCCAAAATAATAAGTTTTGGAATCAAATTTTCTCAATCAAAAATTTAGTACAGGTTAAGAAACTATACCTTGAATGTTCACAATTTGTTATCTATCAAACTCTCGGACAACATTTATCAAAAGTATACTTATTATTATTACAATTACTAAAATTTGCGAGCGAGACAGCATGCTCCACGTAAGAACAGCTTTAATGTTGCTTAGTTTAAGGTTATCACCTGTGGGGAGCTATTGAATATCACCTGTGGGGAGTTTATATTTTTATTCCATGAGCAAGTTACGTAGGTGCTTGCTCATGGAATAAAAATATAAACCACTACCGCCTGAGGAACCGTGGTTTTAACAACCGCTCCAGGGCTTTTCTGATGCACAGGATCTCCGTTGCTGTGCAGCGCGGTAACGCTCTGCCAGCGTTATGGGGACCTTTGGGTCGGACATGTCTCGGGGGCTGACATTTTGTATTTAATTATTGACTTGCTTGGTATTGTTATTATTTATGACGATACTGTTGTGGATTTATTTAGTTTTAGTTATTATTAAATAAAGTTTATACAAAAACAGTAACTAATGACTTATTTCTAAGTAAGTACGGTTGATAGCACGTCAACCTTTATATTTTAGTTGCAAAGTCACCCGTAATGTAACTGAGTAGAGTGCACGCATGTAAAGGTTGATGAGCTATCGACTGTATGCGACAACTAATGATGCAATCTCTAAGAATAATCACTTTATAATCTCGGATAGTCTACAATAAAGCTACAAAGATGATCAGGTATGAAGTCAATTATTATTCGTTAAATCATCCAAGCTACATACAAGTGCTCTGTCTATAGACACGTGAACCTTCTAATCCTATTTTTCGAAAGAGCGTATAAAACCGTAGAGCGTTAGCTACTGCGCTTTTTCTACTCTTTGATTTTGTCCGAAATCATAAACTGTTAACGTAGATGAAATCACGCTTTGAACAAAGTTTGTCTTGTTCTTAGAGCAGGAATCGACTCCTTTCCCACGGAACCAAAGCGGGACCGTACGGTGATTGTTGTGGCTGCCTGTAAGTTAGCTTATTTTTAAGGTTCCGTACCCGAAGGGTGCCAAACGGGACCCTATTACTCTGATAAACGCAATTTGGTAACAATGTAAGTAGGGGAGGTATTAGCAAGGGCCAGATAAGAAGTAGGTACCCGAAAACGGCGCGTTTGCATGCAACAACTAAATGAATGTTGATAAAGTGAAAGAGGTTTATTGGTGGGAAACCCTGGTCTCTGCCGTCCCCTCCGGGATACAAGCGTGAGTTTATGTTAGATATGTCTGTACGTACGCAGATAGATTAGTTTTGGTCGTTAGGGATTTGCAAAGATTTTTTCTGTAACTCAGTATTTATTTAATTTGAAGGTCCGAATTAGTAATTAGAAGTTGATAATTAATTACACTGTAGGAAATCGCGTTACCATCTAGACCTACAAGGCAGCTAATAATAATATTAACCTCAGTCCAACGAAATAACAATTTTAAGATTTAGGTGCCTTGATGGATGACGTTTCGAGCGAACATCCAGAAGATCTCTGAATATGATCAGAATGGAATTCAGTAAAACCACAAATATCCTGGGTTGTCAGATCAAGGACTTCTCCGCAATTGTACATACAGTAAGTGAGAGAGTATCTCAACTGAAACGAGAGAATGAGCGCCTTAAAACTGAACTCACTGGCATAACGAGTAACCAAAAATGTAAAATCTGTTCTTCCTATCTCGGGAATTCCAACGCGCTCAAGGCTTTGCTTATTGTTGGACCTGTCTGTCTGTCACCAGGCTGTATCTCACGAAACGTGATAGCTAAGCAGTTGAAATTTTCACAGATGATGTATTTCTGTTGCCTCTATAACAACAAATACTAAAATTCAATAAAATAAATATTTAAGGGGGGCTCTTATACAAAACACGTAATTTTTTACCGTTTTTAATAACGTCAACAGGTAGACTCTTGAAATATTCACAGAATATTTAGTTCTATATTCGCTTCAGAAACAAATAATTGAAATAAAATAAATATTTGGCAGTCCGCTCTTTACAACGCTCGCTATTCAGTGCAACTATGGACAACTCTTCTGCGGTTTTAACACCGGTCCACTCCTTGATGTTGCCCAACCATGACTACAGGCAGACTAGCAGTATTCGCCGCCCTGGCCGTGTATTACTAGCCACCCCTGTTCTTTATTTTCTGAGCTACTTTGAAATTCTATGAATGAAATTCTAACTGCATCACCTTCTTGTTTTTCATTGTTATATATTTTGAATTATCCCTCGCGCTTTAGAGTTTTTTTTTCGCGATTGGCCGCCCTAGGCCTGGGCCTAGGTGGCCTTACGGAAAATCCACTCATGACCATCATATCCTTCTTCTTCCCGGCATTCTCTTTCCTTCCACCTTGCTTATCACATGGTCTGCAGCAACTGAAATCTTTTGCTTCGTAGCACATGCCCCAAGGCTATTTTTCGCTGCTTGGTGGGTTTCACCTTCTTATGTAGTTAAAAAGCACAATTTGCATGACTGAGCAAATTGGTAGCCACTTTTGGCAAAAACGACTTTTACAGATAAAAGAAGGTTTTATGTAAAATAATAGGGGTTAAAGTATGAAATTGCCGTTTTATTGCAATAGGTTCTTTGAATTGACATAGAATCTTAATGGTTTGAGGTTTTCGAATGAAACTTTTTTCAAATGGTTTCTATGATGTTCTTTTTTTTAAAAAATGTGAAACATTTGATTATCGACTTTCAATTGTTTTTGTTATTCAATTTAGACAAGAAAGATGGATACTGCGAAAATTCGAGTGATTTTTGAATACGAGTTCCGACGCGGAACTAACGCGGCAGAAACAGCCCGCAATATCAATGCTGCGTTTGGAGAGGGGTCTACTAATGAACGCACCGTGCGATTTTGGTTTAAACGCTTTCGTGATGGAAATTTCGACTTAAAGAACGAGCCACGAGGAAGACCGCCCACACAGGTGAATAACGATGAATTATGGAAGCCGACCCTAGTCAAACTACCCAGGAATTAGCGGCATGGTTTAACGTTACCTTACCCACAATATTGACTCACTTGCGTCAAATCAATAAACAGCCCCGACTCATGAATCGATCTTCACCATTATTGCTCCACGACAACGCGAGACCTCACACAGCACGAGAAACCATTTTGACCCTTCAGGAACTGCAGTTAGAAACCATTCGTCATCCTCCGTATTCACCAGACCTTGCTCCAACGGACTACCATTTTTTTCGTGATTTGGACAATTATCTACGTGACAAGAAGTTTTCCTCCCAGGAGGCAGTACAAAATGCTTTCACACAGTTTGTGCAGTCTAGGTCGTCGGAGTTCTATCGCAAAGGCATTAATGACCTTCCGATTAGATGGCAGCAATGTATAGATAATAATGGCAACTATTTTGATTAAATAAATTTGTTAAAAGTTTAAAAAATAAACAATTTAGATTTTCAGTACCAATCGGCAATTTCATACTTTAACCCCTAATAGAATAGAAAAAGTTTTATTTACCTACAAAAATTAAAACTTCTTTCGTGCATTGGTAGCGCTAGTGAATCTCTTACAGCCCCTTAATAATATGTCGTGCTTACGAATGTTTTAGTTCGAAAAAAATATAGTAAACTGAGTAAAGCTCTCCAGTTCTAAAGTTCTCTTAGTTCGAAAAAATATAGTAAACGGAAGAAAAAACAGTATGTGATCTCATTTATAAAATATCACGAAAATCAAAAACATTTTTGCTATTTTTTTTATTATTATTTCTTTAATTTTGTTGCACTAAAGCTGCTTACTAGAATGAATTAAAATCAGCTTCGACAGCAGTGATAGTTTTATAAATATTTTCTTACTAGATTTAATTTAAAGAAGGCCAAGCCAATCTATTTAAGTATTTAAAACATAAAAGATTTTTAATATTGATATTGGTCACTATAAGATTCCGTTATATAGGTTAGTTAATTACGTAATATCTTAAGACAGAGGACCCTTAAGTAGAGACTGAATAAATTAACCGACTTGGTATTACGTGGATCTCAAAACTTTTTACGGTAGAGTTGCGACTGACTTGGTTTTTTTTTAAGTTATGTTTTTAATGGCATTTTCTATTCTTGTTAGACCTTATTATATAAAGTTCTAATCAAAAAAGTGTTTCATTGAATTAGGATTAGAGCGAGTTAGCAAACTGATTATCAAATTAAAGTATTCTGCAGTGTGTCGGTAATGTGGCTACAGCAGCAAATATTGTGTAGTTCAGCTGTGAAAGTGGTATAGCTTGAGATGTATGCCCCTGCGGGAGTTCAACTCAGACTTGCAAAGTTTTATTATTTGCTGTTATACCATAATGTTTGAACTATAATCACACTGTGTTTGGCGCTTGTACACAATGTGTAACCGTTTAAAAATAGACTAAAAGAATAAAATATTTGAAAGAAATCTTGTATGGTGCACTATCTTGTTTACTTTCCGTATATTTTATTATTTTTACGGATTCCGCACAGGGAATTTTAGGCACATCATTTCAGTAAAGCACAGGCCATAAACTATTATAAAAATCACGTCGTTTCTTCCAGCGTCAAAGAAGGACAAACTAACAAACTGACAGGTTTTAGAGAAGGGATAGCGATTGACTGATTAAGAGCAGGCTTATGAATCGACGCCGTCAAACAGCACCAATCAGAAGCATGCGAGCACTCTCAAGGAAGAGCACGAACGCTTCCGTAGTAGCCATCACCTGCCATGACCAAATACAATCAGCCATACATCCTCCCCATTGAAACCGAATTCTCCACACCGCCAAGAAGCGTTAATACCAACGGGAAACCCTCCAATCATCCAGTTACTCTGTCAAACTTGTCACGCGTTGACCCAGCTCACTACGCGGATTCAACGGTGAAATTAAATGTCTCAGATACATCCACAAAGAAGAAACAAGGAACATAACATATGCATAAGGTTATTTACCTGACGGCCTACGTCGTACGTACGATTAGTCAGACAGGCAGTGGGACCGGCCATCTCGTCCGTATAAATACTATCTACGACGCATCGCACAAACATTCGTTCTGAACAAATCGCCCAGAATGAACACAGTAAGTCGCCGTTTACGTAAATTAATTAAAAATATAGCGTCGAAAATTCAAATCGAATAAAACCTGAGTGACCTAGCCAGCCTTTAATAAATAAGGCTGTCAAAAGGTTTTGATAAAACTCTTCAAAACATAGACGAGTTACCTTCAACTTATCTGTAACATTATATTTATCTAGGTTTTAAATTAATTTTAAATGCTTTGTGTTTATTTCGTTATGCTACAGTGTTGTTTAATCACTCAATACAGAAATTAGCGTGTACAAGCTTACCTAAAAAATGCGCAATTCCTGAGTTTTCGTTTTATGAGTTTTCACATCTCACATACTCGTATTTACATATTTTTATGAAATTCGCATTTTACGCACTACGAGTACTTAATGTCGCATCGTCCGCTCAATCATTGACGCGTAGATGAATATCGTACGGTTTTGAGCATCATTTATCTGACAGCGCCACTACAAAGCAGCGAATGGAAAAAAATGGAAAATTTAACAAAAAGTTTTCTAAGGTGGTAGAACAAACATTTCGTTGCTAAGGACCTCTATAATTGACGCGTTTCAGGAATTGCGCATTTTAGAGGTAATCCCTTATATGTCACACAGGCATACTCTCAAACAGTCACAATTAGTAAAGCACCCAATGTAATACCTGCTGCTTGGCGAATCCTTGCACCCCTAAGTTACAGGTAAGAACCGGACAAAATTTTAATAGTTCAATTATTTGCAGATAATTTATTCCTGTCTGCTTTTGAGCACATGCCTGGCGTACGCTATGGCGCTGCCGGCCGGCCAGCCCAGTCTGGCGGTAAGCCCAGCGGAGCTCCAAGCCGCGCCTGAGGAGGGCCTAGAAGCACAGGAGTCACATTACGGCGGCTACGGGGGTTACGGTGGACACGGAGGTTATGGGGGGTACGGAGGCTATGGGGGGTACGGAGGATACGGGGGCCACGGACACCATCACCACCACCACGGCTACGGAGGTGGCTACGGGGGCGGTTATGGGGGAGGTTATGGCGGAGGCTACGGGGGCGGTTGGGGCGGACACCGGGGCTGGGGCAGTGGCTACGGAGGTGGTCTGTACGGCATCGGCTGGGGCCGCTAAAAAACTAGCAGTCAGCACTGTTTAGTGAAAAAAAAACAAAGGACGATAATTGAAATGGTTTGATTCTATTTTTTTACAAATGCGTTTGTTACCAGCTAATTGGAATAGTGAATCGGTGATGTGAGTACCTATGAATTGTATAATGTCTGTTTTTTTTGCGAATACGTTACATAAATACAAAGATAATATAGTGCTATTTTGTTTCCTTCTCTAATGGTGTTCCCACGCTTACATTACAATACCTACAAATTAGAGGTGCTTTGACCTACGAAAAAAAAGCTAATGTCCCAGCACTGCAGCGTCCGAGTGGTTCCTTCACCCATCTAGTGTGAGTGAAGGTGCCACTGTATATAAATCATCTCATTACGTCGATGCAAAGGCCAGTTTTAACCTACGATGTTTGAATTAATAACACGTGAGATATATGCAAGCCGCTTCAAACCGGTCTTTTTGGAAATCCATGAAGGAGGCCTATGTCCAGCAGTGGACTTCTTGTGGCTGAATGATGACCTACAATTCATTGATTATTATTTCGATAATTCGATATACATTGTGCAGCTCAGTCTTCCAGCTTGTTAAATTGTTGGTTAATCGGCTATGAAAGAATGTGGGATGATTAATTACATGATACCTACAATTAAATGTAAATGGGTCCAAAGGGGGTGATAAGAAAAAAAATACAAGATAATTTATATTAAATTTTATTGTATAAAAGGTATGAAATTAAATCACAGATATGTATAGAATGCAGATACAACGTAATTTACTCCTGTAGTTATGGTCAGTTTATATTTTCAATACTATGCTTATGCAAATATTTTCGTACATCCCTCTTTACAAAGTTTGGAGAATCAAGACTTTAGGAGTGGAAAGCGTAGACCTCTTACATAGAAATCTTCTGCCAACAGTCAATGGACCAATCATGGAAATGGTCACCTTTCAAGCGGCTCTCCATAATGGATATTATTTATTTATTTATTTATTTATTTTATTTTATTAGTAAAACTAACAGCTTATCACTAACACAATAAATTACACACATAGATACAGAAAGCCAACAAAAAGTTTTCACAGCTAGCAATATTATTATAATATTTAAGCATACTCGATCACAAAACCTCCAAAAATACTTCCAAACTAATACCTAAAACGTTATTGCACTTTTCATAAATTAATTTGACAGTTTTAAGACGCGTGTGGGCATCTTACTTTTTGCCCTATCCGCGACCGTAATAGCCCCCGTAGCCACGATGGCCCCAGTGGCCACCCCAACCGCGGCGGCCGTGGTGGCCTCCCCACCTGGACTCCTCGGCTCCCAGTAGCTCCTCGCCTGCGTCCACTGGGATGGCGACAACCGGGGCAACTTCAACCTCTTGCGGATCCACTGGTGACCCACACGCGAACGCCAAACAGAACGTCAGCAACAGACCAGCGAAGATAATCTGCAAATAAGGAGGATCTAAACGTCTGTTTGTTGAAAATATAAGATAAGCTTTTTACCAAAGTGTATGAGTCGTATATTGTAATGTCCGACTCTGTGACACCCTAACCAATGATCAGATTTTGACAAATAATATCTCAATCGATTCGTCGTATTTGCGCGAGTGTTATTAGCTATATGAAATCAGCATAAATCCAACAAAAAAATTAAAAATCACAAAAAGGCGGGACCCAAATTCAATTGCGAGGTACCTACCTAAGTTGGTCAACCAGTTGGATTGTTGGTTATTCTTTATTTTAGTTTTTTACTTATGCTATGAACACTTGGCGAAATAATCAATGGTCGCAAGATGACTTTTAAAATATTTGCCGAAATGGTGTACGTCCAGTCAAATACATAAGACTCGTGGAATTACGATACATAGGATCAGTGATCGACGTGAGTTATGCATTGTCATGTTTATCGTGCACTGGGTTTTATGGGGTAACAGAAACCTTCAGAGAGAAGGTATTAAATTCCCTCTCGTATTACTTTAAGCATATTTAAGGAAGAAAATGGCGTGACTTTGAGAAGGCTTATGTCCAGCAGTGAACGAGTGCGCGCTGATTGATTGATTGAATTATTTTAATGTTCATTGGCGAATCTGTTGTGCGAGTAGCTTCCGATTGGCAACTAAAGCGGCAGTCAATCTGAATTTTGGTCTTCGAACGACCTTCGAAATCTGTGTCCAACAGTTCATCAGTGACATCCAATTCAACAAAATCCAAGCCATGAATCCACATGACATGATTAAATTCGTCTGTCCTTCAGACAAAGAATCAAAACATAAATTCTGCTGAATAGCGAATGGGAATGCCCACCCAGCAGCGTGT
The DNA here is from genome assembly GCA_947308005.1 of Yponomeuta malinellus. Lineage (NCBI taxonomy): Eukaryota > Metazoa > Arthropoda > Insecta > Lepidoptera > Yponomeutidae > Yponomeuta > Yponomeuta malinellus. The sequence goes on from OX371013.1 coordinate 9,862,398, forward strand.
CAAGCTAAGTTCGAATCGAAAAGTTCACCAACCATTTCGGGTATCGAAAAGTTCACCAACCATTTCGGGTGACTTTTGAACCGCCATAACTCAAAATATATAACCTAATAATAAGGGGCCAAAAACATAAAATACAAATATCATAAATTTAATCTTTGCTTTTCTCGAGATATTGATATTTAGAAACATCACTGATTATATACATGTAGATTTTGGCATACATGTAGGACAAAAGGAGTATAGACAGGAATTTTAGATCCCTGCTGCAGTTACGATCTTCACTTATTCAAGCTGAAGGTGCAATTCCAGTAATTATAATTTGAGGTACCTCCATTACCTACAATTTATCGCCGAAGTCGATAATCCTGCTTTTCCTTTGTTACTAACTTGGCCCCTTTTCATTTCACATTTACATTTTATTGGGTTTAGTATTAATTTGGCAAAGGCAATTTTTAGGCATTCAGAAGTAATGGATGAAGAAAATCGGAGCTAAAGCTAGCTGTGACTATTCTAATGACCACTTATTCACAGGTATGGTCCGCTACATGCTTAACACTGTTGAACACATATCGCTGAGGGAAAGAGAGTTTTCGCCCTAATCACCGGGCGAAGCAGATATGGTCAAGATTGCAGGGTTACCACCGGTTTCTCGGACAGTAACAATCTGATCTAGCAAGCATCAGCGGCTGCAGTTGTTTTTTTTGTATGCACTTCGATCAAGTCACAGCTATTAAGGCCGGATTCTCCGAGGGCATGGATTTGTATGCGACTTGTTGCGCTGCGCGAGCGAAAATTTGGGTACCTTAAAAGCCCTTAGCAGTTTTGAAATTAGAGAACTATAAATCCCATTAATATAATGTTGACGACCGACGTCACCAACCATACAGTGATTGTCATTATGGTATATTTTCTATTATCCAAAACTCAGTACAGTTCCAATAAAACCATATCTAAAGATCATTTAGACACATGTTCGCGATTAGTTTTGATGCTATAGAGTTCAAAAATTCATAAAAATAATGACCGATGACCCTAGATAACAAGGACATTCAATGTCCTATATATACATATATGTGTGTGTTTTAGATTTTCAATACTAACTATTACAGAGAAATGTATTCTAAAACACCTGATTGAGGAGTAATTTCGAAGAACCCAGCCTTAACAGATTAACAGAAGATTAAGAGATTGTTATTGTACGAGAAACCGGAGGTAAGTGTCCTTTTTAGGGTTCCGTAGTCCGACAAGGAACCCTTATAGTTCCGCCATGTCCGTCTGTCCGTCCGCGTTCTAGCGCAAAGACCGGTGGTACTAGAAAGCTGTAATTTGGTATGTGTATATATATTTATCACGCCGACAAAGTTAAAGAATAAAATTTTGATATTTTTTTTTTTTACTGGACCTCCCCTAACATGAAAAGTGGGGATGTTTTTTTTCTCGTCTGCCCTATCATGTGGGTGCATGTGGGGCATTGTTGAATTGATCCTTTGATTGAAAATTTTGATTGAAAAATATTGTGGGTGCAGGAAGGCGACTTTTTGATTGCGATGACGATTGACGACGTTTGCGAAATATTAAGCTTAAAGCCCAAATTTTTGTCTGAGTAGGGCGCTAAACGGTTAATCGTAGAAACGTAAAACAATTTAGGGTTCATTATTATTATAATGAACTTAAAAGCAAAATTATCACAGCTAAGTAGCCCTTACTCGTTAACGAGTAATAGGCAACCAACTTATAAAAGTAAAATTTCGTACAAAATCCCTTGAAAATGACTTCGACGAAGTTGTTAGTTCTGTGAAGCAGATAAAAAAACCCTCTTTCTACGGAACCCTACATTGCGCGTGGCCCGACACGCACTTGGCCGGTCTTTTTTTTATAGATTGGATAGATGCATATTTGATTGGACAGAAGCAGCGTCGTAAATATCGCTGTAAAAAACGTTAGCTGCTGCCCGAAAAATCGATTAAAAATATAAAGAGATTTTCACTTACAGTGTTCATGATGAGCGTTTTGGTAACGAATGTCGGGTGATCCATGCTGCAGCCGTGTATTTATACGAGCGAGTCGTTCGGCCCACTCCCGGCTGATGCCACTAATCGCAAAACAGATAGACAACCTGATTTGAAATGACGCAAAATCTGAAAACTTGTTATTCATAGTTCTAAATATTTTTTTATTTGTTTTTATATCTATTAACCGCGTCGAGTTTCAAGATTGTATTAAAGTAAAAAAATTAAATTGAATGTTTTAAACTTTTGGTTATTAGGTAGTGGTTTATTGTCACTGAAGAAACAGTCCTCTTGGGTTTTTTCAATAAACATTATATAGGAGTAAACATTATTTTAGTTAAATTAATGTAAAGATAAGATAGCAATACCACTCGCTAACGGTGAAAGAAAACATCGTGAGGAAACCTGAGTGTCTGAGGTGTTCACACACCTCAGCGCTTGAAATTGCCAATCCGCGGTGAGTACGCGTGGTGATTAAGCCCTTACTCTCTCTCTCTCTCTCTCTCTCTCTCTCTCTCTCTGAGAGAAGGCCTGTGCCCTGCAGTGGGACGTATATTGTCTACATAAAAAGAATATTCAAACCACCTACACCCACATAGAGAAAGTGGATGCAAGGATATTCTCACTTTTTCTAGGCGTTAGGGCTACTTAGGGTCTCAGCTAAAGAAGTGTTGAGCATAGGTAACTTAAAACTGATAAATCACTGGAGCTTCCTGAAAATAGTTCTCCTACCGAGCCATTTGCCCTTATCATCATTCTCTGGGCGAACGGGTTGGTGGTCACAGAGCTGTTAGGTCTGAATCCAAAACATTGTAACACTCTTGTAAAAAGAAAATGAGTTATTAGTGTCCAAGGAACTCTGTCATTCTATTTTATTCACAGCTAAACACGTATGAAATCTATTCACAAATAAATTAAGTTAACGTATTTTGTCATTTTTGTTTTTGCGCTTATCGTTGAGCTTTATTTGTGATGATAATCCCAATACTTGTACAAATACCTACAGTATTATTTCTAACATAGCTAGAGACATATTTAAATTATGTACCTAATGACACAAAACACTAACCCCCAGTTTCTCGTACACTAACAAGCTGTCAATTGACCAAAGTGCATAAAAGTGAGATTAACAGCTTGCTAGTGTACGAGAAACCGGGGGTATGCCTTTTACTATCTGCCAATCTATCTAATTAGCCCATATACAGAACCCACTGTTGGGTCCCTTCTCTTTCTCCCCGACCCATCCTGCTAGTAGGTACCTGAAATGTTTCCTAGCCGCTTTGCCAACGTCGGCAGCCCACCGGGTCCGCTTACCGACTTTCTTTTACTACCTATGCTATTTCAAAATATAGCAAAAACAAAAAAAAGAACAACTTAATTTGCACGACAGTGGTGCAGTCATGCATGGCAATGATGCTCACTGATGGTGACACCAAACATTAAACGGAGAGAAAGAAAATATTGGTCGACTATAAAATAATAAGTTTTGCAGCAGGGTAAAAATATAATCTTGACGAGGCCAAAGTTTCCAGACCTCAGGTTTGATGTTTTGAACTTTTGCAAAAAAAAAAACTTTAACAGGAACTAAATTGATGAGCAGCGATCGGAATGGGTAGAGTAACGTTGGCAAGGAACCATAACAAGAAGTAGTTAAAATTTACGCGCGGCCGCCAGCGGCTACTGTCGATACCTATCTTGTCCTAAATCGCCTAATGCAATTTAAGGAATAAAAGGCGAAATTCTTTTTTTTTTTCAAAACAGGATCCACCACAAACCCTTTGTAGGTACAGTAGAAACCTAATTATTCGGATCAAATTAAACTGGGTGTGGTCCATATAATCGAAAGCCGGATAATCGATTTCAAAGCCAAAGCAAACATGGAAATACATCCAGATTGAGCCCATTTGTACAATTATATGGCGGCCAACAGTGGAAATCGAACCCACGACCTCCGGTATGGTAATCAGACCTGATATCGTTAGACCAACGAGGCAGTAATGAAAGTAAATTAATATTAATCCTTTCACTACTTTCGTCTTTCGCCAACTGTAGGTATTTCTACTCCACCTATTCCGATCACTGCTGATGAATCAGCAATAAAAGAATAGATAGAGCTTTTTGTTAATCATGTGTGTACTGCAAGCTTGTACCAACGCTGAAACCACCATAATATTTTTTTGGGTTATTGAACTGTTTATGATCACTGCCTGCCTGGTGAATAGGTACATGCAACTGTGCGTCTTCGACTGGACTGGACTGTGGGTGGAGGTGGTAGGTTTTCTTTTCAACTCCAATGACTCAACCTTAGCTTAGCTAAAGAATGCAGTAGACATGAAGCCCTTGAGAAGTATGTTTGTATGGGGTGTCACTATAAATGACAAGGTGCATCGGCATATGTTTTCAATTTTTTTTTTCTAGGAATCGGTTATGATTTGAAGGGATTATGAAAGAAAACCGGCCGTGTTGGGCCACGCACAATGTAGGGCTCCGTGGAAAGAGGGTTTTTAGGGTTCCGTCCCCGAAGGGTGCCAAACGAGACCCTATTACTAAGACTTCACCGTCCGCCTGTCTGTCTGTCTGACAGGCTGTATCTCATAAACCGTGATAGCTGGGCAGTTGAAATTTTCACAGAATACAAAAAACAGAATAAAATAAAAATTTAAGGGGCTCCCATACAACAAACGTAATTCTTTTGCCGTATTTTGCTCGACATTAATAACGGAAATAGGTAGACGCTTGAAATATTTACAGAATATTTAGTTCTATATTCGCTTCAAAAATTAATAAATAAATTTGTGGCAACTTAGATACACCACAGGCTACATCTATGGTCCTGTTTTATTTATTCGTTTTGTTTGTTGTGTATTTAGTTTTCTTTCTGTTGTTGGGCATATTATGTTACTTATCTGCTTATTTTGTTTCTGTGATGTATCTTGTTGGTATAATAAATGGTTTTCTTCTTCTTCTTCAAATTAAAATAAAATAAATATTTAAGAGGGGCAAAAGGGAAACTATCACGGCTAAGTAGGCTTTACAAGTTAACGAGTAATAGGCAAACAACTTATAAAAGGAATACTTCGTACGAAATCCATTAAAAATTACTTAAATGAAGTTGTTAGTGATGAAGCAGCTAATGAAGCAGATAAACCTCCTCGTCTACCTCCTCTTTCTACAGAACCCTATACTGCGCGTGGCTTGACACGCACTTGGCCGGTTTTATAAAAAAGACCACTAGATAGTGCTCTATCTACTGCATATTTAGTTACTCTTGTATACGCAAACGAGTATAGCTACGCTATCTTTCTAAGGAATTTTATTATTATGATGCCTGCAAAAAGCAAGTTATGGTAAGTTGAATAACTGTTTTTTTTTTTCAAAAAAAACTGATTCGAAAACAGCTCTCTTGATATTTTATAGTCTTAATATGCAGATAGCAAGTTTTGGGCACCAATGTTAAGTCTATACCAACCCACCGTGCACACGTTCCGTAGGAAGGTTTGTTATTCATACTTAAAAACATTTTGGGACCGACAAGTGATCTGATCGTGTTGTGTGGAAGTTATTCTTATTATTTTTATTTTGAAAATGGTATCTAAAGTTCTGCTTAAAAACCATGTAAACGTCTTCGACTACACGCGATCTGACAACAACGTCTTATAATAATTTCAATGTCTGAAAACCGTTTCAAGGATATAGTATAAGTTTGCAGATAGTGTGTCTACTTATGCCGAGTATGAATAGCTTTCGCCTAGTAGATACGTATAACAGTGTCTAAGCTTAGTACCGACCGACTAAGACTTAGTACTGTGTGTAAAACCAATTCGTACGGAACCATGTAAAGTGCGGGTGCAGAATATTTTCCTTATTATAGCTAAAGAGTTAAGTGTACCCAACATACAAAATTCAAAATACGACATCTAGGACCGCATGAGTCTGAAGCAACTGGCGATGCACTACCACGAATCTATGAAGCTTTATACAGGGTGTCGATTTGTAAAGCAACGCCCGACTCAGGGTACTTTCTACTCATCAATACGAACTACTTTTAAGATGGTACCAACTCTAAAATTAAAAAAAAAAACAGTTTTCCATACATTTTGTTCAGTAGGTATCGTATCAGTAGGTATGTCACAGCTGTTTTTATTTTTCGCGATTTCAATGTCGACCCGATAGTAAGTATAACTTGTTCGTGTTGATGAGTAGTAACCCTGAGTCGGGTGTTACTTTACTAATCAACACGTTGTAAAGCAACGCCCGACTCGGGGTACTTGCTACTCATCAATACGAACAACTTTTACTATGGGACCAACTCTAAAACATGAAAAAATATTCAGGTGTTCCATACATTTTGTTCAGTAGGTATCGAGTTTTAGTATGGCACAGCTGTTTTTTTTTTTCGCGATTTCAAGGTCGACCCGATAGTAAAAGTTGTTTGTGTTGATGAGTAGAATGTACTCTGAGTCCCTGAGTCGGGCGTTACTTCACAAATCAAAACATTGTATACTTATCAGCAGATTTTCAGCTCCCCTTGTGTCTATACTAATCAAGGTCAAGTACACAAACCAAAAAGTCATCATCAAACCAAAATGTCATCTACTTAAACCAAAATTTTATAAATTCATAAATGTATAACCAGAAATCTGGCGTCGGGTCAGTCATAAATACTTACCTAGTCGATAATATTCTACATGGGCCATTTATGACCGCGCCAAGTTTCAGATGCAGTTTTGTTATCGATATTTAAGAAAATATTTTCTGGTTTTGCGTTATTTTAACAACAAGGTCCAAAGTTCTTTATGTAAATGTTGATCAACTGTATATACTTATACTTTATTGCACAAGAAACATTTAACAAGACATGACAAAACTTTGACGTTCATTAAGTAAACATTCTGTTTTTACAATGAATAAAAATATTTGAATTGAATTGAATTGAATTGAATTGAATTGAATTGAATTGAATTGAATTGAATTGAATTGAATTGAATTGAATTGAATTGAATTGAATTACATAAGAAATAATAACATGTACAAAGGCGAGCTTATAGTCTTATTCTTGTAGTGTGTAGGACAATGTGAACAAGGCGTCAAAGGGCCCGGGGATGCGAATGGCGAGTGACCGCTAATAATGGCGTAATGGGGAAAAGGCCTACTTATACCTACCCAGCAGTGGGCAGATATGGGCTGATGATGTTGATGTAGTGTATTTTAGTGAAAACTTTAGGAACGTGCCCATTTTTTCCAAAATTCCATTGTTTTCAGCACAAATAATATAACAAAATTACTGATAGTTAGGACAATTTTCAACTCATCGGCACACCAGCTTAGCACCCAGTTGTACTTAGAGCGGCTAAAATGTATGCTGATACATATAATTTGCGGAATCCTTTGCGGAACAAGACCAATGCCTATGAGTTTTTTGCTTTGTGTTTCTAAACCATAGAACAGAGAAATGTTCTGTGTTCTAAACAGCTGACTCGCCATCGGAACTCGTCCAACCAGTTTCTGGTAACCGGAGGGATTCCTTTCAAACCAGTAGCTTGGGTCTGACTACTTTGTTTTTTAACGTAATGGATCGTCAAACTGCATGTAAACAGTGAGATTCTTGAATGTCTGAGTCACTGTTAAGACAATGAGCTCTGCAAATGTAGCATGACATTTTGTGACGCTAAAATGTCAAAAATCACGACTTTTCATTACATTAATAATTCATCTACATTAAATAACATTAATTGCGGTTGACTGGTAGAAAATGCTTGTAGCATTAAGTCCGCCGCATTGCCATTGCAAAGTTTAGTTATGTGCAATAAACGTATTAATAATTAATTAATCGTTGCATGCGTACATGCAACGACTACTGAATGTCGATGAACCGAAAGAGATCTGTCAGGATCGTGGCAAGTGGCAGACCCTATTCTCTAATAGTCTCTAAATACCCCTCCGGGATACAGGCGTATATTATGTTGTTACGTTTCATCATCATCATCAGCCATTTGACGCCCACTGCAGGACATAGGCCTCCCTCATGGTTTCCATAACCATGAAGGGTTTTGCCATAATCGCCACGCTTGGCAGGCGGGTTGCCGATCGCAGTATGCAGTTGGAATCTCAGGAAGACGCTGCTGCCCGTCTCCGGTAATTGATTTCCGCCTTCTAAGACATCCACGGAAGGAAATGGAGTGACGTTATTCTTAATCCGGCGCCACACGGAACGTTGTTACGTTTAATTAACATTAATTGTCAAAAACTGGTATTTTAGTGCCAAAAAAACGCGCGACTCGTGTTACCTGAGCTGGTGAAGCCTAACCGAAACTATTACCTACCAAAAAGATATGTAATGTAACCATTAGAACATCCTACGGTTAGTACCTTATAAGTACTTAAGCCCATAAATCCTGGCAGCAATACATATTATAGATAACCTATCACCTATCCCGGAAGGTAGGCAGGGACCAGGCTTTGCTAGTAGAATCCCCAAAATGCGAGCGATAAAAAGAAAATGTCCGAACACACACTCACGTTGAGCTACAAAGTTTTAAACTCGGAACTTATTTAGCCGGTCATTCACACTGATTACGTAAAGTTAGAATACCAGTATAACGATATAACCTTGTCGGGCCTTGGCCTACTGCTATAACGGAACCCACAAGGCAGAGGGGAAAGCCTTTCACTCCAGAAAGTCACGGGTTCTTGTTGCATTGGGATCACTCGATTCTGTGACCCAAGTTCAAAAACACATCCAGCCAGTGCAGTGAATTCAGTGACACTGTGATTATGATCGTAAGACATTTTTTATTTATCTACTTCGATACCTTCTCTTTGGTGGCAACAAAAATGTTTATCCCCTTTACATATAATGTCGCTTAGGTAATCGTCATCATTATGCAGGGTTTCCTCCAAAGTGTGATTCCTGAAAAACGACATTTACAGTCTTATTTTATAAAACGCGATTCCTTTAACACTCCTCAAAGTCAGTTTAAATACCTGTGGTAAAGGGAAAGACGTAACCACAGATTATTTAAACTGCCTCTGTTTGCCTTATTTATAAACCGTGTTTTTATTAATAAGACCGGTAGAGTTTGTCATTTGCAATAACTTTTGTTGTAAAGACAAACGACGACTTTATTTATTATATATTTTTTTTATCTCGTTTTAGGCACCTGGTTTTACTGCTTTGTGGTAGCAATGATAGTAAATCCTAAAACCAAATATGTTAAATACTGACTTTTACCACGATGGTTGTTCACGTAGTTCTCTACGTAGATTTGGGTACCTCCGTCCCAACCCGTCCTCCGGCTCCGTCCGACGCCGTATAGAGACATTTGGTATCACACTAACCACGCGTCTGAGGCCACGCTCGATAGAGCTACGTGCTTTGTTGGGCTCTAGGGTTAGAATATCTTGTAACAACAAACAATTCATAGCTCGTGGCTCTACGTAGCTAGGGCATGACATTTATAAAACAATTAGGTACCTATAGTTTTTCCTTGATCAAGTCTTTTGAAGTATGTGTGCTTAACACTTTTGAGTTTTTCCTCACTTGCTGAGGTCACGACTTCACGAGTCACCTTTAACTCCCGCCCTGACTAATCGATGATTTATCACTTCTATAATATTTTGTATGAGTACCTCATTCTCTATCATTACTTACCTACTCATTATTTGTAAACCTGCGCCGGTATAAAAAAAATCTTAAATATATCGTATTTCAAGTTTTTTATTATCGATTTATTTATAAGTACAAGAGTTACCCCCGGTTTGTCTTACACTAACAAGCTGTTAATCTACTGTTAACAGCTGTCAGTGGTTTTTTTTTGTATGCACTTTGGTCAATTGACAGCTGTTAACAGTAGATTAACAGCGTGTTAGTGTACGAGAAACTGGGGGTTAGATGTGTACGTATATTTATCTGTTATTATGTACATAGATATATTGATAGATAAAACAAATCCAATTTTTCGCAAACATCTTGAAAATTTGGAAATTATACCTAATAACTCTAATACCTATATATAAATATAATAATAAATATCGTTTATTAATATACCTATATCTTGTGGCATGTAAAACTAAGCAGTTTGAAGTAAACATAGGAAGTTACAAAAAGTAATCACGTAGCAGCGATTGCAACTACAATTTGTAGTTAGTGATCAGCCATTTGACACCCACTGCAGGACCGGACATAGGCCTCCTTTGTGGTTTTCATAACCATGAGGGGTTTTGCCATAATCGCCACGCTTGGCAGGCGGGTTGGCGATCGCAGTATGCGGTTGGTATTGTAGTTAGTAATCAACATTTTTAACTAGTTACATAATCTGTACAATTCTAAATGACCCTTGGGGCCATTCTAACAATGGTTTTTAATTGTTCTTTTCAAGGTCATTATCTAACAACTCTACGCTCTCTAATCGAATGAACTCTACAATTATTTCATGTAATCTATTATTAGGATTACTAACTACAAAATTTAGTCGTAGTTAGTAATCAGTAGTCAGATTACATTTGGCCCATACTGTCCCTAACACTATATATCCACATGCTGCAAGGTTAGCTGGAAGAAACGCTCATTAGTATAAACTTCGCCTTTGTGCAAATTATTTTCTTGTGCAATAATAGCTAATTAATTTATTATTCATTCATTCATACAACTACATGCCTTATCGTCGATATACGAATGCTATCTTAGTGAATAAGGGAGAATCACAGTGCATGACCCTTATCCTGCGACGTTTAGATAGTTTTTAGGACTCCGTACCCGAAGGGTGCCAAACGGGACCCTATTACTAAGACTTCACTGTCCTTCTGTCTCTCTGTCCGTCTGTCTGTCACCAGGCTGTAGGTAGTATCTCATGAACCGTGATAGCTAGGCAGTTGAATTTTTCACAGATTATGTATTTCTGTTGCCGCTATAACAACAAATACTAAAAACAGCTTAAAATAAATATCTAAGGGCTCCCATACAACAAACGTATTTTGCCGTTTTTTACTTAATATTAATAACGGCCACAGGTAGACGCTTGAAATATTCACAAATATTTAATTCTGTATTCGCTTCAACACTAAATAATTAAATTGAAATAAAATAAATGTTTAAGGGGAGCTCCCATACAAACGTGAATTTTTGTCATTTTTTCTCGATCTTTGTGACTAATGTTGTATAGATAATGGTACGGAACCCTTTGTGCGCGAGTCCGACTCGAACTTGGCCGGTTTTTTTTTAATTACCTATTTTATGTAGCTTATATACGTCCCACTGCAGGACACAGGCCTTCTGTCAGAGAGAGAGTACCTATGGGCTTAATTACCTCCGCGCGCCCACCGCGGATTGCAAATTTCGAGGGCTGAGGTACAGTACAAGCTGAGATAATTATGTGAACACCTCAGGCACTCAGGTTTCCTCACGATGTTTTCCTTCAGGTATAGATCAATAGATACAAATTAAGCCCTTCAAAGTTATTGGGGTCCGAACACTTTTTGTTTGGATGCTTGATCAGTTAATCTCTCGTAGGGTTAAACAACAGAACAATATCAGCTTCGGCTCACCAACTAGCTACACACATCAAAAAAAGTTTGTGATCAATAGCATAAGCTCCTATAATTCTTTAAATTTAACTTTATCAAGAAAAAATCTATGTTGTATGCTTTCTTTAAATAGGAATACCCTGTTTGAAATTAAAATATAAAACTATTTTTTATTATTTATTTAAAAAAAAATTGAGCCATTAATCATAATGTAATTGTGATAGAAATTTCATAGAAAGAAAAATACAACAACAATTTATTATTAAAATGTTAAATTCAATATAAAATAACTCCTCCCCTGGCTCGAACACATGCGGAGATCCTCCTGGGCATGCTGAGGATCAAGTTATCCAGCATTTCCTGGGGTAACCTATCCCATTCTTCAATAGCGGCTTCCCTGAGCTCTGGAACTGTCTGGGGACGTGGCTCACGGTTCCATACAGCTCGTTTAAGAGCATCCCACGCGTGCTCTATTGGGTTTAAGTCGGGCGAGCCGGCAGGCCAGTCTAAACGTGTGATATCGTATTCTTGAAGAGCAGCATTGACTCGTTGAGCTCGATGTGCGGGCGCATTATCATCGACCAGTACAAATTGGTGCCCATGGTTTACTCGGAATGGTCTGACGATATCATCAATAACAACTGCTTTGTACATGTCTGCTGTCATGTAGCCCCGATACGGGATCAAAGGCGTTCTAGCTCCAATCCTAATGCCACCCCAAAAGGACACCGATTTGCCGCCTTGCTGAACTGTTCCAGTGGCAGTTCTTTGTCTTTCACGGTCGCCCGGTCTTCTCCAGACACGGACACGTCGGTTATCTGGATGAGTGCTGATTCGGGATTCGTCAACGAAGAGACAGTTTTGTCAAATGTTTTCTTCCTCACCTTCTTCATTTTGCCGAAGTCTAGCCCACTGCAATCTTCGTTGTTGTCGTTGCCGGGAAATGAGCGGAGCTCGCCAAGACCTCCGTGCTCGTAATCCAGCGTGGTGCAAGCAATTGCGAACGTTCTGCATGCTAACTTCAAGCCCAGAGGCGGCCCTGACTTCTGCTTTTATTTTAGTGGCGTTGATTGTTTGATCACGGGCTGTCAGCAATCTAATATAGCGCTTTTGGGCAGCTGTCAAAACAGTTGGGCGACCGCTGCGGGGTCGGTCAGCTAAATTCCCCATTCCGTGGTACCTCTGCAACGTACGTAGCCACGACAACAGGATTGGGATATAGCAAGTCTGCGTGCTAGTACTCTCGTGGTGTATCCTTCTTCCCTCAAAGTTACTATTCTTGCTCGTAAAACCTCTGATAATCCTCTTGGCATTTTATCAATCACAACTTTCCGCAAAAAATATCTTGAATCGGTTATAATTGACTAAATCAGATTTCTGAATGAGCGTAAGCTAGGACTGAAAGCCTTTTAATATGAAAAAACAACTGAACGGTGTCATTGTTTTGTGTTCTAATTCTTTATTTTTAAATAAAGAATCTAAAAAGAAGAAAAAATCATAATATAATCTACAGTAACAAAAAAGATTTCAGTTTTTCAAAGTGATCGCAAACTTTTTTTGATGTGTGTATATAAGTCACATGTGCTGTTTGTTAGCTGTTTGTTTTCCATAGATAATAAAAAATAAAATAAAATGAAATATTATTGTCACAATAGATACAAATGAACGAGTCCCTCAACTTACGACTTCAGAGTCATCATCCGAACACTTTTTGTTTGGACGCTTGATCAGCTAATCTCTCGAATTAATCTCGTTTCAGTTGGCGGTGGCACTATGGTCCCTGATGACGCTGTGGCGGACTGCAAGCGCGGCCGTGTTGGACCCAGCCCTGTTCCTTCTACCGAGTCCTCCACTATCCCCGAGCAGCGACGAGCTCACGTCCGGGGAACGCTGGGCCGGCTTCGAGCAAAGGGTCGAGAGAGATGTAGCGGATTTGTCAGTGGTGCCTTTAGAGAAAGGTGATTGACTGAGAAAGAATAGCACTAAATCACTAAGTTCATACTGAGTACACTATTCAAAAGCCGAAGACCAATACTATTCCCCTCTTTTCGTTTGGCCACTCTGGCCAATTGCCCAATATGGCTATTATATAACTGTCCACTGTAGGTACCTATTGGGTTTCCGAAGTGTCAAAATGTGTATGTACCTATTTAACTGTTCGGAGTAGGTTATGTGGGACGAATCCGAGTCGAGTGGAGAAGTTAGGCGCTCCAGGACACTGCGATCCATGGAAGCATTTTTTTATGTTACCTATATACGCCCCACTGCAGGGCACAGGCCCTCTCTCAGAGAGAGAGTATGGGCTTAATTACCACGGGTGCCCACCGCTGATTGGCAGTGTCAAGCGCGGAGGTATGTGAACGCCTCAGTGTTCTCACGATGTCTTCCTTCACAGTTAGCGAGTGGTATTATTGTCCTACAGCTTCATAAACGTACGTCTTACAATACAAAGTCATTGGTACATGCCGGGATTCGAACCCACGACCTCCCGATTATTAACCAATAAAGAGTTGAACAAAATTTCCATGTAAGGAGAAAATCTTGAAATCGTGAAAAAATATCAGCTAGATAGAAAGACAGAATTTTCTTTACTGTACACAGGTAGGCGGTAGCTCTAGATTTTCGCTTAGCAATCCGACACCAAATATTGTTTTCAGAAACCGAACTAACTCAGCCTCCAGAATCAATGGAGAAGGCAGAGACATTCTGGCCATCACTTCGACTCGGCAACTACGGCATCAAAAGCCTACATGTACCTGTAACATTCGCTATTTCGGGGAGCTATGGTAACTACGGGAGTCCGGGCACAGGAGTGATCGCTAGCAGTTATGGAAACGCTGAAGTGGTCGGAAGTCGATTCTTGGATCTCTATGGAAAGTCAGGTCTAGCTGGCAGCGGCTACAGCTCTTACAGTCTACCGGCGTATCAAGGAACTAGGGTTTATGGAAGTTCCGGGCCAGCCTTATGGAGCGGTTGGGGTAACGGCAAGTGGGGGCACTACGGCAAGGGATAATAATTACAATGTTTGCCTGCAATAAAAGACGATTTATAGCTATTTAATGAGCGTTTTATTTAAACCGATGATGATGGTATTATGGAGATGTAAATTATGTTATTAATTATAGATGGAAACCGCAGCGTTTTGAAGACGTACTCAATAGCAGAGTCATAATGTCAATAATCAAGGGGTCAATAGTACCTACGTATGAGTAGTTTATGGTATTTCCCCGTGTCCAGTCAATGTTATCGAGTCAAAGATTCTAAGACAAACTAAAATTCATGCAAAAAGTGTGCGTTTATTCCATAATTTCACTCAATATGAGTATATTTGTTACATGTTTAGAAGGACAATCAAGAGACCTCGTCAACGGGACATGATTTCAGGCATAATAACTCTCCTAGGATTGCAGTGGCCCCGCTGTCGATCAAACGTCAAGCCACAATGGCCAGGTTTCCTGTGCGATCGTAATTTATTGCACCTAACAAACTCTCACGGTTCATTCCATAGCCCGCGATGGCGGGAGTAGTATTTTTCCTCTGCGGGCTTTTCCTACCTATCTTAGTGGCCAGTTCAGGGGAAGGCAATCTGCATCTCTTGGAGGAGGAGGTTGCCACCGCTATGCGCGCCTGCATAACGCCTGGCCAATACATCAGCAGTCGTCAACCAAGATCGGCCCAGTACAGCGGCGATGACAGCCCATACGCCGTGCAACCCCGCATAGACGGCAACGACCAGCAGGATTTAAACCAGTACAGCCATGATAGACGAAACACCAGCGACATAAAAGACCAAATGCACGTTCTTAACGCTACTGACTACGATTTTGAAGGCTACAGCAACGGTGGAGCAGCTAGCGGTGGAGAAAAGCTGGTCAACAGTGTAGCGAGGCCCGCGGTTGGAAACCGAACAAAAAGAAGCGACCCCTTGGTAGCCAAACCTGATACCGACCAGGTAAATAAACGCTATAGAACTGAATTCTCTTGCTCATCTAGTTTGAATAGTTTCACAATAATTAAACACAACTTCAAAATGGCGTTCAGCAAACCGTCGTTCCAAAGGTGTAGAGTTCAAGGTTAAGTATAGCCTATATCTACTAAACCTTGAACTCGATACCTCTTCAATAACGCATTTGTATAGCCATCGAAATTGAAGAGTCATCTAATTTAACAATGTTTCAGTGCCTAAGCCAATGCATCTTCGCAAATCTTCAAGTCGTAAGTAAAAATTCTATTGACACGGTCCAAAAGGCAATTTAATCTTTTGAAGTTTTTCTTACTACTTTTTTCACAAGTAATTTAAATTTAATTTTGTAATGCAGTTTTTTTTTTCTACAGTCTATTTAAATTCAATTTCAAAAACTTGTGATAATTCATTAACGGATCTCACTTCAGTTTATAAGTCAAGTCATCAGCCATTTGACGCCCACTGCAGGACATAGGCCTTCTTCGTGGTTTTCATAAGCATGAGGTGCCTGTAATTGGGTGTTAAGCTAGATTATAAGTTCTATAATGTGTCTGTAATAATTTTCTAACTTAACATCTGTTGGCTGTGTCTGTCAAATAATAAAATAAAATAAAATAAAGGTAGACGCCCGGGGTATTCCCAGAGAGACTGAGCTGTGGAACCACGTGCAGTCCGCAGTGACTTCTCAGCAGTCAAGAGCGGCGCTAAAGGACCAACTGCGCGCCTGCTTCCAGGAATTGCAATCAGGTACACATCCATGTAACTGCTATTTCTGCAGCGCAGGCGTTGCAGATGAAATCGATGAATTTCGAAACATAAAAATGTTTAAATAAAACATTAAAACCGACTTCAAAACACAAAAAAGTAAGAAATAATTTAAAATAATACCTTTAAATTAGAATTATATATAAATTGCGGTGCCCAAAATATATGTCCTGCCGCTATATTACGCGCACCAAATCCTGAGCGATTCCAATCGTCTAACTGTCAAATTAGTATGGAATTTGACAGTTAGACGATTGGAATCGCTCAGGATTTGGTGCGCATAATTAGGCCCCTGGTCATGAAACTGGGCACCGACTACAAATTATACTTCTACAATAGGTACCTACATGTATACATACTTCTAATTTAAAGATATTCTTTTAAATTATTTCTAAATTTTTAGTGCTGTTTTGAAGTCGGTTAAATATAAATTTTAAATAAAATTCAATTTTTAGTGGGGGAGCGGAAGTAAAATAAACAAGCCCCTTATAACCATAATTTACCCCACTAAATTTGTTGCTTTAAAATTTGAAGTTCTCAATTTCCATCTCCGAAAGTCTTCACCAGAACATCACCAAATTACCTTGGGACTGCTTTTACGCTATTTTACGAAACATATTACTAAAGGACGTGCCCCATTAGGCCTTATTTACTACTATCAATTGAAGAGTTCCGTTCTCCATCTCTGAAAGTCTTCATTGGATCTTCAACAAATTAAAATGGGACCAATGGGACGTTATATTTATACGAACAAAAAAAGAATTTTCGAAATCGGTTATGATTTGACGGAGTTATGCGAGAACATAGCCAAATAAATATTTATTTTTTGAAGTCGGTTAAAAATGGAACAACATCCGAAGTACCAAGTATTTTTTGTATTTACAGAAGCTGAAGATGATGGCTGCTCTTATTCAAACAAATTGGAGCGTTGTCTCATGCTGCGCTTCTCAGATCGCAAGACAGCTCAAGATGCACAGAAAAGTACTTGATTTCCACACTCAATACTTAGTGAAAAGGCACTGCTCACTGGTATTCCTTATTACATAATGCTGCTATTGGATCCTGATACTTAATTATAATTAAACACTTACCACACCTATTTACTCGCAAATCAACTCAGCAAGTCAGAATAAATTCTGAACTTTACTTGAAATTGTTTCTTTCCCTTGCCAGCATCAGCCGTTTGACGCCCACTGCAAGACATAGGCCTCCTTAGTGGTTTCCATAACCGTGAGGGATTTTTCCATAATCGCGACACTTGGCAGGCAGGTTGGCGATCGCAGTATGCGGTTGGAATGTCAGGAAGACGCTGCTGCCCGTCTCCTAGTAATTGATTTCCTTAGTCGCCTTCTACGACATCCATGGAAGGAATTGAAGTGACGCTATTCTTAATCCGGTGCCTCACGGAACAACACCCTTGCCATAATAAAACCATATTGTTTTTAATTTGTTGGTATATAGAGGATGACAGGGTATTTCGGGAAGGAAAAGGGTTGCGGGTGATATATTATGTGCACATTTTGATTTTTCTTATCAAACTCTTTGTCTTTTGCTCGCAACTGATGGGGAAATATCTGTGTTGGTAGTGGAACATTTATTGTCCGGTGAGTCTCATGGGAACACTAAAAGCAAAGTATGTTTTTAATAAATAGACAATTGATGCAAAACTCTTTGCAATCCCTTCTTTGCATCAGCTCCTAAATAAACCATATAAACTATTATCACATAACTTACAGTGAAAACAATAGATGTGATTGCAAGAGTGCTGAGCAAATGCCAAAACTGCATTGTTGCCTTGTTAAGTTTTTTTTTATTTCATTTCTGTAACCTGAAACTGTGGCCATAAAATACCATTAATGGTACACTGTTACAATGCCTATAAATCCATGTTTTTTTATATAAAAAAGTGTTGTTTTGTTGTATGTAATTTATTTTAAGGTCTTATCAAGAAATGGGTAATAAATTATTACATCTGCATACAGTTTTGTAATGCTCTAGTGCACTGCAGGTGCTAGTACAGAAAGGTTTAATATGTTAAGTGGTAATGGAGGTCGACTCACACATACTTTTGGCTGGCACTGCACATGTTTGGACCATCTGCAGATATGGAGCAAACCTTCCCTTTCAGACACACTGAGCCGCTCCTAAAAAATAAAATATCTGATTAAGAGGTGTTCAAAACACAGAAAAACTTAATAGGAAGAACTTACCAGTATGGGATATAACACATGATAGGCAGCTACATCTGCAACTGTTAGGAACTGGCCAGTCAAATAAGTATTCTTTTCTAACGCCTTGTTTACATCCTGAAAAAATTACAGTTATTATGCCGAGAAGAAAATCCTTTCGAGTTGTCGTAATTTATACTAACCTTCAGAAAGCTCCTGGCGAAAGTAGGATTTGACACAGCCTGGTCAGCGTACATAGCTAAATGTTCCAGCCACTGATAGCAGAGCAGGATTTGTCTTTGGCTCAACTTGACACTGCTTTTTGAGACTAGCCGCAGGATGATGCTGGCGAACCCTTCCACATTCTGCTTGTCAAGTACAGTTGTGAGAACCTGTAAAGCAGGCACAGATGTAAGACAATGAGGAATTATAGCGAAGGAATTGTGGTTCAACAAAGTTTTATGTGAAGAAAAGAAACTGGTGCCGTCTGTACGGCAGTAACCTACCTTGTCAGTGTTAAAACAAACCGGTCCCACTGAAGTGTTTAAGTATTTGCCTATTATTTTGATGACTTCCACGTTACATAAACTCATTTTGCTCATTAATTGAAAAATATGCTCTGTTTTGATTTATTTTCGCAGACTAGGTAGGTATATAGATTTTATTTTACTTTTTAATCTGTGGTGTATTAGCGCCACAGAATACGTAGATGTAGAACTAAACGAGCCGCAGCCGCAGACTATAGAGAATAATGAAAATAGTGGTTTGCGTCATAGTCTGTGGGTTTACGTATGCTTTTAGAATCTCTGGCGTGGGCCACATAAAAAGGACGTGGGACGAGGACACAAAGGCGTGGGGCAGATAAAAGGGGCATGGGGTGAGGGCGCCGAGCGTGCGGAAAAACACGACGCGTTGTACAGAGTTCAAACCCTCGCCCCGCCTCTTCTGTGTGGGTGGACTTCGTCCCGTCTTCTCTTCCGTACACTTTGTATGAAAGTGAAATGGAAGGACGACGCGTCTTTTCCAGGCCCTCGCTTCACACCCTTTCTATGTGTCTCACCACCACAGCTCACCACGCCCATGAACATTCCCATGACATTTAACACAGACGAAGCTGAAGATAAGATAGATAGGTACTGACATTGTGACCACAGAGAAATTGTGACATTTTATAATCTGTGTTATTGTTGTCTTGTCGCTCCACTGCCTTAGCGAAGAAATTATTCGAAATTCCACTAAAACAATAAGAAAAAAGTATTTTTAGGGCTGATTTGCTAATTTGTAATTTCCTGTACGGTGATAAATACAGCTTCCACTATGGAGTCTAGTGCATTCCGGTGTTGTACAATAGTTTTACCTGAAACAGCAAACTTCGGCTTTTAAGTGCGTTGCGTTGTAATAGGTACCGAACACCCACAATGTTAACTTTATGCCACAACTACTTCAACGTCGCGCCTAGCAACAAAAGCAGTAGGGATACTGGTCAGCCCCACGATAGGCGACGTTTCATATTTGGACTATTTATACTATTTATTGTTGATGTTCTTTGGGTGGTATCTTCAGAACTGACTAAGGTAAGCTGTGCGCTTTGAGGGTCAAGTTAATTAGGCTGGTGGGTAAAGTTACCTAGTAATGGTTCTAACACTTGTTGCATTGTTCCAGTACATATACACAGACTTGAAACTTGAAAGGCCCTTTCTAGTGACATATTTACGAAGCTCACTGCTTCTTGTATACCTCATCGTATTATGTTTCGCGCCGCCCACGAGAGACCCGTGCCGACCCGCCGACTATACGGTCTGTAGATCTTAAATTACTGCCCTCTATTTACAAGTGTTATGGACCTTTTAGACGAGGCCAATAGTCGAGACAATCCAATAAGCGAGTCTAGTAAGCCAATCCAGTGAAAAACGCAAAATTTTCTTCATGTCGTTCACACACAAGCCAGTCGATACCGATATAAATAAGTAAAGTAAATAAAATTCATTTCTATTAACGATGGACAGACGTAAAATTGCTTTAAGAGCTACGTTCAAAAATATTATTAAGCTAATGCATGAAGAGATTTTGGATATGCTAGAAGAAGAAATAAATTTTAAAAGAAACTAAAAATAAAACAACACGTACGACATGATATGTATTGGACTGGCTTACTCGCCCGGGACGGAAACACGTTTCACATGAAGCCAATACACAAGCCAATCCAATGGGAAAGTAGTGGGGGAAGCACTAGCGCCAGCAAATTCGAAATCGTTCTAATTCACTCGACTGGCATAAGCTATTAGCTTGGGACAATCCAATGCATTCGCCTGGTTCCATTCACACGAAGCCAATATTCGCCTGGCTTACTCGATTGTCTCGTCTATTGGCCTCGTCTAAAAGGTCCATTAAGTTGCAGCACTCAGTAAGTTTTTTTTTTCAGCAATTACTCGAGCCCTCAGCTGAAACAGATGATGAATACTTCAATGAATCAAGCACCAGTCTTGTGAGTAAATGAGAAAGAAACTTGTCTGCTAAAATAAAATCTGCTAAACTTGTTGTTGGGAGTTCTATGGAACTAATTATTTTATGTGTGCTAATCATTACATGTTCGTCTTTTAATAACTTCACCTGTTAGATTATGACCTTGAAAATAACAATTAAAAAACATTGTTGTGGTGGTCTGATTGGGTCATTTAGAATTCTACACATTATGTGATTTACCAACTGCATTATGTTTTTGAACAGTAACAAATTATTAATTTTTATTAATTATATTATTATCTAATATAGAAAAATCTCATGTCACAGTGTTTGTTATCGAACTCCTCCGAAACGGCTTCAATAATTTTTTTAGAATTTTAGATTGTAACTAGCTGACCCGGCAAAACAAAGTTTGCCAGGTCAGCTAGCTAACACATAATTTTACTAGGAGGTCCTAGTGCTTTCTTGTTGTATGGTACGGAAAAAGAAATAAATTGTTTTTGATTTGATGTTGAATATTTCAGGGAGATTCAACATTTGTCCCGGTCCGAGCTGCAGGTGAAACAACTGACAGTGACGATGCTGCACCGAGAGCTGTGCGCTTCAACAAAGTTGCTGAGGTAAACCAAAAGCCCAATGAAGTAAGAACTTGTGTACTATGCTGAGCAAAAATGGTTTTTCATATATAGACTTACTTATTTGTAATTTAGCTTTCAAATATTGTCGTTTAATCTTTCCTGTGGTTGATACCTGTTGTAAATGGACTTGGAAAATGGCAGCCATAATTTTGAAGCACAGGTGAAGTAAATTAAGTTTGCAAACTTTGGAAAATGGCACCCATAATTTTGGAGCACAGGTGAACTAAATTAAGTTTGCAAAATTTGGAAAATGGTAACCATAATTTTGAAGCACAGGTGCAGTAAATTAAAATTAATTTGGTATCGTGATAAAAATTAAAATTAAAATAGCCTTTATTTGCCAATAATCTTAAATAACAAAAGCATGCATTAAAATATATTCCTTGTATTATGTATTAGTGTACTTGGTTGATTTGAAAACAATAAGCAATTGAAATATATTTTAGTTTGAATTTATTTAAATCGATTTTATTATGAATTGTCATTTCAATTACAAAAAATATAATTTATTAATTTGCTGCCCATTTCTGAGCGAAGGCCTCCTACAGATATTCCCATTCTACTCTTTGTGATGTTATTTTTGGGTATAATCAGACCATCTCCTGTTAGGTCTTCTTTTGCTTCTTTTTCCATCTTTTGGATACCATTTGGTTGTGCGTTTTGTCCATCTGTCATGTTTTATCTTCATTATGTGTCCTGCCCAGCGCCATTTTTGTTTTTGAATAAATTCTGCACAGTCTAAGTTTTGTTTCATTTCTGATAGTTTCATTGCTAATTTTGTCACTTCTTTTAATATTTATCATGCTTCTTTCGATTGCCCTCTGACAGATTTTTAGTTTCTTTATGTGCTGCTTGTTTAGGGACCATGTTTGACATCCATAAGTTAAGCAAGGTAAGAGAACAGTGTCAGCAATTTTCTTTTTGAGTTCGATTGGTATCTCTTTGCTTTTGAAAATACCTTTTAGGCTCCAGTATCGGTTCCAGGTCTTGGTTATTCTTCAATCAATTTTTTGTGTGGTTTTGTTATTGAATTATATACATACTCAATTGTGCTTCCGTCTATACTTATTGGTGATTCTTCTGAGTTAGTCGTTAATTTGGTTTTCTGTTCGTTTATTTCTAGTCCTACTTTCTTGCTTTCTATTTTCAGGCTCTTTAGCATTTCTGCCATTTCTGCTGCTGTTACGCTGTATAGTGAGTAGTGTGTCATCCGCAAACCTTAGGCTGAGTGGTGTTCCGTTAATGTTGATTCCCCTTTGGTGCCAATCGATTTTATTCATTACACTTTCTAGGATCGATATGAATAGTTTAGCTGAAATAGGGTCTCCTTGACGTACACCTTTTACTCATATAGTAACCAAAAACTAAAAAATATTAAGTGTAAGTGAGTGGGGACATTTTTCTTTGAACTTCAATTTAATCTTAATTTTCTTTAAATTTTAATAAAAGACAACATTAACAACATAGTACTTTTAAAGTTTCCTCTGCGTATTCACCCATAGAACAGTCTATGAATATAAATTTTTCAGCTACCTTGTATGCTATATTTCTGCACACGCGTGTATATAATGTGTGTTACGTACAGGTGCGAGTAATATCCATTATATGACCATTAAATGTGCGTGTAATGTCCATTACAAGTTCGTTTAATGTCTAATATAGGTGCGTGTAATGTCCATTGCAGGTGCATGTAATGTCTGCTACAGGTGAGCGTAATAACCGTTAAATGAGCGTGTAATATTCGTTACAGTTGCATGTAATATCCGTTACAGTTGCATGTAATGTCCGTTACAGTTGCGTGTAATATCCGTTACAGTTGCGTGTAATGTCCGTTACAGGTGCGTGTAATGTCTGCGACGCAGGCGGGCGAGGCGCTGCTGGCCCGGCTGTCGTGGGCGGCATCAGTACGCGCCACGGAGCACGCGCAGCGGCGCGCGGCGGCGGCGGCCACGCGTCGACATCTGCGGCTGGCGGTCCTATTCGCTGTACCGGTGAGTTCTTAATCAAGCGACAGGTTTCCCTGGACCGTGTTTCAGAAAGCTCCGCCGTTTTTGGAACACTCATTTCAAGTTCGATCCGAAAGTCGGATCGGATCCGAGTCTGAAACAGCGCCAATGCGATTTTGCTGAAGCGTAAAAAGAAAAAAAAATAGCGACGTAATAATAAGTAAAATTAATTCGTCATCTAGTAAGTTTAGAAAAAGTTTGACCCAAGAATAAGCCGGTATCGACTAAAAACAATCGCACAAATCCAGAAACATTCCTATATTTTAACTGTTAATATTTATTATAGAGATAGCAAATGTCAGAAATCCGTCAAGATTTGGTGCGCGTAATCGCGATATCTGACGTAGAAATACACATAATGCCATTATGTTAACGACGTATGCAGGCATGGCGTTACTACACGATTGCGGCCACGCGCCGCTCTCTGTTGCTGTTCACTGTCCCAGTGACACCCTTATAATTGTATAGTCTCGTCTTCACTCTATTAGGTACAATTCGTTTAATAAACTCGTTTTTCGTTTTAAACCTCTTGACGACACACACGTCGATAACGAATAGAATAAAATAAATGTGAATGAGAGCGGCTGCGATACATTGGACAATACTGGCAAAGGTCTGTTGGACGGGTTGGCGTAAAAGAGAAGACACCTAGCTCTGTTTATGGGCTGATTAATCAGAACAGAATCATTTGCGTATCATATTAGTACCGAGTTACTAATTGGTTGTTTTCGTTACACAGAATGGGTGATCAAAATCCATGCAAACTCCAACTATAAACAAAGCTTATATTGACTGTTTGATAACATCGATAAAAAAACCTTAGATATCCTATCAACGCTCAAAAAGTGTCCCGGGTCAAACTGTGCTTGAATTCATTCTAAGCACAGTTGCACTCGCAGTCACGCGCAGCTAGTTGTCGAGTTAAGATGCCGAAGTGCTCCGTGAAAAAATGCAAAAATAATACTTGATATACGTTGAAAAAGGATGGAATTTCGTATTTTCGGTAAGGAATAATTAAAACTTTTATAAAGTGAAGCGTTTGTAGCTAAATTCACCTACAAAATAACTAAAAACATTATTTTTAAGAAATTGTTTGAGCAAATGTTTGAACTTGGCCCTACGCAGTTGTTTCTTTCTCTCATATTACGACACGTGTAAGTTAAAAGGCGACGAAAGATTTACAAAGTGGAGCAAAACAGGAATGGAGTAGCTTATTATTTATTAAACCTAATATTTAAAACAATATTGACAAATAAATATTTCTAATTGTCCTTATTGTCGTTTTTACACTTTCGTTCTAGAATTCCAAAAAATGAAATCGAAAGAGAAAAATGGCGGCAAAACATAGAAAAAAAGAACTGTTCAAAACGGCCAGTTTATAATAAATTAAATTTATTCCAAGGGACATAAAAATATTTAATTTAACAACAAAAAACTATGTCCGTATTGGTCTGTTGTGTATTGCTAATTGAAATCCCATATTTAATTTTATTGCAACGATAAGTTTAATTAATAACGATCTCTGAAGTTATAGTTAACTTGATTTGACGTCGAAAAGTGACTAAAAAAAAATTCTATTTTAACCTAAATTGTTTTTATTTACTTAAACCTTTTTAATTTTTAGTGAAAGAACTACTAAATAAAAAAAAAAACCCAACATTTTAATTTCAAACTAAAAATCTAATGAACAATCTGAAGGAGTCTCCATGTCTTTCACGACACGCTCCTGTTCCAATACGGATAGACTCTTAAGCAGCGTACGAATGATAGCACTGGAAATTCACTGGATATGAAACGTTATCTCTCGTGAAATAAGGTTGTATTTTGTCTGTGCATCTTTTCGTCCGATGCAAATGTGTGTCTAGTTGTAAATGTGTGTGTGCAGCAGAGACACACCTACTATTCGGACACTTTTTCTGTTGGAATTTGTATGCAATGATGTATCTAAGGTTTTTTTTATCGATGTTTGATAAGCGTAGATGTTAAGTTTGTCGTGATACCCTGACACTGCCTAAGCTCTCAGCTCACCTCGCAATTGACTGTCCAGATACATAGTGAATCAAAAACCTCTCACCAATTGCACCTCAACTATATTTACGACTTTGAAATCATGAAAGAATTATCAGCTGTTCCATACTAAGCCACAAAAATGTTTCATAAGCAGCCTATCTACGTCCCAGTGTAGGGCACAGGCCTTCTCTCAGGAAGAGAGTATGGGCTTAAGCCCACGATTAATCACCACGCGTGCCCACCGCAGATTGGCGTTTCAAGCGCTGAGGTATATGAGGTATGTAATAGCTCAGACACTCAGCTATTACGTACCTGTTTTAAACGACTGATAATAATTTATTTACGACTTCAAAGTACCTATTGACAACTTTGAATTTATAAATAAATAAAACGATATAATTAAGTTTTTCGTAATGGTGAGTCACAGGTCTCAAAACTGTTTAGACTGTTTTGTGAACAGTCTAAACAGTAAAGAACTTTTCACTTGAACCAAACCCTCCGTTTTACAGTGGTTCACGTCGAACTACCTATACCGACTGAGCCTGGCGCACGCGCGGGCGAGCGCGACGAGCGTGTGCGCGGCGACCGCTAGCGCGCTCGCGCCGGCGCTGGGTGCGGCGTGCGCGCAGACCGCCGCCGACCGCCTCACGCTGCCTCGCGCCACCGCCGCGCTGCTCAGCGTCGCCGCGCTTGTCAGTACCACAAAGGGCTATCGACTAATCCGATTGGACACTCACCCAGTTGCTCTGTACCCACTAGGAGGCGGTAGCGGCGGATTCATTGCATGCCCACTGAACCGTTTGTAATACTCACGGCCCTAGCAAGGAGGTGATACTCACAAGCTCGTGAGTACACCCTCCTTGCTCGGGCCGGGCGATACGGAATTGCGAACGCTCGCCAGTGCAAAACAACCAACAACTTACAAAGGCCCACCTTTTCCTTTGGTGTCCCCTTTCCTTCCTCAGCATCCTGCCTTTTATATAATTTTGATGTAAATATTTATAAATGTATTGCTAAGTATATAAGTAAAAATGATATTAAAATTTAATGTTAGATTTTATTGTACATATAATTTTTGAACTATATTCCTAATGTCCTTATCACCTGATTTAAATTTTATTCCTAATGTTCTTATCACCTGATTTTAAAATATCTTTTTCCAAATTCCGTTTAATTTTGCCTTTTAAATTCTGTTCCGTTCCCTACCTTTAACCTTAGTCGTCGTCCTCGATAACTTGACACTGGCGTAGGCACAAATTGCAAAGCCATTAACAAAAAAAAAAAAAAAGGCCCACCTACAACCGAACCGAACTTTTTCTTTCTTCTTCTGGTGCCGCAATTCCCTACCGGCCGCCGTTAGCAAGGAGGCGGTACTCACGAGCTTATGAGTACCACCTCCTTGCTATGGCCGTGAGTATTACAACTGAATCAGCTGGCATGCAAGCAATCCGCCGCCACCGCCTCATAGTGGGTACAGACGAACCGACTCCGATTGGCACACTGAACGTGATTTGGTGTGTCGTGGGTGGCTCACTGAATCGTTCGTTCGCATATTCATTTCACTACGATGTACTAACCAGAGTTTGCTGAAAACCTGTTTAAACAAGACTCGAATCTTATCAATGCCTGAACTCCTTTAGGAACCATAAACTCTCGGAGTTAATTTGGAAGCTTATTAGCTTAGTAACTGCTTGGCAGCTGCTGCCAGAGGTAGTGAAGTAATTTGGAATAACCTGAGGCAATTGGCATGGCACCTCAGTAAATGGCTTAATGTTATGTTGAATTGACAAAAATTGCATACCAGCGAACCGATGGTTGGATGATGTCGTGAACTCGACAGAGAGTCCTAGGATGCAGATGGCGAGGCCGGCGAAAGATAGCGTGATAGAGATAAAAACCTACTCCCAGCAGGGGGCAGAGGAAGGCTGATGGTGATGATGATGGTGATGGTGATCGGAGGAGCCGAGTTTTGTAAAAGAAACAAAGTCAGATGAGCCACATTTCTTCCCGCAGGTGATATTGACCACACTGGGTAACCACGCCGACTGGACGGGCATTCTGGCGGGGGTCGGCTCCGCGCTGTGCTATGCCGTGCATCTGGTCATATTCCGGCGGGAGCTCAGGAAGTCTGAAGGCATCAACTCACCTTTACTAGCTGGTGAGCAGATTCTCTGTGATAAAGAGCTTTAGAGTTGTTACTGTAGGTTGTTTAATTACCAGCAGTCGTGGTAAGAACTTTCTAAGATGACTGACATATGTTATAATATTTGCCAGTTGAAGTGACAGTGGGCTGGTCACATCTGCCAAAGAACCGATAGTAGATAGGGGTACAAACGTTCTCGAGAGGAGACTACGAACTGGCAAACGCAACTTAGGACCACCAGCTTGCTGCACCATCAATCTGAGTCAGACCGCTGACAGCGGCTGGATGAGGATGAGAACAGAAAGAAGTGGCGTGCCTTGCGGGGAGGCCTGTGTCCAGCAGTGGACAAGTTCTGCCTATTTGATTGATTGATTGATGAATAACTTTGTTTCATAAGCAGCCTATGTACGTCCCACTGTAGGGCACAGGCTTTCTCTCAGAGAGAGAGTATGGGCTTAATCACCACGCGTGCCCACCGCGGATTGGCGATTTCAAGCGCTGAGGTATGTGAATAGCTCAGACACCCAGGTTTCCTCACGATGTTTTCCTTCACAATAATGAAATCTTTGTTTCACAATAATGAAATCTTGCTTATGCTGCTTCAAGTAGACCTTTTTCATCTCCAGGCCTAGTGGGGTGTGCGTGCGCCGGCCTTGCGTGGACGCTGGGAGTAGCGCTGAGCGGTAGCGGAGTAGAGCCGGCGGAGCTGCCGCCGCCTGGAATCGCCAGTTGGCTGCTTCTGGATGCCGCACTGGGTCCTTTGACTCTGGAGGCGCTGTGGCTCTGGTCAGTTTGCTACACCGGGCCTAGTTAGTCGATCTGCCGCCGCCCCCACTCGCCAGCTGAAGCTGCGCTCAGTCCACTGCTTCTAAATGGAAGCGCTGTGGCTCTGGTCAGTAGCGGATCCACACCTAAGTTAGTCAGTCGATGTGCTGTCGCCAGCACTAGGCAGCTTGCTGCTTCTGGATGCCATACTGGGTCCTTTGCATCTGGAGGTGCTGCGGCTCTGGTCAGTATCAAGTACACAGCGGTGCAGAGCCGGCGAAGCTGCCGCCGCCCACGCTCGCCAGCTGACTACTTCTGGGTGCCACACTGGGTTCTTTGCTTCGTAAGGCGCTTTGGCTCTAGTAACGGGTCCACAGTGGGGCAGAGCCGGCCGAGCTTCCCGCCGCCCGCGCTCGCCAGCTGGCTGCTTCTGGATGCCGCTTTGGGTCCTTTGCTTCTGCAGGCGCAGTGGCTCTGATCAGTAGCGGGTCTACATCGCGGTGGTCAGTAGCTGTGTCCACAGCGCGGTGGCCACTAGCCGAGTCCACAAGCCACAGCGGGGAGAGGTGCCCGCGTTCGCGAGCTGGTTACTTCTGGACGCCGCGCTAGGCCCGTTGTACCGGAGGCGCTGTGGCTCTGGTCTGTAAAGTCTCCATACTGCGTTGATAAAAAAATCAAACAAAAATCAGTGCGTTGATCAGTAGGTATATCCACAGCGGGGTGTTGTTAGAGGTCGGTCAGTGTTGGTGTTCACAGAAGGGTGTCAGTGGCGGAACAGGTCACTCGCGTTTCTAATCGAAGAATGAATGCTCAAGTAATTAGCTAAGGACATAAGGCTGTAGATACGTCGGCCATGCTGTCTCGCTCGCACATTCTAACATTTTAGTGATTGTAATGAGTACTCTGGTGATAATTGTGGTCTAAGGATTTGATAGATAATTAAATTACGGACATTTTAAATACAATTTTGGTAATTATTAATTTGGAATCAAATTTTCTCAATCAAAAACTAGGTACAGGATAAGAAAAATGTGTCTTGAATGTCCGCAATTTTATTAAAGCCTCAAACCACATTTATAAATAGTATAGTAATTTTATTACAATCACAAAAAATATCGATTGTGCAAGCAATACAGCATGCCCGACGTAACAACTGGCGCTGGCGATCCCGCTGCCGGGCGGCGACTTTTTATTACAATCACTTAAAAATGTCAGATTGTGCGAGCGAGACAGCTTGCCCGATGTAACAACAGCCTTAAGGTGCTGCTGTATCTTGAGGTCCTCAGCTAATGACTTGAGCATTCGTCCTTCGATGGACAGCACTCAATAGTCACTCCTCCCACAGAGGCTACTCGCTGACGTCAGCTCAGGCGGCGACGTGGTTGCTGGCGCTGGCGATCGTCCTGCCTCCTGCGGGGGCAGATGGGCGGCGCGGCGGCCATTTATTACAATCACTAAAAATTTTAGATTATGCGCCCGACACAGTATGCCCGCCTGAATTCTAACAACAGCCTTGACTGATGGCTCCTCCCACAGGGGCTAATCGCTGACGGCAGCGCAGACGGCGACGTGGTCGCTGGCGCTAACCATCCCGCTGCCGACGACGGTGGAACTATGGCGGGGGAAGGCGGTAGGCGCGGCGGCCATTTATTACAATCACAAAAAAATGATAGATTATGCGCCCGAGACAGCATGCCCGACGTAACAACAGCCTTGACTCTGGGCTCCTCCCACAGGGGCTACTCGCTGACGTCAGCGCAGGCGGCGACGTGGTCGCTGGCGCTAACCATCCCGCTGCCGGCGGCGGTGGAACTATGGCGGGGGCAGGCGGGCGGCGCGGCGGCGGCGGCGGCGGCGGCGCTGGCGGCACTGGGCTGGCTACTAGCGGCCGCCGACGGTGCGGGCGCCGCCCTAGCTTGGCTACGGGCGAGGGCGCCGCACGTTGGCTTCTCGTGAGTATACATTCTTCATAGGTAAACTCACGCCCACGCCCCTGTGACTATTTCCCGGGCAGGCAGAGAGAATAACTGGATTTTTCACATTTTTTTTTGAGACCTGTAAAATCTGGAAAAAATATGTTTATGGCTTAATTGTTTTTCCGGTATCGGTACTTGGTTTAATTTTATAGAGATAGAGTACTAAGCTTTCCAAAACCCTCCGACAAACAGCTCTGATTGCTTCAAAATTCAAATCTAGCCTCATTCGCTTGCGATTGGCTAGAGTCTTGTCTAACACGTGATGTTGGCGAAATTGTATACTTACTGGATAATCCGTCTCTCTCTCTGAGAAAAGGACAGTGCCCTACAGTGTGACGTATATAGGTTTGTTATGTTATGTCTTCTATGGAATAAAATGGAGTGACATTGCCCCAATGTAAGTTTGAGGCAAGTTGCGGTTACGCCCCCTCCAACCCTTCCCTCCTATGACCATTAGCTTTGCGCCGCCAACTAGACAAAATAAAGGTTACTCTAAGCTGCAGCGTTACTTGCCGAGAGAAGCAACGATGATACCGCTAACAACATACTAAGTATTTTAATGTTCTTAGTTCTATATTCATTCTATTTCTTCTAGTCACATTTTTGCACGTACCTTTTTGCCTCTATATCTATTCATCAGTGCCTCAGTAATAATTTGGCACTCAAACAGCCCATTATCACCTCTACTGAAATCCATCAATATTCTTCGTACTATCCGTGCTCGAAGTAACATTGCAATTTGACCGCTATCCCCAGCACGATAAGGAGCATCCCCGAACTGGACGAGCAGTCGGAGGCGCTGATTTCTTCGGAGGAGCAAACGTAGTAGCGTGACCGCACACAGCCGCAGCTAGCGAGGCGGGCAAGGCATGTTTACAGTCAGCAGAGGTAGCATGACAACGCGACTCGCGTGTTTTGTGGCACTGAAATGTCAGAATTTGACAATGAAGTAGAAGTAGAAAATCTTTATTTGGTACAATTTTGGACATACTTGGTTAAGCTCAAACTAACATAAAAGTACCAGAAAGATTTCGCTCACCTTAATGTCGTAGCAGGGCTACGGCGCTGATTTTCAGCAGATTCCTGAAAGCTTACTACTAAAACTTAAACTTAATATCATATCCTTTTAAAGTAGACCCGTCGACTTTTGACATTTGAGCGCGCAACTCGCGTCGTCATGCTGCGTATGCATGTATTGACGACGAGGCAAATACGGTAGAATTTTCAAGACAAAGAAAAGTGAAATATGATTTGCTTGAAACAGAGTGCAGTCAATACAAACACTGTCGGCTTTCGATAGTTAATCTGTAGAGCGATATTTGTTGCATTTATCCAGTATTAATAGATTAATACTATAATTGATACTTCGTCCAACGTTACCTACTCTACTCTTTGATATGACAGTTGTGAAATAACAGTTCAGTGGCATTATCAGTTTGTCAACTTTGGTGTAACTTTGTACTTTGTCCGTTAGATGGCGCATTTTTTTTTCGGGAATAACTACATTTCCGCCGACGCCAATTTAAGCTAAGAATAGTATATTCTCGGGCATCGCCTTTTGCATCAATCAATTGTCCACTGTTGGAGACGCTTTGCAGTCTTAGCCATCAATAATTTTACAGTCAACAGCTTTAAGTCGTTCTTCCACCAAGATTAATAAATAAAAAATATACTAGAAAAGCTTGAACATGTTCCTGTAAATCTTTAGGGGGTTGTTTTACTCGTATATCCAAAAAAAATATTTCTGCATCAACTTATTTCTGCGCTGCAGGTTCCATTCCCACGAGTGACATATTTGTTATTTTAGGGTACCTATTACCATGGTTACAGGGTTGCCCGAGTGACTATTATAAGACACAATATTGGCTTAGCACCTAAACCATCCTTAGCAAGTCAGCGTAATTGGCGCTTGATCGTTGTGTTTCCTGTGGTCAAGAAACAGTAGAATATCCCCCAGAAGTTTTTGTTTGGGACTTTCTAAAGCACCAAGTAGTTGTAATGAAACCTAATAACGACATACAGTTGGAACAGCTTGCGGTGTTTATTCACTCTATAATCATCGTTTTTCCGACATAAACGGTAGTTGCAAGTTAGTTTGCCCTATGCCCACTTAACTAGAAGCATTTGTGCAAGGTCTGCGTCCCTATGCGTCTATTTATTTTCATTGGACGAATCGTGATGAAGTAAAACAACTGATTAAAGCAATGCGGTGTCACCGACCAAGATTTTTTTCAATTAGGACTTCACTTCAATCTCAGCTGATGATAAACGAAGACGGAGTCAAAGATGTTACGTGCTTGCTTGTCAAATGAAAGTGCTTTTGTATCTGACGTTCTTAATACGTTTATTTACTTAATAACCTGTGAACGCAGTCAAATATTTTTATTGAATATAAGATACAGAACCAGTGTACACTTTGAACAGACTCAAAGTTGTTATAAAATGAGACTTCACGATTAACAATGTGTACATACTAAAAAAAGAGCTCAAACTCCCCTGACGTAACAGTTCAAGCACACGTACCTTAGAAAAAAATTTCAATATCCTTACCCTGTTATACATAAAAATATATAAGACGGAGACTTCGTGGTCGGTAGTTCACTTCAACTACCTCTACTGACCCCGCAAATGTGTTAGTAGTTAGTACGCAATAGCGCTTGCGCATAAATGATCTCTTTTGGAATAAGTTGATCTCAAAATTCGTCTGTTACTTTTATTTCCCATGCTCAGTTGTTTTATTTCGTTACAGTCTGATTCACGGCGATCTGCACTGCATGCCGTTTTTTTGCTGGCCAAAGACGACGTCCAGTTCACTATGAGGCCGACTCCTAGATTCGTCCCAAGTGTTACCTAGTCTAACTTAACTTTTACCTATGTGATGGTACAGTCACGTTGCAAACAACTAAGCGCGCTATAAGTTAGCATCTCCCCTAGCTCGGTCTCTATCTGAGATTCATGAAACTTGGCCACTAATTCGTTCAAAAACGTAGAAATTATGACTTTTCTGCCCGCCGGTGCCCGGATTAGGACCGGAATTACGTGTCACTACAATTACCTTAGGCACCTCGAAGGATCGCCCTGCGTCGCCCGCGTCGGGTATCCCCCTATAAAGTAGAACGCAGACTGCGGGTGAAGTTCCACTTCACACTACCACCGTTCGAGGTGCCTAGATATTTCCGACGTGTAGTATGATAAAATCTTATGTTTGCAATGTGTGCCTGCCATTAGTAACTATTATTAGTAATGTGTGATATAGTATACTTACTTTTAAAATATTATTATATTTTCTCGATTACCAGAGTATGCATTCGTGAATTAACAAACTTAGGTCATAAGTGGTTGTTGATGCAAAGTATACTTTCTCCTCCGTTATGTAACTGTACTATAAGACAAAAAGAATATGTATAAGAAAAAAATACTTATTGGCTGTATAATATTTTTCCATAAACATTTAGCATAGCTGTTGTAATCGATAAAATTATACATTCCATACTATCAACGTTACTCCAACTAAGGGAAGTGTACCCATACTACGTGACCCAGTGTTGCCAGCCGGATCTTGCTGAAAGTTCCCAAAAAGCAGTGGTGCCAGCCGGGTCTTGTCAAAAGTTCCAAAAAAGAGACAAAAAAGTAACCTTTTGAGTAAAAAGTAAACTTTATACCTATAAAAAGTTACTATATACCTTTTTACAGGTACGGTTATTTTTACTCAAAAAGGTTAAATTTTTGTCTCTTTTGGGAACTTTTGACAAGACCCGGCTGGCAACACTGCTATTTGGTAACTTTTGGCAAAACCCGGCTGGCATCACTAGGTCACGTAGTATGGGTACGTTCCCTAATGTGTAAATTATGCTGCACAATGGAGTCTGTATTGCAGACTTCTTAAACTGACTTAGGTAGATGTTAAATTCTATTTTATAAGAGCAATGTGTGTGCTTTCCTTTATACAATCTATACCGACAATATTAACACAGGACTTGCAGTTTTGCTTTTTAAGAGTACTTGCAAAATTGCAATAATATTTTCAAAGCTTAGAAGGTTGGGGTCTCACAGTGTTTTCCGTCATGTAAGTGAGTAAATATAATATTTTTTGGTAATTTGTGTAACAGGATTTGAACCATTCTACTCATTGTGCGACCACTGTTGTTTAAGGCTGTCAAATCTTACTTTTAGCATCCCACTGCTATCGCACATTCTTAATTATTGCAAACAAATGTGGTCTATGGTAGGACATTATGTGTCCTAACTCTGATGGCCTCGCTAGTACATGTTCCCCTGAAAAGAAAATTTACATAATGCAATGTATTTTCATACGGACTTTTCTTACAAATCTCCTTAACTATATGGGATAGGTTGATCTACCGATTTTCATTTTTCTAGCAATTTTTATAGTTAATCTACTAATTTTCTAAAACTAGAGTTGTCATCACTGGTTTGCCCAGTGTTTATTTGTTACATGCGCATGTGGGGGGTAGGGGTTTGCTGACATCTAGAAACTTTAACAGGGGTAAATGGAGCCATAAGTTTGAGAAACCGTATGTGTTAGACCATTCTAGTTCTAGTTAGACCTGAGCTTTCCGCAGTTAGCCTCACTTATAGATGAGGCTAAGTGCAAAAAGCTCAGGTTGGGCCTCATCATAGTTGGGCCATTGTATGTAGCAAGCGCTGAGGTATCCAAATACCTCAGACACTAGGGTTTCCTCACGATGTTCATGGTTAGCGAGTGGTATTGCAACTAAAAACAGTCATGCCGGGATTCGAACCCACGACCGCCCGAATGTGAGGGCGGTATTCTACCGCTACGCTGCCACCGCTGTGTTAGACCATTTTTCGGGTTCCGTACCCAAAGGTTAAGGGACCCTATTACTAAGACTCCACTGTCCGTCTGTTTGTCACCAGGCTGTATCATGAACCGTGATAGCTAGACAGTTGTTTTCACAGATGATATATTTCTGTTGCTGCTATAACAACAAATACTGAAGGGAAACAAATTAAGAGCGTTTCTAGGTATCACGAAGAATTGTAATATTGAACTTTTTTACCTCAAAATTATTAATATAGTAAGTTCTTTCTGTGACAGCTTTGCAATCGATTTGCACTTTATTCTCAATCCATCGAAAAATTTTGGAAGGACCGTAGACCACTTTTGTCAAAAGTGTACTCACTCTTTTACCTCTGCAATCATTAGCGAGAGGGATGCGAAAAGTAAATTGTGTGCTTACCCCAAAACCCCCAAGGGTCGATTTTAAAGTGCGAAAGTCCTGAATCACGTCAACTAGGTTTCGTTTTACAACGACTTGTGTTCCATGAATTTTTCTCAGGTTGATACTGGTCAAAATTATCCAGGGTTCACATAATTCGCTCTTAAGGCTTAATGTCAATGTCGCAGTAAATTATCGTCTTACATGTACATACATTTTCTACGAATATCCATTTACATTACACACATCGCTCATCCGGAACAAGAACAACGGAATTAGAGTTTTGAAAAAAATGGGCTACCTAAGTATAACAAAATGAGTACTCCTAAACACGGGAAAACATGACATAATTGAACTTCTATTCATCATCAGCCCCTTGACGCCCACTGCAGGACATAGGCATCGCTTATCATAACCATGAGGCAGGTTTTCATAACCATGAGGGGTTTTGCCGTAATCGCCACGCTTGGCAGGCGGGTGGGCGATCGCAGTATGCGGTGGTAATCTCAGAAAGACGCTGCCGCCCGTCTCCTGGTATTTCATTTCCTTAGTCGCCTTCTTCGTGGGAGGTAATGGAGTGACGCTATTCTTAATCCGGCGCCACACTTCTATTCATTTCAATCAAATTACGCATTATGCCTTACAAACTGATTCATTCTAGTTTTTGTAAAGACAGCGACGAATATTCTACGTGCAAAGATTTACTTAGCTACGTCGTGGTTATTCCGGATAAGCGATACCTACCTATATTCTTTGCATTGTCTATCAGTGCCACCACCACAAAGGAGAAAAACCGTAAACCCACAAAATTTCAAAAACTTAAATAAAAAAAGAGAAGGTTGCAATTGACAAACACTGAATAGTTGTCGTGTTTCAGGATTGCGTATTTTAAAAATACAAGTCTCCCTCAAGGCGCAATTCCCATACAAACGTAGTTTGGTTTTAATTCACAAACGACATTCTGGATCTCAATGACACTACGGATGCGTTTAGAAGACACGTTTGCTCGTGCTTACAACTCAGAATAACAGATTAAAAAACCGGCCAAGTGCGAGTCGGACTCGCGCACGAAGGGTTCCGTACCATTATCTATACATCATTAGACACAGATCGAATTTGAGAACGGCGCTATCTATAGAAACCAACAAGAAGCGTTTAACAACGTTAGACAACGTTTGTTGTGTTCGAGCCCCCCTTAAATATTCATTTTATTCTCTTTTTAGTATTTGTTGTTATAGCGGCAACAGAAATACATTATCTGTGAAAATGTGCCTAGCTATCACGGTTCATGAGATACAGTCTGGTGACAGACAGACAGACAGACAGACAGTCAGACGGACAGTGAAGTCTTAGTAATAGGGCTTATACTTATAGAAACTAATCACAATGCTATAATTTATTTTAATATGTTTGATTCCAATTCTATGTACGATTAAACCTCGATTTGTTACCTCAAGGTATTGGCAAAATCTAACTATGTTTGTATATGTGTGGGGCCTTCTTAATAGAATGTTATTTATAAAAAATTGCGCTGTTGGTGCTTTATGTTTGTATGTATTACAAGTTTAAATGATGATTATGTTTTTATGTTAATATTTTAAGATGGTATGCTTATTACTGTACGTAAGTAGCACATTTTATGTAGGTATGTTAAATGTTTTCATGAAACTTTTTATTGTGTGTGTGACCCAATTAGGTAATAATTGACAATGAAAAAACTGTTCGTTATATTTTGAGCGTGCAATTTTATTTAACAAGTTAATACACGCAATCGATTATTTTTATAACTTTATTTATTTATTTAATGGACGCAAGCAACAGATTGTTAAGTTAGCAACAGAGTTAAGTTACAAAAATTTGACAGGCACATTATAAAACCTATAATCTAGCCTAACTCCCAATTACAGGCTGTAGAACTTGATTATTTTACATTAGATCTGTTTACTTTGTGTATTGTGTTTTAATGCACTTATTACAAGATCAAACTATGCAGCATTAAAAACTGGAGCCATGAATGGATGTGCCTTTGGTAGGATCGAGATACCGAAAGTCAATCTAAAGTCAGATGCTACTATAGCGATGTGAAGTTGACAAGTCATGCTGTTTGTATTTCTTATAAGATGCAGTTGACAGACGATCGAATTTTCAGATTTTATTGCAAAGATGCCCATAAGGCCGATTTGCCGCCTGACAAGTGGGCATATTCTGCTAAAACAAAGTTTTAATAACTAGAGGAAAACCAAATGAGTTTGACAAATGTTTATAATTTATTAACGCCACAAAGACAAAGAATTATATTGCCCATTGCAAATTCTATGCTCGGAAATTCTTCGCTCGACAGTGCTCAATCAGTTCCAAAACAAAAAGATAACACAAAATATCATAGGGATTCGTAAAAAAAACTGACATCTACTCGTGACATCACTATCATGCGGAGCTAGCAACGAGCGGCTACGCACCTTGTACCTGCTGTCTACTGGAGATAAATGACACAGGTCGGTCGTCGCATTAACGGAACTGAGTAAAGCACATGCATTTTAAAGTCATTTGCTAGCAACTGAACCTATTTAGGAGGTTACTATTAAAATAATTTTAAAAATAATGACAGCACAACTCAGTCTCTTGTCTTGGACCCATACAGGCCACCTGTGCTATGGTGACCAGTCAGGGACAGCGCAAACACAGAAAAGACCAGTCAATCCATAAAGTACCTACAGTTTCTAGAAATATGGTGCTGCTATTTTCATAACTATCGTTTTCATAGCATCTACTTTTTAGATTTCTTCCTTGCTGTGCCTAACATTCTGTCTGTGTCCTGTATCGAACTATCAGAACCTTTGTAGTTAAATTAAAAGTGGCTGGAACCTCGTTCGGTATGGTAGCGATCACCTTGTTGCTTCTTATTATTTTCTCTTGTAAATACCTAGAAATAAAAATTATGTCAGGTTTTAATACACAGTATTTATTATCCATAAGTAAATAATAATTTATGTTATGTACGAGATTTGTGGCAATAGATAGATTTTATATCACAACAAAATGCCTACCTACTTTTATTTACGATTACTTAGTCTTTACTCCTTGATATTACATTACCCTACGAGTTGTATTTTTCTAGTTCAGCTGTTCTAATATCCTATCCCTTGTACTGCAATAGTTTTAGTGGTTTGAAAGACACAGCAAAATGAACGTCCCCGACAATAACTATCGAATTCGCTAGTTTGTTTTTGTTTTTAAAAACGCACTTCAAAAATATCTCGTCACGAACTCGAATCTATCAGAACGCTATCCAGAGCGGTGCGTGCGTGCCGCGAGTCATTGTTCTAGACGGAGAGGCGGTACTAATTGTTGGCGCATTTTTTTAAACAAGATTTCTCCACTATTTTTATTTACATCCTTAAAAGGTATTGCCTAAATAGATGCCATTTTAATTACTTAGTAATTACATAACCGCGGCTTTCAAACCACCCAGAAATGAGCGTGTTGAGGTAGTCGATATTCTCATAATTTCATAAGGGATCTTGGTATCTACAAATAAAAAAAACCTATTTAGATGCTAAAAATTAAACCCATGCCGGGACTTGAACCCGCGACCTCTGGCTCACCGTGCCAGCGCTCTCCCAACGGAGCTAATGAGCAAGTGCAAGCATCGATGAAATTTCGAGCCTCTTTACAAACTTCTCTGTATTACCTACAGGCAGCGACATCTGACCGAAGCGATTTACATCACTTGCAGCCCCGAGTAACCCACTTTGCAGTTAGGTACGAAATTTCATCGATGCTTGCACTTGCCCATTAGCTCAGTTGGGAGAGCGCATGCACGGTGAGCCAGAGGTCGCGGGTTCAAGTCCCGGCATGAGTGGAATTTTTAGCCTCTAAATAGGTTTTTAAAAATTGTCCTCATCACGGGTTAGTGCAATAAAAAGTATATAATCTACAATTAATTTGTTATTGTCCATGTTACTTTTTTGAGCTCTTTCAGGCTCTATCCTACAGTGCGTGCTATATACGATAAACGAAGCAGTACGAGAAACTTGATGCTCCTTCGGTCCCCTCGGAGGTCA
Organism: Yponomeuta malinellus; assembly: GCA_947308005.1. NCBI lineage: Eukaryota > Metazoa > Arthropoda > Insecta > Lepidoptera > Yponomeutidae > Yponomeuta > Yponomeuta malinellus. Next base: position 9,902,092 of record OX371013.1, read on the forward strand.
TCGGCCATGTATTCTTGTAGGAAAATTCAACCAAGCGTGATTTTTTGAGTAAATGTTCTTTTTATTATGATCAACAGTATTATAAATGATTTAATGCCTTCGGCCGTTAAGGTAACCTGAGTTTGAAAACCAGTTTCCCCAAAAGGATTTTTTTATCCTTCTACGTAACTGGTTTCCTAAAAGTACTATGTTTGTGTTATTTCACCCACCTTAACGAAACTAGTAACCAGATTACAGAAAAAGTGTTTATTGCAATTGAGAATTGTATTTAATTAATTGTTTTTTGTAAAACCGTAATTATACCATTTATGTGTGGTTTATTTCAGATATATGGATTTAATAATAACATTTATAACATAAAATCAATTCATTAACAAACATAAAAACAACTCTATTAAATTAAAACAACTTCCTTAGTTTTGAAATTAAAATAAAAATTCGAAATATCGACACACATTGTATACTTTTATGTTTATTTCAGTTCGGAATATAGTAAGCTCCGTTAAAAGTCAGAGCAGTGATATTTAAAAACATAGATGTCTAACTAGCGCTAAAAAATGACCCCACATTCAATTGTGAGAAGGCGGGCGGGGCTTGTCAATTGTGTTATCGAAGCGAGTTCAGTATTACCCGGCAAAATATCTATGCACCTGCCACCGTCAGACCGCCATCTTGCCAGGTACCTACTACCTAGATATTTACTAGCAGTTATTACTTTAGTTCTCTCTATGGGTCTCATAAGAAAGCTCAAGGTCACGCAACGAGCTAAATAGGGTCCTTTTGCGAAATGATGAAGGGACATTTTGCGAATGGGACAATGTCCGCCTAAACCATGGAAAGGGCTATGCTCGGAATTTCTCTACGAGGGACACGGGGTTGGGCCGTTTTCGAGAGTGAATTTTGTAGGAAGAAATGCTTCTATACCTAGGTACCTAGCTTTTTTAATCGTAGTGTGGTGGTCCATAGGTTCGTATGGATACCTATACTGCGTTTGGAATCCCGAATGGACATTTCGAATCGAAATTCCGTAACGTAATTCCGATTGTGTGTGGCCGGCCTTAGCTAACGGTGTTATTTATAAAAAGTCGATTCCACTAAAACACTTAAGACGGAGTTAAAGTCGATTTATGAGAGGAGTTTCTGTTATAAACCGAGTTTAACTCCCTCTTAAGAGTGTTTTAGCGGAATCAACTTTTTATAAATAAGACTACAAGTATAATAAGTCTAGGAGAGTTAGTATACACAGTCGGCAGCAGGTCAATCTTTAGATTTTTGGTGGAAAGTCGCCCGAAACGTGTGTTATGTACAGGTTGATGTGCTTCGAGTCGACCGAGTCCATTGCATTTTTGTTTTCTAATATGAGATCCGCAGAAGAACCCGAGTTACTAATAATAGCAGTGGGCGGGGCACCTTAGCTCGGAGATTTGATGGCCGTTGGGGCGGAAAAGTTCTGACCTGGCGACCACGGACCGGACGACGCAGCGTGGGTAGGCCCCCCACCAGAATGGTCTGACGACCTGGTTACGGTGGCAGTCAGTCACTGGATGCGGGCGGCACAAGACCGTGAAGCTTGGAAAACCATGAGGGAGCGTCAAATGGTTGATGACGATGATATTTTTCCGTGCTTACAGTTAATCCCGTGTAGGCAAGGAACTTGGTAGAGGCCCTACCTCAGATTTAATCTGAGGTTCCTACTGTATATTTGTTTTTTTTTAAGATTTTTTTTATTAGATTTATCACATCCATGTTGTGGTTGGAAGACAAAAATTTCGATAATATTGTGAACGCATCTTAACCTCCCTCATCATCCTCTCTAAAATGTTTACATGTGACTGTGACACTTGCTTTAAGTGTTGCCAGATGAGATGATTTATCGCCGTTTCGGCTATCTCTGGTGGTGAAACCGTTAACAGGAGTAAATATTAGACTCCGCGACCGGTCGCTATTTGATACTTGTATCATGTAGACCGATACTTGTATCACGTAACTTTCCTCTCTATCAGGATATTAGACGTCTCAAAAGTGTCAAAATATGTATATATTTGGCAGTTCGGAGTTAATCAGATAACTCCATTCAGTGGAGAACTTATGGTCGCACCCTTAGTCCCTAACGAACGTCCAAAACATGGAATTCACTCAGACTTCTGTACAAATCAAATACAATGGCCTCTGGTGGGAATTGAACCCACGACTTCTATTTTGCTACAAACGTTTGACTACAAACGTGCTAACTGCTAAACGAACCAAGCATTTCTAGTGTATTTTTTTAATTTATCAATCACTGCTGAAATGCAGTTTATATTATTTACAATTTATAGGAATAGTAACCCGTATGTTGAAATACCGGTGTCATTGTTATTTCTATATTCAAAGACTTGAGAGCCTGATGAAGACCATCTCAAGAACACCGGGTCTAGAAAAATCTAGACGACCTCGTGGCGCAGCGGTAGTGCATCTGCATACCATGCGAGAGGTCCCGGGTTCGAATCCCGGCTGGGGACAAAAAAAAACCCCAGGTCTTGGATGTTTACATGTTTGTGATGTCGTTGTTTCTGGTTCCCACGACACAGGGTATCCTAGTGTGGGGCCTTAAAAATCCTAGTGTGGGGGTTTAAAAAGGATGGAATAAAAACTAAATTAAATATTTTGGTTTCAGTACGATGACGTCTATTCCTTATAAGTAAAAAAAATTGTTTCAAATTATTGTTAACCTTAAAATACGTCGAAGGACCGCTTCATAAGGAAATTAAAAAAGTAAACATATAGTTGCTTCCTTTGAATTTAATTGCAATTGGTTGCCTGATATTGGTAGATTGGTACCAATGTGGGTCCTCATTTTCATGTGGATTTTGATTTTGGATTGAAAGATATATTTTTTTTACTGGTTTCGGCCTCTGATTTGGGTTATCTTTTCTATAGTAACTGGATGACCAATATTTGGCATTGGCAACACTGGTTGTGGTTCCTTTCTTCCTAGTTCATTTCCTTGTCAAGTTGTCACTTTCCTTCTAAACATGCTTGTGTGATTAGAAAAAAATATTTGTAAATTAAAACTATCCGTACTAAATCAACAACTCATTAACGAGCAGAAAATATGTCTCTAGAAACTCGGCTCTTCGTCGGAAACTTGCCGGACAACGTCGAGGAGTATGAACTTCGCCAAGTTTTTAGCCAGTTCGGGACGATGACCAATTTGGATTTAAAAACTAACGCAAACGCAAACAATGCTAAAAGATTTGCTTTTGTATCTCTTCGTGCCACTCATCATGATATCGAATCATGTAAGTCCAGTCAAACATCAAACATTTAAATATTAGCCCAAACATAGCTCCACAATTTCCACATTGTGTTTGCAGGCATAAAACACTTTTCGGTGGAAGACTTTAAAGGCTGCAAGCTGTATGTGACGCGAGCTCGGGAAAGCTTCTTGGAGCGTCTTCAGAGGGAGAGGCAAGAGGCTGAACTCAAGGATGTCTCTAAGGTTAGTTTTCATATGTACTGAAAATAAAATTGCAAAAAAAATATTACTTTTCTCACTTATTAAATTTTTTTTTTTTTTTTTTATTTAGTTGTAATTTACTCGCAAACAGACACGATAAAACATAAAAGATACATTACAAAAGTTAAATATAAGGCCCAATTACAGGTTATTACAATTTTTAAAAACATAAATTAATAAGTAAAAAAAAAAAAATAATAATAATAATACATCCACAATTGTTTCGTCCAAAGTAATAAATCAAGATGACGAATGAATTAACTGTCAAACAAACCGCCCCGAGACATACTCGAGCCAAAGGTTCCCATAACGCCGGCAGCGTTACCCCGCTGCACAGCGAGAGAGATCCTCTGCATCAAGTATGCCCCAGAGCGGTAGTCCATGCCGCGGTTCCTCAAGCGACGCCCTAACTCCTTTATAAAGGCTCTTCCCTGGACTCCCCATACCCCAGTAGTCTCAATAGCTAGAGGCACAAAGAAGTAGCTACTCATTAACGAGCTGTACTTGGAACATTTTTGGCTAGCAGCCGCTTCCGCAGCAGCCCCTGGAGAAATGGCCGTTGAGCCTAAGTGAGACGGAGCAAAGGTACAGACACATGTGGCATCCCAGAGCAGGCACCGACCCCTCTCCCACGGAATCATAGTGAGACCGTCCGGACGTTTCCCATCACTGCGACACAACCCTGGTGGTTCAAGAATCGCAGGAATGTCAGCAGTAATAAGAGCCCTCCGGACGATGTCATTGATGGAATGATGCCGTGAGATCCTACCCGCGCTCCGAACGCAATGGAGTCCGTGGCGCCCCAGTGAATCCACCTCTGCACCACAAATACAGCGGTGTGGTTGGCAGATGTCGCAGCCTAAACGAAGCGCTACAGCCACGCGCAAAGAATTGTTGTCCAAGAGTGTTCCCAGTTGCGGTGATGGCAACGCGTGGAGCCACAGCCCAGAGTCTGGCCGCGAAACTGCCTTTAAACGTGCCAGTTCAACTCCTGAACTCCGCTCCAGTAAAGCGTCCAAAGTCACTCGACATATCTCTTCATCCCAAGCACGCTGCCGATCAGGCTGCTGCGGAACATCAATACCAGGACAAAGAACCTGCCACAACCTCTAAGCCTCATCAGCAAAAGGGATGCGAAACCCGTCACCATTAACATTTAAAATACGAGTGACTAGGTCCCACACCCCCCGCGACGAGGCCAGGAAAGCCGGCAGCTCTGTGTCCTGCAAACGACGGATGCCCAGCCCGCCATGCCTAATAGGCAGCGCAGCTTGAGACCACTGGGGAGCAGACATCTTGACGTTGATCACACTCTCCAGTAACTCCCTGAGCGTGTTATCATATAACTGTGACTCTTCCCTGTACAACCACACCGGAGCAGTACGCAGTGTATACGTCAGCCGTGGAATGGACAAACAGCTACGCAATATTGTGAGAGCAACATGAGCCGAAAGTTGTACAAGGTGCGGCTTGGTCTCTGCTAAAATTTTCATTTTTTCTAAAATGACACCTGGCACGCCTTCCGGAAAAATAGGTGCTCCCAAAAGAGCAAAACTAGTCTTGTCTAACTGTTTTATTCCAGGAACCACGCAGTTGACTTGCGAAAAAACTTCGTGACTGAGCTGCCCCGAGCAGGGAAATATTTCACATTTTTGCGTGTTTAGACGTAGCCCTAAAGTATTAAAGGCATTATCTAGTTTCCCTAAATCGTCCAACACCACCTCAGGACTACCCCCATTGTACCATCGTCCAGATACCACACATTTAAAGGCGACTGCAATGAAGTCACCACATCCTGGATAGCCAAACTAAAAAGGAGGGGGGCCAAAGGATCACCTTGTTGCGCACCTGTGACTCCACCAGGTTATCACCAAAAAATAAATTACTCGGTCTTGAATAACACTGGTGGAGAAAAGGGTACAGTGAAGGAACCATATCCCTGACCTTGGTCAAAATAATATCGCGCTCGATTGTATTAAAAGCGTTCTTAATGTCCACTTTGACGATGATATCATCCGAGTCACTTCTAGAAACTGCAAATGCCCGGGTGGCATGAATTGCAGCTTCACAGCCCAAAGGCACGCCAAAGCCTAACTGCTGAGGCTGTAAATGCGAAGCCATAACGCCCCTTACAGCACCGCAACCAAGCTTTGCCACCAAACGGCGAAGAACGCTGCCCACAGCAATAGGACGAATGCCACCATCTTTTTTACTTAAAGCACACAGCGAAGTACGAGTATGTACGAAAATGTTAGCAGGTTAAACCAATCCTCTGTACCATTTGACTGCACACACTTCTCAATTATTTCTGATAGCTTGCCAGCAGCCATGTTCCTTGCGCCTTTGGGAACATGCTTCAAAACCCGCACCCTTTTCCTCAATGAAGGCAAGTCCCGTAACGATGGTGATAGCAGGACATCGCCAACCCCACCCTGTACAACCCCCTGAGACTGCTGAGATGGGCCACCTCTGTGAATCCTAAATTATGAAATCACCAACCTATTTTAGCTTGAAAAATCTGTAGAGACTAACGTACCAACTGTGAAGGAAAACATTGTGAGGAAACCTGAGTGTCTGAACTATTCACATACCTCAGCGCTTGAAATCGCCAATTCACAGTGGCCACATGATTAAGCCCATACTCTCTCCCCGAGAGAAGGCCTGTGCCCTACAGTGGGAAGTATATAGGCTGCTTATGTTATGTAAATACCTACTGGTTTAGTGAAATTTTCAATTCAGAAACTGTTGGTATGAAACTGGTAGATAGCCACTAATCTTAGGCTACATCTATGATCCTGTTTTATTTATTTGTTTTGTCTGTTGTGTATTTAGTTTTCTTATTGTTGTGCATATTATGTTACTTATCGGCTTATTTTGTTTCTGTGATGTATCTTGTTGGTATAATAAATGTCTTTGTTCTTCTTCTTCTTCTACTTCTGCCTGGAGTAATGTTTGGCTTTTCTTGCAGAACTTGGGTCACAAGCCAACTAAAAAACAACCAGTCATAAAGCTTGATGAAAAACTCAACCCACGCAAAAGGCAACTTAGTAACAGTGACAAAAGCCATGATGCAAAAGATGTTCAATATAAAATTAAGCATTATGAAGTTTCACCTATTAAAGCGAAGCCACAAAATGATTTTCTACCTAAACCACAAAATGACAAGTTCTCTAAAAAATCAAGTGAAAATGCAGCTAGCCCTGAAAATAAAAAGAAATTAGCTTCTGATAAGAAAAGATTGGAATCTTTGAAGAAAAAGAGAGAGGAGTTCAAACAGAAGAAAATTATTATCAATACAGGCCTCAGTGGGATTGTAAGTACTGAGATTTTCACTCATAGAAACAGACAACCTTTTAAATTGAACAAACATGTGCTTCTTTAACTTGGTTTTTTATTTTCAGGACCAAGCACACAGTAAGAAAGTAATCTTTTCTGATAGCGATGATATTGTGCCAGTAGTCCCAACTAATAGTGAGAACAGTGGTAATGACTTGGGCTATTCATTGTTTGACAATGATGATGACAGTAATGACAATGTTAACTTCATAATCAAGGAACACTATGAGGGGAAAAGTGGACAAAAGGTTAGTTTTAAATTTACTGTTGCTTTTTGTTGCAGTGTCAACAAGGCCATGTTACTATGCCTCCAATGTCTATCTGACCTAAAGGGCTTTCTCCCTTAAACCGTAATAGCCAGTTGAAATTTTCACAAAGTATGTGTTTTCCCAACTAATAGTAGAAATTAAAAAAATAAGGTGGCCCCATGCAAGAAATGCGTTTTTTTTTTCTATGTCGCAAAAACAGTAATAAATAAAAGTGGTAGACTTGGTGTCATGATAGTGTTGCCCCTATGGTATAAGTCCAACTCGCACTTGGCTATTTTTCTTTGTGGTTTTTATAGTGTTGTCTGAGCCTAATGTTTTATTAATGATGTGCTATTAAAGGTTTTAGAGTTGCAAAGCAGGTATAAGTCTGATAAACGTTTCACACTAGATGAGAGATTTGTTGATGACGGTGACGGACCCATGGGAGATGGAGCTGAGGCTAAAGTTGATGAAAGCGTTGATCTAGGTCAAACTGATGAGAAGGCCAAACAGCTAGACATTCTGCAAGATATCTTGGGCGTTGCTATAAAATCTTCTGCATCTAGAAATGAGTCCACAAATGATAAGAAAAAGACAAAGTAAGTTTTCTAACTCATAAAACCGCTCTATTGATGAAGGATTCTTTATATAACTATAAAATTTCAGGTCAAAATTGGGAATGTTACGGTTTGATCCAATGCAACCAGAGCATGCCAAATTTCTTGCACCAGTTGAAGAGATAAAACATGAAGCTGGCAAGAAAAATAAAAAGAAAAAAACTACAGATGAGGAGCAACAAACAGAGTCTTCACAGCAGAATGTTGAAAAAGTAGAAGTATCCAAGGAGACATTTTATAAAGTTTCAGATACATTGAAAGAAGCAATTACACAACCAAACTCATTCAGTCTGAGGAGTTTATTCAACAGGGAAGATGACAATGAAATCAACAAAAAAGGTATCAAGTCTCACAAACTTTTGGTGCCCCATTCATTCATCATCAGCCCACTGCTGGGTATAGGCCTTGTCCCTCACATGCCATCTCTCACGGTCCCTTGCCATCCGCATCCACGGACTTACCGCCGACTCAACTAAATCGTCCGTACATTGGGCTGCTGGTCGGCCCACTGACCGTCGTCCTGTTCTCAGCCGCCATCTAAGATAATAAGATAATTTATTCAAGGAACATTTTACAGTGACCTTATCACTAAGGCAGTGGTACCCTGCTCCCTAAAAAAGGTTAAAACCTGTGGTTTAGGATAAGCAGTGCTTCTCCGAAAAACATTTTACATTTTCAAGGTCAACAGACTTCAAAACACTAATTTACCCAATTAATGTACCTTGTTAATATAATATCTGTGATTGCCTTGATCCACCTGCCGTCTTCCCGCCTCGTCAGGTGTCCCGTCCATTTCCATTTCAGTCTCGAGACTTTCGCCAATGTCGTTGACCCGTGTCCGGCGACGGATGAAGACATTGGGTACCTGATCTACGAGTCAGAGACCTAGCATGGCTCGCTATATAGCTCTTTGTGCTACTTTAATATGGTGCAAATTCTGCTTTGTGAGCGTCCACGTTTCGGCTCCGTATGTGAGAATGGGCAGAATACACTGGTTATATGTCTTTGTCTTTAGACATTGCGGAAACTTTTGTTGCCTCAGTACTTGTTATTTTAAACAACATTAAAAGTTGCTTAATTTATTTTCAGATGATCCAGAGCAAGAAACAGATGTCCTACCACTGGAAAAGCCAAAGAAGCCAAAAGTGAGAAATCCTTTGGACAAAGAAGAAGCAAACCCTTTCAAGTATGACTCCTCAGATTCTGAAGTGGAAGAGGAAACAAGTAAAATAGAGGAAAATACGACAAAAACAGAAGGAAAAGTTGTTTGGAATGAGAAGTTCTTCTTCACAGAGTCAGATCCCAGATTAGCAGGTTTGTTTATGTTTGAAGTTGACATGAATGTGTAGAGTCTAGAGGTCATTGCACCTTTCTATTCAGGTCCACTCCTGGGCGACCTCTCTCATTATTAATCTCACACCCTAGGCACAATCCAGGCATTACCTATATTTGAAAATAAAGAAAATAAATTAAATATAATCAAACTTGGTACTCTCCACTCGACCCAATTACTAAGGAAATGGAAAATACTGATAACAGTAGTTTAACCTGTTAGATCATTGTTATGGTGGTCCGATCGGGTCATTTAGAATTCTACAGATTACAGATAGTACTTTATGCAATGTCTAAAAAAAATTATTTTTGGAGATTGCTGGGTTTTGATTTTATTCGCCTCTGATTGCGAAACCAACGACTCAAAACCTGTAAATTAAACAATCCTCTTCGTTACGGTTCCGTGCCCGAAGGGTGCCCCTATTGCTAAGAAATCCGACTCACACTTGGCCGGTTTTTCTTTTTTTGGGCCCCATCATAGTACGAGGGCTCGAGTCACGCGTTCTGTGGCGCCAAAATGTCAATATTGGACATTAATGTACTGAAAAGTCACGACTTTTCACATTTAACGAACAACTTTTTAAGCCAGGAGGGGGGGGGGAGTCGTCCTACTAGAACAAAAATGTGCTCTTTAAAGCTTAATAATTCGCAAAACAGTACCCTAATCAAAAAATTATCTTCTCCACAATATTTTTAAACGACCAATACAACGGTCGCCAAGCTTCGCGACAGCTGGAAGGAAACTGTGGAGTAGGCCAAGACCCACAAAGGGTTGTAGCGCCACCGGACGAAGAAGAAGAAGAATACAACGATACCCCACACTATGGTGCAGGCGAGAAACCCTAAAAAAATTGTTAATATTTAATTCCACCTTTTTGTCGGCGTGATTAATATGTATGACTGCAGCTTTCTCGTACTAAACGTCGCGTCTCTGAGCTAGGCCGCAGACAGACAGACGGACGGAGATGGCGAAACTATAAGGGTTCCTTGTCTTTCGTACTACCTATGCAGGATTCCCAGACCGGTGCTGCTTTTATGTAGTGTCAATTATTAAGTTTCAAGCAAATTGTGCAAACCAAATGTACTGACTGAATTATAATTTTGCAGAAGGTGCAGCTTTCTTCAGTAACCCAAATGATACTAAAGGACAAAAAGAAAGAAGAGAGCTGAAGTCGCTCATGAAGAAGAGGCTGTACAACAGAGAGAGGAAAGACCAAATGTTCAAGAAAAAAATTGGTGGCCGGAGGAAGTCTGCTAAGAAAAGTTTTAGAAAGAGAAACAAGTGAATAAATTATTGCTATATGGTATTTGGTCTGTTTTCTTGAAACATAGGTAGCACGACGGCGTAAGTCACGCGTTCTGTGGCGCTAAAACCAGAATTTAAAAATATAGTAAAGGCGCGACTTTTAAGATTTCAAACGTGAACTTTCGTCGTCGTACTCCCCATAGGTACTGATTTTCCTAAAGTAAAAAACTGCCTACATAATCCTCTATCAAATTATAATTAAAATGTCATAAAATAACGTAAAAGTAGTCCCAAGGTAATTTGGTGATGTTCTGGTGAAGACTTTTGGAGACGGAAATTGAGAACGGCAAATTTTAAAGCAACGAATTAAGTAGGATAAATTATGGTTATAAAGGACCCCGTATATTTTTCTCCCGCTCCCCCACAAAAACTTTAAATAAAAACCGCCTTCGAAACAGCACTAAAAAGTTAAAATAATTAGAAGTGTGTATCATCATCAGCCGTTTGACGCCCACTGCAGGACAGGCCTCCCGCATGGTTCTCATAACCATAAGGGGTTTTGCCATAATCGCCACGGTTGGCGATCGCAGTATGTGGTTGGAATCTCAGGAAGACGCTGCTGCCGTATGTATACATGTAGGTATTGGTCGGTGCCTAAAATATAAATGTTAATTTAAATTTTTTAATGTAAAGTGACTCTGACAACATTCGTCATAAGACGTTTACAATAATTAAATAATGTTTCAATATGTCGGCGAAAGGATGCCAAACATAATAGCAGCCTTGTCACGGGGTGTTTGGCCACAAGCTGGGGCATAAAAAAAAAAGTAGCTATAATTAACACACAAATCATTTATTTTTCCTAAGTCTACACCTTAGTAAAGCAAACTATAACAGACAGCCTAACGCTTTTTCCATGTAGGCTTCTTCCTAGCTCCAGGCTGTCCAGGCTTCTTTCGCTCGCGTCGGCGGTGGTCCCTAGTCAGGAGACCTGCCACCTGCATTTTCTGGAGCATCTCTGCATCCACAAAACTGCGCAGACTCCAAGCTATGCCCCAGCGGATAGCACCAGACTGCCCTGAAGGACCACCCCCTTCAATGTGGCATTCTACATCCACCCTGTCTTGCATCCCAGTAAATATCAGCGGAAAGAGCACTTGCTCCCTTGACTGTATATCATGAAAGTAAGAAATGTCTTTGCCATTTATAATTATTTTTCCAGTCCCAGGTGATTTTATTGTAACATCTCCTCTAGCTTTTTTCCTAAGGCATTCATAAGTTGTGACAAAGGCTCTGCCATCATTATCATAACTTGGATTAGGTATCTCTAGTGCAAACTTCTGAGAGGCAAGAGGCTTTCGGAATTTCTCAATGAATTCTTTGTGCCTGTATGCATAGGGCAAAGAAACAATTCTTTCCATCACATTTTTAAAGTTGTCATACTCTAAGTCTGTCAGTGGTTCCACAAGTATTTTTTCAAGTTGTTCTTTGGTGTACCACACACTGCTACCCAGCTCGATACTTTCAGTTGGATTTGGAGTTGCCTTCTTTCTTAATACTTTATCTTCAAATCTGTATATGTCTTGTATGATCTCAACTGAGTCGTATAAGAGCTTGTGGAAGTTAGGCTTTCCAGTGTAGAAGAGGAAATGGTGGGGGCGACCGGCCTCATCAAACTCTGCTGCTTTACGAGCAGGAAATACTTCCTCTGGGGGTTTCATCAATGGCCTCGCAGCACGGTCATAGATACCACTGGGAAATAGATATTCAATGGCTCGATCAACATCCTTTTGGGTGAAAGTATCTGGATCTTCGCCCATCATGTTGGCAAGATGTCGTTTCCCCACGTTATACTCAAATGTCTGCCTCTTCATAAATTCATCATGCTCTTTGGCCCGCTGTAAGTACGCTTTCATTGCTTTGCTAATGGTTTTCTTTTTACTCAGCGTTTCCCAATCGGACATTTGATTGGAGTTCGTGGGCGTGACTGGTGTTGAAAACTTACAGATGCTCATTAGGGAATTGTATTGTGATGGAAATACTCTTCTAAAGCCGATTTTTATCAAACAAGACATGTTGGACGTTCTGAAGAACATAATTAGAATTAGGTGAAGAATATGAATTCAATTCAAACTGTTTGCCATCGCAGACCATCCATCCATCCAACCCAAAGAGAATATAACCACTACGATCCAACCATAACCTCAAAATTCAAATGAAAACATTGTTTGTGACAGTTACACAGATTAGACAATTCGGTGGCGAACAAAATCTAGCATTCTGTGACACCATTCACTGTGGTGCATTCTAGCACCCCAGGTCTTGGATGTTTACATGTTTGTGATGTCGTTGTTTCTGGTTTCCACGACACAGGGTATCCTAGTGTGGGGCCAGAAGCAATGTATGTGCCTGTATGTAAATGTTTACTGTGTGAAACAGAAAAAAAAACCGGCCAAGTGCGTGTCGGGCCACGCGCAATGTAGGGTTCCGTAGAAAGAGGGTTTTTTTTTATCTTCTTTACAGAACTAACAACTCCATCGATCATTTTCAATGGATTTTGTACGAAATTTTACTTTTATAAGTTTGTTGCCTGTTACTCGTTAACTAGTAAAGCCTAGTTAGCCGTCATACTTTTCCTTTCAAGTTCATTATATGTGCCCCGAAATTTTTCACGTTTCTACAATCAACCGTTTAGCCAGGAGAGGGGGGGACACCCCACTCTACGCCCGTTCCTTTTTACCACAACATATGAATGAAGAAAACTTAATATCTATTATTGTTGTAAAATTTTGTGATCAATAAAACATTTTCACTTTCACTTACTCGGACAAAAATTTGCGCTTTAAAGCTTAATATTTCACAAACGGAACCCTAAATCAAAAAATGGTCTTCCTACACTACAATATTTTTCAACGACCAATCCAACGATACCCCACATGATGGGGTAGACGAAAAAAAACGTACCCACTTTTCATGTTAGGGGAGACAACCTACATTAAAAAAAAAAAAAATTGTTATTTAACTTGGTCGGCGTGATAAAGTATACACACACCAAATTACAGCTTTCTAGTATCACCGGTCTTTGCGCTAGGCCGCGGACGGACAGACAGACAGACAGGCGGACATGCTGGAACTATAAGGGTTCCGTGTCGGACTACGGAACCCTAAAAAACCGGCCAAGCGAGCGCCGGACTCACAGATTAAAAAGAAAAGAAACCGGCCAAGTGCGTGTCGAGCCACGCGCAATGTTCGTGCTATGTAGGAAAGAGGATTTTTTACCTGCTTTACAGAACCAACCCAAATCTATTCTCAGACCTGCCAAATGTACGCAAAAAAAAACATAGGTACCTAAATCGGTGAAGCCGTTTTGGAAGAGTTCGATAAAAAGACACGAGTTCTTTATATGTATATTAGATATATATATTTGGTTTCTTATCTGAATTACGAATGCATGTACATAATTAATTCATGAAGAATTAGTACATAATTAGTACATGCTCTAAGTGTAATAATTGAACAATGCATGTCATTCCAATTATCAGCTTATGTTAAAGAATAGGTACATAAAATATATTCCACAAAATAAGTTTAGTAGCCTGATTATACATAGCACAGGGAATCCTAGTTTGGGAGCTAGCTAGTAACCATCAAATGAAAAAAAAAACTATTTTATGCCACACCTGGCCAAAAAGCGCACACGCTACGCGAGCGGGAAAACCCACTTTGGGGCCAAGTAACGACATAAAATTGTGTACACAACATGGACTGTAAAATAGAAAGCCCTCTATCACATATTTATGACCCACGCCTGCGGCTCGAGCCTTAAACTTTTGCGATATCGGACTTTCTTTATTTTACGGCCCTAGTTATGTCCACAGAGAATATAATCACTACGTTTGTTATGTCTTGTAATGTAGGTACTATTGTAAAACACTTAATTTTCAAAATCAACCGCTGGTGGCAATTGATTTTTATTAAATCACCGCTTGTGGCTATTTAAACCTCAGATAATCTGATATCTTTAACCTCCTCAGTCCTGACCTTGAAAATAACAATGGTTTTCAATTGTTATTTTCAAGGTCAGGACTGAGGAGGATACAAACAATAGTCATTACGATCCCATCCATCCCATCCCATTATTTCCTTATCGCTGGCCGCTGCATAGATGGCGCTGAATTTGGTAAGTTACTACAACTACAAGGAACGGAACGACACATTATTTTTTGATTATTTCACTTTCATGTAATTTTTAGATCATAAAATGCAACTTACAATAATTATGTCATTATCACATCAAAAATAATTATCGTTCTGAATTGATCCATTCACGTTATCGCAATATCCATTGTTGAGCCGTGAGCGACCTTTAGTACGTTCCGATTTGCCCATGATCGCTCACTAGTGTTGCCGAACAATCGATAGTTTTGCAATCGATTGTAAAACGCTAAAATCATCTACACGATCGATAGGACAATCGATAGTATCGATACCATCGATAGTATCGATAGTATCGATGTCTCTTCTACTGCAATACTATCGGTAAACAGCAATACTATTGATAGTATCGATAGTTTCGTCACTGCCAACCAATGAACTATCAATACTATCGATAGTATTGCTCTTTAATATCGAATAGACTATTGATAGTATTGATAGTATCGATACTATCGATAGTTTTGTACTATCGATAGAGATCTCTAATTCAATAGTATTGGATGAAGTATGCATGCAGGTAAGGTAGGAGTAAGGCGGAGAACAGAATTTAGTGCGCTTAAAAAAAGTCAATACACTAGTTGATTTGGTTTGGTTGAATATACCACATTAGTTTTTCTACCACTCATTATGCTTGCATACTAAATGCAATACTATTGAAATAAATATCACTATCGATAGCACAAAAGTATCGATACTATCGATAGTCTATTCGATATTAAAGAGCAATACTATCGATACTATCGATAGTTCATTGGTTGGCAGCGACGAAACTATCGATACTATTGATAGTATTGCAGTTTACCGATAGTATTGCAGTAGAAGAGACATCGATATTATCGTGTTTTCTTTAACTATCGATAGACAATCGATATTGGCCTATCGAGCGGCAACACTATCGCTCACATCACATTCGCAAATCGGAACACACGGCTAGTAACGTACTCAAGTCAGTTCAGCGCCATCTACAGAGTTCTTCGGAACTGCTTTTTTTTCTTAGGTCAAAAAGAAAACCTCCCATTCCATCTTTGAGGTCGTCCCACTCGTGCACTCATTTGATGCACAGAGGGGCGCATAACATAATTTGTGTCTCTCTCTACTTTGTGGATTGCTTTTTACACGTTCTATCTCGCTAGTGTACACGCATCATGCAACGAACCTGTCCATAGACAATCAAGCATCACAAACAAAATAATGAATGACATTTTTTGTCGTTCGTTTCGTTGGTTTCAAAAAGTTACATAGATATTTGTTTGCTTGTGGCTTTCGTCTTCGTATGCGTTTTAGCTTTTAGCAAAACAAGCTATGAAGCTACCTACTCCACGAATTTTTGAGTTGAAAATGTAATCGAACATTGGTGTGTGTATCGTGAACGTGCTACCTATTACAAAAACCTACAAAAACAATGTCTGACAGTGATACTGATAGTGGGTGCATATCATCAGTAAATAATGTATTTGGATACCCAAATGAAAGCACTGTAAGTAAATATACAGCAGAAATCAGCCCCAAGCCAAGGACCACTTGCACCCTTCTTGGTTTCCACTTGTAAAATTATTTATTGAAACTGGTACCGTAAGGCGGGCACTATACTATAGTATAACGCGGCATAACAAGCTATAGCTCCCATACAAAATCCATAAGCTGGTGCGTTAATATTTTTATGTATGCTCCCAGACCCACCAGATACAAAAAGCATTGTCAAAAACAATTTTGAAAATATCTAAAAATAAAGGCAGCAAGATTACTCCTTGTTCGTTAGTACATATAAGTTGAGTATAGATTTACATGCATCTTTTCAATTTTGAGAATTACAAAATGAATATTTTTGTAACACTTAGTCAATTGCAAATCACCATATTATGTCAGTTGCCCTTGATCCTAGCTGTAAAGCCATAACATTCTATTACAAACTACTTTGCAATGTCTTCCTTCTTTTAATCCAATTTTAGTTTTAACAAGTACTTTACTATTTTCAATAGGTTCGTATCAGAGGGCCTCATGTTGACAATACCCTGAACTTAAATTTGCGCACTAACTCGCTCATAGTGCCGCACAATATGGAGCGCCAACGCCTCACCGACTTGTCTGTGCAGCCACGCAACTTTCAGTCATCATTTGGAGGTTTTGCTCAGAGCTCAATGATTGGTGGAAGAAAGCCATCTCCAACAAATAGCATGTATAAGTCATCATTTCGAGGTTTTGCTCAGAGCTCAATGATTGGTGGAAGGCCACCATCTCCTACAAATAGCATGTGTAAGTTTTTAATGATCTAATTACCTACATGAATTAATCCAATTTCAGAAGTCAGATATGAAGTGAATCTAGGTAATCTTTTTCTTTTCAGGTTCAAATATAAGCACTTCCGAATCTATAGTAGCAGCACTGAAGAGCGGCAGGTTCAGTAAACATGAGTTACTTAACATGTCAGAAGCTTTCAACAAGTTAATGAAGGGCCGCATACGCAAGAGAATGGCACGGAGAAGAAACAGGAAATTGTTTCTCAAGGGAGCGAGAAGACAGTCTGGCTATGACTCTGGAGAGTTAGGGAGTGACTCATCCATTAGCAGTGATGACTGCCGCTCTACAAGAACTGGAATTACAGCAATAAATGGCCAAACTCGTTCATTTTACACAAAATCTAAATGTGGCAGGAGCAGTGATGATGCTTGGTCAACTCACACAAATGTGAATGAGCTTCGTAGAACAATCAAGGACAAAACCTTGTATAGAGACAGCACTGATCTTTTAAAACAAGATTCATTCAAAAACATATTCAGCTTAGGACCCAGAAATATTACTAATGCCAGTATGAGCAGTACACAAAGCAAAAACGCAAAAGCCCAAAATATGTTCCAAAAAGACAGATTTAAAAACAGTTTTCAATTACCATCACAAAGATTTGCACAGTCAAAATCGGTGCTTCCAATACCCGAAGAATGCAATGAAAACAATCAGCTAAAAATGAAGAACAAAGCACTAGTACAAAGCAACAACCAAAGACTAACAAGTAATACTAATAATAACCTAACTGACAGTGAAAAAGATGACAGCATATTTTCAGAAGTAACAGACCCTGATAACAGTATCCTAAAGCACCCACAATCTCAAAGAAAACGAAACCTCAATAGTTCAGATGATTCCATTGGATCTGAAAATAAGAAGAAAAAACTATCTTCACCAAAAACTACAACTAAGGAAGTTATAGTGGCACCAGCCCCAAAGAAAACTTGCAATGATTTTGTGTTTGCCAAACCGGAAGCACCTGTGCGAAAATTATCCAACATAAAAAAGCAAGATATTGTTGTGAAACCTACTGTTGATAATGTTGAGAAAATAAAACATTCAACAGTCTACAAACCACTATCACCGATCAAGAAACCAACACAAGAACAAACATCAATAGATGAACACTTTGCAACAATGCAGAACTCAACCAGCGAAGTCTCAATGAGACCAAGTTTTATGAAGAGAAAACTGTTCACACAAACACTTGATGTTACTGAGAACAAAAACAGTGCAGAAAATTCCCCCTCAGGGAGCCCAGCTAAGGTGTACAGTGAGATTCCTAAAGAAAAGAACAAAGCTCGGAAACTGGTCACCAGCCAGTCTTGTCTCAGCAGAGATATTCCCAGTGATGAAAACAATTTCCTTGACCTGATACATAAAATAGTGCCACGGGACCGCATGAATGTCACGACACATACTACTCAGAGAATAGATATACGCCCGCAAAGCACTGAGACTACTGTCAAGAACATTAACAATGATGAAGAAAAGGAATCTGAGAAATGGGACATTACTGCCATACTATCCAAGTGTAAGAATGATGATCACAGTGACACATACACTGATGAAGACATATTTGTGGTACATGATAAAAAAAAAACAAACAACCCAAAAACAAAAGAAACTACAGCCAATAAATGTTATGCAGAGACAGCACCACATAAGTCTTCCATAAAAGAGAAAGTACCTCTAGATAAATGCGCTGTAGTGTTAGAAAAACTCAGTGAAACCAAGGACTTAAATTTAAATACAAGTAAGTAAATGTAAAGCTACATGTGGGCCAACCAACTCAATGAGTATGTCTTTATCATTTAGAGGCTGGGCTGTATTATGAAGATCGAGTTGGCTCACGCGTAATACATTTTGTAATATATTTTGGTGATCTCTTAGAAAAGTGTTTTCGTCCAATATACCTCAATCGCTCAAGAAAAAATTATACCACCAGTGTGTGTTACCAGTGATTACTTATCGCACTGAAACGTGGTCTCTCACTATGGGCCTCATAAGAAAGCTCAAGGTCACGCAACGAGCTATGGAAAGGGCTATGCTCGGAATTTCTCTATGAGATCGAATCAGAAATGATGAGATCCGTAGACGAACGAAATTCTTCGACATAGCCCAGTGGATTAGTAAGTTGAAGTGGCAGTGGGCGGGGCACATACCACGCAGAATTGATGGCCGATGGGGCCGAAAAGTTCTCGAATGGAGACCACGTATCGGCAAGCGCAGTGTAGGAAGACCAGCCACAAGATGGACAGATGACCTCATTCAAGTGGCAGGAAGATGCTGGATGCAAGCCGCTTCCAACCGGTCTTTTTGAAAATCCATGGAGGAAGCCTGTGTCCAGCAGTGGACTTCTCGTGGCTGAATGATGATGATGATGATATTTTTGTACTTTCTATTAATATAAATAATTGATTTATTTCAGAAGCAACCAACCAAACTCTTTTTAAATACGCACATGCATTCTGGAACTGCGACAGCGAATCAGAGAGTCAAGATACTCCCAAGCAACACAAATTCACTAAAGAATCTAATGGTAATTTTCCAACAATGTTATACTTTATATACTTTAAAACTTTGGGCTTTGCATCTACGTAATGAGATGATTTATACAGTGTCCGGAGGCACCTTCACTCGCACTAGATGGGTGAAGGTACCACTCGGATGCTGCAGTGCCTGGGACGTTGTTTTAGATTGAGTAGGCTTGCCCTGCACCTATATCATCCTGACAGCTTAGTCAGCCTGGCTCACAGGAGTGACAAGTCAATAAGTGCGGAGCCAACCAACTGCGGCTTTCCTCACAATGTTTTCCTTCACAAGTAGCGTGTGGTATTGCTACTACAATTTCGCAGATGTACGTAACATACTTTATTGCACTCATAAAAGACAGAAAATACAAATGTACCGAAACTGCTCTGTACAAAGTCCATTATTATAAACTGTTGATAACAAGTATCATTAATTCACATTTTGTATTTCAGGTAATGCACAAACTAAACAGAGTAATGCAAATAAAAGCAAAAATTCACTTATTAAAAATATCAAATCTGTCCTGGAAGTCACTAAATCAAGCAATGATAGTAGTCTATCCATAGAGGATATTGGGAACAATATAGAAACATTGACAATCAATAGAAGTCTACGTCTCAAAGCGGCGAAAGCATTGAGAGATAAGAGAACGAATTCGCCCAAGCCCTGCCGACGAGAAGAACTGCATCAGAGCATTTGCAATACAATTAAGATAAGCAAATCTACCAGGGACCAATCGTCTTCGTCAACGAAGAGGTCGCACTGTAAGAAATTGGTCAAAAACAAAGAAGATAATAAGAAAATCACTGGGAAAGTGCAGGAGAAACCGAAAAATAATCCATTATCTAAAAAGAAAACTAGCCCTGCGAACCAGAAAAATTGCCTTAGCAATAAAAGTACTCTAAACACAACAAAGGAGACCATCGCTTCACCGACTTGTTTAAATCAAGATGATAGTGAATCTCCCCATCTAGACTTTACTAAGAGAGGTAGAGGTCGGCCGAGAAAATTGACCAATGCCGCGAATGCTACTGTGCCAGGCTTACAAAGTGCTTTGACATCTGTATTGAAATGTTCAAACAAAGGTGGTAGTGAATCGCCACATTTAGACTTTACTACGAGAAGACGAGGTCGACCACACAAACTGAGTAATGTTGCAGGTAATTATAGGATTTTTCCCGGTAAAACCCCATTATGGGAAGAAACGCGGAATAATTTCGGACATCTTTCCGAAACGGGTTGTGTGGGAAAAAACGATTCTACCGTATCCACTGAATAAAACAACTCGTTTTAGCATCGTGTGTATTCTGTAAAAGTAGCCTGACGACTGTATACGTTAAAACGCAATTTTTTCTGGATAAAACGGGTTAAAATTGATTAGGTATGTTTCAACTTGTCAAAAATCCTTTGTTTTTTCGGTACTTCGTTTTTCTTATACCAAATTGCAATACACAAAACCCACCCTTTTTACGTAAAACTAGTGTCAATGTCACAAGTCGTTAAAACCACAGGGTACAGGGTGGGAATTTGAGATAAGCCTTTACGCGTACGTAATTGAAATTGGGTGAACAAATAAACCGATTTTAGTTATTTTATAACGAAAAATTCACAAAATGTTTTAAAGTGCTGTTGTACAATATTATCGTACATATATTAATGACTGATGACATCGAGTTATCCTCGTCACCATGTGTCACACTAAGTACGCATGATAAAAAACATACTAGCCCAAAATCGACTCTCCAAGTTCCAGTCCGTGCATTCTGATTCCATCATCAGATCAACTCCATGGTGCTCTAATATTGCATTTTCATCAAACAGAATTATGCCAAACAGCTCATTCATCAGTAAGCAGTTGAAAAATGGCTTGCAAATTTTGAACGGACAACTTATATAATATTTAAAAAGCTTAAACATTAACCTCCATTTTTGCCAACGTCGAAGACGTTCTAATTATACATAATGGCGTTTTAACCCTTTTTATCCAGAAAAAAAATCCGTATTGTAAATAGTAGTCAGGCTACTATCACGCTACTAGCATACAATGCTAAAACGAGTTTTAGGTATTCAATGGGAACATTAGGAACCTTTTTATTTCGGGGTTTTCTCCGGAATATTTCCATTTTAGGATAATTCCCCGGAATCTTTCTTTATTGAGTTGAGACCCATCTCTAAGTTGCAGATTCTACAGTGTCAGCCGTCGAAAGAGCTTCGACATCGCTTCAAGATAAAATGGTTTCGCCGAACACACTTAGAAAACGTGGTCGACCAAAAAGAGTACTTACTTCAAACACTACAGTTTCAGAGTTACTAACAGATATTGGAACAAAAAACTCAGAAAATAAAAAAGCATCGTCGTCAGAAAAACCAAGACCACTAAGTAAAATAACTACAAGAAGTAGAAGAATCTTAGAGACACCAAAAAAGTCCAAAAGTGACAAATGTGAACAAACCAAAACTAACTTGTGTCCCAAATTGAAAGCTACAAGGAATAAGATATCACCAGAGAAAAATGAATCAGGTCAGCATAAAGTTACAAGTCCCAAAGAAAGGAACCAGGATCCACACAAAGGTATGTCCACTCCACTCCTCTATTTGGCCACCTCATGTATTTTCTCGATTTAGTGAACTGAGTTTCCTAAAAATCAGCGTTCCCCTAGTAACCCAGATACCTACTTATATTTTATTCTGTCTTGACTTACTTGACTTAATGTCATATGCCCCCTGAGTGGGGCATAGGGCGTCCACAATACTCTGCCATCTCGTCCTGTCTTGGGCTGTGCTCTTCAACTCGGGCCAGGTTAGGCGGCCGACTTCATCTCGCCAGGTTAGTTTGGGACGGCAACGTTTCCTCTTTCCTTAGGAGGTCCACTCTAGAGCTTGTCTAGGTATGAGGCTGGCCCCCCTTCTAAGTGTGTGGCCTATTGTCATATGCTCCCTGAGTGGGACAGAGGGCGTCCACAATACTCGGCCATCTCATCCTGTCTTGGGCTGCGCTCTTCACCTCGGGCCAGGTTAGGCGGCCGACTTCATCTCGCCAGGTTAGTTTGGGACGGCCACGTTTCCTCTTTCCTTAGGAGGTCCACTCTAGAGCTTGTCTAGGTATGAGGCTGGCCTATCCATGTCCACGTGCGGCACTTGATCTAATGACCGATCGGTGTTTCGCGGCAGAGCTCGAACAGTGGTAAAGAAAATGTTAGGATTGCCACAGCTCTGCGCAGATTATCTCTTCTCAGACGCAGCAGGCTACATTAAAGACGTTTTAAGATTGTTGGTGGAGCCTCCCTGGCTTGTCTACATTTGGTTTCTGTTCTCGAAAGTTCAGCATGCTGGCTTTCTGTTCACGACCTCAACCATTTCCTAACCTGTTTGTATGGTAGTGGGAGCAGGGGTTCGGGTCCTTCCACTGTAGTTTTCGAGCCTCTTCTAGCGAGTTCATCCGCAGCATCATTGCCCAAGGAGCTGCTATGACGCTTTATCCATTGTAAGGTGACTCTGTTGTTTGTTCAGTTTTTCCAACTCATGGTGACACTAGTATCAGGCTGTTGTTTGTGAGATTGTTGCTTGTAGGACTGAGCGCTATCCGAGATTATGCTTATTGCATGGTCATGCACATTTCTTTTATTCAACAGCGCGACTGCTCTTGTTAGTTCATCGGAGAAGGCTCCTGCGCCCGTTCCTGTTTCAGTTTTGGAGCCGTCCAAAGTATATACACTCTGACTTCGTATATAGCCGAGTAGTCGACTGGCTCCTCTTGTAGTTGTACCTTGTATTTCTTGTCGAAAGTATAGGTGTGAGGTATCCTGTCGCACACCGCTTCAATCATAGGTTGGTCCGATACAGCGGGCACTGGCTGCTACTTCTTGAACATGTAAGTGAAGTCCGTCTGAGGTTCAACAGGGTGTTGGCTTCATGCACCCAGTTGCTGCGAGGCATGCCAGTCGTTGTTACCCCTGTAGTTGGAGTACTGCTGTTTTCTGTTTTGTTCTGGTCCACCATACAACGGCGCCGTATGTTATAGCTGGTCTTATCACCGATGTGTATAGCCACATCATAAGTGACGGGTGTAATCCCCACTGTTTTCCTATGAGGCCCCGGCGTTGCCAAAAGGTGATTTGGGCCTTGTTAATGATGTTCTGTTGGTGTGAGCTCCAGTTTAGTTTGCTGTCTAATGACACACCAAAATATTTAACTGTCGGTGATAGGGTTAGCGTTGTCCCGAAGAACTTTGGAAGATTTTCTGTTTTTGGATTGCGCTTGTTTGTAAAAAGTACTAATTCCGTCTTAGCTGGGTTGCCGGATAGTTGATGAGTGTTGCACCAACGCTCCACCATAGTTGTCATTAGACAAAATATCCTCGTGTTTACCTATCGTCAGGATTGTTATGTCGTCGGCGTAGCCTATTTTCCAGAAACCACATTCGTCTAGGCGTCTGATTAAGCCTAGAAGTGGCGATAAAACTCCCTCTTGAGGGCATCCTTTGCCCACTATTGCCCTGGTAGTGCTGTTTACCTTTAGCCTGGTACGGAGCGTCGCTCAAACTCGAGTAAATTAAAAACGTAACGTACGCACTTCCTATGACATAAGCGACACTCCGCTCCCGTTCCAGAAGGCAAGGCACCATCCCCTCTGGGATGCCGAGAACGAGGAAAATGCCCTTGCGTTCCTGAACCTCTATTCAGTAGGTTTTCCACCTCTGGATGTTGTACTCGGGATTTTGATGGATAACAATCTTGCGAATCTTATCCATCTCCGTCACGACTGTTGTGGGTAGCAGTATACCGGCCTTCACCATCCTTGGGATTTCTGTCTGTGCAATGACAGTCAGATCACAGTTTTGGATCGGGCACGATATGCTAGCTACTGTGTCCCTGAGCCAAGCAAGCGTGGCGTCGTCTTCGCACCAGATTTTCAGTACCCCCTCGTTCAGGTGAGGTTACCCTTGAAACCTGAGCGGTTGGGCCGTCACCGGCCAGGCACGACACCAGGATTGCGTCAGAAGTGACTCCTTCTAGTCCCCTTGAGCTCATGCGCTTACTCGCTTGATAAATCTGTGCCCCCCCCCACGCGTGGATGTGACCCCGGACGGTGGTCACATCCACGCGTAGGTGAGAGTTGATCACACCCGCGTAGCTGAGCGCCTTTCCGTTCCCCTGTTAGAGATTATTGCGTCCGGTCGCAAGCTGCCGACTGCGCTGGGATTCCCCTGTAGCAGACAAGGCGCTTTGCAACTGGGCGCTTTCCCTACATTCAGTCGCCAGCAGCCAACTGCTCTGAGTTTCCCCCACTGCAGAACTGGCGCTCGGCAACTGTGTGGTGTCCCTACTATCAGTCACCAGCAGCCGACTGCGCCGAGTTGCCCGCAGCAGACTCGGCAACTGACCGCTGTCCCTATCATCGATACGGGCAGGCGGTGCCTTAGCTTCCCTGGCCCGTGTCGACCTGGCAACAAACTTGCTAGCCACCGTCTGCCACGTGTTATCGCGCATTGACTCACTTGGGCTGGGGCTCTCGGCCTGTGCTGGTGTGCTGCTCCAAGGGAGTTACTCTGGTGCCCCAAACATACCTTGTGGTTATCCCGCCACTGATTCGGGAGTCGTTCTTCAACTCAAGACCTCGGCAGGAGATGTGCAGTTAAAAAGCGCTCAATCGCCCGCCTCAGTCTAGAGTTGGGGCCGTTGCCCAGGATGTGCCAGGAAGGCGACTGCTCCCGTAGCAGGCTCATCAGAGATGAACCCAATACGCAAGCAGGCGCCCTCACACGAAGAGGCGACCACACTCACACCCCAGATAATTGCCTTGCAGATAACAAAAAACTTCAACTCCAAAATATCCAGAAAGCAACTATTCCACCTGACAATGCCGCGAAAGAAACGGTTCAACCAAAAAATGCTTGTAATGATCACAAGAATTCCGCGAAAGAAAAAGTTACATCTTCGGTGAAATCGGTTATAAAAAATGCCAACCTTGAAGATTACTTTTGTAGACGGACGAGAAGCTCGCGGGATAAGACTTTTTTATCCCCAGTGAAGGCGCTAAGCCCTCTTACAAAAGACAATAGCAGAAACCCCCAAAAGGATCCACTCAAACCGCCAAAAATCAAAGCATCCTCGACCAACATTACGAACAGCACCGCTTCCAATAAAGAAAACAAAAGTTATCAGAAATCTCAAAGAGTCCGAAAGAACACGTCTGCTTTTCAATGTTGCGAGGAAGAAACTGGAAAGAGAGATAGACCCCGCGATTTCTACAATCCATTACAGAAGACTAATGCCAGAGCCAAGAAACTCGTAGAGGTGCAAGATTCTCCGTCAGTGCCGCTGAGATCGTTTCGCTCCACGCGCGACAAGTCGGGGCGAAATGCGAGACAGATGTCCGTGTGCAAGTGGGATCTAGGCATCGCCAAGGCGACGATCGGAGTGGTCCCCTGGCACTTTGCGCCGGACGATTCATCGAGAACAATAATCGACGACGACTGCAAGTCGGTCACAGTGCGCAGCGTTGCCTCCACGAGTATCTTGTCGCGTAGCAGTCGACCCAAGTTTCTCCACGTTTGGTGATAGTGACAAGTCTTAGTGATGAGACGCAGTCTCTAAATTAATTTACAATTTTGTCGGTGCTGAGACACCATTGTTTGTGTATTATTCTTTAATATTTATAGACCTAAATGCCATTTTAACTAAGAATTATGTTTTGAAATATCAATAATGTTTGATTTATATTTTAGAGCTAAGCAGCTTTTCGTAAATAAATACTTATGTGTAATATGTTACGGGTTTCACTACAAAATAAAAACAGACTTAATAAAGTAATTAATTTATTTGATAAGTAATTCACAATCTGTCAACCAGTGGCAATTAAATCTTCTGTTATTAAGGCAATATGCATTTGCTAAAGTAAATCAATTATTGTGCTCCAACAATATCTCAAACAGGGCCCGCCAACTAATAGTACAGGGCAGGCTAGGTTGTGGTCACTTGCAGCAAATAAAATACAGACAATACGGTCTTCAAAAAAATAGTAATAGTGCTTGATGTTGTTCAAATATTTGATAGTACTTAGATCAATATCACACTATCAAATTGTGTAAAGTCACAATATAGCGAACTTAAAAATTAAATACGAAAAACAATCTACCTTATTACTTTTTTAAACGAAATTTTGTTAATACAAATTTGTATTACATATCAGATCTAACCAAATTATTTATTATTATTAGAAAGAAATGTTACATTTCATCGTACAAAGAAAACCATTGGGCTAAACAACGGATTAAATTAACATTATATGCTGTCCAACAGTTAACAAACTACTAAATGCACATTTACATAGGCACCAGTGACCCAAAAATGAATACCTTTCTCATAATCTTACTGAAGCACGCTGGTATGCACCCAAATTGCACAATGTCAAAAGTATTTAAAAAGTTAAACATAATAATTCGGGATTGTAAACATCGAAATAACATGTCACGAAATGTTACGCTTCCCAAAGTACCCAAATAGGAATGTACTTAGATACAACACAGCCAGGGAACAGTCTTAAAATATTTTACTTGCAAGAAATTCTAAGGAACTGCTGTCATGTACAATCTTAACCGATATCATAATACTTATCAAACAAATCATAATCTCATCCATAAATAGCAAAACAATTCCTAAGAGCATTTTTGAGTCACTGAATAAGTTAAAACTAGTTGGTGTTAGTAAGACTATTGGCTGTGCAATACTAAGCACTCGATACTGTTAAAATAATTGTAAAGCGATATATTTCGAGTTGTAATGTACAGAGAACTCTATGATACGCGCAGTTTGTTTGTACAGTACTTGTGAGGCTCAATATTCGTCCTCCTCTGGAGGATGCGCGGTGTCGCCGTCTAACTCCTCCGGGGGCGCAAATCCGTCCTGCAACACAAATATACCATGCGTTGAATACTCGTTCACAGTTATAAATTCCCTTCGGCCGCCATCGTAACTGGTTACGGAGGAGGAAAACATTTCTTTGTATGAAACCGACTCAGTTTCCAAGCAGGAAATTCTTTTAAAAAATACCAATAGCCACTACTATCAAAACACTCGTGTAAAAAAACGACCAAGTGTGAGTCCGACTAGCACCGAGAGTTCCGTAGGGACCACAACAAAATATATTTGTCTTAGTTAAATGAATGAATTACCATTTATTGCCAAGAACAAAGATGATCACTAAGTCAAGGCTCACAATTTGCCGGTTTACAGTATAGTTCTGCTACTAGGTGCAACGCGCATCATAGCGCTGCATCATAGCCTACATTCATTGGCAGTCCCTGGTCTCTGCCTACCCCTCTGGGATACAGGCGTGAGTTTATGTTATGTTATGTTAATATTAGTTTTTTTATGTCATTCTGAACTAATGTTATGGATAAGCAAGGAAAATATATTGTGGGAAAGAATTTTTATGACTCCATTAAATAATCCTTGACAATCATTTGTACAGTTTCGGTGATCCACTTTAGGTGACGGCCTTCTCCATTAGCCTTAATTTTGACCTAAAACGTGTTAAAAAGATGGAACAATAAAAAAGTGGAAAATTTTTTATTTGTTAAAAAAGTGGACACTTTTTTATTGTTAAAAAGATGGAACAATAAAAAAGTGGAAAATACTTTGTTGATCCCAAGCTTATTAGAGTTGTGGATTTAAAGAAGTTTAGAAACTGATGGTACATACACTTACCTCAGTTGCATAGAGAATGTCCAATATCTTCTGAACGATGGGAGCGTTCTGCTGTTCCTCCATCTCCTGACAGATTACTTCAATGTCTCTAAGCTTCCCAAAGTAAAAGTCTCGCTCCTTCTCAAGGCCATCTACTGTTGCTTTTAGCTCAGTCACCTGTCCAACATACACATAAAGGTAATTTCAATGAGATTAACTACCACTTTCCAGGCGTACAGCATGAACAAGTTAATTGTAAAAATACCTGGTGGTTGAGTTCGTCAATTACTTTTGAATCGCCTTTGCCAGTTTGATTTAACTTTCCTATGTTGGAGGCTGGCGGAGATCTTACTTGCGAAATTGATTTGCCAACTGTAAATGAGAAGTGTTTCAGTAATATATCCAAATAGTACGTACATAGAGTAGTTTTAATTTTGAAATGTTTTTTCTTAGTATCTTCGATAAAGCAATTAATTAACAATAGGTGAGCTATAAATAAATATAATTTTACATGAAGGGATTTTTATAGGAGGAAAGAGGCAAAGCTTGATAAATAAATAACTTAAAGTGCATGATAAAGAAATATGTACCAGTGAATGAAAACAAGAAAGGTGTATTTGCAGAGAAAATTCGCTTTTGTGAATGTGAGAAGTTCTATGAGCAATGGTTCTGCCTGCACAAATTATGTGGCCACGACTTCGTTTTTAGGGTTCCGTAGTCCGACAAGGAACCCTTATAGTTTCGCCGAGTCCGTCTGTCTGTCCGTCCGTCCGCGGCATAGCGCAAAGACCGGTGGTACTAGAAAGCTGTAATTTGGTATGTATATACATTGTCATATTTATCACGCCGACAAAGTTTTTTTACTGTTAACATGAAAAGTGGGGATGATTTTTTTTCTCATCTACCCCATCATGTGGGGCATCGTTGGATTGGTCGTTGAAAAATATTGTGGGTGTACAAAGACCATTTTTTTATTTAGGGTTCCGTTTGCGAAATATTAAGCTTTAAAGCGCAAGTTTTTGCCCGAGTCGATTGTACAAACGTGAAAAAAATCAGGGTAGCACATATAAAGTAAAATTTCGTACAAAATCTATTTCAAATTACTTCGATGAAGTTGTTCGTTCCGTAAAGCAGATAAAAAAAACCCTCTTTCTACGGAACCCGTCATTGCGCATGGCGCGACACGCACTTGGCCGGTTTTTGTTATATTCTGATAACATACGATTCAACACACGACATGGCACATCTGTATACTGCTTGACAAACATTAACAATATAGTAATGGTGTCACCAACCTTTAGCCTTCACAAGAGTGTATTTTAATTATTGGTGTGTAACAACTTGACACAAGTGAGCAGCTCAAGCACAAATTGATTGTGTGTGAAACGAAAAAAGCGTTGCAATGAATAACGATTAAGAAAACAAAATAGTACTGGTTTGGGGTCTAGCAGCGACTTTGGCGACGGGCGCCATGGCCGCGGGCTTCCTGGCGACGGAGCGCGGGGCGGAGGCGCCCCCGTGGCCCATCGGCAGCCCCTCGCGCTGCGCCGCCGCATCATAGTCCTGCCCGCCGTAGTTGGCGTCAAAGAACTTCTTGAACCATTGCAAGAACTCAAAGTTATCTTGGAAGCGACCCTTTACCAGTCTGTCAATGGGTACTATCTACAAAAGAAACAAAGAAGAAATTAAAAGTAAACAGAATGGACTGTCTATAGGGTGCAGTCTACCTGCGTGGGTCGGTAGGGGATGGGGGGCTGTGCTGGCCATACTGGGGGTCCGCAAGTATAGTGGTCCCAGTGTAGTGAAGTTATTGATGTATACTGACCTATTTAGCTAAAACGATGCAGCTGACAATATCAGTAAGGCTCTTTTTCCTTCATCCGCCAGCACGAAATGTGCGTAGAGTGTACTTTACTGATATTGTAAGTTGCGTCTTTTATCGTAATAGGGCAGCATGCATTTATTGTTAGTAACATAACGAACTTTTGTCGGTGTTGCGTTACATGCCCGGGCACTTTGGCAAAATCGACAGGCACGGTACATCAATAAACTTATGGGTAAGTCGCGATGCGTACTGGCGGATTGGTGCGCGGGAGGCAGCCGGCGCGGACGCGGGGGTGCGGCAGCAGCGCATAGCGGCACGGCGCCGACGCTCTCGCACGCGCCGGCGCCGATGGAGAGCCCGCCGCGTGCTTCGAACGCGTCGTACTCCCGCCCGTCATAATTAGCATCGAAAAACTTTTTAAACCACTGTAAAAACTCAAAATTGTCCTGAAACCTCCCCTTTATCAGCCTGTCCACTGGTATCACCTATAAAATTACAATTTGGTTGTAGAGATGTGGTAATTACTAGTAAAGATACACTTATGATGTAAGTTAAACATTTGTGTTGTGATAGCAATGATGAATGAAAAGAGAAATTATTTCCTATCAAATGAAACTCTGATAAAGATAATAATAATATATGAACTTACTTATACATTACTCATACCTGTTATGAATAATTAACAGTGAGTAAATACATGACAAACACAGATGCTATGAGGAAACAACTCCACTAATGCTTCTACCAAATTGTACATACAAATACATCTAAGGTATTTTGGATAGCAACAACAAAATGTTTTTGATAAAAGAAAAAGGAGTAGTGTACAGAATGGCACTGATAACAAATAAAATATAAATGGGGATCGTGGACCTCACAACAGGCTGCCTATTTTACAAAAATAAGTCTGTGGCAAAGTCTTTTGCTTTACCACACACTATTTTAACTGGATTTGCGGAGTGATTAAAGGAATTGTGTTCCTATTAATGAGACTGATACTCTTTCCAGTTTTGGTCCTTAAGTAACAGTACTTAAATTATTGGTGAGGCATAAAACATCAGACTACAATAAAAAAGGATCAAGATTGCTCTGTCAAGAGTGTAAGAAAACTAGAACTCAAAGAAGAAGAAAACTATTAATTATCCTAAAACCTAGACATGCATTGAACAGGCTTTAATTCCAGGCATCTTTGTAGCCTAAACAATGTTTTTAAACATTACATTATAATAGCCTTTTCTACACAATGCCCATAAAGGACATAGTAACATTTGCCAGCCAAAATCTTTCAAACAAACTTTAGATTTATTTCTTGTGTTTGCTACCAACTGTTTTAAAGTTACTGATATCATTCCTGACATACATAATATTGTAACAAATATATAGATTAGCAACTGTCAGGAAGTTAGCTTCTTTGAAGAAACCTTTTTATGGATCATTATTGCCTAGCTCATAGTAAATGTATCTGACCACTCTCCTCTGCAATCTCGACGATCTGCTATACTTTGATAGGAAACCAACCTCACATAGTAATTTAAGAGAGGAAAACAACAAATAATCATTGTTTCATTAGCCAACTAACCTTATCAACTCCCATCTTTTTGAAGCCAGCTTGTAAAATCTTGAAGTTCTGTATGTACTCATGTTCTAAGTTAGTTTTAAATTTGATCCTCTTCATGGGCACACTGCCGGGGAAGAGCATGTCCATGAATTGGCAGTAAGCTGCACCCGTGCACAACTCCTCAATCTTTGCAAAGTTTGACTGTAGGCAGTCATTCACCCATGCCAGCATATCATGCCGCGACAGATTCTCCGATGTCACATTTGTGGAATACACATTCACTGCCATTGCGCTCACTGCTACAGCTCTTGACCCTGCAATTATCTTTACTTAAAAAATAGTACCCATAACTCACTGACTGATTGACAGACAACACACACCTAAACTCCCTGGTTCATCAGTCTGCAAATGATTTAAGCAGATTTCAGAAAGGTTCCGATAATTTGCCAAAAACTTTAATTTTGAAAAAATAAGTTATTTAAATTGTACAATATAAAACTGTTTTTACATTCTATCAAATTCTAATTCGTCTTGACAAAGAGGGGTGTTGAGAATAACAGCAAATCTGCATAATGGGAAATGGAAATCCGCTTACACATGTGTAAGCCAGAGCTTTGAAATTTGGAGGGAATACTCCTGGAGAAACCAGATGGTCCACTAAGGGATTAACAATGTAATGGTAATGGCAGTTTGAAGGAAAAATCATCAACTAAGCGTACGAAGTTGCAGGCAAACGGCGTCAAGCGTCGCGGCATGAGAATGGAAAGTTGGTCTAAAAATAGGTCGTGGTATATACGCTGCGTTTCGACGGAGTGCAGTTTGATGCGATAGGATAATCACTGCACGTTGTGCTAGTCATCGTCCGCAAATACTGTACCAATACCTCAGTCGGCTAAATGACAGAAATAACAGTAAACCTTCGGAAAGCGGACGTGGTTATGACAGACGGGCGGCCGACTCTTCAAATCAAATTCACGACATAGAAATACTGAATACAGGCGATCACTATTAAAGAGTACATACTAATTACTTACCGGTATTTTTTATTGTTTTGTGGCGGGCTAGAAAGTTTCAGCACGGCAAACAAACGATTTTTAAATGGATTTTTTGTCCGAAACGCCTGACTTTTCTCTTTTTACCCATAGACAATTATGTTTTTTTTTCTATTCTAGTGACGTACTCCTAATACCTACTAGGGATGTTAACCCTTAGCTGGTATCGGGGGTCAAAAATCACCCCAGTGCCACATATTTTCCATCATAACTTTGCAGTATAATCACTCACACTCGTGCGCATCTATGTAATCTCATTACGTTGCGGTCTGCGGCAGGCGACGAACGCGCGTAGCTGAATTATTGTCGAGAGCGGAGGTACGTACACTGTTGGGGTCAAAAATCACCCCCGATACCGAACG
This sequence comes from Yponomeuta malinellus, assembly GCA_947308005.1. NCBI lineage: Eukaryota > Metazoa > Arthropoda > Insecta > Lepidoptera > Yponomeutidae > Yponomeuta > Yponomeuta malinellus. The sequence continues at coordinate 9,934,887 of OX371013.1, forward strand.
TAGTGGTATTAGTGTATTGCAATTTTATAGCCTTCTATCGCTTTTTCATGTATATTCCATCACTATGTCCGGCATTTTGTCCAATGACCAAATTTTACAATTACTGAAGGAAGAAAATGACGAGTCTGGTCCAGAAAATAACCCTGCAACTACTTGCGATCGCGAATAAATCAGTGATTGTGAAGAAGCAAAAGCGATCAGTTGTTCTGAAGAGAGTGTGTTAGAAGCTTACGTCAATTTCGACTCGTCAAGTTCAAGCAGCGAAGAAGAAGAACAAGTAAAAATAGATACAAGTTGTCAAAAGATGCTAAACTTATTGTGATAAAATATATGCGTTTATAGAAGTGCTTTAGTAGTAAGGTGTCATTTTTTTGTATTTGATTGATCTCAAGCAAAGTTCCTTATTTTTGTCTTGTAGATTATATAAGAAAATTATAAAAAGAAGATTATTTCTGTTATGTTTAAGTTTTTATTATAATAATGGCTCCTAAAGTCAACTCTTTGAAAATTTGCTAAAAATATTAGAGGTTACATTATGTTCCAAAAAAGTCTGATTTATTCTTTAAATGTTTATTAAATCTTGTTAAAAACAAAGATTGAAAGTTGTTTAATTGATTAAATAACAAAATAAGACAAAAATTAAATATCTCTATGTTTTCTTGATTTACTATAAATGGGGTCACTTTTCACCCCCGACACCTACTACGTTACTGATTTTAGCGATACCAGCCAAGGGTTAAATATCTACTAGGGATAAATAATAGATATAAAAACATTGATATTTTTTGCACGATTTTTTTCTCCAAGGGAATCGATTTTTTTAAAGCCGAGTTTTGTTCTATTACAAGCGTCTTTTCGATTTTTGTATAGCCAACACTTACAATTTGTTAGAAATTTCGCGCCGCGGTTATAAAATGTCGGTAGAGTAGCAGTGTTTGTTTTTGGCACATTCATTCGCAAGAGGACTTGCTTTACCTACATTTATTACTCTCTGTTTATTATAGTTAAGTCTTCCTAAGAATGCCACTAACGTTTCATTTTATCTACAAAAACTCAATAATAATTGTAAATTAAATGCAAAAATAAAACCATAAATGTATTATTTATGTAAGTATACACGTAAAATAGATAAAAAATGTGATGAAAAGTTTGATTTTGTTCTAAAAGCTGACATCGGAATTCTTAGACAGAGTCCCCGAGTAACAACCCAGGCATAGTATGAAGGTACTCATACTATGTCTGGGTTACTCGAGGACTCTGCGTAAAATACGTAATACCATTTTCATCGATTCTTTTAAAATCGCTTTTCATTAGAACAGAAAAATCGATTATAAAAAAATGATTTTTTTATCACAGCCCTACTGCCTACTATGTTAGTCTACTAGAGATATACCTACTCTGTGTAAAGAATCTACTAAGAGGAATGAAGAAAATTCTGTCACCGATTCGATCGAACCTATCGTTCGTTCATTCTCAGATTAGTTCAATCCTCAGATTCCTCTGGCTCATTCCAGTTCATTCATTCAATTTTCTGTCAAGCAAAAATCAAAATCATCAAATTATGTTTTGATTTCCGCGGGATCGGTAGTATAACTAAAAAAATACTTTTAAATTAAATCGGAATGTCTCAAAATGAAGAAACTCTCGAAGAATATGATGATACTATCAACGCTGGTGACAGTGCACCTAGTAGACCATACAAATTAACTATGGAAGTTCCTTTGTTTTTAACTGTACTTGCAGTTTCAGTCTCAGGTAGGTTCAACTATCACGAATCGTATATTAATCGTACATTAGATTGTAAGAGCTTCCTACTCACTTTAAGGCTATTTATAGTACCTACCCAATAATTTTGTTTAAAATGTACCTTCATCTATATTCTAGGAGCTGTACTTAGTAATATACTACTCTATCGCTCATGCGTTCATGCTCTGAGTCACAGCAAAGAGGAATGCGCAATTTTTTTGTCGCCGGAGAGGTCAAACGCGACAAAAAATCTGGAAGAAGAAGTCCAAAAGTATACAACCACAGTGACATTGGCGAAGATGGTCATGGAATCTTTGGGGCCGGCCATACTGTCGCTGTTCCTTGGAGTGTGGTCAGACACTTACGGAAGAAAACCCTTGGTGGTGTGGCCATTACTTGGTAAGCAACAGTACCTAAGTTCCACTGGGTGTTGCAGAAAAGTCTGGTGAAGCTAAGGGGGGTTATTTTACTCACTTATACAAACAAAATAAAAATATTTTTTGGTATTTGTTCTAGGTATACATTCATTGTATGAGTTGCTCTCGGTATAAAAAGTTGTTTGTATTGATAAAAGAACTCCCTAAATTTCACCATATCTTTCTGAAAACCCTTCCACTCACAACTAGATTGGGTCAATTCTCAAATTCTGTACAAAAATATGTTTAAAAATAAATTCAGTGAAGTTTGTATTTTAGTCTTGTCTAACACTCACTATTATTATTAATTTTATGATTTTTTTTATATGAAAAGTGTATATTTGGTAGGTCTGAGAATAGGCGGTAGGCTAGTTCTAGTTTGACTGGAGATTTCCGCACTTAGCCTCCTAGTTGGGCCATTGTACGTAAGCAAGTGCTGAGGTATGTAAATACCTCAGACGCTAGGGTTTCCTCACGATGTTTTCCTTCACAGTTAGCGAGTGGTATTGCTACTATAACTTCACAAATGTACGTAACTTAGAAAACAAAGTCATTGGTACATGCCAGGATTCGAACCCACGACCTCCCCAATGAGAAGCCGGCGTTCTACCGCTCCGCTACCGCAGCTATTAGGCGGTAGGCTAATCAATATAGCAAAATGTTTGCCAGGTCAGCAATTTTATTTATAATTGGTCGAACAACTTTGATGTTCATTAACCACTCGTCTGCCGCGACACAGATCTGTGTCCAACTTAGTATGGGCCACCTATACGTTGCGTTCCGCGAGGGCAGTTCAGAAGTTAAGTAAAAATTTTTATAATGAATATTTTAATTGAATTGAGTAAAGTTTACAGAAAGGGAAAGCCTGTTTACCCAGCAGTGGTAGACACATAGGTGTTTGAAAGTAAGTGGGTGTATTTTATTACAGTAAACAATTAAAAATAATTTATAGTAACAAATTTATGGTTCAAGTATTCGAGGTAATTGTACAACCAGCAATGCTTACCGCCTTACAGATTGGATAAAAAAGCCACAGAGTATGAGGTGACTTCTGAGAGCCAGTGAGATATAATTAAAAACTTTTTTTTATAGCTGAGATAGTTAAGAACTTTTTTATTCGTAGCTGAGATACTTAAAATTCGTAGCTGAGGGCCCACTCCACGAGACTTCTGAGGGACATAGAATGTAACTTAGAATGCTTACTCCTAGTTTCTCGTACACTAACACGCTGTTAACCTACAGTTAACAGCTGTCAATTGACCAAAGTGCATACAAAAATAACCACTGACAGCTGTTAACAGTAGATTAACAGCTTGTTAGTGTGCGAAAAACCAGGGGTTAGTCTTGTCATGTTAACAAATAAGTAAAAAAGGTTTTGCTCTTCGGGCCATTGTAAACACATCCTGATTATCCAGATTTTTGTTCAAGTTATTTGGCGCGTAGGTATTATCATTAAATTAACGTGAATTATGTTTTCGTTTCTTGTCACATAAAAAATAAAAACAACATTTTTTGATCTATGAAGTAAAAAAGTTTCTTAATTTGTAGGCTTAGCAATGTCTGCCATATTCAATGTTATATACAGTATGCTGGATGATTTTGGGCCATGGTGGTATGTACTGAGTGCCATACCTATAACTTTGACCGGAGGATACACTGCATTGTTTACTGGTGCCTTTACATATATCAGTGATATCACAACCACTGGGAGCAGATCAATGAGGTAGGTACCAGAATGTTATGTTAGGCTTTAATTGAACTTTAACAGTTTTATTTATAAAAACACGATTCCGTAAAAACGCTCCTTATACGCCGCATAAATAGTATGTGTTAGGAGATATGAAAGACTTTGCCACAGACTTGCACTGTGACATTTATACTGCGTTTATGGAGCATTTTAAGGTAATCTTGTTTCTATAAATTAGATAGATAGAAAATAGAATATTCTTTATTGTATTACAACACTGTTACAATTTTATTTATATTCGATTCCTTAAAACACTCGTCAGATGCAGTTTAAATAGACTATGGTTGGTAGAGGGTAAATGGCTACCAGAGACTATTTAAACTGCATTTAAGGAGTGTTTTAGAGAAATCGTTTTTTTTAAAATAAATAACACCGTAAAGGTCTATCCCGGTTCCGACGGGCGGGCGGCACCACAGAACAAGTGGGCGGCACAATTTCAATCTAAAATAATCCTTATATACTTACGAAGCAGTGGCAGAATGGCGTGCCTAGGGTCTCAAATTAGGCCAAGCCCAACATGTATTTTGGTGATTACTAAAAATAAATAAAATTAATAATTCGTTTTTTTTTTTGTGTGTTTTGAATAAATAGTTTTTGGTTTTATTTGTATGTAAAAATATATTTGCGGATCATAAAAAAATAAAATTAAAACTTGATATTAACTTAATTCCGGATTGACTTGCGACACGCTTACGAAAGAAGTAGTGTAAATGATGGCCGACTCGCTGTCACACTATTTTGTCATACCCGTGTGACACAGAATAATATTTTTCTTCACATTCACACTAATGGTGTGACCTGGTGTGACTAGCAATCAGGATCGTCTTTAACCCATTGCAGGCCCTGGGCACATTACGATAATGGGGCCCCTACAAGCTTGACAGAGCACTATTTTGTTAGATTAGACCAAGAAAGTAGATAAGTTAATTACATTAAATTAATAGATCCTACTTAATATTATAAGCGTGAAAAGTGAAGATGTTTGGATTTTTGTTACTCAATCACGCAATAACGGCTGAACGGATTTACATGAAACTTGCCGTACAGATAGACAAAGACCTGAATTGAGAAATAGCATATTTGATATCCCTGTAGTGCGTTCCCGTGGGATAATATTTATTTTAATTTTATAATAGATGGCGGTGTGCGGGCGAACGTTGTGCTTTAAAAATAGATGGCGTTGTGCAAGAATCGTATAAACGGACTCTGTGGCGGTACGAAGTTCGCCGGGACAGCTCGTAATAATAATATATGTAATCCACAAAAGTAACTCTTTTAGCATTCACAGGTTAGTGCTTAAAATTCTATGTTGATTTAAGAGGTACTCTTCTAGATATGGGCAAAATCCTTAATGTTTTTGAGAATATCACACTCCAGCGACAAACTAGTTAATCTCTCTTGAAGCATTGTATTTCTTAGTAATTTTTTTATTCTTTTCAATTTGGAGAAGGAGCGTTCGCCACTGCAGTTAGTTACCATCATAGGTACTTTCTTTTCCCAATGCGATCTCTACATTTGGAAAAGTATCTTCCACCTGGTTTTCTTTCAAAAGATGATTTATTTCCAATATACTACTATTAGTTCCTTCATTTTGACTATGAACAATTTTCAAGGATTCTGTTAAATGCAAACATTCCATTTCCAACTCTTTCTCGTTAACGTCTTCATAATAGATTTCAGCAAATTTTTTGCAACTTTGTTTTAACTCTTCGTAATTCGGAGTATTTAAGCGAAAAAATAAACCAAATGTTGACTAATGTTCTTATACTTAACTTAATCGCTTTTCAGACGAACGCTCAGGGTATCAATTACTTTTTTTTTTCTGATTTATGTAAAATTTTCATTAAAATAATTGGCGGGGTCACGTGATATTTCTTCTGGGTTTGAAAATTGTTGTTCAACTGAACAGTTGTCGGTGTTTGTAAAGTCACTGAAGTTGTTGCACTTTCGCTTTCCGATTCAATCTCTTTTCCAAAATTGGCGTAGAATATGAAGATTCAGAAATGTCCGCAGTTTGTGATGGACACGACTCCTCATGTGAAAGATTTATTATTTGATTGCAACTTTTTGATGACTCTCCAGTAGTATTAGTAGTACAATATGATATTAATTTTGGTAACTTTTCAATAGCTTCCTTCTGATGTTCAGCCTTTTATCTTTTTTTCAGATCCACTAGGATATGACCGTTTCGACATTTTATATAATTCAGTATTTATTTTTACACCGAAAATAGTCTCTACAGTTGTTAGAGTGTCACAGACTAGCAAAGTGCGACGATTAGGGTTCAAGCGGCGTCGACTGGCACGGAAAAGGAGATTACCTATCTCAAACTCAAAGCTTCAAATAACGTACAGGATTTAATAGAAAACATTTTTCCACCGCCCACTGCCACTGGGCCGGTGCCGGTGCGCCCGGCCATATCATACGAAGAACTGATAATCGATGGGGTAGACGAGTTCTTGAGTGGAGACCGCGGATCGGTAAACGTAGTGTAGGACGTCCTCAGACTCGGTGGAGCGATGATCTTCACAGGGCGGCTGGCAAGAGCTGGATGAGAATAGCCGAGGACCGTGCTCAGTGGCGTGCAATAGGAGATGCCTATGTCCAGCAGTGGACAAGCATAGGCTGATGATGATGATAATTTTTCCACGTTACGGTACTTCGTACCACTTCGAGTTTGGATGCATAGTTGGAAGCCAAAGGTCGGAAATCACGAATATTTATAAATATGTAACATACACCATTACTGATAAATCAAATTATGTTAATAGTACTGTTTTTTACACTGATAAGAACATTCCGGAACAGAAGGAAGGGAATGAACATTAATGTGAGTAAGACAAAAGTAATGGTGTTCGAAAAAGTGACTGAGTGCAAGATAAGGATTAGAGGTGAAAGGGTGGAACAAGTGAAAGAATTTGTCTATTTGGGGAGCCTCTTTACCAGGGATGGAAAGTGTGAAGGTGATTTAGGAAGAAGAGTAAAAGCAGGAAATTGTGTAAACGGTGCATTGCACCTCCTTTGTGAGTGGCCAAAACATCTCCAAAAGAGCTAGACTGGCTATCCGTAATGGAGTGCTGGTCCCAACACTTTTGTATGCTAGCGAGACTTGGGTATGGCAAAAGAAGCAAGAAAGTAGGATTAATGCAGTAGAAAAATGAGGTCCTTGAGAAGTATATCTGGGGTTACTTTGAATGACAGGATACGCAATAATTTAGTGTGATTAGAGAACGTTGTGGACTGAAAGAGGATGTATTGACTTGAATTGAGAAAGGAATGTTGCGTTGGTTTGGACATGTGGAGAGGATGAAGGAAGAAAGATTGACGAAACAAATATATCGAGCTAATGTGGGTGGAAGAGCCGGTAAGGGACGACCCAGACGGACATACTTCGACCAAATAGGGGATGTATTAGCAAAGGGCAAGATAAAAAGTACCCGAAACCGGCGTGCGTGCATGCAACGACTAATGAATGTTGAGGAAGCAAAAGTGATCTGTGAGGATCGTAGCAAGTGGCAGTCCCTGGTCTCTGCCTACCCCTCTGGGATACAGGCGTGAGTTTATGTTATGTTATAAGAACATTCCCTCAAAATACGGTGAACGAATCCAAAGTCACCATGTAGTACTTGTCTCTGTGCTAAGCCGCGGACAGACAGACAGACGGACAGACATGGCGAAACTATAAGAGTTCCTTGTTGACTACGGAACCCTAAAAAATTAGTGTGAATAATAGAACACATTTTGTATAGGTAAACTTTCGCATGTCGCCCATATCCGTACTAGACCTGCATCGCTAGCATGACGACGCGAATCGCGTTTATAGTAGAGCTAAAATGTCAGACTGGAAAACTAACGCTTAATGTGCTGGTGGCATGGTACAACATTAGACACAAAGATCCAGAAAAAAACGCAAAAAAATCACGTTTGTTGTATGGGAGCCCCCCTTAAATATTGATTTTCATCATCATCATCATCAGCCATTTGACGGCCACTGCAGGACACAGGCCTCCTTCGTGGTTTTTATAACCACGAGGGGTTTTGCCTTAATCGCCATGCTTGACAGGCGGGTTGGCGATCGCAGTTTATTTTATTTTAATTTAATTATTTATATTTGAAGCGAATATAAAACTAAATGTTTTGTGGATATTTCAAGCGTCTACCTGTTGCCGTTATTAATATCGAGCAAAAAAAGGCAAAAAATTACTTTTATGCCCCCCCTTAAATATTTGTTTTATTCTGTTTTTAGTATTTGTTCTGACGGACAGCGGAGTTTTAGTAATAGGGCCCCGTCTGGCACCCTTCGGGTACGGAACCCTAAAAATAGGAAAAAGCACAGGCGAACAAAGTATACACGCTGGTTTCTAGGTTTTTTGAAAGCCGTGGTTATATAAAAAATAGCATCTATTTAGACTATGACTTGGCTATTATTGGTAAAACAAACTAGCGTATTCTATAGCTATTGTCAGGCACGTTCATTTTGCTGTCTTTCAAACCACCCAAAATTAATGCAGTAGATAATTTATTTATTTTATAACATTGAAAGGATACATTCTTTCTTTTCTTTCAGAATGACAGTACTGGAGGCAGCCTTCTCATCTGGCGATTTTCTGGGTGCAATAATGAGCACTTACTTAATAAAGGCAGTTGGAAACGTGTTAGTTCTGCTTATCATCGCTACGTTAAATGTCATTTCGTATGCGTTCACGAATATCTGGTTGCCTGAGTCGTTACCAGGTGCTTTAGAGGTGAGGATTTAAAATTTCGCCCACAAGGATAGTCGAGATAAAAACGTAGGTACTATACAATTTTACATGGGTACCTATTGTTCTGTCTCTTTGGATTTCTCACAATTGAACGAGACAGAATTTTCGTTTTCACACTGACCGATAGCGGTCACGATGTATCGGCCTGGTAGTGTCATACATATTTACCAGTTAGAAACTAAACGCTTTCACATTGTTTGTACTGAGGAGATGTATTACGCGCACCAGTTTCTGAACGATTCAAATCGTCTGTCAAATCAAAATTCCGACAGGATTTGTTGCACCTGATTAGGCCCTTTCTCCTATATTACCCTCACCAGATTCTGAACGATTCCAATCGTCTAACTGTCAAATTCTATACTATTGGCTATCGCAAACGTCATGAGTTCGACAGGATTTGGTGCGCATAATTAGGGCTCTGTCTGATATCGGTAAACAGACAGTTTGTCGAGGTAATGTAATAAGTTTCTTGTAAATCTAGGTCTACAGAGTATATTTTGAGAGAATGTTCTTTTTATTGTGAAAAACAGTATTACTAATGATTTATCGGTAATGGTATATCATATTTGTAAATATTCGTGAATTTTCGAAACTGTAAATCCAAATTCATAGTGGTAGGAAGTACCATGACGTTAAAAAATGTGTTCTAATATGTTAAATGTATAAAATCCTGCCCTCTGATATGCGTAAACAATTAAAAGAACAATTGAGTTGTCCGGCGCCGACCATAAGACGCATAAAATTGTCTGTGATAATTTTTTTTGACGCCTCAATTTTTTTTAAAACTACCGCCACGCCATAAAATGTGTTTCTAAATCATGGTTAGGTGTTCCCTTAAAATTTGTCAATCGAATTCAAGTCACCCTGAAAAACTGGATCACTCAAAAATGTTATTTTACGATATCGCTTTTTCCGCCATAAGTACCTAGGTACATAAGATAAAGCAAATTTAACTGTTTTCTTTTAACTCAATGTTTTATTTTTCATGCTTCAAAGTTGCATGAAAAATAAAATTGGGTATTTTAAAGTTCTGCTTATTGGAAGTAGTTTCATTCTCGGTACTGAAAAAAGGGTTTGTAGCTTTTGCTATTTATATAACAATAGCACGTTAAAAATACAATAACATGTTTACATGTATCAAATGAATCGTGCTACACAAAATTCCCATCACTAAGTACCTGCCTAATCGAATTAACAATGTAAATTGATTCCAGTCTGTCAAAATGGCGCAGGTCTTGTGACCTCTAGAATGCTCTTTGCTTTATGTCCTCTGCTCTTTTTAGGGTTCCGTACTCAACAAGAAATCCTTATTTCGCCATGTCCGGCCGCGTGTCTGTCTGACTGTCTGTCCGGGGCTTAGCTCAGAGATGATTAATGCTAAAAAGCTGAAATTTGGCCCAGATACCTATTAGTCACGCCGACAAAACGGTAAAACAAATAAAAATAAAAATTTTAGGTTTTATTCCTACTCCTAAATTAGAGATGATTTTTAGAGTTCCGTAGTCAACAAGGAATCCTTATTTCGCCATGTCCGGCTGCCTCGTCTGTTTGTCTGTCCGCGGCTTAGCTCAGAGACGATTAATACTAGAAAGCTGAAATTTGGCCCAGATACGTATTAGTCACGCCGACAAAACGGTAGAATAAAATTTAAAAAAAATCATGTTTTATTCCTACTCCTAAATTAGAGATGATTTTTTTCTCGTCTATTCCATGGTGTGAAATTTCGTTGGTGTAAAATGCTATTTTTAGCGTTCCGTGCCTCAAAAGGAAAAACGAAACCCTTATAGGATCACTTTGTTGTCGGTCCGTCCGTCTGCCTGTCAAGACCGTTTATCTCGGGAACGTGTGGAGGTACCGAGTTGAATTAAAACCATTACTTAGGTCTACAGTCCCTTGAAGGTGTGAAAAAAATCAAACTTCTAAGTTTAATAACGTAAAAAAAAGATACGGCCGTTTATGCCGCATAAAACGTATATTTCGATACTCAAAATTAAACTATAGGGTACTTACCGTTGACCTAGAACTACGAAATTTGACAAGTAATATCGTGTTATACTACAAAATAATAATATCGTGTTAGGTATATAGATTCTGTGGTTTCTTATGTGTGCTTTTGTGGTAATGTAAATAAATGGTTTCTTTCTTTCTCTAAATACAGGGAAAAATCTGAAAACTATACATTTGTAATCATTAAAAGATAGTCTGAAGTTTGGGAAAAGCTCGGACAAAACTGCGAGACTCGATTCCTGAGCTATTTATAATATGTAAGTACCTACTGAAAAATTTGTACGAAACCCTTGGTGCGTGAGTCCGACTCATACTTGGTCGATTTTTACTCGATTTAGGAAACCGTTTACGAAATATTAAGCTTTAAAGCGCAATTTTTTGTTAGAGTAGAGCGCCCAGCCGTTTAGCCAGGAGAGGGGGCCTGGGTTAGCGGCTGTTAACTATTAGAAAGATAAAAAAATTCAGAGCAGTAGCACATAATATAGAATGAAGTTAAAAGGAAAACTATAACAGCAAAGTAGGCTTTCGAGCAAGTTATAGTAGGAAACTTCGTACAATATCCATAGAAAATTACTTTGATGACGTTGTCAATCAATCAAAAATCCCTCCTTCGGAACCCAACACGGCGCGCGTGGCCTGACGCGCACTTGCCCGGTTTTTTTATTTTTTTCAGCTGCATTAAACCTCTTGATTTGCATAATTTCAATGTGCTCTCTTGCAGGGTGGCTTGTCAACACTCATGGACTTTTCTTTAGTAAAGCAAATGACGGTAACATGTTTCAAGGAAAGAAGAAATCACGGCAGAGCACAAATTCTACTGCTGATATTCGCAAACTGCTTGTCGGTATTCATTTTATATGGACTAGCTGGCCTGGTGTACTTGTACACTAGAGAAAAACTGCACTGGGCTATAAAAGAATACAGTCCATATTCAGCTGTGAACACATTGATAACTGTGGTCGGAGCTTTGATTGGTGTCAAAGTGGGTGGAACAATTTTGGGATTTGGCGATTTACCGTTAGCTATATGTGGCTATTTTTCGGCAATAGCCGAATACATAGTAATTACTTGCGCTACAAAAACATGGCAAATGTATTTAGGTAAGTCATTGTGTAGGTACATGATATCTTCTAAGATATCAAATTATCTTTAGCACATGACCTGCTGTGGATAATGTTATCAGTCAGTATGTGATTAGTAATCAGCTCCTATTTGTTTAAACTTAAATACCGGTCCATAATATTATATTTCTTTATAAATAACTAGGCATTGACTTGGTATGGCGAGGATCTATCATTTAGCCTTGCAGCATCGAATAAATTACGATGAACCAGCGAGGTCAACATGAGCGGAGTGAAACGATCACGAACGGTGTGTCGATTGTTTTATCTGAGGCAACTTGCTATTTAAGCAAATTCCGTTTAATACCTACTGAAAAATATCGTACGCTCCATATTGGCTCAAAAGTCCACTTAGTGATAAGGTCCTGTTCATTTATTACGAAAGACCACTCTTCATATGGGCCAAAACTCTAATGTATATTTGGATTTTTGTCACGCAATCAGACAAAAACGGCTGGCCTTATAGACCATAATCGCGAGTAGAACTCTTAAATGTACCTATAAATAACTGTGTACGAGGCAGTGATACTTCGTAGGTACGAGGATCGCGAGTCATTAAAAAAATACTGATAGACAATGTCCGTTATTAATGTTATTATAATATAGCGTACGTTTCACCCGAATTCCACGCCAACGAAATAGTGATGTTACCTACCCAAAGACCGCCGTAGCCAGGAGTTCGCTAGGACAGGTTGAGCCTGCCCATAGGCAGAACGTGGGACGAGGGCTCGGAAAAGACGCGACGACGCTGTGCATAGAAGCGACCGCATATTGAATAGAGTTTGCGTCCCCGCCCCGTCTTATCTATGTGGGCTATTTCCCATCGCTACAGCTGCAGTACATTTAATATGAAAAGTGAATTCAAAGGTCGCGTCTTTTCCGCGTTCTCGTCCCGCGTGCTTCCTGTGTGTCTCATTCACTAGCCGGTAATCTGAGCTTGCCAAGGATTTGAAAAAAGTTACTAGCGTGTCAATGTCGTCAAAATTAATTAAAAGTAATGCGAAATATGTACCCCCTAGATCTGTATTGCGCATTGCGAATTGTGGATTTTTGAGATGAGATAAGGTGCATAAATGTCTAACATCAACGAAAAGTAATGCGAAATATCTACCCCCCTAGATCTATATTGCGAGTTGTGCACTTTCAAGGTAAGATAAGAAGAAGAATGTTATTCGCTATTTTTCAGGGTCGACACTGGCGGCCTTCAAATCTCTTCCGGCGCCTCTGATCCGGTCCCACTTGACTAAATTACTCCCAGTTGAGGATATCGCGAAGGTGTTCGCCCTAATCTGCGCCATGGAAGCGTTGTGCCCGTTAATATCGCCAGTTATGTTCAATGAGCTCTACGCCCAAACCATATCGTCATTCCCGGGAGCCATTTGCCTACTCAGTGCTGCCATCACGCTGGTCTGCGCTTTCATTCTAGGGTACGTCATACGTGTGTTTCATTTAAAGTTATTTATAAAATGCGCTTTTCCTGAAACAACTGTCAACTACAAAAACGTTAAGAGCAACAGCTAGTACCTATATAAGTTCCACATAGCACAATCTCTTAGTACCTGGGCCTCGATTCTGTTAGTGTATTGTAGTATAATGACAGATACACTGTCGGGTCACGTGACGTGTTTTTTCATACCATTGACGCCTAGAAGGTTTGATACGCGTGCCCGCGTAGACTTAAAGCAGCCATGAAAATGAAATCGCCATGTTCATGCAGTTGTCATGATACTACAATGCATTAACAGAATCTAGGCCCTGTGCTGTGGTAACCAGGCAAGGACATGACAAACGTGGAAGTACACCCAGACTGAGGTTATTACTGGAAATGAAGTATGATTTTTAGTACAATTTTCAATTTATAATATTAAAAAAATATACAATTTTTCTGCTTTGAAGTAGCGCTGTCTGATGGATATGCTTGAAATAATTTGTGTTAAATAGAATAGACACTCTTTTATGTAGGACAATGATTAACCTACTGAAGACTACGACATTGGTAGAGCGTATAAACCACGAATTATATAAATCCAAAGTCAAGCAAAGATTTTATTCACTATAAAAACAAAATGTTCAAACAAACTGTCGTCTGCCGCGACACAGATCTGTGCCCAACTTAGTATGGGCCCCCTATACGTTCCATTCCGCGAGGGCAGTTGAAAGGTGAACGTCAAAGCTGTTACTTTCACGATTAATAGATTATGCGAAGCAGTAGCGTAACTATACCATCGGAGGCCCCGCGGCAAATTCATTGGATGGGGCCCTCCCAGTAAAACCCAGGTTCGATTCCCAGAGCGGGCATATACCTATGACTTTGTTTTCTAAGTTATGCACATTTGTGAAGTTATAGTAGCAATACCACTCGCTAACGGTGAAGGAAAACATCGTGAGGAAACCTGAGTGTCTGAGCTATTCATATACCTCAGCGCTTGAAATCGCCAATCCGCGGTGGGCACGCGTGGTGATTGAAGAGAGAGAAGGCCTGTGCCCTACAGTGGGACGTATACAGGCTGCTTATGCAGTAAAAATAGAAAATATATATATGGTCTTTAACTGTAGTAGGTACCTATATATGGCCCAACTTTAATTGATTTGAAGTACTCATATATAAACAGTACCTGGATGACTGAGCGTTGCTCGATATTATTTTTTTAGTTAATCGTGTTTTTTGGAAATTATATTTAGGTACGATGAAAAAAAGGGGAAAGAAAAGGAAAGAAATAATCGGACTGGAGACAGGCTCGGCGTCTTCTGGTTTCGGGACCGCCCGATTTCTCACCTGAGCTATTACAACCTTATTGATGGTGGCGAAATTTACGTATTAAGTTTTTCTTTGCCTAAAAATACGGATAAAACGACGTTTTCTAAAAATGAAACCTAGCTAGATCGATTTATCGTCCCCGAAAACCTCTGCATACTAACATGAGCCGTTTCAGAGATTCAGATTATATTATAATATGAATCGACCAACGAGGCAGTGTAAATAAACATTGTAAATCCTTGTTAAACCCCATTTTATTCCAATACTACATACATTGGGATTCGGTGTGGCTGATCTGCCACACAACCCTACGTTCGTCAATGAGCAAAGAGATAAACTTTACTGAGTGACAACTGACAACCAGCTTGGGATTCGGTGTGGCAGCTTATTCATTTTCAGAGCCCTACAAAATAACCCTAGGTTCGCCAATGAGCAGAGGTAATTTTACTGATGGACTGAACCAGTTTTCTGTTACAGGACCGTCCAATACATCTCGTGGAAGCACTCGTATGAAACATTACGAGAGGAATCTTAGCTGATTATTGACATGAAATCATAGTTTTTGACGAGAGAAGTAGGTAATTAATTATAAAATTAGGCTCGGGGCAAACGGGCGACCAACCACAGCCACAGGTGGCCAGCAGTTAACACCCTTTTTCATACATTTTCTTGTGGCGGCCACTCGCTGCAGCAGTGTCCGCGACTCGCCACTTGTGGTCTCTGCGGGCTATACAAGACGCCACTGTCCTACGCATCGCACGCGTCACGCACGCGAGCACGACGTCTATGATTTCAGGCGGAGAACCAGTCCTGTCCCGCTACATCGTCGTTCGGCATCCAAAACCACGAACGTGACTTTTATAAAATACAGGACACTAAAAACTTTAGAAATCGTACCGTCGTACACATACTAATAATTCGAAATATGTAATGGTTTTTAGATTAACTTAAGCCATGTTAGTCTAAATTATTGTCTCATGTAAAAATATACATTCGCGGTTTCGGATGCCAAACACGATATGGGATTTATATTCTGATGTGTCGGAGTCCATCGTAGGACTGTGCAGTGGGTGTTACAAAATGTGGCGGCTTCCGAAGGCCGGTGGCTGTCGTTCGCTTCTGGGGTGCGATCACGTAAGTCCTCCACTGTACGGGGTTGTCTGATGTAGCCTTCTCCGAACTGTGAAATACATACATATTTTGACACTGGAGTCGTCTAAATGCTTAACCAGACACAGTGGAAAGTTACGTGATAAGGGCTGATACTGTTACAAAAGTGGCGGTTGCGCGCGCGCCGCTACCGGCGGCTGTGGTAGGTCGCCCGTTTGCGCAGAGCCTTAAATGAATTAATTATTAAAAGGCTGTGATAAATTGTAACAAAAACCAATCCAGTACCTATGTATTATGTTCATACATAATATTATGTAAGAGTAATTTTATACCTTGTACTTATTCTAGATTTGATAACCTAAGTTATGATTTTTTTATAGTATTGTAAATAAATATTATAGAAGTTTATTCTGATTTCACTTCAATACATTTGTGGGAGAACCTACGTGCAGGCTCGGATCCAGCCCTCAAAATAGATTGTGGGCAGGGGCACAGCCACCCGAAAATCGGCCAAGTGCGAGTCGGACTATGAACTCGCTCAGTGTTATCGATATAGTTTATGCATTTCCAAAAAGGTGTTGATTACAAAATATATGTAGGCAAGGCCGTTACAGCTTCAAAGGATATAATTTTTTTATGCAGCTTCGATTGTGTTCCATGCTGGGCTCTCTGTCTCCCATTTAGTTTTCCACTCCACCCTGTTCATGGCGATGGCGACCTTCTGCCAAAGGGCTAGTTACACCTACTATTAGTTATACAATATAACAGATTGGACGAAAAAAGTCCTGCTTATTATACTGGTCAATATAACGTACCTATTGGATTCGAAAAAAATAGAGGTTTGTCCATGTAGACCTACATATACTTAAACAGCTATAAATTAAACATCAAAATAATATGAATAGTTTAACTTACGGGGAAGGACCCAACAAGTGACGGCCAGTATTTGAATTGAGAATTTCGCTAAGTAAATAGTTAACTGTAGTGTTGTCTCTTCGAATTCTTCAGAAAAGACGTCACAGAACGTTATTTACCTAAGTATTTATAATAATAATATGTTTTTATTTTAGAATACAAAGTTCCCGATTACAATATTAAAATAAAATAAAATTTACTTAGGTAGTGTAATTCTCAATTCAGAAACCGGCCCTAAATAAGATAAACAAAAGTATAAGTCATGAACCTTTGACAATGAACATGGACTTGACTGCTCGGTCGTTATCGCAGTGTTACTAGAAAAGTGCCAATTGATAGGTATTTCACCGGTTACCAACTGCATTTGAGCATCCATGATCATTGCATCATTGATAATGCTACTTTCTTTGGTAAGTAGGTATAACTACGTGGACAAACCTCTTATATTTTTCGAATCCAATAAGTTATACTTATTGAGCAGTATAACAAATAGGTCTTTTTTGTCCATTCTGTTATATGGTATAGGTAACTAGATGGGTTAGTCCATCTAGTTACCTATACCATATAACAGAATGGAAGGCCCTGCCAAACCGGTAGAAAGGTCGTGTGAGGTCGTCCATCCCCACTTGGGTTGGCCATGTTTGCGATACCCGTCGTCTAGTTAGTTCAATGGTTCAACCTCAAGGCTCGCGGTGCTAAGTTCCGGAGCTGTTGGGGCAAGTTGATTAATGAAGTTAGTTGATTTGACACATGATTAAAACGTAGGTATAGGTAACTACACCACCAAATTTGAAAGTACCTACATCGTCATCAATCCTTTTCTTCTTTTAAGTTAGTCACACACATGTAACTTTGTAAAAAGTATATGTAGGTAGGTATTGACGGCGCGTGCATCACTGTGTCAGCGCGTGCAAAAAATGTAATCTTCCATGGTTATTCTCTGGGAAAGCGTTAAGGGTAACATTATTTTAGCCATTTACAAATCAAACTGATGCCAAGCTGAATCAAGTGGTGGTTGGGTAGAAAAATGGACTCGGAAGCGAGAGACCCCGGTTCGATTCCCAGTGCGGGCATGTACCTATGACTGTTTATTTTGAAAGATACGTACCTACATCTGAAAATTTGTAGGAATACCACACGCTAACCGTGAAGGTAAACAAAGCTGTCAGGATGGTATAGGTGTTGGGCCAGCCTACTCCATCCAAAAAAAAAAAACAATGTCCCAGGCACTGCGGCGTCCGAGTGGCCCCTCCACCCATCTTCGCTTCGATTTAGAACTTTCCGCAGATGCCAGCCGGGTTTCTTATTGCAATAACAAGCAATACTGTAACGTTTAGAACAAACCCATCTTCTTCTTGACTATAAAGCTCGAAAATTTTGGAATTTGGGCAAAAATATATTGTAAGAAATTGTACGGTCTGGCTAAAAAAGAATACGACATATATTATTGTGTAGGTATGATTTTTTTTCCAATACAAGTATTCATGTGCCAACAAGAAACCAGGTAATAATATAACATAATAATAGAATATTATGTTATCAAATCGTCTGACTAAGTACTGCTGCGTTCCAAATCAATCACAATCGATTTTATTTTAATAAGAAATAATAGGGGTTAAAGTATGAAATTGCCGTTTTATTTCAATAGGTTCTTTGAATTGACATAGAATCTTCATGGTTTGAGGTTTTCGAATGAAACTTTTTTCAAATGGTTTCTATGATGTTCTTTTTTTAAAAAATGTGAAACATTTGAATATCGACTTTCAATTGTTTTTGTTATTCAATTTAGACAAGAAAGATGGATACTGCGAAAATTCGAGTGATTATGAGGCACCCATTTTTCGTATTTTTTTATTTTATTGATTTGACGCAAGTGAGTCAATATTGTGGGTAAGGTAACGTTAAACCATGCCGCTAATTCCTGGGTAGTTTGACTAGGGTCGGCTTCCACTATCTCTCTTAATTCATCGTTATTCACCTGTGTGGGCGGTCTTCCTCGTGGCTCGTTCTTTAAGTCGAAATTTCCATCACGAAAGCGTTTAAACCAAAATCGCACGGTGCGTTCATTAGTAGACCCCTCTCCAAACGCAGCATTGATATTGCGGGCTGTTTCTGCCGCGTTAGTTCCGCGTCGGAACTCGTATTAAAAAATCACTCAAATTTTCGCAGTATCCATCTTTCTTGTCTAAATTGAATAACAAAAACAATTGAAAGTCGATATTCAAATGTTTCACATTTTTTAAAAAAAGAACATCATAGAAACCATTTGAAAAAGTTTCTTTCGAAAACCTCAAACCATGAAGATTCTATGTCAATTCAAAGAACCTATTGCAATAAAACGGCAATTTCATACTTTACCCCCTAATATTATCAGGCTATCTATCTCTATCACAGACATAATCTCAATACACGGTGAAAGTGTGACGTCACAAGTCTATTACGGTTGTGGTCATGGCCATGTGGATCCGCGCTTGAGTAGTTCATGCAGACCCCTTTATGCCCCTACACGATCTCATTTAAATTTATTTAAGAATATACCTATATGTTTATTTAAGCCGTAAGGTCTAAGAAAATATGGGTTGGTCTTAGATGTTACGAAAACATCGCGAAACAGACTTTCAGGGAAACAGACCCGACAATCGGGATATTCTGGTAATAGAACCTAATATAACGAGGACATAATTAATGGCTTGTAAAATGAAAGATAGCTTTAATTAGTTTCGAATGTTTATTAGCATCCACACACAAAATCATACGTGCGATGAACCAGGTACAATTATAAGTTTAATGTAAACAAGTTACAAACTAAAATGACAAGTGGTTTTTTATTTTTACCACATTTTACTCACTATTTTATGGCGAACAGAAGGTACAGCCTGCATTCATATTTATATCAGATCTTTGGACAGTTAAAAATTCCACGAAAATTTATGCAAAGTAGGTAATGCAAAAAAATGCTGACTGTAACTAGTGTCTTACAAAGTTATAAATGTAGGTACTTTACTTAAACGTTTTTAAAAATAATACTCAATCTTTCAATTTGTACGAAAACCAACCTGTATAATTCCGTAATAGAAGAGATTCTGAATTGAATGAAGCTAGATGATGTCTTACAAGAATAAACTTATTTAAATGCAAAACTACATTAAAATTTTAAATGAGCAACTTTAATATTTAACATCACAGATGTCTAACTGAACTTAATCAAGATACTCTAGTAATAGTTAACTGGGTAATTGCTAATGAAAAACAAAACATAACTAGATTCTAAACATAAAAAATCGCCCATTCCACAAAGTTAGGTAAACTTAATAACCTATTTAAAAAAGCTACCTGAAAACAAAGAAAAAAAGGAGTATGCTCGAACTTTGTTAGTTAATCACAGAGCTGTAGATTACTATTACTATATTATGTTTTGTCAAATCTGTCATTTAATGTTCAACAATGAATTTGGCGTTCATATCGCTAAACTATTCCTCAATTATTGTACTTGCTAGTACATAGCACACTCCACTCAAGTCACATATCGAGCACCATTCATTGTCTTTTATCAATGCACAATTAATGTCTTGTAATGTCCACTGGCAACAAGTGTTTTAAAATTACCATTGCTCTTCTGGCTCGTCACCAGGCGTCGTGGCAGCGGCAGCACTGCTGAAGTTCTGTAACAAGATTACTCTTATTTAGCGTGTGTTACGGCCAGATTACCATATATTCTGCAAATAAACAAACTCGTCAGGTTGCCTAGATCAGTGTTCCGCAAAGAGTGGTCGTTAGTTGGTATGTCGGAACCTTTTTGCAAAAACGGTCGTTCTTAGCAGATATGCTATTTTGTATATGTCTGACCAATAATTATAATTTTGTATACAATTTCTTAATTATTTTAATTCTTGATGAGCCATGGCAAAAATATCGTGTAGTGTAGAACAAGTGATATTTTTTTCGCGATTTCAGCGTTGATAGCATAAAAATGTTGTTTGTGGCTAAACTCTTCTCCGCGCCCTAAATCCTAAACGATTCCTATCAACAAATTCCATACAAATTGCTATCGCGCATAATAATAGGCCCAAGGTCGATTGAACGTCGACAGCATCAAATTCCATACTAATTTGACAGTCAAACGATTGGAATCGGTCAGGATTTGCGTAATATAGGAGCTGGACAGGTGATCTCTTGATCATACAATATTTTTAGGTTGCCCTGAATTGACTGTATCTTTATACAATTATCTCCTGTACAAACAGCTCTAGCGTCAGCATAAGTAAGCTAGTTAATTGATTGATGGGAGGCATGTGAGGAAAATTGTAATTAAAGGTTTATTTTATCTCCGGGTACCTCTGTCGTGAATATTATATCTATATATAAAACAACAATGCCGGGTAAGGTACCATTTATAAGTAAAGAACGGCTGGACAGATTTTATAATCTTCGATTTGCTGGTTATAGAATTTCACGAAAAACAATACTTTAAAATAAATCTTCTTTCGTGTCGAAAGCGTCGTCTCTTCCGCAGAAATCTCGCTGCCAAAACTGTGCCACTGGCAATTGCGCTGGGTGATTTAAAATACGATCAGCTATAATTTACATGACAGAATATTTACGCGCCGCCCTATCCAGCCTCTATGTCGAAGTAATCAGACAATAACGTAAACAGGGCTTGGAGGTGTAGCATGGTTGACTTACCCTGACGTCACTGCCGCCGTATTTGCTGCCACGGTAGGAGCTGGCGCCGCCTTGCAAGAAGTCCGGTACGGGCTGTTCAGCCTGCCGCAGGATCCGACCTAGATCTCCGGCTAGGGCACCGTCCTGGTGGACAAGTTATGACATGTAAACAAGCTAGCATCACTAAATCAGCTGTGATATTCGCTTCCACAAGGGCGCCACACACGGCGAAGATACGATAATATTTTATGTTAAGATAAAATATCGCTCACTATACAGTTTATATGAATTATCACAAACATCCAAGATCATTATCATCATCAGCCATTTGACGCCCACTGCAGGACATAGACCTCCCTCATGGTTCTCCTAACCATGAAGGGTTTTGCCATAATAGCCAGTCCCTAGGTGACCCTAGGCATTTTCAAAATAGTGTTTTACAATCAGGTAGTTTGATTTTTTATCCCCCGCAATCATACAATATATTGCAATAAATTGGTGTGGCTGTTCAAATGCTTCTCTGTGTGTAGCCAATACAAAAGACGCTCGTACGTATTTGATTTTTTATTGCAGAAATTGTTTGACAATTTAATTAGCTTCAACATTTGGAAAACAATACAACTTTTACATACGTTGGTCTTTGTTTGATTTGAATCTGACCCATAAATTATTCTAAATAGTGGTTAATCTGTAACATTCACAAGTAACATCATCAGTCACTTTCTAGTTTTCCAGGAATGACATCAAAGATCTGTCTTTTCAGCTTGCTAATCTTTGAGGCTATGTCAATCACCCTTTAGGTCAAATGAGTTTCTTTTCAAAAGATGACACAACTGAAGAGGAGTATATTTACATGAGCGAAATTGAGAAACACCCTTACCTGGTCAGAGTCGAAGAATGAAACTGCCATGCCTCTGTTTCCGACGCGGCCAGTTCTTCCGATTCGATGAACGTACTCATCTATGCTCTTTGGCATATCATAGTTCACAACTATATCTACATTCTTTATATCTGTAAATGAGACAAACATCGTAAAGTTACTAAGCTAGAGTAGAAACCAATAGAAACATGTCAACCTATCAGAAATGTTTCCACTCTGATTCGTATATATTGGCGGCTTGATAACATAAGATTAGTGCACGGACGAAGAGACAAGACAAGTCTAGCAGTAAAAGCTCACCTAAGCCGCGGGCGGCGACAGCCGTCGCGACCAGTATGCAATGGCGGCCACTCTTGAAGTTGTCGAGAGCCTCCTCACGCTCACGCTGCAAACGGTCGCCGTGGATGGAAGACGTCAGGTTCTGCTGGTCAGACAGAAGGGCGGCGATGAAGTCCGCCGTGCGTTTCGTCTCCACAAACACCAGAATCCGCTTGCCATCTGAAAAAAAAAAAAAAACTAGCTTTTCGACCGCGAAATATACCTTGTCTTTTATACCTGCTGTTTCTGTAATTGGTTTTCCAATGCACTATAATTTTTACTGTTTTCTGTATTTTTACTCCTAAAATGATAGACACCTGCAATCAGGAGGATCTAATAATTGCAAGTGATCAAACAGTCAGCGTCGCAATATTCCGGGCCGCAACTGTTTAATAGACACTTAATAAAAATTGTTTTGCCGTCCGCCACGCTAAGAAGAAGAGTACAATATACAACGAGGGGAGAAAACGATCTTATGTTTAAGCGCAGTGGAGAGCTTAAAGGAAACTCGAGAACAGAAATAGAACTTTCTCCCGAGTGATACATACTGCTTTATAATACATCTACGAGGAAAATAAAATTATGTATAATGACTAAAAGCGTACTGTTAAATTATTAGTTAAATGAGTAAGAAACAAAATTTAACAAAAGCGCAGAAAATGGTTGCCAGCCGCCTTTTTCACTGTAAAACAAGTATAAAAAAATTCCCACCCCTTCATTCTAATTATTTAAAATAAAATGTTTTTGAGATTTGACGTTTGAATTTTTTTTTTATGTTCGCTGCTAAAAAACAAAAGAATGCTAGCAGGCAGATATGGATTTTCATACAACATTCCTGCCCTGCTACAGAGGGCAGGAATGAAATTCCATATCACTTTTCTCCGCACATTTATAACGGAGAAAAAACGAATTTTTTGACTCCATCTGCTTGAAATGATGCATTTTAATGCCCAAATTTAGGACCCAAAACACGCTATTCTTGTTCAAGCTAAGATGCATCAAAGTAAATAGACTCAAAATTGGGTTTTGAATCTATTTACCTTTAGGTACCTTTAAGTAAATAGACTCAAAATCCAATTTTGAATTTATATACTAATGCACTCATTTACTAAGAAGTCGGACTTCTCTTTCACTCTTGACGATTTTTGGTCTTGGTAGTGTTGAATCCCTCGCTCCTTCAGCGATTCTTAGTTTCACGATTCAATTTCACAACCTCGACGCAAAAATTTTGTTTGCGCCCTTGGTGAACAATCTACTATTGTAACCCGTTTATAAACGGGCAATGACACTTTCTGGGTGGGTGTGGTATAAAGAATATTGTTATCATGTTACTGCTTGAAGAATGTCACCAGCTGGCAGCGTGTCCACTTTATGATGTGAGGAATTTAGCTCAGCTGCCCCAATTTTTATTATTCGAAATAAATTGAAACTCGACTTCCTGGATTTTGATTGGGACCAGACCAATGACTGGGCTATTGTTCTGGCCCCAAAGAACATGGTAATGACACTCACCATGTTCAGAAATCAGACTCTTCAGTGTGTTTTGCTTCTCGTACTTGCTGACTTCGTGAAAGATCTGCTCGACGTCGCTGGAGGCGCCGCCGATGATGCCGACTGCGACGAAGAGGTAGTCTTTAAGGAATCGCCCTGCTAAGTGCTGGACATCTTCGGGGAATGTGGCGGAAAACATGAGCGTTTGGCGCTCGCCCTGTAAGGGAAGAAAGCGTTTAGAGAACTATCTTAGTTTACAGGATGACTCAATAGTGTGCGACGGACAGAATTGCGGTCCTGCAGAGAACAAACCATAACTTATCTTGCCAATTTTATCTAAAATGTCTAATTTTATTTTCCAGTGTCATTCATAGACTAAAAAAAAAGTATACTTAAGAATTACTGTACTTTTGCCAACCAGTGTCCTATTTAGCTTTTAACAAGGGTGTGGAGCATTATTAAAAGTGAAATAGGACAATGTTTGTCAAAAATTACTTGTATGGAAATTAAAACATGTCCAAAATTTATCGTCGAGCGGCGCTGCAGACCGCATTTGTCAAATGTGTACTCATTATTTAATAATCATAAATTATGTCAGAGCCAAAATTCTCTATCCAGGAGCTGCTACCGCCAAGCTAAAAAAGAAAGGTGGGCAAAAATTGCCAGTGACTAGTTTTCAAGCGACGGATCACGCAAACACTCCATGTTTGCTCAAGTAGAGTTTGAGGAGGTGGTCACGAACAGAGAGAAGTAGAGAGCTAGAGGGGGATACCTAGATACAATCGGGGCTACATAAAAAAAGGTTAGAATGTGCAAGCAAGACGGATGGGAGATGTCACAGTAGTTACTCACCAGCGGCGTCATGTTCGGGTGATCCATCATCTTCTCAACGCTGGGCATGAAGCCCATGTCAAGCATCCGATCAGCTTCGTCGAGCACCACGAAGCGAATGCTCTCGAAGGACACGCGGTTGCGGTCGACAAAGTCATGGAGACGACCAGGCGTTGCGACCAGGATGTGGCAGCCGCGCTGATGGTAGAAATTGCTACTTGAGAAGTGTGTGTGTGTTTCAGAAATTTTGGTTTGATTAGATAGGTAATTTTGGTTGGAACATAACTTATCAATTCAGCAACTTATTTCAAGTGGCCATAAAAAAATCAGTCGCCCTTGAAGTGTATGTCGCAATGGAATGAGACTACTTCACTCGTAAGTAATGGTTGTTTAGCTGTTTTCATAAGTGGCATAACCTAAATAAAGCATTGTGAAGGATTACATGAGACCACAATGTGTTCTGTATGTTTATTTGCTCAATGAGTGTTTTTTTTTGTCTGAGTCTTTTGAGCACAAGGCATTTGAAGAAATTTTCATATGGATTGGAAGGCACTCAAGCTCGTTCTTATGCAACAAGGACAATAGCTCCATAATGGCCCGATTAGAAGGAACACATCATCAAATGTTGTAGAACACAGCATGTGACTCTTATTGCAATTGGCATAAGCAAATGTCGTTTTGAGTTTAATAAAGTAATTAGTAATTCGGGCAGTATATTTTTTATTTTGATCTTATTTTATATTTTTTTCTTAAAGCAGAAGTAATTTCTAGAGACTAATTTCATTTTTTCAGCGATTTGTTAAGTTTATTATTATAAATTATTTATTTAAAATATTTGAAAGGGTGACGTCATATTTTTCGAGTGCACACGCCGAAACGTCGCGCAAACTGTCACACTTTGTTTCTGTGATTTGCTGTCACGGACGTTTTTTTCACAGACAAGGAAATGATATGCATGTGACAGTTATGACAGCAAGTCCTTTTTTTAAGTAACGTAGTGTTGCCATATGTTATGTTTATTTTAAAAGGTGACGTCATCAGAAGGTCAAATAAAGGTTATTGTTTTTTGGCAAAAATAACGCTCATCTTCCTTAATATTTATCTTAAATATAGAAAATATGGTTACTTAGATGTTAATCTCGAAATGGTTTTCGATTCAGCCCTCAAGAAAAAAATAGTCTTTGCGAATTAAAAATGGCATCTATTTAGACTATTACTTATAAGTATAGACATAAATATACAATAAAAATTGTTGAGAAATCTTGTTTAAAAAATACGCCAACAATTAGTACTCCCTCTCCGTCCAACAAAACAATGATCCGCGGACCCGCGGCACGCACGCACCGCTCTGGATGGCTACTAATGGTTCTATAACAATAGATTCGAGTTTGTGTCGAGATATGATTGAAAAGTGCATTAAAAAAACAAACTAGCGTATTCGATAGCTATTGTCTCTGGCTAACGACGTTCATTTTAGCTCTTTCAAACCACTCCAAATTCGGGATACAAAAAAAAAGTGAACTGCATGAATCGAAAACCATTTCGAGCTTAGCATCCAAACTACAGTATTTTTAATGTAACCGATTTTTATGATTTCTTAAAAGATGAGCCTTATTTTGAGTAAATAATAATATTTAAATGCCCTTCATTTGACCTCTATGGTGACGTCACGTGTTATATCGTCTGTAGTACCTAGGTACTAACTAGTTATTCTGTGGAAAAATTACCAATTGGCCTGTCAACTTCATCTGTCAAACACATCGATGTCATTCGATTCTCACCATTGTGTCACGTCAAACAAATACAATGACCAGTGTTTCCAACAAGTTTTTTTCACGACGACCACTAAAATTAAATGCAACCTCCCCAACCACGATTCCACTGGTACTACTTAATATTATGTATTCTGTTCTATTATGTACTTAGTTTTAACCGACTTAATAAAGAAGGAGGAGGTTCGCAATAAATTCCAGCGGGACTTATTATGTATGTTCCCCGATTGCTAGATTGATTTTCTTCCCACCAGACAGGGGGTGCAAACCACCATTCTAGTGGTGATACGACTAAGGTGGCCAAGGACAAACTAGATTGTTTGGTCTATTTACTTACACGGCAAAAGCAATCGCGCGGCTAACACAGCAAGGGTAGCATATGACGTCACGCAGTATAATATTTAAAAAAATAATTTAGTAGTGTATAAAGTTATAAAACTTGATGAATCACAAAAAAAAAAACGAAATTAGTTTCTTAAAATGACTTATATTATTGGGGAAAAAAATACAAACTCAACTGTTTCAAAACTTTGCATTGCGAATTATTGCACTACACATTCCACTGCAACACGGGCTTTCTCTCAGAGACAGCGTTTAGGCGTAACGCGTGCCCGCCACGGGTTGCCAATTTAAAGCACTGAGA
This sequence comes from Yponomeuta malinellus, assembly GCA_947308005.1. NCBI lineage: Eukaryota > Metazoa > Arthropoda > Insecta > Lepidoptera > Yponomeutidae > Yponomeuta > Yponomeuta malinellus. The sequence continues at coordinate 9,962,067 of OX371013.1, forward strand.
GATATGTGAACACCTCAGACACTTAGGTTTCCTCATATTTTCCATTAGTGAGTGATATCGCTGGTATAAAATAACGTGCACCCGCCATAAGAGACTAAACTAGACTTACAGAAATGCTATCTCCCTGATGTCTGACAGCCGTACCACCGTAAGCGACGGCGATTTTCAATACAGAGCCGTGGGAGAATTTCCTCGCTTCGTTGAATATCTGAAGCGTCAGCTCGCGGGTCGGGGCGACTATTATAACCTGTGTGCAAATACAATAACATAGATACAAATATGAATTATTTTACAGAATTTAACAGCTGACTTTTCGTTAATTCCTGTCTTTCATTCTGCATCTTCACACTGAATGAAACATCTTAACACAGAATGACCGTCAAACGCTGAATTAATTCTTTAGGGAACAGAGTGTATCATGTGATACCATCTTTACCATTACGAAAAAGAAAAGTTTTACACATCAATACACTTTTGTGCACTTTCTTTTCCAGGAAGATAAAAATAAGATTTTAAACAAACCGAACAAAAATCTAGAACTGACAGATGATTTGTAGTTAATGGCTCTCACTTTTACTGTGTGGTGAGGGCACTTTAATTTTCACTATTATTGATGTTAATCCAATGGACAAGCGTGCAGAATGGAGCGAATAATCTTCTCTATAGTTTACTAACCTGAGGTTGAGCACATCCGCCGGGTCCCACAACCAGCTCGCGTTGATCTTGCAGCAGAGTATTGATCATTGGCAGTAAGAATGCAGCCTGTAATAATGGCAAATCATATTAGTAGCAATAAATAAATACTGGTACAGTCACACATTTGTTGCAGGAAGCAACAATATTATTACAAAAACAAAAAAACTCAGCAGACTTCTTTAGTCCTTGTATAACCTTCTTTGCTTTTGCAACAGAGTTAAAATGCATCAAAAGTGGGATGAGATTATTTACTAACCGTTTTCCCAGAGCCTGTTTGGGCGCAGCCCATAAGATCTCTACCATTCATGATTATTGGAATGGCATGCTTCTGTATTGGAGTGGGTTTCTTGTATCCTGACTTCAGTATGTTGTCTAGGACATACTTCCGTAGGCCAGCAGATTCAAAGCTGTCTATGGGATTCGGCGGGTTCTCGCCACTGACCTAAAACAATTTTTTTTAATAATATACACTGTCGTTGAAGGAAAGTGGCACCTGGAAGCCACTCATTCAGAGTACATTTATTGAATTTTGAGCATATGCAGTATCAAACTTGTAAGTGGCGCCAGTTTTTGTTTATAAGGTAAGCACAAGTTACTTTTCCATTCGTTTTTTCTAGGAATGAGCGAAATTATTGTATTGTTATTGGTTCGGCAACACATCAACATTTACATGTGTGTACCCTTATCTACTGGGGTTTTGGTTGCTTATAACCTGATTTTCAATTGAGTATTTCATTCAGTTCATACTTTTTAGAGATATCCGAAGAGATAGAATTATGCTTAAGTATTTATCAAAACAGAGGCCGTGGGTTCGATTCCCATTGGAGGCCGCCTTACTTGATTTGTACAAATGGCCTCAGTTACATCCTAGTTTGGGACCTGGGGGCAGATCTCTAAAATGCTTAGTTGTTCAATAGAATCATCATCATGGTCGCTTCATTAGCGGCCGCGACCCGTCCACCCACCAGTGGGTCCACGGGGAATTTCTTTTTCCCCGTGCACCCACTGCATTATGGCGGGAAAATATCGATATCAATTCAATCCGGTCGCCACGAGTGCACAAACTGGCCACTTCATTGTTTATGTTTACACTGATAAAATAATACTAGTCATCTGTCTGCTGTCACTTGTCTTTTAAAGTAATAAATTGCCCTTTGTTTCAAGAAATTATATTACTTTATAATAATTATATTCCGAAAGAAACGCAACATAATGGATATAGAAATTAAGTTTATAAAAAGAAAACGTGGCCTTGTGTTAATAGACAAGGACCATCAATATTTTAAGCATAAAGATTATGCTAATAAATCGTCAATCTGGAATTGTACGCAAAAACAGAAGCTAAAGTGTAAAGGATCAGTTACTATTAATGAAGTGAGTAATTTACTTAAACACCTAAACAATAAATGGCACCCTTTTGTGTTTCACACACACGTGATAGGTTTCCGCAACCATTCAATTTATTGTTGTTGTTTATTTATTTATTAGTAGATGATGCCCGCGGTCCCGCTCGCGATAAAAAGTATATCCTTCCCTATGGTCTAAACTATCTCCATACTAAATTTAAATTATGTGTCCATACTAAATTATGTGTGGTTTTTACAGGATTGCCATTTCATTAAAGGTATTCCACATAAAGATGATTGTGTTCCAAGTGAGGCCCAAAATGAAGTAGCGTTGGCCATTGCAAATGCGAAAAAGGAAGCTGCATCTACGAGCAAACCTGTTTCCAAAATTTACAAAATATAGATCCATTAAAAGATAAAGGTTTAGCAATTGTAACAAAGGTCCCTTCCTTTAATAGCACCAAGCATGCGTTATATACGAGCCGGAATCAGGGTTATGAAGTGCGGAAAACTATTTATATGCATGGCAGCGAAGTGGAAGTACCGATAAAATTTATAAAATATTTGATAGCAGAGTATTATGACGCGGAAGATAACAGTAGGATTCTGGTTTTTGCTGATGAGGAGAATTTAAAACTAATACGGGATATTAAATAATTTTTCCTCGACGGAACTTTTAAATCGGCCCCTTCTTCATTTTATCAGTTAGTGACAGTACACGGTGAAGCTGGCAGCACAGTAAAAACAACAAATGTTGTACCAGACTCTAGTGCCAGGACAAGTGATTGTGTTTTGTGGAGTTTTTATCATTATTATTTGTTATCATAGTAAGTTAGTAACCTCTAACTTACTATGATAACAAATAGAAACGTTGATCTGCAGTCAAAGAGTGCAGTCAGTGCATAAAGACACATACTCACTTTAACAGCAATGTGATCGAACTTGTCGAAGTTTATGCCAGAGCTAATAGAGCTGCCAAAGATATCGGCTTCATTTTCCGAGGGCTCTGGTGGCACGTAGGTGACTGGGGGCTTTTTGGGCTCGCCATTTTCGTCCAGCTCCACGGGGGGGCGGTCTCCCCCGTCGTCCCCGTGACCGCGATCGCCGCGGTCCCCGCCGCCACCTCGCCCCCCGCCTCGCCCGCCGCGGCCGCGCCCGCGACCGCCTCCACCGCGTTCCTCGCGGTCATTGTCGCCGTAATCGCCGCCTAGTAGACATAATACACTTCACATCTTCTGGGTAAAGCCATCCATGTGTATCCAGCGATACACAGAGTTGGGCTGCTGACTTGCATTGGTGTTCATTTAAACAATCTGCAAAATATTATGATTTTGGTCAGCAATAAAATGTCTTTCAAGCGGCAACTAGGTCGAATTCAAAGAATATTGTTTATTCGATTCTATGATAAAATCCGGTCCACTCCGGAACTTGGACCCCGTGGTGGAGTATGGCCTATACATTCCTCAGGGAAGAGACCCGTGCCCCTCGGTGGGGACATAATGGGTTGATGATGATGATAAAATTTTGAAATTTTCATTTGATGAGTTGTTGCAGAAAAGAAATTGTAACAACATAACATCACAAAAATCAACTAAAATTAAAATGGAAAGGTAACATGTTAAAAACGCTGGTCATTTACTTAAACGGTTGACAAAATAGTTATTTGCTACTACAAATAATGTTGTGACTGATTACTTCTCACCACTGTGTAATCTATTGAAATAATCGCGTAAGGCAATCGTAAAAAAATTGTCCTCGGCCCAAAAGACAACATTAGTATTGTATTTTGTATGGGTGGGTTTTTAAAGCGTAATAGTTCAACTCAATCTTGAGTTGATACATTGAGATTTTGTGCCTAGAGAGGCACAAAAAGTTATGTGATCCACTTGAATTTTTTTTTTGTGGAATGCGTGAGTGCAGTATTCATGTAATATTAGATGGACTATTCTTAAATAAAACATAGGGTGTGGTAACATTACTTTAACACTAACACTCGCACACGTTTGCTGGTTGATATTGCAATCATTCTTGAATTGCTTTGTTTTTTAAGGTTTCTGTAGTCGAAGTGTGATAAATTCTGTACCTTGAATAAATTTTTTTATCTTCTTATTTTATAGGCAAAGGACTTTCTTCCGTCTAACGTTTTTCCTTTTTCGTTTATCTTGAATCGAATAGGCAGCTACTTGAAATTTTCACAGATTAATGTTAAAATAAAAAAATCAGGAGGGCCGAAACTTTTTTTTTAAAGTAGACTTGTGACCAAAAACCTTATTGCATAAAAGACAAAAGCATTAATATTTAATTACTCATAAAAGAAAAGTATTTAACAAAAACACATACATAGCACACAATTTATACTTGGAAGTAATATAGGATTATTATTTTTTGGGGTACCCAAAGGGTAAGGGACCCTATTACTAAGACTCCGCTGTCCGTCTGTCCATCTTTCACCAGGCTGAATATCATGAACTGTTATAGTTAGACAGTTGAAATTTTCACTGATGATTTATTTCTGTGTCCGCTATAAGAAATACTAAAAACAGAATAAAATTAATATTTAAGGGGATGGGGGGGGCATACAATAAACATGATTTATTTGCCGTTTTTTGTTCGATATTAATAACGGCAACAGGTAGAATATTTAGTTCTATATTCGCTTCAAAAATAAATAATTAAATTACAATAAATATTTAAGGGGGGCTCCCATACAACGTGATTTTTTGCCCTTTTTTCTTGATCTTTGTGTCTAATGTTGTATATATATATAATGGTACTGGTAATGATTATGATGATAATGATAAATGGGTTCCCCTTCGTGCGTGAGTCCGAGTCGCACTTCGTCGGTTTTTTTTTTTGGGACAGCCAAGGTGTGGTGATGATTGAATACCTCAGTCATGAGCCACTACTACGGGGAATATGTACGCAGAACAAAGAAAAAAGTTGCGTGACGAAATAACTCGTTAGTCGTTTTGTTTCATCAAGATAACGCCCTGGCGCACAAGTCCAAAGTTGCGATGGCTGCTGACCGTTACCACTTGCTCCTCCTCCTCCTTGCAAGTCCTTATGCTCCTATCGTGACCTTAAATGCATATATGTAGTACACTTACGTACGGAATAAAAAAAAACAATGATGCTGGCTTGGAATTGGTGGAACATCCTCCATATTATCCAGACCTTGCTCCTAGTGACTTTTATCCATTTCCGAGATTAAAAGAATATCTAAGAGGCCAGAAATTCCACGATGATAAGGCAGTGATCGCCGCAGTACAAGGTTTTTTAGAGAACCAAGATGAAGATTTTTTTAAGAAAGGAATTTTAGGTTTAGAAAAAAGGTATACAGCTAAAAGGTGACTATGTTGAATGATAAAATAACATTTCATGAAAGTAAATTGCATCTTATTCATTCTCACTACTTATTGAACTCCCCTAGTATTAATCACGCCGACAAAACTGTAGAATAAAAAATTTTTTTTTTTTTTAAGGTAGCCCCCACAAAATTAGGGTTGAATTTTGTTTACTATCACGCCTAAGGAGCCTTTACAAGTTAACGAGTAATCCGACAACCTCATAAAAGGAAAACTCGTACAAAATCCATTGAAAATTAAGTGGATGAAGTTGTTCGTTGTGTAAAGCAGATAAAACCCAATCTTTTTACGGAACCCTACACTGCGCGTAGCCCGAAACGCACCTGGCCGGTTTTCAATATGAAAGTCACTACCTGCAGCATTAAAATTTATGTAAGAGTGAATTTTTTTTTTTTTTGTAAATGTTGTTAGTAATGTAATGTTAGTAGAACCCACCTTTTTTGGATATTTTATTATATATAGAGGTAAGGAAATACATCTTTTCTAAAATCTGTGAATGCAGTTTGTAATTACTCCTTGGTTACAACATTCCAGTACAGTTCCCTTTGCTGCGTCTCAAATTACCACTGTATAATATTACAAATGTATGTTAGGCACAAAATCATACATGCATGAAGGCTGGATGAATTTGGCACATATCATGGTCCAGGATGAGGAAACATGGTGTACTTTCACTCGAATCACAGGCAGTATCTGAGCCACCAGTATTCATCCATCTGAGCCATCTAAAAAACAATGTCCCAGTCACTCCAGCGTCCGAGTGGTCCCTGCCATTGCCACTGGATGCTGTATCTCATAACGTAGATGAAAAGGCTAAGTATTAAATTAGATAAGAGATTATTTCGGTATAATCTCTCTTATCTCACAGGCTAATCTTTCATTTCACAGCTGCTGAGCTTGAATGATACCTGTCTTAAGCAGCGACGGGGCATGCTATGTAGCCATAGTACTGTTTATGTTCCACAAAAAAAATTGTGTGCCATATTATGATGACTAAGGCCTGTAAAAAATATGGTCAAGTGCGATTTAGACTCGCACATGGAGGGTTATGTAGATAATAATACATCTTAATTGGCAAAAATGAGTCTTTCATTCATTTCCTCAGCGGGTGCCCAACTCACAATTGGCCGGTTTTTATTATCTGTTGTTATACATAGGGAATGCACTATAACCACAAGCACTTATATGTATTAGTTTTTGAGATAGAGTGAAAACAAAAACAAGCAAAGTGCAACTTGGACTTTGACCACAGGTGCCACTTAAACTTGTAGGTATGTAAATAGTTTGTCCATCAAAAGAATCTAGTTTCAAAGATTTTTCCCTTAACATGCACTATACCACAATGCTTCTTGCCAAATTGCATGTTCTAGGTCAACAGGAAGTACCCTATAGTTTTTGATTCCATTACAAGTGTTCAAATATTCAGTATAAATGGCCATACATTGGTATGCCTTGGAAGTTTCATTTTTTCACAGACGTGATTCTATAAGCACTTTTTTTTGAGATACATCTCTTGTATGGGGGACCTGCCTACTTTCTTACTTTTTATTTATTTATCTGAATCAATCCAGTGTATTATCACATAGTGACATTTTCTGGCTACCTCAAACAGTTCAAGAGAAAAATGTCTACCTTATTAGATCAGACATCATAGGCATATTAATAGGGTCCCTTAGCACCCCTTGAGTAAGGATTTTTAAAATCAAGAATCCAAAGTGGAGGTATAAGTTCCTTACCACCATTAGTGTAACCATCGCTTCGGGGCTCCCAATCGCCTCCTCCGCCGCCGCCGCCGCGACCGCCACGCCCCCCTCGCCCTCCTCTGCCACCGCGCCCGCCGCGGCCTCGTCTCTCACCGAAATCGCCATCTTTGTATGTGTCTGTAACATGTTAAAGTTAGTTATGAATGGGGCTTTGTCACTAAGATAATTTTACAAACAAAGAGCAGTACTTAAAAATCTGTTTTCAAAATAGGTAGTCAGCCTCATCAAAATTTAGATGAGTGCGCTGTAATCAGCTATGAATAGGCGACCTTGCAAAAACAAAAAAAAATTAAAGGTTAATTGCTTATTTATTTTTTGTTAGATGATTATTCTCGGCATACATTTAATTGTTAGTCTCATGTCTGCCGAGAATTATTATTATTATTAAATCCTTTATTGCATATAAAAACAGAAAGTTTTGCACATAGGCGAGCTTAATGCTACTTAGCATTATCTACCAGCTAACCTAAGTTTTGATGAGAGCATTATAATAATCCTTTTCGGCAGACATGAGACTAACAATTAAATGGAGAAGCAGAGGCTCAGTTCTCGTGGGTTGTACTGTAATGATTAAATATGGCAAAGTCGAGTATACCAATGTCATTATTAAAGGGATCAAACCCTCTTCCTCTTGATAAACTGTGACCCTGGTCTATAGAGTTGTGATTGTTCATTGGTGGTGGCAGCACCTGTAACATTTAGGATAAAGTAAGCTTAAGGACCTGCTCTTCTGACTCTTACCGTGGATTGCTTGGTCTCTAAGGATACTTACCACATCACAAGAATCATCCCACTCATCTGCCATGGTACTGAAACAAATACTTGAGTTAGGATTGGATGTGTATTTAGGGTACCGCTCTTGAGTAATTTATTGTACAATACATACTAAGGATGAAAATGTTGCAGTGGTTGCTTTGGGCAGGAGACACAGTGGGCGATTTCTAGATAACTATCAGAAAAGACTAGGTACCTAGGTGCTAGATATCTTTCACGGGTGATAAACCTACAGACGCCTAATTGACACAATTTTGCAGGCTGCCGTATAATTATTTTAGATATATTAACGACACAAGCTGTTAGAAGACAAAAAACTGCTAGTTGCTCACACGTGCTAGAAAACAATAAGTAGGTAGTAAAAAAAAGCAACCCTCAACAAACCTCTACTTACAGTGCCCGGACTAGATAACAGGAAATCAAAAATACCAGTGCAATCAGACTGAATTACAAGCGAAATTAATAAATAAAGTTCAAAATACTTACCGTATTTTCAACAATGGCAGCCGGCGAAAAAGAAAAGGAATGAACGAAATAAACCCGGCGAGCGTTGTTGTTAATTTTTTTCGGCACTCAGTCAGTGTTGCCAGATGGTCCTTTGAATTTCCCCCCCCCCCCGAATCTGAAAAATATCTCACCAAAAATAGCCTTCACAAAATATAAATTTTTGAGAATAAAAACAGAAAATTCGTTTAGAAGGTACGTTTTATTCAAAACACAAACTTCATAAAACACTAACTTAATTTAAGAAAAATATATGTTTCCGCCATAAATTCCAACATCTTTCGGAATTTTAGATTTCAAGCATTTGCGGAGACGCAATTAAATTCACGCATCCTTTGGGCAATTTGATTAACTTTCAAATGACTAATGGGGGTGGCAGGCAACTGTTAAAAATTCAAAATAGAGTATGTCCCGTTTTCTTGACTATTTGTACAGGAAAAGCATATTATTTTTAATTATAAAAGCCCCAGAGATATGTGTATAGTCTTTTTTCAAAAATATCGCATGTATGTAAACCATTTAGAGGAAGTAAATTGATTATCAAGAAGTTTATAAGATTATTTTAGTAAACATATATAGGTACCAAAAAAATATTTCCATGCAGGTAAATACAAATATGTAATACTAATGAAATACATTTACAATCATAGTTGAAAGTTAGGTTTTATGATTCTTGTTCGTTTTCAGGTCCGCATCTTTCACACCTGTTAAAAACGGAGGCAGTGCTTAGGTATCTAGACTGTTAAACCTAAAACTAACAAAAAACGACAAAAGCAAGCCCTGATATCAATGATTAAACCTATTTAGCAAATGTAAAGCCAGCTATTATTGCTGTAATTATAAGTGAAGTAAAACAATGTTCCTGGGTAGGTACCTACTTGTAAACATCGGTTTTATTTAATGAAATCATAATTATACATTGTAACACGCATTTCTTTGGTCCTAACCCCGTATCTCAAAATAGGTGAGCAGCTGCACTTAATTACCCAGAGCCAGCCCATAGCAGAATAGATATCATCACTTCTGATAGGACAATTTAGTTGAGTCCCACAGCACCATTTTATGCTCATAAAGCTGCTTCCTCTCCAAACTGGAATAAAATTAAGGAGTTCATGTAGAAATTGTATGATTTTATGATTAAGTTATACCGACGAAATTATCCGATTTAGTTCTAACAATGTAACATTTTTAAAAACCTATTTAGAGGCTAAAAATTCCACCCATGCCGGGACTTGAACCCGCGACCTCTGGCTCACTGTGCCAGCGCTCTCCCAACTGAGCTAATGGGCAAGTGCAAGCGTCGATGAAATTTCGAGCCTCTTTACAAACTTCTCTGTATTACGTACAGGCAGTGACATCTGACCGAAGCGATTTACATCACTTGCAGCCCCGAGTAACCCACTTTGCAGTTAGGTTTTAACATCGGAATGATATCGCTGTACCTACATGATTATATTCTTTTTGTTGGACTAACCCGCGCTGAGGACAATTTTAAAAACCTATTTAGAGGCTAAAAATTCTACCCATGCCGGGACTTGAACCCGTGACCTCTGGCTCAAAATAGGTTTTTAAAATTGTCCTCAGCACGGGTTAGTGCAACAAAAAGAATATAATCAATGTAACATTGTTCGTTTTAGTTATCTTTGGAAACTTTTAATGACTGTCTGTTTTTATCTAGGCTTTGTAATATTTTTTTTGTCACTAGTTTTCCTAAATATGAAATAAATAAATAAAAAATAAATAAAAAAAATTTATATGGTATATAGTGTGGATAATTTGACGACGATTTTCGATGTTTCTGAGTAGCTTTCTTAAGAAAACATTTTACACTTTATAATCAATAAACCAGCCAGTAAAAAGGTATTTAATTAAAGGTATGCGATGCGAAAAAATATTTTTAAGTTTATCTTAGTATTACAGTCTGTATTCCTTTCGCGGTATACAAAACATTACTTTTTCAGTTTTGGTATAAACTATCATCATCATCATCATCGGCCATCTGACGCCCACTGCAGGGTATAGGCATCCTTCGTGGTTTTCATGACCATGAGGGGTTTTGCCATAATCGCCACGCTTGGCAAGCGGGTTGGCGATCGCAGTATGCGGTTGAAATCTCAGGAAGACGCTGCTGCCCGTCTCCTGCTAACTGATTTCCTTAGTCACCTTCAACGACATCTACGGAAGGAAATGGAGTGACGCTATTCTTAATCCGGCGCCACACGGAATCTCCCTTTTTTCCCTCCAAAATTCCCCCCAAAGAACTTCTCTCTCTAAAATTCTCCCCTAAGCAAAATAAAACCTCCAAATTTGGAAAGCAAACCCCCCATCTGGCAGCACTGCACTCAGTGTTGCTAGAATGCTGTCGACCCCATAAAGGTAGAGGATCTATAAACAAACGTTAGTAGAACAATCGTAATCGAATCGATTCTCTTGTCCATTATTGTAACAAATTACGTAGGTACGACCAGGCCCTCGTCACTCCATACAAAAAATATTATGAACGTACTTTGTGCCAACATTGAAACAAAAAATATAATCCTGCTAAAACAAAAGGCATTAACTCCGCAATGAATCACGTAGATGTATCATGATTTAAAATTAAGTCGGGTTATATGTGAAATCTAATGTTGGTAATGTTGGTATTACGTATTTTGCAAATTGCCGGTAATTTTGTTCGTTTGTCGTTTTTGTGTGGCATTATTTTATTTATTTTAACTTTAGCAATAGGTGTAGTGCGTGAAAAGTGATTAAACAAGAAATATGGGAGGAAAAGCATTGAGGAAATGTGAAATTTGTGGCATTAGAAGAGTCAGAAATTAATGTACGTCTGGCATATTCTTAACCAGATATCCACTGGAGCCAAACAGGTAAAATTAGCATGTTTATCATAATAAATGTACGCAAAATTTGATATTTATTTAATGCGCTTGGATAAAACAACTGAATTATTTAGAACAATTTACGATTTTGACAAATTTAAATTAACGCCGGTTGTAGTGCGGTACCCATGTGCTACTTTTTTTTATCGATATTTTGGACGATTGATTTCTGCCAGATATTTCTACATGCTGTCTAAAATTGATCACAACTACTTAATTTTAAACGTCGAACACCACACAGCAAGAACAGACATGATTTATGTTGTTTTATTTTGCTCAATTTTGCGGTATAGATAATATATTTTTGACTTATTGTTTTGTTTGTTGCAGACTCCAAAGATCTGAAATTCGACCAAAGTGCAAAGTTTTGATAGCGACGTGACGCATTGGTGACATTGTTTTCTACACCTGATGCTAAATAAATGATTTGATTTAAAAAAATGCCTTTTTCATTATGAAAGTAAGCGATAATCCATTCACACCATGTCATACTCGAAATAATTGTGTTGACCTACTGTGTTGGGATTTATCGCCTACTTTAATTTTCAAAGCATGAAAATGAGGTAAGGGGAGAGACGTCTCGATTTTTTTTAATCGATATCGATAAGCAGTCCATCACTAATGTTTTGCAATTTCATTCTCATGTTGGTATTATACTATTTTTTGTTAGGTTGGTACAAACTACGTTCATAATTTTGAAAACGTGTTGTTAGCAAGTGCCGACTCTTATAACGTAGTGATTACATACTCTTTGGGTACGACACTATTGTCGTTCGCTATTTGTTCACTCACTCATGAAGTCATTCAAATCATTCAATCAATTCATTCATTCAGCGTCTTGTGTCTTGTCGTTTGTCGCTCTTTTGTACATAAAATAATTATTTTGTTAATTTCTTATTGTTTTCTCGGGTTTTGCTACTGATAAATGAGACTAATAATAAATGTTGACAGTGCGCTGTGCATAGCAACATGAGTTTGCTACGCCGTCATAGGAATGAGCGTGAAAATGACCAAAAACGGACTATTTGGCGATCCAGCGTAGACTTCGTGATGGTTTGTTTTGGAAAACTATCTCAAAACATAATGCTTTCGGCGGATCAAGTGAGAGTATGGGTAGCCCTCGACAATCCAATTATCGTAACATGCACCAACGATTGCACAGCCGAGGATCTGTGTATTCAATTATGCGATAAGTACAATATACCGCCTTTGGCGAGGACCCTCTTTGCTCTGCGAATCAAAGGAACTGAAAATTTTTTGACCGACAACAGCCTGGTCTTATCTCACAAGAAACACTATGAACTGAGGATCAGGTTTAAGGTAAGCAGTTTCACATTTATAGGACACAAGTCACCTAAAATATTTTTCTAAATTGAAGTGGAATTTACAAGGAATAATGTATTAGCTTTATCTAGACATAAATTACCTCATGCTGTAGTCATCATCATCATCAACCCATTATGTCCCCACCGAGGGGCACGGGTCTCTTCCCTGAGGAAGGTATAGGCCATACTCCACCACGGGGGCCAATTCCGGATTGGTGGAGGCTTGTAGACTAGTGGCTCGTCTAGTGTCAGAAGTTGTCAAGCCGCCCTAAGGCCTCTGACTTGGCTTAACGACTGCCATCTATCGACGGCAGCCGGCACCAACAGCTTAACGTGCCTTGCGAAGCACGGAACCGCTCGGAAAAATGCCACTAGCGTTAGGCATAGACGGCGACCCATCCATGCACCGAACGCGCCCAGTGTTGCTTAACCTTCGTGAACGTTTAAGATCACTCAGGCAGCCGGGGCTACGAGCGATTGCTGTAGTCATACGTAGTTAAATATCATGAACAGTGATATATAGTTAGTAATTAGTAATATATAGTAAGTACACATATGTACAGGTTGATGTGCTGTTGACTGTTTTAAGCAGTTGTGACTTTGTGAGCATTACTTCTGTGTTGTTACAGACCACATTATTGACGAGATTCTCCCTAATTAAACGCCAATAACTACATTGATAAAACAATTGAATACTATGTCAGAATGTTGAGAGGGAATCTCAGCAAGTTCAGCTCAGTGAACTTGCTGAGACACACTCTTATAATAGCAAAGTGTTGATGCTAATTGATTGTGGTTGCATGTTATCATCAGTTCTTCATTACAAATAGATAAACTGTGTCCCACTAGGTCCCATCATTGCAGCATCTGGACAAGCTTGGAGAAAGGACCTATGAATATTTCTTTCGCCAAGCGCGATATGACCTCTTCCACAATGCAATACCAGAAATTATTTATCCAGATCATAGAAACAATCTTCTTGGTTTTGGGGTTACTGATATGTAAGTAGAACCCTAAAATTATTGGCACATTCACATAAGCAGCCTATATAAGTCCCACTGTAGGGCACAGGCCTTCTCTCAGGAAGAAAGTATGGGCTTCATCACCACGTGTGCACACTGCGGATTGGCGATTTCAAGTGCTGAGGTATGTGAATAGTTTCCTCACGATGTTTTCCTTCACCGTTAGTGTATGCTATTGCTGCTATAACTTCACAAACGTACATAACTTAGAAAACAAAGTCATAGGTATACACCCGCACTGGGAATCAAACCTGGGTCTCTCACTTCCGAGTCCAATGTTCTAGGCCTCCACCACTCTGCCATTGACCCATTCACTCAGTTCCAATTTTGTAAAAAAAAAGAAACGGGTGCATGGTTATGTAATAAAGTTAAACAACAAGCATACCTGAACTTTACTCTGTGGAGCTGAGAATAAACTTACTGAATCGATTCCCATATTAACTTAAAACTGTTTGTGTATAAATAATAATAATATTAATGAAGGTTGACGGATCTCACTCAGAACATCTAAATTTGATGTAAAGGGACTGTTACACAAGGAGAGTTTCTCGCACGCGAGTGTCGATTTATTCTAGGGAATGAGATGCAACCGGAATTTAAGTAAAAAGGTGAATAAATGATTAATCTGCGAGATATAATTTAATTTAATACATTTTTGTAAAGTACCTTTATTGTTTTTTTATCCATTTTCCAATTATAATACATACTTTTTTTTCGTGATGAAAAGTATCCTATGTCCTTCCACTGGACTCAAACTATATATATTATTTCTGCGATGAAAAGTGTCCTATGTCCTTCCCCAGGACTCAGGAATGAACTGCTGAACCGATTAAGATGATATTTGGTATGGAGATTGTTTGAATCCTGGAGAAGGACAAGGATACTTTTCATCCTGGAAATAATCTTTTAAAGGGGTGAAATGGGAGATGAAAGTTACGCACTAAAAGCCCTTTTTAGGGTTCCATACCTGAAGGGTGCCAAACAGGACCCTATTACTAAGACTTCACTGTCGGTCTGGCTGTCTGTCTTATAAGATATATTACTTAAGGTGATTAGACAACTTGATAGACATTATCGCTTTCTGTATTTAAACAGTTTCCATATATGTAGCATAAAATGTAATGTATTTAAAGTGTCTGTCGAAGTCTGTAGAAGTCTGTAGAAGTGGTCTGGCCGTCCGTCTGTATGTCTGTCTGTCAACAGGCTGTATCTCATGAATCGTGACAGCTAGGCAGTTGAAATTTTCACAGATGTTGATGTTGCCGCTATAGCAACATATACTAAAAACAGAATAAAATAAATATTTAAGGGGGCTCCCATAATACAAACGTGATTTTTTGCCCGTGTTTGTCGATCTTTGTATCTAATGTTGTATAAATAATGGCCGCACATGGCTGGTTCTTTGCACTTATATGTTAATAAAAACAGCCACACATTGTTTACATAACATTCAATTGCAAGTTGTAACTTACAGGAAGTTCCTAGGACAATTTGGTGATTTGTCTGAGAATTAAGTTGATTCATTTAAGCATAGAGCGGTGATAGCCTAGTGGGTAGAACATTGGACTCGGAAGCGAGAAAGCCAGGTTCGATTCCCAGTGCGGGCATGTACCTATGACTTTGTTTTCTAAGTACGGTGAAGGAAAACATCGTGAGGAAACCTGAGTGTCTGAGCTATTCACATACGTCAGCGTTTGAAATCGCCAATAGCGGTAGGCACGCGTGGTGATTAAGCTCATACTCTCTCCCTGAGAGAAGGCCTGTGCCCTACAGTGAGACGTATACAGGCTGCTTATGTATGTATGTATGTTGTTAAGCATAAAGTATAAGAACCTTTTCAAAATGTTCTATCCTTATTGGTTTAAGGCTAAAGCTTCATTTACATTTTTTCTGTAGGTTGCGAGCCCATCTCGAAGATAATCTTTCGATTGACATCATTGACAGTAATTACAAAAAGTATATTCCTAAAGTGGTTGTTAAAAACCACGGACACTGGGCACAGAAAC
This sequence comes from Yponomeuta malinellus, assembly GCA_947308005.1. Lineage (NCBI taxonomy): Eukaryota > Metazoa > Arthropoda > Insecta > Lepidoptera > Yponomeutidae > Yponomeuta > Yponomeuta malinellus. Next base: position 9,977,747 of record OX371013.1, read on the forward strand.
GTGCCAAAGAACGTCTATTGGAAATGAAACAGTCTGAAGTGAGGTGAGTAAAAGAAGGAAAGAAGACATTTATTCAAATTGTTACAGAAATACAGAATAAAACTGCTAGAGCATTCTGAAGTTACTGCCTTTTTCTCTACTACAAACATTACTACACATTAAAAACACGAAGTTTTATCACGTGATTTAATTTAATTTTATGACAGTTAACACGATTTTAGGGGCACAAGTCCTAATAAATAAAAATATATTTTGTCTTAAGTAGGGGAGGGAAGGGGGTCAGAATGTTACTAATTGAACAGCCTCTTACTGGATATTCCGCTAGTTTTTCGAGCTCAGTAGCAAATCTGCTGAATTTGTCGCTTGGAAATGAGAAATCAAAAAATTATTTCGACATGAAGTATTTTCATTCCGATTTTTTTGTCTTATCTAGGTACAATGTTAGCAGCTGCCTCACGGTCGAGTTTGTAGTAGAGAAAAAGGCAGCAAAAAGTAATCCACTTCGACCATCCCATGAGTGCAATCCATTAGGATAATAAATGTTTGTAATAGGTAATAAAAATAGTACTACGTATTTCACTAACGTGATCAGTGTAAAATTAAACGGTAGCGCAGTTTCGCTACAAAATTAAAAAGAAAAAAAAAAACAAAAAGAAAGAGCCGAAAAAAAAATCCCGCCACTCAACTGACAGTTACAACTCGTTTCCAAACAGGTTTGAAGTCAGTAAGGTGAAAAAGGGGTACCTAGAGAAGATCTACTCAATGGCGCCGAACTACCTTGGCGAGGAGTACAGTGACGTAATATGGCAGAGTGGACAAGAGGCCGTCCAAGTGAACCTGCAGGTTTCGCCTTTCCGCGGACAGGACTCTGGCCTTCGGATGTTCCATAATGACAAGGTAAAGTATGCTTTGAAATCAAGGTGATACGATATTGCAGGACATAGGCATCCCTCATGGTCTTTCTAACCATGAGGGGTTTTGCCATAATCGCCACGCTTGGTAGGCTGGTTCGCGATTGCAGTATGCGGTTGGAATCCCAGGAAAACACTGTTGCCCGTCTCTTGGTATGGAGTGACGCTATTCTTAATCCGGCGCCACACGTTTCGGATACCAACGTATATATCATCAAGGTATAAATATCATTGTTACATCACTGAACCCTGATTAAAAATGTAGATAGATAGAGATAGAGAACACTTTATTGCACAACCAGGTGAAAGATAGGTATTACAAATAGTTTCTTATATCTAAGTAGTGGTAGTAATGTACTGTCTATCCTAGTGATATTATAAATGTGAAAGTTTGTGAAGATGTTTGGATGTTTGTTACACAATCACGCAATAACGGCTGAACGGATTTACATGAAACTTGGCGTACAGATAGACAAAGACCTGAATTGAGACAAAGCATACTTGATATCCCGGTAATGCGTTACCGTGGGATAATATTTATTTTAGATGGCGTTGTGCGAGCGAGCGTTGTGTTTAAAAAATAGATGGCGTTGTGCAAGAATCGTATGAACGGATTCTGTGGTGGTACGAAGTTCGTCGGGACAGCTAGTGTTAAAATAAAAATTTAAATGATTACAGGTTCGGCTTAAAATTAATTTAACACGGTAACACATTCGCACATTCGCTGCTGAAGACGATCGTAGCGAGTTTTCGGGTGGTTGACGCCAGCTCCTATAATACGGGCACCAAGTCTTGAACGATTTCAATCGTGTTAACTGTTAAATTCTATACTTTCGCAAACGTCAGGATAAGCACATGATATGGTGCGCTTTAGACCTCTGTGCTAAGAAAACTCGCGAGTTGGTTCCAGCACGTTCCAGCATCAATTGCGTGACATGACGTTTGCCATAGTATATAGGTAGAGAAGACAGCAATATTGTGGAGTGAAACATAAATAGTGGCCCAGTCCTTTTCTTTAATTAACAGTGTAATGAACGGAGTCTGTTTCAAGTGCATGATCTGTTTGCCAAATGGCTTCCAAATCCGTCAGGCCGTGTCCTCGCGATGTATTCCTTTACCCTTAGCGGTATTGCTATAATGCCCGGCAGATAACTTGACTAAAAATCTGCACAGCCTAGAACTTATCTAAGTTTGCGATGGACACGTAAGAGCATATTCTGTTAATATCTGTCTTTTGACTGGTGCGGGCGGCACAAGACCGGGAAGCCCGGGAAAACCACGAGGGAGGCCTATGTCCTGCAGTGGGCGTCAAATGGCTGACGTTGATAATGATGACTGAGTTAAGTGTTAAGAATTCTAATTCACATCCATCGTCCTCAGCACGGGTTAGTGGAACAAAAATAATATATCCATCGTCCACCAATCAGCGCCAATGAGACGCGAAATGCGTCCATGCGAAGTTAAGTCATGTGGTCAAGTTTTCTGTCGGGCATTATACTAAAAAATTTAAACGTCTTAAACAAACATTATCTTTAAAAAACCGGCCAAGTGCGAGTCGGACTCGCGCACGAAGGGTTCCGTACCATTATCTATACAACATTAGACACAAAGAAAAAAAAACAGCAAAAAAATCACGTTTGTTGTATGGGAGCCCCCCTTAAATAATTATTTTATTTTGTTTTTAGTAATTTTTGTTATAGTGGCAACAGAAATACATAATCTGTGAAAATTTCAACTCTCTAGCTATCACGGTTCTTGAGATACAGCCTGGCGACAGACAGACCCACGGACGGACGGACGGACGGACAGCGAAGTCTTAGTAATAGGGTCCCGTTTTTACCCTTTGGGTACGGAACCCTAAAAATATTTATGTATTATAATGAAATTATATTCAACTATGTGTCACTTTTCTTGTAAAATATTTAACTAGTACTTAAGCTATACCATAATAATAATGGAGATAAAGTTAAAACTTGACTAACAGAATCGAATAGAGCGGAGTCTCCTTCTAAATTATGCATACAAAAATAGTTTTGTTACAGCGTATTTTAATTTTTTTCAAAGTAAACCTAAATAACTAAGTCTACCAGTGGGCGAAAACCACGAAAGGTTTATCTGCCGCTGTTATCACTTGGTTAGGTAACGTACATTTTTATTCCATTTACATTTTTGTTCGCTGCGTGTTATCTCACCAATGTGCAACGTGCTTTTGTATATTGTCACGGTACAGCCAATATCGCCATAACCCACCAGTGCAGTCTCCCTATTGTTGTACTAGATCAGTGCTCTGTTCACTAATTAAATTGATATATCGATTTTGGGGTATATTAAAACGTAGTTTAAAATAGAGGTTTAAAATAGAGACTTATGATCTTTTGAATAAATTGTTTGCTCTATAATTTTACGAATAGTAACATATAAACATGTCTTCCTTAGGTATACTACTTTTAACTTTTAAAAATCGGGCACTTTAAAATTAAAAGGAGCATAAGCCGGATTCTCCGTATCAGGATCTTGACACTATAGCTATCAAGATATGAAACTTTGTTGAAATTAAGCATTTTAAGGTCACTTTCTCTTGTTGAAGTTTACAAAGCGTGATTAGACGTTGTATCTCTATTTTATAGTGGAAACCATCTATTCTATCTATCTTTTGAGCTGTTTATTAATTTATAGCGACAACAATAAGTAGCATTATTTACGTTAGTGCCTTTTTTTTCTAGTCATTTCCACTACTTTCTCATATATTTTTAGTTGTACGCACCCCTATACTTTTGGTCTCCTAACCGCCTAGTGGTAAGTGTATGTAAATGTTAGTTTGCAGACCTCGTTTGTTCGTTCTTTTGTTGTTTTTATAATATTAATATGGGTCTTGCAACCTGAAATAAATGCTATTTTTATAGTGAATTTCTTTGCCAAAACTGGGGAGGCGAGTCTCTTAAATGCATAATCCTACTAATATTGTAAATGTGAAAGTTTGTCAAGATGTTTGGATGTTTGTTACTCAATCACGCAATAACGGCTGAACGGATTTAGATGAAATTTGGTAAAAAGATAGTTTGAGTCCAGGGGAAGGACATCGATACTTTTCATCCCGGAAACATTCATTCACTCATTCCATGAGGACGAAGTCGCGGGCAAAAGCTAGTTATTAATTACTTAGTCCTTTTACGCATAAGGTACATCGGTCTTAAAGGATTCAATAGAGTGTTATTACTACGGCAGTAACCAATCCCATTCCAAGGCATTCGTATAACCCATGAAACTTAACTCGGCTTCTCGCGCGATTCGATCTTCTTCGCGAGAGATGCCTATTTATTTGCTTTAGACTATGAAACAGAGGCAAATAACAGCTATTATCGTGCTCACATAATTCTATTGAAATACTTAGCTTTTAAATTTTTTTTCCTTCAATGGTTACTAATACTCATAAGCAGCCTATGTACGTCCCACTGTAGGGCGCAGGCCTTCTCTCAGGGAGAGAGTATGGGCTTAATCACCACGTGTGCCATCCGCGGATTGGCGGTTTCAAGCGCTGAGGTATGTGAATAGCCCAGACACTCAGGTTTCCTCACGATGTTTTCCTTCACGATTAGCGAGTGGTATTGCTACTATAACTTCACAAATGTACATAATTTAGAAAACAAACATGCCCGCACTGGGAATCGAACCTGGGTCTCTCGCTTCCGAGTCCAATGTTCTACCCACTAGGCTACCACCGCCCCACCGTCAATGGTTGTCTGGAACAAATTACTTTTAGTAATAAGGCCGCCAGTTGTACTGTACTATATTATTGTTAAATTCTCATATGTAATTCCTGGTGTAATAAAGAATACTCTAATCTATTTATCTATCTACTACGTATATGTGCTTATTAGACTAGAGCCTAGTCGTATTATTATGGTCAATTTGTCATGTTTAAAACAGGCTGTGAGTAGGCAGAGTTTATTCAATGTCGTCTCTCTTACAGTGGACTCACATTTGCTCAATAGAGGACCTCCAGTCGTTCACGAGACGAACTGTCCTCAACGGGCTACAGATCTCAATGAAAGGAGCGCCATACTTCTTCAAGTTCAAATCTGCGGAGCAACTGTCTTCATTTATATCTGTCTGTGATGGATACTACAGGTACCGGCGAACTTTCTTATTATTATAATTTTTTTATTTTAAAATAAAACATCCATAAATAGTTAGTAAATGACTTGCGAAAGATTAAGCGAAACGATCCCGGATGCTATCTTACATTACCCTTTATATGATGCTTCTAAAACGGGCTATCTACCCTGTTGCTTAATGCTTTCAGGATACAGCAGTGTTTTTAATTCGTCACATATTTGATAGTTTGTCTTGCACTGCATATGCCTTATATTGCTTTGTGAATTTGCCAACGATAGAAGTCTAACTTTCTCTTTTGAATGAATAATACTATGCCACACCTGGCCAAAAAACGGGTTTTTTCGCACGCTACGCGAACAGGGAAACCCACTTTGAGGCCAAGTGATGACATAAAATGGTGTACACAACACGGACTGTAAAATAGAAAGCTCTCTATCGCATAGTTATGACCCTCGGGCCTTAAACTTCTGCGATATCGGCCTTTCTTTATTTTACGGCCCTAGTTATGTTATGTTCTATTTTATTAGTATGTAGCATAGGATTTTCTAAGGTTAACACGAGCACTAGACAATGAAAACTGAATTTTCACGGGTATTTACTCGTTTATTTTTTCGGTTCGACGTTTCGGTACTTCTCAAGTGCCGTGGTCTCGGTAGACTGAGATGACAGGCGTCTTTTTGAAAGCACTGTTAGTTTACTAACCTCGGTAAAAAATATTAAGTTACGTTCCAAAAATATTTAGCAAATTTTAAATTTAAATTGGCAAAACAATAATTTTGTATACACTCAAAAATATTGATTATTAGTTATTGAAATTAAAATTCAATCTACAAAACAAGTTATATATTCTTTTTGTTGCACTAACCCGTGCAGAGGACAATTTTAAAAACCTATTTAGTGGCTAAAAATTCCACCCATGCCGGGACTTGAACCCGCGACCTCTGGCTCAACGTGCCAGCGCTCTCCCAACTGAGCTAATGGGCAAGTGCAAGCATCGATGAAATTTCGAGCCTCTTTACAAACTTCTCTGTATTACGTACAGGCAGCGTCATCTGGCCGAATTGAATTACATCACTTGCAGCCCCGAGTAACCCACTTTGCAGTTTTTATATAAACTCAAAAATATTGATTATTATTTATTAAAATTCAAATTAAATCTACGAGTACAATCACACTTCTAGCAAGGGGGTCTCATGCACTTAAGCACTGCTTCCCATGCTGTAGCTATGTTCCAACCACGATCTCTATTGAAATTTGGATGCCGGCGGATCTCTATTGCCTCGCGTATCATTCTAGGAAAGAAACGGTCCTCTCGGGCTAGAACTTGAACTTTATCAAAATAAATGAAGTGGTTGGTACCGCTGAGTGTATGTTCACCACAGAACACAAAAATGTTCAATGACTGCAGATGTACCAGAGCCCTTATAATTTCTCACCGAGGGTGGTAATCTAACAATTAGTGGTTTCGAAAAGACTCACCGCAGTCTACCAAGACCACGGCACTTGCAAAAGTACCGAAACGTCGGAAAATTGCAAGATGAAAAAATAAAGGAGTAAATATCCGTGCAAATTCAGTTTTTATTATTATGTAGCAGGTATGAATTTGTAGCTATTAACTACATTTCTTTTGTTTTTCTGTCTCGAGACTGATGCACTGTTCATTTTGCAGATTAACTGTGAAGTGGACTTTTAATTTATCAAAAGACGACGAAACACCATCTCTGAAAAGGTTGAGCGCAATGAAATGCCATGGTCCCATTGGGTGAGTACCTAGCTTATACATACAAAGTGTCATTGAAATATCGCAAACCCTGAAAAAAGTTTCCGCAGAATTGATGATAACTAAACAACTTCTAATTAATCAATCGGCCTGTATTCGTCCACTGCTGTATATAGGCCTCCCCTAAGGCACGCCACATCATTCTGTCCTCGGCCATCCTCATCCAGTAATTTCCAGCACTCTGCCTCAAATCGCCCACCCAGCGAGCTGGTGGGCGTCCAACTTCAAACTTTCAAATTTCATACTGCTGGTATGAGACCTGTTTAGAACTGTACGGTAAACCTCTTACCTAGATACAATTCCCGGCAGATAGCATAAGCAGCCTATATACATCCCACTGTAGGGCACAGGCCTTCTCTCAGGGAGAGAGTATGGGCTTAAGCACCACGCGTGCCCACCGCGGATTGGCGATTTCAAGCGCTGAGGTATGTGAATAACTCAGACACTTAGGTTTCCTCACGATGTTTTCCTTCACCGTTAGCGAGTGGTATTGCTACTATAATAACTTCACAAATGTACATAACTTAGAAAACGAAAGTCATAGGTACATGCCCGCACTGGGAATCGAACCCGGCAGATAATTTGACTAAAATTCCGCGCGGTCGGGACGAGGTTTTTTAAATTATTTGTTTTTTTTTATTAAAGTCCGAAGAATTCTAAGTCAAATCCCGCAACCCCGGGAGCCAATGAGACCTGAAATACGACCGTACTAAGTCAAAGTTAAGTTATTTGTCAGGCGTTAAACTTCCGGTATAAACTCCCCGTTATCTTCCAGCGGCGAGTTTTCGTTCCAAAAGCTGGAGCTGATAGGCAAAAACCAGCACGGTGCATTCATCCTCCGACAGTGTCAGAATGTCTACAACGTCTACGACCTGGACGTGTGCGGCAAAAAAGGGTAAGTGTCCATACACACAGATATCGTCGGTTCAAAGGTGAAACTCACTAAGTGACATTTTGACACAAAATGATATTTTGTTAGGTTTGTTTCTTTATAGAGAAAATCTAAGACAAGAAAAAAGAACACTAAGTGCGTATTGTACTCGATAACAAAACTGTCACGTGAAAAAAGTCTTAAAAGTAACTCCAAAGCTTCTGTAATCCCTTTGCAGGTAAAACTCATTTGGCACTGAATAATTTTTCCTTGAAATAAGCTACATTATGTCACAAAACGAGTTGTAATCTTACATTTCACGTTACACGCGTCTAAACACGGTTTTAATTGAAAGATAAATAGGTAGATAGATAAACCATTTATTTGCATTTTCACACACACATAACACGTTCTCAAACCAAAAAAATAAAAGGATGAAAGTAACAAAATAGTCACAGACATTAGAAACAACACATTTGCCGAACACGTTTTAGCGTACAGCCGAACCTCGCTCGGGTTGATGTTCGGCTGCTACGCATTTAATTCATTGTGTATGGGAGGCGACACACGTAATGCGACGGAAAAATCATTTATATGCGAGGCCGCCTGTCGAAAAAGTCAAAAATCTGTATTATGTTTTTCTACTCAGCAAAATCAAAATCTAAAATATTTTGTGCTAGTTGCCATGTAGCACAAAATAAAAACGCTGCTGTACAACATGTTTTAGAATACTTGTTCTAAAAATAAATTAAAAATTTGGTCGCGATTTCAAAGTCCTGTTGAGGTTAGACTAAAAAAAAATCTGGAACAAAAAAGCCCGACCCCGTACGGCCGACGGGCTGTCACGGGTATCGTCTCATTGTCTCTAACTTCGTAAGTATTTAGGGCTGCACTTCGCCGGTGTAATGCCGCCCGTTGTAACGTGGCTAGCTCGTTGGTCTAGCGGTATCACGTCTGTCAAAGTCAAAGTCAAAAATTTTATTCACTATAAAAACAAAAAGTTTACTTAATGAACGCAAAGCTGTTAGTTTCACAATAAAATTAATAGATTATGCGGGGAAGAAGCTAACAAAGAAACTCGACATTTATTCTGATTACCATGCCGCGGGTCGTGGGTTCAATTCACAATGGGGCCCGCAGTACATTTGTGGCCTCGGTCTGGGCGTATGTTTGTGATATCCTTGCCTGGTTACCATACCAAAGGGTATGATAATTTCCGACCAGGACAACTGATTGTGTTGTGTGGAAGTTATTATTATAGACATTAAGTACAATAAAATATTGAGGATAGTAGGTCCTCACATTCTTTATCTTTATATATAAAAATGAATTGCTGTTCGTTAGTCTCACTAAAACTCGAGAACGGCTGGGCCGATTTGGCTAATTCTTGTTTTTATATATTTGTGGAAGTCCAGGGAAGGTTTAAACGGTGAGAAGAATAAAAACGGTTGACGTCGGTGATACGAAGTTCACGGGGTCATCTAGTTTTTAGATAAAGAAAGGCGAGAAGAACTGTGCGCGCCGTATGTTTGTCCAATAACATATTAAACTGAATACATTATTAATTGATAAAGTGATTGACTGATAACATGTCTTTTGTCGACAGAAACAAGAACTCATATAAATTGATCTACAGCAAAGATAATAACGAGGAATATTTTTTATTCAACGACAAAAAGTACAAGGGAATCGCTGAACTCATCAAGGACTATCAGGACCCCGATCGCGACATTTATTTGAGGCACCTAATCCCGCCGTTGGAACATGGTGAGTGACTTTCCGTGCTATGCTAATACGTTCGCCGAATTACCTGCGTATCCGTGTCACGCAAATAAGTTTTATTACTCAATTTGCATAGTATTAGGCCTTCCTTTTTGGAGCCAATGCCACGAAAAACCATTATTTACTGATTAGGTACGGTACTCGTAAATAAAGTAAGCAAGGCTTCGTGTTAAAATATATTTAATTACACATACATACATAAACTCGTGCCTTTTTCTCTGAGGTATAGGCAGAGACCAGGGTTTGGCGCTTGCCACGATCTTGGCAGGCCTCTTTCGGTTCATCAACATTCATTGGTCGCAGCACGGTGGTTTCGTGTACTGTCTATGGTGCCCGTCGCTAATACATAATATTTGGTCGAAGTGTGTCCGCCTGGGACGACCCTTACCGGCCGTTCTACCTACATTCGTTAGATATTTATTTACATACACAAAGTTTAGCTGTTTTAAGCTGATCCTCCTAGGTAATAATCAGAACCTACTTTTAAGTTTTGCTACGTCGCATTCCGTATCAATTGTATTGTAGTACGTATTACAATGTATGTACTAGTGAGTGCCCTCAACAACATTGCAGATATTTCTTTAAAATGAAAACTCGCGGTCCATTTCGTGGAGTAATACCGTGTCTGCTGTCAAATACAAAGATATTAATGACTCCCATTTTCTTATTTGTGACAATCTCTTAAGAGGCTCTTTCGCCCCTTGCACTTGTTTGTGGGGATACTCTTATGCATTATTCAAGGAGGAAATCTCACGTACGAGAAGGATTTATGTTTCAGAAACAGTCCGCCTGTTAGATGTATTAGGTAACTTATTACTGGATGCTCCTTGAATAATGGTCAAACAGAAATTAAAAACGTTACGTCTGACTACAGATTACGGAGACACATGTTATTCACGAAAAACTTTAAGAACATGCCCCGAAATTTGATTAGAGTGACACTTTATTAAAATAATAAAAGACGTAGAATTAGTCAAAAAAAAAGAACCAGAATTTTTTTTCGGGGTTTTGCAGGTTACAAAAAATGCGAAAAATCTAAACTCAATGTACTATAATAATGTTTTGTAGATTTTGTCTTACGATTGACTTCTAAAAGTTTTCTTACAAGTAGACATATCTCGTAATAGTCCAGTCAAAATAAACGAAAATAAGCGCTGATTTTGCATTAATTCCCGACGAGCTGGATTTTTGTACAGTCTTTAATACATCATAACAAAAGCTTTGTGAATAGTCCATAATATTTTTTTTTATCCCTAATTAAATCAGGGATAAAAAAAAATACCCCTAATTTAGGTGTACGAGAGGAACATTAAAAATAGTAGATTGTTTACCGAGGGAGTAAAATACTATTTTTAAGGCAAGAGTGTTTCTTTGTTATGTTGAAAAGTACACCACTCGAGCTTAAAAATAGTTTTACTCTAGAGGTGGACACTCTACTTTTTATCACCCTCTATGAGAAAATAAGTGAACGCAACCATATTATGAATAGTGTTATTTATTTTGTATCACATTGTTAGCGTCTGATACGATACACTCCGGAGTTAATATTTCGTTATCACTGCTTGAAGACGCACTCATTCTTACTCTAGTAACAATAACAATGACAATTAGAGAAACGAAAAGACGGAATGCATTAGGCGCCTTTTTTCAGTTTTTGTTTTGCTCGCGCGCGGTTTTCTTTTAAACAGCCAGCAATTTGTGCAACATTGTTCGTGTTAGTGAACAATGTTGCGCTGTGAACTTAGCAACAATAGCAACATGCGCGTTCCAAATTCAAATCACTTTTATTCCCCCAGGGAATAAAAACGCGTTTTAGTCCCTGTTCCCGGGGAACGAAATAGGTCTTTTCGAATAGACGTGATAAAAAAAAATTTTTTGAAGATTTTATTCTACCGTTTTATCGGCGTGTTAATATGTCTATGACAAATTTCAGCTTTCTAGAACAAATCGCTTCTGAGCTAGGCCGCGGACAGACTGGGTGTAGGAAGACCATTTTTCGATTTAAGGTTCCGTTTGTGAAATATTAAGCTTTAAAGCGCAAATTTTTGTCCAAGTAGGGCGTCTACCCTCTCCTGACTAAACAGTTGATTGATTGTATAAACGTGAAAAAATTTAGGGCAGTAGCACATATTATAATGAACTTAAAAGGAAAACCATCACGGATAGGTAGGCTTTACAAACCTATTTAAAAACCTATTTATACCCGTCCTCAGCACGGGTTAGTGCAACAAAAATAATATAAGCCTTACAAGTTAGGAGTAATAGGCGACCAACTTATAAAAGACAGACTTCGTACAAAATCGATTGAAAATTACTTTGATGAAGTATTTAGTTCTGTAAAGCAGCTAAAACCCCTTCTTTCTACGGAACCCTACACTGCGCGTCATCCGACACAACATGGTCGGTTTTTTGTAGAAAATTTCATGATCTACATTCATACATCAATATTTCCAGTACTCTCACCGTTATAGAGATGTACGCAAAAAAAAAAAAGTTTGACCTCGGATAAAAACCAACGCACAAGCGGGATCTGTGGGGACTTCTGACATAGCATTTGTAATTACGTATTTAAGACCCACACAAAAATCCAGCTTGTCGGAAATGATTGTAAAATCAATATTCTATCTCGGGCTCATACAATCGGAGTATTTTTTATATCGCCCAGACAAGTCTCAGCTGTTGCTATGCGGGGACTTCCTCTGCGCGGGACTGCGCATCGACAAGAGCCAGCTGACTGGTGTGCTGAAAAACGACACGCGGCCTCGCTGCCTCGCGCTCACGGACATCATGGTCTATGCAGGTAACATTTCCTTAAAATTGACACCTCTATTAGACAAATAAATAATTGATTGACCGACCGACTTAGACCGACCGGGCGCCCGACTAACCGACCGACCGACCGAGTGACCCACTGACCTAGCGAGCAACGTACCCAACGACCGACCGACTAACCGAGCAACCGACTCACCGACCGACCGACCGACCGACTGACCAGCCAACCAAGCGACCGACCGAATTAAATTCCTTGTATTCCTATTGAGAAGCAATTAAATGTTTAGCAATTATAAAATTTGGTGAGCCACAAAAAACAGCATTTAAATAATTTGGTCAGCATACAAAGATTTTGTTTGCACGAAAAAAAATCAGGTAGCAATCCTTGTTCCGCAAATAATTTTGATAATGATCAAATATTAAATCATAAATAGGCAATATAATAACAATGAGTTTGCATAGTAAACATTCAGTCCGCAAAATAACTACTTCATCATTACTACAAGAAGTCCACTGCTGAACATAGGCCTCCTCCATGGATTTCCAAAAAGACCGGTTGGAAGCGGCTTGAATCCAGCATCTTCCTGCCACTTGGATGAGGTCAACTGTCCATCTTGTGGCTGGTCGTCCTACGCTGCGCTTGCCGATATGTGATCTCCATTCGAGAACTTTCGGCCCCATCGGCCATCAGTTCTGCGTGCTATAACTACTTGATCAGCAAGATTTCATGATTGATCAGCAGAGAAAACATACGCAGTGTATTTGATTGGTATGCATATTTAAAACATTGTGAGCAAAATAACTAATTGGATTGCGTTTTTGTTGAAAAATCGGCAATGTACGTTAAAAGTGGGCGGAGCAAGAGCAGGCGCGTGACACATGGGGCCAATCGCTTAAGTACCTACTTAATTGTTTTATAGTTTTTGATTTATCTCAATTATATTTTATAACAATAAAAAAAATCTTACACTTCCATAAATAATACATACCCAAACAAACACATCCACTCAGAGAGTAAATAAATGAAATAATCTTTGTAAGGAATGCGCCCATTTGGCGCATGACAAGTAAAGTATTCTTGCTACTTTTATATGCAGCAGAAAATGCTTACCCCCCAAAATTTTATTAAACAGGAACAGCTCATTGCAGCTTATATAATTATTATGCTGTACAAAAATAATTACAGCCATCCAGAATTACATAAATTGCTGATTGATTTTGAAATGTTTGCTGGCCATAAGTTGCTGATCAATTAGCTATTTCTGCTCACAGCTTATATTTTTCTGCTCACAAAAATACCAATACTATGCTAACCATTTAAATAACACCCGTTTAATTTTAATAATTATTGTATTTTAAGATCACTTTGTTCCCCAGGCACCCACAAGAAGTCTTCATCGGGCATTACAAGCACATCGAAGGCACTGTGGAAGCTCGACCGGGTGAAGGAGATTGATGTTGCCTACAAGTGCTTAAACGAGATCAGCTATTCCGAGGTAAATACAACAAAATCTGTAGGAAAGAAATAAAACTAAAGTAAGATAAAAATATTCTTTAAAAAATACTATGGTTATCATAAATATCCAAACCAACGCAACATTCCTTTCTCAATTCTGGTCAATACCTTCTCTTTCTATCTCTTAACAGTATTATACTTTCTTATTTTCATTCATCATTCGTTCTATCTTTTTATCGTTCCGTACCCGAAGGATGCCAAACGGGACCCTATTACTAAGACTTCACTGTCCGTCTGTCTGTCTGTCTGTCTGTCTGTCTGTCTGTCACCAGGCTGTATCTCATGAACCGTGATAGCTTGGCAGTTAATTTTCAACAAATTCTAAAAACAATAAAATAAATATTTAAGGGGGACTCCTATACAACAAACGTTGTCCAAAGACAGCGCTCAACATCTAACGGCCATTAAATTTCAATGTTAAATGCTTCTTCTTGGTTTCTATAGATGGCGCTGTTCTCAAATTCGATCGTTGTCTAATGTTGTATGGTACGGAACCCTTCGTGCGTGAGTCCGACTCGCACTTGGCCGGTTTTTTCTTATCTTTTTTCATCATTCGTTCTAACTACTTAGAGCAGCGCATGGGCATTATGTTTAAAATTTTAGGTAGTCGTTGATTTAGCATAATAATAATCGATATGCTGTGTTTTCCACGTTCTCAAAAACCTTTGTGCTAACCACTGAAGCCACCGATAAGTCTAGCTAGACGTTGTTTTTGCAGCATAGTCCTTAAACACTGTTGTTTTCATACCGAACACGGAACAATTCCGCACCGAAGTAGAAGAGCTGCATGCTAAAGTAGCGCCTAAACCCAAAATATTTACACCGTTCCACTTACAATGTGTTAAGTGACTGTCGACTTCACCGTTTAACCTCCTCAGACCTGACCTTGAAAATAACAATGGTTTTCAATTGTTATTTTCAAGGTCAGGACTGAGGAGGTTAATGTAATTCGGGTTTGTTGCTAACCTGAATTCCAAGCTCGGTATTTGGTGCGACGCGCTCAAAACCCTATGATTCCCGTATAGTTATGAGGCAAGTTTTGTACGAACGGACATACGGTCGGGACTTAATATCAATTTCATCATTTAAAATGAACGCGAATTGTCTTTGAGTGGAGTTTGAATTAAATTGAATGGAATTTATTGTTATGTTACGCCATGGGTTACATTTAGCTGTTGTAGTTGCTTATATTTAGGTCACCAGGTTCTCTACCTTTTCAGCTAGTATAAAGCATATGTTTAGCACCCCGCTCAACACAGTGAAAAGCTTCGAACTCCGGGCGATGGCTAAATGCGTTCAAATTCGATGGTTAGATTGGGCCTATGATTGATTTTAGTACAATATCATTGCTTAGATAAATATTTTACTGCTCTATTTAAATAATTTTAATAAATTTGCGTACCGTGTAATACTTGAACGGCCCCTGGTTTAAAAAGGCGTGAAATACAAAATCTAAATTTCTTGACCATAAAACACAATAGTAATAATAATAGTAATGAGTTTATTATACTAAAAGTAACCAGTAAAATATAACTGGACCTAGTTTTCAAGTTCTATTCTATTATAGATATTTATGACCTTACCTTTTAGGCCAACCTGTATTAAACTATCGTACTTATGTCGCGCGCGCTAACATCTCTTATTTCTCAACAGGATTTCAGCAACCTCGCCGCGAAGTGGTCGACGGTGCCGTCGGAGTCGATAGTCCGGATGTACGCCATGGTGCTGACATCACCGGCCGCCATGGTGCTGGAGTACTTGCCTTACGGCCCCCTCGACAAGTACCTTGAGAGGTAACTACACTTACAACTGGACCGTGTTACGCAGAAACATTTAAACCCACAATCCGTAACTGGCGAGAAAAACGCTTTTTATTGTACTAGATTAGTTTGTTCCATGGTTTTATTCAGTCGTTTTATATTTGTAAAGGATGCGGTGGTAGCCTAGTGGGTAGAACATTGGACTCGGAAGCGAGAGACCTAGGTTCGAATCCCAGTGCGAGCATGTACCTATGACTTAGTTTTCTAAGATACGTACATTTGTGAGGTTATAGTAGCAATACCACTCGCTAACCGTGAAGTAAAACATCGTGAGGAAACTGGAGTGTCTGAGCTATTTACATACCTCAGCGCTTGAAATCGCCTATCCGCGGTGGGCACGCGTGGTGATTAAGCCCGTACTCTGTCCCTGAGAGAAGGCCTGTGCCTTACAGTGGGACGTATATAGGCTGCTTATGATATTGTAAATCACTATAACACTAACCTGTTCGATTATGACCTTGAAAACAACAATCAAAAACCATTGTAATGGTGGCCCAATCGGGTCTAATGCATAAAAAGCGTTACGGATTGTTGGCTGGAATGTTTCTGCGTAGCACAGTCTAACTGTGTGCGATTTCTGTTATACAGTCAGCGTCTAGAGGCAACTTCGGACCACATTAAATATAGCACTACAGATTAGTGCTTGAGTCAAGTGCTTGAATTCAACTGAATCTAAACAAATGTGTCTCCAGCGCAATTTTATTGGATTGGTGGTTCATAATGATTTACTTGCGGAATTTCACGTAACTCGTTGAAACATACTAGACATACGATTGAATACTTTTTCTCGATAGCTCTCTTCGGCCATGTAGCTCAAAACTGAAAGTCTATATTCAGAAATAAAAAAATAAATGTCTTACAGAGATAACCTCGCCTTTGTAAAAGAATCACGTTTGTTGTATGGGAGCCCCCCTTAAATATTTATTTTATTCTGTTTTTAGTATATTTTGTTGTTATAGCGGCAACAGAAATACATCATGTGTGAAAATTTCAACTGTCTAACTATCACAGTTCATGAGATACAGCTTGGTAACAGACGGACGGACGGCCCAAGAGCGGTGTCTTTGTAATAGGGTCCCATACCCTTTGGTTACGGAATCCAAAAATACTATAACTTTATCTCCCCAGCAACAAGGACAACAAGTCGGCTAAAGAGACACACTTGCGCTCATTAAACCTGATGCGGGTGGCGAGCACGCTGGCCGGCGCGCTCAGCACGCTGTCGGACGCCGGCGTCGTGCACGGCCACGTGCGCTGCCGCCGGCTGCTGCTGGCTGGTTACAACGGGGACTGCATCGTGGCCAAGCTGGCCGAGCCCAGCCTCAGCGGGTACTGCGAGCGCGAGTGAGTAGCCTCACTGTAGCGGGTAGCGTGACTGTAGTGTTTAGCCTGACTGTAGTGAGTAGCCTGACGGATAACAGCCACGTGCGCTGCCGCGGCTTGCTGCTAGCTGGTTACAACAGGGACTGCACCGTGGCCGAGATGGTCGAGCCCAGCCTCAGCGGGTACTATGAGCGCGAGTGACCAGCCTCACTGTAGTGGGTAGCTTGACTGTTGTGTGTAGCCTGATTGTAGTGAGTAGCCTGACTAAGTGAGTAGGTAGCCTGACTGAAGTGAGTAGTCTGACTGTAGTGAGTAGCCTGACTGTAGTGTGCAGCCTGATTGTAGTGAGTAGCCTGACTAAGTGAGTAGGTAGCCTGACTGTAGTGAGTAGCCTGACTGTAGCCTCGTGATCTGTCTTAGATCGCGACGCTCGACGCTGATACTGGAGCGATGCGACGGAAAGAAATATCATGAAGTAGTAGCATAGCAGGGTATTTCTCTTAGATTTTCTAGTCAGTCGGCCGGCCGGTTAGTATTTATTTCGAATTTACTTGAATTTTTTGTCAGAAGAGTCTGACTATGTTCCATTTTGATTCGTAGTGCTTAATCATGGCGAGTAGATTCGTCGGACGCTCGTCTCGTTTTTAGTACATTATATTATGTTCGTTACAGTCACGAATCTCGAGGGTTGTCGAAATGCAAGTCGGGCTTTTGGGCTGCGTATGGTCACAGGCGCAACGTACGAATCTAACCGGCCTGTGTTTCTCATTATAGCATACCCTGGCTGCCGCTAGAGTACTACAAAGATGTTATGGAGCGCCGGAAGCCCACCCTTACTGTAGAGGGAGATGTATGGGCGTTTGCGACCACGGTTTGGGAGATCTTCTCCTATGGCGAAGTGCCGTCCCGTCCCAATGTGGCCGAGGTATGTTCTTATACATAACATACATAAGCAGCCTATATACGTCCCACTGTAGGGCACAGGCCTTCTCTCAGGGAGAGAGTATGGGCTTAATTACCACGCGTGCCCGCGGCGGATTGGCGATTTCAAGCGCTGAGGAATGTGAATAGATCAGACACTCAGGTTTACCTTCACCGTTAGCGAGGGGTATTGCTATTATAACTTCAGCAGTGGTACTATAACATAACAGTGGTGGTAGCCTAGTGGGTGGAAAATCGGACTCGGAAGCGAGACTCAGGTTCGATCCCCAGTGCGGGCATGTACCTATGACTTGGTTTTCTAAGTTATGTGAAGTTATGTTCCTATACTAGTAACTATTTCATATCCTTATTATTTATTGCTAAATCAGGTATACTGGCTTATTTCTGGGTGGTTTGAAAGCTGCGGTTATGTAATTGGTAATTGAAAATGGCATCTATTTAGACTGTTACTTTTAAGAATAGTCGTAAATAAAAAAAATTGTTGAGAAATCTTCTTTCGTGTTGAGAAAACCTTAAAAACCTATTTAGAGGCTAAAAATTCCAACCATGCCGGGACTTGAACCCGCGACCTCTGGCTCACCGTGCCAGCGCTCTCCCAACTGAGCTAATGGGCAAGTGAGTCGATGAAATATCGAGCCTCTTTACAAACTTCTCTGTATTATGTACAGGCAGCGACATCTGACCGAAGCGATTTACATCACTTGCAGCCCCAATCAATATAGTATATTATACTAGTGCATAGATATACATATATGCACTAGTATATGTCCGATTTATATCGTAAATATCCATAAACCCTGCTAATAACCAATCGCGATTAGACCCGCCAAACGTATAACAAAGTTAGTCCAGTCACTCCGTACGTGGTATAGTCCGCACAAATCTTTTTGGCGGTAACGTGAACATAGTCCCAGATCGTTTGCACATCGTTGTCTTTACAGTGTATGTGTGAGTAATTGACTAATAGTAATTTACTACGCATCACAGTACGTCAATTGCTCACACATACACACACACACATACACTGTAAAGACAGCAAGCGATGTGCAAAAGATCTGTGACTATGTTCACGTTACCGCCGAAAAGGATCTGTGCGGACTATAAGAACGTTCAGTCGGCCCGGCAGATCCGCGGCATGTGGCTGCAGAAGCCGGCGGAGTGCAGCGAGGACACGTGGCAGCTGCTGCGCGCCTGCTGGGCGACCGACCCGCACGAGCGTCCGCGCCCCCAGAGCGTCATGCGCGACATGTACAACGCGCTCTACCGCGGTAAGGCCCCCGACACACGACTGCGAATCGGCGCGATGCCGACTCGCAACCGACTGACTGACTTTGCCTTGTCCTATCTTGTATTTATGTGACTTGTTTTTCCTTTGTTATTTATTTATTAAATACACAAAACAGTGTTACGGACATAAATTATAAACATTAAATGACATAAAAACGCTCAAATCAAACCATAACACCTAGACATGTGCACACAGCAGGATAAATTACGTCAGAATTACATATTTAATGAAAGGAAGTACAAATACAGTTACGATTATAGTTACATTTACAATTTTTTTTTAAATACATACACATATTGAAATTTGTTAATTTTGATCGGAGGCAAGGCTTTGTATTTATGTTATGCCTATTCTTTCTTGTGAGGTGTTAGTTTGTCCCAATAAATGTATTTCTTTCTTTTCTTTCAACGCGGTAAACTGCGACACGTATTGCTGCGATGCGATTTCGTGCGGCAAGGCATCTCCCTTCCACGCTTCGGGTGGCCATTCCTTCGACGACCGTCAACCGTACTGAACGTATTTTTTCGTAGACTAGGTCGTGACATGGATCGTAAAAGGAAGTGCTCACTTCTGTTGTTGCTAAGAAGATAAAGGAAAAAGAAACAATGAAGATTTTAGCGTCATCCATCTGATGGATGACGCCAAAATCTCCATTTGACGCATCGCAAGAACTTGCGAATTCATTCGCATAGAATCAATTCGCAAGTTCTTGCGACGGTTCTTGCGATGCGTCGCGCGAGCTACCAGATTTTTACGCTGCGGCGTCGTATAGCGGTTTGGTGTACGGGCCCTAAGTCGCCTCTCTCCGCTGTGTAGGGTCGCTCGTGACTGGAAGGGGATCTACTGGGCATGCAATTCCCTGTTCGGTTAGTTGGCAGTTTTATTTCAGTTGTACCAAGGGCATTTAAACTGCGGTTGAAATGCAGTCTGTCTCTAAATCCTAAGAAGGTCCCTCGAGGACCAACTTGTAAGAGGGAAACTTCCTACGAAATCCTTTGAGAATTACGTTGATGATGGTGTTATTTCTATAAAGCAGATAAAATCCTCTCTTTCTACGGAATCCTACACTGCGCGTGGCCCGACACACACATGGCCGGTTTTTACAGTGCCTCAGTCTGGGTGTATTTCTATTATTGTGATGTCCTTCCTTGGTTTCCATAGCGTAGGGTAACCTACGTTGGGACGCGGACAAGTGATTGTGTTATGTGGAAGTTATTGTTGTTGTTTAGAATTCCACAGAGAAAGTGCTGTAGGTTGAATTGTGCGATCTAAAAGAATGCATATTACCTCCAATAAAACACAGAAATGTGCACTTGAACAGGTTATGAGGCATGACTGAATGAACGGACGAGTGAATGAATGAATTAATCTACCTAATCACCCTATAAACAGAACCCACTGATGGCCATATGCCCCTTCTCTTTCACTCCAATCCATCCCTATACTAGACATGTTACCCAGTCGCTGAATGAATGAATGAATGAAGGAGTGAGTCAGTGAGTGAACGAGTGAATGAATGAATAAGTGAATGTATATTATTTTATCGGTTACTTTTGCAGACTATCATCCGATGGACCCGTCCCCGAGTGCACTGCCTGACCTGACGGCGCAGTATCTCAACAATGAGCTGTTACCTCTTTCGGACATGGCCGCCGACCAGCATCTCGTCACCAAGACCATCGTAAGTCACATGTTACAAGCTAAAACCATCGTAAATTACATTTCACCAGCATCTTGTGACTAAAACTGTTATAGATTCTATTTAGATAGCATCGTCACTAAAACTATCGTGATATTTTATCATTATCTCATGCACAATGCACATCTTTAGTGTTATTGTATTAGTATCTCGTGACTAAAACCAACACTATTATTTCATTTTGCATACGTACTCCAAATAAGTAGATCTCAGTGTACCATCAAATCGGCTCAGGAAATTTATAATGTAATTAATCGCAAAACCTGTTGAGATCGAAAGTTCACGATTTTTTTACAATTTCTTCACTTGATTAAATACTGCTGACATGGTCTATCTTGGCCGTCGTACTGGTGACTTACGTCGTACAAAGTAGTACTGACTACGACTGCATCCCACTGCAGCATAAATAGTAAAGGAAATTGCTAAGGGAATAAACCAAAAACCCGTTGAGAAAAGAATCAAAATAAGGACGAGCCATGACCATGCCAATGTCACCCCCCTGGTCAATTCACCTCACCATTAATTTTTACTTTAAAAATTTTATAATTTGCCCTCCCTGGATTACCACAGCACACAAAAACATGAATCCTCTTTACTGTTAGGAGTACGCATTCGTGTTTTTAAGGACCGAATATTTTTATCTACTGTGTGGTTTTAAAAAAAATACTTATACTGTTTTGTGCTTAGGTGCTACAGAACGAGATGCAACAACACTTATCCCCGAAATCCGAAGTGAAGCCCATAACGATACAGACTATCGACATTTCACACAAGAGGAAATGCTTTGTGACTCCCACGCAGCCGTACCATGAACTCGGCAAGGTTAGATGATCTTTTGTTTCTTTAGTTATATAGTTTGAATGCTTTGTTATTGGCTTATACTGCCCCCCCCCTGGCCCCCTGCCGACCTGACCACATCGTCCTGTCCCAATGGGTAAAACGCTTCTCTCCAGGATTATCCTTCTAGCTATGCTCAATAATCTGCTTGGAAATATGAGATGTTGTCATTGTGAGTTTGTCTCTCGTTTCATTCCCCTATTTGCAGTAATATTCATTTTGACATCAACATTTTTTTTGAAACACTTCCTTGTCTGTTAAAACAGTTCATAAGCAGACTCGTTAAGACAGAACACGCCAAAGACTTTTAAATAGCAGCAAACTGTGTGAACATTCCGTTTATATTGCTTGTTTATCTATTTAACTTATAAAAAAGTACCCGAAAGTATGCATGCAACGACTGATAAAGGATCGTGGCAAGTGGCAAACCCTGTTATATGCCTTCCTCTCTGGCGTGAGCATGTTATGTTAGAAAACTGTATCGTGACGTGTAACTGGCAACTTTCACAGGGCCACTACGGGAAAGTGTACCTCGGAGATCTGTGGTATGACGACCGGGAGCAGTCTAGCGAAGCGCGGCTGCCCATAAAGGTCGCGATAAAGGAATTGCACTACGGCAGCGACACTTCAGTGGCGGACTTTAAGAACGAGCTCAATATCATGCAGGTTTGTTATTGCTTTTTTGCCACACAAATAATAACTTCCACGCAATACAATTAGTTGACCTGGTCCCAAACTAGGATACCCTGTGCTATGGTAACCAAGCAAGGACGTCACGAACATGAAAATAGGGAATCGAACCCACGACTAAGCGACTAACTAAGCGTCTTAACGGCTAGACCAACGAGGCAGTCAGAGATAGACAACAAGATAGTCGAAGATAGACGGTTTTATCTATTCAACTTTGATACTTGTACGTATTGTACACCCGAAAATATTGCTAATACACAAACATCGCGAAATGACCGTAGGGAAATGGACGTTTAGAGATATGAACGTTCCGTTAAGTGAATGTTTAGGCAAGTGGACGTTCAGGAAAACTACCTACCGAATCGACTGGATATTCCGCTAATATGACCTAACTTACCGACAGGGTAGACTGTCTCGTTGGTCTAGCGGAATCACGTCTGATTACCGTGCCGGAGGTCGTGGGTTTCACAGGGATCGACGTCAATTTGTACAATTCGCCTCAGTCTGGGTGTATTTGCCATGTTGACGTCCTTGCCTGCTTACCTTACCATGGCACAGCGTATCCTAGTTTGGGGCCAGGACAAATAGGCCAGTAGAAATCGACACTAAAAAACCCTAAATTCGCAAAGCACGATGTAGTGCTGCATTTTTGGTATGTTGTTTGGATCAGTTAGGGTGATGTAAATCCCAATTTGCAACTTCGAAAAAGTTGTGCTCGCAGCGCACCGCGTGATAAACTGCGAAAATTTGGGACATTTTTCACTTTTTGCTCTAAAAGTCATAAACTATGCGTTTCCGACAAGTAAGATTCACTACATAAATGAAGCTAATTAAATTTGCAACAATTTAAGCCTAACCGATGCTCTCTAAACCTTATAATAACTAAGCTGTGGTCTTTCAAAGATAGTCAGTTTTTCCCGAAAATTTGAAATTTTTAGTTTTGCTCCCGTTTGAAGCAAAATATTGGCAAAACAGCTCGTTCTATGAGAAGGTCGTAAAATAAAGTTGTTGTCGAAATGCCCAGTGGGTTTCAACTGTTTCTTCACGCATTTACTGGATGTGACACCACATCTGCACTTTTCTGGCAGGGAAAAAGAAAATTGTGGGGACAATTTCAGAAGAGGCAGGACCTAGTAGATCTGGCTGCCATCTTCCTTCAAACAGATGCAGCGCATGAAAGTATTGCTGAAGCTGGCGAAAAGTGTCTGGTGGCACTTTACGGAGGTGTTCCGGATACTCAGAGACTGCACGACCTGAGGTTCAAGCTGTTCGTGAAGACAGCGGCAAATGCAAAAGTAAATCTTGCACGTTTGCCCCCAACCACCGAGGCTTCCTCTTTTCATGCGTTCCGTACCTACCACCAAGTGCAAAAGTGGCTGGGAGTAGAGATGGACCCCATCGAATGGGGTTGGGAAATGAGCTCTTGCGGCCTTATTCCAATAACAACCCACAAAGAGCCAGCCCCGCCACAGCTTCTCAAAATCATAGCATGCAAATGTAAAAAGGGATGCAGGGGGGCATGCACTTGCCTAAAAGCTGGGCTCAAATGCTCGGCTTTATGCTTAAACTGCTCAGGAAAGTCATGCGATAACGTCGCCTTGATTTTGATAGATGAAGATGATAATGATCCCGAGGAAGCTGAGGAAGAACAGGAAAGTGAAGAGCCTTACGAACTAGAGGAACGTGACAAACCTGAGGAGGAAGGAGAAATTGAACCTCAACCAAAAAAAAAAACGCCGAGTGACTGCAGCTTCTTAAACATTTAATTTGCGTATAATCTTTTTTCCTACTTTCCCAAATTTTGTACTTTTGTTAATTACCTATCCTGCAAATGAAAAAGTATTATCCTTTTTATGATTTTATATGCCCTCAGTTTCAATTCTTTAAAAATCTATTTCTACCTTCTTTTTGTTTTTCAGATATTGTGAGTGAACTATTTGTCTCACAGACTTTGTTCTATGCTCTAATGAAAGAAAATTAAATGCACTACAACTTTATTATACGACCTTCTCATAGAACGAGCGGTTTTTACCAATATTTTGTTTGAAAAGGGAGCGAAACTAAAAATTTCAATATTTCGGGAAAAACGAACCATCTTCGAATGGCCACAGTTTAGTCGTTATAAGGTTTAGAGAGCTGCAATTAGGCTTAAATTGTTGCAAATTTTATAACCTTCATTTGTGTAGTGAATGTTACTTGTCGGAAACGCATAGTTTATGACTTTTAGAGCAAAAAGTGAAAAAAGTCCAAAATTTTCGCAGTTTATCACGTGGTGCGCAGCGAGCACAACTTTTTCGAAGTTGCAAATTGGGATTTACATCACCCTAACTGATCCAAACAACATACCAAAAATGCAGCACTACATCGTGCTTTGCGAATTTAATGTTAATTTCCACTGGCCTAAAATGTGTTGTGTCAAAGTTATTTATTACTAGATGACTTTGTCATGAGATGAACTTTTTATCACGTACATCTATTCATCTTTTTAGGGTTCCGTAGTCCGACAAGGAACCCTTATAGTTTCGCCATGTCCGTCTGTCTGTCCGTCCGCGGTCTAGCGCAGACCGGTGGTACTAGAAAGCTGTAATTTGGCATATGTACACATATTTATCACGCCGACAAAGTTAAAGAATAAAATGAAGGAAAATTTTTTTTTAATACAGTTGCTCAAAAAGTGGCGTATTGCAGGGACGTATAGCGTTCGGGATGTGGGCTATTACATACTCGTGCTTTTTTTTTACCTTTCCCGCACTCGTGCGTTCTCTTTCCCAACTGTCAAAATAATGTCTATTAAAAAGAATAACCAACCATGAAGTTTTTACTAAAAAAAATCATAGAAGTTTTTATGATTCATGCAAATACGTATATTTCTAAAAAGAACCTACTAATTTGTTTCAATATCAGATTTAATTATTTGATTGAATGAGTTTGGTTAGGTTTCATTTCATTTCATCTCATTAAATTTCATTTTCATTTCATATCAATAAAAAACTTCTACTGAAGACTTGGCTGTATGGGCATAGTTTCCTTTGCCTACCAGAATGGGTGAAGAAGAAAAAAAAACCAAAAAAAACTGCTTATATTCTACAGTTGGCGCCATTTTTCAGAAATTTTCTTTGCGAGTTTAGTTGTTTGTTGCACAAAATGAGTAATTTCGACCCTAGTTTTTTTGAATTAACACCACCGGAACTCAGTATAATTGCACAAAATGCTTCGGAGAACATTTTACCGGAAAAGTCAAAAAGTCGCTACATACGACGAATTTATTGCGTGGAGAGAAGAGAAAAAAGCAAATAGTTTTTCATTTTTTCGCAACTGTATTAAAAATAGTCGTTCAGTACACGTGCGGAACCGTCATTGCAACTTGTTCCGACTGTCAACCCTCGCCTTCGGCTGCGCCTCGGCTCGGGTAGACATTTGTCGGAACTCTTTGCAATGACAGCCTTTCCACACTTGTAATGAAATATACTATTTTTCTTTACCTCCCCTTACATGAAAAGTGGGGATGATTTTTTTTTCTTGTCTACCCCATCAATCGTTGGATTGGTCGCTGAAAACTATTGTGGGTGCAGGAAGACCATTTTTTGATTTAGGGTTCCGTTTGCGAAATATTAAGGTTTAAATCGCAAAGTTTTGTCCGAGTAGGGCGTCCCCCTTCTCCTGGCTAAACGGTTGATTGTAGAAACGTGAAAAATTTCAGGATAAGTAGTACATAAAATGAACTTAAAAGAAAAAGTATCACGGCTAAGTAGGCTTTACTAGTTAACGAGTAATAGACAACCAACTTATAAAAGTAAAATTTTGTACAAAATCCATTGAAAATTACTTCAAAATTCAGTTGTTAGTTCTGTAAAGCAGACAAAAAAACCTCTTTCTATGGAACCCTATATTGCGCGTGGGACTTGGCCGGGTTTTTTGTTCTCACCATTTAGACTGTCCCTGGACTTCCACAAATGTACAAAAAAATTGCCCCACCGGTTCCAGCCGTTCTCGAGTTTTAGCGTGACTAACAAACAGCAATTCATTTTTATATCATCATCAGCTCACCCCTGCCTACTGCTGGGAATAGGCCATTTCCCCGTCACGCCGTCTTTTGCGGTCTCTCGCCATTCGCATCCACGGGCCCCCTGCCGACCTGACCACATCGTCCGACCATTTTTAGGGTTCCGTGCCCAAACCCTATTACTAAGACTCCCCGTCCGTCCGTCCGTCCGTCCGTTTGTCACCAGGCTGTATCTCAGGAACCGTGATAGCTAGACAGTTTTTTTGCTCGATATTAATAACGGCAACAGGTGAACGCTTGAAATATTCAAATGTTATATAGACTTCATCGAGTTGTATGGTTTTATAAAAATTGCTTATCCGTCAAATTTACATGTGGCAATGTTGTGTGTGCATGCTTTAGACCACAACTTAGTACTCATGTCATATTATTACTTTTATATCGTGTAATGGTTGTGATCTGTTTTGTACACCAAATAAAATAAAATGAAATGGTACGAAACCCTTCGTTTGCGAGTGCCACTCGCACTTGGCCGGTTTTTATATTGTATAAGATTATTTATTGTCGAATGATAATTCGCAGACCGCTGAGCACGAGAACATAGTGAAGATCGTGGGCTACTGGACCGGTTGGTGCCTGATGGGCATCGTAATGGAGTATATGCCGCAGGGCTCGCTGCAGCGGTATCTCAAGCACAAGGCCAGCGAGCTAACCTCCTTTAACTTCATCAAGTACTCGCTCGACATCGCACAGGTCAGCTTCATTTATTTATCAGATACACACAACAGTGTTCTGGAATAAGTAATGATTAATTGATATGAAAACGATGTAAACTACGTTACAATTACATTATATTAAAATTATTGTTAAAATTAACCACAATTACAATTAAATCAATATCCAAATTAGTTAAGATAAGTTAAGCTGCTGAAGTCTTATTTTGACACCAACATGTACATTAGTCTCCTGGTGAATAACTAAATAAATGAATTGATGAGTGAATGAATAAACGACGGAGAGCACGAATGAATTAATGAGAATGACTACAATGTGGGATGAATATTGTGTAATGTTGAAGATAGTGGATTTTATATAACACCAAAATGTATATTTTATATAATACCAATAAATTCTGCTTTTGAATGAACTGAACGATTGATTGAGATGACGTTTTATCTCTTTCTGAGAAGGAGAAAAAGTAGCTTTGGCCTCTTCGGCTACGTTTAGAATGTAATAGAATGTGATAGAATGTATTAGAATGTGTTTATTTATACACCACGTTTTTTAGGGTTCCGTAGTCGACTAGGAACCCTTATAGTTTCGCCATGTCCGTCCGTCTGTCTGTCCGCGGCCTAGCTCAGAGTCGATTAGTGCTAGAAAGCTGAAATTTGGCATAGACATACTTAATCACGCCGACAAAACGGTAGAATAAAATGTTAAAAAAAAAATATGGTTCCCCTCTACACCTAAATTAGGCATGCAATATTGTTTTCTCGCCTACACCATAGTGGTAGGTATCGTTGGATTGGTCGTTTGAAAATATTGTGAGTGTAGCAAAACCAGGTTCAGTTTGCGACGTATTAAGCTTTAAAGCGCAAATTTTTGTCTGAATAGCTCTCCTGGCTAAACGCAAATAAAATCCCCTCTTTCTACGGAACCCTACACTGCGCGTGGCCCAACACGCGTTTTTGTTTACCCGCTGACGACGCGCGTTGTGACGAGCGCTCTGCGCGTTATCAACGCGTATTGGCAGACAAACGCGAAGATCGTGTACTAAGGTTACAAACTGCGTTCTACGTGCGTCGGCAGCGCTTTCGAAAACGTGTGCAAAGGCCCAAAGAGTAACAGTTATTCCTCTCTCCTCCCTAGGGCATGCAACATTTGGCCTCTCACAACGTGGTGCATCGCGACTTGGCCGCGCGTAACATCCTCGTGGACCACCAGTTCAAGGTGAAGATATCGGACTTCGGCCTCTCGCGCCGGCTCAGCGCGTCGCAGTGCGAGTATCACATTAGCTCCAAGCACGATCTGCCTATCAACCGGTGAGTGGATGTAGGAATAAAGAATAGAATAAAAAGGTTTCTTACAGCTAAACTTAAATTTAATTTATCCTGACCGGGTGTTCCTTACAAATAAGAATAAGGCTCTAAACAGACGGGCTGTTTTTCGACTGCTTTCCGACTGCAAACTTGCAGTCCAGATGGAGTTTGATTCAGCTGGCAAGTCAGCACTGAAACTGCCAACCAACCAAGCAGTCCGATTGCAGTCGGTGTGCAGTCATCCAGTTCCAACAACTAATGGCATAAAGTTTCATTGTTATCGTGCTAATCTGAAAAAAAAAACTGTCAATAATGCGTCAGTCTCAGCATGATGCCAAAGAAGGACTTTGGCTCCAATCAATATGAAATAACAAACAAGCCGACTGCTTAGCATTAGCCACTAAGCAGGAGTAGAGCATGGAATACCGGACCCTTTTTCTAAAACCGGTATTTTTTCGATATCAATATTTGAAATACCGGAATTCCGGTATTTCGGTATTTTTTCGGTATTGATGATTTTTTTGTTAAAATAACATACATGATTGTAAAACAGTTGATTTACGTGGCCTCTACGTTTTGTCCCACTGAGCTTTCCCCACATCATCAGTTCAAGTTGTCAAATTAACTCAATGAAATATAAAGTAAGCAAAATTTTCTTGAGCAAATACAATAAGTCCGAGAGAAAACTGAACTCAACCTGATAGTATTCATCATCATCATTCAGCCACAAGAAGTCCACTGCTGGACATAGGCCTCCTCCATGGATTTCCAAAAAGACCGGTTGGAAGCAGCCTGCATCCAGCGCCTTCCTGCCACTTGGATGAGATCATCTGTCCATCTTGTGGCTGGTCGTCCTACGCTGCGCTTGCCGATATGTGGTCTCCATTCGAGAACTTTTCGGCCCCATCGGCCATCAGTTCTGCGTGCTATGTGCCCCGCCCACTGCCACTTCAACTTACTTATCCGCTGGGCTATGTCGACGACTTTCGTTCGTCTACGGATCTCATCATTTTTGATTCGATCTCGTAGAGAAATTCCGAGCATAGCCCTTTCTATAGCTCGTTACGTGACCTTGAGCCTTCTTATGAGGCCCATAGTGAGAGACCACGTTTCAGTGCCATAAGTCATCACTGGTAACGAGTTGGACTCGACGATTGACTTCTTTCATGAAGTTGGACCGGCCTAGTTGGACTGTTTGTCCTAAGTAGACGTATTCGTCTACAACTTCGAGAGTCGAGTTCCCCAATGTTATTGGGGTGGGCACAACACGGGCGTTAGACATGACCTTCGTTTTGTCCATGTTGATTTTAAGGCCCACACTTTGGGAAACTCGACTGAGGTCTTCGAGCATTATGCCGAGGTCTTCCATCGTTTCTGCCATGACTACTATATTGTCGGAAAATCTAAGGTGCGTGATGTACTCGCCATTGATATTGATGCCGCGTCCCTGCCATTCCAGAAGCTTGAAGGCATCTTCCAGTGCGTTCGTGAACAGTTTCGGAGAGATAACGTCTCCCTGTCTCACGCGTCTTCTCAATGGAATTGCCTCCGAATTCTGCTCCTGTACTCGGACCGACATGGTGGCGCTGTTGTACAAGCACTTCAGCACCTTGATATACCTATAGTCAATACGGCAACGCTGGAGAGACTCGAGCACTGGCCATGTCTCGATCGAATTGAAGGCTTTCTCATAGTCCACAAACGCTAAGCAGAATGGCAAATTATACTCCTGTCTTCTGTATAATTTGCCGCAGCGTGTGGATGTGGTCTATGGTACTTTCGGAAACCGGCTTGTTCGGGAGGCTGGAAGTCATCAAACCTGCGTTCGAGACGATTCGTGAGGACCCTCGAAAACAGCTTATAAACATGGCTTAAAAGCGAGATGGGTCGGTAGTTCTTCAATAGAGAGTGATCCCCTTTCTTGAAAAACAGCGTCACCACGCTTCTGTTACATGCTTCTGGCGTTTTTCCTTCGAGCACGACGGAATTGAAGAGCTTCAGAAGGACTTTAAGTACTGGTGTTCCACCCGCTTTCAGGAGCTCTGATGTGATTCAGTCCTCTCCTGGTGCCTTGTTATTCTTGAGCTGTTTCAGAGCCATCCTAATCTCATACAGATTGATGTCCGGGATATCGTTGGTATAATGTCGGGTCAGTTTGGCTCTCGGATCTTTGTTCAAACTGCTAACAGGTTTTGCGACTGAGGTGTATAGCTGTCCGTAGCAGCTCTCAATCTCCCTCAGCACCTCTGATTTGGTCGACGCTATACTGCTGTCCTCTCTCTTCAGCTTCGTCAGCTGGCTTTGTCCAATAGACAAGTCTTTTGCGAACACTTTGGAGCCCTTGTTCCGCTCTATAGTCTCTTTAATACGTTCGGTATTGTGCCGCATAGACTTTGAGATGCGTCTATTGAGCTGCCTATATGACTCAGCAGCCTCGGAAGACTGCAGTTGCAACGCGCGACGTTTAGCTATGAGGTCGAGAGTATAGTTTGAGAGCTTTTGTAGTCTACTCGTACGGTTGGGTCTATAGAACCTCGAGCACACTGTACGAACAGTTTCTACAAACCTGTTATTGATCTCGTCCACAGATGCGGCGCTCTCCAGGCGCTCAAAGCGATTTGACAATTCGAGTTGAAAGTTCTTGGGGTTCTGGATATGGGCACGAGTAGGTCGGAGCGTGGACTTCATGAGACGAGACCTCTTAAGTAATAGGGGTTAAAGTATGAAATTGCCGTTTTATTGCAATAGGTTCTTTGAATTGACATAGAATCTTCATGGTTTGAGGTTTTCGAATGAAACTTTTTCAAATGGTTTCTATGATGTTCTTTTTTTAAAAAATGTGAAACATTTGAATATCGACTTTCAATTGTTTTTGTTATTCAATTTAGACAAGAAAGATGGATACTGCGAAAATTCGAGTGATTTTTGAATACGAGTTCCGACGCGGAACTAACGCGGCAGAAACAGCCCGCAATATCAATGCTGCGTTTGGAGAGGGGTCTACTAATGAACGCACTATGCGATTTTGGTTTAAACGCTTTCGTGATGGAAATTTCGACTTAAAGAACGAGCCACGAGGAAGACCGTCCACACAGGTGAATAACGATGAATTAAGAGAGATAGTGGAAGCCGACCCTAGTCAAACTACCCAGGAATTAGTGGCATGGTTTAACGTTACCTTACCCACAATATTGACTCACTTGCGTCAAATCAATAAAATAAAAAAATACGAAAAATGGGTGCCTCCTAATCACTCGAATTTTCGCAGTATCCATCTTTCTTGTTTAAATTGAATAACAAAAACAATTGAAAGTCGATATTCAAATGTTTCACAATTTTTAAAAAAAGAACATCATAGAAACCATTTGAAAAAAGTTTCATTCGAAAACCTCAAACCATGAAGATTCTATGTCAATTCAAAGAACCTATTGCAATAAAACGGCAATTTCATACTTTAACCCCTAATATTAGAATATTTAAAAGAAACAAATTTATTTTGTATTTATAATTATATTTCTCTTGCTCGGACTCTTTGCACTATTGCTAAAGCAAACCGAAAGAATGGCCATTGTCCTTCAAAAAATAAGTTTTGTATTTATATATTTTTTCGAGAATATAACTAATTTTGAGAGCCTAGGCTGAAAATTTCGATTGGAAATTTGCTTTAATAAATTTTTTAAACGAAAAAAAAAAGAATCTTGAGTCTACGTAACCGGCAGTACGTCATGCACGGAAGTACATCATCAACTGATATCCTACGAGCTGTCAGTTTCTAGTGATACCATGACTCGATACAAAAACTCTTTAAATAAACAAAACTTATCTATGCAAACGTAAGAAAAAATATATTAGATTTGTTTTTTACAGAATATTATATGAACTTATACCTTTAAAACAAATTGTCATATATCCTCCCGCGGCGGCTAACCTCGCGTTCTAAATTAAAAAAACATATTTAGGACAATACCCACTGTCGCTAATATCTTTAACTTAGTGGCTGTTGAAGATACTTACAGTTAGTTACAATACTGTATTATGTCACTACTGTACCGTAGGTACACCACATAGGGCAGGAGACCAACACTAGTTTCTTGTGGGACACCGCAATTCATAGAAACGAACTGTGATTTTAAATAGTACCCATCAGTTAATTCGAAACTATCTTTAAGGTGAGCGTTAAACATTTGACTGTATTGATACCAAAACTTCAAAACCCTAGAAAGCATGAAGAGTTCTGTATTTAGACAGTCTCAGGCTCTCAAAAATTGTAGAAAAATCGTAAAACCAGATTGGAAATCTAGAAAAGTCCCAATGTTTTACGTTATGAAGTTATTATATGTATGTAGAATCGAACAGCGCGTCTAGAAGCTGGGTATAGTAATACCGAAACTATCGAAATACCGGTATTAGGATTATACAAAACCGGTTTTTCAAATTGGAATATTCTGTCCGGTATTCCGGTTTTTCGGTATTACCGAAAACCGGTATCCATGCTCTAAGCAGGAGGGACTAAAATTCAACATTGTGAGTCATTGCGATGCACCTAAGTTGGTCCCGCCGCTTAGTAGTTAATGCTTAGCACTCGGTTTTTAATTCAGTTTTTTAGAGTTCCGTAACTAAAAAGAAAAAAACGGAACCCTTATAGCATCACTTTGTTGTCCGTCCGTCCATCCGTTGGTCCGTCTGTCTGTCAAGACCCTTTATCTTGGGAACGCGTGGAGGTATCGAGTTGAAATTAAAACCATACACTCATGTCTACAGTCACTTCATACTGTGCAAAAACCTACAATTACCTACACATTTGTATGGGACCCTCGGTGGGCGAGTCCGACTTGCACTTGTCTGTGTTTTTTTAAATATTATGTTCTTCGTTTGCCAGGTATGCGCCCGAGGCGGCGGACGCCCCGTTCCTGTTCTCGACGCAGAGCGACGTGTGGTCGTACGGCGTCACTCTGTGGGAGATATTCACGCGCGGCGAGAAGGAGATGCCACGACACGACAAGGGGCGCACCGCTGAGGACTGGGCCAATGTGTGAGTGGCACAACCTAAGTCTTGATTAATCAGTTAGACTTTATAATAATAATAACTCCCATGCAACACAATCCCTGGTCCTGGTCCCAAACTAAGATACCCTGTCCTATGGTACCCAGACATGGCAATACACCCATCGTCATCATCATCATCAGCCATTTGACGCCCACTGCCGGACATAGACCTCCTTCGTGGTTTTCATAACCATGAGGGGCTTTGCCATAATCGCCACGCTTGGCAGGCGGGTTGGCGATCGCAGTATGCCGTTGGAATCTCAGGAAGACGCTGCTGCCCGTCTCCTGGTAATTATTTCCTTAGTCGCCTTTTACGACATCCACGGAAGGAAATTGTGTGACGCCATTCTTAATCCGGCGGCACCACACGGATTTTCTTACACCCAGACTTGGGCCATTTGTTCAAATGTACGGCTGCCTCCAGTGGAAATCGAACCCATGACCTCCGGCATGGTAATCAAACGTGATACCGCTAGACCAACGAGGTAGTCAAAAAAGATAGAGATATTAGTTAGACCTAGTGGAGATAAACACGCGCGGCGCAATGTGTGGGTGGCACCACGTAAAACTTCATGGAAACAGGGTTCCATTGTGTATATGCGTGATATGTATCAGTGATATAAATAAATAAATAAATAAAAAGAACTTTATTCAAAAGTAACAAATATCACGATATTTTATTATTTATGTGCAAAACGAAATAGTGTTTTTCTCATATTGTATGAAAATTACAACAGGTAGACGCTTGAAATATTCAAATGTTGTAATATTCAATAGATAATGGTACCGAACCCTTCGTGCGATTCCGATTCTCACTTAACTGGTTTTTTTTATATATAGCTAGTAGACTCCCCACTGCTGCAGGGGTAGTACGATAACGCCAGCCGCCCGTTTTAAATGTCAAAAGTAGCGACTTCCCGGTACAGTAATTGTCAATTTCTGGCATTTTAGCGCGACAAAACGCGTGACTCGTGCCATCGTACTACCCGTGCTGGCCACATCTTCTCTCAGAGAGAAGAGAGAGAGAGTATGGGCTTAATTACCACGCGTGCCCACCGCACATCGTACCTTGCGCACCATTTACTAGGTTCCAGTTATACCTGAGATTTCCGCACTTAGATAGAGAGAGAACACTTTATTGCACAACGAGGTGAAAGATATTACAGATATTATTAGCCTCATAGTTCGGCCATTGTACGTAGCAAGCGCTAAGGTATGGTAAGGTATACCTTAGACACTAGGGTTTACTCACGATGTTTTCCGTCACGGTTAGCGAGTGGTAATGCTAGTACAATTTCACAAATCTACGTAACTAGACAACAAAGTCATTGGTACATGTCAGGATTCGAACCCACGACCTCCGGAATGAGAACCCGGCGTTCTACCGCTCCGCCACCACCGCTCTGCACCATTTAATAAATTAAACCTTTCTCTACCACGCTAGTGTCGCGACGGGCTTCCCAAAGCCGGCGGATTGTCCGGACGACATGTACTACGGCGTGATGCGGCGCTGCTGGGCCATCGCTCCGGAAGAAAGGCCGACCTTCGCCGAGCTCGTCACACTGGCCCGCGACCTCTACAAGAAACATTACGAGAAACACCACGTACGCTTCGCCTCCGGCCTCAAGCCACCCACTGTCTAGTGTTGACTCTAGAGAAACAGCCCTGGCGGCCAGACCAGAGAAACGGTTTGGGAAACAGACCTGACGGCCAAGGGGGCCGCGATATGATACGATTGAGACGATTGATACGATTGAGCGCGATAAGGAGTCAAGGCGTCTTGCATGGCTGCTTTTCCATCAGAGATGTGTGAAGAACGAAACACCACGTGCGTCTCGCCTCCGGCCTCAAGCCACCCACTGTGTAGTGTAGACTGTAGAGAAACAGCTCCTGGTCCTGATGTCCGTTAAGGAATCACGCCGTCTTGATTGGCTGCCTCTCCACCCAGGGGGCAATTCCTTGACGATAAAAGTGTTACAGTCTAGCCGTTCTGTATGACGCCGCTTACAGACAATACGCGGTAAATTGCGCTGGTTGGTACTACTATTATTTATTAAATTTCATTGTGTGAACACTTTAGTGGAGCATTCTCTGTTGCATAAATTGCATAAGGTACACCCGTAGACTGCAAACGGCATAATATTAAAAACTCGTGCATTAGATTATCTTCTGCAGGATTAAAGCAGAATTCGAATGAAATCATCAATCTCTGAAAAAACAAAGCAAAATGCAATTTTACGTTTTTGATACAGCACTATTATAAATTTAGTTATTTTGGCAAACAGTGTGGAATGGGTGGAACTCAATTTTATTGAAAAGTGGTCGGGTCTTTCTCCGCAATTGTCTTTATTTCGAGGACTTTTTTAAATGTTGGTTGATGCAAATGGCCAATCATGGTGCCTGAGTTTTAATAAGAGGTCAGTGTAAAGCACCTAGGTTGAACTGTCGGTTCCGTAGTAGAAAACCTTTTCGGCAAACCGAACATTTGCTTTCCACCTCATGAGAGATTACAAAATATTGTGTACAGCTAGCTCTTCTACTGATAGTTATTAAACTTTGTTGCGTATGCAGCGAAGTAATTTTTAGTTTTTGAATGTTGTGGAAGCGAACCTGCCCCTATATTACGCGCACCAAATCCTGAGCGATTCCAATCGTCTAACTGTCAAATTAGTATGGAGTTTGACAGTTAGACGATTGGAATTGCTCAGGATTTGGTGCGCATAATTAGGCCCCTGATCTGTTAGGATCGTGGCAAGTGGCAGTCCTTGGTCTCTGCCTACCTCTCTGGGATAGGGGCGTGAGTTTATGTATGAGGCCGCCAATTGTACTGTACTATATTATTGTTAAATCCTCATATGTAATTCCTGGTGTACATACAATAAAGAATATTCTATGTATGTATTTTTTAAGTTAATAAAACATAAATCATGTAAATTTAATCGTGTACATACAGTATAGTAATAAGCACTGCATTTTTAGGCTATATTGCATATGAGTTACAGTTTATTGTATACCGTTGCTAGTTTAGCAACTCTTCCAATAAAACTATACAGAGATTTTACTCGTCAACTCTTGGGGAACGAGTTTGAAATTACGAAAAAACTATCAGCTATTCTATAAATTTTAGTGTCTTATAACTTTGGTATGGTATAGGTGATAATTTTTTCGCCGTTTTACCCATAGCAAAAGTTGTTCGTATTATATAACTACTTTGTGGTCATTAGCAAATTTTTTATAAGGTAGGAATACTGAATGAATTACGTGTATTGTTATTCACTTGTTTGTAGAGCCACGAACTTTGTTTTACTTTACGGGTGTTCGTTTTAATCAGTGTTTAGTATATTTTCCCTAGAATTACGGTTGAGTATTGTAGCGATTTTCTAAAATATGTTCAATAATCAGGAACAGTTTTAGAATTGCTACAGTACACAAAATTAGGTTACAAATGCTACCAAAGATCTTTTATTATGTATCTGACGAGAATTTTATTATTAACAAACGCATTTAGTTATAAATTGTAATTTTAATTATTTCATCCCATATTCGTCCACTGCGGGATACATTATTGTTCCAGTGGGCATGCCATGATACTTTTTTTAAACCTCGGCTATTTTACGATTCCGTAGTTCTTCAACTGAACTGCACCAAGAAAAAATGTGCCCTTAAAATGCCGCCTGTTGAATTGAGAGTTTCACTAAACACTTAAGTATCGTTCTGTTTCGTTCTTGTTTGATAAATCTGAAGACATAGATTGATACTTAGGCGTTTTTTTATTTAGTGAAATTCTCAACCGATGGTGCGACTTAGGAATTTTGCCTATCATGAGGAATGATTAGGAGAATATTAAAGTCTGTAAGGGTTTTTGCTCTGCAATTGGTGCAAAATAAATGTTTTTGATGTATGTTGTTCAGGTATGTGGTCGCAATAAAAATCCAAGTTTTCGACCTTGGGCCCCATTACACTAATGTCATAAGTATTTATAATCTACAGTTAGTGCAATAATAGTACATTACGATACTAGTGAGAAAAGTATGAAATTCGCAACGAGTGGCGATAAATTAAAACACGACCGAAGGGAGTGTTTTATATCGACACAAGTTACGAATTACCTATTCGCACGTGTATCGTACAACGTTTTATAGTACATATGGCCCTTTGAAGTTTCGACATAGGCACGTAAAGTGCTCATTATCGCACTAGTGCGGTAATGTAGCACCATATGTCCTATAAATGAGCTTTACCATGGTAAAAGAACCCAAGAAATAAAAAAGATGACGTCGCTCAACCACCACCTTCGCGACGTCATAACTAAGTCAGTCCCCACTTTTTAGAATTAAGATAGTTCCATGATCTAGAGACCATGACGAATCTATCAAATCCTGTCTAAAGTATAAATCAGTCGTGACCACGATTTTCGTGAAAGAGACTACTTTTCCCAAAACCCCCGCTCTACTATACACCATTCATTTTGGGTGGTTTGAAAGACAGCAAAAAATGAACGTGCTTGACAATAGCTGTCGGATACGCTAGTTTGTTTTTTTTTAAAAACGCACTTCTCAATAATATCTCGACACAAACTCGAATCTATTAGAACCATTAGTAGCCATCCAGAGCGGTGTGTGCGTGCCGCGGGTCCACGGGTCATTGTTCTGTTAGAGTACGTACTAATTATTCGCGAATTTTTTTAAACAAGATTTCTTAACTAGAAACAAGATTTCTCAGCTTTTTTTTATATATCTGTATAATAATCTAAATAGATGCCATTTTTAATTATTAATAAGATCACCGCGGCTTTCAAACCACCCAGATTGAAGGCAGTATAGCCCGTCTCTTGTAACTTTTTACCTAGAAGACTTACAAAATAAACATGCTGACAAAAAATGTCTTCTTCATTAATTAATTGAGCTTAATGTCTAAAACTTGGATTTTTATGCGACCGATCTAAAACAACATGTCGTCAAAACCATTTATTTTCCATCTATTGCAAAGCAAAGGCCTTTATTTCTCCCAATAGTCTGGACGAGAAAACTTGCCCCTTTTTGTTAAAGAATTAAGTTCAATTGGTTGTTATATTATTACGACGTAAATGGAAACGTACAATTATCGAGCGCTTGTTTTATTCCATGAAACTCTAAAAAAATATACCTAGCTATATTTGATTAACATAGATAAATATGTAAAAATGTACAGTAAGTGAATGTTGTATTTGCTATATGTAATCAATTTGAATTGAATGTTGGAGATAGAGATTTTATGAACTGAAAATGAAGTGGACTGATATTTGACTGAGATTAAAAATGGTGCTAAAATAGCGGATGGGTAGGGCAAGGGGTTAGGGGGAGTTTGAGTGGCTTAATTTCTTTATTCTCCGTTTGTTATTTCGGTCTCTGAAAATGCTGTAATGTAAATATGTAGATTATTACGAGCTTAGCAAAGTAAAATTGTATTATTATTGATGTTGTATTTTGTGCAATTATTTTCCACCGCAATCAATTTTTTTATCATTTGTTTACAATGTCTATTCAATTTTAAATCGTAATTATTTCCACCAAGAGGGTCTGTTTTTAAACTACATAAACAGTTGACAAACATGTATGTTAAGTTAACTCTCGTAATCTCATTTATTTGTCAAGAATTTTGCGTAACTTAATTTTTGACGACTTTTTATAAAATACTTATACAGGACGTAACAAAATGGCCATATTCATCTAAAATACAGGGGGTACGAACAAACATTGAAATAAAAAAAATACAGTTGTTCCATACCAAACAACTTCCCACGTAGATGTTTACTGGCTATCGGTCTTATTTACAAAAACTCGATTCTTTAAAACACTCCTCAGATGCAGTTTAAATTCGTGGCAAAGGGAAAGACGTAACCACAGATTAATTTAACTGCCATTGAGGAATCGTGTTTTTATAAATAAGACCGTAAGTCTTCGTATTACTAATACTTTTATATGGATTTATTCTGAAATAAACAAATAACAATAAAAAAAGTGTCAGTTAAGATCTCTAAATACTTAAATGATATATTATAGCCATTATTTTATTATAAATAGTATATTATTTTTTACGTAAATTAAGATTAGATATTTGGTATGTGTGTTATTCAATAAATATGTGTTGTAAATCAGCTTCACGCGTGGACTATCTTCAATACTACGCTAGTGGGAAATAAATTTAAAGAAAAATATAAATCCTTTTTTTATTCTATAGTAGCCTTTGACCTTTATGCTTTAACATTAACTACAACAGTAGCTAAATCAAAAGTTCATTTAAATAAATTTCACACAACACAATCACTGTCCTGATCCCAAAATAATATACTTACTCTGTGCTATGGTAACCAGGCAAGGACATGACATATTATGTGGAATACACCCACACTGACGCCATTTGTGCCATTGTACGGCGGCTCCCAGTGGGAATCGAACCTATGATCTCCAGAGGCAGTTTTCTTGAAAGGAACTACTACAGTGTGGCAAACGAAAGTTTGACCTGGAATTTTCTTTAAAGTCTACACGCCACCACTATAAGACTGTCAGTGCTATCGTACAACTGTTACGGCTGTATTTTGAAACCTGTTGGCTGAATGAATATTCATATTTCATCATCATCAACCCATTATGTCCCCACCGAGGGGCACGGGTCTCTTCCCTGAGGAAGGTATAGGCCATACTCCACCACGGGGGCCAAGTCCGGATTGGTGGAGGCTTGTAGACTAGTGGCTCGTCTACAGTCAGAAGTTGTCAAACCGCCCTAAGGCCTCTGACTTGGCTTAACGACTGCCATCTATCGACGGCACCCGGCACCAACAGCTTAACGTACCTTACGAAGCACGGAACCGCTCGGAAAAATGCCACTAGCGTTAGGAATAGACGGCGACCCATCCATGCACTGAACGCGCCCTGTGTTGCTTAACCTTCGTGATCGTTTAAGATCACTCAGGCAGCCGGGGCTGCGAGCGATTCATGTTTATATTAATATTTATTGTGTAGATAATATTGTACTGTATAAAGAGTGTAAGAAACGATATAGGTAATGAGATATTTTTGTAATAAATTGTTTATATATTCTTTTTGTTGCACTAGCCCGTGCTGAGAACAATTTTAAAAACCTATTTAGAGGCTAAAAATTCCACCCATGCCGGGACTTGAACCCGCGACCTCTGGCTAACCGTGCCAGCGCTCGAAATTTCATCGATGCTTGCACTTGCCCATTAACTCAGTTGGGAGAGCGCTGGCACGGTGAGCCAGAGGTCGCGGGTTCAAGTCCCGGCATGGGTGGAATTTTTAGCCTCTAAATAGATGTTTAAAATAATTTGTTTGTGCATAGACAATAAACGCATTGATTTTCAGTTGATTCGATTTCAGGTTTGTGCAGAAATCAACTAAATACGTTATAATACTGTCAGTTTATTAATATGAGATATTTTTTTATGTTCGTAGATAATAAGGCTTTATGCCTAAGTAGAAACATATTACTTTTATGCGAAAACGCAGTATAAAATATAACGACATTATAAACAAGCATTGAGTTAAAGTACTACGTATAGAGACGCCATCCCGAACAAAATTTTCGCACAATACAATAACCAGTGTTACCAACAGTGATATTTAAGCGCTGCCCGCTAAAACTTCTATTCACAGTAATTTTATTAGATTTAAACAATCTATTCACAGTACTAACGTGTCCACGACAAAATAGTCTTTCAAATGACAGAACTCGTAACCTTAAAGAGTATTTAATTTTCCTTTCACTATTTATTTTCATTTCAACGTAATAAAAGGTAACGACCAGTAAATTAGGGTGAATTGTATTACAATCAGTAATATTACTATACAGGGCGTCCCAAAATTATGGGCCATGAAGGGAAAGTACCTTAAATATCGTAGATAGGGTATTTTGCTGAAACAAGACTTTATGTTATTTTTAAAAGTTAGTAATTCTGCATTCGAAGATTTTCTAAAAATTACTTGCCTCGTCTGGGAATCAAACCGACTTAAATGTAAAAAAAAAACACCCCTACTTTTATTATGCCAACCGAAAGAATGGCCAAAAACTAATAACTCTTCTTAAGTAACATAGTATTTTAAAAGAAAGGAACAGCGTGCAATTAATAATTTTAACCAAATTAAAAACATACATGAAACTGCCGTAGTCAACTAAGGTATTTTTTTTTGTAAATTAATTAATTAAATGCTCAAAATGTGATCCCTCTTGTCTTACGCAAATCGCCAATCTTTTAATGAGTCCGCTGCCAGTTGATTTTCTTATCTTTTTATGGTGAATACTCGATATGATATGGCACAATTCTGTTTGTAACTCGCCCACGTTCTCGTATCGCTTTTTGTATAGCATATCTTTCACATATCCCCAAAAGAAGAAATCTAATGGTGTAAGGTCCGGGGAACTGGCCGGCCATCGAATCGGTCCATTCGTAATTCGTACCAATGCAAGTAGGAAAACATTAATTTAGAAAATCTTAAGAAGAGTTATTAGTTTTTGGCCATTCTTTCAATTGGCATCATAAAAGTAGGGGTTTTTATTACATTTAAGTCGGTTCGATTTCCAGACGAAGCAAGTAATTTTTAGAAAATCTTTGAATGCAGAATTACTAACTTTTAAAAATAACATAAAGTCTTCTCTCAGCAAAATACCCTATCTTCGATATTTAAGATACTTTTCCTTCATGTCCCATAACTTTGGTACGCCCTGTATACTCTTAATATTCTCTCTGAAAGAAGGTTTGTGCCCAGCAGAAAACGAAAACCCGGCTGTTAATAAAACAGAACCTAAAACGAGTCCATGGAATTGAAAACCTCCGCAGATGGGATCTCATGATAAGAAATTTAATTCAACAAGTAGGAAAGTTTTCCATAAGCCTTGTTAAGATTTTTTGTCATTCGGTTTTGTCAATAAAATTTCGTTCTGTTCTGCTCCTGTAGGTATTTTGTCCTTTTCTTTGAAATGCGTGGAACATATGTATGTAAGGTTCAAAAGTATCCATGTTTCTTCTTTTCGGTTGTCTTGGACATATTTGATCCATGACTCCCTTCTGTCATCGCCGAAGAAACGTACAGATAATATAATTGTGAACAATCTAAACAATATTTTAGTGTCGTCACTGGTATGATGTAGGTGAGTGAGCTTAGTACTTTTGCAACTTCTGTATTTTTTAATCTATGAAATTACTGCTATATTAGCCGCCTATGTGACAGGGCATAA
Organism: Yponomeuta malinellus; assembly: GCA_947308005.1. NCBI lineage: Eukaryota > Metazoa > Arthropoda > Insecta > Lepidoptera > Yponomeutidae > Yponomeuta > Yponomeuta malinellus. The sequence goes on from OX371013.1 coordinate 10,020,413, forward strand.
AAAAAGTAAAATTATTGTGTAGGTAATCATAGTTTTATCAAGAGTTTTGCAGAACTTTCCGATATAAAATGATTCCATCAGTTTTTTTTTGCTTTTCGTGAGTAATTATTACACTATCTAAGAACACAGTGAAGGCATTTTGTTAACGTATACAATCGTGTTCTCGCGACAAGCACTCATCATGGTCTAAATCACGACTAAATGAGGTGCGGCTAAATGACCGCAAAGCTTGCGATACAAATTTTGTTCGGGATGGCGTCTCTATACGTTTTGGTTGTACCTTAACTCAATAACTCAAGTATCAAATATTTCCTAGTATAGCTGATGATACCATATGAATATTTTTTTAACTTCCTTCCTATTTATCAGTTTATGTTTTCGTTCGTTTGCCAGACTATCTCATTCCACGGCGAAGCCGATATTATTTCAGCGAGTAGTACGATGCTCTTAACTCATATTTTACGGTCTAATTACGTTACAAGATTCTCTCAAGAGACCGTAAAAGTTAATTTACTGCTATAAGATCACATTCACGTACGTTCTTTTGTGTACGTAATTCAGAGTACAAATTTAGGGCAAAAAAGAGGTAGGTTAGGGAACAAATTGTTACGGTGTAATTTATGGATACACGATTGATTGATTCGTCAAAAAGAATCCTCAAATTTAATGCAGTTTAAAAAGTCTGTGGTATGTAGTCTTTCGGCCTTATATATAAAAACACGATTCCTCTAGAGCACTCCTCAGAGGCAGTTTATTTGATCGGTGGTTACGTCTTTTCCTTGTAAAATCTCCACCACAGACGTATCGTGTGGTAGACACATAGACGTTTATCGAGTGTTTTAAGGAATGTTTTTATATATAAGACCGTTTCCTTTTACCATAAACTGTTTAAACTGCATCTGAGGAGTGTTTTAGAGGGATCGTGTTTCTATAAATAACACCCCTAACAATTTGATCAGCCAATATTATGTCCCATTTTCGCGTTGGGACTCTGAACTTTTCCCAAAAAAATTCGCTTAAAATTATGTTTTAGCGTAAGTACTTTGCGGGTTGAAAATTCATATTACCTAAAAGAAAAGAAAGCTTATGAAATTAGTTTTGAAAAGAAAAAGATACACACGATTGCATAATTTCAGCAAAAAAAAAAAAAAAAAGCAATAACGAAATTTGACTTTGAAGCTCAATACCTATCTCCTAAGCCTGAGCCGGCGCCGCGGTCAACTCAATTGTTCTTTCACTTGTTTACGCATGTCGAACGAGATTAAACATAATTTTTTCTACGTTACCGTACTTCCTATCAATTTGAATTCACAGTTTCGAACCAAGGGTCGGAAATTATGAATATTTACAAATATGTTACATAATTATGTAGGTACAATTACGGCCTTATTTATAAAAACACGATTCCTCTAAAGCACTCCTAAGTGGCAGTTTATTTAATCTGTGGTTACGACTTTTACTTGTAAAATCTCCACTACAGACTATTTTAATCGGCGTTTTATGGACTCGTTTTTTTAATAAATAAGACCGTTACTGTTATACTCTTTCTAAGAACACTAGGGGCGATCCCCCTGCGTGCTTACGCGCGCCAACCTCCAGGCGCTCCGAGCTTCGTTCTCCGCGGTGGCGGCGCTCCGCCTAAGGCCTCGCTAGACACTTGGTTGGAACTTGTTGCGTGGGAACATGTATGGTCTCGGCCTTCGGCCTCGGCCTGAAATTTCATACAACTCGGCCGGTAAATAAATATTTGCTCATACTCACAAAAGATTGCATTCGAAATTGCAAGATCGGTTTCATAGGGTGGCCGTAAGTCATACATTTCCTACAACTTTCTCATACTTTTACGTAGGAGTGATACTTAGTTTCCGAGATATCGTATAAGTCCATTAATCAGTCGGTCAGTCAATCAATCTGCACAAATACTGTACTGTGTTTATACAGCCTGTACTGTAATGAAAAGAATATTCTCTCAAAAACGTATTGAGGGAATATTGTTGACGATTTCAATCAGCGTCCTAATTATTAAATTCCAACAGGATTTAATAGTTAGGACGCTGAAGCATAAGCAGCCTATATACGTCCCCCTGTGCCCTACGCACAGGCCTTCTCTCAGGGCTTAATCACCACGCGTGCCCACCGCGTATTGGCAATTTCAAGTGCTGAGACCGTATGTGAATAGCTCAGACACTCAGGTTTCCTCACGATGTTTTCCTTCACAGTTAGCGAGTGGTATGGCTACTGTAACTTCACAAATGTTCATAACTTAGAAAACAAAGTCATAGGTACATGCCCGCACTGGGAATCGAACCTGGGTCTCTCGCTTCAGAGTCCAATGTTCTACCCACTCGGCTACCACCGCTCACTTGAGGACGCTGAACGTGCTACTATTACTAGACACCTTGCCTAGCCTAACGTTTGCGGAGCTTTACGAAGTTTGCTGATAATCCAGTTACTAAGAATGAACGTGACCCTTCAGATTGTTATTCGGTAAAACTTTGCTCTTAAAGCCATTTTTCTCTATCTATGTAGTAATACCTCTAGTATGTAGGTAGGTTTAGGTAGCTAGGCTGGTATAGTCAGCCACAGCAGTTTACGATTCCTTAAAATACTCCTCAAATCCACTTTAATCGTTAACTGCACTTTTTACTGCATTTAAGGAGTGTCCTAGATATAATAGTAGGTACCTACTGTATCTGAAAGTAGGTAATAGCACAGTCGATGGCAGCTCAACTTTCACATTTTTGTTAAAAAGTCGCCCTTAACGGAACTGATTAGAGTGTATGTATGTAAAGGATGTGTTGTCGTACAGTTGTGATTAGAGATGGTCCTCGCATGACGAGACATTATAAAGTCGAAAATTTTGTTTGCGTTTAATTGATTAGGTAGATAAATGAATAATTTATTTGCATTTACACACATAAAAAAAATGCAGATTAAACGTGACAAGAAAAGCAAACACATACAAAACACAATGAAGCAATATTACATTGACACACAGCAATGCATTATCCAGCGTGAGAACTGTGGGTGTGGCAAGGCAAATTAATCATAACATAACATAAACTCACGCCTCTATCCCGGAGGGGTAGGCAGAGACGAGGGCTTGCCACATGGCACAATCCTGACAGACTTCTCTCGTTTAACTAATACTGCCCAGTTATTCACTGTAACTCAAAAATATACTTAGTTTATTGTAAATTATTTTAATGACAAATTATTTCACATTTGAGAAGATTCTCCCCTAACCACCACGAGATGTGATAGTCGAAACCACATCAATGTTGGGGCGTGATAAAGATGTAGACTGTACCTTAACATAGTAGGCTGGAAGGTTGTTACCTAAGCTTTCCGGGTAGTTTTTCTAGCTAATAGACAGGATTGTTTTTCAGGAAATCCCCGGCTTTTTATTACTTAGGGACACATTCTATTTCCTCCTACACTGGTTAGTGAACGTGGTACCTTACCTTATTAAAAGACTGCAAAAGTCAAGGATGGTTATATTTTTTGCGCGTATGTATGTATGCCAAGCCAGACCTTTCATTTGATGTGTAAAATTACGCGAGTGTCACTATGTGTCACTGATGGCCAGTTTCTGAATTGAGAAATGGTTAACTGTTGCTATCTCTTCGAATTTCTCAGAAAAGAGCGTGACTGAACGTTACTTAAGCATTTACTTAGTGAAATTCTCAATTCAGAAACTGGCCCTGAGTGACTCTATGAGGTCACGAAGAAAAATACAAAATAGCGGACGCCAGCAGAGCTGACATATTTATGTCACTAATAAAAACAAAAACCCGATTGCTAAAGAGTCTTAAGCAAGGGCTAAATGCATTCGTCGAATTTTCAACTTCAGCAAACGGGAAATTATTAAAAATTTTGCGGATTAATTTATCTATAAGAAATCAAAAGAGAGATCCCGCCTGATGAGGTTAGAAATTCATGGATACTCCGTTCCACGAGTCAAACTCCTAGGGAACACATACTCGCATCTCATTGGTCAATGCGCGCGGCTAGAGATAATACCTAAGCGAAACAAAAAGTGAAGATGGTCCGCTTCATAGGGTAGGTTTAGATACTGGCGCTCACCAACACCAAAGGCTGTTTTCTAATTCGATGAAAAAAAAGAGGCGGTGTTACGATTATAAAATATTATAGTTGTTCTTGGTAGTATCCCGTTGATGTCGTAGAAGGCGACTAAGGAAATACATTACCAGGAGACGGGCAGCAGCGTCTTTCTGAGATTCCAACCCCATACTGCGATCGCCAACCCGCCTGCCAAGCGTGGCGATTATGGCAAGACCCCTCATGGTTATGAAAACCATGAGGGAGGCCTGTGTCCTGCAGTGGACGTCAAGGGGCTGATGATGATGATGATTCTTGCTTTTTTTTCTACCAAACATATTATCAACTATTCGTAAAAAAACTATTTAAGGAAACACCAACGTAGCACACACAATTTCTTTTTGGAAGTAAAATGGGATTATTTGATTTTTACGTAATGGCAACACTTGGAAGCGGACAACCTTCGGTTTCGAGTTTGACAAGACGTCACTCATATTCCGCGCTTTTTGGGTTTTTTTTTGCTTAAGATTTTGTTTGCGAGTGTTATCTGTATAAATAGACTTCTTTCCACGCTTCCAACTTCTACTTTCGCTCCATTCCATTTTAGTCAATTCTATAATCTATAGCATCGATAAAATTCAACGCTGTTGGCACTGACGCCATCAGTTGGAAAATGATCACTCCCATCATGGATTTTATTGTTCCCGTTATCACTGGAATCCTCAACGAGTCCAGCGGGGTCACATGGGCTTCCTTACCCAAGAAGCCCAATCCCTCTTCATTCTCCGAATGTCGCCCTATTTCCATTCTCCCCCATATCACCGATCATATCAGACTTGGGATAGAGAATGGCCAGCTAATGGTTCTCACGTTGCTGGATTTCAGTAATGCCTTTAACACTGTTGATTTTGACATTCTGTTGGGCGTGCTGTGTTAAGAGAACATAATTATCTCCGATTGTTATTGACTTATTTCGTAGTTATCTACGTGGGCGCCGACAGCGTACACTTACGCATTGACGATTCCTATTCTAGTTGGTGTAATACGACTGCTGGTGTCCCCCAAGTGGCGTGTTATCTCCTCTCTATATTTATTCTGTTCTATCTTGCTATATTTATTAACGGTAAAGGTGAAGAACTTGGGGATTGTGGTCGACAGGTACCTGTCTTGAGTGCCACAGCTAGCTGAGGAGAGCCAGAAAATGTTGTCTTCGGCGGCCTCCTTGAGGAGGTTACGGACCTTCCTGCCCACTCCAACCAAAATAGCATTTAAATAAAAATAAAATAGCAAAATATCATTTTTGATATTGCTCTCGCACAATCTCTGCTACTTCCTATCCTCGACTATGCTGGTGCTAGTTATCTAGACCTTACACAAGAGCAATTAGGTAAGCTTGAGCGCCTCCAGAAATTCGCCATATGATTTATATTCGGTTTACGAAAATATGACCACCTCCGCAGGAATTAGTGTCAGACGTGGGTTTCATAAAACTAGAATCCGTAGTTTATTATGACAATTGGATTTTTGGATCAGTAAAATTAAAGTAGGTAAAAAACCGGCTAAATGCGAGTCGAATTCGCACAAGAAGGGTTCCGTACCATTGTCTATACAACATTTGAGTATTTGAAGCAACTGCCTGTTGCCGTTAATAATAATATAATAATAATATTTTTATTTCAGAATACACAGTTCCAGATTACAATAAAATAAACAAATAATAATACAATTTAAAAATAAAATAGATTAATAAGTATAAGTCACTTTTTGATTATTGTCGCGCTGAACGGAATTCCAATGTTGGTACAGTGAACTGCCCATATCCTCACACAGACACGACAGAATCTCATTCTTGGAGGCCCGTAGTCGGCTCCAAAATGAGGCACCTCTGCTACGGACAACGGCCAAGAAATCCGGTACCCTGGCCGAAGCGAACATTTGCGATGCACTACAAAATCGAGGCAATTGCATTAGTATACGGAAGGCGTCTTATATTGCACTCTCAGAGTACTGTACGCGCTTCTCGTGTAATTAAACCACAGCTGGCAAGTATAAAAACTTTGATAGTAAGCTTTGAATAGCTTTATTTTGACGTCCTCCGTATACCTTGCAAATCTTCGTGCGATCATGTTACAGCACACGGCCAGGGCCCGGCGTTCACGCTCCAGGTCGTCATTATCTGTCAGTTTCTCTGCGAGGATGTGTCCTAAATATTAAAAATTTTTACAACCCGCACCGGCGACCCATCCATACACTGGGGGTACCAGTCCGGACCTGCCCGCGACCTAAAAACGAGTACCTAATTTCGTCTTCTTCGCATTATACAGAAGTCCATGGGATTTTGCATAGCGCTCACAAATCGATAGAAGTTTTCTAAGGCTACTGATAGTTAATATTTAATATCGAGCAAAAACGGCAAAAAAGTCACGTTTGTATGGGAGCCTTACTTAAACATTAATTTTATTCTGCTTTTAATATTAGGGGTTAAAGTATGAAATTGCCGTTTTATTGCAATAGGTTCTTTGAATTGACATAGAATCTTCATGGTTTGAGGTTTTCGAATGAAACTTTTTTCAAATGGTTTCTATGATGTTCTTTTTTTAAAAAATGTGAAACATTTGAATATCGACTTTCAATTGTTTTTGTTATTCAATTTAGACAAGAAAGATGGATACTGCGAAAATTCGAGTGATTTTTGAATACGAGTTCCGACGCGGAACTAACGCGGCAGAAACAGCCCGCAATATCAATGCTGCGTTTGGAGAGGGGTCTACTAATGAACGCACCATGCGATTTTGGTTTAAACGCTTTCGTGATGGAAATTTCGACTTAAAGAACGAGCCACGAGGAAGACCGTCCACACAGGTGAATAACGATGAATTAAGAGAGATAGTGGAAGCCGACCCTAGTCAAACTACCCAGGAATTAGCGGCATGGTTTCACATTTAAAAAAAAAAAGAACATCATAGAAACCATTTGAAAAAAGTTTCATGCGAAAACCTAAAACCATGAAGATTCTATGTCAATTCAAAGAACCTATTGCAATACAACGGCAATTTCATACTTTAACCCCTATTATTTGTTGTTATAGGGGCAACAGAAAGACATCATCTGTGAAAATTTCAACTGACTAACTATCACGGTCAATAGTTAAGTATTCGATGTACATTGCGTAGCCGAATTTTCTTACTTTTTAATGTACATAATATAGTACATGCTGCAATTTATACATTTAATTTCATTCCGATTCTAATAAACAGACCCATAGAAATCGTTAAAATACTGAAATGTCAATCAAGTTGTTGGCTCGTCCTAGGTAATTTATTCACCTAATTTAAAAAGTCCACTCCTATTCTAAATTTCTTGACTTCGATGGCATTTATTTAAAAAAAAATTGTTTACACCCCGGGGAAAAGTTATGCTTAGTTAAGTGGACTTAGTAATTGGATTGTAAGCTCAAAGTTTGAATCTTCTTTGGTAGAGCGAGAGGTCGTCTTTTTGTTGCTAGGCAGCGCTTGAACTTTTTGTTTAAGCAATTTATTTTTAATCTGTCAAAAATTGTTAGTGAAACGATTTTACTTCCTAAATTAATAAAGGTGTCCGGCCTTGTTTTTCTCAAATTAGGGAGGAAAAGGCTTTGAATAATTTTTTGGTCAGAATTTTTATAAGGGCTACAAACACGCTTCAATAACTGAGCCTAGGGCCCTTTTTATGAAAAATGCGACATTATCGGATGTAGCGAGATGGTCGCAAATCCGTATCTCAAGATATGATATGACGTCAGTGGGCTAACAAAGAGCCATGCATTTCTAGTGTTCATTACTCAGTGGCAGGAAATTTCGAAACTATTCAAAAATGATCCGTATCTATTTGTCGCTATATTCGAGTGAATTGTCCGGCTTAAGCGCGACGTTGACGACCCTTCCGAACATATCGCTGTTTCATAGTAAGAGTGCTTTTACAGGTTCATAAAGATCGGACTTACGTGTTGCCTAATGCAGTGTTCAATTTACGGGTTCAAGAAGATCGAGTTTAAGAGTTGCAGGTTTTTGTCAATTTTTTTCTACAAAATGATCTAGATTTTGAAATGGTCACCTTAAGTCTGTTTTTAATACGATGCATACAAAAATGGGGCAGTGTTACCATTACAAAATATATCGTTATCCTTGGTAGACTTTTGTTTTACCTACTGTAAAAAAGTAGACTGATGTGACCAAAAATATTATTGCATCAGAGTCATAAATATTCACTTTCTCTTAAAAGAAAAGTATTTAAAATACACTAGCATAGCTCACACAATTTTTATTTAGAAGTAGGTAAAATTGTATTATTAGTTTTGTGCGTATTGGCAACATTTGGATGTTGATAACCCTGGGTTTGAGGTTTGACACATTCATGAAGACTTAACTTATTTTCAAACATTCCGTTTTTTTCTTGGTTACACTAATGTTGTTTCCCGTGTTTTCTTGTGATTTCGACAGTTTTGGCTGATTTTTCAAGTCCACATGAATAGATATGCAACATGTGAAAAAGAATTCCATTGTATAAATAAAAGATCTTTTTACTTTTGTTTTGATAACAGAGTTTTTTTATTGGTTTTTTAAATATCAATGGAACCTTAGACTGTCACAAACAACGGCGTTATTATATGCAATATTTTTTACATAAAATATCCAACATGCGACCCGCGTCCACACACGACTGCGGTCGGATTTAGTATAAAACAAGACATAGCGCTATAAATTATTATTTTAGCCATCGTCTGATACGACCTTTAAAAGATTTACTTGTATTGCTGTCCATATAGAGTACATCAAAAAAATGTTATGGTCTTTATTTGTGATGGTTTGCGACTCCGGCACATGCCAGAGTGACAGTATTTTTTTTTGCATCCAATTAAAAACAGACTAGTTTAACCCTTAACGTTCATTAAGCCACAGTTTCTGTGTTATTTTGAATAAAATACTTTGTTTTGTTTAGGTTACGTGTTGTAGTACCAATGCAGTTTAAACACTTAAAGGTTCTAAAATATCGGGTTTATGTGTTGCAGTATACAGGTTACGTTTTGCAGTTTACAAGTTCAAAAAGATTAGGTGTAGGTACGTGTTCCAGTATACAGGTTAAGTTTTGCAGTATGCAGGTTACACGTACAAAAAGATCGGGCTAATGTCTTGCAGTATACAGGTTACGTGTATGAAGTTTACAGGTTCAAAAAGAACAACCTTACTGACTATAAAGAACCTGTGAAACTTAAAAGGGTTACTTTAATACTCAATACAAATAACCTTCATTACGAGACTTTCATTATCTAAAAAATATCATCCGCTTCGTACATTACATTTGTATGAAACAGCTCTTATTTTTTCGATATTTCGGAGACGCTCTCTTAAATAGATAGTACAACAGGAATTAAATTACAACTCTTAATAAAACTGGTTTGTTTTGATGAGTAGAATAACAATTTTAAGTATCACTGGACCTTTCTAAAACTCCATTTAGAGTAAAGAAAACTTGCCTCAATGCCGGAGTTGACAAGGTGTGAATATTTGCTGTAGTCGTATGGCCTTATTTATAAAAACGCGATTTCTCTAAAGCACTCTTCAGAAGCAGTTTATTTAATCTGTGGTTACGTTTTTTTCTTGTAAAATCATTACCAGCTTTTTTTAATCAGCCTTTATCGAGTGTTTTAGGAAATTGAAAGTGAATTTGTCGATAGCTATTTACTGAAGAAACGACTTTCAGGTTTTGCGTTATTTCAATAACTTTTACATCGTAGATATTTCTGCGCCAATAAGCCAACACGATATAAGTAGATCGATCTTAACTGAGACTAATACCCATTTGTTGAAATTACCATAACGTAAATCCTGACAATGTTCATAGAGGCAAGCGTCATTGGAACCGACTTCCTCATTAACTAACTAATTTATGCACAAACTAATTTATGCAGGCTCACAGGGGTGAGATTAAAGCAATAATTTATTTCATTTAAGTACCTATTTATTAATAACAACAATATTCTATATATAGACTTAGCTTATAAGGAAAGTAGGTACTTTCCTTTCCCCATATTCCTCTAAATAATTTTCTTTTTGGTTAGATAGCTAGAGTTAGACGAATAGGACAGATGGTCTCGTCAGTGCTCACCCCAGGATATTGGAATCGGTGTGTCAGCCTGCCCTTTTTAGGGCCAGCCCGCCAGACCTTAGAAAATAACCCTAGATTCGCAAATTGGGTCTATGATGTCTTGCAATCAATTCTTTACCAAAGTATCATTCCACAAGCAACGTTTGCCAACGTTTCGTTTTACAAACTGTTACTTCACAATAACGTCGTAATACAAAATAGTATAATATGTTTAAAAGATACATTTAAAAAAATCTAATACAAAATGAAGCGGTGGTAGCCTAGTTAGAACATTGGACTCTGAAGCGGGAGACCCAGGTTCGATTCCCAGTGCGGGCATGTACCTATGACTTTTCTTTCTAAGTTACGAATGTACATTTGTGAAGTTACAGTAGCAATACCACTGGCTAACGGTGAAGGAAAACATCGTGAGGAAACCTGGGTGTCTGAGCTATTCACATACCTCAGCGCTTGAAATCGCCAATCCGCGGTGGGCACGCGTGGTGATTAAGCCCATACTCTCTCTGAGAGAAGGCCTGTGCCCTACTGTGGGACGTATATAGGCTGCTCATGATGAATACAAAATTAAATATGAAATATAAGAAAAATCGGACAAGTGCGAGTCGGACTCACCCACCGAGGGTTACGTACAAATTTGTAGATACTTAAATTTTATAAATAAATAGTTCCGGAATCGAGTATCGCAGTTTTTTCCGGGCTTTTCCCGAATTTCAAAGACTATTTTTTAATGATATACTTACAAACGTTTAGTTTTCAGATTTTCCCCTATATTTGTAGTATAAAAAAGATAATTACTTGCCAAATTTCATCGTTCTAGGTCAACGGAGAGTACCCTACAAATGGTCATTCGATATCTTTCACGAGAAAAAAGAAAATATCAAAAAACAAACACTACCTAAGTCTATCATGGTTTTTCAATAAATCGATCGATATCTCAATAAAGATGAACGATAGGTAAAGGGCCTTAATTTTATTGTAGATCGTAAAAACAGCAACAAAAAAGTATTGCATCAAAAGTTTCGTATCTCAACGGAGAACCAAGTTATTGTAAAAAAAGTGAATTTAATCCTTTTTTCAAGATGGCGGAAAATGCACATAGGAAATCTTGGACGACAATTTCAAGTTAAGCTTTTCTAGATCCCCCCCCCCACGTAATATCCAAAATTTAGTCTTTTCGGTTCACATGTATTTCTAACCCGCAACATTACCATCTATGGGCGTTGTTTGTGATTAACATTGAATTTGCTTAAAATTCAATGGTGATTAATATGCGATTTGCGCTCTGGGTTTGCCGCCCTATCTCGAGACCTTTCACGCGCCCGAGACGGGACTCGGGAATGATAAACTCATTTCAAGTACAGTAACTTGATTTCGGGTAAAATACACGAATAGCCTTTTTAAATACGACCCCAAACGAAGCATGTAAAGTGGGACCACAATGTTTTCCAATATTGGTTGAATACTTAGTAGTCGGTGAGTACAAATGATTACTATTATGTAAAACATACTTAATTTTTAGTCATAACAAGGAGTAACAAGTTGCATACAAAGAAATAGGTAGCGTCGACAGCAACCTTTACAAGATACGCTTAATTACGGTCCACTTTGTAACAAAAAGTTACCCGAAGGCTGATCAAACGATTGTACACAATAAAATACAAAAAAGTACACAACATAACACATAAATACTTCTAACGTCTGGAGCAACCTTTGATAAAAAAAACGGCCAAGCGCAGTGTGGGGTTCCGTAGGAGGTTTTTTTTTATCTTCTTTACAGAACTAACAACTTTATAAAAGTAATTTTCAATGAAATTTGTTCGAAATTATCCCTGCGGCCACGTGGTTCGACAACGTTGTCCGATATGTCGGACGATGAGGTTCATTAAAAAAGTTGGACGCCTATTACTCCTTAACTTGTATAGCCTTCTTAGCCGCGGTAGTTTTCATTTTAATTTTTTTCACGTTTCTACAATCAACCATTTTAGCCAAGAGAGGGGGACGCCCTACTCTAATAAAAAGTTTCGCTTTAAGGTGATTATCAGAGAGAGAGAGAGAGAGAGAGAGAGAGAGAGAGAGATAAACATTTATTGCAGTAATAGACAACACACACTAATTAGAACTTAAAACAAAACAAAATATGGACAATAAAAAATAATAAAAGTACTTTTCAAAATTTGTCGTGGTGTGTCTCTGCTGCTGCAAACGGCAACTGACTCAGCATAGTGCTGAGGGTGTGAACCCTCAGCGCTGATTTTCAGTCAGTGCCGATAGCCCTAAGAGCTCTAGAGCGGAGCGTGGCCTGCTCCTAACTAATAAATAAAACCATATAGGTAACATAATAAACATCAATAAATTTACATTTACATTAACAGCACATAGGTAAATATCCGTGCATATGTATACATATACACGTAAATACATATAAAAAGACATACATAAACATACAGATACGTACAATATGTATACAATAACAAAACTATGGTAGACAAAGGTATGGTAGAATAAATACGCAATCAAGTTAAGTATCCTTGATGCGATCACATCGTTACGTCATCCAGTCATTTGTTGCGTGAAGTCTGCGGCGCTGATCACAGTGCACCGATTTTAAATTATATGCAAGTATCTCAATTTGTATAGAAAACACGCCTAGGACAACACACTGCCGACGCCACACCACACGGGAGCAGTCCCGCACGCAGATTCTGTCAAACTGCGCGGAAGCGCGGGGCATAACACACTAGTTCCGCAGTAGGTACCGCGCGTGTTTGTATGCAAAATGGACGATCGATAGATCTCGATCGTAAATAGTCTCCTAATTCGAGTATACAAAAATCAAGTTGACAAAATAACTGTAGCATCGTGAAAAAGTTCGGTATTAGCCATTCTCGATGACGGTCGACTGCGAAACTAAAAAAGTAAAATAGGTAAACAATTTTATTGAAGTAATTAAAATGTTGCAAAATTGTTAAAAGTTTCGCTTTTTATTGTAAGTTTTATTGCATGAAAAACTAATTAGAATTAGGCCCGCCTATTGTACAACACTTACCTGGTGCAATAAAGAATTTCCATAATAATAATATTTTGACGGCCAACCACAGAGCCCTACACTGCGCGTGGCCCTACACGCTCTGGGCCGGTTTTTTCTCCAAAAGCAACAATGCCGATTAATTTCTCCCAAATAAGAGAGAGTTATTGCAGCCAGGCACACAAAAGCCCACCTCTATAATGGCCTACGGAAAATCTACGGCATCATTGTCAAAACGGCGAGCAAATATTAACCAAAGCCCCTTCAACCAACAAGGCTATGCGTAGGCATGACTATTTATGTCTCGACGTCGTTTCCCAAAAATTTTACCACGGAAGCAAACCCCTCCGCCGTGTTTATGTATGTAATGTAACTGATACAGACTGATTACAAGCTTGAGCGACTAGAAAGTTTCTGTATAAGGTTTATTGTTGGTGTACGCAAATATGACCACGTCTCCGTATTTCGCGCACAGCTTAAGTGGCTCCCGATTTGCCTCCGCCGGAACGCACACACACTGTTTCTTCTCTACTGTTTCTTCTCTACTCTATACTGTTCAATCCAGCTATCCCATCCTACCTCAAAGAGCGATTTGCTATTCTCCACTCCTCTAATAGCCTATCTCTTCGCTCATTCCAAACTCTACTCCTTAAGGTCCCTTCCCACCGTACCAACTTTTACGAGTCTTCTTTCTCTGTGCAATCCGTTCGAGTATGGAATGCTTGCCAGAGGAAGTACGAAAAGCAAAGTCCCTTCCTATTTTCAAAGGCCAGGTAAAGTCTCACTATCTTGCTGAAGACTAACTAAGCTATGAAGCTATGATCTCTATATAGTAACCGTAGTAAGTTTTCTCTCTTGTTTGTTTATATGTAAAATGTATGTGTACTAACCTAACGTAACTGAACAAAACGCACGTATGTGAGAGCTGATGTGCTGTCGACTGTACACCAGACGGGCAAGCATCACAGGGGTGGACTCGGTTCTTGTCTGCCTTTATGGCCTGGTTTATCTTTCTACCCTACAGAAATTTAGCATACCATCTCGCTTAGAAAGGCAAGGGACTATGGTCTACCTCTGCCATGTTGTTATGATAGTATTATGATAAAAGATCAGATGTTAAGTTTTACGCTACATTTATGAAAATACTTTGAAATTGTTGTTTTTTTCTATCGCATTAGGTTTAAGTCTGTAATGATAGATGTAAACTTGTAGAAATAAATAAATAAATAAAATAAATAAATAAAAAAATTTAACACAGATATTGTGAGATTGCACTGACACTTTTTGCAAATTTGATCTGTAAAAAAGATGATTTTGGCGCTGGTGTTACTCCCTGGACCACCTCAAAGCCTGGCATGGCGTCCATTACAACAGAGTCGAGTCGGAGCGCACCGAATCGATCGAATTTGATACAGTCCGATGCGACGCTAATGGACGCTGTTCCATAGCGAATTATACAACGTGTTATTAAAATAACGCAAAATCTGAAAACTGTTTCTTCAGTAATTAAACCACTTCCAATAAACCAATTTGTATGGGAACTAAAACAAAAATTGAGAATTTTAAATTTTTTAAAATTCTCAATTTTTGTTTTAGTTCCCATACAAATTGGTCGACTCAAGACTGATACAGTCGGCCCATATTGGTCGACTGCTGGACATAGATACGCCTTAAAGCACGCCCACTATTACTTTGAAATAAAAAGTTAAAGGTTGATCAGTTTGCTGTACACAATAAAATACAAATGTTATACCTACATACCTATACTTGAACAATCTTTTATCAACTTTTTTGTACCACACCCACTCAGAAAGTGTCTCATTGCTCGTTCATAAACGGGTCACAAAGTTCGTCATTTCTCCATTATAAATGTGCGGCGGGATAAATTACCTATATGGAATTTAATTCCTGCTCTCCGTAGCAGGGCAGGAATGTTGTATGAAAATCAATTCCAGCCGTGCTAGCATTCTTTTGTGTTTTAGCAGCGAACATAAAAAATACAAACGTCAAATCTTAAAAAGGTTTTATATAAAAAAACTAGAATAAAGAGGTGGGATTTTTTTTGTACTCGATTTTCAATGAATGGAGGCTGGCAACCCTTTTCTGCGGTACGAAAAAAAACCGGCCAAATGCGAGTCGGATTCGCGCATGAAGAGTTCCGTACCATTATCTATACAACATTTGTATATGTCACGCGTCTACCTGTTGCCATTATTAATATCGAGCAAAAAACGGCAAAAAAATGACGTTGGTTGTATGGGAATATATTAATTAAATATTTATTGTATTCTGTTTTTAGTATTGTTGTTATAGCGGCAATAGAAATACATCACCTGTGAAAATTTCAACTGCCTAGCTATCACGGTTCATGAGATACAGCCTGGTGACAGATAGACAGACGGACAGACAGACAGACATACAGACGGACAGTGAAGTCATAGGGTCTCGTTTGGCACCCTTTTGGTACGGAACCCCAAAAAACAAGCGCGGCAATTTGTTTTGTTAAATTTTGTTTTTTACTAAATTGATAATTTAACAGTACGCTTTTAGTTATTCTAAATAATTTTATTTTCACACCTCCTGCTCGACAATGCCTTATTACGTACCGTCAAATATCATCGTAAAGCATGGCCTTGTCTCTCGAGGGCAATAATAATGAAGAATTTCCCTAGGGAATAAAGTGATTTGAATTTAGAATGTCAAAATTCGCATGAAAACTATGGAGAAGCCCCGCATTGCAATTCGAAATTCGAATTGTTGTTCGAAACTCACCTCTTTTTTTTCTTTTTTTTTCTGAAATACTGTGTCCTGTGACCGCGCGAAACACCAACAAAAAAAAGAAAAAAAGGCGCGAATTGCAAATACGAATTTAAAAGTTATATTCAATTTAAGTTGCTAAGCCGTGAAAGAGTGTGGACTTTATATTTAATTTCAGGTTTTAATACATATTTTCAACACGATAATGTCGTCAAGTGATAGCGAAGCGTCAAATGATTTTTCAACTTATGCAGCCCTGTCTTTTTATTGTCTCCCAGATGGTGTGAAAAGTAGAGTATTCACCTCTGGAATAAAACATGTCTTAGTCTCGGGCGGTATGAACCCCTCGCTTCACTCAGGACTCTACATAACTCCCTCGCTTCGCTCAGGAGTTAAAATTTAACTCCCTCGCTGCGCTCGCGAGTTAACTCGGAGTCCTTCGCTCCGCTCAGGGTTCAATATGCCGCCCATGACATAATACATGGTTTTATTCCCTTAGTACATAATCTACTATTTCCTCGTAGGTGTAGTATAAAGCACTATGTATCACTCGAGAGAAAGTTCTATTTCTGTTCTCAAGCGTCCTTTAAGCCCTCCGTTGCGCGTCGGGCTTAAATATACATCGTTATATATTATATACTTAGGTCTACAGTCCGTGGAAGCAGTCAAACTTCTAAGTTACGTAAAAAAAAAATATATGGCCGTTTATGCCGCAAAAACGCATATTTCGACACTCAAAGGAATGAAAATGTATAGCGTACTTTCCGCTGACCTAGAACAATCAAAGACTGGTAATATACTACAGTACAGGTAGAAATCTGAAAATTATACCTACATTTGTAATTTAATCATAAAATATTTGTCTTTGAAGTTCGAGAAGTTCGTAGAATCTGATCACGCGATCCGTTAGGGGTGGAAACTGATATCGCACTCTGAGTGTGTTCTGATCTCGATATCAGTTGCACTTACAAAAAAAAAGAATAAAACTAAAATCTGTTCTCGTGATCCGATTCCACCGAAAAAAATATTAAAAATGTCGAATCTGATCACACAAAGTTTGATTGAGCTTTTGCCTTAGGTTGGTCCTAAAAATCACTATTACTAACAACCATGTTTGTGACGTTGTACTGAAACATTTTCCAAATACGATCTTTAAAAAAATATTTATCCCTTGGTGGCGTTACTGTTACTGAATGGAGTAGAAATGATGATGATGTAAAAAATGTCTCAGACAGACTAATGCACCTTAGTACAGTCGCAGTCGGGACTCGGGCTCCATACAAATCGTAGCCACATGTCTTATGTTATGTATGGGCTGTGAGTGGCAGAGGCGACCAGCGTGACCGCGCTGGTATGTGGCTAGCTTTAAGAGTAAATAATGACGTCACCCCGGGGTATCACACCAATGTCACCTGTTATCGCGAGAGCTTTCCAGATAACGCCTAGTCGACTCTGAAAAACATTGATCTGTTATTAATAAGCTTGTGGCATAGCTTTATAGCACCCCTTAAATGTCGAGACAAATAATCATTAAGTGTATCCTATCCTACTAATATTGTAAATGTTTGGATGTTTATGAATCAATCACGCAATCAGGGCTTAACGGATTTAGATGAAATTTGGTATGCAGATAGTGTGATTCCCGGGGAAGGGCATAGGCTACTTTTTATCCCGGAAATTACTCATTCCATGCGGACGAAGTCGCGGGCAAAAGCTAGTGTAATAAAACAGTCGTCAGCAGATCAATCTTTGAGTTTTTGTTGCAGTTTTTTTTTATTTTTTTAATTAATAAAGACCTTTACATTTTTTTTTTACAAGTTTCGCCAAACTGCGGTGCAGTTTATTGGCGTTACGCTCCTATAATTTATGGTTCGCCCGTGACGTAATTGAAATGACTCCCTGTTTCTCGTACAGTAACAATTTATTAATCTACTGTTAACAGATGTTAGTGGGCCAAAGTTCATATAATTTTTTTTTATGTCTCGCGATGCTCATACGCAGTTATATATTAAACGAATCTGATCGCCGTCGTTATTTCATCTAAACGTCGGGAATTTAAGGTAGGTACTTAATTAAAACATTACCCAATAAATAATCGCGATTGGTGCAGGCTGTCGTCGATAGATGGCAGTCGTTAAGCCAAGTCAGAGGCCTTAGGGCGGCTTGACAACTTCTGACAGTAGACGAGCCACTAGTCTACAAGCCTCCACCAATCCGGACTTGGCCCCCGTGGTGGAGTATGGCCTATACCTTCCTCAGGGAAGAGACCCGTGCCCCTCGGTGGGGACATAATGGGTTGATGATGATGAATCGCGATTAGGCACGTTTAAACTTCATATAGAAAAACAACTGACATCTGTTAACAGTAGATAAGAAAACCCGTAACTGGGGTTTAGGGAAGTACACGAGTTTAAAGTTTGACCTGCCGTTGACACAGGTTGTACGTTTGATTCTCGCTGGGGGTCTCCTCAAAATTGATAAAAGCTTAATAATCTCTATAAGGTGCTAGATACGCACTAGCTTGTGACGTCATAGTTTGCCCCCAATTTGCATGTTTTTGTACCACGTGTTTTGTCCTATGCGGATTATTTATTTTCTAATATGGCCTGACAAATGGTAGCAAAATATTTTTTACTGTCTCCTTTCGATTTAATTTTATCGACCTATCCATCCAGCCGAAGAATAGAGCCCACTGCTGGGCATAGCCCTGTTGCCGGTCTATCCTGTTATGCCAGCTCACCCTCCGCTTTCACTAACAAGCAAAAGTTTAAAAACTATGACCCGACTACAAAAAGAACAACTTGATAGAAATCAGAAATCAATAATTTATTTCAACGTAAACAATTTACATTCTGTTTGCTGAATGTCAATTGTACTATGTTACTATGTTAGCCGCTGCCTTCGGGCCTTATTTGTAGTGGAGAAAAAGGCAGCGGGAAAAAAAACTCCACTCTGACCATCTTTTCTCAAATCACCTTAAACTTATACATCAAAGCCGATATTCTGAACTGCTCGCTTGGTATACTTATTATGATACTGTACAACTGGCAATTTATTCTTTTTCATTGGCACCCCACTTGACACAAAACGACACAAGGCAAAAAAAAATATTCGGAGACTTTTTTGGATGCAACTAGTGATTACATACTCTTTGGATGCAACATTGTATCGATTTTATTAATTTGTAATACAGCCTTTTTGAATGCAATATCCGTCATTAAGTTTCGATAAACCTTTATCGCTCTGTTGCAAAATATTGAATTCATGCGTTAAAAATTTTTTTACGTCATCCGGACCATAGCAAAAAATCGATTGACACCTCATTCATCAAAATTGGATGAAATGCTAAGGTCGAACATACGTAAAAACATACTTACATAAACTGCCAAAATCATAACCCTTTGGCCCGTCGGGTATTTAATGAATTGCAAGTGAATGCAGTCCCTTATCAAACTTACCTGTGAAACATCCAATAAACTATTTATAGCCCGACTGATAGGTAGCTCGAAATATTCCAATGGCGGGTTTATTAAACTGCTAATTTAATAAATTGTGTGACAATCACATCATGATGTTAAGTAGCTTCAGAGAGAGATGAACTCAATGCTATTTGGTAATTTCGAGCGAAGAAGTCCCTGGCCACACAGAAGGGACGTGGGGCGAGGGCGCGGAAAAGTCGCGTCGTTAATCATACAAAACGTAATGAAGTGATGGGACGAAGCCCACACAGAATAGACGGGACGAGGGCGCAAATTTGATTTTATTGATTGAAATTTGATTAGAGTTAACTCTATACAACGCGTCGCGTCTTTTCCGCGCCCTCGCCCCACGTCCCTACTGTGTAGCCAGGGCCTAAGAGTACCCAGATCTGAGAGGGGGATACCGCCGTTTAGCCAAAGTATTTTTCGCTAAATTTTACTTCCCAATAAACTTATGGCATGAGTTTCATTTCCCAAATGAAACTTTAGCAAGTTTTCATTTCGTATTTTATTCATTTGGTCAAATTATCATTTCGCATAATTTTACTGCGTCAAGTTTTATTAAGACAAACGTTTATTATGCTAACGTTTTATTTTGGCAAGTATTATATAGCAAATAATTGTTTGATTAAATTTATATTTCGCATTTTGTTTGTTAGGTCAGTACACATAAGCAAAAATAGGTTCGAAGTTCCAGGATGGAGCGGAGCGCAGCGAAAAAAAATATTTCACTAAAAAACTTAGTTTTGTGTCAAACTTTAAACAAGGTTGGTGCATGGAAAAGTCATAGGTACCCTACATTATGATATGGCAAAACGTGGGATACCGCCGTTTTTGCCAAACGATACTTTTGACTGAATAATGCTTGGTAAAATGAATTTTGACCAAGTATTTATTTGGTAAACAATAACTTGCCATAATAACTTTTGCTAACTGTTTATTTGCTTTAAGTTGTTTTGAGAAATGTTTTTTTGCCAAGTGATAATTTGCGGAAAATTGTTTGGGAAGTAATACTTTGGGAAACGATTTTTGGCAAAACATTAGTAAACCTCTGAGAGGACACCTGTACCTATTATAGTGGGCCGTATAGAAATCAGAAATCAGAAATCAATAATTTATTTCAACGTAAAGAATTTACATTCTGTTTGCTGAATGTCAATGTACTATGTTACTATGTTAGCCGCTGCCTTCGGGCCGTATTTGTAGTGGAGAAAAAGGCAGCGGGAAAAAAAACTCCACTCTGACCATCTTTTCTCAAATCATCTTAAACTTATACATCAAAGCCTATATGATATGATTCCGTGATAGCCACTAATAACTTTAACAGCCAAAATAACACTTCTTACAAAAGTAGGAAAAACAGTAATGCTGCGGCCAGACACACGAACAGCACCCGTTCACGAGCATAACGCAGGGGTCAGCCATCACCAGTCTCAACCATTTTAGAGGGAGATAGGTGACCCGGCCACCACGCCACCATTCGAATGACCTTTAGCAAACCTGCAGATTGAGTTCTTGTCAGCTATAAAATGTGTGCTATAGTTATTAATGTGCAATCACGTCGTCAGTACACGTTTTTAAAATTAAATAAATTATAATATTAATAATTAAATAACAATGAAATCGCAGTGGAATTGGCTTACTACCAAGGGCTTATATCGTTCATATACTCGTCTATTCTATAATAGGCTTTTTTACATAGCGATTTTTAATGAATGTTTTAAATTTATTTTCAGACAAGGATAGAACATGTTCTGGAATTCTGTTGTAAAAACGAACGCAATAGCCTACGAACGATGTATTTACCTTGGCTAAACGAAATTTAGAATAAGCAAGCTTATTTCTATTTCTAGTGTTTACGTTATGGACGTCCCTATTTAATTTGAACATGGTTATATTTTTACGAACATACATTATATTATCGAATATATATTGGCAAGCCAGTGTAAGAATTCCTATTTCTTTGAAACGCTCCCTTAGCGATTCCCTACTGCTTAAGTTGTAAATTGCTCTTACTGCTCTTTTTTGCAAAATAAATATTGTTTCTATATCTGCTGCCCGTCCCCATAATAACAGCCCATATACCATAATACTGTGAAAATAACTAAAATAGACCAGCCTCGCAGTCGATATGTCTGTAAGTTGCCTAATTTTTCTAACTGCAAATGCAGCTGAACTCAACCTACCCGATAGTTTTTCAATATGCGGACCCCATTGCAGTTTTGAGTCTATTGTTATGCCTAAAAATAGTGTGGACTCTACCAGCTCTAATTTCTCACCAGATATTTTTAGACACGTGTCAACATTTTTAACATTGGGCAAGGAGAACTTGACGCATTTTGTCTTTTTCGCATTTAACATCAAATTGTTCACCGTGAACCAGTTTAGAACTGTAGATAGAGCATATATATACACTGCATTATTCATACAAGAGTAAATTTTAATGTCAGTTTCAGTGACATTTATATTGTTAGTGTACGCGAAACACTAAATTCATGTTACGTAAATTGCCAAGTCACCAAGTATTACGCAAATTTCTAAATGCTTTCTGCTGGTTACTTTTCTGAAGTAATCTTATTATACTTTGTCTACCTGATAATAACAACATCAGGAAACGCGCGGCTACGTTAATGTGGCTACGGCAGAGCACCGTGTTCCTTTGCATCTTGTGTTAGTCGTTTCAGTCGCCTCCGCAGCCGCCTCTGAGCCAGTCGCACGGCCCCCGCGACAAGCGAATTGCGACTCTATTGACAGGGAAAACCTTTCATCTATGACTAGTTTTGAGTGTGCCGGTTGATTGACGGCCAGCAAATGTTTTGAGTTCTCCAAGTGGAAATCCGCGAAAAGTTTCACCGAGTTACTGTTTCGATGAGTATTTTGTTACTGGCAAGTATACAAAGGTTTTTTTTCTTTTCACAAACTTTAGCAAAAGTAAAGATACCACTCAACATAATTATTATGTACCTATGTAGCCTTATAGAGGTAGGTAAATCATACTTTTATTCCGGCCCTGGGTGTATCTCCATGTTTGTGATGAGCTTGCCTGGTAGCCATAGTATAGGGCATCCTATTTTGGGACCAGGACAATTGATTGTGTTGTGTGGAAGTTATTATTATTAGGACACAGTAACTGTCGAGTTCCTTGCAGTACTAAATGTAAAGTTTAAGAATAAGAAGAACTGGTATCACACTATCTAGATATAAAAAAAATAATAATAATTAAGAAAATTAAGATAGGTTAGGTTTAACTAGATTGGACACGTTAAAATGTTATTTATGTGCAATTTCTGAAACATGATTAAGAAATGTCTTACTTATTACTGTTACTAAATGATTTTTTTTTCTTATATTTATATTTTTGAAATATTTGGTTATTCATAATTTTGCCAGTGTAGCAGCATTCAGTATATAATTTTCTTATTCGAAAATATGGAAATTACATGTAAGACATATGGTTTTAAGAATTATCAACCAAACAGGCGCACCACACAGCAGAAAACCGCGAATATACATAATTTTTTTTCATAAATTTTAACAAAAAAAATGTCAAAAGTCGTCGAACAATATTTGTTGTAAATGATAAACTCTAAGAATATTTTTTCACGAATTGCGCATTCTATAAATAACCCTATATATATATGATGGGTAAACAAACAGGCAAAACATAAAGAAAGTAACTTTTTCCTTCTTTGTACAAATTTCACCACCCTTGAACACTGTTTTATGGATGGGATTTAAAAAAATCACAAATCGCGTAGTGCATCCCCTGGTACTCGAAGAATATTCTTTCTGAACTACTAAGACTGTTCTTACGTGAATCATGCTGTCTCGCTCGCACAGTTTAACATTTTTATTTATTGTAACAAGATGAGTAAACTTTTGGCAAATGTGGTCTGAGGTTTTGATGCATAATTAATTTACGGACATTTTAAATATATTTTTGTTTTCCTATTCATAGTCTTCAATAAAGAAAAGTTGTTTCCAAAATTACTAACTTTGTAGTGTAATTTTCTCAAACAAAAATGTGTACAGGATTTTTATCGGCTTTACAGTACTAACAACTTCATCAAAGTAATTTTTAATGGATTTTGTACGAAGCTTTCCTTTTATAACTTGGTCGCTTATTACTTGTTAACTTGGAAAGAATACTTAGCCGTGATAGTTTTCCTTTTAAGTTCATTATATGTGCTACTGCCTTGAGTTTTTCACGTTTCTGCAGTCAGCCATTTAGCCGCTACTTCGAGAAAATTTTGCGCTTTGAAGCTTAATAGGTATTTCGTGAACGCAACCCTAAATAAAAAAAATGGGCTTTATACACCTACAATATCAAAGACTTCGTTAGAAAAAATATCACTGACTTCGAAAATGTTGGTGGCCACCATAATGTTAATACTAGAAATAAACATAAATTGTCATTTCCACTATTTAGACTTGCAAAAGTTAACACATCCTTTATGGGGCACTGTATAGGGTTCTACAACAAAATTCCTGAAGATATTACTAGAGTTACCTCCAACGCGATTTAAAAAATTTGTTAAGCACATTCTGTGCAAAAAGGCTTACTATAACATCAAGAATTATTTAGAAGACAAAGATGTTTGGCATTAAACAGTAGATTAATATTATTTAAAGGACGATTGTGACTAGTGTTCAACACATTCATGACTAATATTTTAAGTTGAAAACTCTGTTAATTAAGTTAAAACGTGTTTTGAAAAGAATAAATGTGGAGTTTCTTTGTTAGCTTCTTCTCCACATAATCCATTAATTGTGAAACTAACAACTTTGACGTTCATTAAGTAAACATTCTGTTTTTACAATGAATAAAAATATTTGAATTGAATTGAATATTTTTAAACGACTACTCCAACGATACCCCACACAATGGTCCAGGCGAGAAAAAAAATTGCATCTTTATTTTAGGAGTAGGGGAGGTATCATAAAAATTAGTTTTCAAGATTTTATTCAACCGTTTTGTTGGTGAAATAAATGTTACGTATATGATCTATACGTACTGTATATCTTCCTGAGATTCCATCCACATACTGCGATCGCCAACCCGCCTGCCAGGCGTGGCGATTATGGCGAAACCCCTCATGGTTATGAAAACCACGAAGGAGGCCTATGTCCTGCAGTGGGCGTGAAACGGCTGGTGATGATGATGATATGATCTATGCTAATTTTCAGCTCCCTAGTGCCTACCGTCTCTGTGCTAAGCTGCGGACAGACAGACAGACAGATAAACACAGACACAGACAAACAGATGGACATGGCAAAACGGAACCCTAAAACCGGCGTGTGTGCATGCAGCGGCTAATAAATATTGATGAAGCAAAAAATATGTCTTTCAGGATAGTGGCAAATGGCAATCCTCCCCTTCGGGACACAGGCGTAAATTTATCTATGTGTATGAATGTATGGTTGGTACTTTTAACTGGTTAAAGCTTTTTAAGCTGTATGTGCCTTCAAGATAGAGCAGTAAACAATACTTAGCTTAGTATTGTTTGTACACTACAACTCGTCGCAATTAAACGTAAGCCCTTCAGTTAACGGATGACTTCCCTTTTGGGTCACTCCATTAAAGTATTCCTACTCCCTCATTGAATATTTCTTTAAAGAAGGCATGGTCCTCATTAAGGGGCCACCAGTCATTCAGTTTTGCATGAAACTTACCTCTTTGCCTACAAGTAATTTGAAAACCATATTTTAGAGTTCGAAGATTCATAAAAAAATGAAAACTCGGGAGTCAAAATATTCCTAACAGGTAATAAAACTAATTTAAACAGGTACTAAGAATATGTTATAATTACAATGTTACTTACAGATTTGATTAGCTTTTTGCAATAATTAAAAACATCAAATAAATCGAACGAAATATACTTTTTAGTGTTCCGTACCCTAAAACCCTATTACTCTGTCTCCGCTGTCTGACTGTCTGTCCAACCGTCCGACCTTTAAAGGGCTCTCTCTTTGGAAACGTAGGTAGCCAGTTGAAGTTTTCACAGAATATGTGTTATTACGGCGAAATACCTAACAAATTTTTTCCCCCTGCCTTTTTCTCCACAATAAATTCGGCCCGAAGGCAGCGGCTAACATAGTAACATAGTACATTGACATTCAGCAAACAGAATGTAAATTCTTTACGTGCGCTGTTGTTTTGTTTATGCTCTATAGTAAAAACGGTAAAACATACAGGCATCAAATTTCAGCGCCACTTCAACTGAGCAATTCTTTGAGCTATATTAGTAACGCGGGCTCTTCCGCGGATCTCCTCATTCTTGATTTGATCACGCAGTGAAACTCCTAACATAGCTCTCTCCGTTGCTCGTTGGGCGACCCTGAACCTTCTTATGAGGCCCATAGTCAGCGACCAGGTCTCACATCCATAAGTCATCACTGGCAATACACATTGGTTATACACCTTTAGTTTCCCGAAGGCTGCCCATCTGAGTTGGATTCGACGAGTGACCTCTTTCTCGAAGTTGGACTTACCTAACTGGACTGTTTGTCCCAGGTATAGCGGTCGACAACTTCGAGGTCAGAGCCGCCAACGTGGATAGGATTGGGTGCTACATGGGAGTTCGACATCTTAGTCTTGTCCATGTTCATTTTAAGACTCTGTTATAAGCTCTGTTCAGGTCATACCTGGTTACGGCGGCGGGGAGTCGCTGGATGCGAGCAGCACAAGACCGGGAAGCTTGGAAAACCACTACTCGTCAGTGCAATTTCTTTCTTGTCTCCGTCTGCAGTTGTCTGGCAGAAATGGCTTTTAGTTATAAGGCCGCCAGTGGTACAGACGGCAGTATATCAACCTTTACATGTCTGTTGCACAGTAATTTTACCGCACATCCGTCTCCAATTTCTGTCCATCAATGGGTGTCTGGAAGAAATTGCTTTTATTAAACCGCCAATCATACAGTCGGTAGCACGGCATGTTAGTTGCAAAGTCGCCCGCAACGTAACTGATGTAAAGGTATAAGGTGCGCTTGAGTAGATATAAACGACTATATATTTCGACCAACTTAATTTCTGTTTATGTGATTTCTATGTACCTGGTTGTTAAATAATATTTCTAAGTATTTTTGGACTCACGCACATATGTATGCACGTAGGTAAGATTCAAAGGCGCCAAAGCTGCAATTTTGTAAAAGCTAGAAGCGTGTTCTATGGAATTGACTTGGTACCACCTTGGTAAAATAATTCAAATGTAGCAGTCTTTTTCAGATAATTTTGATCTGACCTCCAACGATGACGTTAGTTGCACAGGGGTAGACACGGCTGTTCTCTCTCGCCGAAGAGATCTCTTTTCGAAAATAATAACTCCATAGTAAAACGAGAACTTTATACGTTCCATGAACTTAATGGGACGGCCGATAGGAGTTTTCAGTTCAGTGTTGACGACATAGATTGAACGTTCGAAGACAGTTTTTTTATTTAATTAAATAAAAAATAAAAACCGACCTCGTAACACTACAGCGCTGCAGCAGCAGCGAAATAATTTAATTAATTAGAAGTATTTATACATTGTATTGTAGAAGTATAATTTGAGCCGGTGCCCAAAATATATGTGCTGGTCTTGAAGTCGGTTTTTATTTTTTATTTAAAAATTTTTATTTTTCGATTTTTAGTGGGGGAGCGGGAGAAAAATAAATAAGTCCCTTATGACCATAATTGACCCTACTTAATTCTTTGCTTTAAAATTTGATGTTCTAAATTTCGATCTCCGAAAGTCTTCACCAGAACATCACCAAATTAACTTGGGACTACTTTTACGCTATTTTATGAAACATACGGATATTACTAAAGGATGGGCCCAATTAGGGCTTATTTACTGCTGTCCATTGAAGAGTTCCGTTCTCCATCTCTGAAAGTCTCCATCAGATCTTCACCAAATTAAAATAGGACAAATGGGACGTTATACTTGTTCGAACAAAAAAAAGAATTGTCGAAATCGGTTAAGATTTGACGGAGCTATGGAGGAACATAGCAAAATAAAAAAACGCGTCGATTTGATAACCTCCTCCTTTTTTGAAGTCGGTTAATAATACACATTTCATTAGTTTACTGCTTCATTAAACCGTTGCTGGTTTTTAAAAACCTATTAAGAGGCAAAAAATTCCACCCATGCCGGGACTTGAACCCGCGACCTCTGGGTGGAATTTTTGCCTCTAAATAGGTTTTTAAAAATTGTCCTCAGCAGGGGTTAGTGCAACAAAAAGAATATAATCATTGCTGGTTTGTCTTGAAGCTAGCGTCTTCGGATATTACAATCGTAGGTACTTGATGGCACATCATTACAATGTAGTATGCTACATTTCTACAGTACGATACTTGCCTACAGTACTAACACAGTTTTGTCAGGTATATTGCCCAGTCATACAAAAATACAACACCGGTAGACTAGGGTAAATTGTATTTCCGCTTATAGTAAGTAGGTCTGTTCTTTATTTGCAATAAACGACATTGTTTCGGCAAATTAGGCAATTTACGAGCAATGAAATAGGACTTTGCGCCAATTTGATGGAGAATGTGCTTTTATAGGCGAAATGAAATCGAGCCGGGCTGTTAAATATTACGCCACAATTAGCTTATTAAGGGCTCGAGTAAATGGCCCTTTCTCAATGAGTCTATTCGCCGGTTTTTCCTAGGTCAACAAACGGACGAATTGTCAGTTGTTTGTTAGTCGACAGTTTGTTATTTGTTTCTTAGTCGACGGTTTGTTTGTTGTTTGTTAGGGTTCCGTACCTCAAAAGCATCTCGTGTTGAAATTAAAACCATATACTCAAGTCTACAGTCCCTTGAAGCTGTGAAAAAAATCAAACAGCGTAAAAAAAAGATACGGCCGTTTATGCCGCAAAGACATATATTTGGACATTTGTTTGTTTGTTAAACTTTATTGCACAATAAAAAACATTAGCAAAAATAAAACTTAAATGACAGGGTATTTTCCGTTGACCTAGCACTATGAAATTTGGCAAGTAATATTGTCTACATGTACATGTACAGGGAAAAATCTGAAAATTATACATAGTAAATAAATCATAAAAAAAAATTCTCGAAGTTCGGGCAATAAACTCTTATTTATTTATTATATTAAGTATTACCTATCTGTGGGAAATGCTGAGGAATTGGCAAAATGTACTATATTAATTCTAATATTTTTTATCTTATAAGTTTGTCAATTCTGTTTTTTCTCTTTGAATAAATAATAATAACAATAAAGCTCAGAAAAATCTGCGAGACTCTTTTCCTGGAAGTATTTATAATCTGAAAGTACCAACCAATTTGTAAGGAACCCTCGGTGGGTGAGTCCGACTCGCACTTGTTTTTATTTCCGCGCATTTCAAATGGATTCCTAAACAATTAACTGAGAAAATGATTTGAAAAAAATGCTCACTCAAGAATAAAAAAATGAGCAAGTTGTAAAAAGGGTAAGAAAAGTCCTGAGAAAATTGTGTTTAAGTAATTATTTTTTCTTTCTCGTTATTCGCTGTTTACTTCCTGGGGATTATTTCCCGACTTACAGTCGAGGACATATCAACCTTTACATGCATGCACTCTACTAGGTTATATTACGGGCGAATTTGCAACAAAAATGTAAAGGTGAACCTGCTGTCGATTGTACAGGGGTCAGTAAATACCTCGCTTTGGGGAGACTCACAGTAGTTGATCCCATACTGAGCACTGGTAAAATTATTAAGGCTTTATAATTAGCTCAAAACATTCTCAAATCTGATGATGCATAGTGATTATTAATCAAAATCCATATCATATTTGCCCAAATATTTTGTTTTTGCCCGTAATAAAAATCCAGTATACATTGATCTCTCATTCAATATGTGAGTAGTACCTTCTTCCTCTGTGGTAGTACTGTACATTGGTTCGATTGAAATAATTTTAATTATTTTGTTTTTGTTTTATTTGCTGCAATATTTAATTATTATATGTTGCTTATTAGTAGTTTATTTATGTTTAAGTAATATACGACAGTTTATAACAAAATAACATAATATTCAAAACCAAACCGTTTTATTAAGAGTCGAAAATATCAAGAAACACAAATATATAAACAAAATAATATGCATGATAGCTTCGAGAAAATTTATTCTTAAAAGTAGTAAAGTAAAAGTAGTTATTTTCGGTTCCAGTTTTTGTCAGAAATAGTAGTAGAAGTATTTGACAACATTACAAAGAATTACATACAGTAGGTACCTAATCAAGTTAATATCCTTGCAAAGAATTTCCACCAATAGGTGCATAATTAAGTTAATGGAGATGCGAAAACAAAGATAAATGCACCGCTTCAATAACGTTCTTATTTGTTCATCAAACCACACCAGAAATGAAACGTTAATGTTTATTAACCGATGCAAAACAGACGTTTGTCACAATTATGAATCCGTTCAGGCAATTTACGAAAATAATTGTGTAATATTTGAAAAATTATACAGGCATTGTGCACCGCAATCTTTTTCCGCAGTAAAAAGTACTCTTTATAGATAACGAAAAAAATTTTTAGCTGTGAATAAACTGGTGTTTGAAGCCCTAAAAGAAGTAAAAGTTCTAAAGACAAAATTAGGAAAATAAATTCTTATAATATGTGAAGATGGCGTGGAAAACAAAATTGTAACATTTGCTTAGAATTCGACAACTATAAAGAGTGAAAATATTAATGGCCATTATTATGGCGATGGAGATTTTAGATGTTGCCCTTCGCCATTCCATC
Organism: Yponomeuta malinellus; assembly: GCA_947308005.1. Classification (NCBI taxonomy): domain Eukaryota; kingdom Metazoa; phylum Arthropoda; class Insecta; order Lepidoptera; family Yponomeutidae; genus Yponomeuta; species Yponomeuta malinellus. Next base: position 10,050,606 of record OX371013.1, read on the forward strand.
AAATTTACAGTACCTATTTGGACATCAGTTCAGACTCTGACGTAAACAGTAGTGACATATTACCAGTTATTTACGGATTTGTAAATAACTGATAATATGTTATGACTACAACCTATTATATAAGAACCGCACCTTTCCTTTAAATCTAAATCTTAAATGTAGACATAAAAATTAGAAACGCAGCTAGTTAATGTAATTACTAGACATGGCATTAAAAAAACGTACAAATAAGCACGAGGAAAGCCATGGACAACAGCTGGTTTCCCTCGTAATTTATTTACGGGCTACCTTTCCAACCCGAACGTTCTCTCATTGACACTGGCAATTTTCTCTTCCAGATAAAAAGAAAACACTTTCCGTCGAGCATCCAGAGTTACTCATACGGTAATTGGCAAGCGGACACGGGGCAATAATGTCGAACAAGTCGCAGACGCTTCTCGACATATTCCAGGAGATCCTCGCAGCGTCTGGAGGGAACGCTTCGACAAGCCACGCCATCAATGAAACTCAAATTTTAAGAGTGTTGAGGGAACAGGCTGTCAAGCACAACAGCGATGGCTTTGACTCCCTTCTCGTGAGGGTCCTGAAAGACGCGCAGATCAGATTAAACCTCACGCTCAATGCTGAAGACTGTGGGTACTGCGATGGCGACTTCAGAGAGGTGATTCAAGCATACAACAGTATCCATGGATACGTCAGCTTGTTGGTATGTACCTACCTTTGTTGGCAATAAGCCGGGTGAACATCGCTTTATCTAATCCAGTTAGATTAGTGACATAGGTAATATGGGAAACTGTTTCAATTGACAGCGATATAGAACAGCCAACATTTCGGTGCATGGATGACGTTGAAATAAAATATAGTAAAAAACCGGCCAATTTCGAGCAGGACTCGCGCTTGGCCGGTTTTTATTATTTGCCGTTAGAATATTATAATAAGTCCCACAATCACGCCAAGTTTTATGCCTGTATTACAACAATTTGTTGTAACAATTCAACACCTTCATTCTTTAAGCAAGTTTTCCTTGTAAAACCATTCAACATCATTTAAAAACTTGCCACCTTCGAGGCCGTTTTAATAATTCAGTTTTGCATTTTTTTGTATAAGTATTTCTCAGTTAACGCAGATAATGTTTTGATTAATTTTCGAAAGAAAAATGCGCTGGCACGGTTATGCTCAACGGGCGGGTGTTGGATTGTCTGGAATTTTTCCTTCTGTGTAAAATTTTAATACTGTCTGTCTCACCATGGTACACTGAGTAAATTTCAGTATCGCTTTTTACATTCCAAAGAAATATATACACACTTACATTCACTCGAAAAACAAAACCCTCCTTCCCACGATTCGGGGTCTCCTAGTGTGGGTGCCGCTGGAAAATGTACCTAATTTTAAGTTATGAGCAATAAACCATTTTTTACTTTACTTTACTTTACTTCTGGTGCCATTTTAGTAGTAAAAATAGTAGCACGGGTTACGGTGTTGAATAAAAATTATACGTTTTTTAGCGTTCCATAATCGACAAGGAACCCTTACAGTTTCACCATGTCCGTCCGTCTCTGTCTGTCTGGCTGTCTATTCGCGGCCTAGCTAGAGACGATTAGTACTAGCAAGCCGAAACTTAACGTAGACATACATATTAATCACGCCGACAAAACGGTAGAGTAAAATCTTAAAAAAAAATCTTAGTGGCAAATTTTTGTCCGAGAAGGGCGTTCCCCGCCCTCTCCTGGCTAAACGGTTGATTATAGAAACGCGAAAAAGGGTAGTGGCACATATAATGAACTTAAAAGGAATACTATCACGGCTAAATAGGCTTTACACGTTAACGAGTAATAGGTGACCAACCTTTAAAAAGAAAACTTCGTACAAAATCCATTAAAAAATACTTGATGTTGTTAGTTCTGTGCCAAGTGCGAATTTACGAAATTGTTTTTGGAAAATAGGTATTTCAAAAAATATGAATGTGGGGAAAACAAAATCAGGAAGAAGGTGACCTGGGAGACCAAAGATATCATGGCTACACAACTTACACCGGTGATTTGAACAGAAGATTTATTATGCTGCCAATGTCCTGACTTAATCAAATTCACGCAACCCTCAATCTGTCAGCCATCAAGGTTAAACACGTCACGATTAAGTGAATAGGCCACTTACGTTATCATTATTTGTAAACTCTGTGCCGTTTTGCCCAAAATAAAGTCTAATTTTCAACACAATAGAGCACCTTATAGCAGCGCAAACTTGTTCAATTTGATCCGTTCTGAAAATTTGTCGTCTGTGGTGATGCGCTAAGTGAAAACAAATTTGTTTTTGGCATTATTTTATCTATGACACGCCTGCTTTAAGCCTTGCAGATGTTTCTATTTCTAATGAGGCTATTTACTAACAACACAGTAATGTTTTATGTTTTAAGTAAATAAATACTAATTTTATTTTTTATTTCTCTTACTGTTTTCATTCGTCTCGCGTTGTAGACTTGTGTACTGTCAAATCCAGACTCTCGGTTTAAAAATAATAAATGCAATTATTTTGGTAAAGCTACGTTTAGTTAGTTTGTACGGGTTTTGACCCTGCAAAATGTGGAACATAAACCGTTTACATATATATTGCTCAGGTATATGTTACTCATACAATTAACAAATCAAATTAACACGAGCATCTTGAATATACTAAAACTTGGTTTTGTACCCGACTGCGGCGGAGCCTAAAAATAGGGTAATGTGTTTGGCGAGTATGTATGTTAGATTGTCCGATTCTGTTCCCTCAAGATCTCAGTCTATTCGTCGTGCTTGCACAAGTGTCACAGGCATAAAAAACAGAAATGAAAAATAACCAACAACCCGACTACTGAGCAGGCGGGTGACTACTAATCAGGGACCTAAATTAAAAATATAACTCATTTCAAGTTACGTATTATGTTAGTCCCAATCCCAACCCGACTACTAAGCATTAAATACTATGGCAGTTATTTTTTTATTCAGTTTTTTATTTAAATACTCTCTTAACAATTGACTCTATGAGAAAAGTGTCTTAGACGAACAAGACAATATAACTAATACTTTTTATCTGGAGGTAAAAAGTTTACCTGGAAGGCAAAAACTTATAAGAACCTACTATTATTGTCACAATAGATCAAAGTTGCACACGGTGACCTTTGTGACCTTACGAATAGTGCGTGGATTACGTATGTCGTGCGAACGCGTGTGTAGCTACGCTGCTGGTTTAGTGTGTCGTAACCTGACTACTTGATTGCCCCGAGCAAACCTAGACTGGGTCCACAGATCACTTGCTACGCACATGTAGCCGCCAGAGTTTGCTCCTACCTAGGGCTGCCACCTCTCCAGGTTTGACCCGGGTTTTAATGGTGCACGTCCGGGTTCCAGGTCAAATTTATTGTACTGTGGGTCCGGATAGATAGATAGAGTATTCTTTATTGTACACAGAGATTATATTAGCAGGAATTCAATAATATTTTCATTTACCTATTTTATGGAACATTAACATATATTTTTTTAAAGTTAATTTATTTAAGGATATAGTCTTTAAAATTTTGTTTCGTAAAAATCCGAAGTTTCCGGGCAAAATTTTGACGAAAAACTATCCCTACGTCGTCATAGTCGACCAGTGTGTCCCATTGTGTCATGTAGAACTACTTTTGCAACACGATAATACAGTGCTCTAATAAAGGTTTTTAAGTTAAACACAAAATTAATACTTGGCTGCAGTTTTGACGTATAGTGCTGTTGAGGAGTTTTTGCTCAGCCGCTCAGCGTGCTATGGAAAGGGTTATGCTCGGGGTTTCTCTGAAAGATGAAATTCGAAACGAGATATTCCGACAGAGAACCGAAGTCAGCGACATAGCCCACCGAATTAGCATGCTGAAGTGGCAGTGGGCTGGCCATAAAACCTGAAGAACTTATAACAGTTCTTGAGTGGAGACCGCGGATCGGTAAACGACGTCCTCAGACTCGATGGAGCGATGATCTTCGCCAGGCGGCTGGCAAGAGCTGGATGAGAGTAGCCGAGGACCGTTTTTTGCATGTACTTTTTGATTTCAAAATAAACAATTTAATTTTTAAATTTGAAAAAATTCAGGGCAGTAGCACGTATAATGAACTTAAAACGGAGAACTATCACGGCTTTACAAATTAACGAGTAATAGGTGACCAACTTATAAAAGGAAAACTTCGTAAAAATTCCATTGAAAATTACTTCGATGAAGTAAGTAGTTAGTTGGTAGTAGTAGTTAGTTAGTCCTATAATAAAACTGGTAAAAAACCCTCCTTCTACGGAACTCTACACTGCGCGCGGCCCGATACGCACTTGGCCAGTTTTTAAAGGTGGCAGCCCTACACCTTCCACGTTAGTACAGTACCAGACGCTAGTATAAACTATTACACATCTACACCGGGGTCTCAGACGACAAACAAACATGCTATCGGTATACACAACCGATTTCGCTTAATATTTTACTTTATTGTATGCAATAATGTGTTATCCATTTACCTATTTTGGAACAGCGTTTAGGTTACTCGCTACTTTTAACGAAATCAAATTTGCGTTACTGGACTTACTCTGAATTTCGACCGAAAGGTCGACCTGTTCAGGGCCGGATTTAGGGGAGGGCAGGCGGGGCAGTAGCCATGGGGCCTACACAAGAGAGGGGCCCCACAATAGAGCAATACTACCATTAGACGCCAATCTGTTAGGTTAAGTATGTAAATTAATGTCTGTTCAGTCAAATTTGAATAAAAAAATTTAATTCCGAAAAATAATTATCTTCATTGTCCCAGGGTCTCCAGACCTCCAAATAAGGCTCGGCCCCTGTCGGTATCTTAAGCTCGCTCAAGGATTAGTTTTAAGGTTCTTTGTCAAAAGTGAAAGTAATTTAAACAAAAGCGCTAACGCTGCAAATTGTAGAAGAGCTTTGTTCAAACATCGTCGTATAAACGTTCACTTCGATAGATATTACAGGAATCTATCTGGGAGTCTGGTGTGCGCCAAATAACAACGTCTGCAAACTCTGCAAAGTTATACGAGAACATGCTATCAGGAAATGTATTATTGGCTGGATGCCCGTGAATCGAGTGATCCTTACGCACATTCGTTTTCAGATGTCTTTTCCCTAGATATTTTTTTAATACATTTTTTGATTACGATCAAGGTCAAGTAATATGTATTTCTATTTATAGGTATAACTATTTCTTGAATAAAGACTATCAAACGATTTGACAGCAGAATTTGTTTGTTTCTTTCTGTGTTTTAATGATTTTTATCAACGGTTTGTTTACATCTACGGAGAAGTCATCTGAAATGGAGTATACAGGTCTAATTCGGTATTTGACACGATCAACAATAAATTATTTCATATGCTCGATTAAAAAAAAATTACAAAATATCTCGGAAAATGTATCTCTCTTAGTCAATTACTAGTTATTATAATTTTTAAATATATTAAACATAAAAAGAGTGCTCTGTAATGTGACGTCATAAGTCAGTATTTTCATACAAAATTCCTTTTTAAAAGTAAATCATTTGATATTTTGTCAAATACCCAATTAAAATATAACTGCAGTGAAGGTGTTGTAATTGTATATTTACTGAAAATACCATATTACAACCCGCCATGCACGATGGCACAGCCACTCTACTTTCGGCGTTAATATGACCATAATTAAATTTAAAATTTGTACGTTTATTTTAGAATGACCCGGGCTACAGGGTGACTTTGAATTCGTTAACTGTATTTTGAGGGAATGTTCTTATCATTGTGAAAAACAGTAGCATTAATAATTTATCAGTAATGGTAATCAACGAGAATAACAAGGCACCAGGAGAGGACGGAATTACATCAGAGCTCTTGGAACACCGGTACTTAAAGTCCTTCAGAAGCTCTTCAATTCCGTCCTGCTCGAACGAAAAATGCCAGAAGCATGGAACAGAGGCGTGGTGACGCTGTTCTTCAAGAAAGGCGATAACACTTTGTTGAGGAACTACCGACCTATCTCGCTTCTGAGCCATGTTTATAAGCTGTTTTTGAGGGTCCTCACGAATCGTCTTGAACACAGATTTGATGACTTCCAGCCTCCCGTACAAGCCGGGTTCCGAAAGGGCTATAGTACTATAGACCACATGCACACGCTGCGGCAAATTATACAGAAGACTGAGGAGTATATGCTTAGCGTTTGTGGACTATGAGAAAGCCTTCGATTCGATCGAGACATGGGCAGTGCTCGAGTCTCTCCAGCGTTGCCGTATTGACTATCGGTATATCGAGGTACTGAAGTGCTTGTACAACAACGCCACTATGTCGGTCCGAGTACAGGAGCAGAATTCGGAGGCAATTCCATTGAGAAGAGGCGTGAGACAGGGAGACGTTATCTCTCCGAAACTGTTCACGAACGCACTGGAAGATGCCTTCAAGCTTCTGGAATGGTAGGGACGCGGCATCAATATCAATGGCGAGTTCATCACTCACCTTCGATTTGCCGACGATATAGTAGTCATGGCAGAAACGATGGAAGACCTCAGCATAATGCTCGAAGACCTCAATCAAGTTTCCCAAAGGGTGGGCCTTAAGATGAACATGGATAAAACGAAGGTCATGTCGAACGCCCGTGTTGTGCCCACCCCAATAACATTGGGGAACTCGACTCTTGAAGTTGTAGACGAATACGTCTACTTAGGACACACAGTCCAACTAGGCCGGTCCAACTTCGTGAAAGAGGTCAATCGTCGAATCCAACTCGGCTGGGCAGCATTCGGGAAACTTAGAAAAGTCTTTTCGTCTAATATACCTCAATCGCTCAAGACAAAATTATACAATCAGTGTGTGTTACCAGTGATGACTTATGGCACTGAAACGTGGTCTCTCACTATGGGCCGCATAAGAAAGTTCAAGGTCACGCAACGAGCTATGGAAAGGGCTATGCTCGGAATTTCTCTTCGAGATCGAATCAGAAATGATGAGATCCGTAGACGAACGAATGTCGTCGACGTAGCCCAGCGGATTAGTAAGTTGGAGTGGCAGTGGGCGGGGTACATAGCACGCAGAACTGATGGCCGATGGGGCCGAAAAGTTCTCGAATGGAGACCACATATCGGCAAGCGCAGCGTAGGACGACCAGCCACAAGATGGATAGATGACCTCATCCAAGTGGCAGGAAGACGCTGGATGCAAGCCGCTTCCAACCGGTCTTTTTCGAAATCCATGGAGGAGGCCTATGTTCAGCAGTGGACTTCTTGTGGCTGAATGATGATGATGATGAGTAATGGTAAAACATGTAAGAGTCCGACGTCCGATATGGGTAAACAATTAAAAAAACAAATGAGCTTGCCAGCGCCGACCATCACACGCTCAAAACATAGTTTTTTTAATTTTTATTACTTTTCGTCCTGATATTGTTTGTTTATGCTTAAGTGAAGTAATTTCGGGTAACAAACAAAATATTTGACGCGTAATTTTTATCAGAACTAGCACAATATGTTTTTTTATCATGGTTATAATGCCCCCTTAGAATACGGTGAACGAATTCAAAGTCACCCTATAGAACTAAAATAAATTTTCTCTAAATAAATTTTGCACCAAAATACATTAATAAAATGCTCACCGAAATAGATAATTAGTTACGAAAAAAAATCAATCCTAATCAAAGAAAGTTAATATATCCCTACCAAAAACGATAAGTAGTCACGAAAAAATATGCTAACTGAAATAGATAATTATGAACATAAATAAATGCTTGTCAAACTAGATAATTTCTTATAATATGTAAATAAATGCTCAGCAAAATAGAATCAACTAAGAAAATAAGTAAAGGCTCACTAAAATGCATAATCATTTACGAAAATAAATAATTACCTCTTAAAATAGATTATTACTTACTCCATTTCCTTCCGTGCATATCGTAGAAGGCGACTACGGAAATCAAATACCAGGACACGGGCAGCAGCGTCTTCCTGAGATTCCAACCTCATACTGCGATCGCCAACCCGTCTGCCAAGCGTGGCGATTATGGCAAAACCCCCTCATGATTATGAAAACCATGAGGGAGGCCTATATCCTGCAGTGGGCGTCAAATGGCTGATGTTGATGATGATTACTTATGAAAATAAGTAATTGCGCACCAAAATTGATTGTTACTTTCGAAAATAAATAAACACTTACCAATATAAATAATAATTACTTACGATAAAGAATACCTATATCCTCACCAAAATGGATGGATATGGAAATGCCCACCAAATTTTATACATCATCATCAGCCATTTGACGCCCACTGCAGGACATAGGCCTCCTTCGTGGTTTTCATAACCATGAGGGGTTTTGCCATAATCGCCACGCTTGGCAGGCGGGTTGGCGATCGCAGTATGCGGTTGGAATCTCAGGAAGACGCTGCTGCCCGTCTCCTGGTAATTGATTTCCTTAGTCGCCTTCTACGACATCCACGGAAGGAAATGGAGTGACGCTATTCTTAATCCGGCGCCACACGGAATGTGATTATACATGATTTTTCAGTAATTTTTAATTACTGGAACATTAACTTCTAAAATAAATGCGAAAATTATATAGCTTAATTTCTGGAATTCGTCAATCATATTTAATGTTATTAATTATTATAGCAGATCTACCTGCCGTATGACGATAAAAATATCACGTAGTGGACAGGATAAAATAAATTTCGCTTCATAAAATAAATACCTAAATTAACAAACCACTAAATCGAATATGAACCGTCTTCATTTTATTAATTCACCTCACATTTTAAATAAATAAAATCTCCGGAAATAATAAATAATATCCTATTTAATTATTGTGAATTGGATTTATTTCATTGCACTACAAATGAAGAAAAACAAAAAAGCATGGTAAAGAAAAACTAAGAAAATACCAGCCTAGTTCGAGTCGGACTCGCGCACGAAGGGTTCCGTACCATTATCTATACAACATTTGAAAATTTCAAGCTTCTACCTGTTGTCGTAATATCGAGCAAAATCACGGTTTTTGTATGGGGGGCTCGTTCAAATATTTATTTTATTCCGTTTTTAGTATTTGTTGTCATACCGGCAATAGAAATGCATGATCTGTGAAAATTTAAACTGTCTAGCTATCACGGTTGATGAGATACAGCCTGGTGACACACAGACAGACAGACAGATAGTGGAGTCTTAGTAATAGGGTCCCTTTGGGTACGGAACCCTAAGAAACCTGGTAAATAAAAACCAAGTCGAAAGTTTAGTCAACTCTCATTAAAGGTCTATCCGTGTTGCAACGGGCGATGTGCGGGCGGCACGATTTCATTCTAAAATAATCTTAATAATTACGAGGTTAGTTGCTACAATACATATATAAAAAAGCCCGTTCCCGTGTCTAACACATTGGACGCCCATGGGCGCTAGTAGATATTGTAGTCTCTAACCTTAACGCGTATTTAGGGCCCGCACTTCCCCGGTCTATTGTAAAGGGGAAAAATTTGAAAATTAAATCGTTTTACAGAAATATACACCTACAGAAAATATGTATATTGGCATGACTCTATCGAAAAATTATCGCAGAGAGAGCAATAGAGGTAGGCTTTCTGTTTGTTTTGAGTTTCGTTTTTGTTTTGTTATATAAGTCCCGATATGCTATGCAGCCTAGGGATTTAAATGCAGCAATCCGGAAGCAATATGTTACATTAAGGTGAAAACAAAATGAATTCACAACCTTGGTTTCTCTGATGCCTTCTTACAATTTGCCCGTTTAATTAAGCATTTATGTAGATTACGTAATTTTTTTTGTACACGTATATAGACCCGTTTTTTACTGCTTCTCCGATTCTCCAAGGTATGATGTAAGAAATCTCTTACTTATAAGCTTGGTTTTTCACATGTTATTTGTCCTATTAAATGTTTCATGTGCAAGTATAATTAATTAATTATTTTAAAGATCATACATAATTTATAGTTTTAAGACCTTGAAACTAATGTTTCTTATGTTAAAGTACATTTAAATACACTGCGAATAGTACACCTCATGTACCTATATCCCACACGTGCAATCGACATCAAACGTATATTACGATTATTATTTCACTGTTCGGCTTCCCGTCTGGCAACCCGACTGTCTGACAGACTGAGGTGTTTATAGAGTTTGTTGACAGATGAAACGGATCGATAAAAAATTTCCGAACCCCCGCCGAGGCGGGAATCTGTTTTCGCGACGGATTTAGAATATGCCGATGATTGGAAATCTAGAGACAAGCTAGCTCAGTTACAGACGTTTCTGGAACTCAAGCAAGGCTAATGCTAATTGAAAAGAACCTTGTTTTGTAATCAAAGTGAATTCGTGCAATAATAACGCGCTACGCTGAATGAAACATTTTGATTTCGTCTTCCAATATGAAATTGCATACGGTCAAAAGCACGTTGGTCCGTTGCTAACATTTTTGCATTGCAAGAAAATGTACCTATCTCGGGAAATGTACTGATACTTAAGTACGTCGGATACGTTTTTGTGTTTGAGATATATTAACGTCATCGTTTTACGTATGGATGCCACACACGCTCCAATCGTTACGTAGTCGTTACGATCACTCTGGACCGTTTAAATTGCACTGATAAATTGATACTTAGCATTGTTCATATTTTTGCACTTTCAACAAAAATGTACCTATCTCGGAAAATGTTCAGGTACTTACGTACATCGGGTACGTATTTGTGTTTGCGATATTTTAATTTATTTAATTTTAACTTTAACGTTAACATCTTAGGTATGGATGCCGCAAAGGCTCCGATCGTTACGTAGTCATTACAATCACACTGCGCCATTTAAATTGCACCGATAAATTGAAATGTGCGTATGATAAAAACTGTACAGTTTGTTCGATTTTATAATACCGTATAGTAGAACTGTAGATAGATAGATAGAGAACACTTTATTGCACAACCAGGTGAAAGGTATTACAAATAGTTTCAACTGTAAAAAGTAGATCAATCTGAATCGGAGGATGACAGTAAAGTTTTCTCCTAATCGTAACGTGTGTGCCAGCCGGTGCCCGAGTGTCGATTTTGAATTGATTTTCTCGCTTCTTGATTTTTCCTGCCTCTTATTTTTAATTATAGTGAAAAACTATCCAACTACATTTTATGACAAATGACATTAATAACTATACAGTCTTACTTGAACGCGTGTGGGTTGTAAGGACTAAAGACGTAAGATTTATCTGTCCAGTCTAACTGCACAGTTAAAACTGAAGGTGTGTAGTCTTCGTAATGTTAACTGTGTCAAAATGCAGAGGTTCCCATTGCAGGCTATATGTTGAAATAAACAAAAATATATACTTGTCATTTTATCACGCGTGGTGACGAAAGCTAATATTCTTTCTCTGAGAGAAGGCCTGTGCCCTACTGTGAGATGTATATAGGCTGCATTATCTTACTCTAAACCCCAAAGAGCAGCACCATTAACAGGTTGTCACAATGTCAGCAAATACGTCTATGAACCCATGTATGAAATATTAGATAACTACCCCCAGGTGTGCACAGTGGGTGTCCTGGCAAACACGATGAACGTGGCGGTGCTGACGCGGCGCGACCTGGCGGCGGCGCCCATCAACCGGCTGCTGAAGTGGCTGGCCGTGGCCGACGTCTTCGTCATGCTCGAGTACGTGCCCTTCGTCGTCTACCGGTACCTGGTGAGTTGCAACAACGGCGTACTTCGGTGGAGAAATATATAGTAGAATTAGATGACATCAGTCGTGCTTCGGTCCGGATTATATGAAACTGGTGATGGACAATGTACACACTAATATTACTATAAATATTAGAAATGTTTGTAAAGAAGCTAGGAAGTAAATTCCGAAACCGCTGATCTGAATTCAAAAATTCAATGAGCCTACCTATTCTCAAAACTACCAAATGTACACAAAAAAAAATCATAAAAATCTGTGAAGCCGTTTCGAAGGAGTTCAATTACAAACACTGTGGCACGAGATTTTTATATATTAGATTGCTGAATTCCACGCGGACAAAGCCGCGGTCACAGCTAGTTACGGATAATTTAGAACTACATGTTTTTGGGCGATATGTTTGTAAGAAATAGAAGGGATAAAATATTTTCTGAAAAAGATCCAAAACCGCGAACGTGACTTCTAACAAATTTTACAGGAGACACTAAAAACTTAACAAACCATACCGTCGGCGTCGTACATAGAAAAATTTAGAAATTATAGTTTTTAGACTAACGTAGTTTTTATTAAGTTAGTCTAAAAACCATTATTTCGAATTTTTAGTAATTGTACGACGGTATGATTTCTAAAGTTTTTAGTGGCTCCTGTAAAATTTGTTAGAAGTCACGTTCGCGGTTTTGGATGCCGATTGAACGTAATTGGACTGTCCGTCATATTCTTCAACAAAAGATGTAAAAAGGGTCAATGTAGTTATGAGAAATTGTACTTTTTGAGAAAACAGCAGAAAACAAATTAATAAAAAATAAAACCCACTTCCAAACACTATAGCACTAAAAACCCAGAAATAAGTTAAACGAATATGACCTTCAAATTCAAAGCAGTTACATACATTTAGGTATTGTAGAAATATATTTTGGAGTCGGTGCCCAAAATGTCATGTAATTTGGCACCGGCTCCAATAAACGTCATATTCGTTTAAACTATTTCTGTGTTTAAGTACGGTAGTGTTTTGAAGTCGGTTTTATGATTTTTTTTTTAAATATATATATTTCACGTTTTTTTTGTAATTATCACTATCACAAGTATCACAACAAATTGTGTTTTCCGAGAGCAAATGCATGTACGAATCACTATAAAAACACTCAAATCGCTTCAAGTGTGCCTTTAAAATGTGAAGAGTTCCCTCGATTTCTCCAAGATCCCATCATCAAATCTTGACTTGATGACCATGGGACCACCTGTAAAGTCTACGTTTTCAAATAAAAAAAGAGTTCCAAATCGGTTCGGTTCAAAACAACCCTTATCTTCCTCTTCCTTTTATTTTTAATTGACAGCTTAAAGTAGGCGCATTTTGTCCTTCCATTTCATTAAAGCTTAGGCTCTTGTTCCCGCATTGAAACAAAATATCTATTGAATGACTCCGCGATGCGATTTGAAACCTCATTGTGTTTGTTGCAGGTTCTACCTGAGACTTTGGATTTCCCTTACTCGTGGGCTGTGTACTTGCTATTCCACATGCACTTCGCTCAGATACTGCACACGGCGTCCATCTGCCTGACGCTCTCACTGGCTATTTGGAGATACATTGCAATAAGGTAAGTGTAGACACTCGCTAACGGTGAAGATAAAAGTGTCTGAAGTGTTGTGAAGTGAAGTGAAGTGATCTGAAGTGTTCTCATTACCTCAGCGCTTGAAATTGCCTTCAAGTGTATATAATATAAAAACCTAGACCCAATAAAAGTAACATGCATTTAAATTACATGAAAATAAAAATTTCAAAAAAATATTTAAGTCTTGATATAAAAATCTTGAATTAATATTAAGCACGTAAAATTATTAAATAAATAAAAAAAACGGCCAAGTGATAATCGGACTCGAGCACGAAGGGTTCCGTACCACTTTCTATGCACCATTCGACAAAGATCGAATTTGAGAACAGCGCCATTTATAGAATCCAACAAGAAGCGTTTAACAATGACATTTAACGACATGACATCGGCGCAGTGAAGGTTACATAGATGGCCGCTAGATGGCGAGCGCTGTCTTTAAAGAACATTTGTTGTTTGGGAGCCTCCCTTAAATATTTATTTTATTCCATTTTTAGTACTTTTGTTATAGCGGCAAAAGAAATACATCATCTTTGAATATTTCAACTGCCTAGCTATCACGGTTCATGAGATACAGCCTGGTGGCAGATACACAGACGGACAGTGAAGTCTTAGTAATAGGGTCCCGGTTGGCACCCTTCGGGTACGGAACCGTAACAAACGACACAATGATCAAATAACATTATGTCAGATCTGTAACACTTGCAAGTTAATAAATCCGAAACAAAAAAGTAACATAATTCAAATGATTGAAGTTAGAGAATACGTGTCGGATTACTCAAAAAACAATTAACATTATTAAAAATTAATTTTAAAGTAAATCCAAATCCAAAGTCAAATAAAATAAAAATACAAATTAACTAATTTTCATCCTCCATAACTTCATTCATCGAGTAATAGGATTTCCCGACAAGATATTTGAAAATCAGCCTTTCAAGTTTCCTCAGTGTTCCTCATTTCCTGGGGTATTTTATTATACATATATTCATGGTGCCATACAGTAAATACGTTTACGTAAGAGTGCAGTTTTAGATAGTGGCACGCGTAGTTTATCAGTCTCACGGAGGCCCCTATGTTGTTTGTGATTCCTAGCTACTTACCTCATAAAGATGCATATTATTCCTAATAAAAAGTACAGTTTTATAAATACATAACGATATTAGGTACCTACTGTTAATATTTTCGATTTCCTAAAGTGAGGCCTACAGCTATCAATGGGTTTTAAAACACAGACTGCTCTAATGCATCGTATCTGCGCTCTAAGCACTAATAGATAGATAAACAGATAGAGAACACTATTGCACAACCAGGTGAAAGATATTACAAATAGTCTAATTACTAATTCTATATTTGTGGAATTTATGTGTTTTCCACGATGTGTATGATGTTGCAGTCAATGTGTACTGATGTTGCAGTCAATGTGTATATTAGAAACTTAGCAGTTTTTTTTACGTAGCCTGGTTTGTGTCCCACTGCTGGGCAAAATCCCCAATGGTTTGATGCAAATAGGTGCTTGTACAGTACAGTCGGCAGCATATGAACCTGTGCTTCCATGCACTTCACTCAGTTACGTTACGGGCGATTTTCCAACAAACATGTAAAGGTTGATCTGCTGTCGACTGTGCCCCTCGAAACACGCCATTTGAACAGTTACGAATGAAACTTTTGTGAATAAGGGAACGAATATGCAATTTATGTGCAGGTATTCCGACAAAAGTCACGTTCTATGCACGGAGCGTCGTTGCAGCATCGCCATCCTCGCCAGTTTTATAATTCCACCCGTCCTGTGCACCCCGACCTTTATGGTAAGTGAATCTTTTGACTACACGAGGAGACAATATGAGTCCCGCCCGCTCGCGCCGGCAATTTATCAATGTCACTTTGGCTGATTTGAGATTAAAGAGTGGTTGCTTGCGGTAGAATTGAATGACTGTTCTATGATATATCGTTGTTCAAGTAGACCGATATGCACGGAACGAAACTGTCTATGTAAGGTTGATATAATGGTTTTCAAATATGAAATTTAATAAAACTTGGTACTTAGTTCCTTTCCAGTCTTCTATTCTATTTAAATTTATAGATTTCAAGGTAGTAGCTGTGGGTATTTTCTAATACCCAATTGTCTTCTGTTATATTCACTCAATAAAATTAAGTGGCACTGTATAGGTACCTACAGTGCTTCGTGCTTATCGTACTTTGCCCAAACTCAAGCTTTCAATATTCATAGACCGATTCTTAAGACCGTAGAAAACGTTATTTCGTAAATTGATTATCTTGAGCAATAATCCTTCTAAATTCTGGTTTACAAATTAAATTCAACGACATTTTTATACTGGGCATAAAACATTTTACTGGGCATAGAGCAATGTTTACTCGTAATAAAATAGTGGAAGCGTTAAATTCTCGCAATTAACATTCTAGTTACACAAACATTCCGCTTTGTCCAGCGCACCATATTATGAACGTGATTAACATTCAATGCATTGTTGATGCAAATATTTCGAATGTCAATCACTACCATTATTTTAAAGGCATCTCTTGGCTCAGTCAAAGTACGTATACACTTATACATTTGGCTTCTTGATTTGCCACTTTTTCTCTAATACAGATCAGGTTGTTGTTTTTTCGATAGGTGTTTGACATCCACACGAAGAACCTCACAGACAAATATGGCAATGTCAACGGCATTGCATATCACGTAGATGCCGACTTCCAGGGCCTGCTGTACCAGGCAAACTTTTGGGTTCACGCAGTCGTAATCAAGCTGCTGCCGTGCTCCATACTGACGGTCATAAGTGTGTGGCTTATCCGAGCCCTGTACAGCGCCAACCAGCACCAGAAAAACCTGAGAAACTACAGCGCGTGCCCGTCTGCTGAGAAGACCATGAAAAGACAGCACAAGGCGGACAAGCGAACGGATCGCACGACTAAGATGCTCCTGGCCGTTTTGCTTCTTTTCCTAGTGACGGAGTTGCCTCAGGGGATTTTGGGCCTTATGAGCGGGCTGTTGGGCTGGTGCTTCTTCAAGCGCTGTTACGACCTGTTCGGCGAGCTGATGGACTTCTTGGCGTTGTTGAATGGCGCTATCAACTTCGTGCTGTACTGCTCCATGTCACGTCAGTTCCGGATGACGTTTCGGCAGATGGTGCTGCAGCCGCGGCTGGCGCGCTGGCTGCCGCCGCCCGTGTCACACTCGGAGTCGCACAATCAGAACACGTATGTCGGATTTTTTTAAGGCATGTTCTTTGTGCATCCTATGTTTTGCTGCATGATGTTAAACTTATTTGTTTGTTGCCTTACAGCCGAGCTGGATTCGTTGCCCGTGCCTCTAGGGGGGTCGTCCATTAATCACGTGATCTTTTTGACTTTTTAACCCCCCCCCCCCTCCCCCATGATAATGGTTTTAGATTACCCCTCGCCCCTACCCAAAACCACGTGTATTTTTTTGGTACAAAGTATCTTAAAAAAATTACGGGATAATCGTTGCCTAGCAACGGCGAGTCACAGCTTTTGAGCCTCACGTGATTAATGGACGAAGCCTTTAGTTCCAATTTCACCTTGAACTTAGTTGAATTACCCAAAAACGGGACCGCAATATGTTGAACCCGATACGAATCATTGATCTTTGTTTTTCGTTTAGCTCCTGTTGAATTGCTTTTAGAATAAAATAAAATAGAAGAAGTTTTATTCACAAATTAATTTAACACAGTACAATGATACTTAAAGCTAGAATACGATCATTTTACACAATTAAAGTAACATGCCGTGCCAATGCTTTTAATTTGAATTCGTTAGATTTGTAAAAAAGAGTTGTCAATAAATCGCTTAGAAGTCAAGTAAAGTTTTGTTTCGTTGCGTTCGTTTCGATAGTAATTATTTCCAATGAAAGTATTTTTTATGTCATCTAGTGAACTATGAAATAGTAATTTTCCTCTCTGCAGGTGCACAGAAAAAGTTCAAAGATAGCTGCGGCCTCCAAGCTCGGTAGAAACTGTACTGAAAATAAAGCCCACATCGGTACGTCTATTAGTCAGAATTTATATAGAATACCAATTTACCAAGGCCGCCAATTGTTCTGCATTTTTGTAAACATTTCATGTTTGTGTTTTTCCTGCTACAATAAAGAATATTCTTATCTTATCTTATTTTACGATAAACGACAAGTTCTAGTAGGTACCTTGTTCCCTGTAACTCGTTTTACAATACATTACCTTGAAAAGGTGTTGGAATTTTAATTGTTTCAACCTGCGAATAAAAAAACTTTTCTCTTCCTTCACTTCCTTTGAAACATGCCCTTGCCCTTATCGTCACACAACTCTCGATTATTGATTATACACTAACTGCCTCATCGAAATGTTCAGCTACTGTATATGTTCGGATTAGTCTCGCGGAATCAACGCATAGCATAGCTACCGGACTCCACCAAGTAAGATATATGTATCTATCTTTTTATATGCGAAATTATACCCCGACTTACGCTAATTTGACTTACGCGTACCTACTTATAACGCAGTACATATAAGACTACGTCCCGCTATCGGATATAGGCCTTCTCTGAGAGAGAGAAGAGAGAGAGAGAGAGAGAGAGAGAGGAGAGGAGAGAGAGAGAGAGAGAGAGAGAGAGAGAGAGAGAGAGAGAGAGAGAGAGAGAGAGAGAGAGAGAGAGAGAGAGAGAGAGAGAGAGAGAGAGAGAGAGAGAGAGAGAGAGTATGGGCTTAATCACCAGTAGAACTTTAATCAATTGTAGTATTTTAAAATCAACATTTCACTCTTTCTAATGTAAATGCGCTACTACCTACGTTTGCATGACCACTTTTGGTAGCGCTGTTATTAACGTAATTGTATGTACGCCTAAAATAATCATCGCAAACAAATGCAATTGAGGAGGTGAAAATCAAAAGGTGATAATTACATTCTACCTTTTTTCCCAGAAAACGAGAAAAACTTTTTACGGCAATGCCTGTGCAAAATTATCATACATTTTTTTTACAATAAATAAGGTATATATGCGGTCTATAATATGATACTATTTTGAATTGTCTAGATCTTCAAATAAGGTAGATTCTTGTGAAATATGTTACCTTTTGATATTAAAAAAACATGTTTATAGAAAGAATTAAAAGATTTTTATTATTATAAGACATTACACATGAAGTTGCCCACAATCGTCCTCCAAACAGTCACAACAACCCTCAACTTCTTCTTCAACATTTTCTGGAACTGCAACTCCATATAAAATTTCTGAGTACCAATTAAACTTAGTGTTGGTAACGATAAAATATTGCACAGCCAATAGCGTTAAATAATCGATATTTCATGGATAAATAAAAAACATGAGTAAATGTTACCGTTTTGATTGAAAATTAAAGAAGACTACTTTTTTTCTTACAAAAATGTTACCATTTGTTTATGAAGAGGAAACTTCAAATGCAATCGACTACAAATGTTACCTTTCCTTACAAAATCGCCTTTTCGGTAGCCATTTTCTACAGGAAAACATAACTTTTTGAACCCAATCTCTTCGAAAATAGATGTAATCCGATGGCACAAAAAAAAAAACAATTTTAACCAAAAACTGTAAATGCGACCATTTGATTTTCACATCCTCATATTTTACAATATGCTTTTCATGTCTGCGTTGGTGATAGGTAATGAGATAGGACTTTAACATCTATGTTAGGTGATTTATCGCCTATTGCAATTCCTACATACTGCTACGTAGTGCTTGGGACATAATATTATTTATATAATATAAATAAATATACTTCGACTTAAACCATCAGTCTTATTTATAAAGAGACAAGTCTTTTAAACACTCAAGTTGCTTTTCCCTTTACCGCAGACTTTTTAAACTGTACTTGAGGAGTGTTTCAGAGGAATTGTGTTTTCATAATTAATACCACGTAGGTATCTACAGCTTTATCAATAACAGGGTAAAATTCTTGGCAACACAAGATTGAAATAAGAATTGATTTATTTTTTATTTATTTATTTTCTTTTTTTCAGGGCGAAGACGTCGGTACCATGAGGAAGGGGCGTCAACGGGAAACCCCCCATAGTGCGCGAACATTTTCTGTAAAGAGCAGTGTTTTTAGACTGACCGAGACCACCCCAATGTGAAGTTGATAAATGAATAACGTGTGTCTCAGGGTTTTCATTGTTAGTGTAAGAACTTTACTGGAACTTACTCCTCTTCTTGGCTTCACCTTGCAAGCTCTTGCTGTTTGAACTAAACTTTCTACTAAAGTTTGTTTCAATAAAAACTTTTCTGCACAAACTACTATGTTAATATAACTTGCATAGTGGCGTTGAATAATTTAAGCTTGTTAACTTGTGAAGTTCAGTATTTTTATTAGTATTAAGTTTATTATGTTGTAGCTAGATGGAAAGACGGAATACATTTGCTTACCTTTGTTGCAAATCGCGTCACGAATAATGTTGAATGGAAATCATCCATGCTTCACAAACTAAGATTAGGTTTATATAGGTTAATGCCTATCCCATATTCTTGGTATCACTGTATTAATAGTTCCACGAACTATGTGTGTTATTAGATCATCAGATTAATAGTCTCTTAGGGACTATCCACGAGACGTGCGGGCGCAACGTTTCTAACTAAAATAAACCTTAAGGGCGTCACACACGGCGAAGATACGATAATAGTTTGTCATAAGATACAATATCGCTCGCCATTCAATTCAATGGACGAAAATACCTATGTAAATATATATTATCTTTGTCGTGTGTGATGGTCCACTGAATTGTATAGCGAGCGATATTGTATCTTAAGACTGTTCTTACGTGAAGCATGCTATATCTGTAGCGCAACTTAACATTATTAGTTGTAATAAAATGAGTCTTCTTTTTATGTATGTGGTCTGAGGGTTTGATGGATAATTAAATTGCGGATATTCAAGGAATATTTTTCTTTTCCTGTACTAAGTTATGGACTGAGAAAATTTGATTCCGAAATACAACTTTTCTTTATTAAAAACTACGTATAGGAAAACCAAAATAACTTTAAAATGTCCGTAATTTCATTATGCATCAAACCCACAGATCACATTTATCAAAAGCTTACTCATTTTAATACCATAATTAAAAATGTTAAATTGTGCGAGCGAGACAGCATGCTCCACGTAAGAACAGTCTTAAGATAGTATCTTCGCCGTGTGTGACGCCCTTTAAGGGGCTCCATGCGATACCGCTAGCGCCACCAACCGAAAACATCTTTTTAAAGTAATTCAACATTTACTTTTTTAATTTTTTTAAATTTTGTATTTTGTCAAATAAAGTGTTGTACAAACAAACAAAGTAATTCAACAAGAAACTCTTATAGTTTCGCCATGTCCGTCTCTCTATCTGTCTGCGGCTTAGCACAGAGACGATAAGAACTAGAAAGCTGAAATTTGGCATAGATATACTTACTTATTAATCACGCCAACAAAGCGGTAATATAAATTCCCCTACACCTAAATAAATTAGGGATGATTGTTTTTTATCGCCTACATCATAGTTTGGGGATTTGTCGTTGGATTGGTTTAAAAATGTTGTGGGCATGGGAATACCATTTTTAGATTAAGGGATCCGTTTGCGAAATATTAAGCTTTAAAGTGCATTTTTTTTAGAATAGGGCGTTCCCAACCCCTCTGCCGGCTAAACGGTTGGTTGCAAAAAGGTGAAAAAAATCAGGGCACTAGCACATATAATGAATTGAAAAGGAAGACTATCCCGGCTAAGTAGGCTTTACAAGTTAACGAGTAATAGCCGACCAATGTATAAAAGGAAAACTTTGTGCAAATTCCATTGAAAATTACTTTGATGACGTTGTCAGTTCTGTAAAGCGGATAAAAACCCTCCTACTGAACCCTACACTGCGCGTGGCTCTACATGCACTTGGCCGGTTTTTAATAGTTTTTACAAAAAGTGTCAGTCCAAACTTTCTATCATGTTACCTAATAGTGATTTTTAGTCACGGTCTTGGGTCTATTAACATGATTGAGAGATTGGTCTGAGGCTTTTTGCAAAAATGATCTGTAAAAAAGTTAATGTTTTTCTCTACCTATTAGTGGCGCTTTTTCTTCTATCGGTATTTGGTGTTCAGTAACATGGAGCCACCTTAAACAATTTTAAGGTTAGTTTCTACTCGGCACCACACGGGAATAGGCTTCTTTGCACTTAAATTGTAGTCTTTAGCTTCGTAAGTATTTATAGACTATTTGAGATTGAAATAACACCCACACGTCGTCAGCCCGTTGTAATATGGATAGACCTTAATCACTTTGAGCACTGGACCGAGATAAATACAATCATGTGGTTGGGCACGGTCTGCTTACTGTTGTATTATTTACCAAACGTCTACAGAAATAACAATCTTCATGTAATATTCTCGTAGGATACAGCAAAAAATATGTCAATGAGACAATAGCTCCATTAGCAAGCAGCTTATTCCACGCGTGTTATTACTAGGTCCAGTCAAGATACAAATATCTTACATCACATGTACTTTGTGTGTTACGTAAGTACGATTCTAATTCTACAGAAACTAAGTAAGTAATTCGCACTCGTCACTAGGTATATTTTGTCCTTATATTTTATCTGAGCGCTTGAAATAGCCAATCCGCGGTGGGCACCCGCGGTAATTAAGCCGATACTCTCTTTCTGAGAGAAGACCTGTGCCCTGCAAATGTATATCTGCTCAGTTATAATGCCCGAGAAATAACGTGAACAAATGACTTTAACTCCTACTTCACATGAACTTATTTCGGGTCGGGACTTGTAATTATTTGGACTTTATTTTAGTCAAATTAACAAATGATTATAAAAATTGCTATTAAGTGTACATTGCAAACTCATCCCGAATGCGCGGATTTTTATTCAACTTATCTGCCGGGCATATAATAAATTGATTTACTGTCCAAATACAATCCAATAAATACCTAAGGCAGTTGGTACATCACTTAAGTATATTATATTATGTAACTTGTTACTAATAATATACAGAAATGTACCAATACAGCGTGACATCTGAAACTCGTTCATTATTAATGTTAATGAAAAACTTTGATCGGAAAAGAAATGTACAAATTTAGTTTGCTGGCCCTTATACTAAGCTAAAACCGGTATGACAAGTGACAGCAAACATTACAGTTGAGCTATACAAAGTGTGAAGTGATTGTTGTCGTCGACTGTCACAGTTCTTACAGCGGGCGACGGAAGGTCGAGTATCGAAAATAAAATGGATAGTTATTTCTTTGGACGATGACGCGCTTGTGCGAAAATCGTGATATTTTGTAATTAAACGATAACACAATAGTCATGAAAAGGTGAACGGTCTAACAATATGTGGGTTCGAGTGTTTTCGAGGGTCCGGGTAGCTATTGGCGGTCTGTGGCAGAAATTAGCGGGTGAAGAAACTCGATGAAAGTTGCTTTTAAATCCCTCTGAGCCTCGGAGAGACCCAGGGCACAAAGTTTGGCGAAATTGATTAAAATCGGCTTAAAGATCTATTTTTTCAAGCTCGCTTTTCCCTACTTTCTATCTGTATTGTTATTAGCTGTCAACCGCCGCAAGTTTTTACTCTTAGGTACAATCCAATTACTCATAGAATGTAGTTATAAATGAAGACGCTCGTATTTGATTTGCTCACACTCTATTTCCGCGTATATTAGCACAGGTACGTAGGGACGACAAAAAACTGTTTCAAGTCACCTGAAATAATTTTACTTAGGTAACTTATAAAATTTTCGGTAATTGAACGTGGTGACTTTACTTGCTTAAGTTAATGATCTAATCGCAGCCAATAAGAGGTATTGAAAAACAGAAAAGCAAGTAGAAATATGCTCACCAGTACCTACTGTAGTAATGCAATATACTACAACGAAGGTTGCATGAACGCCTCAGTTTTATTTTCATTGCCGCTTCAAGTCTAAACTTTCTAAGCGTCAATGGAATGAAAGTAATTTCAAGTCTATGAGTAGGTATTATAAGGATTTAAGTCATTGTACACTAACACACACTAATGCAATACCCGACCTAAATGATGCTTTCTTCCAATTAATTCACAGTTCTACACAATCAAGCTGAATTTACTGTAAATTATTTAAATAACGATCAAAACACACTTTTTCCTATTTTAAGTTCCTGCCATGCGAAAAGATTCTCTTAGAACATTATCACCCGGCTATCGCCTAGGTAGGCTTCAGGAGTGGCAGTCATGAAGACTGGCGGTCTCACCTATATATAAAAACTTAAAACACTCTTCTATATCACTCCTCTATAAACACTTCCTTACCGCAGTTTCTTTAAACTGCCCCTGAGGAATGTTTTAGAGGTATCGTGTTTTTATAAATAAGTAGTAGTACTCGTAGCTAGTAAAAGAGGAAAATTGTAACGAATTGGTAAATAAGGTTAAAACAACCTAGCGTAATATTGGACTGATTTATAAATGCTAACGAATTTGAATGAATACGGATATTTTTATGAAAGCTTAATAAACATTTTATTAATATCATAAACTGGAGTCTTTGATGTATATCTTTCTTTTTAGGTACAGTAGGGGCCGCCTATTTACGGCTTTGAAGCGAATAATTTTGAAGGATAAATCAATATTTGTTCGATTAAAATATTAACGACTGTTCATTTCAGTATTATCAATCCCAACGTTGGACAGACAGTCAGGAAATAATATTTGTCCACTGCGAATAAAGTCAACAAGAAAAAATGCGCATAGAAAAGATCATAAATAACGTGGAAGATAAATGAAGCTCTAAGCTCGGCGCCCGCATTGAGGGACAAAAATTATCTTTTATATTTATTATGCCTCCATGGCGCTGGATCCCGAACGTGACTCGCCTAGAGCAGTGTTTCTCAACTTGTGGGTCGCGACCCCCAGTGGACAGCATGCTCGCGCAGAGAGGCGGGAAGCCTTGATAGAAGCTTAAATTTTTGCCTCTCCTGTACCTCCTGCGGGTAGAAAATGCCATTAGCAATAATTAGGTCCACCCTTTGTACACATTCTTTTGCGCAATAAAAAATACAAATTATTCATTGTAGGATAAAAGATACGGTTTACAATGAGACATTTATCCTAAATTGTTTTGTTGTTTGATTCCTAATTGGCAACTGTCACCTGCATTATAATGATGATAGTCAACAATAATGATAGTTGATATTTATAACACTAAAATAGTTTTCGTCACCAAAATGTTGGTTTTCATAATTTTCTCTTGCACTACCGCATCGACTCTCCATATCAACGTAAGTTAGCTGGGAGAAAATACTACCTAGTATTAAGCTGGCCTTTGTAGAAAACTGTTTTTTTTAGATCGGCGAAGAATGTTTCAATTAAATTCAAATAATAATACCATAAAAAATAGAAAAATTATTTATAGGATGAAAACGGTTTATAATGAGACATTCATCCTAAAATACAATTTTTTTCCTAATTGGCAACTGTCACTTGCATTATACAAATGATAACGCATCCCCCTCACAAATCTTTATAGCACTAAAACAGTTTTCGTCACCAGGAAATATTAGGTAAGATTAGATTACAGAAAAGTTTAGTTAGTAAGAGGTGAAGGTAGCTTTGCAAATGGCGAGATGTCCCGGTATTTCAGCTCTATTTCATAAAACGCCTATGAAAGATCCTATTTCATAAAACTAAAATTCATGGTTTACTGTGACAATTCAATTCTATGCATTACCGATGGATAGATTAATAAGCAGGAAGACTAATTGTACTAATCATCATAGTCATATTGAAATATGCATTGCAGTTTCATAAAACGCGGCCCTGAACGCCCCCTGGAAGCACCGTGTGAGGAACGGTCAAAATCGAAATAGCTATTTTGACAATGGTAGTACATAATAATAAAATAGGTTATTATTATTAGGAAACCCATCGATAATTTAGTACTTTTTCGGCCTTGCTGACAAGCACATTGCTTTAAACAATGAGGTACCTATTAAAGCTGCAGCCCCCATAGACTTACAGTGTTATTTATAAAAACATATCCTAAAACACCCCTCAAATGCCGTTTAGATTAGGATTAGGTAAAGGAAAAGACCATTTACAGTGCATATGTGGAGTGTTGTAAGGAATTGTGTTTTTATAATTACTTAGTTTTTTCGAAAAACCCTTATAGGATCAATTTATTGTCCGTCCATCCGTCTGTCTGTCTAGACCCTTTATCTTAAGAACGCGTAAAGGTATCGAGCTGAAATTCAAAACATATACTTAAGTCTACAGACCCCTGAAGCTGTGAAAAAATCAAAGTTCTAAGTTGGACGTAAAAAAATACGACCGTTTATGCCACGTATAATAATATTTCGACACTCAAGGGAATTAAAGTTTATAGGGTACTTTCCCTTGACCGATAACTATGAAATTCGGCAAGTAGGTAATATCGTCTCATACTACAAGTACAGGGAAAACATTTGAGAACTATACATTTGTATTTTTACTTCATCATTGAAATTACTAAGATCATTTTATTACGGGTTGCCTCCGGATTTTTTACTTGGAAACTTTCGCAGAATTTTAAAAAAAGGTTGAGAAACACTGGCCTAAAGCACTCAGATGAGAAGTACCCAGTGGCCCGCTTGAGTCAAATGTAAGCATATGAAAACCGCTTGGTCCTGTCAAGGAGTAAGTATCTCATCAAAACAGAAATGTAATAAAGAGGCCAAGTTGGATACCAAAGGCCTATTTCATATAACTACAGTTCATGGTTCGCTCAGAAAATGCGATGTACATTGCAAAGTCGACTAACCCACGGATTAACAAGCAAAAAGACTTGACTACGCAATGTACAGTTTTCACAAAAAACTATGTATTGTAGTTTCATGAAACGTGGCCCTAGGATGCGTAGGGTTGATGGTTTCGCCGAGGAAAGATTTGAAACATATGAAGTAACGTAAACACTGTCAGAACTTGAAAGTAGCTAAGAACCTAACAAGCTTGCCTTAAATAAAGTGAAGAAAGTTATACATTCCTTCAGAAAGAACTTGGCATGGCACTGGATAGCAATTCTTTTTGGCGCGAAGCAGACAAGCGTGTCTTGTCTGGAATCAAACTTGGCCCCATTCTCCTATTAATGTTTTGGTGGGATATCATCATAGATATAATGCATATTTGATACGTAATTTTTCAGAAAGTAACAAAGTTACCCATGTAACTGGTTTTCGTAGGTCGTTGGTTTTCTTTAGTGAAGAAAACCACTACAAAGCAGAAAAACCGTACAAAAACAATAAACTTAGGCCTTTGTATCTACGTAATGAGATGATTTGTCATCCTCAGCCCTACTAACCATGAAAATAACAATTGAAAACCATTGTTATTTTATAGGTCAGGAGTGAGAAGGTTATAGCGTCCAGTGGCACCTTCACTGACACGAGATGGGTGAAGGAACTACTCGGACGCATTGAGACATTGTGAGCTTAGTCGGCCTAGCCCAAAGGAAAGATAAGTCAATACGTGCGGAGGCAACAAAGCCGCGGGTTTCCGCACGATGTTTTCCTTCACCGTTAGCGTGTGGTATTGCTACTACAAATTCGTAGATGTACGTAATTTTGAAAATAAACAAAGTCATAGGTACATGTCCGCACTGGGAATTGAACCTGAGTCTCTAGCTTCCGAGTCCATTGTTCTACCCACTGGGCTACCACCGCTATACAAAAACAATAAAGGTAGAACAAACAAACATTTTCAAAAGTCTTAAAACAAAAAAGACAAACTAATTGACGTGTTTAATTCAGCACTTGGCGCGTCGCCCTCGCGTCGTCGTCTCGAACTTGGTTTCTCATGTCTAGTTAATAGGAACCTTAAACAAAGTTTGAACAAGTTTATTTAGCCTTCTATTGTCTTTTGTTTTGGGACATGGCTCGTGACATCTCGGTCATATCCAGTGTCACACTTAATTCAGAACTCCATTCCCCTTCTACGAACAATTCCGCTTTCAGTATTATTTTCCTCGTAATTCAACGACGTTATTCCCAAAACTAGCAAAACTTCTTGGAACTGGTAGAATGACGGCGCGAGTCGTGCGTTTTTTTAACGCGTTCGAATGTCAAAATTTGCGACGGCGCCGGCGGGACTTCCCAGTACAATAATTGTCAAATTCTGACATTATTAATAAATAAAATAAAAAATAAATAAATAAATTTCAGTTCGACAAAACACGTGACTCGCGCCGTCACGTCATCATGCTACATGTGCTGGATGATGAATGTCTGTGCGCCGTCGGCTCATAGTCTGACATGAAATACACCGGAAGGCTCTTAAGCAAAAAAAGGCAGCCGAGGGTGACCGTGGATACACGAAAGGAATTTTTGTAGCTCCACACAATCTGCTTTCATATAAAATCAAACAAAAAACCCAAACTGCAAAAAAAATTGTAAACAAGGCTTAAACTGGTAGGTATGTTGAATTTTCAACCTTTTGGCGCCAAAAACTAGGCCAATGAAAAAGTGTCTTTTGGACACACAGAATAAAGTATATTAAGAAGACGGACGAGCACAGAAAGTACACAGGTTTTGGTTTATAGTATTTACACTCCAGCATGGGTAGTACGATGGCACGAGTCACGCGTTTTGTGGCAGTACAATGTCAGAATTTCACAGTTAATGTACATACTGGAAAGTCGCGACTTTTGATATTTAAAACGCGCGCACCTAGCCTCGTGCAGGAGCATTAAGGCGCGACTGACTGCGCTGAACTAAACTACTGAGGATGTTTTGATCGTCATTTACCAAAATAGGTGAAGCCGTTTGGCCTCTGGGTGGTCATTAAGAAACAAACACACATACTTATAAACATACATATATACGCGCGAAAAACATAACTCTCCTTTGCTTTCGCAGTCAGGTAAAACAGTATTATGCCTTTACCTGGATTTACAGGGGAAAGACATATTAAGTAGGTTTTGGGTAGATCGATAGATTGTTTGCTCGATTAAAAAATCTGTTACAGGCACCAAAGCCGCTACAGCGTCTCAGTGGTCACGTGAATGTCTGGTAAGAAGGAGTTTCTACGCAGTACATCATCTACATAGATATTTGTGAAGAGTTGCTTGCATTGAAGGGTTATCTGGGAGAAATTGCGGTTAGCGATAAGGCCACCAATTTTTGGGTATAGTCGACAGCAGGCTCGCGAACTTTTACATCTTTGTTGTAAAGTCGGGTTAGTTCTCATCTCGGCCACTTAAAAAAGTGGGACCCGGACGACTTCCCACTTTTCAAAATTATTATTCGTCATCTCGGCCCTTATCAGTCTTACATAAGGGTCGAGTTTCCATCTTCGAAATTTTCTATTGGTCGACTGGGCCCAGTATAGAAAATTGTTAGAATTTTTTTAATGTACAGCTTATAATATACAGGGTTACCTCTAAAGTGCGCAATTCCAGAAATGATAGTAAGAGGTTGTGTTTTACGTCAACTTTTGTTTCATGACTTTTTATATCAGATGATATTATTTTAAATGTCAGGGTTTAAATAATTTTATTAAATTCGGAATTTACGCCCTCCACCGATGTCGCAGCCTCTGGCAAATCAATCACCAGACAGCTGACTCAGCGTTGTGCTGAGAAAGTGATCCCTCAGCGCTGCTTTTCAGTCAGTGCCTACGGTAACCCATAATTGTACTACGGAGTGCGTGCCGTGGTGCATTTAAAAAGAATTAAATCAAATGCAATAACATGCATACAATAAAGTTAAAAAATCTCTGTGAGATACAGTATGTCTGTCACCAGGCTGTATATCATGAACCGTGATTGCCAGGCAGTTGAAATTGTCATAGGTGATGCATTTTTGTTGTCGCTGTAACAAAAAATACTAAAGACAGAATAAAATAAATATTGAAGGGAGCGTCCCATTCAAGAAACCTAATTAAAAAATATCAATTAAATTACAATAAACATTTAAGAGCGGGCTCCCATACAACAAACGTTATTTTTTTGCCTTTTCTTCCCGATCTTTGTGTCTAACGTTGTATAGATAATGGTACGGAATCCTTCGTGCGCGAGTCCGACTCGCAATTGGCTATTTTTTATTTCATGTACTCTACTGTGCAGTCGACAGAGCATGCCAATCTTTACAACTTTGTTGCAAAGTCGCCCGTAATTTAATTGAGTACAATACACGCGTGTGAAGGTTGAAGTGCTGTCGACAGTTCAATAAAAAACTGGCCAAGTGCGAGTCTGACTCACGCTCGAAGGGTTCCACACCATTATCTATACAACATTTGAATATTTCAAACCAAAAAACGACAAAATAATCGCGTTTGTTGTATAGGAGCCCCCCTTAAAAATTCATTTTATTCTTTTTCTATTTCCTGTTACAGCAGCAACAGAAACACATCATCTGTGAAAATCTCAACTGTGTAACTACCACGGGTCATGAGATACAGCCTGGTGACAGACGGACGGACGCACGGACGGACAGCGGTGTCTTAGAAATAGGGTCCCTTACCTTTGGGTGGGGAACCCTAAAAATATTGTTTTGTTACCTTGTAAAGGTGGTGGTACTTAATTACTGGTGTGCAATAAAGTGTTATCTATCTGTCTATCTAGAGTGTAAACTCTCAAACACACATTAGCTTTCTCTTCCCTTCACTCTTTCCTTTTACCACAGACTGTTTACTGCCTCTGAAGAGTGTTTTAAGTAATCGTGCTTTTATAAATAGGTATATTAAGCTTCAGTTACAGAACATAATATCTTTATTAGATGTGTCGTGGGCTTAGTAAAGTGCCTGGCTGGCTTAGGCTGCGAAATTACGCCTTTATTCCTAAGTACTTACAAACTAATTCTGGTATTTTGTGCCTACCTCGTTGGTCTAGCGGTATCGTGCTGATTACTATGCCGGAGATCGTGGGTCCGATTCCCACTGGGGGCCGCCGTGCGTTTGTAAAAATGGGCTCAGTCCGGGTATATTTCTATGTTTGTGATGTCCTTGCCTGGTCACCATAGGACAGGGTATCCTAGTTTCGGACCAGGTCCAGTGACTGTGTTGTGTGGAGGTTACTTATTTAGTTATTTTACTAGATGACCCCGTGAACTTCGTATCACCGACGTCAACCGTTTTTTTTTCTTCTCACCGTTTAAGCCTTCCCTGGACTTCCACAAATATATGTTACAGCCAAAATAATAAATCTGGATATTATACATAATGACTGGTCATTATATATAATGTCTACTCAGTTTAGATAAAGTGATAATTAACACAAAATTAATCACATTTACTAGCAATTTTATTTAATATCATATTAATATCATAATGTAGGGTACCTATGACTTTTCCATGCACCAACCTTGTTTAAGTTTGACACAAAACTAAGTTTTTTAGTGAAATATTTTTTTTCGCTTTTATATAAAAAAAAAGAACTTACACCCGAAGTTATTTTTGCTTATGTGTACTGACCTAACAAACAAAATGCGAAATATAAATTTAATCAAACAATTATTTGCTATATAACACTTGCCAAAATAAAACGTTAGCATAATAATTTATTACTTTGTCTAGTGAATTTGGCTATTATATATAATGACCAGTCATTATGTATAATAGCTATTTAATCACTTTGGCTGTAACATATATAAAAACAACAATTAGCCAAATCGGCCCAGCCGTTCTCGAGTTTTAGTGAGACTAACGAACAGCAATTCATTTTTATATATAAGATAGCAACGGTGCTATAACAATTCCATCGGAGGTTTTTATAGGGCGATACACTTTTCGCTGACGTCATAGTATGCAAATTTTATCGCGTAATATTTTATTGCGTAATTTTTGCTTAACCCGTTCGCCGGAGGGGATGGAATAAGTAAATATTCATGCGACAACCAGACCCGCGCCTACTAATAAATTTTGTAATTTCCCCATGACGTCATTCTTGTAGCTATTTTTTATGTTACCTATGTACGTCCCACAGCAGCGCCACGAGTGCCTAACGAGAATTAGCAATTTCCGGCGTTGAGGTTATGTAAACACATCGGACACTCAGGTTTCCTCTTGATGTTTTCCTTCACGCCACTTGGGTAATGCTACTATAACTTCGTTAATTTCATTGATACATGTCAGGATTCGAATCCACGACCTCCCGAATGTGAGGCCGGCGTTCTACCGCTACGCTACCATGGCTATACGTATTCGTATTATATTTCACTTAATTCCGCAATTGCCTGAGAAATACATTTTTAGGGTTCCATACCCGAAGTGTGCCAAATGGGACCCTATAACTAAGACTTCACTGTCCGTCTGTCTGTCTGTCTTTCTGTCACCAGGCTGTATCTCATGAACCGTGATAGGTAGGCAGTTGAAATTTTCACATTTCTGTTGCAGCTATAACAAAAAATACTAAAAACAGAATATAATAAATATTTAAGGGGGGGCTCCCATACGACAAACGTATTTTTTTTCGTTTTTTATAACGGCAACAGGTAGACGCTTGAAATATTCACAGAATATTTAGTTCTATATTCGCTTGAAAAATAAGTAATAAAATTAAAATAATATAAATATTTTAGTATTTTTTGTTATAGCTGAAACAGAAATACATTATCATGACATATGGTGCCGAAACGTGGACACTCACGGTGGGGCTGGTCCAGAAATTTAAAGTCGCTCAGCGTGCTATGGAAAGGGCTATGCTCGGGGTTTCTCTTAAAGATCGAATTCGAAACGAGGTGATCCGACAGAGAACCAAAGTCACCGACATAGCCCACCGAATTAGCATGCTGAAGTGGCAGTGGGCCGGCCATATTATCCGAAGAACTGATAACCGATGGGGTAGACGAGTTCTTGAGTGGAGGCCGCGGATCGGTAAACGTAGTGTAGGACGTCCTCAGACTCGGTGAAGCGATGATCTTCGCAGGGCGGCTGGCAAGAGCTGGATGAGAATAGCCGAGGACCGTGCTCAGTGGCGTGCAATAGGAGAGGCCTATGTCCAGCAGTGGACAAGCATAGGCTGATGATGATGAAATATTTAAGGGGGGCTCCCATACAAGAGACGTGATTTTGAGCCGTTTTTTCTCGCCCTTTGTGTCTAATACTGTATAGATAATGATACGGAGTCCGACTCGCACTTGGCCGGTTTTTTTTTAATTCTATCTAAGTCAAGAATTGATAACAGTGGTGGCTGTTTCTTGATTGAATGACCAGGACGACCAAAAGATTTTATATATAGTAGTGTCACAGTAGTGATTTCCATATTTTAACGATTTTTTTCAATGGCTTTTTTATACAGTGTAGACAAAAGCTGTCCGTGTGCTTATCCGTGTGGCGCCGGATTAAGAATAGCGTCACTCCATTTCCTCCCGTAGATGTCGTAGAAGGCGACCAAGGAAATAAATTACCAGGAGATGGGCAGCAGCGTCTTCCTGAGATTCTAACCGCAATACTGCGATCGCCAACCCGCCTGCCAAGCGTGGCGATTATGGCAAAACCCCTCATGGTTATGAAAACCACGACGGAGGCCTGCAGTGGGCGTCAAATGGCTGATGATGATGATGATGATGAGACAAAAGTTGAGTGAAACGAAATATATACATATGTTATCCTGAACTAGGCCCTGAAAGCGTCAGCTGGACAAGTGTTTTCCTAAATTAGTAAATAAGTACCTAGAAAATTGAACAAAGAAAAATCGAAAGAACATTTTTGCAAATGACAAACTCTAATTGAAGTGTTTCAGTTTCGCTAGTGTGCATTGTCCTAAATATTGACAATAGATAGGGCATTTTGGAGGTATAGGGTCAGTAAATATAACGTTACAATCATAAATTGATAATTAATGATTTCTTGTAACATAATCTTACTTATTAATGCGTCAAATGACTGATGATGATGATGAAACTTACTTTGTAAGGGGCCGTCCATAAATTACGTCATCGATTTTTTCAGATTTTAGACCCCCCCCCCCCCCTATAATCATCCTATCGTCATTTCTTAATGACCCCCCCCCCTTCTCCCAAAATTGACGTCATTACTAGTTTGACAAAATAAAACATTGCAGATTTGAGAAAAATAGGGTATTATATGAATAAAACACTTGGTTATAGAATCACCTTTTATTATTTTTAAGTATAAGTATAGTATTAATATGTACTTTTATTAATTATGTAATGTTGTAGTTATTATTTAAGTATTGTGTTTATTATCAATACATAGTATAAAACAAAGTCGCTTTCGCTGTCTGTCCCTATGTATGCTTAGATCTTTAAAACTACGCAACGGATTTTGATGCGGTTTTTTTAAATAGATAGACTGATTCTTAAAGAAGGTTTATATGTATAATACATGTAAGTACCACGGGCGAAGCCGGGGCGGGCAGCTAGTATTTTACTAGGTGTGCTGGAAGAAATTTATTTTTAGAAATAATCTTTTTGTACGTGAAAAATAAACTATAAATAAGAATGACGTCAATTTCGAAACACCCCCCCCCCATCTATCATTTACCGTCATCCGCAGACCAACCCCCCCCCCCCTAATTTAGAATGACGTAATATATGGACGGCCCCTAAGTATTTTTATCTCTTTCTTTTTTTCACGCCTACCACAATTCTTACCTCTCACATCCTGCGGGTTGAATAGTAGAAAATGCCATTAGCATTAAGTCCACCTTTTGTACACTATCTTTGGTGCAATAAAGAATAATAAGCTCACGCCTGTATTGGGACTGCCACTTGACACTTGCACTGCCACGATCCCGACAGATCTTTCGCTACATCAACATTAATTCGTTGCATGCACGCACGCCGCTTTCGGCTTAGGTTTTGACTTCTTGTATTTTTGTGAATAAGTGTATGACTTTCATACGACCTTCACAATGTGAATGGAAGAAGGTTTAATATTGAAAAAAAAAAGACATCTCGGTATTCTGTAAAAAAACAAAAATAATACCTAACCACTTAGACATGTAAGCCTTTTAATGTACTTTGTTTGCTGGTGTGTAAAATAGTGTTCTTATCTAATCTAATCTAATCTAATCTACGTTCACACAGTCTAGGAATCTTTTTAGTTTTGTTTGTTTTGATGACGCACTTCCATGAAATGACGTACTTTCGTTTTCGTAGACTCAAATTATTTTAATTTAAACGAACAGTAAAATATTATTAAGTATTATTATTTAG
Organism: Yponomeuta malinellus; assembly: GCA_947308005.1. Lineage (NCBI taxonomy): Eukaryota > Metazoa > Arthropoda > Insecta > Lepidoptera > Yponomeutidae > Yponomeuta > Yponomeuta malinellus. The sequence continues at coordinate 10,085,008 of OX371013.1, forward strand.
AATATTCTATCCATCTATCTATCTAAATTAAAGCAGCCAAATAAAAATATTTCGCCCAGGATCTCAAAGTTACCTATTTCTCTACTAACAAAATCTAAAAAAAATGTATATAAAAATCTCGTGTCACAGTGTTTGTTATGGAACTCCTTCAAAAGGGCTTCACTGATTTTTATAATTTTTTTTTGTGTATATGTGGTAGGTCTGGGAATAGGCCGTAGGCTAATGAATATGGCAAAACAACATTTTCCAGGTCAGCTAGTAATAATATAAAAACATATATTTTTTTAAGACCGGTGAAGTAGAAACAGGTAAGACTTGTGCTAGCCGCGCTGACTGGGCCTACAATTGGTGAATACAAGCGTGACGTAAGATGATTATTCAATCTCGTAAGGACCTGAAATTGCGGTCAAGTAGGAACCTAGGGCTGTCAACAAGGAGCGTTGAGAGTTGGGTCAATAATGGGAGTACTCCGTTTATAACTTAACGTGGGTATTATTCTATAGGTTTAGTAGGTGCCTAGGTATTTGTATTATTTATTGAAAATTCGTGGTTATCACGTTGAGAGTCGAACCATATTTTATCGAATATGATACCACGAAATTTAAAAAAAATATGATTCAGTGCATTTACTGCATTCTGAATTTGATCATGGATCAGCTCTGTACCCGTTTCGTGAAATACGAATTAGAGCTGTAGTCTTCAGTAAAAGCGATAGCGGGTATTAGATTGAATTGATCTAATCATCTATCTGATCTAAGCGAGTCTTTAATTTCTGTGAAAATCGTGAGCTTTATCTTTATTTAGCAAAAAAGCTGTCAATCGACGGTTTTACACTGCCCGATAACGGTAACTGAACATTTTTTTTACAAACCATACCTTACCGTAAACCTGTTATTATTAATAGTACATTACGATACTAGTGCGAAAAGTAGGAAATTCGCAACGAGTGGCGATAAATTAAAACACGACCGAAGGGAGTGTTTTATATCGACACAAGTTACGAATTACCTATTCGCACGTGTATCGTACAACGTTTTATAGTACATATGGCCCTTTGAAGTTTCGACATAGGCACGTAAAGTGCTCATTATCGCACTAGTGCGGTAATGTAGCACCATATGTACTATAAAATTCTTTTCACTTCTTATGCTCTAAAAGTTCGTCTTTATGTCGTGCGTAGGCGACATAAAGTCGCTTTTTATGCTCTAGAGCATAAAGTAAAATCTTCGTCGAAGACCAAGGCAATCGCTGCAACAGCCACACGCATCACAAATACAATCTAATACAACATTAAATATGCCAGGAAAAACGATTACTTTAAATATTTCTCATTGCTCTAATGTAACTTTCAATTTTAATTAAATTAGCATTTACTATATTTACATGTTGCTGTTTCATTTCCTCGCAATCGAAGTGAAAAGTAGAGTGTACAACTCGTCCATAAAACCCATTTTACACTCGACTTTATATCTATCCTCGCTCGCAAGCTCGCTCGGATGGATAAACGTCTCGAGTAAAATGGTGCGTTTTATGCACTTGTTGTACAATCTACTATTATCGCACTATTAAAACAAATTAAAAAAGCATTATCTTCCAGTTAACCTTGGTGTGCTGAACTACTATAAATATAAAAGGCTCTCAGGAGTAAAGGGACAATGCTTTAAAATACAATGGAGCGTCAATCAAGAGGTACAGCCTGACTTTTTCCATTTAAATTATATTTAAACTAAGAGTGGATCTTGTCACGGGGAGTGTAGGGTTCCGTAGAAGGAGAGGTTTACCAGCTTTAGAGAACTAACAACTTTATCGAAGTAATGTTCAATGGAATTTGTGCGAAGTTTTCCTTTTATAAGTTGGTCGCCTATTACTCGTTAACTCGTAAAGCCTACTTAGCCGTGATAGTTTTCCTTTGAAGTTCATTATAATGTGCTACTGCTACGAATTTTTGTACTTTTGTATAATCAACCGTTTAGCTGGGAGAGGGGAGCGACGCCCAACTCTAACAAAAAATTGCACTTTAAAGCATTATATTTCGCAAACGGATCCCTAAATCGAAAAATGATTACGCTTACATTATTTTTAAACGATAACCCATACTATGGTGTAGACGAGAAATGGCATCCCTACTTTAGGTCCAGGGGGAATAAGATTTTATTCTACAGTTTTATGCCAAATTTCAGCTTTCTAGTACTAATCGTCTCTGAGGTTGACCGCGGGCAGACAGACACACAGACGGACGGACATGGCGAAACTATAAGGCTTCCTTTTTTACTACGGAACCCTAAAAACGGTAAGTCGACTTACTTCAGATTTTTTTCAGAAGGATTGTTAATAAACCTTCACCTTCAAACTGTGAATCAATTCAATTCATCCATGGAAGTAAGTTTCAATAAAGCATGGTTACAAAGTAGGTCATTTGAGATTCTGACAAGCCTCCTTCGCTTCAACAACAATCATTCGGCTACTTTTATCTTAGGCCAGTGGAGAATTGCCCGTACCGGGCTACCAGGGCCCTATTTCAGAAATTTTAGCACGCATGACGTCGTTAACAAAAAGATAAATAAGGCAGTCACAAAAAGTACAATTGTTTTGGGAGTATTGTGATCCAATGGCCAGTTCCACATTGCACGATAATGGTAGTTTCATACATTTATTAATTGTGTGAACGTTTTATGAAGGCTAGTCTAGCGGAAATCCTCTGAATTTGTAGATCCGGGGCTGGTTAGAGCTAAAAGGATTTTAATTGCATATTTATGTTAACCGAGTGGAATGGCACACACACATGAAGGCGATAATCAGACTGACTCATGTGTTAGCACAAAGGGTGTTTGTTAGTAATAAAATTTTCTTAATATGTATTAATCAAGACATTTTATAAATAACTTCCACACGACACAATTACTTGTCCTAGTCCCAAACTAGGATACCCTGTGCTATGGTAACCAAGCAAAGACTTCACTGACATGGAAATAAACCAGACTGAGGCCATTTGTACAAATCCAGTTCCGCGGCCTCCAGAGGGAATCGAACTCACGATCTTTGTTTTTGGTAACCAAGCGTGTAAGCCGCTACACGAATGAGGCAGTCCTAGCTTGATTACTTGTCGTTTTGTGACACTCAGACTGAGGCGCGCCGGAAGGTATGTTTTACGGTAGGAAATGTAATCCCGCAAGATAATTTCAATTCAGGTATTTGCGGGACTGAACCGTCTTAGTCCCGTTATTTGCGGGATCCAGCAGGGCGGACTTAGTCCTCTGAACCCAATCGTAATAAAGAACTAATAGACGTTGTTTTCATGGTTTTAAAGTTAGTCAACATTGAATAATCTCTTTGGTACATTAGAAATGATTTATTAATAATTTGAGATATAAAGATTAAGAAATACATTGTCATAATAACATAAACATAAAAAAAAATTCGCAATTGACAAAACCATGAATGTAAACATCAGAAACATAAATTGCAGTGGTCACTCAAATATCACAAGTATCAAATTGACACGCACACGCCGTCGCGTCCAGAGTAACACGTATGATCTACGCTTCTTTGTAATCCCGCCAGTCCAGCGGGATCCCGCAAAGATTTCGATCGAGATTAGTCCCGCAAAATGTTTGCGGGAACCCGTTATTTCGGGATCCCGGCATTCCAGGATTGCATTCCATATTTTACAGTATTAACAGTTTTTTGATGATCTGATTACAAAACAAATGGGGCCAGATTTTAGAGAATGTCGAATAGTGTTATATTGAAACCATGTCAAGAGTCACTATACGAGTACCTGTAAAATCTAAAACAATGATGACTGTTTCTGCCGAAAAGTCCTTTACAATTATCTGCAGTATATTATAGTTTTTAACAGAGTTCAAAAAAGGAGGAGGTTATCAATTCGACGCGTTTTTTGGCTATGTTCTCGCATAATTTAAATTAAAATACCTATTCAATTCAATTCAATTCAAATATTTTTATTCATTGTAAAAACAGAATGTTTACTTAATGAACGTCAAAGTTGCTAGTTTCACAATTAATGGATTATGTGGAGAAGAAACTAACAAAGAAACTCCACATTTATTCTTTTCAAAACACGTTTTAACTTAATTAACAGAGTTTTCAACTTAAAATATTAGTCATGAATGTGTTGAACACTAGTCACAATCGTCCTTTAAATAATATTAATCTACTGTTTAATGCCAAACATCTTTGTCTTCTAAATAATCCTTGATGTTATAGTAAGCCTTTTTGCACAGAATGTGCTTAACACATTTTTTAAATCGCGTTGGAGGTAACTCTAATATATCTTGAGGAATTTTGTTGTAGAACCTTATACAGTGCCCCATAAAGGATGTGTTAACTTTTGCAAGTCTAAATAGTGGAAATGACAATTTATGTTTATTTCTAGTATTAACATTATGGTGGCCACCAACATTTTCGAAGTCTTTGATATTTTTTCTAACGTACATAATATTTTCATAAATGTATTGACATGCAACTGTTAAGATGTTGGTTTCTTTGAAGAAATCTCTTAGCGAATCCCTACTACCTAACTTGTAAATAAATCGGATGGCTCTCTTCTGCAAGATGAAGATAGTCTCAATGTCTGCTGCCCGGCCCCATAGTAGTATACCGTAGGACATAATACTATGGAAGTAACTAAAATAAACAAGCCTAGCAGTTGCAACGTCAGTGAGTTCCCTAATTCTTTTCACTGCATATGCTGCAGAGCTAAGTCTGTGTGCTAATTTTACAATATGTGGACCCCATTGTAGTTTTGCATCGATTGTGATGCCCAGAAATACAGTATCATCTACAAATTCTAATTTTTCATGTCCAATTACTATGTTGTTCTCAACTACTCGTACGTTAGGTAAGGAAAACTTTATACATTTTGTCTTTTTAGAATTTAGCAGCAGATTATTTGCTGTGAACCAATCTAGTACTTGCGAGAGAGCATTATTTGCATCGTCAAGATTATTTTCTTGTCTCCTTATTTTAAAAATAAGTGACGTGTCATCAGCAAATAACACTATCTCAGACATTTTTTGTACCATAAACGGTAAATCATTTATATAGACTAGGAAAAGGAGCGGCCCTAAGATAGATCCCTGCGGGACTCCTATTTTTACAAGTGAACCCGAACCCTAAATAAGAGAAGGCGGCAAAATTTTCCTCCGCCCTGGGCGGCTGACACCCATGCTACGACACTGTTACCACACGTTGGTGTTCCCTTCGGGAGATCACCCACACAACAGAGTAAAGCTTTATATGATACATATCTAAGCTTGTGTGCAAGTATTGTTATTAACTAGGATAGATAATAAAAGCGGAATAAAAATATAAGTAACTGTTATTCCACTATAAAGTATGAAGCTTATGTGGCTGCGTAGTCGGATAGTGTCGACAGAGGCAGTGATTAATATAGGTCATATCTCGTGGTAATTTTAAACGCGAACGGAAATTTTTTCAACACTATTTCTACCAAAGCGCGTTAGTACGTGTGGTGGGGAACTATGTACAACTGTCGCAGTTTATTCCCGTGGTCCGCCTGAGAACATTTTCGCCTGAGTAAACGATGCATGCTACTAGTATTATAAATGGGAAAGTTTTGATGTTTATTTCTCAATCATGCGAAAACAGCTGACCGGGATTTGTATAAAATCCACCCACCCAAACTATATGTTTGCTAAACGCAGACGGTGTTATTTATAAAAATAAGGTTCCTCTAAAACGATTCTCAATTAATGCAGGTGGCGGCTCAATTCCACAGACTACTTAAACTGCATTCGAGGACTGTTTTAAGGAATCGTGTTTAAAAAAACTCATAGAACAAAATTTGTTGCCACACGCAAACTCTAATAATTGTAGAAAATGCTACTTAGCATTAAGTCCTTTTTGGAACTAACATTTAATATTAATAGTAATTGGCGTTTCCCAGGCATTGTGCATTTTAGAAATAGCTTGAAGGGTTATGCCTATTATCTGCTGGTGAACCCAAACATGGCCGGTTTTACATTAGACGATAGCCGTAACGATACGACATCGTTGGACTAGTTTTCATACAATGCTCGCACTGCGGCCTTAGTAAATGCATGAAGCTACCAGTCCGATGATCTCGTGGTCATTGCGGTTACCGTCCAATGTAAAACCATTGTGAGGTCATTTGTACAAATCAAGTAAGGCAACCTCCAGTGGGAATCGAACGGATAGAAAAACTAGGGTGGTGAATAAGAACGGTCGGTAGGGTAATTTTTTATGAAAAAACACGATTCCTTAAAACGCTCCTGAGAGCCAGTTTAAATAGTCGGTGATACAGGAAAAGACGTAACCACAGACTATTTAAACTACTTCTGAGGAGAGTTTTAGAGGAATCGTCTTTATATGAATTAAATCGTAATATAGGTCAGCCTTAGTTAATAAGAGTAAGATGAACGTTGAATAGCAATAAATGAAGACCCTTTACTCTGATATTAAAACTTAGAGCTAAGCTTGGAAAAGTTGTTTTCATCACGCTCGCTCTGGCCCCTTCATGTTGCTGTGTGCAGTAAATTGCCCTGAAAGAAGTCAACAAGCGTTGGTAGACTCGACGCTTGTTTGGATAACAAACTGTTTCTCAGCTTCAGCGTGAAACTTATGATAACGAATCACAGCTAGTGTACAATTAAATAAATACAGACCATTACACCTCTGCGCGTGTACAAGAACAACACCTCGTATTACAACCCTATTTCTAGAATGTGTCGTCGATATAACAACCTGTTCGCCGAATTTTCTGGTATTGACATATTTGAACCAAGGCCTTCAAAATTCATCAAAATTATTAGTTTTATAATATCTAACCCGTCTTCGTCCAACGCTTTACCCATTAAATAAATAATTAAAGCTGCTTCAGTTCTAAATTATCTACTTTATGTTCAATTTAGGCTTAATGTTTTAGATTAAGTAAGTAAGATTCCCACTTAAATTTTGGCAAACTTCTATGTTTACATACCTTGGACTACAGTCCAGAACACAAATAGTTTATTTCTAAGTTTATTTTGTAAAACAATCGACTGTATTCTGTTTTGTAGACTCAATAAAATAAAATAAAATAAAATTAGTCGGAAAAATGCACGCTGGCAACAATGCTGAAGGAGCATTCATAAACGCTGAAACTCTCTCAGCGTTTATGAATACTCCTAGTGCCATCTACAGGGTAATTTTAAAATCGTCAGCAGTATTTTGATGAATTGTTCTCTTTATTGTGAAAAACAGTATTTACGTATTAATGATTTATCAGTAATAAAAATATTTGTAAATATTGGTGATTTCCGGCATTTGCTAACAAACCGTGAATTCAAATTCGAAGTGGTAGGAAGTACCATAACGTTTTTTTCTGATGTCTTAAATGCTTAAAACTCGTCCGATATGGGTAAAGATTAAAAAAAAAAAACAATTGAGTTGTCCAGCACCGACCTTAAGACGCTCGAACCACAGTTGTTTTCGATTTTTAATAGTTTTCGTCATGATATTGTTTGTTTGTGCTCAAGTGAAGTAATATTGGGTAAGAAAAAAAAATTGACGCGTGATTTTTTTGAAAACTAAATTAATGTCCTCTTTAACACGGTCAACGAACCCAGTAGTAGTAGGGTTATTAAACATTCGCTTACATAAGCAGCCTATATAAGTCCCACTGTAGGGCACAGGCCTTCTCTCAGGGAGAGAGTGTGGGCTTAATCACCACGCGTGCCCACCGCGGATTGACGATTTCAAGCGCTGAGGTACGTGAATAGCTCAGACACTCAGGTTTCCTCACGATGTTTTCGTTCACCGTTAGCGAGTGGTATTGCTACTATAACTTCACAAATGTACATAACTTAGAGAACCAAGTCATAGGTATAGCCCCGCACTGGGGATCGAACCGGTCTCTCGCTTCCGAGTTCGATGTTCTACCCACTAGGCTACCACCGCTGTCATTCGCTTGTCCTATACTAATTGCATAATGAGAATTCCTAGAAACGCACCTAATTATTTACTGCTTAGACAATTTTTTCAAAAGCATATCTGTGCAAATAAGCTTGGTATGAGGGAAAGCCATACAAGTTGATTGATCCACCTGTGCGCTAAGATAACGTTGCATTTTAAACGTTTCTCTCTATTGGTGAGACTAGAAAACCCGGCTGTGGAGCACTAATGCATACAAAATACATTTTTAATATGAGTTTCTAAGCAATATGGAAAGGCAATTCTACCCTCCAAGGAAAGCCAACTACTTTATAGAAGCTTAATGCATGTGCCTTCGGTTCATTCATAAATTAAATTATTTTCTGTCTCGATTCTTATCCATTACATTCATTCCCGATCCAATTTGTGGTGTCACATAATATACTTAAGTATTATGTGATACCACAAAATGGATCGTGTGGTTGGCGAACTAGCTGCCGCGCCACCAATGAAATAAGTTCATATCTTCTTTTACAGACCACATTTGCAAAAAGTGTCTGTTCACTCTCTCAAATCATGTTAACAGTGGTTTGCTTATCTGTTGGTGTACCTTATTTTTTACAATACCTAGCCATCTTAAGCTAGGGTACCACGGCCCGCTTTCTCGCAAATCACGCCTAGAAGGATCGAGAGGCTGTGGGAACAGTCGCACCGGAGGATCACGAACCTGGGACTAGATAGCGTTTATGCCAAAAACGGTTGTTTTGGCATAAATAGTCAACAAGAAACCCTTGTAGTCTCGCCATGTCCGTCCGTCTGTCTGTCTGTCCGCGCCTTAGCACAGAGACGATAACTACTAGAGAGCTGAAATTTGGTATAGATATACGTACATATAATAGGGGTTAAAGTATGAAATTGCCGTTTTATTGCAATAGGTTCTTTGAATTGACATAGAATCTTCATGGTTTGAGGTTTTCGAATGAAACTTTTTTCAAATGGTTTCTATGATGTTCTTTTTTTAAAAAATGTGAAACATTTGAATATCGACTTTCAATTGTTTTTGTTATTCAATTTAGACAAAAAAGATGGATACTGCGAAAATTCGAGTGATTTTTGAATACTGTTGTGGCATTTGACCTGGGGTTTTCATTTCCGGTTATCATAAAGAATCCACTTTTCATCACATGTTACAATTCGATCCAATATTCCTTCATTTCTGTACCGGTTCAACAAGGCAACACAAGTTTCAACACGCGTTTCTTTCTGCAGATCAGTCAAATCATGAGGCACCCATTTTTCGTATTTTTTTATTTTATTGATTTGACGCAAGTGAGTCAATATTGTGCGTAAGGTAACCATGCTGCTAATTCCTGGGTAGTTTGACTAGGGTCGGCTTCCACTATCTCTCTTAATTCATCGTTAGGTATTCACCTGTGTGGGCGGTCTTCCTCGTGGCTCGTTCTTTAAGTCGAAATTTCCATCACGAAAGCGTTTAAACCAAAATCGCACGGTGCGTTCATTAGTAGACCCCTCTCCAAACGCAGCATTGATAGTGCGGGCTGTTTCTGCCGCGTTAGTTCCGCGTCGGAACTCGTATTCAAAAATCACTCGAATTTTCGCAGTATCCATCTTTCTTGTCTAAATTGAATAACAAAAACAATTGAAAGCCGATATTCAAATGTTTCACATTTTTTAAAAAAAGAACATCATAGAAACCATTTGAAAAAAGTTTCATTCGAAAACCTTAAACCATGAAGATTCAATGTCAATTGAAAGAACCTATTGCAATAAAACGGCAATTTCATACTTTAACCCCTATATTTATTATGCCGAGAAAACGGCAGAATAAAATGTAGAATTTTTTTATTGTGCCTACCGTACACCTAAATTAGAGATTAATTTTTTTTCACCATAGTATGGGGTATTTTTGAATTGGTCGTTAAAATATTGTGGGTGTAGGAGGACTTTTTTTGATTTAGGGTTTCGTTTGCGATATATGAATCTTTAAAGCGCAATTTTTTTAGGAGTAGGACGTCCTCCCTCCATCTCCCGGCTAAACGGATGATTGTAGAAACGTGAATAAATTCAGGGCAGTAGCACATAAGCAAAACTATCACAGCTAAGTAGGCTTTACAAGTAAACAAGTAATAGGCGACTAACTTATAAAAATAATACGGAGTACTTACACGAAATACGCGGAATACTTCACACAAAATTTATTAAAAATTACTTTGGTGATGTTAGTTCTGTAAAGCAGATAAAAAAATCCCTCTTTCTACAGAACCCTAAATTGCGCGTGGTCCGACTTGCTTTAGGTTTACAGCCGTGGCAGCCGTGGACCCTAGCTTAAGGTGTCCAGGTATTGTAAAAAATATGGTGCACCGACAGATAACCAATTATGTCTATATCACGGCTGCTGTCATGCCTTGCATGTTGTCTCGATCTCACGGTCTATCATCGTTGTACATTGGTATATATATATATATATATATATATATATATATATATATATATACCTATATGGTACATATGTATGATTGTATTGGGTTAATATATAATACTTAATATGGAGTTGGCCTATGTCCAGACTTCTTGTGGCTGAATGATGATGATAATTGTACATTTTCCCCTCCTCGTTTATAATGTTCGTATCACCACATCAAGGGTGGGCTGGAAGAGATTTCTGCTGAAATAAGCTCACACTTTAATTTTTTTTTGTAAATGTTATGTTTTATTTATGTCTTTTTATGTGTGCAATAAAGTATAAAGTACTTTGCATAGCCAATTAACCCGCAGGTTAATTTTATTTTTATTTATTAAGGAAAACATCAGTAGTACAATGATAACTTAATTTTAATTACTTGATTATTTAAAGTATTACGTATTTGTACCACCAGCACTTTTAAGTACAGATTAAATTAATTAGGAAAACAAAACAGAGATATTAACTAGTGGGAAGACTGTTACGCAATGTACCTATATCGAATTATCACAATAAACTATTAATTGCAGTTTTACAAAACGCGGTCCTGGTCTCTGACTACCCCTCCGGGACGCAGGCGTGAGTTTAGGTATGAATATACCTATGAAAGTCTCTGCGACTTCATCATCATCAACCCATTATGTCCCCACCGAGGGGCACGGGTCTCTTCCCTGAGGAATCTGCGACTTAATCTCTACATTTTTAGTTTTATTAAGAGTTGGCGACTTAGTCTTAGGAGATTTAAGCTGGCCTTTAAGCCCTTAGGTAAAGCGTCGTTTCCTTAATCAACTGTTCCTAGTCTTATAAGTTCTAAAGCTGGGTTAATTCGTTTAAGGATGCCATGGCCGTCACCAAGTTAAATTGCTTTGTTCCCCTCAAGTAGTTACTGCAATCTCGGCTCCTGCGGAGATAAACTGGAATGAGATCTGTTAACAGCTCTTTCACCACTATTGGAGCATTCTCGTCGATGCTGCCACACTACAAACATTATCGTGATGCCAACTAACATTACCTACATCAAGTGTGCCCCATGTAATACTTAAAGAGACATAATTATCACCTCTTAAAAGTTATACAAAATATTTTATAAAAATCAGCTAGTCACAAAACTTAATTAATTGTTGCATAGCGAAAATACATAATAAACAAACATTTTTTTAAAATTCTATATAGCCAACATAGCAACCCTAACAAACGACAAAATATACGTAAACATTCACGAAAAGTTTCGTCCACAATGTCAAAAATATAAAAAATAAAATAAGTATAAAGGAAACAAAAAAAAACACACAAACACACACCGTACAGTACAGTCAATTAAATAAACCGCCCCGAGACATGTCCGACCCAAAGGTACCCATGACACTGGCAGCGTTACCGCGCTGCACATCGAGGGATAGCCTTTGCATCAAAAATGCCCCTGAGCGATAGTCATATAGTATATGTAAGTATATTTATTCTAATTATAGAATGTATCTTAGAAATGGCTCGCCAATCAACTAACTGTCATAGCCAGCTCTCTCAAAAATTGGACCGTATATACCTTTCAAAAAATGTTTGAGAATGTTGACTACTCTATCTTCTTACATATTATTGCGTCTCGTTTGTGCTCAAATATCCTCTTTCCTTACCAAGAGACGAATGTCCTAAGGCTTGCAATTTTTATTAAGGTTAGGTAACAAGATAAGATTTATGTGGACAGGCAAAAAAATTAGGCGGGGTCCGGCTAAAATTGTTGTGGTCAGTGCATAGAAGAAACAAAATAGCATCGAGGAAAAGAGGCTAAAGATATTTTACAAGTGAAATATACTCGACCTAATACGCTTACATATACACGCAGCTCATTTCTGGGTGGTTTGAAACCCGCGGTTATGTAATTAGTAATTAAAAATGGCATGTATTTAGACTATTTCTTTTAAGTATAGAAAATAATTAAGAAATCTTGTTTCGAGCTGAAAAATGTTGTTGAAAAAATGTGCAACAATGAGTACCGTCTTCGCGTCTAACAGAACAAGAACAATGACCCGCGGACCTGCGGCACGCACGCACCGCTCTGGATGGCTACTAATGGTTCTAATAGATTCGAGTTTGTGTCGAGATATTTTTGAAAAGTGCGTTTTTAAAAAAAAGAACTATCGTATTCAATAGCTGTTGTCAGGCACGTTTACTTTGCTATGTCTTTCAAACCACCCAAAATTATTGCAGTATACATAGACTCACAGGCTGGCACACACCAGTGTTTACTTGCCACAATCCTGACAAAACTCTTCACCAAATTTCATTAGTCACTGCATGCAAGTAGGTACTTTTTATCTTGCCCTTCATTAATACATCCCAAGAAATCTGCTGTGCATTTAAGTCAAATAAAGATGAAAACCTTATTGTTACACAAAATTGTTACATTAGGCAGAATAATTTATGTTTCTCCCACCCTAACATTACATACCAATTTTTAGGACGAGACCTTAAGCAATTAATCGACTAATGGATCCTTTAATATGTCAGAGGCAAAAACAAACATATAATGTTACACTCAAGGAGGCAGTACCCATTACTAGGATATCTCAGAGACAAAACTTGTCAATAATTATGTTGCTCGAGTAAACATTTATAGGATTCAGAGGGAAATGAGCAAGGGAGATGTGCTCATGAAGGAGAATTGCGTTGTTTAGAGGTTTTTCGAAACGATTTGTATTGGTATTTGATACTTCCTTTGGAAAACCTAACTTATTCCGCGAAGGAATTAAAAACAGCAAGCAAATCAAAGTATTTGTAGTTGTCATAATAACTAGGAATAAACATAATTTGTAATTTCCACGATTAAAAAAGTTAATTGTCTTTTGTTGGACACGGTATAAGGTTCTCCAACATGATTCCTTAAGATATATTAAAGTTACCTCCGGCGAGGTTTAAAAAATGTGTTAAAGCGTACTCTGTGCAAACAGCCAAAAAATACTTATAACACTAAGGATTATTTAGGAGACAAAGATGTCTGGTATTTATTTGTATCTACAATCATTATATACTCTTTAGACTACTTTAGAGTATATGGTGTTCTATATCTGTATATATGTTCTCTTGTGTCTAGTGTTCAACACATTCAAGAGTTGAAAACTCGTTTTTGGAAAAGAATAAATGTGGCGTTCCTTCGTTAGCTTCTTCTCAACGACTCTGACGTTAATTGTTGTTTTCGAACAAAATTTTCGACCATGAATTAGCTTTTCAACATGTTTTTATGTTTTGAACCCCAGACCATCTTAAGACCAATAAAATCACGTACCTAATGTAGACAAGGAATAAAACTGATTTGTTGTCTACAGACCAACATGCATCTTTAGGTCATTTAATTATTGGACCCAACCCGAGTAATTAAGTCTTTGTTACCTACGTAGCATGTGCTAGATGTAGATCTTTTATCAGTTCTTAGTTACCTATTGTAAGATCAACTATAGATTTGTAAGCTGATGATTTTCCAATCTGAATAAATAAATAGTTAATCTATACAATGAAATGCCTAGACAATTGAATGCCATGTTGGTCTAGGGGTAAACACGCTTCACTGCCAAAACAGAGGTCGTGGGTTCGATTCTCACTCCGCATCCGTACATAAATTGTACAAACGGCCTTAGGTTGGGTGTACCTATTTTCATGTTTGTGATGTCCTTCCCCGGGTACTATAGCATAAGGTATCCAAGTGATTGTGTTGTGTGGGAGTTATTGTATTATTAAGTGGTACCTAAAGTAGAGCACGGACCAACTACTCAATACCCACAACTAAATGGTAGTTAGCAAAGAAATCAGGTACGCACTGCTATGCAAGTACCTACATCCAGTTTGCTGAACGAACGCACCGTATGTTATGTTAACAAAATGCAGAGTGTAAAAATAACTTATTATTTGAAATGTATGGTTGTACTTTTTACTGATATAACTTACTTAAGAATAGTGTTGTGACGGTCCGCACTGTCTTTGCAATTCAACCGCCACTTATTCACAAATGTAGGGGAACGTAATAAATAATCCTTTGCGTTGTACAATAATACAATCAATAAAATTAAACAAAGTTTTGCTGTAGTATTAGCGGTTCGCTAGATGGCACTTTTTTGCTATAAATAATAATAAATATTTGTTATTTCGGGCAATAATGTCCAAATTACAAAATTTAAAACGTTGGCTCTCAGCCAATAAACGATTTAATTTTCTAAGTACAACAATTTAATAATAGATTCCAATGTTTGCTCAATTGGTTCTAAAACAAACAAAACAACGTTCATAAATGTTGGCTGTGTGCAAAGTTGTCTATGCCAATGTATCGGCAGGAAAAAAATAAAGAAGAAAGTCAAGTCAAGGGCATTCTGTAGATAGAACAAGGATCGTGGGAGTCTGATAACGTTATCCACTAAAAACCTAATAATACATGATTATATTCTTTTTGTCGCACTAACCCGTTTTTAAAATACCTAATAATACAGTCAATGAATATTTTAGAAAAAATCAAATCAAAATCAAAATCAAAATCAAATTTTTTTATTCAAAGTACCTAGCACAGAAACTGCGACTTAATGAACGTTACAAGTTAAACTAGGTGTCCATTTCAAAATCTAGATCAATTTGGAGAAAAAATGGACAAAAAAACTCCAAACTTAGTCTTTTCAAGCCCTTAATTTACAGGATTTATATAAATGTTCTAAAACTCATGCATTGAACTGGCTTTAATTCCAGACATCATTGTCATCTAAATAATCTTTAATGTTATAGTAGCTTTTTTGGCACAAAGTGCGCTTCACACATTTTTTGAACCGCGTTTCTGGCAAGCTTATTATATCCTCAGGGATCTTATTGTAAAAACGTATACAATGCCCCATAAAGGATGTATTAACCTTTGCCAGCCTAAAGGGAACGAAAGTTTATGTCTATTTCTAGTATTTACATTGTGTTGGCTACCTACAGTTTTAAAGTCACTGATATTTTTCCTAACATACATAATATTTTCATAGATATACTGACTAGCAACTGTTAGGATGTTAGTTTCTTTAAAGAAATCTCTTAACGAATCTCTATTGCCTAGCTTATATATGAATCTGATCACTCTCTTCTGCAGGACGAAGATGGTCTCAATGTCTGCTGCCCGACCCCACAGTAGTATACCATAGGACATAATACTATGGAAGTAACTAAAATAAACAAGCCTAGCAGTTGCGACATCAGTTAGTTCCCGGATTCTTTTAACTGCGTATGCTGCAGAACTGAGCCTATTTGCCAATTTTCCTATATGAGGACCCCATTGAAGCTTTGCATCAATTGTGATACCCAGAAATACAGTTTCTTCTACAAGGTCTAGTTTATCATTCCCCAATATAACATTGCTGTCAACCATTTTGACATTTGGTAGTGTAAATTTTATACATTTTGTCTTTTTTGAATTTAATAATAAGTTATTAGAAGTAAACCAATATAGTACCTTAGAGAGAGCATTATTTGTACCCGCAAGGTCATTTTCTTGTCTCTTAATCTTAAAAATAAGTGACGTGTCATCTGCAAACAATACTATCTCTGACATATTTTGAACCATGAACGGCAAATCATTTACATATACGAGGAAAAGGAACGGCCCCAAAATAGATCCCTGTGGCACTCTGATCTTAACCTCCGACCCGGATGATTTAGTCCTATTTATGTCAGCTTTTTGAACCCTCCCTTCTAAATATGATCTCATAAGTTTTAAGCTCCTCCCATTCACTCCGTAGTGTTTTAATTTTAAGAGAAGTGTTTTATGGTCTACGCAGTCAAATGCCTTCGACAAGTCACAGAAAACACCTATAGCATCCTTCCGATCCTCCCATGCACTAAATATATGTTTAACTAATGTGACACCAGCATCCGTCGTAGACCGCCCTTGCGTGAAACCGAATTGCTCACTATGAAAAAGTTAATTTAATGTTAGTTAATGAAAGACTTAATTTATCAAAATCATTCAATGTAAATTCAGTGAAGAACGTGTAAAATATTACTGAATGGGTTTAATTGAAAATACATGGGAACCCAAGAGAGGAGGATGGCAACGGGGTGGGGGGGTGAGGGGACGAAGAGATGCTCTTGGACTTAGGATTTGGCGGGAAACGGGCGGTAGTTTGGCTTGGGTTTTTTTTCTTATGGGGGTGACCGGCCGATCCAAATTAGGATTAGGGTGAGTTAGCAAAATGATTATAAAATAAAGTATTTTACAGTGTGTCGGTAATGTGGCTACAGCAGCAAATATTGTGTAGTTCAGCTGTGAAAGTGGTATACCTTGAGAAATGTTTTGGTTTGGGCAAATCATGGCTAAAGCAATGCAGGCCGTGGTACGATCCATACCAGATTGGATCTGACTGCGTCGGTTTGGTCAAGCAGTAAATGTGGTAAACTCTGATTTGCATCTTGGAAAGTTGCTGTAGTCTACAGAACCATACTTCTGAGTAGGTTTCACCTACCTTCTTGTGTTTCGAGGTTGAATATAATTTGTGTTTGTATTTATTCTGGTTAAATCAACTTGCTTGCATCAATTACAGACATTTAATAAATTTGTCGAAGTAAGGTCTGCTTATATCTGATCGAACGGCGAGTTTCTTTGCCATGTTCTTTTTTCACTATGGGTCAGTTCTTGCACATGACGCGCACATTTGTTAGGAACTGGTGTTTGGCGTGGTAGAAAACCAGGAGACCGACGGTTTCGCAGAAGTATTTGTAAGCATTTGAAGTCATTTACATAATAAAGTAAATTGTTAGGTAGAGTCTAAAACAACCAATTAAAAATAAATCCATAGTAAACCAAACTAATGAGATCTATCTAATAAAACCAATAACCGGGCACAGAGCCTAATTAAAATTGTGAATGTAAAATCTACATACAATCTAGGCATGTACAAAAATAAACTAAACCATATGTGTCTCAAATATTTACTTAAACTAATCTAAGATTAAAGATTATTGTTAATATTCCAATCTGTGGCAAACTGTGTTCACTAAGATCTGTTTAAAATCTCAAATCATAATATTTCTACAAATCTTGACAAACTAATAGATTATTTTTTAACTCTTTCTAGTTGTTTAATTGCTTTGGAAATGTCGACTCCCTGAAAAGATCCTGGTTACTATTTCACAGCAACGGGTCCTATTTGTTAGGCTAGACTTAAATTTTCTGTGATTTTAGGTACTCATAAATTGCTCTTTTACATAGTACACATTTAACTTAGACTGAGCTAAAATAGTGGGTAGGAAGCCTAGGTACCATACTCATACTTTACCTAGTAATCTTCTATGGAAGAATCATACTGTAGACATTCAACGGAGGCAAAGATAGAGTGCTGCAGAGAACTCCAGAGGACTTCTTCTACAGGAACCAGTGGTCATCAGTGGCAGGAGGAAGTATTAAGGGGTCTACTTAGGGTTGATCAGTGTAAGTAGGTAAGTATAGGGTTGGGGAGTTACAGTGTGACGCCCAAGCTAAACTAAACGTACATATTAGTAAATAATAACTTTTATTTTTAACTTCCTATCGATTTCCTAGCTAGTTATTCACACGTCACACAAAATGTAACGATTTCCTTTCAATTTAAAATCTAACAAGACGGCTGTGCCGGCTGGCTACCACAAAGAGGTGACATTACAATAGCTACTTTCAACTTTAGGTTTTAGTAACTTTTAAATTAATAAATGGGGACAGTACTTGAATTTCCTGCTGAGCTGTCAAGACTTTTTATATCCACTTTCCCTTATCCATAAGCTGTATTTTATAATGGAAACAATCTATTTTATAGCTGTTACGAATTTGGTTTAATTTTTAGGGATGGAAATTACTTTGTGTACGTGGTATTTACATTAGTGGGCGTTTATTTTATTGGAGGGTGTAACAATTTATTATGGTAAAACATGACAATATAGTTGCTTCCATTATTTTGATAGTGCCTTTAAATGGGGGACCCAATAAATTATCCATGCATTTTGATGCTGTTACTACGGGACAGATGTTTTTTTGCGATTTAGAATTCAATCGCATAGCTGTCTTACTAATGAATAAAAACACGCTTATTGGGTGAGATAAGGGGCTTTTGATATACGATATCATGCATCAAGGGAAAATACCCCAAAGAGAAAGCGCTATTGAGGCGGATATCGTTTTCCGGCGCTCAGAGTTCTTACTCCACTCAAAGACCGGAAATTGCAATGGCAGACGAATAAAGGACTATCCACATTTCAAAGACGTAGGGGTGCAACGATATTGCAGCTAGATAATACAAGCTAAAATAAACCTTAAATACTTTTAAAGTTAGAGATTACAATATACTATGGCTAAAAAAAAGCCCGGCCTCGTGCAGCTGACGGGCACGACACCCGATTGGGCTGTTTTTGCTGTTGTATTGTAGTTTCTAACTTAGTAAGTATTTAAAGATTATTTTAGATTGAGATTGTACCGCTCGCACGTCGCCGGCTATCTGTAACGTGGATAGACCTTAAAGTTGGCCTTGCAAATAAAGGCGAGATAATAATGTCATCAGTCTCTCAAGGGTTCTGATCCCTTTTGGTCTAACCAAATCAATGGAGGCGGTCTTTAACCCCTTTCCCATTTGCTGACAAATGAACGGAATAGCAAGGCTGACGTTTAGATGGAATGTCTACATCAGGATGTCAAGGCTGCTTCATCTATAATTCCTCTCGTTTACACATTCTAACATTTTTAATTCAACCACAACTAACAATATCATAAAAATTAACTACAAACATAGTCGGTTACCTACCTGAACATTAGTTAATTTTGGTTGTAATAAATCAATTAAAACAAAACAAGGGAATGTCTTACGAACAGCTAAAAAAAAAAAAGTTGGCCTTTGCATCTATGTAATGAGATGATTTATGCAGCGTCCAGTTGCACCTTCACTCACACTACTCTAGATGGGTGAAGGGACCACTCGGACGCTGCATTGCCTGGGACATTTTTTTTAGATGGAGTAGGCTTGCCCAGCACCTATACCATCCTTACAGCTTAGTCTGCCTAGCCCACAGGAAAGACAAGTCAATACGTGCGTAGCCAACCAAGCCGCGGGTTTTCTCACGACTAATTACAACTAAATAAAAAATATAAACTATTGTAAACTAATTAGTACCTACAATCTCAAGAGTAGCTAGGAAGCCAAAACAGGGACATTTAAGACATATTTTTGTTATGCCTTAGACCACAATTGTCAAAATCTAAGTATAAAAAAATCTTGCACCACGACATTTGTAGAGTTATTCATAGATAAATGGATTTGTTTTTAAGTAATAGTAGTTTATGTGACTGTCACATAACGAGGGTTATTAAAACACGAGCGAGATTTTAAAAAACGAGCCTTGGCGAGTTTTTTAATAGCATTCGCGAGTGTTTTAATACCAAGTTATGTGCAGTCTCATACACTACTTTATCTACACTCATGTCTTAATCTTCAAAGTAAGGAATCAAAGGAAAACACGTTTGACAAGCTTTGTACTATACATAAATCTACGGTTATTTTTGAAACAAAATGGCGCAATTTCGACAAAAGTATCTTGACATTCAATCGTCTGCATTCAGTTTTGCGCGCGCAATTTTAGGTATTTTTAGTTGCACTTTTGGTACCACGAAAATGAAATTAGGTTTTTATAGAGTCAACTTTTGACATTAAAAAAAAACTTAAGTTTTGTTCCGTGATCACAGCAACACTTTAAAAAAAAAGAACTGTAACATAAGGTGAAAAATCTGACCTTTAATGTAACTTTATATTACACTTTTTTTTATTTTCTTTAAAGTTATGTATTGTTTAAAGCCTGTCAATATGTGTTTACCTTTGAATTCTTAATTTGAAGATTATGATATGAGTGTAGATAAAATAAAGTGTTCTATCTATCTGTCTACCTGAATTCCACAAAAAATGTTTTAACATAATCGGAGAGGCCACGTTAAAAGATAAATAAACGTCGATGTTTTTTTCTCTACGACTAATACTTTTCATACTGGGACCTGCCGAAAAGCCATTCTAATCACGTGGTAGAAAAATGCGCCATACTAGTCGGACTCATACTGTGACGACACAACTTGCACGTAACACCTTAAAATGTGTGAAGCGTTTATCAATGTTCGAGTTATCTAGACAAATAATGTTTTTATACATCTGTACCCCTTGCAGAAAACGTTTCAAATTCGATGAAAAACGAAATCTAATAGGTTTTAAGAGTCACTAGATTTTCCGCATTTCTTGGACTCCGAATACCCGGCAAAAAATATCTTCATGGTTTTATTTTTAAATTTTTTTTTTTAGAATTTTGATATGTCTTCTATTTTATAAAAGCAATGCCACTTCAATGTGAGTTTGTCACAAGGTCCCCGTTGTATATCTGACAAACCTGTGAATCAGCAATTTATTGGCTTATCCCCAGATACGTATGTATTTTTCTATTCACTTACTTATCCAGTGACTTGGCGCACGTTGCCCTAAGTTAATCGCTATAAATCGGGATAGATAGCGTAAAACGTAACCAATTGAAACCAATAGAAACTAGTCGTTACCGATTCAGAGAAATCTTTTGGGGTAGGCAGCATGAATTTCGAGCAACCCGCGGTTATTACATTCTTCGATAGCCGGAGATAACGCGTCTAACGTATCAATGTCCTAGGCATCTGCATTCAGGCGATCAATCTTGACTAACATCTTCGCGTCTCTAACAGATAAGTTTGGGGTTCACTTTGCATGATCGATAATGTTGCTAAAAGAAAAGTTTGCTTAGTAAACATTTGAAAACAATAACGTGTGGTCCGTTATTTTAGTAAAAGTTGCTTCAATAGCGCCATTCATTGTTATATATATTTTTCCGATAAATTAGCGTTTATGGTCTTGGAACCTTACAGATACACGCCTAGATTCAAACTCAGGACCTCCCCCAAGTGAAGTTGCAGTTAATCCACTGGGCTTCCACCGTTCTGTGCCTTCGTTCGGTCCAAATGCTGAACGATTCCAATCGTCTAACGGTCAAATCTCATACTAATTGCTATCGCTAACGTCAGGATTCCGACAAGATTCGGTGCGCATAATAAAATTATGCGTGATGAGGCCTAATTGGGCCTCTTACCTGTAAATAATTTCTGTAGCAAATATTTCAGATGTTTGATATCTTTTAATAAATCATCTCTACGTCCATTTTTTATGTATTTTCATTGATTTGAGCTTTTCAATTTTTTACGCATAAAAGCAAATTCAGAACACTTTTTGTTCTTATTATTATTTCTAGGTATAAAAGCAATAAAAATAAGGTATGTATTGCGCAAAAATGCTGTAGAGCGGTGTAATCTATCTAAGTGATTTGGGACAAGTTCGTTTGGTTCCTATACCGGGTTATTTTGCAAAGATCGTAAGTTTCATCATCATCAGCCATTTGACGCCCACTGCAGGACATAGGCCTCCTTCGTGGTTTTCATAACCATTAGGGGTTTTGCCATAATCGCCACGCTTGGCAGGCGGTAAGATCGTAAGTTTAGACAAAGTCAAAACTGGAAACAGAGTTATTTAAAAAATAAGTAATTCCTCAATGACGTTTGCTTGTGTTTTATAACTTTAGTTCGACTAGCTTTATATCAAAATAGTATTTTTAAAATATCAAAGTTTTCATAATTTTTATGAAATTAGCGCTTTTAGTACAAGGTCAATGTTGTACACCCGTTGGTAAATAATTTTCCGAAGCAGTTAGTAGAAAGACCACATGTATGTAACAGATATTTGTTATATGGCTGTAAGCATTTTCTATCAGAAAGCGCCACCTAAAGTTAATACTACTGGAGTGGTATAAAATTGAAGTGGCGCATACAAAAGTCACGTAAAAAAACAAAAGTAGCAGTCTCGAGAGTGAGTGCGTTTTAAAAATTACCATGTGACAAAGTGCGAGACCCATCATTTGTGTTTCGATTTCACGTAGGGAACCCATTTTTTTAGAGTTCCGTACCCAAAGGACCAACCCAACCCAACCCCGTACCCGTTCCCTATAATCGGTCATAATTTTTATGTATGTAAAATCCAATTAATTTAAGAAAAGATAAATATTGTTGTAATTATTGAATGAAAAGTATTAATTGTTTTTTGTGATATGGGTATTATTATATTATTTTATTGTAATTTTAAATTGAGTTAACTTTAATTATGTATTTTGATATTTTGCAATTAAGTAGGTTCATATTTGCTATGCCGGTATCGGTAAAATTACGCTGTGCAATATTAACTCTAAGTAACATCTGAACTTACTGTAATTTATGGCAATAAAGATTCAATTGAATTGAATCCA
Source organism: Yponomeuta malinellus (assembly GCA_947308005.1). Taxonomy (NCBI): domain Eukaryota; kingdom Metazoa; phylum Arthropoda; class Insecta; order Lepidoptera; family Yponomeutidae; genus Yponomeuta; species Yponomeuta malinellus. Next base: position 10,107,725 of record OX371013.1, read on the forward strand.
CTGTCTGTCTGTCTGTCACCAGGCTGTATCTCATAAACCGTGATAGCTGGACAGTTAAAATTTTCACAGATGATGTATTTCTGCTGTCACTATAATAACAAATACTAAAAACAGAATAAAATTAATATTTAAGGGGGGCTCTTACACAACAAACGCTATCTAAAGACAGCGCTCGCCATCTAGAGGCCATCTGTGTAACCTTCACAGCGCCGATGTCATGGTCGTTAAATGTCAATGTTAAACGCTTCTTGTTGGTTTCTATAGATGGCGCTGTTCTCAAAGTACCTAATCTATCTTGTCTTTAACTTTGTCTAATGTTGAATAGATAATGGTACGGAACCCTTCGTGCGTGAGTCCGACTCGCACTCGGCCGGTTTTTTTATTTCACGTAAACAAAAGAGATCTGTATATGTTTTAAAAAGTAAGTCCAATTATGAAATTGAGAATTTTGCTAAGTAAATATTTAAGTAACAGCTTAAACTTTAAACTTAATGTTCGAAACTCACACTTGCAAAGTAAATAAGAAATCAGATTAGATGAGAGATCCATATAATATATGGATCATCTCCATGCATCTCATATTATTGCTAGGAAAAGATTGCAGCACAAAAAATATATAATAGTAACTGTATATTATAAAATTACTATTATTACATATTTTTGTACAGCAACCTTTTCTTAGTGCACAATAAAGCATGGTCTATCTATTTATTATGATATTGTTAAACGTATTCCTGTGTTATATCAAAACCCTGTAATAATATTTCATTTATTTAAATTAGGTATAATAAGTTTGGAACTGAAAACTAATTTCGTGCAAATTTATTTCCAAATGACATCTAACAATCTTAACTGGGGGTCGGGGGAGCTTTAGAGTACAATGGATGAAGATTTGTGAAAGATCTTAACCTTTGCAAGTATTTTGGTAATGGCTGGCGGGTGCTGGCTGCCTTGCGTGCCTGTTTGTGGGAAAAAATTGTATTTATACTCGTACCTTTACGAGTTTACTATACTGTCCGTAGTAAGTGAGAACATAGAGAGTGTTTAGTCAGTCATTTTAGCAATGTTACACATATTTCTTGTCTTAAATTATTATTATTTTAATTGCCTAAATTATTCTACTCCTCTTCTCTTTGAGAGAAGGCCTGTGAACCGAAAGTGTGATTTATATTACACGCTAAGTACATTAAAAATTCCTACATTATGGGCTCCATGAGGCCTTTTCAATCGCCTAGAGCGTTTCTTCCCAATCTTTATGGCAGTAAGAATGTGAAAAAAAAACTTTTAACAGCGACCGGCGCGTCACTTTCTAAAACGAAATCATAAAAAAATTGTCGGTAGAGAAATAAAATAGATTTAAAAAAAAAAAAATAGTTAGCCCTACCTTAATGTTTGTGTTAATGGGGTATTTCAATGTTTGCACAAAAAACAATTTATACTGAGTGTCATTTAGTTACCTAGTTAATTATACACTGTTTGAATTTTCCTATTTTGAAATATCATAAGCTATTAAGCTCTCCTTTGTTCATGTTATTTCTTACTAGCTGTCGCTCGCACAACGCCACCTATTTTAAATTTAAAATAAATGTTATCCCACGGGAACGCATTACCGGGATATCAAGTATGCTATGTCTCAATTCAGGTCTTTGGGCCGGTTTCTCAATTGAGAAATTCACTAAGTAAAAGTAACGTTTTGTCACGCTCTTTTCTGAAAAATTCGAAGAGACAGCACTACAGTTAACTATTTACTTAGCAAAATTCTCAATTCAGAAACTGGCCTTTTGTCTATCTGTACACCAAGTTTTATGCAAATCCATCCAGCCGTTATTGCGTGATTGAGTAACAAACATCCAAACATCTAAACATCAAAACATCCAAACCTCCAAATATCCAAACATCTTCACAAACTTTCATATTTATAATATTCTAGTAGGATGCAAAGTCCTGTTAAAAGATTGACAGGCAAAGGTCAACTTCAATGTCATTGAACATCAATCCACTGGACGTCTGACTGGCTCTCTACATAAATGCATTCATACGTGGAGTTTGAGTGCAGTGTATTTGAAAGCAGCAATTATTGAAGCCTGAGGCTGTTTTTACCGCCGCATGGACACAGCTCGTTGTCGTGTTCTGCCATGTTTGTTTATATTTTTCTTCTGTTTCACAGTCTTGTACATTTCTATGTGGTCATAAATAAAATGTATTTCTTCCTCTTGAAATACTTTCGGTTGTACCAACCACTTCACTCCTTCAATAGTTTTTGCCAGCGATCGACAGCGGTTTTAGCTAGCCACCCCAAATTATTTCACCGTCCACATTTTCAGAAATTAAAAGTTGGTACAATGAAGGGTCTTAGTTTTATATTAACGGCTTAAGAAACACGAAATAAAACTCCAAAAATGCATAGTGTAGCTGGCACTTTATTTACAAATAGATTCGAAAAGACAAAGTTAAAGCGAGCTTTTTGTTCAGAAAATAAACTGGAGAACTCCGAGACGTTTTCTGGGAGTATGTAATACTGATTGCTCAAATGCAAAGTAAGCGGCTGCAATCAATTCTGAGTTCTTACATTGTCATACTTGAGTAAGCACCCGCTTTTCTTGTGAAACAATGAACTACGTAGAGCATAAATAGGTATGTACAGATGGCGAGAAGGATTTGGGGATTTCGGGATTGTACAAAGATAAATTAATATATTCAGAAAAATCTTGAGTGGAAACCACGAATTGGGAAACGCAGTGAAGGGTGCCCACCAGATCTCTGGACCGAGGATCTGAGGGAGAATGCTGGTAGCGCATAGCGGCTGACTTAAAATGGCCGAGGTCAGAAACCAGTGGTGAGCTCAGACCTATTTTCAGCGGTGTGCGACTACGGGGTGATGGATAAATTATTGGAATCACTCTATCGATATCTCGTTGCCAACTGTAGATACTCTACCCATTCCGACCACTCGTGATAATGACAACATTGGACGTTGAAATTTAACTAACCAAACAAAGTAACCAACTTCTAAATAAAGTCCATATTTACTTTGACCCAAGAACTAGATTCGAACGCGTATAATATACCTAAACGAATCGTAGGATGTAAGTTTTAAACTAAACTCCAAGACAAAAGAATAACAGGATTTTATTGCTTCCTTTTTTACTTACCAGTAAACGATTTTTATGCCCAAAGTAATAAACTTCAGCCGTCGACGATCACACCCAGATAAAAGCCCTTAGTCACAATGACAATATCTACTTCACGTTTTCCGGAAGTGAACTCGAAAATACCTAATATAGCAAGTAGTTCAGTTTTTCGTGTTTGTACCCTAACAACATTACTTATAAAAACCGGCCAAGTGCGTGTCAGGCCACGCGTAGTGTAGGGATCCGTAGAAAGAGGGTTTTTTTTATCTGCTTTACAGAAGTAATAACTTCATCAAAGTAGTTTTCGATGGATTTTGTACAAAATTTTTCTTTTATAAGTTGGACGCCTATAACTTGCAAAGCCTACTTAGCCGTGATAGTTTTCCTTTTAAGTTAATTATCTGTGCTACTGCCTTGAATTTTTTCACGTTTCTACAATCAACCGCTTTGCCGGGACAGGGAGGGGGAGGCCGTACTTTCACAAAAAATGGTGCTTTTAAGTTTAATATTTCACAAACGGAACCCTCAATCGAAAGATGGTCTTCGCACACCCACAATATTTTTAAACGAATAATCCAATGATATCTACCGCACATTATCGTGTAGGCGTGAAAAAAAATGCATACCTAATTTGGGTGTAGGGGGGGCACACTGAATGTTTTTTTAAAAATATTCTACCATTTTGTTGGCCTAATAAATATGTATATCTATGCCAAATTTCAGCTTTCTAGTACTTATCGTCTCTGTGCTAAGCTGCGGACAGACAGGCGGATAGACAGACAGATAGACAGACGGACGGACATGGCGAAACGATAAAGGTTCCTTATTGACTACGGAACCCTAAAAACACGATTCCTTTAAACACTTTTTGAAGGAAGGGTTTCCCTTTGCCACAGACTATTTAAACTGTATTTGGGGAGTGTTTTTTTTTGTTTGTAGATATAAATAACACTGTAAGACTTTTGTACCTATGCTAGTTGCGTACTCTACTCCAAAAGTAGTACACAATATTAGTATCGAAGTAATTACATAATTTCTTGGAATTCCCAGAGGCTGTCTGGCCCAATTTTTCTTCGTTCGACTTCCAAACAGCTTTGTACATAATTAGTTTTGCCTAGCCAAATATAGTTTTAGAACTATTTTGTTATCTGTGTAAATGTATTTGTAGTGTATGTTGTGCACGTGCAGACCCGTTTCAGACCTCCACTCCCACTCCCCAAGGTTTGCTGGAAGAAATCTCTCATAGAGATAAGTTCGCCTTTGTACATGCATTTTCTTTGTTATATTTTCTGTAATGTGTTTTTCGTGTGCAATAAAGTATAATAATAGCTTTTTTCCTGAAATGTTATTATTTTTCTATAATTTTTTACGTAGCCTATATCACAGGCCTTCGCTCAGAGAGAGAGTACGGCCTTAATCACCACGCGTACTAACCGCAGATTGGCAATTTCAAGCGCTGAGGTGTGTGAACACCTAAGACAGGTTTCCTCACGACGTTTTTCTTCACGGTTAGCGAGGGGTATTGCTACTATAACTTCACAAATGTACGTAACTTAGAAGTCATTGGTCTATTATGTCGTGATTCAAACCCACGACCTACCGAATGAGAAGCCGGCGTTCTACAGCTCCGCGCTATCACCGTTATTTTTTATGGTTCTTCTTTTTTTATTTTATAGTTATTTATTTTATAGCAACATAGAGCCCTCCCGCTGGGAACGTTTGGCAGCACAGCGGCCAGAATGGCGCAGGATGGTGAACAGCCAAGTACGCGAGTTCGAGGTTCAGCGTAAAGCTGACCTGGATACCAAACGCGACCAGTTAAAGGCTCGCCCACCTGCTGCCATAACATATAATTATGAGAACGGCATTCTCACGTGCCCTCAGTGTGCACGGAGTTTCGCCGTGAAGATAGGCTACATAAGCCATCTTCGAGCGCACCAGCGCCACATCACTGATTAGGGGTCAAAGTGGTCGCCATGGCCGAAACCGGTCGGAACAATCATCAGTTTTAAGCATATTATCTGTTTCAATCCAGCATTATGGGGGTTAAGTGTCACTGCAAAGGTTCAAAACAAAACAAAGGTCACAGGTTCGATTCCTGGCCACTGCATTTGTGCAAATGGCTTCAGTCTGCGTGTATTTCTATATTTGTTTCCTTGTCTGGTTTCTATGGCTGTATTTCAGTTTGCGACAAAGATAAGTGATTGAATCAATGGAATCGACAGTCTATTTCGCTTCGATTTATTTATTATTACAAATAAAATTGAATAAAACGTTTTTGGAATTTGAATTTGAAAAACATCTTTTCACATTTTGTTCAAAATTTTTATTTTTCAAACCTAAAAATCGTGCAATGTTTTAATGTTGGATATATTTTGTTATCTAAATAGCTGTCTTTTTCGGCACGAAGTGTGCTTCACTTATTTTTCAAAGCACGCTCTGGGTGTTGTGTGGATATTAATATTGTTATTATTCACTGAGCAATCCACAGGTCAAACATCACATATATCTTGTAAAGCCATAAAAGCGTAACGATACCCGCGTAATGATTTTGCAATGAGTGAATGCGTATGTAAGCGGCATTTCGCGTGTTTAGATTTCAGTTGTTATGTAGCCTATATATCGTACGTCCCACTGCAGGGCACAGCAGGCTTTCTCGGAAATAGAGGTTATGAGCTTAATTACCACGCGTGCCCAACGCGGATTGGCGCTGAGGTATGTGAACACAGGTTTCCTCACGATATTTTCCTTCACAGTTAGTGAGTGGTACTGCTACAACAACTCCACAAATGTACGTAACTTAGAAAGTCATCGGTGCCGGATTCGAACCCACGACCTTCCGAATGTGTGGCCGTGTTCTACCGCTGCGCTGCTAACGCTTGTTTAGATTAGGTTAGGTATATTTCAAGGTTTAAGGCTCACATATATCAGGTAATAACTCCGGTATTATTGTTAATGTTTCCAACTGTAGTATTTTATGTATTACTCACGGCCCGCCTGTATAATCCGGCCGTGAAAAGCCCCGGGGCTAAAAACAAAAGTGGAACCAGCGCGGGAGATTAACTGCCAACAGACAATAACGATGTATTCAAATTAACACGCTCTGATACCGTAAATTGGGCGTCAATGCGGTAAAGCCGCTTGCCGCGTTTTGCGTGTATTCTGTAAACCACGACTCTAATCGTATTTAGATTGGAATATTACAAGACAGGTTCTCTTAAGTCCCAGAGAGACTGAGAGAGTGAATACATAAAACCTAGTGTAGTTACATACATACATACACACATAAAGTCACGCCTGTATCCCGGAGGGGTAGGCAGAGACCAGGGACTGCCACTTGCCACGATCCAAACAGATCACTTTCGCTTCCTCAACATTAACAAGTCGTTGCATGCACGCACGCCAGTTTCGGGTACTTTTTATCTTGCCCTTTGCTAATACATACCTTATTTGGTCGAGGTATGTCCACCTGGGTCGTCCCTTACCGGCCTTTCCACCCACATTCGCTCGGTATATTTGTTTCGTCAATCTTTCTCCCTTCATCTTCACCACATGTCCAAACCAACGCAACATTCCTTTCTCAATTCTAGTCACTACATCCTCTTTCAGTCCACAACGTTCTCTAATCAAACTATTGCGTATCCTGTCATTCAAAGTAACAACAGACATACTTCTCAAGGACCTCATTTATGCTGCATTTATCCTACTTTATTGCTTCTTTTGCCATACCAAGTCTCGGTACCATACATAAGTGTTGGGACTAGCACTCCATTATGGATGGATGAATCCATTGAGGTAAAGTACTACGTATAGTGACGCTGTCCCGAACAAAATTTGTGTCGCAAGCTTTGCGGTTATTGAGCCGCACCTCATTTAGTCGTCGTTTAGAATACGATTGTACACGTTACGAAAATGCCTTCATGTGTTCTTAGATACTGTAACAACTACTCATGAAAAGCAAAAAAAACTGATGGAATCACTTTTTATCGGAAAGTTCTGCAAAACTTTTGATAAAACTATGATTACAGAATAATTTTACTTTTTATGCCCTGCCTGTCACATCGGCGGCTAATATGGCGGTAATTTCATAGATTAAAAAGTACAGAATACAAGCTCACTTACCTACATCATACCAGTGATGACAATAAAAGATTGTTTAGATGGTTTACAATTCAATTTTTTGTAGGTTTCTTTGCTTTGGCGATGACAGGTGGGAGTCATGGATCAAATATGTCCAAGACAACCGAAAAGAAGTAGCATGGATACCTTTGAACCATACACACATATTTTCGGCGCCTTTCAAAGAAAGGGACAAAAACAGGAGCAGAACAGGATGAAACTTGAATAAAATTTCTTAACATAAGATCCCATCTGGGATGGAACGAAAAGAACACAAAATATTTTTTAACGATTTCAATTTCGCCCTGTAGTTGTTTACAGGGACGAGTGGAACCCTTCATTTTCGCATGTAAATGGGAATTTTGTTACACCCTTTATATGTACATTACTTTAAAAGAAAATCTTCAACCATCAAATATCGAGACACTTATTTTAAAGTTTAAATTAATGTTGATGTGCATTAATTTCAACTTTGAAGTAGGGGTTTTTCTAACATAAATTCATAAGAGGCGCAAATTAACATCTCTTCCTCTGCGCTCCTGATTCAAATGACTTATTTTTCACAGCTTATCAACTGGCTTATTATTCTTACAAAAACTCTCGGCTGCTTATTAAATCACGCAGGGTGTAACCAAGCATCGAGCTTTTATCAGATCAATAAGAAATTCCAGGTTGGTGATAGGTAAATTGAAATAAATTCAGTGCGGGACGTGGTCCGCGTCGCAAGCAGCGCGTGAGGGGAATACCCTCGCCTTTGCTGCAGTTATTTAACCTTATTGCTAACCCACAGCCTTCTGCGCCAATGGATTTTATTGATACGTTTAAATTAGGTTTTAAGATCCCATAATGGGTTCGCTAATTGAGGTTCTCATCTGTTTCGACTGCCTCGGTGGTCTACCGGTTAACACACTTGACTACCAAAACACAGGTCTTGGGTTCGATTCCCACTGGAGGAATGTACTTGTCTATGGACGAGTGACAGGTGTCACCATTGAATAATTCAATAATTCAATGGTGTCACTCACTTTCTACGCCAGAAAGATAATATATACGTTTGTTGATTATTTGAATTTTTACAAGTTTTTTTTTAATTTGGTTTCACAAAAGGTTTATCTGCCGCTGTTATCGCTCGGTTAGTTATTTACATTAGTTGACTATTATTCATTACAGAAGCAGTTCATTAGGAGCCCGTTACAGATCTCAAAAGAGAGGCTCTTATGGCTGCTTCATCGATTCATTGGTCGATGAGGCAAGCCCGAGAGCGTTTGGTGCGACAACGGCACGAATTTTGTCGGATTTCCTAATGAATTAGCCTCAGAGTATAAAATACTAGGTATAGGTACTAGGTATAAGGACATCCCCACCAACCTTTGCGTCGCAAGCTGTGCCGTCATTGGGTCAGCACCTGATTTAGTCGTGATTTTATTCCATGACGAGTGCTTGCCGCGGGAACACTATTTTGGAGGTTACGAAAAATACCTTCATGTGTGATTAGACATTGCAAAAGCAACTTACAAAAAAAATAAAAAAGAAACCGAAGAAATCCCTTTTTATCAGAAAGTTCTGCAAATCAATTGACCATAGCTACAATAGTACATTACTTCAGAGGGAAGAAAGTGACAGTTCCATACCGAGATTATGGCATTTGCGCCACGAGCTTGCGAGGGGCGCAAACCATTTGAGGTATGGAACTGTACTTTATCCTGAGGTATGTATAGTGCTTTTTATTACACCTACGAGGAAAATTATAGACATAAATGCATAGAAATGTTTATATTTAGTTAAAAGTACAATTATTAAAAGTGCAGCTATTATAAGATGTTACATTTTTTCCGGGTATCTTGATATTTTGAGACATGTTGAGTTGTTAGTTGAAGGCTTGAAGAAGGCTGCGGTGATGAGCTACGAGGAACCACTGGTAAGGGCATTAGTGTCGAAAATAATTTCGTTTTTAATTTTCTGTATGCACCAAGGAGGTTGGTAACTGGTAAAAAAAAAAACTGTATGTGGCCAGTAACAATTTACTTGAAATTTAATTAGTAGACAGTTAAAGTCTCTTTGCAGTATGACTGCTGACAAATTAAAAAAAAAAAACCGGGTAAATAATGGAATTTCATACATACTTCCCACCCTTGGGTCGGAAGGATTTTCATACAAACTTCCATACCTTGGGATGAAAGGATTTGAAGGGCGGGATAAAAGCGTTTCTTCCCTCTAATTGGTATAATTAGTATGTATTTTCAGAGCAGGTGTGATAAAAAATAATTTTCTCTCTAATAATAATTCTCTTCCCTCTGAAGTAATGTACTATTAACTTTTTTTGCGCTGTCACGACGGCGGCAAATATGGCGGTAAGTTCATAGATTAAAAGAAAACTGGCCAAGTGCGAGTCGGATTCGCGCACGAAGGGTGCCGTACGATTATCTATACAATATTTGTATATTTCTAGCGTGTTCCTGCTGCCGTTATTAATGTCGAGCAAAAAATGGCAAAAAAACACTTTTGTTTATTTTTTTTTAGTATTTTTTGTTAAAGTGGCAACAGAAATACATCATGTGTGAAAATTTCAACTGTCTAGCTATCACGGGTTATGAGATACAGCCTGGTGAAAGACAGACAGACGGACAATGGAGTCTTAGTAATAGGGTCCCTTACCCCTTTAGGTAAGGAACCCTAAAAAACTGAAGTGACAAGATCACTTACCTCCGTCGTACCAGTTTAGCGTGTTTACAATTATAATTTTTATTTTCGCTGACTCATAGATTAAATATATTCAAAACATCCGAAAATACCATACTGACTTTTTAAAGTAAAGTAAAATTGAAATGAAAATAAATAGTGAAAGAAATATTAAATCGTAAAAACCTATTTAGAGGCTAAAAATTTCACCCATGCCGGGACTTGAACCCGCGACCTCTGGCTCACCCGGTGAGTCTTTTGAAAACCACATTTATATGTAGATTTCTCAATTTGGGGGGGGGGGGGGGGGACGTCTGACTTCAGTGTTCGATTTTTTTTAGCTTTATGGGATTATTATTGTGTGGTATGGGAAACGAACTGCGCTTGGACTAAGGTGTTATTAATTGGGCCAATAGATTCCCAGAAGTTAACAATTTATTTCAAGCGCCGAATTCAAGTTAAATCGAAATCAGAAAAGAGTGCACCGAAATCAGAAAATAGTGCACCAAAATCATGATTTTGCTAATTTTCGTAGGAATTTTTCAAATATAATGGAAAATTGACGACACTAGCAAAAGACTCTTGAGATTGAAGCAGAAATGGTCGGGAGACTTGGTGAGGTAGGACATCAGGTTGACCAGGGCAATCCCAGAGTGGCGGCCGACAACAGGACGACGGTCAGTGGGCACATCAATAGCCCGATGGTCGGACGATGTAGTTGAGTCAGCGGAGAGTCCGTGGATGCTGATCAAGGTACCGTGAGAGATCGCATGTAGGAAAAAGGCCTCTACCCAGTAGTGGGCAGCAGTGGGCTGATGATGATGATGATAGTGAATGGAATATTATCGAAAATGTTTATCAAGAGGCGTAGGATTTTTAAGTAAAATAGTGTGAGCAAAAACCTATATAATTGGATTTGTTAGCTTGCCTTTCCATTATGCAAGGTTTTTAAGGCAATAATTTGCATTAACTAAGTACAACTTAGTTTAATTCTGAAAAGAGTCATAGAAGCAAACTTCACTTCACATGCAATACATCGGACCATAGGTCCCTTTGGACATTCCCGGAGATGCATAATTTTCAGTGTTCCTGATACCGTCGGTCTGATGAGGTGGCAAGCGTCTCTTGCTGTGTTTGACAGTAAAAAACTTTTGACTTAATTGGTTAACGGTTCTTCAGGAGACATGGATAACCTACAGATACTTCAGCTTGCTAATGACCTCTTTGCTTCACTGATAGTCGGGACCGGACTAAAAATCAGCGGTGCAGGCCAATGCTTTGCAATACCTGAAGCATATGCTGAGTTCGGGTACCTTTTTTATTGCCATAATACGCAGCCATTTATTTATTGTAGGGTGTGCGTATGTAGGTACTGGTCACTTAACATGGACAATCTCCTCCACCTCCTTGTTACGATTGGATCATTTGCATATGTCGAATTTTGTTAGCATACTATGCCTGTTAATAAATGCAACTGCAATTGAATAAATGATTTATCTATCTATCTAATCTTAGTGGCTGTGACAAAAACTTTAGAATGCTGAGAAACTTTAAATTGGTGGACTAGTCCTACCATCAGTGTTCATATTTTAGTTCCGTTGATCATTACCGGTAAGATATGGCGCGATTTCCTGAACACAGCCCAACCCAGCTGGAATTTACTTATGATCTGGTTATGATCTGGTTTCATAATTAGTCGCTATTCAACGGAAGTCTGCCTCAGGTAGACATATTAATAGGCATCTTTAGAGGCCACCTCACAAACGAAGATCGACTCCGACACGATTTGATCTTTGAACATGGCCTTTGTCTTGATAAACAAATAGATTAGAAATACAAGTACAAGTCAAATGGCTGATGATGATGACAAGTATACATCATAACAATTAATTATAAATAAAATTCTCAAATTACATCCCATCAAATTAATTAATTTTAAAAAAAGCGAATTATGTGGCATTACTTACTGCAGTCCTAAAATTTCGTAAATTTTGCCTTAAATTTACCTGCTTCGATAAAGATAATATTTTACTGACTTTTAGCTACGGCCAAGAACGGAGGTCCAAACTATTTTTCAGCAGTGCTACAAAATAAATGTGGCCATGTATTTTTATATTATATTTCTTGTATTGCATCTTACGTGCGCAATAAGGTGTATTAAAAATGATAAATTAAAAACTAGTATTTTACAGAGCGACATTTTGATTTCTTACTATGGGTTAACTTGTATACCTATACTGAAAATAGTTAATTCCATTCTCACATCCCTCGGCCGTCTTCCATGGTCGTTTGGTATCCATTCTTAAAGGATTTTCCTGCTGCTTGATCACCTTGTAGATGGTTCTCTTTTTCTTAAATTCAGCATACAATCTCTGTTTAATTTCTTTTTTGTGTTTTCTCAAACTATGTTATGGGCTATTTCAGCTATTTCCTAATTTGCATGGTAAATAGCGCGCAATTACAAAATACTCTACTATATGCCTTTGTATTTTTCTTCCAGGACTCAGTAATAATTGGATTCACCAAAAAATATATCGATAAGAAAATTTAAAAAAAAAGATCCAACCCTCGAATGAGAACCGATTACCTTATTTATTCTTCAGAAAAACACATTTTCACCAAATCATGTTCTCACTTGGCGAATTATGTGGTTTAGTTAATACTTACTTAGGATTTTCTTAAAAAACCTGACTCCCATGCAGTAATTTTCTGACTTCAGCACTCAAAAAGCCACTAAGTAACACGGAAGTCACAACCACAGAAGTCAGAAAATATATGCTATTGCGATTTTTTCAAAATTGAGAATACTTTTTGAAACCAATCACTGACCGCTACAGTTTAGGCTCTGTTATACATACCTATTTTACAAAATATTCCAAATCATTAGAATGTTACTTGTTCCAAATATCGGGTGCACAGAATTCAGAAACCACCCCGGACCACATCCAGAGAAACGCATACTGTACACCAAAAAACCATGAACTCTTTAATGTAGTGTGGCCATGCTTTCTTGGGTTAAAGGTGAGTGACAGATGTCTAATACATCGGTCACTCACCCTTCTGGAATGCTTTATGAATTATGTACAGCGTGGTTCATAAGTGCCACTGCAATCAGGCGTAGGTCCGGGAGAAAACATGATTTTGTGACAATACTGCTGTCCAATTTATCTAGAATTTAATTTATAGTTACCATTAACCAGTAAAGAGACATTTAATCAAAGCTAGTAAAGAGGCAATCAGCCAGTAAAGAAGTATTTAATCAAAGGTATGCGATTATTTCTGCAAGAAATGTTTAAAAAATATTTTAGAGGTTCCTTTCGCGGTATACAAAACTTTGCTTTTTCAGTTTTAATATAGATTATAGCTTTCCGTTTTATAGTGAAAAGCATTTCACGACGTTTTTATGTGTAATTTCAAAACAAAACAAACATTGTCGGGGCAAATCTTAGTGGCGCCATCTGTAATTAGTTTTGTGTTGCCATCCCCATTATTATGAAACAACGCAACAATAATGAAATAAACAGCTAATACCATAAATAAATAATCACTATAAATTACCTCAATAAGTAATGTTCTCTCGCGGAAATGTATTCAAAGTGAAATTGAAAAATAACGTGAAACCTGAAATCAATTCCTGTTTGGACAGGCCGATTTCCAATTTTGGAAAAGTTGAATAATGTAGATTTAAATTCAGATTGGCAGTGTTAATATTGACTATTACTTTATATGTATGTAGCGGTAAGGTATCGCATAGTAGGGCCAGGCAATATTGTATATATCTATATATTTTTATTTATTTATTTTTCTTTATAAGTATACCTATATATGTATATATATTTATACACATATAAATTTAATTATATTCATATTTTTTTCTAAATATACTTAGGCTGGCTATATACCTTTATTCATTTGTGTATGATTTTATTTGGGTATATCGTAGTTTACTCAGTCACTTAATGAAAACAATTTAGGTATATGTTTCATACTGTATGCATAATACGTATCCTATTGTATATAATTATTATTCTATATTTCATAATATTCTACTATATACAGTATTGTTCACGGTTGTACCACACCGCGGTATGTGACGCTCGCGGGGTAACTCCTGGTACTGATTGAAAATCAGCGCTGAAGGCTTGACCCTCAGCAAACTGTTGAGTCAGTTGCCCATTATAGCAGCAGTGACGCACCGTGACCTTCCGTTTTCCTTTCTTTTTTATAACATTTCTGTTCAAATATTTTCTTCGTTGTTTTTTGTTTTGTTATTGTGGCGTGTGCACTGTTTTTATAATAAATAATTTTTCTTCTTTCTTCTTCTTCTAAATACCTCAGAGACTAGGCTTTCCTTACAATGTTTTCCTTCACTGTTAAATGTACGTAACTTAGGAAACAAAGTCAGCGTTCTACTATTGCGCTACCACCGCTCCAACGTTAACATAATCAACCTTTTCACTTTGGAAAACTGCAGAGAATTACACAAACGCAGAATACAGATTTCTCGTTATTGTCAACTGTTCTGTACGTCACATCTGCAATAATAATATATTAACCGACTTCAAAACAGGAGGAGGTTTTTTAGGGTAGGTACCGTACCCAAAGCGATAATGGGTAAGAGGTATTACTAAGACTCCCATGTCCGTCAATCTGTCACCAGGCAGTATCTCAAGAACCGCGATAGCTAGACAGTTGAAATTTTCACAGATGATATATTAATTTCTGTTGCCACTATAATAATAAATACTAAAAACAGAATAAAATAAATATTTAAGGGGGGCTCCCATACAATAAACGTTGTCTAAAGACAGCGCTCGCCATCTAGTGGCCATCTACGTAACCTTCACAGCGCCAAAGTCATGTCGTTAAATGTTAATGTTAAACACTTCTTATTGGTCTCTGTAGATGGCGGTGTTCTCAATGTACCTAATCTATTTTGTCTCGATCTTTGTCTAATGTTGTATAGATAATGGTACGGAACCCTTCGTGCGCAAGTCCGACTCACACTTAGCTGGTTTTTTAATGTATTTTCGGCGACAATTCTTGAAGAAATTTATCTCTTTTGTAAATCATCGCAGAAATAATATGACGAATAGGATCGATGGTTTAGAAACGTATTGCTTGCCCTGATATTTTTACAAGAAGGAAAAACAAAAGACAAGTGAAAGAAAAGGAATAAAACTAACAAAGAGGTTACGACTTTTTGGCGCAAATATTATTCACCACGTTGCCTTTTTTCATGTGTATTTCAAGAAAAGGGGTATCTCTGTATCTCTGGGTGATGCCATAAACATTTGGCAATCGGACTCTTCTTTTTAATGCGTGTTTTACTTGAAGCCGGTTTGTTGTGCTAAAAAGTATTTATTTTTATTCATAATTTCCTTTGAGGAAATTGAAATAACGCATAGTCCCCCTGGCGATCGTTCAAAATGATTGCTGGAGAGAGGTTTTCCGCACCAAAAGCCATTTTACTTACTCGGTAGATGGCGATGCCTGTTCCTGACACCAACCTGACACCTCAGTGCTATAATAACATCGGCAGATGTTAAGACCGCAGAAGGTTCGGTGCGATGACTGATCAATGTAAGCCTGCTTGACCTAACCATGGGGCAAGGCCTTATTTAACACAGAACTACAATTCATGGTTTTATTCTTTTTGTTGCACTAACCCGTGCTCAGGAAAATTTTAAAAAACCTATTTAGAGGCTAAAAAATCCAGCCATGCCGGGACTTGAACCCGCGAACTCTGGCTAGCCGTGCCAGTGCTCTTCCAACTGAGCTAATGGGTAAGTGTAGGCATCGGCGAAATTTTGAGCCTCTTTACGAACTTTCTCTGTATTACGTACAGGCAGCGACATCTGGCCGAAGCAATTCACATCACTTGCAGCCCCGAGTTTGCAGTTAGGTTTTTACGCTGGAATGATATCGCTGTACCTACATGATTATATTCTTTTTGTTGCACTAACCCGTGCTCAGGACAATTTTAAAAAACCTATTTAGAGGCTGAAAATTCCACCCACGCCGGGACTTCAACCCGCGTTTTTTAAAATTCATCGTTTATATGACAATTCGATATACATTGTGTAGTCCCGATAAGCCCAATAAGCAAAAATAAACAGATTAACAAGATTTTAAAGCTATGCAATGCACATCGAGTGGTTATATTAAACTATGAGTTGTAGTTTCAAACGAAGCTCACGTATGGAAATATACGTTCAGGATGTGGTGTAAAGAATGGATATCCTGAAAAATAAATATTGAAAAAATGAAATTTATATGCTTTAATTATCGACACCGAAACGGTTTTTAGGCTATCCATTCTTTACAGCACACCCGGTAATTTGAATAGACCTTCTTGGGTTTCTTAGTATAATGCCAAAACATCCAGACTAGAGGTTACATCAGACGGTTCACGCTTTGTCCATTTCTGTCTTTCATTTTGAACTAAACTTCAAAGCACGGAATAACCGTAAAACGGGGAAATAATTAATTAGTGAGCGGACCGACAACGTTGATGTTGAAACTTTTTTTTATCGGACTCTGTTATACGAATGACCGAATGATCTAATCCGAAGTTACGTTAATTCTGTGATAAAAAAAAAGAATATTCATTTTATTGTTCGTTCCTATGACAACTGCATTATGCACTAGCGGTTAACAAACATACTTGATTACAAAAATTGAGGTCGTGGAAGACGTAATTTTTCATTTGTATAAATGAGAAAGGAATGTTGCGTTGGTTTGGACATGTGGAGAGGATGAAGGAAGAAAGATTGACAAAACAAATATATCGAGCGAATGTGGATGGAAGGGCCGGTAAGGGACGACCCAGACGGACATACTTCGACCAAATAGGGGATGTATTAGCAAAGGGCAAGATAAAAAGTACCCGAAACCAGCGTGCGTGCATGCAACGACTAATGAATATTAAGGAAGCGAAAGTGATCTGTCAGGATCGTAGCAAGTGGCAGTCCCTGGTCTCTGCCTACCCCTCTGGGATACAAGCGTGAGTTTATGTTATGTTATGTTAAATGGCGTCAGTCTCAGTGTGTTTCTATTTTTTTCATGTCCTTGCCCGGTTACCAAAGCACAGGGTCCCAGTCAGGGACGAGGACACGTTATTATTATTATTAAGTCAATTTAACCACGTAAACGATGTTAACGAGGACATAAGCGTTCACTCGAACGTATAAACGTTCATCCGAGTGAATTTACGAAACCACCTTAATTTTCACGTTACAATAAAACGTGTTTCTTAGTTTTCCTATTCTAATAAGCAAGCATCCAGACAAAGTTTGGAAAACTTTATAGTAGGAATGCGACGACAATGCACGGTAATCGAGCTCGTTACTAAGTTCGACAACATTGTAAACGCGTTTGGAAACGTTACTAAAGCTCTCTGAAAGCAATTTACACGAATTTGTATTCGAACTGGAGCTGGGATATTCGTGGGTAATATTAGCGAGATTAGGTGAATTTGCATTTTAATAA
The DNA here is from genome assembly GCA_947308005.1 of Yponomeuta malinellus. Lineage (NCBI taxonomy): Eukaryota > Metazoa > Arthropoda > Insecta > Lepidoptera > Yponomeutidae > Yponomeuta > Yponomeuta malinellus. The sequence goes on from OX371013.1 coordinate 10,125,145, forward strand.
GCCCCCTTATTGTTGATAGCTTGCAGCACTAGAGATGTACAAATAGGGCTTATTACAAGTACGTTGACATATGTAGGTAGGTAGGTTATCCGTATCTATTTAGCAGATTAGATTGCTCTTTCATTGATTGACGATCAGGGACATTACTGGTGGTGGATCAATTAAGGTGCCTTGTGATAGACGATTTATGTTTATTATAATTTTTGGATTACAGATACATAAAATCTTATTCACAGATCAAACATTGCTCTATGTAAGAGATCGTTCAATTTAGTTATTAAACTTTAGCTATAACGGAACTACAAAACTTTTAACGCCCATCATATGATTTAGTCCGGACACCTAGCTTAAAGAGTACAAATTGCAGGGTAATGCTAACTAACAATTTACACAAAACTCACACCTACGTGATATACACAGACTCACACTCTCACCCTCGGTTTCCCGTATGTATACTAACAATTTGTTAGGGGCCGTCAGTTAGCCACAGTGCATACCAAAAGAAAAAAAAAACAACTGACATCTGTTTGACAGTATATGAGCAGATTGTGTACGAGAAACTGGGGGTAACTCACATACTAATTGTTATAGGTACTCTAAAAATTTTCTTTCTTTAATTGAAAACGTTGGTGCTCGTTAACATGTAAGATTAATAGAGTTAATAGAGAGTCCATTAATATTTTCAGCCCGAGAAAGCAATACATAAAATAAACATCACAGGCTAAAGAAAATGATCCCTAGAAGTCAACTTGCATTTCTAAACATTCTAAATTACTTATTGAATATTTTGAGACGTAAGTTTCGAGTTCAAAGTGCGGGTTATTTCTACGAGACGTGTTGCGGGGGCTACGCCGTAGCTGATTCTACGAAACTGCTACGCGAAAAGACTACGTAGTAAATTTGTAAGCGTTTACTTAAAAGTAGGTATGTAAGTAGGGTGATTTTAAGACCTCACACTTAAAAATGATGTCGAATTACTTTCACAATGAAATAACAAAACCGGCCAAATGTATGTCGGGCCATACGCATTGTAGAGTTCCGTAGCTGGCCATCAAAATATGCGAACTTAAAAGGAGATCTTAACTGAAAGTAGGATCGTAGCCTGAGTGATCTTAAACGATCACGAAGGTTAAGCAACACAGGGCGCGTTCAGTGCATGGATGGGTCGCCGTCTATGCCTAACGCTAGTGGCATTTTTCCGAGCGGTTCCGTGATTCGCAAGGCACGTTAAGCTGTTGGTGCCGGCTGCCGTCGATAGATGGCAGTCGTTAAGCCAAGTCAGAGGCCTTAGGGCGGCTTGACAACTTCTGACAGTAGACGAGCCACTATTCTACAAGCCTCCATCAATCCGGACTTGGCCCCCGTGGTGGAGTATGGCCTATACCTTCCTCAGGGAAGAGACCCATGCCCCTCGGTGGGGACATAATGGGTTGATGATGATGATATTAACTACCTGCTTCACAGAAGTAACAACTTCATCAAAGAAATATTCAATGGAATTTTGACGAAGTTTTTATTATATAACAGAACATATAACATGGTCGCCCATTACTCCTTAACTTGTAAAGCCTACTTAGTCGTGATATTATTATTTTTTTCAAGTTCATTATATGCTCAACCGTTTACCCAGGAGAGGGGGGAGAGACATTCTGCTGGGACAAAAGCTTGTGCTTTCAAGCTTAATATAATGATCTTCCTACACCCACAACATTTTTAAACGACCAATCTAACGAAACCCCACAATATGGTGCAGGCGAGAAAAAAAATCCGCCCCCTAATAAGCTGTTAATCTACTGTTAACAGCTGTCACATGGCCAAGTGCATGCAAAAATTGTACGTGTTAACAAACTGTCAGTGTACGAGAAACCGAGGGAAAGGTAATTAAATGACTGGATGTTAATTAATTTTCATTTCATTTATTTAATTAATTTCTCGAATACATAAATTAAAGGGCGAAGTGCTTAAATAATTCCCCCGTATTTTGTCAAAATATGTGACTGAGTGTTGGAATTTTATGAACGGCACCTGAGCATGGAACGATAATTAATTTTGTTCGTGCATATGGGTAAAGAGGTAGTTATCTAAAGCTCATATGCAATGTGTTAATAAAATTACACAAACCCTAAAAAGGGTCTTTTCAGTATCAGTATCAAAGGTTTTGACGTCATTGAGGAGGCCATGTCATCAGTAATGGTGAAATATTAGATTGTTTATGCAAAGAGTAAACAACTATTTTAAGGCGAGAGTGTTTCTTTGAATCCAGAGTTGAGCAAAGGATTCTAGAGTAGAATCTTGAGCGCAGCGAGGGAGTTACAGTACACAACTCGAGCTTAAAATTGTGTTGCTCCCGAGGTGGACACTCTACTTTTTATCACCCTCTATGAAAAAATAAGTAAGTGCAACTTATGAATAAGAATAGAATAGAACGTTTGTACCACATTTTTAGCGTCCGATACAATATTCTCTGTAGTTAATAGAATACTTTCATACTCACTACTTGAAGACACACTATTTTTTTATAAAAACTTAGTAAATCCGAATTGGAGTAGGTATGTAAACAATTACGAACAAAGGCGGAGGAATCCATTTTGCGCGTCTTTTATTCTCTTTCTCTTTAATTTGGCTCGCGCGCGATTCTTTATCATGCAGCCAGTTACCTGTTCATACAAAGTTCGTGATTGATCTCTTTGGTGATTGGAACTTTTTCTAGAAAAATCCACATTCCAAATTCAAATCACTTTACATCCCTACTTGTCAAAGAGCTATTTTGGTTTCCTGTTTACGAGGACTAAATTAGGTCTTTGTAAATAGATGTGAAAATAGTTGTTTGTTATACAAGAGTGCAAAGTTGCTTTTTAACCGCGTGCTCAATTTTGATGACCGAGGAAGCGAAGGATTCTAAAATTAATTGAATCACGATCACAGCGAGAGATTAAAAAAATAGAATCCTGAGCGTTAGCGAAGTGAAAAATCTTTGCACACGAGTGCAATACGTAACTTTTCATCCCACCTCAGCGAGGAAATGACTAAATACAAAAAAACACAAAGGAGGTTCCGAGTTTGAGTTTTTAACAAATTAAAAAAAGCTGTATTATAAATTCTGCACCATGGAGGCAGAAGTAAATAGGTTTAATGATGTTTTGAATTTTCAAACTTAGTGCACACAATGTTCTAAATTCGATTTACTTAATCTTCCCCGCGGATAAAAACGGCTTTTGCACTCAGATATCGAAGAGCAAAAATGCTCTTTGCGAGATGGGCGGATGAAATAGTTATTTGTTATGCAAGGCTGCAAAGTTAATTTTTGGCGCGAGTACCTTGTATTGAAACCTGAGCAAGCGAAGGATTCTAGGATTGAGCCACGAGCGAAGCGAGTGGTTCAAATATAGAATCCTGAGCGTAGCGAGGGTTTCAAAGGTACGAGACGCTAAATAACTTTGCTGCCGAGCGCAACACACAACTTTTCACCTCACTAAAGCGAGGAAAATGTTAGGTGCAAGAAAACCAGTTTTAATAAATATTAATTTTTTAAATCAAATTTTCTTGCCGGCCAGTGCGATTCTTTAAATGAGGCTGGCGCATGACATGAAATAAGTATTTGTATTTCAATCATCAATGGACTGGCTGCAGAGAATATAAACTATTACGAAACCAATGAGGTTCTATATATATGTAATTTATTGTACGAAACCTTTATTGAATAAAAATATTCGAATTTTAAAAACACTTTCCACGCTAGCGGATAAAGTGCGATTTTCCACGCAGATTTCGAATGATAAACAGAGCTTTTACGAGCTAGTGAGGTGAAAAAAATATTTTTATGTAGGTCTAATAATGGTCTATCGAAAACTAACTCTAGTTACGTGTTATAAAAACATGCCATGCAAATCTGGCTAAAACTATGACGTCACACGGTGCTCGTAACGCCTCACAATGTATGAAGAATTTAACAATATTCGAGTTATCTCGTAAAAAATGTTTTATGTCCTTATTAGAAAACATTCAGAATTAAAAAATAAAACTGAACATGTTTTTTTTTATTATTAGAGTTACTTGATTATTCATATTTTTTGAGATCTGTAAAGTCACAAAAAAAATTGTTTTTGTGTATACTTTTTTTGTGAATTTTTTTATGTCTTCTGTGTCAATTAATACAATGTGAATCCAATCTAATTGTGATGCAAGTTCCCCATTAATGTTTTAAGTTACTTAACTTCCTTACGTTTTAAAAAGCTATTCAGAGGCTAAAAATTCCACCCATGACTTGAACCCGCGAACTCTGGCTAACCGTGCCAGCGCTCTCTCAACTGAGCTAATGGGCAAGTGCAGGCATCGGCAAAATTTCGAGCCTCTTTACAAACTTCACTGTATTACGTAAAGGCAGCGACATCTGGCCGAAGCAATTTACATCACTTGCAGCCCCGAGTAACCCACTTTGCAGTTAGGTTTTTACATCGGAATAATATCGCTGTACCTACATGATTATAATTATACTTTTTGTTGCACTAACCCGTGCTGAGGACAAATAGGTTTAAAGTCGGTTTTTAAAATTGTCCTCAGTACGGGTTAGTGCAACAGAAAGAATATATTCTTTATTTTTTCATACAAATCGATCGCATTAAATTTCAAGAAAAACCCAAAAAATGTATTTTGAATTGAAATTTTTGCTGATTGGAAGTGGTAAAATTATCAATACCGAAGATGTTTTTTTTTCGTTATTTCAATGACACGTCGTATATCGCACAGGTACAGTTGACAGCTGGTCAACCTTTACATTTTAGTTGCAAAATCCCCCGTAATGTGAAGGATTAGAGTCCACCTCAACATAACATAACCTCACGCCTGTATCCCAGAGGGGTAGGCAGAGACCAGGGACTGCCACTTGCTACGATCCTGACAGATCACTTTCGCTTCCTCAACATTCATTAGTCGTTGCATGCACGCACGCCGGCTTCGGGTACTTTTTATCTTGCCCTTTGTTAATACATCCTCTATTTGGTCCACCTCACGGGTGTCATAAAGTGCTGTAGACTGTACCTACATGCCGCGTCTTTAGGTGGTACCCAAAACTATTTTGGTCTGGTCAAATGCCAGTGATAGAGTTGACGCATGATTGATGCATCAGTATGAGGTCAAAATATTATAAGTTTAGTTTGCAACTGAAGTTACGCGATCAATACTGAACATGAATAATATGTCATTAAGTGAAAAAGTGATAACATACAAGTACTTTACATATGATATTTTTTTATACTTCAGAGAACATTTGAATTGAATTTCATTGCGAAATAAGTGATTTTATTCTCGAGGCGTCTGCCTCCGTTCCGACACGACATTGTCTCCGTCTCATCTTCTAGCCTCTAGGACTGTCTCGTTGGTCTAGTCGTTAAGGCGCTCAAATACTAAAACAGAGGTCGTGGGTTCTATTTACACTGGGGGCCACCGCACATATGTGTAAAATGGCCTCAGTTTGGGTGTATTTCCATGTTTGCAGGGTATCTTAGTTTGAGACCAGGTCAAGTAATTGTGTTGTTTGAAAATTATTTATTATTATAAAATGTTTTTTCACTAAACTTGCGTTTATGGTCTTTGAACTTAAACAAAGATTAAAGCCGGGATTAAAATTTAAAACCTCGTTCATGTGAAGCAACTGGTTCATGCACTTGGCTACCACCGCTCTGAGGCCTAATTATACCCGTCTAATCCTCTACAAATTCTGACATTTGCGATAACAATTAGCATGAAATTTGACAGTTATACTAGTGGAATAATTCTTGATTTAGTTTGCTACCAAAGTTGTGATCACTTAAAGCCAAACTAGAGCAGATACTAACTTGAGAGAGATCCAATTATCATTACTACTAGGTGTTGTCAAGCCTATCACAGTTCGATGACAGCTCCCAAGAACAAACCTATCTAACCTCCACTGCGGTATCGCAGGTCATCAGACCATTACGGTGACTGATGTCACCTCGACTTCCGAAGTTCCTAACTTAAGCAAATAAGATATCCGTAATCTCGAACATCTGTAACGGTGTGTTTGTTTTCACAGACAAAGTAACGAATCGTTTTCAGCCAGAAAATGGGCCTAAATAAGTGAAGTACTTGCTCTAAGTAGGACATTAATTAAACTTGGCGTATTTGCGGACTTTGTTTAATGACCTCGAAAGCCTATCAGGAGCGGCGCGGTTTACTCTTCGACAATCAATCTAAACAAAAACGAGTAATGGAAAATGTGTGTTTCATCGAAATGCTCGTAAAATATAGTTTTATCTCGAATATTGCCGGTCCAGCTGGTTAGAAATTGGTAACATGGTATTCTATGCTTTTTTAGGGTTCCGTATCCAAAGGCTTACTGTTACTACGACTCCGCTATCCGTCCGTCCGTCCGTCTGTCACCAGGCTGTATCTCATGAACCGTGATAGTTAGACAGTTGAAATTTTCACAGATGATTTATTTCTGTTACCGCTATAACAACAAAGACTAAAAACAGAATAAAATGAATATTTAAGGCGGGGGCTCCCATACAAAAAACGTGTTTTTTTTTGCTCGGTATTAATAACGGCAACAGGTACACGCTTCAAATATATAAATTTTGTATAGATAATGGTACTCGCACTTGGCTGGTTTTTCTGTTTTTTGTTTGTTGTGTATTTCGTTTTCGTTCTGTTGTTGCTCATTATGTCGCTTATCTGTTTATTTTTTTTCCTTTAATAAATGTCCTTTTCCTTCTTTGCTTTTTCTTTCTATATCGGTTAGATGACTAAATACCAAAAATTTAAAACGTTTTAAAAAGCTATTCAGAGGCTAAAAATTCCAGCGCGGCAAAAAGGCAGCGACATCTGGCCGAAGCAATTTACATCACTTGCAGCCCCGAGTAACCCACTTTGCAGTTAGGTTTTTACATCGGAATAATATCGCTGTACCTACATGATTATAATTATACTTTTTGTTGCACTAACCCGTGCTGAGGACAATTTTAAAAACTTATTTAGAGGCTAAAAATTCCGCGACCTGCTCGGGGCTGCAAGTGATGTAAATTGCTTCGGCCAGATGGCGCTGTCTGTACGTAATACAGAGAAGTTTGTAAAGAGGCTCGAAATTTCGCCGATGCCTGCACATGCCCATTAGCTCAGTTGGGAAAGCCCTGGCACGGTTAGCCAGAGGTCTCGGGTTCAAGTCCCGGCATGGGTGGATTTTTTAGCCTCTAAATAGGTTTTTAAGATTGGGGAATACTTTCATGACTTGGTATGGTTGCTCCCTTACAAATGTGTTTGAACTAACCATTTCAATGCATGTTTATTGTCTATTTGTGTGTAATCAGTAATGTTATTTTTATAATTAATCGACTTCAGAAAAAGGGGGAGGTTTTTTGTATGTAATTTCAGCGATAATTACTGGCCACGTAGGTACTTCAATTCTTTTTAATACTTGGTAAATATCCTAAATAGAATAAAGTATTCTCTATCTATCTAATATATCTAAATATGTCCCACCGAAGGACACAAGTTTTCTCTCAGCGAGAGAAGCGGGGAGATGATTGGCGATTTCGAGTGCTAAAGTATGTAGAGTAGATACCTCAGATACTCAGCTTTCCTCAGAACGTTTTCATCTACGATCACCTATTTTTGTAACAAAAAGCAAGCCTTTTGTTACAAAACTATTCAATGCAATATACAATATAAATAGGTACTCAATGACTGGTACAAAACATAAGTACCAATAATTTTACGATAGCATGTTCTGTATTAATGAAATTATAATGCAAAACACGCTTACGTTGAATGATTAGCGTAGCGGGAGACCCCTCTAAAAACATAAAAGCCGAGAAATTATTTGGGAATATTTAAAAGCCAAGCAGAATATTTAGAATATTTTGAAAGCCGAAAATTTAGCCTTCGAAACCTCATTATAAATACGTTTAAAAACTTCAACTTTAGAAATTCAAGTAGAGTCGTGTATAAAACGTAGTGCAGAAGCCTGACATTAAAAGGTGCAAGTAATGAACGCCATAACTTTGGCCGAATAAATAGGTGACTTGCTTTATTGCCTATTTCGAGAATTTCAGTTGTTCATTATACTAGGGGGGTTCAATAAGTAGTGAGGCTCTACGGCTGTAACTCCTGCTGCAGAGGTGGCTGCTGGACTCAAATGTGTAAAATACAGCCAGTTAATGGACAGCTATTTTTTCGTGCCTCTGGCTTTAGGAACGACTTTTCAGGGGAAAGCCTTTATTAAAGAGGTAGGGCGTCGTCTGAGAAACCGTGGCTTGGACTATCGCTCTGGGGCATATTTGATGCAAAGGATCTAACTTGCTGTCCAGCGCGGTAATGCTGCCAGCGTTATGAGAACCTTTGGGTCGGGTATTTCTCGGGGCGGTTCGATTAACTGATTTTATATTGTTTGTATTGTGCGTGTGTGTGTAGGTATGTGTGTGCGATTTATTTTGATGTTTTTCGGATGTATAATTCATAGTTTTAATTTTTGACAAAACATTGAGGGTAATATTTGTAGTGTGACTTTAATCTGTGTATGTCGACTCCAACTTAACTAAATGATAATAATATGTTGCAGGTTATTGTAAGTTACTTTTAGGTAATTACAATATGTTTGTTAATTTGAGGACATCATATAATGTAGAGTTTTAGTATGTCAAATAAAGTTAAAATCATGGTATATTAAGTTTTCCGTATACAAAATGAAAATAGTTTGGCCCTTCCACTGAAAAAAACTTAGAAAACAAAAACGTACCAATGTACGGCGGGATTTGAAACCACGACCTCCCGAATGAGAAACCGGCCTTCTACCGCTCCGCTACCACCGCTCTGTGGGCTTAAGACTTTATTTCTATTTAATAGAACTTTCTTTCATATCAACAGAGCTATACGGAATCCTTTCGCAAAAGATTTAGGCCGTTTCAGCGGACATTAAAAAATTTAAACCATCATCATCAACCCATTATGTCCCCACCGAGGGGCACGGGTCTCTTCCCTGAGGAAGGTATAGGCCATACTCCACCACGGGGGCCAAGTCCGGATTGGTGAAGACTTGTAGACTAGTGGCTCGTCTACTGCCAGAAGTTGTCAAGCCGCCCTAAGGCCTCTGACTTGACTTAACGACTGCCATCTATCGACGGCAGCCGGCACCAACAGCTTAACGTGCCTTGCGAAGCACGGAACCGCTCGGAAAAATGCCACTAGCGTTAAGCATAGACGGTGACCCATCCATGCACTGAACGCGCCCTGTGTTGCTTAACCTTCGTGATCGTTTAAGATCACTCAGGCAGCCGGGGCTACGAGCGATTCATAAAATTTAAACCAACACAAAAAAAAAAAATTTTTTTTCGAAGCCTCTATGTTTGTGTCCCACTTCTGGGCAAAGGCCTGGACCCCTCTTCAGTCCAGAGTTTTCGGTCCGAGGCTACCTCAGACCAATCCAGCAGATCTTGTTCGAGATTATCTCTCCACCGTACCCTAAGCTGGCCTCGACTTGGATGTCCATCTTGTGGCACCCATTCGGTGGTGAGTCTCGCCCACTTAATCAGGTGCATTCGACTGACATAGCCAGCTCAGCTCCACATTAATTTCACCACCGTCGCCTACATCGATTATTCCGAAACTTTGTAATTTAGTTACAAATTTTCACTTGACCCTTTCGTATTGTAGTGTTTTCACGCAGGTAGTTTGAAGAAACTCGATGGAGGGTAGTCGATTACTGAGCGGTACATACGGTGCATACGGTATGTACCGCTCAGTAATCAGACTACCCTCCGGTATATACGGTATAACGTCGCTCTCGTCGTCTCTCGTCTAACGTCTTTATCTACGCGTGTTGCAAGGGGTTAGAAAGATAAATTATATCAATTTATTTCGGGGAGCAAACAAGATGATGACAAATACAGTGTTTGATAACAGCCTTGTGTTGGCACATGGGTGGCACATTTTCAAAAGCAGATTTGGCGAGTACTGTTTGGCGAACGACCTATCGGACGACACCGAGAAGGCTGGTACACGGCGGATAGTGATTCTACTTTCTGCATTAGTCGAGGACACATACCGCGTGGCAAGAGACTGCAATGGAAGAGCTCAGCTACAAATATATGATCACAAAAGTGGACCAACATTCTAAATCAAAGAAGTATTCGCTGAGTGATACCAGTTCTATAGAGCTGAGCAACGTCGATGCGAAGAATTCGCTAAGCGGGCGGGCGGCGCGAGTGCGTAATCTGGCGCAGTTTTGTACTTTTAAAACGGAATTGGAAACTGCGCTAAGGGACCGGTTCGTGCTCGGACTGGAAAACAAAAACAAAAAAGAAAACCTTTTTTCCGAAAATATCAATGCTTTTACGTTAAACAAAGCTTTGGAGATAGCACAAGGTGCGCAATCAGCTCGCAAGGCGCTCCTAGAGTAACATCAGAGGCAGCGGCACCGGCGCAGGCGCTTCAGACGTGTCCGCAATGCGCCCCACGTAGACAACATAGTGGAAAAATATATATAAATTTCGAATTAATGAGCCGATGGTACTTCATCCACAGCGCACAACGCGACATTGTAATCCTGTTTACAAACCTTAGAAAAAAAAATAGATTTCTCTAAAACCGTATTAGATTAAGGTTTATTTAAGTGATTTAGTTTTAGTCTATTGGTGGTGGGATTTGTAGTTTTTTCACGCAGGTTGTTTGAAGAACCTCTATGAAGGGTAGTCTGATTACTGCGCTAGATACGGTATAATACGGTATAACGTTGCACTCCTATTTTGTTGGAAGTAAACCCCCCTAAACACAGCACGCTTAAATCACTTTATAACAGCTTTGTATTTCAAAACATCTTTATTATTTAACAAATTTTAATCTAAACAATACTCCTTAAAATAACCACATTTAAGCCGTAAAATTATCCACAATTGTTCATATTATAAATATTAATTGTTTGTATTTAAATATAATATTCGTAGCTTAGTATTTAAATGTCTATCTGTACAAGAGAAACGATCTTATCAACAAACAATTTTCAATATACTTTTAGCCATAGATGTTCTAATTTAATATCATGTTGAGGAGATGACAACTTGACGTAAGTTCCACATGCAGGGAACAAAAATAAAATATTTATGTACTAGTATAAATTTACTACCTACTTATTAATAGGCCATCTAACTTAGATTATTTATGCAGCGCCCAGTAGGAACTCCGACCCAGATAGACATTCTTTGTTCTAGGATAATACTCAAACATTTAAACACGCACACACACACTACCTAATTAAATTTAATGTAAATTTTTATTTAATTAAATTAATTTCTAACTTTCTTTCCCAAGGAAGTGTACATACGTTGTATTTTACTTGCATAATTGATTGATTGTTTTATATGTGTCACTTTCCACAGAATAGCTGTGTATGGGTCAGCACTGGCTCCTGTGACACCTAGTTCAGGGCACCATCATATCGTAAACCAATTTAGTTTATTCGTGTTCCAATAAACAATTATCTTATCTTATCTGGACAGTTGAAGTGACCGCTCAGAGGCTGTAGTAATTGGGAAATATTTTACCTACCTACTAAAACACTTTAATTTTACCACTACATACAAAATACAAAACACATAAACACGACTAGAAGGAGCGAGCAATATAAATGCAACATGTCGACCCGTGTCCCTAGACAGTCTCAATTTATGATAGTATACGACTGTGATAAGTTATTTATTTGAGACACCACAAGTGCGGGTCACACAGATGGGACGCGGGGCGAAAACGGTGCGGAGACACGACGCGCTGCATAGAGTTCGCGCCCTTCAGCCCGTCTTGTCTGTGCACTGTGCTGGGTACTAATTTTGTCTTTTTAATCTGTGGTGCCAGAGGTGCACAGGCTCAGATTAATTGCACAGGGGTACATTTAGTATAAAAGTAGCCGCCCCGCTCTCGTCTCTGTGTGGCCCGCGCTACAGATATGGTAATTCAGCTTATACAAACGCTCGCCACATTTTTATGCACAAGATCAAAGCAGAGAGTTAATATTGAATAAAATAAATTGGATTTTTCTTGTCATACCCTGTGTGAAATAATAACCTTGTCGTCAACAGAATATTTGTAACAACTTCGACGTTATCATAATTTCAGTGGAGTGTTCTTAATAATTGATTTCTTAAGATTTGTTAACCGCAATCTCGTCGAGAAACGGCAACAAGGATACCTTGTTAGCTTAACGTTAATTAATCAACTTTAATTACACTCTTAATTATTCTATTCAAAGGAAATGTTGTAAGACGACGTGTTGTTTCTCTTGTACAAACTTTCCTCAAGGGATCGACGTCTTGACTCTGAAACGCAGGAAATTTCCAATCATTTACCAAATAGTTAACAGCGTGTTATTGACACAACGCGAAATTTCCTCAATATTTTTTTTATTTTTCATACAGACTTGACACATACACAAATCAAATTCCATGAAGAATTAAAAAATCATTGAGAGCTTTAAATTTTTGCTTGTGACTTATTTATAGATTCTGAAGAAACGGTCAAATTTTGCGCTATTTCATTAACAGGGGATTCCCCGATTTTTCATACTTTAACAAGCTGTTAATAGACTGTTGGATTGTTGATGGTTGTTAGTTCTTTTTTTGTATGTACTTTAGCTACCAAACACCTGTTAGAAGCCAATTAACAGATTGCTAACCGGTAACCAGTGATATTTAAAAGCATAGATGCCTAACTAGCGCTAAAAAAATCATCATCAACCCTTTATGTCCCCACCGAGGGGCACGGGTCTCTTCCCTGAGGAAGGTATAGGCCATCCTCTACCACGGGGGCCAAGTCCGGATTAGTGGAGGCTTGTAGACTAGTGGCTCGTCTACTGTCAGAAGTTGTCAAGCCGCCCTAAGGCCTCTGACTTGGCTTAACGACTGCCATCTACCGACGGCAGCCGGCACCAACAGCTTAACGTGCCTTGCGAAGCACGGAACCGCTCGGAAAAATGCCACTAGCGTTAGGCATAGACGGCGACCCATCCATGCACTGAACGCGCCCTGTGTTGCTTAACCTACGTGATCGTTTAAGATCACTCAGGCAGCCGGGGCTACGAGCGAACGACGAAGTTGATGGCTAAAAAAATACCCCGCGTTTAATTGTGGGATGGCGGGCGGGGCTTGTCAATTGTGTTATCAATCGGAGCGAGTTCAGTATCACCCGGAAAAAATATCTATGCATCTGCCACTGTCAGACCACCATCTTAAGAGTTACCTAGATATTTCGAAGGGTTATACATCAATGAAACCAATGGTTTCACGTTTTTTGTGTAAAATCAATCATCAGTTACGCTGTCACTTACTGTCGCCAAATCAACGTTCACGAAACTTTACATTAGTGCCTCATACACAGTAAGCGGGAATAAAAGAAAACGGAAGAGAGGACGGCGCAAGGAAAATATTATTAAACCTCAAAATCTGCAAAACCCGCAGACCACAGATTAAAGCAGCCTGGGAGCAGCATAATTAAGTAAAAATATAGCGTGAAACACAGTTTCGTTTCGACTACTTGTTGAGAAATGAGGCCCAACAGATGTTTTATTGTGAAGTTTGTCATTTTGTAAATACAGTTGTCTTAAAATTCCCTTGTAGCATTTTTTCACAACTCTATCTACGAAATGACAAACTTCACAATAAAAACCGGTTGGACCCCGTTTCTTAGCATTACTTCTTCTATGAAAACAGTCTTATTTATAAAACACTATTCCTTAAAACATTCCTGAGATGCAACAGCCTGTACTAAAAGGAAGATAACCACAGAACTGCCTCTGAGGAGTGTTATAGAGGAATCGTGTTTTAAAAAAACAAGACCGTTAGCTATAATTATATGAGCCACGAATTCACGTAAGTGTCTATAGCTTTTTATTATGTAGTTTTAGGAGACAAAGAAAAAACTAACGTATGTTGTCCATCGGAGTGCGAGGCCGTGGGCTGCGGCCAGCGCTGCAGGTGCGCGCGCCAGACCATCTGGCCGAATGTCATCCGGAACTGGCGCGACATGGAGCAGTACAGCACGAAGTTGATGGCACCGTTCAGCAGCGCCAGCGCATCCATCAGTTCGCCGAACAGGTCGTAGCAGCGCTTAAAGAAACACCGCCCTAACAGCCCGCTCAGAAGACCCAAAATGCCTTGGGGTAATTCGGTGGCCAAAAATAACAGGAGCACTGCCACCAGCATCTTCGTCGTTCTGTCTGTGCGCTTGTCTGCTTTGTATTGACGCTTCATCATTTTGTTACTCGACGGGCAAGCGTTGTACACGCGGATCTTTTTCTGGTGCTGGTTGGCGCTGTACACCTCTTTTATGAGCCAGATGCTGATCACGGTTAAGATAAAGCAGGGGAGGAGCTTAATGACGACGCCGTGGACCCAGAAGTTTATCTGGTACAGTTGCCCTTCCTCGTCGGAATCCACGTGGTAGAGGATCATAGGCCCGGTAGGTTCCAGGACAATCGCAGTGTGGATGTCGAAAACCTGATTAAAGATAGAAATATCGATGTAAAGAGTTTAGAACAGAAAACTGAAGTTAAAAGTAATAAAAAGCACGGTTGCTAAACACTAACTATTGCTTGAGCAGGCGGGACCAACATAGGTTTAATTTGTTCATGCTTAGCAGTCGGTTGTTTGTTATTTTATTACAGTTCTTTTAAGATTTATTGTAGCAACAGAAGATGTCGAAACGATTTTATTTGTCGAAAGAATCGGAAATATGTCCATACATACACAAGCCAAATACATTACTCTCCTTTTGGACTCCACTGTAGACTTCTAAATATACTATTTAGTTAGCTTCTTTAATTGGCCTGTCTTTGGCACTTCTTCAGTTATAAAGCCAAGAAAGTACTCTCGGAACTCGAGTAAACGCAGACGGCGATAAAATCATCAATAAAATGAAAGTTCTATTACAATGCCATTGTGAAATCTCTCTGGAAATTTCACTTTTCGAACTAAGCTTTTAAATAAGGTCCAGAGCTTTTTGAGGACAGACTCGATTAGGTTCGATTGTTGCTCAACTAGGTGGAAAAATGTGTTGTACTGTGCTCTGCTCCCGATCCATTTCTCCACTCTTTTGCTCCCTTGCCCTTTGTCCAATATTCGCATTTACAATGACGTTCACAGCGTTATACCTACGTTAAAATAAACGTCGCGATTACAGAGGTCTCTGTCCAGAAACTTTTCATACCGCGAAACCATTAAGTAGGTTTGTTGTTGCTGTTTCTAACCTTTTTACTCTGAAATCTATGTTGGAAGTATCGCATTATAAGGAAAGTAAAATAAGAAAAGTAAATCTGAGACGTCCGTTTTCCTTTGAAAGGAAAAATATAAAGGACTGTGAGCAAAGCCTACAATTTTAACTTGTATAAGTATTATGATCCAGATAACTTTGCTCTACAGTTCGTTTAGTAATACGGAAAGAAATAATGTACATTTGCTGCACAACTTTGAAATTTTCAAATCTGTGATTTGCTGGCCATGGTTTTTTTTGTTTAATTGTCGATTGTAACTTATACTAAGGTAAAAACTCGTCTGATAAGGAATTTGTCTCTACAATGGATTTTGTAGTCAAAAGACTAGTCATATTCCAGCGTACGCCTGAAATCGTATTTGACAGAACTAAATGGAGAACATCATCATTATCATCACAATAGACGTTATGCCACTGTTTATGTACGATTTATTTCCTCTATCGTGACAGGAAATAAATGGTAAGTAGGTATATGTTGTAAAATTTAACACAATTAAAAAAAATGGATTTAGTACCTACTTCTACACACAAAATATCGTGTGGACTGCTGGTGTGTAGCTGTCTCGATTATTAATTTTTATCAGTGATTAACAGAGACAACCTCCTGGTTTTCGTCGTTTAAAAATAAATTAAAACGTCACTGACTTTGCAGGAAACAATGACCTCCATTGTGCCAGTTAACGTGGAGTTCAGTATACGAGAAAAGTTTAGCTCAGAGTTCAACCTCGCCTCTTTGCGCATGTTGCTGGCCTCAGATGGCTAGTAAATTTTGTTTTCTTAGTTTAATTTTTTTTGTTATTTAAGCGCCAGCCATAGTAGTGCAGCAAAAAGTTTACAACGCTAAACCATCTATTCTCTCGCTCGAGACTCTTTTGTCTAAATATGGAAACTCCTTTGTCAACCTGACCACTAACGAGGCACTTACCATAAATGTCGGTATGCATAGTATGGGCGGCAATAGGAAACTACTGAGAATGGCTGTACTGCAGCGTCGCTCCGTGCATAGAATGTGGCTTTTATCCGAATACCTGAGGAGAAAATTGGTAGAATTTAGATTACGCAAAACATTATTATTTTAATGTCTACAGCTCCGCACTGTGAGAAATCAATGAAAAACATTTGAAGTGTACAATAAATTCGAGAGCGTTCAGACTGCTTCGTTGCTCTAGCCGTTGAGGCGCTTAGCTACCAAAACGCCGTACATTTGTACAAATGGCCTCAGTCTGGGTGTATTTTCATGTTTATGACGTCCATGCCTGGTTACCATGGCACAGGGTATCCTAGTTTGGAACCAGCTCAAGAGATTGTACTTGTGTAACTTCCACACAAGTATTATAATCAAAATTTGTGTCACGTGTTTTATTCAACACTGTTCTTGTAGCACAGGACCCTCTGAGACAGGACCGTATTGTCAACTGTGGTATTGAGTTCGATAACGCGATAAGCTGCGATTGGTCCAAAGTATTTTTAGGGTGTTGTGCCCGAAGAGCGCCGTCAGGCCCCTATAACTAACTCCACTCCAAATGTCCCTCTACGCAATTACATTTATTATTTACGAGGTCTGAATGCCTAAATTGGTCTGGAAAGGGTGCTTAATAAAATAAACTCACTTGATAGCAACGTATCGCCAAACTGCCAGTGATAAGGTGAGGCAAATGGAAGCCGTGTGGAAAATCTGGGCGAAATGCATGTGGAACAGCAGGTAGGCGGCCCAGCGATATGGCATCTCCCGTTGGCCTGGCAGAATCTGGTCAAAAGGGGAACGATTACTTCAGCAGTGTTATCTACCGATTTCTTTGTAGAGTTAGGGGTGACAGACCTTGGAATAACACTGAGGTCGACTTGCGCTATTTTATTGAATGGGGATTAAGTAGTATTTAACTACAATTATGCATACAAAACTCAATTTTAATGGCTATTTAACGGAGGTTTAAAAAGTAGTGCCAGGGTTTTCGGAGGGAGCGAGGGACGTTTCAACCAATCAGCCAGTTTTCGTACACTGCTGGGGCCTACAGTTTGTAATTTACTATGTCAATTAGATAAACAAATTCAAGCAACTCTTTTTTTTGTGTACTTTAGGCAAGTTAACAGAAGATTAACAGACTGTTATTGTACGAGAAACAGGAGGTACGAGTTTAGCAAATACCTAATTAAGTTCAAAGAATGTCTAAAAATTTTAAATTCATACCATGTTCTACAACTCTACAACCAGTGCATAAAATTGTAGCTAGTGATAAAGGCTCGGCGGACAGTATAGCACACATTTTTGAGGCGGTGAAAAACCCTGTTCAAATTATTTTTATTATTTTAACACTATTTTTTATTTATTTTTTTATTCTGTGCAAGAAAATAAATATTGAGGCTGACTGGCACCACTTTCTCAGGCGTGGCTTGGGCTTGAATAGCATTTAATAAAATTAATAACTAAAATTCATCATACAAAATTTGATTTCAATGGCGACATGAGTGACGTTTTAGAGGTCGTGCGGGTCGGGCTTGGTATAGTTAAAATAGTTAAAGCTGTAAAAGAATGAATGGTAACCTTAAGTTATAAGAGCGCAACGCCAACAAACTGCACCGCAGTTTGGCGACATTTGTAAAAAAAAATGCAAATGTTTTTAAATTATAGGTAAAACAAATTACGGAGAGCTGTCATGGAATAATGAGTTGAACATCATCATCATCATTCAGCCACAAGAAGTCCACTGCTGGACATAGGCCTCCTTCCAAAAAGACCGGTTATACTATTTATTTATTTTCTGGGTTTGATTGGAGTTTGCTAGAATCGTTGGTATGCCCGTACGCATTTCACCCCCGAGGTCCACGGAGACTACCTGGATGTATATATGCACAACTTCCTTTGTCACCCTCGTGTTACATTATTCAAATTAACTTGAACAGCGCAATCCGCTCATTGTGTCGTTAGGCAGTTTTAAAAGACAGGACGGCGTAATTGGACGCCTACGTCGACGTCCCCAGTGGTTACGTAATCCGAGCTTAGTGATCACTAGATAAACAACAACTCAATGTATTTACATACATGACTCTGAATAGAAAATTAACGAGGAAGAGTCATAGGAAAAACATAAACATAATATTATGTACAAGATGCTTTACCACTATCCCGTCCTGTAATCGATCGATAGATTGAGGACGCGTTATTGCACAACCAAAAGAAAGAATTACAATTGGTTTCCTTATACCTAAGTAACGGTGCATATCTTATAGCTTGTAGTGCTAGTGGTATTTACATGAGCAGCCTATATACGTCCCCCTGCAGGGCACAGGCCTTCTCTCTAGGTGAGAGTATGGGCTTAATCACCACGCGTGCCCACCGCGGATTGGCGATTTCAAGCGCTGAGTATGTGAATAGCTTAGACGCTTAGGTTTCCTCACGATGTTTTTCTTCAAAGTTAGCGAGTGGTATTGCTACTATAACTTCACAAATGTACATAACTTAAAAAACATAGATAGGTACAGGCACATGCTCCGCACTGGGAATCGAACCTGGGTCTCTTGCTTCCGAGTCCAGTGTTCTATCCACTAGACTACCACCACTCTAGTAGTATTTCATCATCAACCCATTATGTCCCCACCAAGGGGCACGGGTCTCTTCCCTGAGGAAGGTATAGGCCATACTCCACCACGGGGGCCAAGTCCGGATTGGTGGAGGCTTGTAGACTAGTGGCTCGTCTACTGTCAGAAGTTGTCAAGCCGCCCTAAGGCCTCTGACTTGGCTTAACGACTGCCATCTATCGAAGGCAGCCGGCACCAACAGCTTAACGTGCCTTGCGAAGCACGGAACCGCTCGGAAAAATGCCACTAGCGTTAGGCATAGACGGCGACCCATCCACGCGCTGAACGCGCCCTGTGTTGCTTAACCTTCGTGATCGTTTAAGATCACTCAGGCAGCCGGGGCTACGAGCGAGTATTTAATGTCATGTAAACCTAAAGCAAGTATTTCATTTCACAGAACTACATCATCATCATCAGCCATTTTACGCTCACTGCAGGACTAGGCCTCCTTCGTGGTTTTCATAACCACGAGGGGTTTTACCATAATCGCCACGCTTGGCAGGCGGGTTGGCGATCGCAGTATGCGGTTGGAATCTCAGGAAGATGCTGCTGCCCGCCTCCTTGTAATATATTTCCTTAGACGCCTTCTACGACATCCACGGAAGGAAATGGAGTGACGCTATTCTTAATCCGGCGCCACGCGGAAAACACAAAACTACAACACATGGTTTATTATGTATGAAAATTCGATGTACACTGTAGTAATACTAGTACTATGTAATAGGAAGGCTAATTGTACGAATCGGCTACTCATTTTAAAAAGAATTGTCTTAATGAACCTACAATGTATTGTTTTACTAAAGGCGGCCCTGGAACAAATAATGTACTTTTATTCGACTTACGTAGTCAACTACGTCGGAAAATGGTACATTATTTCTGTAAAATTCATAAAAGAGTAAAATTCATATCAAATTTAAACTTATACGGTGTACGGTGTTATTTATAAAAGCACGAGTCCTCTTAAAAAATCCTCAGAAACAGTTTTTATTAAATAATCTGTCGTTTCGTTTTCGTGTTTACTACGCTCTATTTAAACTGCACCTGAGCATTATTCATTAAAAATAATAACTATAATTAAGTGTCTTTGTCTCATAACATTAGCTCGTATGGCATGGGTAAAGTGCAGTCGACTTCTGTCACGACTCTTCTGACTGTCTGATTTCTGTTTGATTTTATAATTAACTTTTACACTCTAATTAGGCACGTGCAATTTAGCTGAAATATAAATATGCTGTCGACTGTACAATGAAGCTCATTGTTGACTACCTTCCTACTTTTGATTTAAAATGAGTACTTACGCAGTGAGCCTCAGAAGATACCGTGGAGCAGAGCCGGTGAGGATGACCTCTGTATCTAACTCTTAATTACATGAATTTTTCATAAACGACGCTCTACTCTTGGCCTTATTTTTTCCCAAATTGAGTCACAATTATGCATTAAATGGGTTAAATCGTGATTACTTATTAAGTGATAAGCAGTTACCTTAATTCCCGGCGTAATTTTTTTATTTTACCTAACAAATAATCGTTGTTGGAGAAATCAATTTTGATAAATCGAGAGTAACTTGATTTATCGCATCGCTTGATTTTGGTAACCTGAAAACCCCAAAAAGTTATGCATTACATAACTAGGGCCGTAAAATAAAGAAAGGCCGATATCGCAGAAGTTTAAGGCCCGATCCGCAGGCGAGGGTCACAAATATGCGATAGAGGGCTTTCTATTTTACAGTCCGCGTTGTGTACACAATTTTACGTCGTCACTTGGCCTCAAAGTGGCTTTTCCGTATGCGTAGCGTGCGGAAAAACCTGCTTTTTGGCCGGGTGTGGCATAAAATATTTTTCCGGTTTTATGTTTTAATTTTTCCTGCGTTTTTCTGTGTCTTATATGGTATACGAGCACTGTCACTCCAATCAAAATTAGGCGCAAGTTCCCCAAATACTGAACATTCTAGTCATAAGAAATACTATTAATATCTCCTTCTCTAATATATAAGTCCAGTCCATCCAATTGTTGTTTGGAAGAGATCTCTTTCAATGATAAGGCCTAAGAATTATCTGTGTAATCTACTTTTTTATTTACAATAAAGTTTTCTCTATCTATCTCTATCTAGATAGATAGATAGAGAACACTTTGTTGCACAACCAGAAGAAAGAATCTGACCTTAGCTATAATACCGCCAATTGAATACTATCAAGAACTAAATATTATATCTCTGTAAATTACTGGTGTGCAATAAAGTGTTACCTATCTATCTATCTATACTTATTGAAACTTAGGAGCGCATTGGAAACTAAAGACAAACAGCCCGTATTCGTTGGCTTCTGGACAAGGCCTTCCCCAAGCCCTCCACAAGGCCCTCCACTTCTCGTCGTCTTCGCAAAATCAAAAAAGGGCGAATCCTCTCGATGGCTTGCACACAAATACAACTAAAGACGTATTTAGGCTTGGTTATTAAGCCTATATACTTCTACATTGCTACTTCATACTTACAAATGTACGTAACTTAGAAAATAGAACCATTAGTACATACCAGGATTCGAACCCACGATCTCTCAAAAGTGAGGCCAGCGCTCTACCGTTCTGCTACCACTGCAGAAACAGCGATAATTGTAACGTAAGTTGTCTAAATAAACCTCGAGAGTATGGTACATGTCTGGAACAGTAATATTTTGCAGACCAATTTGTAAACCCGTTGCTAACGAACATCGTTCTAATTAATTCTAATGATTTTCTTAATTACCGAAGAAGAAGAAGAAGAAGAAGAAAGACATTTATTATACCAACTAGATTTCTCAGCAATTCTAAAAAAACGCGATCAAACCAGCATTCGTTTCAATATGTTTCGGGTGTAAAAAGCTCCCCTTTTCCATTAAAAATATCTCGTACCAATTTCGGCTCGACCAGTGCTAATAGTTTTGCGGAAAACTCAGAGAAAAGAAAAAAGACGCAGAAAATGTCAGATGCATAAATTAAGAAATAATCGAATGCTGGGCGTGAAAGAGAGAAATATTGAAGAATACCTTACATTATACATTTGTGAAGTTATAGTAGCAACACCACTCGCTAACTGTAAAGAGAAACATCGTGAGGAAACCTGAGTGTCTGAGGTGTTCAAATACCTCAGCGCTTAACCCCCTCAGTTCTGACTAGACAAAATTAAATAACATCGAGAGCTCCGTAAGCTATATGGTGCTTGCCTTTGTCGTGGTGTTGTTTTTTTATTTTAGTGGTTATGTACGCAAAGATTGTAAACAAGACCATTTTAATATGCCTTCGACGTTTGTTATAGGTATTTTAGATCTGTCAGTCCGTCTGACCAATAATTTGCGAACATTACTAAATAGATGTACAATTAGGAGTTCTATTCTAATCTCCTTTTTTGCCACTCACCAGGTACCGGTAGACGGCGAAGGGCACGTACTCGAGCATGACGAAGACGTCGGCCACAGCCAGCCACTTCAGCAGCCGGTTGATGGGCGCCGCCGCCAGGTCGCGCCGCGTCAGCACCGCCACGTTCAGCGCGTTGGCCAGGCTGCCGAAGAAACATACCTAGGAGAGGAAAACAAGTTAGAGTTGGCGCCAAGCTCTGGCGCAGAAGGCATGGCCAACGCCATCGTCATCATCCTACCACCGGCGGGGGTTGCGGAAGCGGGGAAGGAGGCTAGAACGGCGGCGCAGAGCGCACGGTCCGCTCGCTTGTGCTTTCTCCACAGGGTAGGAAGGATGTGATCTAGAGCGTGATTACGCACACCAAATTTTGTTGGAATCCTATAATTCGTGATAGCATTAAGTACTTATGGAAGCTACAAATAAAAAACCATAGAAGTATTTCTTCTAACAAAATTTACACTCAAAACAAAACTCTTTTTTTTGTTCTGTGGTCTTTACTAATGAAATGAGAGCAAGATGTGCTTTAGAGTAAATCACCTGGACGTGAACGTTTATGGGGCGATAGTAAGTAACAGCGTAACTGATGATTGGTTTTATACAAAAACGTCAAACCATTGACTTCATTGATGCAAAACCCGACGAAATATCTAGGAATTTCGCAAGATGGCGGCCTGAGCGTGGCAGGTGCACAGATATTTTGCCTGGTAATACTGAACTCGCCCTGATTGGTGACACAATTGACAAGCCCCGCCCGGGTGATTTTTTTAATGTGTTTTAATTTAGGTTTAATGTAGGAGCTGATCTAAAACCTCTAGGCGATTTAGGTTTTTTTTTTTCATACCGGGCTGGTAGATGAAAGATGCTGGCTTGGCAGTTAATTGGATTCGATTCGGTGGCGGTTCGATTAATTTATTAAAGTTACATAATTATTTTGCCGTAGGCATACCATGCTATATTTCTGGTCTTCTCGACTAATAATAGCTAATTATTTTCCACCGAGTGTGAACATGGCGAATCATTAAAAGTTACTAAGTTTATTGGCATGTCAATAGTCGGCGCGCCATTTTCTCTTCACCAAAGTTATTGAAACACTTCTCATTCAAATCTCAAATCAAAGGCAAGATTCTCTCTAGTTATGTCAAGGTACCTATCCCCCAAGCGCTAAAACAATTTGACTACGAAATGTAATCTCCAACCACCGTAGTCAATTGAGGTTGCTCCTAACTCATCATGTACAAAATTCGTGGCTTGTTTCTACATTTAAAATGATTATTTCAAGTATAAAAGGAAGATAATTCAAATGCCAAGTTCAAGTGACTGTAAACAAAGACTGTAATAGGTATGATGAAAGTAATTGAACATCACCAAAACTATGTATTTATTTAATAAGACTTGCATTATTGAATACGAAACACGCATTTATTTGTGTATTAAGAGCGGGATTGATAATTAATACGATAATTAAAATCTACAAAATTCCTTTGTCCACCATATGAAGTTCAATATCAATCACAGCGAATTACGTCACTTTTGAATACACACGAGTAAAAGTACTAAACAAACGGCCGGTTCTCTGTGGTTTAATCTTTAATTAACCTTTCTTGTTTGTAATTTATCGTAAATCCTGAGTGAAATAACACGGATCATGGAACAAGGGTTTACTAAGCCAACCAGTGCTAATTTGCTCTATTTATAACTATTTTTAGCATCAAGCAAAGACTTTTGTTCAGCAGAATTTAGAAATTTAAAAACTTCTATGTGAGTATATTAATAATATTATCACATATTTCTTAAATGTGATAGTATAATGATTATAAAATGACAATAATTTGAGTAATAAAACAAACCACATCTAATAACATGTTGATATTACAGGTTATGTCTTTGAAATGCACTTTTGAAATATCATATTAATAATAAATGCGGCATTAATACGTCCGACAGCAGGGCAGGCCTTCTCTCAGAGAGAGAGAGAGTATGGACTTAATACGTCCGACAGCAGGGCAGGCCTTCTCTCAGAGAGAGAGAGTATGGACTTAATACGTCCGACAGCAGGGCAGGCCTTCTCTCAGAGAGAGAGAGTATAGACTTAATACGTCCGACAGCAGGGCAAGCCTTCTCTCAGAGAGAGAGTATGGACTTAATACGTCCGACAGTAGGGCAGGCCTTCTCTCAGAGAGAGAGAGAGAGAGTATGGACTTAATACGTCCAACAGCAGGGCAGGCCTTCTCTCAGAGAGAGAGAGTATGGACTTAATACGTCCCACAGCAGGGCAGGCCTTCTCTCAGAGAGAGAGAGAGAGTATGGACTTAATACGTCCCACAGCAGGGCAGGCCTTCTCTCAGAGAGAGAGAGAGAGTATGGACTTAATACGTCCCACAGCAGGGCAGGCCTTCTCTCAGAGAGAGAGAGTATGGACTTAATACGTCCCACAGCAGGGCAGGCCTTCTCTCAGAGAGAGAGAGTATGGACTTAATACGTCCCACAGCAGGGCAGGCCTTCTCTCAGAGAGAGAGAGAGAGTATGGACTTAATACGTCCCACAGCAGGGCAGGCCTTCTCTCAGAGAGAGAGTATGGACTTAATTCCCACGCGTGCCCACCGCGGATTGGGCTCAGACTCAGACACTCAGGTTTCCTTCACCGTCAGCGAGTGGTACTACTACTATAATTTCTCAAATGTACGTAACTTAGAAAACAAAGTCATTGGTGCACGTCGAGATTCGAACCCACGACCTTCCGAATGCGAAGCCGGCGTTCTACCGCTCCACTACTACTGCTCTTTATCTTGAAATATTATAATTTGTAAATTAAATTTAGAATTCAAACACGATTTACAATTTGAGAATTCACAGTGTAAATTAAAAAAATACCTACTCACGACGAAATGATCGTGGTATGTCGCGATACAAGTTTAAGCCACTCCTCTCGTATTTTTTTCTGTTTTTAACGAACACAAATAACTTATTTGGGGTATGTAACGTACACAAAACCACCAGCTTTGCTATGTTGACGAATTAACTGTTATTCGGACTAAAAAGACTATATCGCAGAAGAACATCTGTGAAAAAATACCTGTGTAATTTCCTTTTTTTATGTACAATAAAGTGTTCTTTATCTCTCTCACACAAAATTAACTTAATACATTAAAATTAAATTCATTCGCAAAAAACCTCGTGAAAGATAATAGCAGAACATTAATACAAAATACGCACAAATGAAAACACACTCAAAGAAAATACGACTTTAAGGGGCTCCAGGGAGTTAAGCTAGCACCACCGAGGAAAAAATTAATATCTTTTTTTTACAGATCGAATTACAAAAACTGTCTGTACAAATACGATTTTTAAAAGAAGATGTGGGTTTTTTTATTGGTAGCGCTAGTTAGCCCACTGGATCCTCTTAAGAAAATAAGCCGCCCCGGGACACATCCGACGCAAAGCTCCCCACTTCGCTAGCGGCGTTACCTCGATGCAGGGAGCTTATATTGTAATTGTCTGTAATTGTCGATGTTTTGCGTTTAGTTGTATGAGTACAGTTACGATCACTAAGGCCGATATTCAGAAACACAGCGTTGAGCTACACTTAACGTGCACTAAGCTGAGCATCGGTTGAGCAATCTCAACAAAGACTCAAGAATTTTGTATTCACAGTCAATATCTCGACTCGAACTGTAATCTGTGCTACAGTTTTTGACTTTACCGGTTTATATTGTCTGTTAACGCTACATGAAAGGCATACAAAAATCCACAGGAGTGAATGAGATGGCAACAAATGTCGAAACTTTTTACGCGTGGTTATACTTTATTTTGACTTCTCATTACTCTAAAAACACAATTTAACTTTTTGAAGGAAAATGAGCATGCAAAATGTCAAATTGTGAATAAAAAAAAGGTTACTTCACCGAATTGCCTACAGGTGTCGCTACTTTCTTCGTCATTGCCACCTTGAGTCTGAGCTAAGTCGCCGAAATCCACTACTCAGTCTCAGCTTAGCTTGCGCTCAATTTTTGTTATCTCAAACTCAACTGTGAATACAAAATATCCCTGAGACTTTCATTTCGACAGTTGGAAGACCCGGACTCACATTGAGCTCACGCTCAAAATCGTTTCTGAATATCGGCCTAAATACTCTCTGCCGGAGATTCTTAGCACCTCTTGCTCATAGCGGAGCTGCCCACATATCGGCAAGCGCAGCGTAGGACGACCAGCCACAAGATGGACAGATGACCTCATCCAAGTGGCGGGAAGAAGCTGGATGCAAGCCACTTCCAACCGGTCTTTTTGGAAATCCATGGAGGACGCCTATGTCCAGCAGTGGACTTCTTGTGGCTGAATGATGATGATGATGAAATACTCTCAGTCTTATTCATGAAAAACCAGCTAGAAGCGCGTCGGGCCTAGCGCATTGAAGGGTTCCGAAGAACTACCTGCTTAAAAAAAATGCTTAGAACGTGGTACATTATGATGATGTTATTAAATATAAGCGCACATTCTGTTAGGTATGCTCTATTATACAAATATGTATTTAAAATAAATTTATGTAATTAAAATCTTAAAATACCATTATGAAATACAATACAAATGTCAAATCTACTGTCAGGCACTAAATCTACGATGTTAATATAATACTATGTCCAAGTTAAATAATTGAAATGTCAGTTGCATTGAATTAACCTCAATAAAAATTGTTAAATAACTGGAATGTCAAAATTAAAATGTCACTTTACTTAACTTTATCTGTCAGGAACTAATTTAGAGAATAATAGCACTTTTGGCACAGCCAATTACAATTAGAACAATTACATAGTTCTCTCTTGAACATCGTCCATCTTAATTTTAGGAATTAAACAGGTCATCATCATCATCATCATCATTCAGCCACAAGAAGTCCACTGCTGGATTTCCAAAAAGACCGGTTGGAAGCGGCCTGCATCCAGCGCCTTCCTGCCACATTAAACATTTATTTTGTTAAAAACTCTAAGCATAGAGCCGCAATTTCTACTGTGCAAATTCGTTTTAGGTGCTAGTAATATCAGTTTATCGCGTTCTAAAGCTTTATGCCAGTTTTTTTGTTGTGATTAAGTTTTTATGTCTCATTACAAAACAAGCTGCCTCAAAGATATACATGCAAGATAAGGTAAGCGGTTTGCAAGAGTCTAATGGTTTAGCGGCCGCGTTAACTCGTTAACTTGAAAGCCTACCTAGCCGTGACAGTTTTCCTTTTAAGTTCATTATAGCTCTGATTTTTTTCACGTCTCTACATTTCGTTTCAAAAATACTTTATTGCACAAAAGGGGTGTTTGTACAAAGGCGAGCTTAATACTAGTAAGTATTTTCTTCCAGCGAACCTTGGGTTAGCCGCTTAGGAGAGATGGGAGAGAGGAGGGACGCCCTAATGTGACAAAATTTGCGCTTTAACTTCCTCAGTCCTGACCTTGAAAATAACAATTGAAAACCATTGCCATTTTCAAGGCCAGGACTGAGGAGGTTAAAGCTTAATATTTCGCAAAATCAAAAATAAATCGAAAAATGGTTTTTCTACACACTCAAAATTTTTAAGGCAATTCAACTATAACGAATGGAACTCTATGGGATAAACGAGAAAAAAAATCAACCCTAATTTAGGTGTAGTGGAAATTGGCAGGCAGGTCAGAGGCAGTTTAAATAATATGTAATACATTTTTCCCGTTCAAGCTACAACACTACCGCAAAAAACTTGGCCACGTGCGCCCAAGGAATCAATTCCCGCACGACACAGGAATGCTTCTTTGCACTTTCCTTGTACTTTCTTCTTCCTAATTAATTAAGAATATGCTATTTGCCTGGTTTCTGAAAACCATCTCAGGTTTTTTCATTGAGTGCACAGAAAGTGGTAGTTTTAATTTTTTCGTGTATTTCTTCTGAAAAAAGCAAATAAAAATACACTTTTAAAATTAGCCGCCAAAACGCTATCTTGGAAAACATGGCGTTGCACAGGAATCAGTGACGTCACTGGTCAGTAAGGAAACAAACGTCAACTCCACAGAACAATACTACTAGGAAGAATGTAGACTCCATAGAAAAAAAGAGGGGTACTAAAATATAGTGTAACGCCATCTAGTGTGTGCCCCCAGAGCGGGAACTTTTAAATATTAAGGCACGGCAAAGCAAATAGGTGTACTACTATAGGTTTCTCGAAAAGTCTGCGAAATTTGGGGATTCTAAACTTGACAGATACTAACCTGAAACATCATCATACATTAATTTGGCCAATCCGGGCCGTTTTAGATAAAATGGCTACAGACACAAAATTATCAAGCTTTATCCTGCTTTTTTTTATAAATGATCCATTTTTTTTGTAATTAAAATGCCTTAAATCGGTTTTAAAATATTCAATTAATACTTTTTTGTCACAGTGTCAAACAACCTATTATTTTGGATGGCAATCGTACCGCTCGCACGTTGCCGGCTCGTTGTTACGTTGATAACCAAAAGAAATACACCTAAAATGAAGTCGGGGTAGGTTTGGTTAGCTAACGTGAAAAATGGTGAATCATGCGAGCTAAGGCTTGCTTTCAATTTAGTTATCTTTTCGGAAAATAGGGTGGAAAACCCCAGTAATGTCCTTTCTCTGACACATCTCAGGGTTTTACAAAAAACTGACAATCTTGATATGAAGAAATTCAATACAAAAGCGGAACATACCTATAGAATTTGTCAATTAACGCAGATGCGTAAAAGACGAACAACTAGACTTAAATTACGAAGTCGCTTTAATGGGTGTGCAATTAGTTACTTTCGCTAATACAAAATGATGTAAACAATGGGCGAGGGAACGGCGGGTTTAAATAACTGGGTTGGTTTTTTTATGTTGAGGCGGTGACGTAGTAATAAAGATAGCTCGTTGAATAATTACTGTTGGATAATGAAAGTACCTATCTTTTGAGGTACTCTTGACATTTCTGAAGTACTTAA
Source organism: Yponomeuta malinellus (assembly GCA_947308005.1). Classification (NCBI taxonomy): domain Eukaryota; kingdom Metazoa; phylum Arthropoda; class Insecta; order Lepidoptera; family Yponomeutidae; genus Yponomeuta; species Yponomeuta malinellus. The sequence continues at coordinate 10,154,332 of OX371013.1, forward strand.
CTCTTCACAATCCGTTTACATAACAACGTTTCAGTTTAAACATTAAACACCTCATTAAGTACCTCATTTGTGGAGTAACCACTTTTGGAGTTCCGAATTTGTGAAGCAGGTACTGTTGATAGGCCGTAAATATTTGCATACGTGCATTCTAGTTTTTCCCTCTGTGATTCTAGGTTCTAGGTACTTCTAGGTACTTTGCAGAAATCTAATCGTTGATCAGCTGTACGTGCGACAATAATTTCAGAGGAATAATTTCGGAGTAAGCTTTGCAAAGTTTCTTCTTGCATTTATGTCTATTCCAAAGGAAATCCTCGCAAGTAATTGTAGAAAATACTTTCCTACAGCTGCGTCCTCTGAGGTCGGATCATTGTGTTATTCCGGTTCTTGCGTTCAGTATCGCAGAAAAATCCTCTGGGAATCGTCTACAGCGGCGGTAAACCTTCGTGAGGTCACGAGTATGCATCACAGCCACTTCTGAGATCACAGCACAGCCCACGTCTCACCACGCCTGTTGCGCACATTCAGTCGACAGCAAGTCAACGTTTACGTTTTTTAACATAAATGATTAATGTGCACGCATGTAAAGGTTACTATGCTATGGAGTGTACAAAGAAAGATACCGTATTACAGTTCTTTACTTTTCGCACAGAAAAGAAACAATATTTATTTAAAAACCACTAGCAGATAAAACAAATTTAAAAATACGATGAGCTCACGCTTTTAGGTAATTTAAAATAATGGAACTTGAATAATGTTTCATTTGACGATATTCCGAGCAAAATGTTATAAACGAGCCATATGCTAGCCATGTAAAAAAAACGCCAGCCAACAACGGCAATTAAAATCCTTTTATTATGCGAAATACACAATGATGAGAGGTGAATAAACTCTAACGAAAGTGAAATATCACCCTGACCATTAACCACGTGTGGTCAAGCCAGAAATATTACGGGGATAGACGCGCTTAGCGAGTCTGATAAATATCAACTCATCTAAGTAATACTGTGTTCCTGTCTACTAGTTAAGTCAACATAATGTAAGCCCTTAATTGGCCTATGGCTGAATATATTTAACATAACTATACTTTAGAAGTTAACTTGGGCTGTGGGTTTTGTATTAAAATAAAATAAATAAATAAATGTCGACAAGCTACAACGGCCACACGAGCAAACTTTTGAGGGCTTGTTCTCACTATACAAGTTGTCAAAAGACTGAGGCCTGACTCGAAAGTTACGCATACTTTGGCACCAAAATAACAATTCTACTCCATATAAAAAAATGCTGGAAAATGTTTTTGAATTCATATAAAATTATTCCTCCGTGTGGCGCCGGATTAAGAATAGTGTCACTCCATTTCCTTTCGTGGAAGTCGTAGAAGGCGACTAAGGAAATAAATTACCAGGAGACGGGCAGCAGCGTTTTCCTGAGATTCCAAACGCATACTGCGATCGCCAACCCGCCTGCCAAGCGTGGCGATTATGGCAAAACCCCTCATGGTAATGAAAACCACGAAGGAGGCCTATGTCCTGCAGTGGGCGTCAAATGGCTGATGATGATGATGATGTTGAAAATTATTGTTTTGCCAATATAAATTTCCTTCTGTGGATGTCGTAGAAGGCGACTAAGGATATACATTACCAGGTGACGGGCAGCAGCGTCTTCCTGACATTCCACCCGCATACTGCGATCGCCAACCCGCCTGCCAAGCGTGGCGATTATGGCAAAACCCATAATCGCAACGCTATGTGAAAACCATGAGGGAGGCTTGTGTCCTGCAATGGGCGTCGGATGGCTGATGATGATGATGATGAATATAAATTTAAAGATTTGCCAAAATATTTTTGGAACGTAACTAAATAAATATGTTTTTGCCGATGGTAGTAAACTAACAGTTAATGCTTTCAAAAAGACGCCTGTCACCTCAGTCTACCGAAACCAGGAAAAGTACCGAAACGTCGGAAAATTGTGAAATGAAAAAAATAAACGAGTAAATATCCGTGCAAATTCAGTTTTTATTATGGCTAGTGCTCGTGTTAACCTTATAAAATACTAAATATATATTTTTTGTTTTGCTTACTAAACTTGCGCAACTTTGGAATCCTGGCATGACATTTTTTCTAAGCTACGTGCATTTGTAAAGTTGTAGCAGCAATCATCATTCATAATTCAGCCACAACAAGTCCACTGCTGAACATAGGCCTCCTCCATGGATTTCCAAAAAGACCGGTTGGAAGCGGCTTGCATCCAGCGTCTTCCTGCCACTTGGATGAGGTCATCTGTCCATCTTGTGGCTGGTCCTACGCTTGCCGATATGTGGTCTCCATTCGAGAACTTTTCGGCCCTATCGGCCATCAGTGCTGCGTGCTATGTGCCCCGCCCACTGCCATCATTTCTAATTCGATCTCGTAGAGAAATTCCGAGCATAGCCCTTTCCATAGTTCGTTGCGTAACCTTGAGCTTTCTTAAGAGGCCCATAGTAAGAGACCACATAGTAGCAATACCACTCGCTAATGGTGAAGGACACATCGTGAGTGTCTGAGGTGTTCACACATTTCAGCGCTTGAAATGGCCAATCGGCGGTGGGCACGCGTGGTAATTAAGCCCATACTCTTTCTCTGAGAGAAGGCCTGTGCAGTGCAGTGGGACATAGCTATATAGGTAGAATACATTTAAAAAAACTCAAAATATAAGCTATATAAATGATTTACCGTTTATGGTACAAAAAATGTCTGAGATAGTGTTATTTGCTTATGACACGTCACTTATTTTTAAAATAAGGTGACAAGAAAATAATCTTGACGATGCAAATAATGCTCTCTCGCAAGTACTAGATTGGTTCACAGCAAATAATCTGCTGCTAAATTCTAAAAAGACAAAATGTATAAAGTTTTCCTTACCTAACGTAAGAGTAGTTGAGAACAACATAGTAATTGGACATGAAAAACTAAAATTTGTGGATGATACTGTATTTCTGGGCATCACAATCGATGAAAAATTGCAATGGGGTCCACATATTGTAAAATTAGCACACAGACTTAGCTCTGCAGCTTAAGCAGTGAAAAGAATTAGGGAACTCACTGACGTTGCAACTGCTAGGCTTGTTTATTTTAGTTACTTTCATAGTATTAGGTCCTACGGTATACTATTATGGGGCCGGGCAGCAGACATTGAGACTATCTTCATCTTGCAGAAGAGAGCCATCCGATTTATTTACAAGTTAGGTAGTAGGGATTCGCTAAGAGATTTCTTCAAAGAAACCAACATCTTAACAGTTGCATGTCAATACATTTATGAAAATATTATGTACGTTAGAAAAAATATCAAAGACTTCGAAAATGTTGGTGGCCACCATAATGTTAATACTAGAAATAAACATAAATTGTCATTTCCACGTTTTAGACTTGCAAAAGTTAACACAACCTTTATGGGGCACTGTATAAGGTTCTACAACAAAAATCCTCAAGATATATTAGAGTTACCTCCAACGCGGTTTAAAAAATGTGTTAAGCACATTCTGTGCAAAAAGGCTTACTATAACGTCAAGGATTATTTAGAAGACGAAGATGTTTGGCATTAAACAGTAGATGAATATTAATTACAGGACGATTGTGACTAGTGTTCAACACATTCATGACTAATATTTTAAGTTGAAAAGTCTGTTAATTAAGTTAAAACGTGTTTTGAAAAGAATAAATGTGGAGTTTCTTTGTTAGCTTCTTCTCCACATAATCCATTAATTGTGAAACTAACAACTTTGACGTTCATTAAGTAAACATTCTGTTTTTATAATGAATAAAAATATTTGAATTGAATTTATTGTAGAACGCAGTAGTCTAAAGTTTTGCAAGTTAAATAAATAAATAATAATAATGGATCTCAGGGACATCCCAGGTGGACATACATCGACCAAATAGGGGACGTATTAGCAAAGGGCAAGATAAAAAGTACCCGAAACCGGCGTGCGTGCATGCAACAACTAATGAATGTTGAGGAAGCGTAAGTGATCTGTCAGGATCATCGCAAGTGGCAGTCCCTGGTCTCTGCCTACCCCTCTGAGATAAAGGCGTGAGTTTATGTATGTATGTACCCTCCACGGATCGAGTGTTATTTATCAAAACCACGCCTACATTTTTAGAAGGGAAAGGTTCTCACGTGAATACAAAATAATATTGATGTGGAGTATAATATTCTACTACGAGTATGAACACCATCCTCGAATGAAAATTGGTGTTAATTAAAATAATTTCCTGCCAGAATTAAATATCCGGCTGAAAGTCAACTCTGTACCCAACATTGAAGCTGTTTTGTTGTATTGTTGGAATTGGCTTCATCATCAACCCATTATGTCCCCACCGAGGGGCACGGGTCTTTTCCCTGAGGAAGGTATAGGCCATACTCCACCACGGGGGCCAAGTCCGGATTGGTGGAGGCTTGTAGACTAGTGGCTCGTCTACTGTCAGAAGTTGTCAAGCCGCCCTAAGGCCTCTGACTTGGCTTAACGACTGCCATCTATCGACGGCAGCCGGCACCAACAGCTTAACGTGCCTTGCGAAGCACGGAACCGCTCGGAAAATTGCCACTAGCGTTAGGCACAGACGGCGACCCATCCATGCACAGAACGCGCCCTGTGTTGCTTAACCTTCGTGATCGTTTAAGATCACTCAGGCAGCCGGGGCTACGAGCGACTGGCTTATTTGGAGGAATTGGCTTATTTTCAATTTAATAATTAAGGATTTATAGACGAGAGTGACGAGACACATTCGATACCTAATGTTAGTCTAAAAGAAAAATTAAAATTGCGCAATTTTTTATCGAATATACGTTAGACACGTACTTGTAAACACCAGTTAATAGAAAAAACACAATAAAATTTAAGACTAGCTCAGTGATGGGAAATTGAAATTTTTCACGGTTGTTCAATTTTGTAGCTTAACAGGGTTATCATTATATTATTATAACTCTATACTATTCCCGACAATAATACTGTAATTTCTCCATTCATCATCACAATCATCAGCCATTTGACGCCCACCGCAGGACATAGGCCTCCTTCGTGGTTTTAATAACCATGAGGGGTTTTGCAATAATCGCCACGCTTGGCAGGCGAGTTGGCGATCGCAGTATGTGGTTGGAATCTCAGGAAGACGGTGCTGCCCATCTCCTGGTAATTGATTTTCTTAGTCGTCTTCTACGAAATCCAATTTCTCCATTATTCTTAACAAATTAACAAGAATCATTTGAATGATTTGCTGCTGTTATTGGTTATTGAGCGATGCCACTAGTTTTTGCCTCACATCACCACGTATCGGTTCAGTATCGATAATTTAATTACTTCTAGTAGGCAAAACTTGAAAATTAACTGTTATATTTTTTATGAAATCTTGATCATGTTATCGATAATGAATAAACAGTTTTCAGTTGCATGACCGCTCAAATGTACCAACTGACAACCGACCGAGCAGTCCCACTGCAGTCGGTGTGCAGTTGCCATGCAGTTCCCTGTTCGGTTGGTTGGCAAATTTATTGCAGTTGCACCAATGGCATTCTGCTTCCGAACTGCAATTTTGCTGTCGGAATGCAGTCCGTCCTTCTAGACCTTTAGAGCATTTTTATTCATTATTGATTAATTTCACTAAATTAAAGTCCGAAGAATTCACATACCGCCTCCCCACCAATGGGACCCAAATCACGACCTTGCGAAGTCAGCGTCTTTAAGTTATTTATCGGACGTATATGGCGTGGGCGTAGTATTGCATTGCTAATAAGCCGGATCAGCGGATGTGATACGCATTTAACGCAGTTGGAAACAGATACTTGGATTAATTAGATCTAAGATAGATTTGTGCTTAACAATAATGAGAGCTTGGGCGCCAGTAGGATTATTTATTTTCAGTGATTCTCTGTTGTAGTACCAGTGGACAGCACATTAGTATTTTCGAACTAAACTTTCGTAAGTACTACACATTATTAGTCCAGTTTCGATTTCACTTCGAATCCGAATCCGGAATTATTAAGCTGCAGCATTTGCATTAAGTTTGTAGGTACACTTTTCGGTCGATTTTACAACTAAAATATGAATATTGATGTTCTGTCGACTGTACAATCAAGAAGACAGTCATAAGCTTTCTAACTAACTGTACTTTTTTTCATACTGCCATGAGAAATCACAGTGGTGTACTGTTTTTAATCACCGTGATTTTCTCAGCGTGTATTTCAAGAATTTGTATATTTCGTGATAAATGATACTGCACAATCTTTGGACGAATTCAAGCCGGACACCGCTGAAGAATTACATCGAAATACCTTTAAGATAATTGGAAATTCAATCTCACCGGGCGGCGCACGGAATGGAGCCGTTTTCGATATCCCTCTATATTCAAAGCCAGGACTAAAATTTTACCGAAAAGAAACATACTCGTAGTCCTAAATGTTATACACTCCGCTTTCATTCAGTAAGTTTACTTTCCAAGCTACCCAAAAGTCTAGAGTACTTCTATGCAGGCTAGAGTTTCGTAGTCTACAACATAAAAATATACTAACAACACTGTGTCGTGGTTCGGAGGTGAGTTATCGTGTTTGGTTAATAAATCATCCTGTCACTGATAATTTATGGCACGATGTAAGTACCTTGTTCTGCGTCATAATTACCAGGATCCATTCCCTGTATTTACCGAAAACGATCGGAAAATAGGGGGTCAAATTACAGAGACTAAAACAATACCATCACGTTCGTGCCCATTGTCCTCTAATTGCTCATGCAATATTAATGAGGCGCCGGACTTGGCTAATTCTTATGTCTCTTTGTGACACCCGATGTTTTGTAAATAAGTCCCTAGTCATCCAGTTCCTAAAGTCTCTGTGTAAATAGATATTCACTTGTATTACCTATGGAGTTATAAGATTGTGTAAGGTTGCTTTCACAACTGGCATTTCTCTCGCTCGCACATTCGAACATTTTCAATTGAGAACTTGCACCAAAAAATATTTTAATATAATCGGAGAGGCCATGTTAAAAGATAAATCAACGGATTTGATTTTTTTCTCTACGACTAATATTTTTCATAATGTACCTGTTTAAAAGTAATTCTAGTCAAGTGGTACATAAACGCGCCATCCAAATCGGACTCAAGCTATGACGTCACAACTTGCACGTATCACCTTATAATTGTCTCGTAAAATAAAGTTATTATGCATCTACACCCTTTTTAGAAAACGTTTAGAATTCAACGAAAAAGCTATTTTTTTTAGACTTGATTCTTCGCATTTTTGGGACCCCGAAAACCCCAAAAACATATTTTTATGACTTTATTTTTTAACTTTTCTTTTTTTTATATTATTTGCTGTTATTTGTTAGAACGAGCATGGCAGCCCCATCGTAACCTAACCAAACAATTATCAGAGCTACATAGATCTTATTACTAAGTTATCCTTAACAAATTTGTAAATAATACTGGCGTTTCCGCTATAAGGTTCGGATAGAATACTCTGCAGCATTACCATATCCATCAAATTCAGTAGCCGCGATACTACAGTCGTTCTCTCCGGACACACATAATTAATAAATGAAATAAATCTTCCTCAGCATCACAGAATGAGCCATTCGGGTTGTTTATTTTCAAATCAAATTACTTATCTTCCAAAAACAATTTCCAGTTAAAATCTCCACTTAGTGTAAAACTGTTCCGAGAGAACTAACCGAAATATAAATTTTTTCTAACAAGTGGCAAGCTTCTGTTGCTGAACTAGGCAGAGCCTGTGTTTCAGCATATAGTGCCGCACCCACAGAACATTTCTTCTAGAACGGAGCCTGAACGCTGTGACCAAACTATCTCTACTTAACTTATCACTAACAAACCAGGGCACACGAGTAGGCTCACACTGCATTGTGCCTTACCATGTACCATATACCTTTTTCTTTGGACCTTTCGTCAACATATTTTTTGGTCATGGCAGCGCTTCTTTTGTCTAGGTAGAACCTCATATCCCGCTTCTAATTTTTCTTGAGTTCTTTTATGTCCTCTATGGTATAAACGCAATGCCATTTCAATCAAAGTTTAACGCAAGTTCCCTATTGTTGTAAAATAATGAGTATACATTCGACAAATGTGGTATGTCTGTGGCGTTGCCGGAAAGACTCAGTTTTTAATAAAGAAAATTGGCGACTTCTCTTATAGGGTTTACGTGAAGTTTCTCTTTCAAAAACTAAGGATGTGAAAATGAAAAATTGCCTAAAATGTTATTACCTACCGTTCCCTCTATCTACTTAAGGATGCCTCGGACCACACTGGTTGTCTGGTAGAAATTACTTTTACTAATAAGGCCGCCAATTGTGCTGTAATCTATTATTTTTAATTGTAATTCCTAGTGTATAACAAAGAATATTCTATGCATCTATCTAACCACATTATCTTGTAAAACGTATATGTTCTCATTATTTTACAGTCACTAAATATGATAGAATGTGCGAGGGGGACGGATGTCAGACATAAAGAACTGCAGCGTCAATCAATAATTGCTATCAATCACATAACACCACGTAGGTACAGGATTACATAGATACATACTCCCGCCTGTATCCCAGGGGGGTAGGCAGAGACCAGGAAGTGCCACAGGATTAATATATATCACTAATAAAACTAATAGTCACCAAAACACCACTTACAATCAAGCTGATATATCCGTGTATGCCGTTATAAGCCAAGATGACGTCACGGAAACTGCCTTCGCAGTAATCGCACGGGTATTCGCTGTTCTTGCTCAGGTTAAGTTTACCCCTGAGTCCATCCATCAGCTTCACAAGGGTCCCGAAGTCCAGGGGTTCATGGCTGCCGTTCCTGGATGACTGGGAGATCTTCAGGGCCGTAAGGAACTCGTTCAGGTCTAAATTGGTTCTGTTACCGACATCCTCGGAATCTGTCAACATTTTCTTGAATAAGCTGGATAAGGTGTACGTTATATTGGGCCCGCCGCCCCCCTCACCCGACATTGTAAATTTGCGCTGTGACAGCGAGATATTTCCTCGACATTCATAACTTTTTATTCGGGCTCTGAGTCTGCAAGTTTACAGCTGCTCAATTTGCTTTTCTGAAACAATAAAGTTATATTATTGTTAAACTCACGCTATAACGTGTTATTGTAATGAGGCAAATATTTAATAACCGTATCTTTAGTGTCGTTAATGAAAAAAAAAATCCGATATATAAAAGTTAAGGATGGATGTGCTGGATGTACTAATTGGGTGTGAATTGAATGTGGTCTTATAAGTACCTTTTAAGTATCTTTAATAATTGGCATACCTAATAGTAAGTACTAAGTTTAGCACCCGAAAGCAGCCTGGCTACCCATAGCACAGGGAATCCTAGTTTGGGAGCCAAGACACAATTTGTAACACTTTTATATGCAATACAATTTTCTTATTCTTATTCTTCTTAGGACTTTCTATTAATTTTTTTCTTATTTATCGTAGAATCATACATTACGCTAGTGTATACAAGGTTCGAGAAACTAGCCATTGCTTTTCCCGTTTCTTTTACAATTATTTTTATGTACAATTTGGTTTTTTGCCTTATTATTCTATAACCTAATTCCTGAAATCACTTGAATAACACACTTTTTGCAAAACCCTTTTCTATAAGACACATACATACTTACATAAACTCACGCCTGTATCCCAGAGGGGTAGGCAGAGACCAAGGACTGCCACATGGCACGATCCTGACAGATCACATTCGCTGTAATTGTGTAAGCGGTGCATTGAACTCCTTAGTGAGTGGCCAAAATATCTCCAAAAGAGCTATATTGGCTATCCATAATGGAGTGCTGGTCCCAACATTTATGTATGGTAGCGAGTCTTGGGTATTGCAAAAGAAGCAAGAAAGTAGGATTAATACAGTAGAAAAGAGGTCCTCGAGAAGTATGTCTAGTGTTAAGTACTTTGAAAGATACGCAATAGTTTGAAAGAGAACGTTGTAGACTGAAAAAAAATGTAGTGACTAGAATTGAGAAAGGATTGTTGCTTTGATTTGGACATGTGGAGGGGATGAAGGAAAAAAGATCAATGAAACAAATATATCGAGCGGATGTGGGTGGAAGGGCCAGTAAGGGACGTCCCAGGAGGATATCGATCAAATAGGAAATGTATCTGGCAAAGGGCCAGATAAAAAGTACGCGAAACCGGCGTGCGCGCATGCAACGACTAAAGAATTTTGAGGAAGCGAAAGTGATCTGTGTCAGGATCTAAAAGTTATTAATTAAAGTCAAAGTCAAAAATTTTTATTCGCTATAAAAACAAAATGTTTACTTAATGAACGTCAAAGCTGTTAGTTTCACAATCAATAGATTATGCGTTATATGAGATTATTAGTTAAATTTCGGATACACTTACTTGATTATTTGTCGGAAGTGTCCGACCAGGTTTCGGTCTTGTTTTGCTCTGGGAATTAAGCCTACAATGTGTAATGTTTCGAAAGTTTTAGTTCAAAATAGGATGTGAATTATTTTTATTGGTGGCGCAAGTAAACCTTATGGACGTCAACTTGTTTGCTTGTTTAATTATTAATTATTTATCGGTAGGTTGATCAATAGTTTTTTTAATAAAACAATGTAAAGAGGTAAGTAGTGAGTTCTTTGTAGTCATAATTGACATTACAAAACTGAGAATATTTTACTGTCAGAATAAATGCCACGTTGATAAAGATGGGTAGGTAGACTTGCCTACAAAGAAACAATAAGAAAGTCTTAGGTTACACAAAAAAAACCGTTTCCGTAGACCCGACCTGGTGGAAACAGACTGATTTCTGTTAGCGGAAATTGGATAAATCTTATGAGGTACACTAGGTAGGGCCACCAATGAAAATCCCAACTTGTACAAATCGGTTTTAAATAATATATTATGCAGTTAGTGAATAAAGGACGGATTTAAAGCGAGGGCAGCAAAGAACACTGTCGAAAATGTCGACCAATCAAATCTCGGAGTTTGTATGTAGAAGAAGAAGAAGAAGATACATTTATTTATCGCCACACAGACATTATACAAGGCATAGGAAATAAGGAAAAACAGACAAGGCAAAACACGAGACATCATCATCATCATCATCGGCCTACGCTTGTCCACTGCTGGACATAGGGCTCTCCTAGCACGCCATTGAGCACGGTCCTCGGCTACTCTCCTCCAGACACAAGACGAAAAATAAAAAAAAAACATGAAAGGACCACGGGCTATCCATGCGACGGTAAAACGGCCTCAGGTAGAAAAGACATAACGAATAACCCTTAAGTTTTTCCTTAAAGGCTATGTCGAGTATTCTGTGCAAGGAGGTTATATTATTGAGATGGATGTCGAATATATTGGAGTGTTTTAAATTAAAACACCAAAATAGTGATTAAAAGTGCTTTTTATTCACTCTTTTCAGTTCCGCAGGGTTCCGTACCATTATCTATACAACATTTGAATATTTCAAACGTCTACCTGTTGCCGTTATTAATATCGAGCGAAAAACGGCAAAAGAATCACATTTTTTGTATGCGAGCACTTCTAAATATTTAATTTATTTTATTCTGTTTTTAGTATTTGTTGTTATTGGCACAGAGACTGTAAGTACTAGAAAGCTGAAATTTGGCATAGGTTAATTAATCTGGTTTACGAGTCGATAATGTCAGGTTGAAGTAATTGGCCGTTTTGGTCGTTAACGACCAACCGAAAAAAAAAACTGTAAAAAACATTAAAATTATGAGCCTGAACACGACTGCAAGCAGGTGGGACCAACCTTGCAATGAGTAACGTTGTTAAGTTTGGGTCCCACCAGGTTAGTAGTTATTGCCAGCAGTCGGGTTATTTGTTATTTTTATTACAGTTTTTTATTTTTGTCTTTTTAGTTATTTGTATAAATTTATGTTGATTTCATGAAATCGATTGATATAAATTATTATTGGTCAAAATCCGACCATTGGTGAAAGAGTTATGAGGGAACATAGCCACAAGAAGTCCATTGCTGGACATAGGCCTCCTCCATGGATTTCCAAAAAGACCGGTTGGAAGCGGCTTGCATCCAGCGTCTTCCTGCCACTTGGATGAGGTCATGTGTCCATCTTGTGGGCGGTCATCCTACGCTGCGCTTGCCGATATGTTTTCTTCATTCGAGAACTTTTCGGCCTCAGTCAGATAAATACGAGCAGCGAAAGAAAAAAAAAGTACCTACGACATTTCTCCTTTTTCATTAGAGAAAGAGTATCTACTTAACTACTGAGTATAATTTTTTTTCGTTATACCTAATACTATGTTATGTGTTAGTTGACTGCTTGTTTGAAGATTTCGCTTCAAAAACATGAAAATTGATAGTCGATTACAAACGGCTGGCGCGAAATTGCTTCATCAATTGCTTCACCACCAATCAGCGAAAATGCCTACGCGATAACTCAATTTCAGTTCAAATTATATAGGAATATTCCATATGTTTCATGGTTGAAATGCAAAAATGATGTGTGAAATTGTTATTCAATATTAGATACTACCTATTTTTGTTTCATGTTAATTCTATCTCAGCCCACATTTAAGTTAAAATTGTTTAGTCTCTAGCACTCTTGACACTAATAAGGCCTAGGCCTTCGTTAAGTAAAGCGAGTCTAGTTTCAGTTGCTGTTTGTTTCTCTATAGTATCTCTTCTCACCAACAACACAGAATACCTATGAAGTCCAAGCGCAAACGGTTCTACAATAATTCGTTACCTCGTTGTCGGATGTGCCTAGTTGATCCTATTTTTTAGAAATAGTTGGTGGTCCCATATAAATTTGGTCAAGGTCTATTGGAATCACACGGAATCATGTTAAGTTTGCAAAGGAATTTTCAGGGCACTATGGATACAACCACACCACGATACTGAATACCGTCAGCGCCAGCCAGCCAAAGTTCAAATTAGCGATCTATATTTTTGTGTGCATTTTGCGGGCCGTTTTTTGTCTTTATCGACTTGTAATTTTGTCAACACTTACAGTTACGACACTCAAGGGAATAAACATTTATAGGGCACTTTCCGTTGACTAGAACTATGAAATTTGGCAAATAGGTAATATCGTCTTATACTACAAGGACAGGGAAAATCATAAAAAATTGTCTTAGAAGTTTGGGAAAAGCTCGGAAAAACTGCGACACTCGATTCCTGAACTTGGTACTTATAATATGTAAGTACCTACATATGTGGTAATATATTAAACGCGTCTAACCGCGATTATTTATTATGTAAAATTTAATTACCTTTGATTCCCGACGTTAATATATTACTACATATGAGCATCGCGAGTCATTAAAAATAACCTACAAATCGGTACGGCACCCTCCGTGTGCGAGTCCGACTCGCAGTTGTCCGGTTTTTTCTATATTTACCTTATACGTTCGATCGTCTGATATTATTATGTTTCTATGAGGGCTGTTATATCGTGTTTTATCTGCGGCAGCCGCGAGTAACCTGATACGAGACTATCATCCGTTTTCTGTTGTCAAAGGCTTCGAGGACACCAGTGTTTCGCAGAAAGTTTATTTCAGATCGATCTTATTTCCTGTAATTTACGGACCCTACTACCACTGACAAGCACTGTCAAGTATACGCCCTTCTGCGGGGGGAGCATGAGTTTCTTATCCTATCTAGATAGATAGGTTAAAATTTTAAAACATTACGATATTATATCCCACCCGCGAGCATGACTTCTCTTCGATATACATATCTTCCTTAGATAGGAGATAATATTTTATCTACTTATTGGTATGACAACACTGAATCGGCAAATAGGGATGTCACGAAAATCACTATTTCATTCCTTCAATTTGCGTTTTTTGACAGATTGAAATCTGATCTGTCTGTGATCTTTCCTTTACTTAGTCTGTGCTAGGTATCAAATAAAATGTAAATAAACAAACAAATAACGGATAATAGATGCTTAGATGCCGAAAATGAAGTAAGTACAAACTTTATAGCCATTGCAGTTAATTTATACAATACTACAATAGTTGGAGATCCTTCTTACAAGCTCATACGGACATCACATCATATACAAGTCACTCATCGGCAAGAACTATAATATTTTTCTGTTTTAGAGGGCGCAGTAAACAAAATCAACTGGGGTTCGTTCGAGTATATGACGCTCCACAGTAATTTAGCCAACAATGAGTTTTCTGGCCCCATGGGAAGCGAAAGGTTGTTGAAAGAGTGGGGCGCGTTGAGCCTTGTCGAAGGAGCATGGTCCCGACACGACTTATTATCTAGTGATATATTAAATTAAGTTCAATACTTGACTCACCATCACCAACCGAGTACAATAGGTAAATAATATGCTTGTCAAACTAATGCAATTGTGTACCTAGGCAATGCTCAGTGAATACCTACAGTATTTGGATAGATAGACCATAGAGGTCTATCCAGTATAGCGTCAATTTTTGCTCTTAGGGGCATCTAAAATCATTTTCGTAACATGTCTTACCTTTTTTCTTTTCGTCTTAATGTATTACATCATATTGGAATGTTTTGGACTCCTTTTTAATTATGCTCTTTATTTGTTACAGGATATTTTGAACGCGCTGACTACAATAATATTTGGTCTATGCTACAATCAATCAAATCTTACAAATAAATCAAATATTAAAACGTAGGAATATGTATGTACGAATTGTATTTTTTCAAAATAGTAACTCAAAATTGGATGCTTAATTACCCAAGTTCCACTATAGTTTTTTTTATATTATATGCACAGGGGCATTCATTCAAGGGTTAAATATAATTAGGGAATGTTCCATTGAGCTGGCCATTCCTCCTCTACTGGGTTTCAGGCTCCACAATGGCAATGTGTGTACCGAGCCTCGGGAGTCTACTCGGCCTCTCCTCTGATGGGCGTCATCAGCCAAGGCAGGCTCAAAGGCATATCCAAAGTCTCCTAGGAAATGCATTACATTTTTTTTACTTCTTATTTTTTTGTTACAGATTACATCAAAGGAGAAGAACATATTAATTTGTTTGGTAACAATTTCCCGTTTTCAGAAGAAAACATATAATGCTTCTTTTCTCCATTGGGTACCCAGTTATGTAGTAAACCACCTATTTCATTGTTTAAAGTTACAAAATAAATATTAGATTTACTTATAACCAAAAGCATTTTATTATTAACGGACTTAAAAAATGGAGGAGTCTGTGTCAAGCTTTTTCCAGAAAACTTCCTAGAAACCATACATTTGTAGTAAATACACCATACATACTCAGGTAATTAGTAGAAGTTAGGTATGATTTGTGGGGTGAGTAAATGGCTTGGGATGCAAGTTCATTAGAAAGAAATAATTTTTGCCTTTTTAGTGCGTCGGTTTAAATCTTTGTTTTAAAGTTTCTTATTTTAAAATTTTTTGTTGACTGGTACATTTTACCTACTATCATTTTAATTGAGATAGGCACTGGACGACGGTCTGAGCAGGACGGCAGAGGGTGCTTGGTTGCGTGGAGTAGGGCTGAACGGAGGTCAGTGAGCGGGTCCTTAAATCCCTGGAGACGGCCACTGGACGTCGGTCAGTGAGCAGAAACAGAGGAAGGGCACGAATGGGATGCGTAGGTGGCGCGAAGAGGCACCAGTGGACAAATCATGACAAATGTGATGATTTTATTCGTAGAATGACTGACAGAAACGCTAGATATAAGTTTATATGCCCCTCTCAAAAGTGGGATAAATTTAAATGAAACATCTGTCAAAAGTCGATAATATATCTTTTTATGTTGTCATCATGCTCGCATTTGCGATAGGGTTTATCTTATAGTGACAGATGTTTTTTTATCTCACGGAACTGGTATAAAAACGATGCATTGTGCTCGCGACGATAAGCTAACCTACTATAGACGTCAAAACTCGTTAAAACGGCCATTTTTTGTAGATAAACCGCCTCGATAAAATCTCATGCTCCCCCCGCTGACTATCAAATTTATAACTTACAAAAGCACTTCAGTAACACATGTAACATCATCTGACCGTCTGCAAATAAGTAGTTAGTAGATATCTGGTCCTATCTGACTCATCCGATAAGGTCAAAATGTTTTTATTCAGTGGCGGGCCGTCCCAGGAAAATCCACTCACTGTAAATACTTGCGTGGAGCTCGCGCCGCCTACATCAGTGTCGCAACATCGAGTTCACAAATTGCAGCGTAAGTGTGAGTATTACCAAAATTATAAGTCGATAAAGACAAAAAACCGCATTCTTTCGACATTTGAACAGGTAAATTGTGTTGCACCCTCCACTGGATAATAGCGATATACCGCAACAAACGGAAGAAAATTGAGAGAGACATCGATAGTTCGCAGATATCGACATTTCTGCTGGCTGAATGTCGTGTCTTGTTTGATACAATATTGACTTCCTCCAAGACGATACAAAATAAGGATGAAGTGTTTCAATAAAGATGAAAGCTACAGGTTGGAGTGGATCTACAAAGAAGATAGCGAATCAGTGCGAACACGACCTTGGTTTATTGTGGAACCATTCCAGCACGAGAAGTAATAAAACGAACTAGCAACTAATCTTTTAATTCTGAATCTGACTATAGTTTAGTTTATTAGCTTTTACAGCCTTATTTATAAAAAGTCGATCCCAGTAAAACACTCTTAAAACGGGGTTAGAGTCAGCTTAAAATAGCAATTACTTCCATAAACTGGCTTTAAATCCATCTTAAAAGTGTTTTAGGGGAACTCACTTTTTATAAATAAGCCTGAGTACTTATGGTTTTTATGGTGAATATTTTTTTGAGTTTAAATTTTAGTTTAGCAAACGCAGCGTAGGCCGCCCATCAACTCGGTGGACCGACGAGCTGCGGCAGATAGCTGGCATCAGCTGGATGAGGGTGGCCGAGGACAGAAAGAAGTGGCGTGCGTTGGCTAGTCTAATTGATTGAAGTAATAAAAATCTGTCAACAGCTATAGTTTGTCGACGCCGGTCAGTACAAAAAATAACTGCAGAGCCTAGATTCTGTCAACGCGTTGTACAACTACTTGAACGCGCCGATTTCATTTAATTGTCACTTCAACTCTACGCGCGAGCATAGCATTAAAAACATGTGACGTAACCCTAAGTTTGTCATTGTACTTTAATACACTAGACTCTAGTCTCTAGCTCTAGTGACTAGAGCCTGGCAAACGAAAGCCCTACCGGCTCACAATGTTAAATTAATAAAATGTTAGATTCCTGAGATGTTGAATTAGCATTTCAGAGTAATCCCAAAATGTAGAATTTGCCAAATGTTGAACTCATAAGAATCCCAAACTGTTGAACTTTCAAAATAATGAACAAACGATTTAGTCCTTGTTGGCTCATGTTGAATTCTTTGATTTATTTTCATTGACATATCACAAAAAAAATATTTCCCCTAATATTGCAATGAAATATTTATATAGAAAACCCCGACATTTTCCTGTCATAACACTTCGTCAATGACAAAAACTACACGAGTATTTGCTTAGGCAAATTCAGAATTTGGCCTATTCTACATTTTGGGAATTTAAATTCAACATTTAGCGAATTCAACATGTTGGGAATTCAAATTCAACATTTTGCGAATTCAACATTTTGGGATTACTATGAATTCAACATGTGGCGAATTCAACATTTTGGGATAACAATGAATTCAACATTTTGCGAATTCAACATTGTGAGCCGAAAGAAAAAAAGAAGCATATTATGACAGGAAAATAGGCAGAGCGCTATTTTTTCCATTTAAAAAAACCGGAGAGCTAAGGATGTACTTTTTGACCAAAAATATAGAAGGAGAGCTATTGAGGAAACTGAAAAAACAGAAACTGTTGCCTTTGGAATTTTTGCGAAAAATTGTCTACATTAGACAATTTTTCATGCTATGGCCTGAAAGGAGAAATAAGTTTGTGTTAGCACTTTTTATATTAATTAAAAGCCTACATACTTTTAAACTTCTTTTTTCTTCTCTTACAAATAAAATCATACTCCGCAGAAAATTTCCAGATATGTAATTTGGAAATTTATTTGAGTCATCTTTCAGGAAATAACTGTGTTGCTATTATTTTCATTTAATAAATAAAGTCTCCGAGGGTGGGGTGTGAGCCGGCGGTGGGAAGTGGGTGAAAGGTCCTTGGCGGTGGCGGTGGCGGTGGCGGTCCATACAAAATACTACTGCCGTAAATGATTTATGTATGGACCGCCACCGCTTTGTTGTGTGTCATCCATTACAGTACAATATTATCTACACAATATATATGAGTATTCGCCAACAAGTACCTATCAAAATTATTTATTAAAGTCACAATGGCAACAGTTGTACGACAGCACTGACAGTTATTTTGTAGTGCCATGCAAAGACTTTAAAGAAAATTCGAGGTCGTGCTTTCGTTTGCCACATTCCAACAAAATTAAGGCCTAGTTTTGAAATATTGTAGGGTCCTTTGCTACTGAATATGAAAAACAAGTTTTCTTATTTCGTAGTCAATAAGCCTTCATTTACAATAAAATCCTAAGAATTGGTTAAGTTATATGTTTTTCAGTAGCAAAGGACCCAACAAGCTTCCTTTTTATACGAGTAACGAAAGTTCTGCTGTTATGATTTGAAGAACCTCAATAGGAATTGGCATTCGTTTGTTTATTTAGAAGAACCATTTTATTTAACTTATTGTTATTCATATCTTTATTGAAACTCAATTGATGATGATGAAAACTCGATTTATTATTTTATCTGCAAAGACTAACAATGCTGCCCTTCCTTTGTAACGAATTCTTTCACATTTATGTTTTGGTTGGCAGTTTTTTTTTTTTAAAGTAGTGTCGGAAACATCCCAGAATTATTCCTCACTCATTAGCATTACATTTTATGAGCTCTTATAGCAATTCCTCAGTTTAAGCTATGTACATACATTATTGATACTTTAAGTGAAAAAAAAAACAAATCCAAATTTAAAGCTTTTCTGGAGCTTCACGAAATCTTTTGACATCTTGTTTACCAACAGCTTAGAGCCGTATTAATAATAAGCTCTTACCTCTAAGATCGCTATTGAGTACGCTGCCAAGTTGCTGTCCCATTTCGAATAATATCTAGAAATGGCAATCAGGAGTGATCTCAGAGGTAAAAGCGCCTTATAAATACCGCCCTCAATGTCGGATGATTTCTTCAAACAAATGGAACATTGGCTAAAGAGGTCTCTAAACTTGTTACTCTCCCTTTTCTCGAAGCCGTAATTCCTTTTGTAGACGTAAACAAGGCACTGTAATGTATAAAGTACGCCATTCAAGGGCGTCCACTCTGAAGTACCGTAAGTACCACATCGTGATATTTCATACAAACATTCGTAGTTTTTATAATGTTAATGCTATCATTAACAATTTCTTTCGTTGGTCTAATTCGTGGCTTAAGGCTTTCCAAAATTCAATTCAAAGTTCAACATTTTATGGGCGATTAGGTATTTATATATTATATTACCTCTCACCGAGCTATTCCCACGCGCAAGAGGAACTTACCCAAAACAATTGTTGTTAGAACGTTTGGGTGGGGCTCACTCAACGTTAGTGACAGCACATGTGTATATTTGCGAATGAATGCTTCAAATGAAGGACTTCACTTCGCAAAATAATATATTCATTCATTTACTATATATCTTACTACATCTCCTTTACCTTAATAGTTCATACTTCACCTATCCTTAAACCCATTGCACAACAAACCAAAATTGTTTAACTCGTTGGACTTCATCATTATCGCTGTTCATCGTATTTGTTAGTTATTCATTCAACAATTCATTCATTCGCGAGTAATCACCGCAAGTCAAAAGAAATGACAGCTGGAAAGTAATGTGAGCAGATGAACTGCTGAACGATAAGGAACTATACTTACTAAGAAAACTACTTCTTTGGATGGGTCCGTGGGGCTCTGAGGCGCGTAAACTTTATAAACAAATATCTATGCGCCTCATCGACTTGTCAGGCGACCCTAGAGCTGGTAGCTACCTCGGTCAGCGTATCAGCATGGCCATCCAGAGGGGTAATGCTGCCAGTATCTTGGGAACTCTCCCCAACGGCAGCAGTCTAGAGACAATCTTTTATATATAGATAACATTTATTGTAAATATATTTTAAATTATTTGCAAAAAAAAAAAAAAATGAACTTTATAATAATCACTCTTTTCTTTTCAATGAAACATTTGGAGGTCTTCTATTTGACAGATTATCTTGCCCTAAAAGTTATCCCGAGCGATTTTTCTGCGGCTTTATCTACCATAAATAATGATAGATAAAGACAGAAAGGCAAAACATTTTTTTTAAACGGCGTCCGGTGCCGTCAAAGCAAATGAATCGCCAGTTTTTGTATCATAAGTATTTAACTTTATCATGGAGAGACTGATGACGTTACGAAATGATTCGTTAACCATTTACTGAGAAATATCAAAAAATATTCTACATACGTAATTGTATTTTAATATATATTGTATTATCGGTAGGTATATGTAAGTCTATATTAATGTGTAAGTTTATTTAATTACCCTTTATAAAAGTATATTTTTAATTTATATTAACTTTTTCTTTTTTTTTGCACGCCTACCAACTCTTTCCCTTACATCCTGTGGCTGACTGGTAGAAAGTGCTTATGGCATTAAGTCTGCCGCATTGTACGATATTTTAAGTGCAATAAAAGTATCAATAAATAAATAAAAACAAACGCTCAGAGGCAGTTTAAATGATCTGTGGTTACGTCTTTCTCTTCACCACAGGCTGTTTAACCCGCCTCTGAGGAGCGATTTAAGGAATCGTGTTTTTATACATAAGACCGTAAATCTAACGCTGTGTTCCTGCACCTATAATGGCGACTTTGCAACATAAAATGTAAATGGTGATCAGATTTCTGTATGTTAGTTGAGGATTACCCAAGTGGAACCGTTTGGCAGCTTTACAGTATAACACTCCACAGCTTCCTTACTTCGTATCGATTCAGCTTATTGATGGCAACAAGCTGCACTAACCTAAATAGTTTAGGGCCAAGAATAGGGAACTTGCGTCTAACTTAGATTGGAGTGAATTTGCTTTTATACCACGGAAATCATATGAAAACCTAGGAAAATTTTAAAAATAAAACAAGAAAAGTATTTTTTCGGGGTTTGGGTGTCACAAAATATGCGAAAAATAAAGTTACTCTAATAACATGAAAGTTCTTAGATTTTGTTTTGTCATTGTACTCGTATTCTGAACGTTTTCCTATAAGGGAAAATAAAAATATTATTTTACGAGATAACTCAGCGCTTCATACATTATAAGCGTTACGTTAGGGAGTGACGTCATAGTCTGAGGTCGATTTGTATGGCGCGTTTTCGCGTGACTATATCGACTTTTCGACTGGTTATATCATAAAAATCGGCCAAGTGCGAGTGGGACTCGTGCACGAAGGGTTCCATACCATTATCTATACAACATTAGACACAAAGGTCGAGAAAAAACGCCAAAAATCACGTTTGTTGTTTGGGAGGCTCCCTTAAATATTAATTTTATTTTTATTTAATAATTTATTTTTGAAGCGAACATAGAACTAAATATTCTGTAAATATTGCAAGCGTCTACCTGTTTCCGTTAGTAATATCGAGCAAAAAACGGCAAAAAAGTCAATGCTGACTGCGTTATCTTCTTGAGTCACGCTGGGCACGATGAGAGGTGGATCATCGGCTAGGCCGCCTTTTTACAATTTTAGTATGCTCGTACAAAGTGGGTCATCCTAGTAACTAAAACTGTGTTCCACCCGTTAAAGCCGGGTTTTCACGATCTTAGTGTACTCGAACCGAGTGACCTGTTTTTCTTGCTAACATTCTACTCGTGTCGTGTACACCGGCGATATTAGTATGCCGATTTCAGTGCACACGAATCGTGTTTTACTCGTCTTACCCCCGGTTTCTCGTACACTAACAAGCTGTTAACAGCTGTCAGTGATTTTTTTTGTATGCACTTTGGTCAATTGACAGCTGTTAACAGTAGATTAACCGCGTGTTAGTGGACGAGAAACTGGGGGTTAGCTGACTAAGATCAAACAGCAAAAACAAAATGTCGCCAATAGTGGGAATTCCTACATCTCGTTAGAAAAAGCAAAGTGGCAGTGAAATGTTGTTGTTTGTGGAGTTTTATGAAGCTGTGGAAGTATCGTGTAAGGTGTGGTTTCCATTTCCGTGACCAAATTATTCTTACCCTATTATTTTTTTAAGTACAAATGCTCTCACACCTTAGTGAAATTGGATTATTGTGTCAGTTTATAGGCGTTTTGTCGCAAACAGTATCGTTGATCGTGCCAAAATAACAACAGGTTTACTGTTACGGTATTTTTTTGATGTACGATCGTATGTGTGTTACGGTATTTGTTTCATGTACGTTCGTATGTATGTTACGGTATTTGTTTGATGTACGTTCGTATGTACGGCAGTGTGGCGGATAAATCAAATGTTTCATGTGTTATTATTTTATTAATTTTGTAGCAGTGCGCTCATATTGGTATATCAGCGATTAACATCGACGGCGGCGGCGTGAGGCAATGCAGAAAAAGTTCCAGTGATTCGTCGATTTTTTCCTGTCAACGCAAAGACCGTCGGGGCTGCGCGCGTGGCGTGGCGTCGCGGCGTGGTCCACAGGACCAGAATACCTATAGATACTTATCAACGCTTCAAATCTTCAAACCGCGGTGGGCATGGAAATTAAGCCCATATACTCCTCTGAGACAATGCCTATATCCTGTTACGTTATTTAATAAACGAATCTGCTAACGTTGTTATTTATAGGAACTCGATTACCTAAAACACTACCTAAACGCCGTATGAATAGTCTGTGGTAGACTTTAGGGGGAAGTTAAAGACCTTACCACAAACTATTCGTATAGCGTTTATGGAGTGTTTTAAAGAAATCATGTTTTTTTTTTAAATAACACTGCAGGTCATTAATTACCTTTTATTTCCAAGCAATTGTTTATTTACATTCGGAGCACTCTGGTACCGAGTAAGAAAACCTTAATTTTAGTAACACATATTTTTTTTCCACATGGTTATATATTTCCAATCTAAGAACTTAAACAATAAACAAATAGCGGAATGTTACGAAAATTAAAGCTATCTAAATAATTAAAAAACGTATCTGGCATATTGTCTAACAAGCCGTCAAATTAACATCTCTGTTTACTTTTTAGACGTAGTTAAAGATATCAAGATACGCACCTGTGGCCCGTAAAAAGTTTAAAAATAAACCATGCAATCACAATGTCTATCACTTTGGCTCGAGGAAGTCTGTTCACATCGGGCTCGTTTTAATTAAAACCGAGTCAAGCCAGTTGTTAGGTTGGCACATTGTTGTGAACTTGAGAATGACACCGGCGAGCGTAAGGACCGATACCTACAGCCACCTACAGCCGACGTGCCCGCCTGTTCGCGAACAACTGAACAAACCGCAACGCGAAACACGCAACACCAAACTGCGATATCACTTATCCATGTTTTATTGACACTTCGCGGCGTCACACACGGTCGTCACGTGATGCAGGTTCTTTTTAATCGACTTCAAAAAAGAGGAGGTTTTCAATGCGTCTGTGTACAGGTTCATTTCTAACAAGCGCTGGCAACAAATTTTGTTTTATGATGTACCTCAAAAAGAAAAACGGAACCCTTATAGGATCAATTTGTCGTCCATCCGCCCGTGCGTCCGTCCGTCCGTCCGTCTGTCTGTCAAAATCTTGAGGATCTTGAGAATCGAGTTGAAATTAAAACCATAATATACTCAAGTCTATAACTATACTTGAAGCTGTGAAAGAATCAAACTTGTATGTTAGCGTAAAAGAGAGTTACGGCCGTTTATGCCGCAAAAAATTTATATTTGGACACTCCCGAGGCAATCAAAATTTATAGAGTACTTTTCGTTAACCTAGAACTATGAAACTTTGCAATTAATATCGTTGTATGCTACAGGTACAGGGAAAAATCTGAAAACATACAAGTTTGATTTTTTATAAATATAAAAATATAAATATAGAAAGAATAAAAAAGTTGTCTTTGAAGTTCGGGAAAAGATCAGAAAAACTGCGAAATTCGGCGAGCGAGTCCGACTCGCACTTGTCCGGTTTTTTTTTTTAAGTAGGTATGATGGTATAGTATTATTAAGTTCGCGCTTTACGCGTCCTACCAATGTAATGTTTTTAAGAAGCAAAGCAGAAAAACCCTGAAAATTCACAAATGAAAGTATTTTGGAATAGAAAATTTAACAAAAAATTTTGAGACGTCAAAAAACAAAAGTTGTTGTAAATGACATGACATGAAATTGCTCGGAACTCAGCATGTCAAGTTGGCATATTGGCACTCTGGCTTTGGGATGATAACTCGATTCTCCCACTGGCAACGCGTCCCGCCGCGGTGCGCGGAGCGGCAGATCACGCGCGCGGCAATGGAGGCGCAGATCTGCGTCACATAGCGGTTTGATCTGCTTCCCCGCGTATATGACGGCCCCACGTCAAATATTCGCTTCGCAGTCGACCGTCATGGAGAATTTTAATAGGTACCGAACTTATTCACGATGCTGCAGTTATCAATTTGGTTTCGTGTCCATAGAAAATTTTGGATACATCCCTATTTACAATCGAGATTTATAAACCGATCGTCCTTTATGCATAAAAACTGTACGGCGTACACGGTCCGGCGGAGCCAGTGTGTTATACTATACTCCGCGGCACGTCCCGCGCTTCCGCGCAGTTTGGCAGAATCTGCGCGGGACGCGCTCCGGCGCGGTGACGCGTCGGCAGTGCGTTGTCCTAGGCGTGTTTTCTATAAAAATTTAGATAATTGAATCGTGTGATTTTAAAACAACACAAGTCACATCTGTTTTTAAAATAACACTCGCCCATTTTTTTTTATTAAATTATTTACAACTTACATTAGAAAACAAAATTGTAGTTTATTCATACAGAAATCAATATAATATGCTAAAATATTGCTGTTGTAGATATTAGTATTTGAATAAAACAGTTTTTTCTATTTCCTGCAAAGTTGAAATGAAAGGACATGTGTCGTTTTAAAATCACACGATTCAATTATGTACTTGCATACAATTTAAAAATCTGCGGCCCGAGCTACGTGTCGGAGCGTGGTGCAGTGTGATAATCAGCTTAGGCTTTTTCAAGTTACGTACATTTATGAAATAACGATACCATTAATTAACAGTGAACCATAACCATTAATTAACAGTGAAACCTGAGAGCCTGAAGTTCACATGCCTCGGCGTTGGAAGCCACTCCGCTCTGGGCACGCGCGGTGATTAAGCCCATTCTCTCTCACTCTCCAGTCCCATGGCCAGTAGTGGGACACATAAAGGCTGTGTTTGCAATATTGGATTGAAAGATTTTCATAATCTTTGTTAGCCACACGCAACGTCTGGTTCAATAGCATAATCCTTATTATCTTACATCAATCTTAGTCAGTTGAATACTGAACATAAATAATGCTATTTCGCGCTGAAAAAATTAAAAATGCAAAGAACCTGGTTCCGTCCCCTCAACTATTTATGTTCAAGTAAAAAAAGCAAGTTTAAAGTTTATGGTTACTATCCTTAAAATTATAGAGTAACGGTGTTATTTATAAAAAAATTGATTCCTTAAAACACTTCAAAAACGCCGATTAAAATAGTAGAGGAAAAGATGTAGCCGCAGATTAAGTAAACAGAGTTTTAGATTGATTGTTAAGGAATTGTGTTTTTATAAATAAGGCCGTAGATAATTTATTTTAAAGATAATAAGTTATAGTTGGAAGCCTCTACATTAAAGTACATTTTTAGATTACCTAAGTTGCAGATTACAAATTGACTGCGAATGCCAAGGAGGGCTAATTTTGAGTATGTAAAAGCCTACTTAGTTTGAGTACGTAAACGCATACGTAATTTGAGTACGTAAACGCCTACTTAATTTGAGTACGTAAACGCTTACTTAATTTGAATTCACTTTGCCTTTATTATTTCCTTTTTGACAACAGACAGTCATGGTTGTAAAAGAAGGTACAATTAATATAAATATGTTTAATGAACATATTTTGAGTGCTTATTTAAGGATTAGCCGTTTATGGTAACTACACAATTCAACTTCTGTTTCATACATGAAGTTTATGAAGCATTAACATAAGTTACACCTCAATGATTTTAATTTAAATCATAAATATAAATTAATAAAAAAAATAATAAATTAACCATGAGCATTGTCAAAGGATTAAATAGGTCACATTATAAAAGTCCAACACACATCACATAACTTATAAAGCAAAACTATTGCCTCGGCGCTCAGCTACCAAAACAGAGGTCGTGGGTTCGATTCCCACTGGGGGCCGCCGTACATTTGTAAAAATGGTCTCAGTCTGGGTGTATTTTCATGTCCTTGCTTGGTTACCATAGCACAGGGTATCTTAGTTTAGGGCCAGGTCAAGTGATGGCACTGTGTGGAAGTTATTATTATTAAGCAAAGCAACCTTTTTAGTCACTCCTAGCCATATCTGACGCAAATGTCCCCATAATACTGGCTGCATTGCCACGTTTAAGTTACAGGTAAAGTACTCCACCACTGCAACCCTAGTGGGAACAGTTAAAGATCTTTCAGCAATTCATCCAATATATGCACATATCGAATAAGATAAGCTACCAACTGTAGCCGAAAATAGCCGCACTATAACCATACCATGTCAACGTGCGAGGGGTAAAGTTCAATCTAGCATGACCATGGAGCGTTCCCGGGAGAATCTCCCGAAAGTGTTAAAGGTTCTCCGAGTATAGGTCGTTCGCCGCAAAGTAACTCCATGTGTAAAGGGTATTCGAACCAAAAACTACGCATTTATCTATCTATCTAACCAGCCCATAAACAGACTCTTCTCTTTCACGCCAACCGTTGCTGCAGCAGCTAGTCTCGACCAGTCGCTTTCACAATGTCGTCGGCCCACCGCATACAATGCACAGTTTATTTTGATAATTCGACGTACATTGCGTAGCCTAGTCTGCGTCTCAATGGTTACCTTAGCATACCTAAAACTACGCATACTAGACACCATAATAAAGTAATGTTCTCTATATATATCTACTTGGTCCACTGGATGGGAAATACTAACTAAACTTATCATGTTATAAGTCATTTTCACAAAATTACTTTTAGTACGAAATTCAAAATTTTATTTATCTCATTTGGACCTTAGTACTAAAGTCTAAACAGCTGCGAGCATTTCAATTACAACCATTTAGAATTCTTTTTTTTTTTCGGGATTAAATATTTGGTATACTAGAGGTAATTATTAATCCGCAATATGCAAACGAAAAGTGCGACTCCAAACCTCACTATATTTGAACCTTTTAAGCCGGATCCTTTAGTAGAAATGTTGGTAGTGATGCAGGGAATACGTGGCTTTAGGGAATTTCGCCAATATATTAAACCTCTGTATCTCCGCGTCCCCTTTAAAACCACTGAATTTCTACGGGCTAGGTATGTAAGGAGTGAAGTAATCAAACTGTAAGGCGATCCGGGCATTTGGCTCCTGGAGGTCGGAACCAATGACCCAGTGTCAAAGTGCTGCCGCGATTGAAAAGCCAAAAAGACCCGTTGAACTTATGGAACTTTTTTCACCTGACCGAATATTAAGAAAATTACGCGAAAAGCTTTTAAATCGCATAAAAACATGAACGTAGTGATATATATGGCATGTGTCATACTTTTGCTGATGAAACTTCTATGGAGCAGCTGTAATCAACCCTTTCGTCGTAGGTTTAAACCTCAGAACACAATTTGTGTTCTGAGGCTTAAACCCACATTCCAGAGAAAAAAAGGCTCGATCTATTGATAGTGGACAGAAGGTAAACTGTGTATATTGCTTGTATTAGACATGACTAGTGGCGCCTTCCATAACTGAAACCTGTTGGTCCATCTGAAATTCCAAAGTTTTATTTGATTTTTTTTTTCTTAACTAGAAACTAAAGCTTTTTTTATTTTAAGTCATGACAAAATATACGGAGGTAATATACAGGGTACATAATAGACCATTTGTAAGAAAAAAGTTATACGGTGTTATTTATAAGATCAGCGCTTGAAATTGCCAATCCGCGGTGGGCACGCAGCATGGTTACTAAGTCCCCTCTCTCTCTCTCTCTCTCTCTCTCTCTCTCTCTCTCTCTCTCTCTCTCTCTCTCTCTCTCTCTCTGAGAAGGCCTGTGTCCTGCAGTGGGACTATATAGGCTACGTATATAGGTCAGTGGTAAAGACTTTACAACGGAGAAACTTTACCACAGACTATTATACTGTGCGTTTATGGACTGCTTTACGGGTTTTTTTTTTATAAAGAACACTAATGAACTCTTGACATACATAAGAACGGACTGTTCCATGTTATTCTTTTGTGGTACAGAACCCTAAGAACGCGACCTCTGTGATGCCTCTGTCGTAACAGAGTATTCCCTAAGGACTCGTGCGGCATATATTCATAGGCTTCTAGCATGCACTCAATACACGATATGAATACTCAATACACATAAAATATTATATATTATGTATTCACCGGTTTAAATGATACGATACGAATAGCGCTATCTTACGTTACATAAATAAAGAGAGCCAGATGTCGTTACCCAATACACGTATTACAATATATATGTATATGTATACTCCATCCAACCGGCGAATGGCCATTGATATATTGTAAAAAACGAGGATACATACTATACACGAAACTCGTCTTTTAACTTTGGTAAAAATCGTAAAAACAGTAATAAACAGCAGTAAATAGTCCTCCGCATGTAAGTGTAATAAAAGTAATAATAAATAAATAATACATCAAAGAGTCAAAGTTGGTGTTATTATACAACAAATATTAAAAAGTGTCTAACTGGAGTTCAGTTACAATTATTAATTATTGAAATACATTTTTGTCAAATAACTAAGGCAACAGAATCAATCACTTGTCATGGTGCTTAACATCCAAAAAATTGTGGTTCTTCGACTATTAAAACATATTGTTAGTCCAAGAAAAGGTATGTACAGCTCTACGAAGGTTTATTTTCATACAGAAAATACAGAGACAATATTTAAGCGGACGGAACAAGACAACACGGATGACAAGACAGTATCCGGTGTAAGAGTGAATTGACAAATGGCGCAGCCATTTAGTTACGCATTCTTTATCGGACAAAAGATAAAGATAGTTGCGTAACTATATGTAGAAAGATGGTACAAATTATGCAGGGTATTAAGTGTCTTATTTTCCTGGGAAAAGCTGTTTTCATTGTCATCAATTCGAGCAAGTTTTACAATGGGTACCACTTTCAGACTCGAGCATAGAGGGTTTCTTACAGACACACGATACATTACGGTAATTTTTTATTGCAAGAAAACAATAATAATCTAACATCAATTATTTCTTACAATAATAATACGCATGTATTGCTCAGCATCAAATCCTCGCATAAAGTGCATGCTAAGCCAGTTAAGTAGGTACAGCAAATATTAGCTTTCAAAACACTTTAGATGTCATTCGCCCATTTTAGTATTGGACAGGTAAATCACTGAGGGCCTGTTTGGTGAACTAATTTCGGAGAAAAGTGCTCAATTTAAGATAGTCATCTTTTAACTTAGCTTACTTAAAAGCTATTTTATTCGAAATATAAGCTATTTAGACATCCTCAGTCTGCTTGTATTTCCATTATGTCCTTGCCTGGTACATAGCACAGGGTATTCTAGTTTGGGACCAGGACAAGTGATTGTGTGGTGATCAACCAATAAAGAAAATAATTATTTCAAGTAAATTTAGACATGGTCTTATGGAAAAGTAGACACTTTTAAGATATCTATACCAATTTCACACGAATATGTTACATGATATCTTAAAAGTATTTTTCGCCATTTTCTTTCTAAGCATATCAATCATGATCATAGCAATACAGAATTTTAAATACAATATCTTTTTACACCTCATTTGCCTCCTTCCTGGCGTTCATTCTATCATTGGTTCATTTGTACGTGCGTCGAGAAACGGACAACGGTAATCTAATTCTTACGAGCCACATGAGCACACCCACTCCTACCGGAGTTTCTGTACAACACGTAGCACTAACAAGTAAATGTTTACAATTTGCTGAACAAACAAGCGGCGCTCTCAATACCAAGAAGGGGTCCTTAATTTCACTGAAACAGACGTATTTCTCCAGAGGTTCTAACTATGTCTACGCAGTAATTACATAATCATGTATTATTAATGCTGGGTTTTCCGAGCGCACGGATTTTTATGGGACATATTGCGCTACGCGAGCGAATAGTGGGGGAAAAGTAGGCATTTTTTAAATTACAGAAATACAAATACTATAAATATAATTTTGATGACCAACGTCACTAATAAATTCAGTGATAGTCATTTAGGCATATTTTTTATTATCCAAAACTAGGTACAGCTTAAATAAAACCATAGGTACCTAGTGATAATTTAGACTCATGTTCACGATTGTTTTTGATGCTATAAACCTTAAAAAATCATAAAAATGATGACCGACGGTCCTAGATTGAACATTTTTTCAGATTTTTAATGCTGTACCGATCTCTCCGCTACCCATGCCACGGATACCGGGCTCGTGCAGCGGACGCAGCGCAATACTCTGCGCGCGTATGTAGTCATGGCAACGAGCGTCAACGGTTAGATGCCTGTGAAGGAATACTGTCGGTTTTGGCTAAAGGTTTTCTCTTGTACATAAATATAATTACTGTCGATCATCTCTGTCTTTAATATCTGAACCAACCCTACCAACACGCCTACAATGATAACCATTAGAGAGTAAAATGTATTTTAAAACACCTCATTTAGGGGTGTCGGAGAACCCACCCTTAAGAATTAAGTAGCCACGCGCCACAGTCCCGGCTGATCCACCAGAGATCTTATCACTTGCTTATCACGTACTCAATAAGAGCGATTATATTATATAGGTTGATGG
Source organism: Yponomeuta malinellus (assembly GCA_947308005.1). NCBI lineage: Eukaryota > Metazoa > Arthropoda > Insecta > Lepidoptera > Yponomeutidae > Yponomeuta > Yponomeuta malinellus. Next base: position 10,185,302 of record OX371013.1, read on the forward strand.
GTGATAGTGATTCCACAGTACTTACCTACATTGTGGAACCGTAAGACCTCTCCCGCTTTCATATATATACTGTGTACTGAGATTAAAGGTGAAACCATTGTGTACACATTTCAGAAATCAACAAGACTCCTCTCCTATCCTCCGGTTTCCAAATCGATAAGAAGAAGAAGAAGAAGCAGAATAGTAGATTGTGTCTCAAGGGAGCAAAATGATAAATATTTACGGCGAGGGCGGTATATTGAATCCTGAGTGAAGCGAAAGATTCTAAAGTAGAATCTTGAGCGTAGCGAGGGATTCAAGTGTTTACGCCCAAGACGGAAATAATTTTGCTACCGAGTGACACATACTGCTTTTCACACCTGCTATATGGAAAATTTAAATCAAACACAATTAAGATATCGAAAGAAGTTTATGATCGATTGCAACAAAATAAAAATCGAATTGGAATTACATTTTGTGAAAATCTGCACACGGATCATGCTGAGGGCAATAAAAAAAAAACTAGAATATCAGGGAAGAAAAGTACAACTTTGATCCCTCATTTGAGGGAATCAAGGGATCTTTTCTAAATAGCAGGTGTGAAAATACCATTTATTTACCGCCACGGAAGGGGTCGTAAAAACAGATACAAAATCTCATTTAAAAAGCATTAGCAATTTAACAGAAAATAGAAATTAAAATAAAGTAAAGTATAACAGATTCCATCGTGGTAACAAATAGGTTTCCAGCTCAGCATATTGTTGTTGGTACGCACGTTGCGCAATACCAACAACACTAATTTTCAGCAGGAGCGTGTATTCAGCAAGACCCATCAAAACACGGAATTTTCGGCAAAAAATAAAAAATAACTACGAAACATTACATAAATTACAAGGTTCACAAAAAAAAATGATAGGTACATGGATAAAAACAAGAGTGCACAATAGTACCTACATTGTACACCGAGGGGAGAAAACGATCTACTTCTGTTCGAGAGTACATGAGAGCGTGTAGTGAGTGCCCGACGCGCAACGGAGGGCTTAAAGGAAACTCGAGAACAGAAATAAAACTTTCTCCCGAGTGATACATAGTGCTTTATACTACACCTACGAGGAAAATTAAATCATTTAAAACATTTAAAAGCGTACTGTTAAATTATCAATTTAGTAAAAAACAAAATTTAACGAAACAAATTGCCGCTCTTGTTTTTTTTTTAGTAGTGCGTAAAAGGTTGCCAGCCTCCTTTCATAGAAAATCGAGTGGGACCAAAAAATATCCGACCTGTTTTTTTTAATTATTAAATCATAAAATCTTTTTGAGATTTGACGTTTGTATTTTTTTTATGCTCGCTGCTAAAAAACAAAAGAACGCTGGGCAAGGCAGGAATGGATTTTTATACAACATTCCTGTGCTGCTACGATAAGATATTTTTCTCAATATCTCTCTGTAGGAACTTGGTAGGTATACCTATAAAAAAAAGAAACACATAAACAAATAAGCGCTGTACTGGGATTAGAATTGTGATTTCTGAATCTCCAGCAAGTAGTCTCCAAACTGTCGCTTAAAAGCATATTGACTGGTTGCAGAGTCATTCCAGCACTTAAATGCCAGAAACTACCCCGAAACGCTGCTGATCGGCCGTTAACTTGAAAGTGAAAGTGAAATTAAACTACATTTATTGCCAAAAGCTTACATAATTAAAACTTTTTTCTTTTATAAAAAAATTAGAACATAAAGGTGCTGTTTTCTGGTGTGTACAACAAGGAATATTCTTAGGCTATCTTGTTATCTTATTAAAGATTTTTTCAAATGGACTCATGCTCAGCAAAATGCCGCCTGGAGATGCATGCAACACCGGTCGATGCTGATTTTCAGCATGAGCCATTAAGACAAAAAATAAGTTGACAAAAACTCAATCAGAAACGGCGTCGTAACGCTGGAGTGTTACAAAAGTATTTATAAGTAGATTATTGACCAATATAAATTAGATCAGATATGAACAGCACAGAAAAAAGACATCTTAATGGCACTGGATTACAAATACAGGAAAGAGCCAATCCAGTGTATTTGATTTTATTTGAACAGTCGACAGCAGGTTGACATTTGGACCATTACTTTGGTGCAAGGACACGTGTAACGCAATGGAGCAGAGCGCACACATGTAGGTACTTGTCGATGTGCTGTCGTCTGTATTCGTACAAAATTTAGGTGAAATTGAGGCGTTTTTTTAAATTTTAACTTATAATACCTAGGCTGGCGGGACCACACTAGTTTTTTAAATAAGTAACTGGGGTTCACATACCGCACAACACCGAACAGTTTTTATTTATTTTACAGTATTTATGTATAAAGTGTGTTTTTGGCAATAAATGTAGTTCACTTTCACTTTTACTTTCAAACTGTAGCGGCAACTTGTCATCTTGTTTAGTTGGTAGAACCACACGTTTAAGGTTCTTCCATCTTTAATCTTCTTCTTGCACTACCCGTCCTAGTCTCTTCAATACCAAAGGTTTGCTGGAAGAGAATGCTTCTTGTATTAATCACGCCCTTGTACACTTACAATTTAATTAGTGCAATAAAGTTATAAGATAGAGTTGTCATTTATTTGTTTCTCAAAATTTCTCATTATAGATGGCTTCAATAACAAGATGTTTTAGCTCCAAGTAGTAATGTTTATGACTATCACGTTTCGTGGACTTGTATCGCTTGTGAACCGCGCTTCGTAATCGCATCATAAACCGCACATTACTCGTAGGTACTTGTTAGCCATGGCTTGGGCGCTTCTTTGACCACCACTGTCTTTTCAGGAGCATGCTTGTCAAAAAGTGTTTTAATTGTCATTGAATAAAGTCAGCATATTGTTTACGTTATCAAGTAATGAAATGGAGTCCCAATTCAATTCGATAACTTCACTAAGTAAATACTTAATTACCTGTAGACACTTCTACACCATGGGACTAACCGACAACCCGCTGTGACGGGATGCCTCAAAGAAAAAATGCGTTTAGTTTTTATTCGCTGTATTTTTCTCCACTACACAGCCTCTATATTACGCGCACCAAAACCTGAACGATTCCAATAGCCTTACTGTCAAATTAGTATGGAATTTAAGATAAGATAAGATAAAAAAATATTTATTGCCTCATCAGACAAAAAAACTTAAAACAAAGTAAGGCTTAACTAGTGATGACATAAAATATTTATAAAACATTTAGACGATTGGAATCGCTACAATCTAATCTTCATATATCTATCTGTTAATCGCCGTACCATTATCTATACAACATTAGACAAAGATCGAGACAAGAAACCATCTATAGAAACCAACAAGAAGCGTTTAACATTGACATTTAGCGACATGACATCGGCGCTGTGAAGGTTACATAGATGGCCGCTAGATGGCGAGCGCTATCTTTAGACAACGTTTGTTGTATAAGAGCCCCGTTAAATATTTATTTTATTCTGTTATTAGTATTTTTTGTTATAGTGGCAATAGAAATACATCATCTGTGAAAATTTCAACTGTCTAGCTATCGCGCTTCATGAGATACAGACTGGTGATAGACAGACAGACAGACGGAGTGGAGTCTTAGTAATAGGGTCCCTTACCCTTTTGGATATGGAAACCTAAAACTACAACAGACAGCTGCTAAGAGTAGATTAACAATCTATTGGTGTACGAGAAACCGGGGGTTAGTACAGAAATCTCAGGTCTCTCTAACTATCTTAAATTCTTATCTATCTATCTGACTCGTTTATTTTTGAGAAATTTGACGAGATAGAACGATACTCAAGTAATCGCCTAGTGGAATTCTTAATTCAGAAGCCGGCGGTACGTTAGTTGTTTGTGTTTATTGTACCTATTAATTTCTTAATTCGTCATCTACGCTTTAGCAGTATAAAGCGTTTGTGTCCTAAATATAATAAATAAATAAACCTTTCGACGATATCAAATGGTACAGTCAATTCAATTCAATAATAACAAAGTTTCATGTTATTGATCACATAATATAAGCCAAAATTTTACAAGTATTTTGCCATCCCCTCCTTTATATTCATTGAGGGTTTTCAGCACCAGTATTATAAAGACGTTTCCCTTTTAAGAGAAAAGTTAATCAAGACCTCATACAAGTTGCCGGAAGAAGCTTGCAAATGTTAAGAGACGAGAATTTATGTCGGCGATTACTGTCCTTTTTATGGGCTATGAATTTTGGGACAGCGGGTGTTGTTTGCTCATACGGTTGTTGCAATTACTGGACTGACAGTCAACAAGGCCCAGGCGCGCCTCTGCTTGTGATAACTAGGTAATAAATAAAGTCATTTTTTTGTACAAAAAACATTATTTATATAACACCTGCTCGTCAATGGCATATTATGTGTCATGCAAACTCAACTTAAAGCAAGTCATTTGTGTCCTATGGTCTAGCCGGGTCATTATAAATGTACTGAATTTCATAGTCCCCTAGGGAATTATGACATTTGAATTTGGAATGCAATCAACATTGTATATACGAGCTCCTTGCAATCCATGACCAAACGTCAAAATTAGAATATAAACTTTTCATAGAGCCCTACACCAAGAAGAATTTATTCAAAATTAGAATGAAAACTTTTCATAGAGCCCTAAATCAAGGAGAATTATTTTTAATTTTATTATGTTTTATTGCCTCGCAGTGTTTATATAAAGTAGAGTATGCATTTTGGGGATAAAGCAGTGTATTTGTCTCGGGCGTTTTTGAACCCCTCGGCCTCGGGATTCTAGCTTTAACTCCCTCGATCCCTCGTCCTTGGGGTTCAAAATATCTTTTGGGTATCTTAGGGTTTGACTGACTTTGACTCACTCACATGCTAACGCAATCGCGTGACACTCTACACGGCTGGGCCGCCGTATGACGTCACAAATTTATATATTTCAAAAAATTATTTCATTGTGATAAATTTAATTAATCGGAAAAAAATGAAATTAGTTTCTTAAAATTACGTCTAATATCAGGAAAAAAATTAAAATACAGCTATCATAAAAAGTTTCCTTCCCGAATTATGACCCCGTAAAAGGCAATCCGCACGGTCTATATTTTTAATGATTTTTTATTTTCTGTCGCCTACTTCGAAATGCAGCAATTGAGTTAGTAAAAAACATTATCCAGATCTTGCCAGCCGCTTAGGAGGAGTTAGGTGACAAACAGGCGTACTAAAGAATTATATTATAGTAGTAGTGAGAATGAATAAGATGCAATTAACTTTTATCAAATATTATTTTATTTTTCAACATAATCTAAGTGTATATAGGTACACCCTTTTAGTTGTATACACTTACCACATCTTTTTTCTAAACCTAATATTCCTTTCTAAAAAAAAATCGATCACTGCGTCATCACCGTCGAATTTCTGGCCTCTTAGATATTTCTAACCTCTCGGAAATAGATAAGTCACTAGGAGCAAGGTCTGGAGAATATGGAAGATGTTCCACCAATTCAAATCCAGTATCATTGATGGCAGCCATCGCAACTTGGGACTTGTGCGCTGGGATGTTACCTTGATGAAACAACACAACTTTAGCGTGTTTGCCAGGCAACTTTTTGATTTGTTCTGCGTACATATTCCCCGTAATAGTGGCTCCATGACTGAGGTATTCAATCATCATCACCCCTTGGCTGTCCCAAAAAAGAAAACCCATGATCTTGCCGGCGGATGGAACGGCCCTCAATTTCTTAGAGGTCGGTGATGATGGTCTCTTCCAAGTCATGGATTGTTTTTTGTTTCAGGGTCGTAGTGGTGAGGCCATGTTTCATCCATAGTTATAAATCGAGCCAAAAACTGGTCAGGATCTTGTTGTCTAAAGACAGCGCTCGCCATCTATGTAACCTTCATAGCGCCGATATCATGTCGTTAAATGTCAATGTTAGACGCTTTTTGTTCGTTTCTATAGATGGCGCTATTCTCAAATTCGATCTTTGTCTAATGTTGTGTAGATAACGGTACGGAACCCTTCGTGCGCGACTCCGACTCGCAATTGGCCGGTTTTTTATTTTATTATGTCGACAAACAAGTGGGCTATGCCTGCCAGTATTTTCTTTTTCTCTATCCAAGGAGTTTATACCTCATTCTCACTACTTATTGAACACCCGTCGTATATATAAAGATAATTATAATAATAACCTTCACACTATCCCTTGTCCTGTTCCCGAACTAGGATACCATGTGCTATGGTAACTAAAGGACATCACAAATACACCCAGACTGAGGCCGTGTGTATAAGAGATACGACGGCGGCCCCCAGTGGGAATCGAACCCACGACCTCCGGCACGGTAGTCAGAGGTGATATCGCTAGGCAGTCAAAAAATAAGACTGTCAATGTTATCGATATCGCTAGGCAGTCAAAAAATAAGACTGTCAATGTTCAGTAATATGAGGAGCATAAATTTTAGAGATGTCTTGAAGTAAGTTCCATGCCAGTATCAATCTACGTAACCTAACCTCGTCCTCTAATTTGGGTCGGGTTTGCGGATCACTCCGGTTTCCTCCCGAGCTGTCATCGCAACGGGATCGAGACCCGTAACGCTGAATTGTAGGCATTGAAAAAAACCTCTAAGCTGACGGGCACACGTATTGAGATCATTGGACGCGCTAAGCCGATGTGACAAATGGTACTTTCGAGTATAAGTCTTTGATTCTTCTGGTTTACTAGAGGGTGATTTTGAAATTCTGACCATGATTCAGAAACATAGTGCTAGTTTTGAAAAAAAAATAAGTATACCTACGGCAATTTTTTTTCTTACTCAAAATGACTTCACTTAAGCATAAACATACAATATCTAAACAAAACTTAATAAAAATCGAAAAAAAAAAAATGGTTCGTATGTCTTATGGTCGAACTCAATTGGGTATTTGACAAAATATCAAATGAGTTACTTTTAAAACGGAATTTTGTATGAAAATACTGTCTTATGACGTCACGTTTCAGAGCACTCTTTTTATGTTTAATCTATTTAAAAATTGTAATAACTAGTAATTGACTAAAAGAGATATATTTTCCGAGATATTTTGTAATTTTTGTTTGAATCGAGCATATGAAATAATTTGTTGTTGATCGTGTCAAATACCGAATTGTTCTGTTAATTGTTTACGCACATCGGACGGACGACAGACTCTTAAGTTCTCCGAGCGCATGTATTTGTACGGGACTTATTGCGCTGCGCGAGTGAATAGTTGGTGGAAAAGTACGCATTTTTTAATTTACGGTAATACAAATCCTCTTAATAGAATTTTGACGACCGACGTCACTAACGTCACTAATAGTAATTTTGGTATATTTTTTATAATTCAATACTCAGTACAGCTCAAATAAAACCTAGTGATAATATCTAATGAAAATTTTAACTCATGTTCGCGACTTTTTTTGAGCCTTTGTTTGTGAAGGTTTGACTAACACAGCAGTGGCACGTCCCGGTATTATCGATGGATATCATAATTAATTGATGACGTTGCTTATCCATCGATCATCGCAAATCCTGTAATACCACTTTACGATGATAGAGTTCATTTTATGGGAAACTAAGCTTTTCATGGCGCGACAGATACTTTGGGGGGAAAAATATATTTTCATCTATTTATCATTTCAAAGTAACTTATGCGTCGAATCTTTCATCCTTGTCGTTGGTGTTGTCCTATACGGGAACATTTTTCAATTGACCTAAATCGCACACGTTCTATTCGACATGTTAACGTTAACTGAACATACCAGTACAGTTCCTGTTTTCAGTCTTGTGACCGGTACGTGTCTTTTAGTGAATAATTCAATGAATTCCAAATTACAGAATTATTATCAAATCTGGTTATGGTTACACGAAAAGAGACAGATTTTCTGTCCACGCTAGGCTTAGACATCAAAGTACTAGTAAACTCTGATGTAACTAAGTTTTTCGTTGCCCGAGTAGACACCTAAGCCTGCGTTACGGGTTTCAGATATGTCAACAAAGTACTAAGAAATTGTAGTATTTATTAAAAAAAACCGGACAAGTGCGAGTTGGACTCGCCCACCGAGAGTTTCGTATAAATTTGTAGGTACAACAAAGTGATCCTAAAATGGTTCCGTTTTCCCTTTTGAGTTACTGCCCATGCTCCGGTCCGCGGTCGCCAGGTTAGAACTTTTTCGCCCCAACGGCCATCAGTTCTCCAAGCTATGTGCCCCACCCACTGCCACTTCAACTGAGCAATTCTTCGAGCTATATCAGTAACTCAGGTTCTTCTGTGGATCTCCTCATTCCTGATTCGATCACGCAGTGAAACTTCTAACATAGCTCTCTCCATTGCGCGTTGGGTGACCTTGAGCCTTCTTATGAGGCCCAAATATATTATAATTATGTTGGATTTGAAATACAAAATACCACTTGCGTGTTGTGATTATATTTTCTGAGTGACAATATGTACAAAATAATAAACTAGCGAACACTTCAAATTCAAACTCAAAAGATCAATGGGATACTTAATAAAAAGAGAGATCATCGTTGCAGTATAACCTCCTAAGCTTTGGCGTCCTATGCGTACATAACTTCCTTAAGGCAACCTAGTCACAGTGTAATTAAAATAGGCAACATGAAAGACCTATGGTCCAATTATTTTTCAATTTCAATTCAATTTATTGCGATAAATTACAGTAGTCTTAAGTAGGTATTATTCATACAAGTATAAGTGTAATTTTACCGGGCACGGCATGGCAATATCATAATAATATTTTTATTAAAAATAAAATACTTATGTCAATTCAGAATCATTAAGATCACTAGCATTTGACAAAAATATTTCCATTTCCATTATCTCACTCACAAAAATTATTATTATCACAATTATCATAAAATTCATTGAAATTATATGGGGATATTTTTATTAGAAACTGCTTTAAAGCCTTCAGGAACTGATCACCTGCGAGAGCCTTGATTTTAATTGGGAGTTTGTTGTAAACAGTAACAGCCATATAGCTAGTGCTTTTACTGTAGGACGTAGTCCTACAAGGCTTTAATGCAAGGATAAGCTTATAAAAATCTCTTAACCTAACACCTTTTCGTTCGGCACTAAGAGGGAATTTATCAGGATATCGTCTGACCAATTTGCACAATTCAATAATATATAAGGCAGTGACCGTGTGGATCTTTAATTTAGAAAATAACTCGCGACAAGAGACTCGATTTGATTGAATTCCACACAAAATACGAATGCATCTTTTGCAAAATAAATATTTTATTTAAATTATACATATAGTTTTAAATACCTACGTATTTTAGATTCGGAGTCATTTTTAAGCCGGTAAGGGACGACCCAGATGGACATATTCGACCAAATAGGGGATGTAATAGCAAAGGGCAAGATAAAAAGTACCCGAAACCGGCGTGTGTGCATGCAACGACTAATGAATGTTGAGGAAGCGAAAGTGATCTGTCAGGATCGTAGCAAGTGGTAGTCCCTGGTCTCTGCCTACCCCTCTGGGATACAGGCGTGAGTTTATGCTAAGTTATGTTTAGTAATTTTTACCTCCGGTTTAGGAGGATAAATAACGTGGTTTACAAAGAAATTGTCTGTGATTGTTAAGGTTAGGTAATAAGTTAGTTCTTTCTTTTAGTGCTCATTTTTAACAAATAAATGTACGGATATCTCGGATACAGAGAGAGGTGAAGAAAAAAAAACCGGCCATGTGCGAGTGGGACTTGCGCACCGAGGGTTCTTATACTTTGATTTTTTTCACAGCTTCAAGGGACTGAGACTTGAGTACTTCGATACTTCTACGCGTTCCTGAGATAAAATACAGACAAACGGACGGACGGACGGTCCACAAAGTGATCCTATAAAGTTCCGTTTTTTACCTTTTCAGGTACGGAGCCCTAAGAACGGCGAAAAAACACCTTTGTTGTATGGAGACCCCCCCTTATTTTCTATTATTCTATTATTTGTAATAACACATATTCTCTGAAAATTTCAACTGGCTGCCTGTTACGGTGCCAAAGATAGCCCTTTAAAGGTCAGACGGATTTGCAGATTAAATTATATTTGTTCGCGCCTATTAGTTAATAGGTAAAGTCTTACTTGGGTGTACTCTAACTATAAGCTGTGGAAACAGTACTATCTTTGAAGGATCATAACTTTACCAGTTTTAAAATAAGGAATGGAGGAAATGGTTATAGCCTTCTAAGTTCGAAATTCTGGTCACAGTAACATTGTAAGCATGGTAAATTTCAGTAAACAATGACATAACCTCTAAAGTGCGCAATTCCTGAATACGACAATTATTATTCAGGTTATTCAGTCTTTCCAATAAATCTTGCTGTTAAATTGGGCCATTACTATTATTCAACTACGGGTAAAGCAGGGTTTTGACGGTGGCGCGAGCGCGCACTGCCTTGCGTTGCGCGTTTTTGTAACGCATGATCTGTGAAGTATGGAGTATGGAGTGCACTAGAAGTGCGCGCATTGCAGTGAAATAAACGCATGCGGTGATGTCATCGTTGGCCTCCCGCTACAAATTTACGTTGAGTCTAACGCACATATTTTTGTATCGCGAAGGATCAAAAGAAGCACCGCGCACTGCCGTTAAAAGAAGGCACTGCAGTGTTGCCAGAGGGGAGGTTTTCTCTTCAAATACGGAGGTTATTTTTTTGCTTAGGTGAGAATTTTGGAAGGAAAAAATGGAGTCGGGCCGTTTGGAGATTAATATTTTATGTCCAAAATAAGGAGGCACACGACGGAACGATAACATTTTAATACAAAGAATCTCATACGGGCTTTTCATATAATTGTAATGGTTACCCCATTACCCACATTTTGTGCTATAAAGCATTCATTCATAAAAATTACAACGTACTGTTTCATCATAAGCAGCCTATATACGTCCCATTGTAGGGCACAGGCCTTCTCTCAGAGAGAGAGAGTATGGGCTTAATTACCACGCCTGCCCACCGCGGATTGGCGATTGCAAGCGTTGAGCTATGTGAATAGCTCACACACCCAGGTTTCCTCACGATGTTTTCCTTCACCGTTAGCGAGTGGTATTGCTACTATAACTTCACAAATGTACATAACTTAGAAAACAAAGTCATAGGAACATGCCCACTCTGGGAATCGAACCTGTGTCTACCGCGTCCGAGTTCAATGTTCTACCCACTAGGCTACCACCAACATACTATTTGCTGATTGTAAAAATGGCAGCGACAAAATGGTATGTTGTCATTTCTCAATGCAGTTGTTGAGAGCCTTTTCTTAAGTTAATATAATTAAAGATAAATTGCGCATTAGATGCTCAATTGAAACTGTAGAGACAATTCTTAGATTTCGTTACTCAATGCCTAAAGGATGCATGTGTTTTGTTCCGTCTCCACAAAGGTTACCTTGAGGTTCAATTCAGAAAAACAAAGCGGAATTGAAAGCGACGTCCTCAAAGATGCTTTTGAAGCCAAGGTGGAAATTTGTATTTATTTAAAAATAAAGTTTGTGTTTTATTTTATACTAGCAGCGCCCGCGGCTTCGCGAGTTTTTTATTGCAGAAAATGCCAATAAAAAACTCGAAACAAAAGTATAAAGATCTTTTAAATGTGTCTTCTTGAAGAACGTGTCAAACCTCAAACCCTAGTGTTACCAATACGTAAAAACTGGCCAAGTGCGAGTCGGACTCGCGCACGAAGGGTACCATTATCTATACATCATTTGAATATTTCAAGCATCTACCTGTTGCCGTTATTAATATCCAGTAAAAACCTTCCAAAAATTAAGTTTGTAAAAATCAAGTTATAACAACCAATACTGAAAACAGAATAAAATAAATATTTAATCGGGCTCCCATACAACAAACGTATTTTTTTGCCGTTTGGTGTTCGATATTAATAACGGCAACAGGTAGACGCTTGAAATATTCACAGAATGTTTAGATCTGTAATCGCTTCAAAAATGAATAATTAAAGTAAAATAAATATTTTCGCAGTTTTTTCTCGATCTTTTGTCTAATGTTGTATAGATAATGGTACGGAACCCTTCGTGCGCGCGTCCCACTTGCACTTAGACTGTTTTTTACTCTATGAATAGACCCTTTTTTAGGGTTCCGTAGTGAACAAGGAACCCTTATAGTTTCGCTGTCTGTCTGTCCGTCTGTCTGTCTGTCTGTCCGCTGCTTAGCACAGAGACCATAAGTTTTAGAGAGCTGAATTTTGGCATAGATATACATATTTATTACGCCTTATTGGCGGTACAATAAAATCATGAAAAATATTTTTTTATGGGTACCTTTCCCTACAGTTAAATTAGATTGCATTTTTTTTTTCGCCTGCAGCCTAGCGTGGGGTATCGTTGGATTGGTCCGTTTAAAAATATTGTGACTGTAGGAAGACCATTTTTCGATTTAGCTTCAGAGCGTAATTTTTTGTCCGAGTACGGCGTCCCCCACTCTCCCGGATAAACGGTAGATTGCAGTATCTATCACGGCCAAGTAGGCTTTACAAGTTAACGAGTAATAAGCGACCAACTCATCAAAGGAAAAATTCGTACAAAGTCCATTGAAAATTACGTTGATTAAGTTGTTAGTTCTGTAAAGCATATAAAACCTCCTCTTTCTACGGAACCCTACACTGCGCGTGGCCCGACACGTACTTGGCCGGTTTTTTACTTTATCGAAGTTAAGGACCTATTGACTGCCTCGTTGGTTTAGCGGTATTGCGTTTGATTAGGTCGTGGGTGCGATTCCTACTGGAGGCCGCTATATATTCGAACAAATGGCCTCAGTCTGGGTGTATTTCCATGTTCGTGATGTCCTTGCCTAGTTACCATAGCACAAGGTATCCTAGTTGCTTGGGACCTGGACAAGTGATTGTGTTGCATGGAAGTTATTTATTGTTGTTATTAAATTCAATTCAAAAATTATTTATTGCACAGAAAGGTGTTTGTACAAAGGCGAGCTTAATACTAATAAATATTATTATATTCTTTCGGGCATCCGCCATTACACATCATCATCATCATCATCAGCCATTAGACGCCCACTGCAGGACATAGGCCTCTTTCATGGTTTTCATAACCATGAGGAGGCAGCAGCGTCTTCCTGAGATTCCAAGCGGATACTGCGATCGCCAACCCACCTGCCAAGCGTGGCGATTATGGCAAAACCCATTACACTTATTCTGTGAAAATTTTAACTTTCTATCTACGACGGTTTAAGAGATAAAGCTCTTTAAAAGTAAGAAAGGGTCCCGTTGGAATCCTATGAATACGGAACCCCAAAATCACAGATTTGCTCTATGTTCATAGTTTCGTATGAACTGAAGAGCGTGTTGTAAACAAGACGGGCATAGCGTGTTTGTATATTTTGATATTTCGATCTCACCTAGTAACTTCACTGTTATTAATATATTGGATACAGAATTTCGCCTGCACCTACATTTGAATTACGTTTGCGTAGACGTAGAAGAGTCATGTTTACGGCGTGTAACAAAATTTTCATCATCATAATCAGGCGGTGTCAGTCCACTGCTGGCCAAAATTTTCAAATACAATCAGAAATGGAGATGAAAACACGAGTCAAGATAATTATCTGAATAATGGCTACTTTGCATACATAAATGAATTAATTGCACACGATAATGTCTGTGTGGCGATAAATAAATATATTTCTTCTTTTTCTTCGATACCTTATTACAGAGTTACAGCCCGACATGTTTTCCTTGCATGCGGTTTTAGCAAACAACCTAAAAGACGTTTCACGTCAAAAGTAGAAATTTAGTTCTTTTTGGTAAGTAGAACCCTACATTTTTGGATGTAAGGGTTTTGTTATTAAAAAGAGAAAACTTGAAAACCGCTTCTCCAATATCGATATAATCAAACCACTTCCAATAAACAAAAGTTTATTTTCAATTTACTTTTTTACAATCTTAAGATTGAAACTTTTGTTTAGTGGAAGTGGTTTAATTTTATCGATATTTAAGAAACGTTTTTCGAGTTTTCCCATATCATCATAAAGACTTAAGACCTTGAAGTGGTAAATTTGTATAAAAATAGGAAAAAAAAGTTAATAGTCTACCAGTTTTATTTATAAAAGCAGTATGATTTCTTTAAAACACTTCTCCGAGAAAGTTTAAATAATCTGCGGTTAGGTTAAGTTTCCCTTTACCACAGACTGCATAAGCTGCCTCTGAGGATTGTTTTAAGGAATCGCGTTTTCACAAATAAGACTGATAAACTTTTTCTTTTCGGAAGTGGTTTAATTTATCGTACGGAATAAAGCACTGGTTGTTAGATACATATTTATAGCGGACTCCATGGTGATACCGAGTCGACCGAAATTATCGCACGCAAATACGATATTGTCTGGCAGTATAATTGAGGTGAATGAATTATTATGGTTCTTTTCTCGAGTTTTCCGCAAAAGCTCTGGAGTTCAAAGTATTTTTCCGAGATCTGGATGGATGAGAGTAACCGGGGACCGTGCTCAGTGGCGGGCTTATGTCCAGCAGTGGACAAGCGTAGGCCTATGATGATGATGATGATCCCAAAAGGAAAAACGGAACCCATATGGGATCACTTTGTTTTCCGTCCGTCCGTCCGTCTGTCTGTTAAGACCCTTTATCTCGGGAAAGCGTGGAGGTATCGAGTTGAAATTAAAACTATATACTCAGGTCTACAGTCCCTTGCAAAAAAATTAAACTTATAAGTTACAGTAAAAAAGCTACGGCCGTAATCATCATCAACCCATTATGTCCCCACCGAGGGGCACGGGTCTCTTCCCTGAGGAAGGTAATACAAATACATTTTTAATTAAATCATAAAAAAACTATAGGTACCTCCGTAATTAAATCATAAAAAAATTGTCTTTGATGTTCGGGAAAAGCTCGGAAAAACTGCGAGACCCGATTCCTGTACTATTTATAATATGTAAGTACCTACAAAGAACGGAACCATCAGTGGGCGAGTCCGACTCACACTTGTCTGTTTTTCACACTTTCCTGCATTGTTGATTAGTTTGTAAAGTTCTATTTTGTAAAGTTCTTACATTTTCCGATAGTTCACTGTATTACTTTGTAGAGTTCTATCTTGGCATCCCGAACGGGATGAACATCCATACATGGCAAAATCCTCGCTGAAATAGACTTGTACCTACAGGGTGTTATAATTCTTACACCCGACCTAAAAACTACACAATCTTTACACCAAAATAAACTACTTTATCCATATTTTTAAACTGCGCAATGTGTGACGCGGCACTGGCGCCATCTAGCGGCACGAGTTAAGAGGATCTAAGTAATGGCTTCTTTTCTCTACTCAACGATACATAACTGAATTGCACGTGTCGTACGTAGTTGCAGAATTACAGTCCTCGCCGAGGCGACAAATTTTCGTTGGTTTTAGCAAGTGACTCCTTACTACCGAACTGAAAGCCGTTTCCTTCATAATTTTGGTTATGATGCAGAGAATACGCGGGTTTCAGGAAAGGCGTTAGTATATTAGCACACGATATAACATGATTGATTGACCGTAGAGCACCAACCAATTAATTTTACCATTTCATTAACATGATTGATTGAGCATACTATACACCCACCACGATCTGAGGCAGATTGCTGGTAGCGTCTGGATGAGGACGGCTGAGGACAGAAACAAGCACCGTGCTTGTTCCACCGTGCACCGTGCACCGTGGTAATTGCACCGTCCCACCGGGGAGGCCTTTGTCCAGCAGTGGACGAATAAGGACTGGTTGGTTGATTGAAATGAGTGATCAAGTAAAATAGTTCTTTGAAGTGACTGGCAGTTTTCTTTATAAGAATGAAAACAGTTAAACTTTGCCAATATATTAATAGGACACTAATATAGGTTTCATTGTGATGAGAATTGATAATTACTTAATTAAAATAAAAAAAGCCTGTTAAATTAAAAAAAGGCAGTTAACTTTAATGCAAAAACTGTTCTTATTTATAACAAAACAAAGTGTTATTGAGATGAACACAAAACTTGAAAACCATTCCTTCAATATCGATGATTAGATACTGTCGATTTCAGGTCAGCCTTTACATTTTTTGCAAAGTCACCCTTAACGTAACTGGTTAGAGTGCACGGATGTAAAGGTCTGTGATATTGTTTGTACCACGTTCAATAAGACTGATTAGGCTAGGCTGACTGGCACCACTTCTTAAATATCTCCTAAACAACCATTTAAATTGACGTGAAAGAGGTCAATCATTGAATCCAACTCGGCTGGGCAGCATTCGGGAAACTAAGAAAAGTATTTTCGTCTAATATACCCTCAATCGCTCAAGACAAAATTATACAACCAGTGTGTGTTACCGGTGATGACTTATGGCACTGAAACGTGGTCTCTCACTATGGGCCTCATAAGAAGGCTCAAGGTCACGCAATGCGCTATGGAAAGGGCTATGCTCTTAATTTCTCTACGAGATCGAATCAGAAATGATGAGATCCGTAGACGAACGAAAGTCGTCGACATAGCCCAGCGGATTAGTAAGTTGAAGTGGCAGTGGGCGGGGCACATAGCACGCAGAACTGATGGCCGATGGGGCCGAAAAGTTCTCGAATGGAGACCACATATCGGCAAGCGCAGCGTAGGATGACCAGCCACAAGATGAACAGATGACCTCATCCAAGTGGCAGGAAGGCGCTGGATGCAGGCCGCTTCCAGCTGGTCTTTTTGGAAATCCATGGAGGAGGCCTATGTCCAGCAGTGGACCTCTTGTGGCTGAATGGTGATTATGAAATTGACTTTTGTATGAAGAATTTTAGTTAAATGCTACCTAAGCCCCATTTAAGAAAGTGGTGCAATTTGGCCCTAATTTGTTTTTTTACACTTTTTACTAAAGAACGGTTTTCATATTTTGCGTTTTTTTATAACTCATTGGATTAAAATTTCGCACAGCGCTCACATCAATAAATTTAAACATAGTTTCAGTACGTATACCGCGCACACTTAATAAAATGTTTATTATTGTAGAATACTCTGGCGCTAACAACTGCGATGAACAAAAGTTTAAAAAGCGCTCCGGAACAAAGCTTAGATTTATTGAAGCTTCAATTTATTCAGTGTATTTTAAGAAGACATTCTAACCGTGATTTAGAAGCACATGGCGCTAGTTTCGAAAAAAAATACAATAAAAAGTTATTTTTTGCTATCCAAAATTACTTCACTTCACCATAAACAGAGAATATCAGGACGAAAAGTAATAAAAAGCCAAAAAAAAACTATCATATGGTCGGCGCCGGCAAACTCAATTGTTTTTTTAATTGTTTACGGACGACGTAGGTAGGTAAATCGGACGTCAGACTCTTAAGCATGTAGCATATTAAAAAAATATTCAACGTTACGGTACTGCCTACCACTTCGAATTTGGATTCACAGTTTGGAAACAAAGGTCGGAAATCACGAATATTTACAAATATGTTGTACCATTTTAAAAACCTATTTAGAGGCTAAACATTTTACTCGAAGAGGCTGCTAATACAGTCAACAGCACATTAAGATAAGAGCTGTGCAGCCTCACATTCTTCAACTTTGTTTTCTAAGTTACGTACATTTGTGAGTTTGTAGTAGCAATACCACTCGCCAACCGTGAAGAAAAATATCGTGAGGAAACCCTAGTATCTGAGGCATTTACATATGGCCCAACTATGAAGGTAAGTGCGGAAATCTCAGGTGTGACTACCTTACTAGCACATCAACATTTACATTTGCGTTAGCAACATAATTACTTATATGTTTATTTTGTTTCTGTGATTTGTCTTGTTGGTATAATAAATGTCTTTCTTTCTAAAATGTAAAAGTTGATGTGATTGTAAAGGATGACGACCGTACCTACAACAAAGAACGAATTCAATTAAATTTTCGTCTGATTCGACTTTTGTCTGTCAAACTTTCCAGACACATTTTCCGTGCTACAGACTCGAACATAAGGTGAAACTTCTCATTTTACAATAACATCCTCGCACGAGTTGGTTCACGATTATTAACGCACGAGGGGTAGGCAGAGGCCAGGGTTTGCCACTTGCCTTGTTCATTAGTCGCTACATGCACGCAGACCGTTTCCGGATACTCTTTATCTTGCCCTCCTCTCTAATGCATACCCCATTTGGTCGAAGTATGTACGCCTGGGACGGGACGTCCCTTACCGAGCCTTAAACCCATATTCGCTCTATATAATTAGATGTTATTAGAGAATGTAAGTTTCATTCTTTTATTATTTTTTTTCCCGATTGGGTCCGAATATAAATGGTTAGCATCTCAAAATAATTTCAATTGGCATAATTGTGTAAGGTCTAAGGTCTTATTTTTTTGAATAAGTAAAAAAAAATAAAAAATAATAAAACCTCCAGAAAAAACCTGAAATGCGTTATCACAGGCAACTTCCAAAAAAGCGTGACTTCACAAAGTATTACAATTACAAGAGAAGAATGGTTCTTTGTACGGGGTGGATACAAGCGTTGACCTTGCACTACCACCTCAACCCTTATCCTAACTTTAGCTCCTTGTGTGTCATCCATTCCGGCACCGTCATCGCTTCTGTTAGTTAGACGTGAATTTCCATCCTTAGCCTTTTTGTTGGGCCACTGTACGTAGCAAGCGCGGAGGTATGTAAATACCTCAGATACTAGGGTTTACTCACCATGTTTCCCTGTACGGTTAGCGTGTGCTATTGCTACTACAACTTTACAAATGTATGTAACTTATAAAACTAAGTCATTGGTACATATCGGGATTCGAACCCACGACCTCCCGAATGTGAGGCCGACGATTTACAGCTGTGCTACCGCCGCTCTATCCACCATCGTCATTGCTTCTGTTTTCACTATCGGCGAGTTTTGTTTCCCAGAATTTTGGACCAGTGAATAGCAACATACGTCTGTATTCATCATCGTCATCATCAACAACAGCCATTTGACGCCCACTGCAGGACATAGGCCGGTCTTGTGCCGCCCGCATCCAGCAACACCCCGCCACCATAACCAGGTCGGAGACGGCGCATAAAGAAGAAGAAATATGGAAAACTTGCACAAAAATGTCTAATCTCGTTGGAGGGACTATGCTAAAAGATAAAATAATTCTAAAAACCTATTTAGAGGTTAAAATTCCACCCATACCGGGACTTGAAGCCGCGACCTCTGGGTAACCTTACCAGAAATCAACGAAAGCGTTTAAACCAAAATCGCACGGTGCGTTCATTAGTAGACCCCTCTCCAAACGCAGCATTGATATTGCGGGCTGTTTCTGCCGCGTTAGATCCGCGTCGGAACTCGTATTCAAAAATCACTCGAATTTTCGCAGTATCCATCTTTCTTGTCTAAATTGAATAACAAAAACAATTGAAAGTCGATATTCAAATGTTTCACATTTTTTAAAAAAAGAACATCATAGAAACCATTTGAAAAAAGTTTCATTCGAAAACCTCAAACCATGAAGATTCTATGTCAATTCAAAGAACCTATTGCAATAAAACGGCAATTTCATACTTTAACCCCTAATACATACATACATATATACGTGTGTGTATGTATGTATGTGTGTGTATATAAGTACGTATGTCTATGAGTGCGTGTTTGTTCCGTTTTGATGCTACGTGAGTCACCAGAAGGCCCTAGCTGAAAATCAGTGCTGTGGGTGCAAACCCTCAGCTAATACTGAGCATGAGGCCTTTTTTCCGGTGCATCGACATACAGAGTACATCCACTAAACCCTTAGTCTTTGTTTTTTCTCATTCACACACTAGCTTCACATTTCTCCTGCTTTTAAGCGTTTTACGGTCGGCGCCGGCCAACTCAATTGTTTTTTTAATTGCTTACACATATCGGACGACAGACTCTTAAGCATTTCACATATTAGGAAACATTTTTCGACGTTATGGTTCCTGCCATTTCGACTTTGGATTTACAGTTTGGAGCCAAAGGTCAGAATATTTACAAATATGTTATACCATTACTGATAAATCATAAATAATATTTTTCACAATGAAAAGAAAATTCCTTCAAAATACGGTGAACGAATTCAAAGTCACCGGTAGTACTGTCTTCTTAACTAGGAAAGCCTTATCTTTTTTTTAATCTTTATTAATTAAAAGGGTTTGGTACAGAACTGACCATGTCACCCTCATTATCACTATTCTAAACTTATCTATTTGTTGGTCAGCCTCATCTTAAGGCTGGGTTCTCCGATCGGTCAAATTAGGTTAAAAGACATTTACTCTCTAATGGTATTTAAAATCTAAAAAAAGGCTTAATCACCACGCGTGCCCAACATGGATTGGAAAAAAAAGTAATACTTTTCCATGTCCAATGTCGATTGTGATATGAGTCAAAATTTTAAATAATTATCGTTTTATTTGAGAGTAAAAAAGTTTTTGTAATTTTAAATATGCCTACTTTTCCCCCAACCATTACCGCTCGCACATCGCGGTAATTCCCATAGAAATCGTGCGCTCGAAGAACCCGGCCTTAAGTGACTTTCTAAATCGTAAGCTAGCCTCTAATAAAAAAAAATGTGACTTCCCTAAGTAAAGTAGGAGTTATATCTATGTCCTCTAAAAATTGCCGTTTTTTGCAACGATAGTCTAGCACCCGCCGGGTTAAAACGGGTTAAGTAGGCCTTAAAAGTCAGTTAAATCGGGCATTGCTTCTCTACGGCTAAGGGCGGCTTGCGGCAAGGCGCTGGATAAGTAAGTAACTAGATAAATACGTATTCAGGGGTAAAATAATGCATAACAATTTGACAGGGTGATCAGACATACGATTTATGCATGGGCAGCTCTACAAATATCACGGTACAAGATGTTTTTATAGTTATTAACTGGATAGAGCTTAACCCTGGATAAACAGATAGATAGAGCTGTCAGATAGTGGCGGTGCAAGCCGGCCTTAGACATTTATATGTCACTTTAGCCTGTTAGATTATGACTTTGAAAAGAACAATTCAAAACCATTGTTATGGTAGCCCGATCGGGTCTATAGAATTCTTCAGATTAAACAAATGGTCATTCCTTAAAAACATAATTGAGTTAATCTTCGTAGCACAAAAGTAACAAAGAAACTACTACAGATTTACTCTTTTCAATGCGGGAACTTAAATAACAAAGTTTTTAAGTTAACAAGCTCTTATTGTACGAGGTAGCAACGTACATCTGTTAGTAGGTCTCCGTATCGCTGAAATAGCCCTACGAAACGCTCAGTCCACGCGGCAAGTACATTGTAAAGTTAGTCGGCTCGAGCCCCTCACTAGTAACACACTACCATCAATAAATGTGGTAGAAACAATTCACTCGAATCTATCGACAAATATGGTTATTTTTTTTTTAAAAAGCCATTCAACTTTTCAACTAAACTATTCAACTATGGAAACTATTGAAAAAAAAAGAGCCGTATTTGTCGCTAGATTCGAGTGAATTGTCGGACTCAAACGTGACGTTGACGACCCTTCCGATAATGTCGCATCTTCATAATAAGGGCCCCGAACCACCATTCCATCACCGTCCATCATCTCTACTGTGCTGCAGAGCGAAAGTAATGAGTTTACGGGCAGACAGGAGAGCATGCATGCCCGTAAACTCATTATTGTTCCTGTGTTGAACATAGGGCCACCTACAAAAAGAGTCGGGCACGGAGATTCCGGAAAAAATGTTTTTATATTTACCTCTAAGTACTATAATCATAAAAATGTAAAATTATGAACATTTTATGATTTTATTACATTTTTATGATTATAGTGGTAAAGCGGGATTCTTGATGTAAATGGAAACAGTTACCACTCAACTACTTTCCAACATTGTCGGTGCCTTTTGTAGTTCCCTTCCCTTTTTACTAGGATTACGGCTAACTAATTGCAATGCCCTTCAGGGAAAGCCTTTCTATGGGCTACTGAAAGCGTTTTCCTGTACTGGGGCCAAACATACATTTACACAGTTGTGGGGATTGACGTTGATAAGAGGTTCTGCTCGATTGTAGCTCTAAGGCCTCTTACGATACGGGCTCTGTGGATGGCATGTAGGTAGGTTGCATTGCGTAGCTGAAGGAAACTCATCTTCAACCCTCTTATTCCGTAACTGTCCAGTATACCTACTGGATAAATGGTTAGGCGGGGTTGCCTTCACGCTATCGGACAGCATTATCTGTGTATACAGGGGGTAAATTCTATCCAGTACATAATTTCTGTTGTTTTCAAGGCTGCTCTTTAGGGTTCCGTAGTCTGTTGAGAAACCCTTATAGTTTCGCCATGTCCATCCTTCTGTCTGCCTGTCCACGGCTTAGCTCAGAGACGATAAGTACTAGAAAGCTGAAATTTGGCACAGATATCAATCACGCCGATAAAACTATAGAATAAAATCTTTGAAAAAAATGCTTTGAGGTACCTCTTCTACCTACATTGGGGATATTTTTGGGGTATTGTTGGATATTAGATAGGGTATCGTTGGATTGGTCATTTAAAATTATTCGGTGTAGGAAAACCATTTTTCGAAGCGATCCGTTTGCGAAATAAGCTACAAATTGCTAATTTTCGTTAGAGTAGAGCGTTCCTCCCTCACCCTTCTCCTGGATAAACGGCAGTTTATAGAAACCTGGAAAAATTCAGGGCAGTAGCACATATCAAAAAGTTAACAGGAAAACTATCACATCGAAGCCTACTTGGCTTTACAAGTTAACGAGTCATAGTCGAGCAACTTATAATAGGAAAACTTCATACAAATTCGATAGAAAATTACTTTGATGAAGTTAGTAATTAATCAAAAACCGCTCGAGTAAACTACGGAGTAAACCCTCCTACTACGGAACTGTACCACAGTACAAATAAAGACTGTGCTTTGCCGTTTTTAGGGTTCCGTACCCGAAGGGTGCCAAACGGGACCCTATTACTAAGACTTCACTGTCCGTTTGTCTTCCTGTCTGTCTGTCCGTCTGTCTGTTTGTCTGTCTGTCAATGGGCTGTATCTCACGAACCGTGATAGCTAGGCTGTTGAAATTTTCACAGATGATGTTTTTCTGTTGCCGCTATAACAAAAAAATACTAAAAATAGAAAAATAAATATTTGAGGGGGGCTCCCATACAACAAACGCGGCCATCTATGTAACCTTTACAGCGCCGATGTCTTGTCGTTAGATGTCAATGTTAAACGCTTCTTGTTGGTTTCTATAGATGGCGCTGTTCTCAAATTCGATCTTTGTCTAATGTTGAATAGATAATGGTACTGAATCCGTCGTACGGATCGCCGGCTCGCACTTGTCCGATTGTTAGGTTTTTAGAAAAGACTCGCCTTTCTTTGGAAAAACATTGCTTATTCACGTTATTTATTAATTCTAAAAAACGTGCATGAGCACAAGATAGCTTGTATTTCATCAATCATTGTTGTGGATCAGCGATGTAAGTAAATCGCTCACACAAAAATTCACACAATACATCAAAGGCGAAGTGTTTCGTAGGCGACTCACCTTTCAACAACCAAACTTGCCAGATGACACATAGCCAGCGTCTAAGTACAGGCGATAGCAGGTCAACCTTTACATTTTGGTTGCAAAGTAACCCGAAATCTAGCCGACTAAACCTTTACGGTTGATATGATGTCATTGTAGGTACTCGTTAAATTCGTGAAATGTTCTGTGAAATCAATGGATCCAAATAAACCGTTTCGCTGCTGAGCAAAGTCTAGCCTCTGATTTGAGCGGGTACCAAGGTACCCAGGGTACTATGGACCAAGGTCCATAAGTTTATAATGGATAGACAGAAAATATTTTTTGTTACGTCATCATTAGCCGTTTGACGCCCACTGAAGGACAGGCCTCCCTCATGGTTTTCTAACCATGAAGGGTTTTGCCATAATTGCCACGCTTGGCAGGCGCGTTGGCGATCGCAGTATGCGGCTGGAATCTCAGGAAGACGCTGCTGCCCGTTTCCTGGTAATTTATTTCCTTTTTGTTACGTGAAAGATGAAAAAGATTATGATATTTCAATCACATCTAAAAAAAGCGATAGTAGATTAAACGTAAAGACCGGTCTTACAAATGAGCCAAATTTTACAGAACAGGAGCACCCAAAACTACTTTGCTACCTCTGGAGAGAGCGTTGAGGGCAGTTCTAAAGGTTAGCCATTTTCTCCCACGCCTGTACCCAACGTTGAAATTATATAAGCAATGCTCGGTTCTATCCGTAAGACAGCTATTTATTCTTTACACAATTTTGTTTAAACACTCCCAACTTGACTATGACCCCCAGCTTGAAACAAAAAGAAGAAAGCATGCAGTATGTACAACAGTATCCCTAAAAACCAAATTTTCTTACAAGTTCTTCTGCTTTTTGGGTAGCCATTTGTATAAACAAATCTTATTTTATCAACATACTCACTTACTAAATACAGCTGCAAGAAAAAAGTTACAGACTAGTTACTAACACTCAACTATGATTCTACTGAAGATCTCTTAAAAATAATATCCTAATCAACCTCAATAAGATTAAATTGTATTTAATTTATTGCACAATGTACCTACATACACACACGCACACACACATACTCACACATACACTCACTCAACATACATACGCTCATTAAGTACGCAGGCATCTTATGCTTCTATTAATTTACTGTTTTAAAAATTATATTGTCTATAATAACATTGGCGGTTGTAATTTCCTGTTAAACTCAAGCACTTTCAAAATGAATCACAAGTTTAGTGAGGGCCTGGAGATCTGTCACACAGGAGCTTCCCTAGTACGGTCTCCAGCCTCTCACGTAGGAATAAGTCCGGATTACTCAAATTGTAGGTACCTACTGTATGTTCTGATACCTCGGTAAGAAGGAAATAAACAAAAAAGTACTTACTTACTAATTACTTACTTACATATTTAATTGAGTGATTGATGTAACCCTAACCTTAAATTTATTTCATAGGAGATACACAATGAAAGAGTCCTATATAGCTATCACACTAGCGATTTGCGAGCGATTTAATAGCGATGCGATTGCGCAGTGAGCTCGCCGTGAATGCGCCGCGACGACGATGTCGCCGCGATTATCACCGTCGGCTGTTTTTCAAACCATTTACCCGATCGTCTTTGTTTTAGGCTCGAATTATAGCTGACTAAATTGTCCAAAGGATTTTTTCTCGAATTTTTTATATATCCTTCTTCGTTTTCAAAATATCGAGCGCCAAAATCAAGAATTCGGAAAAAGAAAATTTGGTTTTCACTATTTCGGCCATAACTTTTTTTGTTTTTGACTACCTCGAATAATTCTTTTTACACCTTATAGCTCTTGCTAGTAAGCGTCCTTTGAGTTTCTTTTTTAAAAACATCATATCTTCACAACTCTCCGAGATATAATAAGGGGATCGCACTTTTTCGTG
Organism: Yponomeuta malinellus; assembly: GCA_947308005.1. NCBI lineage: Eukaryota > Metazoa > Arthropoda > Insecta > Lepidoptera > Yponomeutidae > Yponomeuta > Yponomeuta malinellus. The sequence continues at coordinate 10,210,629 of OX371013.1, forward strand.
AAATCGGAGCCTACACTGGAGCGAACGAAAAGACATTTCCAATGTCAGAGAGCCAGCAGTAGTGTTTCCTCGTCAGATCAATCCATTTTGCGACTGAGTGTCCAAAACGCAGATCGCACGTCACGAGGTCGTCGCGCTGACGATATTCTGGGAATCGTCTATTAAAGTTTTAAGTGCTTTCAAAACTGTTTATGCAACTATAAGGCGATTATCACACTGAACCGCGCTCCATCGCGTAGCAAGTGTATATTTTATGTATGCAAGTGTCTCAATTCGTATAGAAAACATGCCTAGGACAACACACTGCCGACGCGTCAGCGCGCGGGAGGGGCGTTCTGCGCGCAGATTCTGCTAAGTTGCGCGGAAGCGCGGGGCGTGCCGTGTGGTAGAACACACTACCTCCGCAGTACACACCGCGCGTGTTATTATGCATAAAGGACGATCGATTTATAGATAGATCTCGATCGTAAATAGGGAGGTATCCAAAATTTCCTATGGACACAGCGTCTCTTAATTGGAGTATACAAAAACCAATTTGATCTGATCGATGGTCGACTGCGAAGCGAATCTTGGCGCGAGGCCGTCGTACACTGCCACTCCGCGCGGGGAAGCAGATCAAACCGCTAGGTGACGCAGATCTGCGCCTCCATCGCAGCGCGCCTGATCTGCCGCTACGCGCATCGCGGCGGGACGCGTTGCTAGTGGGAGAATTGCCTAATACCCAACGCTTATTCAATACCTATAACACTAAACTTAGACGTTTGTTGTTATGAACAAAACTTCCGCAGACAATCGCCCACTTGCAATACGCCAGATTACAACGGTTCCCTTTCTTATTATAAAAGAATTTGTTCAAGTCGAAGCAGGAAATTTTTTGCGTTTTACTGAGAACCGTTTCTAAATTGAGCACTTCCATTAACTATAGATGGAGAGAATTAGGATTGCGTAAACCAACAAAGCTCATAAAAAACAAAGGCACAATGCTAGGTTTTTATTTCATTGCGGATTGAGCTACTTAAATTCTCGTTATCCCAAGGGCGGTTCATAACTTTCTCTCAACGCCGACATAAATATGCCGAAGGACGGGAATAAACAGCACGACATTTACCTCCAGATCAGCAAAAAACACCAATTTCATGTCTCCGCGCGATCAGCACTGACCGATATCTGATGGGGAGCCCTATTCACTTAGAATTGCTAATGACGTCATATCAGCGCCCTTCGCTACACAAACAAGGAGAAAAGTCGTCCCCATCATCGGCGACGGGCTCTTCAAGTCATGATTATTGTTTTTAGCAGCCGTTTCCGGGGTCGGACTTTTCAGTAAAAAATTTGAACTTAATTTGCCGATTCTTTTGTTTATTTTACGAGTCACGCTAAGCTTGCAGTCGCACCGAGAGGTACCGAGAAGTGATTTAAACAATTAGAGGACTTCTTTGTTCCTTTCAGAATCCATTATCTGCACACACTTTCGATGTACAATAGATTGTAGATTTAAATCAAGAATGTGTCTAAGCTATTTAGCGTCCAGCTAATAGGAATTATATTATTATAATAGGGGTTAAAGTATGAAATTGCCGTTTTATTCCAATAGGTTCTTTGAATTGACATAGAATCTTCATGGTTTGAGGTTTTCGAATGAAACTTTTTTCAAATGGTTTCTATGATGTTCTTTTTTTAAAAAATGTGAAACATTTGAATATCGACTTTCAATTGTTTTTGTTATTCAATTTAGACAAGAAAGATGGATACTGCGAAAATTCGAGTGATTTTTGAATACTGTTGTGGCATTTGACCTGGGGTCAGCCATTGCATTTTTCTTTTCCGGTTATCATAAAGAATCCACTTTTCATCACATGTTACAATTCGATCCAATATTCCTTCATTTCTGTACCGGTTCAACAAGGCAACACAAGTTTCAACACGCGTTTCTTTCTGCAGATCAGTCAAATCATGAGGCACCCATTTTTCGTATTTTTTTATTTTATTGATTTGACGCAAGTGAGTCAATATTGTGGGTAAGGTAACGTTAAACCATGCCGCTAATTCCTGGGTAGTTTGATTAGGGTCGGCTTCCACTATCTCTCTTAATTCATCGTTATTCACCTGTGTGGGCGGTCTTCCTCGTGGCTCGTTCTTTAAGTCGAAATTTCCATCACGAAAGCGTTTAAACCAAAATCGCACGGTGCGTTCATTAGTAGACCCCTCTCCAAACGCAGCATTGATATTGCGGGCTGTTTGTGCCGCGTTAGTTCCGCGTCGGAACTCGTATTCAAAAATAACTCGAATTTTCGCAGTATCCATCTTTCTTGTCTAAATTGAATAACAAAAACAATTGAAAGTCGATATTCAAATGTTTCACATTTTTTAAAAAAAGAACATCATAGAAACCATTTGAAAAAAGTTTCATTCGAAAACCTCAAACCATGAAGATTCTATGTCAATTCAAAGAACCTATTGCAATAAAACGGCAATTTCATGCTTTAACCCCTAATATTTAACTAGCTCCCACGTCGGCATAACATAATCGCGTTCACAACTTTACGATCGCTAAAACTCGTAAAAAAATTCCGCAAAGCTCAGCTTTTATGAAAAATGCTGTAAATCTCACACTGGGATAGAAGAATATTAACTGACACAATTCGAAGATCATTATTTTCAGTCCACATTATAATTTTACCCTTGAAAAATGTGTGCCTTAAATGTTTGTCAATAAGGCTAGAGTTTTATGATACAACCCTTGCTAAGCACATTATAAGAAATCAAATTGCTATGTTAATATACTTTGTTACTTCAATATTCTCTACTTTAGTAGGATTTTTTCCTGTTCGGTTCTCCACTGTGTGCTTTAGACCCTTTTACAGGTGGAAGTAAAAAATATGCAAATTAGAAAGGTTTTTGGAGGAAAATGTAATTAAAAAGACTCATTACCGGCCGACGGCAGCGATTTGGACTCAATTTTTTACTTAAATTCCTAGTTATATTCAGTACTCTGATTTTTTTTAATCTTATATTGCAACATAGTGCAAATAGTCATTTAACAAAAAAAAAAAATTGCGAAACAAAAAAAACACGTTAAATTAAAATTATTCTTTGCACATTTAATATCTTCTTTTTAATTGCACCACAATTTACAGACATGTCTTCAAGAAGTTTTAATTTTACACCAAATAGCCCAGTCATTACATATAAGTATTTGGAAATTCATGTGAACCGAGAAGGCTAAATTTTGGATATTACGTGGAGGGGGCCTAGAAAAGTTTAATCTCAAATTGTTGACCAAGATTTCCTGTTTGCATTTTCCGCCATCTTGAAAAAAGGGTTACATACATTCAGTTTTTTTTTTTGCAATAACTCTGTTCTATGCTGAGATGCGACAATTTTAATACAATACTTTTTTGTTACTTTTTTACCGTCTACAATAAAGGTGTTTTACATTTTTTACGTGCAGTTTATCGTTATTAAGATATAGATCATTTCTTGAAAACCCGTAATATGGCAATAAAATTTGTTTATGCTGTTTTTTTTTCTCTTGAAAAATATCGAAAAAATATCTAATATCAAACTTGGAGAGCGTGTTCAGATTGTTGAACAAAATTTCCTGTTTACATTTTCCGCCATCTTGAAAAAAGGGTTACATTCGGTTTTTTTTTGCAATAACTCGGTTCTCAGCTGAGATACGAAAATTTTGATACAATACTTTTTCGTAACTTTTTCTGCGAACTACAATAAAGGTGTTTTACATCATACCGTTCATCATTGTTGAGATATGGATATATTTATTGGAAAACCATAACTTGGTTGGAAAATTTGATTTGCTGTTTTTTTTCTATTGAAAAAAAAATAAATAAATGATCCTGCGAAATAATGAATCAAACTACATTATAGGTGTTTTACATCATACCGTTCATCGTTACCATCACACATTACCATCATCATCGTTGAATGGAATGACGATTCTGGCGACGTTGTAACATATTTTTTGCTTTTTCGATCGATATCTCAATAACAATAAAAGATAGATGAAAAATGTAAAAAACCTTAATTGTAGATCGCACAAAAAGCAATAAAAAGTGTTGTATCAACATTTTCGTATCTCAACGGAGAGCCGAGTTTTGGCGGAAAATGCACATAGAAAATCTTGCTCGACAAGGCAGACCCACCCCATGCCATATCAAAAATTTAGACTTCTCGGTTTGCGTGCATTTCTAGCTTCCGACGTGATGACTGTACTAAAATTCTTACAAATAGTTGGACTACGGATTTATCATTTAAAAACATCCAACAGTTATTTAATCGTATGTCCACAGTAAATATAACAGCTAGCAAATCCCAAATCAACACTTTTACGTAAACATCTACGGTCTTATTTATAAATAACTAGCTGCCCCGGCGAACTTCGTACCGCCTAATAATCAATAAATCTTCCCTTCTCGAGAGAAAAAAACCTTTCTATGCAAAACGTATGAGCAAATTAATTTTACTTTTTTTTTCTTGCTGCGTTTTTCTTATATTTTTTATTCTACTATTTGAGCTGGAGACAAATCGAACCAATTAAGGTTTATAAAAATGGGTCCAGCCGTTCTTAAGTTATAAATGGTGTAACTAACCCAACTTGGCGTTATATAATAGATTAAGTTATACCCCTCTCAGTCCTTTTGATTAGTCCTATTTAACTTTAGTGGGCGTTTTAACTTTTATCATTTATAAAAAGTTCAAGCTAAAACGCTGTTGTTTTTTTTAATGTCATATTACACATTTCACTCATTCTTATGTAGCCTGTGATTGTGTCAGAAACGCTTCGTTGTTGTAAAATCCTAATAAAGAATTGACAAAGTTTTACGAGGTTTTTTTTTTTTTAAACTCGAATGGAGTTGAAGTATCACGCTGGAAATGCAATTTTTGGCCGCCACAATCGCTTCACCTGGCAACACTGACAGACACAGCTTTTTGTATTTGACATTCATTCACTCATGTGGTGCACAGCGCACACCACAAATTAAAGACACTGCTTAAAGTAGGTTTAAGGGGATCCAGTAGGCTGACCAGGTGGCCAGCGCCGCAAATGAAAAAAAAATCATATCTTCTTTTACAGATCGTATTTACAAAAAGTGTCTGTATAATCTCTCAATGATGTTAACAGTAATTTTTAGGACCCATGACAAAGAACCTATCATCACGAACCTGGGACGGCCGTTTTTGGCGTTAATGCTATCTAGTCCTACGTTTTTTGCCTTAGGTTCACGACCATGGGTCCTAAAAGTCACTGTTAACGTGATTGAGAGATTGTATAGACATTTTTTTGTAAATTCAATCTGTAAAAAAAAATATGATTTCTTTTCTTCAGTGGTGCCAGTGTTACTCCTTGGAGCCTCTTAAGGGACAATTAACGAGACTTTAGTTGCGAAGGGCTTATAGCTTAACTAATGTGGAGACTTGACTTTATAGATCATAATTTAATTAAGATCTGTCTTAAGACCGACAAAAGTCTCACTGAGGGTTGTTTTAGTGGAATCGTTTTTTTATAAATAAGACCGTTAATATATAAAAACTAGCTGACTCCGCAAACTTTATTTTGCCATATTAATTAGCCTACGACCTATTCTCAGACCTACCAAAAATTCACAAAAAAATTCACAAAATCGGTAAAGCCGATTCGGAGGAGTTCGATAACAAACACTGTGACTGTGACACGAGATTTTTATATATTAGATTATGTTTGTCATCAAACTTTCCGAAACGGCTTCACCGTATTTATGATTTTTTTTTAGGTCTGAGAGTAGGTCGTAGGCTAATTAATATGGCAAAACAACGTTTGCCAAGTCAGCTAGTAAACGTATAGAATTATGGAGACAATGTAAACGCGAAATTGGGTTTCTGGATTCTTCTAACAATAATATGGAATTTAGGGCCAGTTTCTGAATTGAGAATTTCGCTGAGAAAATAGTTAACTGTAGTGCTGTCTCTTCGAATTTCTCAGAAAAGAGCGTGACAGAACATTACTTAAGTATTTACTTAGTGAAATTCTCAATTCAGAAACCAGCCCTAAATCTCTTATCTTGATACTTAGCTCAGGTAATTATTCAAACAGAACGTCTTAGGCATTCGGTATAGCCATTACTAAAGTATACTCCATACTCAGTAGTTTGTACTACTTAACAAAACAACTCAGAACTCTACCTTTGTAACATCAAACACTTACTTAAATAATGCTCACTTAAATTCTTACGGTCTCATATTCCACTAAAATAGTCCTAAGATGGACTTAAAACAGGTTAATAATAGGAATTCCTCTCATAGACGAGCTTTAAGACCGTCTTAAAAGTGTTTTAGTGGAGTCGACTTTTTAAAAATTAGAACGTAACATTATTAAATCCTCACTTAACTTAAGCTTTATTTTTTCTTGGTACCTATCAAGCTTTTTTCGTTGCAAGTATCCTTCCACTAAGAATTCATAGCATGACACAAAATTTCTGCAAATAAGCGATCCTAACAAAGACCGTTTTCCCTTCGTCATTTGATGCAAATTTTTCTTTATCCATCCCTCAGTCGCCTGCGACCCTTTGTGTGCGTGTCACAGATTTATATTCTGCTAAGCGTATGGTAATATCTTCCACATGAGCTTTTATGAAGATATAACAACGTCTGCGTCTTAAAAAGTGCGGGTCAAGAAGACTCGGTCAGTGGTCACTGGTCAAGCTTATTGTACGGTGAATAAACTGATCGCGTTCCGACTGAATTAGAAATACTCAGGTTTCCTATGTTACCTGGGATAACAACAGGATTAACAACACTACACACTTTAAAATCTGTTAAAGAAGTAAAGGTGGAATAAAAAAACGAACATTATAACAACAACGTATACATATATACATAGACTTTCGTTCGTCTACGGATCTCATCATTTCTGATTCGATCTCGTAGAGAAATTCCGAGCATAGCCCTCTCCACAGCTCGTTGCGTGACCTTGAGCCTTCTTATGAGGCCCATAGTGAGAGATCACGTTTCAGTGCCATAAGTCATCACTGGTAACACACACTGGTTGTATAATTTTGTCTTGAGCGATTGAGATATATTAGACGAAAACACTTTTCTAAGTTTCCCGAATGCTGCCCAGCCGAGGTGGATTCGACGATTGACCTCTTTCACGAAGTTGGACCGGCCTAGTTGGACTGTTTGTCCTAAGTAGACGTATTTGTCTACAACTTCGAGAGTCGAGTTCCCCAATGTTATTGGGGTGGGCACAACACGGGCGTTCGACATGACCTTCGTTTTGTCCATGTTCATTTTAAGGCCCACACGTTGGGAAACTCGACTGAGGTCTTCGAGCATTATGCTGAGGTCGTCCATGGTTTCTGCCATGACTACTATATCGTCGGCGATTCGAAGGTGCGTGATGTACTCGCCATTGATATTGATGCCGCGTCCTTGCCATTCCAGAAGCTCGAAGGCATCTTTCAGTGCGTTCGTGAACAGTTTCGGAGAGATAACGTCTCCCTGTCTCACGCCTCTTCTCAATGGAATTGCCTCCGAATTCTGCTCCTGTACTCAGACCGACATCGTGGCGCTGTTGTACAAGCACTTCAGCAGACCGACATCGCAGCTTCAAGCTTCGAGCACTGCCCATGTCTCGATCGGATCGAAGGCTTTCTCATAGTCCACAAACGCTACGCAGAATGCCAAATTATACTCCTCAGTCTTCTTTATAATTTGCCGCAGCAAATTTCCTTGTTTTTTCCATAACCGGTATACCATGGTCTCTCACCCGGTGCCAGGTTATCGTTGAGTTTCGGGACACCCTGTATATGCTGCTTATGCTTATGCTATACATGAAAAAATGTGCGAGCGAATAGAGAGCCTCCTTCTTTTCTAAAGTCGATTACAAGAGACACTGAATTTAATATTCAACCCAGCATTTAGTTGGAGATATCGGAATAACGTGAAATTTGATAGCTATGAGAACAAGAAGCATTACGTAGTTTGATTTTGAACGAGGGTGTTCAGACGGGACCAAACCGCAGCGTACCCGCACTGGCGAAATGAGAGAATCAGCTGGGGTCGGGCGGGCCGCCTTCAATAATTGAACGGCTTTTGAGTTCAAAACTATCCATCCAACTTGAGCCCGGGCGGTGGGTTTAGCGCCACTTTGATTTGTGAACTATATCGCCCCGTGCAAGTCTGTGAAAGTTGTTTGTTTCATGTTCGGAAACCGGCTTGTTCGGGAGGCTGGAAGTCATCAAACCTGCGTTCGAGACGATTCGTGAGGACCCTCGAAAACAACTTATGAACATGGCTCAGAAGCGAGATGGGTCGGTAGTTCTTCAATAGAGAGTTATCCCCTTTCTTGACGAACAGCGTCACCACGCTTCTGTTGCATGCTTCTGGCGTTTTTCCTTCGAGCACGACGAAACTGAAGAGCTTCTGAAGGACTTTAAGTACTGGTGCTCCACCCGCTTTCAGGAGCCCTGATGTGATTCCGTCCTCTCCTGGTGCCTTATTATTGGTGTTATTCTTGAGCTGTTTCAGGGCTATCCTAATCTCATACAGGCTGATGTCCGGGATATCTTTGGTACAATGTCGGGTCAGTTTGGCTCTCGGATCTTTGTTCAAACTGCTAACAGGTTTGGCGACTAAGGTGTATAGCTGTCCGTAGAAACTCTGAATCTCCCTCAGCACCTCTGATTTGGTCGACGCTATACTGCCGTCCTCTCTCTTCAGCTTCGTCAGCTGGCTTTGCCCAATAGACAAGTCTTTTGCGAACACTTTGGAGCCCTTGTTCCGCTCTATTAAAGGACCGAATATCGTGCCGCATAGACTTTGAGATGTTTCTATTGAGCTGTCTATATAATTCAGCATCCTCGGAGGACTGCAGTTGCAACGCGCAACGTTTAGCCATGAGGTCGAGAGTACAGTTTGAGAGCTTTTGTGGTCTACTCGTACGTTTGGGTCTCGAGCCCACTGTACGAACAGTTTCTACAAACCTGTTATTGATATCGTCCACCGATGCGGCGCTCTCCAGGCACTCAACGCGATTTGACAATTCGAGTTGAAAGTTCTCGGGTCTCTTTCTGGATATGGGCACGAGTAGGTCGGAGCGTGGACTTCATGAGACGAGACCTCTCAAGTTTGACATTGATATTCAATGTGCCTCTTACTGGTGATCGCTTCCGGTTTTCACCATGTTGATCACAGAGACGTCATTGAATATTTGTCTCTTGGAGGTCAAGATGAAGTCTATCTCGTTTCTCGTGGAACCATCAGGACTCAACCATATTCTTTATTGTACACCAGGAATGGGCATTGTCCTAAAAGAAATTAAGTTCCGTGGTAATATTTTTTTTTCGAGAAAATAAGTACTTTTGACTCAAAATTTCTCGTTTTTTTTTTTCAAATTTTTTGAGTGCCTGGGCCTGTACGTTTGGATTTTTAAAGCAAAATTAAAGAACCAGAGTATACGAAACCATAAGTACGTTGTGGGAATGACTTCATCAACTGAGATCCTACAAGCTGTCACTTTCTAGTGATACCATGACGCGATACAAGAACTCTTTAAATAAAGAAAACTAAAAAGACTCCTTATTTCTTCACAGGTAAAAGAGGTTATATTTGGTTTCTTTACCGAATACCGAGATGTCAATATCTTGGCGTTTTTTATTCAAACATATTAAACCCATGGTTAAACCATGTTTGAAAGTATTCGTTTACGTATGAAACGAAGGTCGAATTAATTCACAAAAATACAAGAAATCAGTGAATATTATAATTTATAATTGTAGCATTATATATATTACTGACCTTATACATATAAAATGAAGTATAATTTGTAACTATTATCAATATTTAGGACAATACCAATACCAATGCAATAGTGTGTCATCATCATCATCATCGGCCTACGCTTGTCCACTGCTGGACATAGGCCTCTCCTATTGCACGCCGCTGAGCACAGTCCTCGGCTACTTTGATCCAGCTCTTGCCAGCCACCCTGCGAACTTCATCGCTCAATAGTGTGTAGTCTTTACGAAACTTTGAATTCGAAAAAACATCTAGGTACTCATCAATACAATATTTTTTATTAAGATTAACGTCGAAAACTTTACTGCATCTTTCTGCAACTCCCGGTATTGAATACGTCCTTGGTGCATTACTAGTGCTTGTAAACCGGTATTAAGATTAGATTGAACGTAAGTACCCAACTTACTTGGCTGTAATAGTCACTCTTAATTTTCAAGACGCTCTATTCGATCGAGCAGGTAGACTTACTACCTGCTAGGTAGGTATTCTTTGCTATGTCGGATTCATTTGTCAGAAGCGACGTAAAGGGAAAAATTTATGACTTACTTACATCCTGTTGTCCCTCATCAGGGCCTTAGGGCCTTTATAAAAGATCTTTACGTGCTGCGGTCTTGAGCGGCGACTTTGAGGTCTTCCCATCCCAACCCGAGTGATTTCGCCTCTAACATAACTAACCTAACCTAACTAACGTTCTAGCCTCTGAATAGAACCAACTCTGGTAGTTCATCATTCAACTTTCAGCGGTTCTAAACATAAGTAGTGGCAAGCTCTAGGACCCGACTAGAACCAACTGTTAACCTCATCTCTCAGCGGTCCTAGATCAAGATGGTAACAAGGTCCGTGTAAGACCTTGTTAATTATATTGTTAATCTCATTTTACATAGGTTCTAAACATAGGTGGTGGCAAGCTCCGTGTGGTTGGAGCGCACTGTTAATGTTATCGGCGGACCTAGACATAGGTGGTGGCATGCCCTGTGTAAGAGTTAAGCCCAGTTTCTGAATTGAGAATTTCCCTAAGTAAATACTCGTAGTTAACTGTAGTGCTGTCTTTTCGAATTGCTCAGAAAAGAGCGTAACAGAACGTTATTTAAGTATTTAGTTGAATTCTCAATTCATAAACCGGTCCTTAGAGCCCACTGTTAATTTCATCTCTCAGCGGTCCTAAAAATAGGTGGCGGTAAGCTCCATGTAAGAGTTAAAACCCATTTTTAATCTCATCTCTCAGCGGTCCTAGACATAGGAAGTGGCAAACTCGGCGTGAGAGTTACAGCCCATTGTTAACCTCATCTCTCAGTGATCCTAGATGTAGGTGGTAGCAAAATCCGTGTAAGAGTTAAATCCCGCTATTAATCTCATCTACCAGCGGTTCTAGACATAGGTGGTAGCAAGCTCCGTGCAGGAGTCAGAGCCCTCTGTTAATTTTATCTCTCAGCAGTCCTAGACGTAGGTGGTAGCGAGCTCCGTGTGTGAGCTAGCCCTAGGCGTGGTGGCGCATCTGTGCCGCACCATGGCGCCGAACGTGGTCCGGAATTGGCGCGACATGGAGCAGTACAGCACGAAGTTAATAGCACCATTCAGCAGCGCTAGCGCATCCATCAGCTCGCCGAACAGGTCGTAGCAGCGCTTGAAGAAGCACCGCCCTAGCAAACCGCTGAGGAGGCCTGCAAAGGTGAGAAGACACAGTTAATTTATCATTAGGCTCATTGGTCTAGCTGTATCACAAAAGAAAAAACAAAACAGAGGTGGTCCGATTCCCACTGGAAGCCGCTGTACTGTATACTGTCCCAAACTGGGTGCTTTTTCAATGTTTGAATGAATGAATGATTTATTGCCACAAACATACTTTTATAACAATAATAGTAGTTATAGACAAATTTCACGTGACAGTGATGCTATGTTTGTGAAGTCCTTGTCTGGCTACCATATCACAGGGTATCCTGTAAGTAAGCGAACTCGGACTAAAGTTAATTAGAAACTACTTATTAAGTTTAATTATTAACATAAGTAGTTAAGGCTGTTCTTACGTGGAGCATGCTGTCTCGCTCGCACAATTTGATAATTTTGGTGACTGTAATAAAATTAGTACACTTTTGATAAATGTGGTCTGAGGGTTTGATAGATAATGAAATTGCTAACATTCAAGGCATATGGTTTTTATCCTGTACTAAGTTTTTAATTGAGAAATGTTTATTCCAAAATTTATAATTTTGGAAACAACTTTTCTTTAATAATTTTTCGTATATGAAAGCAAAAATATGTTTAAAATATGCGTAATTTAATAAGACATCAAACGTTCAGACCAAATTTATCAAAAGTTTACTCAAATTATTACAATACTAAAAAAAAAATATTGTGAGGGCGAGAAAGCATGTTCCACGTAAGAACAGCCTTATTACTATTTAGTTCTATGCCACGTTTCTCTGCTGGCTCTAATAGTGTTTTACAGGATCGAGTACGCCTGCAACAGGAACACTTCTGTGGAAACGTCACATTATGTTGTATAAACTAGCCAACTTTGAGCATTTCAGCCCCAGTGCAGGCTACTAGGTAGAACCTACTTTGGGTACTAAAACTGTCTGTAAATTCCACTTAGGAAGTCTGAACCTTTGAAACTTTTCTTCGTGAATACAGTATGCGCAATTTCTAAACACTTCATTTAGAGTTTGCCATTTGTTTTTTTTTTTAATAAGTTGACATTTTTTGGGTTCCATAGTCAACAAGGAAGCCTTATAATTCCGCCATGTCCATCCCTCTGTCTGTCTTTCTACTCGTATCTGTTTTAGATTTAGGGATCCGTTTGCGAATTAGTAAGCTGTAAAGCGCAAATTTTTGTTAGAGCAGGGCGTGCGGCTAGAGCATATAGGCGTAAAAATATCGATCGGAGAAAAAACTCATATTTTTTGTCGTATTTTTTTAGTACATAGTTATATATTTAATGGATCTAATCGCGATTTTTTATCAAATTCATAGAACAAAGGTTTTAAAACGCAACTTCAATGTCTTGACGTATCTCAAGATTTGCGATTTTATTAAATAACGCGTTACGTTCACTCAGCGTGATATGGCACATCGTTTTTTGACAGATTGATTCGGTAGTTTCCTCGAAGGCATTCAAAGTAACTTCTTTAAAGTTTTAATTCTTAAACTAATATAGCCGCGTTTTCACGATCTTAGTACACTTGGACCGAGTGACCTATTATAGCTATCAAGAAGCTGCACGTTTCGTGTACACCGGCGCTCTTAGGGCCTGTGTACACCACGTTTTTCACAGGCGCTTTTATCCTGCAGAGCCGTTTGCTGTCGTTTGTATCGATACACACGCGCGTTAGCATAGCGTTTGTATCGATTCAAACGCGCGACACTGGCGCGCCCCGGGGGCGCGTGCCTTCTCTACGGACGGAGGTTCCCCCGCAACGAGAGAGGTGTGCATTTACGTATGCAATTGAGCAATTTGGTGCACCGCACGTCGATGGAAAAAAAGTGGCGCCTTTCGACGCAGAAAATTTCATAAATGAAATTTAAAACCGGCTTTATTTCAGTTTAAGAATCGCAAGACGTTCTTGAAATGATGAATACGACATTCGATAACAATTTGCGAATTTACAAAGAATTTAAAACATGTTATTTCTTATGTAATGTCCAGTTCAATGTTTCATGTGCAATAAAGTGTAATAAATAATAAACAACTATCAAGTGATTAAAAAATCTGAATATGTGTGCACCACTATCTGAGTAGACTACAGTTTTTAGTTCTCACTCTGTCCGAGCGTACTAAGATAAGATTCAGTTTTTTTTCTGCAAGATCACAACGCCTGTATTTTAGCAGTAGGCTATATTTTAATATCTCACTTGCCCACTTGCCGGAAAGGGCAGCGTTTCCATTACTTTTTCCGCAAAATGTGTTTGCATGAAATATCAATATCGCATGCTCAAAAGAGGTACAGGCTCCCAACGTAAAGATATAGGTAACTTGCCTATCTATATCCCCATAAGGAGTTCCTTTTACAATATTCCAAGGAAACCATCCACTCTATTGAATTGAAATTACTGCTTCGTCGTTGGCCTAGCGGTATCACACTGGACTGTTAACGCAAAGGCCGTGGATTCGATTTATACTGGAAGACGTAAGTCTTTGTACGATTGTCTTCAGTCTGGTTGTTTTTTGGTTACTAGGTATAGCACTTTAAAGTTGAGGGAGTTTTTTTAATAATTTTATTAACGACGACTTTTATGAAGGGTTCCGTAGTTGGCCATCGAAATACGGACTGTAGCGTATTTTCATTCATATTATGAACATAATATTGAGTTCACGGCTTGACTAATAACGTTCATCAAAGTAATTTTTAAAGGAGTTTGTTAGAAGTTTTTCTTTTATGGACGAAGACGATTTACGTTTTTTCGCAAAGGGATTCGTGAATCGAACGAAAATAGTTTTCCTAAATATTTTTAAATGGTACCCCACATTATAGGGTAAGCGAGAAAAAAAAATCATCTCTAATTTAGATGTAAGGAAGGTAGGTACCAAATTTTTTTTTTTTTTTTTTTTATCGTTCACTCAGCGTGATTAAAATGCCTATACGTATGTCAAAAGTCAGCTAATCAGTACTAAATGTCTCCAAGCTAAGCCGCAGGCAAACAGACGGACAGAAGGTGGGACTTAGCGAAACTACAAGGTGTTGACTACGGAACCCTAAAAGCTAGAGCTTGAGTGGGTCTTGCGAACTAAATTGAGTTTTATCTTTTAGCATCGGTGTTCCATGATTGTGTAACAAAAGGACTCGAGGAGAGGACTTCTCCTCGAGGGGCTGCATAGTAGCATACGTCTCTTTGGGCTCAAATATCAACAGTATGCGGGCCTTGCGTAGCTGTCAGAGCTGTCTGTTTGGTATCCAACAACCGTAAATTACTCTACGACAAACCGACTTCGACAACATTGATCCAATGTCAAGTACGTTCACTACATGCGGATTAATTGCGACGAGACCCGACGCCGCAATCAAAGCGGAACGAATGATTAATTAATCAATTTCTACCTTCTTAATTGCGATTTTACTTATGACTAATAATACGAACAATTTGTATTGCATTAAATTTAATTTCTAACAGATCGACCGTTTCATTTTAGTTAGCTACGTCTATTTATATCTTTCGGATTTTTTTCCCCGGGAATGCCATTGAAACAGTGAACAAAGCTTTCGCCTCCTCACGATAGAGAGACCTAAGAAAATTTATTCATAGAATCATAGGCATTATTTATTATAAGCGTAAGAACAAAAAAGAAAAAGAAATCACACCCGCCGATGAAACAAAAATAAAACTCTTGACTCAGACCCCATGCAATAGTCAAAAAGTCCCTCTGCCATCTTGTTGCGGTACGAATGATTTACAGCTCAGAAATTGTGATTTATTCTCACCCAGTATGCCCTGCGGGAACTCCGTCAGCAAAAAAAGGAGCAAAACTGCGACGAGCATCTTAGTGGTCCGGTCGGTGCGCCGCTCGGCCTTAGAGCGCTTGGCTGGCTTTTTGACTAGAGTGGGTCCGTCGCCAGTTGTGACCGCCCCCGCCGGACACGCGCTGTAGCCTTTGAGAGCCTTTTTCCGGTTATTCGCGCGGTACAAAGCCCTGATAAGCCAAGCGCTGATCACGGTTAGGATAAGACAGGGCAGCAATTTGATTAGGACCGCGTGCACCCAGAAGTTAATTTGGTACAGGCTTCCGTCGTAATCCGAGTCGACGAAGTACACCTTTTTAGGTATTTTTCCGGGGCTGTCTTGCGCGAAGTCCTTGTGGATGGTGAACACCTGCGAACAACAAGGCATTGTTTAAACTCGTAATTGGGTAATGATGGAAGTGGGTTCCCGAGGAAATTGGCTTACGAAAAGCATAAGCTTTCTTATAAAAGTAGAGTCACCAAAACAAGGAAAATAGAGAGAATGGCTTTTTATCGATAAAACAGTCTGTTCAAACTGTTCCTCTCTGCACCCGCCCGACGCGTCGCCATCTTTCCTTTCCCATCCGTTGTAATCAACTTATGTAGGTAAGTTAAGTACATCAACTTGATGAAGCAAAGGAGTTTATTAGGATCGTGGCCATTGGAAAACCCTGGTCTCTTCCTACCCCTCCGGGATACAGGCGTGAGTTTATGTATGTACATATGACGTAGGTCATGAACTTTCTGCTTAACAATAAGAACTATAACACAAACAGCTACAAGGGCCGAGTCGACATTTATGTCAAAGTTCGTCTTTACAGCTCTGCTGACTTTTCATTATCCAATGGCGTGTCAGTAATGTGCCGATTCGAGCACAAATCGATTAGTTTTGGGTGTGAACTGCTCTGACTACCTTGGCTTCCTATCACGCCGAAGTTTGTAAGCCGGTTTACATGTTGAAAAATAGAGTGGCGCGGCCATACTGGAAGCAGAATAGAACGAAATAGAAATTATTTATTACCAAAACATACAGTTGATAAAAATAGTAATAACAGAGATTTTAGAATGCGTCTAACCATTTTGGTAATTGGAGAGAGCTCAGCTACCACGTGACAACGCTGATTTTCGGCACTTCCCAGCTCTTAGGTTGTAATTTGGAGCAAGGGGTAGGTAGGTATTTACACGATACAATATTAAATTATATAAGTTAAAAATTATGAAGCTTGTGAAGTTATAGCAGTAATACCACTCGCTAACGGTGAAGGAACACATCGTGAGGAAACCTGAGTGTCTGAGGTGTCCACACACGTCAGCGCTTCCGCCAATCCGTCCAATCCGCGGTTGGCACACGTGGTGACCAAACCTGTACTCTCTCTCTCTCTCTGAGAGAAGGCCTGTGCCTTGGAGTGGGATATAGGCTACATCATAAAAAAGGTAGGTACTTGATAACTAATAATTAACGAAAACATTAGCTTCTCGATCTTTTTAATATAAACTTGACACTTAGCGCGATCAAATTGTATGAAAATAATTTTAATAAATCTTTTGATTATTGGAAGTGGTTTAATTATCCATTCTGTAGAAATGGTTTACAGGTTCCTCGTTATTTCAATAACACGTTGTAGGTCACAACATTAGAGACAATGTGGTAAAGTTTTCCTAATTAATCGAAACGGGATTCATTGTTTAATCAGCTCATAAATGGTAGGAATTGAATCCGTTGATTGAAAGTGGAACAAACTGAACACCACTACTACGGCAGCTCGAAATTAATGAGTTTTCAAAACAAATAGAGCCTTTCTAAACATACATTTCTAGAGCATTTTTACAATTAGGAATTTGATAGCACTGTAGTGGATGATTTTCAAACACCGGAAACTAACAAACAAAAACCCGCCAATTGCGAGTCGGACTCGAAAACGAAGGGTTTCGTACCATTATCTATACAATATTTGAATATTTGTAGCGTCTACCTGTCGCCGATATTAATATCGAGCAAGAAAATCACGTTTAATGTATGGGAGCCCCCCTTAAATGTTTATTTTACTATAATTTAATTATTTATTTTTAAATATTCTGTGAATATTTCAAGCATCTGCCTACTGCCGTTATTAATATCGAGCAAAAAACGGGAAAAAAATCACGTGTGTTATATGGGAGCCACATTTAATAGTAGATTATGTATTAAGGGGATAAAGCCGTGTATTATGTCTCGGGCGATATTTTCGGCCGAGGGGTTCAAAAACGCCCGAGACAAATACACTGCTTTATCCCCAAAATGCATACTCTACTTTATATAAACACTGCGAGGCAATAAAACATAATACAATTAAAAAGAATTCTCCTTGATTTAGGGCTCTATGAAAAGTTTTCATTCTAATTTTGAATAAATTCTTCTTGGTGTATGGCTCTATGAAAAGTTTATATTTTAATTTTGACGTTTGGTCATGGATTGCAAGGAGCTCGTATATTCAATGTTGATTGCATTCCAAATTCAAATGTCATAATTCCCTAGGGGATTATGAAATTCAGTACATTTATAATGACCCGGCTAGACCATAGGACACAAATGACTTGCTTTAAGTTGAGTTTGCATGACACATAATATGCCATTGACGAGCAGGTGTTATATAAAAAATTATTTTATTCTGTTTTTAGTATTTGCATTATATTGGCTATAGAAATACATCATTTGTGAAAATTTCAACTGCCTAGCTATCACGGGTTATGAGACACAGCCTGGTGACAGATAGATTGACAGACAGACGGCCAGTGGAGTCTTAGTAATACCCTTACCCTTTGGGTACGGAACCCTAAAAACCAGTCAAGTGCAGGTCGGGCACGCGCAGTGTAGGGTTTCGTAGAAAGAGGGGAGTTTATATGCTTTACAGAACTAACAACTTCATCAACGTAATTTTTTATGGATTTTGTACGAAGTTTTTCTTTTATAAGTTGGTCGCCTATTACTCGTTTACTTGTAAAGCCCACTTAGCTTTACATAGCTTTCCTTTTAAGTTCATTATATGTGCTACTACCCTGAATTTTTTTACGTTTCTACTATTAACCTTTTAGCCAGGAGAGGGGGGGGGATATACGGTTATACGGTTGGAATCTCAAGAAGACGCTGCTGAAACTCATCAAAATCACCCCGATAAGGTCTATGAAAAAACATTGATAGCACAGTTTGTAAAACTATTAAGGCTGTAAACGTGGCAGAAAGTTACATAATTGTTTCTGACTCAAATAATAACTTTTATTCCCTCAGTTTGAAGCTCAATCAAATTGGTTTATATTAATTTATTTAACTTTCGAATCCCAAACAAGGATCAGAAAGGAAAGAGGATTTCCTTAAGGAAAAGTTTTAATGTCTTTTCAATGAAATAGAAAGAGCAGGATTCGGGTTTTATATGGATAAATAAAAGTATTTCGCCCGGTGGGTACAGGATGTTTAGATGTTTTATTCCATAGATTTGCGTTTATTATTTATTTATTTTTTCAGTAATTTGATAAGCCATAGTCTTTTTGACAACGAAGAATTGAAAATAAATCTAGTTAAGGTATCATGGATTGGGCATTCATTATCGTTGAGAATTAGAGTTGTAAGTTTGTTCGTTAACAATTATGAGAATTTAGCGAAATGGTAAAAAGACCAACATAGTAGATATTAAGAAAAAGGCAAATACCAGACATAAACATGTAATACCAATACCACCACCATACCAATACTAATACCACCTGTGATTATAATTATGTAAGTACTCGAATTAGCAATAAATAATATGAATGAATGAAATAGAATCTTGTTTCTAATATATTCAGAATTTCTTGAATGAAGAATAACCATAAATTCACAGTTTGTTTTTTTAGGAAACTACAAATACACGTGCCAGCGAAAATAATTGGTAGGCATTCATCAGAATATCGTCACAGATTATGTAATCATCAGTTTTTAATCTAATTAATAGCATGTCCTGCTTGGCGACTGCGTCTCAGAAACTAATATAAATTTAATAATCTAATGAACTAATGCAAACTAATGTATGCAGCTAACTAATGTAATTATGAAATAGGTATGAAACTTTACGCACGTAACATTTATACGTATGTACCTACATACATACAAACATACACTCATACATACATACATACATACCCTCATACATACATACATACACTCATGCATACATACTGTCACGTTACCGAGGGTTGTGTGAAGGCACAACCCTTGGTAATGGAAGCTAAAGAAATAAAAAGAGAGATTTAGAGATGTAAAAATGTAATCATCAAAGCCCCCTAACCTATAATTAAACTAAAAACTTAATAATAATAAAAACATCAAAAATATGTACAAAAGCAACCTTAAGTCCCAGAAGGGTAAGCAGATCGGAGAGGCAGGCCGTGGAGTCAGGTCGTGGAGACGGACAGGCAAGTTGCGAAGGCAGGCCGTGGAGACGGGCAGGCAAGTTGCGAAGGCAGGCCGTGGAGACGGACAGGTAAGTGGCGGAGACAGGCCGTGGAGAGGTAGACAGGAATTCAGGTAACTCAGGTAAGATTCTTGAAGTATGACTCAGGTAAGACTCTTCAAGTAGGACTCAGGTAACTCTTCAAACAGGATTCAGGTAACTCTTCAAGTAGGACTCAAGTGAGATTCTTCAAGTAGGACTCAAGTGAGATTCTTCAAGTAGGACTCAAGTGAGATTCTCAAGTAGGACTGAAGTGAGACTCAAGTAGGGCTCAAGTAAGACTCTCAAGTAGAACTGAAGTGAGACTCAAGTAGGGCTCAAGTAAGACTCTCAAGTAGAACTGAAGTGAGACTCAAGTAGGGCTCAAGTAGAACTGAAGTGAGACTGACTCGGAAAGCCTTCTTGGGCGGCTTTTATACCCCAAAAATAGTTCGATTCTAATATTCAAATTTAATCTGAATCTGCGTCAGAATTCTTCTGGAAGTTTCTGGATCCTGTTCCAAATCCATAATTTCAAATTCTAGATCTTTCTCTTTCTTGCATTAAATTCATAATTTCGATTTTGAATGCGAGTAGTCTTCTAGAAGTCTCCATAGGCCAGAAGTTTCCTTATTCGACCTTCTTAGTATGACGATTATTTGACATAATTTAGAAAAATAAAGAACAATATTCAAATAAAAGAAATATCTGACTACCAGTTGAATCGTTGACAGTAAAGCAAAATACAATATTTACAATGTGAAAAGTGGAAAAATAATTAGAAATACGTATTAGCTTTGAAATAATAGTGAACCAATCTTATGTTTTCGTTCGTGATAACATGAAAGTGTTGTGAAATTGGATTTCAGTGGTTCAGCTTGGACAAAACGTAAGTCTTTTTTGCATTGATAGAAAGAGTAGGGTGCTAGGCAATAGAATCGCGCTAGACGCGTAAGCTAATCCCTACAATACATACATACGTACGTACATACATACATACACACATACACAGATATAGACATCTGTGCACACATACATACATTACACTACAGATCTATATCTGTGCATTTCACGCTTACGCGCAAAAAAACATTATTTTACCGTCCCGTCAATCAAAGATAACCAACAACCCGACTGCTGAGCTTAGCATTCTTCAGAAGAATTTTGGTACATTTAGAGATGAGGACGGAATTCTTCAATGGACAGCAGTAAATAGGGTCTAATAGGACCCATCCTTTAGTCATATGCATGTGTTTCATAATATAGCGTAAAAGTAATCCCAGGGTAATTTGGTAATGGTTAAGGGACTTCAACCGCTCCCCCATTAAAAATTGAAAAATAACAAAAGTCAGTTCTTTTTTGTCCTAATATTGTTTGCTCTTTTATATATAATATAATCACGAAAGTGTTTTGCGAAAATAAAATAAAGTGTTCTATATGTAAATCTTTTTTATTAAATCATTTCAAAGTACCTACTCTTCACCAGCTTCGATATAAAGTTTCCTCTTCGTAAACTTAATTCACCTGGATAAATTCACTTCTTCTTGCACTAATTCACTAGTTCTGTTCCGTGTGGCGCCGGATTAAGAATAGCGTCACTCCATTTCCTTCCGTGGATGTCGTAGAAGGCGACTAACGAAATCAATTAACAGGAGACGGGCAGCAGCGTCTGCCTGAGATTTCAACCGCAAACTGCGATCGCCAACCCGCCTGCCAAGCGTGGCGAATATGGCAAAACCCCTCATGGTTATGAAAACCACTAAGGAGGCCTGTATCCTGCAGTGGGCGTCTAATGGCTGATGATGATGATGATGATATATATATTCACGAGCCATTTTCTTTCAAAATGCGCCATATGTTTCAAAGTCATGTTTGGAATAACCCCTTTAAAGTGACGAACGAATTCAAAGTCACCCTGTAGATTGTTAGCGAGAAAAAATGCACAAAAGACCTCCATAACAAAAGTTAAGTAAAGCAGTAGGTTCTTGGTGTCGAATGTCGAAGTAAATCTTCCGTCGGCCTGAATACCAACGAATTTCAATAATCCAAGGCGCAAGATGATACCAGCGTCTCGTTTTGATACAAATTACAATCAAGCAGAAGATCAAACGGCAAAAAGCCACTTCGCAGCCCAATACTGTTTATTGAAGTGCTATTGAATAAAATATTGTACAGCCGACCGCCATTGCAAGTTCGATGATGGAACTCAAATATCTGTATTTGCAATAATATTGCAACACTAAATGTGAAGGATAACATCGTGAGGAAACCTGAGTGTCTGAGGTGTTCACACACCTCAGCGCTTGAAATTGCCAACCCGCGGTGGGCACGCAGCCCATACCCTGAGAAGGCATGTGCCCTGCAGTGGGACGTAAATAGGGGACAAAAAAAACCAATTGCTACATGACAGTAATAAATAGAATGCTTTCTCCGTTACATTTAGCTGGGGAATCTATTTTTCAGCGTTCTTCTGGCATGGAGCGTAGTACAAACCATGGTTACACTTGTTTGAGATCACGATATCTTTAAGTGTTCGCTACCCATCTATCTATCTGAATATTTCCTCTTTTCTAAAAGAAAGCATGAATGTTTCGATAAGATTCCATGAGAAGATGTTCATTATGCGATACATTTCTGCAAAAAAAAATCACAGATTTCGTGCCTCACACGACTATCGAGTACATTAGCACAGATTAAAAAGAAAAAAAGACAAGCACATTATATAGAAATGAATCGAGTCATAAACGTCATGTGAAAATGTCTTACTGACTTTTTGACTTTTTTCAAAAAGGCTTGACTACAGGGCCTGATGGTCTTTGTTTTAGGCTCAAATTGTAGCTGATTAAATTGTCCATGTAAATTAAAACACACGAATAGAAAGGAAAATTATTTTTTGTACACCAGGAATAGATTGCAATACTTATTAGAGTAAATAACATCCACAGTACAATTGGCGACTTTATTGCTAAAAAATAATGTAAGATTTTGGTCCATTCTGTATAGTGTAAGTGGAATGAAACTCACCGCATAGGAGGGTATGCAGAGTATGGGCGGCAGCGCGAAACTCGTCACAATTGCGATCGTACAGCGTCGCTCCGTGCAGTACGTCGGACTGTGCGATGGATACCTACCACAGAAATAGAGGGAAATGTAGCTGTATATCGGTAGTCGACTTAACATTAGGTTGGGAAAAAAATTGTACTTATAGAAATTATATTCCAATTTAAACAAGAAGGAGAAAGAAGAAGACATTTATTGTAACAATTTACCACATCACAAAAAAGAAAAGGCATACCACTCATAGTTACAAATAAGGAAAAGAAAAACAATTTACATAAATACAAGATATGACAGGTCAAAGTCAAAGTACGTCCTGTGGTGCGTCAAAGTTGCTACAAACGTTGTAAAGCAACGTTCGACTCAGTGTACTTTCATGTCATCAACACGAACAACTTTTACTCGAAATCGCGAAAAAAAATCAGTTTTGCCCACATTTATGGTCCGGTTTTCCGGACCATTCCATGTGGCGCCGCATTAAGAAAATCGTCACTCCATTTCCTTCCGTGGATGTCGTAGAAGGCGACTAAGGAAGTCAATTACCACGAGACGGGCAGCAGCGTCTTCCTGAGATTCCAACCACATACTGCAATCGCCAACCCGCCTGCCAAGCGTGGCGATTATGGAAAAACCTCTCACTCATAGTTATGAAAACCACGAAGGAGGCCTATGTACTGCAGTGGGTGTCAAATGGCTAATGATGATGATGATGATGATGATGGTCCGGTTTTATTTATTTGTTTTGTCTGTTGTGTGTTTAGGTAGTTTTCTTTCTGTTGTTGTGCATATTATGTTACTTATCTGCTTATTTTGTTTCTGTGATGTGTCTTGTTGGTATAATAAATGTCTTTATATAACACCTGCTCGTCAATGGCATATTATGTGTCATGCAAACTCAACTTAAAGCAAGTCATTTGTGTCCTATGGTCTAGCCGGGTCATTATAAATGTACTGAATTTCATAATCCCCTAGGGAATTATGACATTTGAATTTGGAATGCAATCAACATTGAATATACGAGCTCCTTGCAATCCATGACCAAACGTCATAATTAGAATATAAACTTTTCATAGAGCCCTACACCAAGAAGAATTTATTCAAAATTAGAATGAAAACTTTTCATAGAGCCCTATCAAGGAGAATATATTCAAAATTAGAATGAAACTTTTCATAGAAACCTGCATGAAGAAGAATTTACCACTACAAAAAAAAAAATAGAACGAAAAGGCGCTAAACTGCAAATCTTTGTGTTATTTTGTAACAAAATAGCGTACATATTTTAACTTTATTAATTGTAAAATTAATAAAGTAAGTACTTTCTTTTTAATTGTATTATGTTTTATTGCCTCGCAGTGTTTATATAAAGTAGAGTATGCATTTTGGAGATAAAGCAGTGTATTTGTCTCGGGCGTTTTTGAACCCCAAGGACGAGGGATCCTAGGGTTAACTCCCGAGCGAAGCGAGCACGGTTTTATCCCCTTAATGCATAATCTACTATTCTTCTTCTTCTTCTTAATGTAAACTGCCTTCGGGTCGATTTGTAATAGAGAAACTATGGCCTTTGCATCTACGTAATGAGATGATTTATCCAGCGTCCAGTGGAACCTTCACTCACACTAGATGGGTGAAGGTACCACTCGGACGCTGCAGTTCCTGGGACACTGTTTTAGACGGAGTAGGCTCGCCCAACACCTATACCATCCTGACAGCTTAGTCGCCCCAGCCCACAAGAAAGACAAGTCAACACGTGCGGAGCCAACCAAGCCGCGGGTTCCCTCAAGATGGTTTCCTTCACGCTCAGGGTGTGAGTAGCCTTAAGGTACCTACCTCTTTACCACAAAGTACCTACCAAAAAGCACATGTATATTAAAAAATCCCACAAAAAAAGAGATTTTATAGGGTCTTAAGAATGTAAAAAATCATGTTTCTCTAATAATATCCTATCGGAATGTAGACACATCATCATCATCATCATCAACCCATTATGTCCCCACCGAGGGGCACGGGTCTCTTCCCTGAGGAAGGTATAGGCCATACTCCACCACGGGGGCCAAGTCCGGATTGGCGGAGGCTTGTAGACTAATGGCTCGTCTACTGTCAGAAGTTGTCAAGCCGCCCTAAGGCCTCTGACTTGGCTTAACGACTGCCATCTATCGACGGCAGCCGGCACCAACAGCTTAACGTGCCTTGCGAAGCACGGAACCGCTCGGAAAAATGCCACTAGCGTTAGGCATAGACGGCGACCCATCCATGCACTGAACGCGCCCTGTGTTGCTTTACCTTCGTGATCGTTTAAGATCACTCAGGCAGCCGGGGCTACGAGCGATTCATTACGGGGCTACGTAGACACATTAATAGTACATTATGATAAAGTGTGCTAAGTTGGTCGTTACACACGAGGCATTATAGCTGGTAAGGAAGCTGAGTGTGTAATGATCAATGCACACGAGTTGCATACGACGTTTTTCAACACAATAGCGAGGAAAAAAACAAACTTGTATTGATAGTAACTTGAAGTAAACATTTTTGATAGTAATTAACCACACAGCAGCAACTTTGCCAAATATTTACCGAAAATGGCGGGTAAGGTTTGTTTTTTTTTCGTGCGCCGCATTTTCGATGCGCGCGCAGGTTCAATAAAGACACGAAAAACCGGCTGTTCAGCCGGAGCAGCAGTAATATAAAAAATTTAATAAACTATAAATTAATGTTCCTAAGTAGGTACGATAGTTAAGTTAATTTGTGTGTATAAATATACAATCAAAGGTTATGAAAATCACGAAGGAGGCCTATGTCCTGCAGTGGGCATCAAATAGCTGATGATGATGATGAAATATAAAATTTGATTAAATTAAATGTTTATTTGTCATGGCAACTCTAAAATAATT
The DNA here is from genome assembly GCA_947308005.1 of Yponomeuta malinellus. Taxonomy (NCBI): domain Eukaryota; kingdom Metazoa; phylum Arthropoda; class Insecta; order Lepidoptera; family Yponomeutidae; genus Yponomeuta; species Yponomeuta malinellus. The sequence continues at coordinate 10,236,243 of OX371013.1, forward strand.
TAATATTCGTAAAAATATTTAATTTTAAAAAACCTATTTAGAGGCTAAAAATTCCAACCATGCCGGGACTTGAACCCCCAACCAGCCAGCGCTCTCCCAACTGGGCTAATGGGCAAGTGCAGGCAACGGCGAAATTTCGAACCTCTTTACAAACTACTCTGTATTACGTACAGGCAGCGACATCTGGCTGAAGTAATTTACATCACCTGCAGCTACTAACTGCAAAGTGGATACTCGCATTTTGCATCGGAATGATATCGCTGTACCTACATGATTATATTCTTTTTGTTGCACTAATCCGTGCTGGGGAGAATTTTAAAAAAACTATTTGGAGGCTAAAATTTCCACCCATGCCGAGACTTGAACCCGCGACCTCTGGCTAACCGTGCCAGCGCTCTCCTACCTGAGCTACTTGTCCTCAGCACGGATTAGTGCAACAAAAAGAATATAAAAATATTCAACGATCTTAGGCATAAACTTTAGCTGAAATTTAAAAAAGTATACATAACGGCACTTGTACGGTAATGTTTTTACAGCACAATTATGGTAATATGCTAAATTATGAAACTAAAAACGGTGTAAGAAGAGTCAATTTACGAGCAACTGTGTTGAAAAATAATATTTTTATTGTTTTCTGGTTTGTACTTACTCATCTCAACTTAGTACTCATGTCATATTATTACTTTTATATCGTGTAATGGTTGTGATCTGTTTTGTACACCAAATAATTTTATAAATAAAATAAAATAAATCATCATCAGCCCTTTGACGCCCATTGCAGGACATAGACCTCCCTCATGGTTTTAAATAATATTCTTATCTTATCTTATGTTATTTTTTACGAGATAACTCAAATAAAGATAAACGATTCATACATTATAAGGCGCCTTGCACCACTCGCAACTTGTGACGTCATAATTTTCGCCCGACCAGTTTGGAGCGTTTTTGCACCACGGGAATGGACACTATACAAATCTCTACCAGGATTTTTATCAAAAAAATGTCAAGTAGCGCAAAGAGTGAAGAGTGAGTTAACTCTTTATGAGGATATACTACGACTGAGATAATCGTGTTCTAACCTCCGGTTTCTCGTACAGGCGTAATGCGGTATGCTCTAGTAGCATTCGTCGTTCGGAATCGGTTAAGATTTTAGAACAATAATAGGATTGTTATCACACATACATTATGTCCGAAGTAAGTATTTATTTATTTCTGCGAAGGATGGCGTGATGGGGAAAGGCCTATACCTAGCAGTGGGCAGAGGTAGGCTGATGATGATGATGATGATGAAGCATTTAATAAATAAAATAAATAATCAGTTCGTTCGCTTGATAAGCAATTCTTGTAGTTTCTATATTTAAAACAATGAATGCACTAGGCAATATATTTCAAGCAGGGCATATTTCCGTACCGGGCTCTTTTGTGTACGATGTCATTAACACAGCATATTGTTGAGATGCTTGCAGTGCAGAAGGTGTTTCGCTTCTTGGATAGCTGAGATTTCCTCCGATCACCTTGTGAGAGCGACCGTGTTTTGGCACATTAAAGGAGAAATAATGAACTTTTCCACGTAAGCGTTGGTACATGTTGACATAACTTTTACCCAATTGTTGACATAATATTATGAGTGTAATAAGGTGAAAGCCTTGTATGTTGGGTCGGTAAAACAATCACTAACGTATGAGGTTAATCGCATTTGTATCTACGTGCTGGATGGTACTTATGTTGGATATTTCTGTGGCAAGCGTAATTGTTCTCTCTCTTTCCGACTTTCTCGTGAATATAATCATAGGCTTAGCAGCGGAATATACAGAGTGCTTTTTTATAGTGTATCTCGGGCTTAACACTGCTTTAAGGAAAATATAATTTAAAAATTCTGTGACGCAGAAATTCTTTTGGAACATTTATCATGGCAACATGGCCGCGCCAAGCTTTCTATAACACCTTGAATGTTGGACTAAGTGTCGTGTAAATTATATACAACATGTCGTACAAACAGGTGGTAGTTATACCACCCTGTGACGATTTAAAAGAATCGACATCATGCATATTTACGGATGTAAAGAACATTGGCAACAGACTCTGTCGACTTAGCATTCATGTTATTTTTTTTTTTTCAGTTATGTAATTTATTTTGTGTACGAATATACAAAAACGCCGCAATGTCAGACCTACTACCGGATCGGAATACGAATCCTATTCATTTGCAGCGCGGAGTGAGACAGGGAGATGTAATATCTTCGTACCTATTTACAGCTGCACTTGATGATACTAATGATGACGAATATAGACCCGTTTTTAATACTTCTCCGACTCCCCAAGTTAACTGAAAAAAAAATCTCTACAGAGATAAGTCTGCCTTTGTATATTTTATGTTATTTCTTAGGTAATATCCTGTCGTATACAATACAATACAATGTATACAATGAAGTATAATTAAAATTATTTAACACTTACTTGATAGCGATATACCGCCATATAGCCAGCGACAGCGTGAGAAATATGGAGGCTGTGTGCATGATCTGCGTGAAGTGACTGTGGAACAGCATGTAGACTGCCCAGGAATAGGGTCGGTCTACCTGCCCCGGCAGCAACTGCGGGACAAACGAACACTAACTTAATGAGTGTTGGCAACCCAACAAAGCATAGTTATTTTTGTGTTTTTTAGCTGTGGCAATATTGTAACTTTTTCCCTTCTCTGTGAACCGTTGAGCTGTGAGGACGTTCGATTTATTACAAATTTCTAATATATGGCCATTATTATGAAGCAGCCAATAATCGGAAGTAAGTTCGGAAGGGTCGTCAATTCGAAATTTCCGAATTACAGTGGGGTAACTGCAGGAAATTTCGAAACTATTAAAAAAAAACGCTAGATTCGAGTGAATTGTCGGGCTCAAGCGCGACGTTGACGACCCTTCCGAACATATCGCTGCCTCATAATAAGGGCCCTAGATTTCACATATTAGAAATTTATAATAAATCGAACGTCCATTTAAGTCTATTATGAAGATATTATGTTACTAGATATAATATCGTTGCAAAGCTGACAAACATTTATGTTAGCGTCACATCCAAAAACTAAATTAATTAAACATTTAATCTCTTATAGAGGTCAATGGGTGTTTTTACATGTAAATCAGAATATAAAAATAAAAACAAACAGAATTGGTACGGAGTAATATTAAGACCGACATAAAGAGCAACAAACATAAACAAAATAAAACACCTAAGCAGCACCTAAGGGCAAATACCGGCAAAATTAATTCTGTCAGCCTACACGTAGCACTCTCCTAGAGCAGAGTTTCTCAAACTTATGGCTCCACGTACTGTTAAAGTTTCTAGATTACAGCGAACCCCTAAGCCACCACAAGCGCAAGTAACAGTAAATAAAACAAATAAACACTGAGCAAACCAGTGTTGCCAGCTTTAGTTTTAGGATAGTAGAAATAAACTTAGAAATTGGAAGATTTAAAAAAGGAAATTCGGTAGATCTACCTATCCTATAGATATAGTTCTGAAGATTTGTAAAAACTACATTACATTATGTAAATATTGTCGCAAACCCCCTACCGTCGAATGGCAAACCCCCAGGGGTTTGCTTATCCCACTTTCTGAAACCCTGCCCTAGAGAAATGCTATGGAATCTCGGAGCAGTGATAAATGGGCTACGCTTTGTTGTAGCACCTATCTACGAACCTTCTACGTATGCTACGCCACGAGAACAGCGTAGCGTGGTCCAACTAAATATTTGCAATATTTGCAACTTTGGCTTCCGAGTAAGTGCAAAGTCAAAGGACAGCCATGTCTCGAACTTTGATATTAAATTTCAGTATCTGCATAATAATAAATCATGCTCGCTCATGTGTATTTAGAAGCAGTCACCTATCCGCCCACTGCCGAAATCTGTATTGAATCTTCAAGCGAGGCGAGATAAATAAACATTGGTTGGGCTCATCACTCGCGACCGCCATACACATCAATTCGGACACATATCGATCGTGTCTGGTAGATTGTTCTCCACCGCAGCGTTAATTCGTACATCTACAATAATATTGGAAATGTCATTGCAAGCTGGATCTCTTTGTGTCATAATACCACACGTCAACCCTCATCCAATGGACTTATTTCTCGTTAATCTATACATTGCAGTCTTTCCTCTAGATCAAAAACTTATCAATTCTAGACGTATACCAAACGCTTCTTTGTAAACAAAAGAGTGATTTAGTTCATTTCCCATAAAGAAGCAGTTCTTCTTAGCAGTTCAAAGTTCACGTTTCGCGCGTCTTTCCAAGACTTTAAACGACATTCATGTAGAATGCCCTTCCAAGGCCACCGTGTATCGTTGGTATAGCGAATTCAAGCGCGCTCGGCGAACTTTGGTGGATAAGAAAGAAGTGGTCGCCCTTTGACGGCTGTTACGGAAGAAAACGTGCTAACAGCGAAAAATAAAATCCAAGACAATAGGTGTGTGACTCATCTATTGTCTTGGATTAAATTTTTCACAATTTGAAATGCTACGATCAGGTTTAAGAGGTTTCGGTTGCACTTTTAATTTTTTTACTTCAACCAGTATGCCAACTTTCCACATAGTTATTGGTTCTGTGTTGCTCTCCAAAAACCGACCACTGTTTTATACTTTCTTGGGTTAGCCAATTTCTTTTAAAATATCGAAAAATGATTGTAAATCCTGGTGGTTGTCAAATTGTTGCACAATAAATTCCCAACCTTCAGTAATTTCCCCATGTGGTAACAAGGCCAAGCTACGACACAAAAATACACATCGGCGGTAGTGTTTACCATTGAATATCTTCAATGCTTTTGCTTTTTTAACCAAACTTTCTTAAAAATGATAATAACAACCATTGATGGTAATTCCGGGAAAACCAGCAGAAATTGGTTTTATTACACTTTTTTCGAAGTCACACGTATACGTACACGTATCTCCAGCCGATTATTTGTGACTTTATGATGTGAAATAAAATTTGGTACGCTTTGGTATGTATCTCTATGGGACATTAAAGCATACACAAGTAATCTTATACAGGTTGTTTTTGAAGAACTGCCACCATCTCCATGAATTTAACATATTTTACTGAAAGGAACCACGCAATACTCAAATGTGCCATCACCAAAGAAGTGAATACAAGCCCACTGCAGGACATAGGCCTCCTTCGTGGTTTTCATAACCATGAGGAGTTTGCCATAATCGCCACGCTTGGCAGGCGGGTTGGCGATCGCAGTTTGCGATTGGAATCTCAGGAAGACGCTGCTGCCCGTCTCCTGGTAATGTATTTCCGTAGTCGCCTTCTACGACATCCACGGAAGGAAATGGAGTGACGCTATTCTTAATCCGGTGTCCTAGTGTGAGGGTTACTAATAATCTGTTATTGTTCATACTATCTTTAGATACTAAGGATGAAATATTTTTATCAGGTAATAATAAATCTATTTGTATTTGTATTTTTAAGCCTTACATGAACAACCCGAATGTACACAAATACCAAAGTACAGCTTTCTAGACTTCGCTAGGTTCGCTTCGTTCCGGTCTTTGCGCTAGGCCGCGGACAGACATGGCGAAACTATAAGGGTTCCTTGTTGGAGTACGGAACCCTAAAAAGTACCCGAAACCGGCGTGCGTGCATGCAATAACCAATGAATGTTGATGAAGCGAAAGAGATTTGTCCGGATCGTGTCAAGAGGCAAACCCTGGCCTCTGCCTACCCCTCTGGGATACAGGCGTGAGTTTATGTTATAAATTGGTTTCAACAAGTATACTAGTACCTTATCTCCGTTATTACCGTTCTGCAATAAAGAGTTATCTATCTATCTTAATACCTATATATATCTTAACACATACTCGCTAGGCACCACGATGTCTCTCTGACTAAATGGCACTACAGTCTAGCACTTGTAAAGTACGTCCTTATAATGATAGATACGGGCTGCCGTATTGGATGCGTGCAAATTGACTACTCATCGCGTCTGTGTGTTGATTCAAGTATTCGCTGCAGAGGTTCGTGTTTCTGCTAACAATCTCGACAATACCTGAGTTTGTAGATATTTCGATACTCTCAAAGCACAATGATATAACATGTGCTTTGAGAGTATCTTCGGTGCCTTTCAGGTTTACGCCAAAGTAATTTAATCCTTTGTCTAGGTAAGCTATTTCACCTTACTTCGCAGCAATTTGGAGTCTAGTGCCAATTATCTCGTATGTAATTGCCAAATAAATGGCTGCCCTGTGTGCAATCTCGCGCCCGCACATTTTTTTTATAATTGCTAAAAATGAGCATAACAAGGCAACCACTTTTGTCATGAGTGTTTCTGAAATTTTTTATTTTTCGAAATATAAACCCTGATATTCGCGCTTTACGCACTCTACCAATGTCAGTAAATAATTTCCGTACACAGAAGAATGTCTATTTTAATTAACAGATACGGTTGCTCCATACAGATACAGTATTATCTTAAAAAAGCACCACTCCAAAGCAGAAAAACGGTATTTTTTTTAAATAGAAAATTTATTAAAATTATTTAAAGTCGAAGAACAATAGTTTTTATTAATGAGTGACAAACTCTAACTGGCTAGTACCTTGTATAGGTACACGCTGATTTTTGGGTTGTTTAAAAGCTGCGATTATGTTTTTTTTTTCTTTCTTTTTTATGTAGCCTATTTTCGGCCTACTGCAGGGACAGGCCTTCTCTCAGAGAGAGATGAGAAAAGGCCTGTGCCTACAGTGGGACGTATATAATCTGCATTAATATTTAATTCACATTGTAGACGCATCAATACTCACCAGGTACCGGTAAACGGCGAAGGGCACGTACTCGAGCATGACGAAGACATCGGCCACAGCCAGCCACTTCAGCAGCCGGTTGATGGGCGCCGCCGCCAGGTCGCGCCGCGTCAGCACGGCCACGTTCAGCGCGTTGGCCAGGCTGCCGAATAGGCAAACCTTGCGGAAAACAAATATTTAGAGAAGGTTTTCATAAATTTTCTTCTTTTTGGTCGGGTCCTCATGCATGACTGAGGAACGTGACTGTGGGGCAGCTTCCGCCACCATCACTCTCCATTGGGTCCGATTATGCGCCAGATGTATGGCTTGCAGGGTCCCTCCTGTACCAACAGTATGAACCATAATTTTTTGTTCGTGATGTTATCGAGATGCTTCTGCAGACGCATTACTTTTAACGCGTTTTTGTCCGACTGCGAAAGCAAAGAATATTGTCTTATATGTATGTTTCTTTACGGCCACCCAGAGGCCAAATGGCTTGACCAAATTTAACGAATGAGATGTCTAATCGAAGATACATTCGTAGACTAGATGACGTCACAAACAGGAAATAGTAACATTGTTTGTACAACGTATCAAATAAAAAAAAAGTTATTAAAAGAACAAAAAAATACCATTCTGCTGGGTTTTTTCCTTTTGTATTTCAACATGTTTTTTACCGCAACAATTCGACGAATTTTAAAAACTTATTTAGAGGCTAAAAATTTCACCCATGCCGGGACTTGAACCCGCGACCTCTAGCTAACCGCGCCAGCGCTCTCCCAACTGAGCTAGTTGCCAAGTGCAGGCACCGGCGAAATTTCGGACCTCTTCACAAACTTCTCTATATTACGTACCGGCAGCGACATCTGGCTGAAATAAGTAGGTAAGTAGGTTTTTAAAATTTTTCTTAGCACAGATTAGTGCAACAAAGAATATAATTCGACGAATACTTATAGATAATAACTTCTACGCAACACAATCACTTGTCCTGCTATCAAACTAGGATAACCTGTGCTATGGTAACCAGGCAAGGACATCACAAACATGGAAATACACCCCCGACTGAGGCCATTTGTACAAATGTACGGCGGCCCCCATCCCCAGTGGATATAGGCAAAGTCGTCAGTAAAAAGCTCTGAATGCCCAGTAGCTCCGCTCCGCATGTGCCTGAATACACGTTTGCATCAGTGGTGGCTTGCCTTGGATCTTGACACACCCTCTTTCGCTCTACCAACATCCGAAGTCGTAAACATAGCTTAGAAGATATTGTAAACAAACAACGGAAACGGACGTATTGCAAATATTGTGGTTCTATTTCTGCTGCTGCGTTTCCGTTGAATATAAACTTAGGTGAAGACCAGTCTTTCTACTGCATTGTTTATGAAGTATACATCACAAAAAATCGGGTGGGGCTATGTCGAGTTACACGGCCGTTGGTTTAACGTGAAACGTCTATAAGTCAGCGTTAATTTTTAGCTCAAACTGCGCAATGTGTTTCGCGACACTGGGTGACACTGGCGCGGTATTATTATAATTCACACGCCAATTACGCCAAACACTTACAATTCCACAAAGGTAACACCACCTTATAAAAAAAATTACTTTGAAAATTTGAATGAAGGGCGTATGCAATCTTTGAATTTTTTGTGAAAATTATTAATATTAAAACTATTGAGTTAATTAAAACGACCTCGTGGCGCAGCGGTAGTGCATCTGCATACCATGCAAGAGGGTTCGAACCCCGGCTGGGGACCAAAAAAAAAAAAAACCCCCAGGTCTTGGATGTTTACATGTTTGTGATGTCGTTGTTTCTGGTTCCCACGACACAGGGTATCCTAGTGTGGGGCCAGAAGCAATGTATGTGCCTGTATGTAAATGTTTATGTTTAAAACATTCGGTTTTATTTTGCGAAAGGGCTACAGCGTTTCAGTTATAGTCATTTTAATTTTGTTTTCTTTTTTGTACTTAACATAAGCAAAAATTCACAGATTTCGTGCCTCACACGACTATCAACCTCATTTGAAATGGATCGATTCATAAATGTGATACAGGGCAAACCCTTAACCCGATCTTCTTTGTTTTAAGCTCAAATTGTAGCTGACTTAATTGTACAGAGGTGCTTTTCTCAAATGTTTCATATCATTCTTCGTTTTCAAACTATCAAGTGCCAAAATAAAAAATTCGGTCATAATTTTTTTAATAAAAAATAAGTTTTTTGCGTAAGCGGAATTTTTCGAGTTAGGTTTTGCGTAAGGGTGGTGTTTCGTGTATATAGTTTTATGCGTTGAAAGGAATGTAGTACATTGGAAAATCGTGTTTATTGTTTTGTGCGTGTTCATTGCTAGAACAAACAATATTTTGAGGGAAAAATTGCGTGATAACTTCCACAGTTCGTTAAGAGAATAGCTTTATATATATTGTAGCATTGACGATGTTTCCAAAGGCGTTGTGTAATAAAAAAGATATCGGGCAAACTGAAGATGACTTTTTGCAATACAGCAATATTATAGAGCTCTCCTATCAGAGAAATCTTTTATCTGTTCATTTAATATTGAAACTTGGCCGAGAGGTTAGCTTCAGTATATGCTGAAACACTTGTGAGTATAGTCCGCACAAATCTTTTTGGCGGTAATGTGAACATAGTCACAGATCGTTTGCACATCGCTTACTGTCTTTACAGTAATGCGTAGTAAATTACTATTAGTCAATAACTAAAGTAGTCAATTAATCACACATACACTGTAAAGACAGTAAGCGATGTGCAAACGATCTGTGACTATTTTCACGTTACCGCCAGAAAGATCTGTGCGGACTATACAAATACACTGTAAAGAAAGACATTAAGCCATTTGCAAACGATCTGTGACTATTTTCACGTTACCGCCAAAAAGATCTGTGCAGACTATAACGGCCCCGTTCTTTTTCCTTTTTTGTGACTCATTATTTTTTTTATATTTTATTCAATGTTTAAGTTTCAGATTCTCAATTTTTTTAAGTTAGTGGCTGAATTTACGATGACCTATTATCTTATGTGATCGATCTACCATAGACCACGATTGATAACTGCAAGAACGCCATTGAGAAAACCGGTACTCTACAGTTGGAGTAGTTCTTTTGAATAGAAACATGTTACTTTCAGTTTTTCATGGTACTCTACATAGTTTATAAAAAAAAAGTTATTTTAAATATAGAAAAATTGTTTCCTTAACATTTTGCAATAATTAACGGTTAAAAAACTATTGCAAAATTATGTGGGTCATAGTTTTTATTTTTTACGCGGGCGCCATTATTTTTAACCGTTCGGTTTATGGTTGTCAGTAACTTTGCTTTAATTTCGTAATTTTTTATATCGTTTTGACATTTGTGCTGATGGTTTATAGATCAGATAGAAAAGATTGGTAATTTCTTATTTCGCGTATTTCTGGAATTAATAAGATTAAATGGAGCTGACAACTTTTATCCGTATTTTAATGAAATGCATACGTTTACATATCTTCATAAAATGTTATAACTTGAATTTGGCACATATGTTTTTCCCGCAAAGTTCGTATTATGGGGTAACCCTGTTGATTTTGAAAGAGCGTTCAAAGTGTAAAAAAATGTATCAGGGCACTGGGGCAAGTTGCCTAGATAGTTGTAAACCACTCTGCAAAACTCTGAATATATTACCACTTCCTAGTCTTTACATTTATGAGATATGTATATTTGTAAAAAAATACGTCCAAGTCTTTAAAAATAATAACGAAATATATGACGGAAGAGGCAGGAATGGAAATAAACTACATGCGCCAGCACAATCGTTAGCTCTACACTCGCGTAACTCATATTGCATGGCAATAAAATTATTCAATTATTTGCCACAAAACATTTGGGAGCTATCTCTCACAAAATGTAAAACAGATTAAAAATTCTCATAGACAAAATGTATTATAGTGTAAAGGACTTCTTAAATGGTCCATTGATCTCAGTTTAATTTTAGGCATTTTTTTTCTTTTATTGTTATTACTATGCAAAGATTTATATACATATTTTTAACCTACCTACTAATTTAGCTAAACAAAATTTTTTTTAAAACAAAAATAACATTTGCGCACCCTGACGGGTAGAGAATGCTTGTGCCATAATTTTAATACCACCTACATGTAAGTACCTACCATGCTTTAGCAAATAAAATACTCTTACTCTTACTTTTTTTTTATTCCCAGAACAATATTAAAACCATAGACAACGTTTTAAGTCAAGATCTCTTTTTAGTCTGTGGTCAAGTGATTAAGTCATTACCGGCGCAACGTCGAGTCGAAGTTTAAAAAAAAATTGAAATTAAACGAATAATATTATATTTAAAATTATTGCTTTTAAACCTATATTTTCTTTTATCTACACTCATATCATAATCTTCAAATTAAGAATTCAAAGGTAAACACACATTGACAGGCTTTAAACAATACATAACTTTAAAGAAAATTAAAAAAAATAAGTGTAATATAAAGTTACATTAAAGGTCAGATTTTTCACTTTATATTACAGTTATTTTTTTTAAAGTGTTTCTGTGATCACGGAACAAAACTTAAGTTTTTTTTTTAATGTCAAAAGTTGACTCTATAAAAAACCTAATTTCATTTTCGTGGTACCAAAAGTGCAACTAACAATACCTAAAATTGCGCGCGCAAAACTAAGTGCAGACGATTAAATGTCAAGATACTTTTGTCGAAATTGCGCCATTTTGTTTCAAACATTTCATTTATTGGATTAAAAATGTCTGTTGAAGATTATGATATGTGTGTAGATAAAGTAGTGTATGAGACTGCACATAACTTGGTATTAAAACACTCGCCAATGCTATTAAAAAACTCGCCAAGTCTCGTTTTTTAAAATCTCGCTCGTGTTTTAATAACCCTCATTATGTGACAGTCACACACATAAACTACTATTAGAAGATATTCCAAAATATGGCTGTCACAATTTAGGTCTGTCGCCTAGTGTAAGCGAGATGACATTATAAGTGGTTACAGTGTTAAAAAGTTAAGAAATAATTATTTTATCAAATTAAGGTTTGTATTTTCCAAACCAATCATTAAATTAAAATTAAAATAGAGTAGCTTACAAATCTTTCCTTATTTCTTATGTAATGTATTGTTAAAAGTTTTGCGTGCAATAAAGTGCAATAATAATAAATGTACGTATGGATAGCCTCTGTCAAAATGTATACCTAATAAGATGGTATTCTGCTCAGTAGTAGGTATCTCCTATTTACTCTGCATGGCTTCCAATTTAAATAACAACATATTATTATGGTCACATGTAGCGTAAGAAAAGAAAACCCACGGAAAACCACCCAAAAAAATATCTATTTTTGCGGACTCACCAATAAACTGACGTATCCATGGATACTATTGTAGGCGATAACCAGGTCTCGCAGGTTCCCGGAGCAGTACTGCGAGTGCACGCATTCCTTCACCACGGATATGTTGTAGCGAGTACGCCAGTCCTCCAAAACTTTGAGCGCCTCCTCCATACTCCGGCTTTGATTGTACCCCTTGAACTTGATCATGGATATAAACCGGGGATCCTCGAACAAGCTGAACGACCCATTCGCTGCCGAAGCCATGAAGTTGCCTGTACTACTGTCAGACATCATTGTGGCAGTTTGCTCGCTTTTTTATCAATAGCTATTTATATTCAGCTTCTTATTTGAAGCGTGGTCTGAGAACGAAGCCTTTGCTCGGACCCTTTGAATAATCCTTGCTTCGTTTCCATTTTCTATTTCCGTGTTTTCTGCGAACAAATGGAAATTGTGTCTGTTACCAACGGTAAATATTGTATTTATAAGATAGCTTTTAAATTAAATTAGACTATTTTGTTATGCTGACCTGTCGAATGTATGGGAGAAGATTGTTTGTAAGTATAAAGTCTGTTTTATTAATATTTTCTCTTTGTTTATAATTTAAGATATTTATTCTCATAAAAACCTGGGTATTATAGGTTAAATCAGGGCTTCCCAAACCATGCGTCACGTCGCGACGCACCAGGGCGTTCACACAGATTACCTGTCGGTTAGGAAGGACGCGTCGCGCTTAAAAAACTTTGTGAAGAATCTGAGCATACATCTCTAATTTATTATTGACACTCTCAACTGTCGTTAGTTATCCAAAGGCAATGTACTCGCACGTGCACACAAATTACGAAATGAGTGTTACACTTATCTATAGACAGAATTGATCATAAAATTGGCAAATCTCTGCGATATAGGGAGTTGCAAATTTTTTTTATTACTTGTTATTAGGCACATACAACACACTGGTAGGTACTTTTGGCCAGATAGGTGGGCGTCGCAAGGAAATGGAAAACTCCCAAAGACGTCAGTCAACTAAAATTTTGGGAAGCCCTGGGTGAAGTAAGTAAATGAACTAAAACTGCAAAATCATATTGCCAATAAAGTTTCAATAGCCAAACGCTAGGAACTTGTTCAGGAATTACGGCATCGGCATACCGAGCTAGGAATAGCTGCGATTTACCATTATTGTTATTTTCTTCCTTTTAGTTATCGTGCACTGACATTGGTCATTCCATTGTGTGACATCGTTTTACAAATGCGACGAAAATTTAATAATTTATACTAGTGATTCTATTTCCATCACCGCGAAGGTTTCTCAACAGTGAAAACGGATCCAACGACACTGCCTCCCGTGGGAGATTGTGGTGTTGCATGCGATATTTTAACATTCTGTCGGTATTTGAAGCGCAAATAAAGCACGTTTATACATTTATAATCCAAATTACATTTCGAGACATAAAATTCTTGAAAAACGCTTGGCTTAGCCCTACAGTACACGTGGGCTTTTAATAAACATACTGTTTTTGCTAGTCCATACCTAGCAAAAACAGTATGTTTATCTTTAAATAGAGTATGATTTATGTCTTAGAATTCTGCAAATGTTGATACACGTATATTGTATAAACACGTATATTATAGTCACATAAACTAATTACTTATCACAATCTAAGCGAGGTGTTGATTTGACTGAAACTTCACTTCTTTGTTATTCTGAAACCCTTTATAATTGTTCGATAATGAAACTCTAATTCCATTATATTTGAAATTTAATCTACGAATTTTCCTTTCACCGTGATGGAGAGAGCGGCAAAACGTTGCGTTACCTACAATCTGTTGAATGTCCCTAGAACTTGGTTATTATATTTGGAACATGAGGCATTCTAATTAAAGGTGGCAATAATCTGTTTAGTAGCTGAATAAATTGCACCCCTCACGCGCTAATGAGGAGTTACCTTAAAGAATAATTTTGAGAGACTTGTTACAGCTCTGCTATACCTCAGAGGCTTATAGAATGGTTATAAGTACGTCAACATTTCACCGCGTAAGAAAAAGAATTTGGTTACTATCAGAAATACTGAAATCGTTTGTTTGTGACTTATTAGGCAGGGTAGAACGGGTCAGATTACATAATCACTAGCTCATTTCTACCCACTAAAATGAGCTGGTGATGGCCCTTCTCTCCATCATATAATCTGATAAAAAGTACTAGAAACTGGCGTGCGTGCATGCAGCAAGCGATTAATGTCTATCTATCTATCTATCTAATGTTGATGAAGCGAAAGTGGTTTTCAGGATCGGATTAGGATGCCAAGCGGTAAGCCCTGGTCACTGCTTATACCCCCAACGAACACCGAACCCGTATGTATGTATGTATTTAATCTGCTTGTTCTTCAATCTCCTTACTCCTCCGCTATTCTGACACCGATAATATTATGATCTTCCACGTCCTTTCCAAGGCAAATGGCGGTAGTTTGGCTTTCAGGAGCTTTTGGCAGAACAAGAATTAGATGGACATACACGGACGGATGAAGAATTCGGTAAAGGGGTTTTAAGAATTTTGTTGGAAGACTGGCATACTGGCATACTGGTCAGCTGTCATTTTGTTTTTTTTTTATCAAAATGGCGGCGCACCATAATACATATTTACATCGACTGGGACACTTATACCAACAAAAAAATACTAAGGTCACTACGTCTGAAAACGTCACGTTGCAGCGTTATTTGCAGAAAAATAAAATCTTCTTCAACTTGATTTATTTACAATAAAACCGATAATTACTTTCAGAATCATTGTTTATTGGTCAATATAACATACATTTATGAAAATAAGATCGAATAAATAAATATATAGATATGCATATAATTTATACAGGGTGTTAGGAAAAGTACTGTGTTCCTTTAAACCACATGTTCTAGAAGTAGAATAAACTACATTAAGCGTGTTAAAACAATAAAATAAAAAATTAAGTACATAATTGTTGAATCCTATTAACTCAATACGGCAATCCTGATTACTTGTAAATCCCAGCATTTTTAGCGAGATTACGATTACGGTAGCTTTCGTAGGTAGCTTCATAATCAGCCACCCGATGCCCACTGCAGGACATAGGCCTCCCTCATCGTTTTCATAACCATAAGGGGTTTTGCCATAATCGCCACGCTTGGCAGGCGGGTTGACAATCGCAGTATGTGGTTGGAATCTCAGGAAGACGCTGCTGCCCGTCTCCTGGCAATTGATTTCCGTAGTCGCCTTCTACGACATCCACGGAAGGAAATGGAGTGACGCTATTCTTAATCCGGCGCCACACGGAACTCATAGGTAGCTTAGGTAGGTAGGAACTTGTTATATATATATACATATGTTATATGTACCTATGTATATTTATATGTTTGATTTTATTTGCATGTTATATTGACCAATAAACAATGATTCTGAAAGTAATTATTGGTTTTATTGTAAATAAATCAAGTTGAATAAGAATTTCTTTTTCTGCAATTAACTCTGCATCGTGACGTTTTCGGACATATTGACTTTTGTATTTTTATGTTTGTAGAAGTGTCCCCAGTCGATATACATATACCCTATCCGTTCTTACTTGGCACAAGTAGTAAACAAACATGGCGGACCAACAAAATGTCACATTACATAGGGTTGGGTATTACTTGAATGAACTGCTACAGTTTCATAGATTTAATTGTTTAATGAATGATATTAAGTTTATTGGAATATAAAATATTTTAAGTTATAATAATATCCTCGCAATCTATCTGCGACATAAAAAGACTAGCATAAAGATGGGTACTACAATTTTTGACTCAATTTAACTGGCTCTCTGACAATTGATAGAATCAAACTTACTATAGCAGAAAAAGTAACAACCATAAATTGATTATAAAAACACATGTATTTCGTCGTTTTAATAGAATAAAACAGTATTACCTGAATAATGTAATATTTACCTAATACCCACCGGGTAAATATTTTGCCATTTTTAAAGAACAAAATAATATTTTAGCACATTGCGCAATTTCATTCATTCGTTCTTTCATTCACCTCATCCAACCGCGTCCCATCACTGCAACATAATGTCAAAGTAATCTGTGCAGTTTTGCTAACCTGTGATCAGAATTGTATGAAAATCTGAATTTCGCAACAAAATCTTATTCGCAACCACAGTTTAGGCCAGTTTTCGGTGAAATTCAATGTCCATGTGTCTTAACTAGTGTCTACAACTAAATGTGGTAATCTATATTGAGTGATGCTCTTGGAATATAGAGTTTTGTGATAGAAGAGGTTTGTTTACTACTTGTGCCAAGTAAGAACGGATCGACTGTAGGTATTATTGTGCGCCGCCATTTTGAAAAAAAAAAACAAAATGGAGGCTGACCAGTATGCCAAAATCTTCAAACCCCTTTATAATAGATAGGCATTAATGTAAATTGCGGAATATCAAAGTCTTAAAAAGAATAAGGGCCGATTTTACCAACCTTAGATAAAACTTCAACTTCAACTTCATCAACCCATTATGTCCCCACCGAGGGGCACGGGTCTCTTCCCTGAGGAAGGTATAGGCCATACTCCACCACGGGGGCCAAGTCCGGATTGGTGGAGGCTTGTAGACTAGTGGCTCGTCTACTGTCAGAAGTTGTCAAGCCGCTCTAAGGATAAAACTTATCCATCAAATAAAGTATTACACAACAAAAATAAAAAATAAATATTGCCTTTCATTTGGTATCACAGATGACATTTTATTTCTGTTGTGTAATACTTAATTCGATAGATAAGTAAAATTGGCCCTAAGAAATTTAATTTTTGCTTTGAATAGGTTATTGTTAAGGAATTTTGTAGTTTATTTTGTATGCATATACAGGCCCGTTTTTACCGCTGCTTCGACTCTACAAGGTTTGCTGGAAGAAATCTCTTACAGAGATAAGCTCGCCTTTTTACATTTTATTTGTTATGTCATATCCTGTTAGTTATGTAATATCAATGTTTCGTGTGCAATAAAGTATAATAATAAGTAGTTAAATTCAGCAAAAAAAAAATATTAATGTCCACAAAAGATCATTTCTGTCTAAACTTTATTAACTTAACTCCGCAATCACTTACTTCGGTTTGAGTAACGCGTCGAAACTTATTTAATCGAGATATAAGCGGACCTAAATCGCAAATGTTTTGACAGGAAGTAGTCAATACTGTAAGCCAGAAATATTTCACTGAATTACGCGCTACGCAGACTCTATCCCGCAATCTGTCACCGCGCCCCACTAATAAATGTTCAGGTGCGTGTAGGGTTACCAAATCCAAAATTATGGAGCCCTCTGTGTGTCCCTTGTGCCCATCCACATGCACTCGAGAGGACTTGCTGGATGTAATAATAAGAAATAAGATCAACAAATAACATTTCCGAACAAAAAAAAACAGCAAACCGGACTTGTGATGTATGTACTATGCGGACTCATCAAAAGCTGTGAAAAATTTTAAAAAGTGTGTCTACTATCATTCTTTTTGAAAATGTAAAATACATTTAAGTATTTCTGATTTCCTGACAGAGGGCATTATTAAAAATTCCTGGCATCTGGTAGGTAACCCCCCGCTCCGATATTAACTCCTACAATGGGTCTCGAATTTCAGCCTCGCTACAGTAGAGTGGGCGTAGCTTTCAGTAATCAAATTTCAGATAGCCGTCGTAAAAATAGCTTTTTAAAATGCTTGTCATGAAACGTTGCCTCGTAAGTGTAAGGGCGACATCTTGACGCTCAATCGCGGCATCGATGAGTTTCAAATCTAAACATCAATAGATTTGGAGATTGTTAAAAATTTATAGACAAGTAGAGGTCATTTTGTTGCACATAAAAGGAAAACACAAACATTGTATCTGTATATATTCTTTTTGTTGCACTAACCCGTGCTGTAAATGTAAAAACCTAACTGCAAAGTGGGTTACTCGGGGCTGCAAGTGATGAAAATTGCTTCGGCCAGATGTCGCTGCCTGTATGTAATACAGAGAAGTTTGTAAAGTGGCTCGAAATTTCACTGATGCCTGCACTTGCCCATTAGCTCAGTTGGGAGAGCGCTGGCACGTTTAGCCAGCGGTCGCGGGTTCAAGTCCCGGCATGGGTTGAATTTTTAGCCTTTAAATAGGTTTTTAAAATTGTCCTCAGCACGGGTTAATGCAACAAAAAGAATATAATCATGTAGGTACAGCAAATCCTTCCAATGTTAAAATCCTAACTTCAAAGTTGGTTACTCGGGGCTGCAAGTGACCTAAATTGTTTCGGCCAGATGTCGCTGCCTGTACGTAATACAGAGAAGTTTGTAAAGAGTCTCGAAATTTCACTGATGCCTGCACTTGCCCATTAGCTCAGTTGGGAGAGTGCTGGCACGGTTAGCCAGAGGTCACGGGTTCAAGTCCCGGCATGGGTGGATTTTTTAACCTCTAAATAGGTTTTTAAAATTACGTATATTATTTTTTCCTGATATTCTTGCAATCAATAACTGATTCCACACGAGCGAAGCCCTGGCTTGTTCGTAGTATTTTGGTAATAGAAGTGCAGTCGACCACTTGACAGCATAATTATCAATATTTACATGCGTGCACTGTACTCAGGTACGCAACAAGTGACTTTTCAATGACAATGTACAGGTCTAGCACCTGTCGACTGTACTTAGTTGCAACACTTTTTATATCACCCGTTCTAGTTATAGTTCGACTGTAGATTTCCGCACTTAGCCTCATAGTTGGGACATTCATTGCACGTAGCAAGTGCTTAGGTATGTAAATACCTCAGACACTGGGGTTTCCTTACGATGTTTTCCTTCACAGTTAGCGAGTGGTATTGCTACTATACGCAACTATATACTTCGAACCCACGACCTCCCGAATGAGAAGCCGGCGTTCCACCGCTCCCCTACCGCAGCTCTTGATATCACCAGATTCATGTTGTATCCGGGAGCGAAAATCATATGCAACGATATTAAACTCTTCAGGCGTAATAATCTGATATAGTACCACAATGTACACAGCATAGTAACTGACTGTCCCTTATTTTCTGATTTTCTATCACAGCTCATGCGAGGGCAATATACAAAAATACCTATTCGTTTAACTTAGTGTCAATCAAAGTCAACGTGACTAAACTTCTCTAAATAAATTACGAGCAGTCAGTCAATATTTGGCTTCGACGGTAACGTTGACCTTGACGCAAATGGCAAGTTAAACAATCATAATTTTAAATAATACAAATCATATTCGTCAAAATTACCGCGGGTTTCTGAATTGAGAATTCCAATGAGGGATGCTTAATTATCTCGTTTTTTTTTAATAAATCTGAAAAAAATATAACGATACTTAAGTGTTTACTTAGAGAAATTCTCTATTCACAAAACGGGCAGTTAGTTTTCCACAGTCAATACGAACTTTCAAACAGTAAAAACAGCCAACGAGCTCATTGTTTTGGGCGCCAACCATATTGCGATTTAAATTTAGAACTTTATTACAGTAGACAGCACATCGAACTTTAGTGCACTCTACCCAGTTACGTTAAGGGTGACTTTGCAACAAACATCTGAATGTCGAGCAGTTGCTTACTGTGCCAGACGTTAACATTGTTTCGAGTTCAATTCAGAACAATATTAACCATTGAGATTCATGCGGTGCCATTGTGATGTCACGTGTTTGTAAACGTCTTATGATACGTGTTTGATTGTTGTGCGTATACTAGTCATACAACATGTAATTAAATAAACGCAACCCCTAAAAACCGTACGGCACAACTTCTGATGAGCAAAGTTAAAAAGTCTGACAAAAAACATTGCATGAAATCGGCCACATCAAGTTTCGGGTTCTAACAGGATTCTAAACTTTTTCTCATTGGAAATGGATTAAATTTTAATTTAAACGTTCGATACCGTTTTCAAGTTTTGCCTTTACTCAAATTTTCTTCTGTGAAAAATTAAATTTTTAGTTAATTTAAGCGAACTGTAAAATATATAAAATACCTGTGAAAATAAACAGTTATTTTTTATTATCTTTATAAATTGTTGGAGCCGCTAATAATTTTTCGTCTGCGTATTGACTACAAGACTGTCCCCTGTTGTCGGGATCACACTAAGTTTTATACAGGGTGGCTCATTTAGATCGGTCAGTACGGGAAAGTCTGAAACTATAAGACATACGAAGATCTGTTCTTAGGGACCATGTCATCTATTTTAGTAACAAGGAAAACTGCATTCATACATTGAAAAAAAAACTATTCTCAGCTCGGGAATCGAACCCGGACGTTTTGAAAAATAAAACCAGCTGAGCTGGTTCCTAAGAACAGATCTTCGTATGTCTTATAGTTTCAGACTTTCCCATACTGACCGATCTAAATGAGCCACCCTGTATACGCATATATTGTATAGTTTGTAACGTATTTTCGTCTGTGGTGCGACGATGTGGCGCCCCGCACAGTTAATGACCCCTAAATTATTGCTTGGTTGTATTCTAAACTCTACGAGACATTACTTGAGCTATAAATTGATTACAGATTGTATTCCCTCGACTCCCCAAAAAGAGGGGATGCTACTTGTCTCTGTCCATGCTGACTTCTTTTCCCATAGCAGTATTTTCCGAACACAGATTCTTCGCCTTGTTAATAAAATAGTAATAGAATAAACAACTGATATTGTTTTTCTTCATTTTTCATAGAAAATATTGTTCGCATAGGCGAGAAGAAATCCTCCATTTCGGAAAGAAATGGAAATTGAATGTACACAAATCAAGCTCAATTTTTTTCTCAGTAAAAAAAATACATTGGGAGGAAGTTTGTTTTATCAGTTCTTGATTACAAGACAATGATATCTTTCAAGGATTGAATCCAGTTAGGAACATTTATCTTTGAAAAGATAAATGATCTTCCGATCTTAACGAGATTGGAGGATATACCTAACTGTTATTAAAATTAAGAATGAAATACAAATTAGGACGAAAGCAATTTATTTTTCAAACTGAGGTAGATCGATAACCGTGTGGGCCGGGCCAATCAAGTGGAATGTGCGTCCATCGTTAATGTGTTGTTTTTGACGATAATGGAAAAAATATTTTCAGGAATGAAACTATGTATGATCGAGGAAGGAATGGAAATTATTTTCGACAAAGAAAAGAGCAAAAATCTAATAAAGACTGTATTATCTCGTACAGTCGAAAAAATGTAGAAGTCGAGCGTTTAGATTTGTTATTTTTGAAAATGGACTCTTTCCATTTTTGTTGCAGGTTTTATGGTAAATTATATTAACTTCCACACAACATAATCACTTATCCTGGACCCAAATTAGGATACACATTTATAGAATACCCATAGTAGATACTCGTACCCATAAAGTTCCATTTACTGTCAAAGAAAAATAGATACCTCATTCCTCACTCATACATAATCTAATCGCTCTCCAAACACAAACGTACTCTAGCTTTTGACGTGGCATCAATTAAGTAATTATCCCGCGCGTCGAGGTAATTCGCAATTAGCGCAAAGTGTATCATGTGTACCCTATTTACCCATTAAGGGCCGCATCTCTGAGATCGCTCTCGAGTGCCTATTTCAAGTTGCAATTGGAAACAACACAGCAACTCGGCGCGCACTCTAGAGCGATCGCTTTATTAAGGGGATTCAGGGACTAATACTAGGGCCACTGAGGAAAAAAAATCATATCTTTTTTACAGATCGAATTTGCAAAAAGTGTCTGTACAATCTCTCAATCATGTTAACAGTGAGTTTAAGGTCCCATGGCGGTGAACCTAAGGCAAAAAGAACTAAAAACAGCCGTTTCTGGCATAAATTCTCTCTAGTCCCAGGTCCGTGATTCTACGTCACAGTCGTCGGTCCTAAAAATTACTGTTAACGTGATTCAGAGATTGATGTGATATTTTTTTCATTGGTGATACTAGTGAACCGCATGGACACACTTAAGGCTGCTGTTACGTTTCTCATGCTATCTCGCTTGCACAATCTAACTGGTCGGAGTCGTTTCATAATAATAATATTACAATTAACGTTTGACTTGTACCATTAGTGATTAGGAAATAATCTTAAATTATTAAGAATTCTGCATACTTAACTCAAAACACGGAATTTTGGTGATGTTCCAAAATGATTCGGACTGACGATATGTGGTCTGTTTGAGGGTTTGGTAAATAATGAAGATACGGAATTATTTTTTCCCTACATTTAGATTTCTAAAATTATTAATTTTAGTATCAACTTTTCTCAATCAAAAACTACGAGTAAGTACAGGCACAGGATACAGGATATAAGAAAACATATATCTTTAGTATCCGTAATGTTATTGTCTATGAAACCCTCAGACCACATTCATCAAAAGTATACTAGTTTTGTTACAATCGTTAAAAAATATTAGGATGTGCGAGCGAGACAGCATAACAGGTGTAAGCGGCAACCTTAATGCGGCTCTCACAGATAGCACGGGTTTACTCAGAACCTGAACAGGTAAGTAGATAGATAGTTAACACTGTATTGCACACCAGTAATTTGTTTCCCGCAGATCATGATTTACCAATTGCCACGAAGCTAACAAACCTCTTTCTCTTCATCAACATTCATCCATCGTGAAACATCAGCAACATTCAGTTGCTGGGTCCGTGCGCGCCGGTATCGGGTAACTTTTTTCTTGCCCCTAACACCTACTCAAGTTGTGAGTAACCCTACTAGTTAGTTAGTTAGACCTGAGATTTCCGCATTTAGCCTCATAGTTGGGCCATTGTACGTAGCAAGCACTGTGGTATGTGACACTAGGGTGTACAAAAGGTGGACTTAAGCTAATGGCATTTTCTACCAGTCAACCCGCAGGAGGTACAGGAGAGGCAGAAATTGTCGTTGCCATCATTTAAATTAAGTTTTTAGTGGTCTTTAATCCGTATTGACTAGAATTTATTTATCTACCTAGTTTTTACTGTACGTGGCTATTGACAATTCAATAAATGCTGCGTTATTCCCGCAGCGCGTACAATGAGCGGTAGTGGCGTTTCCTAAGTAGTTCTTACCGTGTTCAGTATAAGTGTCAGTTTCGAACGAATGGAGATGTATACGGGAGCCAGTAACAGTAACCTAGAGTGGACTCAATAGTCTCCGCAGTAATCGGCTCACAATAGAGTGTCTCCCGCAATCACTCGAGTGTTATTACATTCAGATTCGAATGTCTGTATTGTTCACAATTAAGTATAAGCAGAGGCATCCTCTCAGATAGAGATTGTTTTTGTGTTTGTTGATATAAAAGAACATGTTACACATTTGTTACAATAAATGCAAAATGAATAAATTAAAATAACTTCCACGCAACACAATCAGGTGAACTGGTCCCAAACTAGGATACCCTGTGCTATGGTAACCAGGCAAGGACATCGCAAACATGAAAATACACCCAGAATGAGGCCATTCAAATGTACAAATTTACGGCGGCCCCCAGTGGGAATCAAACCCACGACCTCCGGCATGGTAATCAGACGTGATACCGCTAGACCATCGAGGCAGTCAGCAAGGCCCTACAAAATCAATTGCTTGGTGAGAGAGACATTATAAGGATAAGCGATTGCTCACACGAAACGTCGGAAATTTATTAATTTTTATTTATTCATTTAATGACTAACAGCACATAACAATGAATAACAAAAAATTTAGACATACCGAAGGCCAATTATAAGTCTCCAATTATAGAAACATTTTAAGACTTAGTTGAGCTCTTTGAGCAGACACAAAAGACTACCCTAATAATATAACTTGTTCTAACCATTGAAGAAATCTGCATAAGTTTTAGCCTCAAGCTTTGGATTGAAAAATTAAACATATCAAGATCTCTTCGCCAATTTATTAAATTAATTACAATCCCTCCATAGATATGAGTTTTGCCTATACTTTGATGACACTTTTTCCAGATGAAATACTGGATTTACTCGCCTTGATCTATTAGGAACATACAGATTCAGGTGACTAAGCAGCTGTGGACTGTCGAATTAAGGTAATTTAGCTTACCTAATAAATAGGTAATCGCAATTTTATTAGACACCCGTTAAGGCTCCAGAGAGTAACACTAGCGCCACCGAGGACAAAGAATTATATCTTTTTTTACTGATCGAATTTGCAAAAAGTGTCGGTACAATCTCTCAATCTTGTTAATAGTGATTTTTAGGACCCATGGGTCCTAAAAAGCCTTTCCACAAATTCTTTATCACAAGCCTGTTACTTAAGTTTTATTTTTGGTAATGTTTTTTATTGTGCAATAAAGTGTAACAAATAAACGAAAATTTGAAAAGAAATTTCTTCCAGCCAGCCTGGAATTTTTTTAAAAATAAAAAGTAAGTAGAAACAAAACCTATTGCTACCTACCTTTAAGTATAAAATACTGCTTACTAATATACAAATAACTTGCACGAATGTCTACATAAATATGAAAATGAAAGAATTTAAACGTAAATAATAACATACGTATGTTTATTATTGTTTATGTGTGTAAGCATGTGTGTGTGTATGTGTGTGTGTGTGTGCGCGCGTGTGCGCGCGTATAAGTAGAAGATATTTTCAGATTCATTGTAGGTTAAGACCATTCAGATACTTAACTTTTTAGCTTATATAGGTACTTAGATCAATCGTAAATCGACAAGTATTTGTGTAATGAAACATTTGTCGTGTTGAAGTCCAATACCGTATTGTATGTAATAGCTCTAGATATCTGCGTCCCTTTTTAAAAAAAATATCAACAGACAAAGCAATTTCGAATCTCATTCATCATTTTCACGATAGCACACCGAGCGTGCGGTATCGACACATGAAATGAAAATTATCTCTCCTGCTATAACAGGCAAACGTGCCTAACAGATAACGCTCAATATTACCCAGAAACTTATTATTTGCATACTTAAGTATGCTCTTCTAACGTTAAACGTTAACGTTAAAATATTTGTAGGTAGGTATACTCTTGATAAAATGTGCTACATATGAAAATTATTGCAAGTAAAGACGATTCAGTTGAAGAAAAATTTACTAAAATTAACTTAATTTAATAGCGTTTTCTTTATGTAGCCTATATACGTCCCACTACAGGGCATAAGCCTTCTCTCAGAGAAAAAGCTTCATTACCACGTGCTCCCACCATAGATTGGCAATTACTGGCGCTGAGGTATACCAACACCTCGGACACTCAGGTTTCCTCACGATGATTTTCTTCACCGTTAGCGAGTGGTATTGCTACTATACCTTCAGAAATGTACGTGTAGTCATTGTTACATGCCGGGATTCGAGAAGCCGACGTTCTACCGCTCCGCTACCACCGCTCCTTTACAGCTTCTTTATAGAAAAATGTCTATTTAAAAATTCAGCATTTAACCCGCTGAAATAAAATAGGCATCTCTCGCGAAGGACATCGAATCGCGCGAGGCATCGAGTTAAGTTGCACGGGTTATGAAACATAACTAAAGTGCAATTTGCTGCAACCAAATAAGGCGTTCGCAAAAATAAACGATCGATAAATAATAAATCAAAGAGTGAAACTTTGCTTCGCTAAAATATGCGAGTTTGAAAATCGCTGCAACTAAATAAAGAGTTCACGCAATTCATCTAACAAATCCTTTGTACATAACAAAATATTTCAAATGTCCGTAATCAAGGTGCACAGAGTGCGCCAGGCCAAGTTATCGGCTGGCCCGCACTGTGCATTACTTACACAAACCAATTCGAGCTCTTTTAGATTAATGGGGGTCTTTTATCTTCGAAGCCAATCGTATTATAGGACTATACTTGCATACGGATTAAGGTTACCGAAAAGAAGATAAGATAAGAATATTCTAAGAAACGTGGTCCCAAAGTTCCTATATCCAGTTAGTATAGTTTACAAGATGTGAGGGTCTAAAAACTGCACCTTTCGACACTCACTGACTCATTCACTGATAGATCATCAAGTCTAGAGTACTTCTAATCAAATTAGAGCTTTGAAATTTGGAACGTACATAGTGTTCAAAAAACATGATATTTGATATAATCTTGAGAAGTTTTGCCTTCACAGAATGACCAGTACTTTGATAAACACGGAAAAATATAGTGGAAATTTTAAATGTACAGACCAAACTTCGTGAGTTTTAAGGGAATGTTGAATAGTTTTATAATGGAAATTTGCCAAGTATGATCTGTTTTAAAAGTCACAATATTTTTGTGTTTATCGAAATACTGCAAAATTCCGTGAAAGCAATGAACTTGGCAACATATACTGAAGTTTGAGACGCGAAGTTGGCCGATTTTTGTACATTTATGTTTTAGTGGGATTTTATTTTATAGCCAAGCCTCAGACCACATTTATCAAAACTAGGTACACATTTTTTTTACAATCATTAAAATTGTTACGATGTACGGGCGAGACGGATTCCAGGCGTAACACAACTTTAGTGTCTGAGCACACCGAAATTACGCGCCGCAAATTCGGCAAGACTACGCAACATGAGAAGCAACACATTTCCCGAAATTACGTCGCGTTTTACCGTAGTACCGCCGAATCTCGGTCAAGCGGATATATGTTCGGTAACTAAACTACGCGTCCAGTGAATTGTGTATGGGAACTGACACAGCATAAAGCGACGGAAAATTTATTAATACCTACCTAGTTTTGTTAAGTTTTTCCTGTTCTAAAACTCACTGCAAATGCTATTCGTGTAAATATTCATGCTATGAGATTTTTTCGACACGACATACTATCCCACAATCATGTGTATGGACACACTGAACTACGTCCTTTCGGCAGAAATATCTACTAATTACGTCGCACTTATTTTTTATTTTATGTGTAATAATCTACAGTATTACGTCGGGACATGAAATTAGGCGCCGATCTTCGATCGCGTATCTTCGGAATAGTAAACTAAACACTTAGTCACTAAAGTAAAGTTTTTTAATGGCAAATCTGGTTTCTGCCAACCCCGGGATAAAGGTGACAGTTTATTTGTATATGTATAAATCTCTTATTTGTGACCACGACCGATTTTTATCTCTCGTAAAAGTACAGGAAAATGCTAAGAATATGGCAAGGAATTTGTTATTGAGTAAAAATGAAGTTTTTCAGTAATAAAACTCTTGAGGAATTTTTAAGGAAACTAGGTCGCCTTTTATTTGATAAGTAATTATAAACGAGACAATACAGACCAATGTTTATAATAAATATGATAAAACCAATAAATTTCCCTATTCGTCTTGATTAGATCAGAATTTCCAATTAAAAAGTCTTAGTCCTCATGAGGTAAAAAAATATGGTAGTAGGTAGTAGTTACCAATCTAGATATTGAATTTTTCATTGACCTACCAGTGGTCAGCATTTAAATATCACTGCTAATCCCACTGCGTACAATGCGGAAATACTTCGACCAAATAGGAGACGGACGGGCAGACAGACAGACAGATAGACAGAAAGACGAACGGATGGACAGACGGACGGACGGACTTACGGACGGATATTTGAAGAAAAAAACCGGCCAAGTGTGTGTTGGGCCACGCGCATTATAGCGTTCCGTAGAAAGAGGGGTTTTTATCTGCTTTACAGATTTTACATAATTTTTATCCAAGTAATTTTCAATGGATTTTATACGAAGTTTTCCTTTGTTAAGTTGGTCGCCTATTACTCGTTAACTTGTAAAGCCTACTTAGCCGTGATATTTTTATTTATTTATTTATTTTATTTGGAGAAAATACAGGCACAGATAATAAATATTTTATGTTTTACAATATTGGGTATGGACTTATCTGCCCTTTCCTTTTAAGTTTATTATATTGTGCTACTGCCCTGATTTGTTTGTGGAATATTAAGCTTTAAAGCGCAAATTTTTGTTTGAGTAGGGCATCCCACCCTGCCTCTTCTTCCAGATAAACGGTTGATTGTAAAAACGTGAAAAAATTTAGGGCAGAAGCACATATAATGAACTTAAAAGGCAAACTATCACGGCTAAGCTGTACAAGCTAACTAGTAATGGGCAACTTATAAAACGAAAACAACGTACAAATTCTATTGAAAACTACTTTGATGAAATTCTTAGTTCTGTAAAGCACATAAACTCCTCCTTCTACGGAACCCTTCACTGAACGTGGCCAGACACGCACTTGGCCGATTTTTTTACATGCAATCAAAGTCGAGAAATTGAAAAGTTTCTTGTATGTTTCTTGATTAAGTAAGATTAGATAATGAACACGTAAATGGATATACCAATTTTTCCGTATTTTAACGATTTTTATCAAAGACTTGTTTACATAGCAAGCAACATTGCAATATTTACCTACCTATGTGCAGTAAACGTATTAATATTAATAATAACATCCTTCTGGTACGTGTATACTTTTTATCGTGTTACTTTTTCAAAATTCACGGAAAAAAATTATCGACAATTTATTTGTACAAAGTCAAGTCATGTAAGGAATTTACGTAATATAACGTAAATAAAGTAGATAACCAAATTGTAACTATCTGTGAAAATTATAAACAAATATTTTACCTTGGATTGGGAGCTAAGATTTTTGTATTTGAACAGTCTACAGTCGGCCAAGAGAGAACTTGCACAAAAAAACTTACGACTGATACATACATAAACTCACGCCTGTATCCCAGAAGGGTAGGCAGAGACCAGGGACTGCCACTTGCTACGATCCTGACAGGTCTAATACTTATCATGATTTAACCTGTCGAAAAGGGTTATGAATGAATTTAACGTGTCATGTAAATCAGGCTGTAACTTTAACATCACAACTTGAAGGGAACGCCTTATAATTTATGAAGCTTTTATTAATGTTTGAGTTATTTCGTAAAATAATGTTTCTATGCGTCTACGTAAAGACGTAAAGTCTAATAAAGATTAGACTTTGAGAATTCAAATAAAATTTATATTTCGCAATTTTTTAAGACAATGAGAAAAACCCGAAAAAAAAATTGTGCTTTTATTTTATTCTGAGTTTTTCTACGATTTTTGTGTTATAAATAGGTAAGTACAGTCAACAACAGATCAACCATCCTTTTGCAAAGTCGTTCTTAACGCAACAAATTCAAGCGCGCCTGTGCAAAGGATGATGTGTTGTCCACTGTACAAATCGCATAAGTAGTAGTAGTAACGTGGTAGCCATGTGAGTGTGTGAATCTGAGATAAGTTTTTGCTTGTGATGTTCTTTTGTTTTCATCATCATCATCATCAGCCATTTGACGCCCACTGCAGGACATAGGCCTCCCTCATGGTTTTCAATCATGAGGGGTTTTTGCCACAATCGCCACGCTTGGCGGGCGGGTTGGCGATCACAGTAATTATACGGTTGGAATCTCAGGAAGACGCTGCTGCCCGTCTCCTGGTAATTGATTTCTTTAGTCGCCTTCTACGACATCCACGGAAGGAAATGGAGTGACGCTATTCTTAATCTGGCACCACACGGAACTTTTGTTTTAGAACAGTGTTAACTTTTTCATTACGAATAAAACAGGTCATCAAAGCATTGTTTCTTACAGCCACACCAAAATAATATTCTTGGTTATTCTCTTGAACCTGCACATATTTAGTGACGCTCAAAGGTGACGCATGAGTGACATTAGATACAAACTCAGGCGCCATATTTTGCAGTTTATATCCAAAATACCGATGCAAATTTGTTTTTTATTCGACGAAATATTATATGCCGCTCTTACCAATTTAAATATTTTTAATATCGACGCTGGTACAATTTAAATTTCAGCAAAGCACTTAAAATTTAATAAATATTCTACCCAAAACAATTAGGAGAATAAGATTTCAAAGTGGAATAAAAAAAATTAATTATAACTGCCCACCAAATATTAAAGTGACTTTGTTCATGAAAATTTGTTAGCAGTTCTTAATATTGTGGTCAAGACTCTATACACACCTAAAAACAAAGTGACGTCATTGAAGTTTCTTAATTTTGAAGTGATAGATTATGAGTAAATTAAACCAGGATCACAATTAGAACAACGGATTTAATAAAGAAAGGTAATTTGCACAGGTTCGTTGACATTATAACACAGCCAAGGTAAGTTGGCAAGGAGGCGCCACCAAACGGCGGAATGCGAAACTAAAGTGACATCTTTAACTGTTTGGTTTATACAATATTTATTTCTAACACCTGCCCTTAAACTAAACAGTCTTTACACCTAGGTTAGAAACACAATTTAAATGTTTATCCTTTCCCAAAGGTTTTGTCAGTACATCTGCTGGCATTTGTTCAGTAGACAAATAATGCAAACTCACAATCTTATCTTTTATAATCTGCCGTACAAAATGATGCCTTATGTCGATGTGTTTACTTCTACTATGATGAATCTGACTGTTACATAATTTTTGTGCTGACTGACTATCGTTATACAAAGTTATAGGGAAACATTTTCCTAAACATTCATTCAAAAAACTTCTAATAAATTTAGCCTCTTTTGCTCCCTCGCATAAAGCCATGTATTCGGCTTCCGTACTAGACAGTGCCACGGTTCTTTGTTTACGACTTTCCCAGGACACAGCCGAACTACCTACTTTAAACACATAGCCTGTCTAAGAACGTCTGTGTAATTGGTTAGATGCCCAATCTGCATCGACATACCCTGTAACAGAACGTGTAGATTTTTCATATACTATATTGTAGTCTATTGTACCCTTTAAATAACGAAGAATTCGTTTTGCTGCCGTCCAGTGCATTTCTGAGTAGCAATTGTTGAACTGGCTCAATAAGCTTGCTGCATGTGCTATGTCGGGCCTTGTACATACTGCTATGTACATAATGCATCCTATAAGACTTCTATATTTGGACTCTGGATCATTCTGATCCCCTTTTTCAAACTTCATTCCATTCTCTAATGGAGTACTTACAGGCTTGCAATCTGTCATGTTAAACTGTGCTAAAACTCTCTGAATGTAGTTTTTTTGATCAAGAATAATTTTATTCTGTTCTTGCCTCAATCGCATTCCCAATATATGAGTAGCTCGGCCAAGGTCTTTCATTTCGAACAATCTCATCAGTTCCTCTTTCAGTTTCTGCTTCTGAGGTGTTGCCAACATTTAAGATATTTAAAAGTCTTGTAGAAAATCAAACTGACTTTAAAATAAAAGCCATTCGAACAGACAATGGCCGTGAATATAAGGTAAGTTGGCAAGGAGGCGCCACCAAACGGCGGAATGCGAAACTAAAGTGACATCTTTAACTGTTTGGTTTAAACAATATTTATTTCTAACATGAAGTAGCTATAATAAATTATTTCTTTTTATGTGGCCTATCAAGCCTTCTAAGTATTGTTATTGATTGAAGTGACTGGTAATTTAGTTTACAAGGTCATTATACCAGATCTGACTGAAATCCAAGTATCCCGAGCTGTTACTCTGCTTCAGGAGGGTCAATGGCATATGTAGGAACTAGTGATGAAACTCGTTAAAGTTGTTTTGTTTCATCAAGATAACGCCCCGCACACAAGTCTAAAGTTGCGATGGCTGCCATCAATTGGCTTCAAATTGGTGGAACATCCTGCATATTCTCCAGACCATGCTCCTAGTGACTTTTATCTACTTCCAAGATTGAAAGAATATCTAAGAGGCCAGAAATTCGACGATGATGACGCCGTGATCGCCGCAGTACAAGGTTTTTTAGAGAATCGAGATAAAGATTTTTTTAAGAATGGAATTTTTAGGTTTAGAAAAAAGATTCTGAGTGTAGACAACTAAAAGGTGACTATGTGGAAAAATAAAATAACATTTGGAAAAATAATTGCATCTTATTCATTCTCACTACTTATTGAACCCCCTGGTAGAAAGGCCACTTCTAAGTCTTCTTCCGAGTGAGTTTTAAGACAATCCAATGGCATCACTTTGTCTTTAGGTGTACGTAGACTCTTAGCCACCATATTAAGAACTGCTAACAAAAACGCTGATGTTCTTTTGTTTTTATTCCGTCCCAAATTAGTGTAGAACAAATTAGACTACATTACAATAGCAATAGAAATATAATACATCCACTAGTGTTTCGTCCAAAGTAATAAAATATACATAAGAAGCAAGATGTTCATAAAGGGAAAAATATAAATACATTACACACACAAGAATACAAACGATAAATTAACTGTCAAGCAAACCGCCCCGAGACATACTCAAGCCTCGAGCCAAAGGTTCCCATAACGCTGGCAGCATTACCCCGCTGCACAGCGAGAGAGATCCTCTGCATCAAGTATGCCCGAGCGGTAGTCCATATCACGATTCCTCAAGCGACGCCCTAACTCCTTTATATTTAGGCTCTTCCCTGGACTCCCCATACCCCAGTAGTTTGATTTAATTTTTTTTTAAAGATTGCCACTCTAATATTTAGTGGTCAATTATAATTAAAAACCTAAGCAAAAAGTTTCACTCCACTTTGAAATCTTATTCCCCTAATTGTTTTGAGCAGTACAATTTAATTTCGCCAAATATTATAATTGGAACATGGATATATGGAAAACATAGAATTTGTAAAACAAACAATTTTTCAATGTATTAGATTCAGGTAAGTGCTCAAGGTCTATCCACGTTAGATACAACGGGCCGGAATCGTGCGGGCGGCACTATTTCAATCTAAAATCATCTTTAGCTTAGAAACTACAATAGTACTGCAAGACGGGTCGTCTCTTGTCGCAAAGCTTAACTGGGTAGTCTCTAACCTTATAGTTATAAGGATTATTTTAGATGGATCGTGCCGCTCGCACGTCGCCAGCTCGTTGTAAAGTCCTTTACTCTTGATGGACAAGAATTTTTGTGAGCTTTTTATATCCTTTTTAGTGTTCGCTCAATGTCACTACAATGTCTCATTATTGGTCCGTCGGTTTAGGACCACATCACCCTCAATAGTAAAAACCAATAGTATTCTAGGAAACCGAGGTATGATGTTCTACTCTATGTATTATCAATAATTTTATTATGTATCTACCTATTTCTCTGTATGTATCATGTACTAAATATAAAGTAGCACCAACTACCCGTTATTTAGCTTCTTTAATTTTATCCATCAATGGTTGTCTGGAAGAAATTACTTTCAGTAATAAGGCCGCCAATTTTACTGTACTATATTAAGTCTTATATGTAATTCTTGGTGAATATACAATAAATAATATTCTATCTACTCTTGTTGTCGTGACGTCTAAGATAGTTTTGCTAAACGTGCCTAGTCGAAATCGCATGAGAAGTTAGGAAAAACTGTTCAACATTGCCTCCTGCCAGTGTCAGCTCATTAATTACGCGAATGACTAATTATGTGAAAGTCTAATTAAACATATTTTATACACCTTAATATGGAATCCAACAATATCAATTCAGTGTAAGTATGTATTTTATTATCATGCAAGGCCGCAATAAATTATACCGTGCGTGTGTGGATTAATTACCGTGAATATTAAAAACAAATGTTTGTGATAAGTAAGCATACGCTGGAAAGGAAAGGGGGTTAACAGTATAGCTTGTCAGTTTTTTACCAAAGCCATTTACCATTGGTATGGCACGACGACTCAAATGGCCTTTACCTTCCCAGATCTTGATCAGAGTATCAACAATTTTTTAGAAGATTCTCTCATCTTCTAAAAAATTGTTGATACTCTGATCAAGAAATAATATATCTGGATTGTCCGTGTGGCGCCGGATTAAGAATAGCGTCACTCCATTTCATTCAGTGGATGTCGAGGAAGGCGACTAAGGAAATAAATCGCCAGGAGACGGGCAGCAGCGTCGTCCTGAGATTCCAACCACATACTGCGATCGCCAACCCGCCTGCCAAGCGTGGCGATTATGGCAAAACCCCTCATGGTTATGAAAACCATGAGTGAGGCCTATGTCCTGCAGTAGGCGTCAAATGGCTGATGATGATGATGATCTGGATTGTAACAATTCGACCATTATCCTTTAGATAGTAATAAACCAACTTAGATAGTAGTAATACAATTAATAAATATAGTTTTCCACACAACACGATCACTTGTCTTGGTCCCGAAATAGGATACCCTGTGCTAGGGTCACCTGGCAAAGACAAAACGAAATCGCGTAGATAGTAAAACGTATGTAGCATGAATGTGGTTTATACATATGTTGGGATCATTTCATAATACGGATATTAGCTAATACCCTAGGTTATTAGATAAGAAACGAGTAATAGAGAGTTACAACATATTCATTTCAGGATGTTTGAAATCTTGACTGCGGATTGGTCAATAATATGGCTTTACATATTTCTCAGACCTCTGGATTTTTTTATGTTTTTTTTTTATAATTCAATCTGTCTGATAGATGCCTAGGGCAGGGATGGCGAACTAATGGCACGCGATAAAATATTTTGGGCACGCGCACTGATCGAGAAAAAAATAAAGTTGCAACAAATGATCATTTATTACTATAGTAGAGTTGATAGTCCATACCTATTTATTTTTATTAATTTCTCACACAGAGCGGTGGTAGCGCAGAGGTAGAACGGCGGCTAGACACTCAGCAGGTCATGGTTTCGGTACCCGGCATGTACCAATGACTTTGTTACGTACTTAGTTACTTACATTTGTGAAGTAGTATGATAAGTTATTTATTATAAAAGCTATAAAAAGTTGAATTTAAAGTTGCAGTAGCAATACCACTCGCTAGCTTTCAAGGAAAACATCGTGAGGAAACCTGAGTGTCATCTCTAAGTCAAAATCAAAATTGTTTAATGGTACTCTGCTTCAC
The DNA here is from genome assembly GCA_947308005.1 of Yponomeuta malinellus. Classification (NCBI taxonomy): domain Eukaryota; kingdom Metazoa; phylum Arthropoda; class Insecta; order Lepidoptera; family Yponomeutidae; genus Yponomeuta; species Yponomeuta malinellus. The sequence continues at coordinate 10,271,078 of OX371013.1, forward strand.
TTCTTTAGAAAAAATGGCACGTTGATCAATAAAGGTTCGCCTTCCCTGTCTTGGAACATTAGCTAATATCAGCATTACCAAGATCCTACGACATACACAATGTACGAAACCATAAAAATGTATGAAATATCTTATACACGGTAATTTTTATCTTTATAGAATCAACGAGAAAATTCGTCAATTCATCCGTATGTCCGATCGCCATGTAATCGCAGTTTCCACATCCAAACATGTGGCTTCCGTGATATTCTTTCCGAAGAAAAATCTAGTCATTTGCTGTATGTTTTATAAATTCACGTCGACCATTTACAGGCTATAATTAGATAGTCGTATTTAGAAATTAATTATATATACTTATCAGGAAATTATCTTCATAATTAGTCCGCTTGAGCGGCGCTCGCAAACAGTCGTTTACAATTGTAAAATAAACTCTCATGAAAATTTCCAATTATACTCATAATCTGTCCATACATATTGTTTTTACGAGCTATAAAGTAAGAATGACTTACAAGTCTAATATAACAAGTCTAATATAAAATGTAATAGAAGTCTACCTTCGTCGATTTGGTCCGATATAAACTCAAAAGTACGTACCTAATTAGTTCTTGACATGAATTTTTAAACAAACAATATTTCACGGCCTTAGCAGGTACTTTATCAATCAAAAGCTTTTGAAATACATTTGTTTGCGTTACGATGAAAAGTCTGATTTCAATTTAAACTTCAGAGATGAAACCGCCAATTTCCGATGTTTACACTAGAAGATAATGGCTTATAACGAGATAATAATACGGTCGAGTGGTATGTAATTACAACTTACGAATTTTATCCGGTAGCACAATACTGGCTGTTATCAAGGCAAACAGTGAGCTCGTTCAAATATTCATGTGAGGATTTGAGTTTAGAATTCGTGGAAATGGTTTTTCTTTTAAAATGTTCGCGCACGGTGCGGTAGCGTTGGGTGGCGCGCGAACGCTTGTGGTGGCAACGGCTGACTACCGCGCCTGTTGCTCACTAATCGAGACAAGTATCTTTTATCGAAGCTTTATCGCCGATCGCGAACCGCTTTAACTCAATAAATAAGCCGAAAAGGAAAGCCTCCTACCGTAATACTGCGAGAACTACGATATTTATTCATAATGCCGTCGCGCGGAATAAATCTTTTTGTAGAGACTCATATTCTGTTGATCGACTCGGACAGAATTGTTTGAGCTTGTTATAGAAATAATAACTGTTATGACTGTATTTGTTTACCTCATAAAGAGGTAGTTAGTTACTCAACATTAACGTTAAACCTTTGTTGTTAGTACACTGACCTATAAACAGAGGTGTTGAATCAACACTGTTGTAGGATTAATGCCCTCTATTTTATTTATTTATGAGGACCAAGATCTATACTTATTCGTATTGAATTACAAACTTCAAGCGACCATTTCGGGCGTGAAACTAGATACCGCGTTTTGTCCCAAAATTATGTCACAAAAATCAAGGCGCACAGAGTGCGCCAGACCAAGTTGCATTTCGATTCGAGCGCATTTCGAAACCCCTCCGAGGCCAATTATGTCACAGGACTGAAAAGAGAGTTTAAGGTTACCAAACATAAATTTTGCTCTAAAGCTCATGCATCGTTAGAACAGTTTAAAAGATATGGGGATCCGAAAATTGCGATTTTTGCCACTCACTAACTCACTCACTCACTCACTGATGGATTATCTAAAGTCTAGGTTAGTTCTAATTGAGCTCGAGCTTCGAAATTTGGAACATAAATAGAATTTAATGAGTTAGCAACGAGAAAAATAGAAAATCATTAAAAATACACAGGGTGACCGGGTTCTACAGGGACAGAATTTTAGAGACCGTATAAGGGGAAATACTTAATCCTTCGTAGATAGACAAAAAGTTTGTTACGAGACCAATATTAATGGTTACAGATTTTGGATAAAATGCACACTGCACAGTCACCAAAAGAAACAACGTTTTACTTTTTACTTTTATAACGACAATATATTATATTAATACACATATTAGCACTTTATTAGATATATGAAGATCATGAAAAAAATCTTAAAGTGTTTAAAATTATACAGGATGACCAGGCAGACTATATATACCTAATCCTTAATTATTAGAGAAAAGATTTGTTAGAAGAATTATCCCTAATTATCCCTGCATAAAGAAATTCAAAAAGGACGATTAGCAAAAAAACTCATAATTCTCATCACAAACCACTTATTAAGGCTCAGACACATGAAGACCACGGGTCTCTATAGTGTATACAGCCTCTAAGGCGCGAGGCACACAGATGGGACGTGGGGTTAGGACGCGGTAAGATGTATAAAGTCACAGACCAAAAGCGACCGCAGCGCAAGGACTGTGGTCTGTGACTCTATACATCTTACCGCGCCCTCGCCCCACGTCTCATCTGTGTGTCTCGAGCTTAATAGTTTTATTGTCCGCAAAAAATTGGATTTGCCGCCGACTGTAGAGTTTACAAAGCCATTATAAATCATAGGTTTAACTACCTGTACTAAAAAATTACACAAAGCAGATTTACGGTGAAGAAAGGGTAAATATTTTTTCACCTCACTAGCTCGTAAAAGCTCTGTTTATCATTCGAAATCTGCGTGGAAAATCGCACTTTATCCGCTAGCGTGGAAAGTGTTTTTAAAATTCGAATATTTTTATTCAATAAAGGTTTCGTACAATAAATTACATATATAAAGAACCTCATTGGTTTCGTAATAGTTTATATTCTCTGCAGCCAGTCCATTGATGATTGAAATGCAAATACTTATTTCATGTCATGCGCCAGCCTCATTTAAAGAATCGCACTGGCCGGCAAGAAAATTTGATTTAAAAAAAAATAACTTTCAATATTACCAATTGTAGTAATTTTACTTTTAATTTTTGAAATAAATAAACAGTAATTTAATATTTATTAAAACTGTTTTTCTTGCACCTAACATTTTCCTCGCTTTAGTGAGGTGAAAAGTTGTGTGTTGCGCTCGGCAGCAAAGTTATTTAGCGTCTCGTACCTTTGAAACCCTCGCTACGCTCAGGATTCTATATTTGAACCACTCGCTTCGCTCGTAGCTCAATCCTAGAATCCTTCGCTTGCTCAGGTTTCAATACAAGCTGACAAGAACTCAATCTGCAGGTTTGCTAAAGGTCATTCGAATGGTGGCGTGGTGGCCGGGTCACCTATCTCCCTCTAAAATGGTTGAGACTGGTGATGGCTGACCCCTGCGTTATGCTCGTGAACGGGTGCTGTTCGTGTGTCTGGGCGCAGCATTACTGTATTTCCTACTTTTGTAAGAAGTGTTATTTTGGCTTTTAAAGTTATTAGTGGCTATCACGGAATCATATCATATAGGCTTTGATGTATAAGTTTAAGATGATTTGAGAAAAGATGGTCAGAGTGGAGTTTTTTTTTCCCGCTGCCTTTTTCTCCACTACAAATACGGCCCGAAGGCAGCGGCTAACATAGTAACATAGTACATTGACATTCAGCAAACAGAATGTAAATTCTTTACGTTGAAATAAATTATTGATTGATTTCTGATTTCTGATTGATACAAGGTACTCGCGCCAAAAATTAACTTTGCAGCCTTGCATAACAAATAACTATTTTCAGATACTAGTGCAGGATTTTGATATCGCTAGCAATATTATGAGGGAATGGTTTTAAAAAAAAATCAAAATTTTGTTAATGTTGTACCTACATACAATTTTCAAAGTTACTAAAAAAATGTTTTTTGTGATGATCATTTTTAGGGTTCCTTACCCGAAGGGTGCCAATATTAATAAGGGGGAGCCCCCCTTAAATATTAATTTTATTCTGTTTTTATCTCTTTTTGTTGTTATAGCAGCAAGAGAAATACATCATCTGTGAAAATTTCAACTGCCGAGCTATCACGGTTCATGAGATACAGTCTGGTGACAGACAGACGGACAGACGGACAGACAGACAGACAGACAGACAGACAGACAGACAGATAGACGGACAGCCTTCGGGTACGGAACCCAAAAAAACAGCAAAGCGTGAGGTGGACACGCGTACCGAGGTTACAAGTTAATGCACCTACAAGTTATTACATTTTTCTTACTATTAGCTTAACTGAATCATTTATTCAGCTCTGGACCCACACTTGGCCATTTTTAACGTTCCGTACCAGTTGTAAGCACGAGTCAACTTTGATTTGTGTCCTTTAAACATATTGGTAAAGTGTCGTTGAGATCAGGCATATCGTAAGTGAATTAAAACCAAGCTACGTTTGAACGAGAATTTCCCCTTGAGGGGTCGCCTTAAGATCTTACCTCGTATAATATTATTATTACTGCGTCTTTTTTGCCTATACAAGGTCATTTCTAAAACGCGCAATTCCTGAAACAAGTCAATCGGACGTCATTGAAGCGAAAGAGAATTGCCAGGACCGTACCTACCCTTCCGTTATACAGGGATATGTATGTATGTTTATTGATTTATTGATTGAACACATTTATTCAAATAAATACAGAAAAATGCATAAGTTGTATTTCTGTCAAACTGCATAACAGTTTGCTGGCAGATGCTCTTGGTTTTATATTTTCTATTACTCTTAAATATAAGATAAGGCTTCTAGAAAATACTAAAAGCTATTTGGAACTCCCTACACGCTACCCTCTTGCTTTCCCTACTCCTAAGGCTTGTGTTCGGTCACAGTCACAGTGCAATGGACGTCTTAAAAATGGACGGCGTTTTCTACATTGACAAGCGTATTTTGGAATGCAGTCAGTGGGGGCCTTTATACAATAACGTTCTGTCTGGCTCGCACTCCCACAAATAATGGTCTGTCTCGCTCGCCTTCAACGCGTCCGAAAGTGACCGAGATAGGCTGCGCCGTCCCAGCTTCCTTTTCTTTCTCTTTTCATTCATCATCATCATCAGCCATTTGACGCCCACTGCAGAAAATAGGCCTCCCTCATGGTTTTCGAAGCTTCCCGATCTTGTGCCGCCCGCATCCAGCGACTCCCCGCCACCGTAACCAGATCGTTAGACCATCTAGTGGGGGGCCTCCCGGCACTGCGTCGTCCGGTCCGCGATCGCCAGATCAGAACTTTATCGCCCCAACGGCCATCAGTTCTTCGAGCTATGTGCCCCGCCCACTGGCACATCAACTGAGCAATTCTTCGAGCTATATCAGTAACTCGGGTTCTTCTGCGAATCTCCTCATTCCTGATTCGATCACGCAGTGAAACTCCAAACATAGCTCTCTCCATTGCTCGTTGGGCGACCTTGAGCCCTCTTATGAGGCCTATAGTCAGCGACCAGGTCTCACATCTCTTTTCATTGCGGTATGAGAAAGCGAGGCGGGCGCAATCGGTTTTATCACACGGGCGCGGTGTTATAAGGATGCAAAATCAAATTTCAGGATTGCGATAAGAAAATGCATCGCCAATTACACAATTTTTTTATAGATGTCGGGAATTAATTCGGAACTATTTGAAAGTAAACAAATAGTACGTTTGGTAATGGATTGTCGTTTGCGGTGCATATTTGTGAAAAAATAGTTTTTTTGTGTGGTTTTCGTTATTTTGGGGGATAATTGATATTGTCATTTGTTTATTATTTATTTCTCTGTGTTTGTCCATCATATTTGTTTATTGTGGTGAGTTTTCTTAATCAATATGGCATAAATTCACAGGGAGTACTGTTCAAATTACTATTTGCTCAGTCGAACTTCGTTTTCCAATCTTAGTTTTAAGAAGATAAAGCATGTCATTTTTTGTCTTACTCAATTTTTCGATTGTGATTTTGAGAAGAGCATAGTATCTATCACCTCCAGCACCGCAGATACTGATGGCATTAGCCGAACAATGGTTATGCCCATATTTAATGTCATTACCTCCGATGTCACAAAAATGCTGAACCACTCTGTCGAGGTTGGTGTCTTTCCTACTACCAGGAAGGAAGCACAGGTCATTCCTTTACCCAAAAAGACTCATACTTCCTCATTCTCCGATTTTTGCCTCATTTCGATACGCCCTTTCCTCTCAAAAGTCTTGAGCGCCTGATCCATCATCAACTAAGTATCTTCCTTAATAAAAATCATCTCCGTAATCCCCTCCAATCTGGCTTCCGACCAGGCCACAGCACGATTACGGTACTCCTTAAAATAACAGATGAAATCAGGTTAGGGACTTAGAATGGTCAAGTCACTGGCCTCACGTTGTTGGCTTCAGAAATGCATTCAACGCAGTTGACTTTGATATCTTGCTAGGTATACTCCTAACATATCTCCTGATGTGATTGACTGGTTTCGTAGTTACTTGCATAGGCACCGGTGACGTATACGTTTTGATGAATCCCTCGCTGCTTGGTCTGATACCACTGCCGGTGTCCCACAAGCGGCGTATTGTCTCCTCTCCTCTTTGCCATCTTCATCAATAGTATGTCTAAAAACCTTTCTTCTTCCTACCACCTTTATGCAGATGATTTCCAGATTTACGCGCATACTCCCGTAGATATTCTGCCCTTGGTAATTGCTGACACCAATGCTGATCTAAATCTTATTTGAGACTGGCGTACGTCTCATGTTGTAATTGACATTTTTAGTTATTTATATTTTAATTGATAATTGGCCCGAACATTCCAAAAATATCAATCTGTCAAAAAACTCGCAGAAAAATGTTTTAAATATTTTATTTTTAATTTGTTTTTTCCTAATTAAAAATCAAAAATATTCTTATCTTGATGTTAAACACAAACCCAAACTTACATACTTTATTGCGCATTTTTGAAATAACCCTGTATACTTCAAAACTAATCACAACGGAATAGTTACCTACGCACCTGCTGCTCAATGGCACAATACAATTGTAACGGAAAGGTGCTTTCAGAAACATTTCAGGAATAGTTCTCCGTGGGCGGACTACGTATAATAGATGAAATGTCTGTACCTTTTAATGTACTTATTTTATTTGCACGATAGCCGACTCGAAACACTCAATATTAGCAGTGTAAAAGATGAAAAGGTTGCCAGAGTGTACATTATTGGCACTATTATATGTATACACTCAATACTATCGTCGAAAATGTTTCTACACTCGGTTTGTACCGAAGCTCAAGAAGAATTTATACCTGTTGCTAAATTCCAATTTCTTCTTCAATTCCAGTACTCCTCCAAGGTGCTTGGGGCCAACAAAAGTTTCTTCCATTCGTCTCTGTTTTGGGTAGGGCTGCCACCTCTGCCACCTCCGAGTTTGACCCGGAGTCTACGGGTTTGATAAGTGCATGTCTGGGCTCCATTACAATGGTTGTGGCAAATGTCAAAAAATTCAAAATGGAGGATGTCCCTTGTCCCGTTCTCTTGACTATTTGTATGGGAAAAGCACAATATTTGTAATTATATAAATCCCAGAGATAAAATCAGTGCCTACGCATTTACTACTTAGTTTGCAATAGAAAAACTGTGGCTCTTAAACCATTTGGAGGAAATAAATCGATTGTCAAAAAGTTAATAGGTTATGATTCCAGTAAACAAATACCTCAAAAAATATTTCTATGCAGGTAAATACGAATAATACTAATGAAATAAATTCAGAATCATAGTTAAAAGTTATGTTTTATCATTCTTGTTTGTTTTCGTCCGTATCTTTCACACTCGTTAAAAACGGAGGCAGTGTTTAGGTACCTAGTGTTAAACCTAAAACAAACTAAAAACGAGAAATAAAAGCCTTGATACCAATGATTCAACCCATTTAGCAAATGTAAAGCCAGCTATTATTGCAGCTGCTGCAATTGTAAGTGAAGCAAAACAATGTTCCTGGGTACTTGTAAACATTGGTTTTATTTAATAAAATCATAATCATACATTGTAGCACGCATTTCTTTGGGCCTAAGCCCGTATCTCAAAATACCTAGGTAAGTAGCAGGACTTAATTACCCAGAGCCAGCCCAGCCCACGCATTGACTGGGTAGATCTGAGATATCAATACTTCTGATAGGACAATTTGATGGTTGGTGATAGGAACCTTCAAGTACCTAGTAGTCCCGCAGCATCATGTTATGCTCATAAAGCTGCTTCGTCTCCAAACTGGAATAAAATTAAGATAGATAATGTAAAAATAGTAATAATGATTTTATAAGTAAGTTTATATGATACATAGTGTGGATACTTTTACGATTTTCGATGTTTCTGAGTAACTTCCTTAAGTAAATTTAACATTTTGCACTTTATAATCAATAAACTAGTCAATAAGGGGAGTTATTAAGGTATGCGATTATTTCTGCAAGAAATTATTAAAAAAGATGTTTAAGGTTACCTTAATATTACAGTCTGTATTCCTTTCGAGGTATACAAAACATTGCTTTTTCAGTTTTGGTATTAACTATAGCTTTCCCTTTTTTAGTGGAAAGCATTTCATGACGTTTTTATGTTGAATTTCCATGAAAAAATCCGAAAATAAGCAACACTATAAAACAAAACAAACATTGTCAGGGCAAATCTCAGTGGCGCCATCTGTAATTAGTTTCGTGTTGCCATCCCCATTCTCCGGGTCCGGAGAATAAGTACTTTTATTTACCTACATAGCTACAGTTAGAGTAGGCAAATGTAGGTAGTGGTAATTAACGTAATTAATCATATACCTACTCTCTCTTTGAGAGAAGGCCGGTGCCCTGCAGTGGGACGTATATAGGCAACTTTTTAAGGTATATCCAAATGATAAGGGACCCGATTACTATGACTCCACTGTCCGTCTGTCTGTATTTCACCAGGCTGTATGTCATGAACCGTGATAGCTAGACTGTTGAAATTTTCAGATTATGTATTTCTGTTGCCGCTATAACGACGAATACTAAAATAGAATAAAATAAATATTTAAGGGGGGCTCCCATACAACAAACATGATTTTTTCCGTTTTTTGCTAGATATTAGATAAAAACGGCAGAAGAACCTTTCGTGCGCGAGTCCAACTCGCACTTGGCTGTTTTTTTCCTATTTTGGGATTAGTGCAAGTGCTCGTGTCGTTTGGATGTTAATGTTTTTATTAGTGTTATTATGGGTAAGTATTGAGTTTTTTTTATAAATTTTAAAACAACCGATTTGGATGCCTTTTCCCCTAATTGCCATCCACCTTTACATTGTAAATCTGCAATACGACGAAAGAAGTAAAATTATGTACGAAGAGGAACAGCTTTTTTTTATCCGAATCTCACGCAAACGAATCCACGGGCACACCTTGTAATAGTTAGTGTACCTACTTAAAGACCTAAACTCCATAGACCGGCACTGATTCGACTGGGAGACTGTGAGACAAATACAAATATAGCCAATACCGAAATGTGGCCGACTAGAAACAACAGACTGTCGCTCGCTACGAATACAATATTGGGAGGGTTTAGGGTATTTATGGTATAATAATAATAACTTCCTCACAACACAATCACTTGCTCCGTGTGATTAAGAATAGCGTCACTCCATTTCCTTCCGTGGATGTCGTAGAAGGCGACTAAGGAAATCAATTACCAGGAGACGGGCAGTAGCGGCGTCCTGAGAATCCAACCACATACTGCGATCGCCAACCCGCCTACCAAGCGTAGCGATTATGGCAAAACCCCTCATGGTTATAAAAACCACTAAGAAGGCATATGTCCTGCAGTGGGCGTCACATGGCTGATGATGATGATGAACACAATCACTTGTCCTGGTCTACGATACTCTGTGCTACGGTAATCAGGCAAGGACATCACAAACATGGACATCACACAGACTGAGGCCATAACAAAACTTTGTGGAACTTTAAGCATAATAACTTTAAAAACCTATTTGGAGGCTAAAAATTCCACCCATGCCGGGACTTGATCCCGCGACCTCTAGCTTTAATAATAACTTTGTTGTATGCACACGAACGTTAGTTATTTAAAACTTTAACGTAGGTACTGTTAGGTTCATCGTCTCATTTCCCAAACTTGCGGACACACGGAAGTAATTGGCCTACATTTTCGGACAAACTACGTGCTTTGTGTTTTATAATAAACCTGAGTCTAAGTGAATTCCAATGGTTTTAATTGCAAAGTACCCTGAGGATGGCCATCCTTACATTACGATATTTTTTCACACCGGGGTTCGATCCCTCGAATTTCTGAATGTGAGGCTAGCGTTCTAGCAATCACGCTACCAGCGCTATTGATATTAGGATTTTTAATTTAATTTAATTATATTCACGCTTTGCACGCTCTACTAATGTCTCAGCCTTCAGTAAATTATTGCTCTACGTAGAAGAATGACCATTATATTTAACACGTATAAAATTTTAAGATTTATCATCCCTATACACATCTGAAAAGAATTGAACGGGGAATTCTATGTCAAAAAAAAAAACAGCTGTTCCATATATTTTAATTTCCGCAAACTTTGTAGATATAGAAGTTGATACTTTAGTTCAATTCAATTAATTTTATTTGAAATACAAAAATTCCTGTAAACTTGTTAGTGATCTTATTCTAGTGTTAGTACCTATTCTTATTCTAGAAACTACAGCGCAGTGTTATTGCTTGCCACTTGAAGTTTATTGCGAGTTTATTGTTTAATGGTATACTCTGCAGTAAAGCGGTGGTAGCCTAGTGGGTAGAACATTGGACTCTGAAGCGGGAGACCCAGGTTCGATTCCCAGTGCGGACATGTACCGATGACTTTTCTTTGTAAGTTATGTACATTTGTGAAGTTATAGTAGCAATACCACTCGCTAACGGTAAAGGAAAACATCGTGAGGAAACCAGGGTGTCTGAGCTATTCACATACCTCAGCGCTTGAAATCGCCAATCCGCGGTGGGCACGCGTGGTGAATAAGCCCATACTCTCTCTCTGAGAGAAGGCCTGTGCCCTACAGTGGGACGTATATAGGCTGCCTATGATATGATACTCTGCAGCCCTTTTGTTACTAACCTACAGTAAGTCAAAGATTCTTTCACACGATCGCGTACAGGCGCTTTCAGTAGAATAGTGATTGCTGGATTAGACGGGGTCCCCAATCTGCAATTGGCGAGTGTCGGTGAGATTATCTCGACAAGTCTGCTGACTCGGCTTTGGCTAACCGCCTAGGCGAGTCGCAGTCTGCTTATTTTCAGTAGACCATATTGCGTGGGTGATTCTGAGACATTCGACAGTGAACGAGTCGGTAATATTTTTTTAAACTAGACCGGTGCGACAAAGCGAATTAACTTCAAGTTAATTTACTATTTCATGAAGAGAGAGTTTATATTATCTGTATCTAATAATAATAACTTCAACGCAACACTATCACTTGTACTGGCCCCAAACTAGAATACCCTGTGTTATGTTAACCAGGCAAGGACATGCAAATGCCCGGTAATGTAATGTGTACAAATGTACGGCGGCGCGGATTCGAACGCGTGGGATGCGAACCCACGTCCTCCAGTGGGAATCGAATCAGACGTAATACCGCTAGACCAACGAGTCAAATGATGATATAATGATAATAAAATTATTATTAACATATTTTTGCACAAATGCATCTAGTATCATCTACTGAAACTTTTCCTCAAATAACCTTATTTCAAGTTGTCTTTTTACACGCTCAATGTATTTAAAACCGTCGGGATCTCAAACAAGCGCAGCGCTGGTTTATACTAACGCTCCGTGTCATAACAATACTGAGTGTTTCTTTTTATTTTTTTATTTTAGTTTTTTTTTTATTATTTATTGACTTACTTTGGTATCGCAGAGTTTTAAATTTTATAAATTATTCGCCAAACTGCGTGGCAGTTTGTTGGCGAATTAATCGCACTCTTTTAACATTTTTTTAAAAATAGTATTAGGTAACAATAAACTAAATTTTAAAATTGTGATCTGGGACGATCTCTCAACCTTTGTGCCTGGGTGGAGAGGATGGCTCGGGAGAGCAGTGGGACTCAAACCCGACTAACTAAAAAAAATTGTAAGTAACATAAAAATATATATATTTTTAACATCCTATGGTTTACTTAAGAGATGCCACTAGAAGTTGTATAAATAATTTCTTCTTCGTCTTCGTCGTTCTCTCTTGACTGTGGATCACGATCATGGGTCGCTGGTATTGGAGAAGGCTTTTGAGAATCCCCTGGAAAGCAGAGAGAACCAACGAGTCTGTCATCTTAGAACTCTCCATAGAAAAGCGCCTATAAATAATTTAAAAAGGTTAGAATAGATTAGACGGAAGTTAGCCGTACCCAGGTTCTGAATAAGGTTGCTTAAACCATTTTCTCTACCCTTGTTTAAGCGACCGGGCTTAGCGTTATTAAATTATTTTTTTAAAAAAGGTGCTCACCTGAGATTGTTTTAGATTGCACCGTGGTTGAATATAAAATAGCACCTCCTGAAAATTCTGTGGATAACATGTCAGTGGTTATTTATAAAAACACATACATAACATAAGCAGCCTATATACGTCCCACTGTAGGGCACAGGCCTTCTCTCAGGGAGAGAGTGTGGGCCCACGGCGGATTGGCGATTTCAAGCGCTGAGGTATGTGAATAGCTCAGACACTCAGGTTTCCTCACGATGTTTTCCTGAAGGTTACCGAGTGGTATTGCTACTATAACTTCACAAATGTACATAACTTAGAAAACAAAGTCATAGTTACATGCCCGCACTGGGAATCGAATCTAGGTCTCTCGCTTCTGAGTCCAATGTTCTACCCACTAGGCTACCACCGCTTAAAACACGATCACTTTAAAGCACTCCTGAAATAGGTAAATACTAAAGATATATATTTACCACGGTGTGTGTAGAAAGATGAATAAATTTCTTGAAAATTTTTCTTGTTTCAGTTATTGTATCTTTTTCTTGCAGCAGCAGCGACATGAAAGTATTTCTCTCATAATATGATTTTTGAGCATTTTTTTTTTCTTTTTTTTTTGACCCAGGAGGAACCCTATTACGGGTACCACCGGCTCGGGTGAGCACGGTGATTTTTGAGCCTTCTTTAGCTTTATTTACCTTCCACAACTCCAGTAACGATCGCCTTTTCTTGCCCTTTGGTTTTCTGTTTTCTTCGTTACTCTCTGTCTCCATGTCTGAGTTTAACACATCATTCTCATTCACTTATACTCCATTAGAAAAGTCTATTAAAGAATCGTGTTTTTATAAATAAGACAGAAACGGTCTTATTTATAAAAACACGATAGGTACCTCAAAACATTCGATAAAATCGGATTAAAATAGTCTGTGGTGGAGATTTTACAGGGAAAAGACGTAACCACAGATTAAATAAACTGCCTCTGAGGAGTGCTTTAGAGGAATCGTGTTTTTTTACAAATAAGGCCGTATATCTTTAGGTCTTACTTTACAAATAAATGTGGCGTGAAGAGTGTGCTCTATCATTCCCCTTCCCTTCCCATTGTTTGGAATTCTGAACTCCGGTAACCATCCACGTTTACAACACATTTTTAAGTTTATTAAGTTAATTTAATTAATTGCTCAGGGCAACTTCCTCAAGCTGTGCAAATGCAAGTGGATGCTTTACTTTAATGCCGGCCGTAAGGATTTTAGACAAGGCGGGGTTTACACTTTTGGGTGCTCCAGTTTTTCCGGAGGGGGTGCCGGGGGTACTGAGGACAAAGTTAAAAATTCTGGCAGGGACCAAGCCACATCTTAAACAACTTTCTGCGCATGTGGCTTTAGTCATTTTGCGAAGCTGCCTGTCCATCCCGAGGCTAAAGTACACTCTGCGAACTGCTCCCATCTGGTTATACAAAGAGGAGTCATTGATGTACGATAACATGCTCAAGGAGTTGTTGGAGTGTGTTATGAACATCGAAATGACTGCTTTCCAGTGGTCCCAGGCTGCGCTGCCAATTAGACATGGCGGGTTGGGCATTCGTCGTCGGCAGGACACTGAACTGCCGGCTTTTTTGGCTTCCTCGCGGGGCGTGTTGGACCTGGTCACTCGAATTTTACGAGTTAATGGTGACGGGTTCCGCATTCCTTTGGCGGAGGAGGCTTTGCGGCTGGCCGTGGCGGGTTTGTTGTCCAAGTAGTGATTTGCCGGAGCAGCCTGATCGGCAGCGAGCTTGGCACGATGAGATGTGTCGAGTAGCACTGGACAAACTTGTGGAGCAGCGCTCTGGTGTTGAACTTGCGCGTTTGCGGGCAATTTCCCAGCCTGACTCTGGGCTATGGCTCCATGCTTTGCCTTCACCCTTTTTTATTTGTGGTGCGGAGGTGGATTCGCGGGGCCGACATGGGCTTTATTTGACGACCTCGTGGCGCAGCGGTAGTGCACCTGCATACCATGCGAGAGGTCCCGAGTTCGAATCCCGGCTGGGGACAAAAAAAAATCCCCAGGTCTTGGATGTTTACATGTTTGTGATGTCGTTGTTTCTGGTTCCCACGACACAGGGTATCCTAGTGTGGGGCCAGAAGCAATGTATGTGCCTGTATGTAAATGTTTATGTTTATGTTTATTGTGTTCGGAGCGCGGGCAGATTCTCATGGCATCATTCCATTAATGATATCGTTCGGAGGGCTCTCATTTCGGCGGATATCCCTGCGGTTCTTGAACCGCCGGGGTTGATCCGTAGTTATGGAAAGCATCCGGACGGTCTCACTTTGATACCGTGGGAGGGGGTCGGTGACTGCTCTGGGATGCCACCTGCGTATGCACTTTCGCACCTTCACACTCTCAGAAACCGTGGCTTTGACTACCGCTCAGGGGCATTTTTTATGCAAAGGATATCCCTCGCTGTGCAACGCGGTAACGCTGCCAGTGTCATGGGTACCTTTGGGTCGGACATGTCCCGGAGCGATTTATTTAATTGACTGTACTGTACGGTGTGTGTTCGTGTGTTTTATTTTTTGTTTCCTTTATACTTATTTTATTTTTTATATTTTTGACATTGTGGACGAAACTCTTTGTGAATGCTTACGTATGCTGTCGTTTGTTAGGGTTGCTATATTGGTTAAATAAGATTTAAAAAAATGTTTGTTTATTATGTATTTTATGTATTTTCGATCTGTTTAAAAATTGTAATAACTAGTAATTGACTAAAAGAGATACAACTAAACTAATATGTAATATCATATTAATCTGTAGAATTCTAAATGGTTTTTAATTGTTCTTTTCAAGGTTAATATTTTTTTAAGGTACGTACCTACCGTTACCGTTTACAGGCAGCTTATTTTTTTTTTTTTTTGCAAATCGCCTGTAAATTTATAAAGTAAGTAGCTGTTTCTTTTGTTTTAAACATAATCTTGAAATTACTTCGGACGTAGTTATTTAGGACTCAGGGACTTAGGTAGGTCCATACTAATAAAGCGCTCTGATATATCGCTCTTGAGTGCACTGTTGAAATGCTGTTTTGTTCCATACAGGATCTTGAACTGAACACTTATGTAAGAGCAATCGCAGAAGTAAGAGCGCTTTATTAACACGGCCCTATCTGCGCCCTAAGAATCTCAGTACTCGCATGACAATCCCATGAGAAAATCAAAGGTTCGCGTGTCTCGACGAATACGTCGGTAGCTGAAAAAGATGTGTATCCAGGCCACAGCTAATCACTCATTTTCACTTAAGAGCATCATCAATCAAGCAAGATTATGATTGGCGTTATGACAGACAAAATAGGTGGGTTCTCTTTGTGAGTTACCCAGACATTGAATAACTAGAAGGCAGAAGCGACAGCCATAAGGCTGCTGTTACGCCTGTCACAGTTGTTCATTATACTGTGCGCCTGTCATGCTCGCTCGCACAATATATTGTGATTGTAAAAAATTGTATACTTATTCATACAAAGTGTTGATTTGTAAAGCAACGCCTGACTCGGGGTTCTTTCTACTCATCAATACGAACAACTTTTAAAATCTTTAAAAAAACCAGCTGTTCCATACATTTTCTTCAGTGGTCTCAATGTTTGATAGATAATAATATTAGGGACATTCAAGACATATTTTTCTTATCCTTTACCTAGATTTTGATAGAGAAAATCTTAGCACCTCATTTATTAAAAGTATACAAAGTTTCAGTGCCGTAAGTCATCACTGGTAACACTGGTTGTATAATTTTGTCTTCAGCGATTGAGGTATATTAGACGAAAAGACTTTTCTAAGAATGCTGCGAGATCTACGAGATCTAATCAGAAATGATGAGATCCGTAGACGAACGAAAGTCGTGTCGACATAGCCCAGCGGATTAGTAAGTTAAAGTGGCAGTGGGCGGGGCACATAGCACACAGAACTGATGGCCGATGGGGCCGAAAAGTTCTCGAACGGAGACCACATATCGGCAAGCGCAGCGTAGGACTACCAGCCACAACATGGACAGATGACCTCATCCAAGTGGCAGGAAGGCGCTGGATGCAGACCGCTTCCAACCGGTCTTTTTGGAAATCCATGGAGGAGGCCTATGTCCAGCAGTGGACTTCTTGTGGCTGAATGATGATATAAAGTTTTTACAATCATTAAAAATATTAGATTGCGCGAGTGAGACAGCATAACATTAAGCGTAACAGCAGCCCTCCACCCAGTCACACACACTATGGCAAGGATGTTCGACTTTTGCAACTAAAATGTAAAAGACGAGCGGCTACCGACAGTACCTAAGAAAGAATTCCCAATTTCACCAAGTCAATAGAGACGTCGATTGAAAGTTCGCAGGTACAGTAGACCACTTTACTAATAAACCTTTGTTTCAGTTGCAAAGATGCTGTAACCACCCGAATAGAGTGCATACAAAGGTCGGCTTGCTATAGGATGTATATATCATTTCATTCAGCTTTGGTCTGGGTGATTCAAGAAATTGATAATATGGGGTTGATATTTTTAAATTGATGACATAAATGACCTGAGACGACCAAAACACTTGATAGACATTATGTACTGCTTCCGGTATTTATATAGACGTATAAATACCGGAAGCAGTACATAATGCTACATTATAGACCAAAGCTGATTGAAATGTAATACAGCAAATAATTTATACAGCACGATTCTTGAAATAATTATTGCACTATATTGATCTCGCTTGACCTGTCACCCTGCCTGCCACGTATTTATTATTGGTTAGATGGAGGAGAAACGCCAAAAATGGAGCCTAGCTGCACAAAAAAAATATTTAATCTCATTGGAGAAGCCATGTTAAAAGACAAATAATCGTGGTTAAATATATTCTCTACATATTTTTTAATAAGCTGCCGAGTTGTACAAAAAACGTGCCATAAAAATCGGGCTGTAGCGATGGCGTCATAACATACTCGTACCCAGGCATTAGGAAGTAAAAATATCATCTGGGGGCACGGCAGTGCCCCCGCCAAGTCGAGCGAAAAAGCGGCACGGACGGACCATCCTTTTCTCGAAGCAGTTCAGGCCATTTTCGACCCCCCTATAACTTCGTTGTGGATAAAGCTAGAAGCTTTCAAGCAAGGCTTCTAGCTTAGCAAGGCATTGCACAAACACGGTATATTTTAAATTTCATTAAATTTGAACCAGTAATTTAAGAATTATAACTAGTCAAAGTTTCCTAATTTTCTCATCCACTTACTGACTGACTGACCGATTGACGATCATCAACTATATTTAAAGCACTTCTAAATACAATTACTAAAGTGTTTAGTGTATAAATCAAGGAAAAACTAAAACATTTTGCCATTTCGGTCCAATTTTCATATAAATGTATAGGATTACAAAGTTTATCATATAAATATATAGGATTACAAAGTTCAGTTCTTCTACCATAAAATTTGTGAGATCCATGTAATACCAAGTCGGTTAATTTATTCAGTCCCGACTTAATGGTCCTTCTGTCTTAATAAGTTATTACGTGATTAGCTAACCTGACAACATCTTATAGTGACCCATACCAATATTAAAAATCTTTTAGGTTTTAAATAAATAGATTGACTTGGCAAATCAGACAAAACGTAGGTAAGTACACTAGATATCTCTGCAGTAGACAATAATAATTATAAGTTGTAAGTCTTGCACCTTATTACACAACAGTTTGGTGGGTACATCAGACCTAAGCAGGCAACGTTCAGCCATTTAATTATCGTGAGAGCTGACAAATAAGGACCGTTTCAGTGAGTGATAGTTCCGAGACCAGAGTGGTGTCTTGAGCGATCCGTAATGGACACTGACACGAAACCCTTGGGGCACGTTCGAATCTGCACCCGAGGCACGGATAATGTAGGTATATGTGTTTATGTTTCGTACGTCTAAATTATAATTTAAAAAAAACGCCATCCACCTTAATATTCCACCTCACATACGAGGTATTGGAAGAATAATAAATTATATTATTATTATTTTATAATAATAGTAATAATAAATTATTTATTTCCAGAACAAGTCTAATACAAATTAATAATAATTAAATTAAAATCTATTAAGTAACTTCTATATAAATCAAATAAAATTCTATACAAACCAAGAAGGAAATTGTAAAAATATTGAATTAATAATTAAATGTCGGTACTAACACTAACATGAAATTTTAATTACAAAAATATAAAAATGTTACATGCAAGCAAAAATAATTACTGAGCCTAAATACATACATTACTTCCACAACAGTAGATATTGTCATAAATAGTAAATACCTAGGTTATTAATTTATAAACAAATTGTCAGTTAAACAGACCACCCCGACACATTTTCGACCCAAAGGTCCCCGAAATGCTGGCAGCTTTACCGCGCTACACAACAAGCGAGATCCTTTTTATCAAAAATGCCTCGTAGCGGTTGTGAAAACCACGATTCCTCAAACGTCGCCCTAACTCAAACTCAAATAAGCTCTACATCGGGAGCAATCTGAAAAAAAAATAAAAAATGCAAGGCAGTCACTTTTTATTTCTACTTAAGTTCTGCAAAATCTTGATTGTGCGACACAAAAATTGTCTGGAATGTTTTCTCTAGTATAGTACCTACACTGTACATAATACCTCATTGCCTTTAACTAATATAGACGGTCAAAATTCTTGGTGTTAGGTTCAGAGCGGCAAGTCTAAAGAGATACCTACTTTGCGTGGGGCAGGACTTTTAGCAAAAAGTTAATTGAGTAAGCCTTCACCAAATGGAGATGCTCGAATAATGACAACCATCATTATTTGCTGCTGCCTTGAACTTTCATAGCCTTATTATTATCTCCAACTTTAGAGTTCATATATGTTACATGGGCGTAGCCAAGACTTAGAACTGATCCAATACTTTTCTAATAAGGATGTAATGTACTCGTAGACACATAAAAACGTGACGTTACGAGATAACTCAATTAATAAAGGATTTATGATTTATGGTTGAGGTTGTTAAGGAGTGTAACCTCCTTTATATTTCTTTTATTTGTCTTTGACAAGTCGATGGTATTTTTGTCGATTGTTTTACAGTCAATAAATATTGACAGAATGTAAAACTTTAATATGGTAGCAGAGCGTAATATTTTAAGTATTTTGAGGATGCGAAGTGTATTTATTCTGGGAAAGAATTTGTAGAAAAAAATTCATACAGTGTAATCTGTGCCGGCTGACTACCACTACCGCTATGGATAGGGCAATCGTGGAAACATCCAGGGTGCAGATAGGACACCTGGATACCAAAAACTTCAAATTATGGAAGTACATAATAATGGATGTTATGAAGGCCATCCCTGGCGCCTTAGACATTGTCGAAGGTAAGCTGAGTAAACCTCGTCAACCACCCGCAGAAGCAGATGCGGCTGTCCAAGCAAAATACGAAAAAGATCTACAAGAATTTGTGAACATTGATAGTGCCGTCTTAGTTCTCATCACAACAAACATGACAGATGAAATTCTAAATCATGACAAGTTCTAAACATGTATGGGAAGAGCTTAATCGTTTATATGGAGAAAGTAGTGAAGACAAAAGTTACGACCTGTGTCTACGTTTCTTTAGCTACAAAAAGGAAACAGAACATGGTATGGCAACTCATATTTCTGCGCTGAAGAATATCTGGCATGAACTGAACAGTTTCTTAGATTCAAAATTACCAGACATGTTACTGATCTGCAAGATTTTGGACACTTTACCGTCGGAATTCTTCACCTTTAAATCAAGTTGGCTACTAATGACAAAGAAAGATCGAACCGTTGAAAATCTCACTACTCAGCTATGTGCCCATGAAAAAACTTTAATGAACAAGAGCGAAACTGAGAATGCGAGCCCGTCAGAAGCACTTTATGTAAGAACAAACAGAGGAAAAAAGAAACAAGAAAAGGAAATTAAATGTAAATATTGTGGAATGACCGGACATAGAGTGAGACAATGTAAGAAATGGATATCTGATGGTAGACCACCTAAAGAGGCCACATCAGTAAACCTAACACTACTTGTCTTGGCTCTCAACAACTTAGTTACAGATAAAGAGAACTGGTTTGTAGATAATGGCGCGACCAGCCATGTAACAAACAGATCAGATTTTTTTGAAACTTTTGAATTCTTCAAAGGCCAACATACTGTGACAGCAGCGAATGGTCACACCATAGAAGCACTAGGGAAGGGGACCATCCGTGCAGAAGTTGATGTGAATGGAAGACGAGAGCAACTAACACTCAAAGATGTCTGGTATGTCCCAAACATTAAGATGAATCTTTTTTCTGTTCTTGCTGCACATGACCATGAGTACAACACTGTATTTGAGTCGACGCCAGACACGTGCACTTTGAAAGTAGCTGGATCTATCAAGTTAGTAGGAAAAAGGCAGAGAAATGGAGGACTTTTTAAGCTAAACCTAACTTGCCTAGTACCGAAACCAAAAGTTAATGTGGCACTGACAAATCCACTACAAGTGTACCATGAGAGACTCGCTCACCAGAGTAAGAGACATGTGAAACAGCTCATTGAAAGAGAATTGGGTTTGAAAGTCAAGGACAATCAATCAGATCTATGTGAAGGATGTCTATATGGAAAGGCCCATATGCAGACGTTTGGCACAAGGGTGAGAGCGACTCAATCTGGAGAACTCATACATGCTGACATATGTGGACCTTTCACATACTCGATCCAGAAATTTCGATACTTTCTGTTGTTCAAAGACGACTTTAGTCACTATCGATGCATATATTTTCTAAAGCAGAAATCCGAAGCACATCATAAGCTCAAACAAATGTTAACTGAAGCTCGAGTTGCAGGACACACTGTTAAAGAAATGTTGACCGATAACGGAGGAGAGTTCGATAACGAGCAATTTCGAAACATCTTAAACGAGCATGGCATAAAACAAAGACTGACAATGCCTCACACTCATGAACAAGCTGGGTGCGTAGAAAGAGAGAATAGGACTATAGTAGAAGCAGCAAGAGCAATGATGCATGCACATGAGGAGATACCGCAAGGTTTATGGGCAGAACTCATTAACACAGCGACGTATATCTTAAACCGTACTGGTTCATCGAGCACGCCTGGAATATCTCCTTATGAACTATGGTACGGAAAGAAACAGCGACGTATATCTTAAACCGTACTGGTTCATCGAGCACGCCTGGAATATCTCCTTATGAACTATGGTACGGAAAGAAACCTGGTATTAAGCACCTGAGAATCATTGGTTCCAATTGCTACGCTCATATTCCGAAATCTAACCGCAAGAAGTTAAGCAAGAAAGCTAAAAAAAGGAATTTTGATTGGCTATGATGGAGATGAAGGTTACCGAATTTGGGATAAAGTTAATCACAGGTTAATTAGATCCAGAGACGTCACGTTTGAAGAAAAACCGTTACTGGGTTACAAAGACGAGAATGACGATCAAACTACGAATATTTCACAACCTTCACCATCAACTAGCAAACAATTTCGATTCGAACTGCCAGATCTACAAGACAACTTACCCAAAAACTCTATACAGAACGATGCTTATCGAGATAGACTTATATATGCAAACGATCCAACGTATCAACCACCACAGCTTAATGGACATAATGAGCTAGTTGAAGACCAAGAAGTCCATGTACAGCAAGATGAACAGGAAGCATTTGATTTTCACTCTGAGAAAAATGAGACCGAAGATGAATCAGATCAACTTGAAACTGCAGAATCTGAATATGAGGAAACAGAACCAGTAGAAGTTGATCACGAAGAGCTGTCGATTAATGAAATTGAGCAAGAAGGTCAAATGACTCTGAGGAACCGGAAAAATCTAAGAGCTCCTAGTCGATACACAGACACTGTTTGTAACATTAACATGTCGTCTAATGCAGTCGAGCCTAAAAGCTACAAAGAAGCTATGTCAGGAGTAGATAAACGATAAATGGAAAGAGGCAGTTGACACTGAAATTAATCGCTTCCACAAGTGAAAAAGAAACTCAAAACTTTTTGGAAGAGCTGAAAAAGCGTTTCAAAATAACTGTTAAATCAGCGAACTATTTCCTGGGTATGGAAATAGAGAGGAAGTCGGACGGCTCTATTCTAGTACATCAGAAAGCGTATACTAAACGCGTGCTAGAAAGATTCGGAATGGCGAATTGTAAAGCCGTAGCCACACCAATTATTAAGACGAATAACATAGAGGATGAAAATACTTCAGACCGCTTCCCCTACCGTCAAGCAGTTGGAGCATTGGCTTATCTTATGACTGGTACGAGACCAGATATAGCCTATGCTATTAGCGTCGTATCACGTAATTTGGACCATCCTACAAAGGAAGATATCCATTCTGTCAAACGGATATTACGGTATTTGAAAGGCACAATGGATAAAGGAATTATTTACAAAAGCGGTACAGCCCCTGGTCTAGAATGCTATAGTGATGCTGATCACGGAGGTGATCTTAGCACAGGACGCTCCACTACTGGCATGTTATGCTTGTTTGGTGGTGGACCAATTTCATGGCAGAGTAAACGCCAAACCACCGTTGCAATTTCATCCACCGAAGCGGAGGTAATAGCTGCCAGTGAAACTGCTCGCGAGATCATATGGTTGAAGAGAATCTTGAAAGATATTACTGGCGAAGATTGCTCAACAAGTCTTTGCATCGACAATGAGTCCGCAATAAGACTAGCCAAAAATCCACCATATGAATATCATCAACGAACAAAGCACATAAGAATCAGATCGTTCTTTATAAGAGAATGTGTAACTAATGGTGTTCTTGATGTATGTAAGGTCCCTGCAGCTCGACAGCTTGCCGATATGTTGACAAAACCGTTGTATGGACCCAGAATTCAAGAGCTCAGCGAAATGTGCAACATAAAAAACGGAGGCGGATGTTAAGGAGTGTAACCTCCTTTATGTTTCGTTTGGTTGTCTTTGACAAGTCGATGGTATTTTGTCGATTGTTTTACAGTCAATAAATATTAACAGAATGTAAAACTTTATTATTTCTTAGATTCAAAATTACCAGACATGTTACTGATCTGCAAGATTTTGGACACTTTACCGTCGGAATTCTTCACCTTTAAATCATGTTGGCTACTAATGACAAAGAAAGATCGAACCGTTGAAAATCTCACTACTCAGCTATGTGCCCATGAAAAAACTTTAATGAACAAGAGCGAAACTGAGAATGCGAGGCGGATGTTAAGGAGTGTAACCTCCTTTATATTTCTTTTAGTTGTCTTTGACAAGTCGATGGTATTTTTGTCGATTGTTTTACAGTCAATAAATATTAACAGAATGTAAAACTTTATTAGAGGTGAGGAAACCTGAGTGTCTGAGATGTTCACATACCTTAGTGCTTGGAATTGCCAATCGGCGATGGGCACGCGTGGTAATTAAGCCCATACTCTCTCTCTCTCTCTGAGAGAAGGCCTGTGCCCTGCAGTGAGACGTATATTAGGCAACTAAAAAAAACCGGCCATATGCGTGTCGGGCCACGCGCAGTGTAGGGTTCCGTAGAAAGAGGGGGTTTTATCTGCTTTACAGAACTAACAACTTCATTAACGTAATTTTCAACGGAATTTGTACTTTACAAGTTGGTTGACTATACCATTGAATTTTAAGTAGGTAAATCCCTACTTCAAATTCAATGCTATTACTCGTTAAATTGGGTATTTGACAAAATATCAAATGAGTTACTGTTAAAACGGAATTTTGTATGAAAATACTTGCTTATGACGTCACATTTCAGAGCACTCTTTTTATGTTTAATCTATTTAAGGGGCGATAATATCAGAGGAAAAACAACCCGTCTCCAATTTTGTTCACGATAGTAATTAAACATGTTAGAATTTACATGCGAGAGAGCTTGTCTACGCCATACCAGCACTCAACAACTTTACGTTGTTTTTGTTCTCTTTATCTAACTTATTTTTTGAGCAAAGTATTTTTTATTTTGCTGAGAATAATTAAAACCATTTTTCAAACAAAATAAAAGCAGGTACCTATATATTTACCTATATGAAACTTAAAGTATTTCCAAAAATTTCCAATTTTATTTGCTAGGGTACCTACAATATAATATTTTTTTTTAGAATTAATCACACGAAGTTACGGTATTTGACACGATCAAAAATAAATTATTTCGTATGCTCGATTAAAACAAAATATCTAGTTATTACAATTTTTAACAGATAGAGCATGCAATAGAGGTACTTTATAGTGAGGAAATAAAACATTTTTCGTATCGTATCTAACTACGGCACAATTTGAAATACAATAACGTTGAGCAAGGGGGCTCTGCCCAGTTGCATGCACGTAATAGAAAATAATAATAATAATATGCTTTTATTTCAGAATACACAGTTCCAGATTATAATAATTCCAGATTATTATTGCAACGATCATCTCTACATTTTAACGAAATGTACATTTACCGCTATCTAGCGACAAGTAGATACATTATTATGCTTCGCATTATTCCTCGGTTGTTCTTACATTTACCGCTAGGTGGCAGTGCCAAATTGCCAATTTCCTTACTTTGTTTTAAGTTTTATTTTAATGAGGCAATAAACATTTTTTATCTTATCTTTATTTTTATAATTTTATCATTCCATTTTTTACTTTCTTTCGGCAGTACTGCAGAGCCGACCAAAGGCCAAATTTAATTTGTTTTATTTAAGTAAAGAAGCTAGAGAAATCCTTCATCAGCCAGTAGACTATCGTCTGTGCTGCAAGCTCAACATGGCATAATGGCAGTATCGACACAGTGCTCAGATTATTGTATTTATTAATCTGAGACACAGTGACGTATAGCGCCATCTTGCTTTACAAAACAGATCGAGAGCGAGATGGCTAACTACACCTCACCTCGATGCTGAGCCTGCTAAGGATGGATGAAAGGAAAGCACAGACAAGACAAGCAAAAAAAAAACAATATACATTTACCTTGGTTGTCTATGTCGCGTCAAAATGGCCGCCTACGATAATATCCTGACGGAATTTTACATTCTTTGTTTATGTTAATTATTTCAATTTCTTTACGGTGTTGTGGCAAAATAAAATGTTTATTGGTATACTAACTCTGAACATTCAGTCGAGATCATATGAGTGCGTGATTTGACATAAAATTAGTGCTAACAGACTCACCTTGTAAAGTGAAAATGGGGAACTGTTTTAGCAGCACAGCAGAGAAGGATTCTAAAAACAAAAATGAAAGAGCGACTCTTCACGAGGAAGATGTTGGCAGACAGTTCCAAACCCCACCGGTCCCTACACCTCCGCCAGATCCAATTAGGTCTGCGGTGAACCAGGTGTCGGATTCAGGCGAGGTTCCTCCCACCCGTATTTTCGTAGCTCTCTACGACTATGATGCCAGAACCGATGAAGATCTTAGCTTCAGAAAGGGTGAGCATCTGGAGATCCTCAACGACACCCAGGGAGACTGGTGGCTGGCTAGAAGCAAGAAAACTAAGCAAGAAGGCTACATTCCGTCGAACTATGTCGCGCGCTTGCAGTCCATAGAGGCCGAACCGTGAGTAATCATATCACTTTTTATGCAACCACCTATTTCAACAGTGAACGGGTTTGTGCTTTTATATAAAATAGGCCAGTTTTTATATAAAATTTACACATCGCACAATTAAATTAATAATAATTGTGCCAACTACATACTCCATATGTCATCAGTGGAGTTTTGTTGTTGACTTCAGTTGCTATTTACGTTTGGCGTGTTCCATGAAAGGATATTAGCCCTAAATACACCACACTGGCCAGTGCATCTTGATGAGTCTTCAATACCAAAAAAATTAATAATTAAATTAGTAATTGTAATATTGTAAATCCAAGGAAGACATCCTTAGATTTACAATATTGCAATTAGGTCATGCTACTCTTGGTTACCTGCCTATTTACTCTGCTTAGAGAGATCCATTATAAAATGCTCATCAAAATGCTTGTTTAATGGCAGATGAGACAGTCAATATTATTGGATTAGTTGGAGCAGGTGATGTTCATTTAATATGAAGGTGATATGGGAGGATGGTTAGAAATGTTTTTCTTTTTCATAAACAGGGTTTCATGTAAAATGTGCAATTCCTAAAATTGGGGGTATAAGAGTTCTTATTGTACAATATGTTTTGTTCTAAGAGTTTTTCTCAGGTTTATATTTTTAATATTATTTTTAAATAATTTATTTTAATATATTAAAAAAACGGACAAGTGCGACTCAGACTCGCCCACTGAGTGTTTCATACAAATTTATATATACTTACATATTATAAATAGTTCAGAAATCCAGTCTCTCAGGTTTTCCGAGCTTTACCTCAACTTCAAAGACTTATTAAGGGCCTTATTTATAAAAACACTATTCCTCAAATTTAAAGCACTCCTAAGAGTCAGTTTATATAATCTGTGGTTACAACCTTATATTGAGTTTTTAGGGTTCCGTACCCGAAGGGTGCCAAATGGTACGGAACCCTTTGTGCGCGAGTCGGACTCGCACTTAGACCGTTTTTTCCAATGTGTTTTCTCTGCTAGGTGGTTTATTAAAATAAATGTTATCAATACCTCTAGTATATCTCTACAGTAATCTAATCTTGGGCTATATTTACTGACAACCGATACAGCCCAGTTACTGGATTATTGTACTGGAGTAATTTGCAACTCTCGTGTTATTGATTGATAAGAACTCTGCCAAGTTCGAGTGGCGACCATAAAACATGAACAGCGAAAGGTGTATGGGCTCCATAAGTTACAATACCGCCGTCAATGGAAAATCTCGTATCTCCCTTTACAGTTTCACCTTTTCTTAGATTTACTTTACCGTTTTTGCAAAAAGTGTCTTTCTATTTTCTCAGTTATTTAATAGTGATTTTAGGATCCACGATCGTGAACATAGCATCAAAGACCTGGGACTAGATAGCAGAACGGCAGTTTTTTGCGTTACTATCTACTCCTTGGTTTTTGACCTTGTAAAAACTATTATTTTATTTGTTTTTCCTGGTGTTCAATAAGTGATATTCTTATTTAATTGTTATCTTGCCGAGAATTGGGACACAAGCATAGAGGCTACTTAAAAAACCGGACAAGTCCGAGTCTGAATCGCCCACCGAGGGCTCACTAGAAACTTGTAGCTACCTACTTACATATTATATATAGTTCAGGAATCGAGTCTCGCAGTTTTTCCAAGCTTTTTCCGAACTTCAGAAACAATTTTTTTATGATTTAATTACAAGTGTATAATTTTCAGATTTTTCGTATTATAAGACGATATTACTGGCCAAATTTCTAGGTCAACCCAAGGTATTTTGATTCCCTTGAATGTCGAAATACGCGTTTTTTGCGGCATAAACAGCGGTATCTTTTTTACGTAAACTTTTGAAGAAGTTTGATTTCTTCACAACTTTAAGGGACTGTAGACCTGAGTATATTGTTTTAATTTCAACTCGATACCTCCACGCGTTCCCGAGGTAAAGGGTCTTTACAGACAGACAGACGGACGGATGGACAATAAAGGGATCCTATAAGGATTCCGTTTTTGCCTTTTGAGGTACGGAGCCCTAAAAAACTTTGTTTTCTTATTTTGCCTAGCAATTTAAGGACACTCGTCAAGTTACCCGTAGTTATGTATCGAGTGCTTGTCTAGGTTATTATCATTATTACAATTCATTATTGCATAAAAAGTTTTGCACATGGGCGAGCTTAATGCTACATAGCATACTTACTTATTGTCTACTAGCTAACCTAAGTTTGGAAGGTTCATCGAAGGGCTGGATAATCCAGGCTGCTCTGTCACATCGCGACAAGGTGTTTCGCGCGAGAGATGTGGCGCGGCGCTTTCACACGCCACGCGCCTCATTTAGATTAGAACGCTATTACAATAATAATTACAAGTGTTCACCGCCACTGACCACCGCGTTGCGCAACCGATCCGCGCCGCCGTTGTGTTGGAAAATTTGCAATCGAAAGTGCTTTACACGACCTCCGTACTGTCACAGATTATATTAAAATGGATTATTCGGCCGTCCGCACGCGAAGAATACAAACAGACCGCGCTAATGCTATGCATTTAGTACACAATGAGAGATTGGGCATATCTATCATATTGGTGTGATTAATTTGGAGTTTAGTTTTGAATTTTAAGTAGTTTTCTCATAACTTGAAAAATTGAGAATTTCCTGCTTCTGTTATTATTTAACTTGACGCCGGGCTGGCGCCACAATGCATAGTGGAGCGATATTGTTTACATAATTTAGTGGCGGGTAAGTTATGTCACATCATAACACATAGGAATTCTTGTCTCTTCAATAAGGTCATATAACTTATTCGTCGGAATCGAGCGAATAGAGCGTGAATCCGGCCCTGCCCACACATGATTTTAACACTCTTAACATATTTTGTAAAACTCGTCTGCCCGCGCGTTTAAGCCGGGTTGTCACGATCTTAGTGTACTCGGACCGAGTGAGCCATTTTATGTCTTAGTGCACTGATGAAAAACGGGAGATTTTGTACTAGGATCGCCGGTGTACACGATACGAGTAGCTTCAGAGTGGCGAAAATAACTCACTCTGTCCACTCGGATCAGTTTGAAAATACCCGATATTTATGATAAATGTCAAAATATCGGATATTCATGATATGCGTCAAATGTATTTTATTTTAAAAAAAGTTATATAAGTAAATCCGATTAAGTGTATAATTTGAAAACCTATATAATTTGAACCAAAAAACATGTTAGATAACATGTAATAGACATAGCTTTTAAAACAAAAGATCCTGTCCTTTTGTATCTAATAAAGTTTTTAATAGTTTTAGGAGTGTTTTGCAGCTTTTTAGTATTTGTATTTGAGTATTTTGCGGCGTTCAACACAGAATCAACGAACTCGATTATCCCTCCCCATGCTCACCCCCGACACATAAAATGGACAACAACGAACAATATTAATGTGAACAGCGCCATCTTTTCGGACAGAAATTGATTACAATTGCTTATTATTTTGAACGCCTGATTAAATTTTATAATATGTTTTTAAAAATAAAATCATAAATAAAATGAGAGAATTGCATTACAAAATCACTGAAGTCACTAAAAATATTAAATTGTCTAACTCGGCGTTCTTCAATCCGTCAACAACTGTTACATTCATACCCATACCCTTTGCCTACGCTAGCGCCATTTTGGAGGGTTTTTGAACTGTTGCTTACTACCTATAGCTGGACATTTTTTCACCTTTCCTCCTCCTATATGAGCCGATTCTCCTTACAGAGGTTACAGGGGTAAGGCGTCGCGTCTCGCAAGAAAAAATGAAGTGGCAGTAATTTTTTGAAGTTTGTGGAGCTCTGTGTGAAGATAATGAAGAAGTTTTGTGGGGTGTATGATCGCTCAGGAGTAGAACCTCAATTTTTCAGATGTATACAACAAATTATTTGTTGCCATAATAAGGCATATTCTCTGAAAATCAGCTACCTATTTAAGATCGGACGGACGGACAGATAGATATCGTAGTCATATTAATAAGGTCTCGTGTGGCACCCTTGGGGTATGGAACCCTAAAAAACGATAGATGCAGTAGTAAACAGAAATGTCCTACGCATTTTTTACTGTGCCGACAGCGACTGTTAAGGTGAACGCGGGGCGCATCCAAGCTAGCCGAACTCGTCGAACGAATAGAGTACTTTGTGTCAAATCCTATGGATCTTTACTCACTAACCCGTGCCACATCAGGCGAAATTGCAAGGCTTCCAATGTGCGGTGTGGGTGAGCCCTGTATCTTATAGCGTGCATCGAATTGCTGTGATGAAAAACGACAGAAACCAATTTCCTTTCTCATTATTGATCGGTCAGCAACTTCCCATTGTGGCCGTGATTGTAACCACAGCCTTGACATTGTAGTCGCTATGGTCTCCGTGATGGCTTCGTGACGTGACGCCTCATCCGCTCATTCATTTCAGGGCAATTGAAAGACGCTTCTAGAAACCACAAATGCATGGAACTTTTCGAGTGAATCATGTCCTTGTTTTTACACTTTTTGCTCGTGCAAACAAATCAGTCCTGTGTCTAAATTATCTCTCAAATCAGTGGGTAATTAATTCTATGTAGGTAGTCTTGCAATGGGAAAAACCTGTACAATACTTAACTAGCTATTAAACGCAGTGCTTGAATTCTTTCAAGATTTACCTACCTAGTTAAGTGTTTCTAATTGGATCTTATGACATAAGGAATTAATTAATATATAATTTTCTATATTATATATTGCACAATGAAATAATCTTTACACGAGAATTATATCTAGGTACTCATTTTTCTCAGAAGTATTGATACGTAATGGATCAGAATAACAAGGAAGGATAAGTTGGGTGCAGTACTGACTTCACAAAATCCTAAGTCCTTTGCAAAATACGCAAGCATATTAAGTATTTATTTAAATAAAAAAATATCTTGAAAATTAAAAGAAGTATGACTTTTTTAATTCTTTATTCTATTCTAATTACATACGTAAAAGCATAAGGGTGTGCTTAATTCAAGAATCATTATCATTCAGCAAACCTTTGGTATTGAAAAGACTGGCGACGGGTAGTACAAAACCGAAGCTCTAAGGGTTCCTTGTTGACTACGGAACCCTAAAAATGTATGTTTTTATTTAAAATAACTTGTTTGATCAGGTAAAATTGGCAAATAGTCCAGGAAAAAGTTTGATTTTTAGTAGTGGACGCTCTAACTATTGCGACATGCAAAATTTAGGAAGCGGGGAAAGATCAAACGCTTAACACTTCGGGCATTCGATATTACATCATTATAGTCAAGAAAAAACGTTTTATCGGATACTTGATATCTGGCTTTTGTTCAATAACAATAGCGAGAGGTCACTATGAAACGTTCAGTAAGGACACCGCTCGTCCTCAGCCCTCGCTATGGCAATGAGTAGAGCACGAAATGCGGTCGCCCTACGAGTAATTAAAATTGCATCGCGTTTCGCACGACTTTTATGCTGGTCACACCATTTAGGACAAATATATAAACCTCAACTCGCTTAATAAAATTGGTGCGTAAGTACCAAGCCTCATTTTGCTAGACAAGTTCTAATCGCAATTCGGAATACCAAAGAAAACGTGGGCTGGATCCAGATTTGGTCTTCTTCGGAGATGGGGGCGTGAGCGTGTGTTGTTTATAACCTCAGTAATTTACTTATCCTGGTATCGCGCTCCATAATAATACGAAGCGAAAAGTTCTGTTGTCGAGCTCTCCACTTCGAAGTTTAAGTTTGCATTACATCTTACAAGGAAAATAAATTCTTGAACGTCAGAAGACAAATACGCACCACCGTTGTGTCCCGGTAAAACCAACGCGTTAACAGAGAAGGCGGAGCTCCTGATCAAACAGACAGATTGCTAGTCAAACAATTAAATAGCGAGGTTCCTTTGCTTTGGCGACTGCAGCCGCCGCTTGGCGCGCGGTCGTTCTGGCTAATAGCTTCCCGTGCAGCCGTGCTTGTTTAACGGTCTACGTCTGACTATTGCATGACTGGAATAAAAACATTGATGGATTGATCAGAAATAGGCCTGTCATTAAAGGTTCAAAAGGTGGTGTAGTAGTTTTTATGGGTTTATCTCGTAGATAGATAGATAGATAGAATATTCTTTATTGTACACAGAGTAGATATGGGTGCAAATAAGTAAATATCAAAAAACCGTCAAGTCCTAGTTGGACTCGCACATGAAGGGTCCCGAACCATTACAACATATACAACATTAGGCACAAAGATTGAGAAAAGACGGTAAAAAATCACGTTTGGTGTATGGGAGCCTCCCTTAAATATTAATTTTATTTTAATTTAATTATTTATTTTTGAAGCGAATGTAGAACGATGAGGCTTTTTTTTGTTTGTCTCATAACTTCTATACTGCGGCGGGTTCTAGCGAAATGTCACTTTCTAACAAATTAGAGAACATAAAATTTTGCATCTAATGATTACCAAAACTTCAAAGTTCGAAGCTGGAAACGCTTTACAACTACTCTATATTCCAGTTAGTTACAAATAATAAAATAAAAAATAGTCTCAAAATGGACAATTTCAAAAAAATATTAAGCTGAAATAAAAAAAAACATTTGGAGATTAAGCTTTACAGAATACAAGAAAAATACTCAAAAGATTTTTCTGTAGTTTTGTTTCACAAGTAATTGATCTATTCGAAACAATAGACAGACAACACAGACGTGTTATCTTGCATGACGTGACAATGACAAGTGACACTTTTTTTTTCAAGTAAAGGCACAGGTAGAGGCAATAGCAGATTGTACAACAAGTGCATAAAACGCACCATTTTACTCGAGACGTTTATCCATCCGAGCGAGCTTGCGAGCGAGGATAGATATAAAGTCGAGTGTAAAATGGGTTTTATGGACGAGTTGTACACTCTACTTTTCACTTCGATTGCGAGGAAATGAAACAGCAACATGTAAAAATAATTATGGTTCCCGCCAATTAACTTTTTTTTCTTTTTTTTTCTGTAGGGACGTGACACCTGACTTAAGGTCGTTACATACTGCTCAGTTATAAAAACATTTTCTTTTTATAACTATGATAAGTTGTTGTTATGGCTTAAATACTATACTGATCTACTAAATTGAAAAATAAACAAATATAAAAAATAATAAATGAGACGAAATACAAATTATAAGTTTATTTCATGAAGTTTTATTGTGTACTTTGGCTGTTGGTATCTTTGCCTTGGTCTTAGAATACGAACGAAACGAAATAAAATAAAGAGGTTGTTGTATGAAGTTAAAGATGTTCGTGTGGCTGTTGCAGCGATTACCTTGGTCTTCGACGAAGATTTTACTTTATGCTCTAGAGCATAAAAAGCGACTTTATGTCGCCTACGCACGACATAAAGACGAACTTTTAGAGCATGAGAAGTGAAAAGATTGTTTTCACTTCACATGCTCGTAAAGTTCGACTTTTAGTCGTGCGTGGACGACATAAAATCGCTTTTTAAGCTCTAGTGCAAAGAGTAAATTTTTCTTCTAAAATTAAGATATATTGCACAATTTAATTGAACAGTAAAATTTGGTCGAATACTTAACTGAAACTTGTTGTTTCATTTTATTCTTGCTATAATTAATGAATTCCTACGTTTTATATAATTAAATTAATGAAGGAGTTGATTATCGTTTAAAATGCGCCGATTTTTTTACGAATGGGCACAAAACAAGTATCTAAGTGTAAATTTAAAAAAAAATAAAAAAAAAACCTTAAAAAATAAATTGGCGGGAATTGGTTATTTTTATGTTCTTTCACTGTACGACGATTTTGTTCGAAATTTTCCTCGCAATCGAAGTGAAAAGCACACTCTGCTTTTCAGCCAGTGCATGACTCAGGCCTAAATGTCCATTTTTATTCCGACTATATTAGTCCTCGCTGCGCTCGGACCAATAAATTGCCTCGGATATAAAATGGATCGCTTTAAGCCCTTGTTGTACAATGTACTATTTTTGTTGCCGTCTACGTCACTTCCGGCCCTAAAAAATCAACTTTAAAATAACTATTATTTCCAAATAAATACAAAAAATGAATAAATACGTGTCCCCTATTTTTCTTCTCAAAAAAGCAATAAAATCATAGGGCTATATTTTTGCACTATTGTCCATTGGTACATTTAAGAAGCAGTAGAAAGAGCACTATCTATCTCTATCATAACTTTGAGCTATACATTATTTATTATGTATTATTTACTATGTATTTTATTTCTTTTTACAGGTACTTACCTATTTATGTAGTGTATTTATTTTCTGCTTAAAGTAGGAATAAATTTGTAGTTTATTTTGTACACGTATTTAGACCCGTTTTTTACCGCTGTTCCGACTCTCCAAGGTTCGCTGGAAGACATCTCTTACAGAGATAAGCTCGCTATTGTACATGCTATTACTTATCTAATGTCCTGTTCAATGTCTCGTGTGCAATAAAGTATTCATCGTTTATCGAAGTGGACAGCCACCGCGCGCCGCCGTGATAAGCTTCTTGCACGAAATACAGTAGCACTTCGTTCAAGAGTAATCGGCGACCAATACCCGGTTTTTGTGTAGCTGTCTGCAGGAGCGGTGCTATGTTGTGAAGAAGTGTTTATTCAAGGCACATGCCTATGCCTAACCCGCAGGAAGTGGCTGCGGGGCCGGCCGTTTCGCTGAATCGCGCGACGTCAGCTCGGTTGACAAACGACGCTGCGCCGCCGGCGCATTCTGATCGACATTATCAATAAACATGGGACAGTCACTTGTTGCTACTGGGTTGCTACGGTCTGCAATACCTTCGGGAATAGCAAAACCATCGGTAAAAATGTGATCTGAAATTATCAGAATGATTCAATTTGTACAAGGACCTAAAATACTTCTTGTTTCTAGAATACTGATGCAATGTCCATGATGTGGGTAGTAATTTTGAATTAAAATCGCAGTTTACCCGCAGCTATGTAAATTTTTTCATGTTTATATTCAACAGTTCGCAAAATCGTTTAGTGAGGATTGTCTATTTTTGCTAATCCTAACTAAGCAGATAGTGTACCTGTATATTTTGTACATTTTACATTATGGCTATTTTAATTTAGCTTGTGACTGAATCGTTGGGCTTGTTGAGTACCATGGCGGACCGACAAAGCATCCAATTGACCCAGCATTGATAATGTGTAAGACAACGTGTGCCACTAACGGCTTCTAAAAACCCACATTTCCTAGTAAAGCACGCTGGCCGACATTTTCTCAGTTCGGGGACAGGATGCACCCGAGTTTATAGTTCCCTCCACCTTTACTAGTTCACCTTCGAGAAACCAACGCTCGCGCGTGTGCCGCTTACCACTTCGCTCCAGGATGTCCGAACCGATGGGAGTTTCATTGCGGTACAGCGTAAACACTTGTGCAATTAATTGCAAATCATCATATGTATCGTGATTCTCGCCTTTCACAAAACATACGATTGAGCTGCTGCCTCTTCGATTAATTTTATCAGTGAGCACTACAAACAAGTTCGAGCGGTCATTGGCCTCGGTTGCATAAGTACACGCGTGCTCTCGTGGAGGTGTAGGGCGGACGGATGAACCGCACGTCGCATAGATAAGTGGGGCTCTAGGGCCCCTGAGGTTGATTTAAGAGAGAGCAGCGACCCAGATCGCATCTGCAATTAAGGTCACTGCAGATGATGTTGTCGCGATACATCACACACCGGATCTAATAGAAAAAGAGCGCTGCAAATCTGCTGATGGTCCAAAAAATCTAAGTCATAACTGCAGCTAATCGGTACAGGGAGCTTGACTCACCAGACTGATAATAAATATAATAATTTAAGCTAATACAAATAGTCGAGAGGTTGAAAGCTGCCTGGATTAGCCGTTTAGAACAGACTTACCGATCCACTGCTGTCGTCGAGCTAATGATAGCTTCCTTGATGGTACTGGGGAAAATGCGCATTGCACGCGCAGACGCATGATTAGCCGGCGCCGGCGCTGCCGGTGATGTATTAGTGCACATTGCAGATTAACTGATAAAAACCTCCCAGCAAACGGTAATCATGAGCTTTTAATAAGTACGTATTGCATTACAGCAATTGCACTTTTAACCACTGGATTAGACAGCCCATAATTACGCTCCTTTGTTGGTTTTTATGGCACTACATGTTTATTTTGGTGCATTCATAAAAGGCGACATTTATGTTCCATGTTTATTAATTTTGATTACACATATTTTTATTTAATTAATAATACCATGTAAGGAAAATTGTCTTTACTTTCACGTCATATGCAATCCTAGCGGCGCCGCCGTCGTCGTCCGTGTAGCCTGCGATTATTTTTAGATTAGAAATGGCTCAACCGCTTTACGTAATTGCACTAGTCGCATGCGTTGCTAGTTCCAGCGCGTTTGGAATCTAAACATAGAGCTAGGTGCTTGCAAGCAATTATACCATATTATCGCGTGTTTCCACTAAAAGCCGAGCACCGTCTTGTGCGCGACAACCGTTTACTGGTTGCAGTCTCTTTAGAAAGTGTTTTAAGATATGACGAAACTGAAATAAGCATGCCGGTCGAGCTGATTATAGGACGGGCAGAGAGCCGTTTCCCCTAATCTTTGTGAACTACGTAATGTGCCGTGCGTGCTGCAACTCCTGGACCGCTGGGTATTGCGCACTGCAAATGCATAATTACTAACTGGGACAAACTACCGCTACGCACTATAGTATTGCACCCCTTACACCTTACATTTCTACGAATTCACTAAAGAAACATGAAACAACTTTGCTTAATCAACTGTAATCAGGTAATCATACGACACCGAAGTAAAAACATAAATATCAGAATCTCGTACACATTATGCACTATATACAGCGGTTAGTAAATCAGATTGGGTTTTCCTCGCGCCGCGCCACGCGCCTTTCCGCTGGAAAATCCTCTACATAATATTATTAAATGGCAGGTGTCGCATCGATCATCGCCAAGGCCGTGAAAACGTCTTGACATACATTGTATGTGGTACAGAAGCAAACTGTAATTGAAAAATTAACACTGCATTTCGCCCGACACCTACGTTGCTCCATGATAATTTTCGACTGCAGTGTTTTCGCTATTTGTACTTTACAAACACTTTCTCTTGTTCGTTGGTTTATTCTTTCTTTTGGGTTTGTTTGACAATCTAATATGCACAGCTGTCAGTCACGTTCACTGGCTACTAACACATCTCGCCTTGCGTTATTGCAACGCTAATGGGGTGCATGTTATAAAATTAAGAATTAATTAATTTGCGATCAGCATGTGCGATTGTGAACGACGTCAAAATGATCGCAAAAAATATCTCCTTCTCATTTGCATTAAGTCTTACGCGGATCCTGGTACCGCCAGTGGCTGTCACGAGATGTGATGTAAAAGGCTTTCAGTGGATCGTTAGAGCCGTGAATTTCCGCTGACCCAGATATGATCCGGTGATTAGAAACGCCGACAGACAGCGAAAATGTAATTTTTTGCAAGTGCCAATGCTGACAGTGCGTCGCGTAGGCGAGATGCGACATGCGCGAGTGAGAGTTTTGCAACTTGTCACCGAAACTGGTATGTTAACTGGCGTCCGACGACTCGAATGTAATTGCCTAGAGAGTATGATACGTCCGGTCTGGCATCTCAGCAAAAGTGTAACTGAGGTCGTTCATTAAACCCTCCCTATTTGCCGGGCATCTGCTACACAAACACACTGCCCAAATTCTCCTATTGCAAATAACATGTGTTTGCTGATGTAACAAAGTTTCACTTTTATTTCTTGATTGACAGTTTCCACATGCCGCAAAAAGTGTCCTACTGGCTCTTGATTAAACGCTCCTATTAGTATTTCATAACAATTACTATTATTATTTGCTTTAGATCGGAAATTAGGATAATACTACTATGTAACTACTTCCGAATTTATCATCGCATGCTTGATATGGTTAGCTAACATAAGGAGTAAAGATAAATTTAAACTTGAACGTTCTTCAAAAGTTCGCAGCGGTGCATAAGTAGATTATGAAATTCTTTGATCGTTAGTGAAAACCATTTAATTTTGTTGACATTAAAAACCTATTTAGAGACTAGAAATTCCACGGTTAGCACGGCACGGTTAGCCAGAGGTCGCGGGTTCAAGACCCGGCATGGGTGAAATTTTTAGCCTCTAAATAGGTTTTAAAAAAATTATTGTCCTCAGCACGGGTTAGTGCAACAAAAAAATAATATAATTTGTTGACATTATTTACCTTGCTATTTTTACTGTTGTTGTTAAGTTAATTAGAAGCGGTGGTAGCCCAGCAGGTAGAAAAATGGACTCGGAAACGAGAGACCCAGGTTCGATTCCCAGTGCGGGCATGTACCTATGATTTTGTTTATTTTCAAATTTACGTATATCTGCGTATTTGTAGTAGCAATACCACACGCTAACTGCGAACGAAAACATCGTGAGGAAACCCGCGGCTTGGTTAGCGCCGCACGTATTGAGTTGTGTTTTCGGTGGGCTAGGCCGACTAAGCTGTCAGGATGGTATAGGTGCTCCTCCGTCTAAAAAACAATGTCCCAAGCACTGCAGCGTCCGAATGGTCCCTTCACCCATCTAAAGTCTGTTTTTTAATTCGATGCAATAAAATACTGTCATTTTGACATGTCCGATCGCAAACCATCATAACCCTTTACATTTGTTGACGTACTCTATGTGGACAATAATATAAGTTTATTTTTTAAAGGTTGTGTCAGACGATGGCAAAAAATAATATTATTATTATATTGCGCGATGTCTCGTTCTATGTTAAATCCGACCGCAGTCGTTTGTGGACGCGGGTTGCATGTTGGATATTTTCTGGAAAAATATCTTATTACTATTAAATATCTTATCTTATAAATATTACTTCAACCAAATATGGGATGTATTAGCAAATAGCAAGATAAAAAGTAGCCGAAACCGGCGTGCGTGCATGCAACGACTAATAAATTTTGAGGAAGCGAAAGTTATTTGTCAGGATCGTGACAAATGGCAGTCCCTGGTCTCTGCCTGCCCCTCTGGAATACAGGCGTGAGTTGATGTATGTATGTATATTAACGCCGTTGTCTGTGACGGTCATAAATCTAAAGTTCCAATTAAATGTATGTAAAAAAAACTCTGTTATCAAAACAAAAGTAAAAAGATCTTTATTTGTACAATATAAATCTCTTTCACATGTTGCATCTACTCATGTGGACTCGAAAAATTAGCCAAAATTGTCGAAATCACAAGAAAACGCGGAAAACAACATTCGCGTAACCAAAAAAACGGAATGTTTGAAAATAAATTACGTCTTCAAGAATGTGTCAAACCTCAAACCCAAGGTGATCAACAACCAAGTGTTGCCAATACGTAAAAACTGATACCATTTTACTTCCAAATAAAAATTGTGTGAGCTACGTTTGTGTTTTTTTTTAATACTTTTCTTTTGTGAGTAAATAAATATTTATGACTGATGCAATAAGTTATTTGGTCACACTAGTCTTTTTTTTATAGTAAAACAAAAATCTACCGAGTATAACAAAATATTTTATAATGGTACCTAACCCTTTTTATTTATTTTTTGCATCGAATTATAAAACAGACTTGTGCCACTGGAAGCTGTATAAGTATCTCATTCCGCAGATGCAAAGGCCAAAATTAGGTCAAGTTAATTATCGTGGTAGAATTAGCATGTTTTCATCGTACAACATAAAATACTAACTTGGGATCGTACCTTATATTTTTGGTACAATTCTATGCCGTAGCAAATTCATGTCACCATTAAGATCATTCACATAAAAACATAGCTGTTTTACAAGATTCCTGTGTGTGTCATAGTTTTGCATATAAATGGTATAATTTCTAGCGTAGAATTAATAGTGGGTTAGTACCAATATTTTCCAGTTGTATTACTGATGTCCCAAACCGATACGTGTGATAGCGTGCTGCAGCGACTAATAAATATTGATGAAGCGAAAGAGGTTTGGCAGGATAGTGGCAAGTGGCAAACCCAGGGCCCTGTTTCATAAAGCTACAATTCGTAATAAATTTACAATTGTCACACATTTTCGCCTTACCTAAGTTTCGTATAACTAATATTCATCACTCTACTCACAATTGTATGTAGATCACATCTTGCAGGACTTTTCACCACAATTTCTTCAAAATGCATTGACAAATATACTTCTTTGTCTGTTTTACGTTTCACTAATCATAACTTGAGTCTACTGTCACAAGATTCGTCAACAAAATCGCCGGGAATGCAATAAATTACTCGAGCTTTTGAGTTACCTGCAGGCTCTGCCGTGCCCCCGCCAAGTCGAGCCAAAAAGCGGCACTACCGTGCCATGCTTTTCTCGAAGCAGTTCAGGCCATTTTCGACCCTCTATAACTTCGTTCGTATGGTTATAGAAGCCTGAATTTTGAGTAACCATGCAGGCGTTGTATAAACACGGTATATTTCAAATTTAACTTTAAGTTTTAGTCAAACTTTCTTAACTTTGTCACTCACTCACTGGCTGACCGATCATCAAAAGTCCAACCCCCGGTTTCTCGTACACTAACAAGCTGTCAGTTTTTTTTTTGTATGCACTTTGGTCAATTGACAGCTGTTAACAGTAGTTTAACAGCGTGTTAGTGTACGAGAAACTGAGGGTAAGGCACTTCTAGTAGACATAGAAGCTTCAAATTTAAAATACAATTAGTGTTTAGTGTCTAAATCAGTCTAAGGAACAACTTCAATATTTTGCGATTTCGGTCAAGCTTTGTGTACACCAACTGCATAAATAATATAAATATATAGGATTACAAAATTACATTTGCAGTGTATATGTATAAATCGAAGCCTCCTAGAAAAACCCATAGAGACAGGGAGTGGGGTTTGCGAAAAACTGTAGCTGAAGCTCAAGAGGAAGTACCGGAAAAGTAAAAGAGGAAGAGTACCTTAAAAATAAAAAAAAACTCATAAGACAGAGAGTATACTTAATGGTACTTCTGTCTGAAGTTATTACGTAATTAGCTAAGTTAACAACATATTAGAGTGACCATATCAATATTATAAATCTTTTATGTATTAAATAAATAGATTGACTTGTCATATTATAAATAAATAAGATTGTTTAGTGCGATTGCCAAGTCAATCTATTTATTTAAAACATAAAAGATTTTTAATATTGATATGGTCACTATAAGATGTTGTTAAGTTGGGTAATTACGTAATAACTTAAGACAGAAGGACCCTTAAGTAGGGACTGAATAAATTAACCGACTTGGTATTACAAGGATCTAATAACTTTTTACGGTAGAAGAACTGCGTCGCGAGACTTGGTTTTAGTTTACAAGTTATGTTTTTGATGGCATATTTTGTACACTTAGCGCCATCTATCAACGATAAGTAAAAGTCTAGCACGGTTCACCAATAGAAAAAGAGAGCGAGAGAAGCGCGGGAACCGTCGAACATGCGTTAACTCTTGGATTACAGTACTTTAGCTTGGATACTTGGATTTCGGGATGGTGGCGGCCATTTTTTATTGTTGTTTTAAAATTAGCTACGTTTTCTTGGTAAAACGTACAGCAAATCTACTAAAAAGTCTTTTGGCGATAAAATTAAAAAGCAGAAATGTAAATATTATTGAAACGCATAAAAAAGAAAATAATTTTGAAACACATATTTTCTTGTGTCAGTGATTTAGTCTGTGTGTCAGTGAAATGTCGATGTGCTATCGTGGTGATTTTATATTTACTGTCGTTTCATAAACAAAAAATCGTGACATTTTGCTTTACAATAATTGTCAGTTTACTGCCGGTCTATGAAACACATTATGCGACATTTCAAGGGTGAATTGTGACATTATGTAGTACT
Source organism: Yponomeuta malinellus (assembly GCA_947308005.1). Classification (NCBI taxonomy): domain Eukaryota; kingdom Metazoa; phylum Arthropoda; class Insecta; order Lepidoptera; family Yponomeutidae; genus Yponomeuta; species Yponomeuta malinellus. The sequence continues at coordinate 10,312,752 of OX371013.1, forward strand.
TTACGTGACTGCCGGTCAAAACTGCTGTTTTATGAAACACGTGGCAGTATTTTTTTATGATTCGCGATGTTCATACATAGTGATATATTAAACGGGTCTTACCGCGATTATTCGCGATTCGTGAACGTCAGGAATCGAAGGTAATAAAATTTTACCCTATAAACAATCGCGCTTAGACCCGTTTCATATATTAGGTACATTACGTGACATTTGTAAGTTTTTTTTAAACACATTATTTACTATGACAGTGAATTATTGACAAATGTCTGTCAAGTTACATGAAACAGGGCCCTGGTCTCTACCTACCCCCCGGGATACAGGCGCGACTTTTTGTACTTGATATTTAATATCAATCTATTCAATATATACGATAGGGGGTAAGGTAATACGATTTCTTAACCGATACTGAATAGTAATATAATATTATATAAATAATGCTTATTAAGCCTTACTTAAACAACTTTTAACAAAATCTATGTAGTTTATATATTTATATTTATTCTCAGTAAATTGTAGCCAAAAAACACATATGAATTTTGAGCATATTTCTGAAAATATCTCCGAGACGACACATTATAACTGAAATCCTTCGATAAATAAATGTCAAAGTTATCTCTTGTTACACAGGTATTTTACCTAACTCAGTAACTATATAATTTTTAAGTAGATATACTTTTTATCTTTTTGAGGGCCGTACCCAAAGGGTAAGGGTACCCTATTACTAAGAGTCCGCTGACCGTCCTTTCCTCCATCTGTCCGTCCGTCTGTCACCAGGCTGTATCTCATGAACCGTGATAGTTAGACAGTTGAAATTTTCACAGATGATGTATTTTAATTGCCGGTATAACAAAAATAATACTAAGAACAGAGTAAAATAGATATTTAAGCGGGCTCTCATACAACAATCGTGATTTTTTTTGCCGTGTTTTGGTTGATATTAATAACGGCAACAGGTAGACGCTTGAAATATGCAAATGTTGTATAGATAATGGTACGGAACCCTTCGTGCGCGAGTCCGACTCGCACGTGCCCGGTTTTTTATTGTATTATTCATAAACCAGACCACGATAGGCAGAAGATATTACACGACCCAATATTGAATGGTTAGTGTAGACGAAGAGGATATGGTCTATCATAAAGGTAGGTTTATATTAGCATATCAGAGTTCGCCGGATTACTAATACATGGATGATTATCTTCAATACATTGTAAGAGATATGAATCTTCATATATATACTTTATTGCACACAAAACATTGAACAGCACATTATATAAGAAATCGTTTTATGTCTAAACAAGAGCGAAAGACGCAATGTGTTACTAAATCCTTTGTCTGGGGCTGGTTTCCTTTTCTAACTACTAGACAAACCGAATGAAATTAACCACATTGTGTTTGTTGCACAAACATGAAAGTCTGCTTCAGCTTCGATAAGGCGCTGCAGGGACCGAGCTAGGTCGTTCGTCGACCCGCTGCAACCGCAGGCGTGATTGTTTATACTCCACCATTATCTACGCGCTTTGCAGTTTCGTGGCATTCTTTTGTAATCATTCCAATGTGGGTTAAGGTTTTTTTTTTATTCAAGTCTTCAGCTACTTACTCGGAAACATCAGTATTGTTCCCCGACCGTCATGGTCAATGTATTATATATATTATTAAGACACACTATCCGCGTTCGACAAAACAACAGCTCTCATCACGACCCGCATTTGTATTTCCGTTTCGAGCTCCACACTTTTATGAGAGTGTATCAAACATTCCGTATGTTCGATACACCTCTCATGAAAGTAATATTTCACGTAATTACGATTTTATATTGTGATTGTGAGGTTCGGAAGGGAGAACGCGGATCCCAGGACACACGAGGCGCCGGCCAGTCGCGCCGCTACTTTCTACACCCGCGTCTAGAACACTCTTAAACCGTAATCTGCAGATTGACGTACCCCGAGAATATTACGACAGGCAAATTAAACTGCACATTACGCCCCACTAATTACGATTAAACAACAGATTTTGATCTCATATCTAAGCTAAAACATAGCACTCAGATTCAATTATTCAACTGTTAAAGAAAATTTCAATTTTCCCATGAATGAATAGACCTATCCTCATTGAAAACAATCAAGCTCATCCAATTATATTGTTAATAAACTGCTAAACCTGAAAGTAATCATTTCTAGATACTTAAGGCCATTAGCAATAAGTCTACCTATTGTACACTGTCTTTGTGCAATAAAGAATTAATAATAATAATACTTTGTTAGACAGCAGAACTTACTAGTGGCCGGATTGTCGTTACCATACCGCGTCCAAACACAGTGAAAAAATTTCCGACATCCATAATTCGCTATGCACAAACAGTGACTATTCATCCACTCTGATGGCCATATTTATATAGTTGTTCAAATTGGGCTACTAGGTCATATTGAACTTAATTATCAATTTGTCGCGGCCGGTCCTTTGCGTTTATCATTTTACGACGAAGGGAGAAGATATTATATCCGTGCAGAATTTGCGTCTCATTTGAAAGAAAGTAACCGAATTCCGCACAGCGGTCTGCCTCTTAATCAATACGGTTTTAATTTACCGTGTCAGGGAAAAATTGCGGTGATCACACGGATGACCCGGCGGCGCCAGCGTCGGCGCCGGCGCCGCTGCGACGAGCCGCTTCCTCGAATATGCTATCACTGGCCGACATAAAAATATGCACAAGACATCGAGTTAAAGCGTCTACACACGGCCCTGAAATCGGAGGCAATATCGGGGAAGTGGTGGGGAGCACCCTAGATCGCCTCGTGCGTAGGAAATCACTATTATTATTACTACCCTAACTCAGAAATAGTTCGGGCGAGCTCACGATTTAGGGCTGACTGACGTCTAGAGAGCGTTGTCAGTGCGTGGGTAGCAAATCGGGTCCGATCGCAGTAACAACAGGAGTTCAGGACGCGTTTTGGTGATTTTGTGGAGATTATTTTTTGTTGCTTTGAAAGTGTATGAGTAATGTGCATAATGGATTGACGAGCGCTTTGCTCCACGGTAGGCTACGTACTAACTGGCAGGGAGGGACGTGTGTAGAGTAGTAGCCGATTTCATCTCCACCATCACTCTCCCGATGTTGCCTCTGATTTTAGGGCCGTGTCTAGACGCTTTAATCCTGCAACAGTTTCAATCCAAATTAGCCCTCGATTCGACGCATTCGCCCGCCGCCAAAGGAGATCAAAAAATGTATGAGAGCTGGTTGTAGGAGTACGACTCGAACCAAGTTTTCACCACCGTAGAGACGATAATCTTGCTCAATTATGAGATGTATAATCAGATTTTTAACTATGGCCCTATAATTTATAAAATATAATAAAGTGGAACATAAATAATTGAGCTTGCAACCCGCATTACGAGCTGTCACTTTACCTCAATCTGGGTGTATTTCCATGTTTGTGATGTCTTTGCCTGGTTACCATAGTATATTGTATCCTAGTTTGGGATCCGGATAAGTGATTGTGTTGTTTGGAAGTTATTTGTTCGTTTCGCCGATTAATATTGCCGGGCTCAGTGGTAATGACCACTTTGCCAGACATTTAAAAACGACTGCAAGCGAATGCTCAAAATCAAGACACATCAGTACTGTAATGTTATGCTGAATCTGCTACATAAAAGGCGAATGCTCTCGGTGACGCACTAACTTAAGACTATAAGGTCTGTAGGTAATAATTGTTTTTGTACAATAAAAAGTTGTTTTAACTTGGTCGTTTCTTTTCCCTGTTGTGTAATTCTATTACTTATCCTATGATGTGAAGCGGGTGGAAAGTAGATGCTTAGTTGGGCGTTTTGATGTGAAGTGGTAGCCCAGAGGATACATGTTGTTTCACATGCGTGCGAGGTATTAGTAGTGCAGTGTTTACATCAGTTTGTTTCACATCATAAGGTCCTAAGGTCGTATCCCAGCATGTATGACTGATAAGATAGTGTGGAAGCCCGTGGCATAGTTATCCAATGGATTTCCTAAGGATTAAGTCCCGTTTGAATTGAGTTTGTCTATTATGGTACAAAAGCAATGTCACTCCAATATAAGGTTGGCGAACGCAACACAGGACTCCCGGGACAGGACCGAGAATCTGAAGCAGATTGCTGGCAGCGACTGGATGAAGATAGCCGAGGACAAATAGAACTTGTCAGCTTTAGGAGAGGTCTAGGTCCAGCAGTGGACGAATAAAGGGCTCATTTATTGATTCTGCTTTGGTGTTAAGTCCCGTTTAATGGAGGGTAACCCGCTGTTTCTCGTGAACATGTCTGTCTACTGCTAACCGCTCTTAGTTGGCCAAAGTATACGCAGAAAACCAAAAACATCTTGTTACCTACTGTACAAGAAACCGGGAGTCCAGTAAGCTCAGACAATGCGTATGTAAGCCAGCCAAGAGATCACTGGCTGTATAAATCATTCCACATTCAAAAGCGTTTCACTAAGACTTATTTTCACAGATATTATTATTATAATCACACAATTAGTCCTTCAGTCAGCATTTTGAAGGTTTATGTTTCATTTATGACATGACATTGACATTTGAAGTTTTTATTAGAATTTTTGGGCAGTATTCTAAAAATTATAAATTATTGTATGAAGTTACATATTAAATAAGCTTTCGAATGACATAAATTTCATAGCAGTCGTTGTACGTAGGCCACGATGCATCTCCTTTGCATGACTTCGCCATGCCAGCATTTTAATTCATATTACCCAACCGTGGACCTATCGTTGTTTCTGTGGCTTCTTTTTTATCTCACTGACACTAAACGGGTATGATTTATTGATTGCGCGTCAGTCATAGTTTGTATATGTATGGCTTAGAAACACACGTTGAAACATAACCATGATTGGTTGATTACTTCCGTGCAGTTCCGTCTAATAATGAGATAATAGCACGGATTAGTTTAAATCGTACACAATTTAGAAGACAACAAGCGACGTCTTTAGGTTAAACTCCTCGGTAGGTAGGTAATATTGCTTGCCATTTCATTTTATTATTCAATCATTCGAATGTTACTTCCGGTTGTTTCTTTCACAGCGTTAAATGGTTGTCAATAATCCGCAATAAGTGTGACAAATATACCAAATCTATTTGTTTTCGAATTTAACCATTGAAATCATCCTAACAAAGGTAGAGGAAAACAAAATCCAAGATCGTTTGAGCGGAAGTAATATAAATAGTGAACAATATTGTTTGTTGTGTTTTGCAATGCAAGTCTATGAATGACTTTACCTTCATGCAATTTATTTAAGTTAATTTGAAAGATATTTTAATTTTCTACTCTATTTATTTCCATATTCACCGGGTTTCACCTTGTTTTTTATGGCCATTTTTTATGAAAGAAAATTGCAGAGCGTCACACATAATTATTTAAATATCTGTCTTTATGTATTAGTTACACTGATAACAGCTTCTGTTAAAAATATATTGTGTCCTGAATCTACAAATGGAAAAATAAAATTTACCATATTTTTTCCTGTAGTTGGACTTACCCAGTGGCTTAAGAAAGCGTTTCCTCGAAATTTGAGTGAGAGGTCATTCGCAGCTTCGAATACTCATTGTGTTTTTAGGGTTCCGTACCCAAAGGGTATAAACGGGACCCTATTACTAAAACTTCGCTGTCTGTCTGTCCGTCCGTCTGTCTGTCTGTCACCAGGCTGTATCTCAAGAACCGTGATAGCTAGAGAGTTGAGATTTTCAAAGATTATGTTTTTCTGTTGCTGCTATAACAACAAATACTAAAAACAAAATAAAATAATTATTTAAGGGGGGCTCCCATACAAAAAACGTTATTTTTTGCTGTTTTTTTTATCTTTGTGTCTAATGTTGTATAGATAATGGTACGGAACCCTTCATGCGCGAGTCCGACTCGCACTTGGCCGGTTTTTTCTAAATAAATATATTTACAGATAAATATGTAAGGAAAAGGCTCATATTTGGGGTTGCTGAGATCAGTGATGTCCCTGACTAAATACGTGTTAGTCCACTGCATAACTAGGTTGCGGTCATTAATTTAAGTAATTCAACAAACGACCTCTTCCAAATCAGAGAACGACAACGAAATTAAAATTACTTTTGCAATTAAAATAGCAAAGTAAACATAATAAAATAGCAATAGTGTGAATGTGGTCCAATCAACAACGTTTAGACTTCCACATACTAATAAAGGGCTCATTAAGTCTAGTTAATTAACAGTTGGTGGTGCATGTCCCAGATACGGGCCGTGCATCGCAAGCTGCGCTGGCGCCGAAGATAACTGTTCGTCTACTCGGATGACGTGCACTCGTGAGACTGCAACGTTGATGCCCTGTATTGTAACTAATCACTTCGCCACGTTGCAACTCTGCAAGTAACGCTGACACGAACCTTTACTCCAGCATAATATAGTTCAGAAGGGATCATATTTGCCCTGATTATGCCCTAACTCTCTGAGAGAAGGCCTTTGCCTTACAGTGGGACGTATATATGCTGAATACAATGCCCATGATTAAGCTCTGCAAATCAAAGCGAAACCTGGTCGGACTTTTCCGACAATTAGCAAGTAAGTGAATCCCAAATTAAGTTAATTGTGTGTAGTGCTTACGAAAATTTTACTTCGAAAAAACTAATATTTTGCCCTGCCCAAAATAATGTTCGTGACTTCTAAGCTATTGTTACTAAGCTTTGCATCGTCTGTACGTTTTTACGGTATCTTCACTTACTAATAATGATGATCGAGGGCATTTGAGGGCTTCTGAATTCTGCTCGCGCTAAAATCTTGTAATATGTTGGAGTTGTCGGAATATAAAAGCGGCATTAAGAGGTGGAGGCGTACACAAAGCATGCAAAATTGCGCAGCCCGAATGATGGACCGTCCTGGCACGAATAGGGCCTGCACAAAGCGGACTAACTGTAACTGCCAGAGTGACCCGTCAGTTGGGGTGAGTTACTGCATAGGCTGGATGGACTGACACGACCCCACCGCAATGTTGAGGCTCGTTTAACATTAATTAAATATTGTACGAACCAATGTGTTAATCTGCCAATGTTCAGAATATTTCTTTATGAAAACCAAATCGTGATTCCGTAATTAGACCTTAGTACTGCGATTGAATATTGTTGCCTTGTGAAGGTCGTTAAAGTTCGTTGCTCTATTATAGTTTTCTTCGCGTAATACAACTTCAAAGACTATATTTAGTTTTTTCTTTAATTCTTCGCCGAAAAAAGACCTTGATTTAGTCTTTCATCATATTCATAATGAAATCGCAAGAATCGCCAGAAGTTTTGTAATAATATGGAATTACAAATTTTTTTAAAGATGCAATAACATTGAATCGAAATTCGTACTGGGTCTTCAGTCGTTACTGAACATCGTAACAGAACACACAAAGCAATGCCTTGCCGGAAACATAGCGTGCATCAAAATGGGTCACCAATACCGTTACATAATTCGTCAATCCGCAGAGGAGTGCATCAGATAAAAATGGATCCGCGATCGTCGGCGGCGATCGGGCGTCGCGCGGCGACGGGCGGGGCGGGCGGCGCGAGTGCAGCGGAGTGCGCGTGCGGCTCTCACCGCCTTATCTCTCGCGACCTCCGCCGGACGCGCACGCACGCCGCGCTCGCGCTATGTCTTCGACCGCGCAAGCACCCTATCGACAACAAACATACACGACTCCGAGTATATTATTTATTTACAAACAGTGAAACGAATCAAAGTGAAGTTTATTCGAAACAAACTGTGTGCGGCTATACTGACACGATGGTGTCGGAAGGACCGCTGCCAGTGGTATGGTGTATGCGCGACAATCAACTAGTGCCGCATCAAGTGTCTGGCGTAAAGCTTCAAGGAGCTGTGACGGGAGCTCATATTGCCGCCGTATCGGACTTTTTGCGTTTGGTTGCCGGGACACCAATTATCCTGCCACATACGGCGCTTCCAGAAAACATTGATAATGACATCAATCAGGAAAAAGAAAACACTTCTCGCCATCGTAAAATGTCAATGCAAGTTGAAGTGCCTTGTGTATTTTTGACTGAAAGTGCTCTTCAGAAAGCTAAAATTCGCAGTAATTCGTTAGAGGAAAAAGTAACAATGTTTGATAAAACAACAGTTTCCTCTTCGACTGCAAGAGTTTTAGATAGTAAAGCCTCGTTTCTTAGTTCGTCGAATATAATAGAGATTACTAGTGACAGTTCTTCGAGTAGTCTCAATTTTTGTCAGGACGATGACAATAGCAGAACCATTAAAGAAACAGGTTGTGAAAATCCGAAACGAATTACTCGAATTATTGACTTGGATGATTTCCAAATAAAAGAAACCGATAAAAAAGAATGTCCTCAAAGGTTAAGTAGAATAATTGAATTGGACAACTATTTTCAAAATAAGGACGAAGATAAAGAAGTCACTCAAAGAATAACAAGAATAATAGAAATTGATGATGATAATTCAATTTCAACAATTACTAGTAATGTTGAATCTGAGAAAGAAAATTCTTGTCATAGAATTACCAGGATAATAGAACTAGAAAAGGCAAACTCTTTCCCTAGTATGACAAGGATAATTGAAATGGAAAATGAAATTTCAAATGAGCGAAGAATTTCTTTAACGAATGAGCGCGAAACTGGTGGCGGACTTATGGATATCAACGAGGATGTTATAGTTAGAAGTAAGCCATTAAGTAGAAGTGCACCTAGGTTTAGTGTTGACTCTTCGTGCTCCGAAAACTCTTATGTTAACATTGAGTGTGTCAAGAGTTTGCAGGATGTGAAAAAAGAGGAGAATATGGAAAGTGGTGTAAGCCCCGAGCTCTCACCCTCATTCAAACATCTCCGATCGCGGTTTCCCAGGAAAAAAACTTCTGTATGTTCTATGGGGTCCTCAGATTGTGACGACGAAGTTGATGTTATATTTAAATCTAAACCGAAGTCTAGTCATTGGGTGAGTCTGGATTGGATACCACCACCACCCAAAGAAGAGCCAGTGATATCGCAAGTTGTCTGTGATAAGAATGATTTTATATCGAAGTGGATAGCCGATCAGAACGTACAAGACGCAGGAATAATGCCCGATGAACGAAGGCGGAGCCTTCCTCCCAAAGCGAATGAACTATATCTACAGAACATGCGGAGGTTTAGCGATGGGCTACAAATATGTAAAGAAGACGCAGCTAGCGATTGTCCTGCTACAGTCAAGTCTAAATGGCATGATATTGTAAAGCGTCACCTTCAGTTGCTCAAAAACGATAAAGGCTTTAGACGACAGCGCGGTAGTTGGGTGAGGACTGCGCGACGACTGTCTGGAACTACTGTTTCCAACAAAAGCCTGGAACCTTTGCCTTCTGACTCCTATATGAAGCTGAACGCTAAGACGTAAGTAACATAATTAAAAACATAGCTCTACATCATATCATTTCCAATTTCATAATTTTGTTCGAAATGAGTGCGAGATGCAATGATGCACATCCACTTCCACAGAGCTTCGCCGGTCTACTTAGTCCGACTCAAGCATAGAGCCGCTGAGCGAATGGAACTGGTTACCACCTGACGGCCCGCGGCGAACCACAGCTTTGTGCTAATCATTTCCAATGACTAATGTCGACGGACGCTGTAACTCTTTCGGTTTATGCGTGCCTGTTCCTCGTTAGCAGTCAGAAAATATTCTTGTTATTCCCTAAAGTTATTTTACTTTTTATCTGGTACTTCCTTATGGTTATGCATCGGTATTAGTTGTAAATTTCTGCAATTTGCAGTAATTCAGTTGAGGAAGATTATCGTGTAGTTGATTATGGCTTCGATACTATGTGATTTTGTGTTAATACGTGATTCGAAGTTGGAGCGTGTCTGGTGTAGACAGAGTTGTTGATAAGTCACCGGCTGGACCGTGTTACGAGATCTGGCTGGAGCACGCGCTTCCGCAAGGCCGTCTGATTAGAATGCAGGGAGCTCGCGTCCAAGGCTACGCTGGCGTGCTCGGTCGCTGCACCGCTGCCCAAGTCTTCCTCTCAGCAGTTCGGCGGCTAGAAGCACAGGAAGTGACAAATAAAGGTGACGCTCACCAAACTGCCAATCGATCGGAAACTCTGTGATTTGAATACCTTAAAAATTTGGTCACGCTTCCTGAATTGCACGTGTAAATTCCTATTCGCCGAAAGTAATGCGCTAAATTCCGAAAAAAATATCTTGCTACTAAGTTTCTTTTAGATAATTGTGATTTGTTTCACATTATGCGTGTAGTCTAAGTAATCAGTGTAATGAAACGTAATAATATGTGAAGTTGGGTTGTTAATTGGCACTATAAAGATTTTGCAAAGTAAAGAAAAAATTCAGCATTACGATGTAGTGTGAGGCGGACACCGCCTATTCGAGAGCGCGGGAAACGGCGTCGGTTGATTAAACATGGCAGACGGATGCGTTAGTGTCGGTTTCACTGGTAAACCTTGAAGATTATATTAATCAGATCAGCGTCAATGATTCTTACATGAAAGGGGTTTAATCTGAGACACACGTACCTAGGAGACATTTTAAACGTGCTCAAATACTTTGAATTGCAGAACAATTCACAAGTTGTTGACATGTTCACTGTTCTCTAAACATACCTGTTAATTCAAATGCATCAACATCGCTATTGTAAGAAAACTTCAAAGAGGAAACAAATCGTTTCACGCCGCACAAAGTAGATACGCAATTTATAAACCTATTTAGAGGCTAAAAATTCCACCTATGCCGGGACTTGAACCCGCGACCTCTGGCTAACCAATATATGGACGCAATGCGTGAATTTGTGTGTTATATCCAGTAATGAATAAAACAGTACCTATAAACTCTGAAGAATACGAATTTGGGATTTTCAATCTTCTAAAAACGTCAAGAATACCTTAGAAGTCACAAAATTATTGAAGACTAATTGATGAATTAAATTTTTATGATAACAAACACGTGCTATCACAATTAATAACATAATACAAATTAAAATCAAAGCACAAACTTCTGATAGCGAATGTAATGCTATTTGATTACGTTATCAGTTGCTCCTCTAGAGTGCTTTGCTCTAGTATTGTCGTTTAAACTGTTTTTAATGCGTTTTAAATATTTTGCCCCATTGTCAGGATTAGCTATGGGCATTTATAAATATCTTGTGAAGTGTTTAGTTAAAGAAGTGGATCACAAGATCGTTGTGATTAGAATACTATGACATAATTCTAGCTAAGTGTTAAAAAGTGAAATTTCGTGATGCCTAAAGTGCGCTCGTTTACTATACAAATCATGCTTGCAGTATCGGCCTTCGAAACTGAAAGGAAACGCATAAGGAATGAAAAGTAATTGTCCTTTTTATTTCTCAGTCACGACAATGTATCCAATAAAAACATGTTATTTACAATTACACGCTTCTTATCTAATACACATTTATGCATGATGAAGTTTTGCAGATTTTGCAGAAATAGGACATATCATCTATTCCGTGTGGCGTCGGATTAAGAATAGCGTCACTCCATTTCCTTCCGTGGATGTCGTAGAAGCCGACCAAGGAAATAAATTACCAGGAGATGGACAGCAGCGTCTTCCTGAGATTCCAACCGCATACTGCGATCGCCAACCCGCCTGCCAAGCGTAGCGATTATGGCAAAACACTTCACGGTTAGGAGAACCATGAGGGAGGCCTATGTCCTGCAGTGGGCGTCAAATGGCTGATGATGATGATGATGATGATCTATTACTGACCCTTTGATTCAACAATATGGTTTTTGACTGATCACTGTGATCAAGATCACTCTTGAGTGGTTGGCTTTACAACGGAACTCACCATGTAGATGGATGGATAAGTACTTGAGAATGATTTTATGCCGTCAATCGCTTCTGTATGTATCACTTTCACTAACGTCGAACATAGTGATTTAGGTTTCGTTTCGTGACGACTTGCAGATCCGTAACGATGAAATTAGATTGTTTGTTCAATTCATTTTTACATCTCACTTTCTAGTAAAATGTTTTGCTTGTCGTTGTTTTTATATCACAGTTCCCTTTAGTTTGTGGTCGAAAACTTACCTGTTTATTTGTTCTTTGTTGTGGCGTAGAGCCAGTATTGAAAGTATTTAAACTCTATTCACGTAAAAAGGCAATGAAACTAAGTGAAGTGATTCTTCAGGGTAATTTGAGACTTCACATGAAATTTAATAATATGTTGATGTGCAAATGTAAACCTTATAGAATTGATAACATGTTATGTTTTTCATTAGAGTCGTAAAGTTATTATTTATTTTATTTATTAGGGAACCAACACACGATACAAAACAAAACAGTACATGCAAAACTTACAATTAACCAATTATAGGTTACCATTTAAATTGTTATAAGAAAACAATACACGACTTAACACGAGAGAAGACTCTTGCATGTAGTTAATAACAATTAACATTTTTCTTTAATACTTCTGAACAGATGGTTGGACACCTAACCTTTCCACATACACAAACATGAAATATTTACAAAAATGCAGTACAATTGGCGGCCTTATTGCTAATACCTAACCATTCGTCAATTCGACGACCATTTTTTGGAGTGTTAAGTTTTATATAAACCTAGGTACATTTAATGCACTGAGATTTCAGGAATATCTTATATTTTTTAACAAAATAATTGGTTGTTATTTAACACATACTCTTATTTTTTTCTGTTTATAGTGGCACGCGTTTCTACAGATAATAACCGACATTCTTATGATTTTTTTTAATAAAACAGAAATTTTAAGAAGTAGTTGTTCACTTTAAGAACAAACTTAACATGTAGACATTAAAAAAAAAAGAAACAAAATTGTGTTCACCACAAATTGCGAAGCAGAACGTATTTTGTAAAATTTCCAAAAAAAAATAGTACTTGCTGCTGCCGGAATTCGTTTGCTCTGTTGAGTTGACAACAGACACGCACCAAAAAGATACAACATTTTTTCTGTCGCATATTCGTCGAAACGACGAAGGTTAGGTGTATAGGGTTAAATGAGTTCTTACTAAGGTAAAATAAATTTATTTCACTGAAAAACTGTTAAAGTGCTCATAATTCGATTAAGTACCTACACTATTTTGCCCGTAATTGCAGCGGCTGAATAAGACCTACGTTAAAAAGAGTTTTTATTCTCGTTGACGCTCTTGGGACTCTGAATGACAATGACGACAGCAGCGTAAAGATTGCAAAGAAACATCATATTACCCGTAACTGTCCATCTAGAGTAGAGAAACCATGCCGTTCATTGGAACCGTTATAATTCCTATCAACAATCCGTTTATGGTAATTTAAATGGTGCGTAAAATTTTTGGTATCCTTCAAGATAATATCATATTGGATTCCAAATTAAGGAACAATACTCGAGTTGGCATCGGACATAAGTATAAAACAGCATTTTCAGAGTTGACAAATTTTTAAATTCCTCTGAGAGACCAAAAATGAAATTCAGCATTTTAAAAGCTTTTCCTTTTCCTTTTGTATGCTGGACATACGAAAGTTTGGTATCGAGATAGATTCCGAGAAAGTTTAGAGAAGTTTAGAGTTTTATTAGATTTAATAGATAGATTTTAGAGATTTGATGCGTGTAGTCATGAAGCTACGCCTTTTTGTTCTCGCTTCCTCTTAACGTGTATTCGAACAACTAAATACTCGTAGATTGTATAGTTCGTCATACAAAACGATAAGGGGCCATTTATTATTTACGTGACGACGATTTTCAAGCCCCTGTATATTTATAAGGACACGTTCTTGGACTCCCTTTGTTACATAAGATTTTGCCTAGTTTTTATAAAAATAATTTAACATAGTGAAATGTCGTCAGAAAAAAACCTGCGACCAAGTTTTTACATTTACTTTTTTGGTACATTTTATTCAACGAACCATCGTGTTGTGGAAATCCGAAAATTATACGCAAATAGCTTATCATCTCTTGCAAAGGAACAATACAGCATGTTTAATGTGGTGTTTTTATTATTTAGTTCGCTTTAGTAGTTCGCGGTAGTCCGATAATACGAGTTAATAATAAGGATGTTTTCAGTACAGAACGAATGTCTCATCTGAAATAATTACGACCACTAATAGCCCCCCATTAAAATTTATTTGTTGTACGTGCCGATAAAATATTTGTATATTGAATCATTAAGTGTCTAACAATGTATCCTGAGAACAAAAGATTTAGTTTAAGGAAAAAAACAATCAGTTCAGTCGTCTAGAATATTTCGTGGCCTACAGAATAGTTCCTGGTCAATTTGAAATTTCCGGTTTTAATTTGCCTGTTTGAATGAAACTGCAATATGGTTTCGGAGTTTTCACGACACTCCATTAATAGCTACATTATTAGGGGTTAAAGTATGAAATTGCCGTTTTATTGCAATAGGTTCTTTGAATTGACATAGAATCTTCATGGTTTGAGGTTTTCGAATGAAACTTTTTTCAAATGGTTTCTATGATGTTCTTTTTTTAAAAAATGTGAAACATTTGAATATCGACTTTCAATTGTTTTTGTTATTCAATTTAGACAAGAAAGATGGATACTGTGAAAATTCGAGTGATTATGAGGCACCCATTTTTCGTATTTTTTTATTTTATTGATTTGACGCAAGTGAGTCAATATTGTGGGTAAGGTAACGTTAAACCATGCCGCTAATTCCTGGGTAGTTTGACTAGGGTCGGCTTCCACTATCTCTCTTAATTCATCGTTATTCACCTGTGTGGGCGGTCTTCCTCGTGGCTCGTTCTTTAAGTCGAAATTTCCATCACGAAAGCGTTTAAACCAAAATCGCACGGTGCGTTCATTAGGTTCCGCGTCGGAACTCGTATTCAAAAATCACTCGAATTTTCGCAGTATCTATCTTTCTTGTCTAAATTGAATAACAAAAACAATTGAAAGTCGATATTCAAATGTTTCACATTTTTTTAAAAAAGAACATCAGAAACCATTTGAAAAAAGTTTCATTCGAAAACCTCAAACCATGAAGATTCTATGTCAATTCAAAGAACCTATTGCAATAAAACTGCAATTTCATACTTTAACCCCTATTATTAATATTATTATGTTAAAGAGAAGCCCTGAAACTGCCAGCAGCTCCGTGAAACCGTTTCCTAGAATCGAATCACGTGATAAGAGCGATGTACTGGCATTGTTGTTTTTGCAGCATATTAGTTTTACACTAGGCATCATCACTCCTTTAAGGGAACTACAGGAGGCCGTAAAGCTTAACGACTTATTGTAGTTATCGCTATTAGTAATACTGTTACACTATCTGATTGTCAAGTGTCTCATCTGTACAAACGTGTAGGAGAAGCATACTTAGGTTACTCAGTCCTATAATAAATTAAAATTCTCGAACAAGTTCGATAAATTGTTCGCTCTGTCTCAACACGTGAGCTAGCCATCTACACATGTTCGTCCATGCGTGCATGCGGATGACCAACATAAAATATAACAATATTCATAGCGAATTATTATTCTATTAAACCTACAGATTATCGGATGCATAAATGATTCATTATTGTACAGCAAAAGTCACACGGTTTTAATTAGGAAAACAATAAATAAAGAAAAACTTGGAGCCAGACCCCTGCCTGCCTTACCTAACGCGATGGCTGACTACAGGGGCCCTGATTGGAAATTCAATTTGTGTCCCAACTTGTATGAGTATTATCCTTATCTGTCAGTTGTCTGAATAAGTAACGGGTTAACTATATAGCCGTTGAAAATACCGTTTTGCCTTATTATCCTCAATTGGGTTTTTAGTTCACGCGTCTGCACAGTGGACAGTTCATGTGCATATCGCTTTAGTCCTTTTGAGATAATGTCTTAGCACATGAATCATCATCATATCATTGTATTCACTTTGTATAAAATATGTATCCCAATTAAAAGAGCAAAAAAGCAAACTCTTCTCCCACGGTAACAGGACAAAGGGTGCCGAGTGGATTATCGCGGGACTGAAAACAATTTTATTGCAGAAGGTCCCTCAGACAATAATAGCACGCAGCAGCGATTAGCCATTCGACATCAGGTAGCTCCACGTGTATAAAATCTGTATGTCACTTTTGCGTTTTATTTATTTAATTATATGTTTCTTCATCTCGCATTCTTGATCCACTTTACGTAGGGACTAGATTTTTAATAATCTATGTTTTCTCTTTTATTTTTGACCAATTTCATAATTAATTATTCAAGGATTATTGAAAAAATATTCAACCCATTAGTCTTTCGATAATCATAATATTTCTCTGGTATTTAAAAAAAATGCATCTGCAATCTACTTTGTCATCAAAGACTGACTTCAAAGTAATGTTAATGCGTTTAAAACGACTACGCCTATTCGCTCGCTGAAAATCCTAAAAGCGTTAAGAACCATGGCCCATTAAGACCAAGACCCTATTATTAGATTCCCATCTAGGCACTAGCCCTGCCAAGACTGGCTTAGCAAAAAATAATGGGCTGCATCGGCATGCCAACTTTAACGACCGGTTTGTCGCGACTTAACTCGTTATTATAAAATTCTCTGAGCGAAAGTTACGGAATTGATTCGCCTTGTTGGCGCCAGTTGCAGTCAGGTCAAAGGGCTCGCTTACCAATTACAGTTCGACTTTGATCGCTGATTTTAGACAGTTTCCTGATAAACAATGTAAGGCTCTGGTTGCTTGCAGATAATATGAATATTTAGATATGATTTCGATATTAGTGTTAATAACGTCTGTGAAGATGACCGCTGTTAAGATGAGGCCTTCTTTCGTGTAGAAAGCGTCGACTTTTGTTCAGATATCCTGCTGCTGTAATCACGCTGGGATTAGGTTTATTTTATTTTATTTGGTGTACAAAACAGATCACAACCATTACACGATATAAAAGTAATAATATGACAAGAGTACGATTTGACTATCTAAATAAATTATTAAAATTTAGTGATTAGCATTTTTTATAAAACCATACAACTCGATGAATTCGGGATTTTGGCTGAGCATCTCTTAAATTTAGCAAAAATATGTTATATTATGTAGTCACTTAATTGTTGTTTAAACTCGTTTCTAATAAAGCTACCATCGAATATTGTACATTTGATACGGCTTTTAACATTACTTATGAATGATATGTTACATAGAAAATATCACTATAAAATTACGTAAGTATGTATAAAGGAGCCTCGTTAGAAGAGAAAAAGCTATTGGGGTTTCCCATTTTGGAGATTACGCACGCAATCCACCTACGTCCCCTTCGTACATTATCTCTGACAGTTTGGTAGCTGCGGCTAATATTGTGTTACATAACAATATAACCAAAACTGTTCTATTAGAAATCAATTGTATAAAACATGGAGTTGTCAGCATGAGCAATATTTGCGTATTGTTTTAAAAGTCAGCTTTATTTTTAAAACGTTGAGAGCAATCATTAGATTCTGAACAGGTTGTTAGTGTTTGCTTTGTGTGCTATTTGAACTTTCGAAACGTGCAAGTTTTTTTTTATCAAATGTGTATGCTTAGTCATTGTAACTTTGGCAATAATAGCCAAATTTTAAATATTGTTTTATCAAAACACGTAAAAATCACCAAACCAAAATAATCAATATCAAATTACCTACATACTATTTTTTTAAAAGAACTTCCATAACATCTCAAAATTAACCAGCGCATTCACCAACGTGTATCTACTGCCTCAACAACTTATATTTGCCTAGAGATACCTATATTTGTTATTTGAGTGACAAATTCAAGCTCGAGCGTCAATTTTAGATCTTAATTCATAGATTTCTCTCTCGAAGCAGGTCAAGGTCGAAAATCTGTCTGGTTCGCTGCCCGATGTTGGAGTGTTATACTTCTTCTTTGTGCATTGCAGGAGCTAGCCTTTCGTAACGTCTAGCTAGTTGATTTAAAAATAACAGGTCTAACGTGTTTTCTGTCTGTTTATGGTTATTTCCCAATTTGCATGTTCTTACAATTCTTTACCAGGATTTCCTGCGTTTTACTTTACTTTACAAACAAGAGAGTCGTACGAGCGTGATTCTTGCAAATATATCATAAGCACGAAGATACTACAAATCATTTGGTGATGATTGACAAGCAGCTTGCTACTGAATTCTATGGGTGTTTTCTATCGCGACCTCTAGAACGTTGAGCTGGTAGTAAATTATACATGGCTCTAGGTTGCCCTTAGCACGTGACGAGGTCTTCCCTTACGGACGGTCACTGCGCCCATTTCACGGTTCCGTTTTATGATCGTGGTGACATTCCAATTTTCCTCTTTCAACAGTGATAAGCTGTTCGTTCTTTTTCTGATTATTTTTGAAATGAAGTGAGAGTTAAAAGTAAGGGTTAAAATTAAGATTTTTAAAATTATTGCTCGGATATATTGAGATTAAGGCAAGTCCTAAGGTAGTAAAGAAAACATTAAATCGGATGGTCTTTAAGTGAGCAGCAGCAAAAGTCGAGGAAGTTTATGACGATTTCTATGGATGAAAGTTACATGACATTTGCAATGCGCCCACTATTTAACTACATAGATCAAGCACGAACCTTGGATCTTGTATATTTTATAAATTGGTACAAGTATCAAAGAACCCACAATCTCCTACCAATCATAAGCATTGTATTTCTCAGACCATATTAAAATTTAATAACGCAGCGGCTCTCATTAAGGAGTATAATATATAGCTGGCCTTAATGACCTCCTCAAAACTTACAGTGAAACATGTACATAGATGCAAAGCTTAGATTGATGAATTGGTAGTGTCAGATAATATGATCTCACACAGAAATGTTACTTTATGACATTCAAACATCCGCGATACCTATGTCTTAGATATCCTCTTTCCGGTCTGGTGCGCACTGTCTGTACTTTAAACAGATATAATTTAATGGTAATTGATTGAAGAATTCTTTATCCTTTTCCGTAGTCTCCTCCACATTTCAATAGTTATCTTAGAATATTCTAGTCTTAGCATTTTTGCAATCCTCAGATTCTTTGGTAGCTGACTAAGTTTGTTGTAATTACCTATCTCTTCAGATCAGACCACGAAACTGTTTTCATAATTATAGACTATCTTTACTTTTAACGGAAAATTCTTACGGACTACGGTAGTTATCATAGATCAATGAGTAGTTTCGCAGTCACGAACTCTTATCCCTATGGTATAAGTTACCTAAGTACCTGGGAAAAAAATCATGAAGTTTTCCTTACTTACCTACTCTGTGTCGTGCTTACATCATCAGAAGAAGCTTCTTATCTCAAGTCGACTATCTTGCTCGGAATTTCGACCTTTATTTTGGAAACCGCTTGCTCAGCTAAGGGAATAGTATCTTTTGATCGTACTGATAAATCCAGCTCTGTTACAGTCAAGCCGAGATAATTTAGCCGTGTTATAAACCCCCACTGAAAAGAAGCATGAAATTGGAGAGCTTCTATGCTAATGGTTTTGTTTGTTTAGCATAGAAAACACTACCAGTGAACCGCTTTACTAGTGTTTGTTGTTACAAGAGCTAACTTGGTGCAGGCTGATTGTGCTACATGAGTCATATTCCTACCTAAACCTTTATCGGGCGGCGCGGCCCTGCTTACTATTCTGTCCCATACGATAACAGTAGTGTTGGTATAGAATTGCAATAATTGAACACGTAGTTTGAAAACTGAACTCCAAGTATTTTTTTATTTATGACGACTGACAAAATTCACAAAAAATGTCAAGGGCTTATTGGGCGTTTGTGCCAAATCTAAATTAATTCCCCGAAACTCGCACAATTGAAAAATGCAATGCTTGTTTTTTACGATGTGACAAATTACCATTCATTGTTCGAAGCGGCTGTTCATTGCGAGCGTACGGCGACATACTTACAGGGAATTTGTTAGGGCGATTCTTTAGCGTGTTGTGGACAGCATGCCATTCTTTGAGCTAAAGCTAGTGTTACAGTCAATGTTACCCAGAGACATTAAATCACATTTTGTCCATTCGTCCCCGCCAAGCTGTCGCAAATTTGGACTAGGTGAGATACGTTATAACCGTGCGTGACACGCTTGAGCCTTTAAACTCTTTGTTCGCTAGATGTACAGTGTAACTCTACCCTAAAAGCCGGGCACTGCTCTCGTCTCCAGGCGATAGAAGTGACGCCTGCTGAATGTAGATTCGTATTTTATTCATACGCCTTCGTTGAGTCATCGAAGCTGCCCCCTCTCGAGCCCTCAGGCCTTTCTTTCCACAGCTCACGAACTTTGTGACACGTAGAGCTAAGTTTTGTCATGTCCCGCCTGAGTTATTGTGAGTTATGCCTGCTAACTTTGTAACGTTGTTTGTTGCAGATGGTACTTCCGCAAGATAAAGCGAATCGAAGCCGAAAAGAAGCTGCTACTCCCCGAAAACGAGCACGGCGCTTTTCTCATTCGCGACTCCGAAAGCCGGCACAACGACTTCTCTCTATCAGGTCAGCTTTTTACTGCATACGTTTTAATAATGGAAAATACTCGCAGTTTTCAGTCGCTTGGTCCCCAATGATCTCAATTGAGATTTAAGTTTATAACACTTATAAATCCAGTCGCAGCACACTTTTCACCGGCAATAAAATAAAGGAGAATAGCAGAGCTCTTCGCCGCTTTATTGGACCTTAGTCATCACAACAAACCGATTATCCGAATGGAGAAACATTATAAAAATACATATCGTGACCAGCTAATTGCAAATCGGATGCACTACTATTCTTTTTACACATGACGTGTGCAGCTACGAGTATTCGTGGTATTTATAGACTATCCCATTACCAAGTGTCTGTTCGTATATCAGCTTGTTGCTGCAAGTACCTATGATCCCGGTTTAAACCGGCCCAGATGTTTTTTTTTTCTAATCGAGGAGCGACTAAGCAAAGACAGCGTTCGTGGGAACAAATGCTAATCAATTAAAACTCCGTTCATAACCCCAGTGTTATTAACTCAATCATTCACTGACAATAGTTTCGTTCGATATCTACGAGTACGTACTTATTTAAACATTATTAGTCATGAATGAGGAAAAATGTATCGAAGCTTGTCGAGGTAGAAAACTTGTACCGTCAGCTCTTAATAACCTGCGACTGCATTCTTGGACTAGTTACTTACTTTTAAATTATTCGGTTGATTGTAATTAACAAAATAGAGTTCAGGCTATACAATAACAAGGTTGTGCAATCGACAGCAGCTCGGCATTTACATTTTTGTTGCAAAGTTGCCCCTAACGTAAATGAAGAGTGCTCATAGGTATGTTAATACCTCAGACACTAGGGTTTCCTTACGATGTTTTCCTTCTCAGCAAGTGGTATTGCTATAACACAGTATGTAACTTAGAAAACAAAGTCATTATACTATAAAGGTCTGCTTCGATGATGTAGAGTAGACAACTCTACACCACTAATTGTTATGTGTATTTACTACATCGTTAGCACTCAATAATTGGCAATAAAATTGTTGCAAAACATTTAGCTAAAACTTTGCCCGCGCGTAGGCAGTAGAAACAATACTCTGTTTTGGCGAACATTCCGAAACACGAAAAGAGCCAAATGACAGATTTTAGTATCGCACATGTAGTTGTAATTCCGAACACCCCCGTGCTAGTTCATGTGATGCAAAACGACATTGATGTACGGTGTCGTGCCCCGTCGACCGTACCGCCCGACACCGAGACTAAACGCCGCCTACATACTGAATAGTCGCCGTCTGTTCGATACAACGTATTCGTTGTATTGTTTTAATTACAATTTCTCTAACCAAACACGGAGTTACACTAAAGAATTCGGCATTTGACACGATCAACAATAAATTATTTCATATGCTCGATTAAAACAAAATTTACAAAATATCTCGGAAAATGTATCTCTTTTAGTCAATTACTAGTTATTACAATTTTGAAATAGATTAAACATAAAAAGAGTGCTCTGAAATGTGTCGTCATAAACTAGTATTTTCAAACAAAATTCCATTTAAAAAGTAACTCATTTGATATTTTGTCAAATACCCAATTAAAATGAAATCCGTGCATTCAATACTTTAATAAAAATTTGGATGACTTGGTATAAAAAGATACATTTTTAAACTAAAATGTTGCAAATGCATTCGAAGATTCGAACGACCTTTCCGGTATTTATGATGATATTGTTACATTCCAGTCACGGCGCCCAGTGGTCAAGAATACAAAAATCAAAACTTATTTATTGTTGTGGCATAGTAACAAGATATTTATAAAAAGGTATAGGAGAATCTATTACCTCGTCTGAGGGGTGATTTTTCCATCGTTGGATATGCACTATCGGCCAGTTAAACAGGACAACGTACTCGTTTTTGTATGGCATTACCAAACGAATAAACTAAGGCCAACTTGCACCACTTTCTTATATGTGGCTTAAACAGTATTTTAACTAAAAATCTCCTTACAAAAGTAGATGTAAATGACGACTTAAGGCTGGGTTCCGCACATTACTCGTAAATCAGGTGTTTTAAAATACATGTTACCAGAAAAAATACCTTTCAATGTCCTATCGGGCTGTCGGTCATTATCTTTACGATGTTTTAAACTTTATAGCATAAAAAAAATCACGAACATGAGTCTAAATTATCACTAATATGGGTTTATTTATTTGGTTTTGTACTGCATTTTGGATAATAAATTTCTGTAATTTCAAACACGCCTTCTCTTCCCCCAACAATTCGTTCGCGCAGCGCAATAAGTCCCATAGAAATCCGTGCGCTCGGAGAACCCAGCCTTAAGTGACATTTAAAAATTGGTGCAAGTCGGCCTAATTCTGGGGGCTATCAATTTAACGATAGGAAAATCAGCCCTTAGTCTTCAGAACCAGTTGTAGATAAAGTTCAATAACGCATTAGGAAGTTTAAAGTCAGGGAATCGAGATTAAACGCTATAAATAGATTCGAAACCGGTTGGTTCCTCGCAACTTAATCTCGGGTGTAAAGCTTAGTATCTAATTTTGTACTTCACGGGCCTGAGAGTAATTCCAATTTCCCTTAAGGTAGACTCACTTAAGGAAACCAATACAAGCTTAATGACCTGATTATTTAGAACGACCCACTACATGCTTAGCCAAATGTAGACTAGGGTTTATTGCCCCCCACCTCCGAGGTTCAGATTACACACGAGTGAGCTTTACAGGTGGCAATGCAAAGAGAAATTCGATCTTTCAGAGCACAACCCGTTTAGTATAATATGTACTCGTATGTATACTTATACGTCATCACAGACAAGGTGTCCTCACAAATCTATGAAAATATTTAGCAATACGCTCATGCCCGCATCTGGGTCACGTGGCTGTGTTCGATACGCGACTATTAATAATCGGAGCTTTGCTGAACTTTAGTGACTTAAGCGATTCCACACAACATAATCACTTGTCCTGGGCCCAAGTCATCGCTAATCGGTGCCAATCGAAGATACAGTGTTTTTCAAACTGAGTCTCGACCCTTGATTATATGGTAAAACGAATAAGGCGACATTTAGTTTTATATTACGTTTTATTTAGTTTTATTGGCATAGTTATAATACGGTCCTGGGAGCCCGGAGGAGTTCAAGTGAGTCTTCAAAGAGACTGTCCCTTAAAGTCCCAATATTTTTAACCGAAAACACTGCCCTGCGATAACCCAGGCAAGAACACCAAGCGAATCAGTATCCCCGACATCTCACGACGAGTACCGCACAAGGAAGACTTACCTCATCGGTGTGGTTTCAGTGCGCGACGGTGACACCGTGAAACATTACCGCATCCGGCAGCTGGACGAAGGTGGCTTCTTCATCGCGCGCCGCACCACCTTCCGCACGCTCCAGGAGCTGGTGGAGCACTACAGCAAGGATGCCGACGGCCTTTGCGTCTCCCTAAGCAAGCCGTGCGTTCAGGTACGTCACCGACTTAGTCTGCCGCCGGCGAAACGTTTTACTTGGTTGTGGTGGATGCATCGTGATATCAGAGCTATTCAATTTCGACTTGCCCTTAAAATTTGCACGTCGGACCAAAGTGAACCAATTCATAAAGGTTTCCGCTCTGTTTGCGGCTTTATCAATTCGGTAGTCAATGTATTTGAATTGGAATCTATAAAAATAATTCCCTTAAACCAGGTGACGTTGCTTTAGAAATGTTACGTTACCCAAGGTCACGTGACGCCTAACCATGGCAAAACAAAATATTATTAGGAAAGCATCGTACAATTCGAAATTCAATATCTGAACACCTATAAATTTTATGGTATTCGATCGATAGCGATCTCCGCGCGGCGAGCAAAGAAATATTTACGAGCCATTGAACGGGCTCGAGGATGGTTTAAATTCATCGAAGGACCGACTTCCTTCACCAGGAACGTGTGGTATTTAACTCTCAGAGTCGTACTCCGGAGGGGCGCTATTAACATTTTTCAACTCTTTACCGCTAAGTCGTACATCGCGCTTGACACGCCTGCCCTTTGTCGAAGCGTTTCCTGGACCACGCAATTAGCATCTGTACAGGTTTAATTCGATTGCAACCGTTATATTATACTATACATATTTCAACCTTAGACACACGTTTATATTTTTACGACTGACAATATTGCAGAGTCGAGATGCTCTTGCGGATCAATCAATTATTATGAAACACGGTTTGCTGAAGATTGTGACATGGGCAGAACATGGTTAGCTTAAACAGGCGATTGTAGTAACACGTGCAAATTCCAATCTAATAAAGTCAATAAGTAACAGTTGCAGGTCAATGGTAGGCAGTGATGTGCTAGTAATCCAGTCGTCTAGTCAGTCAGTAATATCTGTGTAGAATCAAGCATTCTTTAAAAACATTTTTCTTTTATATTGCTCCGAAATATTCGTATAAGAACGACGGGTATTACGCATTTGTTTGCATACAGAACTGACCTAGTTTTTTTATAAACTTAGTTGATAATATACTTCATGTCTTAAATTTTATTCATCTATTTTCATGACTTGAAGTATTTTCCAAGTTTTTTTTCAGACTACGAATTGTAAAAATTCAAGTATCGGTACTCCATTTCTTCCCTCCCGCGACTAAGGAAATAAATTACCAAGAGACGGGCAGCAGCGTCTTCCGGAGATTCCAACCGCATACTGCGATCGCCAACCCGCCTGCCAAGCGTGGCGATTATGGCAAAATCCCAAAATCGGTTATGAAAACCATGAGGGAGGCCTATGTCCTGCAGTGGGTGTCAGTTGGCAGATGATGATGAATTTCAAGAAGTGGATAGTGCAGCAAGATAGTACATCTCTACTGATAACATACGAGCTGGCGAGCTATGTACCTGAGATATGTGACGCTATGACTAAGCTAAACTACTCAGACTTAAGATTAACGTTTCATTCCAGACAGAGAGACCGCGTTCGCTGTGTTGTAACATGCAATGCTATTCTACATTGCGATGCATAAATGCAACACCCGTATATTAAATCTGTTATTACTTTATGTAATGTTAACGTAAAAATTCATGTATCGGTATGGCTGGCTAGTCAGTCTAGTTTCGCGATCGCCGGAGTGACCAAGGCTGCGATGGCCCTGCTTTCGTCACGGACGGTCGACTAGTTACTAAACTTAGTCCATGCTTCGTTCTAGGCATTGTTTTGTGACTTCGAACGACGACCAAGCACATGCTTTGTGGCCGAGTCTTGACGTCACGTTTCGTATTAAATAAATTATTAAAAGAAAAGTTAAGACTATAGTAACTAAGGTTCCTGTTTCCTAATTGAAACCAGACGCAAACAACCACATGCATTTACGCGCTGAACAATAATCGATTCCACATTCAACACGTATAACGAACGCTATTGTTTTAAGTGATGGTTGTTCTTTGTTTATCTGACATGGAATTCAAAACCGTACAACTCTGTTGAGACTTTGCCATTACAATTTACTACGAAACCAATAGATGAGCTTAATTTTGTTTTCTGTCGTTAGCCATAACATGGATACGCGTCTATTGCCTACATCCTCGCGAGTTATCGAAACAAAAGATCAACCCATGTAAATGTTTGCGGAATTCAATTGTTTCACTTGTTTATTTGCCTGGTAGCTGCGCAAGAGTCACAATTTCCCAACGAGACTGCGGTTTCGAAGGCGAGTTGCATAGCGCGCCGTGGCGACCGCACTGCTGGCATTTCACTTTACACGCCATCTTTAAGGCAGATCTCCGATATGACAGATTGTATAACTATCTACTAATATCACTACTCTTTTTGCAATAACACATAACATCGCTATTACGTTAGGGATACAGATGTTTCATGAAATCTCAGGTTCGCAATGATATCCATATCGACCGAAATGTAACCTTGCGTTCAACGTATTTGGAATATTGTTGCATAAACTATTTTCCTGCTTGCAATTCCTAGAAGAGTTTAAAAACGTATCTAATTGATAGATATTGGCCGAGGGTAAAACCAGAAGCCTCGGTGTTATGACGAAAATAAACACACTTTCATTGTAACGCCTAACCTCGGCGTGACACATAAGTGGTTTCATAGACAGCGTCCCTGCTCTTGAGTACACGGTCATTTCCAGCTAATCACTGCAACATTGTCTACCCAAATATTGATTTACATAGATCGTTTTCACTTGGACGGCTGAGCGTGAGCGCCAAGTGTAAGTCGGTCGCGATCTTTGACAAGTCGCCTTCGAGGCTGACTACTCCCAACAATGCCCGACGAAAGTAGTTTGACACAGACCAATGTGGGACACGAAGAAATTACTAATACCCAGCTTTGTTGTTTGCGAAAATATATTAACGTGCCCCTGATCTTTCTGTCTCTATCGCTTTCTTCACTTAGCTTCATTGACGTTTGACCTCAAACTGAACACGACCTTATTAGTTTGCAATGCCAGTGCCTGATTCGCTATACTTAAACTATTTGATGGCCATCTATGAACATCCTTCCGCTAGTTCCAAGCGCTTTCAATAATTACTGAGCTGCTAAAGCAACATGTCAATAAACGGATCTGACATGCATAAATGTTTCTTCAGTGAGGTTTAGGTTTATTCTACTGAATATTCTGATTCATTATATTAAACTTTGTTTCAAAGGAGAATGGTTCTTGCTCTGCCTACTATTCTCCTTGAAAAGGGCGAACCCATTTTTATCGTTAATCCCCGAGTTTATGCATGTTTTTTGTTTACGAGCCAGTATCGAAATCGAAGCCACTTCATTCCATCGTGCGTGTTAAACACACTGTGAGATGGTCAGTGTACCGTGTCTCTAGGAACACGAGCCTCCTGTCTCGAGTTACGTTATGGCGTGAAAAAAAAATGTCTCACGTTCCCCCTGGCCAGACGCCGCCGTCTCGTCTAGCTCAGCGTAGCCTTGCTATTGAACTGTGAACCTTTACACATGTGGTTAGGCTAACACAGAATTTATAATGGTATCAGACGGCTACGTATTTTTCTGTTTGTAGTAACTTGTCTTAGCGGTTGATTAAATGGCTAAACCACAGAGAACGATGCAACTGACTGAGCTGACAGTCAATATCCAATGATGGAGAGGCACTTCAGGATGAAGAAACCGCAGTGAGCTCTCCTCGAAAGAAAGGCTATCTATTCAGCAGTGCATGTGAATTTAAATTTTTACTAAAAGTGTCTGGAAAGATGTTGCCCCCTTAAATGTTGCCATCTCATGTGGAATATTTCGCTTCCAGAGCTAGAATTAATTTGTATTTTCTTAAAATAAACAGTTTTTTTAGTGGTTATTCCTACTAATAGGTTCAATCCTTCACGGTTGGCATTCGGTGGATTTTTCTCAGAAAATACTATTGCTTACATGGCATTCTTGTATTGTGTTATCTAACGTCTATTGTAGACGATCTAGCGACAACGTTTCGTCAGTAGGGACGGAAGAGATGGACAGTAGAACCTTAGAGCCAGGCAGGGACATTCTTATATTAAATAGATTGGCTTAACGAGAACCAATGTCTCTTCCCAGCTTGCTTTCATGTATCATTTCAGTTCGCTTTTGTAATCTTAACAGTAGGTCTATGAGACCCTGTAAGGGCACTACAATAACAATATTTAAACATAATAAAACATTGAAAACATTGCTCCGTGTGGCGCCGGATTAAGAATAGCGTCACTCCATTTCCTTCCGTGGATGTCGTAGAAGGCGACTAAGGAACTCAATTACCAGGAGACGGGCAGCAGCGTCTTCCTGAGATCCTAACAGCATACTGCGATCGCCAACCCGCCTGCCAAGCGTGGCGATTATGGCAAACCCCCTCATGATTATGAAAACCACGAAGGAGGCCTATATCCTGCAGTGGGCGTCAAATCGCTGATGATGAAAACGTTGAATCTTAAATTATGAGCTCAATACTATTTGAGATCTTTTTACCATGCTTCGCAATACTGGGAAGCCTTCTCGGCTAGTCTATTAAGAATCGTACGAAGAGTCTTCGGCCTAATTATTAGGCCAAAAAGATGGTATCCAGAGCCGCAAAACAAAAAAAAAGAAAAACCTACGAGTTTATTCGAGGAATCCCCAAGAATAATGTTCAGTCTGGTTTATTGTTTTGTCTCTTTTTACAGTAAAGGATTTTACTATCGCTGTCTTACTCACACTGTAAACTGAAAAGAACTGATTTGTCTTACTTACTACGTACTAAAGCGGCGCGTGGTTAATTTCTTGTTAGAATTTTATTTTGTAGTTCGTGAAAATCTTAAATGGAAGTTCCTCTGAAGAAGAAGGCTTATAGCCAGAAATATCGTTATTTCTTCCATATAGGCAAAATTTAACCACCATTTTACCCATGCTAAAATGTAGTGGAGTTTAGCGCTTTTTTCAGCCCCGTTTTTACCAAAAAATTGCGCTTTTTTGACAAGCGTTTGGTGGTTTTATTTTCTTCCGAACGGCAACACTGACGAAGACTTTAACTAAGCAGATCTAGATCTCCAGATGTCGTGCGTACTGCAGCCGGTGGATTATCCTGTTTATTTTATTATTGTCCAGTAAATGAGTGGCTACGGGAACTAACTGCAAAAAGAGCTAGTGGCTAATTTAATTTCCTGGTCCACAGAGTCATAAAGAGCAAAGTACAGTCTATTAATAAAGTTATGAAATACCATAAAAGCTCTTAACCGGTATGAGAGTTATTTTCACTGCTCCTAACGTTACTTAAGTGGCGTTTATCACGCTGCCGGGTCTATCAGGGGCGTGAGCACAAAGTCGACGAAAGTCTGTTATGATGTGGGATAAATAAATGCCTCTTACGAAGTTCTAAACAAAGAGGCGCCGCGGCGCGGGGGACAGGTGGGACGTGGGACAAGGGCGGTGTAAAGACGCGTCGCGTTGTATAGAGTTCGCGTCCTTCCCCCGTCTTATCTGTACGGGCTCGGCCCCATGGCTTCTATACATTTAGTATCAAAGTGAACTGAAAAGACGCCGCCTCTCCGCCCCTTCGTACTCGGAAAGTATTTTTTTTACCTTTTTGTTTCTTTGCAATAACTTCATAATACAGGTATGTTGTTGAAATTTTCACAGAATATGTTGAATCGTAATAGGTATAGGTACCTATTATGTTTCAAGAGATAAAGCCCTTTATAGGTCAGTAAGAAGTCGACAAAGGCATAGTTAAACAGAATCGTTTGCACCCTTCGGGTATGGAACTGTAATAAGGGCAATCACCCAATAATGACAGGATTTCCACCACGATTTGTCATCGTGGCGATGGACTGAACTGAAAACAGACAATAGCTTTTAAAAACAATCACAGTCGGTGATCGATAGAACAATTTATATCTACTAGGTACGGTATTTAAACAAAACCTTGATCCAAACTTCAGCGTGAAATTCCAGAATTACCAGGCTGTAGCGCTACCTACCAACCAAACGAGGCTTTTAAAATAAATTCTAGTGTTGTGTTTTTAATCCAAGTTGACATTCATGCTGAATTTTAGGACAGAACACAACACTTTTTCACAAAACTTTGGCGTTTTACATTGATACATTGGTGTGTAGTATAGTTATACATTAGTAATCTATATAACCGAGCGTTAACCTGTGAACGAATGCCGGACGAAAAAAGTTATTTTAAAAATAGAAATCCCCACAGCCAATAAAAATATTCAAATAAAAAAATTATTTGAATAAAAAATAAACCGACTGCTAAAAACCCTTAAACAAAGGTGTAAATGAATCCCTAAAATTTCTTGTCGCTGTTTGGTCCCGCTTGCTGAGGTTTAAAATTAATTAACGTCCATCATTTAATAATAATAATAACTTCCACACAACACAATCATTTTGTTTAATTTTTCTTAACGTCAAATCCCCACTGGCACTCACTGATTGATTAGACACCTCATTGGCAAAACCCGTCTAGTCGTTTAGCCTCTACGCGGTCATGAAGAAACATACTACATACATTTAGGCGAAAAACAATAACCTTCTTTGCTTTCGCAGTCGGGTAAAAAGAGAGTTGAGCTTCGAACGCCCTCTAAATTACTATTTGTATGTACGATGCAGTTAAACAAAACTTATTCTATATTCAGTGAGACATCTACACCTATAAACTAAACAACACCAGTTATAAATTATTATGTACTTAAACCCTACCGGACGATGCACTTGTTACACGTATTTACATAACAAACTATGCATGTGTCATTGTAAAGTCGTCATTAATAGAAAAGAGATTCGTAAAGTATTACAAATGTTCATACATAACCAGCATATTTACCTTTGTCGTACGATCGCACATGCCTTTTCCCAGTCAGGGGTCGTTCTCTTATCGGTATTAAAGAAAACAGACAAATTGGTACACTATCTTCATTGACATAAGAGCAGTATTTAATTTGTGACTCGTTTGTTAATGTATGACTTGATTGCTATTTACAACTAACCGCACGTCTCGCTTCCGTTGCATTCATGGAAAGACGTAAATCAAACAAACTCGCCTATGACTAAACTTGGACGCGTTGTTTCGTTTACGTCATATTTGGATTGCCTTAGAAACAGCCGCATCAACTTGTACTCTGATTTGCATAGGACCGAATTCTAACGAGAGGTCAAGCTGTATCTCTGCGGTTATACTCGATCAATGAAATGCCTGCTAATATGTTTTAGTTGATTTCACAGCAAACATCTTTCAATATTCAAAAATCTAATTTTTTTTATGTATAATCTAATACACACGCAATATAACACTATGAATGAAATGTAATCGAAACTGTTGCAACCGTGAGTAAACAATTTTAAAATGTCAAAAAGAAAAACTAACAGCCATAAATCATTATACAAGTTCGTAACTAGAGAAGAGTTATAATAATAACTCCCTGATGGAACGTAAAATAACGCCAAACCGGGAAAACTTTTCTTCGCTATCAATATTTAAACCACTTCCAATAAGTGTTATCATTATCGATACTGAAGAAACTTTTACGAGGTTTTGTGTTATATCAATAACACTTTGAACATGAACTGAAAGGTCACACAGAGACGGTAACAACACCGTTCGGCGAGAGACGCTCTCGATACGATACGCGCGGTCTTGACTCACGGGACGATCGTCGTTTGTTTTGTCTGCAGCAGACATTGAGACCATCTTTGTCTTACAGAAGAGAGCGATCAGATTCATTTATAAGCTAGGCAGTAGAGATTCGTTAAGAGATTTCTTTAAAGAAACTAACATCCTAACAGTTGCTAGTCAGTATATCTATGAGAATATTATGTACGTCAGGAAAAATATAAGTAATTTTGGAACCGTAGGTAGCCAACACGATGTAAATACTAGAAGTAAACATAAACTTTCTTTCCCAAGATTTAGGCTGGCAAAGGTTAATACATCCTTTATGGGGCATTGTATTCGTTTTTACAATAAGATCCCTGAAGATATAATAAACTTGCCTGAAGTGCGGTTCAAAAAATGTGTAAAGCGCACTTTATGCCAAAAGGGCTATTATAGCATTAAGTATTATTTAGATGACAAAGATGTGTGGCATTAAAGCCAGTTCAATGCATCCTAGTATTAGCTTTTTAGAAGATATGACATGTAAACTCTTAATTAAGGAATATGTTTGAAAAGACTAAGTTTGGAGTTTTTTTGTCCGTTTTTTCTCCAAATGATCTAGACTTTCAATCGGACACCTAGTTTTTCTTGTAACGTTCAATAAGTCACAGTTTCTGTGTTACTTTGAATAAAAAAATTTTGACTTTGACTTTGACTTGCAGGTCGAGAAGCCAGTGACCGAGGGCCTGTCCCACCGGACCCGCGACCAGTGGGAAATCGACCGGTCGTCCCTCAAGTTTGTCCGCAAGCTCGGCCACGGACAGTTCGGCGAGGTCTGGGAGGGGCTGTGGAACAACACGACGCCCGTCGCCATCAAGACTCTGAAATCCGGCACCATGGACCCCAAGGACTTCTTGGCTGAGGCGCAGATCATGAAGAAACTGCGACACAGCAAACTGATCCAGCTGTACGCCGTTTGCACGCTCGAGGAGCCGATTTACATCATCACGGAGCTGATGAAGAACGGCTCGCTGTTGGATTACCTGCAAGGTGAGGATAGTAGTGCATAAAAATACAATGCGTTAAATATTTAATGGTCATTAAGGTTACGTGACAAACAATCGCAATTAGGCCATTTAATGTATAAAGGCAAGGAATGAACATTAATTAATATGAGTAAGACAAAGTAATGGTTTTCGAGTGTTTGTGGCTGGAAGGGCCGGTAAGGGACGTCCCTCGGGGACGGCGGACATACTTCGACCAAATAGGGGATGTATTAGAAAAGTGCAAGATAAAAAGTACCCGAAACCGGCGTGTTGAATGTTGAGAAAGCGAAAGTGATTTGTCAGGATCGTGGCAAGTGGCAGTCCCTGGTGTCTGCTTACCCCTCTGGGATATAGGCGTGAGTTTATGTATGTATGTATGTAATGTGTAACTATGTATGGGCAATATGCGCATCGCGAGTCATTAAAATACTTAACAATACAAGGCATTTTATGGGATGCCAAAGGATTAAAGAATAGCTCAGAACTAAAGTTGCAAGCAGAGGTACACATTATCAGCGTTACTTATAAAAATACAATTTCTTAAATCACTCTTCAAATGCAGTTCAAATTGGTCGGAAATTAGCAAGACGGTTCAAACTGTGTTTGAGGAGTGTTTTAGACGAAGCGTGTTTATATAAATAATACCGTTTATCTTAAATGCACGTTGTCTCATGTTGTTCTCCTTTTTGGCTTATCAGACTAGAAATTGACTAATATGTTAGTAATGTGAAAAAAAACAGGCCATGTTTACAAATACTGCACCGCGCGTGTTCTGGTAGGTATTAAACAATAAGATCAATTAACTGAATATTGGTTACATTCGATGACTCACGTATGGCACGAGCACAAACGTGTGCAAAGACGTTTACAATCTATTTCGTCGATAAAATTAACTTCATAGTTACAGATAATATCACGGTTAATTGCGTTACTCAGGATTTCTGTAACGGCTTATTTTAGTAAGTAGACAGCATCGCTCTATTATGGTTCAGCAACCTATCTCAGAATTTCGCTCCTAGTGATAACGGGACAATCTTTATTCGCGACGTTGGATATAAATTTATAGGTGTAACTGGCCGGAAATACGTGTGGACATCGCTGGGGACAAATAATTTGACGTTCGGTTCACAATAATTTTTGACGTTTGTCTACCTAGCTAGACTCTAGGTTTTAAAATGCAACACAATTATAACTGTAACGCTTCCACGACTCTGCTGTAAGACGAATTAACATTCAACAAGCTACACTTTTATTTTTATTACTTTTCTAAACACGTCGTTTGAACAGCCATCCAATGGTAGCATACTTCGAGGCGGTATGTAATCCACTGCTATGTATTTAATAGCAGCAAAAACATGACTGTTCCAAAACGAAAATGCACCAAAATAACTGGAAGTGATCTTTCGATCCTTTTCTTGTCGAGGTTCCGAAATGTCGGATTAAAATACATATAAATAATAACTTCCACACAACACAATCACTTGGCCTGGTCCTAAAGTAATAATAAATAATTTGATAAATGACAACCGTGTCAAAAGCGCCTCTCTTGTCTTAGGAGCGACTGACAAGGCCAGACGGGCTCCGGTCCGACGGAATTAAAAATACAAGTTTGCAGAGGCCCATCCTTCTTTTATCTGTTAACGAAGTTGCGGACAGTGAACGCCTATAATAGTGATTTCAAAAAAACAACAGGTCACTTTTAAGTGGCCGCGAACGATATGATATGCTAATTCTCACGAGTCTGCGAAAGTATCTCTCCTACTTTGCTCCATAGCTTCCCTAGTAAAGGATTTTTTAAGATTTCTCGGTGATGGACCTGTTTGAGTTTTGTAGATTTTAAAATGATCTAGTATCATATCTCTTTTAAATATTTAGTTAAAGTTATACGAGGACTGAATCGGGGACCGAGGTACAAATATCATAAATGTCAAAATTTCCCAAACTGCGGAACGGATTCCAATTAAATCTCGCACACAGATAGTTTGTAACCTGGATTAAAACACAAGTTACTTTTTACTTTTGAGATCGTGATTTCAAATCCCGACATAAACCAATTTTGATTTCGAAGTTTCGTACATTTGTGTCTTTGTAGTAGCGATACCCCGCCCTAAACTGAAGGAAAACATGGTGCGAAAACCTGAGTGCCTCAAGTGTTCACGTACCTTTGCGATTCGCAATGCCAATCCGCGGTGGGCACGCCTGGTGACTAAGCCCATACTCTCTTTCTGAGAGAAGGCTACACGGTGGGATCTATATAGTTTGCATTGCATACTTTAATCCCGGTAAACGGCATGGCTTAATTATAATGTCTGAAGTCCACGCAGACGAAATCGCAGCTAGCTAGTTAGTAGAGCCATTAAGTATGCTTTAACCAGTGTTTCTTCATCACCCCGCCAGGCAAGGGACGCGGTCTGAAGCTGCAGCAGCTGATCGACATGGCAGCCCAGATTGCCGCGGGCATGGCCTACCTCGAGTCCCAGAATTACATTCATCGTGACCTCGCCGCTCGCAATGTGCTGGTCGCCGACGCTAACATTGTGAAGATCGCCGACTTCGGCCTGGCGCGACTCATCAAGGTATGTGTAAATACTGAATAAACTTACTTGGTTATTTGTCGGAAGAGTCCGACCAGGTTTCGCTCTGACACGCAGAGCTGAATCGTGGTGAGTAGAGACCGAGCTCGCGTCGTCGGTTGCTCGTCTCTGTGGTAGGTACTTCCTCTGGCGATTTCCGGTCTTACTATGAATGTAAAAAAGAAGGTGATTGACATAGCCTATAAGATTAGCAGGATGAAGTGGCAGGGTGCTGCTCACCAAATCCTGAGCAATTCCAATCGTCCAACTGTGAAATTCCATTCCAATTGCTATCGCAAACGTCAGGATTTGGTGCGCATAATGGTCAAAACTCAAAAAAATCTTTATTATATGCAATAAAACTGATGAAATTACAGCAAACCTTGACTCACTAGCGGTCACATCTGCTGAAGAACCGGTAACTGATGAAGAAAGGTTCTCGAGTGGAGACCACGACCTAGCAGACGCAGTGTAGGGCAACCACCAGCTCGCTGGACCGACGATCTGAAGCAGATTGCTGGCAGAGGCTGGATGAGAATGGCCGAGGGTAGAAAGAAGTGGCGTGCCATGGGGGAGGCCTATGACCAGCAGAGAACGTAAATAGGATGATTCATTGAGTGTGTTTGAATGTGAAAGCTTGAAGATGTTTGTTACACAATCGCGCATAAACTGCTTTGATTTGAGACACAGGATACTTCATCCCGGTGATAAAAATAAAATATCTCCTAGACGACTGTTGCAACGAATGTCCGTATTAAACTTGATAGCGTCTGATGAGTGCTACTCAGGGGACTGCGCAGTCCGCTCATAAGTACGCATATTAATAATTTATTTCACACAATCAAATGCCCTGGTTCTACCCTGTGATATGGTAATCAGGCAAGGACGAGTGATGTCCTTGCGTGATTACCATAGCACAGGTGTTCTATTTTGGGACCAGGACAAGATCAAAAATATCATGGCTACACAACTTACGGACGGACGATATTATAGTAGTTGGCGGAGCGTCCGTGGATGCGGATCAGTGTTGCCGTTTTAGCGCTTTTCTAGGCTTTTCAGCGCTGCTTTTCCAACAATAACGCGCTAAAAACAATTTAGTGGAATCTGGTGGAAAAATGAAAAAGATATCGGCAGCCTTCAATTAGGCCATAAAGTTGGTATCCAGAGCCGCAAAACAAAAAAAAAGAAAAACCTACGAGTTCATTCGGGGAATCCCCAAGAATGATGTTCAGTCTAGTTTAATGTTTTGTCTCTTATTACAGTAAAGGATTTTACTATCGCTGTCTTACTCAACTGTAAACAGAAAAGAACAGAACTGGTTTGTGTTACAACGTATAGGGAAGAGCGGGTGATCGTGCTCTTCCACTATAAAGGGAAATTTCCCGCCAGGCTGATCGTATGCCTGGGGACGGCCGGTCCGACTAATGTTCGTCGGACGTTATAGGTATTTATGGTATATCATGTGAAACATTTTGCTTGCACGATGCAGGAATGTTGGAGTTTATAGTGCGCGCGCAGAGTTGACATGTGCTCGCCACAAACGTACTGAAGCGGCGCGTGGTTAATTTCTTGTTAGAATTTTAGTTTGCAGTTCGTGAAAATCTTAAATGGAAGTTCCTCTGAAGAAGAAGGCTTACAGCCAGAAATATCGTTATTTTTTCATTATAGGCAAAATTTTACCCATGTCTTCCCATTCCAAAATCTAGTGGAATTTAGCGCTTTTTTCAGCCCCGTTTTTACCAAAAAATAGCGCTTTTTTGACAAGCGTTTGGTAGTTTTATTTTCTTCCGAACGGCAACACTGATGCGGATGGCAACGGACCGCGAGAAATGGCATTTGGGGGATAAGCAGCAGTGGGCAGCGGTTGGCAGAGGATGATGATGATAATGATGACAACCTACGACAGTAGTTCGAACAATAAGATTGGCACGTAAAAAAGGACACAATGATATTTCATATTACACTTTTAAACAAATTTGCGTCACGTTTCGACCAAAAAAATTCCTGCTGTCTTGCTTGTTTTAACACGTTTGGCCGTTTGTCATGCAAAACATTGCTGCGATTTCGCGAACATATAATTTACCCATTAATTAACATCACGTTTATTTTTCTAAATTATCACATGTTCGAAATAACCCAGAACCGTTTCTCCTAAAAATCTTCACCTGATATTTAAGTAATAGTCACAAAATAGACAAGCCGGGCTAGCGTCGATTTCTTCTTAAATATAGAATGAATGCTGCAGCTGCTGAAGAGTAGGTTTTGTAAACCTGCTGCGCTGCGTACGTCCTATTCTAGATGTTCAATAGTTACCTGGATGTAGTGTTTCTTCTGGCATAACCTGACTTTCTGACACGACGTGACTTTAAACTTTTAATGTTATAGCTAGTCTAAACATGGCTACTGATGTATCAGTTACTTAGTAAGTAGATTCTTGCGTTTCATTTTACATCAATCGTGAAAACTAATTATGCAAATATATAAACATAGACATAAACATTTACATACAGGCACATACATTGCTTCTGGCCTCACACTAGGATACCCTGTGTCGTGAGAACCAGAAACAACGACATCACAAACATGTAGACATCCAAGACCTGCGGTTTTTTTTCGCATAGTATGCAGATACACTACAACGTTATAACTTCACGGGTATTTTTGTGAAACTGTTGATAGTATTACATACGAACATAAACTCACGCCTGTATCCCCTAGGCATTCTCGTGTTGTATTAATAAAATATTTTAAGGGAATATATTAACCACTTGATCATGTAGGTAGCAATTGATTTTTTAGGTTTAAGATGATTTGAGAAAAGCTTTTTTTTTAAAAAAAACTGCGAGAGCGAAAAAAACCCCCACTACAAAACGACCCGAAGGCAACAGCTAACATTGTACATTGACATTCAACAAACAGAATGTAAATCCTTGACGTTGAAATAAGTTTTGCTTTCTGATTTCTGATATTCTTGAATCTCGCAAAGCTTAACCTTAGCAATCATAAAGATGGTTAAAAATAAATCCATCTCCTCCTCTGACTATCAGTCAGGGATTTATTTTTAACTAAGCTTCGCTAACACAAACCAGTTTTGTGAGTTCGCTGCACGGATGTAGAGACAAGAGAGCTAATTTAATATGCCTCCACTGTAACTAACGCCTTCAGTTGGCTCCGAACACAAAGAAAACCACAGGCCGGCCTTCTCGTGGAAAAATAAACGCACACATTCGCGTGTGACTTTGTCAAAACAAAAAACATCCTTCGATTTTTCACGTGGAAAACCAAAGTTTCACGGCAAACGCCTCCCGTGTATCAGTTATGATATTCTATTTAGAGCAATATAACGTGATAATATTTTTATGTCTATTTTGAACGAACAGAATACATTTACTGTTTACCCTATGTCCCTACGACTGCTGAGAACAAAAAAAGTGTGGTCTGTGATGAACTTTACAGATAAGTGTCGGTATTGGATACAAGAATACTGACGACAGAAAGAGGTGTCCTGCCTCTGGAGAGGCCTATATCCGGCAGTGGACGATTGTGGACTGATTGATTAATAGTATAAATCGACACACGCATAAACTCACGCCGGATAACGTCGGTATAGCATCTTAATATATGTTGCAGGCATTGGAGCGTCATATTACACTTCTTTATTTTCCCTTGTTCAGGAGGACGAGTACGAAGCCCGCGTCGGCGCACGATTCCCGATCAAGTGGACGGCGCCTGAGGCCGCTAACTACAGCAAGTTCTCCATCAAGTCGGACGTTTGGTCTTTCGGTATCCTGCTCACGGAGCTCGTCACCTACGGCCGGATACCTTATCCAGGTGAGCGGACTTATATGAAATGCTGAATGGCTTGAGCATTCACTTGTAATGAGCATTCCAGGGCACGGTGAAGGAAAACATCGTGAGGAAACCTGTATCTGAGCCATTTGCATATCTCAGCGCTTGAAATCGCCAATCCGCGGTGGGCACGCGTGGTGATTAAACCGATATTCTCTCTCTCTCAAACATCGGTTACACAGATATATCTGTGATCGGTTATATATTTAACGTTTCAGTTACAATTGCACATAGTGTTCATTACTATAGTCCAGCTTCTGCTTTGAATAAAGAAATGTATTTGAATTGAAGTATCGACTAAATAAGAGGCCAATTGATTCCTGGAAAGACGGTTGTATGTCTCGGTTTAAACTTTTCTACCTTAATAGTTTGTCCGACAGATTGTTCATCATAAAAACTTGTTGTATATATGAACGGAGGCGATCTGTAGTTTGCCCTTTATTAACCCACTTCAACAAAAGGAAGTTCGCCATTCGTCTATATTTTTTATGTATGTTCTGCGATAACTCTTTATAACACAGCAATAACACGTTGTCCGATTTCATTAACTCGTTTTTGTTAGAAAGGGGGTTCTTCAAGGGTGGTCCCATATAAATTTGATCAAGATCTGTTGGTGGGATCCTTGAAAAAATAATCGAATTCTTCTTTATAGGTATTGCGTTTTTGTTGAAGTCGTTGTTTTACTAAAATGTTTTAATTATACCAAAACCGGTCAACAGGACAATACGGTGACAGTTGACGCTCTTCGCTCGTCCTGTGGGCGAATGTTAGCTGTTTTAGATTGATTGAATTCCAGTGAAACGTGACCTGAGTTAAATACATAAGTGGCCGAGCGGACAAAAACAGAAAAAGACGCAACCGCAAATTAATCTACTTTAATTAATTTATTGCAGTTTCGTAATAGAGCCCCGTTGGCACCATTAAAAAAAATCTCAATTTTCAGGTCTAAAAACAGTCAATTAAATCATCCAAACTGAACGATCCTCTGAACTCCGCCCTAGTGTTAACATAGGCTGAAAGTTTGTCTGGAAGAGATCACTGTTACTGACAAGGTCCTCGTCTATACTTTTAGGTTAAGTAATATCTGCGTAATTTAAATTTTTGTGTACAATAGTGTTCTCTATACATCTATTCAAAATCTTCGGCCAGCCATTCCCAGACTATTAACCTAATCCCGGAGTCGTTTAATTGAATTTTCCGTCTCTACTCACCATGATTAAGCTCTACGAATAAGAGCGAAAGCTGGTCGGACTCTTGCGACAAAAATTCAACTAAGTGATGCCGGAATTAAGTGTCGTGCTTACGAAAGCTTTAGTTCATTTCCAGATCCTTAACTTGTCTTCTTTCCCAGGCATGACGAACGCCGAAGTCCTGCACCAAGTCGAGCACGGCTACCGCATGCCGTGCCCGCAGAACTGCCCGTCGCCCCTCTACGATATTATGCTGGAGTGCTGGCACAAGGACCCGCTGAAGCGGCCCACCTTCGAGACCCTGCAGTGGAAACTCGAAGACTTCTTCACCATGGACAACTCTGAGTACAAGGAGGCGTCCGCCTACTGAGCCCGGCCTTCCCTGCCGCCCC
Source organism: Yponomeuta malinellus (assembly GCA_947308005.1). Lineage (NCBI taxonomy): Eukaryota > Metazoa > Arthropoda > Insecta > Lepidoptera > Yponomeutidae > Yponomeuta > Yponomeuta malinellus. Next base: position 10,353,248 of record OX371013.1, read on the forward strand.
ACCGACCACACGCACACTCGCATCATGTAAGTGCCAGAGATGTATGTTACCTGCTCCTATATTACGCGCAACTAATCCTGAAGAATTCCAATAGTCGAACTGCCAAATTCCTTACAAGTGCTATGGCAAACGTCAGGATTCCGACAGGATTTGGTGCTCGTAGGCCTTTGAAAAAGAGATGGGCCGTCTTGAGTGTCAGAATATTTCGACAGCATCGAGGAAAAATATGCGCGGCACGTGAGGTGTTCTAGTAGAGATAGCAGGAAACTAATGCGATGTATGCGAGATGATTTTCTGACACATTGCCACACCGCATTTTTATTTTAGTTCATGCGTTCCCCTATAACAGCGACATCACAACTCTGCTGGCCTTCCAGAAAAAAAGACCAGTTTCATTATTATGCGGATCCCTTTAGAAGTTCTGAAAGAGGCTAGTTTCAGTATCACAACAAACCGCCCAGACCGTTTGGGGACATTACTAACGCACTGTTCGTCTCACGCAGACCCCAAGCCTGTACCACATGCCGCCCGAGCTCCAAATGCTGCACGGCAGCGCGTCGATGCAACACCTGCAGATGCACCAGCTGCAAGCCCACCAGGCGAACCTCAGCCAGGTGCAGGCCATGCAAGGCGCGCTCCAGATGGGCCACCCGCTGCCGGGGCACTCGACCATGCAGCTCGGCTTGCCGGCTCACCCGGCCATGCAGGCCCACCACCAGACCCTGGGCGGGATGCAGGCGATGCAAGGTATGCCCACGGCGCGACCGCGGCTGTGCCACCACCACCAGGCGCGACACAACACGCTGGCGGCGTACCGCCCCGGCCCGTAGGTCGCCCGCCATTCCGCGCCAGCGCAACGACGGCAGGAACCCCGTAACCTCTGGAGTTCGCTTCCACGGGACCGAGCTCACGCCACCCCCCTCCAAAGCGGCGCTCGCATATTTGACATTTCTCTTTTCGACTAAATTGAAAATGCTTTAAAAAACGGAATTGTCGAGGGCCGCCGGACGGGCGGTGACACTCAGTCGATGGTGGCTCTTGTGAAAGAATCTCCTGCGATGTTAAGTCCCGTGGGAGCCTTCACGGAATACCTACTCAGCGATTTGAATACTCTTAAGTGTTATTAATGTTGAACTGCGTTGTGGAAATGCATTCCCCAAACGGAGCGTACTGTGGCAGTTGTGCTACTCGTTATTAGCAGTTTCACGGCTGCGCGGACCCTCCGTCCTTGAAACGTTAAATGTTTTTGCACAATCTCGATCAACCGTAAACATAAGAATTGTTCTCTAGAATACGAACTTTCATAGTCTCTGTAAACTCTGTATGGCATGTTGGGGGGAGTTTTTATTTCTTGCAAGACGGAGTTCATGAAAGTTATTGCAATATTTGAAGCGTAGGCATGATATTCTATACATACTTCAATCCGTAAGTTTAGTTAGACATTCTACAATTTTACGAAATGTAATTTAGTGTACAATAGGTTAACTTTTCTACAGTACTTTGAAATGCCTCGTGTGGTAGAGTTTGCGTAATTTGACATGACGGCTGTCCCAAAAATAAACACAGTAAGGGACATTTTTTTTCAAAACTGAGATATTTCCCCTATTACTTACTGGAACCAACTAGTAAACAATTGGGGTATTTCTGTTTTTAAAAAAATGCTCCTGTGTTAATTTTCGGGACAGCCGATGTGTATGCCAAAAATTATCGGGAGCAGCTTTTTATACTCTCGAAAGTCATAAAACGACACTTTTCCAAATAGCAATATAAAATAACATATCAAGGCTTGCTTCGTTGTATGCTTTGCTTATTTGCATTTGTTTGTGGGCACCTCTATTCCAATCCCGTCACTTCATTCCACGCCCCTTCTCGCGTCATACACCCTCTCTTGCAATAAAATAAAATACACTACTCGGCAGAATCATATTATTTCGCTTACCTGTGAGGTGCATTGAATTAGTCTGTGACGCCTATGCGCGTCGCAGTAGTGTGTTGCGATCGGCTGGCGGAGCGCTGACGCGGGCGCAGTGCGAGTGCGTACGACAGGAGGAACTCTAGGCTCGGCAGGGAATGTATAAAACTATATTACAGCGTGCATAAAGCATGTTAAGAATTTAAGTTTGAAGAGGCGCATAACCGCTAGGTACTACACCTTCGTATACCATGTTTAAAGTAGAATATCGATATTGGTGATAGATGCCAAATAATCCTAATAAAGAACTGAATTTTATATACATATTAATTGTTCTGAGGGTATTTAGATATTAGGACTTAATTTATATAATTTAAACGCAATTAGCGGTACGGAATTAACGATTAAAATGTGAGTCATTTTACTACTGTATACCTAAGTTCATTCTTCAATTTGAACTAATTGGATTTTTTATCAAATTTTATACTTCTATGCTCAAATCGCCGCTATGCCGCTTTTCTAAAATATACCTCTACGTAGTAACCAATGTGAATAAAATGCTAATGATTTTATTTGTGCCAAGTGTTTAGTTGTATCAAATCCATTTTGTACCAACCAATCCAAATCATGTAATATAAAATTTAGTTTTTTTTTTTTTTTTCAAAAGAATGTCGTGAGTAAGATATAATTGGCCTAATAACATTAAGCATTTTATTGTTTATATTTGTATTGTTCGTATCGTCTTGAGATGAACGTCCTTTTCGATTTAGGTACCTACTTTGGTTCGCGCGCTACAAAGCGAGTGAAGCTGTGTAATGTAAAAGTTGTGTAATGTAATCATTTGTTAACGCTGCACATTTCATCTCAAATGGTTAAATATGTGCAATATATTTTACTTTATATCCCGGTGCTTACATATTTTCTCCCGACGGCGAAAGCAAAAAAGGGTTTTATTTTTATGAGAGATAGATTTGCGAATACGGATGATTTTCCAGTTTCATCCTCAGAACATTTAAAACCAGACTTGTAGATTTTATTAGAAACGATCGTTCTATGATAATTCTTAAAAAGTAAAAACGATTTAATCACTTATTACAATGAAAGATGTTTTTTCATCAAAGCGAAAGCGTTTTTATTTTTCAAATTGTCGTGTACACTGTACATAATAACGGATTAGAAGCGATAGTGGTGTAAGTGATATTAGAATTTGTTGAAATGTTCTACAGTAAGACCCCGATGTTCAACCATTCCAATTACGTAATTGAAAGTTATGCTTTTTCATAAAATTTGTGACACTTAGACATATGTAATGAAACTTATAAAAAGTTCGCACAAAATAATATAGTTTTGTTGGACTCAACAACTCATAGAAGCCTGCGATACGGTTTTGCGTCACAAAATATATTTTACTTGACAAAGCACTGTGGATAAAGCACGCGTTACATGTGTAGAATGATACAATCTAACTAAGACATAATTAATTGATTTCTTACCAAGTCTCGTGTATTTTGTGCGTAGCTGAAAGTGAAGCTACTGCAACCTTGTCACGCAAAATAAATTCCACGATAATGACATGTTGTAATTCCCGTAATTTATTTATCTTTTCTAATTTCTCTCTAAGTTATAGCTGTATTTTACGCTTTTAAGCTTTATAATGCTTTATTGATATGATAATGCTATGTTTCTCTGTGTAATTTTATAGCAATATACCTACCTACATTATTTTATTTTTAAATTATTAGCTAGCCAATTTTAAGTAATTAATTCCTTACAAGTGGCGCCATCACAATGTACGAGACAGATCAATATTGATGCGTTAGGATAGCATAAGCAATGTGAAGGATAATGAGTGTTAGATATATTAGTAGAATTTATTTTGCAATTGTTGCTGTGTTACACGTCATTTATACGTGATTTACAGTGTTGTAACGCAGTATAAATGTATGCGATTAGTTGGAGTCCTAAGATACTAAGTGCGACTGATGTTAGTGGGTACTGTTTGACACGTGAACTAAGGTCTTATTACCTCCGAGTATCAATAAAATCTATTTTAAGTTTCTCTTATGTATGGTTATTATTATTATATTTCACTTATTTGTGTAGATTTTTTTAACACACCAATAAATATAAATGTGAAATTATGTGGAGTTTCATTTCTTAGCAGAAATATTAATCCTCCTGCAGTCGGCTGATAAAGATATTATAAAGTACAATTAAAATACTTTTTTAAAACTCAATTTACTATATTCTTTAGCTTTTCACATACAAATAGAATTCTGTTACTATACTCTGAGATGCTAACGTTTTCTTTTACTTGAGCAAGTTCCGAGACATCCTTTTCAATTCTACTTATAATCGCATCGGCCTCGTTCATTTCCAGTTTAGCCTTTTTACTGGCGGGCTGTTCATTGTCGCTTTCGAGACTAAACGCCGTGTATAACTCTGCAAACTCGAAATTGCCGCTGCACCTCGCAGAGTCTGTATCGCTGAGCTCTATAAGTCTGCTTGTTTGCAAGCATTTATGTGAATAGCTCGCCTCTGCCGTTAAAAACAGTTGTTGTTTCCAGTTCAAACCGCATCCAGGCAGCTTGTGATACTTTTGAAAATAATCCCATTGTTCTTGTAACGGCTTCCCACTCACAACTTTCGAGACAATGTCCTTTATTCTCATGTTATGACAATACGAGCGGATTATTTCATAAAGTTTGTTTTTGAGAGTGAAATTGGTTTCGGCGAATATCTCTTTGAAAGTTTCGTCGAATAACTGGTCTATCTGGGCTTTGTAGCTGTTCTCGGGACTGTTGTAGAGTGCCAACTTGAATATTAGGGGCAACACAAGTAGTTTTGATTCCAGACTGCCTGATGATAGTATGTGCGATGTAACGTGCAATACCTGTGTAGGAAATATTAAGTACATTGTATAAGTAGATACCTACTAGAACTTACACGCAAGTAATCAGCATTCGTTGCTGCATGGTACGTTGCGTCCTCGACAGGATGTTTTAAAACCACTTAAAGTTGAACATACACCAAGCTGTTATTTTTCGCAATTTAAATATTGGTCCTGTACCGTGTGTATCAAATAATCGAACTGATCTAAGAAATCAGAAATCAACAATTTATTTCAACGTAAAGAATTTACATTTTGTTTGTTGAATGTCAATATACAATGTTATATGCTGTCTTCGGGTCGAGTTGTAGTGGAGAAAAAGACAGCGAAAAAATCTCCAGTCTGAGCATCATTTCTCAAATCCTCTTACTTAAATCTAATACATAAGTTGGTACGAGTACTTTCTGGTACGGGTGTCTAATGGGGCCAAATAAAATTCAAAATCCATACATTTGGTATCGTGGGTAGGTGGTAACTTGGCATGCAATGATTGATGTATTTTATTTTGCGATTTTAAAGTTGTCTCTTAATAGGTTGTCTGAGAGTTTTGAATCACCTTTCTGATAGTTGGTTTAAAATAGCTCTTAACGCAGTGTTAACTGCTCTTCTGCCCGAGGTTGGAGATTTCAAGCGCTGGGTTTGTGAACATCTCAGTTTCTCTATCCACAGTTAGCGAGTGGAATTGCTACTTATAAATTCACAATTGAACGACACTTTAGAAAACCAGTCATTGGTTTATGCCGGCATTCGGACCAACTCGCAAGAGGCACAGGAATGGTGTATATATATATATATATATATGTTATAGGCAAACTCCGAAGCTCCGGCGCTCCTAGGTTGGACTGGTCAATCCTCAGGTCAGACTGAATGACTTAGTCAAAGCCCAAACAAATGTAAATTTTCGGCCTTTGACTAAACAATTTTCGTCAAACCTGGGAGAGACTAATTTGGTCAGGCAAACGTCAAAACACAATTTTATTAAATCGGGGTTTGACGAGTAAGTTTAAGTTTGACACAAAACTAAGTTTTTTAGTGAAATATTCTTTTTCGCTTTTATATAAAAAAAAAGAACTAACACCCGAAGTTTCAGAATGGAGCGTCGCTGCGCTCCGCTCCGAACTTCGAACCTATTTTTGCTTATGTGTACTGACCTAACAAACAAAATGCGAAATATAAATTTAATCAAACAATTATTTGCTATATAACACTTGCCAAAATAAAACGTTAGCATAATAAACGTTTGTCTTAATAAAACTTGACGCAGTAAAATTATGCGAAACATGTTCAGATCAACGTTTGACCGAGTTTTGCAGTCGCTTCTAGGATTGACTAGGCCAAAACCGAAACAGAATAATTTACTTTCGACGTTTGACTGAAAAGTTAGGAGCTCCTGGGTTTGACTAAAAATACTTCAGGCAAAGGGCGAAATTGAAATGTATTTCGGGGATTGCCTGATGGCTTTGGCCAAACCTAGGATAAACCAGTCCTTCCGCGAAGAGACTGTGTATCGGACTTTGACTATAACATAAATATAAATAACAACAGGATGATCGTTCTTAGCTACATCACCTTTAGTAGGCCCTCGCTATTCCTCTGGAGCATAGGAATCATGGAGCAAGAGCAAACCGCTAAGGAACTCCAAATGCCACGCGTTCTACTGATGCACTACCAACGCAGTTGTCTCTAAATAAAAGGAAAGATCGTTCTTAGCTACCCCACCTTGAGTAGGCCTTCGCTATTCCTCTGGAGCACAGGAATCATGGCCTCGGTGAGCAAAAGCAGCCCGCTAACGAACTCCAAATACCACGCATTGTCCCCACTGAGCTCGCCAAGCAAAAGACTGTTCTGTGCACTCCTGGGACAAGTTTTCAGCCAAGCGGCGGTGAGGGTTTCGTCTAACTCGTCCAGCCGCATAAATGAACAGGTCGCTACTAACTTTAGCAGGGGTATCTGTGAAAATGAATAGAAATGTTCACAAAAACGGCACTGGCCGGTTTCACATTGGACGATAAGTGTATGGCGCTGTACTATTGCATTGTGCCTACATGAACATGATGAAAATTTTCGGTAAAACAAAACCGGAAGCGAAACTAACCGGTTTCTACATGTTTTTGCCAGACTCTACAAATGTGCATAGATACTGTTTGACAGCATAAATATTTACAATTTTATTAAAAAGTCGCCGACTTCCGCAGTAAACTTCTAATTACTGTATCTTTTGTGTATTCCATAATAGATTAAAGGGTTCCGTATACGAAGTGTGCCAACGGGGCCCTACTAATAAATAATATGTCTACAACGACTGTCTGTATGACTTATAAAAGTTTTTTTCGGTTGCCCCGTATTAAGTAGCCAGTTGAAGTTACTTTGGCGAATTGGGAACACAAAAGTAGATAATAAAAAGTAAATAAACTGGAGGTCTTCATACAAGTAACGTTTTTTTTTACTCAATCGCAAAAACGGTATACTTACAAGTGTCTGGAGTTATGATTAAAGTAAAAAACTATACTGAGTGTATGTAATAATGCGTGCGTGGTGGCGTCGTGGCAAGTGGCAGACCCTGGTCTCTGGCCCTCCGGGACACAAGCGTGAGTTCATGTTACGTTATGTTTCACTACACCTTTTTTAAGATAGAGCAAAACAAAATCATATCATCATCATCATCATTCAGCCACAAGAAGTCCACTGCTGGACATAGGCCTCCTCCATGGATTTCCAAAAAGACCCGTTGGAAGCGGCCTGCATCCAGCGCCTTCCAGCCACTTGGATGAGGCGCCTTCCCGCCACTTGGATGAGGTCATCTGTCCATCTTGTGGCTGGTCGTCCTACGCTGCGCTTGCATAATCATATATAACTACAAAAATTAAAAACGGGTAGAAAGCCGCTAAAGTTCCCGAACTGAATGAAATATCGTTAATGCGTAATATTACATAGTGGTAGGGAACCCTCGGTGCGCGAATGCGTCTCGCACTTGGCCTGTTTCTTTTTTTAATCACCAACAACCATACAATCCAAACAACAAACATACAACAATAACATACCATACAATCCAATTCACTTTTCGTCATTGAATTAGAAAAGTATTTCTCCAGATATGTCTTCAATTTCTTAACAGAACATTCTTCTGTGCTTTTTTGCTCAGTAGCTGGCAAGTTTCTGATTTTCAAAGCAGTCCAGACGCCCACATTCAAATCTTCGGTAGCGTTTAGAACGCGATGCAGTTTTAGCTTGTCTTCTTTGTCCAATATTTTGAATAGCATCTCCATTAGTTTGGTCAGATGTGTTTGTTGCGGTGATTTGAGGAAGAGCTCATGTTTTTCCAACTGTTGGTGGATTTTGCATAGATTTGTGAGTTGAATTAGGCGTAGTTGTGGTGATGACATCCTGAAACATTGGGAAGACGTGAAGAGTAATTCCTTCAAATGATAATCAGGTAGATGCTTCCCAACATTACAAAACTAGGATATAACTCTGTAAATAAATAACTTCCATGCAACACAACCACTGGACCTGGTCTCAAACTAATGTAGGTACCCTGTGATATGGTAACCCAGACAAGGACGTCACAAACAAGTAAATACACCATTAGGTACAACATTTATAGGTACAGCGGCATCCAGTGGAAATCGAACCAACGGCCTATTTTTTTGAAATTCAAGCGTGTTAACCGCTGGACTAACGAGGCAGTAGGTACTCTGTTTAATCTAATATATAAAAGTCTCGTGTGGGTGATTTTTTATTATACTTTGCTGCACACGAAAAACAGTACAGGGAATATGAGACAATACGAAATTATATGTACAAAGGCGAGCTTATCTCTGTGAGAGATTTCTTTCAGCAAACCTTGGTGAGTCGGAGTGGAGTGTTTGTTATCGAACTCCTCCGAAACTTTTGTGTATATATTTAGTAGGTCTGAAAATAGGTCGTAGGCTAATTAATATAGCAAAACAACGTTTGCCGAGTGAGCCAGTAACAAATAAAATACCTTGCCAGCATCACCCACAGATCTGTAGCAAACATAGCGCAGCACCAATCAATGCCAAGCACCGCCTTGTACATGAGCTCCTCCAGAATACAGTACTGTTCTCCATCGAACGTAGCCGCTAACGCCACGGCATGTGTTAGCAGGTACTCATACAGGCTGAAGGTTTCACACCCATTCGACTTGAGTGAGTTTGTGAAGTTGAGGCCCAAGTTGAACCAGGGATGACCTGAAAATATACACATAAGCATTACTCTAAAAAGTGCCTTATGGCAAATTCACGCTAATTAAGCCAACTTGCTTTACAATTGAGTACATTTATTTAATTGTTTGGGCAAAATATGCTTTCAGGTTAATTATAAAGTGTTATAACGAACGGACACTAAACACAAAGAAAATTCGTCATTGAAGATCGTAAAAATAGCAGCAAATTTGGAATGTGTAAGTATGAATTTAAGTCGAATTAGGTCGATCATGTATGAATAAATTTGTATACAACTTACGTTCAATGAATGGGACGGTATACTCTACATTGAATAATCAAACAAATATAAAAACCAGCCAAGTACGAGTCGGACTCGCGTACGAAGGGTTCAGAAATCAGAAATCAATAATTTATTTCAACGTAAAAAATTTACATTCTGTTTGCTGAATGTCAATGTACTATGTTAGCCGCTACCTTCGGGCCGTATTTGTAGTGGAGAAAAAGGCAGCGGAAAAAAAAACTCCACTCTGACCATCTTCCGTACCACAGTTTACTATTACGCTTTAAGTATAACTAGAAGGTTTCTGAATAGCTTGGCTCCGACTAGAGATTTTTTTCCCGGAGTCTGTTCAATAATACAGAATGGAATGATTGAGAATTTTAAATTTTCGCATTCAAAGTTTCAGTGAGCAAAAGTTAAAAATTCTGTTTTTCTTATTTAATCTAGACGCGGTCCATAGTATTGAAAATGAATACAATGAAGTGTTTTCTATCTAGCTTCTTTCAGTTGCACTCACCCGTAAAGTAACCGGGTTGAGTGCACACAAAGGTGGCTATGCTGTCGACTGTACTTCGAACAAGTGTTATGTTGGCGATTATTAAACTTACAATGTGGTAAAACCTTAAAGATGCATTTCATAAGACTCGCTGGTTGCTCGTTTAGATCATTTCTTTGTATGGCCGATTTTGTCATGGTAATCAGCAGGATAATGTGCCCAAGCAAAGAGTCATGCCTCCGTGCTGCATTGAGGTCGCAATGCAGTAAATGCTGGAAAACAAATATTATGAAATGACGTGTCTGGTACATAGGTACCATAAAAATAGTTTTACCGGGCGGAGCCCAAAACGAAGGTAAGGTGTTTGGCTCGTGTGTATGTATGTTAGTATGTCCGATTCTATGTTCCCTTATAAATCCTTAAGCAATAGTCAGATTTTGACAAAAAATATCTCAATCGATTCGTCGTATTTGCGTGTCATATGCTTTATTAAATCAGCGTAAATGCAACAAAAATTAAAAAATATCTAGCAACTACTAAGCAGGCGGGACCAACCTAGATACCTCGTGAGGAGTTATATTGTTGAACTTGGGTCCCGCCTGCTAAGTAGTTGCTCTGCAGTCGGGTTGTTGGTTATTTTTTATTACAGTTTTTTTGTTTTGTCTTTTTAGTTATTTTTTAATTTTTGTTGCGGGTTGTTGGTTATTTTTTATTTCAATTTTTTTATACAGCGTGTAACAAAATCCCCATGTTTTCGAAATTGGCTTTAATTCATGTACTACTAAGAAACACGAAAAACAAGTGTATGTTCCAATGCAATATCAATATATTTATTCTTAGCACTAACTACCTACCTAAGCACGCATAAGATCAAACAAAAACTCCTTATGTCCGTGTAACTAAAATTGATATTCTTCTGTAATTCTGAAAGAACGGCCAGCTTTTGATGATCATCATCACCATCATCAGCGACTTGACGCCCACTGCAGGGCACAGGCCTCCCTCGTGGTTTTGAAAACCATGAGGGGTTTTGCCATAATCGCCACGCTTGGCAGGCGGGTTGGCGACCGTAGTTTGCAGTTGGAATCTCAGAAAGACGCTGCTGCCCGTCTCCTGGTAATTGATTTCCTTAGTCGCCTTCTACGACATCCACGGTAGGAAATGGAGTGACGCTATTCTTAATCCGGCGCCACACGGATGGCACAGCTTTTGATGATCCTCGAATTAATTATCCCTTATAAGCAGGATATTACGATAGCATTTTAGAATCGGTCAAGATCTTTATTAAAAAAACACAAAAAGCAAGGTGCTAAAGGCGTTTCAAGGGTGTATGTGCACCTTAAAATCTCCCCTATCTAGTACCTACAATAAGATAATTTGTATAAACCCATGTAGGGTGTAGCAAAATCCACAAATACGCAAACTCAAAACTCAAAAAGCTTTATTCTAAACATAAAAAAGAATGAAGTTACAGAAAACCCTGACCCATACGTCAATCTCGCGAAAAAATATCAGCTCTTCCATACTAAAGTTACCACCTGCGGCATTAAGATCTGTCTACTTTACATACAACGGGCTTTGCGACGTGCATAAGCAGCCTATATACGTCCCACTGTAGGGCACAGGCCTTCTCTCAGAGAGAGAGTGCGACGTGTGGGCCGCACAATTTCAATTTAAAATAATCCTTTATGTGCAAAAAAGCCCGTCCTCATGAAGAGCCCCGTCGGCCGCACGGTGTCGGGGCCTTTTCGCTCTAGTATTGTGGTCTCTAACATTGAAACTTGCGCCGCATGCCGATTTAATAAAATGTATGGAACAGCTAATTTTTTTTTTCGCGATCTCAAAGTATTTTCTGCAATAAAATTTGTTTGTATTTTTTTATTTAGAACAACTAACAGGCAATACAATACATTCACCGAAAAAAAAACACACATAACACGTTAATTGCTCACCGCATGCAAGGTGCCTAAACGCAGTAATCTAATAATAATAACTTCCACATCATACAATCACTTGACCTAGTCCCAAACTAGGATACCCTGTGCTATGGTAACCGGGCAAGGACGTCACAAACATGAAAATACACAAGATATTAAATATAAAGATGAAGTAAGTATTGACGAGTAGACCTTCTATTTTCGAATTTATATGGGTCTTTGTCACTCTCTGTTACAAATTATGACATCTTAATGGCACTCACATTACAGAAACTGCTATCAGTGTTAAGTTCAGACACAAGGTTGTCAGCGACGCTCACAACATTCGTATCCATGAAATGGATTAGTTGCGGCGCCTTTTTCAGTAGATGTAGATGAGAGCTATGGTACCTGTGGAGTTAAGTTTCTCACTATAAGGCATGTCACCTGATACACAAGTTTTTCTCCCAGTCCAGGGGCCTGTTTCCCTCCCTGCCTTATTTCATGTGAACGTCCGAACGGCCTCACTTTGGTTCCTTGGGAGAAGAGTCGAAATTTGTTGTGGGATGCGACGTCTGTTAGCACCCACGCATGTGGCGTCTGAACTGGCTGTGAGACAAAAGAGCCTAAAGTACCTAGAGCCAGCTGGCTATCGAAACCACTGGTGTATGGGGGACGCAGGGCAGGGCTTTCATTCGAGAGCCGGGCCGCCGATTGAGGGACCGTGCCACGGACGTTCGCTCTGGGGCTATCTGAGCCAAAGGATTTTGCTCGCTGCGACTGCACAACGGCAACGATGTGGACTTTTGGGTCGGATGAGGCTCGCAGCGATATATTTGGCCAGCTTATATATTATTATTTTATTATGTTTTTAATATTGTTTTAAAAGCTAAGCCTTTGCCCAGCAGTGGGACACTAAAACGGGTAATTAAAAAAAATGGTGTTGACATTATAGGTAGGTACCTACTTCTTATATTTTTTATAATTATTTTGACTGACGAAACCTGCGGGTGTATTTTGTATTGGATTATAGATTTTTTGTTTGTGTTGTGTTTTGTTTTAACTTTATTTATGCGATTGAATGACCTTGTGTTTCATGTTATGTAACTCCACAATACCTATGTAACGTTTCGAAGACTGTTTTTGGTTGTAAATAAACTAAACTATATATCTATCAGACAGATCATAGATTCTATGATAATATAGGCCCCTTACATCTAGGTTGGTTACATCTTAATCGGTAGCACCGTTACTATGGCATGAATGGTAGAACGAAAAGATAAAAAAAACTTCCATGTAGACAGTCGGCGAACTTACGTGTAAATATTGCAAACTAAATCTACTATATGATCGAGTTTTCTTTCAGTTCCTGGCTCGAATATGTGGCACATTTTAATCAGGATCTTGATCAGGAAGTTTGATACCTTGAATGATCTTAGGGTCGTCTTCTGATCTCGATTTGGCTGTGAAACAAAGCAGAAAGCTAAAAATTATTATAGGTACTCATTTCATTCAGAAAACATTCATGGTACTTAAACAATTTGGTGATTCATATCACTTAAAGACAAAGACATTTTATTTGTAAGTTCAGAAATTTCATCCTACATGTTTTGCCTCATAGGGCGTACAAAATTTGTTATGAAAAAAAATTAATTTTTTTTTTTATGTAACCTATCTATACGTCACACTGCAGGGCACAGGCTTTCGCTCAGAGAGAGAGATAGGCTTAATTGCGGATGGGCAATTTCAAGCGCTGAAGTATGTAATCTCAGGCACTCAGGTTTTCCCACGATGTTTTCCTTCACCGTTAGCGAGTGGTATTGTTACTACAAAGTCACAGCTGTACGTAACTTAGAAAACAAAGTCATTGGTAGGTACATGCGCGGGGGTTCATAATAAATATGAATAGGTAAAGATATTTTTATCATAATAAATATATTTTTATGATAATAAACATGAATAAAGATATTTTTATCATAATAAATATTTATAATGATATTTTTTTACCCAAAGAGTTTAGTATCCTAATGCTGGCGCTTCACTTGGCCGCAAACGTCGTCGCGTACTGAATAATTTTGGGAGCCCCTGGGTGAAGTGTTTAATAGTGCCGATATTGATAACAGTTAAAAATATATTTCAAATGTCTGCAATTTCACTATTAAATACTAGGACATAACTCCGCGTACTGGATAAGTTTGGGAGCCCCTGGGTTAAGAGTATTTAATAGTGCCGTATTGATAACAGTTATCGACCTAGGACTATAGAGATCTGTAGGATAGACTTGCAGTCTTATTTATAAAAACATGATTCCCTATAACACTCCTCAGAAGCAGTTTTAATAAGATAGATAGATGAATTATTTATTTGCATTTACACACACACGCACGCACGCACGCACGCACGCACCCACACACACACACACACACACACACACACACACACACACACACGCGCGCGCGCGCGCACGCACGCACGCAATAAAAACAATAATACAGTAGTAAGAGCACACACAAAGCACAATGAAACATTATTACAAAAAAACATTTACAAATGAGACACACAGCAATGCCTTATCCAGTATGTGTACTGTCGGTGCGGCTCTGACTCAGCATAAGCTGCAGATATGATGGTACCGCAACGCTGGTCTTCCGTCAGTACCCGTAACGCAGCGTGCAGGGCTCGGAGAGATGGTACGAATTAGTTAAAAATCGTAAATAAGAATAAAATAAATAGAATATGAGGTGTGTGTAAAGGAATCGTGTATTTATCAATAAGACTATTAAAGTATGTTACCTCTAAAGTGACTTCAATATTTTTCATAGTCATAGCAGCAAGACTCTGTGTACATTTGTTAAAAATAGCAGAGTCCTGTAACATGCTCGAGTACTTTTCACAGATCATTGAGTAGGCCTTCCATTGTTCCGCCATAGTCTTCAGATCTAAGCTCTCCACAATCTCGCCGATTCTCAAATTAATGTTCAAGGCTGAAAAAACAATTAGCTGTCATACATCTCTTAATACCTAAAGCCAGCAACATATTTTTCTAAATTCGGGAAGTGAATGATACTTGCACTTAAGCTACACTAGCTCCTACTTATATAATAACTTTCACACCACACAATCACTTGTCCTGGTCCCAAACTAGGATACCCTGTGCTATGGTAACAAGGCAAGGACATCACAAACATGAAAACACACCTAGACTGAGGCCATTTGAATTAATTTACTATGGCCTCCAGTGGAAAGCGAAGCCACGATCTCCGGCATGGTAATTCCACACGCAACAAGAGCTTTGGATCGGTAAACAAGGACGAAGGACTAAACCATTCACGGTCGGCAGTACACAGCTTGTTCCTCTTGAGTATTGTTTAACTATCAAGAGAAGACACGGGGTAAGAAACTCTAGTATCAGAGAAGAAAACGATGTACCGGAAATAGCAGAAAGAGTAAAATCGCTAAAATGGAAATGGACAGGTCACATGATGAGAGGCCCAGACATATGGAGCAACACAGCGACTACTTGGTTCCCCAGAAAGGGAAACCCTGGCAGGCAGCATAAACGATGGAGGGATGAAATAGAAAAGGTAGCTGGGGGTACCAGGACAAGGTTGACACAGGATAGACGATAGTGGAAGATTTATTTACTATATGTATTGTCTATACAAAGTTAAGTTAAATTCTCTATACAAAAACCGGCGGTTAGTGGGACGCGGGTACGAATTTCATACAAGTAATCTTCAAATCTTATCTTATCTTATCTTAATCTTCAAAAATTCATACCCCGTCCCACGCATACCAGTATTCTTATTACCTTCAATGAGAATATCCAGTTCTACTGCCAAAGTGAAATCAAACACAAAATGCTTCCCAAAGATCATCAGGTAGATTACTTGCAGCTCATGACATGTCCGAAACATGTCTTTCAGTTGCTTTTGTAGAGACCCTAAGTGTGCCCCATACAATGTTTCACTGGAAAATACGAGAAGGCATAATACATAAAATGCTCTAGTCCTGAAACATGCCAATTAGAGTTTGAAATTTGCAACAAGATTTGTTGTAACTTTTGAAATTTTTTTTATTTTGTGGTCGGTGTTTCGGTTTTTCTGTCTGGTAGTGGCGTAGTCTGATAGAAAAAGACAAACAATATTCAATAAATGTTTATTCTATCGAAAGATACTAGGGAATTCGTCATCTATTGCAGACGATTTATGCAGCGTTTTTTGAGCATTTACACTTGTGACTAATAAATCGTATTCGGGAGAGGACTCCACGTCCGCATACTCAGCATGACTAGATGGCAGCTCCTGCTGGTGGGAGTTGTAAGGCCTGTGCATGCCTCTTCGCGCGTTTATCAGCCAGATGCAGGAATCAGGCTTGATCATGTTAGAATAAGGGTATTCATCACCATCATCATCATTCAGCCACAAGAAGTCCACTGCTGGACCTTTCCAAAAAGACCGGCTGGAAGCGGCTTGCATCCTTGCGTCTTCCCGCCACTTGGATGAGGTCATCTGTCCATTTTGTGGCTGGTCGTCCTACGCTGCGCTTGCCGATATGACCACATTGTGGTCTCCATTCGAGAACTTTTCGGCCCCATCGGCCATCAGTTCTGCGTGCTATGTGCTCCGCCCACTGCCACTTCAATAGGTACTAATCCGCTGGGCTATGTCGACGACTTTCGTTCGTCTACGAATCTCATCATTTCTGATTCGATCTCATAGAGAAATTCCGAGCATAGCCCTTTCCACAGCTCGTTGCGTGACCTTGAGCTTTGTTATGAGGCCCATAATGAGAAACCACGTTTCAATTATACACACGCTGGTTGTATAATTTTGTCTTGAGCGATTGAGGTAGGTATATTGAACGAAAAGACTTTTCTAATTTTCCCGAATGCTGCCCAGCCGACTTGGATTCGACGATTGACCTCTTTCACGAACGACCGGCCTAGTTGGGACTGTTTGTCCTGAGTAGACGTATTCGTCTACAACTTCGAGAGTCGAGTTCCCCAATGTTATTGGGGTGGGCACAACACGGGCGTCCGACACGACCTTCGTTTTGTCCATGTTCATTTTAAGGTCCACACGTTGGGAAACTCGACTGAGGTCTTCGAGCATTATGCCGAGGTCTTCCATCGTTTCTGCTAGGACTACTACCGTCGGCAAATCGAAGGTGAGTGATGTACTCGCCATTGATATTGATGCCGGGTCCTATTCGGTGATCGCTTCCGGTTTTCACCATGTTGACCACAGATACATCATTTAATATTTGTCTCTTGGAGGTCAGGATGAAGTCTATCTTGTTTCTCGTGGAAGCATCGGGACTTAACCAGGTCCATTTCCGCAGAAGGCGCTGCTGCCCACCTCCTGGTAATGTGTCCCTTAGCCGGTTTTTACGGCACCCACAGGAAGAGATGGGGGTTACTACCTATTCTAAAGCCGGCACCCCACGGCACAGCCGTGGGCCCACCAGCACAGCCGTGGGCCCACCGGACCCAGGGTTTATCAACATCCACATAATATAATAGATACAGGTGCTTGGTAAGCTTACTATTTATTTGTGGTAAAAGATTTCTTCAACTCTTCAGAAAACCCTATTAATCATGTGTGGTAGTGTAAATCTTACCTTTCCTTACAATGAGTGAAGACAGTGACAAGAATCTGACCAGCAGTGATGGGGAACACTTTCATGGTGCTGCAGCTCATAGACACAGCTGCATCCTTCACATTCTTTAGGAAGTTAGTCAACAGTTGTAGGAGCACTGTGAGATCCTCCATGTATTCGCATAGCTTTGTTAATTCTATGTCTGGGTCCTCTAATAAACTGGTTATGAGATCTAAACTCTGAAATGTTGTTGATTTAGTATATCCATAGCATCGAGGTCTTACAGAGACCATGAAATTTTTGCTCAGCTTGGACTAAGACTTAGAAAGAAATACAACAAAAAACTGAATTATTATAAAAAAAAAATCTTATTATATCTCAGGATCATAATTAAACCTGAGATTTCCGTTATTGTCTTGTCCTATTATTGTCTCATAAGGCAACAGTGGAACACTTGTCTCACATCTGTGCAGTCATGAGTTTGAATCCCAGCATGCACCAATTTTGTTTTCTTGTTTGTAGAAGCGTATTGCTTGTTGCACTAATGTTGAAAGATAACATTGTGAGGAAACTTCAGTGTCTAAAGTGTTCACGTAGGTATACCTCTGTGCTTGCTACATACAATGGCCTAACTATTAGGCTAACAATGGGAATCTCAGGTGTAACTATGTCTGAAATCACTGCAGATATTGGTGATTACCTGACAAACGAAGTGTTCACTGTCATCCAAAACAGAAATAAAATGTGTACTAAATGAACCTTTTTGAACTTCATGGTCAACATTGATGCTGAGAGACGATTTGAGGTTTGATACTATAGTCTTATACGATGCCTCATCCACCTGCGAGTAGAACATACGTATTAACAATTAGGATTTGAAACAAAATTTTTTTCAAATACATTTTCATTTCATGAACTCACGACGTTTTCAACAGGCCTAGGGCTCAGGCAGGACGGCGGGTCCGAGAAAACATCGGAACTCTGTGAGTTATCCATTTATTCTGAATGGAAAACAATCGTTTCTACTGGAAAGAAGTCAGATTTTAGTATTTAGTTTAGAGCAATATTTCGGGCTGCATTATGTCTTATTAGGCGAAAAATGTACAAATTATCTATGTAGTCTTCTCAGGTTTTATTCCCGCCACGAACGAAACGAACCAACCACCAGTCCACCACGGACTTGTCAATGTTGCCAGAATTGCCAGATCCCGGTCGGCCTAAATCACCTTAACTCCTAACCCAATATTGCAAAGAGGTTATTATAGTCCATTATTCATGAAACCTAAAAAAATAAGAAAAAATATTTTTAATGGGGATTTTTTTTATTTAGGAGACCACAAAAAGTGTGATTCATTACAGCATCCAGTTAATAAATGCAGGTATATCCTGCATAAGTATTATAAGAATAATAAAATTAGATTTGAGTCCACAAGCCGGATTATATTGGATGGATGGTAACCATGGTTATTGGCATGGCAAGGAAAGCGAGCATAATATGGCTCCTGTGATCCTGTCCCACAGACTTAAACTTAAAACGTATTAAATTTATTAAATGTCTTTGGAATCAAAGCAACTTTTTTTTTAATTTAGCTTATCGTTAAGTACTTAATCCGCTAGCTCAGCGACCCAGAGTGGGTCTTGGCCTCTAACACAAACAGACGCCACTTGTTTCTGTTCTGCGCGGTCTCTTGCCAGTCATATAAAAAAAAACCATGCAGAAATACTCTCTCAGAAATCGGAGACATTAATACCAGGACGTTGAAGTTGGTGCGAGTTCCCGTCGTTCAAATTAAATAATATTTTATTTACAGTTGTTTTGACGTAGACAGAAGGAATAAAATAAGAGGATATGCGTTACAAAAAAAAATATCGTCGGTATAAAGGTAAAATTCAGTAACTGCAAATGAGCCTAATCGTAGAAACTGCGCTAATGTGAATTTGAGATACTAAATGTAATATTTAGCTCCGAAATAAAAACGCTCATTTATCGTTAATTTTTTTATGAATAAACTAGATAGTATTCTTCAGTTAGTAGTTATTTTTAGCCAAAAATAATTAGCAGTTTATAAATAAAAAAATGGAAAAGCAGTTAATGAGTTTTACCTCTTGAAGTCTTATAAAGTTGTGTACTTAATGAACCTCTCGCAATGATATAATATAAACATAAACCAGCCAAACGTGGGTCCAATTCACCAGTCCGATACACTGGTGCTCTCGTGGGCCCAGTATAAGCTGATACCTCTGCTGCCTACCTCTTCAAATTCAAAATAAAAGCTCATGTAATGTTACTTCACTAATTTTGCTAAAGAGCATAGGGAGGTTGCGTAAGTAAGCTTATTGAAGGTTTTTTGGATGTTAGATAAATAAAATTAGTATAAAAAGAAGAAATTATATTAATTCCATTTATTCATCAACTATCTCCGCATCTTGCAATGTAGTTGACACAGGTAAACTTTTATACCACTCGTGCAGCTCAATCGGTATAAGACCATCTCTACACAACTTTTCAAGATCCTTCTTTTTTTGTAGCGATATAGGTAACGATTGATTGTATGCTTGCTTAAGTACAATATTTTGAGTGGCGTTCCGTCTGCTTTGCAGAGATACATCAATTTTTTTGTACGCAGATGTATGATTGTATCGATAAAATATTGTGTACGGATGAGCCTTCTCAAACTTCAAGCATTTTATTTTCAGCCATGACACCTTTTCGCCTTCGACGTCATGTGTCCTGTTTTTTATCGTAGTTGCAGCTAATTCATGCAAATCCCAGAAATCTTGAAATTTCTATTCATCTACTTTGTAGGGATTATTATTGATATTTCCTCTCTTTGATCTAGCCTGCTTAAAAACTTCTATCCAATCTCTCATCATAAATATTTCTCGATGTTTTTTGGAGTATTCTATGGCAGAATGCATTGAGTCACATTCCATGTGACTATGTCCTGACTCTAAAAATTTTTGTTCTATGACCTCCATGTGCGTATTCTGTACAGCAAACAAAAGAACAGCAGCCATTTGCTGGTTACGGTTTTGTCCGCTACACGTGTCAGAAAACATTGACAAATGAGTCACATTTTCTGGTATATTTTGAATGTATCTCAGTATAATGGATCCTATTTCATTAGAACCACGCTTTCCAATAGTGGCCAAAGGCTGCCCTCAAGGGGGAGTGCTATCGCCACTTCTGTGGAACCTAGTAGTGGACGGACTAATCAGACGCCTAGACGAATGTGGTTTCTGGATAATAGGCTACGCCGATGACATAACAATCCTAACAATAGGTAAATGCGAGGACATTCTATACAGTCTCATGAGAACGGCTTTTGGCATAGTAGAGCGTTGGTGCGATACTCATCAACTATCCGCCAACCCGGATAAGACGGAACTAGTACTCTTTACAAACAAGCGTACCCCAAAAACAAGAATCTTCCAAAGTTCTTCGGGAAAATGTTAACTCTGTCGCCGACAGTTAAATATCTTGGGGTGACGCTAGACAGCAAACTAAACTGGAGCGCACACCTACAGAACATCATTAACAAGGCCCAAATCACCTTCTGGCAGTGCCGGGGCCTCATAGGAAAACAGTGGGGACTACACCCGTCACTTATGATGTGGCTATACACATCTATAATAAGACCTGCTATAACATATGGCGCTGTTGTATGGTGGACCAGAACAAAACAGAAAACAGCAGCACTCCAACTGCAGAGGTTACAACGACTGGCATGCCTCGCAATAACTGGGTGCATGAAGACAACACCGACTGCCGCTCTGGAGGCCCTGTTGAACCTCAGACCTCTACACTTACACGTTCAACAAGAAGCAGCCAGCGCTGCCCTACGGCTTCGGACAGCTGGACTATGGAAACAGAACAGCTGTTTTGCACACACAAAAATCTTGTCAGCTGCTGTTTCGGACCAGCCCATGATGGAGGCGGCGTGCGACAGGATACCTCACACCTATATCTTCGACAAGAAATACAGGGTACAACTACAACAGGAGCCAGCCGACTACTCGGGTATACACGAAGTCAGAGTGTATACGGACGGCTCCAAAACCGAAACAGGAACGGGCGCAGGAGCTTTCTCCAATGAACTAAATCTAAAAATGTCTACAACCCTTGGCACCCTGAACACAATTTTTCAGGCAGAATGCATAGGTATAACAAGAGCAGTCGCACGGTTGAATACAAGAAATGTGCAAGACTATGCAATACGAATAGTCTCGGACAGTGCCTCAGTCCTACAAGCACTTAACAGCAATCTCACTAACAACAGCCTGATACTAGAGTGTCACCATGAGTTGGAAAAACTGTCAATAAACAACCGAGTCACCTTACAGTGGATAAAGAGCCATAGCGGCTCCTTGGGCAATGATGCTGCGGAT
This sequence comes from Yponomeuta malinellus, assembly GCA_947308005.1. NCBI lineage: Eukaryota > Metazoa > Arthropoda > Insecta > Lepidoptera > Yponomeutidae > Yponomeuta > Yponomeuta malinellus. The sequence continues at coordinate 10,374,919 of OX371013.1, forward strand.
GAACTCGCTAGAAGAGGCTCGGAAACTACAGTGGAAGGACCCGAACCCCTGATCCCACTCCCATACAACCAGCTTAGGAAATGGCTGAGGTCACGAACAGAAAGCCAGCATGCTGAACTTTGGAGAACGGAAACCAAATGCAGACAAGCCAAGGAGGCTCTACCGACGATTTCGAAACGTCTTTCACGTAGCCTGCTGCGTCTGAGAAGGGATAATCTGCGCAAAGCTGTGGCAATCCTAACAGTTCACTAAATAGACATTTCCACAACATGGGACTAACCGACAGCCCGCTTTGCCGGGGATGCCTCAAAGAAGAGGAAACACCCGCCCACGTCACCATTCACTGTGAAGGCGTGGAGGAGCAACGGACCGCCATCATTGGGAAGCTGGGATCCCTTCAGGAGGCCTGTAGTGACATCAGAGCACTGCTGGCCTTCTGGAAAGAGATAGGCTGGCTGGAGTGAGCTCACAGCTATGCTACGTACAATGGCCCAACCATGAGGCTAAGTGCGGAAATCTCAGGTCTAACTAACTAACTAACTACTACTTACTTGTTCTTGGAAAGTTATTTGCCGTTCACTTTTATCCATAACAGATTTGACAAGTAGCCTACTTTTTGCAGATATTTTTCGATCCATATTTACTGATAAAACACATTTACCGAGTAAAATGTAGCAAATTTATTCAGAAGTCAGACAGAAATCACTCTTTCGCGCCTAAAAGACGTCAAAAAGAAAATTTATTTTTTTCATCAAATGGCAGTCACCATTGCCGCCATTTAAAATTTGGCCAGGTAAAAGTTCGTAAAATCACTTAGTGATTTTTTGTTTTTTGTCCGCATATTACGGCCAGTACAATTTCTCTGTTGAGGAAAAACTCACTATTTACTTAGTAAGTTTTACCTTTTCTTTTTTTTTTCTTTTGTGTAACCTAATGAATTCTTTCAGCGTCTTCTTGCACTATAAAGCAATGCTGGCATTTAATGATTTTTTCCTTTAATAGATAACAACCTTTGGTATTTAATGAAGTGAAAAACAGATTTTTGACCAAAATGTCACTTAATGACTTTTTACCTTTATACCGACGATATGCTCAAGAATATGCTTTTCTGCTTTATGTGTGTGTGTTTCTAAGCACAAATAAATGATTTATCTATCTATCTATCTATTTTTTAAGACACCTTAACGACTATATCCGCGGGAGTTATTCGAACTATTCGGGCTGGTACCACTCGGAGCTCCCAAATGATCGCAAATATAAGCCATTATGGTGGGGGTAGAATCTCCTGGAGAAGATGCTTGGAGCAAGAGACTTAGCCTGACATCCGCATAATTATATGTAGCTGTACGGAATGATAGCAAATGCAGACGACCTGACCAAGAAACATTTAAACCACATTGTAAATCTATGGATAAAAAAATCATAGATTTTTTTGTTGTATCCTAGTGCGAAAGATAGCCCACAGTCAAGACTACAATGTTTGTTCGTCATTTCTTATCCGAGATAGCCCAAAAGGCGATAAATAGTCTCTTTAGAATTTGGCAACACTGACCATAGACTAATTAGAGATTCACGCAACCACGAAAAGCATGATGTGATGACAGTTGTTTTTTTTTTAACTAAAAAGTAGCTATAGGCCACAATAGGCTCGAGGCTCAAACATGCGCAACAAAAGTTGTGCTACTAGGCGCCACTGCACCATCCCACAAACCCGGGGTTGACCGGTTAAACCTGGAGTTACCATGGTTGCCAGTACAATTGGACACTGGCTTAACCGTCATAACGGGTTAACCCCGGGTTAGTGGGATGGTGCAAGTGGCGCTAGATGTCGTCACAGAGGCTCTCGGTTTGGCGGAATACTAAATAGATAGGTTTGGCTATAACGGTAAAGGTGTAAAAAAGATTTTTCGGAAACGTAACTGCTAATATAGGCACTAAATGAACATTATTGTTAATGTTGGGCCCAAAAAAATTTCTAACATCACACCATTAGTTATGTTTATTGACACTAGATATTAGGTACCACAGAGTGATATTACCGTTTGGTGGGCAATTTTATATTTCATATAAATACTAATCTGTGAACGTCTGTCAAGTCAAACACCCCACCACCCCACAGAAACACTCGCGCAAATGTCAAAACCATGTGCGCAACAGTGTGTTGCGGCGAAATTTTAAATAGTTTTTGCTGAAGTATACGTGCATGTATCAATGATAATTAATTAACAAAATGTCTAACAGTGGAATAGCAGATGCTATCAAATTATTGGGATCAGAAACGAAGTCTCCGGATCTGTCGAAAGCATGTCAACATGTTGGGGTTAGTTTTCCACTTTGTTGTCACAAACGCATTTGAATTTCTCCAAAACTCACTGTTGGTAGAGCCTGTAGAGAAGCCGCATATTAAGAATAAGCCCACAGTAATTTTTATCATGACAAATGATTTCCTTCGATATTTGTTCTCTTTCATTTCCTGTAGAGTACCTGTTCCCTTATTGTATAGTTTCCAGCCATAATCACAGTTTAACTACCTACCCAACTCTCAGAAGAAAAGGCTAACCATGTTTATTTGCGCACTAAATAGCAAAACAAAGCACTAATGAATGAGCTAAAAATTAAAACAACTTCTTGACTCACATGGCAGCATGTGAATATATTTTAGTTTAGTTTCTGATAGTTGGGCAAACAGCACGGACTTGAGTATCCTCACAATGTTCTCCTTCACCCTTACTGAGCAGTATTGGGTCAGGGTGTAGCAAAGGGTGTGCAGGGGAAAAGACTTAAAAAGGGTCCCCATGACCACCTTATTTTATATTTTTAATCAAAGGGGGGCAACAAAATGAGCAACTTTGCCCCCTAAAAAAATCTCTAAATTAAATATTCAGATTTTACAGCCGATAAAAAGGAAAAAGATCAAGTGATTAAGACACTTAGAATCGCTAGCAACAAAGTTATGCCACAATGAAATAATACCTTAATTTGTAGTACTGGCTTAAAATTTTAAAATATTATTGTTAGCATTAAAGTAATTCTCCGGACGAGGATGTAATAGTATTGCATGGAGACTTACCAAAACACAAGAAGTATCTAGCTTAACTCATTTACAGGTATTTATTTTACTGAGACTCTGTCTCACAGAAATACTAAAATTCATGCGAAATAGTTAATAAAGAAATATACATTCTGACTTCATGCGAAATAGTTAATAAAGAAATAGACATTCTGATCATGAAGAAAACCATCGCAAAACCGTTGAAATCGTAGTGATTATATCACAGAACACATATGATTATATTCTCTGTGGTTATAATGATAGGTGACAGGACGTAGCACAGATTAGGAACGATGACATTGAGTGCTGCAAAATGTAATTTATATCGATCATCAATTCGATTCTATCAGTCACCATTTCATAAAATAACTGAAATGTAATATAATTGATTTACGTGATGCGAGTAGAAAGCCCGGTGATTATGCCTCATATCACCTTTACATAATAACATATAATATGCAGTCTACGTAGATAAACCATAACATTTTAGTTGCAAAGTCATCCATAACATAATCAGTCAGGCATGTAAATCTTTACATAGCGTAGGTACTGATTACGTTATGTTCCCACTTTAGGGCACGAATCGTCTCGCACGTAAGCTCGATGACTTTCAGCCCCCCGAACAAGCCGGTTTCCGATAAGGCTTTACATACGTTGGACCACACACATACGCTGCGGCAGAATGTACAAAAGACCGAGGAGTGTAATCTGCCACTATGCTTAGCTTTTTTGGAGTGAGGTGAGGTATGGGGGCATGGGGTGTACCTCATACACATGTTTCCTCTCGATGTTTTCCGTAAACGTTAGACAGTCGTACTGCTATAAAAAAATCACATACAATGCCCGATTCGAACCGAACACCTTGGAATGTGATGCAAGCGTTCTGTTAATACATAACCTCCGCTTTCCTAGTTAATTTAAAGGTTTATTTAAAGATCAGCATCCGAGCGATTCGGTCAAATTAAGGTCCACAAGATCCACAGATCCGTGTGGCACTGGATTAAGAATAGCGTCACTCCATTTCCTTCCGTGGATGTCGTAGAAGGCGACTAAGGAAATAAATTACCAGGAGATGGGCAGCAGCGTTTTCTTGAGATTTCAACCGCATACTGCGATCGCCAACCCGCCTGCCAAGCGTGGCGATTATGGCAAAACCCCTCATGGTTATGAAAACCACGAAGGAGGCCTTTGTCCTACAGTGGGCGTTAAATGGCTGATGATGATGATGATTAAGGTCCACACTGTTGAATCTGTTATCTAGTGTTAGTACCTAATATATAAAGTAAACCGCAAATAATCTAAATGAACAGGTGGATAAAGAAATATGCAAATGAAGTAGGTATTATAAAACGAAATAACAAAAGTTATGTTATGCTATTTTTTTCAGCTATACCTATATATACCTATTTTAGCCCTGTATCGATTCATTCGATTTGAAAAGTAGCGGTCGGTTGGATGGCAACACTACATTATCGAATGCACTGATTGAGATTTGAACAGGTCTGTGAATGGATCAATAGATTTGTATCAAGATGACAGCGGTCGTTAAACCGGAAGCATTAATTACCTATTGTATAACTTTATTAATTTAGAATTACGGAGAAGTCATGGTTTTATAAGAAAACCCCTATTTTTTATAATTGAAAACATGAATTATGGACACTGAAAACTGGTGACACTATTTAGATTTTAGCGATACTGCCAATGGTCAAGATCCTTTTATATGGCTAAACACGGAAAAAAAATTGACTTCAGAAAACAGGTCCCGTAGCCCCTCCTTTTTATATTTTTAATAAAAGGGGGGCAACAAAATGAGCAACTATGCCCCCCTTAAAAAAATCTCTAAATGAAATATTTCAGATTTTACAGGCGATAAAAATGTTATATGGCTAAACACTCAGAAAACAGGTCCCCGTAGCCCCTCCTTTTTATATTTTTTTTTCCAAATTTTTCTAAGTCTTTTTTTCCCTTGCACACCCTTTGCTACACCATGACCGCAGTATTGCTACTAAAATTGCACAAATGTGCAACTTAGTAAACAAAGTCATTGTAAGGTTGTGTGGAGGAGATCGCGGTAAATGATAGAGGGGGGGGGGGTGTTTCGAAATTGACGTCATTCTTATTTATTTATTTATAGTTTATTTTTCACGTACAAAAATATTATTTCTAAAAAGAAATTTCTTCCAGCACACCTAGTAAAATACTAGCTGCCCGCCCCGGCTTCGCCCGTGGTACTTACATGTATTATACATATAAACCTTCTTTAAGAATCAGTCTATCTATTTAAAAAAACCGCATCAAAATCCGTTGCGTAATGTTTTATTTTGTCAAACTAGTAATGACGTCAATTTTGGGAGAAGGGGGGGGGGTCATTAAGAAATGACGATAGGATGATTATAGGGGGGGGGGGGGCTAAAATCTGAAAAAATCGATGACGTAATTTATGGACGGCCCCATACCACTACTTAGATATAAGAAATTATGTGTAATTCTTTCACCTGGTTATGCAATAAAGTGTTCTCTATCTATTTATCTATCTTAATCGGATTCAAACTCCTGCAGTCACATGTGTGAAGCAAGTATTCTACCAATTTGCTACCATCTCTTTTTTATGTTAATGTACTTTTACAGAAGTCCCTGGCAAACGATGCTACAAGCCTGCAACAGGCAATCCAAGATTTGTCCGAGCACATATTACTCTTTGAAGATGCAAACCTGTTCAGGAAACATCTTTCTAACATTCTCTTGGCGATAATATCCACCAAAGTACCTTTGAAACCCGTTTTTTCAAAAGCAGACTATCAGAATGGTTGTGACACAGAGAAATGGGCACATTTGGAGAACTGTGTCACTTTAGCTCTGCTCAGTGACCACCCTGACGTGATGCAGTAAGTATTATGTAAAAAAATCATATAAAAATCTTGTGCCACACTATTTGTTATCGAACTCCTCCAAAACGGCTTCACCCATTTTCATGAATTTTTGTGTTTATTTGGTAGGGCTGAGAATAGGTTGTAGGCTAGTCAGTATGACAAGACAATGCCAAGATAGTTTATTTATATATTTTTGGTCATGTTTAAACCTTCAAGATTATTTATTTATTTAATTTGATGTATTAATAATGTATTTAAACTTGTTTTTTTTTTATTATTTTTACCCAGATATGCTCTAAAATACCTAGAACTGAACCCATATCCGCCTTACGAAGTATTCCTAGACCTGACAGATGCCTACAATGTTGCATCCAAGAAGCGTAGACTGCAGCAGAGCCGTCAAAAGATCACTGACCACCACGTTGTTTCATGCTGCTACACATTCTTGACCAAGCTGCCCAATGAACTTGCTAGCAAATGGGATTGGAGCAACTTTATCTCTGGATTTGGTAATCATCAAGATGCCAATTTAAGATGGTATGTAAAAGTGAAACAGTCCGTATGTTTTTAAGACTAGGTCAATAATGAAAAACACCTGCAGAAACAATGCCCAGACTTCTATGTCACAGTACAGATAGTTTAAGAAAGGGAAACTATTTGCCTCTTGCTCACACAATGTAATACAAATAGTAAAGTTGTCCTTGGCTCTTACCCATACAATACTGTTTGTTATTACATATTTTTTCAGAAAATATATATTTAAATAGCATGTGACAGATACAAGACAATGAATAATGAAAACAATTTAGCTTAATACGTGGGACACTCAGAAAGTAAAGTGTTCTATGTAAATATATTTTATTATATCTTTTCAAAGTACTCCTCACCCCACCAGCCAGAGAGTTTTGCAAAAATAAAAATAAAAGTTGTTCGATATGTTAATATTTTTTATGCAAACTTTTTAAAGTGCTATGTAAAAAATTTCATGCGTCTGAACCAGTTTTCGAAACACTTTCTAGTCCGCCGCAGACACCTCGTTTACAGCCTGCTCGAACGCTGACAGCGTATCATCCGGCGACGAAGATTGTATCCCTCCCTTTGAGCTTATTTTTTATTTTCGGGAATAAAATGAACTCACTCGGTGCTAGGTAAGGGCTGTAAGGAGGGTGACCCAGGAGTTTGACCTGCGTGCTGTCCAGGAAGTCCCTCGTTTAAAGCGCAGTGTGCGCGGGCGCGTTATCGTGGTGAAGTAGTAGCCCTTGGAGCGTGTTTTGGTCGCTTGTTGCTCACAACAGAGAAAACTTTTGCCTAGCATTTGGTAGTATACCATTCGGCGTTGATGCTTCCGTAAAGCAATTGATACCAAATAGCCAGTCAAGATGGACAGATAACCTCATCCAAGTGCAAGAAGACGCTGGATGCAAGGCGCTTTTTTTTTTTTTTAATTAAGCACAGTGACAAAGTTATACAATATATTCCCTTCTGCCAAACTGTATCGCAGTTTAACGGCAGACACTCTCAGTAAATAATAATATGTTGAAATACAATTCTAAAAACTATCTTTTTTTTTAAGTTCACAAAAATGTGAATATGTAGGTAGTCTAATAATAAGTTGTACAGTGCGACGGCATTCCGGCTCGGATGCCCGTGCCGGATGCCGTGCGAAAGCCCATCGAGCAACCGGCGCGCATGTGCGTCACGCCAGCGCGCCGTGTATAGTTAATACATTTATAGAAAGACTTAAAGAATAGGTTTACTTGTTAGGAAGAATTCCTTTAATTTATGTTTTAAGTTTTGTTTTGTTCCTTGTAGGTTTATTAGCTTCCAACTGGTCTTTTTGGAAATCCATGGAGGAGGCCTATGTTCAGCAGTGGCCTTCTTGAGGCTGAATGATGATGAGCCAGTCAAATTGAAAAAGCTTGCGATCAAAATCTTCCCCCTGTTTTTACAGGGTGACTTTGAATTCGTTCACCGTATTTTGATGGAATGTTCTTTTCATTGTGAATAACAGTACCTGTTAGACTTCAGTAATGGTGTAACATATTTGTAAATATTCGTGATTACTTACAAATATGTTATTTACTTTTGACTCCAAACTGAGAATCCAAGCGCGGTCGACTAACTTTGGGCTCGACCGCGCTTGATTTCTTTATACCAACGATACACGGTTGCCTTAGAATCTTTATCCATAAATGCCGTTTGAATTCTATCGACGGTACGATTCGTACGGTTTCAAGCTACACTGGAAATCGTAAAAAATCATAGCGCGAAAATGTTCCCGGCGCAGATCTATTTTTTAATGAGACTGAATGTGAATTTAAATTAATTCGCGAAAAATGTTGAGGGAAATTTTGAAATTGGAACGTTCCTATTTTTACTTGTAAATATGTAATCATATTTTCAAAATAGATTATAACTGCCCTGTCTCTCAAACACAAAACATTTTTTTCGCAATACTTTGTGTGGCCTCGTATTAGCGAAACACCATTTGGACTAATGGCTTACCTTCGGAAATAGCATGCAAAACACTATTATAATTTATGTTTAGAGTGACTAAGATTATGGCCACTGTCTCAGCCATGGACCTAATACCCTCCATGGTCTCAGCATATTATTGTTCAAAACTCGAAACTTCTTATTTTCTGACACGACCTGCATATGATAGCACTAGTAATACTCAATGCAAAACTATGCTTAAATATGAGAAACAATGACTTGTTTATATTCCAGGATGGTAAAAGAATGCATGACGATCCTAACAAACATGACAGAGGCGCAATCTAAAACTCTGGCTGCAAACATGACACTATCAGATCTAGACTCTTTACAAAATCAGCTCAACAAGTCAAGGAGTAAAACCTCAATAAACAAGGCTAAAGAATGTGTTGGCGATGTCAGTCTGAATGAAGCGAGTGTGGTGAATATTGATGGAATCATGTTGCCCCTTTACGACAGAGATAATGTACAGAATGACAATCTGGTACCTGTGAAATCGACTTTGAATAATTTGAGGAGTCTGGCATTGGCTGTTGCTTCTGGTATGTTTAATTATTCTTTGCATAAAAACCTATAGAGCACGTCCCATTGACCAACAATCATGAAGTTTCGCAAGAAGTATAAGGTCTTATAGCACAATTAACGGGAAATCTGAAAATTGGTAATTTTCTGTTATACCAAATATAAATAAAAAAAATTGAGATGTTACGAGTTTCCAAATTGCCGTGTGGCACCGGATTAAGAATAGCGTCACTCCATTTCCTCCCGTGGATGTCGTGGAAGGCGACTAAGGAAATAAATTACCAGGAGACGGGCAGCAGCGTCTTCCTGAGATTCCAACCGCATACTGCGATTGCCAACCCACCAACGTGGCGATTATGGCAAAACCCCTTATGGTTATGAAAACCACGAGGGAGGCCTATGTCCTGCAGTGGGCGTCAAAGGGCTGATGATTAGTTTCCAAATATTTGACATAAATTGTCAGATTTTTTATTTAGTTGGCTTAGAAGCTTGAAATGATCATAACACAGAATTACTGTTGACCTTAGTATTTGACATTAATTTCAACTATAGAGCGTAAGTACCCATGTTGAGAAAAAAGGTCTACATCTACAAGGGTTCCGTTTTTTTTTCAATCTCTCCCAACCACCCCTGATGAGGCAACATAATAAACTTTATAAACGAGGAGGGGAAGTGTACTATAATATACTTATCCCTTAGGCAAAGCCCTCTGCCTCATGGGCCCCGTGGGGTCCGGCAAGACGTCCCTGGTGGAGCACCTGGCCGCAGCCACCGGGCGCAAGGGAGTGGCCTTCAAGAAGGTCCAGCTTGGAGACCAGACCGACTCTCGAATGCTGCTCGGCTCGCAGCAGTGCACCGATGTGCCAGGAGAGTTCGTGTGGCGGCCTGGTGTGCTCACTGAGGTGAGATGGGCTTATAGAGTCGAGGACGAGCGAACGCATCAATGCAGATTAAAATAATCCTTACATGTAAGGTTTCTAATTTGACCATATTTGACCGATTGATTGATTGTTTGATTGATTGACCATGATACGAGGCGGGGGTTATCACCGAGCTTCATCGTATCTAACTAAATCATGATTTAAACATAAAGATCACTTTCGCTTCCTCAGCATTCATTGGTCGTTGCATGCACGCACGCCGGTTTCGGGTACTTTTTATCTTGCCCTTTGCTAATACATCCTCTATTTGGTCTGTCAGGATCGTGGCAAGTGACAGTCCCTGGTCTTTGCCTACCGCTCTGGGATACAGGCGCGAGTTTATGTATTTATGTATGTATGTTAAACATAAAGTGAAATCTTTCACTTTGAAGCTCTTCGGCGATCAGAGCTGGACGCGAAGGGAGATGCCTTGAAAGCCCCTCCACTGCTGCGATCAATTACATTTACATTGACGGCGTGATCACATGTCTGCAACGTGGCGGAACCTATACACAAAAGCTTAGTTATGCGAGCACACTAACGCCACTGACACAGAAGTTTAAGTAGTCGCCGCGACCGAAATCGGCTGGGACCAATCTTCAATCGACCCATCCACATCTTAAATGTTTATATATGTATAACACCTTCGATAAACTTTCACCGGTAAACCCGCCAAACCCTAAACAAGCCTTCTGCGCCCTCCCGCCAGGCGGTCCAGAACGGGCACTGGCTCCTGCTAGAAGACATCGACTGCGCCGCACTGGACGTGGCGTCCACGCTGAGTTCTCTGCTGGAGCGAGGTGCGCTCTCTGTGCCCGGCTACCGGGACTCCCTGCCCGTCACGCCCGGCTTCCAGCTGTTCGTCACTCAGAGGTATGTTCTGGAATGGGCATTGTCCTAAATAGTAACAATAGTTACAAACGATACTTCGTTTTAAAGGTATAAGGTCAGTAAATATAATGCTATTAATTAATTAACTTTCTAGTATTTTTTTGGGTGTGTAAATAATTCGACCTATGGAACTTCTCCAAAATGGCTTCACCGATTTTTATGATGTTTTTTTGTGTATATTTGGTAGGTCTGAGAATAGGACGTAGGCTAATTAATCATCATCATTCAGCCATAAGAAGTCCACTGCTGGACATAGGCCTCCTCCATGGATTTCCAAAAAGACCGGTTGGAAGCGGCCTGCATCCAGCGTCTTCCTGCCACTTGGATGAGGTCATCTGTCCATCTTGTGGCTGGTCGTCCTACGCTGCGCTTGCCGATATGTGGTCTCCATTCGAGAACTTTTCGGCCCCATCGGCCATCAGTTCTGCGTGCTATGTGCCCCGCCCACTGCCACTTCAACTTACTAATCCGCTGGGCTATGTCGACGACTTTCGTTCGTCTACGGATCTCATCATTTCTGATTCGATCTCGTAGAGAAATTCCGAGCATAGCCCTTTCCATAGCTCGTTGCGTGACCTTGAGCTTTCTTATGAGGCCCATAGTGAGAGACCACGTTTCAGTGCCATAAGTCATCACTGGTAACACACACTGGTTGTATAATTTTGTCTTGAGCGATTGAGGTATATTAGACGAAAAGACTTTTCTAAGTTTCCCGAATGCTGCCCAGCCGAGTTGGATGCCTTCAAGCTGCTGGAATGGCAGGGACGCGGCATCAATATCAATGGCGAGTACATCACGCACCTTCGATTTGCCGACGATATAGTAGTCATGGCAGAAACGATCGAAGACCTCAGTCGAGTTTCCCAACGTGTGGGTCTTAAAATGAACATGGACAAAACGAAGGTCATGTCGAACGCCCGTGTTGTGCCCAACCCAATAACATTGGGGAACACGACTCTCGAAGTTGTAGACGAATACGTCTACTTAGGACAAACAGTCCAACTAGGCCGGTCCAACTTCGTGAAAGAGGTCAATCGTCGAATCCAACTCGGCTAATTAATATGGCAAAACAATGCTCTCTGAGTCAGCTAGTGTTTGAATAAAAAACGCCAAAATATTGTCATCTGTCAGATATTGTAAATATTGGTATTCCGTAAAAAAAACCAAATACAACCTCGTTTAAATTTGCAAAGATAAGGAGTCTTTTTAACCGACTTCAAAAAAGGAGGAGGTTATCAATTCGACGCGTATGTTTTTACTTTTGTTCATTTAAAGAGTTCTTGTATCGAGTCATCGTATCACTAGAAACTGACAGCTTGTAGAATCTCAGTTAATGCCGTACTTCCGTCCATGACGGACTTCCGGTTTCGTAGACTCTGGTTAATTTTTTGAGCTTTACACATTTATTAAATATTAATATTACCTATTTTCACGAAAAAAATATTGATAGTACCAACCAAACATTTGCCTACTCTATAGGCATAAACCTAATACACCAGTCTCACTGACGATATCCCTCTGGAGGCCGGCTACTTGATTTGTACAAATGGCTTCAGTGTGTATGTCTGTATTTCCATGTTTGCCTGGTTACCATATCTCAGGGTACATATACAAAAACAGAGACAAGTGTTTGTGTTGTGTGGAAGTTATTCTTTTTATTTCAGCCGGCAGTACAAACACACATGTACTTAAATCGTTAGTATTTTTAATTAACCTCCTCAGTTCTGACCTTGAAAATAACAGATGAAAAGCATTGTTACCAAGGTTCACCTAGTAAATAATCGCAATTATACCAGCGATTAAATGCATAACTATCTAAATAATTAATTATTCTTTCTCTCAACTCTCAAACATTCTGCTTTACAGGACGTTAGTGACAAACTATGGCTTCCAAAAGAAAATGTCCAACTCAAGTACGCTGCTGCAGAAGCATCTAAGCCAAATAAACGTAGAGCCACTGTCGCGCTCAGAACTAGCTGAGATCATACAGACTTTATATCCAACTTTGACGACCATTACCGACAAGATGATCGAAGTATTCATGATGTTTTCTGTAGGCAGCCATGACACGTCTTTACAGACCACTGAAACTGCCAATTCCGAATGCAAAGAGACTGAAAATATGGCTGTCCTAAGGGGTTCACGCTTGATATCGACTAGAGATCTAATGAAATGGTGTGCGAGATCTGTAGTCGGATTCGACGTCACCAGCCCGGAATCGGGCTTGAAAATCCTGCAAGACGCTCTCGATATCTTCACCTGTTCCGTGGTATCCCCAGAAGATCGTGTAGAGCTTGCGAAGAAAGTCGGTCTGTGTCTAGGAATCGTGGAAAATAAATCAGAATTCTACTGCAAAAATTATAAGCCTAATGTCGCCTTGAATCCGACGACTTTAGAAGTTGGTCGAGCTAAAGTCGTACGCAAAGAGAAGAGCCTGGAATCAGTTGATTTTGACAGCAAACAAGTTGTCTTCTCCTTCACGCGTCCATCGGCATGTTTACTCGAAAGAATAGCCTGTTGTGTGATGTCCAATGAGCCGGTACTTTTGGTCGGTGAGACAGGCACGGGAAAGACTTCTTCCGTCCAATACTTGGCCAGACAAACTGGACACAAACTCGTTGTAATAAACATGAACCAACAGTCGGACTCAGCTGACTTACTCGGCGGTTACAAACCTGTGGATATGAAATACGTGATCAAACCTATAAGACTCGAGTTCGAAGAGTTGTTTAAAGGCTTCTACAACGTTGAGAAGAACAGAAAGTTCCTCAGTCACATAAACACGTGTTTCGAGACGGAAAGCTGGACAGCGCTTTTAGCGCTAATGAAACAAAGTCACAAGTCGGCGCTCAACAGACTAAAAGCCGATAAGAAAGACGAAAAATCGAGACAGTGGCTAGCATTCGGCACCAAACTGCTAAAACTGGATCAACAAGTCAAAGCAGCTTCTAGACTGACCTTTGCATTCATCGAAGGATCTCTGGTTAAAGCGATGCAAGAAGGTCACTGGGTACTACTCGACGAGATCAACCTAGCGTCCGCTGAGATCTTAGAGTGCCTCGCTGGTCTCCTAGAAGACAAAAACGAAACCATAGACTTGCTGGAAAAGGGCGACAAAGTACCGATAAAAAGACACCCGGATTTCACACTGTTCGCCTGCATGAATCCAGCGACTGATGTGGGGAAGAAAGACCTGCCCGTAGGCCTCAGGAATCGGTTCACGGAGTTCTTTATTGACGAGTTGACGGAGCGAAACGACCTGATGTTGCTCATTGGAGACTACCTGTATCACATGAACTTGGGAGGTACTATCCTGGAAGCGATCTACTTGTTCTATTCAAATATAAGAAAGGAAGCGAAGTTGAATCTGGTTGATGGTGCAGGTAAGAAAATTTGGTTGTAACTCCCAACTTGACTCCAAAATCTTAGCTGAGACGATGGTATAGACGTAGGGAAAGCCTAATGCATTTTAAATATGTCTTACTTCAGCTATCTAGTAGAGGTAGGAGTTGCCACTAGACGAGAGTATAAATCATCTAACAGTGTTGTTAAAAGTCTACTGTTAACTCCAAAATCCTATAATTTATGCCATTGATGAGTATTCATGCAAATCTTTTGACGAATCGAACGTGGTTTCTGATAAGAGAGACTCTCTTATCAGAAATGACGTTTTCGTTTTTTTTACACGACTGCAAACAAAACAAGCAGTGTAATTTTGTAGGAGTTTCGTTCATGTATGTACGTATATAAGTTTCTTCATTGGACCGTAATTTCTAAATAATTAGCATGCGTGTCTTTTTAATCATTAAAAATTATTTAAATTCTTACATCCAACATATCAACGCCACTAAAACATATCTTCAAGAGTCTTCCCACCATTAAATTTTCGCCCTTATTCCAGGAAACGCACCGCACTATTCACTCCGAACGCTCTGTCGTGCCCTCACAGCGGCGGCCAAGGCTAGGTGCGGCACTGTCGCCAGATCTCTCTACGAGGCATTCTGTCTCTCTTTTTTGACTCAATTGGACAGCTCATCGCATCCAAAGGTCGAAGCTATGATTGCTAAGTGAGTACCTAAACTAAAGCTGAAGTGTAAAGTTCCGGACAATCACTAAAGCGCTTTGAGAATGGTCTCATTAAGTCTTTAAAAGTTCCCATTAGCTGCAGTATTAATCAACTAAAAATCTTAGATTTTTGTCAGTCAGTTGCAGCTTACATTATAAATGGACAGAGACTTAGAATAACTACACATAAGCTAAGAATCAGTTTCCGCATATAGTAACTAAGTGGAAAACATGTGCAAGTGAATGAAAAATTTAAAGTAAGTTTACACCACACTACACACTACAACACCGAGGGCGCGTCGTTGAATGTTCGCAAATTGGAAAAAGAAAAAGAAAGTTGACCCAGTGGTCATGGGTCAATGGCAGTCCATTAGACCAAATTAAATAACTAGGCACCTATCTCCAGAGAGAATACTTCTTGTTCACGCATCGGAAAGGGAACCGAAATGATGTTTGATGAGCTCTTGCCTTACTGTGGCTATGTTTGAATTAAATAGATCAATGTCTAAACTATCACTTAAAGAGTTAAATAGATTACTCGCTCGTGCAAAGAAGCTATTTTGTCTATAGTTAGTCTTCGCAACGGGAACGTGCAATCTCATTGATCTCCACGAACTGGAGATTGCAGGCACAACAATTTTACATAAATCTACTTGAGCAAAAACTTACCTCCATTATTTTTTTCTTTTAGGGCAGTAATAGGCAAGAAACAGTTGAAAACAGTCCTCAACCAGCTGATACCCGAGCCTCAAGTGCGCGGCCAACACTTCCTACTGTTCGAAGGCCACTGGATACCTCAAGGAAAGCTCGAAATCGCCATACCAGACGGCTATATCTTGACCCCCACGGTTAGGAAAAATCTGCGAGATATAGCTCGTATAGTATCCCTAGGCAGACTTCCAGTTTTGCTTCAAGGTGACACTTCTGTAGGGAAAACGTCGCTCATTTCCTACATAGCCAAAGCGTCAGGAAATTACTGCGTTCGTATCAACAACCACGAACATACTGACTTGCAAGAATATATTGGCTCTTATGCCACTGACGCGAGTGGCAAATTAGTATTCAAAGAAGGAGTGCTGGTTGAAGCCATGCGGAAAGGCTATTGGATCATTCTCGATGAGCTTAACTTGGCTCCGAGTGACGTCCTAGAAGCACTCAACAGAGTTCTAGACGACAACAGGGAATTGTTCATACCGGAAACGCAACAAGTTGTCAAAGCTGACCCCAATTTTATGCTGTTTGCGACACAAAATCCACCAGGCCTGTACGGTGGCAGGAAAATGCTATCTAGGGCTTTCAGGAACCGTTTCGTCGAGTTACACTTCGATGAGATACCAAGGAAGGAGTTGGAGACAATCCTTCATCAGAGGTGTCACATACCGCCTACGTACAGCAAAAAGATGATTGCAGTAATGGCGGATTTACAAGTCCGTCGTAGGGGCTCCGCGGCTGTCCAGGGCAAGGATGGCTTTATCACCCTGAGAGATCTTTTCAGATGGGGACAGAGGTACAAACTTGCCTCTAAAGAAATGGAAGACAAGTTCTACGATTGGGACCAACATATAGCCGATGAAGGCTACCTAATCTTAGCGGGCAAAGTCAGACAACCTGACGAGAGAAGCGTCATAGAAGAAGTTATCGAGAAACACATCAAAAGGAAAGTCTGTCCGGAGAACTTGTTCAGTCTACACCCAGCAACATCGCCGGTGACTAAATCGATATTAGAATTGCTGATAAACAACCAGTTGAAAGAATTCTCCCACGTAGTGTGGACTTACAATATGAGGAGACTAGCCGTACTCATAGCGAAGTGTTTTAGCTTCAACGAGCCAGTTCTACTCGTCGGCGACACGGGTTGCGGTAAAACTACAATCTGCCAGGTCCTGGCCACTTTGAGAAACAATCAACTACTCTCTGTCAACTGCCACATGCATACAGAAAGCTCGGACTTCCTTGGGGGTCTACGGCCTGTCCGGCAGTACAAGAATGACGGCAGATTATTCGAATGGGTCGACGGGCCGTTGATAAAGGCAATGGAGAACGGCAACATGTTTTTGGCTGACGAGATTTCGTTGGCTGACGACAGTGTCTTAGAAAGGTTAAACTCGCTGCTTGAGCCGGAAAGACAGTTGGTGCTTGCTGAGCGTGGCATGGAAGAGAGCTCAGATATTGTTGTAATAACGGCGAAGGATAACTTCCATTTTGTCGGAACCATGAATCCCGGAGGCGACTTTGGAAAGAAGGAACTTTCGCCGGCCCTACGCAATCGATTCACAGAGATCTGGTGCGACAGTATGTCGTCCAGGGATGATCTTTTGGCAGTCCTAGAGAAGAGCGTGAGTCGAGGCATCTCCTTAGGAAACCAGGAGGACGGGAGCTCAGGTATAGGCAACTGCATACTCGACTTCACGGACTGGCTGAAAAACTCTGAAGTCACTAACAAGTTCCCTTTCAGCATAAGAGATCTGCTCTCCTGGGTGCAGTTCGTAAACGCGACAGTAGCCAAAGGACTTTTGGATACACCAGAAGCGTACGTCCACGGCGCTTGCATGACTTTCCTCGATTGCTTCGGCACAGCGTTAACCGGGCACATTGACACAGAAACACTCTACGTACTCAGGACAAATGCCATTAATTTCTTGCTGAACCAGATCAAGACCGTCGGCAACGAATATACGAGCAGTTTGAGAGAAATGCTCAGTCAAAAGAGTAGTAATCTCGTTGCTGAATCAGACGCTTTGAAGTTTGGTATCAAGCCTTTTTATATAGAGACTGGTCCAAGAGTCTCAGATCAGAAGACCGATGAGTCTTTCACGTTTACGGCGCCGACTACAGGTTCAAACACGCTGAGGTTGCTGAGAGGCTTACAGCTAAATAAAGCAATACTGCTGGAAGGAAATCCAGGTGTTGGGAAGACCAGTCTGGTAACTGCGTTGGCCAAAGCGTCGGGACATAAAGTTGTGAGGATCAACCTGAGTGATCAGACAGTAAGTAGCGCCACAGCATCGCAATTTACTTAACTTTCTTGTGGTAGTTATAGTTAGACCCAAAGAGTATGTAATCACTACGTTATAAGAGTCGGCACTTGCTAACAACACGTTTTCAAAATTATGAACGTAGTTTGTACATGAGAATGAAATTGCAAAACATTAGTGATGGACTACTTATCGATATCGATAAAAAAAAAATCGAGACGTCTCTCCCCTTACCTCATTTTCATGCTTTGAAAATTAAAGTAGGCGATAAATCCCAACACAGTAGGTCAACTCAATTATTTCGAGTATGACATGGTGTGAATGGATTATCGCTTACTTTCATAATGAAAAAGGCATTTTTTTAAATCAAATCATTTATTTAGCATCAGGTGTAGAAAACAATGTCACCAATGCGTCACGTCGCTATCAAAACTTTGCACTTTGGTCGAATTTCAGATCTTTGGAGTCTGCAACAAACAAAACAATAAGTCAAAAAATATATTATCTATACCGCAAAATTGAGCAAAATAAAACAACATAAATCATTTCTGTTCTTGCTGTGTGGTGTTCGACGTTTAAAATTAAGTAGTTGTGATCAATTTTAGACAGCATGTAGAAATATCTGGCAGAAATCAATCGTCCAAAATATCGATAAAAAAAAGTACCACATGGGTACCGCACTACAACCGGCGTTAATTTAAATTTGTCAAAATCGTAAATTGTTCTAAATAATTCAGTTGTTTTATCCAAGCGCATTAAATAAATATCAAAATTTGCGTACATTTATTATGATAAACTTGCTAATTTTACCTGCTTGGCTCCAGTGGATATCTGGTTAAGAATATGCCAGACGTACATTAATTTCTGACTCTTCTAATGCCACAAATTTCACATTTCCTCAATGCTTTTCCTCCCATATTTCTTGTTTAATCACTTTTCACGCACTACACCTATTGCTAAAGTTAAAATAAATAAAATAATGCCACACAAAAACGACAAACGAACAAAATTACCGGCCATTTGCAAAATACGTAATACCAACATTACCAACATTAGATTTCACATATAACCCGACTTAATTTTAAATCATGATACATCTACGTGATTCACTGCGGAGTTAATGCCTTTTGTTTTAGCAGGATTATATTTTTTGTTTCAATGTTGGCACAAAGTACGTTCATAATATTTTTTGTATGGAGTGACGAGGGCCTGGTTAGACCTGAGATTTTCGCACTTAGCCTAGTTGGGCCATTGTACGTAGCAAGCGGTAAGGTATGTAAATACCTCAGATACTAGGGTTTATGTATTAGCAAAGGGCATAATAAAAAGTGCCCGAAACCGGCGTGCGTGCATGCAACCACAAATTAATGTTGAGGAAGCGAAAGTGATCTATTGTGGCAAGTGGCAGTCTCTGGTCTCTGCCTACCCCTCTGGGATATGGGCGTGAGTTGTATGTGCGTTATGCATTATGTATGTGTATGTACACTAGGGTTTGCTCGCGATGTTTTCCTTCACAGAGCTTGTGGTATTGCTACTACAACGTCACAAATGTACGTAACTTAGAAAACAAAGTCATTGGTACATGCCAGATTCGAACCCACGACCGCCCGAATGAGAAGCCGGCGTTCTACCGCTCCACCCCTGCAATTCTTGTGGTAACAACATCTTATCTTTCTCGCTTCCTTTTGCAAATCTTTCACAAATTTTTCAGGACATAACAGACCTATTTGGCACAGACCTGCCGACGGAAGACGGGTCTTTCACGTTCAAAGAAGGGGCGTTTTTGAGCGCCCTCCAAAACGGCGACTGGATCCTTCTGGACGAGCTTAACTTAGCTCCCCAACCAGTTCTAGAAGGCCTCAACGCTTGCCTAGATCACAGAGGAGAAGTGTTCATACCAGAGTTAGGAAAAACGTTCAAAGTGCAGAAGCAAACCAGGCTTTTTGCCTGTCAAAATCCCTTGAAACAAGGTGGAGCGAGACGAGGACTCCCGCTCTCTTTTCTGAACAGATTCACTCAAGTCTACATAGATACGTTAACGACAGAAGACTTAACGTTCATCGTCGAGTCCCAATATCCAAGTCTGCCGAAAGATGTGCTGCACAGAATAGTAAAGTTCAACTGCAAAGTTGCCCATGAAATAACCGATCTACAATCTTGGGCGCACAAGGGCGGCCCTTGGGAGATGAACCTGAGAGACATACAAAGGTGGTGTATCGCCTTGATAGAAGACCAGAAGGCTGGCAAACGAATAGAACCAGGAAAATTTGTCGATATACTTTATATTAACAGAATGCGAACAGTAGAAGACAAGGAAAAGATGATGGATGCCTACGATAGTACTTTTTGTCCCGAGTACCCGAGAAGCGACACCACACCCCAGTTTGACATGAATGACAAGGACATCGAAATAGGCGATGTGGTTATAGAAAGAAAAGAAGAAAAGTGGTTTAAAAACAGAAGAGCTTTACAGACCAACATGCTAATCCTGCGCAGCCAACTGCCGACCTTAAAAGCACTAGCGCAAAGCGTGAAAATGAATTGGCTGACAATCCTAGTTGGTCCTACGGCTACAGGAAAGAGCAGCATAGTTCAAGTACTAGCAGATTTGACTGGAAATGAATTGCAAGTGGTACCAGTGACTTCCGCTATGGATGTGTCCGATCTTCTTGGGGGCTTTGAACAAGTCGACTATAACAGAAACCTGGAGAGCATTTATGACACAATAGAAACAATAACCATTCAGACAGTCAGACAGTTGTGGCTGACACAAAGAAGCGAACAATGGCAATCGAACAGACTACTCAGCCACCTGTATCAATACAAATCTTTGCAATCCACCTTCGCAAACAATAACTATTCGAGCGATGAAATCGCCAAATTCAACGACAAAATAGAATACCTCATAGGTCATTGTAACAAATTGAATGCGTTCAACAGTAAATCCGGACAGCAATTGCACACAATAATCTCTAACCTAAAGACTTTAAAGGCAAAAGTTGCCAAAACGTCCTCGGTAAACGCTGGCGGCAAATTCGAATGGGTCGACTCGTTACTAGTCAAAACCATGATGGACGGGTCTTGGCTTCTTCTAGACAATGTTAACTTGACCTCAGCAGCAGTCCTAGACAGACTGAACGGCTTGCTAGAACCCAACGGAGTCCTGAGCATTCCAGAAAGAGGTGAAATCAGCGAGCTGAGTCCCCATCCAAACTTTAGAGTGTTCTTCACAATGGACCCTAAATATGGCGAAATATCCCGCGCTATGCGAAACAGAGGAGTGGAAATATTCCTCCTGAGACCAGACGACTGGGAGACAAATCTTTCAGAGACAGTACCATACATGGATCTGGTCGGGCTTCTATCGTCTTGTGAGCTACCGAAACAGTACCATAAACTGTGCGTCAAGTGTCACGAGTTGATGGCGTCGTATGTACGAGGTATGTACCTATTATTTTACTTTATTACACACGAAAACACAGTACAGGAAAGGTAACATAAGAAGATAAATGTACAAAAGCGAGATAATCTCTGTGAGTGAATTACTGGAATTCTGGGGATGGTGCGAGCTTCCTATTTGCATGTGTAGTTAAGGCTTTGTATTTACTTCAGGAACACAAATTAATTTGTCAACTAACATGCCAAATTTTGACCAAGGAATATTTCTTCTGTTTCACGCAAAGAAAATAAGTACAATTATTTCTAGCATCTTAACTAAATATATTTGACACTCGGGTATTCTCGTCTACTATTTGAAATTATTGTGTTTTGGTTTATGCTATAAAAATGGGCACGTCCGAAAATCCGGTCTCAAAATACAGTGTGCGACGTTCAAACTTTCAGATAAGAGCTTTTTTGGTTGGTAGAATTACTCTTCAATCGGTTTATAATTTACATATCAATACATTGTATTATAAAACTTGTATTAGCTTTGTCATTAATAAAACCTCAAGAAGGCTTCGCAGTCAAGCCAAACAAAACGAAAAACAAAACAAAATGGCAACTCGTAGAGCCAACCCGCCATTTGGTTTCCGGCTTCACTTTACCTCCCAAATGTATTGCATATAAGTATTTATAAGTTTGCTTTAGGACATTTTTCCTAAATGTCACCTCAACTTCCAGGTCTAGAAAGGCCAACGATCTCAAACCTACTTCAGGCCGCCCACTTAACTTGGCAGCAAATCGTCCGGGGTATACCCGAAAATACAGCTCTGGTCAACAGTTTCTCCGACGTATATATCAAGCCGCGATGCGGTGGTGACTTCGCTTCTGAAGTTCTGACAGCCCTGGCTGAAATGAAAAACACTATGTTGAAAGCTTTACAGGAGTTAATAGAAGAAAACAGTCACAAAGGATCGGACTCAAGTGAACTGACTCGTACACTGACGGTCAAAGGACTTTGCATAGATTCTTCGTTTGAAATCGCTAAACAAAATGCGTCCATAGCAATACCGCAATGTCTCAGTTCTGAACCGAAAGTATCTCTACACGTTTTGAGTTCTCTATTTGCGATGTATCAAAGGTCACCAGCGAAAAGCTTGGTAATTCTAGACAGTTTATTGAAAGATGTACCGAACAGTGGTGACTTACAAAAACTTACTTATCAACTAAATGACATAGCCTACTGTACTATGAAATCGTTCCATCAAAACACCGAGACCTACAAGCGGTTTTATCCTGAGTCAAATGAGTTGTCAATTAAACAAATTAAATCAACGAATACACAGTCATTCAAATTGTATTCTGACCTATTGAAGAAACTAACTCAAACCCAGCTGCCCGAAGGCAATTTCTCAGCCCTGGACTACTCAAAAGCCGTAGCAAGCGGAGATCTGACAGATGACTTCATTGAATATCCCATTTTAAAGCTGTGTGCTTTCTACGTTGGAGTGGTCGATACGCTGATAGAAAATGCTATTCAAGACATAGAATATGCATTAGACGATGATGTGTTAGTCAAACTAATGCAGCTCCTAAACTGGAGGACACGCTTCGTCAAAATATGCTCTGTGCCCATATTCATAAAGTCCAAGACGAAAAGAACGCCCATTTTGAGAGAAGAAATAGCTCACCTCCTGCAGATGCACTGCAAGTGGCTTCTGAAACATTTGCTAAACGTGTTACACGATTTACTACCCGATGGCAGCGGCCTTAGAGGCGATTTTGGCAAAACGATGCAAGAAATGTTGCAACATTCCGACCAGGATAAAATGTTGGTTGTAGCGTTGAGTAAAAAGTTGAGAAAACTTTACGGACAGCCGAAGTTATACGAGAACCAGAGTGAATACGACCGGTGCGTCGAAAGATCCAACATTTTCAACCAATTGGCGCTAGACTGGAACCAACCTATAGAAAAACAGCTACAGAAACTTTCTACAGACTTAGCACCAGTTTCAAACGTCACATTGGCTTTGGACATACCAGAAGAAACAACCGTCTCGAATCTACGTGAGTATTCCGCCAAAGAAATGGCGAAACCACAAAACTTGGCCTATGGTGGCTTAGAACAAAAACTGTTACCTGTCAACACCTACATTATTCAAAGAGTACTAACTCTACTGCAGAGTTATTTCGTAGAAATAACCACGAGATTGCAGAACGGAGACCGAGAAAGCAACATCAGAAGTGACAAGCGAGATGTGTTAGTGGATCCACAAGAACTTCTCAACAATTTTGTGGAGTTGGCAAGAGTCACTAGAGGGTTCCCGCCCAAGTTGCTCAACCTACTTCATGTCTTGCAGAAAGTGCAAAATGGCGAACTCAAGGATGCTTATACCAGGTAAATATAAAGGTTTTTCGTGTTTTAGTTATCACATTATTGCATCGCCAACAGCCATATCTTATTCAGTATTTAAGAGTTTCAACATTCTGAAAGATAAAAAAAAGTGTTAAAGAAAGTAAAAAAGACTAACAGATGCCTAGCAAGTGAACCAGAACTAATTTAGAATAGTTAATGCTTATTTCGACCACTTTTGGTACTTTGAACAGCCATTTTAACTATCTCAACGCCATCACTTTAGTTTGTTGGGTATCCCACAGACGACAGCAGCCCCATTTCATCCACTGCTCGTAGCCAAGCAAACGACTATTTTAACAAGACTATTTTATTTTTATTTTCCCTGTTCAAAGCTGTTCAAATTTAGACCTTTACCTTAGATTCCTCATTGTTTTTCTTTTTAATTAGCCTATCCTGTGTGCCAGTAAAATTCTGGGACGAATTCTACAAGGAGCTTGTGACGTCACCGTCCCTGTATCCGCTAGCTTTTGTAAATTTAAACACATCGGCCACGGATGAGGATGAAAACCTGGAGCTCCCGACCAATACTAAAAGGCTGTCTTCGAATTTGCCATTGCTGCCGTATTATGTGCAGAGGTTGACGATTTCCGGACGCTATCAGGAAGGTAAGTATTAATTCAACACCTCCGAGACAGAATACGTATTAAACATGATAGTGGCCATATTTTGCGCCATTTATTTACCTACGTCGCTAACATTTTTTTATTTTTTTTTTTGTAGAGTACAATACTGAAAATTTTATTTTGAAGTATTTTTGTAAACGTCCTGCGTTCAAATTAATATTATGCTAGCACTTATTGTTTAATCAACTCAGAATCAGTTCTTTTAAATAAATTAAAGTGTATTGAAAATGGGGTTGAGAACTGTTAATATTTTGATCTCCTGTAAGATTAGATGCCAGACCAATGTGTATTTTAATTTACGTTCTTATCTCTCGCAATATAAATACCCGTATTGAACAAAAAGACGGCATTTCGACTGTTTGGAACTCTTCCTAGGTGCCCGCCACACACTGGCCGTCGAAACTGTATCTCTGAGAGACCGAGCACAATACTCGATGCAGCTGGCTACTCTGCAGCACATTGTATGGAAGAACATCGCTACTTTGGATGCGGCTGCTACACATAAGCTGTAAGTTCATGAATTCTAGTGTTTCGTGGTCTTTATACTTAGCGTAAGCAGCCTATATACGTCGCACGGTATGGCACAGGCCTTCTTAGAGAGTCTTAACACTTGCGCTGTTCCCTTCGGGTCTTGGCCTGGCAGAATCGCAGCAGAATAAACTAAACTTGACGGATCTTATTTTTACTTGAAATTTTTTTCGCTTGATGGTAAACGAAGGATGATTGTAACTTCTCTTTTAGAGTAAAGATTACACGTAAATTACAACCATAAATGTAATAGAGAGTGGAAACTACAACAACAAAGAACTCCGAGGAAAATAGGCGTCAGTGATTGAATAAACTCTTGAAGATAGCTGAGATAATTTAATATAATTGACTTATGTTTAATTTTGTTTCCATTCCAGAAAATCGGACGCGCTCTTCGAAATGAAGCGTTACGAGCAGATGATCTGCTATTTACATTCAATATTAGAACCGGCAACTTCAACCCTACAGTTCACCTCAGAACTAGCAGCAAATACCTTGAGACTCCTTGAAGAACGTGGTCACATCGCCGAAGACAAAACCTTCGGATTGCTTCTGAAAGCCAACGTAGCATACAATGATCTGGAGAAACTAATCAACAATCCAGTGCCACAAAACAGACTCCAAACCAAAATATATATCAGAAACCTATCGCTCCTAACCAGCGTAATTCTGATCAAGGTCATGGCCGAAATAAACCCCGTAGACTACGTGGAGAAATGCCGACTCAAAGTCGAGTACATCGAAGATGACGTAAAGATCTTTGACTCTTTACTAAGTGCCTACTACATTTGTGGGCTTGTATCGGGAAGTATAACAGGGAGCGAAGCCTACGAGAAGGCATCTGACGTAGATGCCGAATCCTACAGGCCTGGAAACCCTAACAGAACGTGCTTGAAGAAAGTCCACCCGTACTGCAAAATAATTATTGAAAGGAAAGAGGAAACAGCTGATAGAGTACAGAAATACGCGTCAGGCAATACCTTCAGGCCTACAGAGCCGTCCTACAACAGTTTTCTCAAGGATTGCAAGCATTTCACCAAATCGGTTCTTACAACAAAAAGCATCGTTGACATGACCGAGCAGTTACTCTCAATAACTCATGTTCTACACGAGATGGTTCAGAGTAGCCAACCAAATAAAAAACTGACCCTTGAAGCCCGCGCGGTGGTAAAACAGGTGACATCGTGGCTGTATTCAGTGCAAGCGTTCTACAAAAGAAACGAATCGACGTATTCGGAAGCTTTCCCAGACTTGGCTAAGCCTTTACAAACGTCGCTCTCGCAAATCGCCTACAGCGTTACGGCAATAAACGATTTGATAAAGGAACTGATGGCAATGGTAGAGCAAGGGCCGACGATGACTGAAGCGGTTACCAATTTGATGCAGTTCCCGAACGCGATACCGACTTCGGATGGTCGAGAAAAGCACTTAAATCGATTCGTAGCTAATGACTTTTTGCAGCTGTTGAGTAGGAATGTTCTGGTGACGTCGCGTGACGATTCGTTCGCCGCTGAAGTGGAAGGCTTGGAGTAAGTTCTGCTTGGGTTAAATAACCTTATTGTTATGCCTGATGTTCCCTTCTTTATCTTATAGATGTTCACGTTCCTGTAAAATACGCTATTGTTTCTTTCGGTATTTCTGTTTGTGGAACGCACAGTGAACTACAGGCCGGGTTCGAATCCCGCTTCAGCCCAATTTTTTTATTTACCTACATGAGACTCGTTGAAAGTTGTCTGTGTGTCCCCTAGTTTCCCCATGCTAACAACCTGTTAATTATCTCTTAACCTGTTGGTAGGTAAAAGTGCATACAAAAGTAAATAACTGACTAACTCTTTACAGTGCGGCGCACTCGGTGACTCTAATCGCACATCTCTTCACCAAAAGATAACTTTCAACCCTTTACAGCCCATCGCATGATTATTTTTAAAAACTACGGAAACCACTTTTAATTTAAGCGCTCTGTTCCCTAAAAATAAGTTTCAAACTTCTTTCCACCCAGGGTCCTAAAGATGAACCTGACCGAGCTCAAAATGTACTGCTACGCGACGAAGCAGGTCGACCCGAGCGCCTTCCGCGTCGTCATGGCGACGCTCGACGCCATCGTCGACACCTGGGACAGGCAACAGCGCGATATCGAACAGAAGAAACAGGATGACGAGGCGCTTTATGTCACCAAGTAGGTGCCTGGCTATATTTTCAGTGGAGTTCGGTCGTGTAGAAAAAAAAAGAAAACGTAATGTTGGAGTGTTCGAGCTTTAATTTTTTTTTAATATGGCATCAAGCAGTGACCTCTGTGGTACTGTGTTTAATCTGTAAAATTCTAAAGGATCCGATCGTGCCACCATAGCAATGGGTTTTAATTGTTCTTTTCAAGGTCATAATCTAACAGGTTAAAAAAATATAATATTCCAGCTGGGAAAATTTTAAAGCTACATAACTAGTAAACTTGAAACGCTTTGAACATATTTAAATTGTGACATCTCATGTTAATGATAGAGACTAAATTAAAGACAGACTGAGCTTGGTCTCTGCCTACACCTCCGTGATACAGACGTGAGTTTATGTATTTATGTATGTATGTAAAGACCGAGACTGACCAGACGGTCTGTAAGACTACACGCAGCGTACAGTGTCCAGGCCAAATAGAGAGCCCGAGATTCGAATTCAAGCACGAGAGGCTTAAGAAAAGGGCCAATAAGTCACAAGGCATTCATTGAAAAGTAAGGAGAGGATATCTATCTTTCGAAAGCTCTTACAAAGCACAAACGTAAATTTATCCGCGACTTTCAGATCCAAATGTGAGGACGAAGATGAAGAAGCTCAGGCCTTCGAGGAGATCTTGGAAATGTTCCCAACTTATTCCGACCACGATTTCGCTGAATTCAGACCGCCAACTTTAGAGCAAAAGAAAATCCCCGCAGACCTGGAAGACAGGAACAAGAAACAGCTGCTCATAACCCAAGATGACGTCACTCTGGTCTACAACTGGCATTCGAACTTCGCCCGCAATATGACGTCAGCAGAATGGCTACCCGCCCCGAAGAAGCTGGCTAGTTTCGACGCGACCAGCGCTATGCTGCAGCGTTATCCCATATTTAGCCGGTTAATAGAGAGCGGCTGGGAGGCGCTTGACGCGGAGATAGAAGGCGATGTGTCGCCGACTCTGATGGTGCTCATAAACCAGATTAAGGAGAAAGTTGATGGCAATGGTGAGTTAACCTTTTGTAAAGTAGAATTAAAATGTCAATTTACTTTAGCCCACTGCTGGGCATAGGCCCTTTTACTATCATGCATATACATACAGTACTTTGCCATACATACAGTCGTACAGTTATTTTGCTAGTGCCGTCCTTTGTTTTCCAACTGCCTTCTTTTCTACCCAGATTTTTGCCCACTATTTGATTATCATAAGCAGCCTATATACCTACGTCCCACTTTAGGGCACAGGCCTTCTCTTAGAGAGAAGATTACGGGCTTAATCACCACGCGTGCCCACCGCGGATTGGCGATTTCAAGCGCTGAGGTTTTCCTTAACAGTCAGCAAGTGATACAGCTGTTATAACTTCACAAATGTGCATAACTATTTACATTACGCTATTTGATTAATCTTTTTAAATCGTTTGGGCCTGGGCCGGGTTTCATAATACTACAATACATAGTTTAGTGTGACAATTCCATGTAAATTGCGTAGCTGATTAGTACAATCTTGTTAATCTGTGGGTTATTCGACTGCAATACATCGCATTGTCATAAGTCTCATAACTATGTAATCAATGAATACATAATTGTTATATTATTTGTTTGTGGAAACGATGGGAGTGTGGATGAAGGAAGACATTTCATTAGGGAAATCGGTCGGCGCCTAAGGAGCCGTGGGTATGACCATCGTCCCGGGGCATACCTGATGCAAAGGATTTCTCTGGCGATGCAACAGGGAAACGCCACTAGCGTCATGGGATCTTTTGGGTCAGGTGTGTCGCGGGGCGGTTTTTTTAATTAATTAAGTATTTAACATAACATAACATAAACATTTACATACAGGCACATACATTGCTTCTAGCCCCACACTAGGATACCCTGTGTCGTGGGAACCAGAAACAACGACATCACAAACATGTAAACATCCAAGACCTGGGGTTTTTTTTTCCCCAGCCGGGATTCGAACCCGGGACCTCTCGCTTGGTATGCAGATGCACTACCGCTGCGCCACGAGGTTTATATTCTTTTATATTCTGTGTTCGTGGTGCCACTTTATCCTAATGTTAAGTATCTTCTTTTACTTTTCTATGTAAACTTAATTTAAGTAACTAAGAGTAAATCTGCCAACAAACTATTATTTAGTTTGGCGGAAATGAGATTATTTAAAAATGTATGCACCTTTTACAGAATAAACAATTTTTTTTTAGATGGAGCTTTTTGTGAATGTTCGGATTTTGTGTTTTTTCTTTGCGCTAAATAAATTAGTTTTGATTGTTACATCTATGAATTGTAGTTTTATGAAATAAGGCATTTGCGCGTCCTCATTGCCACAGGCGCAACGTTCACTTTCAGATGCCCCGAATACCAAGGTGGACTTCTACCGGTCCCCGTGGGTATCGGAGACGGGACAATGCATTCCGCTGCTCCAGAATGTTAAGGATAGCGTGAACGAACTCCTGGACCAGTGGCCTGACTTCCCTACCCTGAAAGACGTAAGTTGCACAAGTTATTGTCACCTGAGCAGGATCGCGGACAAACTATACTGTCCTTACGTTAGTTCCACATCTGTGGGAGCACTGAGGCCATGAAATGTAAACTTTTGAACAAAGATGTAGGTACTTACATTTACTAACATTGCTGTGAGGTCCATGGTTAAATAAATTCATTATTATTATTATACGTTGACTGCTTCGTTGGTCTAGCGGTAAAACGAGTGACTACCAAGCCAGATGTCGTGGGTTACATTCCTGGCACGGGCCGCTGAACTTTGATTTGTACAAATAGCCTTAGTCTGTGTTTATTTCCATGTTTGTGATGTCATTGCCTGGTCACCAGGGGTCCAGGACAAGTGTTTGTTTTGTGTAGAAGTTATTTTTTTGTTTTTAGTAATTAATTATGTGCTTATTTTGTTTCTGTGATGTATCTTGTTGGTATAATAAATGTCTTTCTTCTTCTTCTCCTTCTTCATGACTGTCTCGTTGGTCTAATAAAAAAATCTTAAAATTGAACTAGACCAAATAATCACAAAAATACTCCATCTTATACATACAAAACCAAGTCGAGTTAGTTACACGAGTAAGTCAATTAATTATGTGCTTATTTTGTTTCTGTGATGTATCTTGTTGGTATAATAAATGTCTTTCTTCTTCTTCTCCTTCTTCATGACTGTCTCGTTGGTCTAACTAATCAAATAATCTTAAAATTGAACTAGACCAAATAATCACAAAAATACTCCATCTTATACATACAAAACCAAGTCGAGTTAGTTACACGAGTAAGTCAATAACGGCTGGTCCGATTTTTATAAACTTTGATTTGCAGGATTTGTCTCCACGTAACAATTAAAACTTGTGGAAGAAATCATGATTTTTTTTATACATTACGCGGCGGTAAAAAATTTGCATGGCCAGCTAGTACTTTACTCAACGCTTTCACCGCCTGTCACTTGCAGATAATCGTCATAGTGAACCGCATCCAGAGCTTCCCGGTCACGAGTCCCATTTCTCGCTTCCTGACCGGCCTGGAGCTACTCCGGGATAAGATTGAGGAGTGGAACAAGAACGCTCATAAGGGAAACAATCTCATAGAGATATCCCTGGCTGTCGGCCAGCAGATCATTAACTGGAGGAAGCTCGAGATGTCGCATTGGAAGGAGTGTTTGAACAACTTGTATCAGAGGTATTGTATTGATTTCTTCTGTTGGCACATCATATCTAGGGTCATCCATAAAATACGGCACGCAATTTTTTTTACGAATAACTATTCGACTCCGCCTCTGCTTAATATTTTCAGTTCTACCTTAGTCAAGTTTGGAGTTTTAATACTTAGATTTATACATGTGATGTCACTAAAGTTCTAACTTGTCTCCTTTATTCGTGGATTGCCTTTCTTTCCCCCCAAAAGTGTGACGTAATTTATGGATGGCGCATTAAATACGTCATTGAAATACAACAACAACAATTGGGTGTTTCGCCATTTTAGCGAGTCCTATTCCCACGTCTCGTCCCCACACCAAAACCTCTCACTAAGCAACATTGTGTTTCCAATCCAATCAGTCGGTCGCTCAATGCTGAGGGTCGTGGTTGCTATAACGAGAATGGATAGAGTGCTCTCCATCTGGACCTGTCATTGTCTGCGGGACCTCCTGGCCCTATCCTAGCAAGTTAGGCTCATTAGCAGCCTAGTTTTGGAAACCCAAATCGCCCTCAGTACCAATACCAACCCTGTCTTACCCAGGAAGCAAGCCGAGGCCCACAAGTACTGGTTCTTCCTGTACTCGGTGATCAAGCAATACCTGGCGGACGCATCAGGGGCGTCGGTCGCGGGCTCGCGGGTCGTCGCCGTTCTTCTGGACTTCATGGAGAAGTCGAACCTGGCTGAGTTCGAGGTCCGGCTGGACATAGTGTTCGCGTACCACTGCCACTTGGTACACCTGCCGTCTGGTCGGCGACGAGGTCAGTGCCACTACTGCGTCCACTGTACTGTATTCAGTCAATTGTGTAAAAAAAAAATTTAATCTAAATGTTTTTAATTAAAGTAACACAGAAACTGCGTCTTAATGAACAAGTTATACTAGGTGTTCATACTTGACAAGTTGAGAGGTTGTTTCGAACTGTTTAGACTAGACACTTTATTATCGCTATTTGGCCAAGTTCAAAGTCCGTCTGGACTTCACTGTATTGAGCCAATTTAGTCCATACTTGACAAGTGGCGAGTGGTTGTTTCGAGCTTCGAGCACTATTGGTCCGTCTAGACATTGTTTTCGCGTAACACTGCCACTTGGTGCATCTGTCGGCTGGTCGGAGACAAGGTCAGTGTCAGTGTCCCTACTGCGTTCACAGTACTGAGTCATTTGAGATCACACTATTAACAACTGGCGAGTTTTTTCCACTAGCTGTTTCGAACTGATTGAAAACTAGATTATCCTTATATTCTTTTTGTTGCACAAACCCGTGCTGAAGACAATTTTTTTAAAAACCTGTTTGGAGGGTAATACTAATACGTAATACAGAGAAGTTGTAAAGAGGTTCGAAATTTCGCCGATGCCTGCACTTGCCCATTAGCTCAGTTGGGAGGGCGCTAGCACGGTTAGCCAGAGATCGCGGGTGCAAGTCCCGGCATGGGTGGAATTTTTAGCCTCTGAATAGGTTTTTACTAGATTGTCCTCTTCCTGACTGTACTCACCGTTACAGACGACCTACTCTCTATCCTCTGGAACGTCTACAACTACTACTCTCAGTTCGCGGCCGCCGTAGCCGCCCAGGTCAAAGAGAAACGCGCCCCTATTGAGAAGAAACTCAAGGACTTCGTCAAGATATGCACCTGGGACAGAGACTTGAGTTACTGGAGTGTGAAAGACACTGTGGAAAAGGCTCACAAGGCGCTGCATAAGCATATAAAGGTGTTCGAGGTTAGTGTTCACAGAAAAAGTATCTTATGTGTTGCAATCACAAGGCATAGTCCCCTTCGCAGGACACATGCTTTTAAGGTAAAACTAAGATATATCAGCTTATATGAAATTCTATTTAGTGTGAGTTTGTATGTGTGATGTATATTTTTTAAATATGTCTTATGATCCTTGTTCTTCTGTTCCCATTGAAACTCCGTGATGTACCAAAGGCCTGAGCTGAAGATGAGTGCTGTAAGCGTAATCGGAGCTCGAGGCCATTTTACCACTGCATGGATATATACCCTGGCACCCTTATTGTTATGTTTTTGGGTTATTTTTCTTGTGTCATTGATGTGTTTGTTTCTAATCACTTGCAATATGTATGTCTCTGTGGCGGCAAATAAATGTTTTTCTTTCTCTCCCCGCCAGAAAGTCCTGAAGGAGCCGGTGACGCCTTTCCTGGTGGACCGGACGAGTGACGTCACGGCCCACGTGGGCATCTGGGACCGGCCCAAGCGCGCCACCGGCTCGGTTCAGGCGGCCGGCGGTGCCTATATGATCGACCCGGCTCACCATCTCGCGCAGCCGAGGTCTATTAAGGTACCAAACATTTGTAGGTCTGTTTGAGCTATTATTGTAGTGTAAGTCGCAGAATTAGGGACGGCGAGACGATACTTGGGACGGTACTTCGAAGCGAATGTTACAAACTTATTCAGGTTATCATGACGGGCAAAATTGGGGGGAAGAGGCGCGCTGGTAGAAAAAGCAAATCATGGCTGCGTAACATCAGAGAATGGACTGGTGTTGCCAGCGTCGAAGATCTATTCCTCTTGGCAAAGACAAGAGAGTGCAGAGCTGACGACCAACCTCCAGTAGTAGATAAGCACTGAAAGAGGAAGAATAAGAGACGATACAGCGAGATAAATGAAAGGACATACATAAAGGTAGTGTTCCATTCCGTAACATTCAAATGTAAAGCTACTTCAACACGCTTCTATTAGGTCTCTCTGGGGCGAGGTAAGACGGAGTAGCTCTGTCATTCTCCCAGCTTAGTGGGTAAGTCTACACAAAGCAGTGCCTGGACCGGACGTGTGACGTCACGGCCCACGTGGGGCGCAGCGGAGGATTGTCAAGGTACATTTATTTGTCCAGAACGCACTGGAATTCGAGTTTTTATTGCAGAGAGAGGTAAGTCACAGAATTAGGTACGGCGAGCCGATATAGAAAAATCAAAGAACAGACCTAAAGGTAGCCCTTTGCTCTTGGCAGCCTTGGTGGTAACGGTAACATACTTCTTTAAGCCTTACTTCACTGTAGTACTTTTTAAAACGCCAACAAAATCAGGACATTGTGTAACATTCAAATCTTAGGCATTAAGTAAAGATGAGGCTACTTCAACGTGCT
Source organism: Yponomeuta malinellus (assembly GCA_947308005.1). Lineage (NCBI taxonomy): Eukaryota > Metazoa > Arthropoda > Insecta > Lepidoptera > Yponomeutidae > Yponomeuta > Yponomeuta malinellus. Next base: position 10,408,653 of record OX371013.1, read on the forward strand.
TCCACTCGGTGCTCCTGGGGCGACTTTAGACCGAGTAGCCCTTTCATTCTCCCAGCTTAGTCGGTAAGTCTACAAAGAGCCGTTCTTGGTTGACCGGACGTGTCACGTCATGGCCCACGTGGGCATTTGGGACAGGTCCAAGCGCGCCACAGGCTCGGTGAGGCGGCCGGCGGCGCCTAACTTAAGGCATATAACTTGCCTATAGTTGTAGGACTGATCAGATCACATATACATACTTTACGCGCAATAAAAAGTTGCAAAATAAAGAAACAAAAGTTTCAAATATAAAAAGTGCTCATGGCGAGCTCCTTTTAGCAGACATCTCTTCCGGCCAACCCTGTATACATTCATCGAATATTAATCTGTTAAGTAAATTTTTGCTAACATATGTGACTTTTGATACGTAACGTATACGTAATGTATGTTAAAATACTATTGGTGAGCAATAAAGTGTTATTATTAAAATTATTATTATTAATACTTTTATTGCACTCAAACTAATGTACAATACGGCGGACCTAATGCCATAAGCATGTTCTTCGTCTCTATGCCTCTACTAGCTGACTCGGCAAACGTTTTTTTTGCCATATTAATTAGCCTACGATCTTTCTAGTTTAAGATTAGCAGTTAAGACTTGCATGATATTGTTCATCTTTGTAAAATAAACAGTTTAAATTTTTTAATTTTTTTTTTTACCTATTCTCAGACTTACCAAATATACACAAAAAAATTCTTAGAAACCGGTGTTGCCTTTTCGGAGGAGTTCGATAACAAACATTGTGACATGACATTTTTTTAAGTTAGACAATACCGTATACCTAGTGCTTGTGACGCGTCAAATATGCTTCCAATCTTTTGTATTATCAAACTGTATCTTAGGTTTACATACAACAAATAAAATACTTTGATTTAATCGTGTTTCTTCTTCTCCACGTAGAAATATCTGGACCAAGCGGAGCAGCCGTGCCCGTCCCTCTCTGAAGGCGGGCTGCTGACCAAGGTCCCTTCTCTGCTGAACAAAGCCAAGTCCCTCTGCAAGGATTCAATGGCCAACACTGGCTACCCGACGCTCGTGCAAGCCTTGGACGACTTTGTCACCATGGTTATTGATAACAGCACGCACCTGGGGTCTTTGGAGGTAAGACTTTCTTGCCGAGTAAAGTTTCTGTTTTTAAATTGTTTCCATCGAGTTTAAATATTCACTAATAAACACTATGTGTCCAGTCTGTTAATTTTTGAATTTGATTTCATAGTTATGGGTTTTCAATCACTGATTTTTCAATTCTCCCAGTTATCCTCAAGGCTTCGGCTTGACTAGTACCGTAAACAGTCATTCATTCATTCATTCATAAATGTTCAACTTTAGAGCACAGGGCTTCTCTTAGAGAGAGAATATGAACTTAATTAACACGCGTGCCCACCGCGGACGATTTCGAGTGTTGAGATATTTGAGCACCTCAGACAGCCTATTTAAGTCCCACTGTAGGGCATAGGCCTTCTCTTAGAGAGAGAGTATGGGCTTAATCACCACGCGTGTCCACCGCGGATTGGCGAGTGGTATTGATATACCCCAATGAGAGTGAAAGTGGTGGGTTTCTACTAACCACTTTTACTATGGGTAAAACTTCAAAATCAAGAATAATTTATAGACTGTTCCATATATTTAACGCTTTTTTTCTAACTTTAGTATCGAACAGCAGGGAATAATTTTGCTATTTAAAAGTTGCCACATTGCTGAAAACATGTTCATTAAAAAATTATTACAATCGCTTATCGAAAACACCACCTATCCTTTATATGCTATCGGGATCGTAGCAAAAGGCAAACCCTGGTCTCTGCCTACCCCTCTGGGATACAGGCGTGAGTTTATGTAATGTACGTAACGAACTATCCCCCTATAGACTAAGACAAAGATGTTTGGCATTAAACAGTAGATTAATATTATTTAAAGGACGATTGTGACTAGTGTTCAACACATTCATGACTAATATTTTAAGTTAATATTTTAACCCTCCACCAATCCGGACTTGGCCCCCGTGGTGGAGTATGGCCTATACCTTCCTCAGGGAAGAGACCCGTGCCCCTCGGTGGGGACATAATGGGTTGATGATGATTTTAAGTTGAAAACTCTGTTAATTAAGTTAAAACGTGTTTTGAGAAGAATAAATGTGGAGTTTCTTTGTTAGCTTCTTCTCCACATAATCCATTAATTAATTGTGAAACTAACAACTTTGACGTTCATTAAGTAAACATTCTGTTTTTACAATGAATAAAAATATTTGAATTGAATATTATGTCACACTTTTTTTCTCAAACCAAATTTTACCTTATATGGTCTATTTTCCATTACCCAAAAATCTACCTATAGCTAGCTACCAATAAAAAATACGAAACTATCACCCCCAGGTGGAAGCGTCTGCGCCGAAGCCCAAGCAGACATCTCAAGCCAAGAACATCCTGCAGCAGAAGCGTAGAGCTTTGGCAGATCTCTTCCGCTACCTCACAAAGATGGGTCTGAACTACCGGACAGGCCTGGTCATACTGGCAGCGGCCGCAGACGATATGTACGAGGAGCTGTATGACTTTAAAATCGCGCCCGTCGATTTGGACGTGGCGATGTCTTATTTGAAGAACAGGTTAGTAATAATACTCTTAGGTTAAGCTCTGTGTCTCTTTTAGCCTAGGGAACTAGATCGAACTCGAAACCGTGAATATTGCTTGTTTCATGTCGGTTTTGTCTGCACGTGCCCAAGAGAACACAATACAAGAAAAGTGATATCTCTACGGGAAGCGCAGACAAAACGCCTACTATGTTTGGATGTTTACTCTGTCTTTCTGTGGTAATTTCAATAAAGGTCGTCTTTCCTTCTTTTTATGTTTGGCCAGCAGATAAACAGTCTTTGCCTCGTTATTAAACTAAATATGTACGATCGATCTCTTGTTTGTGTAACCGTGGCCGTCCTTCTTTCCTTCACTAGCGAAGGAAAAAATATCCAATACAAGAAAATATTACGATGTCTGTGCTACATTGATACATTGTCTTATTTCAATACATTGACGTGCTTGATTTGTACAAATAGCCTCAGACTGGGTGTATTTCTATCTTTGCGATGTCTTTACCCGTTTACCACAGCACTGGTTGTCATAGTATGGGACCAAGACAGGTGATTGTGTTGTGTGGGAATTACTTATTTTATTTATTTGCCCCACAGACGTTGCGACGCCACTCTCTCCCTCCTCTGGTCGGGTTGCGAGAAGTACTTCCAGCGGAACATCGCGCGACACCGGCTGTTGATGGAAGCGCTGCATGCACCTCACCAGGATTTGGGCACACAGAACATCGAGCGCTGCAAGGGATTCGCGACTCAACTGCTGGTAAGATACAGTACATTTTGCGTCAGAGCTGCTGGTTCGACACGGGGCATTTCGCCGTGAATCTGGTGGTTGAGAAACTGACGTCGAGTGCTAATGAAAGCGTTACTTAGCTGCATGAGGATTTGGGCTCGCGGAGTATCGTGCAATGGAAGAGATTTGCGACCTAACTGCTGCTACGATGCAGTGGATTTTGTGATGTAGGTGCTGGCGAGTTACAGGCGATTTTGCTTTGAAACTGAAGTAAAACTTACTCTTCACCAAAAAGCACTCGTTGAATGGACATGCACGTAATCTAAACACGGGATCCGTGAATCTTTTGGCAATTGTCGCTTTATATACTTCTTTTAAATAAACCTAAATTATATTGTCCTTTCCAGAAAATAACAAACACGCAAAAGAAGTCTATCTCCAAATACTCACGTCGACTCTGCGACCTACGAACTCTGACCACTAACCTGACCTCGGCTTTGGACATAGAAGCGGAAACCAACGTCACCACGCTCAGTCAAAAACTGGACGTCCTAACCGAGTGCTATGGGAACGCCAGCATTGTCTTAGAACAATTCCTGGCGGTGTTAAAATCGTGCCCAGAGAAGGAATTGGGCGCAGCGTACGAGGCGCAATTCGATAGCGTCCTCTCAGACTCTCCTATCGTCCGTTGCTATAGCAACACTGATGAGTGGCGAAGGCTGAACGACAAGGTGAAGTCACTTGTGTCACTTGTCAATAAACAAAAGACGGCGCTGCATAAGTTGCGAAATACTATTCCGAACGTCATAGGAAGTAATGCGGTCGTCTTGACCTTGTCGCAGAATCACATCGATGTTACCAGCGAAGCTAAGTGTAACTTGGAAAACATGAAAGGTGATATTGACAATGTCATACAGGAATACCAGTTCACGATAAAAAATTCCTATGTCACAACGCAACATCCGATTTTGAAGTCCATAGCATCACTGTCTTCGTATTTGAATGACACACTAAGAAAATTGTCTGACTTAGACCAACCGAGTGACGTGTCAATGGAAGAAAGCATGACGGACAAACAGAAAGAACTTACAAATCAAACGGAAGACGTTATAGCCACAATGCTGCTAATAATACAGTCCGTATACAAGAAGCATCTGCCAGAGAGTAAACATTCCGAAAGCACAGACGTCCTGGACGCAATAGACGAAATCATAGACGAAAAAGCCACCGGGGAAGCTGAAGAGAGTCAGTCAAAGGAAATACTCGAAGACAACCATTTGAAAGAGCTCTTACAGGAGAAACTATCGGCTGACACTAAAATGCTGCAGTTAGACGCGTTGAATGTGAAACTTAACAGTTTACTAGTAAATTACGTTGAATATATAGCATCAGGAACAGAAGCGAGCGAAGTAAAGAATATCGTGGCTAGAGTGATACCGATTTTGGAGCAGACAGTGCTGTTTGTCCAGTATTTCGTGACGCAAAAGGTCTCCGTGCACAGAGTGTCCTGCAAAATGTTATCTGTTCTGCTGAAGATCTTTGCTGATCTTACGGCGAAAGGGTGAGTAGAATCACTAGTTTCTATTTCATACGGCCTGAAAGTTACACTATGAATTCTATGCAGTGTTTACCCCACATTCTCGTGCGTTAATAGTCTGTTAAAAAGCTGTTACTAGTTGTCACTATACTTTGGCATATATTAAATGGTGGATACAGGCACCCGTTTTTGCTGTGACTTAATCGTTAGTTTTTCTTAATTACTAGTTTTAATATTTTGTGGCTATCAGTATAAGCCTGTTAATGACTTTCTGTTTTCATATTTTTAAATAGTATTAAGTTATATAATGACCATGGCTTTCCTAAAATTAAATAATCACTTGTCCTGGTGCCAAACTAAAATTAGCCCGTCCAGGGTAATCCATGATAACCAGGCAAGAACTGGGTGTTGGAAAAGATATACTGGGTGTATTTCTGACTGAGGCCGATAAGAAAAAGCTGTACAGATAATATAATAACACTTACGGTTTCACAAAACCTCGCCAGGTTCTGCAAACCCTCTGACCTGGACATGGAAGAGGGCGACGGAGAGGGCGGGCCGGGAAAGCTTTCGGGCGGCACCGGGCTCGGTGACGGGGAGGGGCAGAAGGACGTCTCGGAGCGGATTGAGAACCAGGTGGGGAAGTCGCAGAGGAAATTTGGCTGCAGACTGAATTTTCTAGTGTCCAGCCAAGTTTTCATGTGTACAAGCGTGTGACATGGGCATTTTCTCTCGCTCGGACTTTCTATAATACTTAGTGATTGTAAAATAATGAGTAGGTATCAGTCACTTTTTATATCACGAAATAAAAAAAATATGTGGGAAATAAAATTACGGACATTTTAGCCATGCTTCCATTTTTATATACGGGTTGATACAAAAAATAGCTTTAGAATTTAAAAAATAGATAGAGTTACACAAATAGCACAAATTTTCATACTATAAAACTCTCCATAAAAACCTGTAAGACCCTTTTCGTTGACCTCGAAGACTAGTATAGGTTTGTTGTAGTTAAAGACTAAGATGACGAACTTATATTTGCAGTAAAACAATACAAACAAAAACAAACCAGACAAAATGTACACCCGCTGGTTTAATTATTTATAAATATAAAATAAACAAAAACAATATAAAATCAAAGCAATATTTATAAAAGTACCGGCCAAGTGTGAGTTGAACTCGCGTGGAGAGGGTTCCGTACAATGCCAAAGTCAAATGTTAAAGACCGAGTTAACTACTACTAGCGCTGTCTAATGATGTTTTAGTGCACTATTTTCCGTAAGTGAACGTATTATATTGAGTTTACCACTGTATTTTTTATTGATAGAATTCTTATAGGTTTTCCTCAATGAAGTATATTTTGTATTTTTTTTCAATATTTTAGGCTCAGTGGTTTTAGAGATCAGGGGGAATGGTAAATTTTCGTCTCCTTTCATGAATAAAATCAAAACTATTTATTTTACAATAATAACATAAATATATTTGAGATCCTCATATCGAGCCCTTTCATTTGATATATGACACAGTAAGGTTTGCAAAACCTTTTTTTTTCTTTCCTAATTTGTCCCCCAAAAATGACCCTTATTTTAAAAAAATATTTATTTACTTTGCACATCTGTGTTTGGGTCATAGGATTACACCATGATACCAAATTGCACCTGATTTGTTTCAGTAGACTCGGAGCAAATTGGTTGTGACAGACGGACGGACAGACAGACAGACGCACGAGTGATCCTATAAGGGTTCTGCTTTTTTATGGTGTATGGAACCCTAAAAATATACCGAACAATTCGCTTGGAGCAGCATCTGCTCTCTGCAATTAGGTTGTATGGACGTACATTTTCAACTGGAAAGTTAAGTTTTTAATCGTATTATCGAGTCCTGCCCCTATATTACGCGCACCAAATCCTGAACGATTCCAATCGTCTAACTGTCAGATTTCATACAAATCGCTCTCGCAAACATCAGGATTTCGACGGAATTTGATGCGCATACTTAGGCCCCTGCTCGCACTCGTCCAGTTTCTATATTTTTAATTTTTACTTTGCTTAGGATCAACTGGACGATGCACATAGACCCGGCGAAGAGAAGAAGGACGAAGAACGAGACTGCAAAGAGGAAGAGAAGGGAGTCAATATGACAGATGACTTCGACTCGCATCTACAGGACGTTGATAAGAAAGGTAACTCATATTCTGTAAGCGATTTAAAATGTTTTATTTATCGCAGCCTATATACGAGTACGTCCTACTGTGGCGCACGGCCTGTGCGCTACGATAGCAAATGAATAGAATATGTCCAGTATGTTAATTTTTGGAGTTGATTTCATAGTTATAGTTGTCAGCTCTCCTAGTTCTCAGATCCTCAAGACCTAGGGTTGACTAGTAGCGTCAACACTCATTCATTCATTCATAAACGTTCTACTGTAGAGCACAGGACCTTCTTAGAGAGAGAATATGAACTTAATCACAAACCGTGTCCATCGCGGACAAATTCGAGCGCTGAGGTATTTGAACATCTCAGACAGCCTCACGATGTTACCCCAGATGTCGAGTGATATTCATAAACAGCCTATTTACGTCCCACTGTAGGGCACTGGGCTTCTCTCAGAGACAGAATGTGGGCTTAATTGCCACGCGTGCCTACCGCGGATTGATAATTTCAAGCGCTGAGACCTCAGACACTCAGGTTTCGTCACGAATGTTTTCACAGTTATCGAGTGGTATTGCTCTAAAACTTCATAAATGTACTTAACTTACAAAACAAAATCCATCCATCAAAATTCATAGCTGACAAGAACTCAATCTGCAGGATTGCTAAAGGTCATTCGAATGGTGGCGTGGTGGCCGGGTCACCTATCTCCCTCTAAAATGGTTGAGACTGGTTATGCTCGCGACCCCTGCGTTATGCTCGTGAACGGGTGCTGTTCGTGTGTCTGGCCGCAGCATTAATGTTTTTCCTACTTTTGTAAAAAGTGTTATTTTGACTTTTAAAGTAATTGGTGGCTATCACGGAATCATATCATATAGGCTTTGATGTATAAGTTTAAGATGATTTGAGAAAAGATGGTCAGAGTGGAGTTTTTTACCCGCTGCCTTTTTCTCCACTATAAATACGACCCGAAGGCAGCGGCTAACATAGTACATTGACATTCAACAAACAGAATGTAAATTCTTTACGTTAAAATAAATTATTGCATTTCTGATTTCATGCTGGGATTCGAACCCACGACCTCCCGAATGTGAGGCCGGTGTTCTACCGCTCCCATGTTTTATATATATTTTATAAATTAGATACAATATTTTATATGTTTTACAGGATAATTATAAGCGACTCGTTGTGACCGCGAACACCGTTTCGGACAAAGACTAACCTAATGCCCGACTTTTAAGGCTTACTCAGCCCGTTTTAGGGCTTATTTATAGTTATTTCGGTTTGACATGTTGATCGGATGTTCCATACTAAAAATTCCACGTGTGGCATTAAAATGTATGTATGTAACAGCTGATATTAACCCTGGGCTCTAACTATCTCTTCCGGGCAAAAGGCTTGAGTTTAAACGTGTATCACAACATCCGTGTAGTCTTTTCCACATTTTCCACATTGCCACACAACATGGTGAATAATCAGCTACGTTTTTTACTGGATTTTATGTCAACTGCCTAGCTGTAAACAAAATACACAATTATTGCTCTAGGTACAGAGTTTAATAAAGGATTTACATTTCTAGATGGAGAAGATTCTGATCAAGAAGACGACGGAAACGACGCCGACAAGCAGATGGGCGAAACTGACAATGCGGCTGAAAAGTAAGGAAAAATCTTTGTCACGGTGAAAATACTTATCAAAACATTTGGTGCGTTATACACATTAGATAGATAAAGCGCGGTCGCCGAGCAGAAAGAATTTCGTACATTGACCTTTTTGCCTACGGGCAGTTGTCACCAACATTTTTTGTGAAGTGCAACTAGTGCAAGTTTATATTGATACTAGTTCGGACAGGTCTGTACAATCAATGTACAATTTTAATCGTATGTTAATTTAGTTTCTCGTACGTATGATAGAGGCGCTGCGGATTTTCTCATATTATATTCTAACAAACTATTATAACAAAACAACAATTAAAACAAGATAACAAAACACAAACAACTTCAGAAACGATTTCACTGTGTCCGAAAACTGAGCGATCACTAGCGCATCCCAACATGGAATGTCGTTGTTCCCTATTTCAAATAATGGGATAAACTCAAGGTCAACCGAACACAAGCATACAAGAACAGACCTTACCGGTCGCAGTCAAAAGGTTTGCAATCCCTTAAGACGGCGGCCAATACATCTGTGCGAGCGTGACGCAATATATTTACGCGGGAGCGACAGAGATAGCTAGTAACAGGTTAATGCACGAAATTCTTCCTGCTCGGCGACCGCACTTTACATAAAAAGTTTATTTGCTCTCCCAAAAACACACACAAGAAAAGTGAGACAAAAACTTACTCATCCATATGTTGTAATAAGACAAAAACAGTGTAGTTTACAAAAAATACGGCGTCATTCACAAAACACTCCTCAAAAGCTGACTAAATTTTGGGCAAATGCCTGACATTTACCATTGCCCTTTGCCAAAGACCATCCAAACCGTATTCGAAGAGTGCTTCAAGGAATCGTGCCCTCATAAAGAACACCGAAAGGGCCTAGTGTATAGATACCTACATAAAACTAAGAATTAATATTACATACAACAACAATTAATGGGTCACATCTAAGATTGTGTGCCACGGCAAAGCAAATGGGCCGCAACTCGGTGCCTGTATTTGTCCGAGAGCAAAACACTGATTTGCAATACGTCAGCGATTCCTAATGTGGGTCCTGTGAAACCCAAGAGTTCAGTGGAAATGTCACTGGAGTTTCACGGAGACAAATTTGTCGCTGAAGCGTTGGATTATTAAAATGCTTATGGCATTAAGTCCGCCGCATTGTATTATTTCCTTAAGTGCAAAAAATTGTAAAATGGACGAGTAAACGAGTAAATATCCGTTCAAATTCAGTTTTACTATGGCTAGTGCTCGTGTTAACCCCAGAAAGTACTATGCAATAAAAGTATCAATAAATAAATAAATTATTTAAAAGCAAAATAAAAGACGGTCGTTACTGTACCGTAGCCTTAAATGCTTAGGATGCTGCATTGCATTGCACGACGAAAGTTATAATACAGTTCTAAAAGTGTATCCCTGGTTCTTTACCAGACACGTTGCCAATCTGTACGTATCCTTATTGCAATGACTTCAAGACACAATACACTCTAATTTCAACACACGTCTCAGGCTTGATCAACAAATCTGGGGCTCCGAAGACGAAGAGGAAATAGACGAGCAACAGCAACAGAATAAAGAAGAGAAGGGAAGTGGGGAGAGCACGGGCGAGAAAGAGATGGCTGCCAAGGAGGAAGAGAATGGGACGGACGACGGGTCCGAGGGCAAGGAGGAAAAGAAACAGAAAGATATCAACGAGCTGAAGGAACCGGAGATTGATGATGATCATGTTAGTAGTAGTTATTTTGTTTGTTTTATTATGAAGCAACTTTTGTTTACCTACTTAAGGCGTTTCCTCAAGGAGCAATTACCATACAAAAGTAGTTTGATTTTTATTTTCAAACGACTTGCCGGACTGCCGTTTTTTGCTCGATATTAATAACGACAACAAGTAGACACTTGAAATATTCGAATGTTGTATAGAATCCTTCGTGCGCGAGTCCAACTCGCACTCGGCCGGTTTTTTTCGTACTTTACAAATCCGATATTCCAGGTGGACCCGTATCACGGCAACCACCCGCAGCTGCCGGAGCCCGAAGACTTCGAGTTGCCCGAGAACATGGAGATTGATGGGGAAGATGGCGACAATGACGAGGTAATTAAACACCAACTCACCCCCGTATCTCGGAGGGGTAGGCAATGTTTGTCACTTGCCACGATATTGACAAACCTTCGCTTCATCAACATTTAGTAAGTATATATTTTTAATACATATTAGTAAGTATATATTTATAGCTCTTGGTACCATACATTTCTTATATTAAACTTAGTTAAATTAAAATAAGAGATAGTAAGTTCTATCTATATTTTAGTTTTTTTTTTCTCTAATTATTGAGCTTTATTTGTCTTCTACCGCTCTCTTTTTTACCATTCAGAACCTCTCTTTGGCTGGCTGGAAGAAAATTCTTTTGAAATAAGTCCGCCTTTGTAAATCTACACTTACCTGTTATTTGAGTTTTTATTTTTATTTTTGTGCAATAAAGCGTAACAAACAAACAAACATTCATTAGTCATTATGTAATCTATGTAAACAGCAGTACTTAAGACAATGTATACAGTAACAGTCTTATTTATAAAAACATGATTCCTTAAGATACTCCTCAGAGGTAGTTTAAATAGCCTTTGTATCTACGTAATGAGATGATTTATACAGCGTTCATAGGCACCTTCACTCACACTAGATCGGTGAAGGGACCACTCGGACCCTGCACTGCCTGGGACATTGTTTTATAGATGGAGTAGGCAGTTTTAATAGTCTGTGGTTGAGGCAAGGACGTAACCACAGATTACTTAAACTGCCTCTGAGGATTGTTTTAGAGGAATCGCGTTGTTAGAAATAACTCTGTCACAGGTTACATTATTGATCTTCCTTCATAAATAAAAAAAACTAAAATGTCGGCCAACCTTGCCGCCTTTTTATATTTAGAGTACGTATTTCAAATACGTAGTCTCAACGTAAAATAAAACCGTCTCTCTCCCACCCAGGAAGGCGAGACAGAGACGGAGAATCCCTTCGAGATCGACAAGATCCAAGAGATCCCTGAGGAAGAACCCGCGGCGGAGGAGAAAGAGAAGAATAAAGAAGGACTTGAGGTCTCCGATGACGAAGAAGATGACACAGGAGACGGTGCTGATGCTGATGAACAGAAGGTAAGTGTAAAAGAGAAGAACATATAGACTTGACGTCTCCGATGATGAAGAAGATGAGACAGGAAACGGAGCTGATGCTGATGATCAGAAGGTAAGTGAGAAAGAGAAAAACATATATCCTTGAGGTCTCCGATGACGAGGACGATGTGACGGGAGACGGGGCAGATGCTGGTGAGCAGAAGGTAAGTGTCAAAGAGAAAAACAAAGAAGGACTTGAGGTCTCCGAAGACGAGGAATGGGAGACGGGGCATCAGCCTCAGCATCAGCTGATGAGCAGAAGGTAAGTGTGAAATTGAAGCAGTGGACGAATAAGATCGGATGAATTGGATTTGATATTCGTCTTGATTTAAGTCCTTTAAAATCGACCTAAATCAACCACTCTTTGGTCACAGTGACAACACAATATTTCACAGGAAAAAAGTGAAGAAGACGCTGACGCCCAAAACGAGACAAAAGACGAAGGAGAGAGTCCGGAAGACCAACCAGAAGAGGGTGGCAACCCCGAAGGCGAGCCGGAAACTGCCGAAGAGAGCACGGAAACACCCGAAGAAAAAGAACCACCACCCGACGAGGAGGTCCCGAGAAATCCTGAAAAGATGAATGAAGATGATATCACAGGTATTTATAATTATAGTGAAACGGGTGATTAGAAACGAGTATGAATAGAACAAAAAGTCGAAAATTTTGGTTTGTCACTGATTTTCTACTGAACTTACGGCGACGACTCTTTATATCTGACCATATATGTCAAGAGACGTTGTGTAGTTATAACTTCAGTAGGAAATCAGTGACAAAACCATTTTCCACTTTTTGTTTCTAGTCATACTCCCGTTTCAAGTCTCCTCGTTTTATTTCTATCTGCCAAAATATTATTTACATATCTCTTGCTCTGTAAGTAGTCACTTACTTCCCTGAATGCCGGGGTGTATGGATATCATTACGGCATAGGTTTTGGAATTTGAAAAAAGAACTGTCATACTCATACTGCAAGAAGAATATTTTTTAAAAGTTAATATTTTTTTTCTCGGTATCGATTATTTACTCGAATCGGAATCGAGATAATTTATATTAGAATTTATGAAGATTTTATTTTAAATATCGAACTATTTGTTTCGCAGTCACATCGTATGTTAATTGAAATCGATTTAAAAATCAAACTCGCCAGCACGATTTGACGCGCTTGCGTGCCATAAAATCGTTAAGAGTAAAAAACTCAGTCGGCTAGCTAGGCGCGAAAGTAATTTTTTTCGTGTTTTGGAGTTCTTTCTCAAAAGTCCTGCTTTCTTTTTTTTTTACTTACCTCACAATCGATATGTAAAGCAGAGTGTTTACCTCGGGTGTAAGCATCAATTGCATACTCGGGCTAATTAGCGCCCTCGCTGCGCTCGGGCGCCAAAAACCTCGTATGCAATTGATGTCATACAGCCCTTGGTTAACAATCTACTGTTATGCCACACCTGGCCAAAAACCGGGTTTTTCCGCACCCTACGCGTACGGGAAAACCCACTTTGAGGCCAAGTGACGACATAAAATTGTGTACACAACACGGGCTGTATTTTACGGCCCTAGTTATGTAATGTACTATTCTAGAATATATTAAACTTCGCAAACAGTTGCAACAATAGTAGATTGTACAACAAGTGCATAAAACGCACCATTTTACTCGAGACGTTTATCCATCCGAGCGAGCTTGCGAGCGAGGATAGATATAAAGTCGAGTGTAAAATGGGTTTTATGGACGAGTTGTACACTCTACTTTTCACTTCGATTGCGAGGAAATGAAACAGCAACATGTAAATCGTATTTGCAATTCGCGCCTTTTTTTCTTTTTTTTTGTTGGTGTTTCGCGCGGTCACAGGACACAGTATTTCAGAAAAAAAAGAAAAAAAAGAGGTGAGTTTCGAACAACAATTCGAATTTCGAATTGCAATGCGGGGCTTCTCCATTGTTTTCATGCGAATTTTGACATTCTAAATTCAAATCACTTGGTCTTCGACGAAGATTTTACTTTATGCTCTAGAGCATAAAAAGCGACTTTATGTCGCCTACGCACGACATAAAGACGAACTTTTAGAGCATGAGAAGTGAAATAGTAGATTGTACAACAAGTGCATAAAACGCACCATTTTACTCGAGACGTTTATCCATCCGAGCGAGCTTGCGAGCGAGGATAGATATAAAGTCGAGTGTAAAATGGGTTTTATGGACGAGTTGTACACTCTACTTTTCACTTCGATTGCGAGGAAATGAAACAGCAACATGTAAATATAGTAAATGCTAATTTAATTAAAATTGAAAGTTACATTAGAGCAATGAGAAATATTTAAAGTAATCGTTTTTTCTGGCATATTTAATGTTGTATTAGATTGTATTTGTGATGCGATATTTGGCATTGTTCGTGTGGCTGTTGCAGCGATTGCCTTGGTCTTCGACGAAGATTTTACTTTATGCTCTAGAGCATAAAAAGCGACTTTATGTCGCCTACGCACGACATAAAGACGAACTTTTAGAGCATGAGAAGTGAAAAAGATTTTTTTTTACTTATTCGCAACCTTATCGATATGTTTGTTGACACTATTTTGTTGATTTGCATACAAATTTTTCAAGAAAATAGTGGCCACTACAATAATATGTATAGGTATTTAATATTGACAATGCACTACACTACACCACACTTTATTTGTTTGTTGTTTTTGACTGAGCTATTTTTTGTTTTAATTGCATATTTTTTTATTTATTATCTTAGCTACTATAGTTGCGAATTAAGAAACGCTTTTCTCCCATCGCAACTACGTAAGTTTGCGAAGTTCGTATTCTGTGTTTGTAACGGTTCGCTGTTAAGGACAAAGTTCCCTTGATTCGCAACTGGTTGCGAACCACAGTTACGAAAACATCCGGAGGGCTTCCGGCATGGTAATCAGACGTGATACCGCTAGACCAACGAGGCAGTCACCTGTTTATTTATTTACAGAAGAGAAGAAAGAAGAGGCGAATCCCCAAGCGCACCCGTCCAACGACGATCCTACTGCGGGCGAACAGGCCGAAAACGCCGAAATGGAAAAGGGAACCGATGATAACGTCGAGACGAACCCGGATTTGCAGAAGGATGACGACGCAGTCGCTGTAAGTAGCTTTACTAAGACAGTCTTCTATTGATTCATATTTTATGCGAATACCTGAACTTCATTCAAATCCACGTGTTCGTTATCTTGATCGAAGTACTTAAAGATATGAGAATCGAAACGTAAAATAACCCTGAACCAGGCCTTTCAAGCTGGTAAGTTTAAATTTAAAATGGGTTCTATTACCATGTCAGTCTTATTCTTGGCTTTCCACCAGGAATCGCAAGAGCAAGTCGGCGAAGAAAACCAAGCCACGGGCCGATCGGACCTTGACAAGAGCGACAAGGGACACCAGGGCCAGAAGCAAGCCGCCAGCCGAGCCAGCGCCAGGGATCAGCCGGAGCGGCCCAAAGAGAACAAACCTGGACAAACTGAGCAGGAGAGAACGTTGGGTATGTTACAGAAATTACAGATACTCGAAGTCAGACCTATAACTCCATATTGTGTTCAAGAATCCTAGCGATTCTTAGGGTTAGTTATTTTTAGTAACAAGAGACCCAGGGCCAGAAGCAAGCCACCAGCCAAGCCAGCGATAGGGATCAGCCGTAGCGGCCCAAGGAGAACAAACTTGGACAGACTGAGCAGAAGAGAACGTTGGGTATGTTACAAATACTCGAAGAAGAAATCTAGCGATTCATAAGTCTTGTTGGATATTTGCAAGCCTAAATTAATTTGTTGATTAGAGAGAGAATAAAATAAGTAAATAGGTAACTTCCACACAACACAATCACTTATCCTGGTCCCAAACTAGGATACCCTGTGCTAGGGTAACCAGGCAAGGACATCACAAAGATGGAAAAACCTAGACTGATGCCATTTGTACAAATGTACGGCAGCCCCAGTGGCAATCGAACCCACTACCTGTGGCATGGTAATCTGACGTGATCCCGCTAGACCAACGAGGCAGTCAAATGTTTCTCAGACTCTCCGTAGTAAGACAAAATAAGCCTTATTTCATACCCGTATATGAAAAAAGCAAGGCTTCTTCGGGTCCCCTCCCCCTATATTGTGCCACGTAATAAATGATCAACCCCTAAGTAGTTGATTGATTGTAATATCGTCGACACTGTTGAGGTAAATGCGGTGTATAGATAATTTGAAATGTATTTAAGAGGACCCTTCGGGGAGCAATTCTCTTACAAACCTAGTTTGATTTTAATTCACAAACAAAATTCCGGATTATGTTTATAAAATTCCGGATTATGAATATGTTTATAGGTCACAAATAAAGGTTTGCTGAGAATAACAGAAAAAAAATGAATCTAGAGTGTCATAAGACTTTTCATAGAAACTAATCACAAGGCTATTATTTCTTTTTGATAAGTTTTTTTCAGATTCTAAGTACCTACGATCAAACCTCCATAGCATGTAGTTTTTAGATATAAACCAAACTACGTTTGTTTGGGAATCGTTTTATCAGAGGCCTTGTTAAAGGTCTTAAGCTGCAATACCAACTTATTATTTCCGTCTCCAGGTGAAGTCAACGAGCAGAAGCACAAGAAATCGCATACGCTCAACGTAGAAAACGACGACGAGGCTGACGACGACACTGGAGGCGATGATGATAAAACTGAAAAAGAGGCCGACGTTTACCAACACGTGAAACAGGCGCGCAAGGATGACTTAGAGGTATTACTTTTATTTAAAGTCGTGAATTGCGGTGAAAGGTTTTACAGAGCGGCCCCAGATTCTGAACAAAATATTACTGCAGTTGCAAGTAAAGAAAACGAAACGTGATCGGTAATTTTTCGCTTGGTCGTAATTTTAATTATTGGAGATCATGAGACTCTTTTCTAGACTATGTTTATGGGCGCGGTCGAAGGCTAAAGAAGGTCTGGGAGAAGAAAGATGTCTTGTCTGTGTTATATCAATAGTGGACCGGTGTCAAAGCTGCATAAAAACTATTTAGAATTGCCCTGAACAGAGAACTATGTTGAGGGCTGACTGCAAACCCTCAATGCTGGAGAGCACTGTAACACGAAATAAAATATTATAATACAGTGGCAGAAACGAATACTACACTTTATTGCACACGAAACATTTAATAAGACATTACATAAGAAATAACACGGACAAAGCTTATCTCTATAAGAGATTTCTTCCAGCAATCCTTGGAGAAGCAGTAAAAAAACATAAACTACAAAATCTTAAATCCTACACTGCATAGACTAAAAACCTGAAAAAATTAATACATAAATATAAACAATATGCTTTGACGATGTATAATTGTTGGGTTGAGGCGGAGTTTGAATAAAGTCGAAAGTTTTGACGTGTATACAAAATACAGTGTATTTTGCGTAGGTCATAGACGCAGCGACAAAAGAGCAAGCAGAACAACAGCCGACCATTCAGCAGGAGGAAGAAGAAGCAGACAAACTCAAAGAAGGCGAAGAGGTGCCCATGGAAGTCGACGACGAAGATATCCAGGTATTTCGAGCTAGTTTGCAGAACTTTGGCTCAAAAACAAATTTATCTTTTTTTTTTTAATCAGGACAAGTAAACGGTGCAAAGGTTCTCGAGTCCTCGAACTGGCAAACGCAGCGTAGGACGACCACTAGCTCGGTAGACCGACGATTTGAGGCAGATTGCTGGCAGCGGCTGGATTAGGAAAGCCGAGAAGGAAGTGGCGTTCCTTTGGGGAGGCCTATGTGCAGCAGTAGACGAGGACGGCCTGATTGATTGAAACACTTGACTACAATCACTTCTGATCGTAAGCGAAGACGTGGTCTAAGATTTTACGCGCTTACCTGTTAAATGTTAGTTAACTCTAGTTCAGCCGGTAATCTCGAAAATATGGGAAATTAACTTTTCTTGTCGGGTTCTTGTGCCTCCGAATGTGATATTTTCGAAGAATGTGGCTTTGTGGTCCCGCTCCGATTAGCGGAGGTTGATAATTAGCCCTGTATTTTTGTCTTTTGCAAGGCGGAATAAATCAGCGGCACTTGCGACTCAAAACAAAACCCGTAGATTTCTCAACCAGGCTATGAGAAAAAAATCCAACAATGAAGTCCCACGGAGGAGCTTTCCTTTTTCTTAAGGGTTCCGTGCAGAGGCGGTTTAGCAGTCTTAGTCCAGAGGTCCAAAGGGAAACTAGCAGTATTGGCCGCCCTAGGCAGCGTAGTACTAGCCGCCCCGATTCTTTACTTTCTGAGCTACATAAGACATTTTATGAATGTTCTATATATTATTCCTGTATCCGCATCATCTTCATCGTTTTTCGTTCTTGTAAAAGCATCCTGGAAAAGTCACTAGGGCTCCACGAAACACATTCGTCACTGAATCGTTGGATTATTTTGACTGTTATAACTCTTAATGTCAAATCAAATTCAACATTTGTACAAATGTTGAATTTGATATTTTTATGGGGTTCCGTAATATAAAAGTGATTTGTTGGTTAGGTTCCATATCCTTAAAAGTTTAGAAACCGCTGATATGGCGAATCAGATTTTGATTCGCCATATCAGCGGTTTCTAAACTATTGACTTCCCTAACACCCATAGGTCGAGAAAGCGGAAAAAGAGCTAGCTTCCGAGAAAGTGAAAGGCAAAGACGAGAAGGACAAAGAGAAAGCGGGACAGAAGAACGACGGCGGGGAAGACCCCACGGGGGAGACCGGCGTCGAAGTGGAGGGGGAGGCGGTGCTGACGTCATTCGCGCCCAGAGGGAACGAGAACACTTATCATACGAGGCAAGTGTTATAGGCACTTCGATTGAACTCGTCTCAAAGGGACTCTTTGAGAAACGTTCAATTTTACGGACGATTAACCGACAGTTTCTCGTACACTGACAATCTGTTAGTCTACTGTTAACAGCTGTCAGTTGGCCAAAGTGCGTACAAAAATAGAACTGCATAAAAACACGTTCCCTCTAAAACCAATCTAAAACTTTGTTTATTTAATTTGTGGCTGCGTCTTTTCGTAAAATTTTTCGTAAAAATCTTTGCGTAAAATCTCCACCACAGACTACTTGACATAATTTACATTCTGTTTGTTGAATGTCCACCCCCAGTCTGCAACAGCAGTCCCACGACCGCGAAGACCTGACGCTCGAGCAGTACCTGTCGGCGCGGTCGCGGCTGCAGGGGGGAGCGCGGGGGGCGGTCGCGGGGGGAGCGGGGGCGGCGGGGCTGTGGCGCGCCCTCTGGCGGGACACGGCCGGGAAGGCGCGCGCGCTCAGCGAGCGGCTGCGGCTTGTGCTCGAGCCTACGGGCCGAAGTCGGCGCGCGGGTGAGAATAACATAAAGCAGCCTATATGCGTCCCACTGTAGGGCACAGGCCTTCTCTCAGGGAGAGAGTATGGGCTTAATGACCGCGGGTGCCCAGCGCGGATTGGCGATTTCAAGCGCTCAGGTATGTGAATAGCTCAGGCGCTCAGGTTTCCTCGCGATGTTTTCCTTCACGGTTAGCCACTACTACTATAACTTCCCAAATGTACATAACTTAGAAAATAAAGTCATAGGTACATGCCCGCACTGGAACTCGAACCTGGGTCTCTCGCTTCTGAGTCCAATGTTCTACCCACTAGGCTACCACCGCGGCTATGGCCATAATGATATAATGAATGATAACCACAATAAATGAACTTTATTTATACCACACCGACTCAGAAAGTGTCTCATTGCTCTTTCATAAACGGGTTACAAAGTTCGTCGTTTCTCCCTTATAAATGTGCGGCGGGAAAAGTTATATGGAGTTTCATTAAAAAAATGGAGTACAAAAAAATCCCACCTCTTTTTTTGTAATTAGTAGAAAAAGGTTGCCAGCCTCCTTTCATTGAAAATGGAGTAAAAAAATCCCACCTCTTTTTTCTATTTGATATAAAACATAACACACTCTCGAACAGCAATATGTAGATTGTTTTCTCCGCTCGGTGTGCAATGTACTTTTGTAAGGCTGATGTTACATCAATCATTGCGTGTCGGTCGCACATTACCCGCGCCCTCTGGCGTGACACGGCCAGGATCGCGCTTGCGCTAAACGAACGGCTGCGGCTTGTGCTCGAGCCCACGGGCAGGAGCCGCCGCGCGGGTGAGAATTAAAGGCTGCTGTTACGTCAATCATTCCGTGTCCCTCGCACATACTTGAGCAGTACCACTCGGCGCCCTCTGGCAAGACACCTCGAGCCCACGGCAGGAGCCTTCGCGCGGGTGGGTGAGAATAACAATTAAATTTAAGTAACAATGCCACTCTAATTGTAAAGGAAAACATCTTAAAAAAACGCGTGAGTCTGAGTTGTTCAAATCGCCAATCCACGGTGGGGACGTGTGGTGTCTGTCCACACTGTCTCTCTGAGAGAAGGCCTGTGCTCTGCAGTGAAACGTATGTAGGCTGCTTCTGATAATCACCTTATTGGAACAGGTAATTCGGCTGAGTGAATGAAGGTCAGAACGACGATCTAAAGCAGATAACCATGGTGCGCTAGGTTTTTGGGAAGCCTCTATGGACGAAAGCATGTTGATTGTTGTAATATCAGCTAGCTCAGCAATCAGAAACAGGTCCTGCTGTCTTTGCTCTGGTAATATCTTAGCAAGGACCATCATTTGGATTGCAAGTTATTTATTTTTGTATACTTTTCCAGGTGACTTCCGCACCGGGCGCGCGATAAACATGCGCCGCGTGATCCCCTACATAGCGTCGCACTTCCGTAAGGACCGCATCTGGCTGCGGAGGACCAAGCCGGCCAAGCGCGAGTACAAGATCGCCATCGCCATCGACGACTCTAGCTCCATGAGCGACAACCGGAGCAAGGAGCTGGCGTTTGAGAGTCTGGCGCTGGTGTCCCAGGTTGGTAGCTTTCAGACACTTATAGCGCACAGCTTAAGTGCGAGTATTGAACGATAGTAACTGGCTGTACACGATTTCGGTCCGAATCTGACTGCGAAGGACCTCTATTCTGTTAGTGCATAATCGAGGTTCTATGGAAGAGTACAATAACAGATACAATGTACTACCATCTCATGATCGGTCACGTTTTGTTACGTGTACGCGCGTAGACTTGAAGTGGCAATGAAATGAAATCGACACGTTAATGCAATTGTCATTGTACTACAATGCATTGAGAGAATCTAGGCCCACTCCGACGATAAGAAGAAAAGAGAAGAAATACATATATTTAACGCCATATGGACAATATACAAGACGTAAAACAGAAACAAGAAAGAAAAAACAAAATTAAAAAATAACAAACACGGCAGAACCCGACAACGATAAAATTAGGGAACACGAGCTATGTCCATGCGGCGGTAAAATAGCCTCAGGCTCTATAATTGCTGCAGGTTTGTTGCCCACAGCACTGATTTTCAGCAAGGGCCTGGTCTAGTGACTCACGGAACATCGCATCGAAGCAGACTAAGTGTATTATTAGTAAATAAACATCATCATCATCATCAGCCATTTGACGCCCACTGCAGGACATAGGCCTCAATCGTGGTTTTCATAACCATGAGGAGTTTTGCCATAATCGCCACGCTTGGCAGGCGGGTTGGCGATCGCAGTATGCGGTTAGAATCTCAGGAAGATGCTGCTGCCCGTCTCCTGGTAATTGATTTCCTTAGTCGCCTTCTACGACATCCACGGAAGGAAATGGATTCTTAATCCGGCGCCACACGGAACCAATATCGAACATAAAATGGTATATGCCATTGTACACTTAGGGAAGCGATGACGGTGGTTTGCCCCACAGATATGAATCTAGGTAGACAATGCAAGCACACCTACTTCGGGTGCCTGACATAAGTGTCAGGCACCAATGCGACTGCTATTTTCAGTTCGCGCTCAGCTACTATTGTACTCGAAGGACCTAAAAAAATACCTCATCGCATAGTGCGCCATAAAAAGATGATACATTTCCTTCCACTTTCCGTCATAGTAGGTAGTAAAAAATCGTTACTTTGGGCTTTCATATAAAACGCGACGCCTAGATTCTAGCTAGGTTCAGTCTGCCCATCCCGTCTAAATCTTTGAACAGTTCACAAAATCTCTTTGTCACATGTTGCGAAATCGAATGAAACAACGCGAACATAACCCATTTCTTTCTTTCCGTCCAGGCGTTGAACCTCCTCGAGTCCGGCGACTTAGCCGTCCTCAGTTTCGGCGAGCAACCAAACCTCCTTCATCCGTTCACGGAACAGTTCTCCGAGCACTCAGGAGCGAAAATCCTAGAGCAGCTCCGCTTCGAACAGACCAAGACGAAGATAGCGCAACTTCTAGACTTCTGCACGGTTATGTTTGAGGAGCAAACAGTGAGGAGTGATGCTGTGAACGCTAAGTTGCTGGTGGTCGTCAGCGACGGGAGGGGTATATTCTCGGAGGGCGAGACGAAAGTCATACAGGCTGTAAGGCGGGCGCGGCAAATGGGCGTATTCTTGGTCTACGTCATTATCGACAATCCGGATAATAAAGTACGTATTACTAGCATGGATTTAATATGTGCAGGTGGTGGTTGTGCAGTAGAATGGCGTTGAAATAAAGCCCAATATCAAAATTCAAGTTAAGTAAACCCGGTTTATCACCAAGTCCAGAGATTTTTATATACATACATAAATACTTTCTATTCTTTTGTCATTGCTGTTTCTGTAACATTTTTTGCTGTATACAATAAACACTAATCTTATCCTACGTACATAAACTCACGCCTGTATCCCAGAGGGGTAGGCAGAGACCAGGACTGCCACCTGACAGATCACTTTCGCTTCCTCAACATTTATTGGTCGTTGCATGCACGCACGCCGGTTTCGGGTACATCCCCTCATCATCATCATCATCAGCCATTAGACGCCCACTGCAAGGCCTCCCTCATGGTTTTCCTAACCATGAGGGGTTTTGCCATAATCGCCATGCTTGGTAGGCGGGTTGGCGATCGCAGTATGCGGTTGAAATCTCAGGAAGACGCTGCGCTGCCCGTCTCCTGGTAATGTATTTCCTTAGTAGCCTTCTACGATGTCCACGGAAGGAAATGGAGTGACGCCATTCTTAATCCGGCGCCACAGGGCCAATACATCCCCTATTACTATTAAATTTTTATATTCAGCCCTAGATTTAGTAAGGTCAGGTACTAACCGGGAATGGTTTGATTTGTGGCATGCATATATTTGACTTTTTGAAAGGGAATGCAAGGAGTTGCATTCGCGTAGTGATGAAGCCAAAACTATCTTTCTGTGAAAGACATTTCTAGCAGTGGGATGGTCGGATTTTGTAAGTTATGTAAATTGGCGCTGGTTTTATAACCATTATAATGGCTTACCATTGGACCGCACAGCAGACTTGTGTGAAATTGCGTGTTATTTTGGTTGGTGAGCAAAAATAAAAAAGTAATTGAACAATCACGTTTTTCATTTAATGGCCCTTAATTTTGTTCTTTAATACTCTTGATTTGTTTTGGGCAATCTGCTATTAAATAACATTTGTAAAAAAATCAACTGTCTACCTATTAAGCTTCAAGAGAAAAACTCAGTTATAGGTCAGACGTTGTAGGCGTAGGTATTAGGGTCCCCTTTGCACCATTCGAGTTTGAAACCCAAAGAAACAACTCAGTCCAAGAAAAAAAACCCAGCCAAAAACGGTAAAAACCTCGAAAATTAAACACACAAAAATAACCAGTCTGTTCCTTGTTCTAGGACTCGATTATGGACATCCGACGGCCGCTCTTCGACCCCGTGACGAACGGGCTAATCCAGTTCATTCCATATTTAGACACCTTCCCTTTCCCTTACTACCTCATACTGAGGGACATGACTGCTCTACCAACGGTTCTTGGCGACGCGCTGAGACAATGGTTTGAATTGGCTGCGAACACTGCTAGTTAGAAATGCTAGATTTGGTACTCTGTGATTCAAATAGGAATATAGTCAGTAATACCGCGAATTGGCGCGATAGGATAATCGCATAAGTCGAATTCGCGAATAATTTTGCATATAAAAAACGGGCAGTAAGTCTATAATCGATATTCGTGAGTTATGCGACGCTCAAACAAAAGACGAATCGACGAGATTTGAAAATCGCGTAACTAAGTAGAGGTATTACTTACTGTATAAAGTGGGTGTGTATCATCCATAAGTAAATAAGGTGTTGTAATTATGTGACAATTTAAGGAACTAAAAGTATAAGACTTATTAACTGTATGTATTAAATAAGTAAATAATCATTTCCTCTTTATTTACTTCTAGTGTAGTCACTTAGTTTGAGAATTTATTGTAAAATCGAATAAGTTTTGTCGAACGAAACGAAAATATAATAAAAAAAAATCTCGTCCGCCTTGTTTCATTTGCGTATCATGTTTATCCACAATAAACTCTTTGAAATCACATCAGAAGAAAGCAAGTCGAAAGTTTGGCCTGCTTTCGATGGCAGCTGAGTTCTGTGCGCTCCGCTATTAAAAGGCCATGTAAAATAAAATCAAATTATCATGAAAATATTATTGTATATTTGTCAACGGAAAATTGAACAGTATCTTAAAATTAAATTACCTAGCAATAGTTTTGAAATATAACAGAAACATAGCTCGAGCGTAACTTGTTTATATATTAGGTATATTTATTCAGTTTACATTCGGATCTTGATAATGTACAACACACCATCAAACCAAAGACAAGTATACAAAAGTTACATGTTGGTTGTGTTTAAATAAACCCTCATTTACCTTAATGGTATCTTTTCCTAGCCTGTTACATAGTAATTTGTATTGAAAAAAAGACTACTTGCTATACAATGCACCTTCTTAAAGCCTACAAAACTAATATACATACAATGCTACTGAAACAGTTTACAAAAAAAGAAAACTTTAGCTCGGGAGATTACCTTCAGTAAGCCTAAAAATTCACGTTTTGTAAACAGCTCAGCAGTATACAACAATATAAAAATATTAACTATGATAAAGTTTCTTAATAAACTTATGTAAATATTAAATATATGTTGACGTAACTTTACCGCTAAACCTAAGGGAATAGTGTTATTTTTGTTAGTACCAATAATTAGGTACATATTAACTTTAAATAAATATAATCTTACATACCAAACGAAGTACAGTTCGAGTTATTAGAGCTTCGGAACTGGATCAATATTAAATAATAAAAAAACGTACATATTTTTAATGATATTTACATCAATTTTCGAAATGCTATTGTAAGTCAGAATATATTAAAAACAATTCACTTCTGTATGTACGAAAACTGTGAAACTTATATTTAGTTTTTTTTTCTTTACACAGTAACAAGTAAGAAATACACCAGTATTTTTGTGAACACTTGGGTAGTTAGCTAATCCTGGACGTTATTAATTTACCATCATGTTTCAAAGGCAATCTAGCACAGCTGCTTTTCATATGAAAAGCAGAAGCTACTTTAGTGAACAACAAAAAATACATGTTTAAATGTAAAATGTATAGTCCGCACAAATCTTTTTGGCGGTAATGTGACCATAGCGACAGATCGTTTGCACTTCGCTTATTGTCTTTACAGTGTATGTGTGAGTAATATTGCCGTAGTATGATGCTTAGTAAATTACTATTAGTCAATTACTAAAGTAATCAATTAATCACACATACATTGTAAAGACAGTAAGCGATGTGCAAACGATCTGTGACTATGTTCACGTTACCGCCAAAAAGATTTGTTCAGACTATATTAGTATAAACCTTGTTTTAGAACTAAAATGGAATCATTGAATCTTTGATTTATTATGTTTAAGATTATTTGAGAAAAGATGTTCAGAGACAGAGTGGAGTTCTTTTTCGCTACACATCGACCCGAAGGCAGCGGCTAACAGTGTATATTGACATTCAACAAACAGAATGTAAATTCTTTACCTTGAAATAAATCTTTGATTTCTTGAAAAATATAAAATGTTTCTTTACCTAGACCTACCTATAAATAACTTACATTAATAAACTGTTTCTAAGGCCATTGCGGTGTTATGTCCATAAGACTTTTCTTTTCTTTCTCTCATAGTAGTTTCTCAGAGGTCATCTGCGCGCGGATGACAATCCCAAGGTTACAAGGTTAGACATGTGAACAAAGATTTGTGTAAAACTTTGCGGTATGCGACTGAAACTTGCTTAGGTAGGTATGTGTACACCCAGAACAAATGTTTTCATTTTGTTTGGTGAGTATCTATCTATCTAGCCCGTGTAAGAATCAAAGATCAGGGCCCATATTCTGTTAATTCTCTTAATACCATGACAATTGCACGCTCATTTCATTTCCTTGCCGCTTCAACTCTACGCGCTCACACGTATTAATTAAGGCTGGTCTTACGTGCTGTCTCGCTTGTACAATTTGATAATTTTGGTGATTGTAATAAAATGAATATACTTTTGATAAATGTGGTCTGAGAGTTTCACAGACAATTAAATCACGGAATGAAGGAATGTGTTTCTTATCCTGTACTAAGTCTTATCCTGTATTGAAAAAAATCGATTAAAAAATTAATAATTTTGGAAATAGCTTTTCTTTACTACAAACTGCGTACAGGAAAAAAAATTAAA
This sequence comes from Yponomeuta malinellus, assembly GCA_947308005.1. NCBI lineage: Eukaryota > Metazoa > Arthropoda > Insecta > Lepidoptera > Yponomeutidae > Yponomeuta > Yponomeuta malinellus. The sequence goes on from OX371013.1 coordinate 10,435,093, forward strand.
ATGTCCGTAACTTAATTACGCATCAAACCCTCAGACCATATTTATCAAAAGATTATTCATATTATTACAATATAAAAACCGGCCAAGTGCGAGTCGGACTCGCGCACGAAGGGTTCGGTACCATTATCTATAAAACATTAGACACAAAGATAAAAAAACAGCAAAAAAAATCACGTTTGTTGTATGGGAGCCCTTAAATAATTATTTTATTTTGTTTTTAGTATTTGTTATAGCGGCAACAGAAATACATAATTTCAACTCTAGCTATCACGGTTCTTGAGATACAGCCTGGTGACAGACAGACGGACGGACAGACAGCCAAGTCTCAGTAATAGGGTCCCGTTTTTACCCTTTGGGTACGGAACCCTAAAATTGTTAAATTATGCGAGCGATACAGCATGCACCACGTAAGAACAGCCTTAAACCGTCTAGGTGTCAATGGTATGACAAAAACATGTCACGTGACCCGACTGTTAATTCGTCATTGTACTAAATGACTACCAGAACAGATCGGCTGTCCCAAAAATAAACACAGTAAAGAACATTTTTTTTTTTTTCAAAAACGATATATTTCCACTATCAGTAATATCTTATTAGTAAAGTAACAGACAATTACTCGCATAGAACACTTGAAATGGGGTTGGACAGGCAGGACATATGTTACGTTGCAAAATAAACAAATGGAGTAAACAAGTCACCTTATGGTATCCAAGAGAAGACATCAGAAGGAAGGGTCGTCCGAAAATAAGATGGAAAGACGATATCCGCCTAACCTTGGGACCATACTGGACCAGAGTAGCTGAGGACAGGGATCAGTGGAGAGAGCTGGAGGAGTCCTATGCCAAAAGGCACGCCAAGTTGCGAGACATACTATGAATTAACCAAAACTTGTGCAAAACTTTGAATTGTGATTCTTGTAGCAATTTCGGAATAAAAGGGCTTATTATTATAGTAATATCTTGGTTTTGAAGAGAAAATATCCCTTGCTGTGTTTATTTTTAGGACAGCCGAGATGGACTTACCAGATGCCTTGCCCAACTGCATTAGAAGTCCACACGTCCGTTGGTCTTTTGTCTTTCTTTGGTGAGTATAAAAGGGAACTTTTACTTACGTTTAACTAAACTAACTTGCTTACATTTCAAATTTCTATCCGGATTTCCACTCAAAATAAGTACTTTAATTTTAAATTCTTTGTTCACAAATCCGGCCCGGACACAAGCTAATTGTTATCCGCACGCACCGAAATCCCGACGCGTCACTGCATTACTGCTACGCTGACGTGGACACCGGGCCACACGCTTCACTCGTTGGACGAATGGTTATTGGTCTCATCAGTCTTATCACCGTCGCTGTAGAACTTTGGCTGGAATTTACAAACTGAGTTAGGATCGTGCTGGTTCGTTTGTATTGACAAGACAAACAATACTTCATGAAAAAAACAATAATAGCGTTGTATAGTCAACGTGAGAAACAAATAAGGACCAAATCTCCTACTAGCCGTTTTTTTTTTTTTTTTTGTAGTCGTTAGAGGCGAATTCAGCGCTATGGATTATACTGAGGTAAGTATTAAAACTCAACTGTATTGCTTATGAGGTCTTGTAGGGTTGGAGCCAAACGTGCGTAACTTTATGTGTTGTGAATTGCGTTACTTTACGTATATTCAACAGAAATGTTAAGTCTCACTTGGCGTCGTTGTGTGACACAAATCGTACTTTAAGGCTGTTGTCACGTCTCTCTTGCTATCTCGCTCGCACAATTAAATATTATTAGTCAGTGTACATAAAAAAAGTTTTATACTTTTGATAAATGTCTAGACCACGTTTTGATAGATAGAATAAGAAAAAAAAAATGTCTTGATTGGCCGTAATTTTATTATCTATGAAACCTTATTGAAAATATACTCATTAAAATCATTACTAAAGTTAGAATGTGCGAGCGGGACAGAATGTCAGGGTTAAACCGACTGCAGCCTAAATTACGCGACTCAGAACTCAAAATTACGCTCATTTATATGAAACTGATCGCAACCTAATTACGCGACTCAGACCTCAAAATTAAGGTCTTTTAAATGAAACTGAATGCAACCAAAATTACGCAACTTAAAATTAAACGCTTTTGGCTCCAGCCTTATATTTCATAAGTACATATTCCACGTTGACAATACAAAACGAAGTGATCGAATAGAAAATCTGATAAAAACAATACAACTGCAAGAACTAAACACCACACAAGATATTAAGATTAGATGTAGGACAATCGAAACCCGCATGGCAACAACATATTTATAAAATCCATAATCGCAAAAACCATTCTGTACTCTACGCACGAAAATATGTATCGAGTGCGATAGGCGATACACTGCAGTCCGTCTCTCTCTACAGGGTGACTTTGAATTCGTTCAATGTTTTTTTTTTTTCATTGTGATAAACAGTATTATTAACGATTTATCAGTAACGGTATAACAAATTTGTAAATATTCGTGATTTCCAACTTGTGACTCCAAACTGTAAGTCCAAATTCAAAGTAGGAAGGAAATACCGCAACGTTGAAAAATGTTTTTTAATATTATGTTAAATGCTTAAGAGTATGTCGTTCAACATGCGTAAACAGTTAAAAAAACATTCGAGGTGGCATCGACCGTCTTGTGGTCTAAAAACATTTTTTTTTAAATTTTATTACTTTTCCTCCTCATGTTTGTTTATGCTTAACTTAAGTAATTTTGGGTAAAAGAAAAAAAAATTAACCCGATTTTTTTTTAAACGCACGATATGTTTCTAAATCATGGTTAGAATGTCCCCTTAAAATACGGTGACCGAATTCAAAGTCACCCTGTAATAGGCCTAGCATATCAGGTGTAAACTTAAAGGTTAACAGTCTCATTTATTAAAACATGATTCCTCTAAAACACTCCACAAACGCAACTAAAACAGCCTTGGGTAAAGGGAAAGACCATTTTAAGCAGCATTTGAGGAGCGTTTTAAGGAAACGTGTTTTTATAAATAACTCCGTAAATCTCCCCCCCCTGCCATGACCCTCTAGATCTGAAGTTGAATAGATTGAAACGGAGTGCAATATATTGCACCTGGCCTCCGTTATAATCCAGAAGCTGAACTCGAATTGTGACTCGCACATAATTATGCGACAATACCGCATTTAGGTTCTGTCAGCCTTGAAGGACCAAATCCCCTTCTGACAATGGCTTCTTACGCGCATAGCATTGGAGATAGCGTCGATTTAAGTTAAAACCTAAGAGACTAGCAACCGACGACGCGAGCTTCGTCTTTACTCACCCTGATTAAGCTCTTCAAATAAGAGCGAAACCTGGTCGGACTCTTCCAACAAAAAATCAAGTAAGTGCTTCCGGAATCAAGTTAAGAATGTTCAGAGTTCAGTTTCTGAATTAGACATGCCCCACACTGGCGCGATAGCTGTGGTGGCACATACAAATAGAAACGCCAGAGCCTGGCGTTCTCAGAACATATCTTCATGCTAGAGCACTGAACTCCACACCGTTATCACAACCCTGCCTCCGTGACATCGAATCGGGGATTTTTACACGGTGACGAAAACGTATGACAATACTCAACAGAAACAGTGACAAAAATAACTGTAGGTGTGTAAATGATGTAAGTATGACGTACAAATCAAAACACGCACACAAAACTAAAAACGATTTGCGGTAACCGCGCGGAGTGTTGACCGAAACATAGGAAACTCTGATTTTACTAATATGGTACATACCAGCCTATAACTAAACTCACATATTTTACATGTACCATAGTCATAGTCTACGCTATTTCATAGTTGCAAAACTTATCTTTTCAGAAGTCATTAAATGCCACTTCAGTGTTTAAGTAATAAGCACCAGTGTAATTACAATTGATCTAAAAAGTGCCTTAAAATTTGTTATTGTTTTACTATTTATCAAACTAAAATTTGAAATATTTTTACAATTTCATTATTTTTTCAATTAGAAACATAAAAGACTCAGGCCTAGCCTAGTGTGGGGACATCAATGCACTAATATAACTTTTGTGTTTAGTACATAATGCCTACAATCACATATGCATTTTTTCTGTTTTGTTCGATAAACGATTTTTGATTTGAAATGATATTCGAAGTGACTGCAACGGGGCTTGGAAATTTTATGAGATTTTCAGTGAAACATTAATAGCACGCCAGTTACAGCGGCAAACATGGGATAAAATAAAACTTCATGGAGACTGAATGCTCTCGTTAGTACATACTGTAGGTCCTGTTCAAGCGATTGATAAGACAGTTGATACTTTTTGCTGATTGGTACTATTTCTTAGCATTAAGCTCGCCTTTGTACAAAGTTATTTTAGTGCATTAAATATGTAAATATTGTTTTAGATAGAGCGGTGGTAGCCTAGTGGGTAGAACATTGGACTCGGAAGCGAGAGACCCAGGTTCGATTCCCAGTGCTTTCTAAGTTATGTACATTTTGTGAAGTTATAGTAGCAATACCACTCGCTAACTGTGAAGGAAAACATCGTGAGGAAACCTGAGTGTCTGAGCTATTCACATATCTCAGCGCTTGAAATCACCAATCCCCGGTGGGCACGCGTGGTGATTAAGCCCATACTCTCTTCCTGAGAGAAGGCATGTGCCCTACAGTGAGACGCATATAGGCTGCCTATGTATACCTCCTTATCCTAATCCATGTTTCTGAATTACGTTGTATACGACCAACTGTAGGTCAAGGGTGTTCTATCCTTTGCATGGTGAACATTATATTCGGGTCTGGGATAGGACAAGTCGGACTATAAATTTAGGCTAACTAAGGTAGGCAAGACTTAAAAGGGAACATACTTGGAATCCTTTATCAAAGTACCATATCAGTAGAACGAGTACAAATGTGTCAACACCCGACGAGATTACTTTAAGCCCTGGTTACACATCAGATCAGCTTACGAGATAGTAAACAGGGAACTGTGAAATTCACGTTTAAAGCTTCGCATCGTCTGGCAACAAAACGTTTGAGCTTGACGTACAAGAGCTGCCAAGTGCGAGTCGGACTCGCGCACGAAGGGTTCCGTACAATTATCTATACAACATTAGACACAAAGATGGTGAAAAAATGGCAAAAAATCACGTTTGTTGTATGGGAGCCCCCCGTCAATATTTATTTTATTTTATTTATTCGTCTTTGAAGCGAATATAGAACTAAATATTCTGTGAATCTTTCAAGCGTTATTAATATCGACCAAAAAACGGCACATCAATTACGTTTGTTGTATGGGAGCCCGCCTAAAATATTTATTTGATTCTGTTTTTAGTATGTTTTGTTATAGCGGCAACAGAAATACATCATCTGTGAAAATTTCAACTGCCTAGCTGTCACGGTTCATGAGATACAGCCTGGTGACAGACAGACAGACGGACAGTGAAGTCTTAGTAATAGGGTCCCGTTTGGCACCCTTCGGGTACGGAACCCTAAAAAACCATTAATAACAACTTCCACACAACAAAATAATTCAATGTGATTAAAATTTGTATAATGAAATAAAACTTAAATAAAAAATACTCTGCAAGGTTTGTATGGAACATAAACTGACCACACAATTATTCACTAATTTCTCGTAAACAAGTAACTGCGTGCAACCAAGTTATTAGGAGGAAATGAGAAGCGTGGTTCATGTACGAACGTTCTTGTAAACCCACTTACAATTTCTCAACAGTCTCTAGGTACTATACAGTTGTAACTTTATTTCCGTATCCGTTTTTGACCCCGTTAAAACTTGTAAAGCCCTAGAAATAGATAATAAATATGTAGTATAATAAGTCTTAAGTCTATGTTAGGCTAACCCCCGGTTTCTCGTGCACTAACAAACTGTTAATCTGCTGTAACAGCTGTCAGTGGTTTTTTTTGTATGCACTTTGGTCGATTGACTGCTGTTAACAGCAGATTAACAGCGTGTTAGTGTACGAGAAACTGGGGCTAACCTCATGGCAAAATGCTGCTTTTAAATGTGCTTTGTTAAAATCACACACTTAGCGCCAGTTTCTGAATTGAGAATTTCGCTAAGTAAATAGTTAACTGTAGTGTCCTCTTCGAATTTCTCAGAAAAGAGCGTGACAGAACGTTACTTAAGTATTTACTTAGTGAAATTCTCAATTCAGAAACCAGCCCTAAATGAGGATGTTGTGCAAGAATCGCTAGAAAGCCACTACAAAATAAGTAAGTAACCGACCGAAAGCCCTTTCCGCAACCTACCAAGTTCTTAGTGGGCATACAGGGTCACATCAGCACCTGACAAGGTATCAATAACTTTCGGTAAATTTTAAAATTTAAAGCCTTTTGTATACGTTGTACTAGCTGTTCCGGCAAACTTCGTTCCACCACAGAATCCGTTTATACGATTATTGTTACCATGACAACGCAATAAATAAATATCTTAGAGCTTGGCTTGAAAAACAGTGACGGTACAAATTAAATACCCGGGAACGCATTAGCGGGATATCAAGTATCCTATGTCTCAATTCAGATGTTTGTCTATCTGTATGCCAAGTTTTATGTAATTCCATTCAGCCGTTATTGCGTCATTGAGTAACAAACATACAAACATCTTCACAAACTTTCACATTTATAATATTAGTAGGATTATGATTCCCTTACCTTTCAAAAGGCAGGGGTAAAATTACTATAAGTAAAATGTACGTCATTTCGTAGATCGAATTTCGCCATTTGCAGTTGTGCTCACAGGAAAAGTTGATCGACTAGTAAAACCCCATGTAAAAGCCCGACAAGTGCGGTGGGCCGTACCCACCCCATAGTCTACAGTCTGTTCATCCTTACTTGTCCAATTTAGTAAACAATATTCTAACCTCAAAATTGACATTTGATGCCGAAACTAGATATTTTCTTGCAAGTTCGTGCACTTTGTTTATAAACATAGCAGTGTGTTATCCAAAATGGTGTCCCAGGTTACTTCATTTATGGGAATATGGCAGTTTTCGACTAAACAGTCATACTTTGCGGGTAGAATCTTGTTTACTAAATTGGACAAGTAAGGATGAATAGACTATAGTTCTAGTGCCCACCCCAGGATGTAGGGTTACTGCATACACGCTTACGGATTCAGTATGACAGACTATCGCTTTTCAATAGCCAGAAACCCCTGAAAATAATCTGTGGACATAAATGTTTTACATCAATTACCTCGTCGTGTTTTTCGTCGGCGCCCGTGCGTTCGTCGTCATCGTCACTTTCGTCGGTGGAGTCGCCGCCGGAGCCGGCCGACTCTATCACTTTCACTGGAACAAAAAAATCAAGGTTAAACGTTACTAAACGTGGTAACTCAAAAAAACTTGTAACGTTGTAGGAACGTCGCAGACACGGGTGTAGCACACACTTATAGTTTAGTGGACTGTATTTGTAAGGGCTGAGGATTAATTAAAACCGAGATTTACTACGGTGGGCTATATTATTCAAACGCACCGCGTGCGGAAGTGGCAAGGCACGATCTCTCTTTACAATAGTGACAACATCAGAATGTAAAACAATGTTGCCACAACAAAAGTATGGCAAAATAATCAATGTCACGAACCACGGGTGTTTACCTGGTGCGGCGTTGGGGGAGGCGTGGCACGCTCGCTCGCGGTTGAGCCCGTCGTAGCACTGCAGGCAGACACGCAACGGCTTTTAACTCTGCCCGCGCAGCACCCACCGTTTAGTTGAGCGCGTCGACATTTCGTTGCTCATTATATTTTTCTCAAACATGCTTGGAAATTTAAGCATTATTTCGACAACCTTCTTCGAGATAAATCGAAATGCTGTACTGGCCAATAACACGCGAGCAGCGGCCGGAAAAAATTCTATGAAAATTCATAACTGTCGTGTTTTGCGGCCAAATAAATTACATACTAAACTCATATCTGTCGTGTTATTTAAAAATGGAACGATCTTTTACTCCGAACAATGACAACCAAGGAGGTAACTTATCAGATTGAAAAAAAAAAGAACACTTTAACGCGGCAAAAATTATTGTTGTTCGTTCATGGTTCATCTGATTTTGAAAGTTTATTGAATTTTTCAAATAAAAAGTTCTGCCTTAGTACTACTTAGTTTTAATTTCCGCGCATTATTTGAGATAAATCATATACAAACCTTGGCCACAACTAGGCATTGATGAACGCTGTGGTGCCTCGGCCCACATTTCCACGTTCGTCCATCAATGCCTCTTTTGCTGGCCGCTGCAGAAATGTAATATTGCTAACTCAAAGAAACTCTGCTGACGCGATGCAAGAATGTCGCAGACACGGGTGTTTACCTGGAGCGGCGTTGGGCGCGGCGGGGGCGGCGGGGCGCGCTCGCTCGCGGTTGAGTCCGTCGTAGCACTGCAGGCAGACGCGCAGCGGCTTCTCGCTCTGCCCGCGCAGCACCCACCGCTTGGAGGAGCACGGCCCGCAGACCACCGCGCCGCACTTGCGGCAGTGGTGCTGTTAAGATATTCCATTGTTTTACGGCTTAGCATTATAGCGTCACTCCATTTCCTTCCGTGGATGTCGTAAGAAGGCGACTACGGAAATCAATTACCAGGAGACGGGCAGCAGCGTCTTCCTGAGATTTCGACCGCATACTGCGATCGCCACCCCTTCGCCAAGCGTGGCGATTACGGCAAAACCCTTCATGGTTATGAAAACCACGAAGGAGGCCTACGTCCTGCAGTGGGCGTCAAATGGCTGATGATGACGGCTTATGCTTTCAATCACTCAATGGGAGTGTCTTATTCTTATCTTGTCGGTGACAAACTATTGAGGTTTTTGGAGTTGAGTGTTAGTGTCTTAGAAGTGAAGATAAAATTGTACTGGACACTTTGAGTATTGAATGTTCAAACTCACCCTCCTATTGAGTACAGTGAACTGTGTCTTCTTGCAGTGCATGCAGATGTGTGCCTCATTATCAGGCACCCACACAGCCGCGTGCTCCGACGGGGGCTGCTTGCCGCCTGAAAATCGGTCGCGCTTAGGGAACATTTCTTAAAGGGATGATAGACGACCTCGTGGCGCAGCGGTAAAGCATCTGCATACCATGCGAGAGGTTATTCCGCTAATCGAGATGTTAATTAATTAAGGATAAACGGTTTACTACTTAATGCCCAGCTAACTATAATTGACTAAAAAATATGGTGTAACTCTTACGTGTGGAAGGTGTAATCCCGTCATATCTGACCAAAGGGGATGACATTTTACAAAAACTAAGATATTTTTTGTGAAATAAACATAAACATTTACATACAGGCACATACATTGCTTCTGGCCCCACACTAGGATACCCTGTGTCGTGGGAACCAGAAACAGCGACGTCACAAACATGTAAACATCCAAGACCTGGGGATTTTTTTTTGTCCCCAGCCGGGATTCGAACCCGGGACCTTTCGCATGGTAGGCAGATGAGCTACCGCTGCGCCACAGAGGTCGTCATGTAATTCTTATTTGCCATTACACACCTATATGGTTTTAACAATTTGTTACTAAGCTAAACATTTTGTTACTAAGTATGCTTGGTGTTCATTTGAAAGACCGGATACGCACTGGTGTGATTAGAGAATGTTGTGGACTGAAAGAGGATATAGTGTCCAGAATAAACTACAATAATAATAATAATTTCCACACAACACAATCAGTTTTTCTGGTGCCAAACTAATAGACTGAGGTCATTTGTAGAAATCAAGTATGGCGGCTGACAGCGGGAAACGAACCCACGACCTCTGTTTTGGTCATCAAGCGTATAAACCGCTCGATCCACGAGGCAGCCAAACAACAGTAATAGCAACTTACTCTTCCTGAGCAAGTCTTCTATGCATTTCTCTATGTGAGCCATCCATTCCTCCTTCTCTGTTGCCGTCGCCGCATACACTGCGAATGATTTGGAGGCGGTGCGAATGAGCCATCCGTTGCGGTGTTCTGGAAGTACAAGTTCAGAGGGTTTATTTCTGAATGATTTATTTTTTTACAATCATAGCCTTGATTTGATGAGCTGATGACTTGATAAACGACTTTCCATGTTGACTTGATACACAAACCTGACATAGAAAGGAAAATTTCGGACCAAAGCGGGATTCGAACCCGCGCCTATTTCAATACATGGCACTCGGCGCCGGTTAGAGCCTTGTGATAAGCAGAGAAATTTTGCAGAGTTGGTAAGAGCGCTGGCACGGTTTGCTAAAAGAGTCCCACTTTGGTCCAGAATTCTATTTAAAGTTTGTTAGTCACAGCTAACTAAGCTAAGGAAAGCTAAGTCGGACCTTCGGTGCATATACTCTTGAAAGGCAATAGAAAATACAATAGCTTGATTTTGAATTACTCATAGTTTAGTACTTATTCGCATAAAAAACTTTTAACTGGACATTACATAAGAAATAACATGTACAAAGGCAATGAGGGTTTATTGTTTGGTTAAGTTGGAATTTAATATCCAACTGCGTAAGCAAAGGAGGGTTATGCAGTTCGCGCTTATTTTCTTCGTTTCTATGATGTGTATTTATGGCCACGACGAGGCGAAACGGCTGGACTAACTTTGACCAATGAGATGTTACGTAAAATGATGACGCGAGTGTCACTGGTTCTAAAGCGTGACGTCTTATAGCCAGACGTCGTTGTAAAAATTGGCCTTTTAAGAAGCTTCAAACAAAAAAAAATTAAATGATACAAATAAACCTGACTGCTCAAAAGTCATAAGCAAGGCCTACATGTTTAATGATGTTTGACTAGCTAGGTTTACAATTTCATTCAAGTGGAATTGGTTAAAAGATCTTACTCATAAGTTCTAATGTAGGGCACCATATATCTGTGTGTGAAGCTTCATCGAAATTCAGTCCACGATGCATGCATGTAATTGAGCGACAATGATATACTCCAAATATATCTGTTATCAACAAATTGAGACAAATAAATAAAAAGAGTGGTGGTAGCCTAGTGGTTAAAACATTGGACTCGGAAGCGAGAGACCCAGGTTTGATTCCTAGTGCAGGCCTCTACCTAAGACTTTGTTTTCTAAGTTATGTACATTTGTGAAGTTATAGTAGCAATACCACTCGCTAAAGGTGAAGGAAAAACATTGTGTGGAAACCTGAGTGTCTGAGCTATTCACATACCTCAGCGCTTGAATTCTTCAATCCGCGGTAGGCACGTGTGGATATTAAGCCCATACTCTCTCCCTGAGAGAAGACCTGTGCGCTACAGTGGGATGTAAACAGGCTGCTTATGTATGTAAAAAAAAAAATAAGAGCATTGAAAGAATAAAGTGAAAGTTTACGTCAGTTATCTCCATAAAAATAACTTGTTGACAATATTGGTTGTGCATATTTATTCCCCCTCTCCCAGCCAGACAGAACAATTACTTATCAATATAAATTAGCGACGTTTGGAAGGCATGATCAATATTATGACTCACATGGATGAAGCTACACAGCTATGACTCATTAGTTTTGTGCCAAGTTAAAAACATGAACATATTGAGCATTCATTAGATAATTTATTACCTAATGACATTGCTAAAACAATCTATAGCAGAGTCATTATCAAGTTACTTTCACTTAATGATAGTTGATATTTTTGTTTAGGATAGGGTGGGAAGTGATAACAACACAACCAACAGTTTCAAAGAGCAGAAAACGTCCTTGTTCATAGCCTTGGACAATTTTTTTAAATTTTCAGAATTTTCATTAAATATAGTTGAATACTCGTTAATCTGTGAATATTATCATTTTCCTGTAAAATACATCAGTTCAGATTTATCAATTCCCATGCCCAAGTATTGTTTCAGATAGGTCTGGTATAAGGGGATCATTTTGCTTATCAATATAACATGAATAACTTATTACATGGGCAAGTTTAAAAGTACCCGAAATTGGGGTGCATGCATGCAACAACTAATGAATGTTGATGAAGCAAAAGAGATCTGTCAGACATGTGGCAGACCCTGGTCGCCGCCTACCCCTCTGGGATACAGGTGTGAGTGTATGTTTTGTTATGAGACCAATATAAATATCAGCCACTCCATACTACATTTTGATATCTGCTCTAGCGAATGTATGAGGCAGCTGATATTTTTTCAATATTTACAAGTTGGTTCTTGTTTGTGTTGGTAAGTAGACCAGATCTTTCTGAAACATTCTGTAATTTATTTTCTTCATGCGCCTACTGTGATTACAGACCCTGTTACTTGCAGGCACAGATGATGTCAACATTTTTGACGTAACTCATAAACATGTTTAGGTTTATCTTGAAATTAAATCCTGTACGTTATTTGAAGCTTTGAGTTTGAGATAGGTAATCTCCTTTTCCGTGCCAGTCGACGCCGCTTGAACCCTAATCGTCGCACTTTGCTAGTCTGTGACACTCTACCAACCAGGATGCCTTCCGCGTAGTAATGATTTCAGAACGCGCGACGGCGATCTTCTTTGTCATTGGCATCGAATTTTCCGCTAATGACAGTCGACAAAAAATACAAATATTCTAAAAAGTGTGATATTTTCGTGCTATTGTGTATAAACAACACGACAATTAGTATATAACGGTGTTACCGTTTGTGTTATAAATATTCTGCTTCTACGAACGCAGTTTACAAAAATGCTTGAACCCCTAAAAAAATTTTCAGGTAAAATAATAGTTATTGAGTGGTTAATATCTAACACGTAAGTATTGCATTACTGATAATGTCAATTGGTGTTTTAAGACCACATCAACAGTGAGTATCTTACATAATATATCCTACTCTTGTAGATTTTGAGGTTATAATTCCGACAATGAATATCTTTCATTTTGTTGAAACGAAAGTTATGGTGTGGTGTCGGTGCCCTCGCCGATTTTCAGTACCCATTCGATTATCGGTCAAAGGCGTGTAAATGAAGATATTTTAATCTACTGTCAATGTTGACAAGCAGCGTTGAATAAAATATTTGCAATTTTCAGTTCGATTTTGATTCTTTAGCTTCCCACGCAGTCATGTTGCGTTACAAGAGAAGTTCGTGAGACTTGAGGTTAATGACACCTACTAATCATAATTCCAAAGATGATTGAGGCGGTACTAAAAGAACTAGTCTATGACCGATGGCTGGAAGACGAGAAGTTATCTGAAAGACATCAGTTTTGATAATCTGAACTGGCAAGGTTGTACGCCAGACCTCGCAGGTCTCTGGCAAACAATTACACACCCACGCAGGGTACATGGAGCTACATACTGTATACAACATGTTGTTTACAGTCAATATCAACCCTCGCAGGGTTATCAATTAAATTAAATACAACTGAGTTGCCATAGAGCTGCCCACCCTCGCAGGGTATATAGAGCTACATACTGTTTAAGAACAATATTATGTGCAGTCAATATCAACCCCCGCAGGGTTATTAAATACAACTGAGTTGCCATAGAGCTGCCCACCCTCGCAGGGTATATAGAGCTACATACTGTTTAAGAACAATATTATGTGCAGTCAATATCAACCCCCGCAGGGTTATTAAATACAACTGAGTTGCCATAGAGCTGCCTACCCTCGCAAGGTACATGGAGTTACATACTGTATACAAAAATATGTGCAATCGACATCAACCCTCACAGCGTTATTAAATACTGACTTGCCACAGAGTTGCCTACCCTCGCAGGGTGCCTACTATAATGGATGCATCTATGCTTGCTTTTTATCATCCCTTGCAGGCTATTGATTACAACTGAGTTACCATGGAGCTACACATACCCTCGCAGGGTACCTATTATGAAGAACATTAAGCTAAGTTGGCAAACAATCACATAGCCTTGCGGAATATCAACCCAAGCAAATCACATACCCTTGCAGGGTACTACCTATGAAGGATTTTAAGTTAAGCCAAGATGGCAAACAATCACATAGCCTCGCATGATATCAACACAAGAAAATCACATACCCTCGCATGGTACCTACTATGTGTAATGAGCCAGGCTCTACATCAACCCTCACAGAACGCTGATCAGAGTCGGCAAACAATCAAGTATCCTCGCAGGATATCATGTACAAACATGTGTTAAGCAGCAGACCTCTTAGGGTTATAAGGTAAACAGAGTTGGCAATCAATTGTATATCAATCAATATCCCCGCTACCTTTGTACAATACACCTATAGGTACGTGGTAAGTAGCAAACAATCACGCGCCCTCGCAGGGTACAGTGTAGAATAATACTCAGATATGGTAAATACCTATCCACTGTTACAGAGTTTTACAGTTGACAAATATTCACATACCCTCGTAGGGTACTATCAACAACTATGCATGGTACCTAATATCAACCCTCGCAAGATTATAAAAAGTCAGACTTGCTAAACAATTAAGTACACCCTCGCGGGGTCTGCGTGTGTCGCCTAAGCCTGAGTGCATAACAATTTTGGGGAATATGTAAAATGTTTATTAATTGAATTTTAATGATAAAATTACAGTATCCTTGCCAACACATGAATAAACCCTCACGGGGTTATTAGCATAACTTAGTTGGCAATCACATACTCTCGCAGAGCACTATTATTATACACAACACACTGATGTGTAGTTATTACTTCTATTATCATGCCTCGCAGGTTATATAAGAAGCGGTTCATAGCTGTTCGAAGACGTAGACACAGATAGATGGATAAGCAATAACATGTAACCCTCAAAAAGGGGGGGGGGGGGGGCGGCAACAATTATCAACATATCATAACGATGGAAACTTTAGAGTACAAGCTAATTATGTAGTTCCATTTTATTTGTGAGAAAACTTCTACCTACCAAGGCTAAAGGAAGATGGCGTGCTGTAAAAGTACTGTTAAACAATGTTTCCTATCTTATGTTCCTTGTGACCAAAAGTAGCAGCAAATACAAGTTGAAGATCAACCTTTTGTTGCAAAGTAATCCGCAGCATTACTGGGTTAAGCTTACCTATTTAAGGGTCAATGTCCTCTCAACGGTACCATTACTGTATGGTTATCTTCTAAATACTTAATGGTTCAGAATAATAAACCAGCGAACATCCATACCATGTTGAATACGCGGTTTTCGTCCGATCACCAAAGTTAAACAACATCGGGCGTGTTCAGTACTTGGATGGGAGACCGCCTGGGAAAAGTATTTATCATTTGTTTTACAATTCATTTCTTGATTTGTCCAGTACCTCAGGTACTATATTCGACTGGTGCTTAAAAGGAAGAAGTTTCAAGTTACCCTAACTGGCTCAACTCTTTTTGAATTTGGATCCTATTTATATCCCCTGGGGGTGAATGTAACCTATAGGTATGGCTGTGGTCTATAACTATGTAAATAACTTCTATCAGAAAAGTGAACCTGCCTGGAGTATAAGCTGTACTGCATAACAGAGGAACTGTCAGTATTTATGTTATCTGCTTTCTTAGGCTATGAGACGCAAGGATGGTTTTATCTTACTTAGCGAACAAAATGGGACAAAGATGAAGCCTTTGATGGATTTGCTGGACAAGCTCAGTCAGTACTACGTATACCTTGAGAAGGATGATCCTACATCACCAGCACCAGCCTTGGGCCATAAGGTCCCAAGTGGGAGCAGTATTGGAGGTATGCCCCAATCCAGTGAGGTGTACCGCGAATATGTCCTACCCGAGTAAGATATAAGCAAAGATATATCTCAAGTGGTCATCGACATGACTAACCTCGAATAGATAATAATATGATGAATGGCAACAGTTTTGAAAATGGTTGTCTTGAACTGTCTAGCAAATAATTTGATATTTTTGCCTTATCAAGTTTTCACTTGGGCGAAGATTTTCAAAGAAGTGGCTTGTTCCTTGTCATAAAGGGCTATTTAATGCAGTTTGTCAGCAAGTCGGTTTATATACTCTTTCCAAGGCACCCTTACTAAAAGTTCCAGTTCCCAGGCAAAAGTTCCCCTTTGCTTCACGTTAAATTGAACAATATTCTTTCTGATCGACTTCTGACTTCTAACGTTAGTAGTACTTAGATAAAATAAAGGTATTATGTTATATCCGCACTATACAGGTACTGATACTTAAGTTAAATCTAAGTCTACTCGAACAGTTTGGTCAATAGTCCTGCGCTGCCCTCCTGGACTCGGCACCATGGTGCGGCGCATCCGACCCGCCATGAAGCTGGCTCTGTATGTCTTAGCAAATACACATCCTCGGCCATAAAAATGGAATCTAGCGTCGTCACTGTGAGGCAAGCTGTATATATACGAAGAGTGGGTACCTAGTCCCAATAACTACCGCAATGCGACCGTAGTGGCAAACTATGAACCACCGCCCTTGAGGACGCAGACCATATTGAGTTTTTTTGTATTTTGTTGAGCAGAGCTAAAAACAAGAACGAGTGGCTCTTTTTCCACTTTAGTTATACAATTCCTAAGCAGGTTTACATGAACCTTTAATAAACGCCTGAGAGACTTGTCGGGAGTTGGTAAATGTTAGGCTCGCATACCTTTGCCAGCAATATGTATTTAACACATTCGTGGACGTCAATCTACACTTCTTTTGCTATCGGTTGCTGAAGCAAACTCTACCCGGGAACAAAAATCCCGTCTGCAATAAGTGATTAAGTTTCTTCCACAAACAATATAGTTGTTGAAGTACATAATTAGTTAATTAGCTATCTAATTCGCCAGACACAGCTGCCTTTCTCTAAATCTGTTATGGCAGACATAGACGACACTACGGTTTCCTGTGCTACTGTGTTATGTTTGACTCAAAAGCCATAGCCCATAAGTAATCGAGTTGAATGTTATTGCCAAAGCCAAAATCTGAATCATGTCAATTTATTCAGGTCCTTTGCAGGTTCAAAGACAAACCTGTTATATAGGCTCTACCTAAACATGTTTGTAAGTATAGAAAGCCCATCAAAAGCTACCTATCATATTATTATTACAACGCAGGTTGAAGGCCTACTATTTTATCAGCAGCTGGCATAATATTGCAGGGTCTGGATCAATTGTAACTTCCAAAATAGTCTGTCAAAGAATAAATGTTTACTTGTTATTAAGTTCATTAAGTTATGTCACTCTGGTCACAAGTGATATAATTATTATTCAATTTTATTAGAAAACTCTAAGGATGATAAGGATGCTTATATCAGTGGAGAAACCCTGTTGACTTTTTAACAGTTCTATCATAGTAGATCGATCGCATAAGCTCCGAATCCTACTATCCCATATATTTTATGGATTGATGTGTGTACACCTACCTATCTATCCTTTGTATATTTGTACGTACCTGCAAATTGTGTTATTGTCCTGATTTCAGAGAATTGGGGTAAAATTTAATTACTCGCACTATTGGGTCTGTGGATATCTATTGGAATATTTTACATTAGTACAGTACCTACCCAGCTTTGTACTATTTTGTATTACACACACACAGCTAACTGTGAATCATCTCACATTGGCATACTCTACCACCAGGCGATAACAAACACGTCTCAAACTCAAAGCTTCAAATAACGTACAGGATTTAATAGCGGCGTTTTACCTGAAATAAAACGCTTATTAAATACTTACCTTATTTGAAGCTTATATTTAATTCCTGCCTGTGGTTTTCGACACAATGACAAAGAAGATCGCCGTCGCGCGTTCTGAAATCATTACTACGCGGAAGGCATCCTGGTTGGTAGAGTGTCACAGACTAGCAAAGTGCGACGATTAGGGTTCAAGCGGCGTCGACTGGCACGGAAAAGGAGATTACCTATCTCAAACTCAAAGCTTCAAATAAGGTAAGTATTTAATAAGCGTTTTATTTCAGGTAAAACGCCGCTATTAAATTTCTTGTTGTTTAAATTATAGAATATTTGTAGGAGCTGGCACTTACGTCCTTCATCCTTGAGAGACTCAAGTTTGACCTCCTCCAGTGGTATGACATGTTGTTTGTTGTACTTCTTTTTGTTTATGACAATGTTGCCATAGACCAGTATATCATTGAAGAGGAAGAACTGCCGTGCCTTGGGCTTCTTCCGGCACATCTTTGTGAGGACTCCCTCCCCCACCAGGACTCTGCCTTGCTCTGCCAGGGGCTAAAAAAATATTTAAAAATCCATTGATTATAGTAGATGGAGTAAGCCAGATACAAATATTAAGACCATTCTATTTGAAATTTAGTTTCGAAATATTGTTACTAGATAATTTGGCCTCCAATCTACAAAGAGATTAGATTACAACTATTTACTATTAAGATTACAACTATTTAATGGGTTGGCTGTAGTCATAACATAGCTAAGTAGAGATAACTGGCTGCATTGTAATTTTTTTTATTTATCTATCTGTAATTAATCTGAGCTAAATGTTTTGTGTGATTTTGCACTGGAATTTGCATAGCAATTCAGTAGTTGTAACATTACCTAGCATTTGGTATGCCAAATAATATAGGTTGAAGTTAAAAAAAAGCACTGACTCATGAGTAGAAAGGCTGATAACATGGAGGTGAAAACTCAGTAACAGTAAAATATTGTCTATAAAAGTAAACAATATCTACATGAAGCTAGACACTGATAAAAGCAACTACCAGACAAGACTCCCAGCACTAACTTATCTTTGCTAAATTGGCGGTTGTTAAAGCCACAGTGGCTGCAACTTTCCGAACAGTTCCAAAGTGTCGAACGTAAACATTGACAACGACTTACCTGTCCCGAACTGCCGAAGCAGTTCTCCACCATGGCAATCCTTCTGGCATTGGCCTCACTATTTACTGTAACAAACAGAATATTCATTGCAATCGAGACCCCCAATTTAACGTCAAAGGAAAGTACAGCGAAGCGATAGGTAGCGGTCACTCCTACAACGGTGCATAAAACTTTTTCTTATCACAGTTGTTACGTGAACACTACAGGGAGTCACCAGAAGGTATTGAGGCACTGAAATGTCTTACCTAAGCGATCAACCATTCTAAATAACAACTTATTTCAGGTTTTAACAGTCACACAAGAGATAAAATAAGTCCGATGAACCACAGAGAAAATAATGAAGCAAAAAATGTGTCATTCACAATCGGTGACCACCAGTGTGACCAGATCAACGCGTAGTTCATATTACCAAAGGAATTTCGCGAACCGAAGGCAACATGGGTTACCCCATGGAGATGGAGAAATGGATTTTTCTCTAGAAGTAGGTACTTATCTAAGATGTTGTAATCATGGATGTAAACATCAATTGTTATAATTACATAACACAAGTTGCTAGTGATTTTTTGACAATATTTCTATGTTATTTATGGTAGAAATATAATGGCAAACAAAATCTTGGATTCCCACATAATTAAAGGCAACTTGAATTAAACTCTTAAGTACTTAAATAAAATAACAAAAAGAAACTAGGTAGGTACCTAAATAGTTTAGTAACAATAGTAATGTCTGTCTTGCAAGAGTATTTTTTTTAGTATTTTCGACTCTTTTATCGAGTGCCGGCTCCGGCTGTGGAAGCTATAATTTATTTACCTTACATACTTAATATTTTTTTTGCACCAATAAGGCCTTTATAAATGTAGCTTAAACAGCATTTAACTAAAATTCGTCATACAAAAACTTTTAAATATAAAATAAAAACCGACTTCAAAACACTGCAGTACTGCGTTCTCCATCATTAAAAGTTTTCGTCAGATCTTCACCAAATTAAAATAGGACTAATAACGTTATATGTATTTCAACAAAAAAAAGAATAATGTCGAAATCTTTTAAGATTTGACAGAGTTACGAAGGAACATAGCAAAAGAAAGGAATATACGCATCGAATTTAGAATTCCCTCGTTTTTTGAAGTGTTTTAAAAGTCAATTTAAACGGCGACTTATATGTGACATATAAGAAGTGGTGCAAGGCGTCCCAACAATAAAATTTTATTTAATTAAACAGGTTCATAAAGCAACAATGTATTTTTACACTGATTTACCAATGTTTATAAAATATTCTTAAAAAATAATTTTCTACTGAAATCCACTAGACAATTTTTATCCAAATCTACTAAAAAGTAGAAATCTACGAAAAGTGGTAGTAAGGGTTGCCAGCACATATTATCAAAATCAAAAATAGAAAATAATAAAATAATTTATTAAAATAAAACAAAATTTGCAAATAAAATTTGTAGGCATTATGTATTAAGCAGAAAGAATAATATAAGAATAATAGTGTTCGTACACAGTGTTTAATTTTTAATGGTAAAACAATCACAGGTTTGATGAAAAATAATATAATAACCTTATTTAAGGCAATTTGAGATCGATTTTAATTAAACTTACGCTTTTTAATAAAATTCTGAACTGCCCTATAGGACTTTTGAATATAGAAGTTTTCTACTATGACTATGGTACACGCAGATGTAAAAATTTTGTTATTACATAATCTATAACCAGGTTAGCAGGAAAGAGTCATATTGAATATTTATATAGTGCTAATAAATAGCACTTAAACAAATGCTTATACCATAAAACAATCACAATCTTTTAACAAGAACATCGCTGTAGTTGACCCGACAGTGAATACCAGTAGTGCCACCTACAAAAATTCGTAAAACTGTGGCAGATTGCATAACCACCACTAATCATCATCATCATCAGCCATTTGACGCCCACTGCAGGACATAGGCCTCCCTCGTGGTTTTCTAACCATGAAGGGTTTTGCCATAATCGCCACGCTTGGCAGGCGGGTTGGCGATCGCAGTATGCGGTTGGAATCTCAGGAAGACGCTGCTGCCCGTTTCCTGGTAATTTATTTCCTTAGTTGCTAAACCATGAAGGGTTTCGCCATCACTAATAAAATAATTTATACAACAATAATATACAGGGGCCTACTTGCCTAGAAAGTCTTTTTCGTTCTTTTTTCGTATCTCTTTTTTGTCTGTGAGAAGGGGTTTTTCTAAAAACAATGTCCACTGCAGCGTCCGAGAGGGCCCTTCACCCATCTAGAGTGAGTGAAGGTGCCACTGGACGCTGTATAAAATCATCTCATTTCGTAGATAAAAAGGCCAAAGTTTAGCTCAAGGATTTTTATTTGGTTTCAAGGTGAGCTCAAATAGATGTCACGATCAAGAACATAATAAATTGGTAATTACAAAAAAATTCGGTCCACTAAAAATGGTTGAAGAAATTCAAATAAACAAACAATAAATATTATATAATTTATATAAACACTAAACTAACTAATAAACTATTTGTAGTATCTTTCACCTGGTTGTGCAATAAAGTGTTCTCTATCTATCCAACTCTAAAGAACTAATTTTAATATAATTTCGACGAACTTTCATCCGCGAACCCAACCCACACTAAATGGTGGCGCAATTCACGAAATATTTGGGCTTTACATTCTTCATTCAATCAAATATTGTTAAGTTGGCAAACAAGTAAATGTATAAATGTATGTTTTGGTGTGTAAATAAAACATTATCTTATCTTATCAAAACATCGAAGAGTTAAAATTTGCTATTTCAAAATTTACTGACCTTTACAATAAGGTATCAGAAACAGAACTCCTCGTCGTATAGTCCGAAATATAGACCGCGGGGCTAAATTTTGGGCATTACGTGAGGGGTCACGTAATATTCAAAATTTACCCTTCTCGGTTCACGTGCATTTCTAACCGGTTTTACCCGACGTAATGACTGGAATATAAGAGGAGTTCTGTTTCTGATACCTTATTGTACCCTTTTTTTCAAGATAGCGGATAATGCACGTAAATCTTGCTTAACAATTTGAAGTTACACTTTTCTAGGCTTCCCAATATTTTGCCTTCTCGGTTCACATACATGTCCAAATCTATGTAACTACTGGACTAGGTACTAGAAATACCAAGACTGAGAAAACATTTAAAAGCAGCCAATATTACTATTTGAAATTCATTGTGGAATGGATTTCACAGAATCTCTCCCGAATCTAATGGTCGCACTAAAATTATTTATAACAATATGCATATCCGTTGCTTCATGTGAAACTCCTCACTAATTTAGTAATTGACTAATAGTAATTAACTCACACATACACTGTAAAGACAGTAAGCGATGTGCAAACGATCTGTGACTATGTTCGCGTTACCGCCAAAAAGATCTGTGCCTGAGGCGCGGAGTATACGGAGTATACCACGACCGAGGGTTTTTATTTAATATTTTTCTTGTACCTTGATTACTAGCAACATTCTTACGTTCCATTAGACCCTTAATAAAATAAGTTAAAACGTTTCTTGTTCAATACATAAACAAATAAACCTATTTTGAGCGAAATCTCCTGAAAAGCCCTAAAACAGCCTAAAATTATTAATTTTAGACGCTTATAAATTATGCAGATGAAATGAAATGAAATGAAATGAAATTGTTTATTTGCACGAAAAGTGGTACATTAGGCTGGTACTAATAAATAAGTTTCTTCACAATTCACCTTCTTAGGCATGCAAAAATTGAATTAAATTAAATATGTTAAGTGTCAAAGTTTGTAAGGTTTTTCAAGGAGATAATCATAGTGTACATAATTATATTGACTATGTCCTACATAATAATTATTAATTTTTATACATATTTATTTTATGTCAATATATTTAATGTCAAGGTATTCTACAGCTGAATAAAAGCATTTTTCTACTAGCCATTTGTGCAATTTCCTTTTAAATTGGACTAAAGGTAGCTCTTTTAGTAATTTTGGTAGGCGGTTGTATATTTTTATCAGCATTCGATAGCAGCTTCTTTGGCAAAATTCTGTTTTACAAGGGGGGCCCACGATTTTATTTGGGTATCTTGTATTAAAGCTGTAAACTTCGCAGTACGTTTTAAAGATGTTTCTATGACTGTGAGCAAAGCAAGCCATTTCATAGATGTAAAGACTAGGCAAAGAAAGAATATTTAGTTTCTGAAACAGAGGTTTGCACGAGTCTAGAGGGGCTGCGCCGCACATTGCTCGTATGCAACGTTTTTGGATTATAAATACCCTATTTATGTCTCTGGCGTTTCCCCAAAGTATGAGGCCGTATCTCAGAACTGATGCCACATATCCATGGTATGCTATTAGAGCTGTAGATGTGTCAGCTGTTTTTTTAAGCCTACGGAGAGCGTAAACGAACCTATCTAGTTTGCTACAGACTTTTTCTAAGTGTGGAAGCCAGGTGCAGATTTCATCTACGACGATGCCTAAGAAGGTCGTAGATGGCGTATTTTCTAATGTTGTGTTGTTACACTTGACCGTTATATGTCGATGTCTCATTTTTTTGTTTTTAAATTGTATGTATTTTGTTTTCTTCTCGTTAACTTTTAAATTATTTGCACTCAACCAGTCTGTTATTTCATCTATTGTTTTATTTACGTCAGTTTCAAAGTTCATATCGTCAATACATTTAATTATCACTGAAATGTCATCTGCGAAAAGGACACATTTGTTTTTGGTTATTTCCGGTAGGTCATTTATATATAATAAGAAAAGCAAAGGGGGCAAAATCCCTCCTTGAGGAACGCCGCATTCATTTGTGTCTGGAGTAGACGTGTGTACTTGCAATTCATTATTTTTAGGAAGTGTTGTAATTTCCACGATTTGCTTGCGGTCAGATAAGTAACTATGTAGCCATTCCCAGGCTACCCCTCTGATTCCATATTTCTCACATTTTTCTAACAATATTTTATGCGACACGAAGTCAAATGCCTTAGACATATCAAAAAAGATCACGGCTGCAGGTTTTCCTTTGTCAACGTGTTCAACAACTTCTGTGATTAGCTGAAATCCGGCTAGGCTTGTAGATTTATTTTTTTGGAAACCGTTTTGTTCGACTTTAATTATCTTGTGTTTGAGCAAAAAGTTGTTTATTCTTTTTTCCATAGCTTTCTCATAAATTTTGGAGAAAATACTAATGAGGGCTATGGGCCGGTAGTTATTAATGTCCGTTTTATCGTCTTTTTTGTACAGAGGTTTGACAATAGTAAACTTTAGGGCCGTCGGATATTTGCCCATTGTGAAGGATAAGTTTACTAGGTGGCACAGAATGTCGATAAGGTAGAGTGCACATGATTTTATTATTTTAGTGTTCACCTCATCAAAACCAACGGAATTTGTCATGTTTAGTGATTTAATAATTGTCATCATTTCTTTATTGTCACAAGGAGATATGTATATAGATTCATAGATTTGGTTTATTAATTTCGTTATTTGCTTTGTGGGTTTTGATTTAATTTCTTTATCTAAAAATTTTTTATTGAATTCTGTAGCTATGTCTTTTGGATTTGTAATAATTACGTTATTGAGTACAATTTTTTCTATGTTATTTTTTTGTTGACCTTGGTAATTGTCTTTTATTATAGTCCAGGCTGCCTTACATTTATTTTTTGAGCTTAACATATAATTTTTATTTGCTGACGACTGTGCTCTGTATATACATTTTTTTAGTGCTTTCGAGTACGTTAGGTAGTTATGTTTGTCTTGTTGTGTTTTTGTAGTATAGAACCTGTACCTAAGATATCGACTTTTCCTGCAAGATAGTTGAATACCGGGTGTTACCCACTTAAGACCGTTAAGGTAAGTTTTTATTTTGACTCTTATAATTGGGAAACACAGATCGTAGAATAATAAAAACAATTCTTTGAATTCTTCAAACGCTTCATCTGCGTCTTTGGCATTGTATACTTGAGACCATGAGAGTGAACTTAGGCATTCCTTAAATTTTTCAGTGTTAGCTTGACTATAATCCCTTTTTTTGATATAATAATAGGTTTGTGTTTTAATGTTTTTTTCTATAGGGAACGTCATTAATTGGCATGTATTATGGTCGGATAAACCACTTTGTAGAGTTTGTGATGATTTTATGTCAGAAATATTGCTTGCGATATTGTCAATGCATGTATTTTGTCTGGTGGGTTCTTTAATATGTAGTTGCATGTTATAGTTTAATAGTATAGAGTTGAGTTCCTTCGTTTCTGTGGTATTTTTTAAGACATTTATATTTAAGTCACCACATAATATGACTTTCTTTAAGCGTTTGGTGTTTAGTTTATGGAGGAGACCCTCCAACTGGGTAAAAAACAATTTTATGTCTGATGTGGGCGTACGATACACACACAGCACTATGCATTTTATTTGAGGTATTTCAACTCCACAGCATTCAAAGCATTGCTCTATGGTAAAAGCTAAAATCTAAGATAAAGGAAACGCATGGAAAACGGGAGCAATCTTTGCTTCATACCATAGACAATAAACGATCACATGAGCGAGCACCCATTTTTGACACGAGTGACAGCTAGTGGTCGATAATTTTTATCATTTTTACCAAAAAATCAGGAATTAGCAGTACAAGATGAAAGTGTGTGGCCCAAAACTGTCGATATGCGGCCTGGTGCTGAGCGTGTGGGGAATCATACAATTGGTATGTTGTTATTTGTGGATCTTTTCAATGTTCTTTGGCGGAGCGCTCGACCATCATTAACTTTTATTTTTCAGACCCTGATGGGCGTATTCTACTATATCAGGGCCGTGGCTCTGTTAGAAGATCTCCCACTTGAGGGCGAACACCACAGTATCGATGATTTTGTGGGTTTGGTTGAAGCTGGATACAGTCAGGTGAGTCAACAGACCATATAGTTCTTCAAATTAGTCTCATAAAATAGAATACCTGACTGCTTTTGTTTAGCGGTAAAAAGTTTCACTACCTAGACAGAGGTCATGGGTTTGATTTGTATAAATCTCCTTAGTCTAAGTGTTTTTCCATGATGAGGTGTCCTTCATCATCATCATTAGCCATTTGACGCCCACTGCAGGTCATAGGCGGCTTGGCAGGCGGGTTAGCAAACACAGTATTCAGTTGGAATCTCAGGAAGACACTGCTGCCCGCCTCCTGGTAATTTATTTCCTTAGTCACCTACGACATCAATGGAAGGAAATGGAGTGACGCTATTCTTAATCCGGTGCCACATGGAATGGTGTCCTTGTCTGTTTACTATTATCACAGTGTATCCTAGTTTGGTACCAGATCAATTGATTGTGTTTTATGGATATTATTATTATTATTGGTACATTATATTTACATGCTAGATTATTTATATTGTGTCTAGGACTAAATGAAAGACACTGTCAATATGTAGAGGTCTCCTCACAATGACAGAAAGTTTAAATTTATATGAAAATGTCTTGTATTTACAGAATGCCTACAATTGCTGGATTGCAGCTCTTCTGTATGTGGTCACACTGGGCTTCTCAGCTCATCAGTTCTGGATGAACAACCGCTCTTCAGTTAGCATGTAAAATCTATAAACGGCTTGGTCAAGTGTAACAATTGGTTGGTCACAAGTTTTCGAACGCATATCTTTGATTTACACTGTCATAAATTTAAGAGTCAGACAGATGGGCATTAAGGCCATACTAAAACAGCCTATATGTAGAATCTTAATCTTTGCAGGTTTTACAGGGCATATCTTTATACTGATTGAGTAAAAACCGCAATTAATATCCACCTATGATTAAAGTGGTATGTTAGTGGAGTGGAGGGCCTTACACAATACAAGCATGTGTTAAAGAAAATCTGTGACCGTTCAATGTATAAAAGTTAGTTCCATTCCATGATAAGTTATTGTTAAACTTTCATTAATTCATTCAAACTCGCTGGTTTATCAACCCAAAATGGATCTTCACCTCTGTTATGTACCAGCTACATTATGTTTCAGTGAGCGTTTCAAGCCTTTCCAATAATACTGATGTGCTGTGGGATTTTCACAAATTCATATTATGGGGTTCTTTTTCAATGAATCTGACTCTAATTTAAGATGTATATGGTCATTCATTTGTCGCTCAATCCTGCACTGTTTTACTGGAACCTTGCCCCATTCTCTCCACTATGGCAAGGTGTATTTAAAATTAATATAATTTTGATTGTTTAAATTATTGAGTATCTGCTTACCAGACAATTTCATTTTTACGTCTCTAAGAGTAAATGAATTATTAATATAAGATTCAACAAATGTTATATTAAAAAAGAGTAGACAAGCATTTTTTTGTGTGAAAGTATTTACCTACCTGTAAGTATAAACTGTACATAAAATATTTACTACTGTATGTAATATACTTGCATTCAATAATGATTAGATGTTTTCTTGAAGTAAAGTATTACTGTTATTTAGAAATTGGGGTTTTAATTTACTAAAACAAATACATACAATAACCTAAGTTCTGACTTTAAGGTGCTTAGCTACCAAAACAGAGGTTGTGGGTTCCATTTCCACTGGGGGCCGTTGTACATTTGTACAAATGGCCTCAGTCTGGGTGTATTTTCATGTTGTAAAATCCTTGCCTGGTTACCATAGCACAGGGTATCCTAGTTTGGGACCAGGTCAAGTGATTGTATTGTGTGGACGTTATTATTATTATTATTCTAAGGGATCCTTGTAAAATAGACTTTGTTTCACGTCGTGCAATGCTTTACTTTGATTAGAATATTGTGTAAAGTACCTATGTTGCATATGTCTTATGTACTTTTTTGTAACTCTGTATTGCAAGATATCCACCAATCCGGACTTGGCCCCCCGTGGTGGAGTATGGCCTATACCTTCCTCAGGGAAGAGACCCGTGCCCCTCGGTGGGGACATAATGGGTTGATGATGATGATTGCAAGATATTGAACATGGTGCTAGGGCCTAAGGATCTTTTTTACCTCTCGCACAAATAATGTCGTCGAGTGAGAGGCAAACAGGCAAACTCTTTCTCTGATTCTGACTTGACTTTTCTCTGACTGTGTTTTGGCGAAGTTGCTCACAGCGTTAAGGGCTCAGGGAGTAACACTAGCGCCACCGTGGAAACAATCATACCATCTTTTTTTACAGATCGAATTTGCGAAAAGTGTCAGTACAATTTTTAGGACCCATGGCCGTGAACTCAAGGCAACTAGGACTAGATAGAATTAACGCTAAAAACGGCCGTTTTTGGCATAAATACTATCTAGTCCCAGGTTCGTAATCCTAGGTTCTTTGTCGTGGGTCCTAAAAATCACTGTTAACATGATTGAGAGATTGTGGTTACTGACACTTTTTGCAAATACGATCTGTAAAAGATATGATTTTTAGGGTTCCGTATCCGGAGTATGCCAACGGGACATACTCCGGATACGGAACCCTCAAAATCATTACTAAGATTTTATTAGTAATGATTTTTAGGGTTCCGTATCCGGAGTATGTCCTAAGACTTCACTTTCCATCTGTCTGTCTGTTTGTCTGTCTTTCTGTCACTAGGCTGTATCTCACGAACCATGATAGCTAATCAGTTGAAATTTTCACAGATGATTTATTTCTGTTGTCGCGATAAAAACAAATACTAAAAACCAAATTAATTAAATAGGTATTTAAGGGGGGCTCCCATACATCAAACGTATTTTTTTGCTAGATATTAATAACGCCAACAGGTAGGTAGACGCTTGAAATATAAGCAGAATATTTAGTTCCATATTCGCTTTAAAAATAAATAATTAAAATAAAATAAATATTTAATACATTATATTCTTTTTGTTGCACTAACCCGTGCTAAGGACAATTTTAAAAACCTATTTAGAGGCTAAAAAATCCACCCATGCCGGGACTTGAACCCGCGACCTCTGGCTCACCGTGCCAGCGCTCTTCCAACTGACGTAATGGGCAAGTGCAAGCATCGATGAAATTTCGAGCCCCTATACAAACTTCTCTGTATTACGGCATAGGTGGAATTTTTAGCCTCTAAATAGGTTTTTAAAATTGTCCTCCGCATGGGTTAGTGCAACGAAAAGAATATAATAATGTAGGTACAGCAATATCATTCCGATGTAAAAACCTAACTGCAAAGTGGGTTACTCGGGGCTGCAAGTGATGTAAATCGCTTCGGTCAGATGTCGCTGCCTGTAAGTACGTAATACAGAGAAGTTTGTAAAGAGGCTCGAAATTTCGATGCTTGCACTTGCCTATTAGCTCAGTTGGGAGAGCGCTGGCACGGTAAGCCAGAGGTCGTGGGTTCAAGTCCCGGCATGGGTGGAATTTTTAGCCTCTAAATAGGTTTTTAAAATATTTACCTAATACAACAAACGTGATTTTTTGCCGTTGTTGCTGGATGTTTATGTCTAATGTTGTATAGCCCACTGGATCAGTCTGTATAACCCGATCAGTATAACCACAGTATAAATAAAGGTATGTGCGTGAGTAAAGGTTGGTATTCATGTGGATTACCTGCGTATCGAACCCCGTCGCGTACCAATCTCATGCTAAGCATGCCGAAAGTTTAATCCTCTTTGTCTACTGTCTTCTCGGTGACACCAAAGTCTTTGACGCAGTCAAAAGGTAAAACGTGATGGAAGTAGAGTGAAGTGACCAAACCTATTCAGTGTTATTTTCCTAATAAATAATAGTTAACATTAGGCAATTATTCTGTGAAGATGTCGAAGCTTTTGCAATGTGGAAACTGCTGCGCTTTGTTAAGTGCTTGGGGAGTTGTGCAATTGGTCAGTACAGTACCTATCTACAGTAGACAGAAGTTTACAGAAAAGATAACTGCACATACTTGCAGTCTATCTATATTTAGGTGCAATACGGGCGAACACGATATCTGTGGAGCCAAAGGATTTCCCTCGCTGTTCAGCGCGACATTGCGGCTAGTTATGGAGACTTGTGTCGAATATGTATGACTTCGAGAGCAATTTGTTTGTTTAGAGCTTTTTTAAGGATAAATAGTGGTTTGACATTGTAATTATGAAGACCGGATTTACTTACTTGATTTTTTGTCGCCCATTCCGACAAAATTGTATCTGTGGTATACAATTCTGCTTAGTATCTGTGGTATAGTGGCAGAATTGGCCTCCACTCCAACTCAAGAAGTCTCCACCGGAGTTCACACACGTCCTTGGCAACCTCGTAGGTAGGTACATCCGCTACGTAGAGGTAGGCCGGACGGCCACGGTCTTTGAGGTGACCAAGCCAACGGAGTCGGTGGAATGTTCGGTTTATTCTCGCTGTACCAATAGGTACATTTTTTCGCTCGTTTAGCTAAATTCTATTCTCTTACATTTCAGACAATGCTAGGAATTCTCTACTTGTTGGAGCCAGTTACCTTGTTTGAAGAGGCGCAGCCACATTCTGGTACATTCAACAATTACGAAGAGTTCAAAACAGTGACGAAAGAAGGCTACCGTAGCGTGAGTAAATTTAGGTTACATTTATTATTAAGGCTAGGCTTTATTTGTAGGCTTACGGGAGTAGGTACCTACTATTAGATTTCCAGTTCCCTCTGGCATATTCAAACATATTTAATGAAATTTGAATAACTTTATTGACTCACTAGATTGAAATTACTTTATTTTATTTTTACGGGCATTTTAAACGTGCATTTCATATAGGTACACAATATGACCAACATATCCAAAATGCAGCATACATACCTTTAGCTTTTGATAGAGAAACGTGGCGTTAAGAGTTTATAGTTTTGGTAGCCAATTTTCAGTGATACTGATAACAAAAATATTTGCACTGCCTCCGACGATTGATTCCAAAATTATTTTGTTTTTAAATTATAATTATGATTGTAAAATTATTTTATTTTACAATCATAAAAAATAGTACATAGAGGGATGTAAAAGCAGCCCTAAATGCTTAGCTGCCTGATAAAATACTTAATAAGATGCCTTATACCTTGCATGCCTGATAAAAAGTTAAGGATAAATGTTGAATACAGGCAAC
Source organism: Yponomeuta malinellus (assembly GCA_947308005.1). Lineage (NCBI taxonomy): Eukaryota > Metazoa > Arthropoda > Insecta > Lepidoptera > Yponomeutidae > Yponomeuta > Yponomeuta malinellus. Next base: position 10,465,725 of record OX371013.1, read on the forward strand.
TATCTGCGCTCGCGTCTTCGTTCGAGTGAGACTCGAATAAAAATCGGCCAAGTGCGAGGCGCACTCGCGTATCGAGGGTTCCGCACGTCTTATTTATTTCTCTTATAGAGCAAAAATGTGTTTTATTTCAATCAATTCGGGACTCTCCGCGCGAGTCCGGCTCACACATGGCTAGTTTATAACAGACTTCAAATACGAATCACATAAAGTTTGGCACTTGTATGCTACCGTTTTTATGATAGAGTAAAACCTCAACAAAATACATTTGGGGACACACTTTAGATCTTCATTTTTTTCTAATGGTAATGGTAGTTTTTTTAGTGGTAATTAAGTCCATACTATCTCTCTGGCCCGTGCCCTGCAGTGTACATAAAAAAATAAAATTCTTATTTCTTGGGGAATTTACCATAATTACCAACTGTATTGTATTCAAAATAAGTATATAATATATTTTAATACCTAGCTGACTCGGCAAACGTTGTTTTGCCATATAATTCAATGGCCATATTAATGACCACCTATTCTCAGACCTACCAAATATACACAATAAATTTCATAAAAATCGGTGAAACACTGTGACACGAGATTTTTATATATTAGATTTAATAGGTCAAAGGTGATCAGAGGGACCGAAAGTCTTGGTTTAAAGGCGGGGAGGCCTTTGCCCTGCAGTGGGACACCCATATTATGGAGGCTACATAATAATAAAAAAAAGGTTAGTCGGAGACAGACATTGTAGACATATTAATTAGCACCCGTCGGGTACGGAATCCTATAAAGGAGCCTAATCGATATGCTTATTATTGCTTTTCAGAGAGTCATATTTATTTACCTACTCTCCGGCTTATAAACTACCTATCTCTTTCGCAAAAATCCTCTCGATTCTTGCTTTTTTGATGCGTGAAAGAAATACAAACAACAAACAGGTTTATCTTTACGTACATAAATTTGCGCCTGTATCCCGGAGGGGTAGGTGGAGACCTGCCTGGGTAGAACGACGACGCTAGTCGCGCCTTTTAAATGTCAAAAGTCGCGACTTTCCAGTACATTAACCTGTCGAGTTCTGAACTTTTAGCGCCACAAATCGCGTGACTCGTGCCGTCGTACTACCCTTGCCGGGTTTGCCACTTGTCTCGATCTTTCGATTATATTTAGAATACATATAAGTATGTCCTTTTATCACTCAGTGGGCCAGTTTCTGAATTGAGAATTTCGCTAAGTAAATAGTTAAGTGTAGTGCTGCCTCTTCGAATTTCTCAGAAACGAGCGTGACAGAAAGTTACTTAAGTATTTACTTAGCGAAATTCTCAATTCAGAAACTGGCCCAGTGACACACGGATTTCGATTTTTGACCTCTGTGTCAAAAACCGTTGGGGTGAATTAGACACACGCGAACAAAAGTCGCAGGCGCAGCCAGTTTAGGCAGCTACCTATATTAATACGCCTGCTGTCACGTTTGTCACGCCGGAAGTAGTGGGTTCGATTCCCCTTGCGGACCACCGTAGATTTGTACACATGGCCTCAGTCTGGATGAATTTTCATGTTTGTCATGTCCTTGCCTGGTTACCATAGCACAGGGTAGCCTAGTTCGGGCCCACGCAGGACAACTGATTGTGTTGTGTGGAAGGTACTTACTTGCGTTAGTATAAATTATAAATTCACTATAATTTATTCGTTCTCTTTTATCTTTCCCGAAGGTCGCCCTGAACTGCTTCCTGGCAGCAGTCCTTTATCTGATCACTCTCTGCATGTCTGTGGCTGCCATTAAAAAGGCCAAGAGGGATGAAGCCAAAGAACTCATAGAGTCTGAAAAAGAAGATTTCGAACTGAGGCCGAAGGCCCGCCACCAGCAATCTTTTGACATGAGCGAACCGCTAACTAGGAAAGCTGTATTATTTAAATCTGCTTAAGTTATTTTTGTCCTAGTAAGCTTGGGCTTTTTACGGCTCTTTATGTACCTTGCTAATCAGTGTAGTTCGTAACGAATTTATAGAACTTCATTCGTTACCACGGCTGAGTAATCAATCTGTGAATTGGCCATGCTACATTTTTTTTTATATGAACGGAATAAAATTCAAAAATAACGAAATCAGATTCTTAAAATGGTCCCTATTTTCGAAATAAATTATAAAACACATATACAAAAAAAAATAAAAATAAAAACCGACTTCGAAACACTACAGCACTAAAAAGTTAGAAATAATTTAAACAACAAAGATGTATTTATACATGTAGGTATTGTAGAAGTATAATTTGGAGCCCAAAATATATGTCATGGTCATGAAACTGGGCACAGGCTACAAATTATACTTCTACAATACCTGCATATATAAATACTTCTAATTGTTTAAATTATTTCTAACATTTTAGTGCTGTAGTGTTTCGAAGTCGGTTTTTCTTTTTTATTAAAAAAAAAATATTTTTCAATTTTTAGTGGGGGAGCGGGAGAAAAATAAAGAAGTCCCTTATAACCATAATTTACCGTACTTAATTCGTTGCTCTAAAATTTGATGTTCTAAATTTCCATCTCCGAAAGTCTTCACCAGAGCATCACCAAATTAACTTGGGACTACTTTTACGCTATTTTATAAGACATATTACGGATATTACTAAAGGATGGGCCCCATTAGGGCTTATTTACTGCTGTCCATTGAAGAGTTCCGTTCTCCATCTCTGAAAGTCTTCATTAGATCTTCACCAAATTAAAATGGGACCAATGGGACGTTATATCTGTTCGAACAAAAAAAGAATTGTCGAAATCGGTTAAGATTTGACGGAGTTATGGAGGAACATAGCCAAAAAAATATATACGCGTCGAATTGATAACCTCCTCCTTTTTTGAAGTCGGTTAATAAGTAGCATGGCCAATTTTTGAAGTAAAAGTAGGTTATATGCCTAAACCGTAAGTTTGTAGGTGGTACAGTCGATAGTGCCGTTCAGTTCCATAATGTCCCTTTTCCAGAATTTCCCTTTATGAAATATTTTCCAAATATGAAATCCTAAACCACAACAGAATGTTACAAACATGAACTCCTTATATCACCGAAAAGAGGGAATTTTAATCATTAATATGAGATTAATGAGACAAAAATATCATCTGTTCTATAGTAAAGTGCAAACTTATGACACTAAAATGTTTGCAATAACCGCTATTTTGTATTTACGAGGGAACCCCATTGTTTTCGGGAAGATTTTACCGTGCTCAACAAGGGAAAACTTCGTTGATTTTTAAATAAATAAATATCAACATAATCTATGTATACTGTGTCGCAAAATCTTCTACTTAGCTTATCTATTGCAAACTAGATTAATTCGCGTGGTGAGAGAATTTACCAATCAACCTCAAGTGCTCAATGATTGTTGCCCAGGGTGTGCCGAGGTGAATTCAGCCACAATTGTTACTAAAAACGTTCAGTTGCAGCTAGTTAAATTGTCATTATTCATTGAAAGGTATGATGATGCATGCAGTACATGAACACCTGCATAATATTATCTATGCTTGCTAGAAGTCTAGCGGTCTTGTTTATAAATACATAATTTCTCTAAAGCACTTCTCAGAGGCAGTTTAATTAATCTGTGGTTAAGTACGTCTTTTGCTTGTAAAATCTAAACCACAGACTATTTTAATGGGCGTTTATCGAGTGTTTTTTTATGAGTCGTGTTGTTCTAAATAAGACCGCTAAACCTGAACTCAAGTGCTCAGTTTTTGTTTCGTTGTACCTACCTACGTACGTGGATGTAGGAGCCTGATGATGATCGGCACAAAGGATAACTGGATCTGAGGCATCTTGGTAGAAGCTTCCAATCTAATTTCAATTAAGTACTTTGTCACCTAATATTTTCATTATTACTTTATTGGCAATTTACAATATTAGTTTTCTGGGATCATTTAGGAAAAGAGACAAGCTTTATATTTTGGAACCAGGGGTCGTACCTATGTGGATTTAAACGGATAGCACGATTACTTTAAGAGCCCTGCCACACTAGCGATTTGCGAGCCATCCGAAAGCGATGCGATTGCGCAGCTAGCTCACCGCGATTGCGCGGCGACCACACCGCGACGAAGCCGTGACGACGCATTGCGACGATGTCGTCGCGATTATCATCGTCGACGATATTTTGTACAATCGCGTTCGACAGACCGACCCGCCCAACTTGAGTCATATCAAAGATACGTGGGTAAGCGGACCTAGCATCGTTTGGAGGTACGTACAATCGTCGTTAATTCAATGGATACAAAACTATTTAGAACTAAAATTCAAAATCGTTACATAGGATATAAGTAGTCCCTCTCTCCCTGTCGATTATTTGATAATGAGATTCGTCGTTGACTTGTGTCTATCTGCTTTCGTTTTGTGCGTCTTCGAAGTAATAAAGCCAGCACTAATATTTCCTCGTCAGATCAATCCATTTTGCTACTGAGTGTCCAAAACGCGGCGAAGACGCCACGTCGTCGCGGCGTGCTCGCCGCACAATCGCTACGAAATCGCGGCGAGCTCGCTGTGCAATCGCATTGCTTTCAAATCGCTCGCAAATCGCTAGTGTTATAGGGCTGTAACATATTCTCTAGTTGGCTGTGTTAGGGAACACTTTGCAACAGTGTTTTTAAGTTTGACCAGCTGTCAACAATAACTAGGTACTTACCTATTTTCCCCGTGACTAGACCAATAAGCAAAAAAAAAAGTTAGCAGTTGTTTAGTGCTTTAAAAATATTTCATTCAAAGACTGATGTTAGGTTTATTACATTGTTACTTAAAATATTTTTTCGTTTTATTCATGCTTGCTTAGTTAACTTCGTTTTCAAATTTTCTGTCGTATCCGGCGCCGATGTTTACGCTTTTTATTTCGTCTTTGCTGAACTGCGGGTGTTCCTGGAAAGAGAACAAATATTTGCATGGGAAGTATCACATCAGGCAGTGAGATGTGCCTCTAATTTCGACGTTGATATTGCGTACCTACTGTCATTGCACTGCAGTACCTAAGTGTCTTGCAAAGAGTATATTTCACGAAAAGCTTATATTCATTCAGTCACATTTTAGGCTACAAATCAATAGATACTTAGGTAAAGGGGGAAAGCAGAAACTTACAGTTTCTTTCACTATTCGCCTTTCATTGTGAACGGCATTTCAGTACCCTAGGTGTCAGGTGGTGACTTGAAAACTGATTTGAATACAAAATTTTTTTGAGTTTCCAAGACATTGGCACCTGAGTTGCACTTAAGGGTATTATTGTATTATATGTATGGGCGTAATATTCATACCTAGAAAATAATGTCAGCCGACCGCATCGGACAGTGGCTAGCAGGATGGGGAAATGGCCTATACCTAGTAGCGGGTAGTGATGGGCCGAAAATGAAGGTTAACCTCCTGTTTCTCATACACAAACCATCTGTTAATCTACTAATAACAGCTGTCAGTTGGCGAACGTGCATACAAAAAAGCCACTGACATGCATGACAGTTGCTATCTACCTATATAATGTTAGCGTGCGAGAAACCACAGAAAAAATCAAAATCAGACAGAATCTTCGAATAAAAACAAACATCTTCGCGGTATGAATTCTGCTATCCTGTGGTCACACGTCAATAGATTGGGATCAAGCGTAGTTATGCCTACTACTTATTGGCGAGAAAGGAATCACTTACAACTCAACCGGAGATTGAAGGTTCGACCGAAGATCGGGACCTCAACGATTGGTCTGGCTCAAAGCCAGAGATTCTTATTGATCGAGTCCATCGGGAAAGCGATCAGTGCTTTTCTTGGCAACGATGGAACGTCCAAGGTTGGTCGAGCGGCACCCACCTGCGCGTCGGTGCTGATGTCGTCACTCCTGGCCTTAGGTTGGTTGGGGCTGAGCCAGGGGTCGGCGAGGATCTGGGGGATCTTAACTCGCACTTTGAGCGGCGAGAGGATGCGCGTCACCAGCTTCCGGCACTCGGCAGAGACTTTCGGCTCTCGCGGGAACGACACCTTGTTTTGAACTTGCTGTTGGAAGAACGGCTGATTAGTGGCTTGGTAGGGATACCCAAAGATTAGCCTAGTGATGGGCAGAAGAGTACGTATATTCATGCATGACGAGAACTTAAAATGTCTCTTTGGTGATGGTTTTCTAACCATGAAGGGGTTTGCCATAATCGCCACGCTTGGCAGGCGGATTGGCGACCGCAGTTATCGGTTGGAATCTTAGGAAGACGCTGCTGCCCATCTCCTGCTAATTTATTTCCATAGTCGCCTCCTACGACATCCACGGAAAGAAATGGAGTGACGCTATTCTTAAACCGGCGCCACACGGAAATATGAGTGAGCTGAATTAATTGTGCGAAGACATCATTTTCAAAGCGGTGGTGGCGCGGTCGACAGTCTCTAATTCAAAATGTGGGTTCAACGCAGTTCAACCCCCAAGCGCATGTACCTACTTTATTTTCTTAGTTACGTAGGTAAATTTTGTGAATTTCTAGTAGCAATAGGTACTACTCGCTAACTAAGGAAAACCTAATTCCCCGAGGTGTTCACATAGCGCTCCAATCCGCGGTGGGCACGCGTGGTGATTAAGCCCATTCTATCTCTCTCTGAGAGAAGGCCTGTGCCCTACAGCAGTGGGGCGTATAATAAGCTGCATTATTATTATTGTCATTTTCAATGTATAAGGTCTTTCGATTTTGCCAGGCTCATTTCTGATTTATGCAGCGTTTTATGAGCATTTACACTCAAAAAACGTTTACATTTCTGGTAGCTAAATATTCTTATTCTCATCAATAATAAGTCTGCATCCGTATCACTTCACGGCTTTCAATCAGAGAGAAATGTTATGGGATTAATCACGTGGCTACCGCGGATAAGGAATTTCAAACGCTGAGGTACGTAAAACCTCCAAAAATTTTATATTCACAAAGTTTTTTTTCATTGTGTGTTTTGCAACAACATATTCACCCATGTAGATAAATACTTATCTAATATAGCAGATCAAAACTTAATATGTACCTACCTAGAACCTACCTAAATACAATCGATATGATGCGTCTACAAAATACGAAAAGATCTACAAAAACCACACCTAAGCAATAGTTTGCTTAGATTTTGTGCAATTTCCTAAGGATGGGAATGGCACCCGATCATGACTTATTTCAGCAAAACCATGCTTTCTCGGAAATGGCTGCTTATTATTGTTCTGTCTGCTTATCATCTACTTAGCTGCTGTCTATTCAACGTCTATTCTTAGCTGCTGTCTATTAAAGTCTTCTGTAAAAATACTACCGCGGTATAACTGTATAAGTGAGAAGTATAAAGAATATTCTATCTATCTATCTATCTACACCCAACATTCTGAATTAGGTAACTACATATCTACGGCGTAAACTTCAACGACTGGATAAAGTAAAAAAAGTCTATTTATCTATTATCAGAAAGTACCATCGGCGTAGACAGGGGGAGCCGAGTGGGCCGTGCCCATGCCAGAATGGTCTAGGTCTAGAAGGATCCTGAGTTACTGCTCATTAGTATGCAATGGGGTTGGGAAATAACCCTAGATCCGCTAATGGAAACTACACTCTAAAATGATACATCTCATTGACCTTCAACAATTGCGTATAGTTCGTATCGTCGAATGGCAGTCTCCCATATACGATGGCATAAAGTACGACCCCCATGCTCCAGACATCAGAGTCTTGAGGCCTGTAGGGGACTCCCTTCAGGATCTCTGGCGAAGCGTAGGCGTAACTCCCGCAGAACGTCTCACTGAGTGCAAAGACGCCGTTTTTTGGCTTCATGTGACCCCGCGCGAAGCCGAAATCCGATAATTTGATGTTGAGGCCGTGGTCCATGAGGAGGTTCTCGCATTTTATATCCCTGGTGCAAGTGTTGATTAAGTTTCATGCTAAATAATGTAGCTGTAATGCTTCGCTTTATAAGTAGGTAGAGATCTCTACTAATCTTTAGAGCTCTATCTTGTTGGTATAATAAATGTCTTTCTTCTTCTTCTTCTTCTATCCTGTCATCTGCTAATTTAGCAGGAACTTACATTGGCAGCCAGAAGTCAGGCTTGAGCTATATATTTTTTAATTTATTTCTTGGCGTTGGTCGATTGACCCATTTTTTTTTTCAAGCAAGTAATGAATAATTATAAATAACACGATTTCTCTAAAACACTCCTCAGAGGCAGTATAAATATTCTGTAGTATTTCCCTTCACCACAGACTGTTTAAACTGCCCCGGAGGAGTGTTTTAAGGAATCGTGTTTTTATAATAAGACCGCTAGTTTTTTTCGTTAGGTACTGATGCCGGCATCGCGGAGTCGGAAAGTTCTCTCAAGACCTCGGCTTGGGTATTAATGAAGTGTTGGTTTTAGAAGTCCATTAAAACCTAATACATAAATGGACGCTTCCACAGCTTTAAGATATTCTAAAGTATTTAAATTATTTTTACTATTACAAGTTCTCCCACTACTGTTCATTACTTGCTTGAAAAAAATGGGTCAATGGACCAACGCCAACAAATAAATTAAAAAATATATTAAGTCTGACTTCATAATGCCAATGTAAGTTCCCGCTCAATTACAGCCAGGGTTCAATTTTATAAAACTACAATTTCGTAGTTTATTGTGACTATTCGAGGGTACGTTGCGTAGCAGAGTCTACTTGTTAATCTGTGGGTTGTACTTCGAATTGTCATAGTAAATCGTCCCAGGCGGACATACTTCGACCAAATAGGGGATGTATTAGCAAAGGGCAAGATAAAAAGTACCCGAAACCGGCGTGCGTACATGCGACTAATGAATGTTGATGAGGCTAAGGAGATCTGTCAGGATCGTGGCAAGTGGCAGACTCTGGTCTCTGCCTACCCCTTCAGGATACAGACGCGAGTTTATGTTATGTTCTGATATTATGAAACAGGCCCCCGCTAAAGGTCGCCTTACCTATGTACAACGCCGCGCTCGTGGCAATAGTCGACGGCTTCAACCAGCTGCCGGAACCAGCGGCGCCCGCGCACCTCGTCGATGTGCTGGTCTTTGCGGATGATGTCCAGCAGGCTGCCGTTCTCCGCGTACTCCATTACGATGTACACCCTACGGGGCACGGGTGGCTTTACACTTGCTGTTGAAATGTTTTGATTTTGGGGTATTTTGGATACCTAGATACATAGAGATCAGTTTATTGCACAACTAGACAAAAGAATTACAAGTGATTTCTGATATCTAAGTAATGAGCTAATAAAACAATTTAGGAAATAATATTGAATAATGAATAATCAATGTTTTGTATTATGCTTTAGTTGTGTATGTCTCAAAGCACAAATCAATTTATTATGTCTGAAATAAGACAAAGAAAACCTTTATTTATTAGATTTTCGAACTTAAACTTTTGTAAGGACTACACCTCTTAAATTTCAAGTTAGTGAATCCGGAATTAAGTTAATAAGGAATGGGAATGACAATGGCGCGAGTGGAAGACGTGGTCGCAGGCTGTTTCGCGCAGCCGGCCGAGTACCTAACAGTAGCACGCACACGCGCCGTACCTTTGGGGCCGAATTCTCGCAAATGACCTATAGTAATGGGTTCTATTTTTTGCTGTATTCCAAAATAATATTTGTAGATATTATTCAATATGAAAAAAAAAATGCGATTCAATGATAACTGTATCGAATTTCGCCGAACCCTGGTGACTTTTCCACGGAACCCGAGGGTTTCGCGGAACCTACTTCAGGAATCATTGTAGTAGACTACATCGTTGCCATCATTGATACCAATACCAAAACGTCATTTAATTTTTTTTTTCATTTGCATTATCACAAATTAACCATTCATTTAGTAGACCCGTCCCTTTTGTCCCAAACTAGGATACCAAATGTGATATGATAAGCAGCGTGGGCAACAATGTTGGGAGAATTGAAGAGATACAGTGAGGTACACACATCAGTAGATTTTGTAGCAATCTTGTAACTGTCGCAGCCGCGCCGTAGCTCGTAGACAGCCTACGAGTCGTAGTACGTAGTACTTGTAAAGCTACGGTGGGCGGCGTAGGCGCATAACGTAGCGTTCACGTCCCAACTTAGAATGCTGTGTCGTATAACAGTCACGACTTTTATTGTCATATAAGCTGGTCGTGTAAGAGTAAGGTAAGAGAAAAAAAACAGCTATTTTTCAGGGAGAGGTCTGGGCCCTGAAAAGCTATACAAATACAAAATTACAAAATACATATTCTGGGGTGGGCACTGAGCACGGTCACCCTGCTTCCACTCTATGAAAGCCAACTATAGTATCTACTTAATAGGTTTAAAGAGACACCTGTGTGTACCTGTGTGTAGTTTCAATGGCTTGCAGGAACCGAATTAAATTTTCATGTTTGAGGCCTTTGACAACTTCTATTTCTCTCGGGAGGAACTTTTTTAGGTAATCGCCAGGCGCTTGAAATTTACTTATTATCTTGATGGCTACTTGGCAGCTGTGTCTGTCGCTCGTTGCAACCTGGTGTATAAACATTGTTTTGCAACCTCGATATCGGTGTCGTTTTATAACTACTTTGTAACATAGTGTAACTGACGAGTGGTGATAAACAAACCTTGACAGTGGCATAAGAGCCGGACCCGATGGTTCTGCCCAAAACATAGCCATGAGTTTCCAGAACAGTAAGTTTTCTTTCTGGTTTCGCTTCAGCACCGCCACTTTGGACAGTTGTCGTGGGTTCAGCCGACATTTCACCGAGAACATTGTCATTGGTTCTCACATCTGGGCCCGGCATATTACAGGAATTTTATATTTATTTAAAATGTAGAGATTATAAGTCACATTATATTGATTTACACAACATGGTCATTGTTTTTTTCACATTAATTTTTGGATAGTTGCTGTCATTTTGTCAAAGTGACTACCTATTTTGATCGACAGACAGACGAAACAAGTTTGAATTCGCCGCGATGCACATATCATAGCCAATTTCGAGCTGCCAGTTTCTTTGTGGCTGTATTCATTCATATTATGCCAAACTCTTGCAAAATCATGAAATCGTTAGAAGGGCAAACTATTCAGAAATGTTTACCAAACAACGGGCCATAACCACATCTTATAATTCTCTATGGTTCATTGAGCGAAGTAATTTAAAAGCGACTGTTTAAAAAGATTTCGTCGCGCCCTGGTCGATGCGTCAGGTGAACCGAGGGCTGTGTCTCGCTATTCAGCGAGGTAATGCTGCCAGCCTTCTAGGGACCTTACCGGCTGACGGCAGCGAATTGGCTTCGATAGTATATTTAAATTATAGTTATTTTCTTTTTCAATTCTTAGTTTATTATTATTTAAATTATGATAACACATCAACATGTTGTATATATAATAAATTTTATGGTTTAACCATCATTTGCAGTACAATATCGGCCGGTGGCGGAGTTTCATTATCAATATTACCGCAATATTTTAAGGAAAAGACAGAGTTGGTATCCGTGCAAAAACGTTTTTTTTTAAAATACTATTTAAAAATATACCTACTAAGATAAGGTGTTTATTGTTCCACTACCACGAAGCTTTTTGTGTTCTGATTTAGTGCTGCATTTTTCTTTGTTCAAAATAAATAATTTACTTAAATTATTAAATAGTACCTATAGTCCTTCTGATTCATCAAGCACTAGTGCGCGCGAACCTTAACCCTTTGACTCATTGACAGCTGTCAAGTCATACGACTCGCGTATCATGATTTCATGAATACGCTGCTGAGTATATATAGTCCAGTCATTATAATAATATGCATTTGGAATGAGCCGTTTTCAGCACAAATTCACAAAGCACTTCATAGATGGCGCTTATAGGCGTGCACATACAAGAACAGGGATACGTGTATCAAATTTTGCTTAGCGCAGATTAATTTTGACAGCCGTATTCCGGTTCTTCTATGGCCACGCCTGTAAGCGCCATCTATGAATTGCTTTGTGAATTTGTGCTGAAAACGGCTCATTGTATGTGAACTGAGAAGGCAGAATTTTGGATTCAAATTGTCGACCAAGATTTCCTATGTGCATTTGCAAGAGTCTGCCGTGGAGGAACTTCTTCAGTCAGGACCATCAAAACGACGAAAAATAAAAAAGTAAAAACAACAGCCTTTAAAATATAATCACCCGGATGACCGAGCTTTGCTTGGTATTTTTTTTTAAATTATATTTGGTTACGATAAAAAAAGGGAAGAAATTAATCGACCTGGAGTCATCTGGACTTGAACCGGGGTCTTTTGGTTTCGGGATAGCCCGATTTTCCACGTAAGCTGTTACAACCTTGCAAATGGTGGCGAAATTTATCTTCGTATTTTAATGATATTGTAGCAGTTTTCAATACCTGAAAATACGGATAAAACGACTTTTTCTAAAAATAAAACCTAGCTAGATCGATTTATCGCTCCCGAAACCCCCTGCGCACTAAATTTCATGAAAATCGTTGGAGCCGTTTCCGAGATTCAGATTATTCAGATGATGATATAGTATATATAATCATCTGAATAAAAATATTTCCAAGATTCAGATTATTCAGATGATTATACATATCATCATCATCATCATCAGCCATTTGACGCCCACTGCAGAACATAAGCCTCCTTCGTGGTTTTCATAACCATGAAGGGTTTTGCCATAATCGCCACGCTGCAGGCTGGTTGGCGATCGCAGTATGCGGTTGGAATCTCATGAAGACGCTGCTGCCCGTCTCCTGGTATTTGATTTCCTTAGTCGCCTTCTATGACATCCACGGAAGGAAATGGGGCGACGCTATTCTTAATCCGGCGCCACATGGAACATATATAATATTATACAAGAATTGCTCGTTTAAAGGTATTAGATTTTTTACTACACAAAAACAACATAAATATCATGTGTTTGATTCATAATTTGGCTGGTTTGTTTATTTTGCGTGCGAGCGGCTAAATCGAAACCGGGCACAGACTTACCGACCTTGCGGCGCGCTAGAAGTTGTAATTTAATAAAAATTTAAAATAAGTTTTTCTATATTATTTTTGTTGTACTAACCCGTGCTGAGGACAATTTTAAAACCCTATTTAGAGGCTAAAAATTCCACCCATGCCGGGACTTGAACCCGCGACCTCTGGCTAACCGTGCAGCGCTCTCCCAACTGAGCTAATGGACAAGTGCAAGCATCGGCGAAATTTTGAGCCTCTTTACAAACTTCTCTGCATTACGTACAGGCGGCAATATCTGGCCGAAGCAATTTACATCACTTGCAGTTGGGAGAGCGCTGCCACGGTTGGCCAGAGGTCGGGAGTTCAAGTTCCAGCATGGGTGGAATTTTTAGCCTCTAAATAGGTTCTTTATAAGCTCTTCTAGTTTTCTAGACCCCCCTCGTACTATCCAAAATTGTGCCTTCTCGGTTCACTTGCATTTCTAACGCGTTAATTAATTCAGACGTAATGACAGGATTAACAAGGGTTAACCGAACAACTGCCCTCGCTAATGGGATGTATCTAAACCATGGATGTATGCATATAAATGGGGACGGATGTATATAAATGGGATGTGGCCTAAACAAACTTTGACACAGATCTGTGACACGGCAGATAAGCGGTTAATAAGAGTAGTAGGTAACATTCATAAAGTAACTTATATACGTGGTAACATTCAGACATAATTATGACTAACTCGATACGCCGCGTGAGTCGCGTGCGCGACTGGTTGCGCTAGGGCTCATAGGTACACATGCCATACGGCGGCGGCTGGCGTTGATGTGCCGACAGTTGGCGAAGGCTGCAGTTGGCTCCGTTGTTGGCAACATGCTGCTAGTGTGTATTAGCAATGCGGCGTAAAATCCGTTGCCTTGCTAACTAAAAGTGCAGCAAAATTACGGACACAAATCGTTTGTTAAGGACGGACGAGTGGCGATGGAGAGTCGAGCAGTCGTCTGCGTCTGTAAGTAGCTAATGTTACAATTCCACAGAAAATTTGTCTGTGATACTAGTCTGTGGTCCATGGAAATACCTTTTTTTTATTTGAGAATATACTACAATACAAGTATTTTTAAAATCTACCAAATTTTACTAAAAGCTTTGTAAAATATTGTACCTAAATTTCATCTTAATGAGCCGTTTTCAGCACAAATCCACAAAGCAATTCATAGATAGCGCTTTCAGGAGTGGCCATATAAGAACCAAAATGCGGCTGTCAAAATTAATCTATGCTTAGCAAAATTTAACAGACGCGTCCCTGTTCTTGTACGTGCACGCCCATAACGGCCATCTATGAAGTGCTTTGTGAATTTGTACCGAAAACGGCTCATTCTATATAGACTAGATTCGGATGTTGCAATTTTATGTTTAGTGGAATAAAAATAAAACAAGGTATGACCACTTTTTCATAGTCTTATGTTGTTTTGTAATATGACGACGCTAGTAGAGCGTCAAAATTCGCGAGTTTCCAGTACCTAGTACATTAATGGGAATGGCAACACGAAACTAATTACAGATGGCGCCACTGAGATTTATAGTGTTGCTTATTTTCGGATTTTTTCATGAAAATTTAACATAAAAACCTTATGAATTGCTTTTCACCAAAAAAGAGAAAGCTCTAGTTTATACCAGAAATGAAAAAGCAGAGTTTTGTACACCGCGAAGGGAATACAGAATGTAATAAAAAGGTAACTTTGAAAATATTTTTTAAACATTTATTGCAGATATAATCGCATACCTTTAATGAAATACCTCTTTACTGGGTGATTTATTGATTATAAATTTTCTTGTAAAATGTTAAATTTACATGAGAAAGTTACTCAGAAACATCGATAATCGTTGTACAATTATCCACACTATTATATAGTTAAGAGAGTTCATGTAGAAATAGTGTGATTTAATGAGTAAGTTTATATGGTACATGGTGTGGATAATTTTTTAACCATTTTCGGTGTTTCTGGGTAACTTTCTTTTACATTTTATAATCAATAAATCAGCCAATAAAGAGGTATTTAATTAAAGGTATGTGATTATTTCTGCAAGAAATGTTTAAAACATATTTTTGTAGTTACCTTTGTATTACAGTCGGTATTTCTTTCTCGGTGTACAAAACCTTGCTTTTTCAGTTTTGGTATAAACTATAGCTTTCCCTTTTTTAGTGCAAAGCATTTCATGACGTTTTTATGTGGAATTTTCATGAAAAAATCCGAAAATAAGCAACACTTATAAAACAAAACAAACATTATCGGGGCAAATCTCAGTGGCGCCATCTGTAATTAGTTTCGTGTTGCCATCCCCATTCTTTGAACGTTCTGCCCCTATATTACGCTCACCAAATCCAGAGCGATTCCAATCGTTTAACTGTCAAATTAGTATGGAATTTGACAGTTAGACGATTGGAATCGCTCAGGATTTGGTGAGCGTAATTAGGCCACAGTTACGTTGGGAAACACTTCGGCAAAGTCAGATTGTTGTTACTTTAGCGTTTTCGCATTACGTACCAGTTTCTCGATCATTTTGCTCCAAATCTACTGAAAAAGTAGAAATCTACTCAGTGGTCACACTGCTGTAATGACGATGACAGGTGACTGACACTGACATAAAAATAGAACGAACGTAACAAACAAACCAAAATAAACAGAATATATTTTCAGTGAAGATTTAAGATAAATCCTTAACAAATTAATATTCTTTACGAGCGAAATAGTTCGTGTGTTGCGGGAGGGGCGTGGAAGTGGATTTTAGTGATATTTTCAGTGTTAAAGTGTTAACTAGAACGGTTTGGAACCCAAGTGTTTTCTGTGTAAAAACCTCGAGCAAACGTAATACCGCATAAAGTAGGTATGTTCAGTAGTTGTACGTAGCTGAACACATAACATGTAATTGCAGTTAGTGTAGTGAGTGGCTGATTAAATTTTCAATTCCTTAGCAAAACTTGGTTTTATTCTTTGCATGTATTTCTTCATTTTAGCATTCTAAATTCCAACAAAAATGATGTTTATAATTAAATGTAGTTAGAACCTTACTTACCAACTTCTTGGCCTGAGCTTTGCACTTAAAGCCTTACCGATAGCTGAGTATTTATATAGCTCACCCAGTTTAAACTCGAAGCAACCATTTCTCTTTCCAGGAGGCCAGCATTATTATGTTATTACTATGAATCGCAACTGAGCGCTTTACAAGTGCAATTATCAACTAACAGTCTTATTTATAAAAAGTAGTTTATAACTGGAACTTCCTCCCATAAACTAGCATTAACTCTGTCTTAAGAGTATTTTAGTGGAATAAACTTTTCTTAAATAAGACCTCTTCTCTATTTGTCCACACTAAGTTTGTTACATGTTGCATCGGTTTGGATTTTTCACCTCTTCATGCCTTCGCCTCCATCTCTGGTCTTCATACAGGCTCTTCAACCTCTTTTCATCAGTACAACTTGATATAGAGTCACATCAAATGCTAAATGTCAGTGTACTCAATATAGAGCCCTGGTTGGTTTTAAATATGCTAGTTGACTCGCATCAAAATTGATTAGAACACCACTTTTTTTGAAAATTTTGGCCAAGTTCTATAGAACTAAACCGATACCTAAATAAGTATATACATTTTTAATACATAAAGATAAAGATCCTGTAGAAATTAAATTCTAAAATTTTGTTTATTATCTTTGATTTGAAACACTAGAAATGCTTTTCTTCATGGGTGTGACATCACTAAGGTAATAAAAAATCAAATTGCCATGTTTACGCCCCAGCCTTACATGCCCATACTCTCTCAGAGAGAGAGTGTGTCACTAAATACCCACCTATGATTGGTGATTTCAAGCACTGAGGCTTATGTGAACACCTCACTCAGGTTTCCTTACAATGTGTATTCCTTCATAGTTAGCAAGTGGTATTGCTACTGGAAATTCACAAATTTATAAATGTAAAAACTTCGAAATTAAAGGCCCAATGTCGGTACCGAACCCAGGATCTGTTAAATTATGCCATCATTCTACCAATGCATTACCACCGCACCTTTACTACAAAAGATAACATAAGAAACAGCCTTCACATTTTAGATAGTGAAATGCGAAGCTTGCTAATTGACTTGGGAATAGAACATTATTTCTAGTTCAAGTCTTGTGAAAGCCTCATAGTAGGTTCTAGTCATGTGCGCCGATACGATTAATTTCGGCGGCAGCCTTGAGGGCAATAATCAGTTGGCGCCGCCGGTGTTATCGGCGTAAACGGCGTGTATGCAACTCTAGGGACTTGGAGAGCTTTTTATAAAAAAAGTAGTTGCATGCAGATCCATCTCACGAATTATGTTCCTAAACACATGTTGTGTTATTGAAATAACGTAAAACTTCAGAAACGTGTCTTTGATATTAAAAAAATATTAAATAAAAAATAAAAAATAAAGAATACTTACCTTTAAATTAGAAGTATGTATACATGTAGATACACGATATGCGATCGCCAACCCGCCTGCCAAGCGTGGCGATTATGGCAAAACCCCTCATGGTTATGAAAACCACGAAGGAAGCCTATGTCCTGCAGTGGGCGTCAAATCAATAGGCTTCCTTCGTGGTTTTCATAACCATGAGGGGTTTTGCCATAATCGCCACGCTTGGCAGGCGGGTTGGCGATCGCAGTATGCCTTTCTATTTGCTATAGAAAGACACTGAGCGCTTCTACAATACCCACATGTATACATACTTCTAGTTTAAAGGTATTCTTTGAAATTATTTCTAACTTTTTAGTGCTGTAGTGTTTTGAAGTCGGTTTTTATTTTTTATAGAATTTTTTTTATTTTAAATTTTTAGTGGGGGAGTGGGAGAAAAATAATCAAGTCCCTTATAACCATAATTTACCCTACTTAATTCGTTGCTTTAAAAATTTGAAGTTCTCAATTTCCATCTCCGAAAGTCTTCACCAGATCATTACCAAATTACCTTGGGACTACTTTTAACGCTATTTTATGAAACATACGGATATTACTAAAGGATGGGCTCCATTAGGCCTCATTTACTGCTGTCCATTGAAGAGTTCCGTTCTCCAAATTAGAATGGGATAAATAAGACGTTATATCTATTCGAACAAAAAAGAATCAGTTAAGATGTGACGTAGTTATGCGAGAACATAGCCAAAAAAAAATAAAAAAATAAATGTAATAATGCGTAGAATTGATAACCTCCTCCTTTTTGAAGTCGGTTAAAAACATTTTCAACAAGTATTTTTCATACATTCGTGAAAAATGACGAGGTCAATTTGAGGTGGCGGCGGCGCGGTTTCGCGGAGACTGGCGCACATGTCTAGTACGTTCTGATTAGCGGGAAAAGGGAATAAAGAAAGTTCCTTTTGAATATTTCTTTACCGCTAATTTGTCTGCGATTTCTTATAGGTCAGCCTGCGAGGCAGGGAGTGGCCTAGAAGTACTTAGGTACCTAGTTACCAGAATATTGAGAAAAGTTAGATAAAGCTGTAATATTTTTACTGTTTTTACATATAATATTGTTTAATTTAATTATCTCAACGCGAGTTGTAAAAACTCAATAGAATTCGAGAAATTTATTAAAGAATAAAAACACATTGTATTTGCCATTTATACACCATTTATAAATGGTTATTTTCCAATTTTATAAAATTTGTTATTAATAAATGGTTATTTTTCCATTTCCATCCATACCTATATAATTATAAATAAAAATGGAAATTTATCTGAACCTTGTTTTAATCCTGGCCGATCGCATCTCGACATTTTTTGATTGACCATGATGTTTTATGTTGTACTGTTTTTTCTTCTTGTGCTGAATAATAGTTATTTGTTATGCAAGGCTGCAAAGTTAATTTTTGGCGCGAGTACCTTGTATTGAAACCTGAGCAAGCGAAGGATTCTAGGATTGAGCCACGAGCGAAGCGAGAACGAGAAAGGTACGAGAAAGGTTCAAAGGTACGAGACGCTAAATAACTTTGCTGCCTAGCGCATAACACAACTTTTCACCTCACTAAAGCGAGGAAAATGTTAGGTGCAAGAAAAACAGTTTTAATAAATATTAAATTACTGTTTATTTATTTCAAAAATTTAAAGTAAAATTACTACAATTGGTAATATTGAAAGTTAATTAGGGTTCCGTACCTCAAAAGGAAAAAACGGAACCCTTATAGGATCACTTTGTTGTCCGTCTGTCCGTCCGTCCGTCCGTCTGTCAAGACCCTTTTTCTCAGGAACGCGTGGAGGTATGAAGCTGAAATTTATATCAATTACTCAGGTCTACTGTCCCTTGAAGCTGTGAAAAAATCAAACTTCTAAGCCAACGCAATCAAAAGATACAGCCGTTTATGCCGCAAATTTTCGACACTTGCAAGGGAATCAAAACCTACAGGGTGCTTCCCGTGAACTCAGAATCTTGAAATTTGGTACGAAGCAACGTCTTATAGCATAGATAAAGGAAAAATTACGAAAACCATAAATTTTTAGTTACATCACATAATATATATTTTTTTAATAATTTTAAACTTACTACCCATTTCCTCATAAACGCGTAGAGGTATTAAATTGAAATTCATACCAAATACTCAGGTCTATAATACCTTTAAGCTGTAACAAAATCTAACTTCTATGTCAACGCAATCAAAAGAAACAGCAATTTAAGCTGCATATTTTGAAACTCGCAAGTACTCGCAAGGGAATCAAAACCTAAAGGGTACTTCCAGTCGACCTAGAATCTTGAAATTTGGCATGAAGCAACGTTTTATAGCACACATAAAGGAAAAATTCCGAAAACCTTAAATTTTTAGTTACATTACAAAATATATATTTTTTAATAAATATAAACTTATTACTTTTTTCCTCATGTTTTGCAATAAAAATACCATAGTTATGACTCGATTGTCGTAATGAACGAACTTTGTAAACCTTGCAGGTTTGTACGGAACCCTCGGTGCGCGAGTCCGACTCGCACTTGGCCGGTTTTTTTTTTTTAAATCAAATTTTCTTGCCGGCCAGTGCAATTCTTTAAATGAGGCTGGCGCATGACATGAAATAAGTATTTGCATTTCAATCATCAATGGACTGGCTGCAGAGAATATAAACTATTACGAAACCAATATAATATGTAATTTATTGTACGAAACCTTTATTGAATAAAAATATTCGAATTTTAAAAACACTTTCCACGCTAGCGGATAAAGTGCGATTTTCCACGCAGAGCTTTTACGAGCTAGTGAGGTGAAAATACTATTGCATATTTTCCACTAAATACGTGTTTAAATCACTTTATAAAAAAATTACACAGATTTTTCTTATACTAACAGTAGAGACGACGACCTTATCATTATATATACTTACACGGTGCGATTTGTACACAAAAATAAATGAATCGCGTACTATTACTGCAGGAGCTACGAGAAAAAAAAAACCTAAATTACTGGAATTTTGGAAATGGTTCGAAGTATTTATTAGCACGTAAAAAGGAGGCTATGTATGGAAATTGTGCTTCAGGAACACAAATCAATTTGTTCTTTTTTCAACCGATTTTCAATCCGATTTTGGAGTAATTGTAGATAGAGATATGGATAGATAACACTATTATATCTTCTGAACCAAACATATTTAGCACTCGGGTGTTCTCGTCTAGTATGTGAAATTAAGCAGTAAAATCGGGTCTCCGAACATACAACGTTCGTCCCCTCCCTGTGGCACCGGATTAAGAATAGCGTTACTCCATTTCCTTCCGTGGATGTCGTAGAAAGCTGCTAAGGAAATCAATTAACAGGAGATCGGCAGCAGCGTCTTCCTGCGATTCCAACCGCATACTGCGATCGCCAACCCGCCTGCCGAGCGTGGCGACCATGAGGGGTTTTGCCCTTATGGTTATGAAAACCACGAAAGAGGCCTATGTCCTGCAGTGGGCGTCAAATGGCTGATGATGATGATGAACATACAACGTTAAACATTTCTTTCCACCTTTTTCGCCGTATGCAACCCGAAAAAAAATTTTTCGCGCGCATTTACAGTCCATTTTGGCAATATTTGGATCGCGACATTATCACCTAGGTAACGTTAAAAAGGACATGCGCACGCATCCATCCACTAAGACAGACCGAGATTACCCCTATGTACGCGGGAACTAACCGCGCGGTTCATCGGAATCTGTAACTTGTCAAGCGTATGGCGTCAGATCGCGCCCGTTTTCGAACCTATGCCTGTGCACCAAAATCGCTGTAACTTCGTAATTTCTTATCCGATTTCGATATTGTTTTCACAGAATATATTTTTTTTTGTGTCTCTATAAGACTGCATACTTGGTTCAAAACGTGAATGATCCTCATTGTTACAGGTATTTGTGCATATTTTTGGCTCAACTTTAACTCAAAATATTTTCTGCACAGCAGATCCCAATTTGCAGCGAGTGTACAGTTTGCGCTTTATGTGACACCCGTGTGAATGTGATGTGAAATTTTGCCGCGCTGCATCTGCGCTGAAATTGTTTTTTTGCGCCGTCGAATGTTGGTCGCAGAATTTCCAGATGAGAGCTCGTCGCTTGCCAGTCAACATTTACGAAGCACAAAGAAAATAATCGAGACGAGTCGCCACCAGTCGTGCGATCCTGTCGCGTGCAACCCGGCGCGACGTCACCGCCGACCATCGTAACTGGACCTCCTTATAACTCTCTCTCATTCACAGTCTGCAGATATCCAGGGATCACGTTCCGATGGTTAAACGCCCCGCTTCATTCGATGACCCATTTTCGTATATTCCAGTCCTTTGTTTGCATTCATTCAATAACGTTTGTGAGAGATTGAAGTTGCCGTCTTTATTTGTTTTGGTCATTTGTGAGGGCCCTTTTGCTTTAGTCGTACACTTGTATGAGCCTTTACCTCACGTCGTGCATTGTTTTGAATTTAAAACCTCTTTCGTTTTGATTTTTAAAACGATAAAATTTAAGATACTAGCTGTTTTCCACCCTTTGGTGGAGCAGCAGTGCCGTCGCGTCTATGCCAACTGGCAAATGGCTAGCCTTCTTCCAACCTGCCCTCTTTTTCAACGTTGTGATTATAACAAATGCTATCTCTCTCACTCTCTCTAACTTGAATATAAGCGCCACGCTAACCCTAAGCGCCCACCACAATAACGCCATACACGCTGAAATACATAAGTACATTATTACATTACATAAACCCACGCCTGTATCCCGAAAAGGTCGGCAGACCAGAGTTTGCCACTTGTCACGATCCTGTCAAACCTCTTTCACTTCATCAACATTCATTATAAGTTTACTCTTTAAGTCAATTACAATAGTTTCAGTACTCCTACGTTTTACCTTCACGCTATGAACTTCTGAAGCAACACGTGAAACAATTAAAAGTAGGTACCTACCGTCTCACTAGACAGTTGAGAACCTGCACGATATATTGCACACCACGTAGATTGCTTTATCCGCTTCTTCGTAAACTAATAAAAGTTGACCAACGAACCAACGGTGAACTTCTGACGGCTAATGGTCGAGCTCCCTGGTTAACTGTCTACTTTGAAAATATATAATTTCTCTACTGAAAACATAACGTTTGAAGTACTCAATGCAATATCCAGATAAATCTAATATATAAAAATCTCGTGCCACAGTGTTTGTTATCGAACTTCTCCGAAACGGCCTCACCGATTTTTATGAAAATTTTTGTGCTATTTGGTAGGTGTGAGAATAGGTCGTAGGCTAATTAATATGGCAAAACAACGTTTGCCAAATCAGCTAGTATAATATAGGTTCCGATGAGCGCCTTACATGTTGGGCTTAGGACAGTACATATGTGTTCCCAAAAGGGCACAAAACAAAAAAAGTAAAGTCGAGTTAAGATTGACATAGTTAAGGTCGATATGATGTTGACTGTAAATTTTATGTCATTTATTGTAATATGCAAAGAATTTGCGTACTTAGGTCATCTTATTATTAACAATGGCGTGAACACTTTAGTACCAACTTTTTACCTGAATGCGGAAGCAAAGGAGGGTTATTAGCTACTTTCTGTTTTAGTGCTTAACTGTACTTATAAATCCAAAGACATTGTTTTGGTCAACCGCTATAACATCAACATATTTTTATCTACCGACGACGGAGCCGTTAAAAAATCACTGCCCGATTTCTTGTCCCGTTCGAATGTCAATAACAAAGTCTTCGGAAAAAACTACAACGCCCCGAGCGCTTCGCGATTGTATCCGCGAACTGGCGAGTCGATTTTTTCACTCGTTTATTGCACGCAGACACTGGGAACATCTGTTTATCTAAACAGTGTTGCGCCGGCTTTCCTCTTTTGTTCAAGCGATGTTCATTTAGCGAGACTGAATACCGCCCTCACAAGCACTTCAAGTGATGCATCAAAGCTCTGGAGATATACCTGTAGGGGGCCGAGTCTCTAAAATGCATAGTTGTTCAATAGAGTGATATTAGTTCGGCAATGGTTGCTTCATTAACACTATTAGTAGTCTAGTAACCAATCGCATTCCAATGGTATAACCCATACAAGTTAACTCGGCGCCTTGTGCGATTCGATCTTTTTCGCGAGTGATTTAATTTGGACCATTGGATTGACATGGTATATACTTCTACTTCTTAGACTACACAACGACAGATATTGTCGTGCTTATATTATTCTACTGAAAAACTATGTGTGTATTAGACTCTAGGGCCTGACCAACTAGTAATATCGTCGTATCCAGAGCAATCAGATAATTTTTTTTTTGTCAAAATACCGACAGTCGGTGACGGGCCTCGGCGACGTTGACGTGAGTGGACTAGCAAGCAGTACATGGGGACATGGACATGGACAACCATTAATTGCGTGATGTGTTTTTTCACAATTAATGGACAACCATTAATCATTAATTTTTCATAATTTTTGACCGTCTCTCCCTTGGTAAGACTTGGTGAGATGTGGAGAGACCGTCCCCACCATCCCTCCCCCTAAATGAGATTTCGAGAGATTATTCAGGACTCTTCCTTTTAAGAGCAATACGTGGACGCCCCCACGAACGAAGCAACACCGTCACATTTCCTACTGCCGAAAAGTACATATAGCAGTGGGATGATTCTATTAAAAGCCCGTAAAGTGATAACTCTTAGGATTCACTAAATTGTTAGTGAAACCTGCACATCCTGTGCTTCTGTTCTATTAATTGGGTGATGAAGAGCCCGAGAAAATGCTTAAATATTAACTTAGCAGACACATTTTTGCTCTGGAAGCTTAAGGCCACAGACTTGGTCAACTCGAGGACGTCTGCAGCATGGCGGAAAATTACAAATTTATATACTTAGTAGAATGTTTCAATTTGACTTTATTACGGGCGACTTGCGCCAAATCACTAGATAAGTAAGTAAACAGATAAATACTCCAGGGATAAACGAATAAATAGTTGATGGACAGTTTTCACAGTCATACAAATTTATATATGGATTGCAGCTAGCAGATATGGAGCTGCTCAGTCAATGTCATGGTGCAAGATGTTATTGGACTTATTCACTGGATAGGGCTTACGCCTGTAAGTACATACAGATAGAAAGTGCCGTCAGATAGCGTTGGCGCAAGCCAGCCTTAGTATTTTTGTTATTCTAAGGGCCAGTTTCTGAATTGAGAATTTGCTGTCTCTTCGAATTTCTCAGAAACGAGCGTGACAGAACGTTACTTAACTATTTACTTAGCGAAATTCTCCATTCAGAAACTGGCCCTAAACAGTTTAAGTGAGTGCACCAGTAAGAAACTGATTAGGCGACGTTTTGAAACAAAATTTGATGATGTGATACAATTATTGCGACAATCAATCATGTTTTCCTTCACAGTTAGCGAGCGGTATTGCCTGTGGTATTGCTACTATAGCTTCGCAAATGTAAATAACTTAGGAAACAAAGTCATAGGTACATGCCCGCACTGGGAATCGAACCTGGTTCTCTCAGGTAAAGGGAAAAATTCCTCAGTTCCGAGTCCAATGTTTTACCCACTGGGCCACCGCTACCACGACAATCATTGCAAAAAAAAAACACCGTACTCCTTATCTACCATCGAATCATGTAGCTTATTCTGATTTTGTCCATAGTTATATTTGACTGCCTCGTTGGTCTAGCCGTTAAGGCGCTTAGCTACCAAAACAGAGGTCATGGGTTCGATTCCCACTCGGTGCCGCCATACATTTGTACAAATGGCCTCCGTCTGAGTATATTTTCATGTTTGTAACGTGCTTGCCTGGTTACCATAGCACTAGTTTGGGACCAGGGTCCTAATTATGCGCACCAAATCCTGAGCGGTTCCAATCGTCTAACTGTCAAATTCCATATTAATTTGACAGTTAGACGATTGGAATTGCTCAGGATTTGGTGCGCTTAATATAGGGGCAGGTCAAGTGATTGTATCGCGTGAAAGTTATTATTATCTACTAAGATTATTTTATTTAAAAATGAATGTGGAAAGTCGCAATGTGCCTAAGGTAGACCAGATTGTACCAGTAATAGACCAGAGATTGTGCCAATAGTGAAACCAGTAAATGAAACGAATGCTGTTAATGAAGAATAATTTTTGTTATTAATACTGAATTAAGTTTTGTAAGTACTTAGTTATAGTAGCAACTTTTTATCGGTCTTCAAGTTTCATCTAAAAATGAATGCCTTTGAAATGAATATTTGTAGGTATTTGGATGTCATTGTGAAACAAGAGTTTGTATAACGAAACGTTGACAAACGTTGCTTGTAGAATGAGACTTTACTAAATAATTGGTTGTAAGACATCATAGAGGCGTCGCAAAGCTTAAACAAGAGTCCAACTACCTCGTTAAGATCTACGATCGCTTTTGTAAAAAATCTCCGATGGAGCTTCGGGAAAGAGTAGAGCTTCAAGCCAGCTTCTGATTTCAAAGGCGGGTTCAGACTATGTCTGAGGTCAATTCATAGTTATGAACACATCACTGCTACGGAGTCAAAGCTTGAATATAAAAAATACCTTATTATATCACTAACGTTCAGTACTGCGGATTTTAGTTGTTTGCAGTAGGCAGTGCGAATAGCCGGGCTTAGACCTCCAACCGGCATTACCCACTGTCGCCTTAACTCGAAGCTGCAATCAAGGCGACAGCTTGCGGTTTTATTTGTTCTTTCTAGCGAATATTTTCGATAATACCACTTGAATCTCGAGCAGCGACTAGTGACTTGGCGTTTCAGTAAAGTTTTACTGTGGCATAAAATCGTCAGCTTAAATATACTTTTCGTTGTTTACGAACCTGAAATTCACGCATCGCGCGTCAATAAGAACAGTCTGAAATTGAAAAATGTTATATGCCAGCTGTACGTCACGGCTGCTTATTGAATATTATCGAAAGTTCTCTTCTCAAATTCTTGCACGTGAATTCTCCACATAAAACACAACTTAATAATCTGTTTACTTACTGTGTAAAGTGTTTCTGTGGCTTAAAATCGTCAACTTAAAAATATCCTTGTCGTTGTTCAAGAACCTAAAATACACGCATCGCACGTTGGTAAGAACAGGTCTGAAATTAAAAGAATTATAAGCCAGCTGTGGCAGGTTTTTGAATATTCTCGAAAGCATTCTTCTCAAATTCTCGAAAATGAATTCTCCCAATGAAACATATCTTAATAATTGGTTTATCTACTATGTCTAGGGTAAATGTGAAAGGCTGTTGGCATTTACATACATTCACGGCCATTTTATCAGACGCGAAACAGTTTTAAATACGGCCGTGGGCTGTAGAGGCGGCGCATCGGGACCGGAAGCGCCGGCCGCCATTGTTTCTCTAAACGATTCCCCACCAGAACTTCCGGTTGGGATCGCCGCGCTAACGAGACTTCACCTGTTGGGAGTTAGTCGGCCATTCTGTTCCGTCTAACTAAATAAGCGGTAAATTGAACAATTTGCTATACACATATATATACTGTATGGGCTTAGTATTATAATACTTGCTTCTAAGGCCCACAAACATCGATATAGTCGTTGCCTAATAAATATAATGAGACTTTATGACTCACTGTAGGCAAATCGTTTTTAGGTAGAGAGAGCATTTGTATTTGAACGCACGTGTCCAAGTTAATTTTCTATAGAGATTTAGAATAAGTGGAATATTCACCATTTGGAGCCATATGGAGAGGATGAAGGAAGAAAGATTGACGAAAGAAATATATAGAACGAATGTGGGTGGAAGGGCCCGTAAGGGACGTATATACTTCGACCAAATATGGGCAAGACAAAAAGTACCCGAAACCGGCGTGCGTGTAAGAACCGACTAACTAATGTTGATGAAGCGAAGGTGTGGTCTGTCAGGATCATGGCGAGTGGAAAATCCTGGTATCTGCCTACCCCTCCGCGATACAGGCCTGAGTTTATATTATGTATGAGCTCAAAACGATCCTATATTACGGAATAATGAAAATAGCTGTATGTACCCACTACATTCCACTCTGAAGAGGTAGAGGTGGCAAATAGACAAGGGCTAGCGACACCTTTTGTTATTTGCAGAATGTTAATAGAAAGGGCCGGTGTAACACGGGACGGCCGAAACCTTTCGTTTGTTTTTTTTTACACTTAAAATAACTTTTTGCGTAAATGCCTCCAATAGAGCTCTTGTGTTGAAATGGGCGCGGATATTCATTGTTCTGTTTTGTTTATTGAAAAGGTGTTCTGTGAAGTTAGAATGAACGGGTGAAACTTAATGCGTAGCGTTGAGTGCTACGGCAACGCTACGATCTTGCTACGGGCTTGGTCAACTGCTACGCTACACATTTATACTAAGTTTTGTTTAGAATTCTCATATTATTATGCCGAAGCTCTACGATATACCTAGCGAAATGTGGACTTGTGATGTCCTTGCCTGGTTACCATAGCCCAGGGTATCCTAGTTTGGGACCAGTACAAGTGATTGTGCTGTTTGAAAAGAATAAATGTGGAGTTTTTTTGTTACCTTCTTCTCCACATAATCAATTAATTGTGAAACTAGCAACTTTGACGTTCATTAAGTAAACATTCTGTTTTTACAATGAATAAAAATATTTGAATTGAATTGAATTGAATTGTGTGGAACAGTGCCGGTACCTTCATCATCATCATACTCACTGTTTAAAGTTCGCGCTATTTAATTTTTGTCGAATATTCAGAATGTACATTCACACGACCGCGCGTTGATTGGCGCCATACATACAGATACTATACCATAGTTGTTTCGCTCGCACGATCCGGGCTTAAACGGGCTTGTCTCTCCCTTCTCGCTCTAACTTAGGGAAAATTTCCATTACGCAAAATTTCACAAAACTGTCACGAGTCTAGGTTTTGTTTTAAAAAATGTGATGTAGGTAGTATGATAATTTCAGAGTTGATACGTACTATATGATAAATGCACTTTACACGCAATTCAGTCTTTTTATTGTCTCACTTGGTTAAGAGCATTCGCAACTGCATTTTAATTTGACCAGCGGCGGCATCTTACCGATTTTTTTTAATTCTACTTAATATCCTTTCATTTACTTAATTTTGGATTTCGCAATATAATGCCGATTTCGAAGTCTCTAAAACTCAAGTCATCAGAAGCAAAGTGGAATAATCTGTCTCTCTATAAATAAGCCAGCAATGGTGAAAACTAAAGTAGGTTTTGCTTAATGTCCTTTTTGCTTAATGTTTTTTTGTTTAATGTCCGTGTGGCGCCGGATTAAGAATAGCGTGAATCCATTTCCTTCCGTGGATGTCGTAGAAGGCGTTTATGGAAATCAATTACCAGGAGAAGGGCAGCAGCGTCTTCCTGAGATGCGAACCGCATGCTGCGATCGCCAACCCGCCTGCCAAGCATGGCGATTAACCCCTCATGGCTATGAAAACCACGAAGGAGGCCTGTGTCCTGCAGTGGGCGTCAAATGGCTGGTGATGGATAGTGGTGGTGAAAACCAAATAGCGTACCTATGTGAAGTTACGGAAGAACTGCCAAATGGGCTATAAATCTACATATCTCTACTGCTTACTGCTCTTTTTAGTACAGTACATTTATGTTAATTGTGTCTAGTATTCAACATGTTTGCGTGTAATAATTTTTAAGCTGAAAACTTAGCTAATTAAGTTAAAACTTTGAAAAGAATAAATGTGGGGTGTCTTTTTCAGCGTTTTCTCCGCATAATTCTGATACTAACAACCTCGGCGTTCATTAAGTAAAATTTTGTTTTAACAAAGTATTTGAATTTGAATGTTTTCTTCGTTTTAAAGAAAAAAACATCCCTCTTATATAATATCAGTTGATCACCGAAACAAAACGGTTAATTTCATGCCCTGTGCACTCATTTTGTATGCTCTGCAATCTATGTACTCGCGCCTGCAAAATAATACAATTGCGTGTCGTTGTTCAAAATTGTCGCCATGCGCTTCGTTAATTAGTCCCGAATTTCGAGCGTCCCAAAAATATTGTTCGAACCAGTATTGTGTTACATCAATGCACAGCGAATTATTGTGGCTTCACACACTGCAATTACAGAAGTTTCTTTCTTTTACATTGTCAATTATAAAATGCATAATTCCTTAAACATGTTTTACAACTTTTATTCTATGCAGTTTTTCTCAGATTTATATTTTTGAAAAAAACAATCCTGACTTATTTTAAAGATCAGAGTTAAAAAATTGACGAGATAATGATAAAGTGCGATTACCGCGCTCGAATACAGCACAGCACTCATGCACATAAGTGTCCTCTGCATGGCACCTTTAGTTTACATTACTGTATGGTACCCGGCTGCCTTTGACTCTATATGCCTCACATGTTCTCTTCACGATTGTTTTGTTTTATCTCTGTTTTGTTGACGTTCGTGTCTTTTGTTTGTGTACCTTTATGTTTACTTTGTGTTTCTGTGACAATTTAAATAAATATCCTCTTTCTTTCTTTCTTTCTTTATAACAAAATGCCAATGACGATTAGAAAATTGAATTGCTGTTTATTTAAAAAATAAACTAACGGAATATTTGATTAAAAAATGTATTTCTAAACTCAATGAATTTTTATAATTGACTCTTAAGTCAATAATTATTTTTGTTATATTTTTTAATGTATAATATATTAGTTTATTTTTTAAAAACATGTCATTTTAACTTAGTACTCTGAGATTGACATAATGTAGGTAATATAGTACACATTCACATTGCATGCTACCTTAACATTATTTTTTATAATTTGTATGCTGCAAGGCAAAATATGGAGCACAATCTATTTTATATAACCATATTTAACAAATAAATGATTTTGATTTTGACTTCGAAATATCAGGCTTTACATAACTATTAACGACTTGACATAACTATTTTCAACCGCGGACCGGACGACGCAGTGTGGGAAGGCCCCCCACCACAGGTCTGACGACCTGGTTACGGTGGCGGAGAGTCACTAGATGCGGGCGGCATAAGACCGGGAAGCTTGTGAAACCATTAGGGAGGCCTATGTCCTGCAGTGGGGGTCAAATGGCTGATGATGATGATGATAACTATCAAAATTCGCGCTTTGAGTGCTCTATCACTGTCGTAGCCTTCGGTAAATAGTAATAGTAATGACTTGTACACGACACAACAAATCCGGTAAATCTTTGTCCTCCGTAAGACATAAAAATATTAACATATACTATCAAACAGCGTCGCTACAATAGACAAAATATAAAACAAAGTGAAAAATATTTTGAAAAAACGAAAAAATTCAAATCTCGTAGAACAAAAGTTGTTGTAAATGAAGAACTCTTAACTATCGTGTTTCACAAATTGCGCATTTTTTGAGGTAACCCTGTTTTTATTACGTTTACGTGGTCTTATCTTTAAAAATACATCTTAGAAAAATCAAAACATTCTAGTGGCAACTGATACCTATATTAGATAGGCAAAGATACAATTCAGAACCAATACATCTTAGATCTTTCGTCGATAAGGGTATTTTATTCTGCCTAATGCTATTTGGTAACGTCAGAATACCGGAGAATACTGAAAATATCTTTGACCAAGCAAGATAGAAAATTCCCTGTTTAATTTTTAAAGGGCTCGCCTTTGTCCGAACTCGTGTTATGATGATTGCAGTGGTTCTTTACGACTCACTTTTATTAGGTAAAGTGGAAGTGATGTCACCACCGCCATTCCACCCTGATGCGAGTGTTGTATCTTTTATATTTTGAGGCTATCTTCATACTACGCAACGTGTCTGTTTGCTTGTAGCCAACCAACTAAGAAGCTGTAGGATTTCGATGTCGTGAAAATGTTTTAAATGACACCAAGGCCAAAACTCAATGTAATATCTCTGATCTAGAGTTAACCTCAACTCGGAACGTAGAATTTTTTTTTGAGCGGTATTGGTACATACCATTATCATTATAATTTATTGCGCACAGAAACATATAACAGGAAATTACATAAGAAATAACATGTACAAAGGCGACTAACATATATGAAAAAATATTTATTTCAAGGAATGTTAGAATGATTTACATTTTGTGCTTATATTATTCCTACAGAAAAACATAACAAAAACGTAATTTTATGTGACTACTACCATAACTAGACTATCGCGTAGCCTGTATTTATGGTTAGTAGGCCCGTGCCTCTTGCAAAAGGCGGAAGACAGTAGGTGGTGAGGTCATGTTTATCAAACAAAAATTCATAAAATAATAATGAATCTAGTACATAGTAATGTTATGTTATTGCTTATTTAACATGCGGCATGCGTTTTGTGTGTGTGTGTGTGTGTGTGTGTGTGTGTGTGTGTGTGTGTGTGTGTTTGTGTCTTGTGTGTGTGTGTGTTTTTGTTTTATGTGTGTGTTATCGTGTGTATGAAGGAGGACGTGTGTGTTGTTTTTAACAGGTTAAGAAATTTTCTGTATCATCATATGTTAATGATTTTAGACGTTCTAGCACTTTCTTTTTACATTCGTGAATCGGTAGGTTGAATACATAACACATTTTATTGAATTTATTATACAAGGTTGGTCCTAAATATAACTGCTGCCTTTTTGTGAAACTTAAGGTCGGCGTGGGAGTACTGCAAATTTTGTCTTTGCGACGTTTTGTGATCTCATAGTAAGGTGTATTTTTATGTTGACGGATCAGGGTATTGTATATGAAAAGCTGTCTAACAGTGAGGACGTCGCAATCTTTATATAATTTAGAAGTAGGGAATAGGATGGGGCGCTTAGTAGCCACCTTTAGTACTCCACGCTGGGCGACTTCTAGTGGCTTAAGGTTAGTTTTAGCTGCACCACCCCAACAAGGTATGCAGTAGGTAATGATGGATTCTGCTAACGCATGATACATTGTTTTAACCACACGTGGGGGGGCAGCGTGGCGTATTGATTTAAAGACATACATTAATTTTCTTAGCCTAGTTGAAAGTTGATCAATATGAAATTTGAAATTTAGGTGTTTATCTATGAGAATTCCTAAGTATTTAATTGTATCTGTATGGTCTATAAGGGGACAATTGCAGAGTAGGGGATCCGAGCAGTAGTGAGCTCTGAGAATAATAGGGGTCTTTGGTTGGTTAGCGGAAGTGGAAGAAAATGGTATAAATTTAGTTTTAGATGTATTTAAAGTTAGAGAGTTAGAAGAGAGCCAGTTTAGAACGGTGTTAAAACCAGATTGAGTAGTATTTTGGAGATCAGACCATGTATTTGCAGTAAACAGGAGAACAGTGTCATCGGCGTATGTAGTAATAGTCCCATTTTTTAGATAAAGGTTACACATATCATTTATGAACACGAGAAAAAGGGTGGGACCTAAAATGCTACCCTGTGGTACACCGTGGCAGATTTCCAGCTCATCACTCATATGAGGACCTATTTTGACAACCTGTGATCGACCCTTGAGGTATGATTTAAGTAGTTCGTGTTGAGTGCCTCTAATACCAATAGAGTGAAGTTTATAAAGAAGAGACGGGACATGCACGGTGTCAAAAGCCTTTGCTAGATCGAGGAAGACAGCCAGAGTTTTCTTGTTGCTGTTTATATTTTTAACAATGTTATTTGTAAGCTTTAGGACGGCGTCAACGGTGGAGATACATTTACGAAATCCATATTGTTGCGGGGAGATTATTTTATTTTGTTCAATGTATTTTGTAAGCCGATTATTGATAATGCGCTCTAGAAGTTTCGAAAGGGAAGTGAGGACAGCAATGGGACGGTAATTTGTTGCGTTTGACCTATCTCCACTTTTAAATATGGGATGGATAATGGCCTTTTTAAAGGCAGAGGGGAAGAGTCCGTTTTGGAAGCAGAGATTAAAGATATGGCTTAAAATAGGGGCTAAGGTTATAGAATATCTTTTAAGGATTTTTGGAGAAATACCATCCCATCCAGTAGCAGCGAGGGGCCTTAAAGAGACTATGGTGCTTAGAATTTCATCTACATCTGTGTTAAGTAAGACAAAAGAATAGGGGAAATTAGTGAGCTGAGTGCATTGATGAGGGTCATTCCAAGTAGAAGAGGAAGGGCACTGAAAGTTATTCGCTAAACTCTTACCGATGTTAACGAAAAATTGATTGACATTGTTACAGGAATTTGTAGGTGAAAGTACTGAAGAAATAAGCTCATTAGGTACAGATTTAGATTTCTTAGTGTTCGAAATTCTTTTTATTATATCCCACAAACGTTTGCTATTATTACCAGCCTTTTGTATTTCTGTTGCATCAAACTGCCGTTTAATTTTCTTCAATAATTTTGTGCAGAAATTTCTGTACCGGACATAGGTTACTTTTAGAATATCATTACTTTTGTTAGCTTTATATTGTTTATGAAGGCGATCGCGGTTACGTACGCATCTTAAGAGACCGGGCGTAATCCAAGGTTTTAATATTTTTTTCTTTTTTGGGAGGGTTTTTACTATTGTGTTTTTGTGAATTATTGTGGAGAGACAGGTTATTAAATTATTAGTAGCAGATTCAGGATCAGCAGAGGTAAGAATAGGGTAAAAATCTAATTGGTTAAAATCTCTATCCAAGCTATCGTAGTTGATAATAGAGGTTGTCGTTAGTGCTCTATCTCGCATAGGTTTTAAGTCAAGCATGAAAAAGATAGGGCGATGATCGGTTATAAAAGAGTCAACGATAAGTGTGATTGAAGGAGATTGAGTTCTAAGCATCAGATGGTCCAAACAGCTATTGTCTCTAGTAGGTATGTCATGTGCAGGAAGTAAACCGTGGAAAGAGAGGCGATTTAAGTAGTTATGTGAGCGTGAATCTAGGGAGGATGGAGTAATATCTATGTTTATGTCGCCAGTTAAAATTATGGATTTGAAAGAGGATAGAGTTGGAATTATTTGATCTAAAATTTGTAAGAATGAATCGACATTGTGATTAGAGGGAGAACGATAGATACATACAATAGCTATTTCAGATTTTAATTTTAATAGGATCCCAGATGCCGTTCCATTAAAATCGAGCTCTTCTGATGTATGAGAGAGATCGGACTTTACATATACCACTACGCCATCACTTTGGTTTTGGTGTTTAGTTGTTTGAATAGGGTTATAGTTAGCTAGTGTAGGTAGGTAGGTGTTGGAGAGGCAGGATAGCCAGCACTCAGTCAGAACCAAGATATCGCATTCTATGTTTAATGCAGTAAGAAGCGTTTGTAAACTATCGAAGTTCCGGTTAATTGATCTAATGTTAAGTGTCAATAATTTAAGTTTATTTTTAGGTACCGTTACGTGCGTATGGACTTGTTCCGGTGAACAAGATACGACAGTTGATAGGGAAAAAAAGTCTAAATCTTCGATAAGGGTTTCAGTGTTTCTCTCCATGGTAAAAAATAATAATTTTATAATGCATTGTTAAGTGGGCATAGAAAATGGTAAGCTTGTAGCTAGGACAAAGCTGGCTGTATTTGGAATAATAATAGTTTTGCGTTAAAATACTGTTAGGAAAAACGGTTTGATAGTGGGATATTTTTGTCTGTAATGTAATCAATTTCAACCGTATAATTATGAGATGATATGTAAGTAGTGTTGTGTACTTTGTTTGTGTAAATTGTGTAGTGTGTTTTGTCTTAATACTTCTAAAGTAGAAAAGTTTGTAAAGAAACATAAAAAACGTAGGTTGTAGTACTAAATAACTATAGGCTAGTCAAGTAGAATTTGAATTTTCGAGTGCCAAAAGTTGTGACTCGTTTTTAATCTGAAAATAAGGACTATCACTATTTTCTTTTATGAAGATTTTCCCGTCCGTGGTCCAGCAGAAATTGTAGTGGCTCTGTTTTACAAATTTTCTTGTCAGGTAGAACAGTTT
This sequence comes from Yponomeuta malinellus, assembly GCA_947308005.1. NCBI lineage: Eukaryota > Metazoa > Arthropoda > Insecta > Lepidoptera > Yponomeutidae > Yponomeuta > Yponomeuta malinellus. The sequence continues at coordinate 10,500,898 of OX371013.1, forward strand.
CTTTGCGGCTGGCGTCAGTAACTCAGCTAAGTAGATCGGTGATGTTGGCTCTGATAGTCCCAGATGTGTGTTGTTTAACTTGTTGTCTCTGTTATGTTTGTTGTAGTCTTTGGCCCTGCTGAGAAACTGTGATTTGCTCAACGTGTTTGTGAATTCTACTACAAGTGTAGAAAATTTATTCTCTCTCTTGGAAGGAGATCTCGTGACATCTCGAATGTCGCTGCGATTTATCTGGAGATTTAGGGATTTGGACAGCTGGAAAATCAACTCATATAGAGCGTCTTTAGTCTCGTTGTTCCGTTTCGGTACGTTTCGTATCTCGATTGATGTTTTAGAGACGTATCGTTCAATAGATTGAATTTTATCCTGGATATTGACAAAGTCGGCAGCCAGAGACTTTTGTTCATTTTCCAACTTAGAAATTTGGGCTTCAATATTCGACATTTGCTCTGAAATGCAGTTCATAGCCTTTTCCATGTCTGAGTTGGAAGCCTCAATTTTTGTCGTTTGTCCTTTAATGTCCAGAATATGCTTTTCTAATGTGTCCATTTACACGCACACCACCCCGGAGGCGTATATGGCTTTCCGTATTCAATACGTCCCCTCAAGGAGAGATGAGTTCGGTACGCTTTTTCGAACGCCTAAATAACTGAAATTTCGTACCTACACAGTATGTCCCCTCGAAGCGACGAATTCGGCACGCCTTTCCATGCACCGTATAAGTTCAAACCATTAAAAAAAGTATTTTGTACATCCACTAAGCGGTGACGAACTCTGTACGTTTTGTCGCAAGCACGAAGACGAAAAGTAAACGCTCTAATTCGTCGTGTCAAGTACTTCACTCAAACAAAAATTGAAAGGTCACACGAGATTAACCCTTATTGTTTTAAGAAAACGGTACAAAAGGCAAATAAAAAAATTCTGATGCTATTATTACTCCCCGTCTCTGTCTCATCTACACTACCAATGAACACCTACGAAATAGATAACCTACTTTGCACGTAAGGTGAAATTGGTAAATCGTCATAGGAAATATTAATATTATGACTTGGCGCGCGTGCAGCGTCACTCTGTTGGCAGTTCATCTGAGCTCATTCAAGGTGCTCAACTCACAAGTTTTTGACCTTAGTTTGAGAAAAAAACTGTTTTAATTGGTCTCATTAGTAAATTAGTTACTGATTTTCAACTATCGAATTATAAAGGAGCGAGTGAAGATAACTTTAAAGTAACTTTTTACATTTCATCGTTACTATTTCACCCTAACAGAAGTAGAAGTATTTGGTATAATGTAGGTGGAATAATTGAGTATACGGATTTTTAATAACTTAATCATTTACAGTGGTTAAAAAAGCTTACCAAATTCGTCGCGTCGAGGGGACGTACTGCAATGTACCGTGTACGGTAATTCAGCTGTTTAGGCCTATAGAAAAGCATCTCTCATTGGGCGACGTATTGAATACGGAAAGCCATGTACGCATCCCGAAGGGGTAGGCAGAGACCAGGATTTGCCACTTGCCTTCTTAATGTACTTCGCATCATAAACGGTCAAGGAAAACGTCGTGAAACGTGAGCGTCTGAGCGTAAGATGTTCACACAAGAGTACCTTTGCGCTTGAAACCGCCATCAGTCCGCTGTGGGAATCCGTTCTTTCTCTGAGAGAAGGCTGTGCCCTGCATTGGGACGTATATATGCTGTTTATACTAGAACCGTTTTAGAAGTGTGTAATCGTGTTATAAACCTTATTTCACCCTGGGTAACCGGGTAGACGTATTTTTTGTGATTGTAATAAGCAGTTTTTGCTCGACTTTTTGCGCGAAAGCGGGCTGAGCGACGGGCGAACGCTTGTATTTTCGAAGAGAACACGGACACATTGGCTTGGGTTTATTGCATGTCCTTCTGCGGGACGAGGGTAGCTGGCGCTGCGGCGGCCGGCTTTATTTATTTTTTATACTTTACAGCTGTCAGACGTGGCGGTGAAAACAAACCTTACACTTACATCCCACATCTGTAACGGTGACGGTGAAGGGGTCGAACTCAAGGGTGCCTGCGGGACCTTTTTAATGTGCTACATAGTCTGTCTGTGGGTCATTCTACAAAAATAAAAATCGAGAATCAGATTTTTTTTTAATTATTTCGACAGTATTTTTATTTTATTATGTAACTTACAATGTTACAAATCAAACGTGCCTAGTGCCCGAGATCAATTATTAAAACAGTGCACAGAAATGACTAAATCCTCTCCGATGAATTGATGTAACTAAAAATTATCGAATTGTGATCCGAAAAAATACTTAATCTTAATGTATTCATCAAAAAACAATCTTAGACCTTTTAAAACCCAACATCCGCTAAACAAAGAAAATTAAAATAATATGGTGCACAGAAATGACGTTCATTCCTGTGACCTTTTTCTCATAGGAACTATTTATTTACTCATACATTGTATGTAATCAGTCTTTTGATCAAGTCTTTTCTTAAAGTATTTCCTTTGAAAGTCTTTTGTTAAATAACTTCTTTTGACATAAGTGCGTATCTGGTGCACAGAAATGATATGCACAGGAATGACGATTCTTTCTTTGGACAAACTTGGTAACCGATATTTTGACGTTATGTTATCGCCGATTCTGTTTGACGAAAAAATGTTGGAATGCCTATTTGAACATATAACTGTTGTAATTTTAAGCTTGCTACATACTTTCGTAATCCTTGCACAGGATTGACACCTTCGACAACGTCGCAGCGCCTATTTACTATATTTCCTAACATTTTTTCCACTGTAGCAACATTAGAACGAAACTCTTGTTTACTTTTAAGTGACTAAGTGAAATAGAGTTGCCAGCGTAGAAAATATACTAGCCGCTCCCATTGTTGCCAGTATTTAAAACGTAAAATATCACACTGCACAGGAGTGATGCTGGACTAAGTAATATTTTGTTTTAGTAATTTTTACCCGTTTGCTAAAGGCCAATATTTTTTTTATTTTACATACTATAAAGGGATTATATAAGATGTATGTGAACCGAAACTATTCGTTCAATTATGACTATTACTATTTTTGTAGTACCGTAAAGTATACAACTCAATGGAGTAACGCTGCACAGAACATGACGTTCATATATTTGAATATTTTTTTCCCGAGAAATGAAAACAATTTTATATAATTGTTTATGTGGCACAAATGTTTCATAAGAGTTGCCAAGGTTTCCTCATATTTAATTCCCATAAAATGAACACATTTTGTCATAATTAGCGGTAACGCTTTTTTACTTGTATCATATAATGACCCCTGTATGACTTAGACTTACTTATTATTAGAAACGATAATACATAAAGTGTTAACTTGGTGTGGTCATAGTGCAATCCCTACCAAAACAAATAATAAAAACCGGCTAAGTGTGAGTTGAACTTCCTCTAAGGGTAAATGCGTTATATTATATTCATGGTGGCACGGTTCTCAAGCCCGACTCGCAATTTGCCGGTTTTTTAGGGTTCCGTACCCAAAGGGTAAAAACGGGACCCTATTACTAAGACTTCGCTGTCTATCTGTCCGTCCGTCCGTCCGTCCGTCCGTCTGTCTGTCACCAGGCTGTATCTCAAGAACCGTCATAGCTAGAGAGTTGAAATTTTCACAGATTATGTATTTCTGTTGCTGCTATAAGCACATACTAAAAACAAAATAAAATAATTATTTAAGAGGGGATACAAGAAACGTGATTTTTTTGCTGTTTTTTTATCTTTGTGTCTAATGTTGTACGGAACCCTTCGTGCGCGAGTCCGACTCGCACTTGGCCGGTTTTTAATCGTATTATGATTAGGGATTTCTAACACTAAGCTAGAAGAACAGACCATAAAAATGTGTACTGATCTGATGAAAACTTTTGGGGATGGATTACAGAACTCTTCAATAAACACCATCAAATTAGGCCTGCTGGAAGCAATCCTTTAGTAATTGGATTGCTCCCAGCATGTTTCAAAAATATGTCACCAAGGTAGCCCCAGAGACTTAACAAAAAATCGTGAAAAGATTTTCGGCGGACTATAAAGCACACCATTTTTTGAGGCAGTGAAAAAACCTATTATAAAATTACTCTATAACATTTTTATCAGAGAGCTGTCATGAAACATTGAATTGAACATACATGTGTTTAAAAAAAACTCCTAGTGTAATTCCCTATGTGTTGTATAGAACAGTAATTTAATAACAAATCGACTTAGGTACCTATGTGCTTTAGGCCGCCGACCGTAGAATTATGTGCAATCGTGGAGCGTGATTATATTGTTTCAATTTTGAGTTTTCGACACCCCTTTTTGATGCAATACCCTAGGGAGGGATCTATGTAAATATCCATTACCTACAGCTTGAATTTGACGGCAACATCCAGCATTTGCAGCAAGATGAAACACAGAAGGGTTATTTGAGCACTTGACTGTAGAAGTGTAATAGTAACAGGGGTGAATCTAGGACTTTGATCTAGGGGTATTTTTCTAAAAATCCAATCGCAAGATATTTGAGCATGAAAGTCATAAAAAATTACCTTGTTAACCGACTTCAAAAAAGGAGGAGGTTATCAATTCGACGCGTATATATATTTTTTGGCTATGTTCCTCCGTAACTCCGTCAAATCTTAACCGATTTCGAAAATTATTTTTTTGTTCGACCAGGTATAACGTCTTATTGGTCCCATTTTAATTTGGTGAAGATCTGATGGAGACTTTCAGAGATGGAGAACGGAACACTTCAATGGACAGCAGTAAATAAGCCCTAATGGGGCCCATCCTTCAGTAATATTCGTATGTTTCATAAAATAGTGTAAAAGTAGTCCCAAGTTAATTTGGTGATGTTCTGGTGAAGACTTTCGGAGATGGAAATTTAGAACATAAAATTTTAAAGCAACGAATTAAGTAGGGTAAATTATGGTTATCATCATCAGCCATTTGACGCCTCATAGGCCTCCCTCATGGTTTTCTAAACATGAAGGGTTTTGCCATAATCGCCACGCTTGGCAGGCGGGTTGGTGATCGCAGTATGCGGTTGGAATCTCAGGAAGACTGGTAATTTATTTCCTTAGCCGCCTTCTACGACATCCACAGAAAGAAATGGAGTGGCGCTATTCTTAAACCGGTGCCACACGGAAATTATGGTTATAAGGGACTTATTTATTTTCCTCCCGCTCCCCCACTAAAAATTGAAAAATAAAAATTGAAAAATAAAAAATAAAAAACCGACTTCGAAACACTACAGCACTAAAAAACTAGAAATAATTTATTTAAATAATTAGAAGTATTTATACATGTAGGTATTGTAGAAGTAATTTGTAGTCGGTGCCCAGTTTCAAGACCAGCACATATATTTTGGGCACCGGCTCCAAATTATACTTCTACAATACCTACATGTATAAATACTTCTAATTATTTAAATAAATTATTTCTAACTTTTTAGTGCTGTAGTGTTTCGAAGACGGTTTTAATTTTTTACTAGCTGTCCCGGCGAACTTCGTAACGCCACAGAAAACGTTTGTATGGGAAATAGAAAAGGGCTGTTTTTAGGGTTTTCCCGGAAATTATTCGATTATTTCTCGCCTTTTAAACCTTCCCTAGACCTCCACGAACATTTCAAGACTAAGATAAGATAAATCCGTTCAGCCGTTCTCGAGTTTTAGTGAGACTAACGAACAGTAATTCATTTTTACATATATAGATTTAAAAATTTTTATTAACATGTTCAATAGTTACTATGATGGGCAATATTGAAGGAAAGATGTGTTGGGATAAGGAGGAAGTCGTGGCTCAGAGACAGTTGTAGCCAGCGTTGAAGACTTGTTTCGCTAGGCAAGAAATGAAGAAGAATATGGGGAGCTGACGGTCAACCTCCGAACGAAAACGAAGAAGAATCTGTTCAATAATCAAGAATGTTAAATGACATTAAATTCTCGTTCGTCTTAGGCAATGAATAGCTGGTTGCCTACCCGAATAGAAAAAAAAAGAAATCACATCATAATAATTCCATGCCGCGTGTTGAGGAAAGTGTATGATGAGTGAACAGGATTGCGTATTTCCCCCTGAGCCTGAGTACCCAAGGGTAGGTTCAAGGGCGTGGGGCGCCAATTTCAATATAAATATTATTGCAGTAAGTACTTACATGCTGAACGCGGAATAGCATTTGCATATTTATAGGAGAGTAACCCCCCAGCAAATATGGAAGGAACTGACTGCAGCGCCACCATTAGTTTTTAACGTAATGGGTCCTGGATCCATGGTCAACACTCGAAAGTACAACCTGTGTCATGATTTAAAACAAGACGTTAAACAGCATTTTCTCCTAATCTTCCTATTCCTATGTTTACCTTATAAATAATCGCGATGAGACCCGTTAACTATTCAAGTATGTATGAGCATCGAAATGAGATTCTTGAGAAGTATGTCTGATGTTACTTTGAATGACAGGATACGCAATAGTTTGATTAGAGAACGGTGTAGACTGAAAGTGGATGTAGTGCCTAGAATTAAGAAAGGAATGTTGCGTTGGTTTGGACATGTGGAGAGGACGAAGGGAGAAAGATTGACGAAACAAATATATCGAGCGAATATGGATGGAAGGACCAGTAAAGGACGTCCCAGGCGGACATACTTCCACCAAATAGAGGATGTATTAGCAAAGGTCAAGATAAAAAGTACCCGAAACCGGTGTGCGTGCACGCAACGACTTATGAATGTTGAGGAAGCGAAAGTGATCAGTCAGGATCGCGGCAAGTGGCAGTCCTTGGTCTCTGCCTACCCCTCTGGGATACAGGCGTGAGTTTATTACATGAAATGTATAAACGCCAAATTTTGCTAGTTCGCATCTGGAATTTGGCACTCAAAATCAAGCAACGGCTGAACTAATTTCGATGGCAATTTACATTTGATCCGAATCCCATGTGAATAGAGTCATGAGCACTGCCAGTCAAAAATAAAATAAAACTGAAATAATAGGGGTTAAAGTATGAAATTGCCGTTTTATTGCAATAGGTTCTTTGAATTGACATAGAATCTTCATGGTTTGAGGTTTTCGAATGAAACTTTTTTCAAATGGTTTCTATGATGTTCTTTTTTTAAAAAATGTGAAACATTTGAATATCGACTTTCAATTGTTTTTGTTATTCAATTTAGACAAGAAAGATGGATACTGCGAAAATTCGAGTGATTATGAGGCACCCATTTTTCGTATTTTTTTATTTTATTGATTTGATGCAAGTGAGTCAATATTGTGGGTAAGGTAACGTTAAACCATGCCGCTAATTCCTGGGTAGTTTGACTAGGGTCGGCTTCCACTATCTCTCTTAATTCATCGTTATTCACCTGTGTGGGCGGTCTTCCTCGTGGCTCGTTCTTTAAGTCGCAATTTCCATCACGAAAGCGTTTAAACCAAAATCGCACGGTGCGTTCATTAGTAGACCCCTCTCCAAACGCAGCATTGATATTGCGGGCTGTTTCTGCCGCGTTAGTTCCGCGTCGAAACTCGTATTCGAAAATCACTCGAATTTTCGCAGTATCCATCTTTCTTGTCTAAATTGAATAACAAAAACAATTGAAAGTCGATATTCAAATGTTTCACATTTTTTAAAAAAAGAACATCATAGAAACCATTTGAAAAAAGTTTCATTCGAAAACCTCAAACCATGAAGATTCTATGTCAATTCAAAGAACCTATTGCAATAAAACGGCAATTTCATACTTTAACCCCTAATATTAAGGAGTATTATACTTCAATACGCTTGGTTTAATCTCGCCCAGTCTACCTTCACCCCATAAAGAGTTTAGTTTAAGCGTATTAATAATATCTCGTATGAATAAGTAGGAGCGTATCTGGCGCCTAAGTTGTCTAATAAAAAGCGATTGCATACCGTAACAAATTTAAAATCTCCCGAGATGTGGGGCGTAAAATTTAACATTCTAATTTATTTTTATAGCGCTAGGGCACACGGGGCTTGCTACTTGCAGTTTGGCTCGGTGGCGATTATGCAGGGTACAAATCGAAATACTTTTATTTGTTTAGGGGTGAATTATAATCTTTAAGGGGTTCCACCAAGGGAAAAACATCATATCTTTCTTTACAAGTCGTTTTTGCAAAGAGCTTCTGTACAATCTCTCAATCATGTGAATAGTAATTTTTAGGACCCAGGACCGAGAGCCTAGGATTAGGGATCTGGGACTAGATAGCATTTATGCCAAGAACGGCCGTCCTAGGTTTTATGCCTTAGGTTCACGGCCATGGGTCCTAAAAATCACTATTCACATGATTGAGAGATTGTATAGACGCTTTTTGTAAATTCGATTTGTAAAAAAAGATATGATTTTTTTTTCGTCCGTGGCGCTAGTGTTACTCCCTGGAGCCCCTTAAGGGGCGACTCTGTGCTAACTAGTGCCATCCACCAATGGAAGTTCTAGATTCCTGGCCCTTTAAAGTTCTACGGTCTTATTTATGAAAACACGATTTACTCCTCAGAAGCAGTTTAAATAATCTGTTGTTACGTCTTCCCCTTTAGCACAGACTATCGAAACGGACTCTGAGGAGTGTTTTAGTGAATCGTGTTTTTATTAATAAGACCGCTGTTTTCTTGGGCATCTGTTAGAACAGAGGCTGTTGGTCTTAGAAACAGCTATCCCTATTATCGAGATTTATGCTGTTAAATTTTTGCAAAAACGTTATTATATATATATATAATAAAAGATGTTACGATTTTTTTCCATTCGTGACGTTAGTTAGCAACAGCAATAATAAACTCTGCCTTGTCTCTTTAGTGAATAAAAATAATAAATTACATTTCGAAAAATCTGATAGATTTGAAGATTTTGATGCTTATATTCTTTTTGTTGCACTATAACCCGTGCTGATGACAGTTTTAAAAACCTACTTAGAGGCTAAAGGCATGGGTGGAATTTTTAGCCTCTAAATAGGTTTTTAAGATTTTGATGCTACTATTTCGTCAAGTAGTTGGATAAACCAACGTTACTACGCGACACGAGCCTGTATGGAAAGTCAAGCAAAACTGTCAGTTTAATTTTAAAAGTTTCACAGTCGAAAACATCCACTTGAACTGAAACTAGGAGTAAGTAGGTACTTAATTCAATTTTGAGCGTCCAATTTGCGTTTAATATTTGTAAAAAACTTTACGGGCGATGTTAGCTTTTACGAGTCTGTATAATGCTATAACATAGAGACAGACAAGTCTACATCGGGAAGAGAAAATAAGACCATTATGATATTTCTCCCAATTCATTGTCTGGCGCTGTAATTAGGGAGAGTGTAACACAATACACATCGTGGATCCCCGGGTTTTGTTCAACGAATTACCCGCACTCGGCTAACATTTTTTCTTGTTAATTAGGTTAAGTAGTTTGCTCTCTCCTTTACCGCAGGGTAATTCTGCGAGGCTCTGAAACTCGACGCGACATCGCAAGGTGGTAGAGCTCCTAACGGCGCCAAATTAAACACCCCCTCTTATTAACCCGTCCCTTCTCTATTTCAGGAAAGCTGTAACTCCGTAAGACAGTCTTTCGAAATCTAGTACACGCTTAATCCGACCTCTTACAGTCAGCAAAAGAGCCGGGCGAGGGCGACAGAGGGAAAAAATGTAAAATTTAATTAACAAAGTTGTCTGGAGCTAAAACACAAGTTTCCGAAGAAAAAAGGGCGAACTGACACGATAATTTGATTCTGTTGAATTACAAGTAGGTGGGCGCGTGTGAAGGGTGTTCGGCCAGTTCGTGGGCCGAATGTTTAACATGGGCACCGCTGCGGCGGCCATTGCGAATTGGCGATAGAGGAAATCGCTAATCGTGCGGTTTTCATTAGGGGCTTTGATTTGATTTAAGGTTAGGAGGAGATGCGGTAAAGTAATCGATCCAGTGCAGTGGTTGATAATAGGTACTGGTCTTTGCATTTTATTGTGGTTTTTCTATAGAGCGTCGAAGGGCCACGTTCTCTCAAACTCAAATAGGCTTAACAGGAAGATTGTAATAATTGTTTGTATAATCCAGATCTAAATTTTATTCGTTTTACCCAGCTACATGAGTTAGTATTATGTAGCACTGTAAAAAACAGATTCTTTTAAAAATTCGCCCCCGATTTAAGTCGTGTTTTCACGATGCTAGTGCGCTCGGACAAAGTGGGTCATCTTAGTAGCTAGAATATAGTCCACTCGGATTGTAGTGTACATACACCTTAGTGAATTTGAAATTTTGCCTTATTTTGTAGGCGTTTTAATATAAACGGTGCTAGTGCCAAAATTACCACAGATCTACTTCTACGAGGGATAGAAGCGGTTTCAAACGTTTATTGTTGAACTTCAACAGTAGAAACTTGAAAAGTAAAAAAAGTGTGGTCACTGAAATAGGAACCATACATTCCTCTACACAATTACAGCTTCATAAAACTCCTCAAACTTGAACATATCACTGCCACTTCATTTTTTCTTCCGAGACAAAGGAGTTCCTGCTATTGTCGCAATTTGGCTTTTGTGATTACCTCAGAACACAAAAAAGAAGGAGAAGTGCCATATGGGCGTGGCACTGTCGACCAACGTTAGCCCGGTTGGGCTAACCTCGGCGAAACTTTTAAATATGGCCGTCAATCGCCTCGCGCCCGCTATCGCCGTAACATATATGAAAAATGCCTGATTACCTACAGAAATCGCAGTGATACATGCTATTCAAATAACAGTGCAGTGTCTTTTCACCGGTAAGCCTATTTTACTCACTATATCCATCTTTAAACTACGAAAAATCATAATTATAATAATTTTCCTGTGCAATATGCATTCCAGTACTAAGAACATAAATGAGACGTATTTATATCGTCGGGTTTACTCCACTGCTGTTTTTATGTAGAATTTTCGTGGAGGTTTTCTAACATGGAAAAGCAAGCCCGCAATGGACCGTCTCGCGAAACTGACTATTGTTCTATGCGATGAATTGCGATGTTTCGTGGTACGGCCGCATGTATTTGCCGTGAACTGTCAAAGTCGCCAGTAGGTGTCAGCGGGAGTCATAGTGATGGGGTAGTTGCTTTCTTTCCAGACTGATTAAGTATCGATACTTCGTCGCATTTACACTCGTTCGTCCAGACTTCCAAAATTACTAGAACCAATTATATTGTACGACTAGGTAGCTATTGTCCGCGACTCCGTCCACGTGGACCTCAGTTGCTAAGGAAGCTTCTACTTTAGTGGCAGATTTTGTCGTAATATAAACAGGCTTACTTTTCACCACGTATTTCAAAATGTTTTAATAAAGATTTAATTTCAGGTTTCCCAAAGACCCTAATAGGAAAGATAAATGAATTGAAACTACAGGGAGATTGCTTAACTGGCTTCCTCTCAAATCAAATACCGGTTGCTCCATCCATTTTACGGAGAAATGTTTCCAGATGCTGCAGAGTGGAAAAAATATTAACGTGGACAGGTCCTGCTTTGAAAATACCAGTAATAAGGAGTTCCATAAATGTTGAGGTACCAATATATCTAAAATTGCGGCATAATTATATTTTACATGGTGTGGAATCATCATCATCATCATCAACCCATTATGTCCCCACCGAGGGGCACGGGTCTCTTCCCTGAGGAAGGTATAGGCCATACTCCACCACGGGGGCCAAGTCCGGATTGGTGGAGGCTTGTAGACTAGTGGCTCGTCTACTGTCAGAAGTTGTCAAGCCGCCCTAAGGCCTCTGACTTGGCTTAACGACTGCCATCTATCGACGGCAGCCGGCACCAACAGCTTAACGTGCCTTGCGAAGCACGGAACCGCTCGGAAAAATGCCACTAGCGTTAGGCATAGACGGCGACCCATCCATGCACTGAACGCGCCCAGTGTTGCTTAACCCTCGTGATCGTTTAAGATTACTCAGGCAGCCGGGGCTACGAGCGATGGTGTGGAATATTCGATTGTTACTTTATTCTGATTCTCTATTTCAGGTGACAATGGACGCAACGACGCATAACTCTGCAAAAGAAAGTATTTCTAAAGAAACAAGTCAGGTGATGTGGTTATGGTGCTAAATAATATTCTTATAATTTTTTATGAGCCTAATCTTATAAATGAAATTCGATTAATTTAAAATAAAGTAAATGAAGTGTTTTCAATAATTTAATAATTTATTTACTATTTTAGATCCGTATTAGAAAGTTTCGGATATTGTTACTGTTGAAACATGCGTTCCTGAAGAAATAACAGGTGACCAGGTAATGTTTTTAATATTTTCATAATTTATTTAATATTTTAGATCCCCTTGGAAGTAAGGGATATTTGTTTGTCGAAAAATGCTGCGAATGTCAAAGCCCCCTGTAAATAATTGTCAGACATAGAGGAATGTCCATTCGATTGAACACATAATTTATCGGTCATATAGCGTCGCCACAGACTAGAAAATCGAAAAATCATATGAACAAAGTTGAAAATATAACATCGAGTTTTCAAAAGTCGTAAAACAAAGTTGTTGTAAATGACTTACTTTAATTGACGTATTTCAGGAATGGTGTTAACTTAAAAATGGCCCTGTATAAATAAAAAAATATTAGATTTTTTACAAATGCATACTTTTTGTATTTTAGATACAGCAACGAGTTGCCGAAGGCCCAGAAACTGGTAGATTTATGTCGATTGAACAAAAAACCTCGAAAAAAAAAATCACGCAGAACATTGAACAATGTCAACAAGTGCTAAATAAATATTTACCTTTTAAGGGAACAGTAAAATATTCTCTGCAGGATCTCAGTCGGATGATGATGTTATCTTTTTAATGTAAATGTGTTTCGAAAGTTTCTTTAAGTTTATGTTTCACAAGTTTCTTTTGGCCAGTTTCTGAATTGAGAATTTCGCTAAGTAAATGGTTAACTGTAGTGCTGTCTCTTCGATTTTTTCACAAAAGAGCGTGACAGAACGTTACTTATGTTTTTACTTAGTGAAATTCTCAATTCAGAAACCGGCCCTTTGAGTTCTTACTACCTAATTTATTTTTCACAAGTTAATAAAAATATTATTTATGTGATATTATTGAGAATGTTTTTTATGTACCCATCACAGTTGTCACCCACCAAGGCAATGAAAATTTTAATCCAAGCTCAGAAACATCTACAGTCACTGCTAATTAATTCACCAGTTAAAATAAGTAGTTCTAGATTTTTTAAGGTGTGCGCTATACAAAAACGCGCATAAGGTGAAGGCAAGGCGCAGGCATCTTGCCGCTTCAAACAAAAATTACGCAGGCGATATGTTTTGAATTATATTCAAGCGGCGCGGCACAGCCAACGTCGTTTCGTCGCCTATGTAGGTTTTCATACCTACATTTTGTAGGTAAAATCAGCAAATGTTCTCTAAACTTTGTCATTTAGAATATTTGTATGATTAGAATTTACGATGAAACGGAATTCACGAATTATACGATAGGTAGGTATGAACAAAACTGACATGTTTAGGAATTAACACATTGGTAGGCAAAGCCTGTAAAAATAAAAGCTTAGGCAGCCTTTTGCAAAGGATTACTACAACGAAATAAAGTAGTTACAGACTACGCGACGTAGAGAAATAATTAGTTACTATTTAGGTATAGATGGCAAGAAAAAAATCGACATAATGTACAAAAAAGTTTTTGTACGATGTACGATTTTTTTTAAGTATAATCGATAATGTACTTTTTCGTCCCCATCACTAATGTTGTGCTGCTCTTCTCATTGGCTGTTTCATTTGTGTAAACAGCGAATAGTGAGCCGGTTGTTTATGTTGTAATCAAATAGAGATTATGAGGACAATGTAGCTGTGTGAGTAAGTGGCGACATCGGTTTTCTAGCAAACAGGCCATTATAACACTTCTCCTTCTTTTTGTGTTCTGAGGTGATTACCTACATTTTAGTCAGCTCGAGTAAGCAGAACACGGTCCGAAAACACTAAGATTAACCTTTTTCATCAGAGTCGACAGCTTTACATTTTTGTTGCAAAGTCGTCCTTAACATACCTGATTAGAGCGCACGTAGCCCGAGTTCACTAAGATCATGAAAACCCGGCTTAAGCCGCGTTTTCACGATCTTAGTAGGCTCGGACAGAGTGCTCAATCTTAGTGACAAAAAATTGTAGGCTACTCGGATGGTAGTGCATACCTACACATTTTATTGAATTCAGATTTTTGCTGCAATTTATAAGCGTTTTGTTGCAAACAGTGTCGCTCATCGTGCTAAAAATTACCAAAAATTTACTGCTACGATGAATAGCAGCGTTTTCGTCGAACTCCAACAATAAAAGTATAAAAAGAAAAAGAAGGCATAGTTTGGCCACGGCAATGGAAACCATACGGCAATGGAAAACATGGAAAACATCAACATTTCACTGCCACTTCACTTTTTCTTTACGAAACTCAGGAGTTTTTACTATTGGCGCCATCATGTTTTTGCGATTTCATCTCAGTAGCTAAGACGAGTAGAGCGCGGTCCGAGTAAAAGAAAATAGTTATTTGTTATGCAAGGCTGCAAAGTTAATTTTTGGCGCGAGTACCTTGTATTGAAACCTGAGCAAGCGAAGGATTCTAGGATTGAGCCACGAGCGAAGCGAGTGGTTCAAATATAGAATCCTGAGCGTAGCGAGGGTTTCAAAGGTACGAGACGCTAAATAACTTTGCTGCCGAGCGCAACACACAACTTTTCACCTCACTAAAGCGAGGAAAATGTTAGGTGCAAGAAAAACAGTTTTAATAAATATTAATTTTTTAAATCAAATTTTCTTGCCGGCCAGTGCGATTCTTTAAATGAGGCTGGCGCATGACATGAAATAAGTATTTGCATTTCAATCATCAATGGACTGGCTGCAGAGAATATAAACTATTACGAAACCAATGAGGTTCTATATATATGTAATTTATTGTACGAAACCTTTATTGAATAAAAATATTCGAATTTTAAAAACACTTTCCACGCTAGCGGATAAAGTGCGTTTTCCACGCAGATTTCGAATGATAAACAGAGCTTTTACGAGCTAGTGAGGTGAAAATGTCCTTTTTTATCCGAGTGGCATTTTTTCGACTAAGATCGCAGGTGTACACGTTACGAGTAGCTTTCGAGTGACAAAAATTGGTCACTCGGTCCGAGCCTACCAAGATCGCGAAAACGCGGCCTTAAAGTATTCATTATAAGATACTCTTTCTTATATTTATGTAGATATATCCGAAGACGATGTTGTAACGTACTACGAGTAACTAATAGTCGGCAATCACCGCCTCCCAAGTGTCAAGTGCAGATTATTTTCCTTCGCAAAGTGGGCCGGGACGATCGATCAGCACTAAGTTATTCAGAAGGTGGAGTAGGTAGCGGGATCGGCGTCACTTAATCTATGATGTTGCACTTCAGGAGATAATTTCACGCCAGCCCGCGCCCGGCTTCGGCTGAAATTCAATTTTATCTCTATAACTTACAACGTCATCTATCGGTCCGTTTTAATCTGATGGGGACGAGAGTTGTTTTAGCTTCTCGAGCTTCGGCTGTTGTTCTGCCAAACTACGCATCAGTTTTGAAGTTTGGTTTCTACGGCAATTAGTTTTAGGAAACAAGTTTGATCTTATCAAAATTTTCAGTTTTATGTTTTCAGTCAATTTACACATCTCGGTGTGGTTTTACTAGGGATGTAAGAAAACGCATATTCCATATCGCGAAGGCCAGTCGCTGATTGCTTTGCCCCCTCTGATATAAGCAATGAAGTCTTTTATGAACTATTCGTTAGAGTGAGTATTCGATTTACTGCATAGCGCGAAGGGAGAATTTTGATACTTTCTTCAAGGCTCACTTCAATTAGGCGGAAATGAGATGCTCATTCACCCGATGCAGAAGATTATCGAGTTACGTGCTTTTAAGTTTTTTTAAGTAACCGAATCCCTCATATACTTAGTAAGGTTACTGATAGGTGCGATGAATGCGGGAGCGGTATAATGTGACGTATCGATATTGGGCTCAAATTTTCAAGAAGAGATACTTATAATTGTAGATAGGTAGAAATCACTTTATTGCGCAATCATTCCGACCGGGGTTGGTTTCACATTAAACGATAACCACGCACGACATCGTCATACGTAGTATGAATACTAGTCTAATGATGTCATGCAATTACCGTTGTCGTGCAATGTAAGATCAAGTCATTGTCGGGCTGGCGGACGTACCAGCTACATACATATATTCAATTATATGTATCAAGTCTTGTCAATCCCAGTACACGTCGCGATCGATAGCTCATACATGACTGTAAATGTAGATTGATTGGCTGCACTAGACCGTTTCTTTTCTGTTCAACTAGCGTAGACGGGCCTGCGAGCCCTTTTTATTCGCTCACGTCCATTTGGACTGACATTTTCACAAGTAGGAGCATGTGTGATGGTAATGAGTTTATTTCAGTTTGACAAATCGTTTCAGGTGCGAGACGAATTAAGTTATATTCACCAAAATGCTATTTTGAAATAGCTTTGATTTAGGAATAGTCTTGTGAAAAACAAAGATCGAGTTTCAACTTAACCTTAACTTTACCTAAAAACTAAATTTGCACGGATATTTAATCGTTTATTTTTTCATTTTACAATTTTCCGACGTTTCGGTACTTTTGCAAGTCCCGTGGTAGACTGAGGTGACAGGCGTCTTTTTGAAAGCATTAACTGTTTGTTAGTTTACTACCCTCGGCAAAAATTACAAAAAAATATTAAGTTACGTTCCAAAAATATTTTACCGAGACCACGGGACTTGCAAAAGAACTGAAACGTCGGAAATATATAAAATAAAAAAATAAACGAGTAAATATCCGTTCAAATTCTGTTTTTATTATGTCTAGTGCTCGTGTTAACCTTAGAAAATACTTAACTTTAACTGTCACATAGTTCCATGAGAAAAAAGTGGTTTTACTTATTATTACGCCGTAGACCCGAGGAGAAATATAAAATTGGCACTGTTCTGAACGCCTCAGTAATAAGGAATAATTAATCATTTCGCTTAAGATATAAGAAATAACTTGCTGTTGTTTTTGGCTGTGCGATAATAGTACATTATGATACAAGTGTGGTATTGGTATGTTGGTCATTACACTCGAGTTTTTAAGCCTGAGCCGAAGGCGAAGGCTTAATGGAGACGAGAAGTGTAATGACCAATGCTCACGTGTGTCATACGACGTTTTTCAACACACTTGCGAGGAAAAGTAAATAAAAAAACAACACTAACGAAATGCAATACTGTGAATAAACTTAACAGAAACCCATTTAAAAGATGGCGGCCGTAATTTTATTTTTTCGCGCGCTCAGCGCTGCATGCGCGCGCAAGTCTGAGATAAGGGCACCGGCAAAGTAGCTAATCAGCCACATATTTATAAATTTTGAAATTGGGTATTTATAGGTTAAAGTACACCGTCAAAATATAAATACCAACAAGCTAACAAGCAGTTTCATGAAATTCTTTAATTATTTATCACATTTTGAATTGAATTTTATATTTACGCAAATAACGACTTAGCTGTTTTCGAAACATTAATACTTCTTGCTAATATTTAAAAAGATATGTAATGAAAAGACACTAGTGCGATAATGTAATGTAAAAGGCACGGCATGTGTAATATTCTGCATTATTAGTGTAAATACGCTGTAATAAGACCTACTTTACGAGCAGGTGTGTTGAAAAGTGTTCTTTATTTGTTTATATATCTAAGCGGTGTATATCTAACAGATGTTTGATGCAATGAACTTCTGAATTAATAAATGTATTACAGTGTTCAGGCTCGATATGCAAAAAAGACCCCACGTTTTAAGGAAACCCCACTTGTCTTCGACTTTGTTAAGATGATGTCAGACGATTTACTCGAATGAACGGTTACTCTACTTACTCTAAAAATTACACTCCTTTCTTTCCTAACGTTCGTTAGAAACTATAGAGACACACACTATAGAGCGAAACAAATGAACTTTGTAATAACCGATATAAGTATAACCTAATCAAATATGTAAAAATCTCGTGTCACAGTTGGATTCACCGATTTTTTTTTAATTGTTTGTGTAAATTTGGTAGGTCAGAGAATAGGTCGTAGGCTTAATTAATATGGCAAAACAACGTTTGCGGGGTCAGCTAGTAAATTATATATATTCATACACTGGCTGTCCCGGCGAACTTCTTACCGCCACCGAATCCGTTTATACGATTCTTGCACAACGCCATCTATTTTTAAAACACAACTTTCGCTCGCACTTAAAATAAATATTATCCTACGGGAACGCATTACCGGGATATCAAGTATCATTATTCAGCCACAAGAAGTCCACTGCTGGACATAGGCCTTCACCATGGATTTCAAATTCAGGTCTCAATTCAGGTCTTTGTCTATCTGTACGCCAAGTTTTACGTAAATCTGTTCAGCCGTTATTGCGTGATTGAGTAACAAACGTGCAAACATGTTCACAAACTTTCACATTTATAATATTAGTAGGATACACAACAATGCGCATGGAACAGAAATACTAAATGCACATCTTAGCTACATAATTTTTGTATTGTTAATATCTGATTTATATTTGGTTAATAATCGAAATATAATATGTTTCTAAGATTATTAACTTAATTCCAGATCACTTACTCGATTGATGTTCGTAACACTCCAGCGTTAAGACTTCTCTTACGTTCAGCGTGTCTCGCTCGCACAATTTATAATTTTTCGTGTTAGATTTTAGAAGAATGTGGTCTGAGGGTTTGATGGATAATCATATTGAAATTGCAGTTATTCAAGGCATGTTTTTCTTATCCCGTACTAAGTTTTTGATTGAGAAAATTTGATTCCAAAATTCTTAATTTTGGAAACAACTTTTCTTTATTAAAAACTACGTACATATAGGAAAACAAAAATATATTTAAAGTGTCCGTAATTTAATTATACATCAAACCCTCAGAGCACAGCACGCTCCACGTAAGAGCAGCCTTACCACGCTTGCAGTTTTAGTTCTTGTCTGATTTTTGTCTTCTTGACCCAGCGTCAAACCAGCGGCGAGTCGGCGACCGGTTATGCGTGCTTCTCCGGGGGGCAAATTTAATTTAATTTATTTATTCGCTAACAGCTTGTATACCAACAAGTTTACAGAATGTTTAAGTAAAATCAACTTAAAAATAAGTATTTCACTTCCACTTTCACTTTTCATATTATGTTGCTTGTTCACACTGCTTGGTTAAACGTAAAAATTTAATTTTTTTCGTATTTTTTCTCGACTGACGCGGTATTTATGGAATGACTAATTCAAAATGAACTTCCAACCTGTGTTTAGTTGTTTCACGTTTTTTACTTTGAAAAATTAAAGATGTCGATCAGTTCAGTAATGAATACAATCGGCATTTGACGTTCATTCTATGTTTAAAACGTTTCATTTCGAGTGAAACATGCTTTATGAATGTCAGAAATGAACTTTAATGAACCATCTGATGTCGACTTTACCAAATTACGATTACACTGCACTTTATATAACACAACAATGAATAGTAAAGTTATACTTACCCGAGCTAGAAGTGACACCATTGTTATACCGCCAACCGATACAGAACGATTTCACTTTCGATTATGGAACTTATATCTATGGCTGTAAGGACTATAAGGGTGGCTAAACTTTTGGACGTGACAAGAGGGAGAGACCCCTCCAAGATTAAGGTCTGGCCGGCCTATATCTTGGATGAAATCTGTCGCAACATCACCCCTATGGCCCTGGCCACACAGTAGGGCCGTGGGGCGAGGGCGCGGCAAAGACACGACGCGTTGTATAGCGTGCGCGCCCTCGCCCCGTCTCATCTTTGTGGGCTTCGTCCCGTCTCTTCAGTACATTTTATATGAAAGTGAATTGACGACGCGTCTTTTCCGCGCCCTCGTCCCACGTCGCTTTTGTGTGGCCAGGACCTATACATAGATCTTGTGTATGCACAGAACGTAGAAAACGCGGCGTTTGTCGCCTTAAACAGCTTGTAAACGCGACAGCTGCGATGAAGAAACGCGAAGTATCGACAAACTTCTAAACTACTTACCGTGGTAAATAATTTATCGGTGGACTACGAAGAGTAAGGTAGCGCAGCTCATACAACGTGTAATTGAAATGACGCAAAACCGGAAAACCAATAAGTACTTCAGTATCGATAGGTAAGCCACTTTCTGTAAGTTTAAGATTGTCAATTTAATTTTTCATAGAGATTGAGCGCGCCATGTTTGACGATACTGTTACGTTGATTTGTTATGTACTTATATATAAGATAAGAATATTCTTTATTGTACACCAGAGCACACGACACACAAATTTGCAAAAATACACAGTACAATTGGCGACCTTATTGCTAAAAGCAATTTCATATGATATATATATATTTTGTACTAATTGTAAATAAGAATCCTTATGTAATAGAAATATTACAACCGTCGAGAACCTTTTTAAATAAAATAAATCGACTTGAAGAAAAACGTTTTAAAATGAAGGGATCGTTGATTTTCTTATGGATCTCATGAACAGATCTCAACCAAATTTTTAGGCGACCACCCTTGAGAGATACCTTGTTTCTAAAAGAAATATTAATGCGCTCGGACAACGTGGTAAAGAGTTATCACTATACATCCTATAGTGAATGTAAAAACATGGACGAATTGAGAAGGGTCTCAGGCACCACACTGCGCTCAAAATTCCGTGTGCGTTGCATGACGTCATCGGGGAAGCTGGGGGCAGTCGGCCCAGTCGTTATTTATAATTTATTCCCTCAATTAATACGTCTTGAAGGCGATGGTCCCCCTCCTCCTCCGCGCTTTTGTCTACCAAGTTTAATCTAAAGACAAGGCAGATGTTGAGTTAAGGACTTCCGTGTAAGATCAGAGGTCCTCTCGCGAACTAAACGCGGTGGACGGTCGAAGGCGCGCCGACCTTCACATGCTCAGTTACGTTACTTGAATTCAAAGAGATGAATTTTCCTAAGAACTTATCAAGTCACTTGACAGACTTGATGAGTTCTTAGGAAAATTCGATATATTGAGTCTATATCGTAGAAATTTGTAAGCTTGTACTTTCAAGGTATTTTGCAGTTGAAAAGAGTTCCACTGGAAGTTAAGATTTAGCTGTTGTCAATCATTAAGATTCGCGATAAGCCCTCAGATGCCTCGTCCTTTGAAATGCACCGAACTGTGCCAGTTTCGACGTAAAGGGAATAACTGAAATGATATTTCAAAAGGATTCTCTGACAATCGAATTTGCTGTTCTCATCGTTTTTTGGCGAGGGATAGCGATGGTATTTTACTACCACCTTATTGTCATTCCTATTATTATGTTTTCGGAAAGCATACCTACTAGTATAGAACTTCATTAACTACGAAATAGAACTACATAGACATGATTTCTAGTTTTAAATTTAGTATTAAACGTGTTAAACACTGTTTAGTGTTATCCGTGCCGGATTAAGAATAGCGTCACTCCATTTCATTCCGTGGATGGCGTAGAAGGCGACTAAGGAAATATATTACCAGGAGACGGCCAGCAGCGTCTTCCTGAGATTCCAACCGCATAATGCGATCGCCAACCCGCCCTGCCAAGCGTGGCGATTATGGCAAAGCCCTTTATGGTTAGGAAAAACCATGAGGTAGGCCTATGTCCTGCAGTGGGCGTAAAAATGTCTGATTATGAAATAAATATAATAAAAAAGTTTATTTGCGCACTTTCAAAGCTACAGATGTATCTACACATTTTGCTTACAAGGTACTTACAAGTAATACCTAATTGCTTGATACAACATTGTGTACACTAGCTTCTAAACTAGGCCGGGCCTGTGTCTTAGACGCCAGTTTCTTCCAATGACACCAGTTTACATTATTAAGTAAGTTTGAGGTGCAAGACATTCTTTCAATAAAATCAACTTGTCACAATATTGATTGAAGGGAGGTAGGAAGGTTCTTAATCAGAATATATCTTTTAAGCCCGCCTGCTGTAGATACAAATCGTATTCGGTGCAATAAAGAGTTTAATTTTAATAATAATAACAATATTTTGGAATTGTGATTTTGCAAAACTACAAATAAATTATTTGTCAATATCACACTCGGCTTGATTTTATGCTCTAGCTAGCAACGGAAGATTCGTTGGTAGCAAATTAAGGCATTTTGCGCATTTTATATTTTTTTAGTGTATCTGTGGCATAAAAGGTTCGCTAACGTAGTGAAAGGATTTACCGAACCATAATATCAGCATGTAATTTATACTAATCTTTTTTCGGCAGTAGGTCTTTGGTTTTCACCTATTTTGCACAGAATTTAAACTGAATTAAAATTTTTAACTGCTCTGATTAGATTATCATCTGTGATTGTCATACTGGCTTGAGATTACTTGTAACTATCATATCGAGCACTCTGTTATAGTGCCCGACAAATAACATGACCAAATGACTTTAACTGCGCATGGACGTATTTCGGGTGTCACTGGCGAGGACGCGGGATGTAACTTAAAATATTTAGGACTTTAATTTATTTTAATCAACAAAAATAAAAAAGCATCCCGATTACGATGATTTTTGGTCAAGTTATTTGCCGGACATGATATCTGAGGTTTGAGAAAACGTTGGTTCTCCCAACACTCCAAATACTAAACAAACCTTCAGGTACTTGTGTAGCATTTAGTAGCAATACTTAGGTAATATTCTAAAAAAAAAACATGCAATAGAATCATACTTCGACTTTCCCAATTCAGAACCAGCTGTAAAGGAACGTACCCATACTATGTGACCCATTTTTTACCCCTCTCGGTGACCACCCGACCACCAAGACCCCCACCTCCTTCGCCTCTACTACTCACGTAGTGATTAATAAACATGGTTTTAAATATTTTTTGTAAATAGAAGCTTAAAAAAAATGGGCCACTACAATTAGTGTTGCCACCTGTGAGTAAAAAGCGCTGAACGCTGTGCGTCATAAATTCGAATATAGCTCGAAAAACCACGAGATTTCCCTACAGGATATTGACTACGTGACGAAGACCACTTTGTTCAGGAAACTTGTTACTGGCTTTGTACATTACTTTTCAGCCCAAATGGCATTTTTGAAGGAATGCTACCTGTGTTCCTCTGGATCCAATACATCGAGGTGATTTTTCAATTAATCAACCTCATATTATCATATCCGCTTTGCAGCCGCGGCTTTTCGTGTAGAACCACTGATCTAGTTAATTGAACAAATTAATCAATTAAAACAAACGTGAAACATTCACTGTAGACGTGAATGAGCCCGTGCTTTATAATGCAGATGAAATAAAATGGCGAAGAAAGTCAAAGGACGTGTCCAGTCCAGACTCATGCAATCTAACAATGAAAAATTTTGCGATTCATTGCATGTTCGCTGCAAGCTTGGACTTCTTCTTTCGTGTCGAAAGCGTCGAATCCTCCTCAGACTAGGCTCAGACATCTCGCAACCAAAACTGTGCCATTGCCATCGCTATATTGATACCTCTCTTTGAATCTCCTTCTCGCGCGCTCGAACTACGCATTTACTACAAAGCTCCCGTGCGCTTCTGTTTCCACCAGTCAAGTCACCGCGATCACTCTAATTCAAATTTCAATTCAAAGTATTTTTATTCACAGTAGCACAGACACTACGACTTAATTATTAGGGGTTAAAGTATGCAATTGCCGTTTTATTGCAATAGGTTCTTTGAATTGACATAGAATCTTCATGGTTTGAGGTTTTCGTATGAAACTCTTTTCAAATGGTTTCTATGATGTTCTTTTTTTAAAAAATGTGAAACATTTGAATATCGACTTTCAATTGTTTTTGTTATTCAATTTAGACAAGAAAGATGGATACTGCGAAAATTCGAGTGATTATGAGGCATCCATTTTTCGTATTTTTTTATTTTATTGATTTGACGCAAGTGAGTCAATATTGTGGGTAAGGTAACGTTAAACCATGCCGCTAATTCCTGGGTAGTTTGACTAGGGTCGGCTTCCACTATCTCTCTTAATTCATCGTTATTCACCTGTGTGGGCGGTCTTCCTCGTGGCTCGTTCTTTAAGTCGAAATTTCCATCAGGAAAGCGTTTAAACCAAAATCGCACGGTGCGTTCATTAGTAGACCCCTCTCCAAACGCAGCATTGATATTGCGGGCTGTTTCTGCCGCGTTAGTTCCGCGTCGGAACTCGTATTCAAAAATCACTCGAATTTTCGCAGTATCCATCTTTCTTGTCTAAATTGAATAACAAAAACAATTGAAAGTCGATATTCAAATGTTTCACATTTTTTAAAAAAAGAACATCATAGAAACCATTTGAAAAAAGTTTCATTCGAAAACCTCAAACCATTAAGATTCTATGTCAATTCAAAGAACCTATTGCAATAAAACGGCAATTTCATACTTTAACCCCTATTATTTATGCGCAGCACTCTACAAAACCTTTCATGACATTGAAGTATGGTGATGTGACATCAACGTTATAGATGTCAATGTATTATACGCACACAGTAGTGTTTGTGTGTCACATATTCGTAGTTTTTAGTTAGCACATACATACAAAAACTCACGCCTGTATCCCAGAGGGGTAGCCAGGGACTGCCACTTGCTACGATCCTGACAGATCACTTTCCCTTCCTCAAAATTCATCAGTCATTGCATGCACACACACCGGTTTCGGGTACTTTTTATCGTGCCCTTTGCTAATACATCCCCTATTTGGTCGAAATAAAATAGCAATAACTTTTATTTAAAATACCATGTTCCTTATAACACTGTTCATTTCATATTCGGAAGTTAATAAATAAACATTTATACTTTAGCCCTGCATTTTACCTCAAGCAACCCCTTCAGTCCAACGACCCAAGAACATCATATTTCAGTACATTTCAGCAATGTGGACGGCAGTTTCTTTCATTGCGTATAAACATTGCATGTTACGTTTGACCAGTGCACCATAACAATGGTATGGAGATTCCGTCTAGTTAGACTGCCCTAAGCAGATTTCTCGAGAACCGCAAATCAGTCCAATTCAATCAGCCTTCCCTCGAATCGACAACTGCTGGACATGGGCCTTTACAAAGCCACGCTTTGAGTTGCACGGACCGTTCATAGTCCAGCTCGAGAATTTAGCCCAACTGCTGCAGGAATAAATTCTTCGCCGTTACGTCAGGATCCTATGTTCTTTGTTAATATTTACTCCTACTTCCTCACCCACTTTCCTATTCTTAATTATATGTACTTCAGGTAGCTATTTTTTGTGCGGGTACTGGATGACTGTAATACGGTGGTTCTATTACGTGAATTACGTATGGTGTGCAATTAATAGTTGTCTAATAAAATCCGCAGGTCGATGCGTATAGCCTTAAGCCCGACGTTTTCGTTGACTATAAAGATGGCGTTGGTTATTTAAAAATAGACACATACATATGTGTCTTTCGAAACTAACTGGTGATAATATAGTGATTTGGTTTTGAATTGGGGCTGTTCTTCCATGTGGCTATTCCGATTTCGTCGGGGTAGTTTCCGGCGAAATCATGCACGGGTATAATAAATGTTTATTCCATCCATCGATTTTCACATGGCCCTGTAACAATGCATCTCTTTCGGCGCACCAGCTAAGTTGTAACGCGCAACAGTTCCAAATTCCCCGCCAAAGTCAGAGGGATAGAACTATGTTGTTCTATCTATGATAGGGGAGCCCATGGCCGGGCGAAATTTTTATTTGTATATATACAGGCACATTGCATGTTAGAATAGGGGTTGTTGTAACTTTGTGTGTTTGAACCAGCTATATTTAGCTCCGTAGCAATTGATTAGTTTTACGATGTGTGTAATTGGAGTTTTACGAAGTAATCCACGCACTAAGTTTCTTAAGCTACTAACTTTTTATTTTATGACTATGTTTTGGCTTTATGTATAAAGCACCCTCTTGTGTAAACCTAACAGAAATGCAGCTTATGTTGCGAATTTGCCTTCAATTAGCATAAACTAAAACGCAGCAGCAGGCAGCAGAATATCAAAAAACCTACAGAATATCCTGTAAGGGGAAAGTAATGGGGGCTTTCGCGACGCATTCAGTCCTCAATCTCTGTTGTGAGTTTGCGAGCCATCAAAAGCCGTAATTGCGACCTTAAGATCCCCCGTCGTCACGCCCATAGAGGGAGTTTTACGAATTTTTTATAAACCGAAAATCGCTTATAAACAAAGGCAGAAAAGCCCGCGGGCGCCTCCCAGTTTAATTGCAGGTTTAGTGTCGGCGTTCATTAGGACATGCCGGCGTTTTTTTAACGCGATTATGACGTTGCAGTGTCGGCGCTGCACGGGCACGCGTGGCTCTGGCGAGGGTGAGTCGTCGGGCGAGGGGTTGCGTCACGTGCGAGGTCCGCACTCCGCAGCCCCACGCATGCGAGACCGCGGGGCGCCAGCCGCGCGTGCGCGCCCTCCGCCGCCCCGCGCCGCGCCGCGCCAGTTCGCCGCTGGCCGCCGCGCGTCCCGCCCGTTCGTGCCGCGTCGCGCTGCTCCCGCTCGCAAGTGATTAAGTGATGTTGACCTGTGACTAGTGCCATGCTGCTGCTGCACTGTGCCCTGCTCGCGGCGCTCACCGCCGCCGCCGCTGCTGCCTGGCAGGAGAACGTCCGCCCCAAGGTCTTCGCTCAACTAGGTGAGTCAACAGACTCGTGCTCCCGACGTGTCAGTGAACTAAGTGCAACAAACAGTTCAAATGTTTGACCCAAAAGTCTATGTTCGGTGCAAGGAGCCGGAAAGATCACGGTCGTGGCCGGAACCGTGTTTATTTTGGTTCGGTTGACAACGGCGCCGCGGCGTGTGTTTATGTTTGAGAAATGAATGAAGTGACAGGTGTTAGCAAATATGGAACTGTGTTCCAGGTAAACACATGATTCTGAGCATGTTTCGAGCAAATGCTCCCAAAATTACAGAGATATCCAATGGAATCCAATAAGATTAATTGGAATCCTAAACGGTGTACCAGAACTTGATATTCCAGTATGAAGCTTAACAGGGATAGCGAAAGAAAATAAGCTCTCGATGTTGGCTCTAACGGGGCTTTCTCGTGTTCAGAACGTAATCAAAACTTCATACATTATGCACATTGAAATAATATGGCGAGGCCTCTGCGATAATTGAAACCCAACACGAAAAGCTTCGGGGAGCTTTCGTCGAGCTGTCGTTCATTTACAAACACGACTTTAATGAAAATGCTAATCGAAAGTAGGTAAAACCGAGTGAGATTTAACATAAGAAAACTTGCGAAGTCTTAAGCAATCAGAATACACCAAATCTACAACGCTGAATGTGAATTTAACTGAAAATACTCGTAGGGCCCAGACGAAATACATCAGACAAACGAAGGGAGTAGTAGATAGAAATGGACAAGTATTCAGTGGAGCGACCAACGAGTTGGGAACTAATTCACCGCTATCCCGCGTTCCTATCTGGGCACAAAGTCGAGGAGCGCAGTGAGTGCTCTGTAGTACGCCAGCCGCCAAGCTACGAGCCGGAGTCACGCGACACTTCTCTCTTGAATAAAGCCCAACTGCAGACCGCCATTGTTTTATTGTGCACACTGCAATGCGGGGGACGGACACGTGGCTCTCATTAGTGCATAAAGCGAAGTTTGCTCAGGGTTTTACTGCATTATGCTCGGATTAGCAATTCATACGACATTTTGCGTTCAGTAAACGTCCCGCAACTTTGAGCTGTTTTCGTCTGTTTGCCTTTTGTTTACTGCAACTATTTCGCTGTCTCGCTAGATGTTTGAGAAGTCGCCACACGCACGTGTATAGGTTTTAACAACCTCTCCTATATTGGAGAGCGAGACTTTGAATGTGATGACATCTGTATCCTGTCGACGCCATATGTCCGGCCATTGTTTAACACTGCTTTGCATACAAATTAGCATAAACTCGGATTCGGTTTACGCCCGTGAAGCAATCGTGGCGCTAGAAAGGATTTTGATTGCTTTCATTAAATATCGAAGTAAAATAACATTGAAACAATCTGCAATAAAATTTGGCTAAATAATGACAAATTGACAAACGACAACAATATTTAATATCTTTTTATTACACGGGTACATACATACTTACATAAAAATATAAACTAACGCCCATATCCCGGAGTAATACTTAAAAAATATTATTTTAGGAGATTAAATGGGCTAGATTTTTCATAAAGGAATAGTACATTACTGCAGCGGTCAGCAAAAGAGGCATTGATGGACGAACGTGGAAATGTGGGCCGAGGCGAAGCCGAGGCACACATACGTGAGTCCATCAATGCCTAGTTGTGGCCAAGGCTTGTATATGCTTTTTCTCAAATAATGCGCGGAAATTAAAATTAAGTAGGTAGTACTAAGGCAGAACCTTTTCTTTGAAAAATTCAATAAACTTTCAATATCAGACGAACCACGAACAAACAACAATAATTTTTGCCGCGTTAAAGTGTTCTTCTTTTTCAATAGGTAGGTATATAATATCCAGCTTTCTATCGCAAGCCAGTTCGAAACTTAAATAAAACCTCTGATAAGTTATGTACTTCCTTGGTTGTCATTGTTCGGAGTAAAAGATAGTTCCATTTTTAAATAACACGACAGATATGAGTTTAGTATTTAATTTATTTGGCCGCAAAACACGACAGTTATGAATTTTCATAGAACTTTTTCCGGCCGCTGCTCGCGTGTAATTGGCCAGTACAGCAATTTCGATTTATCTCGAAGATTGCACAATTCAAATTTCCAAGCATGTTTGAGAAAATAATATTAATCTGTATTAAGAAGTCAGTGGGATACAAATTAGATAGTGCAAAATAGAATTGAAGCCAGTTACTGGAGAGTTCGCAAAGCCGGTTAATTATACAGTTGCAGTATATTTGATAGGCACTCGAGGGAATGTCAACATGGACACCTCTTCGGAGATGTAATGTGATAGCTCGACCGATCTAAGCCAAGGGCCAACTTGACCGCGATATGCGGTCTTATGTCGAACAGAATAAAACAAGCGAGCAACTCTTGTAGAATTCCGAAACAACGTTGAAAAATTCGAGGCAGGAATTCGGTGATACTCCAAGAGGTTCATATACATCCTACTACTACATTATACTAGTTTGGGTAAAACGTGACAGGGGTGTCAGTTAATGGCATCTACGTCTGAGAATTGAATGCCAGTACTTTTACATAATTCACTATCGCACACTACTTGCCCTTATGCACTCTGTGAGATAAGTGTGCAATCTTACTAACCTAATTTGCGGTTTGTTCCTGCATCCGCCGGCGACTACTATCAGCGTAGTAGGGCACTTATACTGGGCTAGTAGACCAATAATGCTGCGATCGCCAACCCGCCTGCCAAGCGTGGCGATTATGGCAAAACCCCTCATGGTTATGAAAACATGAGGGAGGCCTATGTCCTGCAGTGGGCGTCAAATGGCTGATGATGATGATGATGATGAGACCAATAATTTTGTAATTTGTGATACAGTTTTCTTATAAGTTTCACATTAGTATCAACTATCTACATATCTTTAAGAGAAACAAGACACCGATAAGGGCCGGTTTGTGTGGGACGCATAACTCGCTCGCTGAGCAGGGGATATCACAAATTTTCTCTCTTATTCATCCGATGAGTCAGTTCGGGAGATTTGGAGCCAGGGATACCTAATGTGTCATCGTCAGCATTTTTATTTTCAAGAGTTAACAGGAGAATGATAATTAAAAACAATACTAACGTAATTTTAATAAGGTAGTAACGGAAAGGAGAAAGCAGAATATTATAATATTATTCAAATTGAACCCTTTTTAAAATAAGGATTTATGAACTGGTTCGGTTAAAACGTGGTAGCGTTAGAGGCACATTTTTTCTCCCTTTATGGTGTAACATTATGGGACCCAACGCTCTCCTTTATGCCATAACTGCTAGGATTATAGAACGTTTAAAGTGGGCTCATAAAATAACCGTTCACTTACTACCTGAAGACGAAATAAATTACTTAACAGGATAATGCTTTTATATCCGGGAATGTTTTGTACGTGTCGCACACAGACTTTTGGGAATTTATTGGGTCATTCGTCAGAGACCGAAGCCCCAATACCGCAGGGAGCGCTGCGGTTGGGGTGCATAATACAACCTATGACTTTCTTCTTGTTTATGATTGGACTCAATTTATTAGCGTTTTTACGGTTTTTGGGGGACGCAAATGGAATTAGTTTTCTTTTCATCTTTCATACAAAGATTGTGTTACTAAGAGCAGTACTTTCTTCAACATTGATGAAAGCCGTTTGATGTCTTCAATGATAAATGAAGAAGCATTCCTACGGATGCTTATTAATGAAGCCGACAACAGTTATTTCAATTTCAGAAGGGCAATGAACGCATTGAAAGTGGCTGTTACGCTTGTTTTAGTAAAAATCGTACCCGCAACGATAACCGCTAATCAAAAAAGGACAAAACTTCAAGTATTCATCGACAACACAATCGCCGGGCATTGGAATGTGGCGTCGCAACAAATGAAATTGAATCTTTAGCTACGAGCTCTATGGTTGTTTGTTAAATGTGCAGACGTTTTCTTGGCTTGGGCTCTTTAAATGGATCATAAGTTCTGGATGGGAAGGTTTAATTTCGATGGTACAGATATTGTAGATAGATGAGACGGATAGATTTACACGCACGTGCGTGAGACATCTTCGCGGGGGGGTGTATGGTGGCGGCGCCTGCTGGGGGGAGAGGAGCAGTTTATGGTGACGCCATATATTGTGTTCGCCCAGTGTGGGATTTATGGTTCCTTTTGTTTTATTTTCTTTCGGATGCAGAGTATTAATTTATTTTAGCGGTGGGCGGTGGGTTCTTGTTTTGACAAGCTGTGGTAGTAAAATGTGTATTGTCTGATATTCGCAATACGGGGATACAACTTTGAGTGAACTGAACCCTGTTCCTTTAAATATTCATGGGATAGACGAGGAGAGGATAAAGCGAAACTAGGTATTCATTTGATTCGAGCGAAAATGCGAACGAATCAAAATGAAGAAGCAGCCGAATGGTGGTTTCATCCAACCCATGCTGTCGAGGGAAACGCAAACATTGGTTTTGTAATAAAAATATTTGTCGAGATTCCCGACAAAGCGCTGAGTAAATACGGAAGCAATTTTTTTTTTCAGTATGGCGCTTTTTTTTCAGTGTGCCGAACGCATTGTCATGCAGTTTTAAACCCCGGGGATTAAAATTGAACCTAATCATGAAACAGAGGGGAGTCTTCAATCAGGGCTGGTTTTGTTAAACATCGTTGTTGTTAAAAAAAAAATTGTTTGATTAAGAATTGTTGTGGGATCCTGATGAAGGGTGCATCAGGATCTCACAACAATTCCAAAGCTCAATTTAACGACAGACTCTAATTTGCCGATTTCAACGTAAATAACGTCCCATTTATCCTCATTTGCAGGCAGTCGCATTTGAACCCCTTCACATTTGAAAAGGCACCGATGAATGGCCCAGAGTCAATGGGTCGTAAGAAATGGGCCAGTGACGTGAAGTAGGCGGTAGGCAAGTGGAACGTAAGTCGCAATCTATACAATGTGGGACCCCTAGAGACTTGTGTAATCTCCCCTTTTCCGTTCTGCAGCCGAGGCGTTCAGGGGGGCGAGGGAGATCTCTTTGATTTGGTGGACACACACGGGCTCCTGCTGGAGCCGCGTTAATGAGCCAGGTGGTTCGTGCACAATGCTTCGCCGTAACAATGGCACGGAACGGAATAAGGGTTGCTAGCACCCCAGCAGGTTTAAATCTAAATGTGATTTTGTTATTTGCGTTGATATTTTTGTTTTAAAACTTTTTGCTGAGTTAAACTTTGCACAATTGAAAGGGAGAATTTTCTCAGTGAATGAGTTTGTTTAGATGCGTCCCATAAATAAACAAAGAGTGTGGTTCCTTCCAGGATCATACACTTGAATTTGACTCTAAGTTCGATGACCCGGCATTCGGTGCGATAATGTTTTGTAGTCAATAGCAACGTCGCTTTTAGCTGTTTTATATTCGTTTGTGCATTTGAGTCTATTGTGTTCCCTGTTTAGTAATGTTGTTCCCAACGTTTAAGCTATCTGGGGCATACATCGCGGTTGAATGTGCCTTTTGTCTCCTGTAATATCGGCAACAACACCATGTGTGAGTTTAGTACATTGGAGCAATCACCATAGTATGTGCTGTTGGAAACCAAGCAAATTTATTTAAACTCCGGTCAATTCTATCAAACTGGTGAGAATATTACCGCGCCAGTTGCTGTACTCGTGTGGTTATCATTAGTAAAACGGTTGTTAGTGCTCCGGTGCCACGCCAGTGTTAGCTTGAGGCGCCTCGTTCATTTGTGTTGGTCTCCAACCAGCCGACTGTGCTAATTCAGTTGACATAAACGCTACACTACTACTAAACCCGAAGCTCTTTTCACTGCACTGTCATCCGGTGCAGAGTAATGGAGTATTTCTCGATAAACAGACTGTAGGTACGTAGGTACTTCTAGAGCTTCGACCTGAGCAATATGTCGGAACCGGCATCGATTAATCTATTTAATTTATGTGCTTGGCTTAAAGCGGCTGTGCTATTTGCTGCTTTCTATTGTGACACAAACGGTATTAGAAAGATTAGATCTCTTTGTTTCCAGTAGGTGGAAGTAGAATGCCCTTGTTTGTGTTCTGTTAAAGGAAAATTGGATAAACAGAACGCGCAAAATTTAATAATGGAAAAGGGAAACAGTCTGATAATGAAAACTGTGGCTGGTATCCTCGTAAGTAACTCGAAGTATCGGCTGTACTTTCATCGACATCGACAGTCCCTTTAAAACATTCATTACGAGGTAGGTGTGCTGTTCTATAAAAGTCTGTACAGTTTTAGAAGTCCAATGGTGAAGGCTTATGGAAATAGAATTCCGGTTTAAAGGAACGGATTGGATCGATAACGATTGCAACTTGTTTCAATTTGTTTCTAGCATTGGTGTAAGTATTTATTTTGTACTGGCTTCGTTTGTTTATCCGTAACTTGACAGTCCACTTATATTTCCTTCACTACACGACGTGGTTCATCTAAAACAAGTAGCAGATCTCCATTCTAGGTTCCTGTCTCCGCCACTCTCTTCGAGATAAGTTACAGTAACTACATTATGCAAAGAGGCGTCTAAAATATCAAATTACAACACGTAAACTCAATAACATAATCCCAGCGGCGTCAATAAAGTTCGATCGTTGGCGGCTGCCACTAAATTATATAGCTAATATGTTGGGCATAATATTTTATGCCTGTAATAATTAATGAAGCCATTACGTCAAGTTTAACCCGGGGGAGTGACTTGCGTAACTTCGGGATACACTTCCGGGCGGCCGACTCCGCTCGGTTACTTCCTACAGTGACATAAGATTAGTTTCTTGCTTGTTTTCCGTGAGAGTTCCACTTGGGGCTTTGATATTATGATTTGCTAGTTTGCCCTGACATTCATCAGTGTAGGGTTACTTTTGATTTCGGTGATTTGTTAGTGGATCTGTTCAATAGGTCAACAGTTGAAATGGATTTCAGGCCATGTACTTAACTACCACTGATGGGCATAATCATCTTCATGTTTAAAGTTTTTCTTCTTCCAACAGTTTCTGCCTTCGAGTGAGATCAAATAGGACAAAGAAAGAAGAAATTATGATAGTCACTCATGCCAATCGCGTTGTTAGCTTTTATTAAAGTTATCGCAGACGTGCCCACCATAACGTTCCGATTGCCGGCTTTTTATATCACATGTCGCTGGTAATTGCTTCAGTGAGCTCTCGCTGCGTGAACCAGTGAGAGTGCGCCCCCGCTGCGCGATTATGACCCCTATCGCCTTCTACGTGTAATTTAATATACTTCTTCTAGTCAACAACCTAATAAAGGAAATACCAGAGCAGAGCGTGTGCGCTACCACATAAGCGTCAATTTTCTTGATGTTTCTGGTAATTAATTAACAACCATGTTTGGTACTTTACCAAAATAAATATTCATCATTGGAGCGTTAAGATATGAAATGTGCTGAATATTGTTCAAAAACTAATTCCCATATGAATGATCGCGGCAAAGTGGGGTCAAAAGTTCTTCGTTTAGTGCCGGTAAAAAAACTTGGCGGCAGCTGCGTGGCACATGGCGGGATGTCGCCCCACCCTGAGAAAAACGTTTAATAAAACTACCGAGCCTCCTCCTACTGTGCTCATTTCTTCGCGTGAACACTTTTTTTCAGTCTGATAAACGAGGAAAGAACTGCCTGAAAAATACTTTTGTGATAGAGTATCTCAGTGCCACAGAATATTAATCTACACGATCGGTAGTAGTGACGCATTATTAAATCGATGTTCACGACGCCGGTTCATTAGCCAATTTGAAAAATCACCAATAATAAATTTTGTTGTAGATTTTTTTAAAATAATTTTGAGCACAAAGTGAAAAGTCATGAAAATAAGTAGGTAGGTAGCTCGTCTGCTTCGTTATTGTGATGGACTTAGCAACCAGAGCTTATTGTTACTTTTTGTGATTGTTAGGAGTCAGTGGCATTATCTGTTTCTCGATTTGTCTTTCGCGGTCTCAATTTTAGGCAAGCAACATTTTCAGGCTGAGATCCTTATAAGTTGTAGAACTGCCAAGGTCTACCTATAATGATTGATCGTTGAAACTTTGTATGCAAAGTAGCCGCGAAAGAAAAATGCTTTCAGTCTTTTGA
This sequence comes from Yponomeuta malinellus, assembly GCA_947308005.1. NCBI lineage: Eukaryota > Metazoa > Arthropoda > Insecta > Lepidoptera > Yponomeutidae > Yponomeuta > Yponomeuta malinellus. The sequence continues at coordinate 10,535,609 of OX371013.1, forward strand.
TAAAGGATCTTGCGACAGTTCTGGGCACTTGATCAGGAATGTTTACACAGCATTCCCGGCTGTTGTATTTTTGCGAACAAAACTGTCTACTTGATAAATTAAGGAAGCAGGGACCGAAAAGGAAGGAAGCGATGAAAACTTTAGGGATTGTTGTAAAACAGTTCCCTTTATAATTTGGATATCGTGTTTCCTGGTCGTCGCCTAATTCGGAAAATATAGGTTAGATGAGAGTTGAAGTTTTAGGGACTTTTTCGAAAAACTTTTTTGTTTAATATATAATCCATAGCGTATCTTTAGGAGGATCGACGATAAAGCCACGTGAAGATGCCCTCTCACACACATCCGTAGAGTATCCGCACAATGGAGATTTGACCTAGCCACTCGAATTTGCCGCTTTGTGGGCGCCTTGTCGGGGTCTTCGCCCTCCGCAACGCAATTTGCTTGGTTCGAATTACTTGACTGCGGATCTTAATTGCCAGCTTCCTGCCTCTCGTATAGAAATGAGTCGGCGTTTTGTTTACGCTGGGCCTGCTGCTGGGCTATTTAGGGATGACATTTTGTGTCGTCAGCTCGTCATTGTGGCCCATTCGCTAAAGTGAATTAATTGTTTGGGCGTCTCGTGCAAGCCATTTATACCATGTTTACGCTGATGGTGCTTACAAATGACACTTCACTGCAACATATATATTTAAACGAACAAATGTTTTTGTTTAACCATCGTCGGGTTCCCAGTTGCCGAGTGTGGTTGACGCGCTGTGGTTTCGATTCCAATATCGATTCGTCATGGCGAGTTGGGGTGATGAATTATAACATAAACTAACTGAAAATCTATACGGATATGCCGCCCGAGTAAAAAGTAGTAGCCCGAGTAGTTTTCCGCCCGGGAAAATTAATAGTAAGTCAGGTATTATTTTTGCCGATATGTATCAAATAAATTATGAATAAAAATACTTCTATTCAGCGTTTTTCGGATTGTTGTCAGTTACAGGCCGTATCACAAACAACTGGGAAATACGCTGACATAGCTGAGCAGGGCTCTCTCTTACAAAATATCTTGCACACAAAAGACTGCCGAAACGTTTTCGTAGCAAGCTCCTCGTCAGCGAAAAAAATTTGGACAATGGCTGAAAGGATCACAATACTTCCCTTGCAGTTGTGCGCTGATCACTCGGCCCTTCGAAAATAACAAACGAATCGAGGAAAACTGCGTACCCGTCTTTCCAGCGCAAGTCTGCCGGCGCCACTCAAATGAGATCTCTTTCACATTGTCAAATCGATGAGAAGGAGATATTCCGATGTGCCAGTGGGGATCTAATTCCAGCAGACTCTTTACGCTTAGACCTTAGAGGAAAGGGTATTCAGAAATTTTAATTTCCGTTGACAGATCGAACGATTTCGACTCGAATGTGGCGCTCGCCGCCCGCCCTAATTGGGTCAGTGGTCGGCGACAATAGGCCGGCACAATGTTATTATTAGTAGATGGATCTCTCTGCCTACCAGATAGACATTTCCATCATCTTTTTTTTCGGGTCGTCAAACAGAATCATTTATTAGGCGCCAGCCATTTTGGAGAAAGCTTTTCCTCTGACAACAATGAGAAATTGTTGCCCAATCAGCATAAGTGGCAACGAGTTGTGGGGTAAACAGAAAAACAAAACGATTAATCAGATACTGGGCTCTTCGCCTGCTACCTACTTTTAGTGAGCAATGAATCGCGAGAAAAGATTAAGACGCAAGGGGGCCGTCATTCGATCCAATCAACAGTTCAATTTACACAAATCGCCCTGAACATTCTGCCGCGTGAGCTAAGAATGTCCCCTTAATCTAACCAATCGATTATGGCGTCGAGCTAATAAAGACTGTCAAAGGACAAACGATTGCGTCTCCGATTGGAGGTCCACGACCTCCGTAGAACAGATGGTGGGAAACTACGACACAATAAGTGCGCTTTATTGAATACTCTAGTGAAGGTTTATATACCGTGTTCCTTACATGAAACCTCTTTGGAGGAAGAAATTGTGATTTCTTTTCTAACAGTGTAACAAACGATAGGGAGAACGCCGATTCTCCTGAATCAACCTGATCTTTGGACTCCGTTTTTGGAAGACGGTTAATTCGAATATAGTATCTTGCTATTTTCGGCTTGATCTAAGCCCTCTCTTCATTTCGTTTATCTCTCGACTTCACTCGGAAGCCTTTATCGATGTGGTTTATGACTACGTAAAAGCTAGGATTTGAATCACCTACTTGAAGTTATGCCAATCGTGGAACAAAATTCAGCTTTTGTGTCTGTACTTAAAATTTTATCATCATATTTTTGCTGGGAGTGTTCGCCACTCCGCAAAGTATATTTGCCGGGTTCCCGCAAGCAATAGCCTTCTATAATGTGAAAAGTTAGTAGTACAATGGAGTTATTGTAGATCGAGTAAACAAGGGGCAACCGGCTTTCAGCGACGGCGAAGAAGATGCAAGACACGGTCGGCTGGACGCCCCCGCCGCGTGGCGCTTTCGCATAAAACGACTCGCACGAAATAACAAACTCAGCAGACTCGCGGATTTGTTCTTAACAAAGTTCTAGTCCGCGGATTGAAATATGAATTGGACCACGTGATTGGCATGTGGGTCCCGGGGAATGTTTGCAAAAAACACGTCGGCATTCCGGTCACGCGGGGCGGGTTGTGCGGTGAGATTGGAACGATATCGAGCGCAGTTTGCCGCGGCCGATATCTTTTGGCAAATTGATCGCAGATACAAAGGCGTTCCTCGTGGAACCTTTTCCTGTCAGCAATCCTGTCAGGGAGAAGCACAATGCGAACGCCTACAAGAGGCCCGCCCGATTGTTCGCCCGACGTGTTTGAAGCTCGCCAACAAATAGCAAGGATGGCCTTGCGAATTTCATTCGTCATGGAAACAACTTTCAGTATAAAGTGCTACGTATAGAGATGACATCCCGAACAACCTTTGCGGTACAAGCTGTGCGGTCATAGTGATAGCACCTCATTTAGTCGTAATTTAGTCCATGACGAGTGCTTGCCGCGAGAACGCGATTATACACGTTACGAAAATGCCTTCATGTGTTCTTAGACCTACTCACGGAAAGTAAACAAATAGATGGAATCACTTTTCATCGGAAATTTCTGCATAACTATTGATAAAACTGATTACAGAATAATGTTACTTTTTATGCCCTGTCACATCGCCGGCTAATAAGGCGGTAATTTAATAGATTAAAAATATAGATGTTACAAGCTCACTTACCCACATCATACCAGTGACGATACCAAAATATTGTTTTCTCAATTATATTTTTTGTAGGTTTCTTTGCTTGGGCGATGTCTGTCATCGGATCATGGGAGTCATGGATCAAATATGTCCAAGACAACCGAGAAGAAGAAACATGGCTACCTTCGAACCATACGTTCGTATCATGATCCTCGCATTTCAAAGAAAAGGACAAATACAGTAGCAAAACATGACGAATGTCGATCGACAAAACCGATTGACAAATATTTTTTTAAATAAAAAATAAAAACCGACTTCAAAACACTACAACACTAAATACATAAGCAGCGGCCTGTAGGGCACAGGCCTTCTCTCAGGGAGAGAGTATGGGCTTAATCACCACGCGTGTCCACCGCGGATAGGCGATTTCAAGCGCTGAGGTATATGAATAGCTCAGACACTCAGGTTTCCTCACGATGTTTTCCTTCAGCGTTAGCGAGTGGTATTGCTACTATAACTTCACAAATGTACATAACTTAGAAAACAAAGTCATAGGTATATGCTCGCACTGGGGATCGAACCTGGGTGTCTCGCTTTCGAGTCCGATGTTCTAACCACTAGGCTACCACCGCTTCCTCCGCTTCATGTAGGTATTGTAGAAGTATAATTTGTAGTCGGTGCCCAGTTGCATGACAAGGACATATATTGTAAAGGTATTCTTTTAAATTATTTCTATTTTATGAAACATACGGATATTAATAAAGGAAGGGCCCCGTTAGGCCTTATTTACTGCTGTCCATTGAAGAGTTTCGTTTTCCATCTCTGAAAGTCTTCATCAGATCTTCACCAAATTAAAATGGAACCAATGGGACGTCATATCTATGCGAACATAAAACGAATTGTCGAAATCGGTTAAGATTTGACGGAGTTATGCGAGAAAATAGCCAAAAAAACATACGCGTCGAATTGATGACCTCCTCCTTTTTTGAAGTCAATTGAAAATCTTAACAAGGTTTACAGAAAACTTTCCTACCTGTTGACTTAAATTTATTAAGATAAGATCCCATCTGCGGAGGTTTTCAATTCAATGAACTCGTTTAGGTTCTCTTTGAGACTTATTAACGGTCGGGTTTTTTGTTCTTTTTTTCTCATGTAGCCTGTATACGTACCACTGCTGGCCACTGACCTTCTTTCGGAGAGAGTATAAAGAGTATAATAATGTTACTGATTGTAATTAATTATTTATTTGCCTCGAACAACAAGATTCATATTTGGTTAGTACATTTAAAAACTTATATTTATGTTAGTAGCATTTTAGGACAGTGAACACATATACATATTTATTTATTTACATACATCAAGTCTCGTTACGTGCGACTTGAAGCCTACAGCAGTGGTATCGTTACCTTTTATTAAGTTGAAATGAAAATAAATAGTGAAAGTAAAATGAAATACTGTTCAAGTTGCGAAACAAATTTTGTTCGGGATGTCCTCTTTATACGTAGTACTATAAGGGAAACAGAGAGTCTTTCTGCGGTTGTGCGAATTTTAATTTGCGAGTTTTTGGCTCTTGCCAGCCAGGATTTGTAGGTATTGTGCTTTGGAGAAGAAGTGTAAATAGGAGGAGGCGAGGGTGCGAAGAGGTCACGTCCGCTTCGCTACAGGAGCCGATTTCACGCTCGCATTGACGCCTGCAGGATGCTGCTGCCAGACAGACAAGACAAGACAGTACAAGTTCATGTCGACACGAAATGTACCTCGGGTTATTGCTTGACTACGGCAAAAACCTTTATAGGGTTCCGTACCTCAAAAGGAAAAATCGGAACCCTTATAAGATCACTTTGTTGTCCGTCCGTCCGTCTGTCTGTCAAGACCCTTTATATCGGGAACACGTGGAGGTATCGCGTTCAAATTAAAACCATATACTCAGGTCTACAGTCTCAAACTTCTAAGTGAACGTAAAAAAAGATATGGCCGTTTAAGAGGAATCAAAGACTCAAGGGAATCAAAATTTATATAATAGGGTACTTTCCGTTGACTTAGAACTATGAAATTTGGCAAGTAATATCGTCTTATACTACAAAAGCAGGAAAAAAATCTGAAAACTATACATTTGTAATTAAATCATAAATAAAATTGTCTTTGAAGTTCGGGAAAAGCTCGGAAAAACTGCGAGACTCGATTCCTGAACTATTTATAATATGTAAGTACCTATAAATTTGTACGGAATCCTCGGTGGGCAAGTCCGACTCGCAGTTTTCCGGTTTTTTAAGTGGTTTAAAAAGTTATCTTGACTTTAACTTCACTGCTGGCTACTGGATTATTGAACGTAGTGATGTATTCAGTTCTGAGTTTCGGATTGGTCCTACGATTCTGAGGTTTCAACAATTGATAGTAGTGGTCTAAGAATACTGTGTAGGGCCTAGGTTATTTGTGAATTTGTCGTGAAACGTATTACCTAGTTCTTTCTGGACTGCCTCGTTGGTCTAGCGGTATCACGTCTGATTACCATGCCGGAGGTGGAGGTTCGGTTCCTAGTGGGGGCCGCCGTACAAATGGCCTCAGCCGAGGTGTATTGCTATGTTACCATAGCACAGGGTATCCTAGTTTGGGACCAGGACAAGTGATTGTGTCCTGTCGAAGTTATTATATTATTATTACTATTCTATGAAATAACCTGAAACAAATTGTGAAAAACAAAGGTACCTAGCTTCTCGTTCACCACCACTCCCGTAATACTAGATTTTAACTAATTTAAACCGGATTCTCAATAAACAATGTCAGAAGATTTAAGGAAACTCTGCAAGCGGCCGTTAGATAGATGGATAGATAGTTAACACTTTATTGCACATCCAGAAAACAAAGAAGAACAATTATTGTTTCTTAAACTTTTGTATATTATTATAACATATTGCTCCTATTTTATTCGATTCAACTCACAGAAAGGTCAAAAGATCAAACCCAGTAATGTTCCGAGATGTACTTATACCAGTCCCAGTAAATCAGAAAAGTAGTTATTAGGCATGTCACAAATAAACTCATAAATAACGGCTATCTGGGCAAGCTCATTAAAGGCAGTGATTAGTCTAGCGGGCCGATTTATCATCTCACAACTTATGCCCTTGTTAAGGTGACTCTACATTAGCTTCGTCCAGAATAGTCCACGAAAGTTCTAAACTAAGGTATTGCGATGGGTGAGGATATCAGACAAGTACAAAAAATACATAACCGACTGTAATCAGTGTCGACGGCCTTTACCAAAAATTTAACCCACTAACTCATGGCGAGTATGCAAACTTTATATCGCAAGTTTTTATTCGACACGGAATGGATGAATGCAAGATACTATGCAAAAGTCTAACCAGTATAACACTTACTAAATTTCTACCATATGTCAGACCATGCTAGCCGAGCGAGCGTGACATCCATAACGGGCCCGGACCACATACGGTTTCAAACCAAATCTGTGAGCTCCTTAACAGAGTTATTAAGCATGTTGTTTGATATCGTTGGTTATGAACATTGATCGTAATACAATAACGCCTGCTCTCTCTAACCTTTGCGAAACGAGTGAGACGCCATTTGAATAATGATCATCTGTTATCGGCATTATTACCAACGGTTAGTAAATAATGACCACCCAGTTATTCAGGGATATCTGCGTGCCTCTGCTTATTGTTCGAATTTAGATTACCTAGATAAGTTCCCATTGTTTTCTTTCACCATATCAGGGACGTTTATTGGAGTTGTGAATTGACTGTCGTATGGGCGATGAGATAATGCCTTAGCAGCTTATTGTTTTGTAATTCAATATCGGGCTTTGTCTTCAAAGATTGATACAGGTTGACGAAGGTTGACATTGGAGTGATTAGGTTTTTAAAATGGTTTTTATGTTCGCTTACTGTTACTTCCGTAACAGAAACTGTTTGTGATATTTAAGTAATCACAGACAATGAGGCCTTTGGCAGTACCATTGACTAGTATTTGCAATTTCGGGATTAATGGTATTGAAATAAATTTGTATTCATCCATATCCAATCCACAGTAATAAAGTAACTCTTGTCTGTTTGTTACGTTTTCACGCCTAAAGCATTATTTATTTATTTAGATTTGTAACTTACAGCTAATGCCAAATCGCTACAAACTTAGTAGTAAATAAAAGTTGAACATCGCAAGAAACAATATAAATAACATTGCATTAATTCTTATACTAAACTACTAAAAACAAAAACAGAATCATCCTTCTTCAAGCATTTCCTTGCATACTTCAATTATTCTCCCAATTCCTGTGGTAAACATATCACACTGCGGCGCCGCACTGAGCAGGGAGTTGAGAAGTGCGAGAGCGCGCGGCACGGGCGCCTGCTGCTGGCCCGTTGTGCGCGCCGCCGGCACGTGCAGCAGGCGCGGCGCGCGCAACCGTCCGCGCGCCTCCGGCACCCAGAGTTGCACTACCTCGCCCACTAGACTAACACAGTCAATTCTATTGTGTACTATGCCCAACACAAACTTTATTAGGCTTAAAGATTTTCTTATTTCAATTATAATTAATTTAGGTAGAGAAATGAAATTGTACGAGCAGAGGAGAGCGTGTGCCAGTCAACTCTGTCGCACAGCAGATGTTGTAGATTGTAGGGCGGTGGTGGATGAAGAGATTGATGTTTCAAGTCTTCATGGTATTTATTAGATACTGTGCACAGTTACATTTTTTAGAAAAGTGTACGATGCCCGTACAGAAATGAAGGAGTGACAGATTGCATACTTTTTATCCTAAAACCATGCAGAAGAAGTCGCGGGCCCAACTGATACTTAATATTGATGAGTAGACTAATCCCATGAAGAATTTTACGAAGAAAGGAGAAGAAAGGATAAAGAAGAAGTTCAAAAATTGACACATCAACGCCTCGTGCGGTTATATTTGTTACTTTTATCATTTCCAGCCCGCCCAAAGCCACGAATCCCATGCCCAGAGTTATTCCAAGATATGAAAGTCATAAATCTCTATTCAAAGACAGTTTGCTGTTGATGCAAGTTGCAAATTCGTCCGGCCAACGCCAGCACGCCAGTCGCACCCGTTTGCCTGTCCGATTCAGTGATGGTCGACGTCCGAACTTCGTACGTGCATGCGACCACATCGATCTTCGCATGGACAATCTGAAATCTACTTTATGCCTTTGCGATTAGAACGGTCTTAAGTTCAAAATATAAAGACCGATCAGAGGCCTAATGACGCGCACCAAATCCTAAAGGATTCTTAGGAATTGTATCCTAGACGCTAAGGTCTAGCTGTCAAATTCCATACTAAATGCTATCGCAAACGCCGGGATTCTGACAGGATTTGGTGCGCGTAATATAGGGTCTGCTATGTACTGTAACTTTTAAAGCTTTGCATCAAGAGATTTAGTAGTACTTTAGTAGTAAGCAGTTAATATTTGCATAACTTTTACGTAAGAAATGTAAAATAAACATCCCAAAACACTGGGAAGCTTGGGATTCGAATAACTCGCAATATTTGACTTGTTCCATCCACTCTCTAAAACGTAGCGTTAATCTGAAATTCTTCATAGAAAATTAAATTCGAGTTGTTAATTAAGTGACATTTAAGAAGTGTTGGAAGTCAGCCTTAAACTCGTACCTTATTGAAAGGAATGTGGCGTCTTGCGTGGAATTTGATAGTGCGATCGATATAAACGATCGGTCCACCCTGTTATTACTCTGTCAAATCACTCAATTGCCCTCGTAATCAAAATAGGCACTTCAAAATAGACAAACCTGCGCCCGAGAAGTGAACGCGGGTGTGACAGGCCTTAGATTCCCAATTAGGCTATCCATAACTTAATCCGGTCATTTTGAGTCGGTTTATTATTTATTTTATCTATTTATTTATTCAGTTCGGAGAATCATCAGCTTATATTGTAACAATGTAATTTACACTTTTTTGAATGTGGCTCAAACAACATTTAACTAAAATACTTCATGCAAAAATCGATTTAAATGGCGACTTAACTCCTGAACTGCCCTCGCGGTATGGAACGTATAGGTGGCCCATACTAAGTTGGACACAGATCTGTGTCGCGGCAGACGAGTGGTTAAGTGACACTTAAGAAGCGGTGCAAGTCGGCCTTAATCTCTAAAAGCTAATAATAGAATCTTGCTAATAGCAACACATTTAATTAATCGACAAGGATGCTAAATTCGCGACACATTTAATTATTCGACAGGGATGCTAAATTCACGACAGTTTCAATTATGAAACATCTTCCACCTTGCTGCTTCGATCCTGATATTTCAGGACAGTCTTTTTTATGGGCAGGTAACATCCGCCTAGCAACACAAACATAAGGCTTTGTCTTCTTAAGGGGGTCCAGGGAGTAACACTAGCGCCACCGAGGAAAAAAACATATCTGTTTCTGTAACATTTTTTCCGGTATACAATAAGAATATCTTATCTTATCTTTTTTTACAAATTTTCAAAGTGTCAGTACAATCTCTCAATCATGTTAATAGTGATTTTTAGGGCCCATGACCTTGAACCTGAGGCCAAAAAACTTAGGTTTAGATTGCATTAACGCCAGAAATGGCCGTTTTTGGCCTAAATGCTATCTATTCCCAGGTTCGTCATCCTAGGTTCTTTGTCGTGGGTCCTAAAAATCACTGTTAATATGATTGAAAGATTTTACTGACACTAAGGGCCGGTTTCTGAACTGAGAATTTCACTAAGTAAATACTTAAGTAACGTTCTGTCACGCTCTTTTCTGAGAAATTCGAAGAGACAGCACTACAGTTGACCATTTACTTAGCGAAATTCTCAACTCAGAAACTGGCCATAAGACTTTCTGCATTGATTTTTGTCGTCGGTGGCGCTAGTGTTACTCCCTGGACCCCCTTAAGACGTTAATTTTGTGTTTTACTTCGTCTCGCGGCGGACATAAATCTCCATTTCTTCCAAGGTTATGCGTAAAATCTAATTAAGTTGGACTACCTACTGTATCCAAGACGAGAGAATTAATTTGAAATCATCCAAAGGTCTTATTTGATAGTGTCTCGAAAAATGTGTAAATTGTAATGTTAATAAATTGGACTACCTACTGTAACTAAGACGAAAGAATGAATTTGAAATCATCCAAAGGTTCTTTGATAGTGTCTCGAAAAATGTGTAAATTGTAATTCCGCGGTGGCCACGCGTGGTGATTAAGCCCATACTATCTCCCTAGGAGAAGGCTTGTGCCCTACAGTGGGACGTATGTAGGCTGCTTATATATTGAGCAACTATTTGCCTCTCGCTCACACGATGTGGCGGCACTATGTGAGAAGCGATATATATAGTTGCTTTCTTTTTTTTACAAAATTATGAAAATGAATGTTTGTTTTTGACTATAGGCCTCACGGAAATAAAATACCAGGAGACGGGCAGCAGCGTCTTCCTGAGATTCCAACCGCATACTGCGATCGCCAACCCGCCTGCCAAGCGTGGCGATAATGGCAAAACCCCTCATGGTTATGAAAACCATGAGGGAGGCCTATGTCCTGCAGTGGGCGCCAAAGGGCTGATTATGATGATGATAGGCCTCCTAATTACGCGCATAACCAAATCCTGTCTAAATCCTCGCGTTTGCCCTAGTTAGTATGGAATTCGACAGTTAGAAGATTGGAATCGTTCAGGATTTGGTGCGCGTAGTACATATAGGAGGAGCATGTCGTGTGATCGCGGAATGAAAAAGAAAATTAAATGGAATGTTTATACTAGTGAATCGTCTGAATTTTCCTTACGCGAACCTATTTTTGTCTTTTCATTCGGGCTACCTAAACAATGTCAAAGCTCTCGGAGCGAAGTTCCGTGTTCGATTTTCAAATTTTTTTTTTAATAACTTCATTTGGTTTTTGATCGCCATTGTTTCGAAATCGGGATGCTAGTGTGCCACTAAACTTCCCAGTCACGCTCCGTACATAAAAACCGCAACACATCCCCGCCTCGGAGTCTGTGTTCCCGTTTCTTGGTACACTCGCCTAAAGGCATCCTTTATGTGAAGGCTTGTTCCTTTATCTATCTATTATATTCAGCATAAATCCACTGTCGAACGTTAGTGGCAAAAGCTCGAAAGTCTCCAGTTTTTTTTTGTTTTGTTCGCCTCAATACTGGGGAGGTTAAGGTATAACGTCCCATTGGTCCCATTTTAATTTGGTGAAGATCTGATGGAGACTTTCAGAGATAGAGAACGGAACTCTTCAATGGACAGCAGTAAATAAGCCCTAATAGGGCCCATCCTTTAGTAATATCCGTATGTTTCATAAAATAGCGTAAAAGTAGTCCCAAGTTAATTTGGTGATGTATTAGTGAAGACTTTCGAAGATGGAAATTTAGAACATCAAATTTTAAAGCAACGAATTAAGTAGGGTAAATTATGGTTATAAGGGACTTATTTATTTTTCTCCCGCTCCCCCACAAAAAATTGAAAAATAAAATTTTTTAAATAAAAAATAAAAACCGACTTCGAATCACTATTTTTTATTATTAAATTTCCTTTACGTGTTCACAACATATTCGCCAATCCTCCGCACCAATTTGTGAGAAAGTTTCTTCTGTTAATAATTTTATGTCACTTGGCCTAAATAGGCCTTTACATTTTTATCAGCAACTTTTTGCTTCATTATACCCCACATCATTTCTAAGGGGTTGAATGTGCAAAGATGAGGTTAAAACTTCGTGACCATGCGATTTTAATACTTCATCTATCTCATTATAAGGGCGCAGACACGTTTTGTTTCACAAAAATCACAACGTAAATCATTTGCACGGAACCATTTTATTTGTATCAGCGATACGATTGGCTTGTGTTGGCGTTTTGTTCATACGTACGGGATGATAACTAGCATTATCCATAACAATTAGCGAAGATCTTGTCAGATTGTAGACGAGCCACTAGTCTACAAGCCTCCACCAATCCGGACTTGGCCCCCGTGGTGGAGTATGGCCTATACCTTCCTCAGGGAAGAGACCCGTGCCCCTCGGTGGGGACATAATGGGTTGATGATGATTGTCAGATTTGGAATTAGCTTCTCTGTCACCCATTTTGTAAAATGGTCCTTATTTATATCGTAGTGGTCGGCAGGTACACTTGTTGACCTGTACACCAGACAACAATTTGGTACAAAGCCATTTTCTCCAACAGCGTTCACAGTGACCCACCTCGCTCCAAGTAATACTTTTAGATGGACCTGCAATGTCTTTGCTTTGCCAGCACATGTCCACAGAACATGAACCGTGAATGTAAGTCTCATCTAAATAAATCACATGCAATTTAATATGCTCTTCGCGGTTTTCCTTTATATGCTTCAAAAACTTGTATTTTTGTAGTTTTATGTCCTCTCTCTCCATAAAAATATATAACATATTTAAAACCAATCTCCTTAAGAATAAGTCTGTAAAAATTATAACATTTATCATATTACTCAAACGATAGCTTAGTCATTCATCAACATCATCATCATGAGTCTATATACGTCCCACTGCAGGGCACTGCTCCTCTTACGAGTGAGAGTGAGAGGGATTATTACTTAATATTTTTCTTACCTCAGAGATTCTCTCCCTCCGGTACTGTGGGGATTAGTACTCTAATTTTATTACTCTATAAGAAAGCTTGATAATCTCCATAAGGTGTCTTGGGAAAAATATTTAGTAAATGATACTCGACGCAGTTTCTAAAAAAATATGCAAGAGCTTGCGATTTGGAATCTCTTAATTTCCCGGGTATGGTTTCTTTAGAAAACAGGTTTGTAAAGATAGAGGTAACTTGGATTTCGGGAGGGGCCGGGCGTTAGTAAATTAATACCTGATATACTAGATACTTACATTTTGTCAGTAACATTACAGGCACACAGGCACAGTAAATAAATTTGCGGAACGTTCGGTCACAGGAAACGTGACGTCAATGACTATTGTTTGTTGTTCCTTCTAGTCTCACATTTGTAGCGGATTGTACGACTCACGCGACAGGATAGGGCCCTCAACTGTTTATCGCCTGTTTAATTTTTTATATAGTGGTGCTTTTGTCTGAGTCGCGTGGCTTGTCACGTTCCGTTCTTTTATTAGGTGGGTTTTATGTAATGTAGCGTTTCGTTCTTCTTGCCATCTGTTCCCGAACCAAAGCTCCCTACACGGGTAACAGCTTTGCTGTAAGAAATATCTAGCATAGTTCACCTAGATTTTACATACGTAATTTCTGCCTATGATACCTTTCCAGTATTGTGTTTTTGTGTGCAATAAAGTAAAATAGTATTAACACGACAACGCGCGCGTTTTGACGAGGAAAGCCGCGACTCTTTGAAACATTCAGCATCAGTTTCTGAAAGAGTGTTCAAATGTAACAAGAGATTAATCTAAGATTAATTCAAAATACCGGCACGTCATTAGCTTAAATTAGCTTCACGTGAGATTAACATGAGATTAACATTTGATCGTTCTTCTAGAAACCGAGCGTCAATGTCTTACATTGGAGCAGCACAAAACGCGCGACTCACCTCGTCATGCTATAATGCCCGAGAAATAATTTGAACTAATGAATTAATTCATTAATTAATGACTTCCTATGGGCGTATTTAGAGATGCGTTGGCGGGATACGCGGGATGTGACTTAGCCTTGACTTAGGGTTTCGCGGACTTTAGTTTAGTCAAATTAGCAAATAATTAAAATAGAATTGCATTTACGTGCCCTATCGCCAACTCATCCCGAGGATTTTTGATCAAGTCATACGCAGCACGATGAACGACACATGACTGTGTCGTTCGACAAAAGGTCGAATCTTTCCAGTACATTAATTGTCAAATTCTGACATTGTCGCTTCATAAAAGACGCGACTCACGCCGTCGTGCTGCATAGGCAGGAACTGTTAATGATGCAAAATGGTGACTTGAGTTTCGAATATTGTAATTTTTTTTCAATTCGCAGTATCCTCCTTACCCGAAGTATCAGCCTTCGTTTTTTGGTTCTATTTGTTTCCTATGAACTCGAAAATCTCATCTCGATTGGAGAGTGGCGGAGTGCCTATTGAAGATTTAATAATATATTTCGCGGAACACCTTCAGCGGATCTTAGCGGAGTTGTTTTGCAATATCATCGATCTTATGATTCTCATCTTTTGATTTTTCCTTGAACGTTCGCGGAGGAACTTATTTCGCTGCGCGCGGGTCAGTGGGCAGGACGGAGAGAAACGTGACTTTCTTTGTGGAGGAATCTCTTACAAATCTCTCAGCGCCTGGTAGCAATTGGAAAAATCATTCGAGTGATAAATTTCCACTATCCCAAGCCCCGTGACGTGGGTGTAGAAAATTGAATGATAGGGATCCGAAGATATATTTTCCTCTGACCTTATGCGCTTTATTAGGAAGTCCTCAATCGATCGGAGCGGGAGGAAGTAAGTCTTTTGAGCTCCGTTTGGCGTCGATCATCTCTGACGGCCTGTCCCAAGCCTATTTACCGGCAACAAGCAATTTTAGATTAAAAAAAAAATACGAATTGATATCGTTAGCGATGGAACTCGTTCGACGGAGAGGTCTCAAGCTATCGGCAACTTGACAGTGACTGATCGTCGGTTGCTCAGACGGACCTCCCCACCGCCCACTGCCCCCACCCCGCGCCCTACCGGTACTCAGTATTCCATTTGACGGTATTCACTTGAAAGCACACAGAGGCCACGTTGGATAGAGTTAATACATAGTTTTTTCTTGCTCATGTTACACCGTGAGAATGAGTTTAACGGATTTCTTGCGTTCACATGACGACTGTGTAATTAATACCTGAAACAAAAGGTAATTTAGATACAAGTATCTTATATAGTACCTTCGTCCTCTTAAAAGAAACTAGTGTCGGGTACAACACAACGCGCTATTGAAAGACTGAGTTAAGAGAGGTAGAGCTTTATTAGCTTAAAGGTCTATTTGACTTTAGGCTTGCAGGATACATGCAGCTACATTACATTACATAAGCTCTTCAGCGGTGCCAAATGGACTATCGCTACCTCGAAATGTTGAAGTGTTTGTACAAAAACGCCACAATGTCAGTCCAACTGCAGGATTAGAATACGAATCCTTCTCATTTGCAGCGCGGAGTGAGACAGGGAGACGTAATATCTCCGAAACTGTGTACAGCTGCACTTGAGAACGTATTTAAACTTCTGGACTGGGAAGGATCTGAAGGAATAAATGGCGAGTACATCACTCACCTTCGAGTCGCCGATGACATAATGAGCTTATAACAGAGTGGGTCTTAAAATGAACACGGACAAGAATAAGCTAATGTCAAATTCCCGTGTAACACCCACTCCTATCAACGTTGGCGGCTCTGACCTCGAAGTTGTCGACCACTATGTATACCTGGGACAAACAGTCCAGTTCGGTAAGTCCAACTTCGAGAAAGAGTTCACTCGTCGAATTCAACTCGGATTCTAAACTCGGAAACTAAAACGCATTTTCGCGTCCAAAAAACATTGTGTTTGTGTCTCAAGACAAAGGTGTATAACTAATGTGTTTTGCCAGTGATGACTTATGGAAGTGAAAATTGCTCAGTTGAAATGGCGGTAGACGAGGCACATAGCTCGTAGAACTAATGGCAGTTAGGGCGGAAAAGTTCTGACCTGGTGACCGCCGACCGGACGACATAGCGTGGGAAGGAACCTCACCAGATGTTCTGGCGACCTGGTTACGGTGGCAGGGAGTCGCTGCTAGATGCGGGTGGCACAAGACTCGGAAAACCATGAAAGAGGCCTATGTCCTTCAGTGGGCGTCAAAAGGTTCATGATGATGATGATGACGATGATGACATAAGCAGCTTAACTATGTTCTTGCAGGATAACAATTACATAAGCAGCCTATATACGTCCCACTGCAGGCCACTCACACCAGTCTTCTCTCAGAGTAACACAAAACCTTGCGCTTTGCATCTATGTAATGAGATGATTTATGCAGCGTCCAGTGACACTCTCACTCACACTAGATGGGTGAAGGGACCACTTGAACCTTGGAGGTGCTGGGCATCGGTATACCATCCTGACGGCTTAGTCGAAAAGTGACATAATGGGGTCAATAATCAGGCGTGTCCACCGCGGATTATCTATGTCAAGTGCCTTATGAACACATCAAAGGCTCAGGTTTCCTCACGTGGTTTTTCTTATCCGTTGGCGATCACGTTTCGTAGTGACTAATATCGTCCATTCGTTCCTTTAGGTTTGTACCGAGGTGTAAACCTTATTCCATACGCAGGAAGTTTCTGGAAGTCTCCAGAGTTTATGAACAATACTTATAGTTAATTGAAAGCCAAACAAGCGCCATTAAATGTGGAACTTCCGCGGCGATTGGCAGCGAAGTTTGCTTTAACTTTCCGTTTGTTAGTTAACGGGGGTTTACTTATATGTTAGGAAGGGAAGTTGAAGGCGCCTTACCTACATCATATAATCGTCTTACTATGACGGCAACAAGTTTCTGACGCCAGTGAAACCGCAAGAGGTCGCTGGCTGCGTTTGACCTTACACAATACCAACATGGGTTCTATGTACATTATACAGTTACTTGGTTCGCGGAGATTAAACGTCTATGTATAGGACAATATATCTCACGGGAGTGTCCACGAGTGAGTTAGGTAAATTCGGGTTTTTTTGTCGTTATTAATTAATAAAACTTTTAACTTTAACTACCTTCATTAATATACAAAGGGACAATATTTAATTAGATTACATTTTATATAGGTATCAATTATTTATATGGATTAAAACAGAAAACTGCAAGTTGAAAAAGAATGATGTCAAATTAATTAGAAATGTCACAGCACAAAATACAACTAAATTAAATTACCATCATATAAATAAATTGCATCATTACTTCATTAAATCAAAAATATAAAAACAAAATAAGAATAAAGGAAACAAAAAAAAAAACACACACACACACACACACACACAAGTACAGTCAATTGAATAAACCGCCCCGAGACATGTCCGACCCAAAGGTACCCATAACACTGGCAGCGTTCAAAGAAATCTCATTTTCAGAGTTTATTACTAGCGGCAGAGGGCAGTACAATGTGCACTCGATATTTTCACGGTTTTTTTGGCTCCTCTGCAAGGGGCTCCATGCAGTAACACTAGCGCCACCAATGAAAAAAAAAAACATATCAAATAGGTTTTTAAAAATTGTCCTCAACACGGGTTAGTGCAACAAAAAGAATACAATCACGGAAAAGTCAAAAAGGGTCAGACCAACTTCTCAGGCAAGTTAATAGTGATTTTTAGGACACATGGCCTTGAACCTAGGACAACAATGGGTTCTTCTCCTTCTTCCTTGCCTATACTATAAATCGTATGCAAGGAAAGGGAATAAAGTACCAAAATGACTTTTTAATAGACATAAAAATCCGGGTCCGCGCTTTTGTTGTTGACAGCTAACAATATGCCATCCAAAATACGCGCACAGTTTGAATGGAAACGATGGTTTATTGCCGTTTCATCTCACTCTTCGACCTCATTATAACATTAATTGTTAAAGATATTTTCTATGTACCTATTGAGAAAACACTTGCAACCGGCGTGGGTGCATGGTGCGGCTAATGAATGTTGATGAAGCGAAATATGTCTGACAGGATTGTGGCAAGTGGCAAACCCTGGTCTCTGCCTACACTTCCGGGATACAGGCGTGAGTTGGAAGCATACAAGAAGTATGTTGGCTTTTTTCAACTTTCTTAACCTCCTCCATACTAAACTTTGATTTTTGACAGGTCCTTGTGGATCCCGCAAGTCTTTCATAAAAAGGATAGAACGATGAGACTTAACCGGAAATTGCCCGAAGCGCGCCACGAAAAGTTATTTATAATTTATTCATAGGTAACACGCGATCGCGTTTCGCAATTCGCTAAAGTCGCCTATAAATTGATGTTTTTGGCATATTGATGGTGGCGCTTTGATGGCGATGTGTTTGAAAAGTTTTTTCGCTGAGTTTCACGCTCCGTTTGATAACACGCGAGTGAGGACTGCCTTCTGGGGGCTTTTGTAAACGTTAGGGTTGCAAATAATGAAACACTTTAATCTGTGTAGACACACTAGATTTTAATGTACTTAGGTAGATTTTGAATCGCTCGTAGCCCCGGCTGCCTGAGTGATCTTAAACGATCACGAAGGTTAAGCAACACAGGGCGCGTTCGGTGCATGGATGGGTCGCCGTCTATGCCTAACGCTAGTGGCATTTTTCCGAGCGGTTCCGTGCTTCGCAAGGCACGTTAAGCTGTTGGTGCCGGCTGCCGTCGATAGATGGCAGTCGTTAAGCCAAGTCAGAGGCCTTAGGGCGGCTTGACAACTTCTGACAGTAGACGAGCCACTAGTCTACAAGCCTCCACCAATCCGGACTTGGCCCCCGTGGTGGAGTATGGCCTATACCTTCCTCAGGGAAGAGACCCGTGCCCCTCGGTGGGGACATAATGGGTTGATGATGATAGGTAGATATTAAAATAACATGAGAATGTTGAATGCCTCGTTGCTATCGTGTCTGATTACCATGCCGGTGGTCGTGGGTTGGTTCCTACTGGGGCGCGCCGTGCATTTGCACACATGGCCTCAATCTGGGTGCATTTCCATGTTTGTGATTTCCTTGCCCGGTTACCATAGCACAGGGTATCCTAGTTTGGGACCTGGACAAGTGGTTGTGTTGTGTGGAAGTTATTATTATAAGGGGGAGTCAATTCTGAGAAAAAAATCTGTCCCTGCCTTGCCCGTCCAGACCGTTTTAATAGACATCATCATCATCATTCAGCCACAAGAAGTCCACTGCTGGACATAGGCCTCCTCCATGGATTTCCAAAAAGACCGGTTAGAAGCGGCTTGCATCCAGCGTCTTTAATAGACACATTCAAATTCAATTGACATCTCAGTAAGATCAAAGAAAATTATTGTAGAAGAAGATACATTTTTTTTCCATTGGTTAGCTCCGGGTAGCCCCACTGCAACTCGTTAACAAAGATCCTGCCTAATCGGTAGCGAATATAACCTCCAGTCGTTTGAAATGTGGTTGAAATCTATACTCTAAATTAATAATAGAAAGAGTTAAAGTCCGTATGTAGGGGGTAATCACCAAAACTACTTATCCGATTTCATAAATTCTTTGATAGTATTAAAGTTTGAAACTGCCGTTTTATTGCAATAGGTTCTTTGAATTGACATAGAATCTTCATGGTTTGAGGTTTTCTAATGAAACTTTTTTCAAATGGTTTCTATGATGTTCTTTTTTTAAAAAATGTGAAACATTTGAATATCGACTTTCAATTGTTTTTGTTATTCAATTTAGACAAGAAAGATGGATACTGCGAAAATTCGAGTGATTATGAGGCACCCATTTTTCGTATTTTTTTATTTTATTGATTTGACGCAAGTGAGTCAATATTGTGGGTAAGGTAACGTTAAACCATGCCGCTAATTCCTAGGTAGTTTGACTAGGGTCGGCTTCCACTATCTCTCTTAATTCATCGTTATTCACCTGTGTGGGCGGTCTTCCTCGTGGCTCGTTCTTTAAGTCGAAATTTCCATCACGAAAGCGTTTAAACCAAAATCGCATGGTGCGTTCATTAGTAGACCACTCTCCAAACGCAGCATTGATATTGCGGGCTGTTTCTGCCGCGTTAGTTCCGCGTCGGAACTCGTATTCAAAAATCACTCGAATTTTCGCAGCATCCATCTTTCTTGTCTAAATTGAATAACAAAAAGAATTGAAAGTCGATATTCAAATGTTTCACATTTTTTAAAAAAAGAACATCATAGAAACCATTTCAAAAAAGTTTCATTCGAAAACCTCAAACCATGAAGATTCTATGTCAATTCAAAGAACCTATTGCAATAAAACGGCAATTTCATACTTTAACCTCTATTATTTTTAAAAACCTATTTAGAGGCTGAAATTTCCACCGATGCCTCAAATTGTCCTCAGCACGGGTTAGTGCAACAAAAAGAATATATCCTTTGATTGTATTTAGAAGCCTATACCATGCATACCATGGGCTTACTTACCATGTTAACGAAGTTACGGGAAGTGCTTATTGGGAAAAAAACCGAAATAAAAAATAACCAATAACCCGACTGCTGAGCATGCAGGACCAAACTCGGTACAATCCTATATTGTTGAATACTTACCTATATTGTTGAATTCGGGTCCCGCCTGCTTAGTAGTTAATCCTCAGCAGTCGGGTTGTTTTGTATATTTTTTTTCAGTTTCTGATTTTAATTTTTTTATGTGTTTTTTTTTTTTGTTGAATTTATGCTGATTTCATATAGCCTATAACACTCGCGGAGACACGACGAATTGATTGAGATCTTATTTATCAAAATCTGACCATTGGGAAGGAGCACGAGCATACGCGTTAGATACGAGCTACACACATTTTGGGCTCCGCCGCAGTCGGGTAATGAAGCGAAATCTGTTTCCGTTTCGTACCTAAAATTAAATCACTTTCAATAAGCAAGATATGTTACATGAAAGATAAAAATTGAGAATTTTAATTTTTCACGTAATCTTGGAATTTTACGCGGTCCATGTTTTTAATTTAAAGTTGAAAATTCTTAACTTTTTATACACAAACTGAGAATTTTAAACTTTTGTATATGCATTATTAGCACTTGCAGTAGATCACGTAAAGCTGAGAAATTTCCTTTTTTAGAAAGGTCCGCTGAATTACCAAACGTACTCTTTTGTTTCAGGTAATAAATGTTGCCACATCGTCATATACGGGGTGCAACATGATCATCTTATCTTCCCAAAAAGGAGGTTTATTTTCGAACTGTCAGGAGTAACAACATCCATGGAGGACCGCTGCTAAACACCAAAACATTATGAGCAAAATGTTCGGTATCTTTATTTTCCTAGTTTTTGAGTTGCCAAAAGTGAAAATAGTAAAAGTTTTTCATGTTTACGGTTAAAATCCCACTTTTTCGGTAAAATAAGGAGATCTTTAAGGCAAGATAAAAAGTACCCGACCCGAGGCTGGCGTGCGTGCATGCAACGACTAATGAATGTTTAGGAAGCGAAAACCTGGTCTCTACCTACCCCTCTGCGATACAGGCGTGAGTTTATGTGAGTACGTATACGTATGTATCTTTATACACCCTGTAAAATCGTCCACCGTCACGAAGTTCATATAGCATGACGTCGACTGTTCAGCGCTCGTTTGTTTCACCTGAATGTGTTATTCAAACATTGTAAGTACTAAGTACGTGCAGCCAGACAGTTCAAATGCCCTGAAGGCATATCGCAAGCAACGCGACAACTATGCGATAACTCTACTTCTGAAGTTCTGAGTTCATCATCATCATCATCATCAACCCACCTCTGTCCACTGCTGTGTATAGGCCCTTTCCCCATCATGCCATCCTTCGCAGTTTCTCGCCATTCGCATCCACGGGCCTCCTGCTGACCTGACCACGTCGTCCGATCATCGGGCTGTTCGTCCAAGTCCTGAGTTATCGCATAGCTATCGTTTTGAAAGTAGGAACTACAAATGACATTAAAAAGTTGGATTTTCTATAGGAACCTGAAACCAGCAGTGTTTATTTATACTTCTTTAAGGCGTCCGGGTTGATGGTTGATTGATTATCTAGTCGACAGCACATCAGCACGTGGGCACTATAATTGCTCTCCACAGTTACTTTAAGTTGTCGCCAAAAACCAGCCAAATGAAGTTCCGTATACCCAATATAATTTGTTTTATATATATAAAAAAAAATGTACATTTTGTTTTTATCCCCTATCTTTCAGGAAATCGAAAAGGCTCGCATAGAATGCTCTGCAGGATGCCAACATCCAGAAACTTAATATTGTAGCTACTTTGAAGTTCTTTTCTTTCGCCACTGTTCCGAGTACATTCTATCAAGAAGTGTGGAACATCCTCAACTGCTCCACATTCTGTACAATTGGGAGAATTAATTTTTTTCATCAGGTGTGCGAACTTATTCGAAGGTACATGTCCACTACGCATTCTTAATGTAACTACAATGGTTTGCTTTCTAAGCTCAGAACAACTGAACCAAGGTATTCGGGGTGGCTCTGATTCTAGAGTCCTGTACCAAATGCCCTTAGTCATGGACCTCTAATCAAAGTACTCTTTCCAACCCAAGAGTTACACTTTTTGGAATGACTGTAAAGTCGGGCGGGTCCTACTACAAACGACATGCCGGATTGCAATGAAGCTTTGCCAATATGTTTAGAGATCACAAATCTAGGTTTGCTCGTGCTTACAACTGAGAATAAAAGAATAAAACATACTGGTAAAGTGTCATTGCGGTCCGGAATGTCGTTTGTGAATGAAAACCAAACTACTTTTGCGTGGGAATTGCTCCTTGAGGGACACTCTTACAGGAAGAGTCCGAAGTCGGGTTGGTACGGATTTGATGCCTCCTCATTTGTCTCATTTGTCCGCCAGGGCCGAGCACCATACTTCGTCGCACGTCTTGCGGCCCTTCCGAGCTTATGTCTCGTTGGACTAGCCGCTTAACTACCAAGACAGAGGTCGCGGCTTCGATTCCCACTGGGGGCCGCTGTACATTTGTACAAATAGCCTTAGTCTGGGTGTATTTCATGTTTGTGATGTCCTTGCCTGGTTACCATTAGCGGTTAGCAGAGGGTATCCTAGTTTGGGACCAGGTCAAGTGATTGTGATCTGTGGAAGTTATTTATTATTTATTTGTTTATTCTCTCCAGGTGTCTCTGTCTACAGCAAGCTCATTAGTTCTAGTATTTAATTTGTATTTTTTTCCCCACTAAGTATGGGCTTTTACCACGCGTGCCCACCGCGGATTGGCAATTTCAAGCGCTGAGGTATGTGAACACCTAACACACTCAGGTTTCCTCACGATGTTTTCCTTCATAGTTAGCGAGTGGTATTGATATCTACTATAACTTCACAAATATACGTAACTTGCCGGGATACGAACCCACGACCACCCGAATGAAAAGCCGGCTTTCTGCCGCTCCGCTACCGGGTGGATCTACTCGAAATTGTCGCCGTCTAATCCTCGTAATTGTCACAATTCATCGTTGTCAGCGGAACAGGTGTTAAAAAATGTTTTTTTTCTATATTAGTTGGATTTTATTCACACTTTAACATATTGTAAAAACCATAACTTTACATTTAGTATATTTCTGTTGTGCTGAGAACTGTGAGAGCTTGTTGAGAAAAATGATTAATTGGCGACAATTTGAGTAGATTCGCCCTACCGCCCGTTTTCTACTGAAATTTTATTTTAATTGGTATTTTTTTCGTGATACGCCACCAGACGCCGGGCCGCGCAGTCTTGCATAATATCAATAGTCGGCGGCAGACGTGGCCTCCAGGGGCTAGACGCCGCTTTCAGCCTAATGCAACCTAATTTGACGGCTAATGCTAGACTGCCTTACCTTTACCTTAAGGGGCCTTCAAACGAGCTAATTTCACAGCAAAATGCATTTGATGCCCGGCAGTGCATGTAAAATCACATTGAAGTAACACAACACCGGGTATATCCTAGTTTGGGACCAGGGCAAGTGATTGTTAATTATAAATTGAGAATATTGCCCCAGGCGGATATAACGTAAAATAAGCAGCCTATATACGTCGCACTGTAGGGCACAGGCCTTCTCAACCACACGTGCCCACCGCGGATTGTCGATTTCAAGCGCTAAGGTACCTATGTGAATATCTCAGACACTCAGGTTTCCTCACGATGTTTTCCTTCACGGACATACTTCGACCAAATAGAGGATGTTTTAGCGACGGGCAAGATAAAAAGTACCCGAAACTGGTGTACGTGCATGCAACGATTTAAGTTTGTTGATGAAGCGAAAGAGATCTGTCAGGGTCGTGGCGAGTGGCAATCCCTGGTCTCTGCCTACCCGTCCGGTATATAGGTGTGAGTTTGTGTAATGTATGAGAACGCAGATGACTGGACGTTGGACGATAAACGTAACTGCACAACATGATTGGAATGGTCATTGTCCTGAAAAAAATAGATTTTGTTTTTATTTATTTTTTTGAGAATGAAGGTAATTTTGAGAGCCTGAGCTGAATAATTCGATTTAAGCTGCTTTAATTAATTTACAAAAAACGAACCAGAGTTATGCACGGAAGTACGTCATCAACTGAGACCCTACGAGCTGTCAGTTTCTTGTGATACCATGACTCGATACAAAAACTCTTTGAATAAACAAAACTAAAAAGATTCCTAATCTGTGCAAACGTAAAAGATATATTATAGTAGTTTTTTTACGTAATACCAAGATGTCCATATCTTCCTTTTTTATTCAAAAATATAAAACCTACTTTTATTCACGACTTTTTCACAAACTTATTCACAAAAATACAAGAAATCTGTAAATATAATAAATTTATAATTGTAGCATTATATTTACTGAGTATTTACTGACTCTTTATTTTTATACCTTTAAACTTAGGTTAGCTGGTAGATAATGCTAAGTAGCATTAAGCTCGCCTATGTGCAAAACTTTCTGTTTTATATGCAATAAAGGATTTAATAATAATAATAAAATGAAGTATCAATTGTATCTTTTGTCAATATTTAGGACAATGCCCGTTATGCCCGTTAGTATTAGGTCTTTGTCGTACGATATTGTCGTAGTTCATCGTCACAATGATCGTCTAATGTGAACTCGGCCAATGGTGATGACTGGGCCATACCAATTAGGAGAGCTGCACGGCACATGCCGAGAATGTAAATTAGAAATTTATTTCGACGCAAAGAATTTACGAGATGGTTGAATGGTACAATGAAATGGAAGAAGAAGAATTTTCTCCATTGGACACCAGAGCACATGATATAAAAATTTGCAAAGATACCTACGCAGTAATTGGTGGCCTTTTGTTTTGCGAAAGGTATAAGACCTTTCAGGCTTATTACTGGCCACCCTATATATTTAAACACATAGTTTTAAAACATGCAACCCTAAATTGATAAGATTAGTCTGGCCATCCAAAGGGGGAATGTTGCCAGCATTCTGGGCTCCATACCGCGGCACACCGACCAGTTTGCAAGTTTAATTAGAAATTTTATTTATTAGTATTAGTTTATATTATTCGTTTATAAATTACTTACACTGTAATCTAAATTAAATTCACTATTTATACAATGTGACAAAAAAAGGTTTCATCTTGACTTAAAATTACGGGCGGCCGGCCCACTGCCTAATACATAGTTCGTTTCTAAGGCGCGAATCGAAACGTAAAAGTTTTAGTTTCCATTTAGCACGACGGAAACTATATAAGCTAGCCTGTGTAATTTGATTGATTGTATATTTTCACGGCTGCGACTTGTTTTGTGTTGGGTAAAACTGGAGGTTCAATTACAATGGTTTATTTTGACCCAGCCATTGTAACATAACTAGTTTTTGTTCAGTTTTAGCTATTATGTTGACGTTAATAAGGGTTGAGATTTGAATCGAAGAAAAGCTTCAATAGGATATCACGCGTGGCAAACATGCGATGGGGCATTGAAAGGTCAATGACACTCTTTAGTGGTTTCGAAGCCGAATGTTACTAATTGCCCTGGCGTACATACTACTCAGTGTCAAGTAGGTACTGGCAGCGATATGACATGATAATTTCACCATAAAATACACTAGTACAGAACGTAAAGTGTCACAAAATCAATTTTTGTGATCCATGAAACGGCCCACGTTTTCAGAACAATTTTTGCTACTGGGAAAACTTTGGAATCGCGAATTATGACAGCTGTTCTATATTTTAATGCCGCAGGTAACATTAACTGATAATTTCTTCGTGATTTAGAAGTTTTGGTCATTGTAAAAGTTGTTCGTATTGGCGAATAGAACACTCCTCCCATTTCTAGGGTTCCGTAGTCGACAAGGAATGCTTATAGTTTTGCCATGTCCGTCCGTCTGTCTGTCTGTCGGTCTGTCCGTCCGTCCGTCCATACATCCTTCCGTCCGTCCGTCTGTCCATCCATCCGTCCGTCCATCCATCCGTCGGTCCGTCCATCCATCCGTCCGTCCATCCGTCCGTCGGTCCGTCTGTCTGTCCGCGGCCTAGCTCAGAGACGGTTAGTACGAGAAAGCTGAAATTTGGCATAGACATACATATTAATGACGCCGAAAAAACGGTGGAATGAAATCTTAAAAATTGTAGCCAACTCTCCCTACACCTAAATTAGGGATGCTTTTTTTTCTCGCCTAAACCGTAGTGTAGGGTATCGTTGGATTGGTCATTTAAAAATACTGTGGGTGTAGAAGATCATTTATTGATTTAGGGTTTGTGAAATATTAAGCTTTAAAAAGTAAATTCTTGTCCGAGTAGGACGTCTCCCCCCTCTCCTGGCTAAACGTTTGATTGTAGAAACCTAAAAAAAATCAGGGTAGTAGCACATGTAATCAACTTAAATGAAAAACTATCACCGCTAAGTAGGATTTACAAGTTAAACAGTAATAGGCGACCAACTTATAAAAGGAAAACTTCGTACAAAGCCCACCGCTTACAGATTAGTAAAATATCTGACAGTGATTCAGATTTTACTGTACAATTTTACTATTTCGGAATTTTAAAAGCCCTGTGAAAGGCCCTAACATTAGCCGAAACGTGAATAGTTGAATTACACATACTGAAAAGGTACCTTCTGAACTAAACTTTTTACATAGTTATACTTACTTCTATTTAGAAATCTTGTTGGTTACCGCTAGAGTGTACGAAAACCACAAGCATAAACCTGTCAGGATTTTCTCGTTTATTTTCATGTTTATTTCGTATTTTAAGTAAGTATTGACTAAAGTGTAACAAACAAACAAATAAAAAAATTGTAAATTTTGAAAAACATGTCCTTGAATGTGATAGTCCGGAAAAGTAAGAAAACCAGACATCGCCCGGCCGGAAAGGAGAAATCCCGACTTATACGAATCCGAGTTAGGTAACCCTCTGCACATCGAGCTTCCGTGACTCCTAGTCTGATGACGTCACATCGCAGTTGGCAGCTAATTATTTGAGTTATACAACACTCCGGGTAATTAATGTTATTACTCTGGTAACACTACTTCAGTGGCTCACTGTGCCACCCAAGTGGTCACGCCAAGATTTTAAGTATTGTTATATTAGCTTGGTTTGTAGTGAACTAGAACTTTCCGTGTGTTACTTCTTTAATTAAAGGGAGTACTTAATGTCCGCAAGTACTTTGTTGGGCACAAGTTTGTTATGTGGCAACTCTTTGTATGCCAATGATTTAGATTACTCATTACGATTATGTTTTTATCAAACTATGAATAGTAAAAAAGTCAAATCTAAACAGATTCCAGACATATAGACCGCTTTTTAGGGTTCCGAAGTCCGACGATCATTTTTTGATGTAGGGTTCCGTTTGCGAAATATTTAGCTTTAAAGCGCAAATTTTTGTCCGAATAGGGCGTCCCCCCCTCTCCAGGCTAAACGGTAGATTGTGCAAACGTGAAAAAATTCATGGTAGTAGCACATTATAATGAACCTAAAAGGAAAAGTATCACGGTTAAGTAGGTTTTACTAGTTAACGAGTAATAGGCAACCAACTTATAAAAGAAAAATTTCGTACACAGTCCATTGAAAATGACTTGGATGAAGTTTTTAGTTTTGTAAAGCAGATAAAAAAAAAAACTCTTTCTATGGAACCCTACATTGCGCGTGGCCCGACACGCACTTGGCCGGTTATTTTTCAATAATTTCACCCAAACGAAGTATATTATATTAAGTATTTTTTTTATATACGTACCTAGGTAGTATTCTTATACTCATTCATCTTTTCTCTACAAAGTTATTTTTATCTATTTTGCACAAGTTTTTGCCCCACACGAGTCTCTTGGGACGCGGACTCTATTATTTCCTTGGAATTTTCCAATTGTGTCACAGTAAAACTAGTGTTATTAGCAGCGCACGACACGAGGCGATTGCGGCGGGCGCGGCGCATGGCCCCCGTCATAGATGAAACTTATTTCATTACAGCCTGGCGCGACGCGACGCGACAAGCTATACTAGACAGAACAGAAACAGTCGAGGTTACAACAGAAACGCTCGCTCACGGGTTTTAGGTCTGTCAGTGATATGATAGACCTCTCCGGGTTTGACCTGGAGTCTATGGGTTTGAATCCGGGCTACCAGTTCTCCGGGTCCGGAGAATATTTTTATCTAACTACTTAGCTACGGTAGGTACTTAAACTACAATACAGGTTTTAAAATGTTGAATGCACACCAATTTGACACGTTACGGTTCTTATGGTTTTTTTTTTAATGTCAGAAAAAGTTTTCTTAACATGTTTTTCACCGGTTAAATCAAAAGGAGTTTTGTATTAATAAAAAGGATATTCCGAAATCTTCAGGCATGGCTTTTTCAAAGGTGGCAGCCCCAGTGATAGGTGTTGGTTTTAAAAAATATCGATGTACTTGATAATAGTCCTAGCACTTGTCTTACGGACAGTGGGTCTAAGAGAGAAACATTTTGCTCATAAGTAGGCCATTTTATTTGTGACTAGAACAAGTGATTGTGTTGTGTGTGAAAATTATTAGAACTTATTCTGTCCGCGACTTCGTCGTGTACTTTAGAATTGGGTCCAGAGAGTGCTTCTAGAAATTCACAAAAGTACGTAACTTAGAAAACAAAGTCAAACAAAAACATTGCCCTAGGATTATAAGTATCCTATGTTGTAAGTAAGAAGTTTAACTTATAAGTTACGTGCATTAGTAATGGTAAAGATGTAGTATCAATACCACTCACTAACTTTGAAGGGAAACATCATGAGAAAACCTGAGTGTCTGAGGTGTTCATACCTAAGCGCTTAAAATTGCCAATCCACAGTGAACGCGCTTGGTGATTAAGCCCATACTCTCTCTGAGAAAAGGCCTAGGCTCTGCAGTGGGACGTATAATAGGCTACATAAAAAATGTTTTGCCAGGTAATAAAGAACGAGTATCAGAGTCGATCTATCTGAGAAATTTTCGAGCCGTATTTGCATAATTGAGAGACATGGAATATGGAAATTGGTGTTAGGGCTTCTGTTTATCTTTGAACATTAAGTTGTATCAGCATTTTTGGATATTCATCCCCTGAGTGTTAGGTTGACGAATGCTAAGTGCCCGGCATCCCTTGGAGTCCCCCTATCGATTTAACTGTCAAACAAACACCGCAATGAATCGTCCGAATGGCGTCTGAGATTGAGTCGTCTCGTCACTGTGCTAAGAAAGGTGAGACCATAGACGTACCACGCAAGACAGAAAACGAACCTCATCATCATCGCTGCGGGTAGATTCACTCGCCGCGAGTTGAAGTCGCCGCGACTAGAATTGAGCATGTTCAATTTTACTCACTGCGTATGCGTACTGACAGTCGAAATTCTCGTGTACAACTCACTGTGTGTGACAGGCAGCGAATTGTCGCTGCGACTAGTAATCGCGGCGAGTGCACTCGCAGCGACTATTGTAGTCTCTGTGTGTGACCGAAGCATAACATAACATGGGCGGATTGTAAGTGACTTTCGTAGAAATTGGCATCAATAGTGCAACACTGACCATCGGCTACTAAGCGGTATGCTTTTGGCTACTAAATTTGTTGCCTCACTTTGGAAGCTCGGATTATGATTAAAAAATCGCCTTATAAAAATATATATGGTTGAGACGTTGTTCTAGTATATTATATCTGCTCTCTGTGCAATAACCGAGTTGCACTGGAGAGTCGCGACGGGAAAGCCAAGTTTTATGTTCTTAATTATTTAATTTCTCTCCCGGGCGCGAGGGAAAAATAGAAAAGTGACACTCTGAAAATGTATCTCACTGAAGGACGCTCCAAGAAAGGAAGGAAGGAAGCGGAAAGAGATGAAAAAGTTTACGCTGCGTCATTGCGACTTCACAGTGCACTTTCTGGAACTGATAATGCGACCAACATTCCAGGGAGAGTCAGTAGGCGGGTGAGACAGGTAATAGTTTGATACGTAGATATTGCTTTTCTGATTTTTCAGTTTCCGCGTCGGATAAGTCCATGAAACATCCAGCATAAGTATAGCACGACAACGCGAGTCGCGCGTTTTAACGTCAAAAGTCGCGACTTTCCAGTACATTATTTGTCAAATTCAAACATTTTAGCCGGCACCAACAGCTTAACGTGCCTTGCGAAGCACGGAACCGCTCGGAAAAATGCCACTAGCGTTAGGCATAGACGGCGACCCATCCATGCACTGAACGCGCCCTGTGTTGCTTAACCTTCGTGATCGTTTAAGATCACTCAGGCAGCCGGGGCTACGAGCGATTCCTTAAGCCAAGTCAGAGGCCTTAGGGCGGCTTGACAACTTCTGACAGTAGACGAGTCTACAAGCCTCCACCAATCCGGACTTGGCCCCCATGGTGGAGTATGGCCTATACCTTCCTCAGGGAAGAGACCCGTGCCCCTCGGTGTGGACATAATGGGTTGATGATGATGATGATGAAACATTTTAGCACCACAAAATATGTGACCTGCGTCTTCGTGCTAATTCCGCAGGAGTTTTACTGTTACGTAACATGTAGGTAGTTTGTTTCGCTTTAATGCTTTTTTAACACAGTTGCTCGTAAATTGAGTCTTATTACACCTTTTTTAGTTTCATAATTCAGCATATTATCATAATTGTTCTTTTAAATTTCAGCAAAAGTTTATGTCTAAGAACATTGAATATTTTTAAAGTAATTACTTTAGAAATAAACGTTTCATTTCATCAAATTTTATATATATAAAAACACAAATTAACTTAACTATCGCTTTTAGAAACATTAATTTATAGTTTATTTTATTTTTTATATTTCTACTGCTTCGGCTGAACTGCCGGTTTTTCCTGTGCACGGCCGGGGCCCGGCCCGGTCGCAACACGGTGTTCCGTGAATCCGCCTTTAAAGAGTCGATTGAATTTTAGATCGCAAGCGGGAGCAATGGTACCTACAAGAAATTCAGTGTGGACTCATTACGTATCTGGGACTTTATCAGTAACGGTTTTTTTATTACTACCTATTATGTATACTTTATTGCACACGAAAAATCAAACAAAAAACATCTTATGTAATGTTTCACATGAGACAAACATTACATAAGAGGTTTTTTGTTTTAATAATAATTTGATAAGACAACAATAATGAGTTGCTAGGCATTTCACTTATTGAACGTGTGCAAAACGTCTATTTTCGGCAAAAAACCAAAGTCGAAGATGTAGGCACACGAATTATAAAGCTAAAAGGAGATGGGCCGGGCAATTGTTTAGGCGGGAAGACGGCCGGTGGACTAAGGTAGCCACTAAGTCGTGGTCAAGAACGGGTCGACGGTCGTTGGGCTGACCATCAGTCCAGTGGGCCGACGCGGCGAAAGCGGCTGGGAAACATTGGACGAGACTAACAAAGGATCGGATGGGTTGGCGTGACAGTGGGCTCTGTTTCATCATCATCATCTGCCATTTGACGCCCACTGCAGGCCCTCATGGTTTTCCAACGTTCCCGGTCTTGTTCCGCCCGCATTCAGCGACTCCCCGCCACCGTAACCAGGCCGTCAGGCCCCAGCTGGTGGGGGGCGTTCCCACGCTGCGTCAGCCGGTCCGCGGTCGCCAGGTCTAAACTTTTTCGCCCCAACGGCCACCAGTTCTCTGAGCTATGTGCCCCGCCGGCTGCCACTTCAACTGAGCAATTCTTCGAGCTATATCAGTAATAACTCTGGTTCTACTCTGGCTCTGTTTATGGGCTGATTATTACATAATTATAATAAGTTTCGATCTAGAGCTCTATCAGGATTGTGGCAAGTCTCTGCCTATCTCTCCGGGATACAGGCGTGAGTTTATGTTATGTTATGTTTACTTTTTATGGCATCAGTTTCTTTCGATTTATTTCGACAATTCCACTAAAAATAACAACTGGCTTATTTTAATAAATTTTAGTCGGAAAGAAAAATACTCGTAGATGAGACACAGTGCCCAAAAGACAATTTAAACTTGCGAAATCCCTCAAATGGCGCCCAATCCGCAAGATGGCAGCGATAGATATAGGAGAGTTCCAGAGAGCTCATAACTCTCCAGAGATCCTTATCCGAGAGCCAGATAGCACTAAAATAAAGCAAATTGGGCCCATTTCTTAGCGAAAAAACACGTTCCACCGATTCCCATTTCCTGTTATTATTAGATTTTCAGATAAACATCGGAAGAGTTTTCCAAACTCGTGGAAGTAACTCACCTAATTTGAAAAAGAAATGAGAAGTAGAGAAGCAATTGTTCAGATTATTCGCGATCTCATTGTTTTTTCTTCAAATTTCATTTTGGGCCTATCAGCTGTAATGCGATTTCGTTCGCGCGTGATTTGGATATAAAATTTAAGGACAATAATAACTTATACACTACACGATCACTTGTCCTGGTCCCAAACTAGGATACCCCGTGGTTTGGTAACCAGGCAAGGACATCACAAACATGGAAATACACCCAGACCGAGGCCATTTGTACAAGTGTACAGCGGCCCTCAGTGGGAATCGAACCCACGACCTCCGGCATGGTAGTCAGACGTGATACAGCTAGATCAACGACTACTATCCGCATGAATGGTCTATAACATGGGTGGCCAGGTCGATCGCGACTGCTAGTCCAGTCGATCGTGGCAAGGCAAAAAAAAAAAAACACGTAGACAAGACTGCGCAACGTAATCACCAACTGCTGCACGCATCATCTTGTATAATTTTTCAATCGCTGTTTCAAGAAGTAAGTAATTGGTAGATCGCACAGGGTTTCGTTAGTAAACAGACTTGGGTCTCATCAAGTTGGCCTCCCCTGGTCTATAACCATTTGACCCTAAACATTCAAAATGATCTTAAATACATGGACTTCAATGCCCAATCGAACCTGGAAACAGACAGAAATTATGGCCGATCAATGTCAAAACCAGGAACTAGTATCGATAGGTACTTCCTGTTTCCCAATAATAGCCTACAGCTGTTATCACTACCAAACAGCCCGAGTAGCGGAATCTAATCCATAAATTAGCGTCCAATACCAACACAACAGTACCTACCGTTTCCAGGAGCTGCCATATTGTTCGAAGATAGCTTTCGCTGCTGGCTTCCTGGTAGTTTCGTCGTCTGCTATCGAGTTTCCAACTTACGTTTATTACTAGAAACACCAAGAAGGCTTACTTAATGTAAACCTTCCCGGTTTTCCTTGCTTCTGAGAACTGATTTATCCACTTCCTGCAACTTTCTGAAGCACGTTGTGAATAAACGCTTATTCACGTTGCCTCGTTGGTCTAACGCTTAATACGCTTGACTGTCACAATTGAGGTCATGGGTTCGATTTCCACTGGAGGGCACCGTACTTGATTACAAATGGCCTCAGTCTGGGTGTATTTCCATGTTTGTGATCTCCTTCCTGGTTACCATAGCACAGGTTATCCTAGTTTGGCACTAGGAGAAGCGATTGTGCTGAGTGGAAGCATGGAATTTAAAATTCAATGGTGGAAGTTATTATTAGTTTTAATACACCTTTGCGAAACATACGCCGGTTTCACATTTGACGACAACGATAATTGCACGATATCGTTGGAATACTATTCATATAACGTTTAGTCTTTTTCAAATGTATGAAACCACTCTTGTCCAATGATGTCGTTGCGTTACGATCGTCGTCTGATGTTGAACTGGCCATTGGTTTAGTTAAACGGTACAAGACAGAATCTTTCTAACTAGGTATAGGTGGGTGGAGGGATTGACTAGTGTATTTCCATGTTTGTAATGTCCTTGCCTGGTTACCATAGTTTGCAGTCAGTCATGCACAGGGCATCCTAGTTTGGGGCCAGGACAAGTGATTTTGTTGTTTGGAACTTATTATTATTTTGTTACAACATAAAATAACATAAACTCACGCCTGTATCCCAGAGGGGTAGGCAGAGACCAGGGACTGCCACTTGCTACGATCCTGACAGATCACTTTCGCTTCCTCAACATTCATTAGTCGTTGCATGCACGCACGCCGGTTCCGGTTTGTTACAATTATAAAGAATATTGATAATTTTTATCTTTTATATAAAAAAATCGGACAAGTGCGAGTCGGACGCGCGTCCTGAGGGTCCCGAACCATCGGGGCAAAATACAAACTTTACAGTAGATTTAAATGGTCTCGCATGCGATCTAATTGCAAAGGTAAGTGTTTGGACGGATGGATGGACAGACGAGACGATCGGACTACAAAGTGACTCTACAAGGGTTTCGTTGTTGCGGGACCCTAAAAACTACTTAGTTTAATTTATGTAGGCTCATTCGTTTTTTGATTGCTTTACGATCTTTTTGGATCGGTAAACGTAGTGTAGGACGTCCTCAGACTCGGTGGAGCGATGATCTTCGCAGGGCGGCTGGCAAGAGCTGGATGAGAATAGCCGAGGACCGTGCTCAGTGGCGTGCAATAGGAGAGGCCTATATCCAGCAGTGGACAAGCATAGGCTGATGATGATTCATTTTTTGATTGCTTTAGTGCAGTACCCAATCGGTATAGTCCACCTAATAGTATATAATGCAGAACGTAATTTGTTCCAAATGCGATCTCCAAAATCGCCTTTTAACTCTATAAAAAAAGGCCAATGTGACGATGACGTTTTGCATCTGATTGAATCGTGATTCAAAATGAACTTTCTGGTAATCCTTTCTCGAGTTCAAAGTTATGGAACTTGTAGACTAGCTATGCAGCTAGTCTCTCCCGGTCACCCCAGAGTTGCCAGTGTACAGCTGATTACTTAAGGCATCGACTCTTGCCCCGCTGCGGAACTACACTAACGAAATTGTTGTTCTGTCTAAGTAGTTCGATGCTAGACGGAGGAGCTGAGATTGGTGATTATGGTGAATTGGCTATTTGACGGGTTTTTGAAAACCATCTCAGATTTTTTGTTGGTGTTCATTGAGTGCTCAGAAAATGGTAATTTCTAATTCTTTCATGTATTTTTTTTTTAAAAAAACAATAAAAATTCATTTTTAAAATAAGCCGCCAAAACGCTACCTTAACAATGTAGCACAGGAATCAGGATTTTTTCTTATCACAAGCTAATTACTTAATTTTTTTTATTTATTTTTGTTAACCTTTATTTTTGATTTTTTTTCGATTATTACGTTTATTTCTATTTTATTTTTGTTAAGTGACGTCACTGGTCAGTAAGGAAACAAACGTCAACTCTACTACTAGGAAGACTGTCGACTTCATAGAAAAAAAGAGGAATACTAAAATTTACTGTAACGCCATCTAGTGCGTGCCCCAGAGAGGGAACTTTTAAATATTGGGGCGTGGAATAGCAAATAACTAGGTTCCTCGAAACATCTGAGAATTTTGGGGATTCTGAACTCGACAGATGCTGTCAGATACTGACCTGTGACGTCATCATAGATTCCGCTAATCCAGACTGTTTTCGATAAAATGGCTACAGATACAAAATTATTAAGTTTTATCCTGGTTTTTTGGATAAATCATCCGTTATCCAGCCTTAAATCGGTTTTAAAACTCATAATTTATACGAATATACATAATTATTACTTTTTTTCACGCTGTCAAATAGCCTATTGGAAGACGGTGTATGTGGGTCAAACTCACCTGAAAGTCCTTTGGAGACACGTTTACAATGGGTATTTACTTTACTTCCTTTACTTTATTCCACACGTAAAAGACAGTATAAAACACAACATTATTTTACGGGAAGGATTATTATACAGGTGTAACCAACTCTGTATGTATATGAAAATGTGTATTTCCCATACGATTTGTATTACTCCTGAAAACATGAATAATTATCTGGTATAGACTTTGTCTGATTTTACTTTGAAACTACATGCGTAAGTATTCAACCAGATTGGTTTCGCTTGGCCCAGTTTAAGTTTATAGCTATAGATTCTTGGGAAATTGCTATTCGGCTACATGTAGCCATTTCGCGGAAGATCCAGCTTTCAGCTTAATTGGAGATACTTTTACGGATTCAAGTTTTGGATTGGTCCTTATGAAGAAAACGGAGAGGCGAAAATTGAATTAATTTTCGGTGTTTATACAAAGACTATTGTTGAGTATTTCAGTGAATTGTGGCATAATATAATTTTGAGCTGTCAATTTGAAGTGAAAGAGCAGTGGACGCTGGCCTTAAATTCGAAAGGACGTGGGTTTGAATTAATGTCTCCATGAATCTACTTTGTTCATGCTAAGTTACGTACATTTCTGAAATTTTATTAGCAGTAGGTACTTCATGCTAAAGGTGAAGGAACATCATTGTTAGGAAACATGGCTACGAGTATCTGAGGTGTTCACGCACCTTACCTGAGAGGCCTGTGTCCTGCAGCAGTACTAATATAGGATGTTTATGCTAATTTGAAGTGAACGTCCTAATCCTACCATAGGATTCGCGGAAAAGGAAAGAAAAAAATCGGCACCCAAGATTCGCCGTCGCCAGTATTGTGTTGAGAGTCTCCTTATCTCGTCCATTCATTAATGTTTGCAAAAAAAATGCAATGCCATAAATTCGTACAAAGAGAAATTGTTATAAATAACCGAAAAGCGACTCTGACAGTGCAGAATTTATGTTTATTATCGCCCAGCGCGCCCGCTTACCTCTCATTTGTTTAACTCATCAAGGAGAAGATTAATTACGTAGATTAGTTATCGTCTTTAAAGATTACGTCACTGTGAGCAAACAGGGGGGCGGGGGTGAACGGGTAGGGGGTATACTGTATACTGTCCTATCATGTACTATCAACAGCTGATCAACCTTTTTATTGTTTTTTGCGAAGGCGCCCGCTGCATAACTGGGCCCTTACTATGAAGCAGCGATATGTTCGGAAGGGTCGTCAATGTCGCGCTTGAGCCCGACAATTCACTCGAATCTAGTGACAGATAGGGTTCATTTTTTAAATGATACGAGTAGAACTCTCAGGAGTCCAAAGATCATAGTTTTTTTTTTAATTCAAAAAGTTTTCGTGACCTTCGTAGTAATAAAATAAGAAAAAAAAATCCTGTAAAAAGACTATGAAGGCTTGAATGATCGTTGTGTCCTGGGTGTTTAGAGCTATTAGAGGCACATATTTAAGACTTTGCCTAATAACGAAGCAATAATTATTTTTATAGTTTTTGGTTTTCATTTTTTATTTATTTTAGACTTTGAAGTAGAGCCTCTGACTACAACAAACTCATTCTTTATTATGAGTAGCACCTACGACAAAATTTGCAGGTTCTAACGACGCAGTTATTTGGAGATATGATTTAATTTGTTTCATTTACACTTTGTGATTTGTTTACGATTTTTTTATCATTGCTTTTAAGTTGTCGGGTTTTTTGTTTTTGTAAGTACCTACTTAACCAATTTTTTAGGGTTCCGTAAATAAAGGGTGCCGGATGGGTCCTATTAACATAACATAACATAAACTCACGCCTGTATCCCAGAGGGGTAGGCAGAGACCAGGGACTGCCACTTGCTACGATCCTGACAGATCACTTTCGCTTCCTCAACATTCATTAGTCGTTGCATGCACGCACGTCGGTTTCGGGTACTTTTTATCTTGCCCTTTGCTAATACATCCCCTATTTGGTCGAAGTATGTCCGTCTGGGTCGTCCTTTACCGGCCCTTCCATTCACATTCGCTCGATATATTTGTTTAGTCAATCTTTCTTCCTTCATCCTCTCCACATGTCCAAACCAACTATTACCTAGTCCTATTACTCTGCCTCCAATGTCTGTCTATCGGTCTGTTCGTCCGTCAGTCTGCCCGACCATTAAAGGTTGTTATCTTTGAAACCTTAATAG
The DNA here is from genome assembly GCA_947308005.1 of Yponomeuta malinellus. Classification (NCBI taxonomy): domain Eukaryota; kingdom Metazoa; phylum Arthropoda; class Insecta; order Lepidoptera; family Yponomeutidae; genus Yponomeuta; species Yponomeuta malinellus. The sequence continues at coordinate 10,573,618 of OX371013.1, forward strand.
GTAGCCAGTTTAAAAGGTTTACAACATGTTTGTCTTTATGGCGAATTACCTAAAAAATTACAAAAATAAGGGGGTCAAATGTTTAGTTCGGGGATTTCGTGGTGCGCGATAATTTAGTGGACTGTATAAGTAAATGTCGGTAGGTTCTTTATTGAGTGCGATTGTAGGTGGGGCTTTAGGAAGACTGAAAGACTTACCAGGTCCGATAGCGAAGGGGGTCAAAGGTCAGCGTACCTCGGGCGGGAGCCGCTTCCAGCTCCTCGATTTACCTTCCACGACCGCCCACCGTGAATAGCGTCGCCTGACCTGACGACGATTGAGCCGGGTCCGTCCTTCAGCTTCCTTCAGCACTCAGTTCTCAGTGTTGGCTCACGAAATTACACGAGAGGCGAGAGGCGATAGGACGATAGCAATAATCGAAGATGGTGGCAAACAGCAGCGACAGGGAAAGACTTTAAACCGACAGACGCGACAGTTGTCAATTCAAAAAAAAGTAAACCAATCCCAGAAGAGGGGATTGTGTTGCCAGTTCAACAACCAAATTAATATTGAATTTAGATGGGAAAACTGAACAACAACAATCGTGTTTATTTGCAGGTTTTGGTTTTTGCTCTTGCTTTTGATCTTAAAAACGTAGATACATACAGTTGTCAAAGTTAGTGTGATTGTAGGACTTATATTTTATGTGATATAATAACACATAATAAAAAATTGTTAAGTGCGAATGAGACTCACGCATTTTGGGGTCCGTACAAATAGTGTTTTTTTTTTCAAATACATGGCTAAGAAAGTTAGGCGGTGGTGATGATGACGAAGACCTCAGTCAAGTTTCCCAACGTGTGGGCCTTAAAATGAACATGGACAAAACGAAGGTCATGTCGAACGCCCGTGTTGTGCCCACCCCAATAACATTGGGGAACTCGACTCTCGAAGTTGTAGACGAATACTCTACTTAGGACAAACAGTCCAACTAGGCCGGTCCAACTTCGTGAAAGAGGTCAATCGTTGAATCCAACTCGGCTGGGCAGCATTCGGGAAACTTAGAAAGTATTTTCGTCTAATATACCTCAATGGCTCAAGACAAAATTATACAACCAGTGTGTGTTACCAGTGATGACTTATGGCACTGAAACGTGGTCTTTCACTATGGGCCTCATAAGAAGGCTCAAGGTCACGCAACGAGCTATGGAAAGAGCTATGCTCGGAATTTCTCTACGAGATCGAATCAGAAATGATGAACATAGCCCAGCGGATTAGTAAGTTGAAGTGGCAGTGGGCGGCGCACATAGCACGCAGAACTGATGGCTGATGGGGCCGAAAAGTTCTCGAATGGAGACCACATATCGGCAAGCGCAGCGTAGGACGACCAGCCACAAGATGGACAGATGAACTCATCCAAGTGGCAGGAAGGCGCTGCAGGCCGCTTCCAACCGGTCTTTTGGAAATCCATGGAGGAGGCCTATGTCCAGCAGTGGAACTCTTGTGGTTGAATGATGATGCTGATGATGATGATGATGATGATGATGACGATGATAATGATGATGATGATGGTAGGGCGGAGTCCTTGGTACACATAAACTTGGCCCGTTTTTTTAGGACTCCTCAATTTTCATTTGTCAGTATGACCGGAAAATCATCTTCCTCATTGAAAATCTCATCTACATCCAACGAATCTTCACCGACCATTTGTATTTCTCTTTCTTTAGGAGACTGCAGAAGATTTTGCACAGCTGCTGGCAAAGGCAGACGTTTTGAAAATTTTCTGCGTCTGCGAAGGCCCATCATTGAAATTAAAGGATCTGATGACCCCAATGCTCGATGAAACAGATCAGTTATAGCTGCAATGACGCTCTCTATCTCTGCGCCAGAATTTATTACGGGATTCTGCAGCCTGTTCTGACAGCATCCCTATTGGTATGGAATGAGCGGATATAATGTTACCACCATGTACCAGAATTTTGTGTATTGTTACTGTCATGGGGTGCCAGCGGTAGGTATGTATTAAAAAGAGCAAATAGATTATTTCTATCTGTCTGTAAAAAATGTGATGCAGCTGAAATATTTCAGGAATAAGTAAAAAACTGTGATTAACCTGGTAGATGGCATGTGTTACGGAAACCAATGTTTTTGAATAAAGGATGTATTGGCTCTTAAAATACGTTTATATGGCTAGCTAATCCATGTTAGTGAAAAAAAAAAGGTCGGCTATACATATTTTTTGGGTACGTACGAAAAAACAATTATAAAATCGAAGGTCAATTTGAGTGACAACCCTGATCAAAATATTTAAAATTAAATATCTCCAAATAACCGCGTTGTTAGAACGTGCTCAAAGGCTCTACTTCAAAGTCTAAAAATAAATAAAAAATAAAAGCCAAAAACTATAATAATAATTTTTGCTTCGTTATTAGGCAAAGTTTCAACAAATTAATAGCTCTTAAATATGTGCCTCTAATAGCTCTAAACACCCAGAACACAACGATCATTCAAGCCTTCATAGTCTTTTTACAGGATTTTTTTTCTTATTTCATTACTACGAAGGTCACGAAAACTTTTTGATTAAAAAAAATATATGATCATTGGACTCCTGGGAGTTCTACTCGTGTCATTTAAACACACAGCTGAATCAATTAGAGCAATAAACTGAGGATGTCACTTTTTTGGGGCAATAAAAACATTATGCATGGCCGGGAACCTAAGGCGAAAAACCAAGGACTAGATGAATGGATGAATGAATGAATGAATAGCATGAATGCTATCTAGTTCTAGGTTCGTGAGCCTAGCATCTCTATCGTGGGTTCTAAAAAACACTATTAACATTATTACTGTTAGAAAAGATTATATTTTTCCCCTCGGTGGCGATGGCGGTAGTGTTACTCCCTGGAGCCCCTCAGTGAAACTGGGTTTTGATTTCGCGAACGTAAATGACGATTTCGTGTTAATTGTAAATTGAACAGCAGGTCAACGTTTACATTTTGGTTGCAAAAGCTGCCGTAACTTATCTGAGTCGAGTTCAGGCTCAACCACTCGTCTGCCGCGACACAGATCTGTGTCCAACTTAGTATGGGCCACCTATACGTTGCGTTCCGCGAGGGCAGTTCAGGAGTTAAAGGTCGATGATGTACTGTCAGATGTACCAATTTTACTGGAAAACTTTACACATCTTGACAAACTGAATAGTGTGAACGGGCAGTATCTACAATATATATACTGCCTAATAGTCTGTCAGCTTAACCGACGTTGTTCCGAGAAACCTCCGATCTTTGGAGACGTTACCCGGTAGTAGTTACTTCGGTCTTAGGAAAAGAGTAGAGCCAAGTAGTATAAATGTATACCTATCTACTAAGGCGATGAAAACGCAAAATGTCTTATTCATTCTTCGGTTGTCGCCTGCGGCCGACAGGGGTGCGGTCGCTACAGTTTTATTCGGCAAACAAGGGGTTTCATTAAATGTCTGAACTTGAGGACGTAATCTTTTGTCTGGCGGAAGAGGTACAGTTTTCTTGTTACAGAGGATAATGCGGCATTATGCGAGAGTAAGCACGTTCAATGCTGTTAGTTTTGCAGCGAAAATAAAGTCTCCCCGAGAAATGTTATTTCGCTCGCAACGAACTTTTGTTTCACGAATTGGCGTACGAAAAAAGGAAAAATGTGTACGACGTAGTCGCATGAATATCCGATGAGCAGCAAAGTTCAGTGTGTACCGTACAGAAACAATATTTTCTCATTATAACGGAAATGAACTTGTCGTTCTCTTTGGATCATATTTATTCGCGTGCATAATTGCTTATGAAATTGTGTCCTTATAAATAATTAAATTAAAGCCGAAATCATTGAGCCGACATGCGTCGAGAATCACGACTATTTCCACATAAACGCGTGAGTTCAATCCATTTATAATGAAGCTTTGTTTTTATGAAGTGTAATCGAGCTGAGTGTGGCATTCATAATTCCCAAACGCTTTCGATTGCGCGCCAATTCATGCATTTTAGAGGAGATCGCGAGCGACTCGGCACGTACTTATGAATTGAATGTGCTAGATAATGGCTCAAGATACAAATAAAATATCATTGTTACGCAGTAAAGTTAAAATGAATGCTCGCTGCGTATTTAGGTTATATTTGAAAAATAAGAAACTCCAGGTTACCTATGCGTTGCGTATTATCCTTGGAAATGACAGACAGAGAAGTGACATTCAACATTTTTATTATTTTCCAAGGGCCTATTATCCGTATAGAAACTTTGAAAGCCAGTTAGGCTTAGGCGGCGGTTAATCAACGGAAATTTATCCAGTTAACTTTCTCAGAAATCCACATTTTTAAATTCTGAGAACAGCACATTTCGTTAAAATTTTAAGGCAGATTGGCACTATCAAAGTAGTCATTTTGTCACAAGTGATTCTGTGAAAAACTACTTCACGGACGGCCATTAATTTCACCGCGCCATAAAATATGCTGATGGCCAAACAAACAAGCGAATCGCGAAAAGGAAATACCAATCATTACCGATTTAACAATGAAAACGAGACCGTTATCGGAGCTGTCAAGGGCCGTATTCACGAGTACCGATAATTATCAGTAGCAAGTATTTGCGTGCGACAAAAGATTTAATTGAGCGCGAACGATTCGTCGGCCCGGCACAAATCGCGCGAATTTCGACGCGTGATTTTAACTCGCTACAACTGGCTGTGACGCCCGCACAATGGGTCCAAAATGACGATAAAATGGCGAGCGAAATGCGCTTCTCTGATGATAGCGGAACTGTACTGCGTTGTCTACAGACTGACGTCTGTCTAACGGAGTGACATGCGTTCGCGTTAAAATTTAACTAATTAACTAATTTCGAGTTGGACTAGGTATCTGTTTTGGACCATCCTACACGTGAACAGTAAAATTAATTTGATGTGGAAAGCTGAATATGAACTGAACGAATATAGAACAACTACAAATAGACCCGATTCTCTTCGCCCTGTTGCGTACATGCGTTCTCATGTTTTAAAAAGTTTGATATTTTTTATTATAAGATGTATTGACCCATTTTATTTAATAATTGTAAAAAAACGGGTTAGTTTATCTATCGAAACTGCCATGCACTTTTATTAAATAACTATAATTCATCCACGATCAGTTCGCGGATGGTGACAGCAGACGTCAAAATGACGGTATCCCACCACCACCACCGTTTTGTTTTACTTACACTTAAGGATCCTGATAGTGACTATTTTTGAGCTTTTTAATTTGTATTGAAAATACTGGTTGTGTACATTGAAGACTAATACTTGAACGACCCGTGTATTCATTCGGGAATCACATATTTTTAAGACTTTTCAGAAGTTTTTCACTTGTAAATAATTGCAAGATACTTACGAATGTACTTCTTGATCTAGTTATTTACAAAAAAGGCAATATTTTATTTTTCCGGGGTGCCATTGTTATTAAAAAATAAAATTGTTTTGTATGTCTTTAAATGATTCCCTATAGTCAGGGCGACTGCACCGCCACGCCAGTGATATCTGCACGCAAACTAATCGACAGATCGCAGATAAACTGTACAAAACGTTCGTAAATCAAACCAAAATCCAACAGAAAACACAGTTTATTGAAAACATAAAGAGGTATATCACCAAAGAGTTTCATATCAACTAGAAATGAGTATTTAAAACTAGAAGATGGGCTAAATTTACCTACGCAATGCGAAGATGAATTTTGAAAGTTGACAATCGATACTACACGCGATACTTACACATACTTTAATCCGATGTAATCGCTATTGAATATATTAGCCACGGTGACTGCACCGTTGCTGAAACGTCGGGAATTAAGGTAATTAGTTTACCCAATAAATTCAAGTACGTTTAGTAGACCCGTTAAATTTGTAACAAGCGATTGTATCTATCTTTTGTGCGATTAAGAATTTCGCCCGTCAAATATCAAAACTAAGCATTGCGTATGTGCAGTCGACAGCACGTCATCCAAGCGCACTCTGTCACAATACGGGTGACTTTGCAACAAAAATGTAAAGGTAGATCAGCTGTCGACTGAACCTAGAGTATACCTACTGACTAGAATGGCTTAATGCCAGCCATCCCACGAACTATGTATCTCCTTATGCTCCGGAACATGAATGGGTACGAAGACCTTCTTTTCAAGAATCTCCGTCTTGTATATCGGGACATGCACGGTCTTGTACACGGGGAAGTGTTTGATGACAGGAACCTCTTTGATGACTGGCACCTCCTTGACGACTGGCACATGGACCTTCTCCACGTGGTGGTGGTGGATGTTTCGGATCTCATAGGGTACGTGAATCTTCACGCTGTGGGAAGAAAGAGGAGGTTATGTTGACGGGATCGGTTTTGGGTTACATTTCATGGGGAAAGATTAATGAAGAAGTATTTAACAGGCCACCTTGGAAGTAGATTTGGTGTGATAAGACGAGAGTCAGCTATCTTACTCTTGTCTAATTACTCCAAGTCTACCATTCAACTACCACTTTTTATCCCTATAAACAGGCATATTTAAAAAGTGTTACTGTCTTATATATTTTTCTTGCGTCAGGGAATGTTGTTCTTAGTCATCCTAATGGGCAGTCGCACGGCTTGACCACACGTTTGAATGCGTTTAGTAGTACCTAGTGGGCTATTTATTGTTGGCAGAATATGACTCACACCACGATAGCCATACATACCTAATAAAAACCCATAAGAATTGTATCTTCATTCCAAAATTAATCCAGCTGTTAGTATTGGAGTATCGCCCTAATGCTTGAGCAATTCTCACTAGTGTGCGAGTGATTTGTCAAGGTTATTCATGGGTTAACATCTGGACTGTCACACCGCACAACACGACAGAATATAGAAGATACATATGGAGTGGAGGCGTGGACTTAGCTAATGCGACATGGTTAATGTGCGTGGTTGCCCGGACAAATGCGCTTGTCATAAGCAGGCGCACATGGCTCTATTAAATAAATCGCTTAATGAGCTCCTTACTACAATACGTAGCTATAGCCGTACATCATCCTTAAGGTCGTTTGCAGTTTTGTACAAACTGAGTGGAACCAATTTGAAGCACACGAGCACAAAGGTTTCAGAAAAACTGATGTGATATAACGCCGTTTCTTTTCGGAAAGAATAGTATCTAGCATTCTTGCATGTACAGTGAAAACTGTAAAAGTTTAAAAAATTATAATTACAAAGGTTTTTAAGTGGCTACCAAGCATTTCAAGTTTATCGTGCATCATCGTTAGTATGAAAAACAACTTGTGAATTGTTGCAAGATACGATAAAAAGCTCGTAAATTGCTCCAAGATGCGATGTAACGAGTGTCACATTAGAAAACTTTGGCCTAGCTAGAGTATCGGCTGTATTGTGAAAGGCACGGGATTTAGCACGATTTTTAATGAATCTAAGTTCTCAATATACCGGCACCGCATTAATGTCTATGAACAAAAACGATAGTTTTAATATAAAAAAATTGGTCTACTTACTGCAGCACTTTTCCCATAATTTTTCTTTACGTATCTATCTTTATAATATAGCAATTTATATGATGTGATGACACATACAATGTTTCGGACTAGTATTTTTTTTCTAAGTTGTTTTAGATTATAATAAGGTACAGTCAAAACTGTCCCGGTAAAATCTATTGTAGAATGACAAAAGCAATTAAACCTACTTTTGGCTGACGCTGTCGGTCAAAACAGCTTTTAAAATAAACAGTCAATGAACTTCAATCTGCACATAACGTAGGATATGCGTAGGATAGAACAGTTGACCAATAAGGTTTTTATATATAGAACCTAGATGTCCTCCATCATTTGTCGAGTCTCACCAAACCACACAGAAATTTGATTGATACGATATGTCTTACGTATAGCGACCATTTGATGTCGTTTGTAATAGTGACCATGTCTTACTAATTATGGTAGTTATGGCGACCGGTTATGGAGTGATTATGCACCTGCTTAGTAGAAAGGTGGAAAGGTTTATCGGCCGGCGGTAACGCAACAAGCTACCCGCTGGAATTGCGAAAAGTTATTTGTCAATTTAAGAACAACAGTGCTTTTAAATGTAAAATAATGTAATGTATACAATTTAATATAAAATGTAATAAGTAAGTATTTTTGCAATGTATAAACACACTATATGACGCTTTACGATAGAATCGTATCGGTAGAATCCTTTTGAGATATTTTGGACTCAGATCCCAGTATGTCTATATGTTGGATTTTATAAGACACGTATATTTCTTTTCAAATAGTATTACTATCTCTTTCGTTCAGACCACCGAAATAACTTTCTTAGGTGGAAGATCTCGCGTCGATAAGAGTCTAACCCCCAGTTTCTCGTACACTAACACGCTATTAATCTACTGTTAACAGCTGTCAATTGACCAAAGTGCATACAAAAAAAACAACTGACAGCTGTTAACACTAGATTAACAGTTTGTTAGTGTACGAGAAACCGGGGGTAACTCTTACATGTAATGATGATGACATTTCTTATCATGTCCCCCTTCTGGGCAAAGACCTCCCCCGTTTATTTTCGTTTATCCCGTTTATTTTCCGTTTATTAAAAATTGTTTCCAATTGTATTTCCTCGTGATTTTATCTCTGCTGTACGTCATCGGCTACAATCCCTAGTTTTTGATTAATTGGAACGTCGAGGGTCACCGGGTCGAAGTTGTTTTTTTAAGATAATATTCTCAGCTGGCCGTTCTGCGAACGTTGCATGATAATATTTTATTTATTATTTTTATTTTTTTACATTTGGAGAACTTACAGCTTATATATAGTATTAAAATACCGTAAGTAAAAATTATCACACAAAAAGCCATGGTTTAGTCTCGCAGATAACACTAAATTTAAAAGACGGTTCTAATTTTGACGATGTTCATTGTTACTACTATTAAAATACCGTAAGTAAAAATTATCACACAAAAAGCCATGGTTTAGTCTCGCAGATAACACTAAATTTAAAAGACGGTTCTAATTTTGACGAGGTTCATTGTTACTACGTTAATGTTTAAATTACTATTAATTTAGATTGATTAAATTAAGGTGATTTAGGCAGATTAAGGAAAAAAGTCTTAGGTTACTTAAAGAGATTTCAACACAGAGTTGTTTACAGCCTCAACGAAATGGTCCACAAAGAGTTAGATTCATTCGTTGCGTTTTGTACATAATAAGTCTACAGGGGTACTTACTGCTTATGATGGTAACCAGGGTTCGGGTCAGGAACGGGACTCGCCATGCTGAGATGGGTCGCCGCAGCGACGAACAAAGTGAGCTGAAACGATACACGTACTCCATGACTATTTTGCAAAGACCAAGCTCTCCAAATATAAAGTTACAGTTGTCGCCAAAAGTTATGCACTCGTGAACTTGAATGCGCAGAACCGATTATTAGTAGATCTCTTTGGAGGGAGGAGCGGGGAACGTCAAACTGAGCGCGTTGGGCCGCGCGATTGGCTACAGCCGGACTGTCATGTCAACGCAAGCGCATTGACAGTACTGACATGCGCTGACTTTCTCCCACTACACGGGCTTTGGTTCATCACTCGTGGCGACTACTGTACACCTCAGTCGGCAGCAGATCAACTTTTACATTTCATTGTTTTTAATCGAGTCCCGCTCATGTTAGGTTAGGCGGGTTTGAATCCCGCTTCGGCCCAGAATTTCCTTCTATGTCAAGTTTTTTTACATGTTAGAAAACAGACCGAGTAGAGTGCGAGTGTAAAGGCTGACCTGCTGATAAATGTATACATTTGTCTCATTCAACATCCGAAAGAGGTTTGACAGGATCGTGGCAAGTGGCAAACCCTGGTGTCTGTCCACCACTCAGGGATACAGGCGTGAGTTTATGTGTAATACACCCTGTACAGTAATCACCTTGAATAATAAGCTACTTTTACTCCAAAGAGACACCTTGAACTTCGAAATTATGTAAGTAATGTTATTACATGTAATTATATCTGTCTGATTGCGTTACTTATTCGAATGTAGATATAAACATCATAAGCCAGTTTCGCTCTCATGAGTATGTTTTTCTCATAACGCAATGCGAAGTAGAAGTACTGAGAAGAGTTTCGAAAGGTGGAACAGTGAATGTGAACAGTTGACAGTTACTGTCAAATTAATTCAATTCACTTAATTCGTACAAACACGAGTATTACGTAGCTGATGATAGAATAATATAAGGTACTTCGTGTTTTGCCATTTCAACATACAAATGTTTGAGCTTCGATATTTCAGACAATTACCTACCAGAGAAAATTAAAAAAAAATCTCATGTATGCAATATAGAGTATTCTATATCTCTATCTATCTTATGTATCGGAGCTTTAATATCTACTTCAAAGTTTTCAGAGCGTACATGACAAAATATTGAGCTTTTCACAAATGATTTCAACTCTACACCTTTCCGATAGCAACGGACCAAATTTCAAAATTAATCAGCTTGACTAGAGTCATTTATATCCCATAACCCTCATTAAGGACACAGGGCCTTTATAAAAGACCTAAGGCCCTTTGGTAGAGTTCACTTGAGAAAAAAACCTTAGTCAAACTAAAAAGCCTTTTCCAAAGCACTTTTGTCTAAAATCTCCACCACCAAACAAAGTATGAAGACATTCCGAATGTCTCTTCGCTATTTTGGATAAATTAAGGCATCTCAATTCGACTCGTCCGACAACGAAATAAAGTATTTCGCTGATGAATTCCCATTTACGTGAATGTTGGAAGTCAGGAGATAATCGGATTTCTGACTTACCCCAATACTCTGAGGGCCTGTTACGATTCAAACGCAAAGAAACATTTTTACTTTAGGCAGCCTATATTCGTCCCACTGCAGGGCACATGCCTTCTCTTACTGAATCACCACGCGTGCCCACCGCGGAATGGCAATTTCAAGTTTGAGGTATGTAACACCTCAGACACTCAGGTTTCCTCACGATGTTTTCCTTCACGGATAGCGAGTGTGAAACATGCAAAAAGACATACAAACAAATTATACATTATGGGTGCCGATTGCGATTGTACACAAATAATAGTCGCTGACGTCCATATTTTACGCTGCGTTTCCTGTGGCCCGAATTTATTGACTGTGCCTCTGCCGTTACAAGGTACTATACCGCAAGTATGATAGATTCATAAGCAGTGCTGGGAATATTTATTGTAATACCTAAATTTAGCGAACATTGGCTTACCATATTAGAGACATGAGCTGTTATCGTTACCAGCATAATTCCGGCAATTTTGTGAAATTGTTTATTTTTTCCGGTCCTATTTTGGGGAATTGTCCGGGAATTTGCTTTATTGCAGCCGGTATTAGTTATAAAGCTAGCCAGGCAAAGATTGAACGACAAATCAAAGCAGGGTGTGGGTGGTTTTAATAACTCCATGCTACGTGTCCTCGCCAACTTTAGGAATATATGCTCCACCTTCCAATCACTTTTTATTACATAAGACACGATATGTGACAAATAGTACGACAAATAGTTTGACGACCTCGTGGCTCAGCGATAGTGCATCTGCATACCATGCGAGAGGTCCCGGGTTCGAATCCCGGCTGGGGATAAAAAAAAACCCCAGGTCTTGGATTTTTACATGTTTGTGATGTCGCTGTTTCTGGTTCCCACGACACAGGGTATCCTAGTGTGGGGCCAGAAGCAATGTATGTGCCTGTATGTAAATGTTTATGTGTATGTAGTAAGCTTTGTTCAGACCTCATACTAAAAATAGACTTACGTGATATATGAAGTCTCTAGTCAAATTCTGGACTTGACATTAAAATGATCGAATGAATACACTGTCTATTGAACCATGCAAGCTAATATCCATTGTAGTCAAAGATAATTATGTACTGGACAAAATATTTTGCGGTTACCCCCTAGGGTATGGAAAAGTGTAAGTTCGTGACAGGCCCTTTGGTATCCTGTATTTAAGGAGGGTATAAAGCGAATCAAGCTATAAATAGCCGACACAAATCGATACATTCGATGTAGAGAGGCGTTCACTGAATTAAACGAAATCAAAAGGCTGTGGGGAAATTCCAGGCTTGTTTCCAACACGAATCTACATCGGGCTAGCACTAAGGGACCATCCATAAAGTACGTCATATGTTAAGAGATGGGGAGAGGGTCGACAAAGTGACATTGTGTGACAAGTGGGGGTCCTAAGTTTCGTGACGTCAGATTTCAAAAATACAATTAATAATATAATTTATTGTTTTGTCAATTTATTCAAATGTGTGCTATATAATGTTAATAATATAAAAAAATATTTAAATGGAAACAAAACTAATTTCAGAACTGCTATTTTCATTTAATAATTTTTGGATATAACATTGCTAAATATGTGACGTCACAATAGGAGGGGGTGATCTAACAAATGTGACCAACTGTGACGGGAGAGGGGCCGAAAACATCGCGAAATTAGTGTGACATACTTTATGGATGACCCCTAACGTTCATTCAGACATTGGATAGAATAAACATTTTTCATACTACACAGCTCAATATAGAAATGCTTCATCTAAAGTCCAAACACTGTCTCCGTCGTCAACAAAAACATAAATGTTATTCTGGTTTGACAGATTGTTTACTATTGTAACTAAAATTAATTTAAGAATTAGATATTAAGACCGGTGTGAAGTTAGCTGACAAACTTAGCTGACAAACATAGCTGACACTATTACACGACCAAATAAAATGGTCGTTTTTAAAAAAGGGAACATTCTGACCGTACGTAATTGTGACAATAAAAGATGTTAAAACATATCTTAATTATGGCTAAATATCGTGGCATAGAAGTGAAAACGTGAAGAAATAAAAAATATTCGCAAAATTTTCAGTACGCGTTTATGTTTCTTATTGGGATACTAAAAAAATTCGAATTTCTAGAAGGCTGGATCTTAGTTCTTACGGTTCCTTAGATACTAAGGAAACTGTTAAGGTATAAATAGAAGCATCAAACATGTTCAGTTTTTGTGATAAAGTGGAGCAGACAAACAATTTGTGAGAAAAATCTCTCCGGAGTTGCGCCCTGGACGACATACCACAGAAAACAGAATTTCTACCACTTTAGAAATACAAACTTATGATTGCATAGACTCTAAAGTATTTTAAATAAATCAATTTATACCTTCAGACCATTCAGTTTCTCTGAAATCGGGCGATAGACAAAAATAATGGAGAAAATTTCAAAAAGCCCTTTATGATTTTCTTGGGATATACAAAAATAACGAATTTCTACCAGGCTGGATTTATGTTATTTCGGTTCCTTAGATACTACTTAAACTACTTAACTATAAATTGAGACATGAAACCATTCAGTTTTTGTGATAAAGCGGAGCTGACAAATAATTTGTTAGAAAAATCTCTCAAGAGTTTCTTTCTGGGCGACGTATTGCAGCAAAACGAATTTCTACCACTTAAGCAATGCAAAATTATGATTGCATAGACTTTAAAGTATTTTAAATAAATCAATATATACCTTCAGACCATTAAATTTTTCTGAAATCGGGCGATAGACAAAAATAATGGAGAAAATTTCAAATAACCTTTGTGTTTTTCTTGAGATGTACAAAAAAAACGAATTTCTACCAGGCTGGATTTATGTAATTTCGGTTCCTTAGATACTACTTAAACTACTTAACTATAAATTGAGACATGAAACCATTCAGTTTTTGTGATAAAGCGGAGCTGACAAATAATTTGTTAGAAAAATCTCTCAAGAGTTTTTCTGGGCGACGTATTGCAGCAAAACGAATTTCTACCACTTAAGCAATGCAAAATTATGATTGCATAGACTCTAAAGTATTTTAAATAAATCAAGTTATACCTTCAGACCATTCAGTTTTTCTGAAATCGGGTGATAGACAAAAATAATGGAGAAAATTTCAAATAAACTTTGTGTTTTTCTTGAGATATAAAAAAAAACTAATTTCTACCAGGCTGGATTTATGTAATTTCGGTTCCTTAGATACTACTTAAACTACTTAACTATAAATTGAGACATGAAACCATTCAGTTTTTGTGATAATGCGGAGCTGACAAATAATTTGTGAGAAAAATCTCTCAAGAGTTTCTTTCTGGGCGACGTATTGCAGCAAAACGAATTTCTACCACTTAAGCAATGCAAAATTATGATTGCATAGACTCTAAAGTATTTTAAATAAATCAATTTATACCTTCAGACCATTCAATTTTTCTGAAATCGGGCGATAGACAAAAATAATGGAGAAAATTTCAAATAACCTTTGTGGTTTTTCTTGAGATATACAAAAAAACGAATTTCTACCAGGCTGGATTTATGTCATTTCGGTTCCTTAGATACTACTTAAACTACTTAACTATAAATTGAGACATGAAACCATTCAGTTTTTGTGATAATGCGGAGCTGACAAATAATTTGTGAGAAAAATCTCTCAAGAGTTTCTTTCTGGGCGACGTATTGCAGCAAAACGAATTTCTACCACTTAAGCAATGCAAAATTATGATTGCATAGACTCTAAAGTATTTTAAATAAATCAATATATACCTTCAGACCATTAAATTTTTCTGAAATCGGGCGATAGACAAAAATAATGGAGAAAATTTCAAATAACCTTTGTGTTTTTCTTGAGATGTACAAAAAAAACGAATTTCTACCAGGCTGGATTTATGTCATTTCGGTTCCTTAGATACTACTTAAACTACTTAACTATAAATTGAGACATGAAACCATTCAGTTTTTGTGATAAAGCGGAGCTGACAAATAATTTGTGAGAAAAATCTCTCCAGAGTTTTTTCTGGGCGACGTATTGCAGCAAAACGAATTTCTACCACTTAAGCAATGCAAAATTATGATTGCATAGACTCTAAAGTATTTTAAATAAATCAATTTATACCTTCAGACCATTCAATTTTTCTGAAATCGGGCGATAGACAAAAATAATGGAGAAAATTTCAAATAACCTTTGTGGTTTTTCTTGAGATATACAAAAAAACGAATTTCTACCAGGCTGGATTTATGTCATTTCGGTTCCTACTACTTACACTACTTAACTATAAAATGAGACATGAAACCATTCAGTTTTTGTGATAAAGCGGAGCTGACAAATAATTTGTGAGAAAAATCTCTCCAGAGTTTCTTTCTGGGCGACGTATTGCAGCAAAACGAATTTCTACCACTTTAGCAATGCAAAATTATGATTGCATAGACTCTAAAGTATTTTAAATAAATCAATTTATACCTTCAGACCATTCAATTTTTCTGAAATCGGGCGATAGACAAAAATAATGGAGAAAATTTCAAATAACCTTTGTGTTTTTCTTGAGATATACAAAAAAAACGAATTTCTACCAGGCTGGATTTATGTCATTTCGGTTCCTTAGATACTACTTAAACTACTTAACTATAAATTGAGACATGAAACCATTCAGTTTTTGTGATAAAGCGGAGCTGACAAATAATTTGTGAGAAAAATCTCTCCAGAGATTCATTCTGGGCGACGTATTGTAAAAAAACGAAGTTCTACCACTTTAGCAATGCAAAATTATGATTGCATAGACTCTAAAGTATTTTAAATAAATCAATTTATTATTATTTTTGTCTATCGCCCGATTTCCGAAAAATTGAATGGTCTGAAGGTATAAATTGATTTATATAAAATACTTTAGAGTCTATGCAATCATAATTTTGCATTGCTAAAGTGGTAGAAATTCGTTTTGCTGCAATACGTCGCCCAGAAAGATACTCTGGAGAGATTTTTTTCACAAATTATTTGTCAGCTCCGCTTTATCACAAAAACTGAAAGGTTTCTTGTCTCAATTTATAGTTAAGTAGTTTAAGTAGTATCTTAGGAACCGAAATGACATAAATCCAGCCTGGTAGAAATTCGTTTTTTTTTTATATCTCAAGAAAAACACAAAGGTTATTTGAAATTTTCTCCATTATTTTTGTCTATCGCCCGATTTCAGAAAAATTAAATGGTCTGAAGGTATAAATTGATTTATTTAAAATACTTTAGAGTCTATGCAATCATAATTTTGCATTGCTTAAGTGTTAGAAATTCGTTTTGCTGCAATACGTCGCCCAGAAAGAAACTCTTGAGAGATTTTTCTAACAAATTATTTGTCAGCTCCACTTTATCACAAAAACTGAATGGTTTCATGTCTCAATTTATAGTTAAGTAGTTTAAGTAGTATCTATGGAACCGAAATGACATAAATCCAACCTGGTAGAAATTCGTTTTTTTTTGTATATCTCAAGAAAAACACAAAGGTTATTTGAAATTTTCTCCATTATTTTTGTCTATCGCCCGATTTCAGAAAAATTGAATGATCTGAAGGTATAAATTGATTTATTTAAAATACTTTAGAGTCTATGCAATCATAATTTTGCATTGCTAAAGTGGTAGAAATTCGTTTTGCTGCAATACGTCGCCCAGAAAGAAACTCTGGAGAGATTTTTCTCACAAATTATTTGTCAGCTCCGCTTTATCACAAAAACTGAATGGTTTCATGTCTCAATTTATAGTTAAGTAGTTTAAGTAGTATCTAAGGAACCGAAATGACAAAAATCCAGCCTGGTAGAAATTCGTTTTTTTTTTGTATATCTCAAGAAAATCACAAAGGTTATTTTAAATTTTTTCATTATTTTTGTCTATCGCCCGATTTCAGAAAAATTGAATGGTCTGAAGGTTTAAATTGATTTATTTAAAATACTTTAGAGTCTATGCAATCATAATTTTGCATTGCTAAAGTGGTAGAAATTCGTTTCGCTGCAATACGTCGCCCAGAAAGAAACTCTGGAGAGATTTTTCCCACAAATTATTTGTCAGCTCCGCTTTATCACAAAAACTGAATGGTTTCTTGTCTCAATTTATAGTTAAGTAGTTTAAGTAGTATCTAAGGAACCGAAATGACATAAATCCAGCCTGGTAGAAATTCGTTATTTTTGTATATCTCAAGAAAAACACAAAGGTTATTTGAAATTTTCTCCATTATTTTTGTCTATCGCCCGATTTCAGAAAAATTGAATGGTCTGAAGGTTTAAATTGATTTATTTAAAATACTTTAGAGTCTATGCAATCATAATTTTGCATTGCTAAAGTGGTAGAAATTCGTTTTGCTGCAATACGTCGCCCAGAAAGAAACTCTGGAGAGATTTTTCTCACAAATTATTTGTCAGCTCCGCTTTATCACAAAAACTGAATGGTTTCATGTCTCAATTTATAGTTAAGTAGTTTAAGTAGTATCTAAGGAACCGAAATGACATAAATCCAGCCTGGTAGAAATTCGTTATTTTGGTATATCCCAAGAAAAACACAAAGGTTATTTGAAATTTTCTCCATTATTTTTGTCTATCGCCCGATTTCAGAAAAATTAAATGGTCTGAAGGTATAAATTGATTTATTTAAAATACTTTAGGGTCTATGCAATCATAATTTTGCATTGCTTAAGTGGTAGAAATTCGTTTTGCTGCAATACGTCGCCCAGAAAGAAACTCTTGAGAGATTTTTCTAACAAATTATTTGTCAGCTCCACTTTATCACAAAAACTGAATGGTTTCATGTCTCAATTTATAGTTTAGTAGTTTAAGTAGTATCTAAGGAACCGGAATAACATAAATCCAGCTTGGTAGAAATACGTTATTTTGGTATATCTCAAGAAAAACACAAAGGTTATTTGAAATTTTCTCCATTATTTTTGTCTATCGCCCGATTTCAGAAAAATTGAATGGTCTGAAGGTATAAATTGATTTATTTAACATACTTTAGAGTCTATGCAATCATAATTTTGCATTGCTAAAGTGGTAGAAATTCGTTTTTCTGCAATACGTCGCCCAGAAAGAAACTCTGGAGAGATTTTTCTCACAAATTATTTGTCAGCTCCGCTTTATCACAAAAACTGAATGGTTTCATGTCTCAATTTATAGTTAAGTAGTTTAAGTAGTATCTAAGGAACCGAAATTACATAAATCCAGCCTGGTAGAAATTCGTTTTTTTTTATATCTCAAGAAAAACACAAAGGTTATTTGAAATTTTCTCCATTATTTTTGTCTATCACCCGATTTCAGAAAAACTGAATGGTCTGAAGGTATAACTTGATTTATTTAAAATACTTTAGAGTCTATGCAATCATAATTTTGCATTGCTAAAGTGGTAGAAATTCGTTTTTCTGCAATACGTCGCCCAGAAAGAAACTCTGGAGAGATTTTTCTCACAAATTATTTGTCAGCTCCGCTTTATCACAAAAACTGAATGGTTTCATGTCTCAATTTATAGTTAAGTAGTTTAAGTAGTATCTAAGGAACCGAAATGACATAAATCCAGCCTGGTAGAAATTCGTTTTTTTTGTACATCTCAAGAAAAACACAAAGGTTATTTGAAATTTTCTCCATTATTTTTGTCTATCGCCCGATTTCAGAAAAATTGAATGGTCTGAAGGTATAAATTGATTTATTTAAAATACTTTAGAGTCTATGCAATCATAATTTTGCATTCCTAAAGTGGTAGAAATTCGTTTTGCTGCAACACGTCGCCCAGAAAGAAACTCTGGAGAGATTTTTCTCACAAATTATTTGTCAGCTCCGCTTTATCACAAAAACTGAATGGTTTCATGTCTCAATTTATAGTTAAGTAGTTTAAGTAGTATCTAAGGAACCGAAATGACATAAATCCAGCCTGGTAGAAATTCGTTATTTTTGTATATCTCAAGAAAAACACAAAGGTTATTTGAAATTTTCTCCATTATTTTTGTCTATCGCCCGATTTCAGAAAAATTGAATGGTCTGAAGGTATAAATTGATTTATTTAAAATACTTTAGAGTCTATGCAATCATAATTTTGCATTGCTTAAGTGGTAGAAATTCGTTTTGCTGCAATACGTCGCCCAGAAAGAAACTCTGGAGAGATTTTTCTCACAAATTATTTGTCAGCTCCGCTTTATCACAAAAACTGAATGGTTTCATGTCTCAATTTATAGTTTAGTAGTTTAATTAGTATCTAAGGAACCGGAATAACATAAATCCAGCTTGGTAGAAATTCGTTATTTTGGTATATCCCAAGAAAATCATAAAGGGCTTTTTGAAATTTTCTCCATTATTTTTGTCTATCACCCGATTTCAGAAAAACTGAATGGTCTGAAGGTATAAATTGATTTATTTAAAATACTTTAGAGTCTATGCAATCATAATTTTGCATTGCTTAAGTGGTAGAAATTCGTTTTGCTGCAATACGTCGCCCAGAAAGAAACTCTTGAGAGATTTTTCTAACAAATTATTTGTCAGCTCCGCTTTATCACAAAAACTGAATGGTTTCATGTCTCAATTTATAGTTAAGTAGTTTAAGTAGTATCTAAGGAACCGAAATGATATAAATCCAGCCTGGTAGAAATTCGTTTTTTTTTTGTACATCTCAAGAAAAACACAAAGGTTATTTGAAATTTTCTCCATTATTTTTGTCTATCGCCCGATTTCAGAAAAATTGAATGGTCTGAAGGTATAAATTGATTTATTTAAAATACTTTAGAGTCTATGCAATCATAATTTTGCATTGCTTAAGTGGTAGAAATTCGTTTTGCTGCAATACGTCGCCCAGAAAGAAACTCTTGAGAGATTTTTCTAACAAATTATTTGTCAGCTCCGCTTTATCACAAAAACTGAATAGTTTCATGTCTCAATTTATAGTTTAGTAGTTTAAGTAGTATATAAGGAACCGGAATAACATAAATCCAGCCTGGTAGAAATTCGTTATTTTGGTATATCCCAAGAAAATCATAAAGGGCTTTTTGAAATTTTCTCCATTATTTTTGTCTATCACCCGATTTCAGAAAAACTGAATGGTCTGAAGGTATAAATTGATTTATTTAAAATACTTTAGAGTCTATGCAATCATAATTTTGTATTGCTAAAGTGGTAGAAATTCGTTTTGCTGCAATACGTCGCCCAGAAAGAAACTCTTGAGAGATTTTTCTAACAAATTATTTGTCAGCTCCACTTTATCACAAAAACTGAATGGTTTCATGTCTCAATTTATAGTTTAGTAGTTTAAGTAGTATCTAAGGAACCGGAATAACATAAATCCAGCTTGGTAGAAATTCGTTATTTTGGTATATCCCAAGAAAGTCATAAAGGGCTTTTTGAAATTTTCTCCATTATTTTTGTCTATCACCCGATTTCAGAAAAACTGAATGGTCTGAAGGTTTAAATTGATTTATTTAAAATACTTAAGAGTCTATGCAATCATAATTTTGCATTCCTAAAGTGATAGAAATTCGTTTTGCTGCAACACGTCGCCCAGAAAGAAACTCTGGAGAGATTTTTCTCACAAATTATTTGTCAGCTCCACTTTATCACAAAAACTGAATGGTTTCATGTCTCAATTTATAGTTAAGTAGTTTAAGTAGTATCTAAGGAACCGAAATGACATAAATCCAGCCTGGTAGAAATTCGTTTTTTTTTGTACATCTCAAGAAAAACACAAAGGTTATTTGAAATTTTCTCCATTATTTTTGTCTATCGCCCGATTTCAGAAAAATTGAATGGTCTGAAGGTATAAATTGATTTATTTAAAATACTTTAGAGTCTATGCAATCATAATTTTGCATTGCTAAAGTGGTAGAAATTCGTTTTGCTGCAATACGTCGCCCAGAAAGAAACTCTGGAGAGATTTTTCTCACAAATTATTTGTCAGCTCCGCTTTATCACAAAAACTGAATGGTTTCATGTCTCAATTTATAGTTAAGTAGTTTGAGTAGTATCTAAGGAACCGAAATGACATAAATCCAGCCTGGTAGAAATTCGTTTTTTTGTATATCTCAAGAAAAACCACAAAGGTTATTTGAAATTTTCTCCATTATTTTTGTCTATCGCCCGATTTCAGAAAAATTGAATGGTCTGAAGGTATAAATTGATTTATTTCAAATACTTTAGAGTCTATGCAATCATAATTTTGCATTGCATAAGTAGTAGAAATTCGTTTTGCTGCAATACGTCGCCCAGAAAGAAACTCTGGAGAGATTTTTCTCACAAATTATTTGTCAGCTCCGCTTTATCACAAAAACTGAATGGTTTTATGTCTCAATTTATAGTTAAGTAGTTTAAGTAGTATCTAAGGAACCGAAATGACATAAATCCAGCCTGGTAGAAATTCGTTATTTTGGTATATCCCAAGAAAAACACAAAGGTTATTTGAAATTTTCTCCATTATTTTTGTCTATCACCCGATTTCAGAAAAACTGAATGGTCTGAAGGTATAAATTGATTTATTTAAAATATTTTAGAGTCTATGCAATCATAATTTTGCATTGCTTAAGTGGTAGAAATTCGTTTTGCTGCAATACGTCGCCCAGAAAGAAACTCTGGAGAGATTTTTCTCATAAATTATTTGTCAGCTCCGCTTTATCACAAAAACTGAATGGTTTCATGTCTCAATTTATAGTTTAGTAGTTTAAGTAGTATCTAAGGAACCGGAATAACATAAATCCAGCTTGGTAGAAATTCGTTATTTTGGTATATCCCAAGAAAATCATAAAGGGCTTTTTGAAATTTTCTCCATTATTTTTGTCTATCACCCGATTTCAGAAAAACTGAATGGTCTGAAGGTATAAATTGATTTATTTAAAATACTTTAGAGTCTATGCAATCATAATTTTGCATTGCTTAAGTGGTAGAAATTCGTTTTGCTGCAATACGTCGCCCAGAAAGAAACTCTTGAGAGATTTTTCTAACAAATTATTTGTCAGCTCCGCTTTATCACAAAAACTGAATGGTTTCATGTCTCAATTTATAGTTAAGTAGTTTAAGTAGTATCTAAGGAACCGAAATGACATAAATCCAGCCTGGTAGAAATTCGTTTTTTTTTTGTACATCTCAAGAAAAACACAAAGGTTATTTGAAATTTTCTCCATTATTTTTGTCTATCGCCCGATTTCAGAAAAATTGAATGGTCTGAAGGTATAAATTGATTTATTTAAAATACTTTAGAGTCTATGCAATCATAATTTTGCATTGCTTAAGTGGTAGAAATTCGTTTTGCTGCAATACGTCGCCCAGAAAGAAACTCTTGAGAGATTTTTCTAACAAATTATTTGTCAGCTCCGCTTTATCACAAAAACTGAATGGTTTCATGTCTCAATTTATAGTTTAGTAGTTTAAGTAGTATATAAGGAACCGGAATAACATAAATCCAGCCTGGTAGAAATTCGTTATTTTGGTATATCCCAAGAAAATCATAAAGGGCTTTTTGAAATTTTCTCCATTATTTTTGTCTATCACCCGATTTCAGAAAAACTGAATGGTCTGAAGGTATAAATTGATTTATTTAAAATACTTTAGAGTCTATGCAATCATAATTTTGCATTGCTAAAGTGGTAGAAATTCGTTTTGCTGCAATACGTCGCCAAGAAAGAAACTCTGGAGAGATTTTTCTCACAAATTATTTGTCAGCTCCGCTTTATCACAAAAACTGAATGGTTTCATGTCTCAATTTATAGTTAAGTAGTTTAAGTAGTATCTAAGGAACCGAAATAACAAAAATCCAGCCTGGTAGAAATTCGTTTTTTTTTTGTATATCTCAAGAAAATCACAAAGGTTATTTTAAATTTTTTCATTATTTTTGTCTATCGCCCGATTTCAGAAAAATTGAATGGTCTGAAGGTTTAAATTGATTTATTTAAAATACTTAAGAGTCTATGCAATCATAATTTTGCATTCCTAAATTGGTAGAAATTCGTTTTGCTGCAACACGTCGCCCAGAAAGAAACTCTGGAGAGATTTTTCTCACAAATTATTTGTCAGCTCCACTTTATCACAAAAACTGAATGGTTTCATGTCTCAATTTATAGTTAAGTAGTTTAAGTAGTATCTAAGGAACCGAAATGACATAAATCCAGCCTGGTAGAAATTCGTTTTTTTTGTACATCTCAAGAAAAACACAAAGGTTATTTGAAATTTTCTCCATTATTTTTGTCTATCGCCCGATTTCAGAAAAATTGAATGGTCTGAAGGTATAAATTGATTTATTTAAAATACTTTAGAGTCTATGCAATCATAATTTTGCATTGCTTAAGTGGTAGAAATTCGTTTTGCTGCAATACGTCGCCCAGAAAGAAACTCTTGAGAGATTTTTCTAACAAATTATTTGTCAGCTCCGCTTTATCACAAAAACTGAATGGTTTCATGTCTCAATTTATAGTTAAGTAGTTTAAGTAGTATATAAGGAACCGGAATAACATAAATCCAGCCTGGTAGAAATTCGTTATTTTGGTATATCCCAAGAAAATCATAAAGGGCTTTTTGAAATTTTCTCCATTATTTTTGTCTATCACCCGATTTCAGAAAAACTGAATGGTCTGAAGGTATAAATTGATTTATTTAAAATACTTTAGAGTCTATGCAATCATAATTTTGCATTGCTAAAGTGGTAGAAATTCGTTTTGCTGCAATACGTCGCCGAGAAAGAAACTCTGGAGAGATTTTTCTCACAAATTATTTGTCAGCTCCGCTTTATCACAAAAACTGAATGGTTTCATGTCTCAATTTATAGTTAAGTAGTTTAAGTAGTATCTAAGGAACCGAAATGACATAAATCCAGCCTGGTAGAAATTCGTTTTTTTTTTTGTACATCTCAAGAAAAACACAAAGGTTATTTGAAATTTTCTCCATTATTTTTGTCTATCGCCCGATTTCAGAAAAATTGAATGGTCTGAAGGTATAAATTGATTTATTTAAAATACTTTAGAGTCTATGCAATCATAATTTTGCATTGCTTAAGTGGTAGAAATTCGTTTTGCTGCAATACGTCGCCCAGAAAGAAACTCTTGAGAGATTTTTCTAACAAATTATTTGTCAGCTCCGCTTTATCACAAAAACTGAATGGTTTCATGTCTCAATTTATAGTTTAGTAGTTTAAGTAGTATATAAGGAACCGGAATAACATAAATCCAGCCTGGTAGAAATTCGTTATTTTGGTATATCCCAAGAAAATCATAAAGGGCTTTTTGAAATTTTCTCCATTATTTTTGTCTATCACCCGATTTCAGAAAAACTGAATGGTCTGAAGGTATAAATTGATTTATTTAAAATACTTTAGAGTCTATGCAATCATAATTTTGCATTGCTAAAGTGGTAGAAATTCGTTTTGCTGCAATACGTCGCCAAGAAAGAAACTCTGGAGAGATTTTTCTCACAAATTATTTGTCAGCTCCGCTTTATCACAAAAACTGAATGGTTTCATGTCTCAATTTATAGTTAAGTAGTTTAAGTAGTATCTAAGGAACCGAAATAACAAAAATCCAGCCTGGTAGAAATTCGTTTTTTTTTTGTATATCTCAAGAAAATCACAAAGGTTATTTTAAATTTTTTCATTATTTTTGTCTATCGCCCGATTTCAGAAAAATTGAATGGTCTGAAGGTTTAAATTGATTTATTTAAAATACTTAAGAGTCTATGCAATCATAATTTTGCATTCCTAAATTGGTAGAAATTCGTTTTGCTGCAACACGTCGCCCAGAAAGAAACTCTGGAGAGATTTTTCTCACAAATTATTTGTCAGCTCCGCTTTATCACAAAAACTGAATGGTTTCATGTCTCAATTTATAGTTAAGTAGTTTAAGTAGTATCTAAGGAACCGAAATGACATAAATCCAGCCTGGTAGAAATTCGTTTTTTTTGTACATCTCAAGAAAAACACAAAGGTTATTTGAAATTTTCTCCATTATTTTTGTCTATCGCCCGATTTCAGAAAAATTGAATGGTCTGAAGGTATAAATTGATTTATTTAAAATACTTTAGAGTCTATGCAATCATAATTTTGCATTGCTTAAGTGGTAGAAATTCGTTTTGCTGCAATACGTCGCCCAGAAAGAAACTCTTGAGAGATTTTTCTAACAAATTATTTGTCAGCTCCGCTTTATCACAAAAACTGAATGGTTTCATGTCTCAATTTATAGTTTAGTAGTTTAAGTAGTATATAAGGAACCGGAATAACATAAATCCAGCCTGGTAGAAATTCGTTATTTTGGTATATCCCAAGAAAATCATAAAGGGCTTTTTGAAATTTTCTCCATTATTTTTGTCTATCACCCGATTTCAGAAAAACTGAATGGTCTGAAGGTATAAATTGATTTATTTAAAATACTTTAGAGTCTATGCAATCATAATTTTGCATTGCTAAAGTGGTAGAAATTCGTTTTGCTGCAATACGTCGCCGAGAAAGAAACTCTGGAGAGATTTTTCTCACAAATTATTTGTCAGCTCCGCTTTATCACAAAAACTGAATGGTTTCATGTCTCAATTTATAGTTAAGTAGTTTAAGTAGTATCTAAGGAACCGAAATGACATAAATCCAGCCTGGTAGAAATTCGTTTTTTTTGTATATCTCAAGAAAATCACAAAGGTTATTTTAAATTTTTTTATTATTTTTGTCTATCGCCCGATTTCAGAAAAATTGAATGGTCTGAAGGTTTAAATTGATTTATTTAAAATACTTTAGAGTCTATGCAATCATAATTTTGCATTGCTAAAGTGGTAGAAATTCGTTTTGCTGCAATACGTCGCCGAGAAAGAAACTCTGGAGAGATTTTTCTCACAAATTATTTGTCAGCTCCGCTTTATCACAAAAACTGAATGGTTTCATGTCTCAATTTATAGTTAAGTAGTTTAAGTAGTATCTAAGGAACCGAAATGACATAAATCCAGCCTGGTAGAAATTCGTTTTTTTTGTATATCTCAAGAAAAACACAAAGGTTATTTGAAATTTTCTCCATTATTTTTGTCTATCGCCCGATTTCAGAAAAATTGAATGGTCTGAAGGTATAAATTGATTTATTTAAAATACTTTAGAGTCTATGCAATCATAATTTTGCATTGCTAAAGTGGTAGAAATTCGTTTTGCTGCAATACGTCGCCCAGAAAGAAACTCTGGAGAGATTTTTCTCACAAATTATTTGTCAGCTCCGCTTTATCACAAAAACTGAATGGTTTCATGTCTCAATTTATAGTTAAGTAGTTTAAGTAGTATCTAAGGAACCGAAATGACATAAATCCAGCCTGGTAGAAATTCGTTATTTTTGTATATCTCAAGAAAAACACAAAGGTTATTTGAAATTTTCTCCATTATTTTTGTCTATCGCCCGATTTCAGAAAAATTGAATGGTCTGAAGGTATAAATTGATTTATTTAAAATACTTTAGAGTCTATGCAATCATAATTTTGAATTGCTAAAGTGGTAGAAATTCGTTTTGCTGCAATACGTCGCCCAGAAAGAAACTCTGGAGAGATTTTTCTCACAAATTATTTGTCAGCTCCGCTTTATCACAAAAACTGAATGGTTTCATGTCTCAATTTATAGTTAAGTAGTTTGAGTAGTATCTAAGGAACCGAAATGACATAAATCCAGCCTGGTAGAAATTCGTTATTTTGGTATATCTCAAGAAAAACACAAAGGTTATTTGAAATTTTCTCCATTATTTTTGTCTATCACCCGATTTCAGAAAAACTGAATGGTCTGAAGGTATAAATTGATTTATTTAAAATACTTTAGAGTCTATGCAATCATAATTTTGCATTGCTTAAGTGGTAGAAATTCGTTTTGCTGCAATACGTCGCCCAGAAAGAAACTCTGGAGAGATTTTTCTCACAAATTATTTGTCAGCTCCGCTTTATCACAAAAACTGAATGGTTTCATGTCTCAATTTATAGTTTAGTAGTTTAAGTAGTATCTAAGGAACCGGAATAACATAAATCCAGCTTGGTAGAAATTCGTTATTTTGGTATATCCCAAGAAAATCATAAAGGGCTTTTTGAAATTTTCTCCATTATTTTTGTCTATCACCCGATTTCAGAAAAACTGAATGGTCTGAAGGTATAAATTGATTTATTTAAAATACTTTAGAGTCTATGCAATCATAATTTTGCATTGCTAAAGTAGTAGAAATTCGTTTTGCTGCAATACGTCGCCCAGAAAGAAACTCTGGAGAGATTTTTCTCACAAATTATTTGTCAGCTCCGCTTTATCACAAAACTGAATGGTTTCATGTCTCAATTTATAGTTTAGTAGTTTAAGTAGTATCTAAGGAACCGGAATAACATAAATCCAGCCTGGTAGAAATTCGTTATTTTGGTATATCCCAAGAAAATCATAAAGGGCTTTTTGAAATTTTCTCCATTATTTTTGTCTATCACCCGATTTCAGAAAAACTGAATGGTCTGAAGGTATAAATTGATTTATTTAAAATACTTTAGAGTCTATGCAATCATAATTTTGCATTGCTTAAGTGGTAGAAATTCGTTTTGCTGCAATACGTCGCCCAGAAAGAAACTCTTGAGAGATTTTTCTAACAAATTATTTGTCAGCTCCGCTTTATCACAAAAACTGAATGGTTTCATGTCTCAATTTATAGTTAAGTAGTTTAAGTAGTATCTAAGGAACCGAAATGATATAAATCCAGCCTGGTAGAAATTCGTTTTTTTTTGTACATCTCAAGAAAAACACAAAGGTTATTTGAAATTTTCTCCATTATTTTTGTCTATCGCCCGATTTCAGAAAAATTGAATGGTCTGAAGGTATAAATTGATTTATTTAAAATACTTTGGAGTCTATGCAATCATAATTTTGCATTGCTTAAGTGGTAGAAATTCGTTTTGCTGCAATACGTCGCCCAGAAAGAAACTCTTGAGAGATTTTTCTAACAAATTATTTGTCAGCTCCGCTTTATCACAAAAACTGAATGGTTTCATGTCTCAATTTATAGTTTAGTAGTTTAAGTAGTATATAAGGAACCGGAATAACATAAATCCAGCCTGGTAGAAATTCGTTATTTTGGTATATCCCAAGAAAATCATAAAGGGCTTTTTGAAATTTTCTCCATTATTTTTGTCTATCACCCGATTTCAGAAAAACTGAATGGTCTGAAGGTATAACTTGATTTATTTAAAATACTTTAGAGTCTATGCAATCATAATTTTGTATTGCTAAAGTGGTAGAAATTCGTTTTGCTGCAATACGTCGCCGAGAAAGAAACTCTGGAGAGATTTTTCTTACAAATTATTTGTCAGCTCCGCTTTATCACAAAAACTGAATGGTTTCATGTCTCAATTTATAGTTAAGTAGTTTAAGTAGTATCTAAGGAACCGAAATGACATAAATCCAGCCTGGTAGAAATTCGTTATTTTTGTATATCTCAAGAAAAACACAAAGGTTATTTTAAATTTTCTCCATTATTTTTGTCTATCGCCCGATTTCAGAAAAACTGAATGGTCTGAAGGTATAAATTGATTTATTTAAAATACTTTAGAGTCTATGCAATCATAATTTTGCATTCCTAAAGTGATAGAAATTCGTTTTTCTGCAATACGTAACCCAGAAAGAAACTCTGGAGAGATTTTTCTCACAAATTATTTGTCAGCTCCGCTTTTTCACAAAAACTGAATGGTTTCATGTCTCAATTTATAGTTAAGTAGTTTAAGTAGTATCTAAGGAACCGAAATGACATAAATCCAGCCTGGTAGAAATTCGTTATTTTTGTATATCCCAAGAAAATCATAAAGGGCTTTTTGAAATTTTCTCCATTATTTTTGTCTATCGCCCGATTTCAGAGAAACTGAATGGTCTGAAGGTATAAATTGATTTATTTAAATTACTTTAGAGTCTATGCAATCATAATTTTGTATTTCTAAAGTGGTAGAAATTCTGTTTTCTGCGGTATGTCGTCCAGGGCGCAACTCCGGAGAGATTTTTCTCACAAATTGTTTGTCTGCTCCACTTTATCACAAAAACTGAACATGTTTGATGCTTCTATTTATACCTTAACAGTTTCCTTAGTATCTAAGGAACCGTAAGAACTAAGATCCAGCCTTCTAGAAATTCGAATTTTTTTAGTATCCCAATAAGAAACATAAACGCGTACTGAAAATTTTGCAAATATTTTTTATTTCTTCACGTTTTCACTTCTATGCCACGATATTTAGCCATAATTAAGATATGTTTTAACATCTTTTATTGTCACAATTACGTACGGTCAGAATGTTCCCTTTTTTAAAAACGACCATTTTATTTGGTCGTGTAATAGTGTCAGCTATGTTTGTCAGCTAAGTTTGTCAGCTAACTTCACACCGGTGATATTAAGGACCTTATCAGATATTAAGTACCTTTCAATTTATTGAAAATTACTATTGTTCCATCTACCTTAATCAGATGGTATTAAAAGCCAAGTTATTTATTAGTAGCGGGCGGACTTCTTCACAAGTCAAAATTTACATTATATTTCTATATCGTTATTATTGAATTCTTATCAGCCTAAAGAGTTAGAGCAGACCAAGTGTTTAAGTTCCAGAGGTCTAATTACGGGACTGGGTAACTATTTAGTTATACATTTAACGGGTCTAATTGCTATAATGTGTCAGGTACACTATTAAATTATTATTGATATTATTGAATAACTATCTTCCTCTATACCACGCAATATGGACGGCTTTGCTTTAAAAACGAGAAGCAATTGGATGTCCAGTCCTTTTCTTTAATTGACAATGTTATAACAAAAGTGTCAAACTTGGTTATGCTTATGATTATGGTAAAACCGGTTAAGTGTGTTAGTTAAGTTAGACTCTCGCGAAGGGTCCTGAACTGCGTGGAAGAAAACATTTTTCTGCCATGCAATTAACTACAATGATAACGTAATATTATTATTTATGTTGGTACTTAAGCCGGATTTGGGAAATCTAAAGGCGTCTGCCTCAAAATTTGCTTAGTTAAATTTTATTATTAATTCATAAACGGGCATAAGTAAATGTAGTGACACACGTAATAATATTTTTTTAAATTCTTAGCTGAATAATCCTGCGAGACCGCTAAAATCTAGTGCGGGAGCCAATGTCATACGCCGATTTATGTACACTTAAGTTTTGTAGATAAGCCTGTTTCCTGTTCTACACATTCTTTGCAATAGATGTTACTACTTTAGTGAGAACGCAAAATAATACTCACAGTGAAATACAGCATGTTGGTTCCCTGGCTTGATTCCTTGTGCGCTTCGAAGTCAGAACCGCGTTAATATTAGCTGCTGGTTGTGCAAACTCCTTGCCCGGGCGTCTACTCTGTCACCGAGTAACGTTCCAATTCGAGAGTTCGAGAACACTGAAATCGTACTTGTCTGATGTTATAAAAATCTGATAGGCGGTTCAGTGACTGCTTTTATAAAAATCTGGTAGGTAGTGAAGTTGTCTGGAAGATATGAATTTTGTGATAACGCCGTCGTCTGTACTCTTAGGTAAAAAACTGTGAAATTATACAATTAATTACGATTTTTTCTGTACAATGAAGGATTCTCTATTGACAGACAAATACATCTCTTAAATCTATCTAGGTCGTCAGAAAGAAGCGGCGTGCCTTAGGAAAAAATACATCATAATGCATTAAATTGGATAGAACGTTATTAAGTTGCGGTAGTACTTCTCAGGCAGTCTAAGCTGTCACATTGTAAGCCTTTCAAATAATGGAATCGTCACTAATCCAAAGAATAGTACTCAACCAAACAAATGATTTCTAGAAAGTTCTATATTTATTTCGTGCAATAATTGAAAAAAAAGTTTTGTTATTACATGTTAATTACATTAAGTCCGCCACATTGTCATTGTATTTTTTACTTGTGTGCAATAAACGTATTAATAAAATAATTAATTACATTATGTACATAATTATCGACATCGAAGAAACGTTTTTTTCATACGTATTTGGCGTTATTTCAATAGCATGTTGCAGTTAAGTTTGAGAGTAGCTCCACTAAGTGTAGGGGCCAAAGATACTTTCCTGGTCGGTGGTAGGGGCCGACTCCACTCCCCGATGACTCTAGAACGTAACAGTTGTGCATTTCGTAAAACAGTATTATACGTCCTTACTCGTGTGATTGTACCTACTTGTAGAGTTAACTGGAGCGCAATGATCTTTGAGTTTAAAGTTGTTTGTTTGATCGGCCTTTGATAAATTAACGACAAAATAATTAAGATGGAAGTAAAGCTGCTCTTAGAGAGTTTTGTGGCGAGATTTCATATTGTCCCGAAATTGTGTAATGACTACCAATTTATTAACCTAGCCGATAGCACCTATCAGCCTGGGGAAATTTAATCAATTAAGTTTGAGGTTTGACCAGTATACTTACTGGTCAAACCTCAAACTTAATTGATTAAATTTCCGACCTGAAAAGGTCAAAGAGAAAAAAATTGCCAAGAAAGCTAGCGTTACTATGTCCAGTTATACTAATATAGAACTCTAGCCAGCAGATTAAGGTCAAGTTGGGAATGCTCTCGTTCCGGACTCATATGAAAGTTAATTATTTTATCAGTCACTCCCAATTAGGTTCTACTTTCGACATAGAGTTAGAGGCCAAATTCTAGTTCGGAATTTGAATCTGTCCCCACCGCATCAGTTAGGTACGGTTAATAACTAAACGTTTTTAGGATTCCGTACCCGAAGGGTGTCAAACGGGACCCTATTACTAAGACTTCACTGTCTGGCTATCTATCTGTCACCAGAATGTATCTATTGAACCGTGACATCTAGGCAGTTAACATTTTCACAGATGACGTACTTCTGTTGCCGCTATAACGGCAAATACTAAAAACAGAATAAAATAAATATTTAAGGGGGGCTCCGATACAACAAACGTGATTTTTTGCCGATTTTTCTCGATCTTTGTGTTTCATGTTGTATAGATAATAGAAAGTAACCCTTCGTGCGCGTGTCCGACTTGCACTTAGCTGGTTTTTATTTTATTTCAAAGTATATTAAGTCTGAAAAATAATAATAATAAAGAGGCTAAAAATTCAACCCATACCGGGACTTAAACCCGCGATCTCTGGCTAACCGTTCCAGTGCTCTCCCAACTGAGCTAATGGGCAAGTGCAGGCATCGGCGAAATTTCAAACCTCTACAAATTTCTCTGTATTACGTACAGGCAGCGACATCTGGCTGAAGTAATTTATGCAGTCTAAGTACCCACTTTATGCAGTCAGGTTAGCCTCTAAATAGGGTTTTAAAATTGTCCTCAGCACGGAATAGTGCAACAAAAAGAATATAGCATTAAAGATATCATTATGATGGATTTTTTTTTTTTATTATTTCGATTGTTGCTTTATCCTAACTCTACTTGTCTTACTACAATGAATGAAGAAAGGCTCCGGTGCGCTACTGTTATCGACCTTGCGGCATCATTCTGGTTAGAAAAGTAGCGTTAGCATAACAAAACAATCGAAATGTTCGATCTGCGTGATATTTTTTAAATTATCTTTGTTATATGATAATTATGATCGAGTGGATACCACGAACTAACAAACGCAGCGTAGGACGCTCACCAGCTCGCTGGACCGGCGACCGGAGTCCGATCTGAGGCAGAGTGATTGCAGCGGCTGGATGAGGATGGCTGAGGACAGAAGAAAGTAGTGTGCCTTAGGAGAGGCCTATGTCCAGCAGTGAACAATTGATTGATTGATGTGATAATTTCATGTCACTCCCGAAAATATTATTACCTGTTTTTGTTAAACGTTACCCTATTCGTAACACCACCTTAATCGTCCATAACAGACTCCAAGGCCTATGATGATTATTATACACTTACACTCGGAAAACGATTACAGAGACAACACAGTTACAAAATAAGAGCATATGGCGGCTTTGTGGCTTGAATGAAATGGTTCTTTTGTTTTACCTTCACGGTGTCCGTTAATGTACGCGAAATCAGTAATGATGCATTTATTGCGGTTAAAGGCATCAAATATCCGTTATCAATTAGCAATTAGGCACTTAGATCGATGCATAGTTTTGGTGATCATAAATAGTTTAATATCCTATTTGCAACACTGGCGTTGATTTGGCCCAAAACATTAAACATTCAGCAAACAGAGCACTTACGCCAATATATTGTATCAGTTATTTATTTATTATGTGCCGGATCACCACTATTAAACAATTCTATTCAACGGCTGAGCGATAGATAGATGTGTTATTAGGGTTCCGTACCTCAAAAGGAAAAAACGGAACCCTTATAGGATCACTTTGTTGTCCGTCTGTCCGTCCGTCCGTCCGTCTGTCAAGACCCTTTTTCTCAGGAACGCGTGGAGGTATAAAGCTGAAATTTATATCAATTACTCAGGTCTACTGTCCCTTGAAGCTGTGAAAAAATCAAACTTCTAAGCCAACGCAATCAAAAGATACAGCCGTTTATGCCGCAAATTTTCGACACTTGCAAGGGAATCAAAACCTACAGGGTGCTTCCCGTGAACTCAGAATCTTGAAATTTGGTACGAAGCAACGTCTTATAGCATAGATAAAGGAAAAATTACGAAAACCATAAATTTTTAGTTACATCACATATATTTTTTTTTAATAATTTTAAACTTACTACCCATTTCCTCATAAACGCGTAGAGGTATTAAATTGAAATTCATACCAAATACTCAGGTCTATAATACCTTTAAGCTGTAACAAAATCTAACTTCCATGTCAACGCAATCAAAAGAAACAGCAATTTAAGCTGCATATTTTGAAACTCGCAAGTACTCGCAAGGGAATCAAAACCTAAAGGGTACTTCCAGTTGACCTAGAATCTTGAAATTTGGCATGAAGCAACGTTTTATAGCACACATAAAGGAAAAATTCCGAAAACCTTAAATTTTTAGTTACATTACAAAATATATATTTTTTAATAAATATAAACTTCTTACTTTTTTCCTCATGAACGCGTAGAGCTATCAAGTTGAAATTCATATCAAATACTTAGATCTAATTGCCTTTAACCCGTGAAAAAATGTTGTTGACATTGCAGGTTTGTACGGAACCCTCGGTGCGCGAGTCCGACTCGCACTTGTTTTATAACAAATAATCTATCTACATTTACACTAACATTATAAAGAGAAAAAGTTTGTAAGTTTATATGTTTGTAAGTTTGTATATGTATAGGGAGTAATTTCCGAAGGTACTTACTTAACCGATTTCAGTATAGCTTAAATAAAAAATACAATCTAAACATAATGCTTACGTCAGTAATGCACTTGAAAGTAGAAAATATGTCGTATTTACCGGCCAAACCAAAATAATTTTGTTATTTTTTTTAACTATGATTCAATTCAGGTGCTATTAAATAAATGAACCACAATTTGTTGATGCTGTTAAATAAATGGCGCAGTGGAGAGAGTTGATCCAATTCTGGTCCCTTCATCAGACCAGCTCGATCACAACCAAGTAATTTTATTGTCATCCAAACAAAGCATAATATTTAGTTGTTTAACGTGTAATTTATTTCTTCCTTATTAAAACTGTAAAAAAAAAACTAAAACGAACTAAAACTGTTCTTACTAAAGTGGTACAATGGTACTGCAGTAAGCTATATTATCAAGTATATTGAAACATACAAAATAAAAAACATGTATTTATAGTTTCTTTTTTGTTACGTCGTGAATACATTCAAAAGTTAGACTTAAAAAGATCCTTGATAGACAGATATACTTATAGTTAACTTTTATTTTTACTTCTTTCCCTCACTAGTAGTTTACGGAGATAAAGTACTTAATATCTAGTAATAACAAAGCTTATAATATAAGTTTATTAAATAGTTTAACGACAAAAAGATAGTAATGACTCCGTAATACGAGAGAATGGACTGAAGTTGCCAGCGTCGAAGGTCTATTTCGCTTGGCAAAGAGAAGAGAGGAATATGCAGAGTTGACGGCCAACCTCCTCGAGTGGAGAGGCACTGAAAGCAGAAGAACAATAAATAACAAAAATTGGTCTGCATCGGACTCAAATTTCTTTTAAAATGCGACTGCGTTCGCGTGGTAGACGGATTAGCTTATAGCCAATGTCCACCTTGAAGGTCCATTCTAAATACCGGTGATAGAATTTTTGAAATCGGATAAGACTTTCAGAGATACAAACATATAAACTTACAAACTTTTCCTCTTTATATTAATGTCGTAGATCTAGATAAGTACTAATGAAAAGTCTGGTTGGAATCAAAGGCAAACACATTTAGAAAAATATACACAGAAGGCAGTACAGTATGGAACCCCAAGTGCGCGAGTCCAATTCGCACTTGGCCGGATTTTTAGTTAGATCTGAATATTGTTTTAACATCGGGCTCAAAATTAATACATAAATAGTGATAAGAATTCCGCCTTCTTACCAACCATGAATAGCCCAATGTACCTAGTTTTTCCACCTAATTAAAATAGACATAAGTGTCAAAGAAGGAAAAGACAAGTGTCTTGATTATAGCATCACCTACTCTACAGAAAACCAGTCTCTTTACAACACCTTTCTAGCACAGAACTGTAGGAAAATTTCTTAGTTACGTCTTCACTCCTAGAGGATGGAAAATGGATCCTAATTTGCAGGCGATACGCTCTATAATTTTCTAATTGTGTTGTTTACCTATAGCGACTAACATGAATAAAGGTCGAAACCAAATACCGTTCGAAGTCTTAATGCAGTTATGGGTTTAATTATAGCTGTTTGGACGTAGTTAGTGGGTAATATCGGAAATTACAAAGGATGGAGAAACTTCGTTCGCCCTGGGGTATGTAATTTATCACTTGAAGTGTTTCAAACATCTTTGTTTTAGATTAAACATGCAACTCTGTGGATTGTAAATTGAAGTAATGGTAAGTCTGGTAATGATGCAACTGTTCTACAATCCCCAAATTGAAGACAACTTTTATTCGGGCTGCCAAGGTCTTAACGCCTTGCAAAATAAATAAGAATCGAAATGGTCGTCGTAGGCGCGGTGATAGCGTATCAGTGGAGCGCTGGCCTTACATTTAAGAGGTCCTAGGTTCGATACCGGCAATTACTAATGACTTTGTTTTCTAAGTTGCGAACATTTGTGAGTTTGTAGTGACCGTATTAATATGATGTTTGTTCGTGAGATCCGATAGGCACCATATTCGCGGACGTAATGGCCTCTCGTCGCTAGCGTGCGACGTGAAACCATTTTCAAACCCCCCTTGGGATTCCGTTTCCTTTTACAACTACCCTTCAATATTTTTACTATTTAATGCTTGTCAACTTAATGCTCACATACCCCACAATCCATGACTCTTTAATAAAATGGTGACTGATGCGACTGTTATTATGATGGTACCTACTTTGAAGGGTAATAGACTATTACTTACGTATGAAGTTAAATATATTTCGCAAAATCATGACATTCGGCCATCCGACTTCGTGCAGCCTCCGGCGCACGAGCCCCTACACAACACGCCCAGAGATCTAGTTAGGATTTAACAAAATAACAAAATACGGAATATCTTTCTTTGTAAATCGTTATGTCAAGACAATTGTTTCCTTTTTTATATTAAAATGTAAATAATTATTTAAAATTGACCAATTAATTTTGTTCAATATCATTATTGTCAAGACGGCAATCTTAAGCAAAACTTCTACGTAAGTATTCAGAAATAAACTTACGGTATTATTTATAAAAAACCAGATTCCTCTAAAACCAATCCAAAACTCCGTTTATTCAATCTTTCCCTGTGAAATCTCCACCACAGACCATTTAAATCGGCGTTTTTGAAGTGTTTCAAAGAATTGAGTTTGTATAAATAAGTTACTTTGTTATTTTCTGCGTGCCTGTAGCCTATCACAATCATGACATTCGGTTACTTTGGTTCTGATTTAGTTGGCGTATAAAGGTGACGCAATTAAATAACTCAGTTTCATTACTTCATATCATAGGGAACGGGCCGTGTATTATTAAACTTAGTATCAAAGTTGGTCCGAATATTTTAATCAAAATAAAATACTAAATCCTTTGAAACTTGTGATTCAAGACCGTAAGAAAAAAGTTTAGACCACTAGCTATCGGCCGTGTTAGTTTTAATCACGGAATACTGCTGAATCGTAAGTAATTTGAGCAAATAATTAATTAACGTTACACAAATTGCTAACGGTCAAAAAGACAGAAATAGAAGGCAATATAAACAAACTCCAACCATCACTCAGACGAAGGATTTGACAGGCGGATAGCCAATCAATGATCAGAGTGACCTGTCAGTGGATCAAAGCGTTCCATTTCACGCAAGATTTTGTGGGGCGTCTACTCAAGATCAGTGCACAAAAATACCAGTAAATTAATAATAGTACATCTTCCTTAGCACTTATCACTAGAATGGCGTTAGATTGTGATAAATGCAGCACAAAAATTCAGGACAACGAATATTTAGCCTGCATAGCTTGTAAAAAGAAATCCATCTGGACTAGCGAGAAGCTATTCAGAATAATGACAAAGGAGCGCAAAGCAAACTGGCAGTGCAGATTTTTCTTAACGAAGAAAGGCAAACTGACCAACAATGTCACTCAGAGGAAACGAAGACAAGCCGTGTCTCCATCTGAAACTCTCTTATGTGACACAATAGACACATCAGTTAACCAAACTCCAAATAGAAGTTGTCTAGAAAATTGCACATGGGATCAAGAAGATATAGAAGAGCTGAAAACAAAAATAGTACTCCTAGAAACAGAACTAGAAAGCGCAGACATGGAGATTGAGCAACTTTTAGCGGAAAACTACTCATGGAACAAAATGATTGCCAAAAGGGACTCCAAAATTCACCAATTGGCCACAATCTGTCGGTCAACACTTTTGCGTAATAATGACGTAGAAGTCACAAAAGAGTCGAACAACAAAACACCAGAAAGAGTCATTCGACTCTTTGCTTATCACTAATACTGGCAAAAAGTAACAAAAATACTATTATTGTTGGAATTACATGTGAAGTTAGCCACAAAATTAAAAATACAGCGACCATCCAACGCAAAGAAAAAGTTCATCACCAGCCTATACTAAAAACTCACCGACACTATAAACACTGTCTTTACAAGGAAAAAAAAAAGAAAAACATATTCCGAAGATCTGCCTCATAAGTACAGAGAACAAAACGTCAAAAATTGCTCGGGAAAAGTTTGACGAAAACTATCAATTGGGCCACTATTTACTACCCTAAGGAATTAGACAATTATTTCAGGGAAATGAGTCGAAGTTAAACTTCACAAAGAAGGACTACTGCATTGTGCTCATAGGCGAGGAGGACTTCAACGGCGCAGAAAATTACCAAGAACTAGTTCTGTACGTTAGACAGAAACTACAAAACGTGACTCACACTAGTGTTGATATGCTCACCAACATTTAAAAAAAAAACGAAACACCGACTTGTTCAATGCAAGGATCGAAACATTTAACTACCTACTGGATTTCGACGTCGTCACTTATGAGTACGCTTACCTCATAGATTCAAGCCTTCATATGACCTACGACTTTGCTATGTTCAATAGGAATAGTGGAGCCGTAAATAACAGAGGACTGAAGCAGATTTTGGAAGATCTAAAATTGAAAGTTGCTAGAATTAGCGGCTGGCTCTCGATTTCTGCTGGCAGCACAAATTCAAATTCACTATCACCAATGTACAGAAAATTAAGAAAGTTTTTCCGTGCCATATGAACAGAACCGCCCTGAAAATAATAAACAGATTTTTCGTTCCTAATTATATACTCTACCAGAATATAAGAAGTTTTAAAAACAAGCGTCATCTTATAGAAGTCGCGGCACTTGAGGATAATAACTATCCGAAACTTGGATAACGGTACCAAAGATAAAACTCTTGCAACTAGATAATTACCAATTAGCTTCCTGTTTTTGCCGAGCTAACAGAGAAGGCGGAGGAGTATGTATAATTCTAAAAGACAATATCGATTTTAAAGAACGTAGAGACATATTACATAAGTTCTTAGAATTCGTATTCGAAGTATTTGCAGTAGAAATTGAGAAATTAAACTTGTTAATAGTAACTTTGTACTGGCCAAATAAAAATAGGTAATCGGAACTTTTCTTCAGTTTTCTAACTAATCTCTTAGAATGCATCCGTAAAAAGGATAGCTCTAAAATGTAGTAATAAGAGGGGATTTTAACATAAATGTTTTACAAGAAAGTTATCTGTCCTCAAAGTTGCTAAATCTTATGAAGAGTTTTAATTTCGTTCAAAAAGTAACTAAGCCGACCAGAATCACACAAACTAGCTAGAGCTGCATAGATCTAATCTTCAGTAATATGCACAACTGCAAAGATAGCTTTAATACTGAAACAAGATAATATGGATTCTCAGATCACAAAGAAGTTTTAGTTAGTTTACCCGGAGATTTAATTGCTTGGTATACAGTTTAAGTTTTTTTTTGGAAAGAAAAAAAAACTTAAAGTTGTTCAAAGCAGAATTACAAAAAACCGATTGGTCAAACTATTTTTAAAGATCCAGCACAAAATGTAAATAAAAACTATAATGCATTCCACGATAAAATCCACGACATCTTAGAATACACCATCCGTAAGGCTAAAATTAAAATAAAAACTAAAAATAAAAACACGTGGTTGACAAAGGGATTAAGAATTTCATGTAAAAATAAACGCCTCTTAAAATTTCTTGTTAATCAATCTAATAGCACCAACCTAATAAATTACTACAAAACATACGAAAAAAAACTTTGAAAAAAAATCATCAGCATTTCCAAAAATATTACAATCTAGCAACGTTACTAAAACCATTAGGCAAATAATAAAGGAACGATCGAATAAAAATACACTTAAACCTAAAAGAACATACAATTAAATATAAATAAAAAAA
This sequence comes from Yponomeuta malinellus, assembly GCA_947308005.1. Classification (NCBI taxonomy): domain Eukaryota; kingdom Metazoa; phylum Arthropoda; class Insecta; order Lepidoptera; family Yponomeutidae; genus Yponomeuta; species Yponomeuta malinellus. The sequence goes on from OX371013.1 coordinate 10,613,266, forward strand.
TCACAGGTGTTCCCCTTGCTATCGCTAATCACTTTAATAACTTCTTTGGTACAGTTGGTACTCCAGAAAAAGATAAACCTCAACCACTTGGACAAACAATTCTCGCACATTCTTGTAAAAGAATGTGCCCGGAATTTTGTTCACCTTTGTCATTTCTTATAAATCAGTCGTTTTCCGAGGGAATGATCCCAGATTTGTTAAGTCGCGAGCAGTACGTAGATATAGAACAGCAAAATCCGGGTCGATTCCGCGTGCTGGGCTGTTTTCTGATTCTAATTTACCTATATAAATGACTTGCCAGATGCAATTAATATCCCGTGCACACTTTTCGCTGATGACATATCTTTAGTAATACGATGCCAGAACAATATAGAACTTGTACAATTACTAAAAACAAACTTAACTTTAATAACGGACTGGCTCAGTGATCATAATTTGGAAATAAATTTCAGCAAAACTAAATTCACGCAATTCAGACCGCATCAAAAACGTCCACTCAAAGTAAATTACGAATTTTGCAAACAGCCGATTGAAGTAGTTGATTCCTACTGCCTCCTGGAAATCGAAATAGACAGCAACATACACTGGAAACATCATGTAAAGAAAATTGCCAGTAAACTCTCTAGTTTTGTATATGCCTTGTCTGAATAGCAAGAACTACAAACACTAAAAGTGCCATGTGTGCCTACTTTGCATAATATGCTCAGTCGTGGCTGAAATATGGTGTCCTTCTTTGGGGTAAAAGCACAGATGTAAAGCAATTATTTATTTTACAAAAGAAATGTATCCGAATAATCGCTAATATTGACGTAATGACGAGCTGTAGAACATACTTCAGTAAATTAAATATTCCTACACTAAGTTCACTATATATCTCTGAAGCTTGCATTTTTGTAAAAAAAAATAACTCGAACCTCTTCCCTAAACATACGCGACCCGAAAATTTAAGGCCACGTGACAGATTAAAAACCTGCTCAGCGAAACTACACCTAGTCAACTCCGGTCCCCAATCTATGGCTGCCAAAATATTTAATTGCATTCCTGAGTCAATCCAAACAATAGAAAAACCAAATGTTTTTAAAAATACCCTGAACAAATATTTAATTAAGAACAGTTTCTATACAGTACAATAGTTTCTTGAAAACCATGCAAAAATTTAAATAGCTTTCGCTTTCGTTTTCCTTTTCTTTTCTTTTATCTACTGTTCATTTTTGTTCTTACTAGATTTACAAAATATTTTAAGTTCTTGCTTTGTTTAATATACAGTTTGTAGTTTAATAATAAATAAGCATGTTGCCAAATATATAATATTTATGCTCACCTGTGTATAAATAATGTATAAATAATCGATAATAAGTTATTTTAAGTTAGCAGCGCCCTAGCAGGGTTCTTGTTTGAAACTAAATATTTTAAGAGATCTCATGTACCTACAACAACCTCGACATAAAGCACATATCCGCATTTCAAACTCATGATTAAGTACTAGGTTTTAACATAGTGGGTAACATTTCTTTTTCACTTTTACCTTCAATCTCAAATCATCATTACTAACTTCTGTTAACACCTAGCACCAAAAGAACATACTAGATTCTACTTAGACTGGATTTGTCCTGATTCATACAATTCTCGTACCAAACCAAACAAAAAAAAAACACATTTCGATGAACATTCTAGTCTATAATAACACCGAATGAATAACAGATCTGGTACTCATACCAAAATTGCTTATTTCTCACAATACGTTACATAGTTATAATTACAGACCTGAGACTTCCGCACTTAGCCTCACAGTTGGGCCATTGTACTCAGCGAACACGGAGGTATGTAAATAACTCAGACACTAGGGTTTCCTCACGATATCCTCCCACAGAGTCAGCGTGTGATATTGCTACTACAATTCACAAATGTGCGTAATTTTAACAAAGTCATTGGTACATGGCAGGATTCGAACCACCGACCTCCCGAATGAGAAGCCGGCGTTCTACCGCTCCGCTACCATCGCTCCCACAATACTTTACATACAATCGACAGCACGTTGGCATTTACAAGCATGCATGTTAGGGGTATTTTTGCTTCAATGTAAAAATTAATTGGACGTAAATACTTTCTTTGAAGTACACAGACCGTACTCTTATCTTCATTATGCAAATTTCCTAGAACTTTCCAATAAGCCGAATTCTGACAAAATAACAGACGCTCTCTCACGTCGTATTGTGACGCTCTCTCACGTCAAATAAATTAAAACGAGACGCCCGCTCACGTCAAATAAAACAGACGCTCTCTCACGTCACAAAAAAACAGACGCCCTCTCACGTCATATTAACCAAAATTTTGACACTCGCCAAAAAACAAAAACAGACGCCCTCTCACGTCGTATTTTGTGACGCTCTCTCACGTCAAATAAAATAAAACGAGACGCACGCTCACGTCAAATAAAACAGACGCTCTCTCACGTCATAAAAAAACAGACGCCCTCTCACGTCATAATAACCAAAATTTTGACACTCGCCAAAAAACAAAAACAGACGCCCTCTCACGTCGTATTTTGTGACGCTCTCTCACGTCAAATAAAATAAAACGAGACGCACGCTCACGTCAAGTAAAACAGACGCTCTCTCACGTCATAAAAAAACAGACGCACTCTCACGTCATATTAACCAAAATTTTGACACTCGCCAAAAAACAAAAACAGACGCCCTCTCACGTCGTATCTTGTGACGCTCTCTCACGTCAAATAAAATAAAACGAGACGCACGCTCACGTCAAATAAAACAGACGCTCTCTCACGTCATAAAAAAAACAGACGCACTCTCACGTCATATTAACCAAAATTTTGACACTCGCCAAAAAACAAAAACAGACGCCCTCTCACGTCGTATCTTGTGACGCTCTCTCACGTCAAATAAAATAAAATGAGACGCACGCTCACGTCAAATAAAACAGACGCTCTCCCACGTCATAAAAAACAGACGCACTCTCACGTCATATTAACCAAAATTTTGACACTCGCCAAAAAACAAAAACAGACGCCCTCTCACGTCATAAAAAAAACGGACGCCCTCTCACGTCAAATAAAATAAGAATCAGACGGCCCTCTCCCGTAAAATAAAACAAATTTTACGGCCTTCTTCGTCAGTAAATACAGAAGTTAACCACCACACGTTTGATCGAACAAAATTATTTCACTATTTTAATTATTTCATGATTAACAGGACACTAAAAGAATGAAAAGAAAAGAAATAAAATTCTCAGGAAAAAGAAACAACTACGCATCTACGCCAAACAATTTTCAATTCAAATTTTAAAACCAACGGTTTTACTTAACGGGTTTTTTTTTGTGCTACGTGATTATAAGTTTAAATTTAAATCATTATCAGCTTTTAAATGAACTTTACATTTATTAAAGAAAAAAGAAAAAGTTTGGAATAGCAGAGACGAATCGTAAATAAATTCTACTTCGGTAAATTATTGAAACAGTGAATAATTTAAAGTGCTTACTGGAGTTTGCAGCACCTTGTGGGCGAGGACTTCTTCTTTTAACACTTCTGAATTAATATGATGTTTGTTCGTGAGATCCGATAGGCACCATATTCGCGGACGTAATGGCCTCTCGTCGCTAGCGTGCGACGTGAAACCATTTTCAAACCCCCCTTGGGATTCCGTTTCCTTTTACAACTACCCTTCAATATTTTTACTATTTAATGCTTGTCAACTTAATGCTCACATACCCCACAATCCATGACTCTTTAATAAAATGGTGACTGATGCGACTGTTATTATGATGGTACCTACTTTGAAGGGTAATAGACTATTACTTACGTATGAAGTTAAATATATTTCGCAAAATCATGACATTATCATTTGCTAAAAGGAAAACATCGCGAGGAAATTTAAGTGTCTTGCACTTGACATTTGCTGGTAAATCGTATGTATAGATGGCAACCCTGTCAATTAGCTATTTAGTCGATTATCCTTGGATGGTTATTAATCTATTTACTTACTTATCTACTTGGAAGCCGCGGTAAGGTGTGCCTCAGCGCTTGAAATCGCCGCCATTACCGCGCTGGGCCCGCGTAGTGATTCAATTTAAAATGTAAACGGTTTTTTTATTTTGTAGCGAAACTGGGCATTGTATGACTTTAAACAATTCCCGACAGTAAAATTAATTATTCATCCCATAAGAATAATTCAGATGATTTGCTGAAAACCGGAAAACGGGAAGTTTTTGCACACGATGAAATAAATAAAATAGTGGTGTCGTGAATAGAAAAAACCGTGTAAAATTTAAATTTACCAACACCTAAGTAGCTAAACGCTAAATTGTTAACTAGCTAAAATGTCCGACAAAACAGATCAATTCAGAAAGCCCACAAATGTATCACTTCGTCATGATGTTCATGACCATGGTGATGATGCTTTTCTTTATGATGATGTTCGTGCTCCTTATGGTGGTGGTGGTGATGATGTTCTTCATGATGGTGCTCATACTCTTTATGGTGATGGTGATGATGATGATGGTGATGGTATTCATCCTTATGGTGATGCTCTTCCTTATGATGATGCTCTTCTTTGTGATGATGCTCTTTTTCTTCATGGTGATGATGCTTCTCTTCCTGATGAACATGGACCGGCACGTAGATCTTTTTTTCGTGGTGGTGGTGCACCACGGTGCTGTAAAAAAATGATTTCAATTAAGTGCAGGAAGACGTAGTAAGATAAATAAAAAATAAAAACCGACTTCGAAACACTACAGCACTAAAAAGTTAGAAACAATTTAAATAATTACAAGTATTTATACATGTAGGTATTGTAGAAGTATTATTTGGAGTCGGTGCCCAAAATATATGTGCTGGTCTTGAAACTGGGCACCGACTACAAATTATATTTAGTGGGGGAGCGGGAGAAAAATAACTAAGTCCCTTATAACCATAATTTACTCTACTTAATTCGTTGCTTTAAAATTTCATGTTCTAAATTTCTATCTCCGAAAGTCTTCACCAGAACATCACCAAATTAACTTGGGACTACTTTTACGCTATTTTATGAAACATACGGATATTACTAAAGGATGGGCCCCATTAGGGCTTATTTACTGCTGACCATTGAAGAGTTCCGTTCTCCATCTCTGAAAGTCTTCATCAAATTAAAATGGGACCATTGAGACGTTATACCTGTTCGAACAAAAAAGGAATTGTCGAAGTCGGTTAAGATTTGACGGAGTTATGGAGGAACTTAGCCAAAAAACAAAAAATATATACGCGTCGAATTGATAACCTCCTTTTTTAGGAAGTCGGTTAAAAAGGAGAAAATTAACTACCTTTTCTAACTGTGGACTGAACCGCACATCTTTTCTAACTGTGGACTGAATGTAGCGGTGGTAGCCATGTGAGTAGAACATTGGACTCGGAAGCGAGAGACCCAGGTTCAATTCCCATTGCGGGCACCTATGACTTTGTTTTCTAAGTTATGTACATTTGTGAAGTTATAGTAGCAATACCACTCGCTAACTGTGAAGGAAAACATCGTGAGGAAACTTGAGTGTCCGAGCTATTCGCATACCTCAGCGCTTGAAATCGCCAATCCGCGGTGGGCACGCGTGGTGATTAAGCCCATACTCTCTCTCTGAGAGAAGGCCTGTGCCCTACAGTGGGACGTATGTAGACTGCTAAAAAAATCCGTAATTTCAAACAGTGATGGTATAATTTATCCTAAAACTGATGTTTCCTGAGTTTTTTTACTTACTGGGTGTGATGATGTTCGTGTGGATCTGGCAACGGATTTCCCATGCTAAGATGGCTCAGCGCCGCGACAAACATTGTCAGCTGAAAGAATAAAATTTTGCAAGTTTTCTGACAGTCATAATAACTTCGACACTTCTTCCACAGAACACAATCACTTGTCCTAGTCCCTAACTAGGATACCCTGTGCCGTGGAAACCAGACAAGGCTACCACAAACACGAAAATATACCCAGACAGACCATTTGTACAAATGTACGGCGGTCCCGAGTAGGAATTGGAGGCACGACCGGCATGGTAATCAGACGTGATAAGGATAGATAAAAATCTTTTTACCGCTTCATAAAGGTTTTTAATTTAAATTTTGATACAGTCTAATGTATGTTAAATTGTGGATTCCTTTTCTTAAAATCCATTACTCCTTGAAGCTTGAGACCACCAAAAGTTCCTTTCATTCCTCTCTGTGGAAACTGTGCATTGGCAGACAGTAAATATGCACCTCTCAAGCTTACTGCAACATTGCAGAGACAATGATGGATGACAAACTAAATAGATCTATGTACTTACGGCGAAATACGCAGTGAACATGTCTGGTCTCCTGATGCTTTCCTTGTGCACTAGCGCGAATTATACGGGGTTAATATACTAATTTTTACATATACTTACATTTTATTGTTCCCCATAAAACAAGTAATAAAGGATGATGATATAATTGCAAATTACATTCAAACGAGACTAGGCTAAGTGCTGAAGTCAAATACCGTTCAATGTCTGGTCTTGATTACCTGTAGCCGTTTGAGTTATTGTCTAATCGGTTATTACAAACAATAAAGTTACAGTAGGCCAAATAGCCACCTATATTTATTTTGATGATTTCAGTTGACTGTTTTTTATAATTATAACCACCAAATTACACAATGTATTAAGATTCTTTCAGCGTTCAGACGCAGCATTTTCTTTCAAAAAACAATACCGTATGTACCACCAATATGAAATACATAAACCTGTCATTTCCATGATTATCTACCCACTAAATTCTTCTTACAATCCTCTCCATCCAAGGCTAACCGGTAAGACCGCCAATTGTATACTAATAACGATACATGTTACAAAGTATGTGTTAAAATAATATTCATAAAAACCTATTTAGAGGCTGAAAATTCCACCCATGCCGGGACTTGAACCCGCGACCACTGGCTAACCGTGCTCTCTCAACTGAACTAATGGGCAAGTGCAAACATCGGTGAAATTTCGAACCTCTTTACAAACTTCTCTGTGTAACGTACAGGCAGTGACATGGCTGAAGTAATTTACATCACTTGCAGCCCCGAATGACAGGGATTAGTGCAACAAAGAATATAATAATATTCATGTACTATATAGTGTTCTCTATCTTTCTATCTAAACCTTAGACCCGCATGGGTAAATAAAAAATGAAATTTCTCGTTCCTCGCATCCCCACTGTTCATTAAGTTACCGCTGTTCATTGGGTTACTCATCTGCCTCCAATGTTTACATGAAACTAACTCTATTAGGGAATCAGCCCGGTGACTGCAGTAGGTAATCCTATAGGATTCATACAATTCCCAACGTGTCAGTGGGCGGATGGGAGCGCGAGCAAAAAGAACGAGAATGCGGCGCTGGACAATTTGGAAATGCATCCGCGCTTTCGGGTCACTCCAGTACGCCCTTGCTCGTGGTTTACGGAACTTAGCTGCGATGGTCGTCTCTCTTTGTCTTGCTACGTAGTAGTGTGACAGAGAGAGACTATACTAACTCTTATTTTAACTCTTTGAAGAATGCAGGCATTCGTTGTGGATACTTACTGTAGTACCCAGCAACTTGCACTAGGTATGTAAAGTTGCCTCTCAGGCGCTGTTAAAACTAGGATGGTCAGAGTGGAGTTTTTTTTCCCGCTGCCTTTTTCTCCACTACAAATACGGCCCGAAGGCAGCGGCTAACATAGTAACATAGTACATTGACATTCAGCAAACAGAATGTAAATTCTTTACGTTGAAATAAATTATTGATTTCTGATTTCTGATCCTTGTTTGTACTCTAGAGTAGGCCTACTATCTCATGGAATGTATGGCAGGACATTGCATCAAGTACACTATTACGCAAACGAATTTTGACATTGTGTGACTCGACTCGAGTCGCCTACTTATTTGGAGACTTTAAAACGCGATTAGAAGCACGAATCTTCAAATGCATTTAAAATTGTCTTTCAAGACTATTTAAAATGTGTTTACTTAGTGTTGAAGAAGAATCTTATTTTCTTACGTTGTTAGTTAATAAAAACGTGATAGAGTTGATACAGTAGAACTTACTAACGCCTCAACACGGCAACTCTTACCACGGACGCCTCACCAAGGCAACTCTTACATCATCACCTTCCGCTTTTAAACAAAAAGCGGAAGGTGATGATGTAAAAAAAGTGTCACTGTCAAATGAACACAAATCAAAAGAATGTAAAGTACAAAACGTAAGATTATGTTTGAATTTCCAGAGTAGCCTTTATTTTGTTGCTCTTTTAGAATAAAATGGCCTGGCGGATAGTTCACGTCCGAAGCGGGAGTAACCCGATAGAGGCGCTGTAGAGAATGAGTGCAATCAGGAGAATTTCCCTGGACGCTAGCAGCGGCGATCTGAACACGACTGAGCCATATGCAATGCACAGAAGGTCGACTTTTTAAAAGATTTTTGTTTGTCCTTTTGCCCTACAACAAAAATACAGGAATCTCTAGTAAAACGAAATAAAATTTGCTAACTATCGCTGGTTTCTTGATAATATTGTCTCCTTCTGTAGTTTCAAGATAATATTTTCCAAAACGATTCCTTTAATGGTGACACCCCCTTACAATAACATTACTTCTTTCAGCATGTTGATAATAATAATAACTTCCACATAATACAATCACTTGACCTGGCCCCAAACTAGGATACCCTGTGCCTTGGTAACCAGGCAAGGACGTCACAAACATGGACACAAACCTAGACTGAAGCCATTTGTATAAATGTACGACAGCCTCCTAGGGCCCTCCTTTTTTGAAGTCGGTTAAAAATAAGATTAGTGATTGTACTATGAGGCATTTGGCGCGTCAGACCATTCTCTAGGACTCCTTTATGAGTCGAGCACTTGAGCCGTCACAACAAGTTTCATAAGTCAGAGGGTAATTCGTTAGTCCAGCCTTGAATTTGTTGTTATTAAAAATGAAGCTACTTTGCTTGCATCGTTGGTGCAATTTCGTATCACATGAAGCAATAAACGACCTTGAACTTTATGCAAACCAGAATTTGCTCTTTAATATGCGGCCAAAGCTGACGCAATAAATTTGACCGTTAGAATTAATTATCCATGTGGTAGCGCTCCGGCATTGGAGCATGTTATTGGAGCTCCGCACTTACCGGAAAGACTTCCTTAGGAGAAAGCAAGTCACTTCCTTAGTACTAATTAATATTTTACGATAAATACGATTATTCTCATATCGTGACTTTATTTCATTTTCATTATCCAATTTTACAAAGCTTGACAGTGTAAGCATAGCTAATCGCGCGTGTTTAAAACCTCAATCACGAGTGTTGTGTCGAGTTTTATTATCGAATAAAGTACAAGTAAAACTTAAGAGTCCTAATAGTAAGAAGCGATATGTATAGCGTAACATAGCATGGCATATCTTCGAAAACCCACTCGCAGTATGTACGCTTGTACATCTTGAAATCGGAATCGCACGCAGTGCTACAGCGCCAGTTTGTTACGATGCTAAATATGTGAGTGGTTCTTCCACTTTCTAACTATCATGCCAGGAGCGGCGATCTGAGTCCCTCCGCCAATGAACGGAGTCCACTGAACTGGTGTTGTGAGCTGCACCTTTTGTCGGTGAGATTGAATTCTAATGGACGAGGGCTTTTAGAAAACCGATCGCATTGTTTTAGCGAGATGGGGGGAATCAAGTAAAAGGAAAGCGCTGATCGAAAACTACGGGGAAGCATCGGTCGATTCCATAATCCTTATTCCATCACTGATTAAGAGCGGTTTTGTTGTTCGAGTCGTTGTTGGGACTTAACGATCAAAAACTTGGACTTTTATGTGCTCTGTACTTGTAAGAAAGCCGAAGATAATGCTGTTTAGTCAAATAAATGGCCAACTATTTATTAGTAAAAACGAAGAGCAGAGTTTTGAAGATTTTGGCGACATGTGTTAGATATTGGAATCAAGTTAAGGTTCGCTTATCAGAAAGCAAATGTAAGATCATTGGACCTTATTTAAAACACTGGCAAGGTACATACGCTTCAGCTTTTCATGGCCAATTGTTTTAGACGTGCTCTTCTTAGACAAAATACTCTTTCGAGACTAAAATGAGTCCACCACATATACTAATTAACAATTCAGGAGCGAAACCTCTTGCCACCGGTTACCTGTAGCTCGGCTGAAAACCGCGTTCGCGTATTTACAAAAAAATACCATAAACAGCGGCTCAGGGCCCCAAGAGGTCCGCAAAGTCGAAGCTTTGAAGCGACAATCTCTGGAGCGGCTTACGGGGAGTAAGCCGCTCGCAGGTCACTCCGACATCACCTGCTAGTGCTGTAGAGGAGGTACAGAAACTTATTCTCGCTGGCTCAGCGACCAATAGCGTAATTATCCACAGCACCAAAAATTCTTCATCAGCGCTAAAATTACGCGTACCCTGTACTATGGCCGTTAAAATGTCTGTCCAATGTATTTTCCTTTGTACTAGTACAAATGGGGTCTATGATGTCTTACAATCAACTCTTTAGCAAAGTATCATTCCACAAGCAACGTTTCGTTTTACAAACTGTTGTTTCACAATGACATCCAAACAAAAATATTTATTTGAATGGTTTTAATTTTTAAAATGCATCATTTATTATGTTTAAAAGATAAACTTACATAAAAAAAATCAGATGACAAATTATGCATTTCGAAAATGCTTTATTTATTATTATTTTAAAAGATATACTGACATTCTTGACAATCTCAAGTTTGCGTTATAACTTCGAAAATGTTATTCGGTAAGGCTGTCATATGGGACAAATCTGTTAAAGATAAGTTTATACAGGAGCCTTACGATTGTCTGAACGGATTTTTTTCTGCCTCTTAAAGTAAGTAAAGGAGCTGCGGCTGAACGTGCCAGACGGGCTGGCGGGGCGGCGGCGGCGGCCCGCGCTGTTGGCGGTGCCGCGTGCGCGCACCAACCTGCTGCAGCGGGCGCCTCTCACGCGTGCGCTGTCCTTGTTCAACATGGTGGCCGACCATGTAGATATATTTTACTGTAGTCTGAGCGAGTTCAAGAGGGCCATAATTCGGATTTTAAGTTAAGGACTTATTTTATCTAACTCTATCGCATTAGGTAATACACCTGTAATGATAGATGTTAAGTGGGGATACAAATAAATAAAAAAAAAAAAACCCAATTAGTATCCAAATTTATTTTGCTAGGTGAACTTTTTGGTAACCACTAAGGAGCTACGCTCGCTTCGCTCGCTCCACGCAGTGAGATCACAAGTCTAACCTAACCTAACCCACTGTTCCAGTGAGGGGAAATAATTAGCATAGTCTGGTCTCTGCCTACCCGTCTGGGATACGGGGGCAAATTTATGGGTATAATATATGTATATATTTTAATGCGTGAAATATATCCTCCTAAGTCCTGAGGTTAAAAATACCGTTCGAAAACCATGGTACCTTATACCGGTGATAAAACTACCTACGAGAACATACAACTCGTTATTGTACACCAGTAATAATATTTATAGAGATAAGGTACTAAGGTATGTGTAATATTAATAATATTAGCTATAGCAAAGCCAGCTTTTTACTTTGACTTACTGTACCTTCTCTATATTGTTTTACCTTGAAGTGTCTTTCAGAAAGCTTCGTATTTTCACTCAATCTCGTATGTTAGTTCTTCGTAAGGGTAATAATATTATGTTTTACATTGAAGTGTGTTGTGAGCTTAACTATTATCGTAGCTTCTGAATAAGTTCTCTGAATTTATAGTATCTTAGCGTCTTGGGATTGTTACGATAAAATTAATCTGATCGGTACCGCTAAGTATCTAAAATTAATTAGTAGTTTAGATTAACTGAAACAATATTGAGTCAAGTCCGTTTGTGGTCATGATGTTTCAATTTTCCTTTTCAAAGAAGTGTAAGAAATACTATAATAGTTGATTGATGTGTTCTACTGAAGAATTGCACATTTTAGAAATAACCTACTGTTAACAGATATCAGTTGACTAAAGTAAACAAAAAATAAAAACCGACTCACCCACCGAGGGTTCCGTACGTATTTGTAGGTACTTACATATTTACTATAAATAGTTTCGAAATCGAGACTCGCAATATTTTCCGATCTTCAACAATTAAAAAAAATATTACAAATGTATAGTTTTCAGATTTATCCCTGTATTTGTAGTGGAAGACGTAGTTCTAGTTTCTAGATCAACGGAAAGTACCCTATAAATTTTGATTTCCTTCAGAAATATACGTATTTTGCTCCACAAAAGGCCGTATCTTTTCTTTACGATAACTTAGAAGTTAAATTTTTTTTACGGCTGCATGGGACTGTAGACCTGAGTATATGGTTTCAATTTGAACTCGGTACCTCCACGTGCTCCCGAGATAAAGGGTCTTGACAGACAGACGGACGGACGGACGGACGGGCGGACGCACAACAAAGTGATCCATTAAGGGTTCCGTTTTTCCTTTTGAGGTACGGAACCCTGAAAACTGACATCTGTTAACAGTAGATAAACAGATTGTTAGTGTACGAGACATAAAACAACATAAACTCACGCCTGTATACCAGGGTCTGCCACTTACCACCATCCTGACGTATCTCGTTCGCTTCACCAACATTCATTAGTCCTTGCATGCACGCACGCCGGAGAAATAATTTATGCAACTACAAGCTTTGAATTTCAGATAAACTTCATTCATTTTCCATTGCCCAAAACCATCTAAAAACTTGAGAAGCATAATGATGCTCTAAAGCCCTTGGATGGATTTGGGCAATGAAACCGAGTATTTTCTCTCAAATTCTAGGTTTCTACTTTTCTAATCTGAGATCCAGAGGTGTTTGTGGTGTGTGTGTGTGTGTGTGTGTGTGTGTGTGTGTGTGTATGCCATTATAAACTAAAGTCTTCAGATGTGTAAAACTGTTGTAGAAATGTGTATTTCAGCTCAATTTACTCGTTTATAGCAAAATTTGCGACTGAAAACCCGTAATAATGTTATCAGAGGCGAGAAGTTAAGAACCATTCCAATGAAGTTTGCTTTCAATAAAAGCAATACCGCATTAAAACTTATAACGCCCTTCGTTTTAAATAATGAAGTCTATTGTCGATCAGTTATTAAACAAATATAAAATTTAAAAAAGAAAACAACTTATTCAGACATAATCAAATTAAGGTAAAATCCTCATTATATAAATCAAATTAAGGAGTTCTCTCTGTGTAGCCATGCCGCCAAAAGCTTATTTTAATTTTGTTTGTTGATATTTATTTGTAGGTATTACCCGGGGCTAACAAATGTATTTTTTGCCGCCCACTAAAACTTCATAAAAATGTTTTCGTTGTTAATAAAACATGCCACAAAACATGTCACAGGAGGCGTGGAATAATTGCAGCGAAACAAAAGCAGCTTCGGGAAGCAATATGGCGGACGATTTGACGCAAACTGTGGGGGTACTTACAGTGTGTGTTTCCAAAATTAAAAGATGCGAAAGGTCCATTTATAACATAATGGTCCCAATGCAGAGCACAAGCGCTTTGTCAGCGAGTGAGAAATATTATGGGCTTAATAATTATCACCCGTGCCCACATCGGGTTGGTTATAACAGATACTCAGGTTTCCTTTCTGTATTTTGCCTCTAATTTAGTGGTATTACTACAAATTCGTAGTCATATTCATTTTCCTATTATAACTCAATCAATGAGACAATCACCTATGCTGAGGGTACAGCAGCCGCCGGCCACCATTGCATCTGTTCGTGAAACAAAGGACCTTGACAGACGGACAGACCTACCGGCAAACTAAAGTAGTCGTATTACGATGCCATTTTTTTCCTTTTCAAGTACGTAAAATCCCAAGAATATATGGACTCTACATTGAATAAAATTTAACCCACCGCGGATTAATAAATCCTAGCCCTAGCCCTACAGTGGAACGTATATAGGCTGCTTGTGTATTAATTCTAACTAATGGGTTTATCAAAGCCTGCCTGAAGCGCGCCCTTTGTGTGTTTCTATATGTCGCTGTCACAGAGTGGACGTGGCTCGAGATTTGTGCATGGTAGCCACGATTTATGGCCAGAAATTATTTGTGAAATAGACGCCGGATGGATGGAACCGGACTTATTGATCGATCGCCCAAACCTAAACGATGGTTGTTGCCTTTACTCACAGTGTAGCGGTGCTCGGCATGTAACAATGGTAATTACCAAAGGTATGTTGATGATGGTGATGATGATGATGATGAGGCTTAGAAAATCCGAATCTGTCTTGAACAAAGTCGCGGACACAGCTAATATTTGAATAAAGTAAGCTGCCTTTATATGTCCAACTGCAGGGCACATTCTTTCTCTAAGAGAGAGAGTGTAGGTTTAAACACCACGCGTGCCTACCGCGGATTGATGATTTCAAGCGCTGAAGTAAGTGAACTATTAAGTAAATAAATAAATTGTTTATTGAAAAAAGTTATGGTTACATAGTAATACATCTACATTAAGTTATTCAATAGAAAAACATAACATAAAATGAACAGACACTCAGGTTTCCTCACTATTTTTTCCGTCACAATGGTGTTGATACTATCAATTCACAAATGTACGTAACGTTAGAAAACGAACTGGGTACATGCTGGAGAGATTTGAACCCACGACCTAGCATTTGAGGCACGGGTTCTACCGATATTTTTATCAATGCGTGAACAGTATCTCGGCCATGTTCTCGGTCGCCACTCCGTTATGGGTAATAACGGGTTTACCAAATAATTGGTAAACCTGTCGTCCTCCTGCATCGCCAGATGCCCTTCTCATTTCCACTTTCATCTCGAGATTCGATCTCCAATATCGTCAACCTTCGTCCGGCAACGGATTGAGTCTAACGAATGACGTATTAATGTTGATGAAGCGAAAGAGATCTGCCAGGATCGTAGCAAGTGGTAGACCGTGGTCTGCCTACCCCTGCGGGATACAGGCGTGAGTTTATGTATGTATATATGTTCACGAGTCTAGGGCCTAATATGGCTCTCTCCAGAGATTTTTGTGGTGGATAACACTAAAAGGTAAATAGAAAAAGTGTCTTAAGACTGTTCTTACGAGGAGCAAGCTGTCTCCCTCGCACAATTTAACTTTTTTTTTGTAATAAAATGAGTATACATTTGATAAATGTGGTCTGAAGGTTTCATGGATAATGAAATTGCGGATATATAAGGCATATTTTTTCTTATACTGTACTAAGTTTTTGATTGAGATCATTTCAAAATTAATAATTTTGGGAACAAATTTTCTTTGTTAAACACTGCGCACAGGAAAACGAAAAAGTATTAAAACTTTCCGTAATTTAATTATGCATCAAATCCTCAGACCACATTTGCCAAAAGTTCACTCATTTTATTACATTATTTAAAATGAAAATTGTGCAGCCTTAAGCCTTAATCCAGGTCGTGTTCTACCCGAATTCGTTCAGTAAGTAATTTATTTGTGCAATTACAGTAATTTATAAACACATATATAGATATGTGTACATACATAAACTCACGCCTGTATCCCAGAGGGCTAGTCAGAGACCGGGGACTGACACTTGCCACGATCCTGACAGATCACGCACGCCGGTTTTGGGTACTTTTATCTTGCCCTTTGCTAATACATCCCCTATTTGGTCGAATTTATAAACACGATCCTCAAAAAAACACTTTTAAAATTAAGTTACAGTCTTGGGGCAAACCATTGTTACTGTATCTTAAGTGTTTTAAGGAACCATATTTTTATAAGTAAACAACTTCATGTTCCATATTCAGCTTCCCGTATTTTGTCGATTTCTATCAACATTCTGTTAACTTGTAGACCAAAGCTGAATGAAATGAAATATACCTACTACGTATGTCTATGTTTCAAATTTCTCTCATATATAGGGTATATTCAGTCATAGTGAAACACAACCTTAGAAAGATAATTCCATGAAGCCATCTACTGCTATCTAGTTGGAATACTAACGCACTAAGCTTTCGTGCAACACGGCTGTCCCAAAAATAAACAAAGTAAGGGATTTTTTATTTCAAAGCCGAGTTATTTCCACTATTGGTTACTAGTCGGTTCCAGTAACCAATAGTGGAAATATCTCGGTTTTGAAAAGAAATGTCCCTTCCAGTGTTTATATTTGGCACAGCCGAACAGTATTGAATAGTGCAATATTGTGAATAGTTGAGTCCCATATTGCATTTCAGCCCAGACGGAGACTGACATGGCATACACGTTATGTAATAGGTTACTTGAGTTGATTGATTAGCTAGGTATCTTGTTCGACGGTTTGTACACATGATATGCTTACTGGTGCAATGTTATATTATACAGGTATGAAGAAATGTTTGATGTGTTGCTTAATTTTGTTATGCTCTAGAGAGGCCGAAGGTCGCCTCTCAGCCTTTCATTCAGAAGATTAAACGAACGGATGCAAATAAACAAGAGTGGACGAATTAGTGTAGAAATTAATGCAAATGCAAAATAACTTCATTGGTTGAGTTATAATTAACTGAGGAGTATAAAAAACATATTCTGTGCCATTTTATATGCCATAGAATATTTAGTAAGGCCGTTTTTTTACAATTTTGCTAAATTCCCAGTTAATTGTTGACCAATCCCCGTAAAACTTAAAACGTCTCTCTCTTCTTGGTACCATAATTACGATTTGCAATTTACACACAAAAAAAAGTCTTTACTATGTCCAGTTAATTAATTTCGCTCGTCGACTGCCTCATTGGTCTAGCAGTATCACGTCTCACTACCAGGCCGGGGGTCATGGGTTCGATTTCCACTGGGGGCCGCCGTATATTTGTACAAATATCCTCAGTCTGGGTGTATTACTATGTTTGTGATTTCCTTGCCTCGTTACCGTAGCACAGGGTATCTAGGGCCCCGATTCTGTTAGTGCATTGTAGTAATAGGGGTTAAAGTATGAAATTGCCGTTTTATTGCAATAGGTTCTTTGAATTGACATAGAATCTTCATGGTTTGAGGTTTTCGAATGGAACTTTTTTCAAATGGTTTCTATGATGTTCTTTTTTTAAAAAATGTGAAACATTTGAATATCGACTTTCAATTGTTTTTGTTATTCAATTTAGACAAGAAAGATGGATACTGCGAAAATTCGAGTGATTTTTTTCCATTGTTTCGTACCATTGACGCCTAGAAGGTTTGATAGGTGTGCCCGCGGAGACTTAAAGCAGCCATGAAATAATATCGCCATGTTCATGCAGTTGTCATGTTACTACAATGCATTAAGAGAATCTAGGCCCTAGTTGGGGACCGGGACTGTGTTATGTGGAAGTTATTATTATTATTAACTTTAATCTATCGAATAAAAGCTCGAGGCAATTTAGGACAAGTTGGCTTTGTTCCTTTACCGGGTTTTCAGCACAGATTACTGTATCAGTGCTCTTGAGGTCATTGATGCCAACGCAAACGGCGCCTTCGGTAACCTCCATTCGTTTGTCGGTCGGTCTTTACAAGTATGCAGCCTCACATTGCTCTATATTCGTTGCCTTTTGAACAGTGTTTCTTCTTAGATATCGGGTTGAACATTGATTATTCCAAATGAGCAGGCAATATCTGAGGGTAATCCGCCGAAATGTTCAAGTTAGTCATACGTCTATAGCAGATACAGACGCGAGGCAGTCTGGAAACTTGTACCGAAGATATTATTGACTATTTGACTAGTTGATTGTGCTTTGGGTTTGAATTGTTTAATCTTTAGTGTGGTTTCGCAACGTGCGCCATTGTCCCAGACTTTAACTGGGAACTTTATTGTTTGCGTTCGAAATATAAAAAGCGGGATCGAAACAATGGAAGATCGATATGACGTTTCATTTTCATCCTAAATGAAAATGGCTTTACTGGCCAGTACTACACTGATACTTTGACAGTTGTTTTTTAACGGCAAGGGTATTCGATGCTTTGTTTACTTCTAGCTTACAACTTGTTCGCATCATCATAAGCAGTCTATCTACGTCCCACTGTAGGGCACAGGCCTTCTCTCAGGGAGGCAGTATGGGCTTAATCACCACGCGTGCCCACCGCGGATTGGCGATTTCAAACGCTGAGGTATGGGAATAGCTCAGACACTCAGGTTTCCTCACGATGTTTGTCTTCACCGTTAGCGAGTGGTGTTGCTACTATAACTTGCTCGCATATTTAATATTTTTTATGATCCTAAATTATACTTTTGATAAATTTTAATGTGGTCTGTGACGGACCTAAAAATAAAATTGTAGACATTGTAGACCTATTTTACATTTGTCAAAAGTTAATCAATCAGCCCGCACTCGTCCACTGCTTTACATAGGCCTGCCCAAGGCACACCATTCCGTGTGGCGCCGGATTAAAAATAGCGTCACTCCATTTCCTTCCGTGGATGTCGTAGAAGGCGACTAAGGAAATCAGTTACCAGGAGACGGGCAGCAGCGTCTTCCTGAGATTCCAACCGCATACTGCGATCGCCGACCCGCCTGCCAAGCGTGGCGATTATGGCAAAACCCCTTATGGTTATGAAAATCACGAAGGAGGCCTATGTCCTGCAGTGGGCGTCTGAAGGTGGTGTGCCTCATCATGATGATGATGATGATGAGGCACACCACCTTCTGTCCTCGGCCATCCCCATCCAGCCGCACAGTCTCCAGTGGAGACCACGGTCTGACAAGCGTAGGACGCCCACCAGCTCGCCGGACCGACGATCTAAGGCAGATTGTTGTCAAAAGCACAAAACATACTGATTACATACAGAACATACTGTTCTGTGGTCAAAAGTATGCAACAGCAATATGGAATCCCCATTACAATAAATACAGTGACCAATTGGAATCAGTACAGCGTAAGTACCTACGTGTAGTTAACTACAAATGCTATCATTCTCGTTTGTCATATGCCAAATTACTAAATAAATTTTCAATTTTGTCTTTGAAGGCCAGAAGGACACTTCTGGACTCCATGCTTCTTTACAATATATGTCACAATAAGTTTGACACGAACTCTTTAAGTGACCAAATATCCTACCGTGTACACAGCGGATCCCAGCGAATCCGTGATGGGTACACCCATCGCTTGTTTATGGCTAAGCGATGTAGGACTAACGCTGGCGAGCGCGCGCCGATTCACAGGTTAATGCGCACGTATAACGAAAATCTACACCATATTGATCTATTTTATCTTTCTCCAGGATTATTTAGACAGTCTGTTATTAGTACACTTTCCAACTTGGTTTAAATTCAACGTGGGTAATTTAAGATTTAGAATTTGAAATTTTCTTTAAAATTATCTTCAATTTTATTTCGATTTTTTGTTCGTTGGTTGGGTTTTTGCACATTGATAGGCACATGCACAGAACAAAAAAATGTGTGTTTTTTTTTCTTTTTGTTGTTCCATTATTACAGCTGGCGGGAGTTAACTTGAGACTCGATCGGAATGCGCCCACCTCCTGGCGAGTGACTCCTATTTCAATTTCAATCAGTACTACTTGTCTTCCAAGCGAAGTCTTGAGTTGACTCTTGCTAATAGATAGATGGATAACACTTTATTGTACATACCTAAATATGTTGAAGTATTATTGTGAAACTTTACACAGTTGTAGAAATTACCTCTTAGAAATCGATATAGCTATGAGCTTTTCTCTTTTATGTCTTTGATTTAGTCTATAGAAAACGCTGCTGGTTGTGCAATTACATAGTGTAAATGTAATTATTCTATGTATTTAACCATATTGTACAATTGTTTGTTTTCTTTCAATAAATAAAAATAAAATAAATAAAAAGTATACCTACTCATTAAATTGTATTAAATAACAAAATAAAAGGAATTGCGGGCCAGGTCCCCGTCTTTTAACACCCCTGTCAGAAGGTATCACCCTCCTAAACGTCCGTGACTGGGTTTGTCTCTAACCCGTCAAAGAATTTATAGGCCTGCATTCTGACGCCTGCAGTCTGCTTCCAACTCGTAATTATGTGCAACGCAACCTAGTTTCGGCGGTAACTGCGCCACGGGTTGACACTATGCAAGTTTGAGTGTTTCATTATCATATTATAATTTGGCGGGAGCCGGGACGACATACTCGGCTAATGGTGTTACCTGACAACGTGACGTCACTACGCCAGCATTTGGCTACATGATACTTATTACACTTTACGCTGCCGAGGAGAACTAAGACGGCACTGAATTAGGTTGGGCGGCTAAAGTAGGTACTGAAAACTTGGTCTAAGTACGTTACTCTTCCCTATGAAATTGTTGGGTTGTTTCAAAACAGTTGATTTGATCAGGCAGCTACTAAAGCCGGCAGTTTAAGGTTGGCGTGAAAATTAGATTCCTTTCATTGGATTTGGAATAGGCACTTAACCAGATTACGTATAATAAGCCATACTTAACACACTTTTATATAGGTGGAAATTAACGACAAGGCCACTATCCCATACAGACTTCAGAGAACTTTCAAATTCTGCAATTTGTACAACGTCAATTCGTTACTCACTCTCACTGTTAATGCAGACACGCTATAACCTACAAGACAATCACTGACATACATGCCTAATTCACCCATTTCCTGAATGTTGGTTCTCTTTCCAACAAATCCTAAATTACCTTTTGGCAAAAAGCATTAGGTCAATTGTTGAAATTAAAACGCGGCACGGTGGGAAATCAAATTCACAAATCCCACTAGCAATTTTGGCGCAAGTCGCGTGCTGGCGTTGGGTAATTCGATATTAAACAGCCGCGTGACAGGTGACGCGCTACGGCGTCATTAGCGTCATGCGATGCAGTATGCGACGGCCTTTATACAGTGGGGTAGTGGGTGCTCCCCTTTATAATATTTAGAGCTATAGCGATTGTGTGCCGCCTTTTGTGCGTAATATCGCGGGTTTATGAATAGTTATTTCTTTCAAATCTTTCGACTTGCAGATTAGTTGTTTGGTGTTCAGAAATTATATTGAACAATGTTGACGTGGGAGTTGACTGCATTCGTGATGATCCAGACCTAGAAATCTCGAGAGTGAATAACAAAAAAACAAACATTTGCGTTTAAGTTTTAACTGAGCTAAACTTAAACTGACCGGAAAGCTTGGAAAACCATGAGTCAAATGGCTGATGATGATGATGATGAGCTAAACTTAGAAAAACATGTGTTGTTCAAAGTCCCAGTGTAAAACTAGGCGATAGATTTACTATATGAAAAACCATTGTTTAGATTATACAATTTTATTTGGACTCGTTGCTGGTACAGTCTGCCTATCTTTATTGTTCCTATGTAGGTGCCTCTTTATTCATTCTACTAGCCTGCCAATTTATACGAATGGCTTAAGAAAAGAACCCATACAGACCAAGTACTGACAATTACGAACACAAAAAAAATCCGTCGAGATGTTCCCAAGTGATGCTACGTTATAAATATGGCAATCGATTTTTATAGTTAGCAGGTATCGTTGTGAGAATTTAAATACGCTCCACCGGTGGATAAAGTAACGGCAGGTAGCTAAAAGTAGGTTAAACAAACAGAGCATACAAATATACGTTTTTAAATAAAGTTTTCTCCCTTCTTCCTAAGCTATTCATAGCGGACTCCCTGACAATTGTCATGCAAAGTATTTTAATAAGTATCCGCGCAAGATTTCCTCGAGATAAATACATTCGGCTGCAGGCAGGCAAAGTTCTCTCTCCTTCAAATGCACTGGGTCTGTTCCCTTCACGCCCGAAATTCTACATTGTAGGTGTATATTGGTGACTCCACAGCCAAGGAGATCGTGAACAAATGATGCTTAAGTTATTATAATAAATTTGATTCCAAAGAGGAAGTGTAGAACACTACTCAGTGGAGATAAAATAATCTAATATTGTTATTTGTAAGCAGGGTTCGCCGAATCGTTAGCCGAGCTCCGATAGGAGACGCCACATAAAGAAGAATAGTGTCTATTTACTGAAGATATCATGTTTTTATAAATAAAACTGTTAGAGTGTTATTTTGCAATAAAATGTCAGCCTATTCATGACCTTGTCTTTCCATTATGAAGGCTAGCCAAGCCGAGAGGATGTTAGGAGTTAGGCAAGTCTACTGTATCTAAATGTTTCCACACAGTGTCCGGTTTATCTGCATCCATCTGTGTGGGCATACTTACGTCCACCCGTCTATTACACCTTCACTTCTAATTTATGTAGATGGAGATATAAATTATAATGGATGTTTTTACGTATAGGAAGGAGACGTTCCTACTCGTACATATATTGCATGCAGATGGAGAAGCCCTAAAAGTGTTGATAGCGCTTCACAGTTTATAGCGCGTATATTTACATAATATTTGTTATTGAGTATCTGTTAAGATAGCATATAATTTTTTTAATGGATTTTTTTCTATGTTAAAACGCCAGAACTATTTCTGAAAAGTATCAGGAACTATAGAACTCTGCCAAGAACTCTCATTTATTTTTGACATGCTGGAAAATTATATGCTAAGTTCACTGACATCTGTCAGCTTATCTAATTTTAGTAAGTAAACTGTCTTATCCATTTACCTCGTTAATTTCTTGCACATTGCATGGTTCACTAGTAGAAAATGCTTATAGGTATATCGTTAAGTCCGCCAAGTTGCCATTGTATCGTTGTACTTTTGTGCAAAACGTATTACTAATAATACGTCTTATTAATAATAATTATTACCAGGAGACGGGCAGCAGCGACTTCCTGAGATTCCAACCGCATACTGCGATCGCCAACCCGCCTGCCAAGCGTGGCGATTATGGCAAAACCACTCATGGTTATGAAAACCACGAAGGAGGCCTATGTCCTGCAGTGGGCGGCAAATGACTGATGATAATGATGAATAATAATTACAATGAATTGCCCTAAACGTGCCAGTTACGTCTATGTGGCTCATAAATAGAGCCCAGATAAAGCTACCAGCAGTTCATATTTGACAAAAGTTGTAAGGGTCAAGCTGTGGGGTCAAGTATCAAATAAAAAAATTATACAATTGTCCTTAACAGGCTGTTCTTACATGGAAAATGCTGTCTCGCTCACACAATGTAACATTTTTAGTGATTGTAATAAAATTAGTGTACTTTGATGAATGTGGCCTGAGGGTTAGATGTATAATTAAATTGCGGACATTTAAGGCATATTGTTCTTATCCTGCACAAAATTTTTGATTGAGAAAATTTGATTCCAAAATTTGTAATTTTGGTAACAACTTTTCTTTATAAACTACGTATAGGAAAACAAAAATATATTTTAAATGTCTCTAATTTAATTAAAATGTGGTCTGCGGGTCTCATGTACTAATAAAGAATATCTATCTACGGATTGAATGTAGGAAACGACCATTAGTCCACCGTCTTCAAGACGCCAAGTTAAGTTACGCCTCTGCTTAAATATGAATATTTGGAATATGAATGTTTGGATTTTGAGCTTTTCGGGATGAGCCCCACCCTTCTCCGTTCGTGCTCAGTTTGAATTTTTCCCCGGCCATCTTAATTTGTACGTGACTCCGCGAGTTAATTAGCACAATTAGCGCGATCCAGTCGAGTGCGTTTTTTGCAGGCCCCTCCTCCGCGGCCATTGTGGAAAATTAATTAAACTGTGACCGGAATCAGAATCGCGGGAATTATAGTTGAAAATGGAACGACTCTAATCTTCAATGACTCTTATAATTCCGAAGACGAAGCGACGTCGCAGTCTTGTAAACGCGGCGTTAGCGTTCTGCCTTAGTCGAATTCAGTGACAACGTCACTAATGCTTTAAATACATTCACAATACCGTGTCTATTTCTTCTTCGGAAAACTCTCTGATATGAGGTTGCCTGGAAGAAATTGCTATTAGCAATAAGGCCGCCAATTGTATCCTTTCTTTTGTCATTGCTGTTTCTGTAACATTTTTTTCCGGTATACAATAAAGAATATTCTTATCATAACATCTTTAACAAATAAACTGACTTTGAAGTGGGCTACCACTGCAAAGTCAACGAAACTTCGCGTCTGATATAGGTCTGATTCAGTCGTCTAAATCGGGCCTGTAAACAATGTCAGGCATTTGACTGAATGCCGGCCGGCTGTTTGTAGCGAAGTGTGAACCCTGCGTGTCAGATTGCAATTATCCTGCAACAAAGAACTTGCGGCGTTAAAGTTGATTTCGTGCTATTCAAACTATGCCCTACCGCTTGGCCTGTAATGCATATTTTAATTTCAATTTAAACGTTGAATAATTCTGATTAGTTAAAAATCCCGGTATGCCAAGTATTGTAGGTATTATGTGAAATTGGGTTAACCGAAAACGCATTTCCCAAAAGTAGTAACTTTCTCGTTCAACGCACGCAATCAGTACGCAACTGTCGGCTTTTATCCTATAATATGCTTCCTTCTCCACCAATCCGGACTTGGCCCCCGTGGTGGAGTATGGCCTATACCTTCCTCAGGGAAGAGACCCGTGCCCCTCGGTGGGGACATAATGGGTTGATGATGATGATGATATTGATGATGCTTCCTTCTATCCTGATGTCCCTCATCAGGGACTTGATAAAGGATTTCCCAAAGATTTTCCCATCCCAGCCAGGTGTTTTCGTCTTTAACGTCACTAATCAGCGGCGCCAGGTGGTTTTTGGACGCCCCCTCTTTGTCCTTCCGGGAAACCTCCCAGCCTCTGTCTGGTTGGGTGTTAGTCTGACCTACGGAATGTATGAACGAGCGACCCCTACGTTTTAGCCATGAGTTAATGGGGCTCTGATTCGTCAGTCTCCACAATTCTGCGTTTGAGATGGGCCGGGACAGGGCCATAAAATTTGTAGAATCTGCCTAAGGCGTTTATATTTATTTATAGACACCTGCAGCTTACTGGTCAGGTCTTTCTAGACGAACCACGTTTCGCATCTAGACATCAGGACTGCCTTGACATTGGAGTCGAATCATCATCATCAGCCATTTGATGCCCACTGCAGGGCATAGGCCTCCCTCATTGTTTTCCTAATCATGAAGGGTTTTGCTATAATCGCCACGCTTGGCAGGCGGGTTGGCGATCGCAGTATGTGGTTGGAATCTCAGGAAGAAGCTGCTGCCCGTCTCCTGGTAATGTTTTTTCTTAGTCGCCTTCTACGACATCCATGGAAAGAAATGGAGTGACGCTTTTCTTAATCCGGCGCCACACGGAACGGTGACGGTTTGAGAGCTCCACACAGGGCCAGAATTTTTTTAGAATCCGGCTAAGGCATTTATTAATAAACACCTGCACTTGCTTACTGGTCAGGTTTTTCCAAATGTTTCGCATCCGGACATGAGGACTTCGAATATCCGCAGCTTAGTACAGCAGCGCGTGGCTGTTTGAGAGCTCCACACGGGGCCACAAAATTTTCAGAATCTGGCTAAGGCTAATGAACACCTGCACTTGCCTACTGGTCAGGTCTTTCCAAATGAACCACGTTTCGCATTCATCTCGCATCAGGACTGCCTTGACATTGGACTCGAATATCCACAGCTTAGTACGGAGGGTGACCGTTTGAGAGCTCCATACAGATCCTATCCTATGATATTAACATCATTAAAGGAACAATTTTCCGAGCGTATTCACATCTCTTGGAATAATTCTGCACGTGTGACGTTTAATCTAAGTTGAAAGCGATTAAATACACTCAATACGACTCTCTCAGTCTGTGTAATTGATGGACGGTTTGTGACGTGCAATGCGTTGCTTATTACTGAATGAACCGTGGAACCGACAGGTTGTGGCAATCGTGGCAAGTGGCAAACCTTAGTCTATGCCTCCGGGATATAATTATGTTTTTATAATGAATAAAATTTTGGACTTCGAATTAAGAGCCGTGAGTTTATGTAAACGAAATAGAAAACGAAGTAGTACTAATTTCAATCAATCAATAATATGTTTTACAACACAATTTCGTTTTCGATTTCCTGACAAATTCTATGATGGATGATTGACAGTTGCGCATATATTCGATAATACTTTTACAATATTATTATCTACATAGGTACTCAGTCATCCTATATGGGTGACTTTGCAATAAAACTGCAAGAGTTGTCGTTAATTGCACTTTATATGAGTTACACAATTCTCGTGCGCATTTTAGAGGTAACCTCTTACTGAATATCAAACAAAGATTGTACATGGAGGTTATCGATAACTGAAGAAGGCAGAGAAAAAAATAATTTTACCTATTTGCATACATGATGTATAACGCTGGTGCAATGGCTGAAGAACCGCTAAGTCGTTCTAGAAACTTTCAACACCTAAAATACTTACAGAATAAAATGCCAGGTGCAAAAATAGGAATGCCATTTCATTCACACAAGCGCTAGAGCTAAGCGGACAAACTGCCTTTTTTAGCGCAGGGCGCTCGTGTTTTCAGCATGCAAAATAAATAGCCTTCAGAAATAGATTTACTTGACGTATGACGTTAAATCAGCGGAGGCTCTACTCGTGATTCGCTTTCCTTTACTGCACGTTTTAAAGATACTTTTGGGATCAGTCGTCTGTTAAAAATCCTTTGAAGCAACCGTTCATTCGCTCAAGAAGAATTTCCGCTAACTAAAAATGCTTTAACCCAGTTTGATTTTATTGCATTTTATGATCTAGTGGTTTGAAATTTTTACAAGTATTAAGATCCGACTAATAGTGTACATTTGTATTGTCATGTTTGGAAGTTTCTTGCTGAATCATGCAAAACCGCGAATGGATTGAATGAAATTTGGCAATTATGTTGTGCACCCAATGACTACTATCTAAGTCGACATCATCAATCCGCTAGTGGACAAAAAATTATCTGCTCCCATTCGGGAAGCCTTATTAAATGATAAAAAAATCTAATGAAAATCTTTTCGTTACTTGTAACGACGTCACTTACCGAAACGCTCCATACAAATCGGACGCAAAATATGACGTCACAAGTTTCGCCTTGTTATTTTTATGTACGAAGTTTATATAAATGTTATATTTATCTCGTACAATTAATAAAAATATATAATAAGAGTGTTTGTATGTCTACAATCTACATCTTTATTAGAAAATATTCAGAACTTAATGGAAAATCTCAATCTAGCATGATTTTATCATTAGAGTAACATGATTGTTCATATTTTTGAGCTATCTTTAAAAAATACATGTTTTTATGTGAAGTTTTCTCGATAATTTATGATTTAATTGACTCGGAAAAAAATTGTATTTCAAAGGTGTTTTATATTTTAAAACAACACTAAGTAGAAGCCCTACCGCAAGTGCAGAGGCGAATGGCGTGCTTTTTTCCAATTACAAAGCAAAGCAAGGCACAGAAAGTCGCGTGGCTCGCTATTTGGGTTAATTCTACTCGCCTTTTGAGGAGCCCGGAGGTTCCGAGCTCCGTTTACATTCACCCACGTTCCTCCCCGAAGAGCTTGTTGCTACGATATAGCCAGTTGTGTTTGTGTAGAGTATAGGATATTTTTCGGCTTAATTGGGTATTTGACAAAATATCAAATGAGTTACTTTTAAAACGGAATTTTGTATGAAAATGTGACGTCACATTTCAGAGCACTCTTTTTATGTTTAATCCATTTAAAAGTGGTAATAACTAGTACTAATTGACTAAAAGAGAAACATTTTCCGATATATTTTGTAATTTTTGTTTTAAACGAGCATATGAAATAATTTATTGTTGATCGTGTCAAATACCGTATAATATCAAACAAAATTCCGTGTTAAAAGTAACTCATTTGATATTTTGTCAAATATCCAATTGAATGATATTGAAAAACTAAATTTTACAAAATAAAATTGGTATTAGAGCATCTGCTTTTCAAAAGAAAAAGATCACAGCAAAGAAATATGAGCCATACTTGGCAGTTTAATTTGATCAGCTCTGATACCTTCGATTTTTTTATATAGCCTATATACGTCTCACTACAGGGCACAGGCCTTCTCTCAGAGAGACAAAGAGCACGGGCTTAATCACCATGCGTGCCCACCGCGGATTGGCAATTTCGAGTATGCTAGTTAAAAACTCGTGACATCCGCGTTTCACAATAAATTGTACTCAAAAGACGTCATGTGTGATAGGATCAGCACCAGATATTAACACCAGAAAGCAGTTTACAACAAAAAATTGAAGGTTGACCAATATATCAATGCAACTGCTTTTATAACTAGAAAATAGATTTCCAATATATAACAATTGAACTGTGCTGCCGGGTTGAACTGCCATCAATATTGAACCGTACTTTCAGTCCCTTGTCTACCAATATAATCTAAGTAGTTTGAATAGTCATATAATACATCGGATTAACTGTCGTCTGTCTTCATCAAGGTTTTCCTTTCGAAGATTAGACTCTTTACTGGGAGTCATATTTGAGTATCACTTCTCACATTTCCTTGTTCACTCCAGTTACAATGTATACTGTGTAAACATGTAACCAACATTACAAAACTGCGGAGTGCCCTCTATTGAATTTATTGCACGAATGTGACTTGTTAATCTTTCTGCACTTACGATCGTGCTTTTTGAAAGTATGTGGAATTGGCGTTGGAACGCCCCAAAACTGGAAAGCGATTTGAGTAAAATTGCCTCCAGAAGTGCCTTAAAATTTGTACATGGAGGCAGCGTTCTACTTGAAAAACAGCTCTTTTGCGGCTTGCGTTAAGAGCTATCGGTGGCGGTGTGATCTGATGCTCGTTTTTATTCTGATAAACAATTTCGGTTTATTTGATATTAATTTCACTAACGGATTTATTTACTCTTTTGTTTCAGGTAATTCATCAATCAACAAATGTAGCGGTAGGCTTGCAGCGTACCTAAAAAGTATTCTAGTATCATCACTTCCTCAAATTATTTAAAAAATCTCTTTCAAAAATCTGGGCACGGTGAGTTAGAGGCGTGGGTTCAAATAGAAACAGACGAAATAGAAAGCATTTATTGACATATTAAGACAAAGGGCCGAGGCTCAGAATTATGCAACCACGTCAACGCAGTGATTTTAGCCATAAAACAACTAAAAACAAATCCCGCTTTAGCCTGAGCATTTTCCTATCAAATCTATTAATAAAGCTCTCTTGCCAGCGCCATATTAATGAAGCGCTTTTGCTAACTTGAGTACCCATTTCTAGATGTTGTTCGAAACTCTCTCACTCAAGAGACAAGTACTCAGGTACTAAATAAATAGAAGCTTATTTATAGATAAGAGCCCTGAAAACGGCACCAAAAGAATCTAATTTATTTTGAATGTTATGGTGCACTAACAGGAAAATCAGAATTTTTTTAATTTGCTGTTATATCAAACAAAAACAACAAAAAATGAGTTTGCGAGTTTGAAATAATGAAGGTGGCTATATCGTTTGATTGCGTTTTTTTTAGGCTTGAAATTCACAGCACAGACGGACTGTTCACCTTAGTATTTGATATTAATTTCAACTTGATATCTCTACCCGTTCCTGAGAAATAGTATCTTGACAGACAGACGCACGAACAAAGAAGTGATGCTATAAGGGTTTGGCTTTTTTCCTTTTGTGGTACGGAATCATAAAAACACAAAAACCTCGTATAGCGCATCACGTAATACACGGCAACCCGCTGGCATTCTATCCCGACAACCTATAAAACCCCGAAGAAACTCCTATATACCAGCCAAACAACCTCTTTGTCACCTCCAGTCTTCAACGCAAAAATGAATCTTATTTTCTATGCCTTCAAAGTGCTATTTCCATAATGCGTAGAGAGGTTTTACTCCCGTATGCCATGGGTAAGTTTCAAAGTGACGTTGCGTCTTGGATCTAATGTAAAAACTGATGCGGTATCTGCCTGTTTACGTAGCGTCAAGTTGCATTTCAAAAAGATTAAAAAGCTGCTGTGAAAGCTGCAGTAAGCGATAAACTGCCTTTGAACGAAGTACTCGTATTATTATTGTTGATTTTTTTTTTGTTGCATTAGAACCAAGTTTTGCACATAGGCACATAGTGCTTGATGCAACTCAGCATTCTCTACCGACTAACCTTGGTACATTTATTTTATTTGTTATACATACATATATGTTATTTTACATGATCACGCTGGACCATGACGTCCAGAATAGAAAAAAAACATTAGATGAAACGTCGAAAGGAGTTTCAAAATTCAATTTGCAGTGGGTAAGACTAGACAATTTTTTCATTTATTTAATTGAGTATTTGAGGTGTTCGTTCACATACCTCAGCGCGCGAAATTTCTAATCCGCGGTGGGCACGCGTAGTAATTAAGCCCATAATTTCTCTCTCTGAAAGAAGGGAGCCCTGCAGTGAGACGAATTTAGGCTACACAAAAAAGGCCATAATTTAGAATTAATTTCTATGGAGATAATATTATCCAATCACGTTTATATTGTTTATGTCCTCAATAATATAAAAAAATGTTGACGCAGGTCTACTTGGTATTAAATAAAGGGTAATATTTAAAGTCCGCCTGCCTGTATTTATATGAAATAGCGTCCACTAGCGGTGGGTCGGTGCGTGGCGGGCCGCAGCATAAAATACAGGCAGGTGGATTATGCATTGCGATGCGCCCCGGCCCGATCCGCCTAGTGGACACCGGGCTTAAAATAGCACGAAGATCCTCCCTCGTCCGGTACGTGGCTCTTAACGTATCTTCCTTTTTATGTTAGATCTAAGCGGTGGCGTAGAGTTCTTTGATGTGCGCCCTCGCGTAGTGCCCCGGAGCTGAGGTGCCAGATAAAGTGCATTTCGATTTTAGAACTTCGGAACACGGCTTTGAAGAGAAAAATTATATGAAATTGTTATGCGCTACTTTTGATACGGAGGCCGAGAAGGGGAACTTGAGTTGTTATCTTATAGATGGATTTAGATTGTTTATTTAGAGGCGCTAACCGTTTTGGGCGTCCAATGCGTGACGCTAAAGTTAATCATAAAATAAAAGCTCTGAACTTTACTTACCAAATAAACATAAATACAAAATGAAACTATATCAAGCACAGAACAAAACTTTCCTAAGAACTACACACTGTTAACTTAAGTCCGGATTCATGTACTTATATTTATAATCTCAGAGATTATATCTGATTAAACTCTTCATGTAAACAAAGTTGCACCAATTTTAAGCCCACAAGGATTGGTCGGGTTTCGGGACCCCGAGCAGGAGTTCGACTCATTCTTAGCCGGTTTTTGATTGTTTGATGTTATTTACTTAATTCCGAATTCATTTACTTGGTTGGTTTTTGTTTGATGTTATATTATAGGAACTACGGTAATAGTAATACCAAGTTTGACACTTGTATGTACAACCGTTTTTACGACAGAGCAAACAAAAGACGTTAAAAGATCACTACGGAGCTTTCTTTTTAACTTTTATGTTTTGGTATTCGTATTTGCGTTCGCGTTAAAAAGTGTGCTTTATTTTAGCGCACTTTTATTTAGCACGCTAAAAGCGCGCGCTGAAGAGCATGATGAGCATATTTTTATGAGATAAACCAGCCACTAACGACAAATTAGCAATATCTCAGCGATTTCCGACTTTGAGTTCTGTCTGAAAAATCCTATGTTTGTCTCGCACCTCCCTTAAGGTTATTCCTCACGGAGTTGGCAACTCGTCGCTGGAATACTAGGGGGGGTCAGTAAGTAGTGAGAATGAATAAGATGCAATTAACTTTTATCAAGTGTTATTTTATTTCTCGACATAGTCACCTTTTAGTTATATACATCGAGCATCGTAATTAAACTTACTTTATCCGTTATTAAGTTAATAATCTGTAATGCTTTCGAAAGTTTTAGTTCGCAAAATTAGCATCTTTTTTCTAAACCTAAAATGCGTTTCTCAAAAAAAATCTTCATCTTGATTCTCTAAAAAACCTTGTACTGCGGCGATCACTGCGTCATCATCATCAAATTTCTGACCTCTTAGATATTCTTTCAATCTCGGAAATAGATAAAAGTCACTAGGAGCAAGGTCTGGAGAGGATGTTGCTTCATTGCTGGCAGCCATCGCAACTTTGGACTTGTGCGCTGGGGCGTTATCTTGATGATGAAACAAAACAACTTTAGCGAGTTTGCCACGCCGTTTTTTGCGTATTTCCTCACGCAACTTTTTGATTTGTTCTACGCACATATTCCCCGTAATAGTGGCTCCATGATTGAGCGTGCACTGCGTGCGAAGTGCGGGTAGGCTCTCATGGCACCATGCGATAAATGACATTGTCCGGAGAGCGTTGGTTTCGGCGGACGTCCCTGCGGTTCTTGAGCTAGGTACCAGGGTTGTGCCGCAGTGATGGTAAGCGCCCGGACGGTCTCACCTTGGTGCCCTGGGAGAACGGTCGGAGCCTCTTGTGGGACGCAACGTGCGTTTGCACTTTTGCGCCTTCCCATTTGGGTTTGACAGCTGCATCTACGGGTGCCGCTGCTGAAGCGGCGGCTAAACTTAAGATAAGGATATATAGCCAGCTTATGCTTCATTATTTGTTCGTCCCACTGGCTGTGGAAACAATGGGAGTATGGGGGGATGAGGGAAGAGTTTTTGTTAGGGAAATCGGTCGGCGCCTGAGAAGTCATGGGTATGACCATCGTTCCGGGGCATACCTGATGCAGAGGATTTCCCTGGCGGTGCAGCGGGGGAACGCTGCTAGCGTCATGGGAACTTTTGGATCGGGCGTGTTCCGGGGCGGTATATTTGATTAGTTTAATGTACAACCAGTGTGTGTTACCAGTGATGACTTATGGCACTGAAACGTGGTCTCTCACTATGGGCCTCATAAGAAGGCTCAAGGTCACGCAACGAGCTATGGAAAGGGCTATGCTCGGAATTTCTCTACGAGATCGAATCAGAAATGATGAGATCCGTAGACGAACGAAAGTCGTCGACATAGCCCAGCGGATTAGTAAGTTGAAGTGGCAGTGGGCGGGGCACATAGCACGCAGAACTGATGGCCGATGGGGCCGAAAAGTTCTCGAATGGAGACCACATATCGGCAAGCGCAGCGTGGGACGACCAGCCACAAGATGGACAGATGACGTCATTCAAGTGGCAGGAAGACGCTGGATGCAGGCCGCTTCCAACCGGTCTTTTTGGAAATCCATGGAGGAGGCCTATGTCCAGCAGTGGACTTCTTGTGGCTGAATGATGATGATGTACTATTTATTTTAAAATGTATGTGTGACCTAGCAAATATCTTTACTGAGAACAATCTAATTAAATATAATATGTATTACTTTTGACTTCACAAATTATTACTCCTTTAATGAGTAAGTAAAAAAATGTTTATTATGTACTTTAAGTAATTTCGCTATTCAAAAATTATTTAAGTTTTACGAGTAAGTTGATACTTCTTCTGGTTAGCGACCAATAAAGTTAAACTAGATGCCACCAGGAATAAAAGTTTCATCCCCGATTTTATTATACTCTCCGCGAAGTGTGCAGTGGATTTTCATCTACTTTGTAACTGGAATTCACACGATCATCGACTTTTATTTAATTAACAAAGTTTTCATCATCATCATCAACCCATTATGTCCCCACCGAGGGGCACGGGTCTCTTCCCTGAGGAAGGTATAGGCCATACTGCACCACGGGGGCCAAGTCCGGATTGGTGGAGGCTTGTAGACTAGTGGCTCGTCTACTTTCAGAAGTTGTCAAGCCGCCCTAAGGCCTCTGACTTGGCTTAACGACTGCCATCTATCGACGGCAGCCGGCACCAACAGCTTAACGTGCCTTGCGAAGCACGGAACCGCTCGGAAAAATGCCACTAGCGTTAGGCATAGACGGCGACCCATCCATGCACTGAACGCGCCCTGTGTTGCTTAACCTTCGTGATCGTTTAAGATCACTCAGGCAGCCGGGGCTACAAGCGATTCAACAAAGTAACAAAGTTTTACTGCCAACTATACACAAGTGCGAGTAGGCAATGTGACGGTCATGTGAAGGGAAGACCTAAATTCAAAATTTGTTTATATTTTAAAAGCGTGATTCCGTCTTTATTCCATATTTGCCACAGTTTCGTAAGTGGAACATTTACGTGAAAACTGACAATTACATTCACGTGCATACATTGTTGTGATTACAAACCTTTGACACTTACAGAATGTTGGCAATAACGAAAAAAGTTCTTTTATTTCATAATTAATTAATAATTATGGAAAATGGCATATTTTTTTACTTTTTCCTATTTTTCCCATTGACAATAAATTTTCCACTTTTAATTTTTCTTAAGAATACTCCGCCCCTCATGGAGACGTTTCTCTAACATATTTGCCTAAGTTTCTTGTCTACGCATTTCAGGAATTCTCAGCAATTGATATTTTTGATATATTGATATACTTTTTCTTGATATATATTTTTTGCATTTTTTTTCGTATTACGAGTACTAGGCTTTTGGGCAACAGTTTTGATGAAACTTCTTCCAAATGATATCGTTTACCAGCTTTGGACATAAGGTTGTTTAATACAACCTTATGTCCAAAGTGAGGGCAAAATCGGACAAAACTAGTATTGTCTTTACCGATCCTACAAAACCCCTGATACCAATTTTAAAGGTCACTTTTCAGGTGCAACCTCGAAATCCCTCTTAAAAAAACTAATTGACGTCACCGTCCAACGTTTTATGAAACTCTTTTTTTCTAACTAAGTCTTACCGTTTTCCTGAGCCGTTGTGAAAAAAATATGGTGATTAGGTTTTTCACGTTTCGGACTTATTTTACTGGTTTTAGGGTTATACGAATGGAAAATTTAAAGTTTATGTTATAACATATCTCATACTGGAAAAACAATTCGGTTTAGCTTCGGCCTCGCAAGTTTGTCCTATCTGGCTTTTGTGCTGGGGGAATCAACTTTTAGTGCTAAAATCGATTATTATGAAAATGAAAATGAAAACTTTATTTATAAAAGGGTTAAAAGAGTGGTTACTATTCATAACTTGAATAGGCTGTAATTTCTGTTTGGATTATTTATTCGCAATTTTACCGAGTGCAAACCTCTATTTGTATCACCTAATAATTTTGGCAAAGTTTCATTGCGATGTGATAAGTCGTTTTTCAATAAACACTAAACGGCGTTTGTATGGAATTTTGGAGCTGAAGGCGACTCTTAAGCTCCAAATTGTATGGGGCATATTTTAACAAGAATATTGACCCACAAACTATGCGGAGTCGGAGGGCCCGAGGGTCGGGAACAATCGGAAACTCGACAAGTTTACAATACTGTGATTACTCCGGGGACCAGCCGTGTTTATACAAATGTTAAAATGAAAGCCCCTGTGTAATGTAACTAAGATGTGTATTACAATTTACAATACGTGCGTGGAAGTTTCGCAAAGTTTCCCACAGTGATATTGTTGTAATTATCGGCTGCTATTCGTAGATTTAAAGTCAAGAAGTGTCTCGGTGCTAACTAGCGCCCCAAAGGGGGAATATATCTTTTATAATAAGATTTTGCAAAAAGTATCAATAACTGTGATAGCTATAGAACCTACAGCCTAATAACCCACTGTCAATAAGCTAGGACTAATCGATATCCACTAAAAACTGCTGTTTAAAAAAATGCCGATCGATGGATCTTCGTGTGAACACTTTATAAAGGACACATCTCTACCGCTTAGGGCTCTCACATATAAACACGAACGTCGCATCGTGCTACGACGCGTTAATTTGGCTTATATTTGACTTAAATTAGTAAAACTAATCGCGAATATCTAGTCAACTCATAACTAATCGTGACTTGTTCAACTCGGAGCTCAATATTGGTTAAAAAATTCGCTCAAACTGAAGCAAAATTAAGGCGTCGTAGCACGACGCGACGTCGTATCGTGTTTATGTGTGAGAGCCCTTAGATTTTTCCCCTTACGTCCACTGCCGAAGTAAATCGTATCGGCGGCAGCGGCGCACGAGTCTAGTTGGTACTTAGTGTTACTCGCGCTTGCTAACATAAGGATTATAACAACAATTTGGTGCTCAAGGTTGTCTGGAGGAGATCGCTTTTAGTGATAAGATCGTCAATTGTGTACGGCAAAACTTAGACATGTAAACCTTTTAATGTATTTTGTTGTAATGTTTTAATGTGTACAATAAAGTGTTCTAATCTGATCTAATCTAATCTAACATTATACTTTCCAAATCAGTCCAAGCAAAAAATTATGTTGCAATAAAGTAACAAGTTTGAATGCTTCTGTAGGCTCAGGGTATAAATGAAGCAAGTGGACTGTACAATTTAGGCGGAGTATAATCGAAAATTAGAAGAATTCAAAAATTGTGTGTATCAACACGTCAGTAAGCTAGAGTGAAGTGCCGGTCGCCCGTCGACCCGCTTGCGAGTAGTGCGGCCCGTTGAGGGGCGCGGGGCTCCGCTGAGTGACGTAGGGTTCCAATTCCAACAGCTTCCGTTCGAAAGAAAAAAAAAAATATATTTTTAGTATGGCTGCATGGTTGCACCCTAAAAATATTAGGGGTTAAAGTATGAAATTTCCGTTTTATTGCAATAGGTTCTTTGAATTGACATAGAATCTTCATGGTTTGAGATTTTCGAATGAAACTTTTTTCAAATGGTTTCTATGATGTTCTTTTTTTAAAAAATGTGAAACATTTGAATATCGACTTTCAATTGTTTTTGTTATTCAATTTAGACAAGAAAGATGGATACTGCGAAAATTCGAGTGATTTTTGAATACGAGTTCCGACGCGGAACTAACGCGGCAGAAACAGCCCGCAATATCAATGCTGCGTTTGGAGAGGGGTCTTCTAATGAACGCACTGTGCGATTTTGGTTAAACGCTTTCGTGATGGAAATTTCGACTTAAAGAACGAGCCATGAAGAAGACCGCCCACACAGGTGAATAACGATGAATTAAGAGAGATAGTGGAAGCCGACCCTAGTCAAACTACCCAGGAATTAGCGGCATGGTTTAACGTTACCTTACCCACAATATTGACTCACTTGCGTCAAATCAATAAAATAAAAAAATACGAAAAATGGGTGCCTCATGATTTGACTGATCTGCAGAAAGAAACGCGTGTTGAAACTTGTGTTGCCTTGTTGAACCGGTACAAAAATGAAGGAATATTGGATCGAGTTGTAACATGTGATGAAAAGTGGATTCTTTATGATAACCGGAAAAGAAAAATGCAATGGCAGACCCCAGGTCAAATGCCACAACAGTATTCAAAAATCACTCGAATTTTCGCAGTATCCATCTTTCTTGTCTAAATTGAATAACAAAAACAATTTAAAGTCGATATTCAAATGTTTCACATTTTTTAAAAAAAGAACATTTGAAAAAAGTTTCATTCGAAAACCTCAAACCATGAAGATTCTATGTCAATTCAAAGAACCTATTGCAATAAAACGGCAATTTCATACTTTAACCCCTATTATTAAACTATTTTTGTGTTTTGACAATTGGACAATTATTATGCCTGATTCAGTGTTACCAAAGATTGCAATATTCTGCACATTGTAAACCTAATTTAGCCTTCCGCTCGTTTACCGGTATAGTCAGCGCCACTAGAGGAACGTGTCCTTTTCACGCGATACTCACTCTTATGCACCTCGCGATAAGAACTACCGAATACCGAGTGGCGATCATAAAAAAAATTAAAAAGTGTTTGAACTAGTTTGCGCGGCGCATGTCAGCGTCGAACTGGAGTGATAAAGTAGTTGCGTAGTAAATAATAGTGGTCTAGGGCTTTTGCCAGTACTGTGTAAGAATAAGATAAAATACAATTTATTTGAATTATAACTGTGCTTAAGTATTTAATTATAATGACAAATGTTAATGTGTTGATAAAAAGTACCCGAAACCGGCGTGCGTGCATGCAATGACTAAAGAAGGTTGATGAAACGAAAGAGATCTGTCAGGATTGTGGCAAGTGACAGACCCTGGTCTCTGCCTAACCCTCCGGGATACAGGCGTGAGTTTGTGTTATGTTTTATGTTATCTTCTAGCTAGACTAATTAATTTACGTATCGACTGCTATCCGACATCAAACCGCACTCTGGAATGAGTTGAAGTTCTGAAGTTAAAATATATTCAAAATACCATCATGTTAGTTTAAATAATACGGGTTGTTCACGCAATACGGTTAAAGGTTTGATAGATACTATCGTATGGGCACAGGCCCACTGGAAATTGGCAGCCACATCCGAGTCGTTATTGCAGGAATGTCCGCTTTAACATCGTCATAATTATTGGTTAGATTGATGCATTGTTTTATCTTCATATTCTACTAGATATAAAAAGATTAGAAAGAAAGAAATAAAGAGGATATTAATTTAAGTTGTCACAGAAACACAAAGTAAACATAAAGATACACAAACAAAAGACACGAACGTCAACAAAACAGAAATAAAACAAAACAATCAAGATTAAAGGTACATGTATATGTCAACAGGTGCAATAATAACGTCTGCAAAACGCAATCACTTGACCTGGTTCCAAACTAGGATAGGAAACCAGACAAGGACATTACAAACATGGAAATACACCCAGACTGAGGCCATTTGTACAAATGTACGGCGGCACCCAGTGGGAATCGAACTTATACCTCTGGCATTGCAATAGACGTGATACTGCTAGACCAACGAGGCAGTCAATACAATCATAGAAACAGGTGTAGGAATACTCATCCTGAGCAAACCGAGTATCAGATATCTTTATGGGTTGTGTTGTGCATCCACACTACACAACGGTAATTTATCTTTGGTCTTTGCATCTACGTAACGAGATGATTTATATATCGTCCAGTGGCACCTTCACTCACACTAGACGGGTGAAGAGACCACTCGGACGCTGCAGTCGTTGGGACATTGTTTTTTTAGACGGAGTAAGCTTGCCCAGCACCTATACCATCCTGACAGCTTAGTCGGCTTAGCCCACAGGAAAGACAAGACAATACGTGCGGAGCCCACCAAGCCAAACACAACAATAATTAATTATTACAACATTGATTAATTATATAGGAACAGGTTGAGTTTAAATACCTACAGCTGGCGAGGAGACATAATATGGACTTCTTGTAGCCACCAAAACTCTGCTCCGTTT
This sequence comes from Yponomeuta malinellus, assembly GCA_947308005.1. Taxonomy (NCBI): domain Eukaryota; kingdom Metazoa; phylum Arthropoda; class Insecta; order Lepidoptera; family Yponomeutidae; genus Yponomeuta; species Yponomeuta malinellus. Next base: position 10,652,250 of record OX371013.1, read on the forward strand.
TGTCGTGAAATGCATGTTTGGCTAGCGCGCAGGATTCAACAACAAAATCTAATATTTTTTAATTTTTTTATGTTTCTTTAAGGCATCGTCTGTATGCCGACGGTTTGTTTACGCTTTGGCTACTTTCGTCTGGTACAGACAATAATCCTCGTTCTTCCTATCACGTGCCCCTAAAAAACATTTCCCTCTAGTTCAAGAGATATACACACTCTGGTACTCGTTACGGTATGAAATGTAACACACAGTGTGTCATGTAACCTGTTAGCGTGTACCTTTATCCTCATGTGAAATAAAAGATCCGCCACTTGTTAGCCGCATTAACCTTTGTAGACGTGGGTTTATAGTATAGTGACTTTGAATTTCCTTTGTTTCGATCGAAAGGACGGAAATCACGAATATTACGAAGTTCTCTCTGTACGTAATACAGAGAAGTTTGTAAGGAGGTTCGAAATTTTGCCGATGCCTGCACTTGCCGATTGGCTCAGTTGGGAGAGCGCTGGCACGGTTAGTCAGAGGTCGTGGGTTCAAGTCCCGGCATGGGTGCAATTTGTAAAATCTAAATAGGTTTTTAAAATTGTCCTCAGTACCTACGGATTACTGCATCAAAAAGAACATTATTATAAAATTAAACTTAACACATCATTACTGACAAATCATTAATAAGACGGTTTTTCACAATGTAAAGACCAACCGGCCTCTCCAATCTGCGAAATTCGATAACTCCCCCTATAACAGAAACAATTGAAAGCCAAGCTCTGTAGGCGATTACGTACCTTATGTGGTTATACCTGCGATGCATGGAGGTAAACCGGCGACAAGGCCGCCAGCAGATTCCTAGCTAAGTCCCAGCGAATGAACGCACTCCCAGATTTCTAATCGCGTAATCCTTACAATCGGATCAGCCGATTATTTATATACTCGAAATGTCGTCTATGTACGCCGCCTTATATTTCCACTTGTGCAATGCAAAATGGACTCTGTTACGAGGTGTACGAAGTTCATTGTAGGCGACCGAATACTATAGTATTGTTTACTAAGGCTAGGTTGCTTTGTTGTGATGTCGTTAAATCCCTTGTTATGGCTACCTTTATTTATATATATGAAATGAATAGTATAAAGTGAGGCAAATGTTATTTTCGTTTGTAAGTTTGCTGTAATGAGGGCCTTGCAGATAAAAATATATTTCAGTTTTATTTTATTCATGCCGAAGTCCACCACGAATCAATTGAGCATTTCAAAAATGGATTCTCATCGAGTTAAACTAATAAAAACAACTTTAGCGTTGCCGCGTAGTACTGTTTACGCCGGAGGGCATTGGTCTCTATCGACCTTCATGTAATGAAATACGATCGGTTTTCCAATGCTCACGTGTTTCAGTCAGACAGCCTAACGGAGTCTAAATACGCAATCGAGAGAGGGAAAAACGCGAATTTACCCGCTATTTTCGATGAAATTCAAACTCGCTTTATGTTGAAAGTTGTAACGAGTTGTCGGTTTATTTCGATCAGAACAAAATTGGTTCCTATTTTGGATTGAATGCGATTTAAGAAAAATACGCTCCATTAAAATAATAACGCAATGTGTATGTTTTGTATGCGATGGAAAAAACATTGAAAATTGGGTATAATACACGACAAATAACTTGACTTTGACTTAGCACGGACTTATTTCTTCTTATTAGCGGGGGACGAGAGTATGAATTAGCATTTTTCAGAGTTCAGTCAAAACTTATACAACAAATATGTAAATTTTGTCATATGCCTGTCTTACTCTGTTTCATTGTGCGCGCATCACGCAAAAACCACTGAAAGGAATTGAATAAAACTTACCATGATTATTGCTTAGATTACCGTGTAACATATAGGCTAAATAACATCACGCTTAAGTCCATCATCATCATCATCATCAGCCGTTTGACGCCCACTGCAGGACACAAGCCTTCCCCGTGGCTCCCACACCCACAACCATGAAGGGCTTTGCCATAATCGCCACGCTTGGCAGGCGGGTTGGCGCACGGATGGTTCAAGTTGTCTGCCAGGCATTAAACTGAAATCACAAAAGATCGGGCTTTCAGTGTCATTACTGGACTAAAACAAACTGAAATAGTATTAACTACTCAGGAGGCGGGACCCAAATTTAGCAATGTAACACCTTAGGTTGGTCCAGTCTGCTTAGTAATGAATGCTCAGCAGTCGGGTTGTTGGTTATATTTTATTTCAGTTTTTTTATTTTTGTCTTATTAGTGATTTTTAGCATCACAGCTGATTTATATATAGCCTATGACACCCGCGTACTGATGTTTTACATACATCACACGTGATGCAAGTGATATAATAAATTAAATACAACAGGGCCATCTAGTTACTGATGGTTGTACTATAACGTTACTTAATAGCGTCTACATGTAATGTATTCTAAGGATCTGAATAGAATAAATTAATTATAGCAGCGCCATCTAGTGACTCAATATGGTAATTTAACGCAGCGTAATAGCGAATTTTATTTTTTGTGACTTTTCTGTTCTGTTAATACCAATTTTATATAGCCTATGACACTCCGACAGGGGTGACGAATCGATTGAGACCTCATTTGTCAAAATCTGACAATTGGTTAAGTAGTTATGAGGGAACATAGAATGGGACATACATACTATACGAGCTAAACACATTACCCTCCTTTTGGGCTCCGCCGCAGTCGTGTAAAAAGTACCCGAATCCGGCGTGCGTTGATGTTGATGAAGCGAGGGAGGTCTGTCAGGATCGTGGCAAATAGCTGACCCTGGTCGCTGCCTGCCCCTCTGGGTTACAGGCGTGCGTTTATGTTGCGTTATGTACTAGAGTTCTATTGTGGAAGAGAGTTAAGTACTTGCTGTCAGTAGCTAATGACCATTAGTTACCTAGAATCTGCATACGTAATTAATAAGCTAATGAATTAATTATAGATACTGGTAGGATGCGACCTAGTATGCAACTTTACATGTATAGCAACTAGCAAGTGACGGTGTGGTCTCTACGTAGCCTCTGCCTACCCACACATATTTTTTTATATCATCGTCATCATCAGCCATTTGACGCCCACTGCAGGAATTCAAATCCGGCGTTAATCCGGCGCCACACGGAACGCTTTTTTTATATTCACAATTATTTGTTCGGCGTGAAAGAGAAGAGGAATATACCCAGCACTGGGCTCTGTTGATGGGCTGATTACAATAGCAGATAGATTCACAATTTACATATTTCCACACAAAAAACTCTCACTGAAACCTTTGTGGGTGTAATAAGAGACACCCACAGACACCGCAGTGGCGCGTTTTTGGGAGCGAGATGCCTGAGGAGGAGACGAGGCTTTCGACACGAAAGAAGAAGACGAAGAACCTGTAACCTGAGTGGAGTACAAGGATTAAAGGTTAATGTGCTGTCGACTGTACAATCAGCTGAAAATCCTTATGCTGTTCATTGGTAGTTCACTGTACAGTCGTTCAAAACATCCCGTTACATACATTCTACAGTGCTCGACATCTAATCCATCAGTCCGTGTTTGTTTACGCCTGCCAAAAAGTATGCAACCTCCTTGCTACTTCGAAAATATTATTTTTCCATAGATCGTCTTTTTTTTTTCTTGTGAAAATAGTTGCGCAAGCAACACGTTTTGTTATTAAAATCATTGTTTCTCTCGAAAAGTCGTCCATTTTTTTCTGCGAATATTTACAGAAGAGATAAATCTATTGAGTCCGTATTTGTCCACTGTTGGACATAGGCCTCCTCTCCTCCTCCTCTCTGGTCTAACGAGGCAGTCAAAACGAAGAAATGCCGTGTCACGCCTGAGTTTGATTCCCACTGGGTGCCTTTCCATGGGTGTATGTCTGTGTGTGTTTCCATGTTTGTGATCTCCTTGCCTGGTTACCATACCACAGAGTAGCCTAGTTTGGGACCATGACAAGTGCGCAAGTGTGTTGTGTGGGAGTTATTTATTTTCTTTCACCTTCGATACTCTACGGGGGAATCCCATAAATTGTTTTTGCAGGCATATTTTCGCCGGCGCAGATATTTCTAACCCGGGTTTACGTTTGATAGCGCTTCTAAGCACAAAGGCATATTTTACAGGTACCGGGTATTTTGTTTTGGTATTTTTAATTAAAAACGCAAACGGCAAGTTAGCACACGATGGATGTGACCAGAAGTATGGATCTCGTATTAGACCTCGTAACGAGACGTACGCTTCCAGCATACCGCTCATCCGGAGCAATAACGAAGGAATTACACTTTTGAAAGGAATTACTAATTAAGCTACCGATAATACTCCTAAGGGGATTTTAAAAACGAGGAAACATCGATCAAATGACGCATTATGCATTGTTTACTGATTCCTTCTAGTATCTGTAAAAACATCGACGAAATTTGCAAAAAAATTATTACGTCGTTGTTATTTCGGATAAGCGACACGTAAAACTCTACTCAACTAAACATGTGAACTAATTTTCTAGAAAACGGCACTACACGGAACTACATCCGTATGAAGTTTTATCAGATGTCAATGTGTAAAGTTTTCACGAAAACTAGTTTTAAGTTAGTAGTTTGAAAGAAAGTGTGTTTTTAGGGTTCCGTAGTCGACAAGGAACCCTTATAGTTTCGCCATGTCCATCCGTCAGTCTGTCTGTCTGTCCGTCTGTCGGTCCACGGCCTAGCTCAGAGACGACTAGTACGAGAAAGCTGAAATTTGGCATTTATTAATCACGCCGACAAAACGGTAGACGTAAATGAGGGATGCAATTTTTTCTTCTCGCCTATGCCATAGTATAGGGTGTCTTTGGGTTGGTCGTTTAAAAAATATTGTGGGTGTAGAAAGATCATTTTTTGATTTGGGGTTCCGTTTGCGAAATATTAAGCTTTAAAGCGCAATTTTCGTCCGAGTAGGGCGTCCCCCCTCTCCTGGCTAAACGGTTGATTGTAGAAACGTGAAAAAATTCAGGGTAGTAGCACATACAATGAACTTAAAAGAAAAACTCAGTAGGCTTTACAAGTTAATAAGAAATAGGCAACCAACTTATAAACGGATAACTTCGTATAAAATCCATGGAAAATTACGTTGATGAAGTTGTCAGTTCTGTAAAGCAGATAAAACCCCCTCTTTCTCCGGCACCCTACACTGTGCGTGGCCCGGCACGCACTTGCCCGTTTTTAAAAGAAGATGCCTCTCCAAGAGTACTTCTCTTAAAACGCAGTTGCATTTTTGTTTTATGACTATTTATTGGCCATAGGTACCTGAATAGCTATCTGGTTTCGTAAATAGAGTAGTAATAGTAATACGTGATAGTAATAACTTCGACACAACACAATCACTTGTCCTGGTCCCAAACTAGGATACCCTGTGCTATGGTGACCAGGCAACGACATCACAAACATGAAATACGCCCAGATGGAGCCCATTTTATAGATAGACAGATTGTATCTATCGTTTCTTGTATGTACAGCAGGAATTACATATGAGAATTAATCAATAATATAGTGCAGTACAATTGGCGCCCTTTATACATCCCATATGATCCCTAATTCGACCTACTGTTTGTGTAATATTCGTGTTGCGGCATAAAGGTTGCTGGAATATTACAACCATCCATTTGCCCGATAATAAATTCTAAAAAAAAAACCGACGCCAGACTAGGTTCATTACCCGGACAGTCAGATTTCGTATTTTTCATCAAAGCATGAGCATATTTAATAACCGGTCAGTACATACAGGGTGTAAAAAACTAACGCCTGACCCGAAACTAAGCACCAAAACAAACTACATTACCCATAAAATTTTAATAAAAACTGAATTTGCACGGATATTTACTCGTTTATTTATTCATTTTACAATTTTCCGACGTTTCGGTACTTTTGCATGTTCCGTGGTCTCGGTAGACTGAAGTGACAGGCGTCTTTTTGGAACGTAAGTAACTTAAAAAAATATTAAGTTACTTACGTTCCAAAAATATTTTGGCAAATTTTTAAATTTAAATTGGCATAACAATTATTTTATATAAACTCAAAAATATTATAATACTAATTATATTATTAGTCATTGAAATTGAAATTCAATCTACAAAACAACTATTTTACATAAACTCAAAATTGATAAAATTTTGCTGGGTCCAATTTTTTTTTTCGGTGTAATAAAATATTGAACATGTTATCACGCGTAACTTTTAGCGTTATTAACCGCTTGACTTCCTCGTTGGTCTAGCGGTATGACTTCTGATTACCATGCCGAAGATCGTGGGTTCGATTTCCACTGGGGGCCGTCGTACATTTGTACATATGGTCTATAACCAGTATAGATTGTTCAATTCATCTTTGCTCGCGTCTCTATGTGTGGGTAAACCGTATATACACAGTGACTTTGTGTGTTGCTCGGACGACAACGGCCGCATCACTGCAAGCTGTATAATTACAAGCGCAAATATGAGTTGAAAGGAGTGCACAGGGCCCTTGTTATGAAAAATGCGACATTATCGGAAGTCGCTGAAGATGTGATATGGCGTCATTGGACTAACAAGGAGCCATGCATTTCTAGCGTTCATTACTCAGTAGCAGGAAATTTCGAAACTATTCAAAAAAAGAACCATATTTGTCGCTAGATTTGAGTGAATTTATTGTCGGGCTCAAGCGCGACGTTGACGACCCTTCCGAACATATCCCTGCTTCATAATAAGGGCCCTGGCTAGTTTGGGATTTTTTATTATTTGATACATGTGAATACATAAGTTTACATGTTGGTTGCATATACATCCGTAACAATAATAATAACTTCCACACAATACAATCACTTGACCTGGTCCCAAACTAGTATACCCTGTGCTATGGTAACCAGGCAAGGACGCCGGACGTTACAAACATGAAAATACACCCAGACTGAGGCCGTTTGTACAAATGTACGGCGGCCTCCAGTGGGAATCGAACACACGACCTCTGGTTTGATAGCTAAGCGCCTTAACGGCTAGACCAACGAGCCAGTGCAACCAAATAGAGCACTCTTGTAAAAGTTTATGCGTCTGAACCTACCTGGTCTATTTAAACTGCGGAATCCTGAAACCACTCTGTGGCCTTCTTTCTACCTTACTTCCTACCAAATAACATATAACTGTCATTATTCATCCATAAAATAGGTTGATTGTTCAGGACTGTATAATTTTTTGGATTTTCCGCCGGAATTTCGTAATAATTTCTACATTAGCTGGATCTGGGCGAATGTTTGGGACATTTTTATCACCGCCATCAATATAAATACGGTCCAAGCGCCGCTTAGGGTAATTTAGAGCCGTTCATTTCATACTTTTTTTTTCGTAGAAAATTACTTTTCAGTTATTTTCAGTAATGACAGGGGAAGAATAGTAGAATCTAGTACGTTATTAGCATAAGCCGTCTATAAATTCCACCGCAGGGACATGTCTCCTATCAGAAAGAGAATATGATCCAACGCGGATTTGTGACTTTAAAGGACACGACGCACACGACGTTTGTTTTGTGCGCTGACGACACGCGTTTTTGATAAGTGCGTACTCTGCGCGTTATCAACGCGTATTAGCAGATTATAACGCAAGGATCGTGTGCAAAAGGTTACAACGTGCCGGCGCGCTTGCGTTTGTTGAGTGTCCTGATTGCGTTCTACGCGCGTCGTCAGCGTGTTCAAAAAACTTCGTGTGCTACGAGAGCCACCGCCCACGGCGACTTAAAACCGCGATTCGCGTCCGCGGACGGGGCGCTTCTGCAAAAATGGAAGGAAAACATAATTATGCTACGCTGCATCGCGTTTGCATCGCTTCTCAAAAATGTCACAAAACGCGCTTCCACTGCACGCTGCACGAAGTTAATATAATCGGAGATTATATTGAAACATTTTGATGATCATCTTAAGGGTATTTTTTTACGACTACTACTATTCATAATGTAAACTGTCGAAAAGTTATTCTAGTCACGTGGTACAAAAACGCTCCATACAAATCGTAACTAAAACTGTGACGTCACAGCGCTCGAGTGTTCAGGAGTTTTGCGTCATCCAAGTACAGAGTGATGTGGGATCTCGGAGGGACTTTGAAACAAAAACGTGCATGTGCGTTTTGCACACGTTGTCTTAACGTTCTTGTTCTGCCCAAAATACACTGGTCTCTGTCTTGTCTACCCCTCTGTAAATGTATGTATGTGTGGTCTTTTCAATTGATTGAATTTATTTACGACGAACTAACCGAACACAATAAATCTCCAGAATTAGCATGAAACAGTGATAATTCTGAGCAAAATGTATTGTAGACATTTCCATGAGGCTGGTATAAATCTTCTAATGCCGGCGTCGTGTTCCAACGAAACCGTGTTGGCTTAACGATACTTGTGGCCTAAAGGGTTAAATATCTGTCTCTGCAGAAGGGCTACATGCTACACCAGCGGTGCCCAAACTTCTAAGACTGTGGCACGCTAACAAACTTCTATTATTCTCTAATTCAAGATTTGACTTACTTCAAGCTACAAACTTCTGAAAGTACTAGTTGTAGCTGAGAAATTATTTAACACAGTCGTATATGTACATTTAATGGGTCTAATCGCGATAATTTATTAGATAAACGTAATAGCCTTCATAGTTTAACATTCAAAATGATCCAACGATTCAGTGACAAATGTGAGTCGCAAAACCCCAGTGACTTTTAAGTTTAACATTCGAAATGATCCAATGATTCAGTGGCAAATGTGAGTCGCAAAACCCCAGTGAATTTCTCACGGAACTCTTGGGTTCCGCTTTGGGAATCGCTGGGCTACATAATATAAGAAGTTCATCAACAGCTTAAATTGAGAGAAGATCTCAGCGGTGTTAAAAAGTTGGCATTTAAGCGGCCGCGAGTTCGATACCGTACATTTACGATTTTTGTAGCAGGGCATTTCTCCACGGGGTCCGAACTTGACGGCCCGGCGCATAACATGTCCAGATTATCAAAATATGTACCAGGTGTACCTGCAAAAAATACTACAGTATCCTCTAGGTCCTCGTCTACCTGGAGAACATGCAAACTTTGCTGAAAACCGTTTGCAACTCACAGAAAAAAAATCTGAAATGGCTGAAAATGACCTTCGGTGGCTTGTCCCCAACCCAAAACTTGACAATTTATAATTATTTTTGTAAAACTCAGACTGTTTTCGGGGAATGTATTTATGTTCACATATTCTCAGATAGTTAAAGTAGCTCTCATTTAAATACCATAAGAATCTAAACAATAGCTCGCCTACAATAGCAAGATGTTTGAGTGTCCCTTGCTTCTGCCTGAATCCGGTGGCACTTATGAACCAAGCGTTTCTTCGGTCGTAGATTACTCTAGGAATTCGCGGTGTGGATGAGCCATTTTGTCAGTCAAGCCGTAGCGCCCGAGGTCAACGAACGGGTGATTGAATGAAAGTCTTGTGAAATATCAGGGTAAGTAATTGATTCTTGAGATTTGGTCCAGGGCACACTTTGACTTCGGTGGAGGTGTTATTGGAAAGAATACTTGTTGACTGTAAAATCTAGTGCTTACTGTATAATTTATCTCAGTGACTAATTTCTAGTGCCTTGAGCTGGGGTTGATAAATGTTGTTGTTTAAGAGTGAACTTGAAAAAACGTATCTTTTCTGAATTCGGTGTGCCTGATTTCGGTGGCTTTTTGAGCACCGACGTCAGAAAAACTTCCACCGAAGTCAAATTTGCCTGATTTCAGTGTATTTCGTTCGACTTTAGAGAACCGAGGTCAGATTCCTTACATGTAAGTTTCAAGTAGGATATGCGCATTCGTTTCTTTTTTTCAAAACTAATCGCTAACTGTGAAAGAAAACATCATGTGGAAACCTATGAATAGTTTTACACGTGTAGATATTTTCTTTACTGTTAATAATAACGACAAAAATACATATGTTGTTTCTGTCATAATTGATTTCAGTTAGATTGTTAGTTAACTTGAAAATGTGAAACATGTGTACCTATTCGTGTGTACATTTTTTCATGTGTATGTGTGTGCTTATTATGTCTGTATTTGTGAATTATGTGAATGTGTCAACAATGGCAAGTTTAAAGTACCTACAAGAAAGAAAGTGGGTGTACATTTCTTTAACATAGTTTTCTTATAGTTTGTAGTCAGTCGGTGTGTACGTTTATGTAGGTATGTACAGTAGGCTCTACATCAACCTACTCTACCTACCACTCTATTCTATTTCAGCTGACCATGGAGCAAATAAAGCAAAAACAAGCTGCGAAAAAAAATCAGGAACAAAAAGAAAGAAAGAGATTGAAGGAGCGTGCTAGGAAAGTAAAAATCAAGAGTGATCCAGTCCTTTATGAACGACTTAAGGTAAAAGACATACAGCTTTACTTAAAAAGGAAGATGGAAGAGAAGATTGTAAAGCTATCTTTACCTGTACTTTGTATTACCTCATAAATTAAGTAAGACAATATTTTTAAGAAAGATATATTTTTCTTAGTAAGTTTTATCTTTATGTTAAATAAATATTTTCCGAAGACTGATTTAAGTCTGAAAAATTTTTATGGAAAGTTATGTTTGTCGATTTTTTAATTATCTCAATTACTATTATTGACAAGTACAAACCGTAGCATAAAAAATAATAATAAAAACATATCTTTGAATGTTTACACAACATTTTGTGTTGAAAAAGTCCAAAAGACTATTTTGCTAAGTAAATTTTATAATAAGGTTATCGACATTGTTAAGCAAATATGTTCATAAGACTGATTTAAGTTTAAGGAAAGTTTTGTTTGTAGAACTTTTATTTGATTATTATTAAAACACATTTTACCTACGTAGATAATTTTATTCCATTTTATGGCATTTGAAGTTGAGTAATGTTAAATTCGCTTTTCATGAAAAAAAAAACGTTAAAATGGAATAAAATAAAGTCCAGAAGTAAAATTCGCATAGTACCTATGTGTAATTTTGTTGAAATCATTTATCTCTTTCATAACTAATTATGCCATGTTAAAACCAAATAAAGGGTGTCTCAAAATGCTTTTTGTTTTTGGTGTAGTCACTTTATAAAAACAAGGCTATACTGAGACAAAAATGTATAGTTTGACTTTATTGCGAGTTTTGATAAAACTTTGCCACTTTTTTTTGGAAGGATTATTTTTCGTTCTAGAATAGTTAGCTAGAAATAGTTATCTACTCACGCAATTCGTGTTAGATTTTTAGCGCTTACATGACGAGCTGACAGACTGACAGATGAGAAAAACTGACTGAAAAAATGTGATTTTAGGTAAAAGAAGTAGGTACTTTAGAGCTTAATAATGTATGAGAATTACAATAAACAATTTGATTGATTATATCTGCCCGGTTTTTATTTATTATATCCTCTTCTAATTACTAGACAATGCCTAACATTACTGGTATCAAATTGTGACTTTGGCACGTTAAATGATTCTCTGGTCATTTTCTGATTCCAGTGAATTATTTCCTGATGTCGATGCTTACAATCTGATTTCGGTCCAGGTAGTCAGATTTCGGTGTTAGTTTTTCTGCTTTCGCTGCTGGTAGTCTGATTCCGGTGTACAGTTTTCTAATTTCGGTGTAGTCTGATTTCGGTGATTTAAATATTTCGTTTTATAACCGAAAATCTGGCTTCCCAAAATATATCATGATTTATAGTTTTTAGCCCTTTATCCAAAACAATCGATAAAATTCCCGAAAGACGAAAAAAAAACGACCACCGAAGTCAGCCATTTTTGCCTCTTCTGGAGAAATACCCAGCAATACCACTTGCGCACAGTGAAGGAAAACATCGTGAGGAAATCTGAGCGTCTGAGGTAGATGTTCACGTAGGTACCTCAGCATTTGAAATCGCTCTCTAGCTCTGAGAGAAGGCCCGTGGCCCGTAGTGAGAGATTGTATTGTGTAATCTCCCGCGAATCGAGACACCGCTTGGGGGGTAACGAAATGCAAGAAATACGAAAGTCTATACAACAAATCCAGTGAAAGTAATGAAGGGGGCATTGTATACGTTTCTACAATAAGATCCCTGAAGTTATATTAAGCTTGCCGGAAACGCGGTTCCAAGAATGTCTAAAGCACACTTTGTGCCAAAAGGGTTACTATAACATTAAAATAATCTTATTTTGATGACAAAGATGTCTGGAATTAAATCCAGTACAATGCATCAGTTCTACATTTTAAACTCTGTTAATTGAGGAGCGTGTTTAAAAAGACTAAGTTTGGAGTTTTTTTTGTCCATTTTTTCTCCAAAATGATCTAGATTTTGAAATGAACACCCAGTTTTATTTGTAACTTTCACTTAAGTCACAGTTTGTGCGCTTTTTTGAATGAACGTATTTTTGTTTTATTTGATTTGATTAAGGACGTCGAGAAACCAACTCTCCAGCAGCGTCTGGAGCCCGAGCCTCCATGTCCGTTGGCGCCAACAATGTCCGATCAATGGGTGTCACAATCCACAAGGGTATTTATAGGCTGCTTACATGAATATATTCACATTATTGTTTGGCTCATTCACTCTTTTTAAATAGATCTTCTATAGTTAATAGTTGCTACAATAATTGCTATGACCACCAATTTTGTTCTTCTATTTTTTTTTTGGTGTTTTTTAGGCAAACCACTATTGGAAATACATATTTTTTAAATAATAATGAAATAGTTAAAACTTTTTATTTAAAAAAAAATATACATTATTAAATTTTGGTGTTAATAAGAAACTTTTCTTTTTGTTTAATTTGAAACTAGCCCATTTTTCTTTAACATCTATAAAGATAAAATATTATCGGCATCTTTTACATCCCACTTTCTTGTTCAAATGTATTTCTACTGTGTTGTATTGTAGACAATTCTGTTAATATTAGTGTTGGACAAGACAACTACTGAACAATTAAATCCAATTTATAACACTGTCTAGCAGCTGAACAACGGTGATTTTCAAAGGACTCCCAACTGGCTCCGGCGGGTGTTTGTGAATAATAGTAGAAATGAGATAACGGTTGCTCAAAATTTTAGCAGTAGAAATGCTCTAGGTACAGATGTCGGCAAACATCTTGAGCAAAAATGCTCAAAATGTAGTGCAGGAACCAAGGTTATTAACCAATCGCGTGTATTTGCAAGCCTCGTTATATTTTGTCAGTCTGACAAATTGAAAACTTTTTTGGTTTTCGTCTTAGTTTTTAGGGTTCCGTACTCGAAGGGTGCCAAACGGGACCCTATTAGACTTCACTGTCCGTCTGTCTATATTTCTGATGATGTATTTCAGTTGCCGCTATAACAACAAACAAGTCCAAAGCTTGAGGGAAAAACTTAGTGCAGATTTCTTCAATGGTTAGAATAAGTTATATTATTAAGGTAGTTTCTTAACCTGTTTTTTGTTTTCTTGCTCAAAGAGGTCAACGACGTCTTAAAATATTTCTATAAGTGGAGACTTATAACTTGCCTTATGTCTAAAGTTTCTATTATTCATTGTTATGTGCTGTTAGTCTTCCTAATATTAAATGAATAAAAAAAAATTAAAAATAAACACAAAAAACAGAATAAAATAAATATATAAGGGGGGCTCCCATACAACAAAGGTAATTTTTTGCCGTTATTTGCTCGTTTTGACGCTTGAAATATCCACCGAACATTTAGTTCTATATTCGCTTCAAATACAAATAATTAAATTAAAATAAAATAAATATTCAAGGGGGGCTCCTATACAACGAACGTGATTTTTTGCGGTTTTTTCTCGATCTTTGTGTCTAATGCTATATGGATAATGGTACGTAAACCTTCGTGCGCGAGTCCGACTGGCACTTGGCCGGCTTTTTATTTTAATTTTAGTAGATAACTTTTCACGAGCAAGTAATGTCCGGCTTTTATCCTACATTTTCTTTGCGATTTAATATTGCCCATACGGCCAGTGACATTCGTGTCGCCAATAACTTTCATTTGCCTGAATCAGTGGAGCCCTTGGGCCGTCAATAAACATGAACATACTTACTTACTATTTTTCCTGTTGTCCCTCATCAGGGACATAGGGCCTTTATAAAATATCTCCACTTTCTGCGGTCTTGAGCGGTGACTTCGAGGTCTCCCGAATCCAACCCAAGTGTCTTCGCCTCATAAGCAAACAAACACGTAAATATAAATAATACGTATTATTATTTACTTAGGTACATACACGCGGCAAACATCTCCTATGCTTTCTTAGTCGGTTGAAAATAAACCAGTAATGCTACAAAGTTCCGATCGGCTGAACTCACCTATTGGGAGGAAAAAGTCTTAGGCTTGTTATAGAATGTGCGTGACACTGATACATGTATTATATACATACATAAACTCACGCCTGTATCCCAGAGGGGTAGGCAGAGACCGAGGACTGCCACTTGTCACGATCCTGACAGATCACTTTCGCTTCGTCAACATTAATTAGTCGTTGCATTCACGCACGCCGGTCTCGGGTACTTTTATCTTGGTGTACTTTTTAAATGTATTACATGTATAGATGATATTCTCTACGTGACCTGCAATAAGCGAACTCACAAGACTTACCGTCACACAGCATTAGTTTTTGCTCCCGCCTCGAAGGCCAAGATCTTTGATCCCTACTTGTGTCCATTAGAAATGTATAGAGGCCGGGCCGCAGATTTACTTAGACATCCTTTGGGCACCGTTAATAGGGTAATACATTACTCGGTCATTTCCTACAATTCGTTATTCGGCGGGCCGCCCGCTGACCGCGGCAGCACTTAGTGAATTAACTGTGTCACAACTTAATGGCTAATGCAGACGAGGGTCTGGAGCGGGCATTAGTGCAAATTGGCGGAGTCTGCTCTGGCACAAAAGGAGTGCCAACGGTGGACCGAAGATTGGCTCCTATATCACGTGCACCAAATCATAAACGATTCCAATCGTCTAACTGTCAAATTTCATACTAATTGCTGCGGCAAACGTCAGGATTCCGACAAGATTTGGTGCCCATAAGAATGCCGGCTCTTTACCCTAGATTTAGGCTGGAAACAGTGCTCGACCGACGGTACGTCTTGACCGTACGTCCTGACCGTCAGCGCTGACCGTCAGCGCGGATCATCGCTTGCGAAAATGCATGCGAAATGCTACGCTGTGACGGTGAAGCGTGTGTACAGTTCACAAGAAAAATGAATCCTTTTGCTGTAAATGCTCTAATATAATAATACGCGTACCAAATCACGCGCGTACCGTCAGCGTAGCTGTGTGTCATAGACTTGCATAGATAGTATAGCTACACCGACCGACGGTCAGCGCTGACCGCTGATTACAACTGAAACAGCGGGGTATGGATTTATTAAGGGTATTTTTAGGTTCTATGTATCTATCTAAAGCCCATGAGAGACGCCCACTCAGAAATCAGAAATCAATAATTTATTTCAACGTAAAGAATTTACATGCTGTTTGCACTCTGATCTGACCATCTTTTCTCAAATAATTTTAAACTTAATACATCATAGGCCAGTCTTGGGCGTAGGCCTCTTCACCGTCACGGCAACCTCGCTCATATCTGCCTATCTTATCCATTGCCTTCCTGCCGTCTTCTACTAGGTACACATTATTATTAAATTACTAGCTGACTCGGCAAACGTTGTTTTGCCATTTTAACATTTAGCCTACGAGTTATTTTCAGACTCACCAAATATGCACAAAAAAACTTCATAAAGAGCGGTGAAGCCATTTGAGAAGAGTTCGATAACAAACACTTTGACACGAGATTTTTACATATTACATTTACTGTAGGTACCACAAAAAAGCTACAATTGGCGGGCTTAATACTAAACAAAGTTTTCTCCACGCAGTAGATAAAATAGAGTTGTCCTTCCCTCGAATTTGGTTTGTGGCTCTAGGCAAGACCGCTCTGTCTGCTGTAATAATTGCTAAACTAAAACGGCAAGCAGCTCAGACGCTTTTAGGCGGAAAACCGTCGGGCTTATTTGCCTTCGGTGTCTTTCGTAGCTGTATTAATTCGTTGTGCCGAATTTGTGGCTGCCGTATGATTACAGAAAAAAAAACAATCACTCAGCCCGTACTATTACTAGGCATATGCCTCCCCTAAGGCACGCCACTTCTTTATGTCCCCGTCCATCCTCTTCCAGCCGCTGCCAGCTATCTCGCTGCCAGCTATCTGCCTGAGATCGTCGGTCCAGCGACCTGGTACGACCTACGCTGTAAAAAATATATAATAAGAAAAACAACAAAACATAAATTCATGCCTG
Organism: Yponomeuta malinellus; assembly: GCA_947308005.1. Taxonomy (NCBI): domain Eukaryota; kingdom Metazoa; phylum Arthropoda; class Insecta; order Lepidoptera; family Yponomeutidae; genus Yponomeuta; species Yponomeuta malinellus. The sequence goes on from OX371013.1 coordinate 10,668,474, forward strand.
TATTCCAGAGGGGGTTTGCAACTTGCCACGATCCGGACAAACGTCTTTCGCTTCATCAACATTCATTAGTCGTTGCACGCACACACGAAAAATTATAACTAGGTAATAGGTAAAAAATTAGCTAATGAAAATGTAAAAATACAATTACTTACTGTATATTCGTAACATAGGAACTCATTTTGCGCGTCGAGAGTGAAACTGGAACGTAATTAAATAAAGGTTGTACATGTCACAACAACACCGTGTGCAATAAGTACCTATGCTAAGCTTATTCTGGTACCAGGAAGTGGTTACAAAATAACTTACATATCTACATATTATAAACGTTGCAAGTTAAATAAAAGTTTCAAAAATAATCCCTTAAATAATTTAATATAGATGCTCAGGAAACTGGGGCACATAACTCAGAAAGTAGAGTGCCACAACTGTACCAGATCAGCCGTACCAAGCAGAATGAAACCCGATACCTCATTCTATCGTCACACTGCACCGAGTGGAAAACCGCTTCATTAGCGGGAGAAATTCTTAGCTTGCTCTTAATAAGAGTTTAGAATTACACATCGACTTAGTCAGTCCACTTAAAACTTGCCCTGTTTTCCTACAAGAAAAAAGTATCAAAAAATTCCCGACAAAACGCGAGTATCCCGACCTCCTCTATTATTCACCTCACCTAGAAAGTGGCGGAAACTAGGAAACTAGATAAGTTTTAAAAGGACGAAGTTAGATGAATCTTGACTGCATAATGATGCAGATTAAAAGTTGTTGTGGCGGCGGGACATGTCGACTCTGAGCTGGGATAAAGGCTGAACCAAACGGAATGGGTAACGACTTGTCTGTTACAAAGAATAATTAAAAGTGAGACTCGGAAGAGCGGTGTCATTAAAAACGAACTCGCTCCGTGCTCTACTATATTATAATTCCAACAAAGAAGTATATTTGATAGTCCGATATATTTTTCTATCCGACTTCGCAACCAAAGGTGAGCAATATTATAGAGTTTTGAGAAAACCGAGCTGGAGAGACAGGAGCGGGTTTATTTAGAAAGAGCGTTTGAGCGACTCAAGGCTTAACGTAAATAGAGTGATTTAAAGTTTAATAGATTTATGGCTCTTTACTAATACATCCCCTATTTGGTCGAAGTATGTCCGTCTGGGTCGTCCCTTACCGGCTCTTCTATCCCGAAACCGGCGTCCGTGCATGAAGCGAAAGTGATCTGTCAGGATCGTAGCAAGTGGCAGTCCCTGGTCTCTGCCTACCCCTCTGGAATACAGGCGTGAGTTTATGTTATGTTATGTTTAGATTTATGGTAGGGTTCCCAACTTAACCCCGACAAGGAACGAGCGATATCCAGTTTTAATGTAGACCGAACTGTATTCTGGTTATCGAACATATCCAATGTTGGATGGGTTGCATGTTTTTACATTCAACGATAACCGTGCCCGTTACATTTTATTCATACAAAGGCCGCCCAAACTAGATGTCGTGTCGTCGCCGTGAAACCGTTCAATCCGTGCTATCCGTGCTTCACACAGTCTTTCTAAAAGGTCAAAGCGGTGTATAGGGTAGCAGACTGTTCTAAAATTTATTAGCCAATTACTGGGCAGTGCGGGTCATTACCCCATTTAGCTTTTACATGCTAATCTGTTATTGATAGAGGACAGGCTGTGTTAATTACACCCATTTAGATATGCGCCTAGTGAACGCATGTGTTAAATATTGTTTAATACTCTGCAAGGGCCAAGAGATTACATATGTACCATTAAATACAGTGTTATATCACGTGTTGATGATCCGTTTGGGGTAAGATTTAAACGAGAATTTAAAGTTTAATCAGCGGTCGATATTCGGCAAAAGAAACGAATCACAAAGCTAAAATGGAGATTGGGGCGGGAAGATAGACGGTGGACTAAGAGAGCTACTAAAATTGCATTACTCAAACATAAATTGACAATTTGTCTATGTGGCTTATAGGGTAGGCTGGTGCAGGAGTGCGCACTTTCGTGATTTTATGCTGTAGAAAAAAAGGAAGTTATGTTAGGTGAGACGAAAAGCTTTATTTATTGGCACAAGTTATTCAGGTGACAAAAACCAAATCAAAAATAAATTTAGGAATAATTACTAATGCAAATATCAGTCCCCGAAATGCGCACTCTTGCGCAAGCAGTGAAGATAAGAGTGCGCGGTCAGGTGTGCAAGAGTTCGCATCATTTCTAAATGCAACATTTTTAAAGTTCAGGACCTGCAGTCCCTGCACTATTCTTACCACCAGTATTTACAAAAAACTTCAAAAAACATTCGAACTTTTTAAGAAAAATTGAAAAATAAAAACTTTTAAATAAAAAGTAAAAACTGACTTCGAAATACTACAGCACTAAAAAGTTAGAAATAATTTAAATAATTAGAAGCTCGTACATGTAGGTGTTGTAGAAGTAAAGTTTTTATTTTTCAATTTTTTTGTGGTGGAGCGGGAGCAAAATAAACAAGTTCCATAGAACCATAATTTACCCTACTTAATTCGTTGCTTTAAAATTTGATGTTCTCAATTCCTATCTCCGAAAGTCTTCACCAGAACATCACCAAATTAACTTGGAACTACTTTCAAGCTATTTTATGAAACATACGGATATTACTAAAGGATGGGCCCCATTAGGCCTTATTTACTGCTGTCCATTGAAGAGTTCCGTCCATCTCTGAAAGTCTTCATCAGGTCTTCACCAAATTAAAATGGGGCCAATGAGACGTTGTATAAAAAAAATCTTTTTATCGCAATGAGAAGAAAATTCGCTCAAAAAATAGCTGACGATTGCAAAATCAGCATATCACAGCGACCCTAGCATATCTTTAGATACGCTAAGGTGCTGTGAAATGGGATCTAGTTATCCAAGTAGCAGGCCACTCCATAGACCTAAGACACACAAAAAGGACGTTCGACGTGGCGCAGGAAAGACGCGTCGTCTTTCCAATTCACTTTCAATACAAAATTTACTGAAGACGGGACGAAACCCCCACAGAAGAGACGGGGCAAGGGCGCGAACTCAAATGCAAATGCAACGCGTCGCGTCTTTTCCGCGCCCTGGGCCTAGATTCTGTTAATGCATTGTAGTAACATGACAACTGCATGAACATGGTGGTTTTCATTTCATGGCTGCTTTAAGTCTACGCGGGCACACCTATCAAACCTTCTAGGCGTCAATGGTACGAAAAAACACGTCACGTGACCCGACAGTGTACCTGTCATTATACTATAATGCACTAACAGAATCGAGGCCCTGGTCCCATGTCTTTCCTGTGTGCCCCAGGCCGCAGACGCCACAGTGTCTCAAATTGCACGCTAACGCAGTCTCAGTGCATCTGGAGCGGGCTCACTTCATTAAACCCGCCTTGAAGTCGGCGTGGCTATGGCCATTCAAACAAACTTACTCGTACCTCGCAATTTGGTGGTCGGTCACTGTGTCAGGTGCTATGGGCCGAGTTATTACTCTAGTTTATGAAAATTCTATTGCAAATTGAACTGTGTGGCGCCGGATTTCGAATAGCGTCTCTCCATTTCCTTCCGTGGATGTCGTAGAAGGCGACTAAGGAAATCAATTACCAGGAGACGGGCAGCAGCGTCTTCCTGAGATTCCAACCGCATACTGCGATCGCCAACCCGCCTGCCAAGCCCTCATGGTTATGAAGACCATGAAGGAGGCCTATGTCCTGCAGTGGGCGTCAAATGGCTGATGATGATGATGATGATGGAAATTGAGCTACACGCGAGCATTTTCTTTAAAAAGATAACAATATTCTTTATTGTATACTGATAAGTTAAGGTTTATATCAATAAATAGGATAAAAAAAAGAAAGAAAGACCTTTATTGGGACAAATTAACACATCACAAGAAAAAAAGGCATAACAAGTAACATAGTACTTGTTGTACAAAGGAAAAACAAGTCACGTGAATACAACATAATACAAGGCAAAGTCAGAGCGACAGAATGCATCCTGTGGTGTGTCAAAGTTGCCACAAAAGGCATCTGACTCAGCATTGTGCTGACAGTGTGAGGCCTCAGCGCTAGTTTTCAGTCAGTGCCTGCGGCAAATGACACGTATATTACAAGGTGATGCCAAACAAATGAAAATAAGACAATAATATTATATACATATGTGTAAAAGGCCTAGTAAAGGCACGCCACTTCTTTCTGTCCTCGTTCATCCTCATCCAGGTGCTGCCAGCAATCTGCCTCGGACCGTGCGTCGGTCCAGCTAGCTGGTATTACGCTGCGTTTGACGGTCTCAGATAACGTTTATTGAACCAAACAAAATATTAATTTTACCGTGTCTAGTACTAAAAGTTAGGCTTACATAATAATACTATATATATATATATATATATATATATATATATATATATATATATATATATATACATAATAATATTTGTTGCTGAATAAACGCAATGCAAGTACAATGGCAACAGCCCACAGACAACAACAGATATGAACTGCGATGAAGCGAGAGATTTCATTATCGTGGAAAGTGACAAAGCATTGAAATGTGAAAATTACTTTGCTAAATTCCGCCAAAATCCCACAAGCATCATGCGGTTAGTTAATGCATCGCCCTCACTAACCGCATGGTGCTTGTGGGATTTTGGCGGAATTTAGCAAAGTTATTTTAACATTTTAATGCTATTATGGATTTCCGCAAAGTAACGCCTGATTCCATACAATATCTGAAAGTGACATACCTAAGTCTCTGTCTACCCCTCCACAATACAGGTGTGAGTTTATGTATGTGAAAGGCGCATAGGTGACGTTTCCTCAACAAACAGTGGAGAAAAAGTCAGTTCTGAGCATTTCATATCTTCCTTGAGCTTTCCTCTGTTTGTTGGTTAGGCACTGTTATAGAATAAGCACAATTTATTGGCCAAGCAGCTTTTTATTGCGAGCCGTTATTAGAAACAATATTGGCATTCTTGTTGCTATAATTTCTCTAGAGGATATCGTGTTGTATTGTTTTCCACTGTGCACCATGTATTAAGCTTTAACGCACATGAACGACTGTATACCTCTCTGTTTGTATCTACAAAAATTATCTACATATTAAAAAGTTAAACTAAAAAAGCCTTGTGCACGCTTCATTATAGGTAAGCATAACCTCCTCAGTCCTGACCTTGAAAATAACAATGGTCTTCAATTGTTATTTTCAAGGTCAGGTTAATGTGCGGAACAAAAAAAAATCTAGGTTGTACTATTATTAAAAATTGCAATTATAATTTCATCATCAGCTACCGGATGCCCACTGCAGGACATAGGCCTCCTTCGTGGTTTTCATAACCATGAAGGGTTTTGCCATAATCGCCACGCTTGGCAGGCGGGTTGGCGAGTTGGCGATCGCATTATGTGGTTGGAATCTCAGGAACACGCTGCTGCCCGTCTCCTTGATTTCCTTAGTCACCTTCTACAACATCCACGGAAGGATATAGAGTGACGCTCTTCTTAATCCGGCGCCACACGGACATTATAATTTAGTAACATCTAAGTTTAATCTTGTCATGTCAGTGCGATAGATCAGTGGGTTGGATACGCTTCTAATAAAATATTTACCGTGACAATCTGTTTTCGTTCATCTTGCCCCTTCTATCATCCTGGCTAACGAACGCTGTGATCTATTTGGGCCTAGATTAACAGTGACAACTGCATGAACGCGTGATTTCATTTCATTGCCGCTTCAAGTCTACCCTCGCGCACGTATCAAACCTCCTAGGCGTCAATGGTATGAAAAACAGGTCACTTGTACCTGTCATAGTCATTGCACTATTAGGCCCTGGCCAAACAGATGGGACTTGAGGCGAGGCGAGGGCGCGGAATAGACGCGTCGTTAATCCAATTCACTTTCATACAAATAGTACTGAACGAACGGGACGAAGCCCACACAGAAAGGACGGGGTGACAGCGCGATTTCTATACAACGCGTCGCGTCTTCCCTGTGTGACTTACCTCCGGTTTCTCGTACACTAATAAGCTGACTGTTAACGGCTGTCAGTGTTCTTTTTTGTATGCACTTTGGTCAATTGACAGCTGTTAACAGTAGATTAACAGCGTGTTAGTGTATGAGAAACTGGGGGTTAGAGGCTTAGAATGGAGGCCCTGAATGGGAGTCGAAATAGCAAGCGAATAAGGCGTGCGGCCGGGGTGCTGTGGCACAAATGTATGGAGGAGGCGGGCGCGCAATGGGCGTTTATTGTACTTTATTTCATTAGAGTTCCAGAGTGACTGGATCTTTGGTCTAGCGGTTCATCATCATCATCATCAGCCATTCGACGCCCACTGCAGGACGTAGGCCTCCTTCGTGGTTTTCATAACCATGAGGGGTTTTGCCATAATCGCCACGCTTGGCAGGCGGGTTGGCGATCGCGGTTGGAATCTCAGAAAGACGCTGCTGCCCGTCTCCTGGATATTGATTTCCTTAGTCGCCTTCTGCGACATCCACGGAAGGAAATGGAGTGACGCTATTCTTAATCCGGCGCCACACGGAGGGATCCGGCGCCACACAGAGGGTTAGGACGGAGGATTACACGGAGGGGTCTAGCGGTTAACACCCTTGATCGTGAAGACAGAGGTCGTAGGTTTGATTCCGCCGTACTTGATTTGTACACGTCGTTTGCGACGTCCTTTCCTGGTTACCAAAGCACAGGGTATCCTAGTTTGGGACCAAGACAAAGTGATTGTGTTGTGTCGAAGTTATTATTATTTTATACAATTTTGTCGAAGCAGCCCGGCTATCAACCCGCTAACTCTACTTTCATCGCACTCATTCGCCTGCGTCAGGTAAATCAGCCGTTGACTCTACATTTCAACCACAATACTGCGTTTGTAGTCCTCTCCAAGTGTTAGTTAAGATTTAAGCTCGTCCGACCCACTGGGCCGCATCTACCACTAAGCAGTTAATTATCCAACTGTATGGAAATTCACTGACTTTCAACTAATCTCGATTGTCTTGTTCAGCATCGCAGAGGTCTTTGTTTTGTATTTCGCATTGCTTTAGATGATAAGGTTGTTAATAGAGCTCTCGAAAACGGCGAGCGAGCTTGCAGCGACTAATCGACCAAAATAAACTCTCATAGTGAATGTTTAGCATGCAGTAGGTGCATGTACTAGAATAATACCTACATGAAATAGATTAAGAAATAATTGTAAGATGCACTGTTTGCATCCCTTATTATTAAAAGTATTAGTGTCAAGGACTATTATAGTGTTGAGGACTTATTAAATAAATACTTACATACATACATACATAAACTCACACCTGTATCCCAGAGGGGTAGGCAGAGACCAGGGACTGCCACTTTCCACGATCCTGACAGGTCACTTTCGCCTCCTCAACATTCATTAGTCGTTGCATGCACGCACGCCGGTTTCGGGCATTTTTTAAATGGTCCATTTATCTCACGTTAGATTAGTAAAGTTAATTAGTTTTAAGCAAAAAATGTTTGTTTATTCTTAAGCCGGCTTTTGACGGTCTTAGTACGCTCGGACCGTGTGCGTACAGTTTAAGCTGATTATGACGTCGCACTCGGTCCGAGCGCGCTGACCGTCGTCATCATCAACTAAAACTGTACGCAAACGGTCCGAGCGTACTAAGACCGTCATAACCCGGCTTTAGAGCTGTGGTAGCGGAGCGGTAGAACGCACTTCTCATTCGAGAGGTCGTGGGTTCGAATCGCGGCATGTACCAATGACTTTGTTTTCTAAGTTACGTACATTTGTGAAGTTATAGTAGCAATACCACTCGCTAACTGTGAAGGAAAACATCGTGAGGAAACCCTAGTTTCTGAGGTATTTCCATAACTCAGCACTTGCTACGTCGCTACGTACAATGGCCCAACTATGAGGCTAAGTGCGGAAATCTCCAGTCGAACTAGAACTAGAACCCAGCTAGTAAAGCCGTAAAGGTGCAAGATTTATTTAGTTACCTACTATACTTAGTTATATTTTTTTAGTCACTAACTTACGTACTAAATGGGTGTTTTGGTTAACAAAAAACAAACATATTTGCGCACCCTAACGGGTAAAGCATTGTAACACCCTACCCCGGAATATTAAACGTATGCACCCCCAATAGTAATGGAGAAAAGGTACTATGATGCAAAACACTCTAATGGCCAACTGTGATCAACTAGTCTAGTGAGAACCCTTCGTTGTGGACGTATTAATAACCCAAAAACTTTTAGGATATGAGATTGAGTAATGAGTGTATGTAAAAGATCCGTTAAAATAATAAAAGTGGGACTAAGAACATTCAATACAAACCAAATGTTTATTAGAAAAGGTAAATTTTGGGAAGATTCGAAGAAACTAAAATAGCAATAAAGCAACATTAAATAAGCAGAAGCGAGACAAAATTGGGATAAAAGAAGGAAATTTAAATAAAGAAGTTGAGTTTAGAAGACAATAAATTAAAGGTTGAATAAAATAAATTCCATCTAAATAAGATAAGATTATAGTAGCAAAATATTTGAAATAAATAACTACTTGTCATACTACTACACATGTGAGTGTTTTAGTATAACGTCCCCTACCAAAGGCCGGTTAAGGCAGACATTATTAGCCAGCTAAGTAGATAATATAGGATAAGAAGTGAGTGCAATACTCAATTATCTACTAGCCGATAGTGCTAATTATATCTACCGTGGATGGGGATTGGCCACCACTACGTTATACTGTTAATATATATACTTATAAATAATAAAACTATGACTGACTAGAAATAAGAATACAATGATTCATTATTCAGAGTCTATGCCATAAGAAAACATACATGATTAACGCAAGAATTGGCAAAGAGACGTTCAGCAGTACAATGCATTGGCAGACGAGAGTGAGAGAGGTAAAAAACCAAATGCACAAAGTACGTTGGAATAAGACTTCATCGAAGCTTACCAACACTGAAACAGTCCGGCCAAACCCACGCAACCATGAAATGTCACCCAAAGACATAAGTCATACAAATAAATATAGTAAAAGCAATAAAAGCTTTGAGCAGGCATAGACATATTAAAACTCAAGTCACTTCACACAATTAACGCAAGAAACGGCAAAGGGATGTTCAGCAGTACAATGCATTGGCAGACGAGAGTGTGAGAGAGGTAATAACCAAATGCACAAAGTACGTTGGAATAAGACTTCATCGAAGCTTACCAACACTGAAACAATCCAGCCGCGCTCACGCAACTATGAGATGCCACTCAAGGACAAGTCAAACATAATAAAAGCTTTAAGCAGGTATAGAGATCTTAAGACTCAAGACGCTTCACACAATTAACGCAAGAAACGGCAAAGGGATGTTCAGCAGTACAATGCATTGGCTGACGAGAGTATGTGAGAGGTAATAAGCAAATGCACTAGGTACGTTGGAATAAGACTTCATCGAAAGCTTACCAACACTGAAACAATCCAGCCGCGCTCACGCAACCATGAGATTAAGCAGAGTACTAAGCCAATATACTTGAAATGAGTATACTACTACAAAGCCTATAGTGGCTCTTAACTACTCCCTAACGTCCCATAACGTCTTTCAATTCCTAACAATAATTCGTGTTTTGGCCACCCTATATATTATTCACCCTATATTGCGTCTAAAATGCAATAATACTAAAGAAACTACGGTCGGCAGAAAAGGTATATACGCACCTACATAAATTGTCCCTACCTCTTTGCAATAGTGGAATGTCCCGTCCGAAGATCAAAAGAAAGGTACCTATGAAGCTAATACTTTCGTTACGTTTTACCTATTCCTTAGTTTGAAATGATTACCGTGTGAATGAAGCGCACCAACCTTTACGCCTAGTTTTAAGGTAAGGACCAGAGACATAGATAAACAGTAAGTTTAACAGCTACTAATTCAAGTAGAGCATGGATACCGGACCCTTTTTCTAAAACCGGTATTTTTTCGATATCATCATTTGAAATACCGGTATTCCGGTATTTCGGTATTTTTTCGGTATTGATGATTTTTTTTTTTAAAATAACATAGATGATTGTAAAACAGTTGATTTACGTGGCCTATACGTTTTGTCCCACTGAGCGTTCCCCACATCATTAGTTCAAGTTGTCAAATTAACTCAATGAAATATAAAGTAAGCAAAATTTTCTTGACCAAATACAATATGTCCGAGAGAAAACTAAACTCAACCTGATAGTATTCATCATCATCATTCAGCCACAAGAAGTCCACTGCTGGACATAGGCCTCCTCAATGGATTTCCAAAAAGACCGGTTGGAAGCAGCCTGCATCCAGCGCCTTCCTGCCACTTGGATGAGGTCATCTGTCCATCTTGTGGCTGGTCGTCCTACGCTGCGCTTGCCGATATGTGGTCTCCATTCGAGAACTTTTCGGCCCCATCGGCCATCAGTTATGCGTGCTATGTGCCCCGCCCACTGCCACTTCAACTTACTAATCCGCTGGGGTATGTCGACGACTTTCGTTTGTCTACGGATCTCATCATTTCTGATTAGATCTCGTAGAGAAATTCCGAGCATAGCTCGTTGCGTGACCTTGAGCCTTCTTATGAGGCCCATAGTGAGAGACCACGTTTCAGTGCCATAAGTCATCACTGGTAACACACACTGGTTGTATAATTTTGTCTTGAGCGATTGAGGTATATTAGACGAAAAGACCTTTCTAAGTTTCCCGAATGCTGCCCAGCCGAGTTGGATTCGACGATTGACCTCTTTCACGAAGTAGGACCGGCCTAGTTGGACTGTTTGTCCTAAGTAGACGTATTCGTCTACAACTTCGAGAGTCGAGTTCCCCAATGTTATTGGGGTGGGCACAACACGGGCGTTCGACATGACCTTCGTTTTGTCCATGTTCATTTTAAGGCCCACACGTTGGAAAACTCGACTGAGGTCTTCGAGCATCATGCCGAGGTCTTCCATCGTTTCTGCCATGACTACTATATCGTCGGCAAATCGAAGGTGCGTGATGTACTCGCCATTGATATTGATGCCGCGTCCCTGCCATTCCAGAAGCTTGAAGGCATCTTCCAGTGCGTTCGTGAACAGTTTCGGAGAGATAACGTCTCCCTGTCTCACGCCTCTTCTCAATGGAATTGCCTCCGAATTCTGTTCCTGTACTCGGACCGACATGGTGGCGCTGTTGTACAAGCACTTCAGCACCTCGATATACCGATAGTCAATACGGCAACGCTGGAGAGACTCGAGCACTGCCCATGTCTCGATCGAATCGAAGGCTTTCTCATATTCCACAAACGCTAAGCAGAATGGCAAATTGTGCTCCTGTCTTCTGTATAATTTGCCGCAGCGTGTGGATGTGGTAAAGCCCTTTCGGAAGCCGGCTTGTTCGGGAGGCTGGAAGTCATCAAACCTGCGTTCGAGACGATTCGTGAGGACCCTCGAAAACAGCTTATAAACATGGCTCAGAAGCGAGATGGGTCGGTATTTCTTCAATAGAGAGTTATCCCCTTTCTTGAAGAACAGCGTCACCATGCTTGTGTTCCATGCTTTTAGCGTTTTTCCTTCGAGCACGACGGAATTGAAGAGCTTCTGAAAGGACTTTAAGTACTGGTGTTCCACCCGCTTTCAGGAGCTCTGATGTGATTCCGTCCTCTCCTGGTGCCTTGTTATTCTTGAGCTGTTTCAGGGCCATCCTAATCTCATTCAGGCTGATGTCCGGGATATCGTCGGTATAATGTCGGGTCAGTTTGGCTCTCGGATCTTTGTTCAAACTGCTAACAGGTTTTGCGACTGAGGTGAATAGCTGTCCGTAGAAACTCCCAATCTCCCTCAGCACCTCTGATTTGGTCGACGCTATACTGCCATCTTCTCTCTTCAGCTTCGTCAGCTGGCTTTGCCCAATAGACAAGTCTTTTGCGAACACTTTGGAGCCCTTGTTCCGCTCTATAGTCTCTTTAATACGTTCGGTATTATCGTGCTGCACAGACTTTGAGATGTGTCTACTGAGCTGCATATATGACTCAGCATCCTCGGAGGACTGCAGTTGCAACGCGCGACGTTTAGCCATGAGGTCGAGAGTATAGCTTGAGAGCTTTTGTGGTCTACTCGTACGGTTGGGTCTATAGAACCTCGAGCCCACTGTACGAACAGTTTCTACAAACCTGTTATTGATCTCGTCCACCGATTCTGCTTTAACAAATTTTTAAAGCGAAAAAAAAAAGAATCGGAGTCTACGTAACCGGAAGTACGTCCGGAGTCTACGTAACCGGATGCACGGAAGTACATCATCAACTGATATCCTACAAGCTGTCAGTTTCTAGTGATACCATGACTCGATACAAAAACTCTTTAAAAACTTAAAAGACTCCTTATCTATGCAAACGTAAGAAAAAAAATATTATATTGGTTTTTTACGGAATATCTAAATGTGAATATCTTGACATTTTTTATTTAACAACATTAAACCTACTTTCATTCACGTGTTGAACGAACGTTAGAAGGTCGAATTAGTCACACACTTATTCAGAAAGATACAAGAAATCAGTGAATATTATATGAACTTATAACTTTAAAACAAATTGTCATAAGTATATCCTCCCGCGGCGGCTAACCTCGCGTTCTAAATTCAAAAACAATATTTAGGACAATGCCCATTGTCGCTAATATCTTTAACTTGGTGGCTGTTGAAGATACTTACAGTTAGTTACAATACTGTATTATGTCACTACTGTACCGTAGGTACACCACATGGAGCAGGAGACCAACACTAATTAACTGATGGGTACTATTTAAAATCACGGTTCGTTCCTGTGAATTGCGGTGTCGCACAAACACCGCAATTCACAGGAACGAACCGTGATTTTAAATAGTACCCATAAGTTAATTCGAAACTATCTTTAAGGTGAGCGTTAAACATTTGACTGTATTGATACCAAAACTCCAAAACCATGATTTCTGTATTTAGACAGTCTGAGGCTCAAAAATTGCAGCAAAGTCGTAAAACAAGATTGGAAATCTAGAAGTCCCAATGTTTTACGTTATGAACAGCGCGTCTAGAAGCTGTTTATAGTAATACCGAAACTATCGAAATACCGGTATTAGGATTATACAAAACCGGTTTTTCAAATTCGAATATTCTGTCCGGTATTCCGGTTTTTCGGTATTACCGAAAACCGGTATCCATGCTCTAAATTCAAGACTCGCACAATTAAATAACGAACACAATCTTTTAGTCAAACAGAGTTTTGCAGGTTTACATTAGCGCCTCCGTCGAGCCTTGGTTATTTGACAAAAACTAGACACACAGATTATCCATAGTAAGTAAGTAAGTAAGTAAGTAAATTATAGCATAAGTACATACCCTTGTCACCGGCACCTGCACAAATTCACTTCCGCATAAACGTAGTAAAGCGCAACAGACGTATCTACTTCTCAATTTTCTGTTCGGAACAAGTCCAGAATAGTTCCCGATCCCCGCTTTTATACTCCTAATATGGTGCCACTTCTCCCTCTCGCTAAACCAATAACGAAATACCGCCAACTGAAGAACTTTATTCCTTATTGCTATTAGTTTAAGGACTTCAGCATAAGTAATTTATTTTTGTCCGTCTAACTCATAAATTACGTTCTTTGTCAGAGTGTTCCTTTGATATTCGCCGCCTTAGCATGCCGCGGCTTTTTTCAAAGGAAATTTGCCCTCCCGCTAAATCAATAACGAAACACCGCCAAATGAAGAATTTTATTCCTTATTGCTATTAGTTTAAGGATTTTTACATAAGTAATTTATTTTTGTTCGTCTACTCATAAACTACGTTCTTTGTCCTAGTGTTTCTTTGATATCACCGCCTTAGCATGCCGCGGCTTTTTTCAAAAGAAATTTGCATTCTCGCTAAATCAATAACGAAATACCGCCATCTGAAGAATTTTATTCCTTATTGCTATTAGTTTAAGGACTTTAACATAAGTAATTTATTTTTATTTGTCTAACTCGTAAATCCCATTAGCTGTCATAACATCCCTTTAAAATTTATTACCTTAACACGCCGCGGCTTTTAACAAAAGAAACAAAGGAAGCCGACACGGCCCACACACGCGGGTGAATTTTGAGGAAACGACAGCGAGAGTCTATGTTGTTTTGTTAAAGTTTTATATGATTTAAATTGCCTATTTATTTAGTACCTGGATGACCGAGCTTTTCGGATGCAATTTTTTTGTTTTGTTTTAGAGAATGAATTAAGAAAGTGTCATCTATGAACAAAGTGATGGACTGCCATGTATTGTAATAGGTTTAGTAACAGCTTTCTTCAATCCGAAATTTATTAGTTGTGCTATTTTGCAAGAGAGATGTCATTGTAATTAATCTCAATTATCGTAAAAATTTAATCTAGAAAAGACAACGCAATATTTCACAAGAACTGCTTAAATGTTTACAAATGATACAAACAAAATATACCTAGCTTTATTTTATGTTGGGGAACCAAATACGTTTTAGCGCTTTATCCGATTCTATAATACGCTCTTTAAATGTTTTACAATCCCTATATAAGTATACGATTATCATTTCTCGGTTTCTTTTAGCTTCTATCCTTAATCTCTTGTGCAGAACACAATTCAACATGATATTAACGATCGTGAGCACTTGTACGGAGCTTGGTCCGTCACAATCAACCCCCAAAATTTGGATAAGACCTGTCGTTATCAAATTTTCAATAAAACATGTGATCACGAGAGTGGTCTTGCTACATAAGTTATTAATTACTTGTTTCACTATTTTCCAGAAATGACGAAATGAGTGAGTTGTGTTTTTCAACCAGACTCTTCGGATAATTGTCTATGTGAAATTTCAATCGACACCGTTTTATTCGGATCGCTTAGCAGCTTTTAACACAGCCTATCATTTAAGACCTTGATAAAGGGATCCTGGTTGTGAGGCAGAACAGCCCGAAGGCACCGACTGCTAAGTACCAGATACACTCGCTTAAACTCCAAAGGGGAGGCCTCCCCAAGAGCAAACGTGCACCGGTAGTAGAAACGACCCTTACAATAGCCTCAAATAACAATCAGCTGCGAAATCACTACGGGAAGCTATCAAACAAACGATATTAATCAATGAAAATCCCCAATCGACAACATCTTCGTTTCTGGAGCCTGTTCAGTTGCCGAAACTAGTTCTTAGCTTCTTGTGGAGTCCGGGATACAAATACAGTTTAAATTAATTTAAAATGAAAATCAAAAGAAGTATTTGTATCCGCTTGAGGTGTGTGCTGTATTCGGAAACTAAATAAAACAAGTTATCTGCGTAAAACCGATTCACCGAACTCTAGAACTTCCATTCAAGCCCCCTTTCATTCTCTTCCTAAATACTTCAACTAATTCCTTCTCCATTCATTGAATCATTTCCAAGCTTACTCTTTCTTGCTTACAAACTGATATATGAAGCCTGAGAATTCAGCGAATGAACTCTTCGCAGATATGATTTTGATTACCGCGATATAAAATAAACTACTAATTTTATTATAAATTTGACAACTCCCATCCAATATGAAAAATAAAATAATTTGAACCAGAGCCCGCGATCGCAAATATACCTAGTGATAGACGTTATGAGACGCAAGTAAAAATTTAAAAATTAAATTTGTTTTACCTTACACAGTACCACACGAATTACCTTGATTACCGTACACAATACCTCAATTTCAATTACCAGATTACCTTTCAAAACCGTTTTATTACCTTTAATTACCTGGTTTGTTAAGCTCACAAATAATAACGCAGCCGGTTTACCTTTTAATGTACTTTACTAAGTGTATAACGATAATAATCATTCATATAGATTGGTTAACATTTTTTTTTTTTTTTTTTTTTTTTTTTTTTTTTTTTTTTTTTTTTCACAATACTATCTTAATTACTCACTTAACATAACTTTAATCCGACTCCGAATCAGCCTCAAAGGAGACTATTGATAATATTTGTTTAAGTGTATTGTATTGAAATTACCCCTTATCTTTGTACTATTCAACTCTGATAATGTATAAACATTCTGATATGGTGTTCCTACTACTCTGAAAGGTCCTTCATACAACAAGGAAAATTTTTTTGTAACTTTATCTTGCGCCACCGATTTGTTAATTTTCTTTATTTTTACTAAATCACCAATTTGAAATCGTATTAATCTGTGACCTCGATCATATTTAATCTGTCTCCCTTTAGAAGCTTTCAGCAAATTTTCTTTTACTCTCTTCCTTACTAAAGTCACATCTAACTTCTGTTTTTCCAAAGGTAATACCGGATCAAAAGATAACTTTTCTGAAGTTCCAAAGAGGACTTCATTTGGTGTAAACCCTGTACTATCATGAACTGTGTTATTATACAACAACTCTAAGGTAGGTAATAATGTCGCCCAACTACTGTGATTTGCATGACAATATGTTCGAAAAAGCCTGCCTAACTCTTTGTTTACTCGTTCAGTAGTGTTTGGTCTAGGATTCCTAACCGTGGTGTATAACACCTTCACTCCCATTTCTTGTAATGTGCTCCGCCATAATCCACTTATGAATTGACTACCATTATCAGTCATAATTGCCTTTGCCTTTATAATTTGCAAATATAACTTGATTTTCCCCACAACCGAACGTGCAGTAGCATGTTTTAAATCATAAAATTTAACAAACTTACTAAAGGAATCTTGGACCACTAGGATATAGCTAACTCCGAATCTACCTTTAGGCAACGGTCCATATAGATCGGCCATGATTAAATCCCCAACATCCTCTTTGACTATTGATTGACAAGGCCCTACATATTGGACGTTATTACTTTTCGATAGCTGACATATATGGCAAGTTTTTATAATTCTCTTTACATCTTTCCTCAAGCCAACCCAATAAAATCTTTCTTTAAGATATTTCGCAACTTTATAAGCCCCCTGATGTCCCATTTCCAAATGGACTTGTGTGACTACTTCTTCAACTAAACTTCCTGGTAAGAACAATACTTTCCTCTGGCCAGGATCCCTTACTAAATATACTACACCGTTTTCTAGTATACACTTGGATGCTAACCTATTTTGTGTTCGGTAATTTTTTAATTTCCTTATCATATCATCATCTTCTTGAAATTTAGCAATATCCGATAATCTCGATATCAACAGTTTATTTCTTTGTCTTTCTGTATAAAGGATTTCTGGACATCTTATCTTATCTTCCTGAATGGCTTTTCCTTCTGGTAAGTACCTTGATAATGTATCTGCCACAAGATTGTCTTTACCACGAATATGTTCTACGTTATAGTTAAACTGCTCTAAAAACAATATCCAACGAGTGATACGACTATTATAGAGCTTCCACTTCTGGACAAAAACTAATGCCTTATGATCTGTTTGTATAATTACTGTTGATCCTCGCAAATACGTTTCAAATTTTTTTAAACAACTAATTACTGCATAAAATTCTTGCTCGGTAACAGTCCAATTCAGCTCTGGCCCTTTGAGTGCCTTACTATGAAATCCCAAAATACGAACCTCATTGTCTTTACCATATTGATAAAGTACTCCTGCTAATCCTATTCCTGAAGAATCAGTTTGTAAATAATAAGGTTTAGTGAAATCGGGATGATGTAGTGCAATGGTATCAATAAACGATCTCTTAATAAGTTCAAACGCTTTCTGCTCTTCATGACCCCACTTCCACTTCGCCTCCCTTTTAAGTAAATTGCATAATGGAATAATATTTAGACTGTAGGAAGGGATAAACTTCCTGTAAAAATTGCATAAGCCCAAAAATGCCCTAACTTGCTTCACCTTTGTGGGTTTCGGAAAATCTTGAATAGCTTGCACCTTCTCAGGATCTGTTCTTATTCCTTCTGTCGATATTATGAACCCCAACATCTTGACTTCTTTACATAGAAACTCGCATTTTTGTAAATTGCAGGTAAGTCCAGCCTTACTAAGCCTTCCTAGCACAGTGTTTATATGATCTAGATGTAAATCCAAAGACCCTGTCGTAATAATAGCCAAGTCATCTAGATAATTTACACAAAACTCTCTGACATCTGGCCCCAAGATTATGTCCATGGCTCTACTGAAACTACCTACCGATGTTTTTAGTCCCTGTGGTAGAACATTGTAAATGTAGGATTTTCCATTGAAGGTAAAACCTGTGTATTTTTTACTGGATTCCGTTAAAGGTATTTGGAAATACGCATTATTAAGATCTATGACTGTTATAAACTTTGCCCCGTGAAAAGAATTTAGCACATCAACTTGCATCGTGGGTTTTTCGGTTTCAGCTACCATGAATTTATTAATTTCTCTCGCGTCTAACAACACCCGTACTGATAGATCCTTTTTTAATGTGAACGTTAGTGGACTACTATAAGGTGTGGACGCGCGACTTACAATTCCTAAAGCTTCCATTTCCTGTAATTTACCCTCCATTTTGGCTCTATACGCGTAAGGAATCGGGTAAGATCTTTTTATAGTGGCTGGATGCTCGACTAACTTTATTTCATGTTCATAGCAATTAGCCCTTCCCAATTTAGTTGTAAACAAATCTGAATATTGCTCCAATAGTGATTTTAACTTAGCCAATGTATTTGGTTCAGTAACTTCCCCAGTTTTGACAGACACCCCGTCTATTTCCAAATTCGCACATTCTACTAAATCTACATCCCACTGTACTACTGATTTTTCCACAAATTTTGCCATTACTTCGTCATTTCCGTTGTTTATTGTTAGGCCCCAAGGCTTCTCATGTAAGTTTATTTTGGCGTTATATTTTATCATCCAGTCAAATCCTATTATCATAGGTCGAACTAAGTTTGGAACGATTAAAAATCCCGTGTCAATAACCATGCCACCTATGTTCAATGGTAACATTACAATCTGTTGGATTTTGAGACTCTTTTGACCTACGGCCCCTTTTATCTGCAATGGTTTAACAGGGAGTAAAGGTATGTCCTTAACATGATTTTTTAGATTTAGCCAGAATTCTTCAGATATGCAGGTAATGTCACTACCTGTGTCTATTAACCCTCGAAGTTCGAAATCAAACACAAGAACATCAATTTCCGATTTGCATTGTTCAAGTTCTTCACTTTTCCCTGCTTTATCATCAAAAACTGAATTCACTAATTGGGTCTCGGTATATATTTCTTCCCTATCTAATTCTGCTTTATATTTCAGTAACTGAACTATCTGGACAGCCTCTTCGTCAATTTTTGTGTTTTTAATATAGCCTAATCCGCTCCGATCTAGTTGCCCTTTTGCTACTATAGGCCACTGAATTCCAACTCCCATAACTCCTAAAGGTTCCCAAGGTCTCCAACCCATTTTAAACATGATGGCTACCCCCTTATCCCCTTTTTCCGAAGCTGATTCGGGGACGGAACATTCAGCTTCTTCTAGTTTAATCCTACGTCTTCTCCCGGGACTCCTTCAGCTTCCACAACATGTACTTTCGACGAGTTTGGATTCGGATTTTGTTTCGGTTTCCTCCAAAAGTTCTGATAGTTTCTCTGCATACCTTGTCTCATCTCGAAGTTTGGTTGATTACTAGTAGATGGTCTATAGTTTTGTTGCGCAGGTTTTTCTTTGGGTTGTTCACGACGCGTTGCCTCATTTTCATGTTCATCACACATCCTAAGAAAATCTGCAGTTGCCAATATAGTGTCCGCATTTGTAACTAACCAAAGATTTTGTATAGTTTTAGGAAAATGCCGCATGACATCTGTAACCAGTTGCTTCTCCGGGATTTTGAAAGTCATCATTTGTGCTTGTCCGACTAAATGCAAGAAATGTCCCAACATAGTTGGATGTAATGATCTATCCCATTCATTGTGGACTATAACTCTTCGCAATTCACTCTGTTTGGCTTCACCCCAGTATGTGTTTAAGAAGTCAATCTTGAAATCATCAAAGTTCGCCCAACGAACTTTGTAAACTCGAGCCCAATCCTTCTCAGTTCCTCTCAAGCACTCTATCGCTGTATCAATCTCTAATTGTGGAGAGTTCAACTGCATTTTCCGTACGTATCCTTGTAGACTGTCCATGAAGGTTACCGGATGACTAGTCTTTGCATCAAACACTGGTTTCTCCACGTTAAGAGCTTGTATGTTATAAACGATTCGCGGCACTCCTGTGGTTTGAGATCCCAAAGTGTTTAAAGCGGGTATGTTAGAAGTCGGTGCTAACATAGGTGTAGAAATTGAGAGTTGAGCAGGTTTCTTAAGCTCCTCTTCTAGTCTACTGACTCGATTTGAAAGTATTGCCAGAGATCGTCGCATTGTACGATTAAGTGCTCCAATTTCTCGAATGCTTTTCTTTGCTGATGAGGGCGCATTAATAGCAGATTCGACAGTTTTTTTCGGTGTTTCAGTTGCCGGAAGATTAGAAGAAACTTCATCGGATTGTTTCGTAGAAGTACTTGAGAGATCCGTTGGCACTACCCGACGTCTGCGTTTCATTTTTTATTTATTTTTTTCCCTTTTATTACTCACTTTGATAGTTAACAATTAGTAGGTATTAAAAATAACTACGTCTCGAAATATTTCTTCGTCGACACTATCTGAACAAAGATATTTGAATGAATATGGGCATGTTAAAGACTTTAGTGGTAATTGTGTTTCGTTATTCTACGCTATTTATATGTTGAAATTTAACCTATTAAATGCGATTTCCTTTCAAACTCAAATTATATTGTCCACGGTAAAATTTGATTGTACCTAAATTAAAATGACAGGAAATCTAAATATTTTATAAAAATGTAAATATGAAGAGCAAAACCAAAGTTTAGATGATATTTTTATTGAGTGCATAAAAATAACCGTTGAAAATAAAATGTGTTCACTATCTTTAACTAAATAAAATGTATTCCTCCCTTCGCAATATCCTGCACGAAATCTAATACACTACGCACTACTAGAGAAGACCTTCCTAATTATGTCATGTTCCATTACAACCCCCCTAATAAAAGAATAGTTACCGCGAAATTAAATGCTAAACCGAATGTAAGAAAGATATCAACCCCCAGCATGAAAATATTCAAAATAAAATACATCAATAAATTAAAATAAGAAAGATCTTTCACAATAATAACTATTAATTAATAAGCAAAACAAGTATTTAAGAATTTAAAATCGCGTAAGAAAATTCATATTTTGAAAACCCCCCACAAAGCAGACCTTTGACTAATTAATGTAACCTGATGACATTCTTTTTTTTTTTCTTTTTTTTTTTTTTAAATTTCCTAATTATTTTCTTATTTAACTATACTGGAATTATTATTGACCTTAGTTTACCTATGAAAACAACTTCTGACGTAAAACATAATTTGATACAACCCCCTGAATAAAAAACTGTTAAACGTACCTTTTTAAAAACGATCGAAAAGTATAACCTCTACAGACTATTATTAAAATCCGACACGAAAGCATTGAATCAACTAAAAATTTATTGTAAAGTAACGTAATTTGAATAGAAATTACCAAGAAGTTATGGAACGCTAGTAAAAATAACGTGATTACACGTAAACAATTAGATAAATAGATCCATACACGAATTAAATATTTATTTTTACCCGTGCATACATCCATAAATCTATGCGAAAGCAAAATGAACGGATCTCAATCATACCCTCATCGTCAATCTCAAACCTTTCCATTTCACGAACATCAAATTGTGGCATAAAGCCAACGATAATAATTAAAAATAAGAACATTCTGCATCATAAAACATACAAACAAACTACTCAAACTCGTATTAAAATATCATGGTCACGGCACACCATATTGTAACACCCTACCCCGGAATATTAAACGTATGCACCCCCAATAGTAATGGAGAAAAGGTACTATGATGCAAAACACTCTAATGGCCAACTGTGATCAACTAGTCTAGTGAGAACCCTTCGTTGTGGACGTATTAATAACCCAAAAACTTTTAGGATATGAGATTGAGTAATGAGTGTATGTAAAAGATCCGTTAAAATAATAAAAGTGGGACTAAGAACATTCAATACAAACCAAATGTTTATTAGAAAAGGTAAATTTTGGGAAGATTCGAAGAAACTAAAATAGCAATAAAGCAACATTAAATAAGCAGAAGCGAGACAAAATTGGGATAAAAGAAGGAAATTTAAATAAAGAAGTTGAGTTTAGAAGACAATAAATTAAAGGTTGAATAAAATAAATTCCATCTAAATAAGATAAGATTATAGTAGCAAAATATTTGAAATAAATAACTACTTGTCATACTACTACACATGTGAGTGTTTTAGTATAACGTCCCCTACCAAAGGCCGGTTAAGGCAGACATTATTAGCCAGCTAAGTAGATAATATAGGATAAGAAGTGAGTGCAATACTCAATTATCTACTAGCCGATAGTGCTAATTATATCTACCGTGGATGGGGATTGGCCACCACTACGTTATACTGTTAATATATATACTTATAAATAATAAAACTATGACTGACTAGAAATAAGAATACAATGATTCATTATTCAGAGTCTATGCCATAAGAAAACATACATGATTAACGCAAGAATTGGCAAAGAGACGTTCAGCAGTACAATGCATTGGCAGACGAGAGTGAGAGAGGTAAAAAACCAAATGCACAAAGTACGTTGGAATAAGACTTCATCGAAGCTTACCAACACTGAAACAGTCCGGCCAAACCCACGCAACCATGAAATGTCACCCAAAGACATAAGTCATACAAATAAATATAGTAAAAGCAATAAAAGCTTTGAGCAGGCATAGACATATTAAAACTCAAGTCACTTCACACAATTAACGCAAGAAACGGCAAAGGGATGTTCAGCAGTACAATGCATTGGCAGACGAGAGTGTGAGAGAGGTAATAACCAAATGCACAAAGTACGTTGGAATAAGACTTCATCGAAGCTTACCAACACTGAAACAATCCAGCCGCGCTCACGCAACTATGAGATGCCACTCAAGGACAAGTCAAACATAATAAAAGCTTTAAGCAGGTATAGAGATCTTAAGACTCAAGACGCTTCACACAATTAACGCAAGAAACGGCAAAGGGATGTTCAGCAGTACAATGCATTGGCTGACGAGAGTATGTGAGAGGTAATAAGCAAATGCACTAGGTACGTTGGAATAAGACTTCATCGAAAGCTTACCAACACTGAAACAATCCAGCCGCGCTCACGCAACCATGAGATTAAGCAGAGTACTAAGCCAATATACTTGAAATGAGTATACTACTACAAAGCCTATAGTGGCTCTTAACTACTCCCTAACGTCCCATAACGTCTTTCAATTCCTAACAATAATTCGTGTTTTGGCCACCCTATATATTATTCACCCTATATTGCGTCTAAAATGCAATAATACTAAAGAAACTACGGTCGGCAGAAAAGGTATATACGCACCTACATAAATTGTCCCTACCTCTTTGCAATAGTGGAATGTCCCGTCCGAAGATCAAAAGAAAGGTACCTATGAAGCTAATACTTTCGTTACGTTTTACCTATTCCTTAGTTTGAAATGATTACCGTGTGAATGAAGCGCACCAACCTTTACGCCTAGTTTTAAGGTAAGGACCAGAGACATAGATAAACAGTAAGTTTAACAGCTACTAATTCAAGACTCGCACAATTAAATAACGAACACAATCTTTTAGTCAAACAGAGTTTTGCAGGTTTACATTAGCGCCTCCGTCGAGCCTTGGTTATTTGACAAAAACTAGACACACAGATTATCCATAGTAAGTAAGTAAGTAAGTAAGTAAATTATAGCATAAGTACATACCCTTGTCACCGGCACCTGCACAAATTCACTTCCGCATAAACGTAGTAAAGCGCAACAGACGTATCTACTTCTCAATTTTCTGTTCGGAACAAGTCCAGAATAGTTCCCGATCCCCGCTTTTATACTCCTAATATGGTGCCACTTCTCCCTCTCGCTAAACCAATAACGAAATACCGCCAACTGAAGAACTTTATTCCTTATTGCTATTAGTTTAAGGACTTCAGCATAAGTAATTTATTTTTGTCCGTCTAACTCATAAATTACGTTCTTTGTCAGAGTGTTCCTTTGATATTCGCCGCCTTAGCATGCCGCGGCTTTTTTCAAAGGAAATTTGCCCTCCCGCTAAATCAATAACGAAACACCGCCAAATGAAGAATTTTATTCCTTATTGCTATTAGTTTAAGGATTTTTACATAAGTAATTTATTTTTGTTCGTCTACTCATAAACTACGTTCTTTGTCCTAGTGTTTCTTTGATATCACCGCCTTAGCATGCCGCGGCTTTTTTCAAAAGAAATTTGCATTCTCGCTAAATCAATAACGAAATACCGCCATCTGAAGAATTTTATTCCTTATTGCTATTAGTTTAAGGACTTTAACATAAGTAATTTATTTTTATTTGTCTAACTCGTAAATCCCATTAGCTGTCATAACATCCCTTTAAAATTTATTACCTTAACACGCCGCGGCTTTTAACAAAAGAAACAAAGGAAGCCGACACGGCCCACACACGCGGGTGAATTTTGAGGAAACGACAGCGAGAGTCTATGTTGTTTTGTTAAAGTTTTATATGATTTAAATTGCCTATTTATTTAGTACCTGGATGACCGAGCTTTTCGGATGCAATTTTTTTGTTTTGTTTTAGAGAATGAATTAAGAAAGTGTCATCTATGAACAAAGTGATGGACTGCCATGTATTGTAATAGGTTTAGTAACAGCTTTCTTCAATCCGAAATTTATTAGTTGTGCTATTTTGCAAGAGAGATGTCATTGTAATTAATCTCAATTATCGTAAAAATTTAATCTAGAAAAGACAACGCAATATTTCACAAGAACTGCTTAAATGTTTACAAATGATACAAACAAAATATACCTAGCTTTATTTTATGTTGGGGAACCAAATACGTTTTAGCGCTTTATCCGATTCTATAATACGCTCTTTAAATGTTTTACAATCCCTATATAAGTATACGATTATCATTTCTCGGTTTCTTTTAGCTTCTATCCTTAATCTCTTGTGCAGAACACAATTCAACATGATATTAACGATCGTGAGCACTTGTACGGAGCTTGGTCCGTCACAGCATGCCTGTACCATAACTTTAAGTTCAACACCTACATAATTTTTAATTACCAGGCTTCAGCAAATAAATATTGTTATTCTTATATAAAGTAAATAAAAATGTTGATAAAGCAAAGAAAGTTTGTCAGGATTGTGCTAAGTGGAAAATCCTGTTCTCTGCTTACGCCTGTGTGACACAGGCGTGAGTTTATGCACGTATATTCTTGTGTAAATAGGTACCTACTTTTTCATTAATTACGATTTGTTACTAATCGTACTTTTGGGTTTGTTTCAGGTAATAAATAAGCAAATCTACTAGCAGCAATCATTGTCGTTAACATTGCAGTGCAGCAATTAACTTTGAGTGCAAGGAGTGAGTATGAATATGGCATGCTTTAATAAATGTTGTTTTCAAATTTACCCTTACCCCATTACCCACCACGAGATTTTAATAAATTTAATTGGAAAATTCTTTATGCCCTGAAACAATATTGTACAAAGGCGATCTTAATACTAGAATGAATGGTTGCAAGAAAGAAAACCTATTGTAGAAATAATAGAATTAAATACTGCTAGGTATACCATCTTTGTGACTGTTGTAACGATATGTTTTACACTACTATAAAAAAAGCCGGCCAAGTGCGAGTTGGACTCACGCACGAAGGGTTCCGTACTATTAGCTATACACTATTTGAATATTTCAAGCGTCTACCTGTTGCCGTTATTAATATCGAGCGAAAATCGGCAAAAAATCACGTTTGTTGTATGGAAGAGCCCCCCTTAAATATACATTTATTATTATTATTTATTTTTAAATTTTTAAAGTGAATATGAAACTAAATATTCTGAGAATATTTCAAGCGTCTACATTTTGCCGTTATTAATATCGAGCAAAAAACGGCAAAAAACTCGCCTTTGTTGTATGGGAGCCCCACTTAAATATTAATTTTATTCTGTTTTTAGTATTTGTTGTTATAGCGGCAACAGAAATACATCATCTGTGAAAATTTCAACTGTCTTGCTATCACGGTTCATGAGATACAGCCTGTTGACAGACATACAGACGGACAGTGGTGTCTTAGTAATAGGGTCCCCTACCCTTTAGGTACGGAACCCTAAAAAGACACATACATAAACTCACGTCTGAATTCAAGAGAAGTAGGCAAAGGCCAGTTGGCACGATCCTGACAAACCTCTGTTGCTTCCTCAACATCAATTAGCTTTATGCACGCTCGCCAATGTTCACTACAAATAGATAGATAGATAGAATATTCTTTATTGCATGTACACCAGGAAATACATTTGATGCTTGCATTAAAATGTGAAAATTACTTTGCTAGATTCCGCCAAAATCCCAAAAGCACCGTCCGGTTAGTTAATGCACCGCCCTCCCTCCCACTTTGTAAAGCAAGCTCCGATGGTCGACTGACAAGCCTGAGGATGCCTCGTGTTAGAGGCGAAACGCGTCGCAACGCATTTTTTCACACAAGTATTCGTGTCGGTGGTGGTGTGTTTGTTTCTTGCTTCTGCTTGAAAATGTGGGAGGGAAATGTGAAACTGGGAATCGCGTTTTTTACGGTTCCGTAGTGACAGGGAACCCTTAGAATTTTGGCAAGTCCGTCCGTCTGCCTGTACGTTTGTATGTCCGCGGCCTAAAAATAGTACGGGGGTAGGAAGGCCATTTTTCGATTTAGGGTTCCGTTTGCGAAATATTAAGCTCTATAGTGCAAATTTTTGTCCGAGTAGGGCGTTCCGCCCCCCCACCTCCCTCTCCTGGCTAAACGATTGATTGTAGAAACATGACAAAATTCAGGGCAGTAGCACATGTAATGAACTTAAAAGAAAAAACTCACGGCTAAGATTCATCATCAACCCATTATGTCCCCACCGAGGGGCACGGGTCTCTTCCCTGAGGAAGGTATAGGCCATACTCCACCACGGGGGCCAAGTCCGGATTGGTAAGAAGGCTTCACAAATTAACGAGTAATAGGCGATCAACTTATAAAAAGAGAACTTCGTACAAAATACATTGAAAATTACTTTGATGAAGTTGTTAGTTCTGTAAAGCAGATAAAACCCCCTCTTTCTACGGAACCGGTTTTTCATTTTTGGAAAAAAAACAATATTTAGTTTTTTTTCTTTCGTCCTACAATAAAAACATGTTCTATCTAGCGAAAACAATAGAAATGCAAATGTCCTACAGACAAACGTGATTTACGAGCTCAGCACTATAAATACATACGAACTCGTTCTGAACAACCCGAGACTTGTACTGTACTCGTACTAACTACCATACAATGTGTATTCATTGAATGAATTGTTTAGCGTGCTATGGTACGTACTTAGGACATAATGGCGCGAAATTTCGTGCTAAACTAGTGCTATTCCCAGAAAAAATATTTTCGCCGGCAAATTATTAACTATCTACAAGTTATATTTTTCACTATACTTATAGAGTGTTATAGTAATGTGAAGGGATTTGTCTCTTTTGTAACTCCTTTTAAATTACGACTTTTTAATAGAATCAATGGTTTTAACCTGTTATGAGATGATATTACCTTGAAAAGAACAATTAAAAACCATTGGTGGCCAAATCGGGTCCTTTAAAATTCTACAGATTAATTAATACAGATTAATATGTGTGTTGCTTGCTCTAATATTTTATAAGAAGAAAAAACAAAAGACGAATTACAGAAAAATAATAAGTTTGACTAGCAAGGAGGTTGCATACAAATGATATGAAACTTGTTATCTATGTAAACCTAAAGATTATGTTAGGTCGGGTTGGGATAGTTAAGACTCATATAAATCAGGGTCCGATGAGAGCAACCCAGCACCGCCAACGCAAGTATTTAAAGGGCGGAGATTTATTAGCTAGCTCTAGTAACATCGCCAGTTAGTTGAACACAAAGAGCTTTAGTCCTTTATTGCGGTCTAGATACGAATAGGAGAATAAATTTTAACCTTTATTTGCACTTCCTTTCGATCGAAAGGAAGTACAAATTTCCGTTACGTTCCATTAAGGCGTTTACTTGTTTGCTCACATACAGTTGAGTGCAAACAAAACCCAACGCAATAGTACTTACAAAATGACACGAAATGGGTACCTTAATCTAAAATAGGTAATAATTAATATATTTTATTTTCGGGTACGTTTCGTCTAATCCACTGGGCGGGCGTACTGAAACGAGAATACAATAACCATCTTACATAAAAGTTTCATTACAGGTCTTTTGCCAACGAGTAGGCTTTCAAAGTACGAGTACGGGCCTTTTCAAGGTACGGGCCTTTTCTCAAAGAGATTCGGGATTTATGATCGCGCGTGCTGACCGCGGATTGGTAATTTCTAGCAGTTGTGAATTACGTGAACTCCTCAGGCACTCAGGTATCCTCTCGATGTTTTCAAAAATCACCCTCTCAACAACAATTACTTAAATTATTACTATTACGATGTTATAGATGTTGTAATGATTTCTGATTAGTAAAAAAAAATCATTCCCGCTAAACGAGCCACGCCCGCTAAATTCTCAATATTCAGTCAATATTTTGTAAAAAAAAACTTGATTATTTAAAAGTTTCCGTAAATATACTTAAAAAAAATGTTTTTCAGTTTTTGTGTTATATTGATATCACGTCGTAGGTAAAGCTTCTTCGTTTGCATATTTTCTCGCTAATCCATGCAGATATCCCAATGTGCACGAAGTAGAAAACTAACTGTTGTAGTTCAGTCCGTATTATGCAACGGTACTATAATCTTTCTCGTTTAGTATTAATAATTTGACGGGTAACAGACCATAATAGAATGGCCCGTTTGCACTGACCTATGGGGGGGAGACGAACCTACTTTTTAAAATTTTATTCTATCGTTTTGTCGACGTGATTAAAGTTTGTTTTTGCCAAATTTCAGCTTTCTCGTACTAATCGTCTCTGAGCTATGCCGTGGACAGACAGACGGACAGACAGACAGACGGACGGACGGACTTGGCGAAACCATAGGGTTCGTTGACGACTACGGACCCCTAAAAATCGGTGAAGCCGTTTCGGAGGAGTTCGATAGTAAACACTGTGGCACGAAATTTTGTATATTAGATTATATAATGAAGTCGACATCCTCGCGGATTCCAGAGGTCAGTTCAAACGGGTCATTCTTGGTTTTATGAACTCAAATCGAAAAAATACATAACATCCTTCCACTATCTCCCTTTCTTTCACAATATGAATAAGTTATACGTGTGTGTACTTTTTGTGTAGCCCAGCGGATTAGTAAGTTGATGTGGCAGTGGGCGGGGCACATAGCACGCAGAAATGATGGCCGATGGGGCCGAAAAGTTCTTGAATGGAGACCATATATCGGCAAGCGCAGCGTAGGATGACCAGCCACAAGATGGACAGATAAACTCATCCAAGTGGCAGGAAGGCGTTGGATGAAGGCCGCTTCCAACCGGTCTTTTTGGAAATCCATGGAGGAGGCCTATGTCCAGCAGTGGACCTCTTGTGGCTGAATGATGATGATGATGATGATGTACCTTTTTTTTTAATAGTTTTAGCACCTAAAGCATATTTTTCGCTATAATGCTCTTAGGTCCTAATATTATTTAACATTATAATTTTCGCATGCTGTGGACACCTTTAGTTAAGGTAGCATTTCTTTATGGCCTTGGTGCATGTTAATAACATAAGGATAAGTTGATGTTAATAATACCTTATTGGTGACCCTAAATAAATAAAGACCACTCTTGCAGCTGCTTAGCGCGCTATGCAGCTCTTATGCAATCATAAAAGTGCTAAGGAGGCTCCTTATGGAACCTTGCGCTAGCTAGGATCACTTCATGAAAAGGTTTTATACGCGATGTATAAATACCCTAATCTCCCGTCCTAATGAAGAGCGCACACCCGTAATATCAATTAGAAAGAATTATTATTCTCCGACGCTTGAGCGTGGAACCAATAAAATTAATTTGATTACAAAGGACCGAGGTAATGGCGACCGACTTGGTATTATCTCCGGACTAACGACTTTGGAACATAATCGCACGATTGTAAAGTTAAAACTCCTCTTATCCGGTGAAATTTGAAGGGCTTACTTACCTAACGTGATGGCTGTTGTAACTTGAAACTATGGGGGGCCGGTTGTATTAATATGAGTTCGACAATATTGAAACTAGGAGTAAACATAAATTGTCTTTCCACGTTTTAGACTTGCAAAAGTTAATACATCCTTTATGGGGCACTGTGTACGGTTCTACAATAAGATTCCTCAAGATATATTAGAGTTACCACCGACGCAGTTAAAAAAATGTATTAAGCATACTCTGTGCAAAAAAGCCTATTATAACATTAAGGATTATTTGGAAGACAAGGATGTCTGGTATTTAAATAATGTTAACAGGAACGATTGTATCTAGTGTAGTGTAACTTTAAGTTGAAAACTCTTAATTAAGCAAACCTGTTTTGAAAAGAATAAATGTGGAGTTTCTTTGTTAGCTTCTTCTCCGCATAATATATTAATTGTGAAACTAACAGCTTTGACGTTCATTAAGTAAACATTTTGTTTTTATAGTGAATAAATTTTTTTTACTTTGACTTTGATTTTGACTTCGAAGTATTCCGATGGCTGCATCCAAAAATTATACAGAATGAAAAATAAGTTTCACCCGATTTCACAGTAAGATCTTTCTGGTCGTCAAATCTCAAAAAATTATATTAGGTACAAATAAGACTACATTCACTGTCTAATTACATATTTTGTACACTGATTATCGTCCGTAGCGAGCTTGTATAACCAATGTTTGCCTTAATGTACGGGCATTAAGTCATGTCCCATATACTGGGACACTGAATATTTTATTCTTAGTTTTATTTAGCTTCGAATTATCTGTGCAGAAATATTAAATTTACTACGACAAGGTTCTATACCATTTTGATCGCGCAGATTATAATGTCGAATAACTCGCTGCAATAATAACTAAATTACAATAAATCTCTCCCTATATCGTCAAAAGACGCCCCGCCGAGATCGATTCGCGAAAGCGGTTTTCGTTCCGATACATTACCCTTTTTCCTTGCTACACACTGGCATCCCGCTTATGAAAAGAAACATAAGCAGGAAAAAAATATATTCAAAATCTCTCTTTAAAAAAATAATCTTGCGATGTGCCAGTATTTTTTTTCAGTATGAAAGTCGGGAGAGTGATTTCGAACTTTTTCGAAGTTATTCTTTTTAGATTGAGTCCATCCTATTAGCTAATATCCCCCGAAGGCTACTGGCGTAGTGCCACTAACTTCCTTCAGGTTTTGGATGATAGGTTGGACAACCCCATACAAGCACTACTGGGTCTCGAACACGTAATGCCGACAAGCAGTGCAGGAGACTGGGACTGAGCATAATGATTCAGCCCAGAGTGGCGTTTATATGATAAGAATGTGATTATAATATAATCTTGGTAACGTAGCACGAATTACCATTGTTGGTAAGACTATATTCTCTGTCTCAGGGATTGAATTGGATTACTTCTAATAACTTATTGTTAAATTAAAAAAGACAGTATAAAGTTCATTGTACCAAATTTCAAAATGGTTGACAGCAATGTTATATTAGGAAATGACAAACTAGACCTTGTAAAAGAAACTGTATTTCTAGGTATCGCAATTGATGTGAAGCTTTAATGGGGTCCTCATATAGAAAAATTGCCAAATAGGCTTAGTTTAGCAGCATATGCACTCAAAAGAATCTGGGAACTAGCTGGTGTCGCAATTGCTAGGCTTGTTTATTTGAGTTACTTCCATAGTACTATGTCCTATGGCATACTACTGTGCGGTCGGGTAGCGGACATTGAGACCATCTTTGCCTAGCAGAAGAGAGCGATCAGATTCATTTATAAGCTAGGCACCAGAGATTCGTTAAGAGATTTCTTTATAGAAACTAACGTCCTAACAGTTTGTAGTCAGTATATCTATGAAAATATTATGTACGTCAGGAAAAATATCAGTAAATTTAAAACTGTAGGGATGCCTCCCTACAGTGTAAATATTAGAAATAAGCATAAAATTTCGTTCCCAAGATTTAGGCTAGCAAAGGTTAATAAATCCCTTATGGGGCAATGTATACGTTTCTACAATAAGATCCCTGAAGATAATAATATACTAAGCTCGAAGGAACGCGATTCAAAAAATGTGTAAAACGCACTTTGTGTACAACATTCCTGCCCTCCGTAGCAGAGCAGGAATGTTGTATGAAAATTCATACCTGCCCTGCTAGCATTCTTTTGATTTTTAGCAGTGAACATAAAAAAAATACAAACGTCAAAATCTCAAAAAGGTTTTATTTGAAATAATTATAAAAAAGAGGTGGGATTTTTTTTTGTACTCGATTTTCAATGAAAGAACGCTAGCAAGCTTATTCTGCTGAGTATAAAAAAGACGTAGGATTTTTTTTGTACTCGATTTTCAATGAAAGGAGGCTGGCAACCTTTTTCTGCACTACGAATAAAAACAAGTGCGGCAATTAGATTTGGTTTGTTAAATTTTCTTTTTTACTGATTTGATAATTTAACAGTACCTACGCTTTTAATTATTCAAAATAATTTTATTATTCTAATAAATTTTATAATTAGTGTAGTATGTGTCACCCGGGAGAAAGTTCTATTTCTGTTCGAGAGTATGTCCCGACGCGCAGCGGAGTCGTTTTCTATAGTTTTATCCCCTCGGTGTAAAATGTACTATTATTTACTGTTGTAGTTTTCCATGGCCAATATACCTATTTGAAAGGTACATACATTTTATGAAGAATTCCAAATTTTTTTATTAGTGTACGATGTAGATAGATAGATAGATAGAATATTCTTTATTGTATGTACCCTCAGATCTTCAGCGAATTTTCATTGGTTGCCTTATATTCTGTTTCTGATATATTTCCTCAAGTAGTACTATTAGTGTAGGTGAATAATAAATTCGTATATTGTTCATAGCAATAGCCTATTTTTTCTGTGCAGTTCTTTACGTAATCTCTACCGAAACAAAGGTTAAGGCTTGTTCCAACAACTGTGCCAATATTATAGTGCGGTTCATCTCATTTAATAGAAGTCACGAAGCAAGATCGAGGTTGGCACCGTGCCATGCGCCCGCGCCTCCTTGAGATATGAATTGGCCGCCGCCATATTGTTTTATGTAATTTAATGTTGCGGAATTGCCGCGTGGTAAGAATACGAAGTTCTTTCGGTGCACGGAAAGATTTTCCACCTACGGTCTTCCTTTTTTGGCGGGAAAATATTGGCTGACTATTGTTTCTGTATTGGTTATAAGACAAGTCATTTTGTTAACAAGTGAGCTTTCTCCTCTACTGTTAGTTGAATAATACATCTGACGTGGTTATTAAGTGTACAGTCATATGAGGCTAGTTTCTTCTGGCGATTACGAAAAACTTTCAATATGAAATTTCAAAATACTTAGCTTGTTAAAAAAAATTGCATTTCACTCATGTTATTAGGTTTTTTTTTTGGATTATAAGTTAATCCTCTTTCTGTCAATATGGCATTTTCTGTCCATATGACATGAACTCAAAATTTTCGACGATGTGAATGCACCATCCGAAAAGAGCGGCTTAACAGAGATGTTAATCCGTCTCATTCCCCTCTGCCCTGGCTCTTGGCATTGCTCTGCGCACTCCAGCCCGTTCCTATTTCCTGCAGAGCCTTAATCCGAATAGTTGGCTTCGGACGAATAGTTTTACGAGCAAATCTTTATAGCGCGCGCTTAATTTCTCGCAACTATGCGCCCACCATTGTAAACGAATATATTACTATTACGCTGCTATGTCAAGCAGAGTTTGTCTTTTGCTTTAGCTTGGAATTTGCTAGATTTTCGAAGGAATACTTCATCTAGGTGGGTCTTGATAGTTCAGTTGGTAGAGCAATGCAAGAAGTTGAAGGTTCATTTACTACTTCTCCTTTAGGTAGTGTATCATGTTTTCTGAGTCCTTTCGGATCAATCACAATTTTCAATACAACAAGATATCTCCCCAATTTTCGCAACTTGATTGTTAACCATTGTTAACCATGAAATGCGTCAGTTGTCTGAAACAAATCAATCAAAATGTAATTTATTTCAAATTTTTAACCGACTTCAAAAAAGGAGGAGGTTAACCATGAAATGCGCCAGTTGTCTGAAACAAATCAATCAAAATGTAATTTATTTGAAATTTTTAACCGACTTAAAAAAAGGCGTAGGTTATCAATTGGACGCGTATGTTTTTTTTTATTCGATTTCGACAATTCTTTTTTTGTTCGAATAGATATGACGTCCCATTGGTCCCATTTTAATTTGGTGAAGATCTGATGAAGACTTTCAGAGATGGAGAACGGAAATCTTCAATGGACAGCAGTAAATAAGGCCTAATGGGGCACATCCTTTAGTAATATCGGTATGTTTAATAAAACAGTGTAAAAGTAGGCCCAAGGTAGTTTGGTGATGTTCTTGAAGACTTTCGGAGATGGAAATTGACAAACATCAAATTTTAAAGCTCCCGCTCCCCCGACCGACTCCAAATTATACTTCTACTTTATACTGCTACTCACTCCTTTAGTAATATCCGTATGTTTCATGAAATAGCGTAAAAGTAGTCCCGAGGTAATTTGGTGATGTTGATCGAAGATGGAAATAGAGAAATTCAAATTTTAAAGCAATGAATTAAGTAGGGTAAATTATGGTTATCAGGACTTGTCTATATTTCTCCCGCCCCCCCACAAAAAAATGATAAATAAAAACATTTAAATAAGAAATAAAAACTGACTTCAAAATACTACAGCACTAAAAAGTTAGAAATAATTTAAACGAATACCTTTAAATTAGAAGTATGTATACATGTAGGTATTGTAGAAGTATAATTTGTAGTCGGTGCCCAGTTTCATGACCAGGACATATATTTTGGGCACCGAGTACAAATATGCTTCTACAATACCTACATGTATACATACTTCTAATTTAAAGGTATTCTTTTAAATTATTTCTAACTTTTAGTGCTGTGGTATTTTGAAGTCGGTTTTTATTTTATTTATAAAATGGTTTTTTACGTTCCATTTTCAATTTATTGATTTATTTACGTGGTTGTACGGTACATATGTAGTGACGCTGTTAGTGATTAAAACTATATGTATTAAATAGAATGAATATTCTTCTATATAGGACAATAATTTCCCGGAGGCAGCCGCAATGGTAGAGTGCTAAGGCGCTAAATAAAATAAAATATGAGAAAGAACTCCGTGTGTTTTAAAAGGTGTTGTTAAACTTAAATTGTCATTAACGTGTTTCAGGAATTGCTCATTTTATCGCTAACCCTATATAATATTTTTGTCACACTTCCCTAACCCGCAAAGTAATCATGCAAAATTTCCAACCCTAATCAAAACGTTTCGGCTAGGCCCATCACAGAACTCGTTCCCGAGCACTAAACCAGAGCGCCATGAACAAACACACTTAGATACCTCCACCGCATTCGAGGCAAACATTAGCACGGAACTAAGCCAATCGGACACAGATAGGCTAGCCTCGGACGTCTATTGGGGTTCAGCGGCACGGGCGACGGCCCGCCGATAGCCGATGCCTGTCAACCCGCCCCGATAGACAAGAGCGCAGTACAATGGCGAAGGCTGCCTTTCAATAAGCTGACGCGATCAGGAGCCTACTCTAGAGGTCTACTCACATAGACAAAGACGCAAAGACAGAGTGTGCTGAACACAAAGCCGCTTAAATACGAGGCGACACGCGCGGAACACACGTGCCTAAGCGGATCGTAGTAAGGGACGTTCGC
Organism: Yponomeuta malinellus; assembly: GCA_947308005.1. Classification (NCBI taxonomy): domain Eukaryota; kingdom Metazoa; phylum Arthropoda; class Insecta; order Lepidoptera; family Yponomeutidae; genus Yponomeuta; species Yponomeuta malinellus. The sequence continues at coordinate 10,704,296 of OX371013.1, forward strand.
AGACATGCACACATTCGCATTAATAGTGCAACACTGACCACCAGGTACGCTAAGCATACCAATCTAGCTACCATTTTGTTGGCTCACTTTGGAAGTTAGGACTGCGGTTTCACCTTGCAATAATAATTCTATGCCTATTCACTTTAGACGACGTCACTGGCAAGCATGTCTTGGGCCTAGAGGTGGGCTGAGGAGAATGATATTCTCCCGTGAGGAGATATTATAAATTGAAATTATTTTGTTGGAATTTAGTTAAATTAATTCCGCTCAGTTATTTTCTGTAATCCACACATATAAGTATCATCATCATCTTCATCATCATCAGCCATTTGACGCCCACTGCAGGACACAGGCCTACAGTCACTACGTTTTATTTGGCAAAGATTTGTCCAACGAACTACTTAAGAAGTGTCGTGTAATTTGGCTCATCATCATCATCACCGGCCTACGATTGTCCACTGCTGGACATAGGCCTCTCCTATTGCACGCCACTAAGCACGGTCCTCGGCTACTCTCATCCAGCTCTTGCCAGCCGCCCTGCGAAGGTCATCGCTCAACCGAGTCTGAGGAAGTCCTACACTACGTTTACCGATTCGCAGTCTTCACTCAAGAACTCGTCTACCCCATCGGTTATCAGTTCATCGGGGGATATAGCCGACCCACTGCCACTGCATCATGCTAATTGTGGGCTATCTCGGTGACTTTGGTTCTCTGTCGGATCACCTCGTTTCGAATTCGATCTTTCAGAGAAACCGCGAGCATAGCCCTTTCCAAAGCACGTTGAGCGACTTGTGGACCAGCCGCACCGTGAGTGTCCACGTAATTTGGCTCTAACATCTAAATTGTTCAGAGTAGACCCTGGAATGAACTTTATACGCTCCATATGACTAATCCAACAGAACGTTTGTCTTGCCATTTGTATACCCTGATAACATTGAATAAATATTGGTATTTGCTATGAGTTTTTGTATGTATGTGTATTCAGATGGTGTTCATTCAATCCAACTTTCGATATTTATAGTACATTACTGCAGCGGCCAGCAAAAGAGGCATTGATGGACGAACGTGGAAATGTGGGCCGAGGCACACATACGTGAGTCCATCAATGCCTAGTTGTGGCCAAGGCTTGTATCTGATTTTTCTCAAGTAGTACTAAAGCAGAACTTTTTATTTGAAAAATTCAATAAACTTTCAAAATCAGATGAACCACGAACGAACAACAATAATTTTTGCCGCGTTAAAGTGTTCTTTTTTTTCCAAAGGTATATCCAGCTTTCTATCGCAAGCCAGTTCGAAATTTAAATAAAACCTCTGATGAGTTACCTCCTTGCTTGTCATTGTTGGGAGTAAAAGATCGTTCCATTTTTAAATAACGCGACAGATATGAGTTTAGTATGTAATTTATTTGGCCGCAAAATACGACAGTTATGAATTTTCATAGAACTTTTTCCGGCCGCTGCTCGCGTGTAATTGGCCAGTACAGCAATTCGATTTATCTCGAAGATGGTTGTCGAAATAATGCTCAAATTTCCAAGCATGTTTGAGAAAATGTAATTTATTAATCCCCTGAACTAGGGCGATCATTGATTTAGGCATAGTCTGCCTCAAGTTAAACTAATGCAACGTGTTATGGTAATTCCTGTTATGTGTAATCCAGTTATGATTATCTCAGCCAATTCTAGCCGACTAACCATTTATAGGTAATAGGAAATTCTAAGTAGCCTTCATTGTATAGTGTGCACTAGAAGGAAATACAGCCACTATTATTTTAGTGTGATTCCCCGCCATAAATTCGTAATCAATGAAAGTTTTGGGAAATCCCCGAAACAAAAATAATGTGTTTCAAGTCTTCAGCGACAAATGGGGAACTTGCGTCTAACTTAGATTAGAGTGACATTGCTTTACACCATAGAACACATATATATCAACTAAGGAAAAATTAAAAAAATAAACCATAATAATATTTTTCGCGGTTTTCGGGATCACAAAAAATGTGAGAAATAAAGTTAATATAGTAATAAAAAACTTATTAGATTAAGTTTTTTCATGTGCATGCATAAAAACATTATTTTACAAGATAGCTCAAATACTTATAAGTGCTGCATACATTATAAGGTGTAACGTGCAAGTTGTGACGTCATAGTTTGAGCCCGATTTGTATGGTGCGTTTTTGTACCACGTGACTATATTTGACTTTTGACTGGTTATATTATGAAAAGTAGTAGAGAAAAAAAATACCACGTTTATCTATCTCTTAATATGGCCCCTTCGATTATATTAAAACATTTTTTAGTGCAAAATCTACATTATATCTATTTTCAGCCTTCTATAGTGGTTTATCTTTATCTTCACAAACAATATACACTTAAGGCTGGTTTACGTTTGCTTTATTTTCGTGCTTTTTAGCAATCATTTTAGCGTTAGGGTGCACTAATAAAGCATACTTTAGTGTCCAGCTAATAATCCAGCCTATATCCGTCCCACTGTATGGCACAGGCTTTCTCGAGGCTGGCTTAATCACCAATTTGGGTTTAGATTTTATTTTATTTATTTTATTTGGAGAAAATACAGGCACAGATAATAATTATTTTATGTTTTACAATATTGGGTATGGACCATTCTGCCCTATGGAACATTTCTCACTTATAGTTCAAGCAGGTAGTGTAAAAGCGGCAGGCGCTTACTATTTTCTAACATGCAAAAAAAGAAAGCAACTTATTAAAGAGAACTAGGTATAAGCCACTCAACAGGTTGGCAATGTTAAGCGCGGAGACGCTGCATGTGAACAACACAGGCAGTCAGGTTTCCTCACGATGTTTTAACCGTTATAATCTATTGTAGGTATCAAATTGGAGAGGATGAAGCAAGGAAGATTGACGAAACAAGTATATCGAGCAAATGTAGGTGGAATGGCCGGTAGGGGACGTCCCAGGCGGACATAATTTGAACAAATAGGGAATGTATTAGCAAAGGGCAAGATAAAAACCGGCCAAGTGAGAGTCGGACACGCGCACGAAGGGTCCGCACCATTATCTATACAACATTTGATTTTTTTCATTTTACCTGTTGCCGTTATTAATATCGAGCAAAAAACGGCAAAAAATCACGTATGTTGTATGGAAGCCTCCCTTAAATATTTATTTTATTCTGTTATAGCGGTAACAACAATACATCATCTGTGAAAATTTCATCTGTCTAACTATCACGGTTCATGAGATACAGCCTGGTGAGAGACGTACGGACGGACGGACAGAGGAGTCTTAGTAATAGGGTCCCTTACCCTTTGTGTACGAAACCCTAAAAAGTATCCTGAAACATAAAGCGATAAATGAAATATCTGTAGGTAACAACAGTACAGGCCTCTAGAAAAAAGTGGTGCTTAAGCTCATCCATCCTCTGTATCTGAAAGAAGGCTTGTGATCTACAACGAGACTTATATAGGCTGCTTATGTTGATATCGTTATAGAGCATTTAAATCTCAGCAAGAAGTAGGAAGATACTGGGACACTTGTTACGTCATGCCAATTTTGTGAAGAACATTAAAGAAGGCATAATATAATTGATCGTATGCGAAACATCTATATTCGGCATAAAACCAAAGTCGAAGATGTAGGCACAGGAATCGTAAGGTTAAAATGGAGATGGGCGGGGCATTTGGTTAGACGGGAAGACGGTTTGTGGACAAAGATAGCCACTGAGTGGTGGTTAAGAGCGGGTCGACGGTCGGCGGGCAGACCACCAGCCCGGTGGGCCGACGACATTGTGAAAGCGGCTGGGAAAAGTTGGACGAGACTGGCAAGGGACCGGATGGGTCGGCGTGAAAGCGAAGAGGCCTGTGCCCAACAGTGGGCTCTGTTTATGGGCTAGATAGATATATTATATAAGGACAGAGATGTAGGGGAAGGCCACAGAGAAGCTATATGTTTGATTTGGCCGGAGTACCGGTGTGCCATTGTCTTTGCAGTGTTGCCTCATTTTGGAGCCGACTACAGGCGTCCAAAAATGAGATTCTGTGGTGTCCGTGTGAGGATGTGGGCAGTTCATTTTACCGATATTGGCATTTCGTTCAGCGCGACAATAATCGAAAATGAATTATAATTTATTTTAGTTTTATATTGTAATCTTAAACTGTGTATTCTGAAATAAAATATATTATTATTATATTGACATTATTAAACAGAAGGTAGCTGTCATGACGTACCAGGCGGTGAAAAAACTGACCTGTGACAGGAGCACATATCACGGAGAACTGATGGCCGATGGGGCCGAAAAGTTCTTGAATGGAGACCACATATCGGCAAGCGCAGCGTAGGACGACCAGCCACAAGATGGACAGATGACCTAATCCAAGTGGCAGGAAGGCGCTGGATGCAGGCGGCTTCCAACCGGTCTTTTTGGAAATCCATGGAGGAGGCCTATTTCCAGCAGTGGAGTTCTTGTGGCTGAATGATGAGATGTCATGACGTACCAAGCGGTGGAGGTACTGACTTGTGACAAGAGCGCGCTGAAGATGTCGCACCGATAGTTAGTACCTATGGTAACTATGCAGTTTTGTCTTCCATGAAGCTAAGTACTAATTGGACAGTTAAACGATTGGAATCGCTCAGGATTTTTTGCGCGTAATATAGGTGCAGGTCAGTCAACGACCCGAATGAGAGGAACTACCAGCCTAACCGCAGTACATCTTATATACTGTATCGCCATATTACCGCCACATTTATTCCATTCGAGTCCCAATAACATATCATGGCACGTCGGGAATATTGTATCGACTCAGGGGCGCGTGTCGAGCGTTCATGAAATATTCAATCGGTGTGTACCGGGCTTAATATTTAGAGTTGCCGAATGTATTCTGTTGTACGTACAAGTACATGTAAAATGTAAGTGTCAAGGAGAAAATGCGAATAAAATTGTTTAATGCGCCAACGCGGTGGCGGTGGCGGTCCATACAAAATACTACTGCCGTAAATGATTTATATATGGACCGCCACCGCCACCGCCACCGCGTTGGTGTGTGTCATTCTTTAAACGATAAATAAGGATGATATTTTTTTCTTTACGACGAATTCTTTGCATTCCATGATATAAAATTTCTAAAGATATACTACTGATCGATTGATGGTCTGCTTTTCTACTACCCTGGTTATATATTATCTCGATCATAACATACTAACACCATGTATCATTAGAGTTGGCCGTCCAACTGCACCCATAGCGTATTAATAATAATCAGCCGATAATCCCAGCAAGGAAACGACGCGAGTTTAGCTTCAGGAACCGGAAATTGCGCCACGCTCATCTGCCTAACGAGGCATTAGTGCATCTATAAAGTTTATATGACAGTACGACTAGTTCATCGATTCACGTCAGAAATGAGACAATTCCTCAAAAAAACCACGGTGGATTTATAAGATTAGCAAGTTGAAGTGGCAGTAGGATGGTTACATCTGCCGAAACGTTTGGGAACAAGCAAATATTGCATTTTGCTCAGTCCCGCAAATAGATACCTGGATTGAAATTATCTTGCGGGATTGCAAGATAATTACAAGAATCTAACTGGCAAACGCAGCCATTGACGCCTACCATATCGCTGGACCGACGATCTGAGGCAGGTTGTTTGTAGCGGCTGGATGATGATGACCGGGAACAGAAAGAAATGCCGTGCCTTGCGGGAGGCCCAGCAGTGCACGAATACGGGCGGATTGATTGAAAGTTTATGTCCAGTGACTTAAAGATCGTGAATGTAAATCCGTGAGGAAAGTTTCACTTAATTGTGCTAACTGATATCAATCAACTTTTCAGCACAAACAAGTGACATTTGCTGACATTCAGGATCTATGAAAGTAAGAAGATTTTGTTATAATGAGATGGCTATCCTTATCTCCCTTTTACCTTTCCAAAGGGTAACATAAAAGAAGCATCTAACCTGTGCAGGTTAGAGACACAAGAATAAACAAGGGAATTTAGTTACTTTGTTTCGAGTAAATAAAGTTAGAAATAAAAGAAAGTAATAACAAGCCAACGAAATGCACTGGAAAGATAAAAGCACATCAAAGTGTAGTGCAGTGCAATTAGAAAAGGAGATTCAAGCACAAACAAGTAAAGAAAGCTTTGTAATTTCAAACTGTCTTTTCGAAAACGAATTTGAACTTTCAACTCGCAATCTATTTAAATTATCAGGATCTCAAATAAGCGTAACGTATAGGTACTTACTCTGAACCATAACTTTTGTAATTTGAAATTTTAAACACCACAATCATTGCGCTGTTGACACATGTTTTGGCGATTCTACAAGACATATAAATGTTAAGTTTTCGCTCGTAGCCCCGGCTGCCTGAGTGATCTTAAACGATCACGAAGGTTAAGCAACACAGGGCGCGTTCAGTGCATGGATGGGTCGCCGTCTATGCATAACGCTAGTGGCATTTTTCCGAGCGGTTCCGTGCTTCGCAAGGCACGTTAAGCTGTTGGTGCCGGCTGCCGTCGATAGATGGCAGTCGTTAAGCCAAGTCAGAGGCCTTAGGGCGGCTTGACAACTTCTGACAGTAGACGAGCCACTAGTCTACAAGCCTCCACCAATCCGGACTTGGCCCCCGTGGTGGAGTATGGCCTATACCTTCCTCAGGGAAGAGACCCGTGCCCCTCGGTGGGGACATAATGGGTTGATGATGATAAATGTTAAGTTATTATCTAGTATTTGTATTGCTGCCTTGCTGTTTTGCATAGCTAATAATGAAAATAAAACTTACGCATCGATTGCTAACATTGTTACATACCCGAAAAAAATTATTGGTTTCCAAAGTTTTATGGATGAAGTATTTTTTGGTGTCCAGTCGGGTTATCAGGTTATCGGGTCCAGTATCAATTCGGGTCAGTATTTTATTACATAATACTCATGGGCTGGATAAATTACGGTATTATTTATAAAAACACGATTCCTCTAAAACACTCCTCAAGTGCTGTTTAAATAGTATTGGTAAAGTCTTTCGCTTCATTGAATACTATTTTAAACGTCATTTGGGGTAGACTGACGGATTCTTCTGGCATTCGACAAACATTCGGTGTTTCAAGTTGCAAGTCTAGCCGTGAAATAATCTGCGAACGGCGCAGTGTTAAATCTTGCACGCTAATTATTTAAGACCGGGAGATAGTCTCGCTTTGTGAAAACTTAGTCCATGTTTACTCATTTTACTTGGCGCTCGCCGGTGAGTAAACTTAGTGGAAAAGCGCTGGCGTCATCTAAACAAAGCACCGAGCGATGGTTTTTTTTCATCCCAGATAAAATGTCGCCACTACCACGCGCTATCTGTGAAAGAAAACATCGCGAGGAAACCTGATCCTCCTGGGGTGTTTGTTTGTTTGTTACGCTTTATTGCACGAAAAAAAAAAAAACTTAAATAACAGGTAAGTGTAGATGTACAAAGGCGGACTTATTTCAAAAGTGTTCACACACTTTAGCGCTTGAAATCGCCAATCCGCGTTGGACACGCGTGATAAAAAAAAAGAAATTTGTTTACTCTATATATAAAAGGCGAATCCAAGTTTTACATTAACTCATTTCCGCCAATTAAATGATAGTTTATTGGCAGACTCCAAACTAAGGGATAGTTTATTGGCAGAAAATCCAAATCCTTATCCACCATCAATCTTGTAATGATATCACAGAAAGTTTTAAGTCGGTGATGATTATGCCCATGCTCTCTCTCTCTCTCTCTGAGAGAAGGCCTGTGCCCTACAGTGGGATGTATATAGGCGCCAATATTAAAGAGTCGCCACGAAAGTCCTAACCAGAAAACCAATACCAACTTCTTTTGAAAGCAGTGTGACTTTTGCTTTTGATTCTCGACAAGTAGTTCTAACATCAATGGTGACGAATTTCAAAGGGGATTCAAGCATGATGTCATATGCTGAGGGGGGAACGTTAGTCATACATTATTCTGCTGTCAGGAGAGTTCCATGGATTGGAAGCTGTTCACGTTCAAGGCACATAAATTATGCGTGTATTTCAGACGGTCTGCGGTTATTTGGAAACGCTCGAGAGCACTGATTCACAAACTTACCGGCTTCTGTGATATCATTACAAGATTGAAGGTGAATGAGGATTTGGATTTTCTTCTAAATTCAAATACTCATCTATTTATCTATCTAATCAGCCCATAAACAAAGCCCACTGTTGCGAATAGGCCTCTTCTCTTTCACGCCAGGCTATCCGGTCCCTCGCCAGTGTCGTCCAATATTTCCCAGCCGCTTTCACAATGTCGTTAGCTTACCGCGCTAGTAGTCTGCCCACCGACCGCCGCACCGTCCCGTTCTTTGCCACTACTGAGTGGCTACCAGTCCACTGGCCGTCTATTCATCTGTCAAGCTGCCACCTGCGAGTGTTGGTTTCCTCCTCTTGGGTAGATAAGGCAACCCCTTGGGTTTTTTGCGGTTGCCGAAGCTTTTGCGTTAGTTTTCTATTTTGTGCTAGTAGGGTTGTAATTTTAAAACACTACAAAAGTCCTGCGACGCAGACGAAGACATAGGCAAAAACTGGCACTTGGTAGAGCAACGTCTCGGAGACATCCCTTCATTAGTGCGAGCGTAGAACGAGCACTGTAACTCACGGCGCTGTGACTGACACTCCCCTTGTGGGGACAGTTGGACCGGAAAGTCACTTGTCCGTATATATAATACTGTGATTCAAGGCTGCTTGTTTTGTGCGCACATTGTAACGGTTTTTTATGTAGCCTATTTACGTCCCACTATATATAGGGTACAGGTCTTCTCTCAAAGAGGGTGAGTATGGGCTTAATTAGTGCCTCCCTCGTATCGGCAATTTCAAGCGCTAAGGTATGCCAACACTTCATACACTGAGGTTTATTCACTAACTCAGGTTTTATAACTCATACTAATTGTAAAATAATGACTGTTCTTTTACACATGTGGTCTAAGTATGAAATGGCGGACCTTCTAGATATGTTTTAGTTTTATGTAGACATTTAGTTTTTGACAAAGAAATATGGCGAACATAATTTAAGTGTCAATTCTCTTTTTGAAAAACTAAGGATAATAAAAATATGTCATTTAAATTGTCCGATGGAAGATTTAAAAGCAGCCTTAAAATTTGGCAGCAGTGTGAAACGCATTAATTTGAAGCTCTTACCCATAGAAAACAAGTCCTCCTAAACCTTAATAAATTTAAATATTAATGCATGCTATTTGCTTCGGTTTTGGTCCATTCAGTCTTTTCCTGCCAGTTTGACTAGGTTCTCAGTCCATCTTGTTTATCATTTGTCCACTTTTCCAATCTCTAAGTTAGTGCTTATCTCCAGGTCCAGAGTCTAGTACTGTTATGTTCCATTTAAATGTACTTAACTGAAACACAGAAACGTCTGATTTTTTACTCATATTGACTTCCAAATGCGATTGTAGGTACTAATGTAGCTAAAGTGCGGCCGACGTTGAGATATCGTGGTGTTTTTGCCAGACTACGGTTGCGGATGAACTTGGAATGTTATTCGCTGAATGTAATTTAATTTTAGTTGTTTATGTCCCATTCAGTGGCGTAACTTTACCTTCTGAGGCCCGTGGCTAATTCATTGGATGGGGCCCTCCAGAACTGATGGCCGATGGGGCCGAAAAGTTCTCGAATGGAGACCACATATCGGCAAGCGCAGCGTAGGACGACCAGCCACAAGATGGACAGATGACCTCATCCAAGTGGCAGGAAGGCGCTGGATGCAGGCCGCTTCCAACCGGTCTTTTTGGAAATCCATGGAGGAGGCCTATGTCCAGCAGTGGACTTCTTGTGGCTGAATGATGATGATGATGATGGGCCCTCCCAGTAATAATTTAAAACAAAATAATTGGTCTTTAGTTGCAGTGTATAAAGCCCAACTTTAATTGATTTGAAGTACTTATTTATAAACATTATGATTGTTACAAATTTTTGTTAAACATGTTCAGTTACTTCTGAGCTCGGGGCCTCATAGTTCGGGAGCCCCCTCAGGTCGGGGGCCCGTGACATTTTGCCAGCCCTGCCACCCTATAGTAGATATGAGCGCCGACAGCCAGCTAGTCTGCGGCGGCGCGCCGAGTTTCAGGGCTCGATTTTCATATTATATTCTTATATTAAGTGAAATATGAACACAAATAAATCTTACTTATCCAAGTCTTTTTAAATTTCTTTAGTATTGCTCAATTTTCTAATCACATTTAACAATATAAGTATGACTTAGTCATACTTATACCTTTAAGATACGAATACTTAGGTACCTACATTACATACATACATACATGCTAGCTAGACAATGCTGGCTGACAAAAAATACTTATTTTCAATAAATGAAAATTAATCAGAAGCTCTACTAGGAAATAACCTTCATTCAGAAACTTATGGGATTTAGTTTGGGTAGCGTTAAGACAACTAAAATGTAGTTATTACAGGTGATACTTACTTGGCAAACAGCAGCTCATCATCTTTTCTTTTCTCTGTTTGCAAACAAGCATCACAAAACACTTGTTCGCCAAAAACTGTTATTTTTCTTCCGTCCAAATTTACGACTAAGTGGCCGAAATACGTCCAACAAAAACTATGTTTGGTGGAAGATGTTTTTTTTTTCGAAACATCGACTTCACTCGACGCCATTTTGCCAGTGACGTGCAGTTCGTTCGTTGTGTTTTGTCGAACTCAAGGAATATAATACTCCTTCTACTGGCTCTCGGCGGCGCAGGGGGAGGGCTCGGCGGCGGCGGCGCGCCGGCGCGGCGCTCATATCTACCCTATAGTTACACCACTGGTCCTGTTTATTGTAAGTGTGCTCTCAAAATGTTCGACACAGGTCACCGCTTTTAAGGGTTCCAAAAAAGTTGTAACAATGTATCAAAATTGGGTATTTGACAAAATATCAAATGAGTTACTTTTAAAACGGAATTTTGTTCGAAAATACTGGCTTATGACGTCACATTTCAGAGCACTCTTTTTATGTTTAATCTATTTAAAAATTGTAATAACTAGCAATTGACAAAAGAGATATATTTTCCGAGATATTTTGTAATTTTTGTTTTAATCGAGCATATGAAATAATTTATTGTTGATCGTGTCAAATACCGTATTGTACGTGCTGACCGCTGCCTTTGATAGTAATCAAAGACTAACGGTCTTATTTGTAAAAAAACACGATACTCCTCAGAGGCAGTTTAAATAATCTGTGTTTACCTTGTTCCCTACATCATCATCATCATCAGCCTTTTACGCCCACTGCCGGACATAGGCCTCCCTCGTGGTTTTCCTAACTTTTTTAGGTTTTGCCATAATCGCCACGCTTGGTAGGCGGGTTGGCAATCGCAGTGTGCGGTTGGAATCTCAGGAAGACGCTGCTGCCCGTCTCCTGGTAATTGAATTCCTTAGTCGCCTTCTACGACATCCACGGAAGGAAATGGTGTGACGCTATTCTTAATCCGGCGCCACACGGATAACCCTACACCACAGATTTATTTAACTGCCTCTGAGAAGTGTTTTAAGGAATCATGTTTTCACAAATAAGACCGTCTGATGTTATATGCTTAGATGTTAATTATGTGCCTTAGATGTTATGTGCCTAAGATGTTATGTGCTTACCAGGTCAGCATAAACCTATCATAACCTATACCCAACAGGTTCTGTTAGGTATAGCTGCATCATATCAAAAGCAGCCTAATATACGTCCTACTGTGGGGCACAGGCCTTCTCTCAGAGAGAGAGAGAGAGAGTTGGGCTTAATCACCACGCGTGCCCACCGCGGATTGGCGATTTCAAGCGCTGAGGTATGTGAATAGCTCAGACACTCAGGTTTTCTCATGATGTTTTCCTTCACCGTTAGCGAGTGGTATTGCTACTACAAATGTACATAACTTAGAAAACAAAGTCATAGGTCCATGCCCGCACTGGGGATCGAACCTGGGTCTCTCGCTTCCGAGTCCGATGTTCTCCCCTATAGGCTACATTATATATTACACCGAAAACGACGAATTGCCTGTGTGGCTTTGTATCGTATCACTGTACCCTGTTTATAAGAAACTATTCTCTAAAAAGCCGATTTTTCCACCGCCTCGGCGTTTGGCGTGCCTATCGGTCAGGGCAGAGTCAGCGAAACAGGAAGGCTCTTCACAAATCGTATGTCTAAAGGCGAAATCTCACTGTACACTTTTCTTTCATTTATATTTTTTTATATCTTTCACTCTCAATTAATAATTTAAATGCAGAATGAACGTCGAATGCCGAACGATTTCATTAATGAACAGATCCAATGTAGAATCGGTTCATACGGCACCTTTAACTTCCAGAATGAAAGAAGAGTGAATCTTCTAAGCACAGAACAAACGTACAGCCGACAGCACTGTTCGTTGCAGAGTCGCCCGTAACGTAACTGAGTAGAGTGTAAAGGTGGAGGTAAGATGGTGCTGTCAATTGTACATTCAGATTACGTCATTCTATTTTTCTTTGTCAGCGCGACACGGCTATTTAAAAAAAAGATAAATCAACTTCTTGCTTTTCACTCACTTGATATGGACTGCAATAAGAGTGAGTGGGAGGCAAACGCTGTTTTTATTTGACTGTGTCATAAAAATGAACATTTATTTTGACCAAGTGGTTTGATCGAGGAATGAAAAAGAAAATGAACGCGATAGCGTGATCGTGAATCGTCTGATTTTGCCTTAAGACGCCCTCGACTGAACGACCGGCCGGCCCAATTTGAGTGAAATGAGAATAGGGATGGGTCCTGGCTAAAGTAACAGCTTTATAGCTTATACACAGATGTACTGTGTATAAGCGACCACACATTGTCGAGTCCTTTGGAAAATACGTTAAAAGAAAAGAGGGCAGATAATTTTTAACTATTGAAGTGCAAGGAAAGGTCTGCTTTAGTAGGTAATAAATAAAATAAAAAACTTCCACACAACACAGTCACTTGTCCTGGTCCCAAACTAGGATATGCTGTGCTATGGTAACCAGGTCATCTGTACACATGTACAAAATATAAAAATAGTTTCATTTATTGAATTGTTACGCCAACGAATACACGAATGAACAAAATAAAACTGTATGTATTAGAAATTGGTTAAGAAAATTGTACTTACCTATATTCTATTCTTTCTTGTTGTTCAATAAAGTGTTCTCTATCTATGTATATTTCCGTGTATTACTATACATTGAAATAGTTGTTTTGAATTCGTATGAATGTTTTTTTTGAGGCTTCATAAAAGTTAATGTAAGTTATTGGAGTGTCGTTTTGAAAAGACTTCGACAAAAAAAAATGCGCTTCAAATTTCAGTTGCAGATATAAACTAAGGGTAACTCCAATAACAATAGATAGAAGACGCTGCTTATAAACATTTGCCAGGCAATATTGGTCGAAATATATCCAGCGGCCATCCATATTTTGCCCCCATGCCATAACGTCGCCGGCATACATATTCCGCTCTCCAAGACCAATGATTTCCATATCCTTCAAATATATCAAGACGCTTCGAATATTTTATGCTGTCCGTATCTTACCCCGCGTTTAGATTCAGTTGTCTACGCTGCTCCCTTTCTTCCACTCTACTTGCAGTTAACCGTAGAAATAGCGTAAGTAGTTTTACTATATTTCAAATTTTGACACCACCGGATAGTTCCTACTTCGTAATATCAGCCTTCTTTATCTCAGATTTTTTTTATTTCGTCACAAATTGTTGTAGAACACATTCGACCATATTACAAAAGCAAAAAAAAAATACATCCACAAATGTTTCGTGCAAAGTAGTAAAGATAAGAAGCAAGATGTACAGAACGGGAATACAAACGATACATTTGTCGAATACAACTCTCAAGCAAACCGCCTCGAGACATACTCGAGCCAAAGGTTCCCATAACGCTGGAAGCATTACCCCGCTGCACAGCGAGAGAGATCCTCTGCATCAAGTATGCCCCAGAGCGGTAATCCATGCCACGGTTCCTCAAGCGACGCCCTAACTCCTCTCTGAAGTTAATTGTCACTGAGTTTCTAAAACAAGTTCTCTTATCGGGCTTCTCTAAGAGCTTAAGGACTGAACGCACTTGCGAAATGAAAAAATCGTACGGCAAGTGTGAGAGCTTCAGTAAACTTTTATAGTTTTTATGTGGCCCTCACGAAGAGGAGATGGACGCTTTCGACCCAACAGAATTCGAAAAACAATACAAAATGTTAAGAAATGACTCAAATTTCTCCTACCTACAAAACACCCTCTTATAATTTCCGCAAAAAAAAATGTCTTCATGATAGTCGCATTATTAAAGCACATTAGATGCATTCCGGGTCGCTGAACGAGCGACGACGACTTATTTCGGGCGTAGTCTAAACACGGCATAACAGACGCTCTGCGGTAATGTCCCCGTTTGATGTATAGCAGTCAGAGGCACTCGTGGTCTAAATATCTTGCCATTATGTATATTGTGGCTACATTAAGGAGGAACGTCGCTCGGAAGGACCTCTTAGCGTTTTTTCGTTGGCGTAATCAGGGCCCAGATTGCTCTTGGTGGAATGCCGCATCGGGCGCTGAATTTGTTTAAATTATAGACGAGCATTTGTTACGCAGCCCGGAAAATCGAACTGGGCGTGAAATCGAAATATTGGTAGGTTAACTCAAGATTTGCAACAGTTCGGTACCCACGATACAGGCTGGCTTAGCCTCCTCAGTCCTGTACTTTAAAATAATAATCTAATAAATCCATTGTTATTTTCAACTATTTTCAACTGAGGAGGTTAACGTGGGGCCACATAAAAACTGATTGTACAATTGGAAATACTCTCATTATTGTAATACCTGAGTGATGTCAATCTACTGTGTTAAATATATTTGCTAAAATAAATATTTTTTGTATTTTTACTTAGTTTAACAAACGAACGTGGCGTAAAGTTGTGTCAAGTTTATAGTAGGAATAAGCAGATTTTAATACAGGGTGTCGCGATTTCGAAATGGTTGCCATGGTTAAAGATGGCTTGTTCATAATCACGATTACGGAAATCTTCCACATTAAGGGAAGGGAAAGGGATTTTGATTTACTCTGTAGATTAACTATTTGTATAAACTGCTTAGTTTAATCGAATTATTTGTACAGGGCTTGAGTTGGAAATGTAGAAAAAAATATATTGCTTAGTGTACAGTCATGATCTGTGAGAATTGATCTTTCGAGCTACGTGTCAGTGAAGTATCTTACTGTTAGACCAATAAGGCAGTGAAAAGAGCTAGTAAACCTTCTGTAGGTAATATATCGTGCGAGTGACTTGCTACGAATGTCCGCTGGAAATTATGGCGCAAATGGGCGCTCGTTTACTTTCTAATTTGTACATTTGTTTGTGCAATGTTCTTTCCCCTATTTCGCTATGTGCGAATTGCAAATTGTGATTTAAATACGCTGACTTAGGATTTAAAGTGGTTAATTTTTCACTTTCTTATTAGCTATTTTGTAAAAATACATGAGCAAACACTTTAACTGAGCACCAATGTGCCAACAACCTGTTTATTTAAATGTCGATCACTTTTCCATACAATTGTTGTTTTCTGTAAAAGTTTCTATATTTAACTCTACTGCTTAGTAGCGACACTATTATATTCCATAAAAAACTCATTTCGGACGATTCCCACTGGCATTTTAAATGTGTCAATTTTCTTTGTGACATTACGACTTTTCGAAGAGTTAAGGCTTGTCCAGTCTTAGTTATAAAACATTGTCACTTAATCCCGCTGTTTTCTGAATGGCTGTGGCTCTGCACTTCAATAAGTAAGTATTTTTTTCTATGGGACTTTAAATGGTCTGTATTTTTTTTCGCAACTTCAAAGTTTCCCCATTATTAAAGTTATTCGTTTTGACGAGTAAACAACCCGTTTTTGTATGGACTTGGAGATGTTGTTTCTCCCTTGAGAACTGCTAATAATTCGCGCTTTCAAAATTGTTCCAAAAGGCAAAGTTGATAGCATGGTAGAGCACCATATCCTATAGAAAAATAAGAGTTTAACGTTACACCCTGTAAATATAATTCAGAGTCTGCAGTAGAGGAATGCTCTCAGTACAATAATAAAGAGGTGCAATGCAATGAGCTCTGTGTGAATGGCAAATGAATTCCGCGCAACAATCTCCCGAGTCACTGCTGTAAAAAAGGAGGTTCAGAGGAAAATCTCACGCCGCTGGTCCGTTAAGGCACTACTTTCCTTTTTCTTCCCTCTCATTTGCAAATATATTTTTTTATACGTGAAAAGAGATGTTTTACTTATATCCTTCATTAAGTCGCATTTTCCTTGCTACTTTCTTTTTGTTGCACTAACCCGTGCTGAGGACAATTTTAAAAACCTATTTAGAGGCTAAAAACACATGCCGGGACTTGAACCGTACGTAATACAGAGAAGTTTGTAAAGAGGTTCGAAATTTCGCCGATGCCTGCACTTGTCCATTAGCTCAGTTGAGAGAGCGCTGGCACGGTTAGCCAGAGATCGCGGGCTCTAGTCCCCGGCATGGGTGGAATTTTTAGCCTCTAAATAGGTTTTTAAAATAAGTTCTGTTAGAAATGTCCGTATGTAGAGTGTCGGTTGGACAACATTTATCAAAAATACTTAAACAAATTACGACTTTATTTTCTAAATGTTTTGTTTTTAAGACTTGTGAAAAGAGACGAGAGATTTTTAAGACGCTAGAGCGTGCGAGCGAGCAAGATGCAAATGGAAAGTAGCGTCTAGTGGGTTAACTAGCACCACAAATAGAAAAAAATATATCTTTTTTACAGATCGTATTTGCAAAAAGTGTCTGTACGATCTCTAAATCATGTTAACAGTGATTTTCAGGAGCCAGGACAAAGAACCTAGGATCACTAACCTGGGCCTAGATAGCATTTATGTCAAAACGGCCGTTTTTGGCGTTAATGTTATCTAGTCCTAGGTTTTCTGCCTTAGGTTCACGGCCATGGGTCCTAAAAGTCACTATTAACATGATTGAGAGATTGCACAGACACTTGTGGCAAAATCTATCTATAAAAAAAGATATGATTTGTTTTCCTCGGTGGAGCTAGTGTGGAGCCCCTTAAATAATGTAAGGAGCCGGCGGTCGGCTTGCGCACCAAACGCGCTCGGATTGCTTGAATTTGCAATTTCCAGGCATTTCCTCGTTTCACAATTTGCTTACTTATACGGAGGCCCCGCGGTGGGCGCCATTTGGAGTAATTCGGGCGGGCCGCGCTAAGGCTAAGTAATCGCTCCGTCTTCCTTTGGCATCTCAGAAGGTTATCTCACCGTCTCTTTCTTACGAGTGTATGCAGTTGCACGAGACGGGCTTTGGGAGTAAAGGGATTGTATACGACCTTCGGAAATATTTTGAGCAACATTCTTTCAAGCGTTTCGTCGATCAAAACGGAATAAAAATTACTGGCCTTTGAAATCATAAAAGAACTGCCCAACTGAGAGTTGGACTGGCTTCCTGTTCCTTACCACCGTATTTAATTAGCAAAATTGTGTTCTATTACTTAATTCCATGAGGGTTCCAAGCGGTCTGTTTGGAAATCCATGGAGGAGGCCTATGTTCAGCAGTGGACTTCTTGTGGCTGAATGATGATGATGATTACTTAGTTCGGGACCGGTAGTGGGAGTCGAACTCATACTAGACCGCTTTTTAGGGTTCCGTAGTCAACGAGGAACCCTTACAGTTTCGCCATGTCCGTCCGTCTGTCTATCAATCCGTCTGTATGTCCGCGGCTTACCACTGAGACGATAAGTCCTAGAGAGCTGAAATTTGGCATAGATAAAAATATTTATTACGCTGAAAAAACGGTAGAATGATATTTTATAAAAAAAAATTTAGTGATGCAATGTTTTTTTTCTCTTACACCATACTGTGGGGTATTGTTGGATAAGCCCATATTGGATAAGAGCCTAGTTAGATAAGATAATACAAAGAGTGCATCTAATGCAGCCACGGCACTGAGTTAACCTTCTGTTGTTGAATATTTTGGTGTGCTCTAGCAGCCTTTATATTTCTGGCATCGTTTCAAATTAAAAACGATAAGAGTGAAGAGACTTAGACTCAGTTCTCTCTGGCGTGCTTTGCTGGGACAAAGCTATCTAGTATCTACCCACACCGCGAGAATTTACCACGTATTGTCGAGAGGTAGGTAGTCTAGTGGGTAGAACATTGGACTCGGAAGCGGGATAGCGGGATTTTGTAAGTTATGTACATTTGTGAAGTTATAGTAACAATACCACTCGCTGACGGTGAAGGAAAACATCGTGAGGAAACCTGAGTGTCTGAGCTGTTCGCATACCTCAGAGAGAAGGCCTGTGCGCTACATAACAGTGGGACGTATATAAGCTGCTTATGATTTTAAAAACCTATTTAGAGGCTAAAAATTGTCGAGAGACTGTCAGTACTGTTTATTTATCATTTTCGTGACTATAGAAGCCGTATTATCGTTCCTAGTATGTAGTAGGTATGTAGAAATATTATGTATCCTTGAATTTTTCACCTTTGTTTATTAAGATGCTATTGTCTCTGGTACTACAGCTCCTATGTGGTCAGATAAGTACTGGGTTACACTGAAGTCATTAGCAAAATTGTAAAGGGACAAATATCTATATCAGTAAAAATTTCAGCGTTACTTCTTCGTTACTTCTTACCACTTTGAATAGAAAGACAGTTCCTAACCAAAGGTACGAAATTACGAAGAATTAGGTACGAAAATGTTATACCATATTGGTTATGCCTATTATCCCAGAGTGGTGGACAGAGACCAGGGCCTACCACTTGCCACAATCCTGATAATCGACGTATATTAGTCGCTGCATGCACGCACGCTGGTTTCGGGTACTTTTAATCTTGCCCTTATCTGATACATACCTATTAGGTGTATCCGCCTGGGACGTCCGGCGCTTTAATTATTCGACCTTCTGCAAGATTTTCGACTTTTCGAAGGAAGTATCGATGCCTTCTTCGCAATTTGTAATTGCTGCTATTCAGAGAGATTTTTATTTATCTCTCTCTCTCTTCTAGTGTTTTGACCATCTGGTCAAAGTGGCAGGAAAAGACTGGATGCGAAAAGCCCAAGACCGAAGTAAATGGCGTGAATTAGAAGAGATTTGTATTTAATAAAACTTAATTTTAACGGATATTTAATCGTATACTTTTCTATTTTACAATTTTCCGACATTTCGGTACTTTTGCAAGTGCCGTGGTCTCGGTAGACTGTCGTAAAGTAAACGAGTAAATATCCGTTAAAATTCAGTTTTATTATGTCTAGTGCTCGTGTTAACCTCAGAACATAGATTTGTAGTTAAAAGCCTAAAATAAAAATACGAATTATTACTTTGCATTTCTTGTTTTTAACAACAGCTTAATTTTATTCAGCATACATTTGCTTGACAATTGAAATAAAATTCAGTGCAATTCCGAAAATAGTCACAGCCAGTAACTCAGTGCAGTTATAAGCGGGATTTCGTTTCGCCAGTCAAAATATGTATACTAGAGAAGGTTGACTGCCTCGTTAAACTACCAAGACAGAGGTCGTGGCTTCGATTCCCACCGGGGGCCGCCGTACATTTGTCCAAATGGCCTCAGTCTGGGTGTATTTCCATGTCTGTGATGTCTTTGCCTGGCTACCATAGAACAGGATATCCTAGTTTCAAACCAGGTCAAACGATTGTGCTGTGTGGAAGTTATTATTATTATTATGTGGAGGAATAATTTAATAATAAAACTAAAACAAAAATGAACATAGCTTTTTCCTTCCTATGGCGCTTGATTTTCTCAATCAAAGGTAAAATATAACGATGACTTATTTTCACGCGAAGCGTCATCGGTACAGTTGAACTTACTGTGCAAACTGCATCTATGCGCATTGCACGTGGAAGCGCGTTTCAGCGGTACAGTGAGCTCGGTGAAACCTCAATCCGTATTTCAAGCATCACAAGAGCCACAAGAGCGAGTTTCAAACCAAACGAGACAGTTCTATCGTCGACCGTGCCATGGAAATTTCTGTAGTGAATTATTCGCGCTCGCGGACAGGGCGTTTTGTTCGCGAGTCGCACGTAAAATTGCGCGGTTCGCTGGCTCCATTCAGAAGTCGCGGTTGGTTTTGCGCTCTCCCCGGCATTGTTCGTGGCGTTTTGATTTTGGAATTTAAACGTCCCAGTTGGGAAGTTGTGGCGTGGTGCTGTTGACTTTGTCGCGCTTATATTCACGGTGCATTGCGCTAATTGGTTGCTCTTTAGCAGCCCGTGTCAGTGCGGCTTGACGGCGCAAGTCGCGCGTTTTCTCGCGCTGGTATGTCAGAGCTTGACAAGGCATTGGGACGTTTGAGGCGCCGGGGGCTATACTATCGCTCCGAGTCTTATCTGTGGCAAAAGCTCTCTCTGGCTGTGCAGCATGGTAATGCTGCCAGCGTTTTAGGAACCATAGTATCGTGTATATCGTATAAATTCCCGGGCGGTTTACTTAGATTGAGAAACATGTATATGGTTTTTTCTAAGTATACTTAAAAGTATTTTTTATCGTCAATTTATCGTCGTCATGCTAGATATGGTTTCGTAAGAATATTTTCTATTAGGTAGCTACAATAAAAAGACTGATCACACCCGTCCGGTTGAATCAGTTGAAAAAAAACCGAAGAATCGAATCGTCATCACGCTCACTTAATCCAGACGGATTCAATTGCTATGCCGTCCCAGTCAATGCAATATACTTAGCTATTAATTTTATTACAATTAATACGTGCAATGCGTTCTGGGTTACACGTGCCTGTTTTGTGATGAAACCTTTCTTGTCTTCGGAATGCGGAAGTAGTCTCAGTATTTATCGATGAATATGCGGAATAGACGAGGAATTTACAGCGTAGGTACACACGAAAGGTCCTTAGACCGTTTGTAATGTGAAGACATAAAGTTCATTCAGAGTAAATTGAGGCAGTATATTCTCAACCCAACGATTGTACCCAGAAGAACGGAGAAGAGATTTCTTGGCAAACTGCCGCACTGCCTAAAGCTACTAACATACATACATTGTTTCTCATTTGTATATAAGCTGCCTATATATACCTCCCATTGCTGGGCACCTGCTTTCTCTCAGAGAGAGAGAGAGAGAGAGAGAGAGAGAGAGTATGGGTTTAATCATCACTAGTGCCCCCCCACGATTTTTTTATATTCCTCCCAATACATGGCACATGTTCTCTAAGATAGAGGGTATGGGCTTAATTACCACGCTCCCACTACGGATTGGCAATTTTAATCTCTAAGGTATGTAAACACCTCAGAAACTCAGGTTTCCTCACGATGTTTTCCTTTACAGTTAGCGAGTGGTACTATAACTTCCGCTACTCGAACTGTAACCGATTTAAATTCAACTCTATGCTTTTTAAGTTAGGCCATTCCTCCAATGTTGAAAGCGCAAACGTTGATCAGCTTTTCTGTTTACCCAATACAGTGGCGCCCTCTAGGTCCATTTGGGCATATTGGCATGGCAACACGGACGTCTCAGCGAGCAAACAGAGTGTAAGCGAGTTTTAATCTGCGGGCGAGCAGGCCCGCAATGTTTTGTTAGGCACCGTGTAGTGTTGGCCGCATTAAAATTAAATTTGGTGCTGGCGGAAGGCGAGGCCAGGCCGTTCATTATTAGAGGAGAAAATTAAAGGTCGGCGGGGACCCCGCTGAGGTTCGCTGCTCAGAGCTATCTCACATAGGCCGTGCTTAGGTTGTTAATACTTGTATAATCTCTGTTTGGAACGGTTAGGATGGTACGAGAACGTTTTTCATCGTCATCGTCATCATCAGCCCGCCTTTGTCCACTGCTGGGTATAGCTCGTTTCCCCATCACGCCATTCTATGCGATCTCTCACCATTCGCGTCCACGGGCCCCCTGGCGACCTGACCACATCGTCCGACTGTTGGTCTACGCACTGACCGCCGCCCGGTCCTCGGCCATTTTTCACTTGATCTAAATATACTAGAGGTTCTGCACGTTCAGACCAACGTTAAATAAACAAACTTAAAACATCCGCTGGCTCAACGACTGGAAGTGGGTCTTTAGCCTCCGATACAAGAAATAAGCAAGCGACTGGGAGGAGAACACCACGCATTACCACACGCTAACCGTGAATGAAAACATCCTGAGGAAACCAGTGGCTTGGTTGGCTCCGCGCGTATTGACGTGTCTTTTCTGTGAGCCAGGCCGACTAAGCTGTCAGGATGGTATAGGTGCTGGGCAAATCTACTCGATCTAAAAAACAATGTGCCGGGTACTGCAGCGTCCGACTGGTCCCTTCACCCATCTAGTGTAAGTGAAGGTGCCACTGGACTCTGTATAAATCATCTCATTATTTAGGGAAGAGACCGCTGGATAGGAAAGAGAAGTCACCTGCTTGCTTGGAGCTCACGCAGGTCTTTGACCACTGCGTCCTTCCAGCGATATCTGGGGAGGCCAATCGGACTTTGGCGGAGTGTTTACTGAACATACAGAGAGTATGAGCTTAATCATCACGCGTTCCCACCGTGGATGGGCGATTGCAAGCACTAAGCTGTGTGAACATCTCATACACTCGGGTGTCCTTACGATGTTTTTTTTTAATTTTATTTAATTCAAAGAAAGTAATTTTAAAATGAAATTAAAAGTCTTTCATTTAATATCATTTCAATACGACTTTCTTCTTAAAAATAAACAGAGAATAAACAAATTTAAAAATGTCAGGAAACCAAGTCATTGGTATATGATTGGAACCCACGCCCTATCGAATGTGAGGCCAACGTTGCACCGATGCTCTACCTTCGCTTGTAAGAGCCGATGCAATCCGGCCGCAAATCCTCTGAGCAAACGGAAGCAAAGCACACGTCATCTGTCGGGAATCGGCTTTTTTCCAGCTCTACGCAACCGAGACGGAATAAGTCACACCGCGTACAGATACATGTGACGTGCTTAATCCTTGGAATCTTCCGCTGAAATGCCGCCTCTGAGCTGTAGGTACTTGAGCAGTCCTAGCAAGGAATACCTAAGAAGGGTTTCATTTTATTACCCGTCTTTTAGCTGTCTACAAAAGTTAACATCGTCCATAGTTATATATTCAACGGGTATATTCGCGATTATTTATAAGGAAAAATTGAATTAGCTTAATTCCCGACGTTTCAGCAACGTTGCAGTTTAATACCCATTACATACGAGCCAAACACATTATCCTCCTTTTGGGCTCCGCCACAGTCGAGTAAAAACAGTAAATCACGATTTCTTACAAAACACACTTTGGCACCGCAAAAAGTTCCTTCATAAATTTATTTCCTCACTCGCTAGGCACGCTGCGAGGCGTCAGCCAGTGAACGGAGCAAACTTATTGAAAAGAAACGCCTTGACATAGGCGGAAGCATCGGAAAGGTATGGGAGGGATCCGGAAAGCTGAAAGGTGCACTGCAGAAGGTTAACTTTGAAGCGATCTTTACTTCTCACGAGAAGTAAAGAAACCTACGCCAGGTATACCCCTCGGCCATTCCTCAAGAGTATTTAACCAGTGCATCTTACCAGTTATGACCTACGGAGCTGGAACGTGGACACTGATAGTAGGACTAGTCCACCGATTCAAAATGGCTCAGCATGCTGTGGAATGGGCTATGCTCAGAGTATATCCGATGGTCCATAACAAAACTTCAATAATTTGCCGATGAATTAAGGTGATATGCACAGCCTTTGAAATTGGCAAGTTAATGTGGCAGTGGATTGATCACATCTAGGTACCGAAGAACCGATAACTGATAGAATTAAAAGGTTCTCGGTTCTGGAGACCATGGACTGGCAAACGTAGCGTAGGCTCGTTGGATCGATGATCTGAGGCAATCGGAAAGCCGAAGATAGAAAGTAGTGGCAAACCCTGGGCGCTCCTGGCCCTGGCCAGGCCCTGGACCATGTCCAGCAGTGGACGAATATGGGCTGATGAGTGGCAACGGATTTTCTTTTCGATCTTATTTGGAACTTAGTTTAATAACTCCGTATCTCTGTTTCCACTTAGACCTACGTGAAACTATTCCACTAATTTTGTGTGCGTTTAATATTTATTCAACCTTCTTTAGTGAAAAATTTGTCCCGGATATATAGCGTCGCTTGGGTTGGCACGGTATGCCGGTGAAATATCAAAAATGCACAAGGCAAAGGATTTGTGAATTCTTTATAGCACAACGTTCCGTGATTGTTTGATATACATACACTTTAGTACGCAGACATAACGGTTGTTATATGTACGCTTTGTTTTTTGTGATTTTAATACTGAGTTGCATAAGCAGCCTATATCAGTCCCACTGCGGGGCTTCGCTGAGAGAGGGAGAGAGAGAGAGTGAGAGAGTATGGCCTTAATCACTACGCGTGCCCACCGCGTATTGGCGATATGAAGCGCTAAGGTATGTGTGTACTTCAGACAGTCAGGTTTTCTCGCGATATTTTCCTTTCCGGTTGGCCAGTGGTATAGCTACAAAAAATACGCAAGTGTATGTAGCTTAGAAAACAATATAATTGGTACTCTGGTACGTGACGCAAGCGTTCTACCTAAGTGCTGCCACCGCTGTGGGTGGAACGCACTGCTTTTAGTGACACTTTCATCAAAGGGGTGATAGTTGGATATCTACATAGGTAGTTTAAAGATTGGCAGCTTCAGCCTATTACTGATTAGTTCTTCACTACCTAAGTTAAGTACCTAAGTAAGATAACTTTTATCGTACCTGCTACAAATATAAATAAGCCGAGAAATTAATTTCAATGTAAATTCGTAACGTAATTTAAACATTTACATGCCATTCTATTTGTTGATTGTCAAAGTGCAGTCCAATATCCAAGACGAAAGTATTGAGCTTTGTCTAAACATTACATTACATAAACTCACGCCTGTGTCTCCGAGGGGTAGACAAATACAAATATATTTATTAATATGAATTTACAGAACATGTATCACAGAAGTAACCAAACTAGGATGAACCTGATGAACCTGTGCTCTGGTTACTTGAAAAAATAGTCATATTGGATTACAATATGGTGAACGACTTAGCATGTAAAGACAGAGACCAGTGTTTGCCACTCGCCACGATCCTGACAGACCTCTTTCTTTTCTAGTGTCACAACTGTTCTTTTACTCATGTATTTCCTTTCTTGTTTCAGGTAATTCGTCGTCCAAGTCCGTATATGACAATTCCCGGTGGGACTGTGACAAATATACATGAGACTATCGATATGGCAGCGGTATTGAGTCGGCGGCAACAGATTGGCCCCAATTGATGCGACAATTTCCATTAGTGACACTAGACTTTTGAAGTCTTGAATAGGGCCAGTGTTTTTCCAGTCTTTGGACGAGCTATCTTTATTTGGAGAATAGGCTGGGTACGGCTTGGACGCGTAAAACGAAACGTTTCGGACGAAATTGGAGGTGATACGTTTATCTCATACCCAGGAATAAGATATTTAGGGGAGGATTGAAAACTACGCAAGGATATTGGAAATGGTCAAAAAAGAACTCATAGAATGCATTCCTTTATTAAGGGAGGGGGGTCTGGTCAAGCCTTATTTTACCTATAGTTCACACGTACTTAACAAAGGTAAACTAGGCCTTTAAACCCCTAGATTTACTATGAAACTAAATTTTAACTTAATTTTCACGCACATACAATTTCATTAATTATCTTCGTACAAATATACAGTGAGACGCCTAGTGTAGCGTCCAAAATTTTTTTCGATTCTATTTCACTTGTTTACTTAATAGTTTACTTGCAACTAGCTGCTCAAGACTTTTAAGTTAAAATTGTGTTAATTACTTGCGTAACTACTTAATATTTGTAAACTGGTTAAAGAGACGCAAAAGTGTTACTTATGTGTCACGGGGGGGGGGGGGGGTCAGTAAAAATTCGGCCAAAATTCTGTTATGTGATTTCTGGAGGCACACAAAACTTCAGAAATTATAATTATAAGAAGATTACATAAGTTCGTTCGTTTATTTCTCATCTGTGCTTGTCAATTTGTGGTTATTTGAATAAATGTTTTATCTTTTTTAGGGTTCCTCAGTCAACAAAGAACCCTTACCTATAGTTTCGCCATGTCCGTCCGTCAGACAGACGTCTGTTTATCCGCGGCTTAGCACAGAGACGACAAGCACTAGAAAACTGAAATTTGCCATAGATATACATACATGTTAATCACGCCGACAAAACGGTAGGATAAAATCTTAAAAATATTTTTTTAAAGTACCTACACCTAAATTAGGGATGCATTTTTCCGCCTACACATAGTGTGGGGTATTGTTGGATTGGTCGTTTAAAAATGTTGTAGGTCTAAGAAAACTATTTTTTGATTTAGAGACCCGTTTGCGGAATATTAAACTTTCAAGGGCAAATTTTTATTAGAGTAGCCCCCCCTCTCCCGGCTAAACGGTTCATAGTAGAAACCTGAAAAAATGTTGGGCAGTAGCAATATAGAAAAGAAAGAAAGAAAGATATATTTATTTGACGACACAATACTCAAAAACACAAAACAAAATACAACAGTCACCAGAAAACACAATATCAGCCGAAATGTGGGTAACGGCAAAAAAAAATTATCAGCATTTAGAAAATAAAGTAAAGTACCTAGACAATTCACTGCTTACGTACGTAACAGAGAATATAATGAACTTAAAAGGAAAAATATCACAGCTACCTAGCTGGCTTCACAAGTCAACGAGTAATAGACGTCCAAGTTATAAAAAAATTACTTCGTACAAGTTCTACTGAAAATTACTTTGATGGAGTTGTTAGTTCCGTAAAACAGGTAATAAACTCCTCCTTCTACGGAACCCTACATTGCGCGTGGCCAGACATGCACTTGGCCGTTTTTTTATTAATTACCCTGACAAAATGGTAGAACAAATTGAGGTACATGAATTATAAGAATAAAAGTTATTCCACGGAACTTTCAGCGTTAAGTAGTCTCTTTAAAACACTAGTCTCTTGGTAATAATCCCGAAAAACTTTGCTGTTAGTTCCAGCGAATTGCTTTCGAAGCATTTTCGAGTTGGCAAGGCTAGACTGAGAATAAACTGGAGCATTCTATGTCGAGCGTCTCTAATAAGTTCTTTTTCGCTCCGTCCGGAACTTATTTAGTTTCTAATCAGCTGTATATGTAACAAGAACACGGTCTCGAATAAGTTGGGGATGTAGAAGTTCGGCCAGTATACTTACTTGGACCAGATAGTTTCCTTCGAAAACAGGCAGGAAAAAGAGATCGTTCGTCGTATCGACAACGCCTGGAAGAGTTTCAGGCCCATGAGAGAGCTGATTTCAATTCAACAAAAATGTTTTATTTAAAATAGCACAGAAACTGAGACTTAATGAACGTTACAAGTTACACTAGATGAAGGGCAAGCTACCGTTTGCCTTGAAACGAAGGCTCATCGACATGTGCATATTGCCTATCCTGGTTTCCTTGGCACCTGGTGTTTGACTGAAAATCAGAAGTCCAAACTCAAGTTTTGCCGAAAAGAATACACCGTAACAAAAAAAATCGTATTAGGAACACAAAGCTGCGTTCAAAAACAAAAGTTGCAGGGATTCCGACTGCCCGGCTAAAGTGGGACTGTGCTCATACGGTAGACAAGGCCAGTCTGCCGTAGAAGTAAAGGTAGGTGGGCCAAAATTGCAACCGACTTGGTTCCGCAAAATGGTCACCGACGTCGCGACCTAAATGCATTCGTACCGGGATGTTGTGCAAGGTGGCGAGGGAGAGATTCAGGGAGAGATGGAAAGCAGAGGGGGAGGCCATAAGTAAGGAGAGCATAAGTAAAAAAAAAATAGAGGGCTTAGAGCCAAAACGCTCCAGTAGTTGCTTGGTCGGTCAAATGCTCGCATTTGCTGAAGGCATGGAAAAGTATTGATGATTTTTTCCCCAAATTTATGGAGAGCTACTGGAGTATGTGGGTAAGTGCCCGCAAGTGACTACCAAAACAGAGGTTGTCGGTTCGATTCCCACTGGAGGCCGCCGTACTTGACATGTACAAATAGAAAGAAAGAAAGAAAGAAAGAAAGAGGATATTTATTTAAATTGTCACAGAAACACAAAGTAAACATAAAGGTACACAAACAAAAGACACGAACGTCAACAAAACAGAGATAAAACAAAACAATCGTGAAGAAAACATGTAAGGCATATAGAGTCAAAGGCAGCCGGGTACCATACAGTAATGTATGGCACCCAGGCACCTCGGACTCTAAACGCCTCTAAACAACAAAAACGGGGCTCCAACTAAGCATACTTTACTGGTGTGTGCTATGGTTAGCATAACACCAGCAAAACTGATTTTCAGTTGGGATGGCCCCAGACTGGGTACTTTACTCGTATTTTCATGTTTGTCTGGTTACCATATCACAGGGTATCTTAGTTTGGGACCCGGAACTTGTCCTGACGTCATTAATTTATATTTTATATATCGTTACATCCTAACCAAGCTAAGATTTTATGTGGCGGTTAAATAAAGATTATTCTTGTTGTTTTTTTTTTCTTTTTTTATTTACTTGGTACCGTAAATAAAAAAAGCCGTAGCCAAATGTAATAATGTTTTTGTGCCAGTTATTCTACTGAATTTTTTAAGTCCATGTAGAATCTTCTGGATATTTCTGGATCAAGCGTGACGTCGTCCGGAGAAAATAACTGAAAGAATAACAATATGCTCGTAGCCAGGTGTCACGCTTATAACTAGCGTGCTGTTATGAGCCTCGAGGGATTAAGGTTTTTAAAAAATAAAAAGTTAATTGAATGGGTGAGACAGCCGTCTAGCTTGGATGTAGGAATGAGACTGATGACTGAATGCAAGGGATCACGGGACGAGGATGGAAACTGATGACTGTGCAAAAGGAGAGGCGGCTAGTGTGCAATAAGGGGTGCATTGATTATCTATAACACCTCCCAGGGGTAGACTAAACATCGGGGTGAAATAAGCGATGTTTAGGAATAAGTGGAAAAGGCAGGTATTACACATTCCTGCGAATACTAGGAGATGGGAGTTCTTCTATATTAGAATGACACTTAATGACCTTTAAAGGAGTAGCTGGTTCGGGTGCTGAAGTTTGTTCTACAGGCAAGTTTACAGGATCGGCACGAGAGGATCTCGGGAAAATGTAAGTCAGACGGCTGTGCGATTTAATGTATAAAAACATCTTAAGCATACAAAATATTAAAACTAAACATATTATAATTATGAGTGCAACTGAGTAATGGGTCTCGTATTTAATCATCGGATGTTGATTTAGGATTTTATCACTTTGATCAGATATAGATCTTAATTTTGATTTTGTTTCTAAGGTAAACACATCTAAATCAATATTTTGTAGTTTCATGGGAGCCTCATTACTGATTACTTTACTAAACTTATCTAAAGTACAACAAGATTGGTTTATGATATTGAAATCGGGGTGAATTACAGTAGTGTTAATTTTTACATTATTAAATTTCGGTATTAATTTTGTGCTTTTGCAGAAAGCGATACAGTTATTTGGTACCGTAAGTATTCCTGTGCCAATTATACTTATTTCTAGGATTTTTTGGTTTGGGCATTCAATATACAGTTTATTATTTTGCGATTGTACATAGATCCAATTATTATTATAGAGTGGTGTCCATAAATCGATAATTCCGTGAACGAAGTCAGTTTGACACTGCACTGGCATAGTTTTTAACACGTTGGTCATTAATTCACTTTCACAGCTCGGATTCGCACTGGCGGGGAACACGGTCATGACGTCACAGATATATTCACGCGGGCTTATCGCTATGCATTCCTTCAGTGAATCAAGATTACAGTATTCCGATCTGTCTCTGGTCATTGCTATATATCTATTGCTAGGTATAATATAGGTGAAAGAGTTTGGCTTTAGTTTATTGTGAGGTGTAGGCAACGCTATACTATGATACAGATTGAACCTTTTCGGGGAAACTAAAGGTATTCTTAATACAAAGACAATCTTATTACTTAGACTATAACATACTATACTAGAGACATTCAATAATACGTGAATATTATTTAATGTTAAATCTACAGGTAATTTAAAATCTACAGGTAAGTATCGGTAGTTAGCGACAATTTCATCGTAAAGTTGCGTGGGAGGTAATACGGCCGGGTGCAAAATGTTTTGATTGCTAATCATGATAGCGTTTGTTATGTCTTCAAGCCGGAACGATAATGTTAACAATGAAGCTTCTATACTGTTCAGGATTGAATTAATATTAGCTTTAATAGTTAATTCATTAGAAATTAATGTTATATTTTTTAGTTTTAAGGAGAAATTGTCGATAGCTTGGTTAAGGTTGGCTTCGTTAAGTTTTATGGTATGTAATGATTTATTAAATTGAGATAAAACTGAAGAAGTGACTAAGACATTTTCTTTAATTAACGATGCCAATCTTTTCTCATTATTGTGTACATTCTGGATGGCGATATCATACTTGATGCCATCGTCTTCGTCCAAGGTCCCAAATATAGTTTTGGCGAGAGAACCAATACCACTTATCCATGCCCCTCTCCTGAACCTCTTATCCATCAGGTGAGAAATAGCGGAGTAGTCAGAAACTAAATCATGATACCTAACTGTTAATGGTTCTAATATATTAAAGCATTCTAAATTGAAGTTGCATTCTAATTGAATTTGAGTGCATATGAGGCGTAGTGTACCTAAAATAGAGTTTATATTTTTAATATGAGGTTCGATATACGATATGTCGATGGGCGTTATTACATCTAAATGGCTTACACGAATTTTGAGTTCACCGATTGGATCAAAGTATATGCCAGAACTGGAGTTGATTTCTTGGACGAGCTCCGGATGACCTTGGGCCAACATGCTGTAATGAAAAGAGACATTCTGTTTTGGAAGCCTATTTTTTTCAAGTTACCTATTGCTTGAATGCAGGTACCTACTCTTACCTGTAATATAAAGTAACCTAAGTAGCTACATATAATAAAAAAAACAACTTAAATTAAAATTTATGTTAAAGGATAATAAAAAATTTTAATTGTCTTGGCTTTCGACATGTTTGACCTCGTCGAAATGGTGTCTTACATGGCGCCTGTTTATTAATAGCGACAATGTATGGTTTCCATGTACCTTGACAATTTTGTATGGGCCCTTCCATACAGGGGACAAAGCTTTACGCATCCTCAGATGGTTTTTTAACATGACGTGCTGCCCTACTTTGTATTGTACTGGGCGAGTACGGGAATCGTAGTAGGTTTTTGAAGTATTTTTAGATCTCTGGATGAATTCTATGGCTTTATCTCTGGTATGCTTCAGCCGATGTTGAAGCATTTTAACGTATTCTGGATACGTCGTGTTGGAACTATCGTCGTACACTGAGTCTGGTATACGAGATTTATATCCGAATAATAATTCAAATGGGGAATAATGTGTTGTCGAATGTACGGCGGTATTATATGCAAGCATTGCTGTATAAACATATCGGGGCCAATTATCCTGGTTGTCGTTGACATACGACTTTAAGTATTCTTTTAGGGTTGAATGTGATCTTTCCAAGGCACCTTGCGTTTGCGGATGGTATGGAGTGGACCACAGCTGTTTTGTTTTCAAGAAATCGCAGGTCTTCTTGAATACCTCGGCGGTGAAATTGGTGCCTTGGTCAGTAAGTATATGCTTTGGGATTCCAAATAAAGAAATAAAATGAAGAAGGCACTCGCAGGATTCTTCAGCAGTATTACTGCGAATCGGGTAGGCTATTGAAAATTTGGTAAGGTCATCTTGCATAGTCAAGATGTACTTAAGTTTAGCTGCACCGGATTCGGGTAAAGGTCCAACGATGTCAATGGATAATCTCTCGAATGGAGTTGTTGAGGTAGATGTTATTATCATGGGCGCTCTATTGACTTTACGTAGGGCTTTGTTCGCCTGACACGATGTGCATTTTTTTATGTAGTTTTCTATATCACTACGCATATTTTTCCAGTAAAACCTTTCTTTTATACGATTTAGCATTCTGATAGCCCCTAAGTGTCCGGCTATAGGGATGTCGTGGTTCTCTCTAAGGATCTTGGGAATTTCACTCAGTGACGGATATATGATGGAGTCATGGTAAATATGTATGTGTATATTTGTTCCATCGAATAAGTAACTGAACATATTATATATTTTTACAAAGGAATGTCTATCAAACGGATTTTTAAAATCAGATGTACTAATCTCGTTTACTGTGGGATATGACATCATTATCTGATCACGTACATATTTTAGGGCTTTAAAAATGTCGGAGTACGAGTAGTCATCAAAGTGATGAACTTTTGTAAATAAGAACAGGTAAGTTTTGTTCTCCACTGTAAGAGGTAGAAAGGTATTCAATGTTCTTTCCAATTTCAGGAATTCGTCACGTTCAGATTCTGGGCAATTGTTAATAATTTCCTGGACATAAGGCATGGAGTCATCCATGTCTATCGAGGTAGGTACAATGATCAACTTCTGAGTTCCCTTTAGGAGGGTTTCATTATGTTCTCTGATTTGAGTATCATGTGGTTTCGTGGGTGACTTCAAGAATTTACTATAGGTTTCGTCGGACACAGGTAGGTTTTCAGCTGATGGGGAGCGAGCATCGTGACGAGACGAATTAGAAGAAGGTAAGTTTAGTTGCATCTCAGGATTAGGACTGGAGGGTTGTGCTGGGCTCTGTGCAGGTAAGTGATTTCCAGTTTCAGAACTTGGAGCAGAAGGCTGTAGTGAAGGTAAGTTGTTGTTAGGATGTCGAGTTGTAGCAGATGCCCTTAGATTGTTGTATTCAGCAGGGCTATATTGAAGATCAACTTCATCATCACCTTCTAAGAGGTCGATACAGGGCATGCTGTCACCCTCTTCGGATGGAGCGGGAAGTTGTACACTCAGGTCTTCGAGAGTTAAGGGGCTGAAAGGGAGTTCACCGCCTACATTAGGAGATGAGGTCGGATTTTGTCCTTGCGATGGACTAGAAGAGTTAGGATTATTCGTTTGGTCCGAAGGGTTGGTAGGAATAACAGGATTTACTGGATATCTAGAAAGTGCGTCAGCGGCAGAGTTCAATTTGCCTTTCCGGTAGATTATCTCATAATCATACTCTTCCAACTTTAATCTCCATCTTTGGAGTTTACTACTAGGATCCTTGTGATTAAATAACCACTTCAAGGGTCGATGGTCGGTAATTATAAGGAATTTACGTCCATAAAGGTAGGGACGGAATGTTTTGCAACCGTATAGGATTGACAGCAATTCTTTTTCAGTAGTGCTGTAATTACATTCGCTTTTGTTGAGGGTGCGTGAGGCGAAAGCGACTGGCTGGTCTTTGCCGACAGGGCCTTGGGAGAGGACGGCGCCAATAGCGTAGTTTGAGGCGTCACAGGTAAGGATGAATGGCTTCGAAAAGTCTGGATATATAAGGAGTGGAGCATTTGTCAGTTTATGTTTTAACGTGTCAAAGGCTAGTTGCTGTTGGTTTTGCCATATGAAAGGCGTGTCTTTTTTCAGTAGATGAGTAAGGGCTTTAGCAATTTTAGAGAAATCAGGTATGAAACGGCGATAATATGATACAAGGCCAAGGAATGATTTGATATCTTTTGGAGTTTTCGGATTCGGGAATTCAGTTACGGCCTTAACCTTTTCAGGGTTCGGCTTGACGCCTTGTTCGGTTATTATGTGCCCTAAGTAACACACTTCGCGTCTTAAAAACTCGCACTTGTCGGGCTGTAGTTTTAGGTTGAAATCGCGGATTCTTTGGAAGATGGCTCTTAAATTGCCGATACAGGAATTCAGATCGTGTCCATATGAGACAACATCGTCTAAGTAGACAAAGCATCGGATGCCCTGGAGGCCTGACAAGGCAGAGTTCATAAGTCTCTGAAACGTAGAAGGGGCATTTTTAAGCCCAAACGGCATCCGAGTGAATTGGAAGTGCCCTTCAGGGACTGTGAAGGCTGTTTTGGGTTTGTCGGCCTCATTCAGCTCAATTTGATGAAACCCAGATGCCAGGTCTAGGGTGGAGAAGTAGGAACTATTACCAAGTTGATCCAATATCTCGGTAATCTGTGGAATAGGGTATGTGTCGCCAATAGTGACGTCGTTCAACTTTCGGTAGTCGATCACTATGCGCCATTTTTGTATGTTAGAAGCGTCCAGCTTCTTGGGGACAACCCAAATAGGTGACGACCAAGGAGAATCAGAGGGCTCTATGATATTTTGTTCTAACATTTTGTCAACTTGCTTGCGTACTTCGGCTTTGTGGACTTCGGGAAATCTATAGGACTTGGTATGTATTGGGACATCCGTGCTAGTTTTGATTTCGTGTTTCAGGGCGTTAGTGTAGGTAAGGTTTTCTCCGGGGAGATGGAAAATGTCGGAAAACTCGGAACATAATTGAAAGAGTGACTCTCTCTCTTCATGATTGAGGTGCGAAACACGTAGTTGCTTTAGTACTTCCTCAGTACGTTTGTGGCAATCCATTGAGGCGTTTATGTGATTTATTGGGACGGAAGGTCGTTCTGTGAAATCGGAGGAATGAAAAGGACTGAGTTTAAGATTTAGATCAGATTTCAGTGTGATAGGTGTCTCTGATGTATTAATTACGGATAAATTTATTCTGTTATTTTTTTTTGACGACTACTAGGCAATTTGCGATTAGAAGGTTTTCAGAAACTTTTTGTTCGAGGATTAATCCTTCTTTTATTTCAGGATTTGATACTGAACACTCAATAATGGTCTCTGTCCTAGGAGGAATAATGTATGCAGGATCATGGAAATGTAATTTTACGGACGTTTTTCCGAGGTGAAGAAGGTTATCGTTATAATTGATGCTGCAGTTATGAGCATTGAGCATGTCAGAACCGATTATTCCATCGTATGGTAAATGTATTGCATCTATTACGTGGAATGAATGTGACACATCTGATTTGGGAAATTGTAATTTCAGTTGGAAGTGACCTCTGGTGCGGATAGTTTCTTCGGCAGGGTCAATGCCTTTTAATTGGATGGTTTCTTTGATAAGTTTAGGATGTCTTTCAATGCATGAATGTTTCAACAGACTGACAGAGGATCCTGAGTCAACTAGTAACGATAGTGGGATATTGGATACAGGGGATGTTACTAGAACATGAGGTAGTAATGTCTTTGCAGGATTATTGATTATCTCGAATATATTGGATTTAGCAGGGTTTGGCAGATCAACCTTGCTAGGTTGCTGCACGGATACAGTGGATTTAGTAAGGCGATCATGTGACGATGCCTGCAATAATTCAGGTTTGGATGTAGAATTGTTTTTTGGTGTTACATTGGATTCCCTGAGTAGGTTAGCAGTGTCGATTTCTAAATCGCAAGGTCCCGCACGACACTGGGACGAGACGATTACTCGTTTTTTGGATTAGCATCTACGGTATCATATCCGTCTGCTGGATCGGCTGGGTATTCATCATCGATGGGTTCCGATGTCTCATCAGATACAAAATGAACACGTTGAGACGTTCTTGGCTGGTTTCGGTCAAAATTTTTGAAACGATTGTTATTAAATTCCCTTTTGCGGCATTGCTCCAGGGTATGTCCTGGGTTTTTACAATACCTACAGAACAGAGTAGAGGAATTGTTGTTGGGAATATTATTATTGGGTCGGTTGGAGCCAAAATTTGGTTTTGGATTTGATTGATTGGAGAAACCCTGGTTACGACGGTTGAACTGATTATTTGCCCTTGGCGCGTCAGACCTATCCTGTCGTGCATATTGAGTGCTAGACTGGCTTGGACTTGATTTGGATAATGCCTGTTGGATTCTTTCCTCTGAGATCGCGATGTTAATAGCCTCATTTAAAGATTTCGCTGATTTACACCTAACGAAGTTCGAAAGACGGGGTGACAGACCCATCTGGAAATGGTGGAGGGCAAGTTCCTCCATAGCCGCAGTTCTCCCTATCATTTCCCTGCTTTTATGGCCGTGAGATATGGAAATTTCTGTTAGCAATTGGGACAGACATGTTTCAATTCTTAAAGCATACTGGCTTACTGGCTCCGTCGGTTGTTGTTTACAATCTTGCAGTTCTGTAAGGAGATGCGCATAATGCTTTCTTTCACTAAACTGAGTTTTAAGGAACTCCTTTAATTGTTGCCAATTGGCGAACTCTTTGATGGAGCAGGCTGTTTCAGCCTTGCCCTGCAGCTGGCAAAGGATGTATTTGAAAAGGATATCCCTCTGGGATTCCGATGCCAAGTCATACGCATTGTTGCAATTTACTAAAAATGAGTTTAATTGCTCACGACAGCCGTCATACGGCTTTATGAATTTTAGTAATGTGGATAATTCGACTTCTAGGACTGGTTTTACTACTGCTGCCGCTTTTTTCTTTGATTGGGCCCTGGTAGAAGGTCCAGGAGGGGGCAGATATTGGTCTTGGCCCTCCTCGTCTACGTCAGTCAAAACGATTTCAGGTCTACCGGGCTTAGGACTATTTGGTCTAGACATTTTTACACTCGTAATAGGATCTTGGCTAAAACTCTACGAACTTATAGTTGATTTAAAATAGCACACAAGATAAAATGAGTATTACAATAGTCGAAATCGGACAATAGCAATGACCAAGTTACTCACTGGAATGCGGATAGCGCGATAAGGGCGATCATTCTTGGAAGTCGCGCTGCTCTTGGCGAAATGTCTGCGTGGAGATAAGCCTCGCTCCGTCGCGTCGCTTGTTTACCGGTCACGGCACGGACTCGTGCGCGACAGTGGGCAAACCGCTGTTCTCGATGAAGACCGGCTGCATTACAGGTGATACGCAGCAGTGGGCCTTTCAGGAACTTTTGTCACGATCGCTGGGATTCTTTGGGCCGGGCCGGAACTCGGTGTGGTAATGAAAGTTCACACAGTGGAGTTGGCACTTACACTCGAACACACACACGCGTCGAAATCTGATTTTGGAAACTTTGAGACGTACCGGGGACTCTTTACTGAATCCCACCGCTGCCACCAAATGTTATGAGCCTCGAGGGATTAAGGTTTTTAAAAAATAAAAAGTTAATTGAATGGGTGAGACAGCCGTCTAGCTTGGATGTAGGAATGAGACTGATGACTGAATGCAAGGGATCACGGGACGAGGATGGAAACTGATGACTGTGCAAAAGGAGAGGCGGCTAGTGTGCAATAAGGGGTGCATTGATTATCTATAACAGTGCGGTAAACGTTTCTGAACGCGTCGCCTATTATTTTGTTACATTAGGGATTCAGG
Source organism: Yponomeuta malinellus (assembly GCA_947308005.1). Lineage (NCBI taxonomy): Eukaryota > Metazoa > Arthropoda > Insecta > Lepidoptera > Yponomeutidae > Yponomeuta > Yponomeuta malinellus. The sequence continues at coordinate 10,741,518 of OX371013.1, forward strand.
CGGCGTGCCGTTCCGTTCCGATCAAGAACGTTCTCGATTCCCTAAGTAAGATCAACGAAGGTACGAGCACAGACATGAATAAGGGTCCGGGCCCTTTGTTCGAACTACGCATGTTCTTGTTTTTAATGTTCAAAACTTCTTGTGTTCAATGCCGAGTTTTTACGATCTTAGTAGGCTCGGACCGAGTGACACTTGTTAAGTGATTTAAGACGCAACATATTGCTAAATTTCGTGTGAACGCCTGACACAACTAGTGGTCAGGCGTTCACACGAAATTTAGCAATAGAAATAGAAATGGTTTATTTGTCTTCAACGTAGTAAGGCACAATAATCACCTTAGTGATGTACCTTCACAAAAATTCATAAGGACACCCCTACCTCTATATTACGTGCCCCAAATCCTGAACGACTCCATTCGTCAAATTCCATTCAAATTGCTATCGCAAACCTCAGGATTCGAAAAGATTTTGTGCGCGTAATGTAGGGACAGGTAAGCCTTTTGCGCCGTTTAGTTCTGGGGCGTTTTTTATCGAGTTAAAACTAGTTGCCCTTTTCGTCGCTATGTGGACGGAATTCGATCCCCGGACCGAAATAATGTGTTTTCGTAAAGACAAACAACTAGGGTGTTTTGTGGGATCGAATTGCATACGCAGTCGGTTGAAATGTAATTTGTCGGTTTCGTTAAAGCATTTTTGTTATAGTCTATGGCACGTTGACCTTTACATGCATGCGTTACTTATGCATGACTTCAGAACATTGAGGAAAAACTCTTGTAGATTCCACGGATGTCACGCGAATTTTTATCTTATTTCCATTAGTTAATCAATAGACTGTACCAGTAATAATATCTCTAATAAATATAATGCGTCAGTTGAAGGTGCACAGCGTGCGCCAGGCCAAGTTCTCGGCCGGCCCGCGCTGTGCATATATTTACACGAAGCGATTCGAGCACTTTTCGACCCCCCTCTATCTTTAAAGCCAGTTATGTCACATGACAAAAAAAATGCAGAGGGATTAAGGTTATCGAATTGACAGATTATTCTAAATTTTATGCTTCCAGTTAGAGTAGAAAATTTTCGGCACTCACTGTCTCACTCACTGATGGATCATCAAAAGTCTAGGGTACTTCTAATTGAACTAGAGATTTGAAATTAGGAATATAAACAGTGTCTATTGAAAGTAATAAAGAAAAATAGAAAATAATGAAAAATATACAGAGTGACCGTGCTATATAGGGCCGTGATTTGAGGGGAACTAGCTAATTCTTTTTAAGACAGAGAAAAAGTTTGTTTAAAGACCTATCATGTATCCTAATTAATAAAGTTATGAATATTTGCATTTACAGATTTTGAGAAAATATACTGTCAGCAAAAAAATCAACGTAACACTTTTTACTTCCATAGCGACAATAAATCAAATTTTTAACCTTATTAGCGCTTCATTAGACATGTTAAGACCAACAAAAAATAGCGAAACCAGTTTAACATGTACAAGGTGACCAGGTTATACAGGGTCATATAATGTTTTTCTCTAATCATTGCCTAATCCGTGATGATGAGAGATAATTTTTATGAGAAAACCCCTTTTTATTAAATTTACGTATTCCTGCATTCATAAATAAAACATGGACTGTCAGCAGCAAAATAAAATAAGAAATTAAATTAAAATTTCGTCGCAAAAAACTTATTAGGACTTCGATATAATATGAAGACCATGATAAAAATCTAAAATCGAAAAAAATATGTCTATACGGCGAACGGGTTACACAAGTGCTACCATGTAATCCGTCCGTAGTACCTAGGTAAAAAAATATTGTTTAGGAGGTGTGATAAAACGGAAAAAACTATTTTCTTACTATAATGGTCATTCTTGATTATATTACTCATTTCTTAGCTTTAAGCACTTCAAAACCACCAAAAAAAAAAAAAAAAAACTGGCCAACTTCTTGTACCAAAAAATACGTGATATATAAAAACTTGCCAAGTTCCTTGTCTTCGCGGAATTAGTAGTGTTACAATAAGTAAGGAAAAATTATGTAACTTTTAAATCTACAGATAATACCTGGCAAAAAAATAAAAAATAAAATGACATAAAAATGTAGAAGATATTTATTAATTAGATTTTAATGTTCAGTTACATATTAGGTTCAACGCAATAAAAATAAACAAATAATAATAATCAATACAAACTACACCCGCAGGTTTTGCTCAGTCAAAACAGTTACAAAAATATTTAGTTCTATATTCGCTACAAAAATTAATAATGAAAATAAAATAAAAGAAATATTTAAGGGGGGCTCCGATACAACGAACGTGATTTTTTGCCGATTTTCTCGATCTTTCTATCTAATGTTGTATAGATAATAGTACGGTAAATGGTAAATCTATATATGTATATAATAAATCTGTAAACATTGTCTCAGTCTTATATATGTCTGTCTCACTCTGTTTCTTTGTGCGCGCATCACGCAAAAACCACTGAACGAAATGAAGTAAAACTCACCAGAATTATGGTTAGGTTCCCGTGTAACACATAGGCTACATAACATCACGCTTAAGCCCATGGGGGGCTAAGGAAATCAGCATAAGCTGTGAGGTCATTGAACAGTGGTTTTACCACAAGGTGTTATGAAGAACCAGTCAGTGTATGCACTGCCCGTCGAAATCGCGTACAGACAGACGGATAGACATACAGACAGATAGACGGACGGACATGGCGAAACTATAAGGGTTTCTTGTTGACCCTTTGTTGTCCGTCCGTCCGTCCGTCCGTCTCTCCGTCCGTCCGTCCGTCCGTCCGTCTGTCCGTCCGTCCGTCCGTCTGTCTGACTATCAAGACCTTTTATCTCGTAGAGGTATCGATTTGAAATTAAAACCATATACTCAAGTTTATAGTCCCTTGAAACAGTGATAAAGTCAATTTTCTAAGTTAATGTAAAAAAAGATATGGCTGTGCATGCCGCAAAAAAACGTATATTTCGACACAATTTGGAATCAAAATTGATTGGGTACTTTCTGTTGACCTAGAACTATCAAATTTCAAATTAATATCGTCTTATACTATACGTACAGGAAAAAATCTGAAAACTATACATTTGTAATCTTTGAAGTTCAGGAAAAGTACGGGAAACACTGTGAGACTCGATTTCTGAACTATTTATAATATGTAAGTACCTACAAATTTGTCCGGAACCCTCGGTGGGCGAGTTCGACTCGCACTTGTCCAGATTCTGTGTCTGTGGCACGAGTCTATTAAAACCGCCGCTCCACAGAATCCTTAATACAGCTTCGTTGACGCAATTAATTTTATATTAACGCCCAGAGCCATCTGTTGCCTGTTTTCCTTTACTATACTTATAGATGACTAGAGTATTTGTCGAGAAGAGCTCGTTGTACTTTTGTGCCCGTTTGAGACAACGGAATGAGACGGTATGGTATCAGCCAATATACTATTATATATTATATTAGACACCTCGCGTACAAGATGACACACACCACATACATACTTGTGTGTATATATATGTAAATATACAGCGGCGGCAAATGTGTGTATATATATAGGCGGGTTGGCGATCGCACCCCGTCTCCTGTTAATTGATTTCCTTAGTCGCCTTCTACGACATCCATGGAAGGAAATGAAGTGACGCTATTCTTAATCCGGCGCCACACGGATCTATAAATAATCATTATTATTATGTCCAGTGTTAAAAATCATGTTTTATTCATTTAGGTACTCTAGAAAAAACTCACAATGCCATTTCGAGGAGTGGTAAAGAACTAGTACAGACGCCATCGTAAGCACGAAAAGATCACGTTAAACTGAACCACTAGTTTAAGTCGATTTATTACGTTATCATGTGTGCCTATTTCTTGTAAATAAATAAATAATTCAGTTATAATATTTGTCAGAGTTTCTACACGTGCCAACTCTGGACCAATTACACGCAGAGGACTCACGATGGCATTCGCGTTCAGTACAACAATGTATTTAGACATCTGATGGGGTTGAGAAGATACTGTAGTGCCTCAACCATGTTTACTGACGCGCGTGTTAACATGTTTAATGCCATAGTTAGACTCCGCATTGCCTCATTTATGGACAGGGTTGCCACGTGTGGAAACTCAATAATTAGAAAGCTGTCTGACAGGCTCTTTTTGACCGACACATACAAGAGCTGGACAAAAGTAGCTTGTAATCTAAGTACTAATGTACACTCTGACCCTACTTTGTTGTACAAGTAGTTGCTAAAAAAAAATTTCTTGAATTTAATTTCAACAAATTTATTTTTTGTACCGCCTGCCTGTATGGACATATGGTCCGAAATAAAGTTTTTATTATTATTATAATATAGGGTGTCCAGGTGTCCAAAAGGTGCGAACGTCAATATGAACAACTTCCGCTATGGGGGCAACTTCGAAATAGGAAAAAAAAGTCAGCTGAAACGTTTTTGAGAATTTATTGAAAATCTGGAAAATGGGAAAACGAAACTCCAACATAACTGTTGTATGAATTATTTTCATGCTACAATAGTACTGATTCGGTTTACAATTTTTTTTCTGATACCTACAAAGTAAAACTTTACATACATATATGTATACATAAACTCACGACTGTATCCCAGAGGGGTAGGCAGAGACAAGGGACTGTCACTTGCCACGATAATAAAATTAAAATTATATAGGCACCTTATTTGCTCCTGCTTTGGCTAGTAACCAGATTCCTTACTATCTATTACTGTTTCTTTTTAGGGTTCCGTACCCGAAAGATGCCAAACGGTACCCTATTATCAAGACTTCACTGTCCGTCTGTCTCTCCGTCTGTCTGTCTGTCACCAGGCTGTATCTCATGAACCGTGATAGCTAGGCAGTTGAAATTTTCACAGATAATGTGTTTCTGTTGCCGCTATAACAAAAAATACTAACAGAATAAAATAAATATAAGGGGGCTCCCATACAACAAACGTTGTCTAAAGACAGCGCTCGCCATCTAGCGGCCATCTATGTAACCTTCACAGCGCCGATATCATGTCGTTAAATGTCAATGTTAAACGCTTCTTATTGGTTTCTATAGATGGCGCCTTTCTCAAATTCGAACTTTCGTGCACAAGTCCGACTCGCACTTGGTCGGTTTTTATAGATAAATCTCACCTCTCGCCAATAAACTTGTAATTGTGAGACGCCCGTATTTTACGCGGAGAAAAATGGCCTACTCAGACAAATTAGCAATGCCCGTCGGTGGATTTTGAGGGTGAAAATTGTATTTTCTTTTAAAGAGGCCCAGTCGAAACGTTCCATGGTAGACTGCTCCTTACCGACATAATCTACTAATTTCTGTAATTTTATTTCTAGTGCCGTTGAAGACCCAAAAGTATTCTCATTCTTTTGCAATTATTGAAAATGTGGAGAGCGTGCGAGCGAGATAGAAAGCCGACATCATAAACGCTCTCAATTGATTTATTTGTAGAAAATTGGTTGCCGGATTTGAATCTGCTCACCGTGATGGCGTTTTAACCAACTAACACCCAATGTCTCGTCCACTATAACATTCTGTTAATCTACTGTTAACAGCTGATAGTTATTTTTAGGGTTTCGTACCTAAAACCCGTGGTAGCCCAGTGGGTAGAACAATGTACTCGGAAGCGTGAGACCCAGGCTTTGTTTATTTTCAAAGTTACGTACATCTTCAAATTTGTAGTAGCAATACCACACGCTAACGGTGAAGGAAAACATCGTGAGAAAACCCGAGGCTTGGTTGGCTCCGCACGTATTGACTTGTCTTTCCTGACTTTTCCCAGCATATACCTATGACTTTGTTTATTTTCAAAGTTACGTATATCTGCAAATTTCTAGTAGCAATACCACACGCTAACTGTGAAGGAAAACATCGCGAGAAAACCCGCGGCTTGGTTGGCTCCGCACGTAGTGACTTGTCTTTCCTGAGGGCTAGAGCGAATAAGCAGTCAGGATGGTATAGGAGCTGGGCAAGCTTACTCCATCTAAAAATAAACAATGTCCCAGGTACTGCAGCGTCCGAGTGGTCCCTTCTCCCATCTAGTGTGAGTGAAGGTGCCACTAGACGCTGTATAAATCATCTCATTACGTAGATGCAAAGACCAATGTTTTCTTTTCGTGTCTAAGTGGTAATCCAAGAGGCTTGGATTTCACCACGTCTTTCCGTTATAAGTCCCTCCACACTACAAATCTTCCAATGCCGTGTGTACTGTTCACAGCTCGAAACACATTGCAACTGGGGCATCAGCAATCATGCCCTAATCTCCGGAGGCTGGTACCCTTGCCATCCTTTAATCCGGCCCCTAAGTCGTCTATAAAACACAGCCTGCACGACTAGCGTCGCTAATTACACTACGTAGCTACGCCGCACTGCCAACATTAGGCTGGTGCGTCACAAGTTTGTGATATATGCCCGCCCATGGGGCCCAAGGCCTCTACACAGAAATCGGTACGCTGTATGGTTTTGCTAGCAGTACCGTTATCAAAAATATAAGAATATCCTTAGCCCTCAAGCAATGCTATCGTTAGCAAAATAATACGTGGCTCTCTTATAAAGTTACGCTTCTTCTGTTCTTTATGTGTCGTCATCTATCCAAAGTAGTCAACCAAGTCGGCTATCTTTCGGAACAAAATACTTTTAAGTATTACGCTCGCCTTTGTGCAAATGTATCTCTTGTGCAGTAAAGCATTTACAAATCAAATCAAATCTTGCTTTTTGAGGCAAGAAACAGTTACTCTGTTCAAACCACTATCTTAAGTTGTGAAGCCATGATATCTTTGGTCTCCTACGTCTCTTTCTTCCTCGAATCGCTAAAAAGAAAAAGAAAATATTTGAGTTCCTAAAATTGGCTTTTAAACTAGTTCAGTCCCTAATATTTCCCGATAATATTTCAGTTTGTTATGCACTTGTCTGTAAATAATAGCACAGGGTACACTTGTTTGTTGGAACTAAGTGATTCTGCAGCAATGTTACGTCTTTTTATGTTTCTTTATGTTTATTTAAGAAGAAGAAGAAAGACATTTGTTATACCAACAAGATACATCACAGAAACAAAATAAGCAGATAAGTAACATAATATGGACAACAACAGAAAGAAAACTAAATATACAACAGACAAAACAAATAAATAAAACAGGACGATAGATCTAGCCTGTGGTGTGTCTAAGTTGCCATAAAAGGCACCTGACTCAGCGTTGTGCTAAGGAAGTGATCTCTCAGCGCTGATTTTCAGTCAGTGCCTACGGTAACTCATAATTATTCTACGGAGTGCGTGCCGTGGTGCATTTAAAAATAATTAGAAAGAAAGAAGACATTTATTTAAATTGTCACGAAAACACGAAGTAAACACAAATTAAATCAAATGAAATACATACAATAAAGTATAAAATACTTACATATATTATTAGTTTTAAATTAATATGTGTGAAATAGAGAGGAAGACCATAATAAAGTAAATTCAATTATTTCTGTTAGGAAAAGTAACAACCGCGTAACAGTTGTCCATGAAATAAATTAATAGCTAAAGGCCATGCTTATGAAGCCAAGAGTAGGGGCTCTCGGCCCTCAGAGATTATTTTACGTTGAAATTCGGTTAACCACACGAGCAACTGTTATTCAAACAACGATACATCCCGCATTACGCTGTGTGCTCTATTCATAAGCTTAAAGATTAATACCTACGTGCAAGTCTGTGTGAGTTACGAAGTTAAGACCAGCTAGTCAGCTGACTATACAGATGGCCAGATATAAGACGCTTTCACTTGCTAGCGTATGGACTAAAATTTTAGCAGGAAATGAAATTTAATTATTTCATAACGAATGTTGAAAACACTGGCCTTATTTTTTTAACAAAATCGTATTTAAGAAGAAAAATTACTATGTTTTTGTATAAGTCGGGTCTCCAATTGAATCTTGCAGAACATAAATTAGCTTTTCTTTTCATAAAATATTATCAACATCCACAATACAACCAGAGTAAGATAAAGAGCGTGTGATTTGTCTGCGCTGGAAAAGGAAAAAATCTCGTAGCTCGTAGCGTGTCGCATTCGTAGCAAAAGCGTAGCGGAATACGTCACCGCTACGGCGTAGCCCCGTAGCATACTTCAGCTTGAACTCAAACTAGTGTCATGAAAGCGTGGACGCTTTCTAGTTATTTTTTGAGATTATTTGAAATCGCGCATTTTCGATCCCCATTTCTCAAATAACAGCTGACTCGCGCTGTCACACTCTGGCTCCCTCAGCGCGCAAAGGACGCAGAGAGCTGACGTGAACGAAACAAAATCCGCCCGCATTGCTTGTCGCGTCATACTGTGACAAACCAGACATTTGCGTGCTCCGTATGAAACGTGATCCTTATTATTTCTCACATTTTCGCTGAGGTAGCCTGATGGGATCGTGAGATGTAGCGTATTTGTTTAATTGGGAGCCTTTCGCTGTTGGGTTATCTTTGTGTTAGGTGGTTTTTGGTGATATACATGGCGTCTTGTCTTCAAATTTATTAATTTCAAAGTGACTAATAGTTTCCAAAGACAAATAGACTATTCACTCTGATGAATGTTTACTTGAGTGATTGTTCATGTCCTGTTTTATTCCCCTTTCTCTCGACATGGTCGAAATAAACGTTCATTTTTATAACTCGGTCAAATAAAAAAGCTTTTAAACAATTATTTGCTTCTCGCTCTCCTATACAGGGTAATTTCTAAATGCGCAATTTTGGGACACCCCGATTAGAGTTTGTATTTGGAAATAACTTTTGTTCTATAAGTTTTTTTTTTAGATTTTTCAAAATATCAAATTTTATATTCATAATATTAATTTTAAAACCATTGTTATATTTCCTCTGAAATACAGGTGTGAGTTCATATAATTTTATTAAATTATATGAAGGTCTATGTCCAGCAGTGGACTTCTTGTGGCTGAATGATGATGATGATGATGAATTTTATTAAATTCGCGCTCTACCTATATCACATTAGTAAGTCATTGTTCTACATAGAAGAATATTCATCAATCCATTAAATACATAACGTATTAAGTATTATCTACCAAAACAGAGCTACAAAAATTAAGATTTTTTTAAACAATATTTTAATTGACATACTCTAATCGGCATGTTTAAAAATTGCGCATTTCCGAAATAACCCTGTTCATGTAAAAGGGCTGTTGATTATTTTCCACGATGACAAGACTCAATAAAATTGCGCAGAAGACGTTGTTTAATTTATTCGCGTCTCTAAATTAACGCGAACGTGTGTGATGGGGCTAATGGAATGCCTCTGAAGGCTCGAGAGGCTTTCATCCGCGGCATGGCAACGTTTTAAAGCGAAATTAATATGAATTAAGAACATTTTATGTAATTGCTCTTTAAGAAAACGTTACTTGTCGTAAAAACATAATATCTAATAATAACAACTTTCACACAACACAATCACTTGCCCTGGTCCCGAACTTGGATACCCTGTGCTATGGTAATCAGGCCAGGACATCACAAACATGGAAATACACCCAGACTCAAGCCATTTCTACAAATGTACGAAGGCCTCCAGTGGGAATCGAACCCACGACCTCCAGCATGGTAATCAGACGATATACCACGGAGGAGGACATTAGACGTTAGACCAACGAGGCAGTCGAATAAGTTATTCAAACAACGATACATCCCGCATTACGCCGTGTGCTCTATTCATAAGCTTAAAGATCAATACGTGCGTGTCTATGTGATATGCAACGTCGATGCTCGGCAAAAAATTAAAGACGATATGGGCAAACGAATCACAAAGCTAAAATACGATGGCGAGGCATTTGGTTAGCCGAAAACTTTTTAGTGTCTTTTTGCAAACTGTATGACAGCTGACGTCCGCCATCTTATTTATTTGTGGCGTTATATATATAGTATAATCGCGTCGTTAATACCTTACATTTAACACTTCATGGGTGTTAAAAGATTCAGCCGTTTAGCTTTGTCGTGACCATAAAAAGCATACATAAGCACAATTCTCCTTTCTTTCGCATGCGGTTAAAAAAAGATCACCTACGCGGACGTACCCGACAAGGCCGCGTATCGGTAAACTACAATTCATAGTTCGTTATGGTAATTCGATATATATTGCGACGTCGAGTCTTTCTACTTGTTAATTTGTTAATCGACCTTGCAATGCAATTGTAATAGTAAATCAACAATTGTAGTTTGAAATAGGATCCTGGTAGTAGGATGTGTCCTAACGTGGCTGTTCGTTATGTTTCAAGTAAGTGCTGCCAACTGAAGAAGCACAAATGGCAGAATAACTAAGCTACAATGGGGAATTAGGGTTTTAATGTTTGATTTTGTTTGCTGGGCTGCCGGCCGGCACGGTTTGCGCTTAATAATGCAGCGCTGCAGTAAAGCTGGTGTACACTTCAGTTTCTTACTTGGCAGAAGGTTTAATTGGTATACAAAGACTGGCCATAGCCGAGGTTTCTTTTATGGCATGGCAACTCTAGTCGTATTTTGATTTATGGTCTTGTTTCTTGTTGCTATAATATAGTAATAGAGCAACACATAAAGTAGCACAAAGATATAAAAATACGTATTTTCTAAAAAAAAACAGACCCAAAGGAGATGAAGCCTATGACAGAAGGAAAGACAGATATCACGGTTAGACAGACAGCTTAGAAAATCCTTTGGCAACCTGAAAATGTGTTTGTGCCAATCTTAACTCCCTATGACTTTACACCGCGTTTATATACTTACTATACTTGGAATACAGATTGATACATTTTTCTCTTATTTGCTTTCGAAACTTATCCGGAAAGCGGTAACTCAGTTTTTTTTAATCAGATCTGACAGCTTTATAAACTCTGCTTCCGATTAACTAGCAAATAATACTTGTAAATAGAATTTACACATCTTAACATGATTAACTGAATTTGGCTACCCGCTCCTATACTAACCCAAATGTAAACAGGCCTTTAGACCAGCCATTCAGACAGACAAGAGTGCACTCGTAACTTTGTTAGGCTCTGAAATATTCAGGGCTTTATGCATTGTAAGCAGGGGCGTTCGTTTTAGTAAATTGTCTTACATGGAATTAAAAGTTCCTATGCTATGGAATTGAAATTTTTCTTACTAATTTGATTAACTGTACTTTGAGTACGTCGTAAAAATTGCAAGCAAAAAAACCCACTATTTTTAACAGACTTCAAAAAAGCAGGAGGTTCCATAAAAATGAGTCGCTTTTCCGTTTTTGGGTCAAACTCTTCAAGGGCGTAATTCAACTCTGTCAATACGTTCGGGTCACTTGTCATCTCGGTCACTGGGACATTTTGTTTTGAAACTCAGAGGTCTTTACTCCGAACTCCTCTTCATTATTTGATACAGACACAGTCAAGCTTTGAACTATTTAGAAGATAATAATGTTTGGTTTTAACAATACGAGGCCAAAACCTGGTTTAACAAATATTACTATTTTAGTGTAAAAATTACACGGCTGAAGTCACGTTTACAGCTAGCTTAAAACGTATAATGTAGTATAACAATGTCTACTGTGAGTGCCACCTTACATTTAATTTAAAAAAAATATGTTATATTTCTCGTTTCTCGATTACCACAACACAGACTCTAGTCTAACGTGAAATGCGCTGTTTGATGTGACTATGTTAATCAGTTATAAATTTGCACCCTGTGAACACAGTATTTTGATCTTTGGTGAGTTTTTTTTCAGTAAATACTTTTTACTTACTTACTTTACTTTTCAACTACTGTTCCAAATAAGGTCTATTAACCTAAAATTTTCAAATAATTTCTCTTATCGATTGCTAATTATTTTGTGCACCCGAAGTTTTCATTACAGTCCTGTCCGACCATAGAGGGCGCTTCAATAGAACAGTTTTCATTATCGCAGCACGCGAGCCGCTTTCGGTTTACAATTTCCTCTCCAAGTCAGGGTATACTGCATCCATCTCTCTTCTTCTAAAGATCCTAAGTATCTAAACCCTCACTTTAAATCTAACGAAGATTTTTGTTCAATAGACATTGTAAAACGAAGAGAGTAAAACTTCGTAATTAATTTGTTAATATTAAGTAGATTAACTCCGCTATCTATAATAGTAGATTCAAGTTGTCTAACGATTTGACTAAAATAAAGGAGTAAAACTTAGTTATTAAGTATTTTGTTTTACAATCGATTTTTTTTCCTTGACTGAATTCTTGGGTCACGACGACGGTAGCAGTGCACCGGGACCCTAACTCCGCTATCCATCATTGATTCAAGCTGTCTGACGATTTGACTGGCGATAGGACAAAGGAAATTACGGGCAAGCCACCGGGGCCAGCTTTTACAAATTGTTTGCTCGCGAAACTTGAGTATGTTGCCTCAATCGGCGTTTTTGGCCCGCATGGAGCATTCCACTATTCAAGCTTCTGATAATATCTTCTGTTAATATTTAAGTTTTTTAGGTTTGTAAGCCCCAAAAACTTCAGGTTTTTTTCTACAGTCTAATAGAAAACATATAAACAACTTAATACCTATTCAAGAAGGGCATATTATTATGAGGCAATTTCAAACTTGAAATCGTTGAAACAAAAATCGTCGAAAAAGTTATTTAATGTGTAATTACAACAGTTTTTTTCTGGAACATCATAGCTGAAATGTGAAATGACCCGATAACCCAACTGAAGAATAAATTTCTAAGCGAAAACAACACAAAAACCGAGTGCGAGTCAGACTCGCCCACCGATGGTTCCTTATAAAAATTTGTATGCACTTCAATATTATAAATAGTTCAGGAATCGAGTCTCCCACTTTTTCCGAGATTTCCCGAACTTCAAGGACAATTTTTTTATATGATTTAATCACAAATGAATAGTTTCAGATTTTTCCCTGTACTTTTAGTATAACACGATATGACTTGCCAAATTTCATATTCGTGGGTCTAATATGCCCTTCTTGAATAGGTATTAAGTAGTTTATATGTTTTCTATTAGACTGTAGAAAAAAACCTGAAGTTTTTGAGGCTTACAAAGCTAAAAAACTTAAATATTAAATTCAACATTTCATGAACTAATATTCTAAAGATCCGTCCCGACTTCGCGCGCTTAACGCACTGACACTCCTTTACCGCGCCCGCCGTCAAAAACTGACATGAACTGCGGGGGGAGCATGAGTTTCTTATCCTATCTAGATAGATAGGTTAAAATTTTAAAACATTACGATATTATATCCCACCCGCGAGCATGAGTTCTCTTCGATATACATATCTTCCTTAGATAGGAGATAAGATTTTATCTACTTATTGGTATGACAACACTGAATCGGCAAATAGGGATGTGACGAAAATCACTATTTCATTCGTTCAATTTGCGTTTTTTGACAGATTGAAATCTGATCTGTCTGATCTTTCCTTTACTTAGTCTGTGCTAGGTATCAAATAAAATGTAAATAAACAAACAAATAACGGACAATAGATGCTTAGATGCCGAAAATGAAGTAAGTACAAACTTTATAGCCATTGCAGTTAATTTATACAATACTACAATAGTTGGAGATCCTTCCTACAAGCTCATACGGACATCATATCATATACAAGTCACTCATCGGCAAGAACTATAATATTTTTCTGTTTTAGAGGGCGCAGTAAACAAAATCAACTGGGGTTCGTTCGAGTATATGACGCTCCACAGTAATTTAGCCAACAATGAGTTTTCTGGCCCCATGGGAAGCGAAAGGTTGTTGAAAGAGTGGGGCGCATTGAGCCTTGTCGAAGGAGCATGGTCCCGACACGACTGGAGCAGTGGCGGAATGTAAGTGTTGATAGTACTTATTATCTAGTGATAAATTAAGTTCAATACTTGACTCACCATCACCAACCGAGTACAATAGGTAAATAATATGCTTGTCAAACTAATGCAAATGTGTACTTAGGCAATGCTCAGTGAATACCTACAGTATTTGGATAGATAGACCATAGAGGTCTATCCAGTATAGCGTCAATTTTTGCTCTTAGGGGCATCTAAAATCATTTTCGTAACATGTCTTACATACCTTTTTTCTTTTCGTCTTAAGCTATTACATCATATTGGAATGTTTTGGACTCCTTTTTAATTATGCTCTTTATTTGTTACAGGATATTTTGAACGCGCTGACTACAATAATATTTGGTCTATGCTACAATCAATCAAATCTTACAAATAAATCAAATATTAAAACGAAGGAATATGTATGTACGAATTGTATTTTTTTCAAAATAGTAACTTAAAATTGAATGCTTAATTACCCAAGTTCATTCATTCAAGGGTTAAATATAATTAGGGAATGTTCCATTGAGCTGGCCATTCCTCCTCTACTGGGTTTCAGGCTCCACAATGGCAATGTGTGTACCGAGCCTCGGGAGTCTACTCGGCCTCTCTGATGGGCGTCATCAGCCAAGGCAGGCTCAAAGGCATATCCAAAGTCTCCTAGGAAATGCATTACATTTTTTTTTACTTCTTATTTTTTGTTACAGATTACATCAAAGGTGATTTGTTTGGTAACAATTTCCCGTTTTCAGAAGAAAACATATCATGCTTCTTTTCTCCATTGGGTACCCAGTTATGTAGTAAACCACCTATTTCATTGTTTAAAGTTACAAAATAAATATTAGATTTACTTATAACCAAAAGCATTTTATTATTAACGGACTTAAAAAATGGAGGAGTCTGTGTCAAGCTTTTTCCAGAAAACTTCCTAGAAACCATACATTTGTAGTACCTAAATACACCATACATACTTAGGTACTTAGTAGAAGTTAGGTATGATTTGTGGGGTGAGTAAATGGCTTGGGATGCAAGTTCATTAGAAAGAAATAATTTTTGCCTTTTTAGTGCGTCGGTTTAAATCTTTGTTTTAAAGTTTCTTATTTTAAAATTTTTTGTTGACTGGTACATTTTACCTACTATTATTTTAATTGAGATAAGCACTGGACGACGGTCTGAGCAGGACGGCAGAGGGTGCTTGGTTGCGTGGAGTAGGGCTGAACGGAGGTCAGTGAGCGGGTCCTTAAATCCCTGGAGACGGCCACTGGACGTCGGCCAGTGAGCAGAAACAGAGGAAGGGCACGAATGGGATGCGTAGGTGGCGCGAAGAGGCACCAGTGGACAAATCATGACAAATGTGATGATTTTATTCGTAGAATGACTGACATAAACGCTAGATATAAGTTTATATGCCCCTCTCAAAAGTGGGATAAATTTAAATGAAACATCTGTCAAAAGTCGATAATATATCTTTTTATGTTGTCATCATGCTCGCATTTGCGATAGGGTTTATCTTATAGTGACAGATGTTTTTTTATCTCACGGCACTGGTATAAAAACGATGCATTGTGCTCGCGACGATAAGTTAACCTACTATAGACGTCAAAACTCGTTAAAACGGCCATTTTTTGTAGATAAACCGCCTCGATAAAATCTCATGCTCCCTCCGCTGGTTCATCTCGTGCGTCTTCGTGCGCGCCAATGTTCGAGTTGCTTCGCGCGGCGGCACAGTATCCATAGTGCGCGGCTGCCGAGCGAGCCAATGTTCGATGGTTTGCCGCGCGAAGTCGATACGCAGCTTAAGATTGCACAAAATACGATGGTTGGGGCGTAACCATGGCAATTTGAGTTTTATTAACTTAGTGACGTCAGGACCATGGTGAAAAGCGTTGTCGCCGTTTCAGATCAATGATTGAACACAAAATTTTTAAATTTAATTCCTACTCTTCTACTTATATGCATTCAAATCGATATTTTTAAGTTCGTTAGTTCGTAAGAGTTGGTAGCCTAGTGGGTAGAACCTCGGACTCGGAAGTGGGAGACCCAAGTTCGATCCCCAGTGCGGGCATATAGGGTAAAACATCCAGTAACTGGCCACTTAACGATCGTTTTCCAGAAATATGTCCATAAGTTCTACAATACTTAATATATTTAAAAAAATGTTTCTGATTGTATTTAAGGAAGAATGAGGCTTTGATATTTTGCTGTCAAGGAATGGTTCACCAAGTAATTTTATAAAGTAAAATCAACGGTAAATAAAAAGTAGTATTTTACCAATAACTGACCTCTATTTTCTAAAAACTGGCCATGTTTAATCCAATAACTGACCGCCTCAATCAAAAGTAAAATTAACACCCCAATCTCACTAAATAACCGTCAAAAGACCTTTAAATACTTCTACCTGTAGAAAATGAAAACAAAGGCATTCTTTTAACACAAAAATATATTAAAATAAACAACAAAATAAGCATTCTATGCTAGGTATAACAAAACAGTCTTTTCCTTATTTATTTTGAGAATCACATAGGAACTTTCGTTTTCAAAACATACGTAATATTTTTTTATCTTAAAAGATAAAAGCCATTTTTTTTGGCTTCTCCTTTTTTTCGAAATATTTCAAAGCCTTCATCTATTGAAGACCCAGATTTGTTGAGTTGGTAACAGATATGGCAGACATAATCATCTTCATCGAAAGGTATGTCAATTTTATGATGATTTCATAAGCAATTACCTATCATAAAATTGTCTATCACACATGACACGTTCTAAGGCATGCACACCGTATATAGTACGGGAGCAACCGGAACATAGTCTGTATTTATTAATATTTACATCGGTCATCTTCTCGTCTAAACAAGTATCACTCCTGATATTTTTATCTGATTTGGTTTCTGGTTCCGTTTGCTGTAATCGAGTTCTTTTACCTATCCCTTTGTTCTTCTTTTTTTCAGATAAGGCTTTCTTCTCTTCTTTGATTTTCGTCTTATTTTCCTTCTCTAACTGCAACTCTTTCTTTTTATCTTCTCTTTCTTTCATAATTTTTAGGTAAGTATCAGATGTAAGTGCGTAAGGGATTCGTTCAGTTTTTCTAATACCTTTCCACTTGGAAGAAGCAGGCCACATCTTTCTTTACAGATAATCAGAAAACGACTCGGCGGATAAAACAGTGATTTTTTTATTAGGATCACAGCTTGATGTTTATGGTAGGGGTTCAATATTATTTCCTTCTTTGCGTAATTCACCAGTTGCTTCATCAAGATAGTAATCCACGGTGGCTTAAACCTATGATATAGTTAACGAGAACTTCTTCTTTTTAAGTTGTTAAAATTATATCCGGGCCAGATTAGAATTTTGTTTTCGGGTTAACTAATTTAAATATAATACTACTCCTAGGTACCCCAAATGTTTTGGCTGCTAGACGAATGGATCCTTGTTTATTCTGCACAAACGCTATAGCGTTATCGATGCTTTGCTTCGAGTACTGTCGCTTTTTCATCTTTCCAAAACCTGCGAAAAATGTACAGAATTTGATCACCTATAACTGACCACTAGTTATTCCAGTTACAGACCACCCATGTCAGTTATTGGAAACATTAATAATAAACAAAAGGATTTTTGCCACATAAAACTATGTTTTAATAGCTAGGCCATAAAATCGATTTTATCACTGAAAAACGTGTTGTACGATTTTACTAGTAACTGACATGGGTGGTCAGTTTTTGGAAATTTTCCAATTTGCCGTCCAGTAACTAGCCACCCTTTATATAATCACAAATAACGTAATAGCTGGTAATCAAATAAAACATAGTATTAGCCATTACGTAACAAACCAAATGAACACATTACTTGAGCAAAAACAACCAGTTTTCATGCAAAAACAAGAAATTAAAAGAACACTCACCTTAAGCTTTCAGTAACACACAAGTGCGTCGCACGAATCGCTTCCGGCAACTGAACTCGATGTATCGATCAAAGTCCATCTAATGTCAAAAAGTGGCAACTCTTGGCGAAAATCAACTTCCGATGAACTATCTGATTTAAAAATTTGAAACTAGATGGAGTTACTTGCCTGGAAGCCTTATTTAATTACTTTAATATTTTAGTGACCAGTTACTGGTGCATGGCCAGTTACTAGATGTGTTACCCTACCTATGACTTGGTTTTCTAAGTTACGTACATTTGTGAAGTTATAGTAGCAATACTACTCGCTAACGGTGTAGGAAAACATCCTGAGGAAACCTGAGTGTCTGAGCTATTCCCATACCTCAGCGCTTGAAATCACTAATCCGTGGTGGGCACGCGTGGTGATTAAGCCCATACTCTCTCCCTGAGAGAAGGCTTTTGCCCTACAGTGGGACGTATATAGGCTGCTTATATTATATTATATTAGGGCAAGTTCAAACAAATATTTTTTTAATCAATTTTGATGTGAGTTAACTAGCGTTTGTCATCAATAAATTAATTCGACATGGTTAGATCAGACGGGACTAAAAAATCACATCGAGAGGCAAAGAAGGAAATTATTCTTCTAAGTAATAAACGAATCATTTACGCTTCTGCCCCACTCATTGAATGTAGTTTCGGTAAGCAACAGAGCCGTTCTCCCACGGAAGCTAGCTGGTATAATTCTCGCTGGTTCCGGCAGAAGCTGCGATTAATGGCAGCCGCCATCGGCCGGGGCGGTTAAGATGAATAATAATGCCGTAACAATAGAGGTTACCCGGTCGTGGAAAGGTTCGGTAGGCTCAGCGTTTAGTTATTACTGCACTCTGTCTATTTATCTCACGCTATCATTTAACTTCACGTGCGTATGTTTTCCATTGCCTGGTCACCGTTGACCCATAGTACAGGTGGCCCACCCACTTGTTTTTTCTTCTTTTTCATACCGCTCTGTAACCGACGCCCTACTTCATGGCTCAAAGTAACCTGGTGTTTCTCCATGAGTGGGATGGTATGCTAAACCCGTTGGAAAGCAGTGGACGAGATTGACCGAGAGGGTGGGCGTGACAGGCAAGAGGTCCATGCCCAGCAGTGGGCTTTATTCATGTGCTGGATAGGTAGATAAAGTTTGTGAGCGGCCACGTTTTCAGTAGTTTTCAAAGTTCCTCACCCATAGTGTATGGATGCTTACCCCCATAAGCAGGATATAAATATGTAGTCACGCCTCAGTGCTTACAATTTATCATTGCTTTATGTTTCATTAAATGCTTGTTCTGAACAAGTTGAGTGAATATGACAGAGCGTAATGAAATGGCAGCCTATAAAATAAAACTCCTCGCAAGCCAGCAGCCTTTCACGTCGCTTCACATCTCCACCTATTCCGATCCACGGTCTACCGGGAGTTGAGGAGTTAATGAATCGAATTCCACCTAAGCTATGCGTCGTTTGAGGCCTAATTGCAATTCCTACTGCGGGCCTACGCCCTCTATTGTAAGCCGAACCAGTATGCCAGTGCCACCTTACATCGAGGTATTTTCGCCACTCATCTCCACGGCATAGGGGCGAGAATCACTAATAGTTTCGCGAGAAATGTTTATAGTCCGACGTTCTTGTTCAGCTAAACGGTAGTCTTAATACTCGCTCCGATGTAGGAAGGTATAAAGTTTATAGTCAGGCTGAGTAAAGTAGAAATGTAATGGGCTAAAAAAGATTTTACAAAAAAAAATTTTAATAACGAAAACATGTCCTAGACACTTCGACGCTTAGTTAACTCTTTGTAGCTCTTTTACTGTGCTAAATCGGTATTGGATGAGAGTATTTTTTTAAGTTTATCCTATATTTTCAAAATAACACCGCCTCAGCCAACAGCCTTGTTTCTGTTTAAAATTATAGTTCCAGTTGATTCTAATTTCCCCCCGTCAGATATTGGGCTTCTTTTCATGTTTTAGTTCTTACCGTAGTTGCTAGAGCCGATATTATGAAAGCTGTTCACGAAGATTAATCGCTAAATGTAATAAGGTTTAAAGACCCCCCCCCATTCTTAGTCATCCTTGACCTAGCTAAGCCTGGAAACATCTAGAAAGTACTTTACGAGAAGAAACTCTCAGCTAACGGCAATAAATTCATATAAACAAGTCAGCCTTTGCTTCCACATAAAAGTTGTACGCTAACGTTTATGTGCAAAGGCTATAGTCCTGTAACAGTACAATAAAGGTCATAACAGTATGAAATATGGCGCCGCTATTACTAATATCCTCTTTTTACCACGCGAACAAGCTTTTTGTTAGTACAGCGCGACATTGGGTCGCTTATCGTAATATATTCGCTGCTATAAGGATTTTAAAATTTGATAACGTTTTCGCCTCTAAGATTACATATGTGGCTGCTAAAGTGGCATTTGGTGGATAAATACAACGAGTAATAAGTACATGTGGTCGCTTTCGTGCAGTGTTTTTTCCTGCAATAAAAAAAATTCAAATGAAAGAAACAATATAGGGTATTCCTGGGTATTTTTGCCCTATCATAAGTAGGGTAATACATATCAATGCCACACTTGATGGTAATATAGTGTAGTGCTTATAGTATAAGCGTATACGTGTAAGACCGGACTCCTGCTGTGGATAACGTTCGCTTTGATCAATAAACTAAACACAAAGTTGGATTCGATTCGCTACTTAAAATCCAGGCTTTCTTTGCTTTTTCGGATCTAAAATAACATACCCGTATTTCTTTCTACGCTTGGCATTTTACTTAATGAAGGCCCAAAAAGTTCTTCTCTAAATAGAATGGGGTCGGTCGAATCACTGCGTCTATCCGCAGATCATATTTCAGAGCGAAAGAGATATACTCGGACAAAAGAACAGACCGTCCACATACTAGGAAGTTACAGAAGTTTCATTTACTTCTTTTCTAGCCAGACGTCTAGTAGTATCACCAACTTACATAAGCATGTACGGACGGGCAACACAACATAACTTTCACAACTTGTCATCACAATGTAGGACTGGCTAGACAACTTTTATAGTGTTCAAAAGAAAGAAACAACAAATTTAGTTTTCACCATTCGAATGTGAACTCCGAGACCTAATTTAAAAGCAAAACTTTTATCAGCCCTCTAAGGAGTATGCACAACTTTTTAGTACATTCGATAGCACAACTTTTTAGTACATTATTTGCAATAACAATATGGTTTATTAAGTAATGTACATTGTTATTCAAAAACACATTACTGAAGTTAATACTCTAGTTTAGTCTGTAACCTAAACTAACCTGCCGTGACTATGCAAGTATGCATTTGTTTTTGAAAGACAGATTACTGAAGTTAATCTGTTTACTCTGTAACCTAACCTAATCTGTATGCATTAATAAGAAAAGTTTTTTTTCCAATGTCCAAGACCAAACCATCCAAACCAAGTTGCCCATTCTGTTCTTCTGTTCCACCCATTCCACGCTACTCCCGTTTGTCCAATTGGGTAATGGTTCAGTTGGCCCGTTATCTCCGACCATTATTCCTGTTGGGAGGCTACTACTTAATAGTAGGGCGGAATCTTTACAGAGATCGCTGATAACTCGCCCGGAGCGGCTGATCTTGTTTTTGAGGAGGAATGCGAGGATTAACTGCCTTCACGGCCAGTGGGTACCCACCAAAATGAGAAAGATAGCAGTGTCTTCCTCTTTGTGTGCCATATTCTATTAAAGCGTGACGTGCGATTAAAAAAAAAGGCCAAAATCGAGTTGGACTCGCGTACCGAGGGTTCCGTGGGTAATCGGTACTGAGTGTGAAAGACGCCCGATTTCACAAAATATTGCTGTAGAACTAGTATTGTTTTTGGTCATTAATAATAAAAAGATAGGCTGGAAGTATAGAAGTTTTGGTTAAATATAGAAACTGACAAACGTACATACTTATATAAACTCTAAAAAAATTAAGTTACTGGTGCACCTTTGTTCTCCAGTAATTTGGGGATGGTCACCCTTAAAATGCACTGTAGGTAAATTATTAATATGATTATTATTATACTTTATGGCACACGAAAAACAGTACAGGAAATATGACATAAGAAATTATTGTACCTAAATTTGGACTCACTCTACTCAGAGTGCTGGCACGGTTAGCCAGAGGTCGCGGGTTCAAGTCCCGGCATGGGTGGAATTTTTAGCCTCTAAATAGGTTTTTAAAATTGTCGTCAGCACGGGTTAGTGCAACAAAAAGAATATAATCATGTACTTAGGTACAGCGATATCATTCCGATGTAAAAACCGAACTGCAAAGTGGGTTACTCGGGGCAGCAAGTGATGTAGATTGCTTCGGCCTGATATCGCTGGCTGTACGTAATACAGAGAAAGTTTGTAAAGAGGCTTGAAATTTCACCGATGTCTGCACTTGCCCATTAGCTCAGTTGGGAGAGCGCTGGCACGGTTAGCCAGAGGTCACGGGTTCAAGTCCCGGCATGGGTGGAATTTTTAGCCTCTAAATAGGTTTTTGTATGTTGACACTGTATTGCTTAACAGTGTCGGCATACTCATCAAATTAACCTAAGCAGGCGAATTAAAAAAATATGAACAAAAAACTCTTGTATTTGTAAGTCCTGCTCTGGGGGCGCATTCAAAATCCAAAAATATTTACTAATCAAAAAGGGTTAAAGAGAGGAGTGGAGAGCTAAACCGGAGGCATTTACCTTTATATAGTGGGCACAACATCGGCTACTTTCGTGTAAAACAAAAACATTTTATTGAAGCGATTTCTTGAGTTTCTATTAACCCTCTCCTTATTTCGCTTGGGCACTCGTAAAAGAAGTGACAAGCCACTGTAGTTAAAACTGCAACAGAATAGAGAGAGCGTAATTTTTCCTGCAAGTAGTCTGTGTTGCTTTCCTAAACAAACGAATATATGCCGTATGAACTTTGCTTCGTAGCTTTGTCTCGGCTGGTCACACGCCGCTTTACTAAGGCTCAAGTTAGTGCAGCTACAACTTACCAATTTGCTGTCTATTCTCGGCTTTAGCCGAATCAGAGCTGTATTTATAGTTTTGCACGTGCCAAGCTTACTTAGAATGTCACTATGCAAGGGCCGTCACAGATAGAAGGGAGCTTTAGCATAATCTTGTATATTTACAGCATGCACCATATCCACGAGCTCACACATAGCGGCTATAATTTTATTTACTTAAGACTATAATTTTCTTTACTTTTATCCTGTGCTATGGTAACCAGGCACGGACATCTCACGGAAAATACACAAACGGAGGCCATTTTTACAAATCTAGTACGTTGGCCTCTAGTAGGAATCGATCCGACGAACTTTGTTTTTGTAGTCAAGTGCGTAAATTGCTAAACGAATGAGACAGTCAGATTTTTTACAGATTGTCATTACAGCACGACTGCACACCTTTAAATTAAACAAGGTATTGCAGAAAGGACTGGTGAAACGCAAACGGGTTATGCCATTTATTTATTTATCTACACTCATGTCGTAAGATTCAAATTATGATCTTAAAACTTGATACATAAGGCATAGTGTTATTTCACAGACAACAATAAAAAGTAAAAAAAAAAATAATTCAAAATAATTAAAAATTAAACTTTGGGTTCAAGTCCCGGCATGGGTGAAATTTTTAGCCTCTAAATAGGTTTTTATTAAATTAAGATACCAATTTTGTACGAGAATTTCTGCTTACCTGTATCGTAAAATAACTTTTTTCGTTATTACGATACACTTCCGGGTAAAATTCTCCTTGCTGATACACTTCCGGTTAAAATTCTCCTTGCAGTAAACTTTTCTGTGAATTTTTAGTCTGATTCACCCACACCTCTGTGGCCACACTGAGCACATGGCTGTATGTAGGTATGACTCCTTTGCCTATCCCAAAAGGAATAAATAAAAAAAAGAAAGCAGACCAGCGCAGTTTGGATTTGTTTGGCCGCCATTATTAGTTTACAATTTTTTTTTCGGTGCGGCTAAAAAAATGGAACATAATTGCCTTTCTTGTTTACTTTAATTTAATTTATAAATGAGTGAAGATAAAGTAGTGTATGCAACTGCATATAAAACGATATTAGAATACTCGTGTAATACTATTATCATAAACCCACACTCTTATTCTAACAATGTTTCTTACATGACATTTGCATAAACTACTATTATCATTGCGAACATTTATTATGAGGCACAAGATGGACAGATGTCCTCATCCAAGTGGCAGGAAGGCGCTGGATGCAGGCCGCTTCCAACCGGTCTTTTTGGAAATCCATGGAGGAGGCCTATGTCCAGCAGTGGACCTCTTATGGCTAAATGATGATGATGATGATGATGATGATTATGAGGCAAATTTCCAAATGGCTTAAAATATCAGCTTTGCCTTTTTACTACGTTTTGGTACCTGGTCTACTCAAGCAGACCTGAGAATCATCTGATATTTTTTTATAAGATCACCGATGGTAATAAAATTTATCTTAATGTCATAGAATTACTGAAACCGACAAGTTTTTTGCTTGTAAATAGAAAATTTAGTAATGTTGAGGGAACCAAATTGATCTGTCAGGATCATGGCAAGTGGCAGTCCCTGGTCTTTGCCTACCCCTCTGGGATACAGGCGTGAGTTTATGTATCTGTATGTATCATCATTATTATCTGATGATTCAGCCATTTGAGGCCCACTACAGGACATATGCCTCCCTCATGGTTTTTCAAGCTTCCCGGAGTATAATTATGTGTATGTGTCTATGTATGTATGGGAATCAGTAATTAGTTAGCTCTCCAATTACTTACGTTCCCTCCCCCATATTATACATTTAAAATCGACATCCTACATTACTACTGTCAGTTAGTCATGTGAATTTAGTCAGCGCATTAAAATAACGTTTCTAAGTTGAAAAATTACTCCATGCCGCAAGTCCACAACAAATACCTAAACCTGCAAAAAAGTAAATTCATTGACGCTCTCTCCTTTCCGAAGTATTATTATTTAGCGCAGGCCGTCGTCGGCAGGTTGGTCGGCCTATTACGAACTTGACGTTACGATTACGATAACTTAAACTGTATATTGTTGTTATTGTTATATTGTTATTTTCCATCAGTGTATTTTCACAGTTAAAACAGCCGACCGCACATCAGCCTTTACATAAGGACTTTACAAAAATAATTTAAAGGTTGACCTGATGTCGACTGCACAGTGGTAAATATATTGTTGGCTATAATTATCACACATTTTTGACAGGTAGAATTATAATGCACTTTGATTTCTTCAGCTTATACGCCTTTTATCTTTATAACAAACACATTTGCTGTGCTATCCATAGATACATTGTGTGACTGACATCCCTGTCAATCAGTTATTTATTCGTGGATAAGTATTTATCTTTTTATTACTTATGCAGTGACTTGGCGAAAGTCGCCCTATGAGAAGAAATAGATATCAGTGCATGCGTGCAAAGATTAATTACGGGATATTATGATGTTCAGGCGTATAATACGCCTCGTAAATACACGACAGAGTGAAGTGATTTTCACATACAATATAAGATACGTAATCGAGTCACCGGTTCGCAATAGGCCCAGAGGTCGGATTACAGGCTGGCCTCTGTTTGAAGCCTACCGCGGAGAGACCGACAAAGGCCCGGTAATGCCGAGGTAAACAACGCGGTTTTATATCGACATAGCCGAGTACTAGCCGCTTATTTACTTGTTGGAATCGGTATACGGTTACGGAGATTTAGGCCTTTGATGTCTGTGTGAGATACGGATGTATTTAATGCAGTGATGTTAGAACGGAACCTAGCTAGTTATGAAACTGGAATAGCACTATGATTATTCTAAGTTTTTGTAAAAGTTGACCTTATGTCGCTGAATTGTAAAAAAAAATTTTAAACCTATGGGATTTGTTTTTTACATACAGTGTTTTACGTGCGTAATAAATTATAATGAGAACGAGAAATAAAAATATATATTTTACAGTTTCTTACTATGAGTTAACTCGTTTTTTCAATGAATCTCAATCGTCGTCGAACATTGGCGAATATTGATAAATCAGACAATTACTAAACATTTTTTCTTAAACTTTTTTCTTTGCATTACACTTGTATCGAAGTCTTTCACCTTTATTTGGTAGCAAAGGACGTATAAAAAAGAGCTTTATTTTATCTTTCTTCAAGTGTATTTTAACCTAGAATAATGTCCTTTTATGTTACTGCAAAATATATACTTGTTACTTTATGTGTTTCGAGAGCCCTTAGCGAATATCCAAGGAGCGTATCCAAGACAGTTGATGGGTGCGATGACACTACACTCGGAATTTGGAGTTGAAATAAAAGTGGACTTGTTTATTTGTACTTTGTTCGCGGAGAACACTTTAAAAGTGTTGAAAAATGTCTTTGGAAGTTGTTTAAAAAGCCTCATATTTTTAGAGCGCCGCGTGCCGACACAGGACAGAGTTCAGAATACAAAAATACGAAAAAGTGAATGGCAAAAAAAATAGTATAGAAAGTAAAGAAATAAGTATTACTAAAATGGTTAAAAGCAGAATTGTTTGTTCTGTGGTCACCACGCTAGGTCAAGCCTGTGTTGTGGTGGCCCTGTATATCTCTACATTAGTGAGTGACGCATGATATACTTTATAGTACTTATAGCAGGCAAATTCCGCGTAATATGTTTAAATTCTACAGAGCTCTATTTGTGTATGGGATTAGTATTCCTGAGCAAGGGCTTTCTTGCCTTTTAGAAGTAGACACCGGTCAAGTACGAGTAGGCCTTACGCACTCATTTGCGGGTTCTGAGGTTGCGATTACAAACTTAACTTATACGTATTTGCAACCTATTCGTGGGACACACTCATAACTTGAATTCACTATCATGTATGCTAGTGTAAAATATATGACATAAATGGTTGTCTAATAATGTAAGCAATATTTTCCAAAACGAAAACATACGTATTCTTCACCCATACAATCTTACAACACCTTAAACTCAAGTGGTGTTGCTAAGGTCTAATAAGACGTCAATACTTAAAAACTGCACACCGCTATTAAAATTCATTTATTTAGTCACTCAAAATTAATTAAATCATAAATATAAATTAAAAAACAAAAAATAATAATAAATTCACCATGAGCATCGTCAACAGACTAAATAGGTCACATTATAAAAATCCAACATAAAACATAAGCAAAACTAATAAGCGAAGCAACATTTTTAGTCACTCCGCGCCATAACTGACGCAAATGTCCTCATTTACATTTATTTTGCCATTTGACAGGTGACTTTGAAAGTGCTTCACTGGATCAGCGACCACGTCATTAGCCCACTGAAATCAGTCATGACATTTCATGACTTCGCCTCTCGATTGTATATTAAGCTGTGCATTTTATAAGTACATGAGGCAGTATTTGTTCTTAACGTACTCCAACGTCTCCAAGTTTGCCCTCTTATGTGTTGCGATGCTGTGGCCATAATTCACTTACTTATTAAGCTGGTAAAGTGCAGTCTTCCTAGCTTGCAGGCGATGTGATAAATTACTCAAGTTTTGACACACAAAGCTACATCTACACTCTCTTATTAGCTTGTTCTAAAAGAAGCTGATCAAAGAGCTCTTTGCTTAATTAAATACGAGTTCTGATATTTTGGGACGGGCTGTGCTCGGAGTCACTTTAGATACGATAAAGAAACTAAGGTAATTGACGTAGATAAGATTCTAGTTCTAGAGATTGTAGTCCTACAGTATTGTGTGTGTTAATTAATACAATATAATTGACAACATAATTATTTTCATATGACACAAGTTCCTAAATACAAAAAATGGACCCAAGAAAAAATGTCTGACTTGATACTCAACGTAAACTAACCATAATGCAAATTAAATTTAAAAAACCGGCCAAGTGAGAGTCGGACTCGCGCACCGAGGGTTCCGTACTCGCGCTTGACAGTTTTTTATTGTCGTTACAATATATAATAAGCCTTACAATCACGCCAAGTTTGATGCCTGTATGTATTACCGTTTTTACGATAGAGCATAAACAAAAAAATCGGCGAAAAACCACTTTTATTGTATGGAAACCGCACTTATTTTTTAAATTTTATTATTTTTTAGGTAATTCACCTTAATAACACATATTCTGTGAGAATTTTAGTTGGATACCTATGACGGTTCCAAAGATAGAGCCCTATAAAGGTCGGACGGATGGACAGACCGACAGCGGAGGCATAGTAATAGGGCCCCGTTTGGCACCCTACGGCTACGGAGTCCTAAGAAATACGAAAATAAAAATTATGTTTTCTAAAGTTCCAAAATCATCTCCCCTCCCACTCATTCCAATTACGTGTGACAAGGTGGCTAATGAAGCCATATCCGGACTGAATAGTTTGCAAATGAGTTGTGAAAAGCAGATCTGCTATTTGATGCGGACCGAATGGCCGACTGAAGCTCAGCAATCGTCGAAAGCTACATATTTTTTTTATTTTACTCCTTGGGCCATCAAAACAGCGAGGTAGTAACAAATACATTTCACATATGACTTTCTACGGGGAGTCTTCATCAAGAGACGAACAATTCGTCAAAACATTCGAAAATAGGTAAGGCAAGGTATTTGGCACACTGAGGCACCGCGAACTTAGTAACATGTGCAGTACTAGAATTCCGAGTATGTGGCATCAGGTTCTGTATTCTGTCTGTGGTTTCATATTTACATGGCATATCTGAACCGCTAACAATTCGCTGCACAGACTAGTTTCGCCATAATATCGCTCTTCGCGGCGCCCGTGCGCAAAAATGTGTGTCAGTAGTAATATTGTATGCCCTCAATCAAATTCATACAATCATTATTATTCAATTGGCAGATTTAATAAAAAGTTTTAGTTTGTATATTACTCGTTATCGCCTTTAGCACACTGATCCCACAGACCGCGAAACTTCGCGTATGTGGCATTTTACTCTGTCTGTGCCACATTTCGCTGCCTAGACTATGATTTCGGTGTTTCACAAAAGGCGTAAAAGAACGAGCAAAAAAATCACTTAATTGTCTACGAAAGTTTTCGTGCTAGTCTGTTTGACTCCATAGAGTCTAAAATTGATGCACCTCTTCTCGCTCATTCTATGGCTCAGCGCCGGCAAAGAGAGACTTTATTTCATTTCGAGGGCCGCTTTTGACCCCGGTGCCCTTTGTCGGATGTATTTTTAATTCATTCCTACGGCCTCGCGAGAGTTGCTGGTAACTACAGGAGAGCCATTTAGCACTTAGAGCGATAGCTAAACCGACGGTTTAGGTTTTAGTTATAATGTAGCCTATATACGTCCCACTGTAGGGCTCAGGCCTTCTCTCAAAGAGAGAGAGAGAGAGAGAGAGAGAGAGAGAGTATGGGCGTAATAATCACATGTGCCCACCGTGGATTGGCAATTTCAAGCGCTGAGGTATGTAACACTTAGGTTTCCTAACGATGTTTCCCTTCACCGCTAGCGAGACTTTGACTTTGAGATGGAGTGACACGTTCGTGAAAAATTCATCTAGCTCCTTCTTACTGTTCAAGAGATATATGTTGCCTGGAAGAGATCGCTCTAAGCGATAAGACCGCCAATTGTATACCACTACTTAGATATAAGAAACTATTTGTAATATCTTTCAACTGGTTGTGCAATAAAGTGTTCTCTATCTATCTATATGTCAGACAGACAAGCCGAGACAAACTGACCATTAATAGTTGTTGGCTCTCTTCGGGTGTGGAGCTCTTACAATTTGCCACACATTTGTTTGATATATTCTACACCATAGTAGTGAGTTAAACTTCTTTAGTATTACTTCAGTAGCAACTCCCAGGCCACGGTGCATTTTGGATACGCGCCTCGGCAAAATAGCCGCTTCCTCGTCCTTCTTTACGTTTTTATACCACTGGCTGGTTTTAAGGCTGTTTTATTTTTTGCATCCCTCTCGCTTGCACATTGTATAATTTTTAATGATTACGAAATAATGAGTGTACCTTTGGCAGATGTGGACTGAGGCGGTGTAAAAAAATAAAATTAAAGACATTTTCGACAGATTTACTGCTCGTTCGTCGAGCGGTATCACGTCTGATTACCATGCCGGAGGTCGTGGGGTCCATTTCCATGTTTGTGATGTCCTTAACATAGCACAGGGCAACCTTGTTTGGGATCAGGACAAGTGATCGTGTTGTGTGAAAGTTGTTATTATTTAATTTATATATTTTTGTTTTTATATATTAGTTTGGGTACTTCATAGAGAAACATGGCATCAGAAGTTTAATTTATCAAAAAGTATTTTTATAGGATAACAATAGGATAACGACGTTTTTTTCTTTCCAGTTTGTGTAACACAACGTTTGTCAAAAGAACATGTAGGTATTTCTTACAATCATTAAAAATTATAGAATGTGCGAGCAAGATAAGCTAAAAGTAAAAGCCGCCTTAAAATGTTGAGCTTTTTCTAACGTAATTGTTTTTTGTTTTCAGGTATCCACACTCGATGACGTAATAGGAAACATGATTGGCGGCAGTATCTGTATGAAGACAAGGTTTAGTTTCGAATTATATTCCGGATTCAGTGGTAATTTTGTCGGAAGAGATTAAGATGATGCAGTACTTAAAGTGTACAGACAGAGCCCGCGTTACTGCGAAAAGTGATTCAAGAAAAGAAACCCATCAGCCCGTTCTCGTACTTACACTGCTGCACATAGGCCTGCCCCAAGAAAAGCCACTTCTTTCTGCCCTTGGCTATCCTCATCCCCATAAGTCAAGGAATCCGGATAAATATTTGAAAAGTTGAATTTGTTGACTATTCCCAACGTGTAGATTGTGTTAAACATAAAACTCCCTAAAATTTTGGTAGTTTTATGGTCACCGATATGCTGCATGTATAGCCCAATACAGGAGTTATAAAACGACATAAATAAAACTCAAGTCTTGTTCAGGGGTGGAAAACTGATAAGAAAAAACTAACGAAACATTTTCACTTGACGCACGTGATTTGCCTGTCTGCCTCGGCGAGCGATCAGTTCGCACCTCATTTCCATTTTATAACATTAATACGCTTAAACGAATTTGTGCATTCTAATCCATTAGCCTTCAGAATGTAGCTGGGAAGTTGTAGTAAACGAAAGTAGCCGATTATATTCTTTTTGTTGCAGTAACCCGTGCTGAGGACAATTTTAAAAAACCTATTTGGAGGCTAAAAATTCCACCCATGCCGGGACTTGAACCCGCGACCTCTAGCTAACCATGCCAGCGCTCTCCCAACTGAGCTAATGGGCAAGTGAAATTCCGAGCCTCTTTACGAACTTCTCTGTATTACGTACAGGCAGCGACATCTGACCGAAGCAATTTACATCACTTGCAGCCCCGAGTGGAATTTTTAGCTTCCAAATAGGTTTTTAAGAAAGTAACCGAGTTATGAATATTTATGCAAGAATATTTTTGTATTTTTTTGTCGAATCATCATCATCAGCCTACGCTTGTCCACTGCTGGACATAGACCTCTCCTATTGCACGCTACTGAGCACGGTCCTCGGCTACACGTATCCAGCTCTTGCCAGCCGCCCTGCGGAGATCATCACTCCACCGAGTCTGAGGACGTCCTACACTACGTTTACCGATCCGCGGATATTTTTGTCGAATGAATAACTAAAATTATTCGTTAGTGATATTCATTCAACCTTGATGAGACTAGCTGTAGCTAAAATGAAAACCAATGTGTTTTAGTAGAATTTCCAGGTACTACATACACTCTATTATCTATTGAAACAGCAATCTATTTCAATCCCGCATGATTAATCCTCTGAATTCTGACGAATAACTCTCCGCCGCTTTTGGAATAGGTGAACATAATATAGACTATGCTCGGGGTTTCTCTGAAAGATCGAATTCGAAACGAGGTGATCCGACAGAGAACCAAAGTCACCGACATAGCCCACCGAATTAGCATGCTGAAGTGGCAGTGGGCCGGCCATATTATCCGAAGAAGTGATAACCGATGGGGTAGACGAGTTCTCGAGTGGAGACCGCGGATCGGTAAACGTAGTGTGGGACGTCCTCAGACTCGGTGGAGCGATGATCTTCGCAGGGCGGCTGGCAAGAGCTGGATAAGAGTAGCCGAGGACCGTGCTCAGTGGCGTGCTATAGGCTGATGTTGATGAACATAATATAGGGTGAATGTGAATGAAAAAAAAAGGTCAGCGGCTTTTTCGCCCATAAAATACACGGAAAGCTAGCCGGCTCGATGTAGGCTTTTTGATCGACGCTGACGTAGGTTTTGTTTGTCCAATGTGATGTCCTCCCTCAGTTATTCAATGTGCCAAACTCTCAAAGCCAAAAATAACCACATATTACGAGTATTACCCCTAGTTACAGTCCTAAAAGGAACAGTCCTTTTTAAAATGCAAGAACTAAGTGTTATCTCGGGTCATATGTATGTAGGGGCTGACAGACTGTCCCTGGTTTAATTTTCCGCCCGCCTGCCCTCGTGACTATGTGTGGACGCGGCCTTAGGTCAGTGCAAAGCCGGGTTTAGAATGACATTGTTTAACTAAAGAGGTGCAAGAGAATAAAAAAACACGCTCGTTTGTTTTTGTTTGACTTGCAATTTGAACAAGTTTGTTTGTCTCTTGTAGCCGGCCAGGGTTAGGACAACATTTTGTGCAATGGTATCGCGATTTTGTGATTTGAAAATGGAACAATTTAAATTTTAACGACCTTCAAGACCAGACCCTCAAGATTTCAGTCATTGGCTAGAAATTCAATAATTTACATTTTCATTGCTTTAAATTCATGGCTGAAATGGCTGAAGGTTTCCACTGTTTATCGTTAAACTTTAGATGAAAATTATTCATATATCGTATACAGATTTTACTACCATGCTTTATTGCGCGTTCAATCGTCGTTATTTCTCTTCCATTTGCACGGCATGGCGTCGGTTTAAGAGCGTATTATGTTGTTTTAATCTATTGCTTGGAGCGGCATTGTTGGTGACCAAGCCCGTTAACTATTTTACGCCATTGTTTACGATTATGGACTCCGTCTAATGTATAGCCCATAACAGGGTTAATGCCTACCGATATCCGTAGCTTCAGCTTCGTTCATAAGTGTAGATATTTTATCGAGAAAGTTTCTTTGAGACGTGTGACGTTTCGGCTTTTGTAAAGAAAAGGGAAATTAAAGAAATATGGACTATTTTTTCACTGATTCGAAGCAGCTTTGAAACTTGAATGTGAATTTAAAAAAGTCTTATTTACAGCTACATAGAGCGAGGTGTAAAATTGTTCCCAAAATTAACTAAGCTACGTTATTAATTAGAAGCTCCTTGTGTACGCCATTAAATTACTACTACTCCACGTAACTTCAATAAGGTATTACCTCTTTGTTTACACTTTTTGAGCACTCTCCAAGGAGTTTGATTTATGATGTTAAAAATTATCCAGGTCAACGTAAATAGAGGAAAGTCAAGCTGAAAATAAAGCAAATGGGTTTCGTGAACGACCAGTGTTTTTATCGTATAAAAATATCACGTGGTTCTTAAGGATCTTCTAGCTTTAAGCTAGTTTAGAAAGCATAGAGGTTGTTTGAGGCAAACGATAGTCAATCAAATTGACTCAAGTATCTTCAGCTGACGGCACATAGACTATGGCATGTGTACTTTACTATTGCAGTTACTTTAAGAGCGACATACATAAATACATAAGCTCACGCCTGGTTCCCAGAGGGGTAGGCCACTTGTCACAATCCTGACAGATCACTTTCGCTTCCTCAACATACGAGCGACTTCGCAAACGTTTTTAATTTTTTATTGCTTCCTATTGCCTTTTTACCTGTGCGCCAAAGCGCCATCAATAAATAAAAACCGCCCAAGGGCGAGTCGGACTCGCGCACAAAGAGTTCCGTACCATTTTCTATACAATATTTAAATATTTCAAGCGTCTACCTACTGCCGTTATTAATATCGAGCAAAAAACGGCAAAAACGTCACGTTTGTTGTATGGAAGTCCCCCCCCCCTTAAATAGCTATCACCGTTCATGAGATCCAGCCTGGTGACAGACAGACGGACG
Organism: Yponomeuta malinellus; assembly: GCA_947308005.1. Taxonomy (NCBI): domain Eukaryota; kingdom Metazoa; phylum Arthropoda; class Insecta; order Lepidoptera; family Yponomeutidae; genus Yponomeuta; species Yponomeuta malinellus. The sequence goes on from OX371013.1 coordinate 10,775,274, forward strand.
GACGGACGGACGGACGGACGGACAGACAGACAGACAGACAGAGAGATAGACAGACGGACTAGTAATCGGGTCCCGTTTGGCACCCTTCAGTGCGGAACCCTATGAACTGACTTCAAAACACTTCATCACTAAATATACAGAAATAATGTTAACTATTATGATCTTTATAGGTACGTGTAGATATTGTAGAAGTATAATTTGGAGCCGGAGCCAAGATGTATGACCAGCACATACATTCTGGGCAATGTTAAGCAATAAGACCTATCCAAAGTCCAAAATGCTTACATTCAAAGAATGTAACAGGCACAAGAACAAAGTCTATTCACCTCCTAATTTTTCATCCTGATGGTCAAAGAGACCTTTTTACTCAGCCTTATGATAGGCTATTTGTCTGGAATGCGTTCCATCGTTCCATCTTGTGGCCCTGAAAAAGTGTTATATCTCGCTTATCACGTTATTTTTCGTTCTTGTTGTATGTGCCTTAAGCGGCGTAGCTCGCAGTAGGTCTGTTGCTGATACCGTGGGCTATATATAATGTACGAAAAAAAAAACACAGAGAAATAATAATGAGCGCTCCACATTCCACATTCAATTATTACTCTAATAGTCTTCCCATGTTGTAGGTATCAGATAGCACTTAGGCGAGAAAACAGACACATTTTCAGTATCATTTATTTAGTGGAAGAAAAGGACGGAAGACGGAGGCGGCGCGCGTGGGAGGGGGACGGGAGAATTTCTAATGAGTAACATGAACGCCGGTCGGCCGGGTCGTTGACCTTTTCTTTAGGGGTGGATCCCCTTCCAGCGGACCAAGTGAAAGCTCGATGTAGGGTTTTACAAAAGGTCCGACTCGTTTCCGCTTTAGCGATCATATTGTAATATTATAATAGGATACCTTAAAGTGAAAAGTGAAAGTGAACTACATTTATTGCCAAAAACACACTTTATACATAAATATAGACATAAGCTTACATAAATATCGTTATCTTTAATGTTTTATAGAAAATTACAACATAAAACCCGTTACCGTTACTAAGGAACTTCAAATATTTGCCGTGAGGAGCTTATAATGTATAAGTATGTAGTACCTATCGAAGGGCAAGATAAAAAGTATCCAAAACTGCAGCGACTAATGGATATTGATGAAGCAAAAGAGTGTCAGGATCGTGGCAAGTGGCAAACCCTGGTCTCTGCAGAGGGAGTCCAAGAAATATTATGTGTCCTTATATAGCGAACGAGGACTTCTGTATTTCCCCCTTTTCTCCTCAAACGCATGCAGTAGGGCTCACTCACACAACGATCTTACTGGGCGACTGTTTCTACATACAATTTATTTCCAAAGACAGATCACCAAGAAACATTTTGGTAGTTTCATAACATTTCTGCGGGTGGTTTGTTTCTGTGCATTTTCTAATTGAATCGTTTCTGATATTTTACTCTTTGAGTCTTTGTGATGTCGGAATTGATGCTCGACGTGGTGCTCTAGCTAGCTGAACCAAAAAATTACCGTCAGCTCCTATTGAGTTAGACACAAAGACGAGAATCACGTGTATTTTGCAGTGTGAATGTACTTGTATTTGAGTTGGATTGAAGTAGCATGCCTGTTATTATTAGGTCCTTATGTAATCGGTAATGAATTTCGGCTGCAGTATTTGCAATTTTAGGGCGTATTTACTTTGCTTCACAGTGTTATTTCAGTGGAATGTCTTTTACACATTACACTTACTATACGCAAAGAGTTATTTGTTTTGTTCCACCTAGTGGTAATTGGGTAGTTTTGTAACAGTTACTTACGTTTATTTTTATCGGTGTTTTCTGGCGTCCAATACTCAGAATCACCAGAAGCAGCTGCAAATGCATACTCTTTTCTTTATTAGTACAGACTCTAAACGGCCGCTAATTACCCGACTAGGGCGGAGCCCAAAAGGGGGATAAATTGATCAGATTTTGAAAAATAAGGTCTTAATCAATTTGGTGTATTTACGCGAGTGCTTATACAGGCCGTCCCATGGCTATGCCACACGGAGGGAAAGTACCTCGAATGTTGTAAATGGAACATTTTACTGAAACAAGACATTATTTTAATTTAAAAACAAATGTAAACTGCATTCAATTTTAAATAATTACATGGTTGAACCAGGACTCGAACCCGCTACACGAGAAAAAAATTACCCTATAGCTTTATCATGCCGATCGAAAGGCTTCATCATAAGGATTATTTTTTGCTAAATAATATAGCGTCAGAAATAAAAGGAATAAGTCCACAGTGTTAGTAATAATACATATATTTCTTAAGGTAGGTTAGTAAACACGTTTTATTTTGTGTTATTTTACATGGACTGAGATCTAATGCCTCAGCAAAGGGGTGTTAGTCCTATTTGCAATGACATTAAGGAGACTGTTCACTGTATTAATTTTAGTTGTTATAGTAATGGCAGCCCGCCTTTTATTTCCGCTAACAGTATGTCAATCATCCGTTAACATTATGTCAGTTTTTTTTTTGTAAGCACTTTCGCCAACTGACAGCCGTTAACAAGAGATTAACGAGTGCACGGGAAACCGGGGGTGATTCAACCGCTAAATAAAGCTTCAACCTTCATCATGATCATCATCTGCCCACTGCTGAGTATAGATTGAGTATTGCTGAGCACTGCTGAGTATTGTTTAACACTAAACAGGCTGAGAGGAGGCGCGTGCTTGGTCAGTTGTTTTTTGATACAGCTTGTTGAAGTGGGCGGAGCGTGGACTGAATCAATCTCGTTTGGTCAATTGCTGCTTTCTTGTTTCCCTTTCTTCATGTTCATCATCAACCCATTATGTCCCCACCGAGGGGCACGGGTCTCTTCCCTGAGGAAGGTATAGGCCATAGTCCACCACGGGGGCCAAGTCTTCATGTAATTTTGTTTATATCTAAATAGTGGTTATCACCTATGAACTCTTTGCTTTTTATCTAATTTACTTCTAATTGTGAAGACTTTTAATTAGCTTAGTGTCTCCTAATTTTTATATGTATTATAACCTTGTAATAGCTGTTAGTCTCCCTACAAAGTAAAATAAAATAAAAAAGTAAAAATAGGTCTTTACCCCCAAAAGCTATCTCTCCGGCCCTCAGCCGTCCTCATCCATGGACGCTCCGTCGACTCAACGACATCAGGCCGCTGGTCTGCCCACGGACATTCGTCCATGGCCTAAATTATGTTTATACATTATAGCACAATGGCAACTGCCGGAAATAACTCAGCCTTAGGTACTTGTATTAATAAAATAGTATTAATAATAATTAAAACAAAAATCTAAAATAATCTAAAAATTCAATAAACATTGAAGGATGGGTAACAGTCGGCTGTGCGATCGATATCTGATCTACCTATTTAAATGAATACCTTTAGAGGCTAATGTGCTACTTATTGCGCGTTAATTTTATAATTACGCTAGGTATCTAGTGTGCCAAACCGTCCGTAGGCTTTTTTATGTTGTACATACTACAAAACTTATAACACTAAAAAGAAATATCGCTGCTTTCAGATAAACCAAATAGGTTTCCAAAAGCGCCTATATAGCTGTAAAAAAAAAATGTAAATTACTTATTTTCAAAATAAAAAAAAATTAACGTCGCGATTTAATTTCATTCCCGCTTTAGGTCTACTCGCGTGCGCTTATCAAACCTTTCAGGCGAACCGCTTGTGTACCTGTCATTGTACCTACTATGTGCACTAACAGAATCAAAGCCCTGTTCTCGGCCGTCACTCTGTGATTGCGCATGACAGCAGCCATCCCACCTCGCCAGCCTGGGTAGAACGACGACGCTAGTCGCGCGTTTCAAATGTCAAAAGTCGCGACTTTCCAGTACATTAACTATCAAATTCTGAACTTTTAGCGCCACAAAACGCGTGACTCGTGCCATCGTGCCCTTGCAGCTGCAGGTGCCCCGTCCTTTTCCTTTTCAGTTTAGACTCTTTCGCCATTGTCTTCGACCTTTCAACCTTAAATCGATTTTATCAAAGGTTCGCACTCCATACACTCTATATAGGTATATCTAAGCAGACCCATACAACTACACTCATGTTACTGTTACTTCTTTTCTTTTCTTTATCAATCACAGTCCCCTTAATCCAAAAATGTATCAGTGATATCGATAGGTGCTATGTCCCACTCTTTCGAAGTACATAGAGCGAGAAAGCTACACACATATCGATTTAACACTTATAGGGAAGAGCGGGTGATCGTGCTCTTCCTCTATAAAGGGAAATTTCCCGCCAGGCAGATCGTATGCCTGGGGACGGCCGGTCCGACTGATGATCGTCGGACGTTATATTTATGGTATGTCATGTGAAACATTGTGCTTGCGCGATGCAGGAATGTTGGAGTTTATAGTGCGCGCGCAGAGTTGACATGTGCTCGCCACACACTGACCAAATCTGCGTTGAGTATATAAACAGTCTTTTCACGCGGGCCAACTCGAGACAACTTTTTCGTGTGTCTCCGTCAGTTGGGGGTTGACTGGCAGTCATACAAAATAATCATTTATTAAAGTAAAGAATAACGAAGAAACTACTGTTTTATTGTCGCGAATAGTTTAAAGTTAAAACAACACAATCTTTTGTCCTAGTCCCGAACTACGATAGTAACCAATCTAGGACATCACGAAAATGAAGTTCCAATCCAATCCAATCACTCCGTCCCTCAATGTTAAGGATCTTGGCCGCTATGACAAGGATGAGTGTAGAGTGCTCTCCATCTGGACCTATCGTTAGCTGTGTGGACTGCCTCATGAAACTTGTGTTTTGTTTCCTTAGTGATCTGGTCACTCCATTTAGCGGGTGGTCTGCCTCGAGCTCTCTTCCCCTCCACTTTGCCCATCATTATATTATATTCCAGACTATCAGGTCGACGTGCGATGTGCTCAAAGAAAGACAGAAGACGTTGCTGGCATATAATCGACAGACGAATTCGGATCTTGAGCTCCTTAAGTATAGAAATGAAGTTGCTGGAAGTTAATTGCAAACAGGTGGTAATATATTGTTAGTAGAAAAAGCCTTTCTATTACCAATCATTGATACAGTGTCTAGTGGCAACGGCAGTCCAATTTAGCTTACGTGAATAATATACACACACACAGTTCCACTTCACGATCGTTATTACAAACACACAGTGTAGAGCTCCACGCGTGATTGAAATAACAACAAACTATCGGAATAGGACCGCTCAACTTGCCGGACGCAGAGTGCCAAGACCCTTAGCTTAGTTGAAACGGAAGAACATTTGGCAGTTCGGTCAAGCGGCTCCACACTAGCGCTACCAATGAAAAAAAAAATTCTTGTAGGGTACCCAAAGGGTAAGGGATCCTATTACTAAGACTCGACTGTCCGTCTGTCTGCTGTCTGTCTGTTACCAGGCTCTCATGAACCATGATAGCTAGATAGTTGAAATTTTCACAGATGATGTATTTCATTTCTGTTGCAGCTATAACAACATCATAGTACTAATAAAAACAGAATAAAATAAATATTTAAGGGAGGCTCTCATACAATAAACGTGATATTTTTGCCGTTTTTTGCTCGATATTAATAACGATATAATTTTGGTGTGGCGCCGGATTAAGAATAGCGTCACTCCATTTCCTTCCGTGGATGTCGTAGAAGGCGACTAAGGGAATCAACCAGGAGACGGGCAGCAGCGTCTTCCTGAGATTCCAACCGCATACTGCGATCGCCAACCCGCCTGCCAAGCGTGGCGAATACGGCAAAACTCCTCATGGTTATGAAAACCACGAAGGAGGCCTATGTCCTGCAGTGGGCGTCAAATGGCTGATGATGATGATGATGATAAATAACGGCAACAGGTAGCTTGAAATGTTCAAATATTGTGTAGATAACGGTTCGGAACCCTTCGTGCGTGAGTCCGACATGCACTTGGGCGGTTTTTACTGTTCGTTTTTGCAAAAAGTATCAGACCATTCTGTCAGTCATGTTAATAGTGATTTTTAGGACCTAGGTCCGTGAACTTAAGGCATAAAACCCAGGGCTAGATAACGTTAACGCCAAAGCGGCCGTTTTTGGCATAAATGCTATCTGGACCCAGGTCCGTAATCCTAGGTTCTCGGTGGTGGGTCCTAAAAATCACTATTAACATGATTGAGAGATTGATATGACACTTTTTGCAAAAATGGTCAGTAAAAAAGGTATGATTTTTTTTCCATTGCTGGCGCCAGTGTTACTGCATGGAGTTCCTTGCCAAGAGACGGTTTGACATTGGACGATAACCGTAACTGCAGGACATGGTTCGACTAGCGTTCATCCAAGGTTCGCACAACGGCCTAAGTAAATGTATGAAACTACCAGTCCAGCGATGTCGTTATGGCCATCGTCCAATGTGAAAACGACCAATGACAATCGCATGTACGCGTCGACTTCATTTCATTGCCGCTTTGAGGCTACGCCTGGATACGTATCAAACCTTTTAGGCAACAGTGGAATGAAAAAAACACGTCACGTGACCCGACCTTGAATCGGTCTTTACATTTTTGCTACAATGTCGCCCCTAATGTAACAACAGATAAGTAACATTACATGTTATAATATCATGGTGAAGGTTTATAATCTAGTTACCACTTAATCTAGTTATACTTTAACGCATAATGTCAGCGTGCTAAAATATGGACGAGAATAAAGAGTTTACGTATGTAAAGGTAGATAGGCTGTTGACTGTTATCTAGCTCTTACATTTGTCTTGTGTCTTGTGGTATGTCATGTAAAATTGCTATGTAAAACTATGTTTGTTGTAAAAGAGACTGATCCCAAAGTCAAACTAAGCAATTGGTTTTGTGAGGCCTTACTATGTGTAACATTAATAAATACATACACACACACATGTATAGATGTATATTGTCTTCTAGCTGTTAACGGTTTGTGGCCATAGTTTCCAAGCTTTTTGGGCACCGGACCGTACTTACGTCTCTTCCCCCGCTGTCGAGCTCCGCTCAAAACAAACAAACAACTCGCAACTTCGGCGCACGTAATTCAGGCCGGCAACTTTATTACGGTTTTAAGTTTTAGAGGGGAAATATTATCATCCCTTCTATTGCCACCTGAGATAGCCGGGGATGGCAACAAATTGTTGGACGTGGTCAAGAAATGTTCCGGCAGTATAAAACTCACTGAGGCATCTATGACCGCTAATTATTATCTACATTTTTTTTATGTAGTCCCATAGGCCTTTGCTCAGTAGTAGGTCACACATTGAGATTCGTGGTAGCCTAGTGAGTAAAACAGTGGAATTGGAAGCGAGAGACCCATGTTCGATTCCCAGTGCGGGCATGTACCTATGACTTTGTTTTCTAAGCTATGTACATTTGTGAAGTTATAGTAGCAATACCACTCGCTAACCGTGAAGGAAAACATCGTGAGGAAACCTGTATATACTGCAACGTTAAAAACCCCTGAACAAAAACATGGAAAAGAAACAAAGTTATACGTAGAAAAGCGTTTTTCTCGAAAGTAACTTACGGTGGGTTGGAATGTTTCTCCGTAACACGGTTTTAATTGAAGGTTGATAATAGTAGCTTCCGTGTGGCACCGGATTAAGATTAGCGTCACTCCATTTCCTTCCGTGGATGTCATAGAAGGCGACTAAGGAAATACATTACCAGGAGACGGGCAGCAGCGTCTTTCTCAGATTCCAACCGCATACTGCGATCGCCAACCCGCCTGCCAAGCGTGGCGATTATGGCAAAACCTGTTATGGTTATAAAAACCACGAAGGAGGCCTATGTCCTGCAGTGGGCGTTAAATGGCTGATGATGATGATGATTACATAGTTCTCTGCTCAGTGAAATTCCAAATTCCTAGCTTAAATAGGCCCAGCGAGATCAGTACAGATTTTAATGCACGTACTCTATCTGTGCCCATTAAATACGGCCCGATATTTACAGGACACCCAGTATAAAGTCGAAAGTGTAGAGTGGTACATTCATCGGCGTACACTAAAAGCGGAGCCGTGTCGCGCAAATTGATTCAATTTGCAAATAATCCGGCGATATTGTCGCTATGCTTACCGCGCCACGCCTCGCTTAGGCGGCGTAATCGACGCTTTTCCTATACCTCTGCTCGTCCGCGTTTACAGGGCGTTTCAAAATTTCCTCTCTGAGAATATATTCGTCTCTATTTGTCACAGACATGAATATAACTGGACAGAGCGTGCCCGACATCCGTTACTTTAAATATAATAAATAGTACATTGTTACTCTAGGGGCGAAAGTAACTTACTTGGGCCCAAAACGTTGTTTGTTAATAGTTAGAGGGACTAAATAAGACTTTAACACGAGGTAACACTGTGCTTTTCATTACGAATGTAAGGAAATATAAAGCAAAAATGGGTGATTTTTTTGCTTGATATTAATACCGGCAATTACAGGTAGATGCATGAAATATTAACAAAATATGTAGTTCTATATTCAGCTGAAAACTAAATAAGTCGATCTTTGTGTTTAATGTGGTTTAGATAATGGTAGGTAAGGAACCCTTCGCGCGTGAGTCCGACTCGCACTTGGCCGTTTTCTTTTTTTCATTTTACAATCCGACATTTCGGTACTTTTGCAAGTTCCGTGGTCTCGGATGATATGGATTTAGAGTACTTATACTTCACATTATAAGAAAAAAAACAGGCCAAAGCAGGATACGAACCTATGGTTTACGGTGCCAGCGTTGGTTAGCCAAGTCTGTTATAAAACCTTTCATGTACAGGATACGGGATTCAAATTTGAAACCAATTAAACTCGAATTTTAAGCGGCTTAATCCACGATACCGGCAAAGACGCCCACAAGATAGGTAAAATATTAGGTGAACGAGTCTTGAATACTGTCTTCAGGACGTTTAGCCAATCTAGTTATTTCAAGATAGGTATAATAACTTTTTTAAATTTTTTTTATTGCGTACAAGAAAATAAATAAGTAAGTATATTATATATTAAGACTGACTTGCACCACTTTCTTAGGCGTGGCTTAAATAGCATTTAGCTAACATTTTTCATACAAAATTCGATTTCAATGGCGACTTGAGTGATGTTTGAGAGCTGGTGGGGGTCCGCTTGGTATAGTTAAAATAGTAAAAGGTGTAAAAGAATGAATGGAAAACTTGAGTTATAAGAGCGCAACGCAACGCAACATACTGCAGCGCAGATTGGCCACATTTGTAAAAAAAAATGTTTTTAAATGTGAACAAATAAAATAAAAACAGGCCGAGTGTGAGTCGGACTCGCGCACGAAGGGCTCCTTACCATTATCTATACAACATTAGACACAAAGATCGAGAAAAAACGCCAAAAAAATCACGTTTTCTGTATGGGAGATGGAAGCCCCCTTTAAACATGTATTTTGTTTTATTTTAATTATTTATTTTTGAAGCAAATATTGAACTAAATATTCTGTGAATATTTCATGCATCTACCTGTTGCCGTTGTTAATATCGAGCAAAAAACGGCAAAAAAATTATCTGAGGCAGATTGCTGGCAGCAGCTGGATGAGAATGGCCGAGGACAGAAGTAAGTGGCGTGCCTTGGGGAAGGCCCATGTCCACCAGTGGACGAGACGAACGGGCTGATTGATTGAATCCACGATATGGTACATCTAATTCGCGCTGCCGAAAACCCCGCACAACATTCCGCCACGCGTCTCAATCAAGGCTCCCTCATGTCATACAACAAACGACGAGTTAAGTCGTACGCTTTTCTCGTGAAAATTAATATAGGACGGTCCCTCGGAGGATGTTAAGCTGAAGAAATTCGCATTACAAAGAACCTGTCACTCACTCTATTGTCGGCGATATTTAGAAAAGTTTTGTTCGTAGCGACAGAGGGACGGTTATAAGATACACAACAGTGTTATTATTTAGACTGTGCTTATCATAAAGGGATAGGGTTGAATTCACGCTACAGTCAGTGTAGCGTAAAATGTTAACTAAAGTGAGATGTTCTTTGAATATAAAAATTAACGGAGCAAGTTGAATATAAAAATTAACGGACCACATTTTAAGTTTGAAAATTATCATCTCGCGGGCTACTGATATTGCAAGTTGGCGACGTTGTCTAGCTGCTTTTGTGTAAACGAGTCGTAAAAATGTTCTGAAATTTTACTTATTTAATTTAAATTTAATTTATCTTATTGTAGAAGTGGCGAAAAATTACTATTATTATGATGAGGCCTAAAACATGAAATAACATTACTATGTAGTAACTGATAAGACCGTGCTTCTATACTATTCGTAGTAAGGACGTTAGCCTTGTTCATTTTGCTACTTGGTTTTTCCGTCGTAAGTAGGCGTGTTTGCTCTGGACTATCTTCCTTCGCTCTCTTTGACAAGTATAGTTAATTAACAAACTTCAAAAAAGGAGGAGGTTATCAATTCGACGCGTATATATATTTTTTGCTATGTTCCTCCATAACTCCGTCAAATCTTAATCGATTTCGACAATTCTTTTTTTTTCGAACAGATGTAACGTCCAATTGGTCCCATTTTAATTTGGTGAAGATCTGATGAAGACTTTCAGAGATGGAGAATGGAACTCTTCAATGGACAGCAGTAAATAAGGCCTAATGGGGCACATCCTTTAGTAATATCGGTATGTTTAATAAAATAGTGTAAAAGTTGGCCCAAGGTAGTTTGGTGATGTTCTGGTGAAGACTTTCGGAGATGGAAATTGACAAACGTCAAATTTTAAAGCTCCCGCTACCACGACCGACTCCAAATTATACTTCTACAATAGCTACATAAATACATACTTCTAATTATTTAAATTATTTCTAACTTTTTAGTGCTGTAGTGTTTCGAAGTCGGTTTTTATTTTTTATTAAATTTTCTTTTAAGTGTACTTAATTAGATATTACCACGACTGCTTAAACCCAATCAAAATCAGAGCTATTGCGAAAACCTTGGGAATCAATTCCGCTCGGGTTTATTTCTTCAATTCCAAATCCAAACCGAGAAATAAAAATCCCGTCTCCAAAGAAATAAAGAATTCCACCCCTAGACAACAGCAGACGGCTATGTCACTCGCACGCCTGAGGGGCCATCCAAAACAAGAAACTCGCTGAAAAAACCCGGCGCACTAACGACTTACGTAATTCGCGTGATACGTCCAGCATCTGAGAATAGGGGCCCGTGCTGTCCACCAGAGAAAAGCCGATTATATGGCGATAAAAACGCGGGCAAGCGCCCCCCCGCGCGCTGGCCCCCCTTATCCGATCTCCTGTCAAAAGTCCTCCAATTTATGTATTGCAGCCGACACCCCCGCGGTATTATTTATTGCTAGACGCTCGCAGCATCCCAGTTTTCTTTTTACTCGTGTGTATCGAAGGCTGGAGCCGTGTGAAATGAAGATGTGTGGCTCGGGTCGGAAGGGATTGGTTGGCTATTGAAGGAAAGGCTCACTTTAAAGCATTGAGATTTTTCATGTTGGCTTTCGTAGAGAGTATTGATGAGTTGGCGGCGTGCAAGATCGATAGTCTGCGAGCTGATAATTCTCAAAGTTAAAATGTGATCCGTCAATATGTGAATTCGACATGCGCGTGTGTAGACAAAATAGAACGTCTCTTAATTGTCCGGTTGCAACCGTGACTGGAGCGATACCGCTAAGCTTTTAGTTGGCAACTCAGGTCTAACAACGAAAACCATTTTAGGCTGTGTCGTTTGTAGAAAAGCCGACTCCGACACGATAAAAAACCATTCGCACTATCCCAAAACTAACCGTAACGCCCATAGAGTGTACCTGCCTGGACACTAAAGTGCTCTATTTTTTCAACGATTCCACATGTAAGTGAGATAAAAACTATCCACTGCGGCCGCGCGGTAATGTGAATTTGTTTTTATAGTTTTTTCCGACGGTAAAGATAAACAAGATATACTGCACACTGGTGCGAATGTTGCCATTCGAATTTTAAATTTCATGCGCTTTTTTTCCTCTGAACCAATAAATAAATTATGTTGAGAATAGCTCTGGTACTGGCAGGCAATAAAGCTTTTGAATACACTGATGAAATTAAAAAGTCTGGTTCGATGTAATCATGACCAATACGGCTGAATAGACAAAAGCATTTTTTGTGAAACACAAAGAGGGTTTTTCTTTCTCCGTTTCATGGCTATCATAGAAAAATCCGAGTTTTTAAGACTGAAGTAAGTACAGAAACAGTACATACCGTACTGTGTCTGTTGTATTCTTAAAAATATTCAACAACATATGAAAGGAAAAATATGCTTTTAATGACAATAATGTGTAACCATTGCTTGCTGTAGTAGATAGGTATTAGAAAACGAGACTCGAGATTTCACTGAATTCTGTTACTGTTCCGTTAAGTGCAAGTGGTTTATTGCATTACTTGTCTAGTTAAGGGTGTCGTGACGTCATTGCAGCGTCTGCCTTGTCTCGGAGGACGACGGCGAAGTTTACAGACTTGTTGTCTCCGCTTGCGTTGCGCTCCTTTAATGACATCCTTAAATCATACGGGTAACCCGTCTCGCTGAGAGAAAACAGATGGAAAATATAGAGGGATATTAGCGAAATTAATGCTAAGACCGGAGAATAAACTTGGATGAAATGTCTAAGTATGAGAATTCATCATGCTGTTTTCTTAGACATGATTGCTGGCACTTTTGTCTTTAACGTCCCGCCCGAAGCGTAATTTAGAGTCGGAATATTCATTCATACTTAATATTTTACGGTCTGCACCGTTGGTAAAACAACTTAACGAAATTGCATGCCATAAGAAGTTATAACCTAAACGCACGCGGGAGATCTGTAAAAACCCCCGCACTGGCGGAAACAAAAAAATATATAAATTGGAAAAAGGCATTTTATTAAGTGCTCCCTGCACGATGGCCATCAAGAGGGATCATAACAGCCGCCGCCCACTGTGCTACGAGGACACGGAGGAGAGCAGGCTTCCCTTTAAATGAAAAACACTGTCCGGGAACTTGAAAATAATATTGAAATAATGTGGCTGGGAATGTGCTAACATAAGGAATTCCTTTTTTTTTAGTTTAGATTTTTACGAAATAAAAAAGCATAGAAGTTATTCTGCCTACAAAATTCACACTTAAAAATGACCCCAGTCCTTTTGATTAGTCTTTACCAATGGAATGGCGCAAACTCTGTGCGCCATGCGTGACGATTGATTGGGCGATAGTAAGTAACAGCATTTTTAGCTCTAGTTAGACATCTATGTTTTTAGCTATCACTGGTCTGATGTTTTCTGTGGTGGTACCCCTTTGGAATGTTTTTTTTTTGGCGGCGCAATAGTTGGAACGTTGTTCCAAATTTAAAAACTGCTGGTGCTACTGCTGGGTGGTTTTATTCGAAATTAGTTTCTCGGCTTCTTTCGAAGTGCACTACCTCTTACTATTACATACCTACTCATAAGTTTGTTCCTAGAGAATGCTAAATGATTTCTTACTCCTTGCCAATATTAGGTTGAGATATTGCGGCTAGATGGGAGCAACCCGCCTCAGCGACGCCTAGGGGAAAGGCGGACAGAGTGGCGCTGATATTTATTACGTAAGATTAATGATACGCACATCCATGTTACAGGAAAAGACGCATAAAATCTAATACATAAAGCGAGTTATGCCGGGGGAGCGCGCGGAAATCACAGCTGCCTTCTCAGAGGACAAAATAAATAAGTCTGACAGAAGAAAATCTCCGCAGAGTAAACATTGCAAAATGCAGAGTTCCTTTCAGATGACCTTTCGCACCACACATCATCTCTTTCTGAGCAGCGAACGTAGACAGGGTGGATGTAGGACTATTCCTACATAGAGGGGGTCGAATGTCATTGGGTTGTATGTAAAATAATGTGAAAAATGCCATCTACAAGAGTACCTGCTTATTAACTTATAACGGCTACCGGTAATTTTTTTGATATTTCGTTTCGGCTTCGTTTCGTTGAATTTTAAGGTTCAATACCTTAAAATTCAATAGTTTCTAAAACACTCCACATTTTCACAGTACAATTTGTTGTCACCCGCGACTGATGATCAGAAACCCGATTGGACTCAGTCGGTGCTCTACCGCGGTGGATGCTAGGCCAAAAACTCACTATCCCAAGTTGATCTATGTGAGATCTTATTTCTGCCGCTTGCGGACGATGCGTAGTAGTTTACGTAAGTACTAGACGCGAGTACGTGTGACGTGCATCAAAGTTCAAACGTTTCACTAACACTTCATCATCATCATTATCGTCATCGTCGTCAGCACACCGCTGCCCACTGCTGGGTAAAGGCCTTTCGAGATCCCTTGCCATTCGCATCCACGGACTCTCCGCCAACTCAACTACATCGTCCGACCATCGGGCCGCTGGTCTGCCCACTGACCGTCCTGCTCTCGACCGCGACTCTGTGACTGCCCTGGTCCATTAGGGTGACCTGTTCACCAGTTAACCACCTAAAATTCAAACCATCACACCGCATGATTGGTCAATCAGAACTAACTTTTTTCTGTTCTTACCGAAAGGTAGGTCATCTGGCTACAATTTGGCATTTAAGAATACTCATTTTACTTATTATTTCTTGAGGGAGACATGTTTTAAAAAAAAATGGGAAATGGCTAACTGTGTCCACCCCCTTGTACACTATTAACCGGGGGGGTGTGCTACAATTAACCATGGCGTACACAGTTAATCACTAAAATACAAAACAATATTTATTGTGAAATAAATATCCCAGCTCGTTATAATATTAGGGGTTAAAGTATGAAATTGCCGTTTTATTGCAATAGGTTCTTTGAATTGACATAGAATCTTCATGGTTTGAGGTTTTCGAATGAAACTTTTTTCAAATGATGTTCTTTTTTTAAAAAATGTGAAACATTTGAATATCGACTTTCAATTATTTTTGTTATTCAATTTAGACAAGAAACATGGATACTGCGAAAATTCGAGTGATTTTTGAATACGAGTTCCGACGCGGAACTAACGCGGCAGAAACAGCCCGCAATATCAATGCTGCGTTTGGAGAGGGGTCTACTAATGAACGCACCGTGCGATTTTGGTTTAAACGCTTTCGTGATGGAAATTTCGACTTAAAGAACGAGCCACGAGGAAGACCGCCCACACAGGTGAATAACGATGAATTAAGAGAGATAGTGGAAGCCGACCCTAGTCAAACTACCCAGGAATTAGCGGCATGGTTTAACGTTACCTTACCCACAATATTGACTCACTTGCGTCAAATCAATAAAATAAAAAAATACGAAAAATGGGTGCCTCATAATTACTCGAATTTTCGCAGTATCCATTTTTCTTGTCTAAATTGAATAACAAAAACAATTGAAAGTCGATATTCAAATGTTTCACATTTTTTAAAAAAAGAACATCATAGAAACCATTTGAAAAAGTTTCATTCGAAAACCTCAAACCATGAAGATTCTATGTCAATTCAAAGAACCTATTGCAATAAAACGGCAATTTCATACTTTAACCCCTATTATTAACACCTGGTCCTGGTTCACTAACACTTAGCGAGAAGTAAGTCAGTGATATGTTCATTTCCTTCTCACAGAGAAATCTGTACGCATTGCAGGTACAATTTGAGAAATCAAACTGCTCACCCCCAGTTTCTCGTACACTAACACGCTGTTAATCTACTGTTAACAGCTGTCAATTGACCGAAGAAAATAGAAAAAAAAAACACTGACAGTCGTTAACAGTAGATTAACAGCTTGTTAGTGTTCGAGAAACCGGGGGTTAGCCTTTGAGAGGCTGGAGTTCATACAAGAAAAGATCCTGTTTGACAGATCTCTAGTCCCTCGCTAACCTTACGACGCATTGTTGCTCATCTGAATGTTGAATTTAACTTTCAATGTAAAACAATAAATAGAAAAATTAAATAGGAAGCAGTAATATCTTAACACGTTCAATACGGTATTTGACACGATCAACAATAAATTATTTCATATACACGATTAAAACAAAAATTACGAAATATCTCGGAAAATGTATCTCTTTTAGTCAATTACTAGTTTTTACAATTTTTAAATAGATTAAACAAAAAGAGTGCTCTGAAATGTGACGTCATAAGCCAGTATTTCATACAAAATTCCGTTTTAAAAGTAACTCATTTGATATTTCGTCAAATACCCAATGGAACGCTTGCGTCTCAAATATAATAGATACAGCAAATAAAGTTTTCTATTATAGTCCGCCACGATGACCTCCCGCACTAAGCTATCGAGCAAATGGCCGCATCGGAACGATTTTATCAGAAATATGTGAAAACACCACATGGTGTCGGCTATCGGGTGTCAGCTATCGTTGTCCGACACCGATATCGGATCGGATAGTGTGAAAACGCTCCGCTGGGTGGGTTAAAGTAGTGTTATAGGCCCAGCTTTCTGTTTGCATCTGTGCCTCAGCTGATTTTTGCAAGGGTGTAGACACACTCGCGAATTGCGAGGGATGTGTAGCGCAAATTCGATCGGTAGCATACAATTTTTTTTTAATAAAAAATAAAACCGACTTCGAAACACTACAGCACTAAAAAGTTAGACATAATTTAAATAATTAGAAGTATTTATACATATAGATATTGTAGAAGTATAATTTTCAATTTTTAGTGGAGGAGCGGGAGAAAAATTAATAGTTATAACCATAATTTACCCTACTTAATTCGTTGGTTTTAAATTTGATGTTCTAAATTTCCATCTCCGAAAGTCTTCACCAGAACATCACCAAATTTACTTGGGACTACTTTTACGCCATTTTATGAAACATACGGATATTACTAAAGGATGGGCTCCATTAGGGCTTATTTACTGCTGTCCATTGAAGAGTTCCGTTCTCCACCTCTGAAAGTCTCCATCAGAAAAGGGACCAATGGGACGTTATACCTGTTCGAACAAAAAAAGAATTGTCGAAATCGATTAAGATTTGACGGAGTTATGGAGGAACATAGCCAGAAAAAAATATACGCGTCGAATCGATAACCTCCTCCTTTTTGAAGTCGGTTAAAAATTACAAATGACATTGGGCCGGTTTCTGAATTGAGAAGTTTTCTAAGTAAATGCTTAAGTAACGTTCTGTCACGCTCTTTTCTGAGAAATCCGAAGAGACAGCACTACAGTTAACTATCTACTTAGTGAAATTCTCAATTCAGAAACTGGCCCATTGTCTTATTATATTAAGGCGTTTCGTTCAAGTTGTGACGTCATAGTTTGAGCCCGATCTGTATGGCGCTTTTTTTGTACCACGTGACTATATTGACTTTTTGACAGGTTACCTATATTATGAAATGTATCATTTAATGGGTTTAAAATAGAGGAAGTTGATAATATATCACTGTTAGGATTAATTATAGATAAACACATAAATTGGAAAACACACATACAAAAAATTAAATCAAGAATGTCATCCTTCGCATACGGTCTCCGGGAAGTCAAAAAAACAACTAACGTGCAAACAGCACTCATAATTTATTACGCATACGCGCACGCCTGGCTATCGTATGGAATAATAATGTGGGGTAACAGTACAGATGCACCGCAACTCTTCACCCAACAAAAAACATTGATTAGAATAATGGCAAATATAGGTAGTACCTACCGACTTCATACTTCACAAAATATAACCTACTTACCTTACCATCGATTTACATATATTATTAGAAATCTCAAAATTCGTCAGACAACATAAAGAACTTTTTACAAAAAAAGAGGATGTTACTATAAGACCCATAAGACACAAAAATTAATTATTATTACCCACCTCTCGATTGAAAATACACTCTTCCAGTCCATTGGTAATGGCTGTAAAAATTTATAACAAACTCCCAAAGCACCTTAAAGAACTGAATAACGACTACAATTTCAATAAAGATTTAAAGAAAATACTAATTTCAAAATGTTATTATACTATAGAGGAATATTTAAAGGTGTAACGCGCACCCCCTTTTACCTCTTACTCCTCCACTCTGCTACTTACTTACACTGCTTAAACTGATCCCTAAGTTCTCTCTTAACTTGCTCCTGCCACTGATGACCACTGGTTCCTGAAGAAGTAGTCCTCTGGAGTCCTCTGCAGCGATCCATCTTTGCCTCCGTTGAATGTCTAAGATATTATGGTTCTTCCACAGGAGATTACTAAGTAAAGTATGAGTACCTAGGCTTCCTACCTACTATTTTAGCTCAGTGTAAGTTAAATGTGTACTATATAAAAAAGCAATTTATGAGTACCTAATATCACAGAAAATTTACTTCTTTGGCCAAAATGTGATCGTCTAGATAGCCTAACAGGACCCTTTGTTGTGAAATAGTAACCAGGATCTTTTCAGGGAGTCAGGATTTCCAAAGCAATTAAACAACTAGAAAGAGTTAAAAAAATAATCTATTTATTTATCAAGATTTGTAGAAATATTAACATTTTAGATTTAAAACAGATTTTAGTGAGCACAGTTTAACACAGATTAGAATATTAACAGTAATTGTTAATCTTAGTTTGGTTTAGTTAATATTTGAGACAAATATGGTTTTAGTTTATTTTTGTACATAGTTTTGTATGTAGATTTTACACTCACAATTTTAGTTAGGCTCTGTGCCCGGTTATTGTTTTATTAGATAGATTGAAGTTTTCATTAGTTTGGTTTATTTTGGATTTGTTTTTAATTGGTTGTTTTAGACTCTACCTAACAATTTACTTTATTATGTAAATGACTTCAACTTCTTGCAAATACTACTGCTAAACTGTCTGTTTGCTGGTTTTCTACCACGCCAAACACCAGTTCCTAACAAATGTGCGTGCCATGTTCAAGACCTGACCCATAGTGAGAAAAGAACATAGCAAAGAAACTCACCGTTCGATCAGATATAGACCTATTTCAACTAATTGATTAAATGTTTGAAATTGATGCAAGCAAGTTGATTTTATCAAGAACAAATGCAAACACAAATTCTAATCAACCTTGAAACACAAGGATGTAGGTGAAGCCTACACCGAAGTATGGTTCTGTAGACTACAGCAACATTCCAAGATGCAAATCAGACTTTATCACATTTACTGCTGAGACCTGAGAATGATCTAGAGAGCTACCTTGACCAAATCGATGTAGTCAGATCCAATCCACTGGTATGAATCGTACCACGGCCTGCATTGCTTCAGCCATGATTTGCCCAAGCCATCTCACCAAAACGTTTCTCAAGCTATACCACTTTCACAGCTGAACTACTCAATATTTGTTGCTGTAGTTACATTACCGACACACTGTAGAATACTTTAGTTTGATAATCAGGTTGCTAACTCACCCTAATCCTAATTTAGACCGGCCGGTCAGCCCCGCAAAGAAAAGATCCCCAAGAAAACCACCGCCCGAATCCCGCCAAAATCCCCAGTCCCAGTGCGCGTCTCTTCCTTTCCCCTCGCCCCCACACCCCGTTGCCATCCACCCCTCTTGGATTCCCTGGTCTTTCAATGCAACCCTTTCAGGAATATTTTACATAATTTTAAATATTTTCTCTGTGTAAAATAAGCATTTTGAATTCTTTACTGAAACTATATTTAATAGTTTTGCTAAATTAAGCCTTTCCAGAATATTAATTAACTGTATTATTAGGTTTTTGATGGATAACATTATCAGACTCCTACGGGGGGCCCTCCTTGTTCTAACTACAGATTACCATTGACCTGACTTTCTTCTTTACTTTTTTCCTGCCGATACATTGGCATAGACAACTTTGCATACAGCCAACTTTTATGAACGTGGTTTTGTTTGTTTTAGAACCAATTGAGCAAACGATGTTAAATTGTTGTAAAAAAATTAAATAGTTTATTGGTTGAGAAACCAACGTTTTATTTCTTTATTATTTTATTTTGTAATGTGAAATTAATGGACATTATTGCCCGAAATAATAAATATTTATTATTATTTATTGCAAAAAGGCGCCATCTAGCGAATCTCCAATACTACAGCAAAATTTGTTTAATTTTATTGATTATTGTACAACGCAAAGGATTATTATGTTCCCCTACATTTGTGAATAAGTGGCGGTCGAATTGCAAAGGCAGTGCGGACCGTCACAAAGGATAATATAGATGCAATGAGATAAATAATTATATAAATATAACTTTTTAAATATAATTAAATTGCATGATTATTAATTCAATTATGTAAGTATCCTAATTTTAAATTGATATAAGTAATGCATATTTTAATACAGCACAAGCAGTAAAATGTTGCGTGCACAACACGGTCCACAAAGGTCTTATCAAATAACTGTTAAGTTAAAATGTAACAACTCTAAAACTTGTGGAATGCAATAAAGTATTGAGTATTGAGTAAGTAGTCCTAGAGAAAAAAATACCACGTTTATTAACTTTTAATATGGCCTCTCCGTTTATATTAAAATATTGTTTATTGCAAATTTTTCATTGTATATTAATTGTAAAGTCTTTCCTCGTCTTGTTTTACACTTGTAAATATTAAGTACTTTTAAAAATATAATTCTGTTTTTAAACATCAAATATTTGCATTTAAAATACGCCTTACAGAATGCAAAATTCATAAATAACTATCAGAGAAATTATATCAACCTATCGCGCCCGGAAAATTTTAAACGATAAAAAGAGTAACCTGGGCGTTGAACAGTCAAAGCAAATATTTATTTTTATTTTTTCATATTTATAGTGGATAGTACACGAGCTGTTCGAACCTGTTGCTATTTTAGAAATGACTTCAAAATACCACGCTTGTTTGCAGGGACGGGGGAGGAGCTTAGGTCTTCGTCACGTAGCCAATATCGGGAGGGGGGTCTTGGCATAAACTACGGGTGATCACCGAGGGGGGGACGGTAAAATTGTAAAAATGGGTCACGTTGGGTACGTTCCCTGACTTTCGCCACTCTGCTATCCGGCATGCGTTCAAGATGGCCTGCCCATCTCAGCCGTTGAGATTTACAGTATCTTACTGTTGTGTCTTTCTGTATCAATTCATAACGTTGCTAATCTACCACAATAGAGTTCTATGAATTTGAATGCTTTTCTCAGAGAGAGAGAGTTCGGGCTTAATTACCACGCGTGCCCACCGCGGACTAGCAATTTCAAGCGCTGAGGTATGTGAACACCTCGGACACTTAGGTTTCTTCACGACCTTTTTTTTACAACTTAAACTTTCGTAAGCACGTTAAACCAATATATAATAACTTTTTTTTAATACTTTAATATGTAACTTAGAAAACAAAGTCATAGATGCATGCCGGGTTTCGAACCCAGGACCTGCCGAATGTGAGGCCGGCTTTCTACCGCTGCACTGCCACCGCTGTTACTAGTTATTTTAGGATATTCATTCATTCTCTATTCGTACCGCAGAACAAGTGAACGCGCTCGTGACTCTGAATGATTAAGATTCCTAATGCATTCGCCGAATCCTATTGATTTATGGCTAAAAGCGGAACACATGTAAATACGACCGATTTTAAATCATTTCAATAGACGCGACGAGAACATCCGAATCCCAAATTTGTTTAGTACTTAAGGACTTATGAGTACTTGAAAACCAGACCTTTTCATGTCCGTGAAACAGAAAAAATATTCCTTGGTCCATGCGTGTTACTTACTTAATTTCTTTGTATTCCTAAGGTTCATATAAAGCATCATTTTTAAAAGTAATAAAAATATAGACATGTTATTTTTTATTTTAGTACGCGATATTTAAAAAAAACATGAACCTGAGCACATGTTTCTCTCATCATTATCATCATCAGCCATTCGACACCCACTGCAGGACATAAGCCTCCCTCATGACCGCGGACCGGACGACGAAGTGTGCGAAGGCCCCCCACCAGATTTTACGGGTTACGGTGGTGGGGAGTCGCTGGATGCAGGCGACACAAGACCGGAAACTTGACGGACTTGGAAAACCCCTAGCTGACACTTGGCAAACGTTGTTTTGCCGTATTAACTGGCCTACCACCTAATTATAATACCTATCAAATATACACAAAAAAAAATGAACATCGGTGAAGCCGCTTCGGAGGAGTTCGATAATAAACACTATTATTAACGTCAAATCTTAACCGATTTCAACAATTCTTTTTTTGTTCAAATAGATAATAACGTCCCATTGGCCTCATTTTAATTTGGCGAACATCTGATGAAGACTTTCAGAGATGGAGAACGGAACCCTTCAATGGACAGCAGTAAATAAGGCCTAGTGGGGTCCATTCTTTAGTAATATCCGTATTTTTCATAAAATAGCGTAAAAGTAATCCCAAGGTAATTTGGTGATGTTCTGGTGAAGACTTTCGGAGATGGAAATTGAGAACTTCAAATTTTAAAGCAACGAATTAATTAGGGTTAATTTTGGTTATAAGGGACTTGTTTAATTTTTTCCTGCTCCCCCACTAAAAATTTAATAATAAAACCGACTTCAAAACACTACTTAATTATTATTATTTTTTTAATTATTAGTTTTTAAGTTTGTAAGTTTGCAAATAGGTATTTAAAATGGAATCGCTCGCAGCCCCGGCTGCCTGAGTGATCAAACGATCACGAAGGTTAAGCAACACAGGGCGCGTTCAGTGCATGGATGGGTCGCCGTCTATGTCTAACGCTAGTGGCATTTTTCCGAGCGGTTCCGTGCTTCGCAAGGCACGTTAAGCTGTTGGTGCCGGCTAAACCTAATGTAGGACGTCCTCAGACACGGTGGAGCGATGATCTCCGCAGGGAGGCTGGTAAGAGCTGGATGAGAGTAGCCGAGGACCGTGCTCAGTGGCGTGCAGGAGAGCCCTATGTCCAGCAGTGGACACGCGTAGGCTGATGATGATTATGATGATATATCTTGTTGGTATAATAAATGTCTTTTTTCTTTCTTAATATTTCTGGTGCTTCTGTATTCTCCTTTCTGCACCGAAGACTCGGGCTACTTCGAATTTACGAAGCCGATCGGTGTAAATCGCACTCTTTATGATTCTAACACGGTATTGGAGATATTGCGGTTGTAAAGTTGACTTTATGGCCTCTTGGCTAATGTACTTTTTCGAACTACCATTGCGTTACGGTTGTTGGTATGGAGATGGATGTTGTAAGTGTCTCTTTGACTTGGAATATTGGTTTACATGTCTACCATTTCATTCTTGATCATCATCATTCAGCCACAAGAAGTCCTCTGCTGTACATAGGCCTCCTCTATGGATTTCCAAAAAGAATGGTTTAAAGCGGCCTGCATCCAGCGCCTTCCTGCCACTTGAATGAGGTCATCTGTCCATCTTGTGGCTGGTCGTCCAACGCTGCGCTTGCCGATATGTGGTCTCCATTCGAGAACTTTTCGGCCCCATCGGCCATCAGTTCTGCGTGCTATGTGCCCCGCCCACTGCCACTTCAACTTACTAATTCGCCGGGCTATGTCGACGACTTTCGTTTGTCTAGGAATCTCATCTTTTCTGATTTGATCTCGTAGAGAAATTCCGAGCATAGCCCTTTCCATAGCTCGTTGCGTGACCTTGAGCTTTCTTATGAGGCCCATAGAGAGAGACCACGTTTCAGTGCCATAAGTCATCACTGGTTACACACACTGATTTTATAATTTTGTCTTGAGCGATTGAGGTATATTAGACGAAAAGACTTTTCTAAGTTTGCCCAGCCGAGTTGGATTCGACGATTGACCTCTTCCACGAAGATGACCTCATCCAAGTGGCAGGAAGACGGTGGATGCAAGCCGCTTCCAACCTGTCTTCTTGGAAATCCATGAAGGAGGCCTATGTTCAGCAGTGGACTTCTTGTGGCTGAATGATGATGACGATGATGAGTTAAACACTTCTGTGTATTACCGCTCTTACAAAACAGCTAAAAACATTCAAATCACTTGAATGTGGACCCCAGTTATATTTTGTTGGGTAAAACTCCACAAGAACACGTAGATAAATATTACAACGCCTTGACTATTGCAGTATTTTTTTTTTGTTTATTTATTCACACGTTATTAAAACAAAAAAAATTAAATGGTACCAAACTGTGAATACAGTTTTATGAAATACATGGATATGGAGTCCCGTTTGCCCCCTACGAGTACGGAACCCAAAAAATTCTCTTTCTCATGTCAAACGAAGCCAATCGTTTTGACCCATATCCGAGCCCTAATTCGCTTGGGCATGTAGCTAACTTGTTCCCCAACTCACACAAAAAGTTTGAAATTCATACACAAAGCCCAAACCCCTGTGGCAGGGCATGTTGATATAGGGCATGTAAATAAATACTTGTATTACAGGTGGAGCGGGCAACACTGTATTTGCACGATTCCGCTGCGGTTTGCCTGGGAAATGAATTGCCCAATTTTCCGCATTTTCCCCTATTAACAGCATCCGGGCAGTAGAAATACGGGTGACGGCCGCCGCAAATAATGGTCGCCCGTATAACTCCGTGGCGAGTCTTTTTGTTTCGGAAAAATCGCTTTTAATTGCGCGCTTCAAGTTCGCTTTTCAGTTGGGCGGGTGGGCGTTACGCTTTTGTTTTTTTTTTCTTCTTTTGATTCTAGAATCTAAGTTCTCGCGTTTTTGTCCGGTTCGGGGTTTTCTGGATGGCCAGTCTCACCGTTACTTCTTTACTGGACTTACCGAATGTAACGTTGTAAATGCCTACCATAAATAAATAATTAGATTTATACGTTGAAATGTTCAATCCCACAGCATGTACAAAATCCTTCTACATTACAGCTTACTCCTAGTAATTGTTATTAATGTAAATAAATGTATATAAATTATCTGTCTATTGTAGTGAGTTTGTTTATCGTTTTAACTTTGTGATTGCGGTGCTCTAACAGAGCTCATGTGCTGAACTGTATTTTATGAAACATCAGTTGACTTGCAAACAGATATGAACACAATATACTATATGGTTGTTTGACTAAAGTTTACGTGTTGGTCTTAGCTTTTTCATACTTTTTACATATTATATTATGTTTCAAAAAGTCTCCAGTCTTTTCCTTATGGTTAAAACTTAGCTGATTTTATTTATTGATACGTTCCCGGGTTCCATTATTTCCACACTTCTTTCCTGCCGTTAAAACGGTAACCTACAGTCGGCAGTTAAACATGGTAAATAAATTCTATTTTCCCGGCAGATTGACCGATTTTATGGGGTATTTATGGCCCGAGCTCTTAAACACACTCAATAAACACGGTAAAACGTCAATTTAATGGCTAGAGATCAACCGCAACGCATACAATGACGCTTCCATATAAACCGCAGAACTACAGAAAAACACAGTCGTAACAAAAGAACGAAACATAAACTCACGCCCGCATCCCGGAGGGGCAGGCAGAACAAGGTTCTGCCACTTGCCACAACCCTGACAGATCTCTCTCGTTGCATCAACAAGCACGCCGGTCTTGGGCTTTTGCTGTCGACAAATGCATTATGTATACAGTGTGTCGCGTGGGTTATAGCGGGAGATTAACTGCAACGCATACAATGATGCTTCACTGTAAACCGCAGAACTATACGGAACACAAAATGTACTAGCAGCTTTTTGTGTATATATATATATATATATATACATATAATAAATATACAGATTCTGGTTGATAATTAAAGCACTGCCAACAAGCGAAAGTTTATTTTTCGTGCTATATAAAACTTAACGCTTCACGTTCACTTCAAACAAATTAAACAGAAAACTCACTCGTATGCCAAGAACTCAAAAAAATGTAGACTATATAAAGCTCGAGACGGGAATGGACGAGAAAGAGCAATTTCCAACTATGGGTAAGTATTCTTGTGCATATTAAACGTACAAACGAGCATATTGAGTGAATTAATACTTGGAGCGACCGAAATTTGGTAGTACTTAAGTAAAAAACCGGCCAAGTGCGAGTCGGACTCGCGCACGAAGGGTTCCGTACCAATATTAAACACAAAGATCGAGAAAAAACGGCAAAAATCACGTTTGTTGTATGGGAGCCCCCTTAAATATTTAATTTATTTTGATCCAATTATTTATTTTTGAAGCGAATATAGAACTAAATATTCTGTGAATATTTCAAGCGTCTACCTGTTTCCGTTATTAATATCGAGCAAAAAACGGCCAAAAAATTACTATTTTTGTATGGGAGCCCCCATTAAATATTTATTTTATTCTGTTTTTGTATTTTTTGTTATAGCGGCAACAGAAATTCATCATCTGTAAATATTTCAACTGCCTAGCTATCACGGTTCACAGACAGACGGACAGTGAAGTCTTACTAATAGGGTCCCGTTTGGCACCTTTCGGGTACGGAACCCTAAAAACAAAGTTCTCCAATAACTTTTAGGTCGCGTTTACATTAACCTTAACGCCGCCAAAACAGAATAGCAAAAGGGCATCGCAGATAAATACCATAAAACTGTTTTTGTTGTCAACGACTTTTTCTCTCTTCTGTTGAGTTTTATCGCGAGCCATAAGCTGGGTGTACCACCAATCAAAGCGGGCGAGCCCTTATTCAGGATTTTACGGTAGGTGTTCAATAGTAGTAATATTATTCTAATGAATAATTCAAACCTCACTTTTGTTTTTGCTGACAAATTGGCTGTATCAGCATTAGAAGCACATCGCCGACGTTATTTTTTTTACACTGGTACAAAACTATATACTTACCCAACTCGTAGTTGTACCCAAGTAGTAACTAACAATACTGATAGTGCTACACATAGCACTCTATGCCACCCTTCTGCAACCGCTACAGACTTAAGGGGGCGCTTTATGAACTCTAAAGGAAAAAAAAAATTCTTGTAGCTGCATGACGCGCTATGCTCCCTTCTCAAAATACAAAATACAAAAATATTTATTCATCCAACCAATTCCATTGCTAACATACACTTTTGCTGGGATTCCCTTTTAAGTATAAAGTACCTGTGCCAGGGAAACCCGCTCTTCCATAACTTGTAAAGGTTGAACATCTAAACCTACGCAAAATAAAGAATTTGTTTTAAGTGTGAGCTTAATTTAATTGTCTATTTTATTTAAAGATATAAATTGCAGAAATTAATTATAAGTAAGATTTCTGACATGATTTATACTTGTGTAGTGTGTGTGTGCGTGCGTGCGTGCGTGCGTATGTGTATGTGTGTGTGTGTTTGTGTGTGTGTGTGTGTGTGTGTGTGTGTGTGTGTCTGTTTGCGTGTTTTATTTTTATTCATATTTATTTATACTTATTGTAGTTATGTGACATGTTGTAACAGAAATTCTGTTTCCTCATAGTTCTGGTTTAGGAGCCATTCAGTCACTGCCTTCTTACACTCAAATGTTAGCATAGGATAGATGACCAAACTACGATTTATCTGGTTATACAAATAGCCAGACAAATTTTCATATTGGCGACTAGCAAAACATGTTTTCACGCGGTTTGATTTAACGACTATATCATTTCTCCTTCTAAATTGAATTTTAGGATCATACGCTAAGGATTTATGTTTTTTTAAAATGGCTGCCAAAATATACAACTTCCTGATTGTAAGAAGATGACATGATTGGTACAGTAATTCTGTGGGAAATATGCGCGGTTTGAAGAGCATAACCTTAAGTTAAGAACGTTGTGCTCTTTCAGCCTCCAAAAATTTTGTTTTAGTTGTCCCTCCCCACACAGAAATACAGTAAATTATAATAGATTGGACCAATGATTTATATATTTGAATTATTAATGGTCTTGGTGCAATATGTCTCAAGTTTTTAAAGATCCAGATTAGTTTTCGTATTCGGCTATTGACTAAATCAATTTGACTATGCCAAGATACCTTCTGTAACCACTAAAGTCCTAAGGAGGCGTCTTAAGCACCCTAAGCGATAAAACTAACACTTGCAGCTGCAAAGCGCGCTATGCAGCCCTTCTGCAACCACAAAAGTCCTACGGGCCGCGTTACGGGCCCTTATACTAGTTGGATACTTATATAGTTACGTTAGGCAAAGCGAAGTGGCAGTGCTATTTATAAAAAATACAATTCGTTTAAAACACTTCTAAAGTGCATAACCTTCCTTGACCTTAATAATAATCAATCTTATGGTATTATTATTCTCTTTTAGGCTCCGTACACACAACTGCGAATCCTTTACTTGCACTAGGTGACACTACATGGAGCCGAAAATCATGTCAGCTGCACGAAAACTGTATACCGTGTTTTTAAATTTTAAACCAGTTGAGGGGTGCAACTACTTATAAGGCTGAACAAATTTTGCTCGATATCAAAATAAAACTTGAGATGTGAGCCAAATACCTATCTAAACGATTTTTTTTTACGTTATAAGAAAAAAATACGAACAAAAGTTATTCAGTATTATGAGTAGAAATTCCCCTCAATCGGCTTAAAATTTACAAATCAACCGATAACCCAGTGTGGTCGGGAGCACTGAATATCCCCGCCTGTGACACCAGCGCAAGCTAACGATTTCCGATACCAATGCTAACCCATTAGAAGCAGCAGTTACCGCCGGCTAACGGCACACGATACAGCAGCGGCGCCGTATCGCGATAATGAATTTCCTCTTTTCATTTAGTGCTCGCCCCGTGGCTTACCTTGGCTCATTTTGCCGAGTTTTACGGTTCGGATTTTTATTACGATATTAAAAAGGTGTCGTGGGTGCACGGCGCCTTAGTCCCGCTGCGAGATCGCTCGTCCAATACTTTTAGAAAGGAGTTTCTTAACAGTTTATTGAAAAAAAAACCCAGGCACTGGCCAATGCGGCCAGTGAGCCAAAAGAAAAATTAAATATATATTTAAATATAGTTTCTGTGGAAACTGACCGTGTGTATTTTCGTTATCATCCGATGTTGGCGACAAAAAAGAAGTTCATAATTGGGGTGGCAACTGTAAACATTCAAAATGGAGGATGTCCCGTTTTCTTGACTATTTGTTTGGGAAAAGCACAATATTTGTAATTATATAAACCCCAGAGATATGTGTAGTGCTTTTAAAAAAAAACAGTGTAGGTACGCATTAACTGCTCAGTTTGCAATAGAAAAACTGTGGCGCCTAAATCATTTGGAGGAAGTAAATCGATTCTCGAGAAATTTATAGGTTATGATTCTAGTAAACAAATACCAAAAAAATATTTCTATGCAGGTAAATACAAATAACACTAATGAAATACATTCAGAATCATAGTTAAAAGTTATGTTCATTCTTGTTTGTTTTCAGGCCCGCATCTTTCACATTCGTTAAAAACGGAGTCAGTGTTTACTAAAACGAGAAATGCAAGCCTTGATATCAATGATTCAACCCATTTAGCATATGTGAAGCCAGCTATTATTGCTGCAATTGTAAGTAAATTAAAAAAATGTTCCTGGGTACTTGTACACATCGGTTTTATTTAATAAAATCATAATCATACATTGTAACACGCATTTCTTTGGGCCTAAACCCGTATCTCAAAGTAGGTAAGGCGCAGCACTTAATTACCCAGAGCCAGACCATAGTATTGAACTGGGCAGATCTGAATAGATACCAATACTTCTTATAGGACAATTTAGTTGTTGGTGATAAGAACCTTCAAGTAGTAGTCCCGCAGCATAATTTTATGCTCATAAAGCTGCTTTGTCTCCAAACTATAACATTAAGAGAGTTTGTATATAAATAGTATGATTTTATGAGTAAGTTTATATGGTACATACTTAGTGTGAATAATTTTACAACGGTTTTCGATGTTTCTGAGTAACTTTCTTAAGTAAATTTACCATTTTACACTTTATGATCATTAAATCAGCCAGTGAATAGGTATTTCGTTAAAAGTATGCGATTATTTCTGCAAGAAATGTTTTAAAAATATTTTTGAGGTTACTTTTGTATTACAGTCTGTATTCCTTTCGCGGTATACATCAGCATCATCAGCCGGTGTCAGTCCACTGCTAGACATAGGCTTCTCCCAAGACACGCTACTGAGCCCGATCTTCGGCTCTTCTTTTCCAGTCACTGCACACGGCTTTGCGAATGTCGTTGCTGTATACAAAAGTTTGCTTTTTTAGTTTTGTTATAAACTATGGCTTTTCCTGTTTTAGTGAAAAGCATTTCATGACGGTTTTATGTTGAATTTCCAAGAAAAAATCCGAAAATAAGCAATACTTATAAAACAAAACAAACATTGTCGGGGCAAATCTCAGTGGCGCCATCTGTAAATAGTTTCGTGTTGCCATCCCCATTGAAAAAAAAGCAGGTTGGCTACTACGGTCATAGAGCAAAAAGAAAAATAAAAATTATTTACAGATGATTCGTAATTATATTTAAAAAAATATAATTTTCGTTAAAACAGCCAGTGTATTTTTATTATCAAACGATGTTGCCAACAGAAAAGAAGTTAAGCGTTTGAGGCGATTATCCTGCCCCTCAAATGCCGTTCAAAGCCACAAGAAGGCAAGTTACTTTGACGCTGTCGCTTTGATTCTCCACAACTGCGGTCAGATCTATTGATTTCCAGCCTTGTCGGGGGACGCCACTCCGCCGGGTCGTAACTAAAAGTAGAAGTTCCACCAGACTGCAGCCAAAATAACTAGGATTAATCGAAACGCATAACGCAACGTCTAAAGTTGGCTTTAACTTTATTTTTTATTTACATTTTAGGTACATACGCGCTGCCATTTCGAAATACAAAGCATCGATTCTAAATTTTGTAATTAAATGCATGAATTCAACGATCGCGCTCTTAAGTCGTGTGAAATTTGAATTGTGTAGTTTTTATTTCATTTTGTCTACTGTTAGGTATTTTAGCAAGTATTTAGTTTGTGATGTCATGATTGTACGGTTTATTGTACGGTTTACGTTGTTTTGGTGAACCGTCTTTGACTCAAAATATTACAAAATAACTTTATCTGCTTCTGTAAATTGACTAGAAATAACCAATTCTGCTCGCTTTTTGATGAAATGTCTTACTACATATATTCCTGTTTTTAATGATATTTCAGTTCTAAAGATCACTGAAGACAACGCCAACAATTATATTTTCTATTGTTTTGTTTCAGGTAATAATCGATTTGCTATCCAGTTGCTTCTCTTATCTACGTTCTCGAGATAAGTACTAAAGGTGCATTCACCCTGAGCGAACACGCACTTTGAACTCGTTCCAGAGGTTAAAAATACAATTCAAAAAGTAACGTTTGCATGTAACGCACATACTTACCTATATCTATACGCTTTATTACAGCTGTTTCGAAGCTCCTACGAGGGGACAACAATGTGGAAGGGAGACAGCATGTCAAAATTCGATAGTTCCGAATGAAACCGTCAAGTGACATTAAGTGGGGGACGCGGTTGTCAAACTTTGGGGTGAAACGGAATGTCCCAGGGGTTGGTCATTTGATTGTTGTCCGCACAAGTGGGTGTTTACCCTTATTTTATTTATAGTTCATTAGACGTATGGGAAACTGTTGCTTGGTTCACTTGATTCAGCTCTGATTGAAAATTACTCTTCGTAAAGAAAATCGAAGGGATTAGAAATACATTTAGTTAATTATTTTATAAATAAGAAAATAAATTTGAGCGGTGGTTACCCACCACCTTTGAAATTTTTTGCTCCACCTCAACTTGAACTGAACTGTTATAACCACGGCATGTTTGCCATCTTTGGTGGCAAACCAGCTTTTCTTGCTATCGCTCCAGAATACAGGCGTGAGTTTATTATACTTAAACAGAAAGGTCTCTCGCGATACCACTTAATGCAGGCAACATATAAGTCGGTTAATACTAATATTTCCAGTATTAGGTACTGATAATGATTAACAATACAAGCAATATTACGGTATCCTAACCGATACTAAATATCAGTGATAACCATGTATCGATCAGTATCAAATGAATTCATGATAGTATTCGTGAAACAGACTGTGACGTGTAGTATATTCGTACTAATAGAGATTGTGAATATTTTCCGTTGGATTACGTGTTACACTGAATCTGAGCAGAGAAACGATAGTAAAAGACCATTCAGATCAGTGTCAAGTACAGATCGAGTTAACACTTTTGCATGTGAAAAGTTAAAGTTAAAATAATGTTTTATTCAGCGTAGCGTAGAAACTGCGACCTAATGAACATTACAAACTAGACATAAGTGCTTGAAATAGTACATCGAGATCGTTCACGCGAACAAATGGACAAAAATCTCTAAACATAGTCCCTTCAAATTGATCCTTAATTAACAGACTTTAAATTCTCACTACATAGTCTAGGGCTCATACATTCACCATTTTTAATTCCAGACTTCTTTGTTATATTTGCATACTAGAGTTCATCAGATAACTAATGAAGCCACCCAATATTACTGATATCAAACGAATAGTAATACATCGCTTCCATATTTACGCTTCATAAATACGAAAATGGAACAACACCATTCGTACCTATTAACTATCTGTACTAACCCTTACCCAATAAATGACATTGGCAGTATTGGCACGTTTATTATTATTGATTTGTCCCCGAGATTCCCCAGACGATAGCTGAGGTACACCTGCGAATAGGCAAGGGTTTTGTCGGAAATTGAATGAGCGATGACTCTAGAGTAGTTTTGTACGAATAAATAATATCAAGAATAAGGACTTCAGATTCGCCTTGAAAAGAAATGTAGAGTAACATAAGCAGCCTATATACGTCCCACTGTAGGTAACAGGCCTTCTCTCAGGGAAAGAGTATGGGCTTAATCACCACGCGTGCCCACCGCGGATTGGCGATTTCAAGCGCTGAGGTATGTGAATAGCTCAGACACTCAGGTTTCCTCACGATGTTTTCCTTCACCGTTAGCGAGGTGTATTGCTACTATAACTTCACAAATGTACATAACTTAGAAAACCAAGTCCATGCATGCCCGCACCGGGGATCGAACCTGGGGCTCCCATTTCCGAGTCCGAGGTTCTACCCAATAGGGTAGAGTAACATGGGATGATCTATCTGTCTATCCAGCCCATGTATAGAGCCCTACCAATCTCGTCCATTGCTTTCCGACGGCCTTAGTAATGTCATCGACCCATCGGATCGCTGGTCTGCATACCGATCGTCTATCCAACATCGGCAACCACGAATGATGGTGCGCGTTATCAACGTGGGATGATTACGAGCACTAGTATACTCAGAGCGATTCTACGATGGCCCCACTAGATGGCGTGACTAAACAATGTGGTGTTGGTAAATGTAGTACATAAAGTAAACCACTCAAAGCGACATTTGTGGCGAATATCGGTACTACTTATAGTACGTACAAAGGTAATAACTGCCTGGCTCAAGGAACTTAACTATGAAGAGACTGAAGTTCTGCTTAAAATAAAAGAATGACATTTAAAAAAATAATAATAATAATAATAGTAAAAAATAATCCCAATCTATTACATCTATCACACACCCTCTCTTACATACACACATACACACGTACACATCTACACACCGAGAGGTATACAGAGAGGTAGGTACACTACACACTAGTTTTTTCTACTCTTGATTTATAAGATTTAATTAATAGCTGGAGCACAAAGATTGCACTACATACAATATTGTATATTACTAAAGAAAAAAAGATGTCTTGATTTAGACCTGAACCATTTTTGTAGCTAGTTCTATCTGCATATTTTTCCGGATGGGGGCGCTGTTTGCTGAAATACAGGTTCATGCCTAGTTTAGCAAACAGATGCTACTATTTGCTTTTGGATAAATGTACCTAGCATAATTCTAATTTCAGAATCACCTTGTATGATTTTTCTGAGACAAATAAATTAATTATTATTATTATTATTATAATTAATTTCTATTTGTTTTCTCTGAAACATAAAAAAATGTAACTAAAATATATTTATTGTGTAACCATAAATTTCAATATCTTGGCAGGGCTTTCTTTTAGTAAAAATACCTGTGCCAAGAGACCCCGCTCCCTTACATCCAACGCTTATAGGTATTATTTCATTAATATAATTTTACAAACTCACGTTCAAATGCTATGGGTATTTTACTATACATTTATCTTATGGTACGTTTTCCGGAAATGAAATAAAGATTTAAGCAATGTAAATATAACTGGTTTTTTTTAACTTAAAAACTTAGCATGCAAGTGTGTGTGTGTGTGTGTGTGTGTGTGTGTGTGTGTGTGTGTGTGTGTGTGTGTGTGTGTGTGTGTGTGTGTGTGTGTGTGTGTGTGTTTGTGTGTGTGTGTTTGTGTGTGTGTGTTTGTTTGTGTGTGAGTGTGTGTGGCCATAAAAACTGACGGATTGCTGTCAAAATATAAATTTTATAAATTTTTGTTACTAATAAAACATTAATAGAAACGGCGCATTGGATAAAAGATACTAAAAAGCGGGTAGGGCTTTGTCGGGCTACGCGGCCGTTGGTTTAACGTAAAACGTCTATAAGTAAACGCATTGGCTATTGCTGCGCATTGTGTTACGCGGTACTGGCGCCGTCTAGCGGCATGACTCAAGAAGATCCGAGTAATGGCTACTTAGCACTGCTCTAAGATACATAAAGACACATGAATCGCACACGACACATAGTTACAGAATTACAGCCTCGAGGCGACATGTTTTCGTTGCATGCGGTTTTAGAAAGTGACCCCCTACTAGCGAACTGAAAGGCTTGTAACGTAACTTAGATATTTAAGATTTTTCATGTACTTTTGTAACGTATGATGGGCAATAAAGAGTATTAATGTAATCTAAACTAATCATTTTTGCGATAATATGGACAGAAAAGCATAAAAAGCCAAGAGATAAATAAAGCATAACTAGAGAGAGGCGAGGAACACCGCGGATTGACTCCAAGCGATGACAATTTTGACGCCTCAGCCACGCAGGTTTCTTCACTATAATAATTATAACTTCCACACAAAACAATCACTTGTCCTGGTCCCAAACTAGGATAGCCTGTGCTATGTTAACCAGGCAAGGACGTCACAAACATGGAAATACACCCAGACTGAGGTCATTTGTACAAATGTACGGCGGTCTCTAGTGGGAATCGAACCCAGGATCTCCGGCATGGTAATCAGACGTGATACCGCTAGCCGAACGAGGCAGTGGAAATCGACTATGTTTTCTTTCATGCGGCGGTGGTAGCCTAGTGGGTAGAACCTCGGACTCGGAAGTGGGAGACCCAGGTTCGATCCCCGGTGCGGGCACGTACCTATGACTTGGTTTTCTAAGTTATGTACATTTGTGAAGTTATAGTAGCAATACCACTCGCTAACTGTGAAGGAAAACATCGTGAAGAAACCTGAGTGTCTGAGCTATTCACATACCCTCAGCGCTTGAAATCACCAATCCGCGGTGGGCACGCGTGGTGATTAAGCCCATACTCTCTCCCTGAGAGAAGGCCTGTGCCCTCCAGTGGGACGTATGTATATAGGCTGCTTATATGTTATGTACAAGTAAAGTTGTAAATTACCGACTAACTGGGCTTAACGGTCTCTGTTAATCGACTGTTAACAGCAGTTCTATCAGTTTATTGTATGCATTTCAGGCAGCTGACAGCCGTTAACAGTAGATTAAGAGACTGTTAACATAACAAGACATAAACTCACGCCTGTATTCCAGAGGGGTAGGCAGAGACCAGGGACGGCCATTGTGCCACGATCCTGACATTTCACTTTCGCTTCATCAACATTCATTAGTCGTTACATGCACGCACGCCGGTTTCGGGCCTGAGACTGTTATTGTACGAGAAACGGTAGCTAAATGTGAAACTTAAAACGTAATTTCGCATTTCGGGACATTCCAACAAACTGTTACATGATAATTATGCTACTTCAAACAAATAAGTACAGTGGTATTATTTAAGTCCGCGGCTTTCTTACAAAATTAATAAACTTGTCCTCTGCAGTCTTTGAAGGAGAATGTTATCTCGAACGACTTGAGACAACGTCTACATACTAATTAGTACATGGTTAATGATGCTTTTAAACGCTCCAGCAATTAGAACTTGCCCTGACTGCAAATTAAAATCTCTAGAAAGAGATTTAGGTACGCAGGAACTTACTTTCACAGTCTGAAGTAAACCCACTTTTGCACTACACGGAGTTTATATTCCAAATAGAAAGCGGAGTTCTATAATATTCTTCCTAATCCAAACGTGTTTAGAAACTAATAAATATACAAAAACTCACGGTTACTATTAGTGCAATTGGAGTAGATAAGGATGGCCGAGGACAGAGAGGAGTGGCGTGCCTTCTGAGACCTACCCCCGGTTTCTCGTACACTAACAAGCTGTTAATCTACTGTTAACAGCTGTCAGTTGTTTTTTTTTTGTATGCACTTTGGTCAATTGACAGCTGTTAACACTAGATTAACAGCGTGTTAGTGTTCGAGAAACTGGGGGTTAGGGTCTTAGACCCGTGGCCTATGTCCAGCAATGAAGAAGAAGAAGAAGAAGAAAGACATTTATTATACCAACAAGATACATCACAGAAACAAAATAAGCACATAAGTAACATAATATGCACAACACAGAAGGAAATGGACGACTATGGCTGATAGATTAGATTGCATTAAAGTGGAACGTCAAACGTTGATGACCGGTGAATACAGCTTTAAAAGAGCTTTCTTAAAAACTCGCTGAAATATTTCCATACGTTTCATACCCCCCCAGACGAAAGTCGAGTCGACATAATGATAATAATCACGAAGCAAGAGGCAAGATAACTTTCCTAACATTTTGTTACGGCGAAATCGTCTTTCCCAAATTGAGAAATGTTTTTTGTGGTGTGCTCTGAGAATACTCAATGAAGGGGGCGCGGACAAAGAACATAAAGAGTACAGAATGGTTACTGCGAACAAAACACGATGTTATTGCCTTCTGTCACCGCTCAAGTTGCAACGATGCTTTGGTATCTGAGATTTATCCAGCAGATCAGACTTTTTTTTAAATTGTAAGTATGTTTTAATGGTTCGCGATCGCTACGTTAATTTTTTTTTACCAATAAATACAAATGAGAGCCTATTAAAATACGCTTTAAAGTATTTTTGCTCTAATCGCTATAAATAATATATTAATAATTGAATTGTCTTGTGTCTTGTATTTATTTATTTTTAAGTTGAACACTTTATCTCAAACCACTCTGTAGATATATAATCTTGTTTGATTAATTGCAAAAAAAAAAAACCGGACAAGTGCGAGTCGGACTTGCCCACCGAGGGTTCTGTACAAATTTGTAGGTACTTACATATTATAGGAATCGAGTCTCGCAGTTTTGCCCGAGCTTTTCCCGAACATCAAAGCTTAATTTTTGTATGATGTAATTACAAATGGTTTTCAGATTTTTTCCTGTACTTGTAGTATAAGTCGATATTACTTGTCAAATTTGATAGTTCTAGGTCAACGGAAAGTACTCTATACATTTTAATTTCCTTGAGTGTCAAGATTTACGTTTTTTTGGGGCATAAACGGCCGTATCTTTTTTTATCTTAAGTTTGATTTTTTCACAGCTTCAAGGGACTGTTGACGTGAGTGTATGGTTTAATTTTAACTTGATCCATGCGTCCCCGAGATAAAGGGTTTCGACAGACAGACGGACGGACGGACGCGGTCAGACAACAAAGTGCTCCTATAAGGGTTCCGATTTTTGGTTTTTGAGGTACGGAACCCTAAAACAACTATTTTGTACAAAGCTTAATACTAGACAGTATTTTTTTTCGTTTCTATTCGCTGAAATTATTCATAGAATTATGTATTCCGTAGTTTCCTGTTGCTTTGTGAGCCTTTCTGTACATAGTACGTCTATATTCCTTGGCTCTGGGCAAAATGGCGACGGCTAAAGAGAGAAAGGGAACTTCTACCAATGTTTTATCTTACGTCTCTCTTAACGTTTTCTGTCCCATGAGGGTTAGGGCTGGATCATGCCATTGTTAAACAATTAAAAGTCTCCTTTTTATTACTCCCATTAATTTGTAGGTTTGAACATATTTCATAAGTTGTATCTGTTGAATATGAACCCTATTTTTTCGGTTTTACGGTTGAGTTTCACTTACAATGTTTTGCCAATACCCTTGAGCAAGGAATAATGGTTTGACGACGACCCATCACCATACATACATCAACAAACCATTTTATTTATATTAATATAATTTCTTCTTTGAACTTAAACTTTCGTAAGCACTACACAATTATTAACGGATTATGCGAAACAGAGCGATATCTGAAAGGACTTTTCCGACAAAAAGCCAGTATGTAAGTAATATAATTTCTAGTAGCTACTTTACTTCTCAGTACCAAGGAGATTGTTTTGACGACCTTTTCCGAAAATCGAGATCTAGATAAGATGTTGAGATTTTGATAAACATCTCATAATTAATTGCGAGTATATTTTCGCTTTATTTACACATACCAAATTACAGCTTTCTAGTACCACCGGTCTTTGCGCTAGGCCGCGGACGGTCAGACAGACAGACGGACATGGCGAAACTATAAGGCTTCCTTCTCGGACTACGGAACCCTAAGAAGGAAGGAAAAATGCATCTAATGAGTTATTTGACCGTCATAAATCGTTTAGTCATTTCGATGTTTTTATCCTGTTGACTGTCTCGTCAGTCTAGCGATTAAAACGCTTGACTACCATAACAGAGATCGTGGGTTCAATTCCCGTTGGGGGTTGCCATGCTTGGTTTATATAGATGGCCTCAGTCTATGTGTGTTTCCATGTTTGTGATGTCCTTGCCTGGTTACCACAGCGCAGGAGAAAGGATGAAGTTCAATGTTAAAAAAAATCCACACAACACAATCGTTGTGTGGTAGTTTGTTTAAACTAATTCTTGACTTTGATCGTATTAATAAAACTTTTTGTATACGTCTAGGACAATTTTATCTGGGATGAAGTATTGGTAACCGCAATTATTATCCAAACCCACCTTTCTAACATCCTATCCTTCCCTCCCTACATCAATCTTCGTCCGTCCATCGCAGCGCATCGCCAGCCCCATCCGGCGTAGAGCCTCTGATCCGGGTTAGCTACCTTGATACCATTGAGTAACTTATTGAAACTGACATATCTTAGACTAGACTTCATACTCATGGAATTCGGCTAGTGTCCTATGTATTACCATGTGTGTGCGTCTTAATTGTATACCATTACTTATGTGTTACAAACATCAGTAATAACTGGAGTTACGAATTTCATCAAGTCATGGCCTCATAGTTTCTATGTATTTTTTTTTCTTCGAACTCCTTAGGGTTCATTGGTTGCCAGACTGGCGTCATCTCAATTTCGTACCTTTTTTATTAACTTCACATATGATTATAACATTTTCGATAGCCCGAATTTCGTAATTAAATTACCAGGAGACGGGCAGCAGCGTCTTCCTGAGATACTGCGATTGCCAACCCGCCTGCTAAGCGTGGCAATTATGTCCGTCATGATAACTTTCGAAGCTTGGAAAGCCATGAGGGAGGCCTATGTCCTGCAGTGGGCGTCAAATGGCTGATAATGATGATGATAACCCACTATCTTCACATAAGCTTCCAAATTAGTCAATCAATCAATCAGCCCTTACATGAGTAAGATGAAGGACCACTGCTGGACATAGGCCTTCCCAAGGCACGCCACTTCCGCTTGCAATCTGTCTCAGATCATCGGTCCAGCGAGCTGGTGGACGTCTGACGCTGCGTTTGCCACTTCGTGGTCTCCACTCGAGCACCTTTGCCCCATCGACCATCGGTTTTTCGCAATATGTGACCAGCCCACTGCCACTTCAGCTTGCTGATCTTATAGGCTATGTACAAATTAGTGGTTTCGTGAATTTACTCAATGGAACCAAACAAACATCTATTGCGGATCCTGGACTATCAGGGAAAGGGAATCAAACCCCGAGCAGCGCGTTGAATACAGATGCCTTTTTTAACATTCGAGCCGAAAAGAGCGGCTATTATCGCCTTAACCCCCCGAAAAGGGAGTAAATAGACGAAATAGTGGGACAGTCAACATGAAAATACTAGGAGATGATTAGAAGCTTTATTTTTCTGGTTTCTTTTGCAGCCAGTATATAATAACTAACTAATAATAACTAACTTCTCTCTTCCTAGTAGTATGTAGGTATATTTTTCGTTTATCTCCTCCCTTCATGTGTAGGTTTTTATTTATGTATGTTTATTCTATATTTATTTCATATATATGTACGGTTTATGTATGTGTATTAAATATATAAGTATTTCGCTTAGTATTGTTTAGTTGCACCTTAGTTGCTCTTGTCTGGACGAAATTACTTTTAGTAATAAGGCCGCCAAAAGTACTGTACTATATTATTGCTAAATTCTCATATGTAATTCCTGGTGTACATATAATAAAGAATATTCTATCTATCTATCTAACTAACTTCCACACAACATAATTACTTGACCCGGTCCCAAACTAGGATAACCTGTGCTATGGCAACCAGGCCAGGACAACCCAGACTGAGGTCATTATTGTACAAATGTACATAGTTGTATGAGTTGGCAAAAAAAAGGGATTTTGATAAATAAACCATCTTTCTAAAACTTTTTGCTTGCTTGAGTAAAACTCGCCTTTATTCAAATTCATAGTATTTGCTAACGGTGAAGGAAAACATCGTAAGGAAACCTGATTATCTGAGCTATTCACATACCTCGGCGCTTAAAATCGCCAATACGCGGTGGGCACGCGTGGTGATTAAGCCCATACTCTCTTCCTGAGGGAAGGCCTGTGCCCTACAGTGGGACATATAGGCTGCTTATGTTGTGTTATAGCAGGCGACTTTTTCTTCCTAACTATTTTTGCTGCTGACTGTATCAAAGAAGTGTCGTCACAGCTCACAATGAGCTGTTCAGGAGCGCTATTTGACTGTTGAATTTGTAAATATTGGTCGGTTTTTGCGGACCGGCATGGTTCTTTGAATAAAGGCATTTGTATTGTATTAGGGGGAGGGTTCATTTTCAAGTGCTTGCTGCCGAGGGACCTTCCTTTAAAGCGTTCCATTTGTTTGTCTTAGCAGACGTTTCTCAGTGGAGGAGTGGTATAGGTGAGGCGTATTTAAAATATATTTATACTTAGTATAAAATATTACTAATAATAATAGTTTCCCACTCAAATCTGTGTCAGATTCAAATGCCAAGAAAATTTACTGAGTTTATGCATATTGAGACTTCTCACTTTATCCGTAGTGGAGTGAAATGCCTGAAAAAGATAGTCCAAATGCATTCTGAAATTTATTTACGCGGACGTTTATTAGTCGGGTTGTCATTGCGTTTTTGTTACTTGTATCGTTCGTTCTACATACAAGGTGACCCAAATATGAGGGTAGGTAATAAAATGGAGGCGGCTATTTAACACGATTAAGCAGAAATCTTGAGTATATCTAACTTACGTTCACACTACAAATACTTAGACGTTATCCGTATCAAAACGTTACACAATCATTAGCGTTACGAAAATAACAACCGATTATTAATTTAACAAGCTTGAAAACCATTATTTTCTGATAACGAGAACGGAGAACCGTTATCGTCATACTATGCAGAAGCCTAGTATCACTGTTCATGTCTAGTATATCCCATCTCTAGTAATTGGCAAATATTGTCGGGTTGTAACGATTGATAAAATGTTTGGACATTATGAGACCTTATAAATAAAAAAAAACATGTCTTCGTTCTGTAGTAAAACTCCGGACACGATTAGATTAATCTTTATTTCCAACGTTGGAACTTAGCTTAAAATTAAATTAAATAGTAACGGCTGATACGTCCGACCACCACGGCTGTCAAGCACCGAATGCCTTCCCTCGCTGTTCCTGTCTTTCGACTCATTCATTATTTCAACGAACCAGCATCGTTCTACCCGCAGAAAGTCGTATTCGAATGAAAAACTTTACAGTTCAATTAATTCCGCTCAGCTACAAATATACTGAGTTTACTGTAAATGATTTCGATAAACATAATTCACATTTACAATTTTATATTCTCGTCAGGAAAGAACCTTCTCCGGGAACATTCTCCCTGGCACAACACGAAAAGATACTAAATAGAGTACTCTTATGTGGCTGTCGACTTTGTGGTATTCTTATACATAGTGGTATTCGAACCCAAGGCCTTACGAATGTAAGCCCACGGCGCTGGCCACCGCATTTGCAGGGTTCCGTACCCGAAGGCTGCCAAACGGGACCCTATTACTAAGACTTCACTGTCCGTCTGTCTGTCTGTCCGTCTGTCTGTCACCAGGCTGTATCTTATGAACCGTGATAGCTAGGCAGTTGAAATTTTCACAGATGATGTATTTCTGTTGCCGCTATAATAACACATACTAAAACAGAATAAAATATATATTTAAGGAGGGCTCTCATGCAACAAACGTTGTCTAAAGACAGCGCTCGCCATCTAGCGGCCCCGGCCATCTACGTAACCTTTACAGCGCCGATGTCATGTCGTTAAATGTTAAACGCTTCTTGTTGGTTTCTATAGATGACGCTGTTCTCAAATTCGACTATCGTCTAATGTAATATAGATAACGGTACGAAACCCTTCATGCGCGTGTACGACTCGCACTTGCCCGTTTTTTTTTTAGAGTAAAGCTCCAGTGCTCGAAGTGGTGTGTGTAGACCACTTAAGAGTCTGAAGTGGGTATTAGTTTCGCGTATTGCGTACTCCATGCTTCACTTTGCACTGATATTGGTTTACTGTGCTCTTATATGGAGCAATGTATGAACTCTACTTCTGAGTAACGTGAATTTCTAATTTCAAAATCTCGAAATGAGACTTAGAGGGGTCTCAGGGGCGTTTGGAAGTCGTTAGAAACAGGAAATCACGTTAATACTCGTATATCAACTCGCA
Source organism: Yponomeuta malinellus (assembly GCA_947308005.1). Taxonomy (NCBI): domain Eukaryota; kingdom Metazoa; phylum Arthropoda; class Insecta; order Lepidoptera; family Yponomeutidae; genus Yponomeuta; species Yponomeuta malinellus. The sequence goes on from OX371013.1 coordinate 10,817,996, forward strand.
CCTTGATAATAATAAATTTCAACACAATCACATGTCCTGGTCGCAAACTAGGATACATGGAAATACACTCAGACTGAGGCCCTTTGTGCATATCCAGTACGGCGGCCTCCAATGGGAATTGATCCAATAAACTCTGTTTTGATGGTCAAGCGTGTTAACAACTACACCAACGAGGCATTCAAATCGATGCAAGAAGGTAAAATAGCAGCAATAATACGGCGCAACTTGATAATATTACACCTAGGGTAAAGTGTCAAATCATTCAGTAGGATTCATGTAAAATGTTACTCTCAAATCAAATTGGTTGTTACTATCAAGGAAGAGTATTTACAACTAATGAAATTGTAGCTGATTGACGTAATTGAGTATGGAACAACAATGGCTTAGTTAGGTACACTTTTCCAAATTGTACAGGAGAAGATTTTTTCGGTGTTTATTCAAAAACTACATAAATTGACGTGTAATGCAATCACGACAAGTAGTGCCAACTGACTGAAATAACTAGAAATTTAATTGTGCCCTTATTGCGCCGTGTGTTACTACTTTGTCATTTTGATATTGTTTAATGAATCATCAGAATCATCATCAGCCGTTTAACGCCCACTGCAGGACATAGGCCTACTTCGTGGTTTTTATAACCATGACGGGTTTTGCCATAATCGCCACGCTTGGCAGGTTGGGTTGGCGATTGCAGTATGCGGTTGGAATCTCAGAAAGACGCTGCTGCCCGTCTCCAGGTAATTGATTTCCTTAGTCGCCTTCTACGACATCCACGGAAGGAAATGGAGTGATGAATGGAGTGAGAATCCGTGTGGCACCAGATTAAGAACAGCGTTTAATGAATAAACGAATTTTATTTTATTTTTATTTATTTATTTACAATGAACAAATTTTTGCAAAAGTGTAATTACATTGTTATTGTTTCGGGTGAGCGATATTATACTCGTAGAGTCATGGATAAAGTATACAAACAGCAACGATTCTTTCTCATCGTTTGTTTTCCTCGAATTTATTTGCAGTAATGAAATGTACCTATTTATCTCCATCTGTGGGGGTAATTACCCCGTAGACGCAGCCCTCAGACGGTATCGCTTACATTTTGGTGGGTACGACAACAGAAATTATAATATCGTACTTACAGAAATACCACCGGTTAGTGAGTGGGCATCGAATTGTCATGGATAAGTCATTGTTGACAACAAGTTGTTGCATAACAGATGCTTATAAATAAGAACTTCACTCGCTTGTTTATAAGTGTCCATGAAATCCAACTAGTAGTTTAGAAAACATATAATCTGTGTGCCAAAAACACTATTATTAATAGTACATTACTTCAGAGGGAAGAAAGTGACAGTTCCATACCGAGATTATGGCATTTGCGCCACGAGCTTGCGAGGGGCGCAAACCATTTGAGGTATGGAACTGTACTTTATCCTGAGGTATGTATAGTGCTTTTTATTACACCTACGAGGAAAATTATAGACATAAATGCATAGAAATGTTTATATTTAGTTAAAAGTATATTCGCCCGTTTCTGGAGTAGGCTAAGATCATAAGGTCATGCAGCCACTTCTTCCGTGATTCCGCGCGTTTTATATACAAAAATAATTTCGTTTTTAATTTTCTGTATGCACCAAGGAGGTTGGTAACTGGTAAAAAAAAAACTGTATGTATGTGGCCAGTAACAATTTACTTGAAATTTAATTAGTAGACAGTTAAAGTCTCTTTGCAGTATGACTGCTGACAAATTAAAAAAAAAAACCGGGTATTTAATGGAATTTCATGCATACTTCCCACCCTTGGGTCGGAAGGATTTTCATACAAACTTCCATACCTTGGGATGAAAGGATTTGAAGGGCGGGATAAAGGCGTTTCTTCCCTCTAATTGGTATAATTAGTATGTATTTTCAGAGCAGGTGTGATAAAAAATATATTTTTTATATTTATTTATACTTACTGCAACATAAACACATATAGGCTCGCCTGTGTTGCTAAAAATAGTTATTAACTAAAATCAATTATTTCACTATTATTGTGTTTTCTCTTTGGAAGTTTTATAATATCTAGTTTTGTAATAAATTATTTCGTAATGATACATGTTATGCTCACAACGATGAAATATTGTGTCCTATTTTTTCTATGTATTAAAAATTTATAATAGTTGTTAGTCTAACTAGGTTGAAAAATAAATAAATAAGTAATATAGCTGTGCATGGAAAGACTAACGTTGATGAAGCTTAAGTGGTGTGTAGGTATCGTGGCAACTGGCAAACTGGTCTCTGCTTACCCCTCCGGGATACGGGCGTGAGTTTATGTAATGTAATATAGCATTTTGAAATCGAACTCGAGTTGACTTTCTGTGATGTCCCATTTCATGGCTCGAACAACATCTCTGCGAATAACAGCGATGCGGCTCGAATTGTTACATTATGTTTATTGAATTTATCAACCCCAAGCCGCCAATCAAATAGGCGCTATCGGGAAATTGATAAGAAGATAGAGAGGAAGGTTCCCGTCTCTATGCAATAAGGTTTTTATCTTCTTTTAACTCTACCTTTACTTGGCTTTTTCCTCCAAAATAATTTAAAGAAGGCGATCGAGTCGAGGTTGCTCGAGTCGAGTGATATGTTGCTGAAAAAAATATTTTAATAATAAACGGTGCTGCTGCATTGTACGATGTTGTCAACGAGCGTTTAAATTACGTCCAACTTTTGCATTATAAAAGAGCGCTTTCACCCCTCCTTGGTCTAGAGGTCAACGCGCTTGAGTACCAAGAAAGAGATCGTGGTTTCGATTCCCGCTGGCGGTGGCTATTTGTACTTGATTTGTACAAATGGCCGCAGTCTGGGTGTATTTTCATGTCCTTGCCTGGTTGCACAGGGTATCCTAGTTTGGGACCAGGGTAAGTGATTGTGTTGTGTGGATGTTATTTATTACGACAAAATTTCGCCGAATAGTTTATTGTTAACGATAACATGCTCTTTAATTTTCGTATTTTTATTTTTTTAGGGTTCCGCACCTCAAACGGAAAAACGGAACCCTTATAGGATCACTTTGTCCGTCCGTCCGTCTGTCTGTCAAGACCCTTTATCTCGGATACGCGTGGAGGTATCGAGTTGAAATTAAAATTATATACTCAGGTCTACAGTCCCTTGAAGCTGTGAAAAAATCAAACTTCTAAGTTATTGTAAAAAAGTTACGTTCGTTTATTTTGAAAAATCTGAAAACTATGCATTAGTAATTAAATCATAAAAAATATAGTCTTTATTTTGTTTATGGTTTATTGTAAAACCGGTAATACATACAGGCATCGAACTTTGCGTGATTGTGGGACTTTTTATATTTTCTAATGATAAATAATAAAAACCGGCCAAGCGCCGGAACCCTCGATGCGCGAGTCCGACTCGCACTTGGCCGGTTTTTTACTGATTTGGTCACAAAGTGAAAAAATGCGTTGTGAAGCTACAAAACAAAACAAATGGTTAATCTGTAATTTTATAGCTCTTGGGATTAACAGTTACAATAATATGCACACCAGAGCCGTTTATTGAAACCTCTACTAAGGCCCAAATTAAAGTACCCAAGTACTGTACCTAAAGTATCGTAGTAAGTCCTTCGAATGAACGAATACAACAACTAATTCATTCATTACACCTTAATAGAGCACATAATAGTTCACACTTACTAACACGAGTCGGACAATACGAGAGCTGAAACGTAAAGCGAATGAATTAATGAGTATTTAGATGAACGACGGATAACCTTTATTTAAGAACTCATTCATTAATGGTTCATTTACGAACGAAACGTGTACTATGAACTGCTAGTGAGAACTACTTCTTTGAAGGAAATAAACTATATAACATTTTTTCTCTTTCCACTCGTTTCACATAGTGTAAAGCACAAACATTATTACATCATTAGAACGAAATAGAAGTATTTTAGGCTTACGCACTAAATAATTTATTCTCTTGCTCTCAGGCCATCCCCGATCGTGTTCCGAATCGAAAAGAGCATGATTTCTCAAATTAATCCTTGCTAATATTCATGAGTTGTTATCCATCGCATTGCTTTCGAATGAATTAGAAAGCGGAAGTAGCTACAATGGTCGCAAAAGCGGCAAAGGCGTCTAAAATTTTATGAACTATTTGTTTGCCCTTCACTTTCCATCATAGGGTTGGGAAGAAATCGCTTTGAGCAATAAGGCCGCCAGTTGTACTCTGTATCTTTACATGTTTTTATGTCATGTGCTCTGGTCTACAGTAAAGAATATTCTTATCTTACTCTTACTGCCTCATCTCAAATTACCACCCTGTATACTTCTTTATGTAGATATGTATTGCACACAAAATGAGATTTTTGTGTGCAATAAATATTACTGATGCTTGGATGTTTGTTACTTATTACTCATTCACGCTAGCATGGCTGAACGGATGTGGATGAAATTTGGCACATAGATACATTATAGTGTAAAATACACATTTACATTTCTACCCAGGCAACAACTAGTGTTTACATAAATACTTAAATATAAAAAAGTCTTTCACTTATACATAATAGGAATAATTTCGATGATTCCTAAAATAATTAGACCGTGTGCGCCAAATTTCATACTGATCCATTCAGCCTTTCAAGCATTTCACTTTAATATTACGCCAGTACTCTCATTTAAATCGCTAAGCATACAACCAACCCATAGCTGTCACTCTATTATCTACTTACCCCTAGGCCGATCTGAATAAGTAGCGTGAATCGAACCTGTTGCCCGCACGCCAGATGGCACAATTAACTTCTACCCCCGAGTAATTATTCCAAAACCCTCCGTTGAGTGTAGAGTCATCAAAACAATCTCAATGAGTTATTTCACCATTCATGTTAAAAGTGCTTTATCTAATATGAGTTTGAAGCAGAATACGCGGAGAGACTTATAACTCTGCATACTCTGCTTCCAAGTCAGGTGGGATAAGGGTTTATATCATTCATATTTAACATAGAGCCACCGCCAGTAGCACTATAATCTCATATGGATAAAGAACTAATTTGTATTTTCTTGAATCAGTTTCATTTTATATTATTTTTGTTGCACTAACCCGTGCTGAGGGCAACTTTAAAAACCTATTTAGAGGCTAAAAATTCCACCCATGCCATTGAACCCGCGACTTCTGGCTCACCGTACCAGCGCTCTCCCAACCAAGCTAATGGGCAAGTGCAAGCACCGACGAAATTTCGAGCCTCTTTGCAAACTTCTCTGTATCACGCACAGGCAGCGACATCTAACTGAAGCAATTTACATCACTTAGCGTTTAACGTTGACATGTGACGTCATGACATCGGCGCTGTGAAGGTTACATAGATGGCCGCTGGAATGGAACCCTAAAAATTGCTGAAATTCCTGTGATTGTATTTTCTGGTTACGCCTCAGAATTTCTCAAAGGTATGGTCATTCTTTTACGATTATTAACAATGTTAGAAATTACGAGCGGGAGGGATCTCAAGGGAGTTAAGGTAAGGGCTTAAACGCACTAGAGGTAGATTAGCATGTAGTCAAATGTCCGCATTTACCTAGATAATCCGTGAAAATGTAATGAAGCTCGCGCAGTTGTGGTATGATCTTTTGACGTGAAATGTTTTGATGCCAGTTCGGTATTAGGGGGTCACTAGCTAACCTAACCGCATGCAACGAAAACATGTCGCCTCGCTGTAACGCTGTAACTATGTGTTTATTAGCAAATTGTACTTCTACAATACCTAAATGTATACATACTTCTAATTATTTAAATTATTTCTAAATTTTTAGTGCTGTAGTGTTTCGAAGCCGGTTTTTATTTTTTAGTATTTTATTTTTTATTTTTAATAGGGGAGCGGGAGAAAAATAAAGAAGACCCTTATAACCATAATTTACCCTACTTAATTCGTTGCCTTAAAATTAGACGTTCTCAATTTCCATCTCCGAAAGTCTTCACCAGAACATCACCAAATTACTTTGAGACTACTTTTACGCTATTTTATGAAACATACGGATATTACTAAAGGATAGATAGATAGAATATTCTTTATTGTATGTACACCAGGAATTAAGGATTTGCCCCATTAGGCCTTATTTACTGCTGTCCATTGAAGAGTTCCGTTCTCCATCTCTGAAAGTCTTCATCAGATCTTCACCAAATTGAAATGGGACGTTATATCTGTTCTAACAAAAAAAAAATGTCGAAATCAATTAAGATTTGACGGAGTTATGGAGGAACATAGGCAAAATATATATTTGCGTCGAATTGATAACCTCCTCCTTTCTTGAAGTCGGTTAAAAAAGTATCAAACTCACCAACATTAATGCAGAATATCCACCTAAATCACCAACAATTCAGTCTAGGAATGTGCAGTGTGCATGCAAGCGCCTTCCGTACCTCTACCTTACGCTGTACTCTGTACATTGCCGTGCAAGTTTACGTTACATTAACGCGGACACATGAGCTCGCCTAAATCCCACGCTTAATTAAAAGTTAGTTTCACGAACGCTACGGGCAGAATAGCCGTCGTTGAAAAGATCATTTCACACAACGCAATTAAACTTAACTTCATTAAGGGAAATACCTTATTTTCTTTCGTTCAAATAATGGCCGCGCGGCATTATGCCCGGGCAATTCCATCCCCATTGTTTTTCCCAACAAAGAAAGGCGTATTTCACTGTTTGGCCGTTGCAGAGGGGCCTCGGGCGCGTTTTTTCTTACTTTTAATTGAAGCACGTCACAAAATATTAAGTGCCCTACCGAGTGCCCATTTTACTTTTAACGGGGCCATTTCAGACGAGGCCTTAGTTTTTCCATTACTTTTATTACTTTCCGCTGTGTCCGCTTAATCACTTTATATTGAGTGCAATTAAAGCGAAACCAAACAAGCAATAAAAGCGGCTAACTGATCACGTGGCCGGCCGTCTGCCCTGTTGGAATATTCTATAAGGCTTCTAACCTCTTTGACTTGAGTGCAGTTCAGTTACTTATGTGCAAATCTTGAGATTGTGAATTGGTTTTCAGCTACATTTATTTTCATCGTAGTGTTAAGTAGAATACTTTTAACATACTTCTGGGAACACTTTTAACGTATTTCACTAAATATTTATATGGGCTATTTAGAGATCAATTGAGAAAAAAATACAGGTTTTTACAATGTTTATTTGCGCGAAACACTATTTAGTGTCGTGGCGGATCTGAATTTCACTTTCGTTTTTTAATCTTACAATACATACATAAACTTACGCCTGTATGCCGCAGGGTTTGCCTCTTTCCATGGTGCTGGAAAACATAGTTCGCTTCGTCAACATTTAAAGGTTTACGCTCGCCTAAAAATTAAATGAAATTCTGCATGGCCAAACTGAGATTTTTAAAAAATTTCCAAATGTTTACTAAGCCAGTATTTAAGTAGGTGTATTACAAAGAGGTTTCTTTAATGTGGCTTGTAATGAAAAAAACTGAAAATTTCTAAACGTACTATGAGGTATCTAGGTATTATTATTTCTTCAGCTTCAAGTCTCCAGCGTAGTCTGTTATTATTCTTTCATCCATTCAAATACAGTACCTAAGATCTCTACCCCGTCCATCACTAAGATGTTATGTAAAGTAGATTCTAAAAGTCGGAGATGTTATTTCAGTGTGGCTAGAGTGAAATATTCGCCCCGGTTCAGCTGGAATACAGGTGTAATGTTGAGAAAGGTATGTTTGTCCAAATAACATACGCCGACGTATCACTAGAAGAAGGATAACGCAATTTTGTAACCGCACAGAAGGTCTATTCCACGCTGCCTCTATATTACGTGCAACAAATTCTGAACGATTCCAATCTGATTGTCAAATTACATACTAATTGCTATCGCAAACGTAAGGATTCCGACAAAATTTGGTGTGCGTGATTAGGCCCCAGATAAGGTTAAAGCTAATTGGTCATTGCGGGAATACTTGAGAATTTTCCAATTTTTAGGGTTCTCTACTAATTGCTATCGCAAACGTCAGGATTCCGACAAAATTTGGTGCGCATAATTAGTTCCCAGATAAGGTTAAAGCTAATTGGTCATTGCAGGAATACTTGAGAATTCTGCAATTTTTAGGGTTCCGTATCTCAAGAGGAAAAAACTGAACCCTTATAGGATCACTTTGTTGTCCGTCCGTCATACCGTATGTCTGTCTGTCTGTCAAGACCTTTTGTTTCGGGAATACTTGGAGGTATCGAGTTGAAATTAAAACCTTATAATTAAGTCTACAGTCCCTTTAAGCTGTAAAAAATCAAACTTCTAAGTTACGGTAAAAAAAGATACGGCCGTTTATCCCGCAAAAAACGTATATTTATAGTACTTCCGTTGACCTAGAACTACGAAATTTGGCAAGTAATATCGTCTTACACTACGAATACAGGGAAAAATCTGAAACTATACATTAGTTAGTAAATCATCATAAAATAGTCTTTGAAGTTCGGGAAAATCTCGGAAAAAACTGCGAGACTCGATTCCTGACTATTTATAATAATTATGTAAGTACCTACAAATTGGCACGGAACCCTCGGTGGGCGAGTCCGACTCGCAATTGTCCGGTTTTTTTGTAGGTGTCTGACGTGTTCACATACCTCAGTGCTTGAATTCACCAATCCGCAGTGGGCTTTCGTGGTGACTCTCTCTCTGAGAGAAGCCCTGTGTCCTGCAGTGTGACGTATACATACAGGTCACTTATAATAGAGATAGACAACTGGCCGTCGTGTCGCTTAAAGCGATATCTTGCAGACAACATTATTTACGCGTACATATGTATATAAACTCTATATTATTGTTTTATAGCATAAGTGATAATTGTGCCATACTATTTTCAAGACAAATAAAGATTTTCTATTTTTATATTTCGGCGTGTGGTGTGTGGGTCGGTCGTTCTTTATTTTTGTCTTTTGCAGCGCATAACTAAAGTGCTTCACAACGTGTGAGAGCATTCCTCTTGTTGTGCCTAAGTGGGAGGGAGATGAAGATATCTTGGGAGATCGGTTTGTCTTCGCCCAAAATTTGTTTGGGGATGGAACTATTGTCGGGCTCTATAACTCAAGTTTGAAGGCTTTTTTTAGCGACGGAATAAAGAACGGGTTATTGAAATAACGCAGAACTTAAAAAAAACTTTCTTGAAGGTGTACATAACATAACATAAACTCACGCCTGTATCCCAGAGGGGTAGGCAGAGACCAGGGACTGCCACTTGCTACGATCCTGACAGATCACTTTCGCTTCCTCAACATTCATTAGTCGTTGCATGCACGCACGCCGGTTTCGGGTACTTTTTATCTTGCCCTTTGTTAATACATCCTCTATTTGGTCGAATTATGTCCGTCTGGGTCGTCCCTTACCGGCCCTTTCATCCACATTCGCTCGATATATTTGTTTTCTCAATCTTTCTTCCTTCATCCTCTCCACATGTCCAAACCAACGCAACATTCCTTTCTCAATAAATTCTTGTCACTACATCCTCTTTCAGTCCACAATGTTCTCTAATCACACTATTGCGTATCCTGTCATTCAAACTAACATCAGACATACTTCTCAAGGACCTCATTTCTACTGCATTAATCCTACTTTCTTTCTTGTGTACAATTTATTAATTATCAATTTACTTTATACTACACCTGCTTGGAAAGTACCTTGATACTTTATCAAATTTACGGTAGAAAGTACGTCATTGCATATCGAACAAATATGCGGGGAGAAAACGCATCTGAGCGGGAGAGAAAAGTGTATGAAAATCCATTTCTTACGTGGTTTTTCTTTTTTAATTTTGGGTAAGACTATGCGCCGCTAACCTAAATATCAAAAGCCAAAAAGTTTTTACAGTGTGTTTTTATCTCCAAGTTCGCAAAATGACACTGGCCACTAGCTGTGTGTTGGATGGTGTCGGGCTGGCAGTGCGACCCTGCGGCGGCAGGATAAACAATTTGAAAAAAGAACATGTGAAAATTGCAGACGCCATTGGCGCCATTTCCAATTTGTGTGTTGTTTGAGGATTCAGTTTTCGTAGAAAGTAAAATAAAACTATCAAGCAGGTGTAGTATAAAGCACTATGTATCACTCGAGAGAAACTGCGATTCCGGTCACTTTCTCCTCTCGGTGAACAATGTACTCATTTTCAAACAAATTGATCGCGTCAAGTTTCAAGATGCCTTATTTTTGTTGCCGCTTACTATTCAGTTGAGAATAACCATTGTTAATATTTTGAGTTTTAAAGTGTAGTAGCTGCTTCATATGCTTGAGGTCTTGGGTTCGATTCCCGGCATGTACAGTCGACAGCACATCGACTTTTACATCCATACAAACTTTAATCCACGAGCGTTTGTGCAAGAGAAGTCCTTTGCCTTGCCGTGGGACGTTTAAAGACTGAATTTACTAACGAAACGAACTAAGAAAATGGTACCTAGCGCTTTTACTCTGCTTTCGAGTAGTGCTTTTTTATTTTTCCTTGAGGGACAAGGCTTCAGATATAGCGGGTTTTAATTAATAGCACGAATATCCTCCAGTACAGGTTTCAGGCAACAAATAAATTAGACTAAAAGCCGTTCCAGACGATCTGTCCGTCGGCTCATCCATCGCAAAACACGTTCTCTGGCTCTGCGCCAAGCTTTTGGGTCAAACCTCCATCCAATATCAACCAAAGACCGGAAAAACCGACCTTCTGTCCATAGGGGCAATGCTCAATTTCCCCTGACAATAATACCCCATTAATCCTTTTAGAAATACCTGGCTCACTCTCCACTATCGCCCCTATCTGAATAAGAATCTGCAACAGTTCAATTGAACGCTACGTTGTTAGGAATAAGATTTATATTCGAACGGGTTGGATATATCGAGACGGCTGGCTAGCTGCTAACTTCATTCCGGGGTGTTCTATCTGTTTTATGTTTCATATTTGTACGGAAAAAGAAAAAGTTGCTTTTTTATTAAATAAGTGGCTAGATACTCTATTTGCATGGCAAGGATATTTGTTTTTCTTCGAAGCGAAGAAAAGAACTTAAAATTAATATGGATTTTAAAGGCAAAATAATACATTCATTGTCCATTTTTGCTTACAGATTTGATAATCACATAATCCTTAATTTTTATTCACATAAAAAAGTTATTCATACACACAGAGTTACCTCAAAAATGGACGTAATTTCTGAAACGAGTCAATATGAGTGTATATTTAGTATACTATATTATTAGTTTTCTATTGCACCAAAGCACATTTTTAAATTTTTTTTATTTTATTTTAATGTTTTTTGCTATGCAGTGGCGCTGTTTGATAGATGATCCTTAAGACCATATTATGTGATACATAGAATGAATATTCTTCTATGTATGTTTACAGATACTGCGTCTTTGACAGAGCGGGTAAAGTGCAAATTTATAAAATTATGCGGCATTTCGAAAAATCTAAATCCGAGAAAAAACTCGAATCACGAGCAAAAGTTGTAAAATGCTAAATCTATTTGGGTCGTCTTTCAGGTATTGCGCATTTTTTTAAGGTTATCCTGTATATTAACTTTCAAATAACACCATATAAGGCTAACTAGATAACTCGATGTCAACTATCGAGTTCCGTCAAATTTGACTCTCAATGCGGAAAAAGAAAAATGAAATGCAATAAAGATCACTTAAATTACTCTTTCCGACTCTCACAAAATCTATGTCTCACATTCGCCCTGCAAATTATTTAACTACACTGCACATTTGTGCACATCCTTCCGTGGATGTCGTAGAAGGCGACCAAGGAAATTAATTACCAGGAGACGGGCAGCAGCGTCTTCCTGAGATTCCAACCACATACTGCGATCGCCAACCTGCCTGCCAAGCGTGGCGATTATAGCAAAACCCTTCAAGGTTATGAAAACCACGAAGGAGGCCTATGTCCTGCAGTGGACGTCAAACGGCTGATGATGATGACACTGCACATTAGTAATTAAACCCCCTTTAAAACCTTAAAACCCAATCAATGAACCACGGAGCAAGGAACAACTGAGCTTTTCCGCACAATCAAACTTACGGCGGCGGCGCGCGAACTCGACCCCTTCTTAAAGACAGTTAAAATCCGCGCTTTGAGTCGTAATTTCCTTTGCCGGTAACCGGAGACTCCTTTTGACTGCGACTCTTTGTGGGGTCAAGGAAGTGTAACGGTAGAGTACACTGCGACCTCCACAGATAGAGAACATTATTTTTACTCAAAAACATTATCTTCTTCGGTAGCGAGTTGTCTACTATGTGATAGGCTTGGTTGTTTTACTTTGTTCGTTTATTTTAAAGGTGATGGTTAGATTTGACTGTTTTGCTTAGGTTAATCAAGTGGGTATTTATTTTCGATATTGTAAATGCTTAATCTTAGTATGAGCTGAACCACTACCATGTCGCTGTAAGTGAAAACCTTTTAATGACTCTCTGCTACTATAATGTACAATATACCTTTTATTGTACATTAAATGTCTTTCTTCTTCTTCTATTGTGTTATTTCTTGTTGATGTTTTTCCCAAAACATAATAAATAAATAAATTATTTTTACATTAATCCTGGTTGGATTCTCCGAGAAAATCGTTAATAAGTGAATTCAAGCTTAAGATACTAATGTTTTATGGTTACAAAGACTATACATATGATAAAAGTTCAGCAACATACCAAAAAAAAAATTCAAAGACAGTTAAATATAAAACAAATATATGTTAGAATAGCAATCTATGAATTTAAAACTCTTAAAACATAAATCGACATAAAGATCTAAGCTAGTTGATTTATAACATACAACGTTTCGTGGCAACTCCTCCCAGATAGGTAAAGTGACCAATAAGAAACGGTATTGCCTGAAATAATTGCCTGGGTTACCGTAGGCACTGACTGAAAATCAGCGCTGAGGGATCACTTCCTCAGCACAACGCTGAGTCAGCTGCCTTTTGTGGCAATGTAGATACACCACAGGCTACATCTATAGTCCTGTTTTATTTATTCGTTTTGTCTGTTGTGTATTTAATTTTCCTTCTGTGTTGTGCATATTATGTTACTTATGTGCTTATTTTGTTTCTGTGATGTATCTTGTTGGTATAATAAATGTCTTTCTTCTTCTTCTTCTTCTTCTTCTTAAATATGTTTTGTGGCCTACTCCACTTAAAAAATGTCGTAGGTACTTCTACATCCAGAGAATACGGGAAGGCGACAGTTTCAAGCTGCGTCGAAATAGCTACTTTCATCAAGTTAACCAAGTTGCTGGTATAATTTGTATTTAGGGTATAGTTACAATGGGCATCTTACAATATTTAATATTATATTTATTTAATTATTTAATTTAATATTAAGTAAGTTGCAATACCTGATAATGCTCTCATCAAAACTTAGGTTAGCTGGTAGATAATGCTAAGTAGCATTAAGCTCGCCTATGTGCAAAACTTTCTGTTTTATATGCAATAAAGGATTTAATAATAATAATAATACAACTTAAAGTTTTGGTTGTGTCATCATTGCCTTGGGAGGCATCTAGCGTGGCTTGATACGGAACTGTTTACCCACGACGTAACGATAAGTTTAAACAATTTAAATTATTTCTTCCGTGTGGCGCCGGATTAAGAATAGTGTCACTCCATTTCCTTCCGTGGATGTCGTAGAAGGTGACCAAGGAAATCAAATACCAGGAGACGGGCAGCAGCGTGGTTAACCCTTCATGGTAAACCCTTCATGGTTACGAAAACCGCGAAGGAGGCCTGTGTCTTGCAGTGGGCGTCGAATGGCTGATGATGATGATGATGAAATTATTTCTCCCTTTTTCTGATTCTTTCTCTCTTTGTTAATTTCTATATTTCTTTCATGCCTTTCCTATTTCCTTCCTGCACTGCTGCCTTGTGAGAGCAAACCACAAGAAACGTAGGAGGTCACAGTGTAGAGGGACCAAACTCTTTGCTGTGTTATTAGACAGTGTTATTAGAGCTGCAGCGTCCCCGCGTTCCTAGTACTTACCTACCCTTTACTACCGGTCACTAAAGGGTTGGGGTGCCATTGTACAGTCAACAGAACAGTAACCTTTAGATTTTAGTTGGAAAGGCACCCATAACGTAACTGAGTAGAGTTCACGCATGTAAAGGTTGATGTGCTGTCGACTACACAAGATAAGGGCGGTGAAAGAAACGTAAGAAAACGCTCTACGGTTACAGTTTGTCCTGGTTTAATTGCTCTGTGATCATCTCTAGATCTTTTACTTCTTTCGTGTTGGGGCGTTTACTTTCATTTCAGATTACAGCCGAACGTGCAACTAGGCAAGCTGAACTAAACCAAGTTTCAGAATTCTTTGTACGTAATCCTATGTAATTGCTACTACAAAAAATCGTGAGGAATCCCGCGGCTTGGTTGGCTCTGCACGTATTGACTTGTCTTTCCTGTGGGCTAGGCCGACTAAGCTGTCAGGATGGTGTATGTGCTGGGCAAGCCTACTCCATCTAAAATAAAAACAATGTCCCAGGCGCTGCAGCGTCCGAGAGGCCCCTTCACCCATCTAGTGTGAGTGAAGGTGCCACTGGATGCTGATTTGGAATTCGGGATTTGAAAATTTCGAAGGTCGATCAGTTTGGTGCTGTTATTGAGTTGCACTTTCAAATAACTCCCTTGATTTGATTTTCTTTTTCTTTCTTTTTGGATTATCTTTGTTTTTATTTCTAGTTTTTAAGATTAGTTTATATTTGGGCCATGGTAGCCAAGTGAATAAAAGTTGAATAATATAAATAATAAAAAGCATAATGCAAAGACAATATAATAACAACTAGCTGACTCGGCAAACGTTAATTTGCCATAATAATGAGCGTGCAATCTATTCTAATATCATCATCATCAACCCATTATGTCCCCACCGAGGGGCACGGGTCTCTTCCCTGAGGAAGGTATAGGCCATACTCCACCACGGGGGCCAAGTCCGGATTGGTGGAGGCTTGTAGACTAGTGGCTCGTCTACTGTCAGAAGTTGTCAAGCCGCCCTAAGGCCTCTGACTTGGCTTAACGACTGCCATCTATCGACGGCAGCCGGCACCAACAGCTTAACGTGCCTTGCGAAGCACGGAACCGCTCGAAAAAATGCCACTAGCGTTAGGCATAGATGGCGACCCATCCATGCACTGAACGTGCCCAGTGTTGCTTAACCCTCGTGATCGTTTAAGATCACTCAGGCAGCCGGGGCTACGAGCGATTCTAATATTCACAAAGACAATCATAAAAATCAGTGAAGCTGTTTCGGAGGGATTCGATGACAAACACTGTGACACGAGGTTTTTACATATTAGAACACTAGCTGGCGCGGCATACGTTGTTTTGCCATATTAATATATTAGTTAGCTTACGACCTATTCTCAGACCTACCAAATATACAAAAAAATAATCATAAAGTTCGACAACAAACACAAAATCAGGGAGTTCGATAACAAACACTGACACGAGAGTCATCATAGAACAAAATTTTTTGTAAAGCACAAACCGTGAACGTCAAATGGCTGATGATGATGATGATGGAGGTGGTATATAGGGGCTAATCTCAGAAAGACGCTGCTGCCCGTCTCCTGGTAATAGATTTCCTTAGTCGCCTTCTACGACATCTACGCAGCGTAAACTCTTGTAATCCCTCACACCTTGCCAATAAAACGTGTCTGCCCCCGCCTTCATCTTCGGCAAGCAAATCCAAACTTTAAATATTCAATCTACTCCTGTATTCACTTTTACATTCAGTGGCGACCCCTTCTAGTCGTAAAATCTTATGTTACCGGCCATCCGTGCTAACACCTGCAGTGACACCAGATTCCTTTATTTACAAACCTTTTGGCGCCTCACTCTGAAACTGCTGACGCTGGGTTTTGTTATTCGTTGCTCGAAAGACGAGAATCGTGATTGTCAACGCAGTCTTCGTTGTTCATCATTCGTTTTCATTTGTAATAGAAACATACAGTCTTTTTGTTAGTCTTATTTGTAGTAGCAATACCACACGCTAACAGTGAAGGAAAACGTCGTATGGAAACACGCGGCTTGGTTGGCTCCGCACATTCTCTCCTCAATACTCCGCAGAGTATTGACTTGTCCTTCCTGTGGGCTAGGCCGACTAAGCTGTCGGGATGGTATAGGAGATGGGCAAGCCTACTCCATCTAAAAAACAATGTCATCCAAGTGGTCCCTTCACCCATCTAGAGTGAGTGATGGTGCCACTAGACGCTGTATAAATAATCTCATTACGTAGATGCAAAGGCCAGTTTTTTATTTATTTTCTTATTTATAAAAACACGATTCCATTAAACACTTCTTATATCCAGTTTAAGTTGTTTGTGGTAAAGGGAAACGTAAAAAACGGTAAACATAAAAAAAACGGCAGACAAAAAAAAATATGATTAGTATTGGCAACCAGTCTTCTGTTCGTGGAATGTTAAGGCCTTTCAAATGAAATACTATACGTGTACCTATCATACAACGTTTAGTCAATTATTAAAAAAAACTTCTGGGTTTAGGACTGGCTAGTTTGAAACCGGGAAGGTTTTATATCGATATCGATCAAAGCGTACAAATGGCTGCGCGAGAGTAACTCCCACGAGCAGTAGCGGGGCTTATTTCGCTTATGCAGAGGGCATTCTACTTTATTGATATAGAATATTGGAAACACAACGGGCGTCAGCAGAACATTGAGATTCAAAATGTTCCCTGCATCACGACCGCTGAGCCATTATAGGCCGTGTTGTTAGAATGTTTACGTCGATATTCCCATTCTGAAACCGATTGTCGTTAGAGCAGGGGTGCCGTGTGGTTATTCGGAACGAATGGAACGTGTTTTTTCTCATTAGTTGAAAAGCTTGGAACGGTTCTTCCGATGGCCGGTTACCATTCTTGATTAGAGGGTAAGAAAGACAAATAGTTTTCAGTGTCATCGCCATCAATTTATTTTTAAAAAGCCATGACATTAGACAAGGCGAAGATAATTCAACCGCATTCTAAATTCAAAGTCGATTAGAGGGTAACATAGACAATCAATTTGTTTTTAAAAACCTATGACATTCGACTAGGCGAAGGTCATTCAACCGCCTCCATACTTAAAATCGATAGCTTGTTTTCTAAGCGGCCAGAATGCACCGTCGATTTGGCGTGCGCTGCACGCTGCTGCCAATATCTGGCTGGAAGCCAATATTGCGGCCCCTAACTTAGGAGACGACAGTGAAAGCCGTCTCCAGACCTGTTTTATCCATGCAGAATTGAAAGCAGTAATAATAAAATTGTCTGAAACTACTGGGACCTGACTCGCCAGTCCGGAATTTGCCACTACTTCGGAGTGGGGTTTTAAAGTGCCGAGACTATTTGGTGGGTGTTTAAGGCAATTTTATGTCTCTCTGTGGATGGTAGAGTTACGTAGGTCTCCCCCTTTCTGAAATGCTGCTTCAATCGATGATGTTTTACATTGACATTAATATTATCCAGTCTATCATTTCGATAGCATCTGTACTAGGTATGCCTTTGGTAATGGACTTTTTCAATAAAAAGAATATCAAGGTCCGACTAAAGTCAGACTGACGTAATTTTTATTGATGATCTATTCAATTCTATCGTCAGAAGGGCGTCTATAGGTCTTTTATTTGAAAGCTTTAGCATTTAGAGTTCAGACAGTTTAGCTGCTAAATATATTATGTCTGGTCGAGTCTGGTTACGTATGATCGACAGCCTCTCTACGTAGTATGACTGGTGACGTTCTTACATAGTTATACATTCGCCTATCCTTAGGTTAGCCGTGAAGGAAAACATCGTGAGGAAACCCGCAGCTTGGTTGGCTCCGCGCACGTATTGACTTGTTTTTCTGTGGGCTAAGGCCAACAAAGCTGTCAGGATGGTATAGGTGCTGGGCATGCCTACTCCATCTAAGAGACAATGTCCCAGGCACATTTTGAACCCACCTAATCAGAGTGAAGGTGCCACTGGACGCTGTATAAATCATCTCATTTTATCCTTACCTCTACCAGGACTCTATTTAATTATATTACGAGTGAATTTGCAACTAAGCTAAGTTTTAAGTTTACTCTGTGCCTATATGAAATATATGAAAAATAAATTTAAAAAAAGTAGAATTTAAAGATTGGTCAGCGGTCTACTGCTGTACTTTAAACTGTGTTTTTGTGAATATTGTGATAAATTGCATACCGTTGAATGGTAATTAAATCTAGTTACATAATTGTTACGTAGGTCAAAATGCCTCTCTCATAATACAGAAAATTTTAGTTATTGCTAATGGTTCAATTACCTGCGATTTTTTCGAGTGAGTTTAAGTGTATTACATTATATAAACTCACGCTTGTATCTCGAAGGGGTAGGCAAAGACCTGGGTTTGCCATTTGCCACGATCCTGACAAACTTCTTTCACTTTATTAAGAAGCGAAAGAAGATTTCAATTTTAAATATTGTAATGTTATTTGTCAAACAGTCCTACAATGACGATGTTATTCGTATCTTTTATAAATAAATAACCACACAATCACTTGACCTGGTCCCAAACTGGGACGACCTGGTCCCAAACTGGGACATCCTGTGCCATGTGAGCCAGGCAAGGACATCACAAACACGGAAATACACCTTTTGCACCAATGTACGGCGGCCCCCGGTAGGAATCGAACCCACCACCTCCGTCATGGTAGCCAGAAGTGATGCCGCAAGACCAACGACGCAGTCGAAGTGAATATCACTTGAGGACGAATGCATAAGTCAACACTCTAAGTCCACGCCGAATTCCTGTAGAAACAGGCGAACAAATTAAAACCCGCATCACGTGGCCGAATAACTTAGCGTGTGCCCCACACGGGGGTGCATCGCTAATGGTGCAGCGTGGCGGTCGCCGCCGCATTATATCGAGACAGTTTGCGGTTAGCTCCCATTGCATTACGAACCGCTCGAGCTTAGATGCGCGTTTGTTTTTGAGGTGGAATTGAGAACTGTGGGTGGGTGAGCTGACATAATTATTTCGTGCTGAAGTTGCTCTTTAGGATTCCGAAATATTATAATAATAACACCGTGTGGCGTCGGATCACCGTGTGGCGTCGGATTAAGAATAGCGTCACTCCATTTCCTTCCGTGGATGTCGTAGAAGGCGACTAAGGAAATCAATTACCAGGAGACGGGCAGCAGCGTCTTCCTGAGATTCCAACCGTTCCTGCGATCGCCAACCCGTCTGCCAAGCGTGGCGATTATGGCAAAACCCCTCATGGTCATGAAAACCACGAGGGAGGCCTATGTCCTGCAGTGGGCGTCAAATGGCTGATGATGATGATGATAATAATAATCATAATAACTTCCACACGACACGATCACTTGCCCCGGTCCCAAACTAGGATACCATGTGCTATAGCTACCAGACAAGGACAAGGATAAGGACTCTTTGGGGATGAAATGTCGTAAAAGCCATTTTTGGTGAAAATGGACTTTGAATGCAGTCTTACTGAGTTTTTCAAGCTGGTTCAATCTGTTTCAGCTGTTTCGTTTTTTAAAATTCGCAAAAAAATTGCTTTTTCTACCTTGATTTTTTAACAGGCTTCACAGTTATTTATTAAAACATGCTGCAAAAGACACTGATGCTACTTAATTTTTGTAGTATGTAGTACCTTATAGTGCATTTTTTATGGCTTATACTGAAATTATTTTATTGGTTGGTAGTATAAGCCATTCTAACTTCTACATTACCAAAGATTAATATCAAGAGAAAGTTGAATATCTATAAAACTCATTACATTTTTAGTATATCTGTTATCGTTGCATTAATACGGCATTTAAAAGAAAAAGGATATAATTTTTTTTTATTTTTTTTTTGTTTCCGCTCTCCTCTAAAATTCGTAAAATTCTTTTACTACGTATTAAATTTCTTCCCCAAAGGGTCGATATATCATATTGTTAAAATGTACTTCCTTTACTTGGTCATATTCCTTTAGCAAACCTATCGTCAACTTCATCACCATAAGATCCAGTAATCCCTCATTGGAAACACGAAGGCTTACCTTCGACTCAGCACGAAAGAAAATAAAGTGACTAAAAACTTATACTAAGCAGGAAAAACAATCAATTACAATAAGTATTGATTCACTTTGGCGGGTGGTAGCGGAGGGCGTTTGTTGCAGATAAACGGATTACGTCAGCCCGCTGTCATGTGTCAGCCTACCTTCAGACGACTGCCGGTTTATAGGGACCAAGATTCGTGTTCAAAATTGATTTTCTCTCTACCTAAGAAAAACCGGGCCGGTAGGAGACGTCGCAGACAGTCATACTTAAACCAGATGGCTAATACACCCTGTATTAGCGAAGCGCATAATAAAAAGTACCCGAAATCGGCATGCGTGCATGAATGTTAACGAAGCGAAATAGGTTTATCGTGGTGAATGGCGAACCCTGGTCTCGGCCTACTCTGGGATAATAGCGTGAGCTTATGTACACACATCAAAAAAAGTTTGCGATCACTTTGAAAAACTGAAATCTTTTTTGTTACTGTAGACTATATTATGATTTTTTCTTCTTTTTAGATTCTTTATTTAAAAATAAAGAATTAGAAGACAAATTAATGACACCGTTCAGTTGTTTTTTCATATTAAAAGGCTTTTAGTCCTAGCTTACGCTCATTCAGAAAGCTGATTTAGTCAATTATAACCGATTCAAGATATTTTTTGCGGAAAGTTGTGATTGAAAAAATGCCAAGAGGATTATCAGAGGTTTTACGAGCAAGAATAGTAACTTTGAGGGAAGAAGGATACACCACGAGAGTACTAGCACGCAAACTTGCTATATCCCAATCCTGTGTCGTGGCTACGTTGCAGAGGTACCACGGAATGGGGAATTTAGCTGACCGACCCCGCAGCGGTCGCCCAACTGTTTTGACAGCTGCCCAAAAGCGCTATATTAGATTGCTGGCAGCCCGTGATCCCACAATCAACGCCACTAAAATAAAAGCAGAAGTCAGGGCCGCCTCTGGGCTTGAAGTTAGCACGCAGACCGTTCGCAATTGCTTGCAACACGCTGGATTACGAGCACGGAGGTCTTGGCGAGCTCCGCTCAATTCCCGGCAACGTCAACAACGAAGATTGCAGTGGGCTAGACTTCGGCAAAATGAAGAAGGTGAGGAAGAAAACATTTGGCAAAACTGTCTCTTCGTTGACGAATCCCGAATCAGCACGCATCCAGATAACCGACGTGTCCGTGTCTGGAGAAGACCAGGTGACCGTGAAAGACAAAGAACTGCCACTGGAACAGTTCAGCAAGGCGGAAAATCGGTGTCCTTTTGATCCCGTATCGGGGCTACACGACAGCAGACATGTACAAAGCAGTTGTTATTGATGATATCGTCAGACCATTCCGAGTAAACCATGGGCACCAATTTGTATTGGTCGATGATAATGCGCCCGCACATCGAGCTCAACGAGTCAATGCTGCTCTTCTTAGAATACGATATCACACGTTTAGACTGGCCTGCCGGCTCGCCCGACTTAAACCCAATAGAGCACGCGTGGGATGCTCTTAAACGAGCTGTATGGAACCGTGAGCCACGTCCCCAGACAGTTCCAGAGCTCAGGGAAGCCGCTATTGAAGAATGGGATGGGTTACCCCAGGAAATGCTGGATAACTTGATCCTCAGGAGGATCTCCGCATGTGGTCGAGCCAGGGGAGGAATTGTTGGAGTTATTTTATATTGAATTTAACCTTTTAATAATAAATTGTTGTTTAAGTTTAATTAAACAGTATTTTTCTTTCTATGAAATTTCTATCACAATTACATTATGATTAATGGCTCAATTTTTTTAAAATAAATAATAAAAAATAGTTTTATATTTTAATTTCAAACAGGGTATTCCTATTTAAAGAAAGCATACAACATAGATTTTTTCTTGATAAAGTTAAATTTAAAGAATTATAGGAGCTTATGCTATTGATCACAAACTTTTTTTGATGTGTGTATGTATATATGCATACCTATGTCTGAAAATAGGGTAAAAGAACTGTATCTTTCTCTCTAAATTAAGTTTTTAATCAGTACATGATTACTTTGTCTTTCTATGTAGGTATATTATATTCATTATATCCTCCTCATTATGTGTACATAGGTACTATAACTTTTTTATGTAGTAGTTTATAACAATTATTTGAGTAACATTTATGTAAGTTTATTATTAAATTTGAATGAATTCCGAATCCGAATTTTAAAATTTGAATAACGGTGAATTCCGTGTGGTGCCGGATTAATAATAGCAACTCCATTTCCTTCCGTGGATGTCGTAGCAGCGTCTTCCTGAGATTCCAACCGCATACTGCGATCGCCAACCCGCCTGCCAAGCGTGGCGATTATGGCAAAACCCCTCATGGTCATGGTTAAACCACGAAGGGGGCCTATGTCCTGCAGTGGACGTCAAATGGCTGATGATGATGATGATGATTATTAAATTTAAATATGTACTATTCGTATTTGCACCAACTACCCGTCTCTCTTTCTCCTTCGGCAACCCTTCCGTCACAAGGTTGTCTGGAAGAAATTACTGTTAGCAATAAGGCCATCTTAAAAGCAATCTTATCTTATGTCTATATAAAAACTTAAACGTTTCGTTTTATGACAGCTCTTAGCAGCTGTTGTCAATGACCACTACACATTTAAATGTGTGAACATCGTGGAATTTCGATCAAAGTGGCAGCCCCTACTTTTCTTATTCATAATCCTTATTTAATTAAGAAATGAAAACGCTGCACTAGTAATCCACGCAAAGTCTCAGTAGCTACAGCATCTATGCATTTCCTTGATAGACGCTAACGCCCTAAAGCGTACGCGTAGTATATGTAAAACTACTGAGATAAAATTGAGAGAATGAAATAAAAGTTGTAGCAGAACACGGGCAATACTATTGTTGACATGAATTTTGAATTCCTGGTATTGTCTGCAATGTCCAATTATAATTGTAGCAATTGGCAGTCCAAATAAATATAGCCGGCGAAATGGTATACTACTCTCAGGTAGTTACTTTCATTGACCAAATTATCATTAATTGACGATAGCTGGATAAGATTTGATTATGAAGAAACATAGAAAAAAAATGCGCGAATAGTACACAAATAGTATGCTTACTCTAGAGTCCCCTATAAATTCATCTCAGCTAAGTTTATCCACTTTCCTCGCATATCCTATGTCCTATAGTGAAGTGAAGTTGCTGCATGTTGCATAAAAAGCTTAAATGCACTTTATTATGCTAAGTTCCGTTTGAGGAAGAGGTGTTAGCGGGATGAACTTAGGATCAGTTTAAACTATAAGATTTACCCCAAGACGCCTTGACAACGGAAATTTTATAGTTTTCGCTTCGTTTGGACTCTTTCATTTAAATAATGGGAGCTCGTTTACATTACATTTATTTGTTGCACGAATGTTTATGTTCGTCTTGCGCATTTGTAGCGCATCGATGGAACATTTTTGCCTCACATCAGATATTTTCTGGGATCGATGACGACATATGCAGATGTTTTGATAATATTTGTGTGTGTTAAGTTCTATTTATTAAAATAAAAACATTCATTTACTTATTTGTTTTACTAGGGGTTGTATTAGCAAAGGGCAAGATAAAAAGTACCCGAAACCGGCGTGCGTGCATGCAATGGTGAGGAAGCGAAAGTTATCTGTCAGGATCTTGGCAAGTGGCAATCCCTAGTCTCTGCCTACCCCTTTGGGATACAGGCGTGAGTTTACGAATGTATGTTGTTTTACTAAGCGCGGGTGATGATCAAGCAGATACCGCAGTTTAGTTTAGTTTTCTTTATGTTGTTGTGCATATTATGGTACTTATCTGTTTATTTTGTTTCTGTGATGTGTCACCAACGTATAATCAATGTCTTTCTTTTTCTTCTTCTGCAGTGCTACGCTTATATCTTATATTAGTACGTTTTTATCTAAAAAGAATTAAGCTCCAGCTGATGCTCTGACTGTAACTTAATCTGTAATTCATAATACTTAGTAAGACCAGAAACCTACAATGTACAATATGTACGTATTTCGAAATATCGCCTGTAGTTCTTTCGGCAATATCAGATTTTTCGAACACTGGATGTTGTAGAGCTGCCTAGTGATAGGGAACTTGCTTCAAAAGGACATTGGAGTGAAATTGTAGTTATACTCAGAAAACTCACACAGAAAATAAATTATAAAAAATAATTTTACAAATCTTATAAAAAATATAATCAAGTTGCTCTAATAAACAAACTTATTAAGTTTATTCATTTTTTTAATTGAATTTTATGTTTTTTACTGTTATCTAATAACGCAGTAGACGCATAAAACAGTTTTTTAACGAGATATAAGTAAAATACCGATGAATGCTTCAAGCGTCAGAGTAGCCTTGTGACGTCACAGTTTACGGCCGATTTTATGAAGCGTTTCTGTGTCACGTGACTAGAACTACTTTTCGACAGGTTATATTATGAAAAGTATGAGTTGTAGAGCATCATTTTTATCGCCACTTAACGTTTCTTATATGAGCTCAAAATATTATATTTTTTGCAAGTTATCCGTTGGAATGCTCGTAAGAAGCCATTTTAATATAATTTTATTGCGGCAGCCAGAAATCTCCAAATACACTAAAATTCTTCTGAAATAAGAAAGCCGTTGAAATGTAAGTGAACTCAAACGTATTGCGGGTGAATGTGTTTGGGTGAGCCGCGGGCAATAGGAAAAGGATTCGAGGATAACATTACAACATATATCTACAGGGTTATCTGAAAGATGCCCAATTGCAGATACACGTCAATTAAAGTTTGTCATTGACAACAACTCTTATTCTACGTTTTTTTTTTTATAAAAGCTGTGCTAGCAATGTTTAACAGATAATAATTCTTACGGCTACGTGTAATAAATCGAAGGACATTCTTATATGTAGGACAATGTGATACCGGAAGTTGCGACATTGGTAGAGCTCGTAAGGCGCAAACTTGATAAAATTCTGAAATTTGAATAAACCCTGATATTTTGAACAATATAAATCTGAGATAACATCATAGAACAAAACACAAATACAAATTGTTTAAGAATACGTTCAATCCCAAAAATATTTATGTCTATTTTGGCAACAGACTGTCACAGTTTTACAAATAGGTATTGACGGCTAACCCTTAAATAACGTTTATGGTCATGTTTCAAGTCATGTCTATGATTCATAAACTGAGTAACATTTTTTAGATAAAAAGTACCCGAAACCGGCGTGCGTGCATGCAACGAATAATGAATATTGAGGAAGCGAAATTTATCTGTCAGGATCGTGGCAAGTGGCGGTCCCTGGTCTCTGCCCACCCCTCTGGGATACAGGCGTGAGTGTATGTATGTATGTATTGTGAAGATATGTTTCCTCCACCAAGAATACATTAAAAGTGATCCAACTCGCGCTTCTCCCCTTCCCAACTAATCGATGCACCCCGCCATACTTTGTCGCAGTGATGCCAACCTAACGACCGGTTACTTTTGAATAGTGACAACGACACTTCCGATTTTGCAGATATCATGACACTATTTTATTGAATACTTTTAATATCGTGATGTTCAGTATTGACCTGTAAAGCAACTGGAAAACAATATCAATGCAAAGTAATGCCAGAATTATCAAATGTAACTCTGTTTTTATTAAAATTGATGACAGTATTTTTATGAAACATTTTCAGCTAATATTGCGAGAATATTCCCGGGAACCGCCCATCGCTAAACAGAGTATACGGCGCTAAGGTTTTCGCTACACGGCTCGGCTGTAGGCCACAGTATGCAATCGCCATTTGTCAGGATAAAGTAGGCCGAAACCTCCATGTGTAGACTGCGGAAGGAAAAAAGTTCCGTCTAAACTTTGCTAATGCCGGCTTAGCACGAGGACGAATGTAAAGCTTTGGCTGTAGGTTTTCCGGCTTACTTTGCTTAAGGGTTTGGGGCAACGGATCTTCTGAATGAATGAATGCCATTGAGCCGCGGTGGTAGCCTAGTGGGTAGAACATTGGACTCGGAAACGGGAGACCCAGGTTCGATCCCAGTGCGGGCATGTACCTATGACTTTGTTTTCTAAGTTATGTACATTTGTAAAGTTATAGTAGCAATACCACTCGCTAACTGTGAAGGAAAACATCGTGAGGAAACCTGGGTGTCTGAGCTATTCACATACCTCAGCGCTTGAAATCGCCAATCCGCGGTAGGCACGCGTGGTGATTAAGCCCATACTGAGAGAAGGCCTGTGCCCTACAGTGGGACGTATATAGGCTGCTTATGATTGAGCGTCGGTGCCACTACATTATCCCCGATTACAGACGAGCGTGCTACGGGCGGGGCACATAGCATGCAGGAACTGATGGCAGATGGGGCCGAAAAATTCTCGAATGGAGACCACATATCGGCAAGCGCAGCGTAGGACGACCAGCCACAAGATGGACAGATGACCTCATCCAAGTGGCAGGAAGACGCTGGATGCAAGCCGCTTCCAACCGGTCTTTTTGGAAATCCATGGAGGAGGCCTATGTCCAGCAGTGGACTTCTTGTGGCTGAATGATGATCGTCTATGATCGGCGATGATCGCCTGCGACTCGTTTGTTGTCGGCTTATCGGAAACGCATCAAAGGGATTCGTCGCTCGTTGCATCGAGGTGCCCACATTATTGCCGATATTTCATTCGCCGTTGGACAGTGAAGCGGTGCACACGTGCGTGCGTAAACAACTACGTTTTATTGACCTAATCTCACTTGCCTTAACCCGAACAAGCCCGTCTAAAAGAAATTTTATTATATACTTGCTGATCTGGCAAACGTCGTTTTGCTAAATTAGATAGCCTACGACTTATTCTCAGACCTACTATATGTATACAAAAAAAATCGGATGAGTACGATAAGAATCATTGACACGAGATTTTTGCATATTAGACTAGCTTTTGCCCGCGTCTTCATCCGCAGTCCGTTGGAATGAGTAATTTCTGGGATGAAAAGTGTCTTATCTCCTACCCCGGGACTCTAACTATGTCCATACCAAATTTCATCTAAATCCGTTCAGCCGTTTTTGCGTGATTGAGTAACAAACATCCAAATATCTTCACAAACTTTATCATTTATAGCATTACTAGCTGTTCCGGCGAACTTCGTAACGCCACAGTGTCCGTTTATACGATTCTTGCACAACGCCATCTATTTTTAAACATAAAATAAATATTATCCCATGGGAACTCATTACCGGGATATCAAGTATAATATGTTGCAATTCAGGTTGTTGTCTATCTGTACGCCAGGTTTCATGTAAATCCGTTCAGCCGTTATTGCGTGATTGAGTAACAAACATCCAAACCTCCAACCATCCAAATATCTTCACACACATTTATAATATTAGTAGGATTTATTGTACCTACTTACTTTGTTATATTACGATGCGTGGTCAAAGACCACCATCTTCTTTTCCTCCATTTTCTTTTCACCACTTTTCGTTAAACTACATCGATATAGTGGTTGTATACCGCTAGAAAATAAATGGTTGCAGCAGCAACACACTCCACGTCCGATCCGTTGTACGATCAACAAAATGATTACCTGATGATTACCGCCGATAGTTTGGATGCTTGTACGATGATCGTGCCGATTATAGACGATCACACGATCAACGATTGTCGGCGATAATTTTGTGGAGGCTTTAAGTACATCCTCGCAGAAACTGGCAAACATTACATAAACTCACGCCTGTATCCCGGAGACCAAGATGCCACTTGGCAAGAGCCGGATAAACCATAAATATTTTTATATACCAAACACCACAGTCAAATGATTGTTAGCATAGTTCATATTAGTAAGATGTCTCTCATCACAATTTGAATCACGTCGATATAGATGCAAAGGGCTTTGATGTTGATGAAATTCATACAAGTTCAATAATAATAACTTCCACACAACACAATCACTTGTCTTGGTCCCAAGCTAGGATACCTGTGCTATGGTAACCAGGCAAGGACATCACAAACATGAAATACACCCACACTGAAGCCATGTGTATAAATATACAATGGGAATCGAACCCACGACCTTTCACGCATGGTAATCACACGTGATAGCGCTAGAATAATGAGGCACAAGTTCAATGTATCCGAAATTTATTTTGTCGTTTATCTGTCAGCAGAACATCAACTAGACAGACCGCCCCTTATCGCATTCTAGTAACTAGAAAGCGGTCTTTTCGCCTCCAACTGAGCAATTTGCCCTCGACTAATTTACGCTGCGACCAGTCGGTCTGGTTGAATAAACGACCGACTGAAGTTGGACGTTGTAGGTGCTACATAGAATGTGAAGCACAGAAGTACAGATTAAATATACCTACAACATGAAATTCAATTCAATTTGGCAAAAATAAAACTGGTGTCTTTTTTTCATTTATGTCAATAACAATCATTAAAAAAAACTTATATAAACGCGACATACTTTTACATAAATGCGATGATGGTAAAATAAAATATTGTTCTTCATGGTTTGCCTTTTCGGACTATTATTTCAATAACATAATTACAAAAGTAACTAATGAATGTTCATGAAGCGACAGCGATATGTGATGACCATGGCAAGTGGCAGACCCTGCTCTCTCCCTACCCCTCCGGGATACCGGCGTGAGTTTATGTTATGTTGTTGTTGTTGCAAAAGTTTGGAACCATAGTCTGACTGACAGGGTCTTCGCATCACCTTATCTTTAAAACGCATTATGAGCCCATTGTTTTGCACTGAAGTAGCGTCATCTATTTGTTTTTAGGCTATGATGTTGGATAAAGGGCAGGGCAATACCGTCGGACCTGGAGGAATTTTGGTACGAAAAACTGCAATTCAACCGAGAAAGCTGAGGACTTAAAAATCCGTTAAAAATTCTTTGATCTGACATGCGAATATGAACTCGCCTTGAATCTTGTACCAAGGTTTGAGTCGAGGGTTTATTTATGATAAGTAAATGTATTTTGATTCTCTTTTTCCCTCCAGTACAAAAACTAGGTAAGCGTGCAAAATATAGAGTCAATTGTGCAAATGTCGAAATAAAGATCCATGCTTCGCCTTTCATAGTAACTTACGCAATCGTAAGAGCGATTACATACTCTCACGCCCATATTAAAGAGAACGGATGTATGTTTTTATTTTACCTTCTGCTATGAAATTAAGTCAAATTACATAGCAGACACAGGTTTTCCCACAGCACGTCTCTGCAATCAGAGGTAGTTGCCCACAGTATCACTTCATTTACATGATTGCTAGTGCATCTAAAAAGTACACCTATAAGCAGCCTATACACGTACCACTGCAGGATTCAGGCCTTCTTTCAGATAAAGAATATGAACAATCAACAAGCGTCCCCTCTGCTCTATATAGTCCTGCATAGGTAGCACGATGATGCGAGTCGCGCGTTTTAACGTCAAAAGTGGCTACTTTTCAGTACATTAATTGTCAAGTACTCACATTTTAGCGCCACAGAACGCGTGACTTGGGCAGGCACAAGATTTTTTAATACTAATTTTAATTTAGGTTTTAGGATCGTATCAATCACTAACGCAACAATTAAATACGGGAGTTGTAATATTTTATTCCAGTAGATCGTGACAGGTTCGCGGTTTGTTGGGTAACACAACGGAGTTGCACTGGGCTATTCCAAAATTTAGGTGGAGTGCAGTCGCAAAGTTGGCCGGTCGCGCGTTCGTGTGAAATTCAAATTTGCTGGGGCCCTTATGTTTTATAACGCCCGCCGCTTTTGTATAAAAAAGTTAGTGGGATTCCTAACAGTAACAAACTCTCTCTGTGCGTACACTGAAATTTAAAATATAGCGTAGTCAAATGTTAAACGTCGGAACCTAAATATTTCGGGTTGTGTCATCATCATCAGCCATTTGACGCCCACTGTAGTACATAGGCCTCCCTCATGGTTTTCCGAGCTTCCCGGTAGGGTGCCGCCCGCATCCAAGGACTCCCCGCCACCGTAACCAGGTCGTCAGACCATCTGGTGGGGGGGCCTGCCCACCCTACGTCGTCCGGTCCGCAGTTGCCGGATCAGAACTTTTTCGCCCCACCGTCCATAAGTTCTCCGCGCTATCTGCCCCGCCCACTGCCACTTCAACTGAGCAATTATTCGAGCATTATCAGTAAGTCAGGTTCTTCTGCGGACCTCCTCATTCCTGATTCGATTACGCAATGAAACTCCTAACATAGTTCTCTCCATTATAAAAATGTCGATGCGCTCTTAGGAAGTCTTAGAACGTAGTTAGACTTATGAAAATATTACTTGGTTTCAAAATGACATTTGCGCATGAAATTCCGTATGTTGCAACAGTAAAATAAGACAAATTTATACTTTGTTAAAGTAAAGTAAGGTAGCAATAAAGTAAGGATTGAAATGTCGACGGTCATTCTTTCTCTGAATCCAAATTCCTAAATTCCGTTGTTTAACGCGGAATCATCCAATTGCGAATAGCTGAAGTAGGTATGTTAAAATGGAAACTATCATCTTACTAATCTAATTCATGATTCACCTTTCTACCTACTGCACTGTACGGGTACTGCTTACGAAAGATTTTGTTCGGAAAAAATCACCTCTATGACTATCATCATCAGCCATTTGGCGCCCACTGCAGTACATAGGCCTCCCTCATGGTTTTCCAAGCGTCCCGGTCTTGTGCCGCCCGCATCCAGCGACTCCCCGCCACAGTAACCAGGTCTTCAAACCATCTGGTGAGGGATCTGCCACGCTGCGTCGTCCTCTATGACTACCTAGTAATAATATAGTTTCAGTCGAATGAAGTTGTGTTTTATTTATATTTACGATTGCAGGTGTGATAGTAATAATATTATTCATTTACACGTACGCATTATGGCGCGACGCACGAATTTTCGCGCGCGGCCAATTTTCTACTACGTGACGTGAATAACCCCTGTATTGGTAGTAATGTGGCCGTTGCTTAGCAACGGCCAGAAATTATTTTTAAATTTAAGTTGCCATGCGAAAAAAGTGTCATTCCTACAGGCGAACATTCAAGAGAAAAATTATACTGGCAGATCCTAATCTTACCCAACATGAACTCTCATTTTAATGAAGGATTGAGAAAAACATATTTACGGAGCTTTTTTACCGTATCGCTAGCTCAAATTTACCAAAAACTTTGCAGAGGTGGTTGGCTATGGGTTTAGCAGAGAGAGACAGACAGTCCTCTCTAATATTCATATAACAGTGTCATAGAGCTCGAAACGAATCAATTTCTCTCTGCAATCAGTTAGCTATTCGTCCTCAATCACTACGAAGTAGAGATTCCTTTTGAAAAAAATATGTAATCAGATAGTTACTTACGTAATTTTATATGGCACATCTCGATATGTGTTGTTCCGTCAATCCGATTTCCGATGCGTCACATGGAGTTGACGATACAAAACGCTCCGAAAAGAACCATCAACGACCACGCCGAGATTAGCCTAGTATTTTTTTTCTCTTACAGTATTAGTCTTTTTCGCCGCAACACGCCTTCATCCTGACAAATGTGCCTTGTATTATTACGCCTTATATATTTGTTAGGTAATTTATTGCGGGTTTACTTCGCTTTGTCCGCCCCGTGATGAACTTGGAGCGCTGGCTTGTATTTCCTCTCTTATTGTCTGATTTAGCTACGAAACATTAGATAGAAATTGTTTTCTTAACCTAGATGGACGATTTATCTTGCTGAACCTTGAGGTCATGAGAAACTAGGTGAAATAGAATTTGTGTTCCTGTATTTTGGGAGCTAACATGCCAGAGATTTAAAATCATAACGGAATAATTAGAAAACTGTTAGAAATTTTGGATTGTGAAAACATCTATGCTTCATCAGACATCTATGTTAGAACATTAAATTAGATCAACTCTTGCCTGTATCCCGGATGGGTAGGCAGAGACCGGGGCTTGTCACTTGCCACGATCCTGACAAACTTCTTTCGCTTCATCAACATTATTTAGTCGTTGCATGCGCGCACGCCGGCTAAGGGTACTTTTTATCTTGCCCCTCGCTAATACATCCTCGTGGTCGATGTGGTTGAAGTATGTCCGCCTGGGACGTTGCCATTAGAAATCCTCGGTACATACATACATAAACTCACGCCTATATCCTAGAGGGGTAGGCACAGAGCAGGGACTGCCACTTGCCACAATCCTGACAGATCACTTTCGCTTCCTCAACATTCATTTGTCGTTGCATGCACGCACGCCGGTTTCCAGTACTTTTATCTTGCCCTTTTCTAATACATGGCCTATTTGGTCGAAGTATGTCCGCCTGGGTCGTCCCTTACTGGCCCTTCCACCCACATTCGCTCGATATATTTGTTTCGTCAATCTTTCTTCCTTCATCCTCTCCATATCTCAAACCAACGCAACATTCCTTTCTCAATATTCTAGTCACTACATCCTCTTTCAGTCCACAACGTTCTCTTATCAAGCTATTGCGTATCCTGTCATTCAAAGTAACACTAGACATACTTCTCAAGGACCTCATTACTACTTCATTTTCTTAAATCCTCGGTAATTTCCTATTAATGTTGTACATTGCATAATCGCACATTCTCTGCCAAAACGGCTATGTCAGTTACTCCAGAGTGAACATACACCCCTGTACATCTATCTCTCTTGAATGTCATTGGGACGTGGCCGGTCCAATACGGTGGGGTTATCATATTTTTTTAAGCACTTGTTTTTTAAGTATCCATTTTGCATAATTCAACCTTGCAGATCTTTAGACACATCGGCCGTGTTATTTAGCATCAAATTAAAAGCTACAAACAGACGTAGAAACAAATGAAGAGAGTCGCAATGACGTCCGCCCCCGGCACGTACGCCACGGCGCCCGTGTGCGTACTCGGTGTGTCATTTTAACTAAATTAAGTTAAATTACACGGGTGTTATTTAGATGAACACACGATAATTCTGTTTGCGCCGAGAACAGACACGGGGAGGGCATTATTTATTCAAATCATGTTAGCACGCGGCTCGCAAACGGAGCCGGGGACACCAGAGCCGGGGAGTGACAGAGGCGAAAGAGCGCCTCTGAATTGCTCCACTGTACATAAGCAATGAACAAGTCTTTCCCTTAATTACACTAGCGTAGCGTAGTGAGCGAAGAATTGCAATAAACTGGTGGCAGTGCTGAGAAATGACAACGAAGTTTCTCATCTGATTCCCCGCAATGCATCTGCAACTTCGTCTGGAACAGATTGACAGCCTTTCCAAAAATAGGTTTTTCAAATCCAAAGTTTATATAAGCACAACAAGTCAGCAAGGCCACCCAAAACAAGGGTAAGTGCTAACTATAAAGGAAAGTATCGTGACGTGCTCAGTTACCTCAATGCTTGAAATCGCCAATCCTATACACTGTCTCTAAGAGAAGGCCTATACTATAAAATGTTGGTATCATATTAGTAATATATGATATTTTTAATAATTTATTATAGATTGCCCTTATAATATAGACCGTTTATGAATGTACGAGCACTGGCTTGATGTTGCATTACCAACTCTAATGCTGAAAACTCTTTTCATCTGACCTCTGGAACGTGAAAGTGAAATACTTGGTTTTTTGGGAAAAGAAACAGCTCCTGCTCGTAAATTTCTGGGGAGCACTGGCCATTTTGTATATTGTGTTGAACGTGGTGGCAAAAGAACAAAATGGAAAATTAGCGGCCAGGTTTGAATATCAAGGTTGAGATTAGATGAAGAAAAAGAAGTAATAATTATGTTAGTGTGTGTCGTAAATGTGTGATGTTGTCCGCGCGTGTGTGCTTTTAGTTAGCCCGACGGAAATAGTAATGTCCAATGAGCAATATTTTATTAGGGGCTGGCTTTGCAGTATATAGGGTATATGTAACAAAATCTCAGTATATGCGAAAACGGAGGGTTCTAATCAGTACGAAAACCTTCAACTATGCTTCAGCTTCGAAATCGTAAAAAAATATCAGCTGTGCTAGACTAAAGTAACATACGGAATAAAAATTTATGGTATGATGTCCGAATATTTCCTCGCGATTTCGAAGTATTCTCATCTCAAAAGTTGTTCGTATTGACGAGTTGATCCCCATATTCGGATGTATATGGAGATTTAGTTACACTCCGTGTATTTCACTTTTTTAACAGCGGGTGTTTTTTAGTTAATTGTAAACCACTTTTATTGTAAACAAAAATGCATTTGTGTACCTAAGTGCTACATCAAAATGTATGAAAAGGCTGTGTTTCGGCTTGAGATTTCAGTCTTAAATCCTTTTATGTAACTTAATTAAAAAAGCCAAACTCAATGTACCACGTACTCGGGCCAACTACGGGATGTATCAGCGAGACGCAAGATAAAAAGTACCTGAAACCGGGAGAGAGATTTCTCAGAATCGTGGCTAGTGGCAAACCCTGGTCTCTGCCTGTCCAGTCGTGAGTTTATGTATGTCTGCACCTATATGTCGCGTTTAATCTCAGTGATAAATTCCACGTCAAGTGTTTTAATTCAAATGGCTAACAACTAAAACGATATTTTCTTCTTTGTTGCAGGTAATTTACCTTAGAGTTCCGGGAGTGCAAGTAGAATAACAAGGAAAGCGAATTTAGCAGCTAAAAGGTTCTACCGGCAAGTCAAGCTTACCCACTCATGCATAACAAACAGAGGTGTCGAGCCAGGAGGTTGTCTGATCGTGCCAAATCAATCGAGGACGTATTAAATGACACAGACGGGTGTTTAGAATACCGTGAGGCGTGACCTGTCCATTGCTTTGTGAGAGGTAGAGTCTATTCATTAGGAAAATCAACATTCTGTCTCGTTAGCTCGAAATAATGTTGAGTAAAAAACAAAGTCGATGGTAGAGATAATTGAAGGCTGTAATTCTGTACTTCTTACTTTTTGTTCCTAAATTAATTTGAATTCTTTCACGGGGCTGAAACATTTAGAAAAGTGTATTATTAGTGTTTGGCTATTGTTCCTTCTTTTAGGGTTCCGTACCCAAAGGGTAAGGGACCCTATTACTAAGATTTCACTGTCCGTCTGTCTATCACCAGGCTGTATCTCATAAACCGTGACAGTTAGACAGTTGAAATTTTTACAGATGATGTATTTCTGTTGTCGCTATAACAAGAAATACTAAAAACGGTATAAAATAAATATTTAAGTGGGGCTCTTATAGAGTAACACATCTAGTAACTGGCCATGAACCAGTAACTGGTCACCAAAATGTTAAAGTCATTAAATAAGGCTTCGAGGCAAGTAACTCCATCTATTTTCAAAATATTACATCAGATAGTTCATCGAAAGTTGATTTTCGCCAAAAGTTGCCACTTTTTGACACTAGATGGACTTTGATCGATACACCGAGTTCAGTTGCCGGGAGCGATGCGTGCGACGCACTTGTGTGTTACTGAAAGCTTAAGGTCAGTGTTCTTTTAATTTCTTGTTTTTGCATGAAAACTGGTTGTTTTTGTTCAAGTAATGTGTTCATTTGGTTTGTTACGTAATGGCTTATGCTATGTTTTGTTTGATTTATCAGCTATTACGTTATTTGTGATTATATAAAGGGTGGCTAGTTACTGGACGGCAAAATGGAAAATTTCCAAAAACTGACCACCCATGTCAGTTACTAGTAAAACCGTACAATACGTTTTTCAGTGATAAAATCGATTTTATGGCCTAGCTTTTAAAACATAGTTTCATGTGGCAAAAATCCTATTGTTTATTATTAATGTTTCCAATAACTGACATAGGTGGTCTGTAACTGGAATAACTAGTGGTCAGTTATAGGTGATCCAATTCTGTACATTTTTCGCAGGTTTTGGAAAGATGAAAAATCAACAGTACTCGAACCAAAGCATCGATAACGCTATAGCGTTTGTGCAGAATAAACAAGGATCCATTCGTCTAGCAGCCAAAACATTTGGGGTACCTAGGAGTAGCATTATATTTAAATTAGCTAACCCGAAAACAAAATTTAAATCCGGCCCGGATACAATTTTAACAACTGAAGAAGAAGAAGTTCTCGTTAACTATATCATAGGTTTAAGCCACCGTGGATTTCCCAGGAAAAAGGATGACATTTTGGATTCGGTTCAGTTCTTTTTGAAAGAAAATCCGCGCATGAATCCATTCAAGAATGGTCGTCCAGGAGAAAAGTGATTTTCATCGTTTATGAAGCGTCATTCGAACTTAACTGAAAGAACCGCTGAAGGAGTTACTAAAGCTAGTGCATGTGTCTCGGAATCAGATATACGAAAATGGTTTTCTGAAATTGAAAATTTATTTGAGAAGGAGCATTTGTGCGAAGTTATTAAAGACCCAACGCGAATTTTCAATGCAGATGAGACGTGTTTCTACATATGTCCTAATACAGGGAAAGTCATATCAGAAAAGGGGACGAAAAACGTCTACGTTGTCGAGAAAACTTCTTCGAAAGAAAACATAACGGTTATGTTCGCCATTTCTGCTGCAGGTCGGACATGTGCCTCTATGATAATATATCCATATCAGCGTATTCCAGAGTAAATCGCGGCATCAGTACCGGAAGGTTGGGGAATCGGCCGTAGCGACAATGGCTGGATGACTGCACCGGTATTTTATGAATACATAGCAAATGTCTTTTACCCAGACTTGGTTGCCGCTAAAACTACGTTTCCAGTCATATTATACGTAGACGGTCACAAGACACACCTGACAAAAGAAGTTTCTGAGCTTTGCATGTCACTGGAAATTCATTTGATTGCCCTGTACCCTAATGCTACACGAATTTTGCAACCTGCAGATGTAGCTTCATTTAAACCTATTAAGTCTGGATGGAAGAAAACTGAGGTATTAGGAAAACTGAACGAATCCCTTACGCACTTACATCTGATACTTACCTAAAAATTATGAAAGAAAAAGAAGATAAAAAGAAAGAGTTGCAGTTAGAGAAGGAAAACAAGAAGAAAATCAGAGAAGAGAAGAAAGCCTTATCTGAAAATAAGAAGAACAAAGGGAAAGGTAAAAGAACTCGATTACAGCAAACGGAACCAGAAACAAAATCAGATAAAAATATCAGGAGTGATACTTGTTTAGACGAGGAGATGGCAGATTGCGTACTGAGCCAAGTAAATAATAATAAATACAGACTATGTTCCACTTGCTCCCGTACTATACACAGCCTGAATGCCTTGGAATGTGTCATGTGTGATAGACAATTTCATGATAATTGCGTACCAAATCATCATAAAATTCACATACCTTTCGATGAAGATGATTATGTCTGCCATATCTGTTACTAACTCAACCAATCTGGGTCTTCAGTAGAAGAATGCTTTGAAATGTTTCAAGAAGAAGCCAAAAAAAATGGCTTTTAACTTTTAAAATTAATAATATTACATATGTTATGAAAACGAAAGTTGTAATGAAAGTAGAATGCTCATTTTGTTGTTTTTAAAATATATTTTTGTGTCAAAAGAATGCCTTTGTGTTCATTTTCAACAGGTAGAAGTATTTAACGGTCTTTTGACGGATATTTAGCGGAGATTAGGGTGTTAATTTTACTTTTGATTCAGGCGGTCAGTTATTGGATTAAACATGGCCAGTTTTTGGAAAATAGAGGTCAGTTATTGGTAAAATACTACTTTTTATTTACCGTTGCTTTTACTTTATAAAAATACTTGGTGAACCATTCCTTGACAACAAAATATCAAAGCCTCATTATTGCTTAAATACAAACAGAAACATTTTTTTCAAATATATTAAGTATTGTAGAACTTATGGACATATTTCTGGAAAACGGTCGTTAAGTGGCCAGTTACTGGATGTTTTACCCTACAACAAACGTGATTTTTTTGCCGTTTTTTGCTGGATATTGATAATGGCAACAGGGAGACGCTTAAAATATTCAAATTAGATAATGGCGCGAGTCCGACTCGCACTTGGCCGGTTTTTTCATTATCTGTTCATTTTGAACAAAGCTAAGCGTAATCCAGTAAAAATGAGACTTATTAATTAGGTAGTCCCCAGAAATAGTCGCGACAAACCACTAAATCGCTTTTTATTTCTACCCAAACCTACCTCTACGTAATCAGGTCTTGAGCTCTTGTGACCTGCGATATAAGTGTGAGAATCGAATGAAAAGACGTGCGTCGAAAAAGTATATAGCAAATTTACATTGAATTCAGTAACTAAGTCCAGAGACATTGAATTTCCAACTAAAGTAGAGTTAATCGACTGCCTCGATGGTCTAGTGGTGACTCCCAAATCAGAGGTCGTGGGTGCGATTCCCACTGAGGGCCACCGGACTTTGTACAAATGGTCCCAGTCTGGGTATTTTTCCATCTTTGTGACGTCCTTGTCTAGTTTGTAAAAATCAGGATACTTCATGTTATGGCCTTGACCATATCCTAGTTTGGGACCAGCACAATTGACGCTGTTGTGTGGACGTTGGCTACAGAAGGTTATTTCCAAAATGCGAAATTTCCAAAACAACCCAATATGAGTTTGCATTCAATGCAAATTTATTTTGATTAGTTTTTTCAGATCGATATTTTTTTAAAACCCAGGGCTGACATAATTTTATGAAATTGCTGCTCTACCGATGTTGCAGTCTCCGGTAAAATATGGTCCTACGTACACTTGTATGCTCATTGCATTTTTAACACATAGCATGATGTATCAGACAGCGCCCTAGCAAAGCAGAAAAACTGTAAAAGATTAATATCAAAAAAATTAAAGGGAGAATTAAGCAATAAAACAATAAGTGTAATTAATTAATAATGTTTCATGAAAAACTTGAGCAGGCGACCCAGATTTACACCAATTTCTTGCTAACTAACTGCTCTTTGCGTATAATAAATTATTTTCTAATGTGCGACTTAGGGAGCTTTGCACCGAGTCACTGGATAAGTGTAAAAGGGCCGTTGGTTACGTATTAAATAAAATAAAAACTGAAATAAAAATAACCAACAACCCGACTGCTGAGCATGACCTACTAAGCAGGCGGGACCAATCTAAGGAGTTTCGTTGGTGAATTTGGGTCCAGGCGGAACAAGGCGGGCTTAGTAACTAATGCTCAGCAGTCGGGTTCTTGGTTAGTTTTTATTTCAGTTTGTAACTATACTTAGTCTAACTACTGCCCGCGTGTAAATAAACCTTTTGGGCCTAGCGACAGCTATAATTCTGGTATGTCTGGGGCTAAAGTGTGGAGGTCGTTACGCAATTAAGGTCGCATATATTTGCGCGTTGACACGGTGGGATTGTGGAAATATATAAAGTAAGTATTTCTGAAATGATTGTCGCACTAACTAACTTTAAGAAATGATTATATTCTTTTTGTTGCACTAACCCGTGCTGAGGACATTTTTAAAAACTTATTTAGAGGCTAAAAACCCGCGACCTCTGGTTAGCAAGAGGGCGCGGGTTCAACTCCCGGCATGGGTGGAATTTTTAGCCTCTAAATAGGTTTTAAAAATTGTCCTCAGCACGGGTTAGTGCAACAAAAACAATATAATCATGTAGTTACAGCGATACGAGTATCATTCCGATGTATAACCTAACTGCAAAGTGGGTTACTCAGGGCTGCAAGTGATGTAAATTGCTTCGGCCAGATGTCGCTGCCTGTACGTAATACGAGATAGAGAAGTTTGTAAAGAGGCGAGTGGAATTTTTAATTCCACCCATGTCGGGACTTGAACCCCCGACCTCTGGCTAACCGTGCCAGCGCTCTCCTGAGTAGACTTGTTGCCGTTATTAATATCGAGCAGGGAACAAAAAAAAAAATACGTTTATTGTATCGGAGCCCTTAAATATTTATTTTATTTTGTTTTCAGTATTTGTTGTTATAGCGACAACAGAAATATGTCATAATATGTGAAAACTTCAACTGGCTAGCTGTCACGGTTCATGAGATACAGCCTGGTGACAGACTGACAAACCGACAGACAGTGAAGTCTTAGGGTCCCGTTGGAACCCTAAAAAACAAATCCAAAGAACATTACAGAAGACAGCACATCGACACTCTGCTAAGTTTTGTCACGGACGACTTTGCTACAAAAGCGTAAAGGTAAAGATTATAAATATATTGTAATGTCTATAAAGTACTTTACATTGAAGGAGTCTACAAGTTAATCTCTCAACTTACAACCGACGAAAAATGTCACTTGTAACTATAATGAAATTATTCATAAAAATACTTAGGTACTAATTACAAGATACATTGCACGCGACCTAAGTCAATAAAACGTTGTGACCTTAGTTATTTTAATTAGTGTTATTTGTTACCTTTCATTGTTATGCTCCAATTACTTTTCATGGCCCTTCGCCCACGCCCGAGTATTTTCTTATTTAAACATAATTAAAACTGAATAATCTCACTCATCTCGGCGCGTAAAATAGTGAATTCGCAGTCTCTCAGACTCTCTCTCTCTCTCTCTCTCTCTCTCTCTCTCTCTCTAAGAGAAAGCCTGTGCTCTTTAGAAGACCGTATACATGGTTTAACAATACCCCCATTACATCCGAAATTGGAGGGTTCAATGATACGAACAATTTTTACTGTAGAAAAAAAATTGATATCGCGAAAATAATCTCAGCTTTTCTCAACATATGTTTAAAAAACTTCGTAGGCCTAAGACTACACTTTAACAGGCCAGCTGTAGAGGCATTAAATATTTTATCTAGCACTCTTGAGGTCGACGATTTTACAACAAAATAAATGTAAGAACCTATTGGTACGAGTGTCCACTCGATAGGTTCTAAACGCATGTAAAGATAAAGATAAAGATAAATCCTTTTAGACCACTTTACTATCTTACAGAGTTAATACCAAAACAACCGACAAATCATGCGCATAGCGTTATTTATCGCGGGGACAGCGTCTGCCGTCATTATTTACGGGTTAAAATTCGATCAAACTCCGTAACGAGCTTCCAAGTAGTTGGGACTAATAGTCAAAAGTTAACTTCGACAGTCATTTAACCGTCCGGTCCATTTATCAAACGTTAGTACATTAGGTGGATAAAGGTACCAGCATTTGGGGAATAAATTCCACCGCGACTTGGTTGGGAAAGTTTTCTTTCAGGAAACTTGCGTTTGTTTTGCAGGGTTGAGTTTGTAACTACGGTAGAGTCGATCGTACTTACCGGTTGTCGTAGTATAGTTACTAAGAAGTCTGTAGAATGAAAGGAAAGGAAACGTTTTGATAGTCTAAGGGTCTCTTCATTTATGATGTAGACAATTGGGCTCAGTTCCTCAGCGCAATGCTGAGTCAGCTGTCTTTTGCGGCAATAAGACACACCACAAGCTAC
Source organism: Yponomeuta malinellus (assembly GCA_947308005.1). Classification (NCBI taxonomy): domain Eukaryota; kingdom Metazoa; phylum Arthropoda; class Insecta; order Lepidoptera; family Yponomeutidae; genus Yponomeuta; species Yponomeuta malinellus. Next base: position 10,859,275 of record OX371013.1, read on the forward strand.
ATCTAATCTTTTCTTGTTTGTTATGTATTCACTTGACCTGGACCTGGACATACAATCACTTGACCTGGACCCAAACTAGGATACTCTGTGCTTTGGCAACCGGGCAAGGACATCACAAACATGAAAATACACCCAGACTGAGGCGATTTGTACAAATGTACGGCGGCACCCAGTGTGAATCGAACCCATGACCTCTGTTTTAGTAGCTAAGCGCCTTAACGGCTAGACCAACGAGTCAGTCGTTGCGTTTAGTTATTATTAGCTTTTTTTTTGAGATTCCAACCGCATACTGCGATCGCCAATCCGCCAGGCCTCCCCTTATGGTTATGAAAACCATGAGGGAGGCCTGTGTCCTGCATTAGGCGTCAAGGGGCTGATGATGATGATGATGACGCTTTCTTTCTGTTGATATTAATAATATCTGATATTTTTTTATTTGTTTCTGTCTTGTTTTTACAATAAATGTCCCTCCCTATGTTAGACCATATAAGCCTTATTTCAACCCCGTGATTATAAGTGAAACTTTTGGACCCTCTCTATGTCGCTTTTACATAATAAATGAACAAACCCTAATTAGAGTATCAATGGCCGAAGATGGAGTTTTCAAAATAGTTGCCGAGTGTGCCAGGATCCATCAAGGGAGCCATGTTATGGATCTAAGTGGACGGAGGGCATTTGATGGACTCAAGTGGAAGAAAAAGTGTACCAGGATCCATCAAGGGAGCCATGCAATGAATCCAAGTGGACGGAGGAGATTTTATAGGTCAAAGATTAGACTGGAAAAACTTGATTGGTAAACCAGGTAATCACTTTAAATAAAATAAAAAATCTATTTAGCAGACACTTAATATTTTAATAGTTTTTTTTATCGAATAGATCAATATATGCTTTTGGATTCAATATATACTTTCGTATTCAATCACAGCACACATACCAGAAACTTAAACACAAAATCATTAAGGGCCAGTTTCTGCATTGAGAATTTCGCTAAGTAAATAGTTAACTGTAGTGTTGTCTCTTCGAATTTCTCAGAAAAGAGCGTGACACAACGTTACTTAAGTATTTGCTTAGTGAAATTCTCAATACAGAAGCCGGCCCTAAGTGTTGTTTTGGCACCAACATTACTTAAGCAACCCTCGAGTTATATCTCAGTATAGCTATCATAAAACTGTCATCAAACGTCTAAGATATACCGCCTCTACCCAAGAGCCTTAGTTACAATCGTAGAGAAGTGTTTGTCAAATAGTAATTAAGGCTACTTTTACTCTGGGCATCGTTCTTGCTTGCACTTGCTTTTTTTCACATTATAGAATTTTTAATGATTGTAAAGGATAAAACATCTTAGGTCAGAGATCAAACAGACAAATTTGGTTGAAGACTTAACATAATCGAAAATAAGTATCGGGTATTCAAAATATAATAAATATTAACCTAAGCTTGTGGCGCCGGATTAAGAATAGCGTCACTCCATTTCCTTCCGTGGATGTCGTAGAAGTCGACTAAGGAAATAATTACCAGGAGGAGGGCAGCAGCGTTTTCCTAAGATTCCAACCGCATACTGCGATCGCCAACCCGCCTGCCAAGCGTGGCGATTATGGCAAAACCCCTCATGGTTATGAAAACCATGAAGGAGGCCTATGTCCTGCAGTGGGCGTCAAATGGCTGATGATGAACCTAAGCTTAGTTTATTACCTTTCTAAGTTACTTATTTGTAAAGGAAACGCGAAGAAAAACGTTTTGAGGAAATCTGAGACGCTGAGGTGTTTTCGTATCTCATTGCTTGAAATTGCCAAACCGCGGTGCTCAGGGCATGCGAGGTGATTAAGCCCATACTCTCTCTCTCTCTGTCTATATCTATCTGAGAGTAAGCCTGTGATCTACAGTGGGATTTATAGAGGTTGCATTAATGTTGAAAACCGTTTATATTGAGGCAGTCATAGAGTAAGTCCAGTCTTGTGTTTTAAGTAAAATACCCTCAAAAACATTTAAAAAATTAAAAGAAGAAAAAGCAGAAGAAATAACTAACTAAACTGACTACGATGTAGCCTCCTTTCTGTTTATTTATGTAGGTATACATGTTTCTACAAAAAAAACATTATAACTCTGCGCTGGACCTGCATCAACCATAAGAACAGAATTGGCTAGAGTGCCCACGACCCGACCGCTGTTTGCCAGTACCGTAAACTTATTATCTCCGCGCTGGAGCCCGGCAGATAGCACTAAATTATTGACAGCCGTCACCGCTGAGCACTGTTGACACTAGAGGGTTGCAGTGTTGACATTGTCTTTAGCCCGGCTTGTAAGTTATTCGGAATAATACAAGGAAACCGAAATTTGCATAATTTTTCCGTCACAGAAAGAAAAAGAGTGAACGATAAATGGCGTGATCTAACAGTCTGCAGTAGTGGTCTGATGATGATAATCCATCTTTCTATACAGCCCATGAAAAATGCCTTCTGTTGGGCATAGGCCTCTTCACCATCACGCCAACCTCGCCGGTCCCCTGCCAATCTCGTCCATTGTCCTCTTCCCTAATGTCATCAGCCACTACTCTATGACCGCTTCCGTCCATCATCTGTCTTGCCGTCTAGCCAAGTATCCTTTTGACTAAGAAGAAGAAAGACATTTATTATACCAACAAGACACATCAGAGAAACAAAATAAACACGTTAAGTAACATAATATTTACAACAGAAAGAAAACTAAATACAAATTCTAAACAAATAAATTCTCATCATTTCCACTTTCGTGATTCACCCACGTCTTCTACCATCATCACTCCCTCTTTCTCTGTCTTGCCCTACACAATTAATTTAAATAATCAAATAATTAAAAAACAATTACTCTTACTTGTCCATCAGAAACATATCCCGAGTGCGCGAATCGTTCAAGTTATCTTTATTTTACTTTACCCATTTGTTTCTTTTCTGTTTTTTTCTTAACTCAAAAATGCCACAACCGCATAATCTGAAAAACCTGTTAAACAATTCTTCTCTCCCACGAGAGAAGGACGAGGCACGAGAGAGACGAGGCTTTGCCTAGTGTGGGAGTCAGCAAGTGTTTAAATAATGTAAAACAACTTATTAATGGCAATTAAATACGTTTTTTTTTATTTATCTGCTGGGCATTATATAGATTACTCATATTAGTCTCGATTCAACAGGATGAGTACTTGGTTTTGTGGCTTTAAGAAGACTATTCATTCAGATTTTAAGTCAATTTAAGACAAAAGTTTGCACCGATTTGAAATAGGAAGAAGAAGAAGAAGAAGAAAGACAAAATACATCTCAATTAAAAAATTACATGAACTCCAAATTTAATATTCAGACGCAAATAAAGGCAGAAAAATACCTCTCCCGGTATTGATTCCCCAAAATAAGCCAGGCCAATCCGAATAATCCATTTATCCGGGCCAGAAACAACTCTAGGATAGGTCGGGCTCTCGTTCTAATAAGTTACCTTCTAGGGCCTCTAGGGCCAACGGTCTCCGAGGGCCGCCTAACTCGTGCCCTTGCTCGGGCAAAAGTGACGTATGCCGACACTGAAATATTTGCCGAACATTCTCGATGGTATATTGTGGTGGTTTATACCTATTTGCGGTGTATAAACGGGCTTGTTAGCTTGTTAAACACCTACCGAAAATGGAAAACGTAGTCATAAGTTATTGTGGTGACTTTAATATTAATACCCGGATTTAGGGCAAATACCTATTACTTTTTATTATTTCTTTTCATCGATTCCCTGGCCTAACTCTGGATAGACTGACATCCTAAACAAAACGTAACGATATCTAACTAGACGGCTGCGTCGCGGTCAGCTATTATAAAGACGTATCGTTACAAGTACATTGGTCTCTCTCCTTTTGTAAGTAGATTTACCTCTTTTTCTCAGACACTGCGGTAAGGTATGTGCCGTCAAACTAGACGTAGGTAATAATATAGGCTGCTAAAATATTGACCAGAAAAAAAATTGAAAGAAGTGATTGTAAATCGTGCTACTTTATACACATGAAAACTTTAATAAGGTTATAATTATATCTTTTTATTCAATACAATTCTAACTTATTTATAATCATACATCTTGTGAATAATTATGTTAAAAAATTTTTTTGTTACACAGTTTTGTGTCCCACTGCTGGGCAAACGCTTCCCTTATGATCTTCCATTCCTCCGTGTCTTGAGCCATCTTCTCCCATTCGGGCAAAAACATAAGTCCGCCTTGGCCGGCCACGCCATCAATCGCGTGGAACCCAATCGGCAATTTTCGCTCACCTATCCGGTCCATACGATTGACGTGACCTGCCCAGTTCCACTCCAGCTTCACCTTCACCAATTTTGGTTCTGGAGCGGAGTGTGAGTTTCCGGATTCTTTTAATCCTTCTTCCAGTCAGGATGCTGTTCTCCATCGCCCGTTGTCCGGTGCATACACTGACGAATATTAAATGTAAAATATTAACTTTGGTGCCTCTACGGCCAAGCATGCTGAAATTTTTTGTATGTATATAAAAAAATATTCACAAATAAATTATTTTTTGCACTAAAACCTCCGTAAGCTTTTAAGAAGCAGAATTTATTATTAATGGGACTAAGCTAATAATAAATTAAGTTGTATTTGTGAATATTTCTTATCCTAAATTCAATCTTTACAAACCATTTCTTATTCCAAAACGATGGTAAAGCCCCGACAAAAGGAGAAGCCTCCAGTTTTGATTATAACTAGATACGTCACGCCGTAAAACACATTTACGTTTCCACCGTGCGTGTAAATCTTCTCTCTGCGTAGAGAACTGTGGTAGGCAACAATGTATTTTCTTCACGACATTCAGCGAGAGCGCGGAGATATTTTCGACTGCCGACCTGCTTCAGAGATCAGAAATGAAAAATGTATTTCAACGTAAAGAATTCACATTCTGTTTGTTAAATGTCAATGTAAAATGATAAAAAGTACCCGAAACCGCCATCATGCATGCACGCAACGACTAATGAATGTTGAAGAAGCGAAAGTGATCATGGTCGTGGCAAGTGGCAGTCCCTGGTCTCTGCCGTGAGTTTATGTACTCGTACAATCTTAGCCGCTGCCTCCAGGCCGAATTTGTGGTTGAGAAAAAGGGAAAACAAACTCCGCTCTGGCTCTCAAAAACCACTTGCATCGTTCGGGCAATATTTTCGCTAAAACCAGAGCATTTGGCATGACTCGTTATACCGTCCTCTGGAATTGCTTTGGAAATCGTCACGAACCACTCAAGTTTTGTTGGTCATAAACCATAAACGTGGGTTCGGTTCCCATTTGAGGCCGCCGTACTTGTTTTGAAGACGGGTATCCTCTTATATGGAAATCTTATTCATAAACAAGGCGTAATCCATTGTAATCTGCAGGCGAGGCGTGACAAATTACACACAAAATTTTCCCATACGCATTGCCTTTAAAGCTAGGAGATACCATGTGTAACAGCACCAAACGCCAGGCCGTTCCCCATTCACGTCAAAGTTGCTATCGCCATTGTGTTTTCGGAATCGGTGTCGCCATACGACCGCTTTCGCCGGGCCCAAAGTAATTTATATAAGCGCCGGGCCGGCGTCGTAAATCTAGCCGATACTGAGACAAGGCCCGTGGAATAAATGCGGCAAAGGTACAGCCTCTAGTGCGAAGGGCAAAATCTTCTGCACTGCAGATTCAACGATGCAACTGCTGTTGCACTACAGATAGGTAGAAAATTAATTTGTTGCGAAAAAATCTCGACTGCCAAATGTTCCATTCCGCGAGGGCAGTTCAGGAGTTAAACATGGTTTAGATTATTTCTCTTCTTCGGCACCGATAAACGGGACCTTTCAATCGATTTCTTGCTTTATAGTACCTTATGCTCAGGTCTGAAATTCAACGGACTCAATTAGTTAAATTTAAGCGTTGTTAAGAGTTTTTCGGAAGCGGATTTTTCGTTTTATTAATTTATAATTTATGGTTCACAAAACTGAATGTTACACCTAAAACTGGCCAAGTGCGTGTCGGTCTACGCGCAATGTAGGGTTCCCTAGAAAGAGGGTTTTTTATCTGCTTTACACAACTAACAACTTCATCGAAGTCATTTTCAATGGATTTTGTACGAAATTTTACTTTTATAAGTTGGTTGCCTACTTAGCCGTGATACTTTTCCTTTTAAGTTCATTATATGTGCTATGTACCTACATTTCTACGATATTGTATAATACATTTTTTATTTGACATGTATCTTACTTGCATACTTACAGTTTTTATGTTAAGTTATCTTAAAAAAAGGTCTTAAAAAGGTATTTTCTTTATTTCTTAAAACTTTTTTTTAAACTAAAAGTGCGGTAAGGTGTTACTAATATAAAAACAACTTTTCCCAAAGTGTCGACTTTTTTAAAGTTGGCAGCTCTACATAGGCCTCGTCCCTTTCACGCCAACCCCCTCAATTTTGCGAGCTATTTAGCTTTGTTACCTTGGCATGTAATATATCTATTCCACGTTCAGCAGAAGACTTTATGCTTTTACGTTGAATTAAAAGCCTGCAATCTAAAATCACGCAACTTCGTGTGGAAGCTAGGGCCGCGAAAGTCAAGCCTATATTTAGTATTATGGAAAATTTATTTGTTAAGGCCATAGAGTTGAATGCGGCTCAACAGGGGTGTAGTGGCTTATAATGAGTTTACTATTATGTGCAGAATGTACAATTAATTGTACGTACTATCCGTTTGTATCGCACTATGTTTGCGACACCGAATTTTGACAGATCTTGTTCGACATTTGTAACTGCTCTGTAATTGCAATCTCACTACTATCTTTCTTCCTTATATATTTATATCTACTTATGTTGCTTCAGTTTTTATATTATATTGTATATATATCTATTTATATATATATACAATGTACACATATATGCCTTCGGCCTCGCCGCGGCGGCGTTCCTCGGGTGGCCATATTGGGGCCCCTATTTTAAAAATATTACAAAATTGGATCATAGAAAGAACTTCAATACAAAATTTCATCCAAATCGGCCGGTAAATGTCTATTTCCTATGCCTACCAGTTAATTTCTTGCACCACCTGTAGTTGACGGGTAGAAAATGCTTATAGGATTAAGTAGGCCACATTGCCTTTGTATTTTTTACTTATGTGCAATAAACGTAATAATAATTTTGGTAATAGGTACTTAGAAATGAAACTCAGCGAGATTAGACCTCTGACTCTGTCATGGTCGTTTACTAAACGAGTCTAAGAGCGACTATTTATTAGTTAAACTTAATTACTGAATGACGGTCTTACTTATAAAAACACTAAACCAGTAAAACACTCCTCAGAGACAGCTTAAATAATAATTTGTGTGTCTTTCCTGTTACCACAGACTGTTTTAGCAGCCCCTGAGAAGTGTTTTAAGGAATCATGTTTTTATGAATAAGACTGATGAAGCCGGTTTCTGAATCTAGAATTTCACTAAGTAAATACTTAAGTAACGTTCCGTCACGCTCTTTTTTGAGAAAATAAAGGAGACAGTACTACAGTTAACTCTTTACTTAGCGACATTCTCAATTCAGAAACTGGCCCTCAACGTGTAACTAGCATCGCGAGTCATTAAAAATACTATCTGACTCTTTCTCTCTCAGTCTCGCGGGTAGATATAGCGGACCTTACAGCTACGTATTTTTATTCAATTCTCGAACTGAATGTGCAGTAGATAAGATCTACGGCTACTCGTATAAGGGCAGGCTGGCGGTGTGGTCTGACGTACCATAAGCCAAGGACAGTTGAAATTCTAAAGTTTAGTCGATACGTCGCGTGTTGTTTACACAGCTAGTTTGTCTACTCAATTAGCCAGTATCGATCGTCTATTTGACTGTCTCGTTGGTCTAGCGCTTAACATGCTAAGGGCCGGTTTCTGAATTGAGAATTTCACTAAGCAAATACTTAGGTAACGTTCTGTCACGCTCTTTTCTGAGAATTCTCAATTCAGAAACCGGCCCTTAGCTACCAATACGGAAGTCGTTGTTTCGTTCACCGTTAGCGAGTGTTATTGCTACTACAACTTCACAAATTTACGTAACTTAGAAAACAAACTCATTGGTACATGCCAGGATTCGCACCCATGGCCCCCTAAATGCGAGGCCAGCGTTCTACGCTGCGCTACCTCCGCAGATTTCTATTTATTAATTCCGTTAGTTCTGAAACTACTTAGAATGAATAATATTTATCTATCCTCGTCGAATATTTATTTATCAATGAATATTTACCAGAGTGATAAATAACTTATTAGAAACATAAAGCTTTTACCAAATGGTGATTGGAATAACCAATGTTATTTTATATAAAAGCATGAATTGCAGACCTATTTATATGTAGATACGCAGACTAGGCACACTTGCTGTTCGAAATTGACGTTTACGTCACTAGATTAAGAGTCAAAGCCGGCTCCCTTTTCTGTTACTTAAATAGAGATCCTATAGGTGACTACATATTAGTGCTGAACTAGGCCGGAGGATGTCGAGCAAATCTTTCACAATAACCAGTGGAAACGACACAGCTGCATTGCTACCGGTGATATGGCTGTAGCGGAGTTGCAATGCTATAATCCTGGCGCTATCAATATAGGTTGTAACCTCGCCAAAGTTAATTGACAAGGGAATCAATAATGCACAGCCAGATAATTCGCATTCGAATAGAACACAGCCAAAATTTGTGTACATGGGACAAGAATTATTACCATTGGCACATACGTAAGACGTGGTCGGCAAGTACTGGCTGTGCAAGCGAATCGCCAATTCGCGGTGGCTATGCATGCGTGGTGATTGAGCCCATGCTTTCTTTGTCAGACGGAGGCCCCGTGTTCTGCAGCGGGACGTATATAGGTAATCAAATAAAAGTTCTTAAAAAAAACCGACTTTAAAACACTTCAGCTCTAAAAAGTTACAAATAATTTAAAGAAAATACCTTTAAAGTTAGAAATAAATTTAAAAAAAAAAAAAACCTTTAAAGTGGAAGTATGTATACATGTAGGTATTGTAGAAGTATAATTCGGATTCGGTGTTCAAAATATATGTGCTGGTCATAAAACTGGGCACTTCATTCTTTGCTTTAAAATTGTAAGTTCTCAATTTCCAAAATCTTCACCAGAACATCATCAAATTACCCTGGGACGTTTACGCAATTTTATGAAACATACGGATATTACGAAAGGATTTTTAGGCCTTATTTACTGCTGTCCATTGAAGAGTTCCGTTCTCTATCTCTGAAAGTTTTCATCAGATCTTCACCAATTAAAATGGGACCAATGGGACGTTACATGTATTCGAACAAAAAGAAATTGTCGTAATCGGTTAAGATTTATCGGAGTTATGCGTTACCATAACAAAAAAATAATAAAAAAGTTATATGAAGTCGGATAAAAACCGAAATGTGAGAAACTTAAATAGAAGTTGACATATAAAGTATATTTTATGTCTATGTCTAGGGCTCCTACGACTGTAACGCCTCTAACATCTAGCCGGTAGCTAGCACGGATGGGTACACGGACCTATTTGGCCCAGCAAGGCAGGGCTATGAATAATTTCGGTGTACCATGTCGCTATCACAAAACAGAAGGGAATGAAAGGTTCTCTTTGGTTTTGTTGTTTTGTTTTCAATAACTGTGAATCTTGAACTTACGGATGAGCCGTAAAATTACTCGAACTGTTGTCTGACACTTTTTACTAATAAAAAGACTTGCCATAATAGTGCATAATAGTTAAGTGCACGTAAATAGCCATTAGAGCTGTCAAAGTTCTCGAGTTACACGCGTATTCCAAGACGTTCTTTAAAGTCTTCTCGACTCTATACTCAACGGATGTGGAGCCGAGGAAAAAGTGGAGGTATTTCCTTGAGGTAGTATTATCAGTCAGTATTTCGAGTGTACTCGAGTGAGTGAATCCAATATAGTCTGTGGTGTAACTCGAGTGAGAATTCGGTTTTTTATGTGGGCAATGGTGATATGGCTGGAATGATTTTTAAATGGCAGGGAATATATTGAGCTATTTTGCTTTAAAATTGTAAGTTCTCAATTTCCAAAATCCTCACCAGAACATCATCAAATTACCCTGGGACGTTTACGCTATTTTATGAAACATACGGATATTACGAAAGGATTTTTAGGCCTTATTTACTGCTGTCCATTGAAGAGTTCCGTTCTCTATCTCTAAAAGTTTTCATCAGATCTTCACCAAATTAAAATGGGACCAATGGGACGTTACATCTATTCGAACAAAAAGAAATTGTCGTAATCGGTTAAGATTTATCGGAGTTATGCGTTACCATAACAAAAAAAAAAAGAAGTTATATGAAGTCGGGTAAAAACCGAAATGTGAGAAACTTAAATAGAAGTTGACATATAAAGTATATGTTATGTCTATATCTAGGGCTCCTACGACTGTAACGCCTCTAACCTCTAGCCGGTAGCTAGCACGGATGGGTACACGGACCTATTTGGCCCAGCAAGGCAGGGCTATGAATAATTTCGGTGTACCATGTCGCTATCACAAAACAGAAGGGAATGAAAGGTTCTCTTTGGTTTTGTTGTTTTGTTTTCAATAACTGTGAATCTTGAACTTACGGATGAGCCGTAAAATTACTCGAACTGTTGTCTGACACTTTTTACTAATAAAAAGACTTGCCATAATAGTGCATAATAGTTAAGTGCACGTAAATAGCCATTAGAGCTGTCAAAGTTCTCGAGTTACACGCGTATTCCAAGACGTTCTTTAAAGTCTCCTCGACTCTATACTCAACGGATGTGGAGCCGAGGAAAAAGTGGAGGTATTTCCTTGAGGTAGTATTATCAGTCAGTATTTCGAGTGTACTCGAGTGAGTGAATCCAATATAGTCTGTGGTGTAACTCGAGTGAGAATTCGGTTTTTTATGTGGGCAATGGTGATATGGCTGGAATGATTTTTAAATGGCAGGGAATATATTGAGCTATTTTGCTTTAAAATTGTAAGTTCTCAATTTCCAAAATCCTCACCAGAACATCATCAAATTACCCTGGGACGTTTACGCTATTTTATGAAACATACGGATATTACGAAAGGATTTTTAGGCCTTATTTACTGCTGTCCATTGAAGAGTTCCGTTCTCTATCTCTGAAAGTTTTCATCAGATCTTCACCAAATTAAAATGGGACCAATGGGACGTTACATCTATTCGAACAAAAAGAAATTGTCGTAATCGGTTAAGATTTATCGGAGTTATGCGTTACCATAACAAAAAAAAAAAAGAAGTTATATGAAGTCGGGTAAAAACCGAAATGTGAGAAACTTAAATAGAAGTTGACATATAAAGTATATGTTATGTCTATATCTAGGGCTCCTACGACTGTAACGCCTCTAACCTCTAGCCGGTAGCTAGCACGGATGGGTACACGGACCTATTTGGCCCAGCAAGGCAGGGCTATGAATAATTTCGGTGTACCATGTCGCTATCACAAAACAGAAGGGAATGAAAGGTTCTCTTTGGTTTTGTTGTTTTGTTTTCAATAACTGTGAATCTTGAACTTACGGATGAGCCGTAAAATTACTCGAACTGTTGTCTGACACTTTTTACTAATAAAAAGACTTGCCATAATAGTGCATAATAGTTAAGTGCACGTAAATAGCCATTAGAGCTGTCAAAGTTCTCGAGTTACACGCGTATTCCAAGACGTTCTTTAAAGTCTCCTCGACTCTATACTCAACGGATGTGGAGCCGAGGAAAAAGTGGAGGTATTTCCTTGAGGTAGTATTATCAGTCAGTATTTTGAGTGTACTCGAGTGAGTGAATCCAATATAGTCTGTGGTGTAACTCGAGTGAGAATTCGGTTTTTTATGTGGGCAATGGTGATATGGCTGGAATGATTTTTAAATGGCAGGGAATATATTGAGCTATTTTGCTTTAAAATTGTAAGTTCTCAATTTCCAAAATCCTCACCAGAACATCATCAAATTACCCTGGGACGTTTACGCTATTTTATGAAACATACGGATATTACGAAAGGATTTTTAGGCCTTATTTACTGCTGTCCATTGAAGAGTTCCGTTCTCTATCTCTGAAAGTTTTCATCAGATCTTCACCAAATTAAAATGGGACCAATGGGACGTTACATCTATTCGAACAAAAAGAAATTGTCGTAATCGGTTAAGATTTATCGGAGTTATGCGTTACCATAACAAAAAAAAAAAGAAGTTATATGAAGTCGGGTAAAAACCGAAATGTGAGAAACTTAAATAGGAGTTGACATATAAAGTATATGTTATGTCTATATCTAGGGCTCCTACGACTGTAACGCCTCTAACCTCTAGCCGGTAGCTAGCACGGATGGGTACACGGACCTATTTGGCCCAGCAAGGCAGGGCTATGAATAATTTCGGTGTACCATGTCGCTATCACAAAACAGAAGGGAATGAAAGGTTCTCTTTGGTTTTGTTGTTTTGTTTTCAATAACTGTGAATCTTGAACTTACGGATGAGCCGTAAAATTACTCGAACTGTTGTCTGACACTTTTTACTAATAAAAAGACTTGCCATAATAGTGCATAATAGTTAAGTGCACGTAAATAGCCATTAGAGCTGTCAAAGTTCTCGAGTTACACGCATATTCCAAGACGTTCTTTAAAGTCTCCTCGACTCTATACTCAACGGATGTGGAGCCGAGGAAAAAGTGGAGGTATTTCCTTGAGGTAGTATTATCAGTCAGTATTTCGAGTGTACTCGAGTGAGTGAATCCAATATAGTCTGTGGTGTAACTCGAGTGAGAATTCGGTTTTTTATGTGGGCAATGGTGATATGGCTGGAATGATTTTTAAATGGCAGGGAATATATTGAGCTATTTTGCTTTAAAATTGTAAGTTCTCAATTTCCAAAATCCTCACCAGAACATCATCAAATTACCCTGGGACATTTACGCTATTTTATGAAACATACGGATATTACGAAAGGATTTTTAGGCCTTATTTACTGCTGTCCATTGAAGAGTTCCGTTCTCTATCTCTGAAAGTTTTCATCAGATCTTCACCAAATTAAAATGGGACCAATGGGACGTTACATCTATTCGAACAAAAAGAAATTGTCGTAATCGGTTAAGATTTATCGGAGTTATGCGTTACCATAACAAAAAAAAATAAAAAAGTTATATGAAGTCGGGTAAAAACCGAAATGTGAGAAACTTAAATAGAAGTTGACATATAAAGTATATGTTATGTCTATATCTAGGGCTCCTACGACTGTAACGCCTCTAACCTCTAGCCGGTAGCTAGCACGGATGGGTACACGGACCTATTTGGCCCAGCAAGGCAGGGCTATGAATAATTTCGGTGTACCATGTCGCTATCACAAAACAGAAGGGAATGAAAGGTTCCCTTTGGTTTTGTTGTCTTGTTTTCAATAACTGTGAATCTTGGACTTACGGACGAGCCGTAAAATTACTCGAACTTTTGTCTGACACTTTTTACTAATAAAAAGACTTGCCATAATAGTGCATAATAGTTAAGTGCACGTAAATAGCCATTAGAGCTGTCAAAGTTCTCGAGTTACACGCGTATTCCAAGACGTTCTTCAAAGTCTCCTCGACTCTATACTCAACGGATGTGGAGCCGAGGAAAAAGTGGAGGTATTTCCTTGAGGTAGTATTATCAGTCAGTATTTCGAGTGTACTCGAGTGAGTGAATCCAATATAGTCTGTGGTGTAACTCGAGTGAGAATTCGGTTTTTTATGTGGGCAATGGTGAAATGGCTGGAATGATTTTTAAATGGCAGGGAATATCTTGAGCTATTTTTATGTTCATTAAAATTTTAAGTTGAATACAAAATGAATAATTAATAGTCTAACAATAATTGTAACTTTTATGCGTTTGAAACTGGTAAACAATTTAGGGAAACTTAAATTCTTCAAAATCCATTTCTCAAAATCAGATCAATACACAAAACTCTTGAAAAACTTCGCCGTTTTCCTTAGCCGAGCAAAAGTGGAGTAGAGGGAGACTTTGAGGAACGTCTTGGAATACGGGTGGAAGGCTATCAAAGGTATACTATCGAACAGCAAGTTCCATATAGCTGTTAGAAAGTTGGCAACGTTTTTGAAAACTGCAAAAATGCGAAATGTAATATTCGGCTACCACTTTGGGACATGGGCCTAAGATGTTAAACTAGCTTCTAGTCAGAGCCGGAGCTAGTAACTTGCCATCAAAGTGCAGGCACCAATCAAAAAATATTCTTAAATCTATGATGTTAGAGACTACCCGGTGAATCTCGGGGACTTCCAGCCAGACCTTCTGCATTTAGTTATTCAGTCACTAGTGCCAGTCCGTAACATCGGGACCCACCCTCAGTATGTGGCGAAAGCAAATGTAATAAATGCGGAAATGCTTTTTGGATTTTGCAGTTTCGATGTTAGTGATCGGGGACATGCTAGCTACAAATTTTGGGATGAAGCTCGACTTGTGAACTCAGATTTGATAACTTAGTCTAGTGTTGTTAGTCTAGTCAGCCTAGTTTGGCTTTATGCATTGTGCTCTCCCTTCATGTCGGCTAACTTGATGGGCCACTAGTATGGGCCATTGTGCAGACGCTAGGACGCAAATGTTTGGCCCAACATTAAGTAGGAGCAAACAACCGCTGCTGTTTTTTTTTGCCTTATCAGCATCTTGATTACGAGTGCAAAACGTGCACATCCCTAGTAGGCCTCCCTCTGAACAGTGAACACTTACTATAATGGCAATAGAGTGCAATTTGACGGCGCGCGGCAACTCTCAGTAAACCCGTATTTCTACGGAGCACCGATATTAGATACAGCAACGAACCACTAAATACCACTTGTATCAATAGTGATTGGTTATAGAACCGAACACATGCCTATCATAACGCGAGTCCATTAAATCAACCGCGCAGTATCAGTTGCACTGCCATTAAATCCGTCTCCATTAATCGTCCCCTATTAGACCTAAATATATCCATTCGGTTGTGGATTTAATCCCCAACTCGGTAACCGTGTAATTGTATTCATGATTCGTCCGTTGTACGTCGGCCTGTACCCTCAAGCAAGATAGCTGAAGAAGGTCTATTCAGTAGTCAGAAATTCCATTTTGTAATGTTTCTTATAATATTTCATGGGTTCTAATCCTGGCATGTACCTACTAATGACTTGATTTAACGTACATTTGTGCAGATGAAGTATCAATACCACTCGTTAACCGTGAACCTGAGTGTCTGAGGTATTCGTAACTCAGGGCTTGAAATTGCCAATCCGCGGCGGGGGCGCGTGATGTTTAAGCCCGTACTCTCTCCCTGAGAGAAGGCTTGTGCCCTGCAGTAGGACGCATATAGGCTACATAAAAAATACTTCTCAGTCCAAGGCGCATGTCTTTTTCTCTGAAAAAGGGTGAGACAGAGAGAGAATGATGAGTGAGTGAGAGAGAGTATGGTCTTCACTAAGAGTGTCCAGTTTGGCTTAATCATTTTCTCACATTAGGAAATCTGTGTGAATCTGACAATTCTCAATGCCCTGTTCCAATACTCACTATAATCCGACCTACTCGCTTATTTAAACCAACTTCGGCACTGCAAAAATATTTCCATTTCCTTCCGTGGATGTCGTAGAAGGCGACTAAGGAAATCAATTACCAGGAGACGGGCAGCAGCGTTTTCCTAAGATTCCAACCGCATACTGCGATCGCCAACCCGCCTGTTAATGTATATCTTTATACAACTATTTGCATGTAAATGATTTGGCGAAGTCTTTAATAATACTTGTGTGACTGAGTAAATAAATAAACTAAACGAAAATAAATCGCGACATCCCATACAATTTCTTTGGTACAATTATGTGTAAATGCGAACGAACCTTTCATATTATATCTACATTTCAACCCTGTGTGTGTATCCTGACCCTAATGACCATCCTCCTTTATTTGCATAATGGCGGAAATGACGGTTAACGGAAAATGAGCTGGGCTTTCTAAAAAGTTCTTAATATTATGTGTGCCTCTAAGGGAAGATTATAATGGGAAATGCAAAAGGATTATGTGAAGGGCGATTATAAGGGTTTAAGGGATGTTTTAAGAATGGGTTGTTTGGTATAGCTGTAGTTAATGAAATAAAAGATACCGACTGCTACAGACTTCATACACATCTGGAAATGTGGGTTTACACGTTATTACAAAGTTACAAACATAACATAAACTCACGCCTACCCTTCCAGGATAGACAGAGATCAGGGTCTGCCACTTGCAACGATCCTGAAATATCTCTTTCGCTTCTTCAACAATCATTAGTCGTTGCATGCGCGCACGCCGGTTTCGGATACTCCTATATTTTTTTTTTACACACCTTGCTATGAAGAAAACTAAAAAAAGCAATAAATTATATCAGCAGTTTCATACATTTAATTATTATTTATTTTGCTTATGGTATACAGCGGATTAAAATATGAAAGGCCATCAATCCACTCGGTCACTTCCTCGTAAGCTTCGAGAATTTTTCGAATGCCTATTCGCATATTCATATGTATGTAGGGATTTTGCTATACTCCTTATAAGATGGGCAAAACCTTAACGGAGTATAACAAAATCCCTCAATGCCCCGTTCTAATACTTAAAATAGATGCCACTTTTCGGGCACAGAACTCTAAAAATGTGAAAGTTCAAACACAATAACCTTGCTGATCTTGAACAAAACCTTCACGCCCAAAGATTGATGATCCCAAAGCCCTTATGCTAATCCTAACAGGCATCGAAAATTAAGATACTTTAGTAACTGGGCTGCCTTCTTGGGAACTTGGGGAAATTACTCCGCCCGCATATTGAGGGTAGAAAGTGATCTATTACGTAGGTACCTATTCTAACTTTACAAGGGGATTATGCCTCTACTCCTGTAGTCAGGTCGGATTTACCTGAACGGGCACGTTATGGTTCTTACAAGGCTAGCCATAAGTTCTAGAGTTAATTGAGTTGAACAAAGGACTTACGCGTATCGGGCGCTTAGGCATATTTTTACTCAGCGAGTGGTATTGCAACGAAATGTAGGATAGCTGGATAACTGGGTCTACTTATTGCGTAGTGCAAGAATGAAATTCAAAAATCTGTAGTAGTATTTCGACTTTTTCGGCACATAGCTCGGAGAACTGATGGCCGTTGGGGCGGAAATGTTGTAACCTGGGCACCGCGGATCGGACGACGCAGCGTGGGCAGGGCCCCCACCAGATGGTCTGAAGACCTGGTTACGGTGGCAGGGAGTCGCTGGATGCGGGCGGCACAAGAGCGGGAAGCTTGGAAACCCATGAGGGAGGCCTATGTCCTGCAGTGGGCGTCAAGTGGCCGATGATGATGATGATGAGCTTGACACTACAAGATTATTAATTTCTAAAATGCACAATTCCTGAGACACCCCAATTAGAGTTCGTGTTTTACAACAACTTTTGTTCTTTGAACTTTTTTATTAGATTTCTATTTTTCGAAATATCGGGGTTTGTATAATTCTGTATGTAACACCAAAAGTTTTAAGCTTTGTTTATCAAACAACGCTACTATAAAGCATTCCACAATTTTAACAATTGAAATTAACAGAAAATTCAAACATTAAAAATTTTACTAAAGCTTGAAAGAATTTTTTTTTTTTTTTTACTAGGACAGGTTTATACTTCACCCCAGTCACGCCTGATGGTAAACGAAGATGTGGTATAAGATGCTACGTGCTTACCTGTTAAATGGCGGTTGACTGTAATTTTAAAGACACCCAGGTTATTTGTCTCTGGAAAAACAGACAACGGCAACGCGTGCCACATCTTTGCCGTTCTTAATCCTACTAATACATGATTATAAATGTGAACGTTCGTGAAGATGTTTGGATGTTTGCTACTCAATGACGCAATAATGGCTGAACGGATTTAGATGAAATTTGGTATGGAGATAGTTTGAGTCCCGGGAAAGGACATAGGAAACTTTTCAACCCGGCAATTATTCATTCCATGCGGACAAAGTCGCGGGCAAAAGCTAGTATAAAATAATTCGCGAATCGTTGGGTACGAATTGGCGGAACTTCCAGATTCGTGCATATAAGCCAGCTGGTTTGGCAATGGTTGTCCGATGGAAGAAAGGGGATCGGGTATAAGTTCATGTAGCCCCTGTGCAATCTCCAAAATACATCTTTTACGAGTAGAAGACGGAAAGACAAGCCACCTTACGACGCATTTTTGTCATAAGGCAAAGAATATTATCTTAAAATAAAGATTTGAAAATCGCGCTCTAAAAAGTACTATTGCACCCCTCGTAAGCTTTTACAGCACGTTATAAGCTTTTGACACCAACGAGATTATATCCAACTGTCTAGCAAAGTAAATTAATTTCCATACAAATATACATAATCCGATCCTAATAAACTAATTCCACTGGCGGCCCCCTTGCCCGAGGAATTCAGGGTGAAGATAATAATGGATTAATTTGTAAGTTGACACTTACACTGACCAGTGCGGCTTATATTTGTGTTATCTTATAAAACCACTGGGGTATTAAGTGTCCTCCACATTTGTTATTAGAGTGGATGCCAGTTTTTGGGGGGCTTGTCGTTGCTACTTTACTATCGTTGTTGTTAAGAAGGAGGTTGTTTATTTAAGGAAATAATCTGTGATCAAACTAAAACAGTTGCCTATCAATAATAACGCAAAACACACCCTGCTTTGCGTCACAACATCGCTTACTCTTTCTTTGAGAAAGACTCTACCAGCATAGGTAGCATGACGACGCGAGTCGCGCGTTTTAACGTCAACAGTCGCGTCGTTCCAGTACCTATATTAATTGTCAAAACCTGTAATTTTAGCGCCAAAATTGTGTGACTCGCTCCATCGTACTACCCATGCTGTAATCTTAATTTATTTAAAAAAACCGGCCAAGTGCGAGTCGAACTCGCGCAAGAAGGGTTCCGCACTAGTTTTCTACACAAAATTAGACAAAGATCGAGACAAGATAGATTAGCTACGTTGGGAACAGCCCCATCTATAGAAACCAACAAGAAGCGTTTAACATTGACATTTAATGACATGACATCGGCGCTGTGAAGGTTACATAGATGGCCGCTAGATGGCGAGCGCTGTCTTTAGACAACGGTTGTTGTATGGGAGCCCCCTTTAAATATTTATTTTATTCTGTTATTAGTATTTGTTGTTATAGCGGCAACAGAAATACATCATCTGTGAAAGTTTCAACTGTGTAGCTATCTCGGTTCATAAAATGCTGCATTGTCTTTTACTGAATTGAAAGTAGCATACCACTCGCTATCTGTAAAGGGAAACGTCGCGAGTAAACCTGACTGTATAAGGTGTTCATATATTTAGCGCTTGAAATTTCCAATCTGGGGTGGGCTCACGTGTTGATTAGGTCCATATTCTTTCTCTGAGAGATAAGGTCTGTAATCTGCAGTGGGACATTTAGGCTGCTTATGTGTATTGCTTAATATGGCGCAATAATATAATGGCTTACGCAGTATTTTTAATAATCCTCGTAGAACAAACGAGGTAGTAATTTACTCAGAACAACAAATCCATTGCCGTATAATGTATGAGGTTATAAATTAGTGCTATGGTGGATAGCAATGTACATTGTTTTATCGCGGAAGAATCGAGTGTTTAGCTGCTTAAAGCCTGGAGTAGACATTGCATGAGTCTGTCGCCTCGATACTTCTTGCAATTTTATTTTTAGTTGTTTACCGACATCATATTCTTATGTGTTGGAAACTGAATTAGTTTAGTTACCACAGAAAGAAGAAAAATCTCATACTTAAGGATTTGAAAAAATAAACCAATATTTGCATCGATGTAAAAATTTGCTTATGGCTTACAGCTGTATAATAATGTTCCAAGTAGACTGCATCAACATCATCATCATTCAGCAACAAGAACTCCACTGCTGGACATAGGCCTCCTCAATGGATTTCCAAAAAGACCGGTAGGAAGCGGCCTGCATCCAGCGCCTTTCTGCCACTTGGATGAGGTCATCTGTCCATCTTGTGGCTGGTAGACTGCATAAATTGTAGTAGACATTCATGTGGATCATTTTTAAACCAACGTGATTTTTACTACAATTATTAGTTTATATGAGTTCCTGACTCGTGTTAGCTGCAGCATCTTCAGTCTACCCATGACCATGGTGCCTACAATGGTGCCGAAGTATCAGAATAAATTAATAATCGTGTTAAACACTCGTTACTTTTACAATTTAAATCTATTTGCAAACCTTTGTGTGGTACATTTTTGTGGTTCATCATAAAATATAATAAACTTGTACGAGGCGTTTTCTTAGGCCTTGTACAGCTTCGCTTACCATTTATAGTGGCCTTTTATACATTTCGACCTATTATACACCTCGCACTTCAAATTGAATTTATACATTTAGAACGCAGGTAAATATAACTAGTGAAAGTTCATAGCTCCGCGCCGCTCTACCT
This sequence comes from Yponomeuta malinellus, assembly GCA_947308005.1. Classification (NCBI taxonomy): domain Eukaryota; kingdom Metazoa; phylum Arthropoda; class Insecta; order Lepidoptera; family Yponomeutidae; genus Yponomeuta; species Yponomeuta malinellus. The sequence goes on from OX371013.1 coordinate 10,879,715, forward strand.
CTACAGGCTAAACTTAAACTTAACTTGAGGCATAGTATACTAACTCGCCTCGCGAAGTCCATTGTCTGTGCGGGGCTTAAAGAGCGACGCCTCGGGCATTGTGCCGGCCTCTTTGTTCCCGCTGAAATCAAACATGGCCTCCGCTCCCCCCTCCCATGGTTTTTAGCGCGGAGGAACTTTAGTGTTTCGGGCGTGCAAGTCTTTGTGTTTCGCTTTCTTTTTCCGTCTACGCCGGGGAATAAATTACGAAAATAATTAAACGCGCGGCGAGCGGTTTTGCGCCGTG